>OX453303.1:26342315-31217193 GCA_949710035.1 Crambus lathoniellus
TTTAGGGGCATCAAATTTTTGTAACAAAAAAGAATATTAATAGTTACCCATTTTAGACGCAGTAAAATAGAGAAAAATGAAAAAAGCTATTGTAAAAAGTAAAATAAACTATTTAAGAATTTATTAGATTTTTTTTATTGTATAAGTAGTATATTGTTCTATTTTTGCAAAGTTTTTTATACGATATTTATTTGTAACTTACCTAGATATGATTGACAGTACCTACTGCTTAGTCCGTAGTTCCAAATTCTTATACTAGAATAAACTATGTAAAACAAATTAATACTACGACAAGTAATTAACATAAATATAGTGTACGGAACTTCAAAGAACCGCCTCACACTTGGCTGTCTTTATAGGTATTTGATTGCGAAGGAGGCACAATACGGCGCGTAAAATGACTGCGGTAAATTTCGCCAAAGCGATTTTATATAAGGCGCATTTTTTTCTTGGAGTCTCCTAATCTTGCTGGGGAAAACAATATTTCATCAGACAAAACAATCTGGCACAGTAGGAGTGAAATGTCAAATGTCAATTTTACTGAGATAAACGTTATGCCGATATTACACGGTTCAACCAAATTGATTCACTTTGGTTGAAAGGCGCAAAAGTGAAAGATACAGCTGTTTACACGTATCTTAAAAGTGAACTATCGAAATGATCAAGAGAACCAATCAATTCGCATTGCTTGAAAATTTCTACCAATCAGGTAGCACATTGAGAATAAACAACTAGGTAGTGAATCATTCAATTCTTATGTTTACACGTTCAACTTTCGTTCAATTACATTGACCGTTGAACGCAAAAGTGAAAATATTGAGCAAGCTCAGTTCTTTCAACGCGATTAATTGTGGTTGAACGTTGCCATTGAATGAATCACTTTTACGTTCAGGTACATTGTTCAATTTGGTTGCTTCATCCAAATTGGAAGGCAGAAGTGAACCGTCTAATACTGCCATTAGAAAATTGATAGGAGGCATCTCAAAAAAAAACTAGGCATTAATTAGTTAACCATAGAAGCCTAATCTACGCCTGGCAGGCGTACACGAAACCGAAAATTATTTACCTCTTCCTTTTTTTGCCGTTAGCGGTTGAACCTAGCGCTTGTCTTCGCTTCCCTTTGATTGAGGACACATTCGTCAGATTCCTTTTTCGACAGAATAAATTATAGGTTGTTTTTTCTGACGAAAACGGACTTTTGGTCAGATTCCTTTTTCGACAGAATAAAGATTCGGATTGTTTAGCCAACTGGCCAGTCAACTCCAGTGGCCGACAGGAGCTAGCGTAGAGTGCCACAATCTTTTCTGTTCCGGTGGCCAAAATGTGAAACTAACGTGTTTTTTTTTAATGTCACTTGCTGTCAAGTTGATGTCCAACCATAGCGCTGCTGGCGGCTGAAGGTCTTAGAAGTCAGGGCCGGTTAAATTGCTACAAAAAAAAAGAAAAAGTACATAGCGCCTCTGTCACCAAAACAGAAAAGTTTGTGCCACTGTACGTGCCTGTGTCGTTGAGACAAGTTCCGCCATTTTTAATTATCGAGATAAAGCACGCCTCAGAGACTCTGTGGTCTGTTGGTTCATACCACCGATTTCAGACTCAGAGGTCCCGGGTTCAATTTCCAGTGGGGGTTCATATTATAGTATTCGTTTAGGTTGGTGGTAGGACTTGTTCTTAGTCCGCCTGGCTAGAACCACCATCTTATCTAAGTCTTGTTTTCAGCATTATTGTACCGGCAGTTAGAGATAAGATAGCCAGTTCCTCAGTGATTGAGGATTCCGGGAGTAGTGCGCTTCTTCATTCAGCCTTATCACCACTTAACATCAGGTGTGATGAAGGCTAAGTGCTACCCCGTTGTGGATAAAAAAAAACCGTATGTTTAGGCTTTGTGTAATTTTTAACTCCAGTAGTAGATTGTTCTAAAATCTAAGCAAGTTGTTAAAAATCTGATTGTTTCGTATTTTTTTTACCTAAGAATAGTACGGTCGACAGGTCGCAAAAAGAGGGGTTAGGTGGAAAAAGGTCGGAATTTAATGGAACTTGGTGAAGCTGTTCTGGGATGGAATAATATTTTGTCAAGTTTTGTACCTCAAGGACCCACCCTGTGTGAAAAAAGGAGGGGGGAATTTCTTTTGCAAATTTCATCCCGATCCGTTTAGTTGTTTTTGCGTAAAAGAGTAACAAACATACATCCATACTCGCAAACTTTCGCATTTATAATATTAGTAGCATATCCCAACCTAAAATTTCCACTAAAATTTTCCTGAAATACTTAAGTATATAGTTGCACACATAGATAGAGTTAGATCCTAGGGGGAGGCCTATGCCCAGCAGTGGGCGTCGTTCGGCTGACATGATGATGATGATAGTTGCACACAGACTAGACCTCTAAAATAAATTAGGGTTCTAGGGTTAATAATATACCTTTGCCTACCTACTTATTAAAAACTTTTAACTTTAACTTTAATATTGGAAATAAAATTGCTTCCTATTGATGCTGAAAATAATTAGTTTTGAAATATCTATTCTGTTTGCATTTGTTTGGATGTATGGATGTTTCATGCAAAAACTACTGAAAGGATCTGGGTGAAATTTGCAACTTAATATTAACTTTTAACTTTAATATTGGAAATAAAATTGCTTCCTATTGATGCTAAAAATAATTAGTTTTAAAATATCTATTCTGTTTGCATATTCATATTGAGAAACTACTTATAGGATGAATTTTAATTAAATTACGGGTGATTTTAGATACATTTTCATCAATATCTACCAAAGGGAGTGACAAGTAACAAAAGCAGATTTAAAAATGAAGCATGAATTAAAATAAACGTTTCAATCATACAGTTTTCTTTACAGCTACCTACTAAAAGCTTAGTTTCAAACATAAAATAACTGCAACGTACAAAGGATCTTTCGTCGCAGGCTATGAAATAACAATAAAAATGCAATTTCGCTAGCGCTTTCATATTTTGCGCTGCAGTTACATTACAATGAATCTCCAGAAAAGATTGTCTACATTGTTAAGTGAAAACTAGGAAGTTTTATTATGGCTACAAAATGGACTGAAAGTAATAGTTTTTAGATAAGACGTGTTATAATAAGTAGGTAATAGGTTTCCGCCCGCAGCTCCGCCCGCGTGGACTACATGACATTATTCAGCGGGAATTTTCTGGGATAAAAAGTAGCGTCAGTCTCCAGCTGCCATATTATCCACATACCTATACTTACCAAAAATCGCATCGATTCGTTGCTCCGTTTTAACGTGAAAGACGGACAATCAAACAAACATACACACTTTCACATCTATCTATCTATAATATTTAAATATAAAAATTAATCGCCAAAAAGATCTAAAAATCTAAAAAAATTGAAGTTATGCGCTTTCAGCATAACTTTAGAACGACTACACCAAATTATTGTTTGGTATTATCAGGACAAGGTTTGTATAAAAGAAAAATTATAGATGGCGCCTCCGTACGAAGCCGGGCCGGGGCAGCTAGTTTATAATATTAGTTAGGATGTTGCATTGATGATGTAGAAATCAAAAATCAATTGTCATCCGGTCATAACGATCTGTATGTGCCAGTACCTACTTTATTCGCCAAACATATCAAACAGTAAGACACGCGAAATGAGCGAATCGCTTAAAAAAGGTCCTTTGCTTCTTTTCGAAGCGATATTTACGACCGCCAATAATTTTATATAGGTAAGTATACATTTCTTGTCCTACAAACACGTCTTTGCCGAGGTTTTATTATTCCTAAATATGGACCATAAAGCCTCGCGTCAAGCTTTCAGTATCGGATTTATATATCGGGGCCTGTATCGTAAACCCATCGGGGAACATAAAATTTCGCCGCCCAACGTATAAAGTCCGTACCAGTTAACACTGCGCGGGACTGGGGCGCTTTTGGCGCTAGTTATAGTACATTTTTAGTTCTAATGTTATGGTAAAGAATAGTATTCGATTTCAACCGCAAGCCTACTTATTTGGCGCGCACTCTACTTGATACTTTTGACGCGTGAGTAAGTACATAAGTGACATTTATTGCGAGGAAAACTCGTAAACGTGTCACCGAGTTACTGAAACTGTGAAACTTCCGGTGTTGATATTATGAGACGTTGCCAAGCGGTTTGTATACCTATTATTAGAGGTTAAATTATGAAATTACCGATTTGTACTGAAAATTGAAAACTCGTTTTTTTATAAGATGGTACTTAACATATTTATTTAGGTAAGTAACCCTCATTATCTAAAGGTCTTTGCGTCAGAACTCTGGAGATCTAGATTCGACAAAGTGTGTGAAAGCATTTTGTACAGTCACCTGTAAAGTAGGTCTAGCACAACTTGTGCGCGACTCGAGTGAGAAAGAGTCGCGGGCACTTTCGACTAATCAGATCGCTCGTAGATAGTGCGCGTGACTTAAAGCGACGTTCTGATTGGTTGGAAGGAGCGTGACAAAGAGTCGCGCTAAGTTGTGCTAGCCCTACTGGGAAGAAATTTTGAAGTGAAAACTTCTTTGGCGGCGTTGTGCACTTTTTCTGATGGGTTAAAAATGTTAAGCTCGCGTCTGCTGACTCAGGACACGTGACCGTAAGACGAAGAAGAAGTAAGTAAGTAAGAAGAGAAAAACTGTTACGATGTCATTAGAATACGAATGCAAATTTCACCGTCGTTACCAAAGTTATAATAGCTCAAGTTATAAAACGGGCGGCATTGAAGCGAGAAGACCTCGGTTAAAATCCAGTGCGTATTTTCTTTTTTTTTTGTCTAATTTCTGTTCATTTTTGTGAAAAAGTCTCGGGAGCCCTTTTCACTTCTGCTTTGCTTTCAGGAGTGCAACCCGTTGTTTTTTTACCACATATATTCTATGTGGTAAAAAAAATTGTCCAAATTACCAAAAAAATGTCAGTTCGTCGGAGCAGCGGGTGGAAGATGACGTATGGTTTCTAACTGCAGCTCCTGTAGAGTTACAACGGTTTCTCGTGCAGTGAGGTGTTGCGTTATCAGCGTGGAGCAATAATGGTGAAAATCGATTCATGGGTCCAGGCTGTTTCACTGCTAGTTTCGCCATCATTGTTGAAAGTTGGGCACAGCTTTAAGCCTCTGCTGTTTTTGCATGACCAGACCTGAGAAAGCTAAGAAGTTAGTGAATAACACCTTGAATATACCACCAAACAGCTACCTTTACCTTTTTATTTGAAAGCTTTTCTTTAGGGCACTGTTGCGGCGTTTGACCTGGGGTCAGCCATTGCAGGTACCAGACGCGGGTTAACTTCCAAATGTCCATACTAAGCGCTTTTTACTTGCGCACTTAGCGGTCATCACACCAACCTAAACTGATCTGCTTCGCTTATTCGAACCACGACAGCTTAATATCAATGACAGCGATTCATTGATCATTCAATGACATTTCACAGCCGCTGAGTTGTCATCAACTCTTATTTGACTTATAACTCAGCCAAGCTAACATGACACCTGCAGGTTATACCCGTCCCTTTCACTCTCCGGGCATGACAGAATCGAGTGAAAGAGACGGGTAGAAGAAATATGGACACAAATCGTTCGGTCATTTACATTTAGCAATTCATTTGCGATCCTGTTTTTTGTAGGTCATAGCACCGCCCGCGTAGTTACTTTGTGGTCATAGTCATAAAGTTAATATACCTATCGGAAGGTATATTAACTTTATGGTCATAGTACGAAAGAAAGCATCGCGCTATTTTTGAATCGCTGTCTTAAAGTTGATGGTAGGCACCCAGATGTTAAGTGGTGATAAGGCTGGAGGTGGAAGCGCACTACTACCGGAATCCTCAACTGCTGAGGAACTGGCTATCTTATCTCCAACTGCCGGAACACAACACTGCTGAAAACATCGTTTTTGTGGCCTCAGACTTAAATAAGATGGTCGTAGCTAGCCAGGCGGACTTAGAACTAGCCCTACCACCAACCAAATGAAAAAAAAATTGAAAATGAAACAAAATAATGAAAAATCTTTAAGTGTTGTTTATCTACTACTTAGTACATTTTTAATGCAAGCTGCTATGATTATAAATTGTAATGCGCCGACTGCGTATGTGTTCCCCGATTATTGTAAGCTTGGCCTCTTCAAGGCAATTGTGAATGGGCACCTCCTGGGTAAAAATGCAACAACCAGACAGCACCCTGTCTGCTAAGCTGGATGGTGGTCAAATGCTTACCCAGTACCTATAAAATAAGTAGGTATACAAAACATCAGTTTAAACTTTAACGACTTCACTAACTTTTTATTTCGCGGTTACATGTATTGCTAATGTTTCATAACAACTTGTCATGTTGAATGTAAATAAGTTGAATCAGTTTCTAACTACGATATTTGCCAAACTTCTGTAAAAGTAAATATTGTTGTTTGTTCCATAAGCAAACTTAATTCTATTGTTAAGGGAGTTAATGTTAACTTAACTCAATCATTATCCATCATAGTCGTCTATGCAATTCAATTCCAAATATAAATTGTCATGGTGTGGGTAGGTGTATTCTTTTAACTGGACTTTAATTTCGAATCGTTCGTCTCGCATCGTGCTTTGCTATTTTTGTTATGTTTTTTGTTTAATTTTTGTTCGCCATCGATCGTGGTGAAAGGATCAGCCAGTCTCTTCGATTTATATGGCCAAAGTCCAGTCTGCGTTTCTGACTAAGCTATCCACGCAGACTGTTGCCCGGGGTGCGCCGGACGCATAACTTGCTGTTGATGCGTCACACGGGGAGCCTTATTTCTTGCGTCCCCGTGTCCCCAATCCTTATTATTATTATTCCTCAAATGAAGGATGTGAATGTGGTGCCTCTTCCCAAACCATGGTATACCTCATGTTTCGCCCAGCGTGCCCTTCATCTTCAACACGCGAGGACTTCTATAACATCACTGAGAACGCAATAGGTGAGGCGGAAGTCTGGTCTGACAAATTCTAAAGTCAATCGATCGACACGCTAAGAAGAAGAGTACTTTATTTTCCTTTGGCATCTGCAAACGAAAAAAAAGAAAAAAAAAAAGATAAAAAAATATAAAAAAGATCGATTCCAAAATACGACACGATTTAGTCATCAGTGGACAGAATTAAATTTTGTATAGGTAACCCTTCTTTTAACCTGTCAGAGAAACAAAGCGATCATTCCATTTACCGTTACGTATCATGTTTATTTACAATAGTATATTTCATTGCGAGTGCGGAAAGCCTGTCATTGCAAAGAGTTCCGACAAATGTCTACCCGAGCCGAGGCGCAGCCGAAGGTGAGGGTTGACAGTCGGAACAAGTTGCAATGACGGTTCCGCACGTGTACTGAACAACTATTTTTAATACAGTTGCGAAAAAATGAAGCATTTTGATAAAATAATAAAAACACAATAAACTCAACTACTAATCGTAAAAGAAAATAAGCAGAGATTTTTTTTGTTTTCTTCACCCATTCTGGGTAGGCAAAGGGAACTATGCCTATACAGCCAAGTCTTCAGTAGAATTTTTTTATTGATATGAAATGAAAATGAAATGAAATGAAATGAAATGAAATGAAATAAGGTCCGTCATTTTCTTTTCACTTACCCGCCCAAACTCCTATAAGCAGAGAGACTATGGCAGTGCACGTCATACAGCCAACTGTTTTAAATTTATAAATTTAATTTGGCCGATACTAATATTAATTTAATGTTTAAATTTTAATTAAAATTACTTTTAAATCTGATATTGAAACAAATTACCTAGTAGCTTTTTTAAGCTATTGCATAGCTTTTATCGCGGGCTTTGAGCGCGGCTACCGAATCAAGAAATTCCGTAACGAAAAAACCTAACACCCTAGGAAGTTAACAAAACATTGTTTATCTCTTTTTGACAATAGGGGTTTACATATATTTTGTCTCTTACTAACATTGTTTTGATAAAAAGAGATGAATATACAAAAAACCTGTTGTTAAAAAGAGATAAACGCATTTTTCTCTTTTTGGTAATCAAAAAGAGAATGTGTTTATTTTTATATAGGTCAAATTCGAATACTAATCTTTTCCATAAGTTTTTAAACAAAAAAATGTACTGTAAATAGCGCCTAAAACGTGAAGCACTATGGCTGAAACAGAAATAATAATAAAAAGAAGAAAAGGCAGTAATCTCAAAATTATGTCAAATTAATGTCACATCTGTCAATCTCGAATTTTTATGAAAAAGTTAGCTGCTAAAATAATATATTTTTGTAAAAGCAGTGCGATAATATGTTGAACACATTGTTGAGGCAAGAGTGTGTTGGTGAATCCGTGTAATTAAGTACCTACAATAGTGACACATATTACTGATGACGATGATTTAAAATCACAAATTCTGGAAGTTGCACAGACCTAGGTGTTATTGTTGATCTCAAAAGTCGAGCTGGCCTAACCTAACCAGATCAGCCTTTGAAAAGCTAACGAAGATAATTATATGGAAAGATCGCCGCATAATCAATAACACGCAAGGTTCGATACACGAAAAGCTTACTATTTCCTATCTTCTTATATGGAGCTGAAACATGGAAGCTCAAACAAAAGTACCACAAGAAGATTGAGATGTGGTGTATGATGATCAAACGGACTGCTCGTCACACAAATGTTTCCACTAAAAAGGAGCTTCGGATCAAACAAAGACTTTCGACGATTGTGCAAGTGCGAATTCCAAGAATGTTTGGACTTATCATCTATAATGCAAGCACCTTGGAACGATTCGATTGAAGAAACAAGGAAGAGTCAACGTTTTCGCGGCTGATCACCCACAAGATGATCAAGTCCTTATCAAGTCCACAACCAAGTGTGCCCTTACAGAATGCACTCGCAGTGCCACAAATAGAGAGATATAGAGGAGCATCGCTGCAAAAGCCGCTACCAACTTAGCGGACCATGACCACAACCACTCCGTCAACCTTAGTCTTAGAAAGAAGATGTATATAATAAATACAAACATATATAATTATATATACAATAGGTAATAAAAATCCAAATCAAAACTGGGTGTTTTATTTTTATCGCCAACTACTTAAAATCACTAGAACTACGATGGCTGTCCTTTCGCTAACTCAAATGAGAAACTTGTACGAGAACCAAAAAGCGACGATAAGAGTGGAACAAGACGTCACAGAAGAGATCCAAATTAGTCGGGGCGTCAGGCAGGGTTGCATCTTATCTCCTTTACTATTTAATTTGTACTCCGAAGCAGTAATGTCCGAAGCACTAGAGGGGATAGAACTGGGCATAAAAGTAAACGGCAAAATTATTAATAATTTGCGCTATGCCGACGACACAGTGCTTATCGCTTCTTCAGAACGTGACCTGCAAGAGATTTTAAACCGAGTGCAAAAGAGTAGTGCAGAGGCCGGTCTCACAATGAACATCTCAAAGACCAAGTACATGGTTGTATCTCGTAATCCCGACTTGAAGCCGAAGTTAGCAGTGGCTGGCAGAGATATAGAGCGAGTACAGCAGTACAAATACCTCGGCGCTTGGGTGAATGAACTATGGGACTCGGATCAAGAAATTAAGTCCCGGATTGAAATTGCTCGAGCGTCCTTCATGAAGATGAAGAAAGTATTATGCTGCCGAAAAATCAACATAAAACTCAGAGTACGGATCCTCCAGTGCTACATTTGGCCGGTGGTCCTATACGGCTGCGAAGCATGGACTATAAAAGAAGACGTGAGGAAACGTCTCGAAGCGTTCGAGATGTGGTGTTACCGTCGCATGCTGCGTATAAGTTGGACCCATAAAGTACGAAATGAGACAGTGCTCCAGCGCGTCGCAATGTCGCGGAACTTGATGCGGACCATCAAAAAGCGTAAGGTTGAATATTTGGGACATGCATTACGACACGACCGATATCAGCTGCTTCAACTTATCATGATGGGCAAGATAGAAGGCAAAAGACGTGCTGGAAGACGAAAAAAGTCATGGCTGAGAAACATAAGGGAGTGGACTGGTATCGCCAAAGCAGAAGAACTGTTTCGCTTGGCGAAAAACAGAGATGGATTTGCGGAGCTGACGGCCAACCTCCAGTAATGGGGAGGCACTGAAAGAAGAAGAAATGAGAGTGGAAATTACCATAGGGCCAGCTGGCAGCTGGGTAGCTTTAGTACAGGCTATTATCACAGGCTACTTAATTATGTTGACACCAATTTACAGAGAGCAGCACTGTCGACAAGATGGCGGACATTCAACAAATTAGACTTTTCTTAAAAATTTTGCAACTAATCGGGACATTTTGTATGGAGAGTCGAAATATTTTTTTCATTTCCTGATGGCCTGAAGCCATGTTTAAAGTTTTTGCAACGGTGCCCCTAACACCTTGTATACCTATATAATAAATTCACTAGCTGACCCGGCAAACGTTGCTTTGTCATATAAATTACTAGCTTTCCGCCCGCGGCTTCGCCCGCGTGGACTACACGACGTTATCCCGCGGGAATGATATAATTTGCCGGGATAAAAAGAACCCTTGATCCTCTCCAAGCTATAAAGTATCTGTGTCCCAAGTTTCAGCCAAATCCTTTCAACCGTTTTTGCGTGATTGAGTAACAAACATCCAAACATCTAAACTTTCACATTTATAATATTAGTAGGATAGAGCATTCCTGGGATAGAGTACTTCGTATCACCATTATTAGACAGATGACAATAAATAATCACGAAGTAGAATTACGTGACAGATAAGTCTGCGCGCATGTGCGTCTGGGGCATTTTTGGCGCTAGCTACAGTACATTTTTTTTGTTCTAATCTTATGGAAAAGATTAGTACTTATTCGATTTTGACTGCGCGCAGACGCGGAGGCGGCCATGGAATAAATTACAGTTTGGTATCGTACGACAGTCAAAACTATTATCCATACAAAATTACCATTTTTATTTTATAATTATCCGTAATAAAAAGTAGCCGCTGTTACTCTTCAGATTCCAAACTATCCCCATAGGTACCAAAAATCACGTCGATCAGTTGCTCCGTTTTGGCGTGAAAGATGGACAAACAAACAAATAAACAAACACACTTTCACATTTGTAATATTAGTATGGATTCTTCATCTATACTAAGAGAAAAGATTTGTTTGTTTGTTTGCATCGAAACTACTGGACCGATTTAGAAAATTCTTTTACCATTAGAAAGCTACATTCTTCCCAAGTGACATAGGCTATATTTTATCCCGATATTCCCACGGAAACGGGTGCCACGCGGGTGAAACCGCGAGGATCCGCTATAGTTATGTATAAAATAGAAACCATTAAACCAAGCACGTGTACTATTTAGTAGGTACCTTTGTTTTTTGTGTAAAGTCACATAATATATAATAGTGGTATAAGTAATACACATTAATGCCGCGCAGAGAAAGTACCTATATCTGATATCATATATCATCATCACGCGAAATTCGATGATCAAACTCAATATCGTTCTTTTTGTTCAAATTTTTTTGAATGAATAATTGTTTTGGTGTGTAATTACACTATTTATGCAATAGCTTTACCGCGGCAGTCCCCGAGTGCCACACGTGTTTTTTTTAAATATTTTCATGAATCATATAAACTTCTATATAAGTAGTTCTTTTTAGTAAAAACTTCGTGGTTGGTTTTTTAAAGGTAAAGAAAAAGCTCGTGTGAGTAAAAATGTATTTTTTAATACAGTTGCTCAAAAAGTGGCGTATTGCAGGGACGTATAGCGTTCGGGATGTGGGCTATTACACACTCGAACTTTTTCTTTACCTTTCCCGAACTCGTGCGTTTTCTTTCCCAACTGTCAAAATATTGTCTATTAAAAAGAAAAAACCAACCACGAAGTTTTTACAAAAAAAAAAACAGAAGTTTTTATGATTCATGCAAATATTTCTAAAAAGAAGCTACTAATTTGTTTCAATATAAGATTTAAAAGTAATTTTAATTATACATTAAATTAATATTAGTATCGGCCAAATTAAATTTATGAATATAAAAAATACATAAAATTGGCTGTATGACCACAGAATACTAAATATGGTATGACGTGCACTATTTACCATAGTATCTGCTTAGAGGAGTTTGCGCAAGTAAGTGAAAAGAAAATGAGGGACCTTATTTCTTAATTTTCTAAATTAGTTTTAAAAGAGAGAAATAAGGAAAGGCGCTCCTGTAGGATTCGGATTGCTTTTGTTAGGTTTCATTTCATTTCATCTCATTTAATTTAATTTTCATTTCATATCAATAAAAAAATTCTACTGAAGCCTTGGCTATATGATCATAGTTTCCTTTGCCAACCCAGAATGGGTGAAGAAAACAAAAAAAAGTATCTGCTTATATTCTTTTACGATTAGTTAGTTGAGTTTAGTGTTTTATTATTTTATTAAATTGCTTAATTTTTTCGCAACTGTATTAAAAATAGCTGTTCAGTACACGTGCGGAACCGTCATTGCAACTTGTTCCGACTGTCAACCCTCACCTTCGGCTGCGCCTCGGCTCGGGTAGACATTTGTCGGAACTCTTTGCAATGACAGGCTTTCCGCACTTGTAATGAAATCTACTATTTTAATACAGTTGCTCAAAAAGTGGCGTATTGCAGGGACGTATAGCGTTCGGGATGTGGGCTATTACACACTCGAACTTTTTCTTTACCTTTCCCGAACTCGTGCGTTTTCTTTCCCAACTGTCAAAATATTGTCTATTAAAAAGAAAAAACCAACCACGAAGTTTTTACTAAAAAAAATCATAGAAGTTTTTATGATTCATGCAAATATTTCTAAAAAGAAGCTACTAATTTGTTTCAATATCAGATTTAAAAGTAATTTTAATTATACATTAAATTAATATTAGTATCGGCCAAATTAAATTTATGAATATAAAAAATACATAAAATTGGCTGTATGACCACAGATTACTAAATATGATATGACGTGCACTATTTACCATAGTATCTGCTTATAGGAGTTTGCGCAAGTAAGTGAAAAGAAAATGAGGGACCTTATTTCTTAATTTTCTAAATTAGTTTTTTCTGGTTTTTATTGTGGTAGGTACTTAGTATGGTGGAATTAGTGCTTTAATGGAAAACGATGTGGTAAAAGAGAGAAATAAGGAAAGGCGCTTCTGTAGGATTCGGATTGCTTTTGTTAGGTTTCATTTCATTTCATCTCATTTAATTTAATTTTCATTTCATATCAATAAAAAAATTCTACTGAAGCCTTGGCTGTATGATCATAATTTCCTTTGCCAACCCAGAATGGGTGATGAAAACAAACAAAAAGTCTCCATTAGTTAGTTGAGTTTATTGTGTTTTATTATTTGATTAAATTGCTTAATTTTTTCGCAACTGTATTAAAAATAGTTGTTCAGTACACGTGCGGAACCGTCATTGCAACTTGTTCCGAATGTCAACCCTCACCTTCGGCTGCGCCTCGGCTCGGGTAGACATTTGTCGGAACTCTTTGCAATGACAGGCTTTCCGCACTTGTAATGAAATCTACTATTTTAATTTGCTGTGAGGTTTTTGTTTGATCGGAGTACGAACAGAACTTTGTTATTTTTCGTTTACATAATGCGTTTAAATTTATATTCTCTACAGCTGGGATGGTTCGTCCTTGTAACAATAGTAATAATTAGGTTTCGTACGTTTGCTCTTCGTAACACATAAAAATCGGCCAAGTGCGAGTTGGACTCGCCCATGAAGGGTTCCGTCCGTAAGGTACTAATATATATTCTGTGGTTCCGTACCCACTTAACGTACCTATTGCTTAAACCAAGCCAAAATTCCAATATAATTGTTCGTCAGCAAAATATAACTTTGTTTTTTATAGAATTTGTATGATAAAAAGATAAGATAAAAATATTCTTTATTCACTTAGACATAATAAATATGTACTTATGAATCGTCAATATTTTCCTACATGACAAAGTAACATTTGCGGTTTTTAAAAATGTGTTATACTTATCTCAAAAAATACATACCTACTATATTTCGTTCAAACCAATTTTCGTTGAAAGTTTTTATTAAGATCTACAGCATATATTTTTTCCAAATTTTTCACTCTTTTATTTCAAAAGATAGAGGGGGGGGGGGGGGGCACACATTTTACCACTTTGGAAGGCTCTATCTTTCAACATATTGACTTTGAGAAAAAATGGTTTGAGAAATCCTCATGTCATTTTTAAAGACCTATCTATAGACACCCCACACGGATATGTTTGACTAAAAAAATATTTTTAAGTTTCAGTTCTATGTATGGAGAGCCCCCCTTAGTTTTTTATTTTTTTTTATTTTTGTATTAAAATCTTAAAGCGGTTTATAGAATACATCTACCTATTAAGTTTCAACTGTGTAGTCTTAATAGTTTTGGAATAAAGTGGCTGTGACATACGGACGGACGGACGGACAGACAGACAGACAGACAGACATGACGAATTTATAAGGGTTCCGTTTTTTGCCATTTGGCTACGGAACCCTAAAAAGAACTCCGATACGGAACGGACGCAGTGCGAAAAAGCGCTCAATACTTCAACGAAGTTCAAAATCGTATATTCCAGAGATTGTGTTTTGTTTTCCGCGTTTTAAACCGTATTTTCCAGAGTTAGTGAGCTACTGTCACGTAAATTACGCGCGCGGGTGCATACGTCCATCCACACCACAGGGCACAGACCCATTTACAGCGATCGATCGTTATAAAGATCAAAAAAATTACCCTCGGACCAAACATAGTTATGAGTGGTCAATTTTGTCTCGTTTTTTGTTCGCCGATAAAAAAAAATAGTTTCAGTAACAACTGGGTACAAAAAACAAGTATACGCGTTGGCTGGCCATGGGTTTGTACTTTGTATTCGCCAAGGTGAGATGATTATATGACCTTACTAGCTTACGGTCAGTGGCTTTGCCCTCGTGAGCTAGACAATATTCTCCCGTGGGGATGAGGCATTTTCCCGGGGTAAAAAGTAGCCTACTTATAATATATGCTATTCAAGACAATTTTATAATTTATCTATGTGTGTATCTATTTCGCTTCGATTGAGTAACAAAACGAACATCCAAACTTACACATTTATAATATTAGTAAGATTTGATTGGCTCTTTCTAGATTACATTACAGTATTTATAGGAACGAATTTAGTCGATCCCTCTCCGCCCCTACAGTCCGACAGCATTTTGAAATTTGTTTTTTTATTGAACCTCATTGTAGCCCTGTCTATTTGGTTTTAACTCTATGGTTTACACTATCGCACGTGATACCTTATTTGCATACAAATAAAAATATTTGGCCGCAGATTGTTTTGCCGGCGCGTCACAATCACAACTGATTTTGTGCAAACGAAATTTGAATATATTTTTCTGGAATAGAAAATTTTATGTCAGTGATTTGAATTTGGGCAGAAGTTTTTTTTTTTTTTTTATGGCTCGTACGATTTGTACATTTGCCAATGTAGTTACTTTTTAATTTCAGTTTTATTTTTTTATCGGTTTGTGCGAGGCGACTTTGATAGAATAAACTTCCTTTAAACAAAAGGCGGGCTGAGTTCCACCGTTACTGAAATAGAAATATTTGATTGTTTTTTATTTTATTCTTATATTTGGAAGGTTTACGTTAATTGTATTACTTATAGTTAAATCATTGTGTTCATAATTTAGTTAGTAATTGACGTTGATAACGGTACTTAATTACATCTGATGCGAATATTTTTCTTTGAAATAAAACAACTTTATCTGCGTTGAATTCTCCGTTGAAGGAATGAAACAGAAAAATACAAATACCTATATGTTCAATCTCTGTGATTCGACGAATTGATAGCGCATATACAACATACTTTTTTGTTCATTCCGATCGTAGATAGGTACTTCTTCTTTTTGTATAGCTGACAACTATTTTTCTTGTCAGTTAAACAGTCTTGTTTTATGTGCCACGATAAAATGATGATTAATAAGTTGCTAATAGATAGAAAAGGATTTTAATAAAACTTTACATGGATTTTTTAGGGTCCATAGTCTAGTATTTCTAGAAGGTATCGCTACATTCCCTCGTAGTCATTCGTAGAAGTAGATAGCGAATGTGTCAAAAAGGCCACTTTTAGCAGTTTTGCTATCTACTTCTAGCAGTGGGATGTGTAATATATGATATAACAACATTTTGTATAATACTCACAAAATATAACAACACATTACATAAAATAATTTCATATAACGTTCATTTTGTATAATCAACGAATGATACAAATTCAAAATATATAATTTTAAACCGTATAATGAACATTTGATATAAAAACGTTTCATATAAAAAACATTTACTATAACACTTACATTGTATAATATTTAAAACACATAATGGTTATATAACATAACAACATTTCATATAACGTTCATTTAGTATAATCAACGAATAACTATTTCTGGCGCTTCGCCGGGCGCTGCCGCGGCACGCTCGCTTCGCTCGCTCGGCTCGCGCTGTTTTGTTCACAGTTCTAACCTAACCTAACCTATTATCAATTGTTTTGTCACCGTTGTGGCTTTTTATGGCGGGGGGCTTTATTGAACTTTATATGAACGTTATTGAAATGAAATTATACCAAATGAAATTATATCATTCATTACGCACCCCTAGCAGTGACTACTTACGAAGGAATGTAATGATACCGTCTAATAATACTAACCTATGGGCCCTAAAAATTCCATGTAAAGTTCGAATAAAATTCACCGCGGCGCCACTTCCGCCTAGCCTATCGCCTTAAGGTGTATCGATGAGCTCAGTGGCGCCGCCAATGGAAATAAATCAATTGCATTTTATTAAAAGCTTGGATTAAAAGTTTCGGTTATTTCGCGAAAATAGAAGAGCAAAATGCAATTTTTAATTGTTTTTTCATGGCCTCAAATATGAGCACCAAGTTATGGATCTCGATATTGCCAAATGTGGCCACTTTTGGCACTATTGAGATTCACGACTTATTGCGTAAGTTTGAGTTCTCAAAAGTATATTTATAAAATGCATTCCACTCTTTCACCTGCGCGAAATAACCGAAACTTTTAATCCAAGCCTTTAATAAAATGCAATTGATTTATTTCCATTGGCGGCGCCACTGAGCTCATCGATACACCTTAAGTAACCATATTCCCTATTACAAAACAAATGTAATTAAGTACCAGCCATCCTTTTAATAACTTAAACAAAGGTATCCATTACAAGCTTGCTAGGACTGCGGCGCGCGGCGTTTAGGGCCGTTATGTTATGTACCTCTAGTATGAGTTTGGCAAACTGTATTCGTGATCGAAAACTATCGCTCTATCTCTATCGTGTCCTTTGACTGCTCTGCTACCGACATGAACAGTTCATCCGATAGTTTTCGTTAACTTTGACTGTTGAAATCAACTCATACTAAGGGTAATGAAAGTGCCTCCGCTGCCGGTGCCGGCATTCTGGACTGTTGCCGGTAGTATGCGAGTTTTCCTTGGAAGTCCTCTAGAACACGTGATAGGTTAATGTTTTAAAAAAATGCTCGTATGTAGGCAAAACACAAAACAAGAGAAATTTGTATTTTTTTATTGTCCACTATCGTTTCCCGTCCCAATTTTTTTTTGGTAACCGGTACAGGTAGCGGAGGCACAGCAGCCGTATTTTATTCCGATGGCTACCTAGATAAATATAATGTACTAGCCTTCCGCCCGCGGCTTCGCCCGCGTGTACTATACGACGTTATCCCGCGGGAAGGCGATATTTTTCAGGAATAAAAAGTAGCATATGTCCTTTCTCAGGCTCTAGACTATCTCTGTACCAAAATTCGTTCAAATCGGTTCAGTAGTTTAGGTGTGATTGTGTAACACACAGACAGACAGAGACGCATGCATATACAGGATAATTTTTTTATCAGTGCACAAATTTTTAGGATCGACTCAGAATCGGTAAGTGAACAACTTTCTCCTAGAAACATGGGTCGAAAAACGACAAAAATTTTTGGACTTCTCATACTAAATCGATCACGTGATCAGTCCAATTTGTATGAAGAGTCAAAAAAATGTTGTCATATTTCGACCTATGTTTCTAGGAGAAAGTTGTTCACTTACCGATTCTAAGTCGATCCTAAAAATTTGTGCACTGATAAAAAAATTACCCTGTATAATATAAAAAGTAAGGAAGTAAGGATAACGTCATATTAGACAATCATTGCTATACGTTTTTTTATGACATTTCTTTTGTTGGTTAACCAGCTGGGGACGTGTACATATTTGTCCATAATACATATTATAATAAAACTTAATTGTTATGCCATACCAAATTTAGCGAGCTTGACTCTGATTCGTATAAAATTAACCGCCTCTGTAGTCTAGTGGTTCACACCACCGATTTCAGACCAAGAGGTCCCGGGTTCCATTCCCAGTGGGGGTACATATTGTATTCGGTTTGGTTGGTGGTAGGACTTGTTCTTAGTCCGCCTGGCTAGCTACCACCATCTTATCTAAGTCTGACGCCATAACAATGATGTTTTCAGCATTATTGTGTTCCGGCAGTTAGAGATAAGATAGCCAGTTCCTCAGTGATTGAGGATTCCGGGAGTAGTGCGCTTCCACCTTCAGCCTTATTACCACTTAATATCAGGTGTGATGAAGGCTAAGTGCTACCCCGTTGTGGAAAAAAAAACATCCCCATCATCGGCCATTCAATATCCACTGCTGGAGCAAAGGCCTTCCTTATGGATGGATAAGGAGAATGGGCCATGACCAACCACTACAAATTCAGCCGTGACCAACGGCTTATCGAGCCTTCTGAAGCACTCAGGAGCTCGAGATAATAAATTTTTGGTCACCCATCCCATGACAGACCGTTGTGAAAATTGCTTAACTTCAACGGTCGCAGGCCGAGCGCACGAACCACACAACGCCACGGGCTCCTCAATATTATCCTCATCTCATAACATTATATATAAAAAACTAGCTTTCCGCCCGCGGCTTCGCCCGCGTGGACTACACGACGTTATCCCGCGGGAATGTGATGTTTTTCCGGGATAAAAAGTAGCTTATGTTCCTTTCCAGGCTACAAAGTATCTGTGTCCCAAATTTCAGCCAAATCCGTTCAGCCGTTTTGGCGTGATTGAGTAACAAACATCCAAACATCTAAACTTTCACATTTATAATACTAGTTTTCCGCCCGCGGCTTCGCCCGCGTGGACTACACGACGTTATCCCGCGGGAATGTGATATTTTTCCGGGATTAAAAGTAGCCTATGTTCCTCTCCAGGCTACAAAGTATCTGTGGCCCAAATTTCAGCCAAATCCGTTGAGCCGTTTTGGCGTGATTGAGTAACAAACATCCAAACATCCAAACATCTAAACTTTCACATTTATAATATTAGTAGGATTAGTAGGATAGTATGGATATTATTAATTAACTAGCTGACCCGGCAAACGTTGTTTTGCCATATTAACTTATTAATAAAAGTAGGTAATCCAAAGCGGCTAAAACGTCAGTGACTACAATACTCTTTGACATACCCCAGTAACGTTCGAACACAGCTTTAAGCAGTCGCATTAATTTTCGCTCCAACAAAATTCATACAGTTCTAGTGTTTTTCGAAGTGTTTTCGCGCAAAATTTATATCAAAATAATCTTTATTGTATTGACAGTGCAGTGATCTATAAATATCAGTGAAAAGGTGTAGTTTCCGGCTCAAAATTCCAAAAACATTCTAAACTTTTGTGAAACGACCTTCATTTGCCCTTGGATCAGGTGCCCGGTTATCTACTCTTTTGAATAAGAACAAAAGACTCTTTTTTATGTCACTGTTTTTTCTTGATGATTACTAATACGTCCATCTAACTGACTACCAATTTCACCACTGAAGATAGTGCGCCCGTGGTGTAGCGAGTTACGTTTTGGACTGATCGTCGGCCGTGCTCACTAATCGCAAGTTCAATCCTCTTATCCCAAAATATATATTTTTTGTTTTTTTTTTTTATATATTTTCTTTTTTTATCTCTGAACAATGAAGTTTGCCTGCTGTAAATCTACCTTGGGGAGCGCATCAGCAATTTTGAACTGTTCAGAATGTAAACATCATTATCACATATTATGTGTTTACCCAAACGACAAAAAGAAATTATTTTCTGCTGAAGAAAAAAGTACATGGATTTGTCCAGACTGCTCATTAACCCATCCTAGACAACGTATCTCTGATAATACACCTATAAGAGACAGTTCGCGTCTACATCAAAATATTGCGGTGCAAAGAGGTGGTTCGAGCACGATTTCTCCACCGTCTGTTACCAGTCCAGACAATCACACTACTCAAATAACAATGGATGCCATTAAGAACTTTATTAGCTCTGAATTCCAAAGATTAAAGAACGAGTTGATGATTAGCATTGCTGAAATCATATCAAATGAAAATAAAACCATTAGAGAAGAAATGGCCGGTCTAAAAAATTCAATATCATTCATTAATGAAAAATACGAGGATGTGTCAAAAAAAATTGAAAGCCTGGATAATCGGGTTAAAATCATTTCGTCTCATTCGTCTGATTTAAATAATATAAAGATCGCAGTTAATAAGATTGAATTTGACCGTCTGTTACCAGTCCAGACAATCACACTACTCAAATAACAATGGATGCCATTAAGAACTTTATTAGCTCTGAATTCCAAAGATTAAAGAACGAGTTGATGATTAGCATTGCTGAAATCATATCAAATGAAAATAAAACCATTAGAGAAGAAATGGCCGGTCTAAAAAATTCAATATCATTCATTAATGAAAAATACGAGGATGTGTCAAAAAAAATTGAAAGCCTGGATAATCGGGTTAAAATCATTTCGTCTCATTCGTCTGATTTAAATAATATAAAGATCGCAGTTAATAAGATTGAATTTGACAATAACTCTCGTGAACAGTGGTCGCGGAGGTCCAACGTTGAGATTTATGGTGTACCGGAGAAGAAAGGTGAAAACCTTATTTCTATATTAAAAAGTATAGTACAGCAAGCTGAGATTCCATTCGACGCCTCCAGTGATTTAGACTTTATCACCAGAGTTTCTCCAAAGAGTAATGATAATAAGAAGATCAAACCTATTGTTGTGCGTTTTCTCGCACGCTACAAGAAAGACGATTTCTTATCAAGAGTGAAGAAGCTCAAGCTTACATCAAGTGACATTGGTTTTACAGGAAATAAGTCAATGTTATATTTTAATGATCACTTGACCAGTGCTAATAAAAGCCTCTTACAGCGTGTGAAAACGCTCGCTAAAGAGCGTAATTTTCAATATGTTTGGGTTAAAAACTGTGCAATATTGGTTAGGCGGAATGATACAAGCCCCGTAATAAATATTACTAGAATTGAGGATTTAAACAAGTTGAAGTAGGAACAACTTATCTTATGTTAGTCCTAGTTTTTATTATATGTTGCAATTGTGGAGGCATCGCACTATTTGTTTATTATGATTTTGGCATTAATATGCGTAATGTAATTGGCATTTTTATATTTACTTTCTCTCAATCATTTTATAAAAAAAATATGTTTTTGGTTAGCACACCTAACATTAATCTCTTGTTAATAATTATAATTATTATGCACTGTAGTTTAAACTTTCTAAATGGCTGTTGATGGTTTTTCAGTGTACTACCAGAATGTTCGTGGTTTAAGAACGAAAACTGGCGCATTTTTTCGGAATTTAATTTTAACTGATTACGCAGTGATTTGTTTGTCAGAAACGTGGTTGTTGCCTGGTATTTTTGATTCCGAATTATTTGATGAACGTTATAATGTGTACAGATGTGATAGAGACTATTCGCTACGCGGTGACAATTTAGGTGGCGGAGTTTTAATCGCCGTCCGTCGTAGTTTATCTGTTATTGATGCTTCAACTGTTATTTGTGATGGTAATGCAGCTGACGTAATAAAAATATCTGTTGAGTTGTCCTCAAATATTATTAATATATACTGTTGTTATTTCCCGCATTGCCGTGTGCACTGTGACGTCCTTTGTAAGTTTTTTGATGGTGTTTCTGATTTCTCGATTAATCATCCATCTGAGGATTTTTTTAATGTTGGTGATTTTAATATTTCGGAAGCACAATGGGATTGTGTATCGCTTGGTTTAAGTAATGTCAATTCAAGTAACACATTGATACTGGCAATGACGAACTTTTTAAGTCTCACTGACATGAAACAATATAATCATATACCTAATAAAAATAACAGAGAGCTTGACCTTGTAATCAGCAGTCTACCTTGTACGGTAAGTCATTGTAATAAGCCTCTATTGATAGAGGACAAACACCATCCTGCGTTGGATATTATTTTACAGTCTGTTCAGTTGCGTACTCTACATCCTGAGCCACGTAAAATTAAATTGTTTCGACATGCCGACTATGAAAGAGTCAACAATGAACTTGCTCAACTGAAATGGGATGATTTGTTTGAAATTAGGGATATTAATCATGCAGTGAGAAAATTCTATGAGCTTTTGGAAACAATTATTTCTGTGCATATTCCTGAAAAAACTGTAAAATATGATTCTCGTTTCCCTCCGTGGTTCTCGAAGGCTCTTGTGAAGATCATTAGGGAAAAGTTAAAATTTCACAGAAAATGGAAAACGTATGGTAGAGTAAGCGATTATGACACCTTCTGTGTTCTAAGAGAAAGGGAAAAGGTTGTACACGAGCAATGTTATGACAATTTTATACGTACCGCTGAATTTAGAATACAGAAAAATAGTAAATATTTCTGGTCTTTCGTAAAAAATAAAAAGTCACATTCCGGCATTCCTGACTCTATGTTTTATGATTCAGATGCTTCAACTGACGGGTCTCAAATCAGTGAATTATTTAATAGATACTTTCATTCAGTTTTTGAGTTAGATAATACACCAGATCCACTATTACAACGACCCTCAACGCACAACAGTAATTCAATTTCTATTGGTCATTTGGTCCCTCTCACTGAAGAAAGTGTCGAAAAATATTTAGCTGGTCTTGACATTGATAAAGGCAGTGGACCCGACAGCATTCCTCCGATCTTTCTCAAAACATGCCGTAAAAACCTTGCTCGCCCTCTCAGTTTTCTATTTAATCTCTCTCTGGAATCAGGTGTTATGCCCCTCGAATGGAAGCGGTCATATGTTGTTCCTATTTTCAAATCAGGAAATAAACACAATGTACAGGACTATAGACCTATCTCGAAATTGAGTACTATTCCTAAGCTATTCGAGAAAATAGTTTATGATAATATTTATCCATTGTTGAGACCTGTAATTATTGATCAACAACATGGCTTCGTCGACAAAAAGTCGGCTGAGACTAATCTCTGCGAACTTATTCATAAGGTGTCAGTGGCGATGGATCAAAGTGATCAGGTTGACGTCGTTTATACCGATTACTCCAAAGCATTTGATAAGATACCCCATTCGCTACTTATTAGAAAGCTTGGTGAAATCGGTATACATGGCGATCTTCTGCGTTGGTTGGAATCCTACTTGAAAAGTCGCAGTCAGGCAGTTACTGTGAAGGGATTTTGTTCTTCTTTTGTGCCTGTGACTTCCGGTGTACCGCAAGGGTCTCATCTTGGACCACTGCTATTTAATGTTTTCGTTAATGATATTTTGTCTGTTTTTCGTAACTCAATGATATTATTGTATGCGGACGACATGAAGATTTTCAGAAGGGTCAAAACTCTTGTTGATTGCCTCTTGTTACAAGAGGATATTGATGCCCTTTGTTTATATTGTAGGCATAATTGTTTATTGTTAAATATTAAGAAGTGTAATGTTATTTCATTCTCCCGGAAAAAGAATATTATTGAGTATGACTATAAAATTGATAATTCTTCAATTGGTAGAGTGTCTGAAATACGAGATTTGGGAGTTTATTTGGATTCCAAACTAACTTTTAACCCACATTTTAATCACATAACTTCAAAAGCTTTTCGTATGTTGGGCTTTGTATTGAGAGTTAGCAAAGAGTTCAAACACCCTTCAACCATGACTCTTCTCTATAACGCGTATGTTCGTTCCATCTTGGAGTATGCTTCTACAGTTTGGAATCCAAATTATAAGAAAAATATTTCCGAAATAGAAAGGATTCATAACAAGTTTTTAAAGCACCTTAAGTTTAAATGTCGCAACCAGGAACAACAAATTGCTGCGTCTAACCCTTTAAACCTGACAGATCGTCGAATGACGAGAGACTTAATGTTTTTATATAAATTAATAAATAATTTAATAGACTCTCCATTTTTGCTCGGTTGTCTGAATATGAGATGCCCTCGTTTTAGTTCCCGTAACTTTAAGTTGTTTAGTATGCCCACTACAAGAACTAATTACGCTTCTAACACATTTATTTTTCGTACGTGTAATTGCTATAATGATAAATGCCTCCACATAGACATATTTAATGCCACCCCAAATAGTTTTAAGAAACAAATAGAAGAATTGTTTTATTAACTGTAATTAATTTTAAGTTCACTGCACTTTATTTCTTTCATTTAGTTTATTTGCCTTAGTTTGTTGTTTAAGTTATTTATACTTATCTGCTTTGTTTTTGCTGTATATGTATACCTATTAGTGGAAACTTCACTGATTTATGTACAATCTTATATTTTATCTGTATATTTGTGTATGGAATATTGTATGTTTCCCAAATAAAATAAAATAAAATAAATAAAATAAAATAAAATAAAATACCTCTTTGGAAGCGGCTATGGTAGAAATGACAGTTTTGTATAGTACGACAGTTTATCGATTTTCTATACAAAATAATCATTTTTAGTTTATAATTTTCCGGAATAGAAAGTAGCCTATGTTAATCTCCAGCTCCCAAACTATCCCCATACCAAAAATCGAGTCGATCCGTGTCTCCGTTTTGACGTGAAAGACGGACAAACAAACAAACACACTTTCACATTTATAATATTAGTATGGATTACCATTTGCCGTAATATCAATCAACCACCAACTTGTAGGTAGCTGGTGTGATTGTAATAACATTAACACGTTCGCAGACATGCGAGTATACTCGTAGATTTTTTTAAAATGTTTTTTGCCACTTATACAAAATGCAATGTACTTACCCTAACAAAAAACATTGAACTAGACTTCCTAAAAAAATAATTTGTTTTATTTTAAATGCCTCATACATAATCCATTTCTGTCCTCCTTCCTCTGCCAGCGTTCAAAATTTCATCATCAATCAATCATTTCAGCCGTACGACGCCCACTGCTGGGCATAGGCCTCCCCCAAGGATCTCCACAACGATCGGTCCTACGCTGCCCACATCCAGCGGCTTCCCGCGACCTTGGTTCAAAATTTAGTAAAAACTAAATGTAACTGCGAGAATGCTCGTAATTGGCACTGGGCACCAGTACTACAAGCTAGTACTACGAGCTACACTACGAGTATACTCGTAGTTGGCAGTGAACGTGTTGACAAGGGTGTATTCATTACAAATGGCTCGAATACAGACCCCTGCGGCCTCCGAGCATTGCCTAAAACTATTAGTGGTGGAAAGGAGGCAATCCATCCGTCCACAGGCTCACGTTGCACTCACTGCTAACAAATACATTAATCCACGCTCCATTAGAGTGAAACGCAATATTTCACTATTTACAGTGAAAAGATAACAGTATCAAACTTTTAATATTTTATGGCCATTAACACTGTAACATGGCGTGTGCAACTGCGCCGAAATATCGGGGACTCGACAACAAATCAAAACATGGTAAAAATCCCGTTTTTCGTAATATTTACAGTATCAAACTGGACTGATTTTGCAAACATGGTAAAAATCCCGTTTTTCGTAATATTTACAGTATCAAACTTGACTGATTTTGCAAGAGGAGCACGTGGCGCAGTGGTTAGTGCTCTCGGCTCGATCGCTGTAGTTAAGCAACTTTCGTTATGGTCGGTCGCGGGATGGGTGACCAAAAATGTATTATCTGGAACTCCTCTTCTTCGGAAGGCACGTTAAGCCGTTGGTCCCTGCGTTTGCAATTGAAAACAGCCACATCGCTATCACAAACTTGGAGCAATGCTAGATCGTAAGAAGTCAATTCACTTTTAATTGGAAATTGGTATTTGATTCAAACCAAGAAAAAAAGAAAAAAGTCTTGGCGAATTTCTTATTATTATTATTATTTATTAGAAACCAGGCAAGTATTTGACCGCCATCTTGTTTGGCTAACAGGATGCAGTCTAGGATGTTACATGCCTGCCCATTACTGTTTTTCTCGTTGCAGTCTCCCGCCTTCACTTCCCTAACTTGTGCTACTGATAATCCTGCACTATGTCTTAGCCTTAACAATGAAATGTGAAAGATAGTTCTTTGTATTATTGTCAGGAAAGGCGCACAGATTTTTCCTTTAGACCTTGATTATCTTTTATAAATGTGTGTTCTGTTAGTGAGGAGCATAAAGGAGAAAATGTGCCTCAATTTATTATATGTTGGCCTAAAAAGTGGCTCGATTAAGGAGAGCTAGATTAATGGGTTTCAGTTTACTGAAAATATGATGTAGGTTGTAACCCTGTTGGTATTTTGTCTAATGGTGAAAGATTATCTAAAAAAATAACAAAAGAAGTATTTTCTCATATTTTCAATACTGAAAGAAGATTTACATGTCATATTTTTTACAGTGAACCCTGTCTTCCACGCTTAGCCCATCCAACGAAGGAAAAATGGCGGAAATAATTCGTGTAAAAGTAAATAGTGTCCTGAACAATATAAGTACTAAAAGTACTAAGGGGTTGGGGTGGAGCTGAGGGGAGTGTTAAGGTCCCTTTTTCAATTTTTCGCACGTAACTCGAGGACGGTTGTAGATAGCAAAAAAATTTCTAATAATAATTTACATAATTCCGTTAAAAAAGATCATATACACTTTTCGCTGGGATCAATATTTAACGAGATATGGTAAGTCAATAAAAAAAATAAACACATCTTTTTAAATATGGCGCGTACACTGACCACAAGTTATATTCTTACACTGGGCACGTATAATCAAAAAAATAAAATATATAAGTAATTCCAAAATATCATCATCATCATCGTCGACGGTCGGTGTCTTCGATGGGGGTTCCCTTAGTGCATAATCATAAATCATTTATTTGCTAGATACATGGTATTAATACAGGCTTAAAGCCATCTCAATGGGAGGCGCAAGCTGCTAAACGACCGGAGTGGCGGTCATTGGTTCAAACTGGAGTCCGGTACTTCGAGGAGCAACGATGCCTCGAGCTTGATGCCAAGCGTGATGAGTTGAAAGCCCGACCACCTGTGGCAATCAATTATTTATATAATAATGGTGTGCTCACATGTCCGCAATGTGCGAGAACCTTCTCAAAGAAGATTGGATACGTAATTAAGTCACATGCGAGCGCATCAAAGACATTAACACGGAGACTGAAGCGGTCGCCGTAGCCGAAATCGGCCGGATTACATCATCATCATCACAGGTGGTATAAAAGTTTACAGAGCGAGTATGTTCTGCCATTTAATAATAGCATGCAAATATAAATAAAAGAAAAGGCTGAAGTTAAAACATTCAAATTAATTCTAAGCCGAAGAAGTATACACCGCAGACACTGGAGCAGGTAATTCCTGCTTTCCGGCAGCCACATCGCACCCCACACCACACCCAGTCTCGCATCGGCAAAGAATGGAGTCAGGTGCCGCTGGGTCGTTGGTTGTCATCGGTTATGCACTCGTCTCCCCGCCTATCTCCATTGAGTAGGTGGTGAGGCGTTGCCGAGCTGTTGTTGTACGTGTAAAAAAGTTATAAGATCAACGTAAGTATTAAGCTCAAATAGATATTTCGACAACTTGTGTAATTAAAGATACCTGTAGATATACTCTGAACGAGTGCTGCTTCGAAGCTCCTCTGGTGGGAGGAAGAATGGCCATAAGTGGCTATCAGTAATCGAAGCAAATAATGTTAAAAATAGAGAACAGGTTTTGATTAAGTCAAAAAGAATTGCAATCGACAGGAGAACCCAGCCAACAAGAAAAAATCGACCCGTCTCACAACCAGCTCCGATGGGACTCGATCGAACCCACGACCTTTCGCTTTCCGGGCGACTGCTCTTTTGGCG
Organism: Crambus lathoniellus; assembly: GCA_949710035.1. NCBI lineage: Eukaryota > Metazoa > Arthropoda > Insecta > Lepidoptera > Crambidae > Crambus > Crambus lathoniellus. The sequence continues at coordinate 26,370,356 of OX453303.1, forward strand.
CGGATTGGCGCAATTTTAGTTGCACGTGTTAGCGCACTTTTAGGTACCATAGCCTTGTTAAATTAGTATCAAGCAAAAAATTTTCTACCCTAATGACTTAATTTAAGCTAAGCTCGTAAACACGAAACCCTTATTTATTCGCGGCGTCCTTTTGCAAAGTCCCCTAAATTTAATCAGGTTTAAATTAACTAGAATCCAATTAAGTGTAGAAAAGGCTGATCTCAAGTTTTAAAAGGGCATTGTGGCAAACGTAAGTCGACTCGATTTAATTTAATTCGTAATTGGATACTGATCGAATAATAATTAAACATGTCTAAACGATTCACGAGTCTCGTCGAAGTTTTGAAATTTGTGTAGAACTACTTGTTTTTTTATGGGTAGTGTGATAAACAGCCGATCGACTAAAATACTTTTTTACCGACAAAAATACTAGGTGAGCGACTGTCGCGAATCTTACCTAACCTACACCTATTTTTCCGTAACCAAACCCAGTATTTTAGTAGGTCGTTTTATTTTATTCTATGTGCAAACGTCACAAAAAAACCGCGAGATAATGTGGCTTAAATATCGTAGCATTCGTAGCTGCTACGACGTAGAAAGCTTAGTACTGCTACAAACTACGAAAATACACCATAAACTTCGTCCCAACAAAAATATTATATTTTCCAATCAAATACTTTAAGAATACCTTATAACAGGGGCTCCCAAACTTTTTTAACTGCAACCGACGCCGTTGGTATCAAACAATTTAAACAAAAAAATGATGAACGGTATTAAAAGAGAACTTGACCAAAGGGCTATTTTTATAAAAAGTGCTCACTTTAGCGTCTTATAAATAGAAAAGTGTTTGCATCTCTGCAATGGTTTTTTAACCGACTTCTAAATCAAAAAAGAGGAGGTTCTCTATTCGTCTGTATGTATGTTTTTTTTTTTTTTTTTTTTTTTTTGTGTATGTCCACCGATTACTCGAAGACGGCTGAACCGATTGATTTGGTTCAAACGTTATTACATCAGGTTAGTTTCCAAGTTGGTCCCATTTTTTGAAATTTCGAAATCGGTTCAGTAGTTTTCAGGAAATCTTGAAAATACTGTCGTTTTCGTTACCACTTTATGTGAATTTAACCCTTATTCCTCGTACATTACCAAGTTTGATAACTGGCTTTCTACAAGGAAAAATAATTCTTCCTAGCTTACCCGGTTTTCAAATGGGAATTATTTTTCCTGGTAGAAAACCGTAATTTTATTTAGTTTTCTACGAAGAATTTTTTTTTCTTCTTAGCTTACCCAGTTATCATAGGAGAATTTTTTTTTCCTCGTAGAAAGCTGTGAATTCAATCACAGCTTTGTACGTGTTGTGCGTTCTACGAAGAAGATTTTTCCCTTCGTAGCTATTAGATCAGAATATCAGAAAGACCGAATAATTATTCATTTTTATTATTTACTTAGATTAATTTTAATTTTAGAGGGAACAACAGATTTATTTTATTTAATTACTAGCGGCCGCCCGCGGTTTCACCCACGTGGTTCTCGTTTCCCTAGGAATAACGGGATAAAAAGTAGCCTAAGTTATTCATTATTACATCAGCTACCTGCCAGTGAAAGTCCCGTCAAAATCGGTCCAGCCGTTTTAGAGATTAGCCGGAACAAACAGACAGACAGACAGGCAAAAATTGAAAAAAATGATATATTGGTATATGTACCGTTTATAACAATGTACTTAATCATATGCATGTAAGTAGTAAAAAGCAGTTACTTTAATATTACAAACAGACACTCCAATTTTATTTATTTGTATAGATATAGATTTAATAGTAAAGAGGTTATTTAAATTTTTACTTTTTTGCATTCACAATGCAATTTTTATCATTGAAGAATTGAAAATGAAATACATATTTTAGAAAAATATCGACCCGTCTCACAACCAACTCCGATGGAACGGTTGGTTGGATGGTCTAATTATTAAAGTAAAACTTAATCTAAGTAATTATTCGGTCTATCTGATCTAATGGCTAAGTAGGAAAAATTCTTATTCTTAGAACAACACGTACAAAGCTGTAATTGAATTCACAGCTTTCTACGAGGAAAAAAAAATTCTCCTTTGATAACTGGGTAAGCTAAGAAGAAAAAAAAATTCTTCGTAGAAAACTTAATAAAATTACGGTTTTCTACCAGGAAAAAATAATTCCCATTTGAAAACCGGGTAAGCTAGGAAGAATTATTTTTCCTTGTAGAAAGCCAGTTATCAAACTTGGTAATGTACGAGGAATAAGGGGAATTTAATACGTATCTTTAGGCATAACTCCTTTGTTTATAAACCGATTTAGATGATTCTTGTTTTGTTGGAAAGGGGATACCTCAAGGTATTTTAACTAACTTCGAAAAAGGAGGTTTTGAGTTTGATCACATACCTATTTACCAGAAAACACGTAAATTGCCTGCACGATGCACTAAAAAGAGTGAAATAAAAATTATTTAAAAAAAAATTAAACCGCCTTCTAAAAAACCACATCAAAAAAGTAAGAAATAATTCCTCACCAAATAAATAACGTAAGTACTATGAAGTCGGGCGGGTTTTAACAAAAACAACAAAACATTGTACATGTTTCACGCCCGACTTCAAAGTACTTACGTTATTTATTTGGTGAGGAATTATTTCTTACTTTTTTGATGTGGTTTTTTAGAAGGCGGTTTAATTTTTTTTACGTTAACAGAGAGCCAAATATCATTTGTTGAATCAACGACCCAAAATTCCCTCGATTTCCTCAAAAACGAAAAACAATAAATTGAACTTCTCTCCGAATTCGCCTCTCCATTGACGTAAAAATTATTTCAAAGGTGCAAATAGGGAACTTTCCTTCTTTCTATGTACGTATTCTTTATTGCTGCATCTGCAGCAAATGTGTTTCGGACAAGTACGATATCGCAAATGTTAGTAGAACCCTCAATTCTGCTTCGCTGATGGCCCTATTTTTGAAAGACACCCCAGAGCGTGTCGCGACACACAGTTTGAGAAGCCCTGCCTTATAAAATCATTATATTTCATACAAGTTCATTATGTTTGCATCGCAATGGTAATCCATCCATATTTATCCATACTAATATTATAAATGTGAAACTGTGTTTGTTTATTTGTCTGTCTTTCACGCCAAAACGGAGCAACGTATCTACGTGTATTTTGGTATGGGGATAGGTTTGGGAGCTGAAAAGTGACATAGGGTACTTTTTATCTCGAAGCAATATCATATTCCCGCAGAATAACGTCGTGTCGTCCACACGAAAGGCTGGTGATAACTTATAATAAAAAGTTTGTTCAACAATGGGTTAATTCTTAGGAAAACAAACCGGCGTTATTCGCCAAAACATATATCAAGTGGACCGCGCAATTTGGCGAAAGCAGGCTGCTAACCAAAATTTGTAGTGATCCCTAAACCGCCGTGAGAACACAAATAACGATTAAGGAACCCTTGTCCGGTAGACAGCCGTTAATAATATACGGACCCTAAGGCTAAGGAATGGCGGTTGCACGGTTATGCTGGAAGATTTCTTTCATTGCTATAAAAACATTAGCTACGGCAAAGAATAATACACTAACGCACAAATAATTTATTTATTCTTGGTGATAATCATCAGTTATTTTTAACCCCCGACTAAAAAAAGGTGTGGTATAAGTTTGACGTGTCTATGTATTTGTCTGTCAGTGACATCGTAGCTCCTGAACGAATAATTAATAAATAAATCACCAATAAATAATAACCAATTATTATCTAGCATAAGAAGTTTTCATTAAGAAACTATGTTACGGAAACTAGATAATGTACTTTTATACTTTTTTTGTAAATACATACTTAATAAATAGAAAACACCCAGACCAAGACAAATAGGCATGTTCATGCACACAAATATTTGTCTTGTTCGGGAATCGAACCCGAGACCTCTGGCGCAGAAGCAAAGAATATATACACTTGCAGAAGGCAGGTATCCTACCTACCCCTGCGCCAAATCGGTCGTCAACGAATGAATCGATTTTGGTGCGGTTTGTTTTGTTCGAAAGTTGACGTGGTCGAGATGGTTTTTAGGGTATAATTTATGAAGATCTGTTTAGATGTTTCAAGGTCATCAGCTCTTTTAGTTACGAGCAGCAAAAAAAAAAACCTCGGTCAGGGTACCACGAAAAGAGAAGTGCTAAGGGTAACTACACTCAGCGGCAATACGAACAACTTTTACTATGGGGCCAACCACGGAATCGAGAAAAAAAAACATTTGTTCCATATAAAAGTACAACATCGACTCGACTAAAATGTATGGAACAGCTATTTTTTTTTTCGCGATTTCGTAGTTGGTCCCACAGTAAAAGTTGTTCGTATTGATGGACACTATAATCCACTAAAATCTTTGTACTTATTGAAATTTTGTGGTGTATACTGCCGAGGCTGAGTCATTGCCAATCTCTGTAACAAAATCAAGCACCACTTCATGAACGACGCAATTTTGTAAAGCACTATAATTTCAGATTTATAAGAGAGAGAGAGAGCCGGGAACTAATCCAATAGATTAAAGTAACTTATCAAACACAAACAATAGAAACTTGCGGAAATATTTAAAAACCAATTATTAAAACCAACAAAATTTTAAACAAACAGAATTTCTTTCAACAAACAATCTTGATTTAATCTCTTCTGTCTGTTCAAATAGCAATAAATTCGTTTACAATTCGCATTCATCGCTCGTAGTTTCCGGGCTTATCTCCATCATTCCCTTGAGAGAGATTTACTATGAGCCTCAGAATAGGATACTCTACTCGTATACCCAATGATAATAATCTCTATAACAATAAAACTTATGTGTCGTGCAATGTTGCTATCTGTATTAACATGAACTGGCAAATTCTATTTTACCGCATATATTGCATAGTATTCGTTATTTCGTTGAGTAATTTCTATAATATCCTAACATTATATAAAATAACCTCGTGCTTTTTTAACAAATGAATTAGGAAATTAAAAAATATATGGAAAATACATAAACATAAAGTAAACATAACTAAAAAAAATACATATACCTACGTAACGAAAAATAAAGTCGCTTCGTAAGAGTTTGCCTCTTGTATGGACTGCTAAACTCAATAAAGTGCTGGCCACACCGACAGCTGCAAGCGGGCGAGCGAGCATCGTTTCATCTCTTTTCATACTTCGGTTCACATCGCGAACTACACTACCTACAGCTTGATTGAGCTGCTGCATGAAACAGTGGGGTTTATAAAGCCGTCACAAACTGTCATGTCATCAGCGTGATACACGGTCACGGAATTAAATTAACTCACGGTCTCTAAGGTCCTCTATACACTGCAACATTTTGCAGCGATTCAAAAGCGTGTTTGCGAGCGACTGTAGCGATCATCATCATCATCAACATAACATTAAATGTGTTACTGCTGGAGCACTGGCCTTCCTTATAATATATATGGATGGATAAGGAGAATGGGCCATGACCCACCACGCGGGCCCAATGCGGTTTGGTGAGTATTAACGACTACAAATGCAGCCGGAACCAACGGCCTAACATGCCTTCCGAAGCACGTAGAAGCTTGAGATGAAAGTTTTTGGTCACCCATCCCGTGACCGACCATTGCGAAAGTTGCTTAACTTCAACGATTGCCGGCCGAGCGCGCCAACCACTGTGCCACCGGCTCCTTTAGCTGTAGCGATAAAAGTGCTTAAATACACATTTGTGTCGTTTCATGCGAGTGTTGGTTGCAATTTGCATCGATGTGGGCTGAAACTGACTCTGAAACGCAAAATCCGGAACTTTGTTAGCCACGCCCCTTTCACTCGATTCTGTCATGACTGGAGAATGAGAGGGACGGGTATAAACTAAAATTGCGCAATTCCTGTCGATCCCCGCGCCAAATATGACGTCACGACCACATCAAGCAAATTAAGGGCGAGTGCAAAATGTCAAAATGTAGCAACCTGTTGCTGAGATACGGCCACACATTAACACGAAATATGGAGCAACATCGCTCCACTTAATTGCTCCAGATTGATCAGTTACAGTTGCCAGACAATCATTGCCAAAAAAATTGCTCGTGTTCGCGTGCCTTTACGAAGATTCGGATTTTGCATGTATCACTTGAACTAGACTAGCGATACAGTAGCATTGCCATTGTATGGCTGCAAAAAGTTGCACTGCATAATGGACTCGTGTCTCTACATGAAACAGACAAGTGATATGGAGGTTTATAAAGCCCGCATCCGCGTAGTGACTGTGATCTGTCACAATTTGCGACGTCACCGTAATGTACACTCAGGGACAAATTCGGCGAACGACTTCTTACTACTTTTCGTGTGGCCAGTGCTTGCCATTCATACGCAGACCCTTTTACTAATTGGTTAAGTATTAAACTAGGATAGTACAACGCGTAATCACTAAGAGTCAAGAGTCAAGAGTCAAGAGTCAAGAGTCAAGAGTCAAGAGTCAAGAGTCAAGAGTCAAGAGTCAAGAGTCAAGAGTCAAGAGGAGTCAAGAGTCAAGAGTCAAGAGTCAAATTTGTTTATTCAATTTAGATTGTTATTTACAATACTTGTGAACGTCATAGAAGCTACGCTATAGGTTCGCAAACCCTACAGCGGGAGACCTTGGAGAAGAACCGGCAAGAAACTCCAAGGGTTGTTTTTTTCTACCTGTTTTATTTCATAAAGAGACGTCAAATTAAAAAATGACCTCAACATAGTATGACTAACTAAGGTCAGTTTCCATCACAATTACACAATGGGTTATGATAAATACAGTTAAATATAGGCGAACTAATGATCATAGCGGTGAACAATTTTCAATTACTTAGGCTTTAGGGTAGCCTAAGGGATAGGGTGTGCAAGTTAACGGTGAGACGCCAGGCATAAGCAAAGGAGTAAGATTTGGTTCACCGAATTAATCCCTGTTTCTACGGACACGCAATTAAATTAACTCACGCTCTCTAATGTCCGTAACGATACAACACTATAACAACAACAACAACGCATAAATCTACACACGATCACGTCAGCTTTAAAAAAAAAACAAACCGCATCAAAATCGGTCTATTCGTTCAGGAGTTACGATGCCATAGACATATGCACAGACAGATACACAGACAGATACACCGACAGATACACAGACAGATACACAGACAGGTACACAGACAGATACACAGACAGATACACCGACATATACACAACAGACAGATACATATACACAACAGACAGATACACAGACACGTCAAACTTATGACACCCCTCTTTTTGCAGTCGGGAGTTAAAAAGTCACACTGCATAACGGATTTATGTGTCTCTACATGAAACAGGAGGTCATCATAGGGAGGTTGATAGAGCCCGCATTCGCGTTGTGACTGCGATCTGTCACAATTTGTGACGTCACCGTGAAGCACGGTCACGGAATTAAATTAACTTTCTCTCTGTAAATGTGACGTTTGCATAAGTCAGCAGGACGGTGAATATCGCAGTCGGAAAATTGTTATAATGAATTCCTCCTACCGTGTTATATCACTTGATATAATTTGCATTTTATTTATGCAACTTATAATTTTCGTAAAGACTATTTTGAATTATTCAAAATTATATATTCTTGACGAGCAATAGGTAAATAATAAAATTCTGAATGAAAAATTAAATTTTTATTATTCAATTTGTTTGCGCTTTTTCGTTTTGAAGAGGTGAAATAAAATATGGTTTCCAGTGCAAGTGGGTTATAATTGCCAATTTAAAATATGCGTTACAATAAAAAAGATGATGATCGTGCGAATATGATTTTAAGGAAGAGAGAAACGGAAATGGATACAAAGTGTTGCCGCATAAGAAATTAGAATTTAAATTTAATCTTTGTCTATGCAAGCACCAATTCTAAACACAATTAATACATTAATTCATTATACAATACATAAGAACGTAATAGAATCTCGCTATCTGTTAGCAAACCTTACGGCGGGAGACATTGGGGAAGAACCGGCAATAAACTCGTCAAGGATAATTTTTTGTCCCTGTTCTATTTCATATGAAATCGTCAAATTGAAAAAAAAATATTTAAGCATACTTTAAGCATAAGTACACAAAAAAATCTAAAAAGTAAATAAAAAATCTTTCAATGTCGGGGGACCCCAATCAATGTAAACGTATGCTTCAAATATTCCTAATAAAATAATTAAAAATGACAAATTTTAGGGCAAGTAGATAGGAACAGACCCAGTCCCACTGGCAGCACCCATTCACAAGCATGACGCATAAATCAGCCGTCGCTTTGCTCAACCATACTTTAGGGAACGTAACGCCCGACCTCACACGCCACGACATAGGTTACCTACTAAAAATTCCTGCTATGCATGTGAACAAATGCATATTAGCTGTAATAATAAGCATGTGTTATACATAATATTAAACTTCTCTTGAATTATTCTGTCTATTGATGACAACAGCATTAAAACCGAAATCTAAGTGTACAGAGAAATTCGTGATAGATTTTGCGTATTCTTTATTACCGCAAACCCCTACGCTCTACAGTAAACACTTGCAGAATAATAAGACGCATAACAATATAGGCCAATAAAAATTATTTGTCCCAAAATATTTGTTCTACGCTGAGCCATAAAGAGGTAATATGATAAATAAATATACGTAATGCCCCAAATTGCGCCGCCGCATATGGCTGAGGGCGTAATGTTATTACCGCACTCTCAGAACCTGATGTCGGAGTTTCATAGAAAGCAGTCAGGCACAACCACAGTAAATACTAAAAACAGCATCTTATCTTACCCATTGTATTTGATGAACGACAAACGACGCAAAGCGACGCGACGCGACGCGGTGGTAACCGCGGACTATATTTCTAAAGGCTGGCTCAGTGTATTTGCAAAGCGAATCCTACACAAACTAGCCCTGCGATTGGGGCGAGCGTCCTCAGCAAACCTGTTCTCGTACTACTTGCCTTAGTACGAGAACAGGTTTGCTGAGCACGCTCGCCCCAACGAGCGAATCCTACCCAAACTAGCCCTGTGATTGGGGCGAGCGTGATCAGCAAACCTGTTCTCGTACTACTTGCCTTAGTAGTACAGCACCTGCTGGTTTGCTGATCACGCTCGCCCTAATCACAAGGCTAATTTATGTAGGATTCGCCCGATTGGGGCGAGCGTGCTCAGCAAACCTGTTCTCGTGCTACTTGCCTTTACAAATTGAAATGTTCGCGGTTATCCGCCGCCCGTCCGGGGCTACTTGACTTTCCCTTATTTTTTTAAATATTGCTCTCAAACAAGTTATCTGAAGATATTATAAAAACAAGCTACAAAAAAATATACGTAACAATGAAAGAAACATTTTGTTTGCAAGTTTTTTGCTGTCTTGTTATATCAAAATGTGTCTTTAGGTATAACTTCGATTACTTCGATCAACAATAACACCTAGATCTTTACAACAATAAAATTCAAGACTCAGTTTATTTTGTCGGAGATGAGCTTATCTATTTCCTAAAAATACATTTCCTGCAGTTGAATATATTTTTATCCGAAGGAGAAGGTATAATCTTTTTTTAAGGCAATACCTAATATTGATTAATTTAACCATTTTCAAACGCATTAATTAATCATTGAAGGTTAATGTTAAGAGAAAACCTTCAGTGAGTTTCTTTCCGTCAAGACGAAATAATAAGCCGAAATGAATAATGTAAAGGCCTAGTTTAAGCTCCCGAGATGGGTTGAAATCGTCGACGTTTATTTTGATTATAATTAATTGTGATTTTGTTACCATGCACATTTGTATATCTAGCCTTGCTTGAAGAGCACTTTGCTTATTTGTATTTCAATGAAGATGTATTCTAATGGTGCCTAATTGAGATATATGTTTCGAAATATTCTTAGATTGAAGTGCCTTAATTTTACGAATTGCCCCCTACTCTTGGAATATTTTCCAATAGACGGTTAGGTATTAAACTAACGGCAAACATGGAATCAGTGAACCTTATTACCTTGCAATAAAGCCTTTTGACGTTTTGACATTAATTCAATCTACAGACAATGCAATTTTGTTCAAGATAACTAAACTTTTTTTCTGGAACTTCATTAACTACTTCTCTTAATTATTTGATTGAATCAGGCGTCACTTAGCCGAAGGCCCGAACCAAATTGCAGTGTCTCTAGATTGAATTAATGTCAAACGTCAAAAGGCTTTATTGCAAGGCAATAAGGTTCACTGATTCCATGTTTGCCGTTATAGTCATACACACCTGTCTGTTCCGGTGACAGCAGTGACAGAGGAGCCGCTTGCAATACGAAATTAGCTGTCAAAATGGACTGTCCTATGAAAACTGTTTTAGTTCCAAAGATTATCACCGGAACAGAAAAGCTTGTCGCACTATAGTTTAATACCTAATTGGCAATTAGAAATTATTCCAAGAGTAGGGGGCAATTCGTGAAGTTATGGCACTTCAATCTAAAAATATTTAGAAATAATATATGTCTCTATTTGGCACCATATGTGTCTCCATTAGAATACATCTTCATTGAAAAACAAATAAGCAAAGTGCTCAAGCAAGGCTAGGAACCATTTGGAAAAAAGAAATCTACGTAGCTTACTTCCGCAAAATACACAACATGCCCAAACTCGGAGCATCGGTGCTGGATTTCGCAAAGGTCTAAGTAACACCTCCTGAAGATACCACGGGTTTGGGCAAAACACGTGTAGAGTACCTAGTCTGTGTCTGTGAATCGGTGAAGGTGCAAGGTATGTCGCTGTCTTGCTAGCTGCAGTTATAGCAAATAGTGCACTGATAGTTTCGTCACAGGGTAAACAAAATACTATACGTTTCGTGGTGTGAATGTGCAATTTTTTTTGCGGGCGGGCGGGCCGTTCGTCTTTCATTTTGTGTTTTTTGCGGAAGCCACATATAATTTTTTTTCACAACTTCTCTTAATGTTTGCGAAATAATTTAAATCTTACAATACCAATATGTTGGATGCCGACATTGCTACAAAGTATATATAACTATTAAAAACTATGAAAACCAATGAACTTTCCACCATAAAAACAGTAATTTGCAGCATTCTTTCGAGTGGCACATCCAAACTACAAAGTATGACTATAACATTGGGAAATAGGGCTAACGCACATTTCGTTGAGAGAATCAGTTTATGACGGTAATAAAAGATCGCAGCGTGATTGGTTTCTTCAATGGCCCTTAATAAAGGCACTTTTATTTGCACCGCTAACGTCCTGGGCTAATGAAGAGCTCAGTTCGGATTATGGTGCCTATTAAAAGAAGGAACCCTTTTGGGCGCCAGACGTTCCGACGTTCCGCAAATCCTTTTGAAGAAAAAAGTCTATGGTGGAACTATGGTTGCCACTTTTTTGTTGCAATTAAGTATATAGTATCTTTCTCAGGAAATGGCGAAAGCTAAATATAGTAGTTAGGTAATTATTTTTTAGATATCTGACCTTTTAGTCAACTTCCAAACTAAAAAACTTTTTTACAACTGACAGCCTCGGTAGTCGGATCGGATATTCTTGTGAGATTTTATTTTTCATGAGTAGGTATTATTGTCGCACTTTCTAATCTAGGTAGCTAAGTGATCAAAAAGTAGTAAGTTTTTTCTTATTATACACCGCTTAATTTTAATTAATACAAAGAATTTAGGGGATTATAGTGTCGTAAAAAAAAAACAGCTGTTTCATACAAAAGTACAACATCGACTCTACTGAAATGTATGGAACAGCTGATTAATTTTCCGCGATTCCATGGATGTCCCCAATTCCCCATAGTAAAAACTGTTGGATAGGTAGGATGGACACTATCATCCCCTAAAGTCTTTGTAAGTACTAATTTAAATTTAGAGTTGTGTTATTTTTGAAGTTTAGAGGTGTATATTTTTTCTTTAACATATAGTAGACTTGACTGAATAAAGAATGGGTGACAACCCTATGTGGAACGTAAAAAGCTTATTAGGAAGTGGAATACTGATAAGTGGCCACTTTGCGCAAAGTTGAGAACAATTTTTAAGAGGTTTAGACAATATAATAATGATGAAGTGTCTTTGGCACCTCTTTTGCTGATAAATACCTAAGTTGCCACGTTATCTTATTATGGTGATAAATAAGTAACGTGGGCCTTAAATCAAAATAAAATGATACTTAATGATAATGATGAAATATGAGAGAAAATCGACCCATCCTCCAAGAAAAGGGCTTATTACACTTGGCTAAATTCAGCATCTAATTAAGCATACATTGCTTTCTTTGAGCTCATTTGTAGCAAGTGATGCAATCAAAACAAGCAATGTACGCTTAATTAGATGCTGAATTTAGCCAAGTGTAATAAGTCCTTAACTCCGCCGGGAATCTAACACTTTCACTGTCTGGGTGAACGCTCTCACCGCTGAGCTACGGAGTCGTTTAGAGGAAGCGTTGATTTTCTATACTGTAAGCCAGCGTTTTTTCTAATACTTATTTAATTTTCAATAATGAAAGTTGCATTGTGAATTCGGATAAGTGAAAATAATTTCAATATAAAATGTTTTGGGTTGCATCCCGTCACTCTCTCTTGTGTTTGGATGTAATGTGTTAGTTTTACAAGCTATTACCTAAATAAATAAAAAACAACAAATAACCATAAACAACTTAACTAACGGTTAACGGTGTAAATTCATTTTTACCTCAACAATGACTTATTTTGAATAATTCTTGAGAAAATTTAGCGTTAGAATAAATATTTCATTTTATTTGTACGACTTCAGATTCTGTTTCTGCCACATTACCTATGTTTCTAATGTTTTTATGGTACTGCTCAGGGATTGTTTGTTTACCGGTGATACAAACAATCCTTTAATCACATACAAAATAAAGGCATTTCCGCTATTTCCGTTTTTTGAGAGATCATTGAGTACTTACGTACATCGCATTACAAAATTTACATTATTAAGTTGATAATTATATTATCTTACTGATACATTACTAATATTAAAAGGTAAATAAAATAAAATAAAGTTTGTATGTTAGTTAATCAATCACGGTGAAACGGATGAATGGATTTGAATGTGGCACAGAGATAGATTATGGTCTGGTGTAGCATGAAGGCTGGTTTTTACCATGGGAAAATATTTTATTACCTTGGGTAAACATGGTCGAGTCTAGACCACGAGGGTAAAGCCACGAGCTGAAAACTAGACACGTGTAAAAACACTAACATTTTAACTTAGAATAACATATAATGTAACTAACCGTGCTAAACTCGTGGATGAATAACAGTTATTACGTTTATTGTTACGCTCAGAGAATGCAATCGCTTATTGAGCGAAAAACCAGCTCACAGCGCGTTGTGGTCACTGTAAAATATCTACATAGCGAATTTCGTGTTATGGCTCTGATGAAAACGCTCACAACGTGTCGTGGAAATTAAAGAAATACCACATAGCGAAATTCGTGTCGTGGCTGTAATGTTTTACGACCACAACGCTTTGTGGCAATAAAGAATTTGCCATGACGCATTCTGGGCACAAGTTTGTGACTTTGTGTAATAATATCATAACAGATAGGCTGTAATCACAGAACACAGAAAGAATGTCTTTCCATGTTCTGTGTGGTTGTAATAGTGTGGACTACTATTACAACCTATCCGTCGTGATAATGGTCAGTCAGTATACATAAACGATTCTAAATTAAATTTTCCCCGCCTTCAGTTGTAAAGCCAGTTCTTCCAACCCGCGTTAACTATAAAATTAACGATAAATGTACGCAATGCGATCCCTCATTATTCAAACTTATGCTACATCCATCAGAACGCGATAAAGCAAGTAATTCGTAAACTCAATTTCCCTCGGCGCCCTAACAAGCGTTTAACAGTTAAAAGTCGGCTGCGACCGGAAAATTAAGGTCCGACTAAATAATATTTAATTTGGTGAAACTCGCCCCTTCCATAGTCGAAAATGATGTGTAATCGAGTTACTGGTGTTATTAACAAACATGGACGGTTAAACCTTGGGATGGAGTTTGGAAATTTCTTCCTTATTTTTAGGTGGTAAGTAATAAACGATTAAATAAAGTCATAAAGAAAATACAATGTTATATTTGGACGACCGATTTGGCGCAGGGGTAAACTAATTGCCTTCTGCGCCAGAGGTCTCGGGTTCGATTCCCGAACAAGACAAATACTTGTGTACATGAACATGTCTATTTGTCTTGGTCTGGATGTTTTGGTCTGATGCTACGGTGAAAGGCCCTGGAAAGGTGCCGAAACGTCGGGAAATACTAAAAATCCATAAAAACACAAGTCTAAATATCGCGATGTGTCTAAATAAAACCGAGTGTTAGTAACCCGTAAGAAGGTGTTTATTTCAGTATCCTGATTAATAAATCCTTTAACGGATACCTAAATAAGTTCTGAATTAAAAAGTTAACAGAATACTTTATAGCTTATATTAAAAACGTCAGTACATTCACTTGAAAAGCTCCAGATAATAAGATAACGGGGACTATCTGATTGTCTCAGGGACCTGATCTCAATTCCAGACTTACCCGTTTCCGGGGTCTATCAGACCATGAAAAGGCGTAATTAAATTTATTACCATGGGGATTTCTGCGGGTTAGATTACATGTTAACGAAGGAATGAGGACGGTGGCTTTGTGTCAAATCGGTGGGATGTGTCTGGAATAGAAAATTGTACTGTAATGTAATTATTTAGGACTAGTGGCCGCCCGCGGTTTCGCCTACGTGATGTCCGTTCCCGTGGCAATATAGAGACCAAATATCCAAGAGAGCCTATGTAAAGTCAGAAATAATGTAGCTTTTTACTTGTGAAAGTATTTTTAAAATATGTTTAGAAGTTTTTGGTTTATAGTATAAACCAAAAACTACTAAACCTATTAGAAGCTAAATAAAACCTAAGACTTGTTTTTTTTTGTTATAACCTAGATATTAAAACACAATTATACAACTACACTATAACACAATTCAGTAAGTGGTCTTTAATAAGATAATAACATTAAGCATTACAAAAGAACTTTTTTGAGATATCAAATTATGTATAATTTTTAACGATCATTTATGCCTGTTTATTTTTGGCTATATTTGATTATCGAATTATGTTTGTGTTTTAATTGTCACTAAAAATTTTGATTCGCGCATCATTTTTAGGGTTCCGAACCAAAATGGTAAAAAAGGTACCCTGAGGGCCTAAACTGAGTAAAGCCACAGATTACTAAATAGTTACTATGTAACAGATAGTTCACTCCGCTAAGTCATTTAAATAAATAGCAACTCTAACTATAACGCAATAAAGTAGAATTCAGCTTGTACGGCGCAGGCAAATTACGAACTGCCACTCGTTGTCGTTATATCTCTTTCTATCGCATATATCTAGCTCTTTTGCGGACCTAATTTCTATGCCATACGCCTGCTGGCGTCGTCCGAACGTACCTAAACTGTGGAGTGACACCCCCCTGGTAAAGCGGGCGTCCGCGACGGGCACACGTCGCGTCGCGGGTCGCCGTCCGTAGACACGCGCGCGGGCCGCGTGGACACGCGCGCGGGCTCCGTGGAACCGCATCACATAGCGGTATTGACTGAACAAGCCCGTGCGTGCTACCACTGGCCCGCTGGCGGGCTCCGTCGCGGGCCCTCGCGCCACAAAATAAATAATAGTGCTCCTGCGCGGGCGACCGTCGCGGGGAAACGGGCCACAAGGCGCGGGCGCGGGGCCCGCCTCCCCGCGTCGGGTGCCCGTCCCGGCCCTGAAGTGCCTGAAGGTGCGACTTTGTCTGTCTGTTACAACTGGATATCTCGAGAACTACTAAATGCTTGAACTTTGGAACAGTTTAAGATAACGTTTGCCCTACTATTTTGCAAATAAAAGAGAAATAAAAATATGAAGGATTATAGGAAAAATAAAACGATGTCTCTAAATAGTACACTTTTGAGAAATCGTCAACAAAAATTTTATTAGTTCCACTATCGGTCAAGAGATGGCGCTGAACTAAACCTGCAATATTCTACACCGCAAATTTTTGAATAATAAGTACCTATAGCCTCGCCGTTGAAAACATTTTCACGATTTATTTATTTATATATATGATTGTACGGAACCCTCGGTGCTCGAGTCCGAAACGCTCTTGACCGGTTTTTTTTATATTGTACCTACTTTAATATCCAAAAACATTATTGTAAGTAAACTTTCACAAGAAAGATTTTTATTCAATTTGAATGAAAGTAAATAGAGCAGTTTATTTTTTAAACGATAAGTGTACAAACATATCCTTTTTATATCGACTAATGGACCATAACAATAGTTTATTCATTCCCTTAAGCACTGACCACGAAAATGTATTCCCAAAACCTCCAGGAAAAGTGTTGATTGATGTCTGTGTATAAATTTGCCCCAAATTTCCTTATAAAATTGTGCCCAGTCATTTCGTGTAAAAAACTGGACATAATTGCCCTTGAAAATGAGAAAGGTTTCTACCGAACGAAGGCAAAAAAGGATTTGTGACGAAGGTACAATAAGCAGCGTATAAAGTATAACATCTACTCTATTGGACAAAGCTTGTTAAATTTTTTAAAAGAGTAATACTTAAACACAGTTTATTAAAAATGGTAATCGATAAACCCAAAAACTACATACGGGACTGATTATAAAAACTGATTAATATAGGAGACTGTAGGTATCTTATCTCGTTATTCCTTCTATTATTTAACTTGCTGGCCTTGCGTGGTCAGATCATAAAATTGGTAAAAAATTTCATGATATTATCGGTCATTTCATAAAATAGTCGTATTTCATGAAATGACCAATTTATATTGACAATGTCGTTAAACAATCAACGTTTAATGATATTTTCAACAACGTTTGGCCATATCATGAAAAATTTACCATTTCATGAAATGATCAACTACATCATGAAATTATCAATTTTAGGAAATTAATGGAAGGCTCAAAGTGTGTCTTTATGAATTTTTATTCTGGCGCTTCGCCGGCCGCTGCTGCGGCACGCTCGCTTCGCTCGCTCGGCTCGCGCTGTTTTTTCGTCACAGTTCTAACCTAACCTAACCAAAAATTACCTATTTATTGCATTGGTTTTTGCGTTTTCTAAGCACTGCGCCCCTTTGCTAAACTTTAACGTGCATTTGACTGCACTTGAATCACAAATTGTAGTATTATTAAGTACCTACTAACTTTTGTAATAAAAAATATGTCAGCAAATAATAACAAAATGACATAAGCGCCTCTAGCGGGGCACAATGTAACTATTTTACGATATGATCACTAGCGATTGACCATTTCATGAAATGACCATGCGTTTAGCTGTTCATATCATTAAACGCTGATCATTCAATTTTAATAATTTCATGAAATACGGCTACCTATTTCATAAAATGACCAACCATGAAATGGCCAATGATCTGACCACGACATATATAAGTAGGTATGTCCGTTCGGGTCAAATCTTGCAAGCTAAAGACTTACTTACTTGCCATTGCCAGTGACTGATTGTGTTGATATTTTGCATTCAGGATTGGTTTGGTTTACAATAAAATGTTAAAGTAAAGTCAGCAAAGATAGATTATGAATTATGAAATTATGAAATTATGAAATTATGAAATTATGAAATTATTTAGTCGCAGAGAACATAGTATGATAAGATCTTTACAATTTATAAAAGTACATTATGTCCCACTCTCAGAAGAGTATGCAAATTTTGTTACAAATAAAATTTTTAATTATTACATTTTCTATTTCATTATGTCAGTGGCAATATAGCACATTTTAATAAAAATAAAGAATCATACATTATTAGATTAAATTAGAAAATGTCAAAGTAAAATGTTAATAATTATAAAATGTCAAAGTAGAATAATATTTATAAAATGTCAATAAGAGTACCTACATAATGAAATCGATTAAACAATGTCAAGACCAAAAACCACCTCATTGAGAGAGAAATTCGTTCAACGTATAGAAGGACTTGTCAAGGAGCCAGGTTTTTAAATTCTTCTTAAAATGTTGCATGGGCAGTTCCCGAATGGTCCCTGGAATATGGTTATAAATTCTTATCGCATTAACGGAGCAGTTTTTTTGGTAAAGTGCGCTTTTACATGAGGGATATCTTATTTTTGTTACATCTCGGCGTTGAAATCTACTATTTTCAGAGACCTTTTCAAATAAATGAGGATGACTTCTCACGAAAACTCCAGCTTCTAAAATATATAAGCAAGTTAAGGTAAGGACTCCCAACTCTTTGAATAAAGGTCGACACGATGTCAGTGGTCCGACACCACAAATGGCTCGGATACACTTTTTTTGAACAAGAAAAGCTTTCTGAATGTCTGTAGAGTTCCCCCACAGTAGGAGGCCATACCTGAGCACTGAAGCGACATAGCCGTGATAGGCAGTAAGTGCTGCCTGAACATTGGTTGTTTTACGAGTTTGTCTCAGAGCATGAACGAACCTGTTTAGTCTACCACATACGTAGTTAACATGACTTTTCCAATTGCAATTTCTATCTAACATTAAACCCAAGAACTTAATATTGTCAACTTCCGAAAGATGAGTATCATTGTATTTAATGTCAAGTAACTTATTTGTAGACTTATAATTACAGAATTGAACATATTTTGTTTTCGAGATAATAGGTCTTTACATATGAAATTGCCGTTTTTTTCTTTTGTACATATAACTTAACAACTTTAATAATATTAGAAATATATAATTTCTTTAATATTGCGTTACATTAAGACCGTATCGAGCAACTTTTG
Source organism: Crambus lathoniellus (assembly GCA_949710035.1). Lineage (NCBI taxonomy): Eukaryota > Metazoa > Arthropoda > Insecta > Lepidoptera > Crambidae > Crambus > Crambus lathoniellus. The sequence continues at coordinate 26,389,133 of OX453303.1, forward strand.
ATAATTTAATAACCACGATATTTGATTATTTACATAGAAAAAACTTATTCCGAAAGTTACGACTATTTTTGTTTCCAGAATTTCGTACTTTATTAGTTGTAACTTAGTGAAAAAAATTTTTTTTTCTCTTAACGAATGTGTCATTTAGTAGTTAAAATGTCCATAAATACGTGTGTAAAATTTTGTAAATTTACATAATATTAGTGGTTAAATAATAACAAAAACGTTAGTATGGAAAAAAAATAATTACAGAAATCTCCATACAAAACGGCAATTTCATAGGTAAAGACCTATTATTTATGTCAAGATCATTGGTATTAAGCCATGTTATCACTTTGTCTAAGGTGTCATTTACAATTGTTTCATAAGAAATGTCAGGAAATTTATCATTTTTAATGTCCGGTATAATAATTGAAATATCGTCAGCAAAAAGAACACACTTTTGGTTTATCACATTTGGCATGTCATTTATATATAATAAAAATAATAATAAAGGATTGATTAAATGATTGATGATGATGATGATAGTGTTTGCTTTTACAAAATGATGATAATTCCGCAAACAAAACACTTCGTTTCAAAATAAAAGAGAAGTACATTCACTTAAATATGTGTCTTGTATGAGAACAGCGGCTTTAAGCTCATAAAGCATACTTTTATCAACTCGTAAACGGAACGTAAACGTACCAACTCGCACGGTTCAGTATTCTTTGTATAAAACTAGTTAAGTTTTTAAGGCATAAACGGCCATATCTTTTTTACGTTAACTTAGAAGTTTGGTTTTTTCACAACTTCAAGGGACCGTAGACCTTAGTACATGGTTTTAATTTCAACTCGATACCTCCACGCGTTCCCGAGATAAAGGGTCTTGACAGACAGACGGACGGACAGACAGACAGACAGACGGACAGACGGACAACAAAGTGATCCTATAAGGGTTCCGTTTTTTTCCTTTTGAGGTACGGAACCCTAAAAAGATTTCAAAGATTACTTACTTCTCGTGTTTTTTTTTATCCACAACGGGATAGCACTTGGCTTTCATCACCCCTGATGTTAAGCGAAGACAAAGCTGAAGGTGGAAGCGCACTACTTCCGGAATCCTCAGCCAATGAGAAACAGGCTGTCTTATTTCTAATCACCGGAACACTACAATGTTGTAAACATCGTTGTTTTGGCGTCAGACTAAGAAGATGGTGGTAGCTAATATAGCTATAGCTACCATCATCTTGTCTAAGTTTGTCTAGCGCCAGACGGACTTATAATGAGTCCTACCTCTAACCAAACCCAATACAATATGTACCGCCACTGGGAATCGAACCCGGAAAGTCTGGGTCTTATACTGGTGGTATATTAATTAATTTTATATTAATACTAGCGGATCCTCGCGGTTTAAATTATAGCCTATGCCACTCGGGAAGAAGTAGCTTTTTAATGGTCAAAGAATTTTTTAAATCTGTTCAGTATTGAAAAATGTAAAATGAAGTAAGTACCTAAGTATTTAGAAAAAATCGACTCGTCTCTCAACTAGCTCCGATATGGGAGCTTGCTACTCAGATTTTTTCTAAATACTTCATTTTCCATATTTCAATAATAAAAATTGCATTGTGAATGCAAAAAAGTAAATATAATTTGAAATTTAAATAACTGTCCAGTATTTCCTGAGACTCGCGCGTTCAACCAAACAAACAAACAAAAAAATCTTCAGTTTTGTAATATTAGTATTTATAGATAAAACAGATTTTATTTATCTTATAATCCATCTCCAATACAATTGGCTTACCAATTTATTTGATGATCAAAATACAAATCTATTACAAGTTCAAGTAAACCAATTTCTATGTTATCAAAGCAGCAATCACACTAACAATATTGGTTTCTTCGACCTTTTCAGAGATCCAATTACACTTTTCGCGAGAACCATTTTACTTGAATATGTAAATCCAGGCTTGTCATAAAATGAAAAATATCTGCCACTAAGGAACACAGCGATGGGTCTTGTTATGGGCCTCTTGGGATGTAGAATACTTTAGTAAGCAATGTTTCTTATAAAGTGCCACCATTTTTTGGGTACCACACTCATATTTTGAGGATTGAATACAGATATAGAATTTACTAGATGACGCAAATGCATGTACTTCGCGCACTGACCTCTATTATTTACACACTGGACTGGCTATCATAAAATATTATTTTTCCAATTTGAGTATCGCCATTTTGGCGCTGTAGGCCAAGCTGTAGGCAGATACGAGTGTCCATGTGTAGGACTGAAGCAACTTGGTAAAGGAAGACTGATGGTATGTCTTCCTTCCGGGCTAGGGTGTTGTTCATAGATAAGACACTATACAGGGCGTCCCAAAATTAACTCACATGGAGCGAAAGTACCTTAAATACTGAAGATATAAAATTTTACTGAAAGGAGACTTCATATTTATTTTAAAAAGAAAACGAACTGCATTCACCGAATTTTGAATAATCACTTGTCTGAACTGGGAATCGAACCAGCTGAATGTAAAAAAAATATTTCTCTAATTTAATTGTACCGATCGAAAGACTCGATTATACCTAAGCATTTCTTTTAAATAACATAGCATCTTAAATAAAAGGAAGACTACGAAATTTAACATTTAATGTTGAATAACAAGTTTGTGCAGCGTTATGAATAGCCTTTTCTGTGACTGTCGTGCTCAATACAGACTTTAACATTTCAATGTAGGTATTACTAATGAGTGAAGATTGGAGCAATTATACCTAGTTCCCTATCATAAGTGTTTGATAATGTGATAAGTAACACCACCTCGATTGGTTTTAAAAAGTTTGAATAATTTCGTGCGGGTTCGATTCTCGGTTTGGACATGCTATTATTAAAAAAAATTGAATGCAGTTCTATTGTTATTTAAATAAAAATAAAATTCTATTTCAATAAAACTTTCTATCTACAGTATTTGGTGTGGTCTATGCCACTATGTGACATAGTCATTGGAAGCCCTGGGGGCGTCCCACGACTATGCCATATGTTGGAATAGACCGCACCAAAGTAACTACTCAAACATTTTTAAACCAATCGAGCTGGTGTTACTTAACACATTATAACTTTATCAAACACTTTATGAGAATTGCTCCAATCTTCACTCATTAGTAATACATTGAAATGTTAAAGTTTTAAGCACGACAGTCACAGGAAAGGCTATCCATAACGCTGCACGAACTTGTTATTCAACATTAAATGTTAAATTTCGTAGTCTTCCTTTTATTTAAGATGCTATGTTATTAAGAAAAAATGATAAGGTATGATCGAGCCTTTCGATCGGTACAATTAAATTAGAGAAATAATTTTTTTTACATTCGGCGGGTTCGATTCCTAGTTCAGACAGTTGATTAATTAAAATTTTTTGAATGCAGTTCGTTTTCTTTTTAAAATAAAAATGAAGTCTCCTTTCAGTAAAATTTAATATCTGCAGTATTTAAGGTACTTTCCCTCCATGTGAGTTAATTTTGGGATATGTATATACAGTACTGTATATACAGGAATAGATAGTCAACTCAGCTTTTCATATTGTCTAAAATGTGGTGAACTCGTCCATAGATGGCGATGTAAGTCATACTTCCTGCGAGCTTGCCTTTTGACTTACTAGATGGCGCTGTAATATAAAATTTAGTAGAATAAACTTTTCTTTGAATATCAAAATATTGAAGAATGATTTGTTATTAATTTTACGGACTTCAAAGTTATGCAAAACATTAGTACTACAACGAGAATAAATTGTAGACACCACAGGGCTTGTACTCCGCAAAATAACTATGATTTTGTTAGTTATTTTGTGAAATTACAAGCCCTGTGGTGTCCACAAAACTTTAAATGAATGAAATTATGTCTTAAAGAAATCACTTACTATAGTGGGATAACAATTAAATAAAACAACATACTTAGAAATTAAGAATTTATTTTCTTTTAACATTTAAAATATAAAAATAAAATAAATTTTATAAATATAAAATATTACCATTTTTATTTTATAATTTTCCTGGATAAAAAGTAGCCTATGTTACTCTCCAGCTCTCAAATTATCTCCATACCGAAAATCTCGTCGATCCGTTGCTCCGTTTTGACGTGAAAGACGGACAAACAAACAAACAAACAAACAAATAAACAAACAAACAAACACACTTTCACAATTATAATATTAGTATGGATAAACCAACCGATAATAATGACTATCACATTGATTCAACAAAACAACAACACACTTGGATTCATTATGTTTTCAACTAAACGCACTGCTTTACAAAAAATTTAATATTTAGAAAATAAACATAAAAAATTCGCGACTGAATTGGACGTTATTTGACAAAATGTTATGGTTATTATTCTTTTTATGGTTTAGCTCATAGAGTAAGGGTGGGTTGCTCCATCTTACTTTAACCTGAACTATAACAAACACAAACTTATCTTGAGTCAGTGGCCAAATGTAGAACTATGGGTTATTGCTGTTACCTAGGTTACGCTATATAGACGACAGCGACGCTGTCATCGAGACAGATAAGTTTGTATCTGTTAAAGTTATGGTTATTCAAGATGTTGCAACCCAGCCTAACTGTGTATGATTTTAATAACTTAGCAATAAGTCATTCTAAAATACGTATATTTTTATTTGTATTTATAACATTATTACTACTTTGCCACAGTATAGAAAAAAGAGACGTTTTTTCTGTTTCAATAGCATTTACTTTTCTAGTCTGTGTACGGTTTAAGCGCCCCCTGGTGGCGAGCTCTGGTCGCTAAGCGAAGATAAATTGATACAAAAATGTATAGTCCCACACTCCTGTCTGTTCCGGTGACAGCCGTGACAGTGGAGCCACTTGCAATACGAAATTAGCTGTCAAAATGGACTGTCGTATGAAAACTTTTTTAGTTCGAAAGATTATCACCGGCACAGAAAAGCTTGTTGCACTATATGGAAGTTACCCCCCCATGGTGTTGTTAGCCCGGGGACAACTGTCCGATGGTTGTATGTCGGAGATTCGTTATATACGAAAGTGTTTGAATAGTTTCGTAAGCGCGATGCAGGTTCTCCGTTCTATTCGGCGGCAGGCTTAGTACTTATGTGCGCGTCGTCTAGATTTCGCCACACATGTAACTACAATTAGTGTTGTTCTTATGTCGACTGTGGTAATGATTATGACAAAATTAGTTCTCGGGACACTCGTAGTGGCACTTCAAATTGCCACACAAATTTAGCTGTCATTTGTATGGAGACAGCCTGTCTAGCGTAAATATTATTCTGTGCTAGTGTTCAGTGACTTCGCGTGTCCGAACCCCGACCAAGCGTCAAGGTTGATCGCCGCTAACTTACAGTCCGCGTGCGTCTGCTGTTGCAGCCGGACGGCCACAAAAATTAAAAAACTGCCTCGTTGCATGATAATAACTGCAATATAAGATTTTAAACTTACATGGTCATTATCACTATAACTGCAATAGCTTAATAAATTATATTTAAAAAAACCTATTATTTAAAATCAAGCTTTTATTCGAATGTCCTAAAAAGAATAAAATAAACTTTGTATCAAGTCAAATCCCACAAATTTATTACATTAAACAAATTATATGTTTTAAAAGCTTGTCGCTTTAATTTCATATGTCAAATATAAGTTAAAGCAGTGTTTAGTGCAAGCCCAGTAACAATAAAATCTCGCGACAAGCTTTTAAAACATATAATTTGTTTAATGTAATAAATTTGTGGGATTTGACTTGATACAAAGTTTATTTTATTCTTTTTAGGACATTCGAATAAAAGCTTGATTTTAAATAATAGGTTTTTTTAAATATAATTTATTTTTGTATTTTTAGTTATTATTGGACGTGTTTCTAAGTCGCTTCATTTCATTTAATGCATCATTATTGCATAGTCGATTGCTAGTTAATTTATTACAGTTTAGCTCTTCAACTGCATCAAGTCTGCAAGCACAAATATATTTTACCACCAAATAGAGATTGTAGATTCTTACTACTGACACACACATATTCATTAAATACAAGGCATATTCACATAGGTATAAGAGAAGGTAGCACTGTATTACGAACAAGAATAGAAAAAACAAAATTAGACCCAATAAGACAAAAAGTTCCAAATAAAAATGTGCGTGTGCCGTGCCGCAGCAGTACTCAATGGTCGCAGTTCAGCGTCATATTACTTGTCTTACAACGCAAGCAAACGCTGATTTTCAGTTTAGTAGGTAAGTATTTCAAAAATAAATATTAAAGAACAAGACACATTTAAGTTTCTATCAAAGTTGATAAACATAATACATAAAGAAAAAAAGGATTTTTCTTTTCTGTAGGTAGACTATGGTTGTATTACCTACAAGGAATTTATAAGTACTACGTTATAACCATAAAGTTAATATACCTTAGCGGAATAGAGAAACAAAGGGCTGAGCGAGCGGGATGTCACTAGCAACAACACTGTGAGATAAAAGGAGATGCGTGATGCAACGTAACAGAACCGTTTTTGGCTACTGTTTGACAGTTCGTCAGCACTTATCAGCACGCTGAGAATTTAGGTATTTTATTTTTATACCTATCGGAATAGAGGAACAACCACGAGCTGTCAAACGAAACCGAAATTGGATCGCATTTGTGTGTGTAAAATTGTTTATGTATGCGTGTCAGTGATGTGCGTCATGTCGCTTTTCAGATTAATATCGATATCGATAATATTAAATAATTACAGTAATAAATAAATATATATTGGACACGATCACACTCATTGTTCCAATACCAAAGTATAGTAGCTTAAGCACTATTATTACCACATACACCCAGACCCGAGGAAATATAGAAAAACTAGTTTTCAACATTTACCCGACCTGGGGGGCTACCGGCAAAAAAATATGGATATGGACATGGGTTTCAACTGTCATTTGAATTTCTTATTTTGATAGATTTTTGCGGCTTTGTTCTGTTGAACGTTGCTAGCTAGCTATCGTTATACCCGAGCGACGTCACAAAACAAGGAACTGATAGTAGCTATTTTCTTTATAAAATTGACTTAAAATTTCAAAAAACGTATGAAGTTCCTCTCCATAAAGTTACGCGGTACCCCCCAGGGATCGAACCCGGGACCTCTAGAGATAGCGACACCTTGAAACCGGTGCGTACACCACTCGGCCACGGAGGTCGTCTAATAATAATATATTAATATATAGTAATATTATTAATATAACTAAAATTCCCATCTTGGGAAGGGATTTTGCATGGCTACAACTTCGATTCTGCGGTGAAGTATGCATATTTAAGAAAAACTCCCAGAGATTTTAAATCATTTATTATACACTAGCGACCCGGCCATGCTTCGCACAATCCTTTGAACAATTTGTTGGTGCTTCCACAGTGATAGTACGTTTCACCTCTCGCGCTTGGAAATATTTTTCATCAAAATGCTTACTGCATAATAATCAATTTAGTCCAGTTAGTTTCTGGTATCCAAGTTAGTATGTAATCTGAAAGATAATTATATTACTAATGATAGTATATGTAGGTACCTATTCTAACAGTCAAAAACTGATACCTATGGTTCAGTTAAGTATCTTAAATGGAATTACATTCCCAGATAATTCATATCTAAACGTCTTACAGGTACTTTAATTACAGTACCTAATACATATTCATTTTTTACCGCGTGATAGACAGTGGACACGAAATATCGATAACTTGATGCAGCCCTAGTGTAAAACGAAAATTATTTCTTTACACAAAATATTCGTAAATACTGCATTATGTGTAATCAATATTTGCTTGTTACATAAATAAATGTTTGTTGAAGAGCATTATCACACTTCTTGCTTTAAATTCGAAGCGCATTGGCAAAAATAAACCTTAGGAAGGGAGGTGTCGGTTTGGAATAATTTACCTTTGAACTGAACATTTTGCGGGATTATTTCATTGTGTTGTACAACAATCAATAACTGAGCAAGTCACCATGTTTCCATATCAATATTGGCTAAAAATATCTAAGATTGCACGTAAAATCCGAAAAAAATAAAATACCTAAATTCTCAGCGTGCTGATAAGTGCTGACGAACTGTCAAACAGTAGCCAAAAACGGTTCTGTTACGTTGCATCACGCATCTCCTTTTATCTCACAGTGTTGTTGCTAGTGACATCCCGCTTGCTCAGCCCTTTGTTTCTCTATTCCGATAGGTATATTAACTTTATGATATTTTTAGCTAATATTGATATGGAAACATGGTGACTTGCTCAGTTATTGATTGTTGTACAACACAATGAAATAATCCCGCAAAATGTTCAGTTCACAGGTAAATTATTCCAAACCGACACCTCCCTTCCTAAGGTTTATTTTTGCCAATGCGCTTCGAATTTAAAGCAAAAAGTGTGATAATGCTCTTCAACAAACATTTATTTATGTAACAAGCAAATATTGATTACACATAATGCAGTATTTACGAATATTTTGTGTAAAGAAATAATTTTCGTTTTACACTAGGGCTGCATCAAGTTATCGATATTTCGTGTCCACTGTCTATCACGCGGTTAAAAATGAATATGTATTAGGTACTGTAATTAAAGTACCTGTAAGACGTTTAGATATGAATTACCTGGGAATGTAATTCCATTTAAGATACTTAACTGATCCATAGGTATCAGGTTTTGACTGTTAGAATAGGTACCTACATATACTATCATTAGTAATATAATTATCTTTCAGATTACATACTAACTTGGATACCAGAAACTAACTGGACCAAACTGATTATTATGCAGTAAGCATTTTGATGAAAAATATTTCCAAACGCGAGAGGTGAAACGTACTATCACTGTGGAAGTACCAACAAATTGTTCAAAGGATTGTGTGAAGCATGGCCGCGTCGCTGGTGTATAATAAATGATTTAAAATCTCTGGGAGTTTTTCTTAAATATGCATACTTCAGCGCAGAATCGAAGTTTTAGCCATGCAAAATCCCTTCCCAAGATGGGAATTTTAGTTAAGTATATTAATAATATTACTATATATTAATATATTATTATTAGACGACCTCCGTGGCCGAGTGGTGTACGCACCGGTTTCAAGGCGTCGCTATCTCTAGAGGTCCCGGGTTCGATCCCTGGGGGGTACCGCGTAACTTTATGGATATGAACTTCATACGTTTTTTGAAATTTTAAGTCAATTTTATAAATAAAATAGCTACTATCAGTTCCTTGTTTTGTGACGTCGCTCGGGTATAACGATAGCTAGCTAGCAACGTTCAACAGAATAAAGCCGCAAAAATCTATCAAAATAAGAAATTCAAATGACAGTTGAAACCCATGTCCATATCCATATTTTTTAGCCGGTAGCCCACCAGGGGCTACCGCATAACTTTATGGATATGAACTTCATACGTTGAACTTTAAGTCAATTTTGTAAAAAAAAATAGCTACTTTAAGTTATTTGTTTTGTGACTTCGGGTAAAATGATAGCTAGCTAGCAACGTTCAACAGAACAAAGTAGCAAAATCTCCGCCGGTAGCCCCCCTGGGGGGCTACCAGCTAAAAAATATGGGTATGGGTATCGGCTTCAACTGTCACTTCAATTCCTTATTCTGATAGATTTTTGCTGCTTTGTTCTGTTGAATGTTGCTAGCTAGGTAACGTTATACCCGACGTCACAAAACAAGGAACTGGTAGCGGCTATTTTCTTTATAAAATTAACTTAAAGTTCCCAAAAACGTATGAAGTTCATATCCATAAAGTTACGCGGTAGCCCCCCAGGTCGGGTAAATGTTGAAAACTAATATTTCTATATTTCCTCGGGTCTGGGTGTATGTGGTGATTACCCGTCGTTGTTTCTAATTTCCATAATAATAGTGCTTAAGCTACTATACTTTGGTATTGGAACAATGAGTGTGATCGTGTCCGATATATATTCATTTATTACTGTAATTATTTAATATTATCGATATCGATATTAATCTGAAAAGCGACATGACGCACATCACTGACACGCATACATAAACAATTTTACACACACAAATGCGATCCAATTTCGGTTTCGTTTGACAGCTCGTGGTTGTTCCTCTATTCCGATAGGTATATTAACTTTATGGTTATAACTTCCTTGATTACCTACCTAACTTGGAGCCATCTGTCGTTGACTTTAGTGAACTATTTATGTTCAAAGTGACATCTAGTATAGTGTGCCAATCTTTTCTGTTTCGGTGACTATCTTAGGAACTAAAACAGTTTTCATACGGCAGTCAATTTTGACAGCTAATTTCGCATTGCAAGTGGGTCCTCTGTCACGACTGTCACCGGAACAGAAAAGCTTGTGGCACTGTAGGGTCTGAATCATGAAGCTCGACTTAATACTGGTATTAAGTCGAACTTCATGGTCTGAATATAGCAACTTCGCGTTTTTTGCTTCTTTTTATAGTTCGTTCGTTATAGTCCCACACTCCTGTCTGTTCCGGTAACAGCCGTGACAGAGGAGCCACTTGCAATACGAAATTAGCTGTCAAAATGGACTGTCGATGTCGTATGAAAACTGTTTTAGTTCCAAAGATTATCACCGGAACAGAAAAGCTTGTTGCACTATAGTTCTTGTAGCCGCTACACACGTCCAGACCAGACCGAACCGCCGATTTGGTGCGGATGAACTTTGCTGTAAAGCAAATATAATCCGTGCTACACACGTTCGTACCAAATCAAAATCAAATCAAATCAAAAAAGCTACACCAAATCTGGCCTTGGCCAAGGCTTTGTATCACATCACTGGACAAGGCCTTGTATCACATCACTTTTTCTTATCAAATAGGTACTTACAGAAATCACCTGGATTTGCCAATGCAACGGGCTTGTAAAGAAAAAGACCTTTTAACAAAAAAAGGTCTAGGATTTGAAAAAAATTGAACGGTACCTGTCACAAAAGAATGACGAAAAATTCTTCAAAACCATTTCGAGTGGCCTGTAACTGACAGGGAAACTTCATTTTTAATTAAATGTATTTTTTTTTAAGTAAGTAATTGAAAAGAAGCCTAAGTCCAGGGGCTTTAAATTAATGTCTTAATAGAAATAATAATAATTTTCACTTCTCATGCTCTAAAAGTACGCAAATATAGCTCTACGAAGCGGGACTAAATAACCACTTTAGTCCCTAGGGAGTAAAATGTAACTACTTTTTTAATTTCCTTCATGTGACATTAGATAAACTCAAACAGCCAGTGAATATACTATTAATTGTGAAATGTGGACCATTTTCATTGCGAAAATGTTAAGACGTTTTTTGTTTCATGGTTTTTCCGCAAGGAAGGTGCTTTGTGCAAAAGTTTTGTGACTGGTTTAGCGGAAAAAACTGACTGAGATTTTTTGGCGCCATTTTGGCGGGTTAGGTTGAGTGGATATTTTAATTTACCGCAATTTGTTTTATAGTGGACTTTGTGACTAAAGATAGGTGTGGTTTTGTGCCCCAAGTGTCTAAGCAACTGGAAGATATGTGGAATGATTAAAACAGGCGCTATCTCGGTAAAGTGATGCCGAGTGTTTTATTATAGTGGTGACTACCTCAGCAAGAATTATCGAAAAGGCTGGCTTGACACACTTGACGCCAAATACTCCAAGGAGCATGGGAATGTAACACACCTACATTCCTATGAAAACTTAAGAAACTATAATAAATTAATAATACTCAAGAATTGGCAGTATGGGCCTGTCCTACGAAAGGGCGAATATTTTTACTACTACTACTACTACTGACCGCGAAAATTTCAGAATTTGTTAAATGTTTTTGTACTAAATTGACTAGTTTTCTCGCACTCGAAGTGAAAAGTTCAGTTTGCACCTCGAGACTAAACGCCAACTTAATATACCCTCGGTTTCATTGACTCCCTCGCACGCTCGGACGCCAAAACTTAGTTTAAGATCTCAAATGTACCACATGAAATGCAATTAATAAATATTCTATTCTATTCTATTCCAAACCACCTCTGGTATATAATGGCTTTGTTTAGTTCCTCGTTATAAAATCTACTATTGATAATCTCAAATTTATGTAAATAGTATATTATTGCATACTTTTCAAAACTGCATCAAACATTTTTACTGCTTGGTATGTTTTTTAACAGACAGTTCTTTTGTCTCCTGACTCTCCTGAGCAATTATGTGACATGGACTCATGTTCTTTATCAAATTACCAATTCAAATCGGCTGTCGGGTTGGGACGTGTGTTCGATTACTAGTTGAATTTAGAGTGTGCGCTAGATAAGTCTGCGCGGGGTCAAAATCGAATACTAATATTTTCCATAAGCTTAGAACAAAATAATGTACTGTAACTAGCGCCATAAACGCCCCAGTCGCAGAGTTATCTGACACGCGCTCTGAAGATTGCGCTCACTGAATGCTCGCTGATTATAACTTTATGGTTTACATTGACAATGTGTCAAGCCATGGCCCGCTATCATTTCTCGGCTGCTTGCGCTCCTACAGGCCCTATATTGTTCTGAGTACAGGTGGCCTACCACAAGCTCTTATAGCAGTTATTTTTAAGTTGAGAGTGTGAGACGCCGCTATACGGCGTGTAGAGCGGCGTCTCACTCTCTCAACTTAAAAATAACTGCTTTAAGAGCTTGTGGTAGGCCACCAGGCCTACAGGTCATGCTGCTCGGATTGACAACGTCATAAATGTCAATGTCGCACCACTAATCCTAATTTCTTGTATGCATGAGATGAGATGAATTCCTGATTATAGCGCCTTAAAATCAAATAATACGCGTACATAACTAAGGGTTGTTTTATTTTAACTATATCACAGTCACGAAAATGTTTATTAAACACTCCTACTGATGTTGTAAGCTCCCAGTCGGCTCGAGGTATCGCACGAATCCATCGCTGACGCAGTGTTCCTCCTTCGGGAATCCAAATCTTTCGAGATCCAAGGTTTCATATCGACGTTCGGCATTCAATACCGCGAATACAACATTAGTCAAATTTTACAGGAGACAAAAAAAACTTCGTATATTGTACTGTACACCTATTATAAATTTAAAATTATGTTTTTTGAACTAAAATTATATCTTATCATTGGGTGCAACACATTTTTTTCTTTTTAAGCTAGTATTGGCATGTGTAAGTTACATTCGCGGTTTTATTCAATTACTTTTGGTCATATTCCTATCATATTCGCGGTTATGTTATATATGATTTAGAGAAAACCCAACAGATTTAATTTTTTGTGAACAATTTTGGGAAGTATCTATTTAATTTTAATCATCATCATCATCATGTCAGCCGAACGACGCCCACTGCTGGGCATAGGCCTCCCCCAAGGATCTCCACAACAATCTGTCCTGCGCTGCCCGCATCCAGCGGCTTCCCTTCCATTTACTTTTAATGGTGTAAAATAATTTATTTATAAATAATAAATAATTATGAATTTTTATATTTTAAGTACCTACTTACATATTTTGACCGTCAAAAATCAGTAAGTGGAATATAAAGTGAAGTGATCATTAGTTTTATAGTTATAAAAATACTATACTGGGCTATGTGGCTCGATATTACCTAAATACTCTATAGCAGGTAAATAGCCTGGCTTTAAATTTTTTGTTATTTTTGCTTAGTGTATTTTTTTTATTTACAAGGATCAAAAATTACTTAGGTAGCTGCAATAAAACAAAATATAAGTAAAAAAATCAACATAGCATTATTTTATTTATCTTCTTAAATATTTATGTGAGATCTAATTAAAGCAATCGACACTCAACAGTCTTCAACTTAGCATTATATTATCTATCTTCTTAAATATTGATGTAAGATCTAATTAAAGCAATCAACTATGAGAATCTTTCGGTTTTAATATATTATTGTAGTTGGTACTAACCAAGTTATTGAAAATGAAGTAAGTATCAGAAAAAAATTACATGTCTCACAACTAGCTTTGATGGGACTCGAACCCACGACCATTCACTGTCCGGGCGAATGAGCTACGGAGTCGTCGTCGTCAGTGGTTAGAGCATTCGCCCGGACAGCGTTTTTTTCTAATACTTCATTTTCAATAATAAAAATTACACTGTGAATGCAAAAAAGTAAAAAGTTATTTTAACTAACCAAGTTGCTTAAGCAGTTTTAATTATTCCAGTCTCATTAAATAAACGATTCCTTAAAATTAAAATGTAATGGTAAAATGGGCTTTGTGTGCAGGTAAAAATTAGTCTTAACGCTGGGCATCGGTTTTTGACTACATTTTTATTTCACTAGAAAGGGTTTGTAGAGCGTTTTAGTTTTACAGTAAAAAACCAGATCATATTGCACTCAATTGCACAGAGTCAATTTTATTAGAGCTTATTATACTTATAATAATATTAAAAGCATAATATCCTTATAGTAAGATCTAATTAAAGGAATCAACAGTCTTGTTATAGGAAAATTATGAAAATCTTACGATATTAATATAATTTGTAGATGGTTTGGTACTAACCAAGTTATTGAAAATGAAGGTATTAGAAAAAAACGACCTGTCTCACAACTAGCTCCGATTGGACACGACCCACGATCTTTCATCGTCCGGGCGAATGCTCTAAGCACTGACGACGACGACTCCGTAGCTCAATGGTTAGACCATTCGCCCGGACAGTAAAAGGTTATGGGTTCGAGCCCATCGGAGCTAGTTGTGAGACGGGTAGTTTTTTTCTAATACTTTTATTATTTTATATATCTTATTATTTTAATATAAGTTAATTAATCTTTATTTAGCAAATTATCATAATATGCAATTGCAAACATTCATGTGAAATACTTGTGTTATATTATAATGCTTCAAACAGGAAAAACTACGGAAGAGTCTTGCACTCGCGATTGCTATGGGGCGGCACTGAGAAACTGGCACGTTCGCGGTTTTGTTGGCGGGAAATTAGGTTCGCGGTTTTGACCGACTTAAATATAACAGGATTGGAGTAAGTTTCAGCCAAAATTTAAATGTAGGATCGCGTATTTGTACGAATAGAATCAAATAAAACAAAAAAAAAAATTCGTAAAAATGTCACGTTCGCGGTATTGAATGCCGAACGACGATATGTAATTTCCAACAATGATCACGTATTTATATGCACTAATTATACAATAGATATTGTATTAAAACACCCAAACAGCAATCAAGAAAATCAAACAGCAACGTTTCTTGACATGACCAAAGAGTATTCCGACTTGCCATATCCAGATTAAAAAATTATCCAAAATGTGCAAATATAATAGATTTTTCTTTTTATTTTGTAACAAGCAAATTTAACCAAGTTGTTAAATAAATGCGTGCAAAATCCGAGAAAGTGTTTTATTTAAATGAACAGTTCGCGCAAAAATCTAAGATGTGAATTGAATTACGGCGAAAGTTATTTTTTTTTATTATATTATATCAAGTTTAGCCTAGTCAACGAAGAGATATAGAGGGAAATGTTTGGAACACAATTTTTGACTTTGGAACTTTGTTTGGGCTAAAAGTTTTGTATAATACTGTATATATTTTACCGGCCAAACCTGATTTCAGGACAAACTAGTTTTTCCTAGGCCAAAGTAGTTCATCGCGTTGACATTTCAGAGAGCGAGTTTGCCTCGGAAGTCCTGTAGAACACGTGATTAGTTAAAATGGTGGTTATTTTTTTTTGTGTCATGTTCTACATCTACAGGTCTTCCGAGGCAAAGTCGCTCTCTGAAATGTCAACGCGATGAACTAGTTTGGCCTAGGAAAAACTAGTTTGTCCTAAAATCGGGTTGAAAAAAAAATGAGACCTTCAAACCGCCCCCCCTCCCCCCCCCCCCCCGGATTAAGGGCTACGGGCGGGGACTTTTGCTATGTTTACCTCCTTATTAGCCCAAACAAAGTTACAAAGTCAAAAATTGTGTTCCAAGCATTTACCTCTATACTGTTTTTCGAGTGTTCGTTGATTTTTACTTCCACATAATTTGAGAGTTATCGCCTAACCTGGCAACACTACAAGATTGTTTATTTATATAGAACAAAGAGTAAAGTGTATAGATCAACAATCTTTTCTGTTCCGGTGACAGCAGCGCTGGTTGGACAGTGCAACTTGACAGTAAAATGACATTATGAACAAAACACGTTAGTTCCAGTTTTGGCCACCGGAACAGAACACGTTGACGTAATCGACTGCAACGTTGCCGCTTTTCCAAGGAGCATGGCTTGTTACAAGTGCAACGAGTGAGATAGAAGATGGCTTTGGTCAAGCACGTGTCAAGTAACCATCACAACAAAACAAGAATATAGTACTTGAAAATTTGCAAGAATTCTGAATTGGTAACTGTACTGTTTAAATATTTAATTGCATTGTCATCGGAACTAAAGGTGAATTCCAAATTTCAGCTCAATCGGACATTGGAAAGTGGGTCAAATTTAGCTCGCAAGATTTGACGAACGGACATACATGCATACATACACTGCAAGTTAAATAAAAGCTTGTAAAATGGTTTCGGTTTGGATTTCCCGTCACTATAAATGTCGGCTGTGAAGTCACAGTTGGTGTTAAAAAGTCGGCACGCTTGGTTTCAAGACTAATCGTGATATTTGCGTAATCTATGTAAATCTAAATCTGTGGAATTGAAGTACCTACTGTCGTCAGCGGGTTAAGAGTTTACTTACTACCAGGCGCGAACCGAATCCAGTATTTTATTATCTTAACTTCATACCGGTCTTGTAATTTGAGATCGTCATGGTCATCGTCAGACAATAGTCATGTCAATTCATTTATTCAAATGAACCTAATAAATATGTAGGTACTAATGAATCGTCAACATTTTCATTAATTCCATTCAAGACTTTTTTAAACTATTTTTTAACTGACAAGAAGAACGCACAATAAACTTTCCAACGTTTAGGTAACGACATTTACAAAAAATAAAACATCTATCGCTACTAATTACAACAACTGCAGTAAGTACAGAATATACAATATTATGAAATAAATTAATTTCTTACAATCACACCAAATATCTAGCTCATAAGTAGTTATCATTAAGAAACTGTGTTACGGAAACTAGATAACGGATAAATATATAAGTACTTCATCATCATCATTTTAATGTAGTTAATTATTAATTAATTATTTTAATTTTAAGTAGTTATATACTTTTATTTTGCAAATACATACTTAATATACATACATAACACCCAGACCAAGATAAATAGACATGTTCATTCACACAAATATTTGTGTTGTTCGGGAATCGAACCCGAGACCTCCGGCGCAAAAGGCAGGTATCCTAATACCTGCGCCAAATCGGTCGTCTAGAGGTGAAATAACATTTGAGAGTTAAATTTTCTCGTACCTTCTTTAGGTATTGCCTCTCACTCATTGGTAGCTAGGTAGCGCATTGTTAGCGCCATCGAGCGCAAACATAGTTATAATTTTTGTAGTTACAGTGGAATGAAAGCATTTTGAATGGAAAACAATCATTTTTACTAGCTTTTTGAATTCTGTTCGTTTTAACCGTTTCCTTATTAAGAAACATAGCTTTGTGTTTTTACGAGTGCTATAACAGCGCTATAAGCGGAGTTTATTTCTCGCGCCCCGCTATGATCGTAATGTAAGCCGAAATAAAGAATGGGATAAGACAATGTCGTTTTATTTTGGAGACCACTTTTAATAAACAATGTACCTAGCAAATATCCATTTGTTAGCTTTTACTGTTACTTCAAAAATATTAGAAGTATATTGTTTGAATGAAGGCAATTTTATAAAGTAAATAATAAATAAATAAATACATTTCTTACAATTACACCAATTAAAAGTCCGTTCGGTTAGATAGTGTCGGTACACCCGCACGGCATTGTGGCTCTTGCTATAAAATGCAGATATATAAAATAATACACTCAAGTTGGGTACCAAAGTCAATTTTAATGAAAATTTGGATATTTTTATATAAAAGGAAGTCAAATAAGTGGTTTACAAATAATAATTATTATTATAAATTTTTATATGATTATTATGATTACTTATCATCGCTCGAATTGTCACAAGTCACAACCGTCGTTACCACCTGTATTTATAATGAACATAGATTATGTAAGAAAATATAATTTAATAAATGCCGAATCCCAAAATCCAATTCCATTTTCGGGTGTACGCCGCGCGCGGCTTCTTTTGTTTATGCAGCGGCATCCTTTGACAAGAAGCGGCACGTGCCAAGGCGGCGCGATCAAAGGGCGACACTATCTAAGCGAATGGACTTTATCTAGCTCATAAGTAGGTAGTTTTCATTAAGAAACTGATGGAAAATAGATAACGGAAAAATATATACTTGTATACGTTTTTGTATATACATAGATAAATAACACCTAGACCAAAACAAACAGACATGTTCATGCACACAAATATTTGTCTTGTTGGGGAATCAAACCCGAGACCTCTGGCGCAGAAGGCAGGAATCACAGAACACGGAAAGATTTTTTCTTTCCATGTTCTGTGGGCCCAACGTTTTTATGCAATCCATATCAATACCAAGATATATCTAAGCTAGCCGTTCGCCCGCATGTACTACACGACGTTATCTTCCGGGAACCTGATATTTTTCCAGCTCAAAAACTATCACCATACTGAAAATCTTGTCGATCCGTGGCTCCGTTTTGACGTTTAAGACGGACAAACAAACAAACACACGTTCACATATTTTATAATATTAGAGTGGATTGTCTATAGATATTGATTCGATCTATGCCTATTTACTCCAAATTGTTTTGATGATTAACGGCCAGAATTAATAACCTATCCACAGATAGGGATAGGTTTGATCCAGATTAGTTGCTATGCAACGCTTGATATTACCATAGAATTAACGACAGTTGCCAGGGTGTTGCTAGGTGTTGCCTAGCAACTAATCTGGATTGCACCTATCCCTTTCTGTGGATAGGTTATTAATTCTGGCCGTAAGAACTGACTCACTCTGACGACAGTATTCAGGGTGTTGGACACAAAGATCACCTGTAGTAGCAAGCTGTTGGACAAGAACTGTTTTAGGGTTCCGAATCAAAATGGTAAAAAGGAACCCTTATGGTGCGACTTTGTCTGTCTGTCACAAATGAAAATCTCGAGAATTAGTAATGCTATCAACTTGTGGAATAGTTTTAGATGACATTTGCCCAACTATTTTGCAAATAAGAGAGAATTAAAAATATTTATATATTTTTTGCAACAGAGACTGAAAGGATGTCTTAAAAATTCGAAGTAGGACTACTAAGGCATATGGGGTATCATATGAAAGAGCGCTGCTTGTACATTCTCCATTTCCAAAAATTTTTTTACTAAGCCACATAATTTTTGACTTTTGACGAAAAATTAAAAAAAAAATCGTTCCGTTTCCCCTCTCTTATCTCCGAAGTTTGCATAGAGAAAAATCTGAAATTATTTTATGTGATAGAAGTTTATGTAAATATTACAGGAAAAATAAAACGATGTCTCTAAATAGTACTTAAACTTTTTCAGAAATCATTATAATCAAAAAATCAAGAAATCAAGAAAATTATATTAGTTCCACTGTCGGTCAAGAGCTGGCGTTGACCTTAAGGCGCCGATTCCCCAAAATAGGGTATTTTAAATTATGGATTACTCGTAAATCACAATTACTTAAGGCGCTACTCGGAAAAATATGGACTTTTTGATTTAAAACTATAGGACGGTTACAGTTGTTACAAATCTGGTAATAAGATATATATTTCTTCATACCTTTATCTAGAATCGTATAGTTTCAAAAACACGATTTTATGTTTTTCCTCGACACTTTTTCTTTTCGAAAAGACCTCTAAAAAATACGAAAAGTGAAGATTATTCTTAAATGGGGTTACTTACACTATTGGAAATTGGTTTAATTAGTGGACAGCAATAATATTGAGGATCGTATAGAAGCATTTTTTTAAAATCGCTGTAGTTTTTTAATACGAAGTGATTTTGTGTTTTTTTTGCCTAATCTGCAAAATCGGTCTTGCTCCCGCGCGCGTCGTTTTCTCATTGCTATCTCGCTTCAGCACATTTTTCCGAGTATCGCCTTAAGTAATTTTACAGTTATTCATCTAGTACTTCCGGCCTTTTTTTCGATTGGTGATATTTTACTGTGTCAAATAAAATCCCAAACATCCGTCTAATAATTATTCAAATATCATATTACTTGCAGTATACTTGGTTTTAGTTAATGAAACACATATGAAAATAATTGTCTTTGAATAGCCGAGGGATTCCGGCCGTCATAAATATTTTTTTTATTATTTAATTTTTAATTGAATTGTAAGTGATTTTTGATTCGCGGGACGCTCGCGAGTTCACAGTTCACTGCCGGCTGCCGCTGGGTCCGCGCGAAAGGTATAGAGCGCGGCCGAGAAAGCGTTAGCGTGCCTATTTCGGTCGGGATTCCTCGCCTTAAACTGCAATTTTCTACCTACACCGATTTCTTTTTGGTGTACTTCACAGTTGTACCTACCTTGCTACTCTGCAATTCCGCGGTATCCCGCGATCCGCGGGCGCGGAGCAGTGAGAACCGCCTTAGGCATAGAAAAAGCACAAAAAGAACAAGTTCATCAAAAGCTCTTTGAAAATTACTTGTATAATTTATCTGTTAAAAACGAATTGTGAAAAAGCCTTTACTAAGAGCGCTCAAGAATACACAGTTTATCTTTATTTTACTTAACACAATTTAAGCGCTTGTTTACTTAAATACTGTAATAATGTGCCAAGGTCTAAAATTTGGCCTGCTAAAACCGAGTACAAAATAACATTTAGTCCGAAATGTTATTAAAAACGTTTCTTTGTGGAACCTCATTAAGATAAATTATTTTGCGATGGTAAACATCAAGACTAGAGATTGAAACAAAGGACAGACGTCACTGCCACCAAGGAAGGTTTGCTTAGGGCAGCTTAAACACAAGAGTTTAACTTAAATCTCTTTGTTTTGTTTCTTTGGACGAGAAATTCACTATTTTGTTTTACATTGAAACAAGTTGGACGGGGCTTAAATTAAATGTTACGAATTTGCAAAAGGTAATTCTGAAAGTGTAATAGAAAAATAGCACCAGCTATAAATTTCCAGACGGGACTCGAACCCGTACCTACCATTGGAAATCCGGCCCAATGCTCTAATCAATTAGCTACCGAAAGGCCTACGAGGCTCGTCGAATTAAAATGTAACTTAAACGTAGTAGGCCAGCGTTGCTGAACCAATTTTGATGAATTTTGGTTTCGATATGGATATATCTGAAACCAAAGTGTACGAAGTTGCAAGCAGACACTACTACTAAGTACTACTATTAATTCGACGATAGATACTTATTCGTACGTTTTTGCAGCCCATTGTAGCAGAGAGGGATTGCACAAAAATATTCGTATAAATTAGAAATAAGTATTAAAAAGAGCAGAATGAAAAGGCGCCAAATATAAGCGTAAAGAAAAAACAGTTATTAAAATAACAGGGTGCTTACCATCAACTCTTATTGCGGTTTTGTTTAGGACCTAAACTGATCTGCTTCGCTTATTCGTACCACGACAGCTTAATATCAATGACAGCGATTCAGTGATCATTCAATGACATTTCACAGCCGCTAAGCTGTCATATCTCTTATTTGACTTATAACTCGGCCAAGCTGACATGACACCTGCAGGTTATACCCGTCCCTCTCACTCTCCGGGCATGACAGAATCGAGTGAAAGAAACTGGTAGAAGAAATAAGGACACAAATCGTTCGGTCATTCACATTTAGCAATTCATTTGCGATCCAGTTTTTAAAAGGTCAGAGTACGAAAGAAAGCAATTCATTTTAGGAACCTATTCTGCATCGCGCTATTTTTGAATCGCTGTCTTAAAGTTGATGGTAGGCACCCAGTATTGGAACTCAGTATTTGAAATTAGAACATTGGAAGGTCTTCACTGTGGCGTGAACACCCATTGATCTCAGCGGCACGTCACGGAGTATCTGCCTTATTACAGAGTAATTGGCCTCGTTTCCACCATCCCATTTACCGAATGCCCTCTATAAACCGCTGAAGTGTTCTGTAAAAAGTGTGAGCACCACATTCTGACATTAACGCGAATGAGTGTGCTTGTGTGTACGCGGTGCTTTAGCCAACGAGTAGGCGTTTTTGAGTGAAGCAGATGAACTGAAAAATAAACAGACGAATGGTAAATGAATGAGACATAAAGTCACATCGAAAACTACCAGGATTTCAATTTATAAACAAACATTATACGTATATTTTTCTAGGATGAAGGGTTTTTCTATATGCCGACCGATATGATTGGTAATAGGACTTGTTCTGAGTCCGCCTGGCTAGCTACCACCAGCTTATCTAAGTCTGATAAGATGTTTTCAGCATTATTGTGTTCCGGAAGTTAGGGGTAAGGTAGCCAGTTCATCAGTGATTGAGGATTCCGGCAGTAGTGCGCTTCCAACTTCAGCCTTATCACCACATAACATCAGGCGTGATGAAGGCTAAGTGCTACCCCGTTGTGGATGAAAAAAAAGACTGGACGTAAACCATTAGAAATAAATCTGAAGGGGTAAACGAATGTCCTTTCACTATTTCAAAATGGGATTGTAACCACTCCATTCTAATGTTTTGTGATGGTTTTGTGGTTTAACAATTAACAATCTTTTAATGTCCAAAATTGTCGTCTCTTGTTCTAAAGAAACAACTGAAGTATGAAATAAATGTGGGTACCTATATAATTTATCATCTTTCTTACGTGACTATTAGTTTGAAACACGCAAAGTAAATGCTCGCAAGAACAAAGTGTCGAGTGAAAAGTTTTGTTTTGCCTGTATCGCTGCGATACGAGTAAGTGTTACTTACCTACTCTATATGCAAACTTGTAACGACTGTTTGAGCACAAAATGTTTAAGTGTAGGTATATTCAGGAGCAGGGCTTAACAACCTTTTGATTAAATGTTACTTCTTACTAATAATATTATAAATGCGAAAGTTTGGTTGTTTATAACTCAATCACAGCAAAACGGCTGAATAGGTCTGAATAAAATTTAGCACAAACATAGATTATGGTTTAAATATTATAATAGCATATACTTAGGTCTTTTACTCCCGAAAAATATGTCATTCCCACTGGATAATTCCGAGAGCGGGCAGCTCTCTTTTTGTTCGTAAATCTAAATATTTCAGGCGTTTACAGCTCTATTTTTACATACCTTTCAATAGCTGCCAACAAAATGTTCTGCCAGGATAAACATTAGTACATTCTGTAGACTTTACTTAATACATTGGTATAATAAAAATATCATATACTTAACAGGCTATTCGTCTGCTGCTGTTGCAATCGACGATAAAACAAAGCCAAGTCGTCTTTTTTTTAGTAAAATATTCAACTGTTGTCATGTTCGTCAGTTCACAGCCCCTGATCAAGAATATAAGCAAAACTGAAATTTAACGAATGGGTCTCGACTTGCAACTTTGTAAACTCCCTAATTGTTTAGTTTCAGCATAAAGTGTATATATTCTTTGGTTTCAGTGAAGTTGTTACAACATGTGGAGTGAGTTTACAATTTTATTATCAGCGTCATCTATTATTACTATAATATTATGAAGAGTTTGTTTGTTTGTTTCTTTGAACGCGCTTATCTCTGAAACTACTGGACCGAAGTGAAAAATTATTTTTTGTGTTGGATAGTCCATTTATCGAGGAAGGCTATAGATTATAATTATTATAGCATCACGCTACATCCAACAAAAGCGGAGCATTAATGAAAAATGTTGCAAAAACGGGAAAAAATATTGCTTTTTAGTAGTATTTTAGTCAAATTGACGCAGATGAAACTGTGGGGCACAGCTAGTTTGTTAATAAACATTGATAAATATATACAACTAAATTTTAATCAGTACCAACAAAGATTTTATTGGATGATAGTGTCCTGTCCATCAATATGAACAACTTTTACTATGAGACCAGCCACGGAATCGCAAAAAAGTTCCATAGAAAAGTACAACATCGACTCAACTACAGTGCCACAATCTTTTCTGTTCCGGTGGCCAAAGTGTGAAACTAACGTGTTTTCTTAAATGTCATTTTGCTGTCAAGTTGATGTCCAACCATAGCGCTACTGGCAGCTGAAGGTAGAAGAAGTCAGGGCCGGTTAAATTGCAACAAAAAAAAGTAAAATGTACATAGCGCCGCTGTCACCGGAACAGAAAAGATTGTGCCACTGTAAAAATGTATGGAACAGCTGTTCTTTCGCGATTCCGTGACAGGCGCCATAGTAAAAGTTTAACAACTGAGCTAAAACTTCGCCAGATCGCGATATGCACTCCGTATGGATCCAATTAAATCAATCTGTTTGATTTGGATTGCTTTATGCAGTTTAAACGTATATTACTATTGTTAAAAACGATTTCAATGCATTAAAAGTAAAGCATCGAAACTTTTGCTTAACCGATTCGTTGCTAATTGCACGACAGGCGTATCATAATGTTTTTTAACTTGTGGCTGATGACTCTAGAGCCGTGTCATTTTTTAATCGATTATAACTCCCTCAAATAAAGTTTTAGAAGGATCTGCCTAGAACAAAACTATCATGGTTTTCCACGTAGATCTAGCTTGTTGTGTTAGCTTCTGGATATTGTGTGAATTTAAAAGTTGCAGAGGTTAACAACCTTTATAAGTTGCAATGAATTATTTTTAACGTGTGGCGCATGACACGATAGGCGTGTTATTTTTTAATCAATTAAAACTAATAAATAAAGTACCTAGAACAAAACAAGCATGATTTCGAAAGTAATTTTTTGATTTTTAGATACCTAGCTAATACAATGTGTGTGTAAGAGTGCGTTCTTTTATTTCATCGATGCTTTTGAGGTGCGATGTAACGTTAGTTTTGACAAACACTACTGACATTTTTTGTTAGATAAAGTTGTGGAAAAACCGTTATCTTAAACTAAAAAAGTTACAGTGACTCTTGAAAAGAAATATATATAAGTCGATAGGATTTTAATATAGGACATCTCTAGAACTGTCAAACTTGAAACGTCACAGGAGTCATTCTAGTTGAAAAACACTTTAAAATAATAATGGAATAATTAAATTATTACTATCTTTAATAAATTTATACTTGGATTGGTTAAAATAAAATAAAAAATAAACTAATGAAGTAAATTGTTTTTTACATATAAAAAACTTAAAACGACAAAAAAAGCTAATGACGAGGCAGTATGGTGTGCCTTAACCTGTTCCTTCGGAACGAAATATATAAGACAATATAAAGAAGACTAGAAAAAATAATAATCGGACGTGCTTTAACCAGTGTCACCAGATGTAGTATTTTAAATACTACAGTAGTATTTTTTGGTAAAATATTGAGATTGGTGGTATATTTTTATGTAAAGAGTATTGTTTGGTAAGGCTTTCTCTTTTTGAGGGGAGTTCGATAAATACCGTCCTCAGTGTCTGACATCTTACAAGAGCACGTCAAGCACAAAATATAATGTAGGTAACCAGAACCACTGATTGTAAATTATTCTCGTTCTCTTCTTAGTTTCACCGCCATTTTTGATTCGTTTCCTTAATGGCATGGCTTATACTTTTTATATTTGAGTTACTGAACACGCACCGTCGCCATTATTATTTCAAAGACAGACAAATTTTAACAGATTTGCCGAAAGACTATTAATTCTATGCCATTGCCAAGTATATTAATGCCACTAAAAATTTTTAAATTTTAAAAGATATAAACACGTGTTAACTACCTCAAAATGTTTCTAGAAACTATTTTCTTTACCAATTTTTAGAATACAATAAAAAAATTAAACAACATCACAAAAGGTTTGAAACATCTGAAAATATAAAGTCACTTTCCTTCCATTTCAGGAAAAACACGTAGTTTACCTCTTCAAAATCAATTTAAATAACGTATCGTGCCATACACTACCGTCTTCTGATGTCAACTAAACTTGAATCAAGTTCAAACCAGAGAAAAAGATAAAAAACCATGTGTTTTTATATACATGGCTGATGGCACAATAGGCGTGCAATCAATTTCTATGGTGCTTGACACGCCAGTCGTGACATAGAAAATTTGTTCACAGCCATGGCGAAAAGTTTTCCAAAATGGGTGCCGCAACGAATCGGTTAAGGAACTAAAACCCTTGACCACGACAGTTGTAAAGATATCGAAATAAAAAAACGCGACCCTATACTTAGCACAAAATCTTAAATTCTGAATAATAAACAAATTCAGATAAGCTAAGGACTAATCGGCATAAGGTATTTGAACTACAAAGGTTATACTTTAATTCTATTAACCCTTCAAAAGCGTACCCTGCGAGGGAGCGTACGACAATACAAATCCATTAGAGTTTTATTTGAAGAGCGCAGCTTCCAGCCTATTGTAGGCTGGCCTCGGCTTCTGAGGGCCGCTCTCGGCAGATCGTTGATGCACTCCGTCCGAATTCCTAATAAGTAAATTTGCTTAATTTGGATTGCTTCATACTTTAAATATAATTGTAGGCCGGGCCTCATAAAAATACACATTTTACTGTAACATAAACTCCACATCCCCCGAAACTCAGACTTTATTCAGTATAAAATATTTTTGCTCCCAAAAATTTTACCCACAGCTATAAAAACCCCCGAATTTGTGGGGAATTACCACAACCTGGCATCACTGATAACGACCGAACGCGATAACCTTGCGATCGCTACATGTGTCAGGCCGGTCAGGCGGGCGGGGGACTGCTTGCCCATTTCAGGTAGGTACAGGGTGCCTACCATCAACTCTTATTGCTTAGGAGGGTTTTGTTTAGGACCTAAACTGATCTGCTTCGCTTATTCGTACCACGACAGCTTAATTGCGATCAAGATTCTATTGCGTCAATGACAAGCGATTCAGCGACATGTCACAGCCGCTTAGCTGTCATGAACTCTTATTTTATTTGACTTATAACTCGAACGATCTAACTTGACACCTGCAGGTTATACGACCCTCTCAGTCTCCGGGCATGACAGAATCGAGTGAAAGAGGCGGGTAGAAGAAATAAGAACACAAATCGTTCGTTCATTGACATTCAGCAATTCAATTGCGATTCAGTTTTTAAAAGGTCATGGTACGAAATAAAGCAATTCATTTTAGGAACCTATTCTGGAACGCACCAGTTTTGAATCGCTTTCTTATAGTTGATGGAAGGCACCCAGGTTTCATTTGTTTATATTCTAAATAAAACTCTAGTCAGCCCCCTTATTCACAAACCATCGGAAACGCTCCCGACAGCAGAATGTATTCACTAACTCTGTCACTCACTATAGAATAGACAAAGACAAAGCACATACTTCCGATTCCGTTTCCGACGGTTTGTGAATCAGGGGGCAGGTCAAGGATTAATGTAAAATAAAATGAAACAGAAAATATTATTTCAGATTTTAATAAATTTTGACCATATTAGTAAGGTATCAATTAAATACTTTAGATTACAAAATAGTTTTAAGTAGATTCTAATTTGCTTATCTTTAAAATGTACGAGATATTTTTCCTTTACTTATGACTAAAAATGTTTTCAATTAATTTATACTTATCAGTACATAATGTATAAATAAAATATATGTAGACTAAAATTCTTTATCAGTAACATCCAAATTCGAAATAAAATTATACGTTATCACTAATTTATAAATACTTTAGTTTTTGTGCTTGTTTTTTATGATTCAGTGATTCGAAAAATTTAACTTGAGGTGTAGGGCAGAGGTACCCTTTGTGGCCACTTTAAGGATTTTTTGAATTTTAAGCACTGAGTACTAAATGGTCTTAGGTATTTAAGACACAAATTATATCTTAAATTATAGATAATTTATCTACCCCTAATGGTTCATTTTTCAAATTTATAAAAGTTAAATAGATTTTTTTATATTACACACAATGTGTGAGAGGTGCCAAATATACCGGTTTTGGCCACTTACTGATAGTTAAACTTTTGTAAGTATTGCGAAAAATCAAAACCAAACCCAGGTAAAATCAATATATTCTAATGCGCTAGAAACCAGTCAATTGCAAAACAACAATGTAATTGTAAAAAACAAAGGTTTCTAAAGTATTTCATCCATAACAAATTTCTTCTCAAACAGAAAATGGAATATATTGAAAAAAAAACTTATTACATAAGGAATTCTAACGGTTGTTATTATTACCTTAAAATACCTTGTTTTAATTGCTTTTATCAAAAATGGCTAAAAGTTGTTTAGAAAACTTTTAGAGCAAAAAGTGGCCAAAACCGGTACAGTGGCCAAAACCGGTACGCCTGCCCTACTAAACAAAATAATGCATAACATATATTGGTGAGATGTGAGCGAGAAGACTTTATTATACAAGATTTTTCTTATAGGAATCAAAGCCTTTATTTTTGTTCAATCAATGGCGGAGTTACAAATTTGCCGCCTGTAGACTACGGGATATATTCTTTGCTACGGGGAAGGTATTCATGAATTGAGCACTCATCCTACTAGATATTATGTGACATTAACAAATATGCGCGAAAATTGCCGCCCCCTAAAATCTGCCGCTATGGGGCCATTCAAGTATTACGTAAGCAATAGACGGGGCGGAGGGTCTTTGCCTTTTTGAGGCACGGGTGGCGGTAAATAAAAGAAGTGAATGACCGAAATAAGTATATATTGAAATTTAGACACAGTTAGGATTTACAGACAAGTACGCGACCGACCGCTTGCCCCGACCAACCCGTGACTGGGGAGGCGCAGGCGCAGCGGTGAAAATTAAAGATAGGTCAGCGAAATAATGTAGAGCCACACATGTGTCCCTACAGCCTAGCTTATTCTTGATGACATGGGGGATGCGGGGGTCTAGATGGTGATTACGTCAGCAGTGGTTATTTATTTTTTTACTTATATGGCAACCCACACATTGTCTATACTTGAAAACGAAACGCATTTTTGGGGATTCCCACAAAAAAATTATACGTTTACAGTCTGTAAAATATTTAGCATGGCTCAAATGACAGCTCATCTGTGCAAAGCAAAACGTTCTTTATGCTATTAGCCTACTCAGCCTACTGGTGAAACCCCCACTGTATTCAATGCAAATTGAACTAGGTAAAAGATTGCTGAACAAATAATTTACATAACCAAAAAGGTTTATTTTATCCAGCAAATACGTCAGAGAGCAAGAACGTCACAACAAGAGACGTGAATGTAATTGGAAAGTACGTTTGATAGTTTCGACGAACAGCTGCGACAGACGGTCGCAACGTATTTTCGTGATAAGGGTCTATTGACATCGAATGATTTCGATTTCTCTCATATATTTTTGGAGGCCAAATGTTGAATAGCTTGACCCGAGTAAACAAGGCTTCTAAACCATACATATAACATAATTATAACATGTTTTATTTGCCCAAAATTTTTACACGACCACCATAAAAAGGATCTAGTTTTTCGTGTAAAGAGCTAGAAAAGAAAAGAAAAGAGGGTTTATTATCCCTTAGAGTTTTTTTTTATTATTATTAGTTGTTAGATCGGGACTTTTCAAAGTTTAAGGTAACTATTCAGTCGGTTAAATTTATGTTTTTTATATTAGTCCATATAGAGGAAGCTGGGGTCTCGATGTTCCGTTTAAATTCAATATAAATACAAGAAGGATTATTGCTTAGTTTTAATAAAACTTACTTATTAAAATAAAATAGCAAATTGTCGCTTTATTTCTATAAAACAGAGATTCCATGTATCGAAAAAAATATACGGTCTTTTAATGCCTTCATTTAAGAATAGACAGTTTTTGCGTGGAAAGTTAAAATATATGGCTTCCTAAGCGTCCCTTTTCAATGTGTCACTATTCGTTCCAATGCAAAAAGATATGTTTTCAATGACAAAAACGCGGATACTATTACTTCGGAATGCTTCGGATCGCCATACAGAACAGACTTTTAGTACTTACTACAGTCGACACCACGTCAAGCTTTAAAGCTCGTATCTAATGCCGCGGCCACACATTGGCTATATATGCTGCTAGCTGGTGCGTAACAAATGACGCGCGGCTTGTTGTTTGTTTACGTTACGTGGAACATACAGTAATTTGAGCAACACATGCAATCAAGTGGAGTCGTGCACCAAAACCTCACCGCTAAGTGTCCCACACTCTATCCGCAACTGGCAACACACTCGCAGTTTTATATTTATACAGGGTGTTAGAGGCACCGTTGCAAAAACTTTAACCATGGCTTCAGACCATCGTGCTGAACAACGTACAGTAAGAATTTTTTGTCGGAAATGAAAAAGAAAATTCGACTTGTCTTACAAATTTAGCAACTAATCCGAACATTTTGTATGGAGAGTCGAAAGTAGTTATAATGAATAAAAATCCCGATTTTAAAATCGCTGTTCGGGGGTAAGTATGTCTATTGTTTGATTCTGCTTTGGCCATTCACATTTAAGTGCTAAATAAAACAAAAGACCATGGTGTCATTAAAGAAACTTATATAAAGCCTGTCGAGAAAAATAAAAAACCTCGCCATGTTGCGGAAATGCGACAAACTACATTTTTTCCATTTTACATAATTGTAACAATGAAGAGGTGAAAGTATAATATAATAATAATATAATAATAGTCTTTATTACTTTAAAATAAGGATTACATTATACATGGTTGGATTCCCCTGTTAAGCTAGGCCTGTATCAGGGGGCACCGCTCTTCCTTGCTTAAATAAATGTTAAAATGATACATAGTTTAACAATTCTTTAAATAAAGACTTAGTACTTACTCTAAGCATGCATGAGTGCGTGTGTGTGTCTGATTGTGAGAGAGAAAGTGTGGGTGAGTGTAATGTGTGGGTGTGTAAGTGTTTGTTCGTGTGTATGCGTGTGTGTGTGTGTGTGTGTTTGTGTGTGTGTGTGTGCGTGTGTGTGTGTGTGTGTGTGCGTGTGTGTGTGTGTGTGCGTGAGAGAGAGTGTGTATGTTTATGTAAGCGTTTGGTTGGCCCTACGACGTGATCTTGGGGTCGAAAGTTGTAGTCGAATGTTCAGCAAACTCAGGAAAAGTATAGCACTTGAAGTTTTATTCCAAATTATACTACTTTTTCAAGCAATGTTTCTAATTCTTCATATTTTAAATGTTCTAGCCATTGTAATAATAGTTTCTTACATGTATAGTAATTTTTATTATGTATATTGACTATTTTATTTATTCTACGATACAAGAAAGTCGAACGTGAACTATATTGCCTAGAAGCAAAGGTGGTTTTGCATTTAGTTACTTCTATTTTCTGCCTTCTATGTATAATTTTAGTTGGATCATATGTCAAGGTCTTATGCTTTCTTAAGATAATGTGTAGTATATATAATTTCCTAACTGAGAAAAGCCCACTTTTTTGGTATAGCAAGTTCGTTGCGAATCTTCTTTTCTTGAAAAACATGACTTTTAAGAGAGTCCGCTGAGCCCGTTCTACTTCAAGAAAACGTGTTTTAGCAGCACCCCCCCAGACAGGGATGCAGTATATGAGGATTGATTGCGCTAAGGATACGTATACCTCTTTCATGAGGGTCTTTTCTGTACATCTTGAATCTAAGTCTATTCTTGGTATCACATGCCTTAGAGTCTTAAATGTCCATATTAATTTTCTAATTCTTTGCATGACATATTCAAGATGTGGGTACCAAGAAAGTCTTTGATCAATAAGTATACCCAAATATTTTGTCTGTGCTACCTTCTGTATGATGGGACAGTCACAATTTATTCTTTCCCTGCATTGGTGTATTTTAATATTAAAGGAGTGGTCAGGTTGATTGCTATCGTATATGCTAAAACCAATATAATTACTTTTTGCGATATTTAGTGTGAGAAGATTGTTTTGTAGCCATTTTCCTATTTGCTCAAGCCCTCTCTCTGTAGCTTCTTTTACCTCTTCCCAGCTATTACCAGAGAAAACAATGGCGGTGTCGTCAGCATAAGTAAATATATTGGCATTCTCTATATTCATGCTAATCAAATCATTAACATAGACCAAGAAAAGTGTGGGTCCAAGGATACTTCCCTGCGGTACTCCAAAACCCACCACAGCACTCTCACTGGTACAATTACCCAATTTGACGACCTGTTTCCTATTAGTTAAATAGTCTTTAAAAAGTTCCAAAGGAACACCTCTTATACCAATGCTTTCTAACTTGCACACAAGAATGGGGAGAGAGACAGTATCAAATGCCTTTTTAAGGTCCAAGAAAACGGCAACCGCCTTTTTATGATCATCGATTTCCTTAATCACCAGCGAACTCAACGCAGCTACTGCATCCTCAGTCGATCTACCATGTCTAAATCCATATTGGGATGTGCCGAGGATGTCGTATTTGTTCAGATATGCAGTTAATCTGGAATGTAATAACTTTTCTAAAATTTTCGAGATCGCTGGTAGTACCGATATAGGCCTGTAGTTATTAACGTCGTCCCTATTCCCACTCTTGTATACAGGTGTGATTATCGACTTTTTTAACGGATTAGGAAATATACCCGTTTCAAAACAAAGGTTTGCAAGGTGAGTGATGATCGGTATAATATCAGTTTTTGCCAGCTTAAGAAAAGTAGTCGGTATGTTATCCCACCCTGGAGAACTGTTTGATTTGAGACTCAACAAAACATTATGAACTTCATCATAGTCAGTCGGCAATAAAACAAAGGAGTTCTGTCGAGACGGCAGATTTTGCAAGTAAGCATCAGCTTCATTTAACACATGTTCTACCCGTTCAGCAAGGTGCTTACCAATATTAGCGAAGTAGTTATTCACGTAGTTTGCAGAAGAGTTTGGGTCTGAGCAAATATTAAGTAGCTCGGAAGCTAAGTGATTACTTTTATTGTTATATGTAATTTCTTTGATAGATTTCCACAATAGTTTACTATTCTTAGTTGATTTAGACAACAGTTCTCTTTCATAATTCCTTTTCACTATTTTTAATAAGTTGTTGCAATAGTTCCGATATCTTCTATAAGTTATTAAATTTAAATCATTGAAAGGGTCACTGCGAGCTATTTTTTGTAATTTGTTTCGGTTTCTTATACATCGAAGTAGTCCAGGCGTGATCCATGGTTTTAATATACGTTGTTTACTAGGTATTATTTTCTCTATTGTATGTTCTTCTAATGTCTCTGTTAGAGTTTGTATTAAACTATTTATCACCATTGTAGGGTCATTAGATAATAATAAAGCAGATATGTTTTTATGTTTAAGAGTGTTTAGAGCCTCATCAAAGTTGATAGATGTTTTTATTCTGGTCGGATTGTATTGGTGTTTTATTTTCGAAAGCACAAGAAGTGTTGTAAAGTGATCGGTGGTAGTTGTATCCAAAATTGCCACTGTTGCTTGCAATTTACATTTATTTATATTTAACATGATGTGGTCTAAACAGTTAATACCTCTCGTGGGGATTGTGTGGCCAGCTAGCAAACCATGGCCAGACATCATGTCTAGGTATTTGAGTCTGTTCCTTTGTTCGTAGTATGGCTCTATTGGTTTAGGAGCTATATTAATGTTGATATCACCGGTTATAACAACACTTTTAGTTGAAGTTAAGGCATCTAAATGCTCACCTAAGGAGTTAATAAAAGAATCGGCGTTTATATTAGACGGAGATCTATATATACATAAAATATAATTATTTAGAATGTCGAGCTGTAAACATGATGCGTGAGTTAAAAATATTTCTTTTACTTTATGTTTCAAAGTGTTTTTAATATAAACCACAACTCCATCGTTTTGGTTTAGTCGACAATCCGTGAAATAAGAACAATAGTTGTGTAATACAGGTAGAGGTTTGTTAGAGTCTATTCTACACTCTGTCAGCACAATAACATCTGTTTCCAGTTTAAGGCTTGACAACGTTAAGAGAAAATCATCGAAATTACAATATATACCCCTAATATTTTGTGTAATCATAGTAAAGTCACTCTTTTTAACGCAAATGTGTTTTTCGAGTTCTGTACAGCTACACAAAAAGGAGCGCGCTAATTCCAATTCATCAATGTCTTGTATAGTTTCTATTAAATCACCCATTGAATATATATTTAGAGTAAAACAAGTCATCTATAGGAACGTCAGATATGTGTAAAACAATATTCATTTTTGATGTATATTGCTCCATGTTTATCATCGCATATTTTTGTAGCAAATCGTGAGTTGTAGATTCGATTTGGAAAATAATATGTATATTCGCAAAATTATTGAGTATATATTTTATATTTAGGTGTGGAAGTGGCAGTATAGTTAAGATAATAATATGTATGGTAGGGTTTCTTTCAAGTATTGTGTAGTTTGTATGTGTATGTGTGTGTAAAAAGTGTTTTATTTTATTTGTATACGTGTTTATTTGTGCTGAGTATTTATTTGTGTATAACATTTTAAAGGTGTTTTTTACAATAAAGAATAACTTTACACATGTTATCTGTTTTGTGCTATTAATATAGATATAAATTAGTATCGCTATTTTAAAAATAAAAAAGTACAAGTTAAGCAAAAAACCTTGGATTCGTAGCAATAGTCAATCTTCACGCAGCATCTGGTGTACTTGCGCTTCACTATTAACTAAGATAATTGGTGTGGCTTCATTTTTCCGTACAAATACTTTGCCATATGACGTCCAGCAGAACTTAAAACCTTTCGATTTCACCAGATCTCTTGCCAAAAATTGTAGTCTTGACCCTTTGGCGGTCAAATGTTCAGAAAGAAATATTGGCGTATCCTCGCTAATCTTAAGACCTAGGTGCTTTGCACATAATTTAGCCTTAGTTCTGGTATTAAATGTTTTTGCCGTCTTTAGTAAGTCCTGTTTCAGCAATGCTGAGCCCGTTTCCACTATAATTGGTGTATTTTTTTGCTCAGGCTTTTTCCCCCGCACTCTGTATATATCCTTGATGTCGCTTCTAGTAATATTAGAGTTTATAGTTTCTGCAAGGCACATTGTCATGTGGATTAGATCTTGTTTGGACTCATTTTCCTTTCTAGGTACGTTTTTTATCTCAAACACTGTTTTTCGAGAAACTATCTGCAAGTCTTCAAGTTTATTCTCCAAGTATGTAATGTATTCTCTGTCTTCTTTTACGTGATTCTGAAGTAATGTTATTTGTTTTTTAAACTCCTCGTTCTGTGCAGTTAATAGTGTAAGTGAGCTTTCAATATTTTGGTTTGATTGACGTACTTCTCGAAGTGTCGAATTAAGTTCATTATGATCCTTACCCTGCTTTGCCACAAGGGTTTCCAACATTTTACGCATTTCCTCCTTGAAATTCATCAATTGCTCATTCTGTGAAGTGTCTGTTTGATAACCCGTCCTTTGAGTACGTAAAGTAATATAGTTTGGCGGCGTTTTCTCCTCTTCGGATACGCAAACTGACATATCCGGGTTCGTTACGTTGTTATTGTGTTCCTCAGACATAATAGACGGTGAGGACAAATCCGTAAACCGTGGCACCTCGTACCCGTAGCCTCGAAGCAGATGGTTAATTTCGGCGCGAGGCGGAACGCTTCTTTGGCTGTGACGGCAACGGCTCCGCGGTAAGTGCGCGGCTAACTCTGCAGGCTGCGCGAGTTCAAATCCACACACCGACGACACAATTTTTCGATATTTAATATTTATTTACAAATTTATTTCTATCGCGCACTGACACGTAACACACGTCCACTCTGAAAAACCACCGAGGGGGAAGAGGCCTCAAGCCAGGTTTTTTTATTTTTCTGGACAGCCTTAGATAAATTGTATTTAGAGTATTTAAACTAAGAAATACTTTATGTTAAAAAATTGCTTCGTAACGTGATTTTCGTAACGCTTTTGGCCAGTTCTCTAAAATTAAGTTATTTAATAGACGACGCATTGTAGGCTACTCGTATAATTATTAAACTTAATCTCATTATTTACTTTAGTACTATTGGACATTTGACAGGGCAGAGGGCAGCTAAAAGTGATTTCGATTTTATTCATACCAATTGAGTTTTCTTTTGTTTTACCTAAGGAGGCCAGGATGTGGCACACCATTTAATCAAAATAGCATACAAGTGTAACATATTATGTTACACTTGTATGCAATTTTGATTAAATGAACAATTTTGATTAAATTAAAAGTCTTATTAAGACTTTTAATGACAGGAAAGTAAGGAATTGTATGTATCGTTTATTTTTAATTGAGTATTTTTTTTATATATAGATCTCCCCCTCAATCACATTTCATTAATCAAGCAAAAACATTCACACAATTAGAGGTCAGTTAAACTAAGTAAATTCTGGAAAAGCCTAGTCTTATTTAAAGAGATGACAATCATTATTCAAAGGACGAATTTGACAGGGCTAAATAAATGTCTTCGGAAAACTACAATCCTTAATTTATGCTTCTGTATGAGTTAAATTACTTTGTGCATCAGAAAACCAATCGCGGTAGTTTCACACTATTAAAAACCAAGACCAAGAATTTTACCTAACGATTTTGCAGAATGTTACCTAACATGGATCACACAGAAAAATATAAGCTTTAACTTTGTAAAAACATATCTTTAGATTATGTACATTATTAAAAATGCAAGATGACAATCTTATCCAAACTCAACCAAAGTGATACATAAGTAAGTAAGTAATTTTTTTTAGAACATTGTTTTGGTCTTATTCGTATATTTGCAATATTATGTTCCCCTAAAATGAATGACGAAATAATTGATGCATTTTTATTTTTACTGTTAATAATGATTGTCTTTTTATCAGAAAAAATAATCATTGCAAACATTGAAATATAAAATAGTATGTTAAAGGAGAATCAAGATCAGTTATATATCTTTTATAATATTAGTATATTTCCCTTAGATTAGCACCACACGACTAAAGTAGCGTTCGACGCTCTATAGTTGCTAATTACTATACATAGATATGGCGAAGAGAGAAATAGAAGGAATCTAGAGCACACTACAGGAGATATTAAAGATAAAGGCTTATTACTAGTTTAGTATCTATATACATACAAATACTATTCTGTTTCTCATTTAAAGGCATTGAGTGTTCCGAAATGACTATCCAATACAGGATGTAACAATTAAACATCATAAGCAGATTTGATTGAAGTTAGCGTTGTAGTACTGACTGAAAATCGCGATAAATCGTGAACATTTAGTTAGATGAGAATCTGGCGTCAGGTCAGTCCTTGACCAAAAAATACTATAATATTACTAACCTTGACCTTGGTTAAGATTGATATCAGATTGATCGTGTAAGGTATTGGTTGATGCCAGATTGAAATGGGTCACGTATTATCCAGAAAAAAAAATGTTATCAATCCAATTTCAAAGAATGAACTAACGCCAGATTGATTATTTAATGGCCACCATGAAAAACGATAAGAGTATGTATATAAAAAATGATTACACGTATTGATACACATTTTTTGGCATTTAAAGGTGCAATTGTTTGCCTAGCCTATTTCTTTGTAAAACACAATAAGGTAAATGTCCCAGTGAATGACACTTTAAGGAGGAAACTCGCACATTTTTAGGAAAAACTATTTAACAGACTGTTAACACTCGTTTGCAGATATATAAACCGGTTCCTCTTTTATGCTAGAGAAACTATATATTGTATAATAATTATACCTTTATTTAAATTTTCCAGTGTTCCGCAACCTCTGAAATTGTACCAGTGGATGACAAGCAAAATCTCAAATGTACTATTGTATGACTATGAAAAAATATAGTAGGTGACCCAATGTATGACATGATCTTTAACTCAAATACTTAAAGTAAGTAATGAAGATAGTCATAAAATGAAACAAGTAAATAAAATCAAATATTTATTATTACTGGAAGAAACAAATATTTTGTTTAAAAATCTTTTTTCACTCCTTTTATCTTGTTTTTCAGTAGCTTGGGGAGGGAAGACTAGTTCCGGCTGCAGTGTCGCTGTTTGAATCAAACTGACTTTGACTGAATCTACTAATGAATGACCTATCAAAATGAATCTGTCATTTATTCGTACTCCATAGCATAGTAAAACAGTCTCTGACACCCATGTCAGACTCTACTCAAACTACCGATAGAAACTTGTAATTTACAAATCCATACTTTCTTTCAATAAACTCCAAATTATTTTTGCAAACATATTTATTTGTACGAGTGAGTGACAAGGATGTCATCCACTACTAAATGTTAAAATTTTGTTCCAGTGCCTCCAAAATCCTAACATAATCAAAATAATCAATTTGAAATACAATAAATGCAATATCCATGGTTTGTTTAAATATCTAACAGTTTTAATGTTCACTTTCCAAAAAAACGAAAAATCCTTGCTATTATATCCACTTTCACAACGTAAAGTCTTAACCGATTATTTATTATTATTATTATTTATGCTTACTGAAGCACACTGACGCTTGGTCGACTCGGAGCACCTCCTCGTAAAAACTAACTTCCAAACTAAAAACTATTCAACGAATCGATGTAAGCTTCGTAACGAAGTTCCTAGATAACACTAGTAGTCGAATGAACCCTGTTTTTGGGGTATATGAATATCCGTTTTCTTATTTTTCTAAATAAACTGCGAAAAAGTCATACATTGGGTCAATGTCATCCACTCGGACTTTTACCTTAAATAATTTAGAAATTAATTTCGTTTAATTTTATCACTACAGCCGTGAACTGGTAAATCAGCTTCTCAACTACTATACAACACATAACTTCTTCTTAACTTATTAAAAAAACATACTCATTAAGAAAGAAAGAGTTTATTTTAACCAATTATTTTAACCAAATCACTCACCATCAAAACAATTCTAAACACTGTAGTAATTGGTCCATAGAACAACACTGCTGAGTCATAAACTAAAATACAAAACCTCAAACGTTAGTAATAGTTAGCATTTTTAAACTCCTTGGTCAGTTCAAGTTGTTTCCTGATCCTCTGACGTGGACTTTAAGAGCAATGCACTTATTAAACCAAATCACTCATCAACAAAATAATTTTAACACTGTAGTAATTGGTCCATAGAAAAACACTGCTGAGTCATAAACTAAAGGACAAAACCTCAAAAGTTAGTAATAGTTGGCTGTCTTGGACCCTTTGGTCTGTTCAGGTTGTTTTCTGATCCTCTGACGTGGATTTAAAGAGCATTGCACATAATCAACCAAATGACTCATCATCAAAATAATTCTAAACACTTTGGTCCATAGAACAACACTGCTGAGTCATTTACTAAAGAAGAGAAACCTCAAACGTTAGAAATAGTTAGCCTTCTTGGACTCCTTGGTGTGTTCAGGTTGTTTCCTGATCCTCTAAAGTGGACTTAAAGAACATTGCACTCACTCAACCAAATCACTCATCATCAAAAGAATTCTAAACACTGTAGTTATTGGTCCATAGAACAACACTGCTGAGTCATTTACTAAAGAAGTGAAACCTCAAACGTTAGTGATAGTTAGTCTTCTTGGACTCCTTGGTCTGTTCATGTTGTTCCCTGATCCTCTTACGTGGACTTGGACTGAGCCTGGCGGCATGTCGACGGCTGAATGTAGACTGGCAGCTCGTGAGGTCCTGGGGGAAGGCACACAGACGCGCAGGTCTACTGCGCTGTGTAAGGAGGCTGCCCTCGAGGACCTGGGGGTGGCGGTGTGAGAGCGATCGGCTGGCGTCACCAGTGCTGGCAGATCGGCTGCGGAACGGGAGCGGCGCGGCGGGCTTTCGGGTATGAGAGCCATACCACCCATACTACCCACGAAGACGGAATTCTGAAACAAATTGCTCTAATTAAAAAGGTTTCATCTTTCGGTAGTTCCTATCAACATACGAAACCAAAATACCCGCGACCCAGGGAATCCGGCGGTCAAATGCTCTGACCAACTAAGTTACCGAAAGGCTTACAAGACTCGTTGAATATTTCTATAATTTTTTAACGTTGTAGGCCAGCAGCGTTGCTTAATGAATGAGGGGAAATCTAATCCTATCATTAGAACATTTGTACTTTTCCATCATACATAATAGGTATTTACGTCACAAGTGTGTTTATTTTTACGTCACTGTTTCTCATACAGCAGATATAGTATATTTTAATACAGTTGCTCAAAAAGTGGCGTATTGCAGGGACGTATAGCGTTCGGGATGTGGGCTATTACACACTCGAACTTTTTCTTTACCTTTCCCGAACTCGTGCGTTTTCTTTCCCAACTGTCAAAATATTGTCTATTAAAAAGAAAAAACCAACCACGAAGTTTTTACTAAAAAAAAATCTTAGAAGTTTTTTATGATTCATGCAAATATTTCTAAAAAGAAGCTACTAATTTGTTTCAATATCAGATTTAAAAGTAATTTTAATTACACATTAAATTAATATTAGTATCGGCCAAATTAAATTTATGAATATAAAAAATACATAAAATTGGCTGTATGACCACAGATTACTAGAATTAGAAATATGGTATGACGTGCACTATTTACCATAGTATCTGCTAAATAGGAGTTTGCGCAAGTAAGAAAATGAGGGACCTTATTTCTTAATTTTCTAAATTAGTTTTTTCTGGTTTTTATTGTGGTAGGTACTTAGTATGGTGGAATTAGTGCAATAATGTGGCTTTATTGAAAAACGATGTGGTAAAAGAGAGAAATAAGGAAAGGCGCTCCTGTAGGATTCGGATTGCTTTTGTTAGGTTTCATTTCATTTCATCTCATTTAATTTAATTTTCATTTCACATCAATAAAAAAGTTGTGTTTTATTATTTTATTAAATTGCTTAATTTTTTCGCAACTGTATTAAAAATAGTTGCACGTGTACTGAACAACTATTTTTAATACAGTTGCGAAAAAATTAAGCAATTTAATAAAATAATAAAACACAACTCAACTAACTAATCATAAAAGAATATAAGCAGAGACTTTTTTTTTGTTTTCTTCACCCATTCTGGGTTGGCAAAGGAAACTATGATCATACAGCCAAGGCTTCAGTAGATTTTTTTTATTGATATGAAATGAAAATTAAATTAAATGAGATGAAATTAAATGAAACCTTACAAAAGCAATCCGAATCCTACAGGAGCGCCTTTCCTTATTTCTCTCTTTTACCACATCGTTTTCCATTAAAGCCACATTATTGCACTAATTCCACCATACTAAGTACCTACCACAATAAAAACCAGAAAAAACTAATTTAGAAAATTAAGAAATAAGGTCCCTCATTTTCTTTTCACTTACTTGCGCAAACTCCTATAGGCAGATACTATGGTAAATAGTGCACGTCATACCAGATTTAGTAATCTGTGGTCATACAGCCAATTTTATGTATTTTTTATATTCATAAATTTAATTTGGCCGATACTAATATTAATTTAATGTATAATTAAAATTACTTTTAAATCTGATATTGAAACAAATTAGTAGCTTCTTTTTAGAAATATTTGCATGAATCATAAAAACTTCTATGATTTTTTTTTAGTAAAAACTTCGTGGTTGGTTTTTTCTTTTTAATAGACAATATTTTGACAGTTGGGAAAGAAAACGCACGAGTTCGGGAAAGGTAAAGAAAAAGTTCGAGTGTGTAATAGCCCACATCCCGAACGCTATACGTCCCTGCAATACGCCACTTTTTGAGCAACTGTATTAAAAAATATATTTCGATTTCTCATGATATTAGTTATTAAAGATCCTAAACTCTACATGATAGCAAAAATAGAATAAAAAAGTACAAAATCATAACTCCCATAAGTATTTAATTTTTATTTAAGCTTAATTTTGAAGTTGCTGTCTTTACTTAAAAATAATATTTTTATTTTACATTAATTTACCCTGGTTTCAACAAAGAAACTTTTTACCTAATATAGCTATTTAAATTGAGGTTCATGTTGTCATACATCGAAATTGAATATGTTTATCTATAATAGATACTAATACTCATTCACTAATGCTCCCCATTTCTTATTTATCACGGCACCACACTGTGTCACTCTGATAATGAACAGGAAAACATTTTCGATGTTCAATATTTTCCAAATGTTATTTATTGTGACAACGTTCTGCTCAAAAAATCTTTCCGTGTTCTGTGGTTCTGCTTTTTTGGTTTATAGAGGGTATGATTTATAGTTTTTATCTCTTTGGATAGATGACAAACTTATTTTTAGCCTTTTGATAGTAACTAGACTTCCGCCCGCGGCTTCGCCCGCGTGGACTACACGACGTTATTCCGGGGGACGGGATAATTTTCCGGGATAAAACCTGTCACCCTTTTTGTATTCACAACGGTTGTGTATCACTTAGTCTTCATCACACCTGATGTTAAGTGGTGAGAAGGCTGACGGTGGAAGCGCACTACTCCTGGAATCCTCAATCACTGAAGAACTGGCTATCTTATCTCTAACTGCCGGAAGACAATAATGCTGAAAACATCATTGTAATGGCGTGAGACTTAGATATCATAGCTAGCTAAGCTGATTAAGAACAAGTCCTACCACCAACCAACTCTCCAGCTCCCAAAACTATTTCCATTCCAAAAATCACCGTTTCTCCGTTGCTCCGTTTTGACGTGAAAAAGGGACAAACAAACAAACAACAGAGTTGCATTATTCAGCTTCAGCTAAGCAATAAAGTAGGTACAAAAGAGGTGCATAAAAATTTAAGAATTAAACTTTGGCAGCCGATATGAACTGTGTCACAGCTATAATAAAAATGTTGCCTTGGAAATTATTAAAAAGTGTCCTAAGCAAGATCGAAGATGTAGGTAAGTTAACTCTGTTCAACGAGAGTTGATAAATATTATGAAACGTCTCCGAACAGCGTTTCTGTCGCTGTAATTATCGCAAACTGTATGGCGGCCATCGCTTATCTCTCGCTTTCGCTGTGTATCGTGGTAAGAGGCACGTAGTTGTTTTCGAACGCGGCCCCAACCGGCAAGCGCACGATGCGGCCATTTTGCCGATGTTATGAAAACCTGAATTTATCGACGTTCGTTGAACAGAGTATAGGTATCGTAATGTAAAACCGGGCTAAGTATATCTAAATAAAGAGAAATTTTAACAACCATGAAACACTTTAGAAAAGTATTGTTATACAAAAAGCTCAAGGCTTTTTATTTTTGTACTAAAACACATTCACCATTTCGATTCTGGCACCACAGTGCGTGTTTCAGTTTCATAACCTTTTCAGCACTATAAACGAGCATTTTTCAATGATACATTTTCAAGGTCGATCCAAAAGCTCCTTGCGCGATAAGAAAAAGTAATGTCAATAGTTGCAATTTATGTGATTAGAATATTATTATGAGCACGAAAACTAATGAAATCGTAAACAGCATCCTTCAAAAGCTGTCAAAGTGCTGCTGTTAACCATGTCAGGGGGGTGTCACTCCGCAGTTTAGGTACGTTCGGCCGGCGGCGCGCCTGCCGGGCAGGCGTATGGCAGAAGGATGCCGCTCGGCTCGTACGCTCCACGTTCGCGCGTAGAACGATCGATCATTTCTGTGATTTTTGTGCACCGAACAATGACTTATAAATGTTCCTATAATCCGTATATAAGATACTGTTGTGTTTACGGGTGTCTAAATAAAAGAAATAACAAAAGAAACAACAAAACCGAACCCGCAAGTCGCTCGCAACCCTAACCAGCGAGCGAGCTGTTTGAGACATTCATAGAAATAAAAACGCTCGCGCGTAGATATTGGGTACAGTTTTGCTTGCATGCGCGAACTCTAGGTTATTATAACAATAGGTAAGCGATGACAAAGCAACCGGAATTGGACTTTATTTCCACGCAGAAAGATTTATTTTTATTTGAATGAGCTTGCACAGTGAGTCTTCTGTGCCTTAGCACTATTATTTATTCTGTGACCATGTATTGAATTTCAGTTCCTTACACGACCGAAAGAGGTGCTGCTCTCATACAAAATAATACAATCGCGATAACAGTTACCATAACGACAGTTTTTATGATGTTCATATGACAAAAAGATTGAGAAGATTTTGTTTATGAAAACGAAAGATATTGAGTTAGGATAGACTTTGGACAAGAGGTAATAAGGACATTTCTTCGACGACGCGTTTTTCTGTAATCTGTAGCATAATGCTTAGTTGAAGATAAAAGCATTATGATAAAGGAATCACTGACCCTGAAAATAAAGTTCAACTAGTTCAGGGTCAAGGGTCTATAGTCCATTCGCTTAGATAGTGTCGCCCTTTTATTTGTAAATCACTTACTTAAATTCCTTTTATATAAAAATATCCAAATTTTCATAATTAATTGACTTTGGTACCCAACCTGTGTGTATTAGCGTATTAGTTATATCTGCATTAGTAAGGATTTTATAGCAAGAGCCACAATGCCATGCGGGTACCGACACTATCTAACCGAACGGACTTTACCTACTAATTTTTGACTTGATTTATGTAAAAACCTACATCTAATTAAAGTGTCTTTGTACGAATTATGTACCAACGAGTACCTATGTAATTGTTGGGTTGTAAATCTACAAATGGAAATTCTTTCAATTTTGTATTACTTGACAAAAAATAGTTACGCAGACGGAAAAAAGGGGAATTAAACAGCTGCTGGAAGTTTCGAACCCGAGCCTCGAAGTGCTTATTGTCTCGTGCATGGAGTACTGTAGTTACTGGGGTGGCTCATCTAATATACCAGCTCGCTGCTCTCGACTCGGTGTAACGCAGTGCCAAGCGACTTATCGGCAATCTTAAACTTAAAACCCCGTTGTCAGTTTGTCTGTTGCTCTTCTACAAACTATATACTTTGGCGAGTCTGCATCTGAGTTGCATAACCTCATTACACCCTCTCCCTTCTTTCATCGAGTTACCTGACGTACTGCAGCTTACCGTCCATCCATACATGGTTGCCATTCCAAACCTACGCACAGCGGCTTAAGT
Organism: Crambus lathoniellus; assembly: GCA_949710035.1. Taxonomy (NCBI): domain Eukaryota; kingdom Metazoa; phylum Arthropoda; class Insecta; order Lepidoptera; family Crambidae; genus Crambus; species Crambus lathoniellus. The sequence goes on from OX453303.1 coordinate 26,433,971, forward strand.
CCTCCTTCATTATGTGAACCGCCAAGGAATGGAATGCCTTGCCGGTGTCTGTTTTCCCGAGTACCTACACCTACAACACAAACCTCTTCAACGTACAGCAAGTGAATAGGCTTCTTCTGGGTGAACTCGCTACATCTTAGACCTCATCTTTGCTCTTGGGCCTGATGGAGGTCAGTCAAGAGTAAGTCCATTTAATATTAAAAAAACTACGAAGCTACCTATAGATAAATAGACCTAATACTGTTAGCGAATTACCTGTCGTGGTCTATGTGATAGGTAGCTACAAGGCTGGTAGGCGGGGAACGCTGCGCCACAGTCGTACGACACGCATCCGCGCGACAGCGACGCCCGGTGCTGCAAAGAAAAATGTCGTTAGTGTGTCGCCGACCTATACCTTGATTGTCTTTAGCTTAAGAGCCATTTCGCAATTGACAACATTTCATAAAATTTATCGTGTATTTTTATTTGCTATTTAGAAATAACATTTAAAAAGAGGTGACTCGTATTTTTTCCTTTTCCAAAATTTTTATTTTTAGTCATCGTAAAATTAATTTGAAAACTTACTCATTCAAAAAGAGCCTAAGTCCAGGAAGAAGGCAGGTTGGCGGACATACCTTTGCAAATTATTTAAATAAATACATTCTGACGTCGTCAAGTCAACGTGACACTAATGACGTTTGTTGTTTGTTGTTGTTACGGTTTCTCGTTTTATTTTATGTTATTTCTCTTCATAACTCGTAAATTTATTTCAAAATGGAAAAAACTGTTCGTGAATTAGATCCCTTAATTTTATGTTTAGTTCCTGGCTGCAATAATACAGTTCTGAAATGCCCAAAAAATCATTTTTTTACGTGCCCATGTCCACACGTTCACAGTGGTGTGCTGCTTTATATAAAAATAAAGTACCATGTGGTAGTGTGTACTAAATTACAGGGATTGGATGGAGAATAAAGTCACAAGACCTCGACTAAAACCCCAAGTACCAAGAAGACTTGAAAATGTTAATAAAGATCCAACATTTCCTTCAACATCAGGCAGGACATTTAAATCCCTGCCCAAATACACAAGAAAAAGGTGTTGTTTTTTTTGCATTGGTTATGTCCCAGTTGTCTCTAATCCAACTGTTTTTTCTGGAATATATTCAATGTACCTACAGACAATTTCTAGTTTTTAGTAGTTTAGAAAGGTAGATTCCTAGATCAGGAAGTAGATAAAGATTGAAATAAACGCATATCAAAATGAAATTGTATTTTATTAAACAGACAAAACACGACTACTTTTTAAATATTATCAAACACAGACTTCTATTTTAAATAACAAAAATAAGTAGGTACTTAAATACTAAACTATAGCCTGACTTGATATCTCACACCACACATGTAATGGCGGGCAGAGTAACTACTGAACGAAACAACATCACTGGAGAATTTCTCAAACATGCTATTTGTTTGGCTATGTGGTTTATAAAGCATACTTGTGTATGTGTGTACCTACACTAAAGTGTTATTACTCTCATCAATAACTGCTCTAACTATATACATTTTTGATCGAACTTTGTGTTCAGGAATTACTCTGCCCTTGATGGTACTCATGGCTTGCTCTCGTTTTACTTCCACATAGCCTACAGAAGTTTGAAGTTTCTACGTAGGCATCTCTCGATGAAAATAAAACTTCAGCTCCCCTTATTTCCGCAACGTTAAATGAGTCGTGTTCACGCATATTCCAATAACATCATCATGTCAACTTTGGGAAGGTTGCGAATGTCTGCCATAACAAATAATTCAGCCACCTTCAAATTTTCATTTGTTAGTTTAGTAAAGTTAATGATATTCCTTCTGTAGGAGTAGAAGGCACAATATTATTTTTACTGATATCGCAAGTCCATAGTTCTATATATGTCAAAATATGTCAATAAACAAAACAGGTTAGGTTTAGCGAAGAGTATCACTACAACTCGGGCGAGCTAACACCAGTTTATACCCATCTCTGTTACTCTCCGGGCATGACAGAATTGAGTGAAAGAGGCGGGTATAATTTTTGTACTCATTACTCATCTTGGCAGCGACTTTTTTTTTAATGAGAGGCGCTTTTTTATGTTATGCAAAGGAATGTCATTATAATGTTCCTTCATCAAGATAAAAGGGGTTTTTTTCCGAATATTTCAATAAATAAGTGATTTAAAAATCCGAAAAAATATGTACAGTGTTAGAAATTGAAAAATCTCGAAATGGTTTTCGATTTAAGGTACCTTGTTAAAAATGAAAACATGTCAATTAGAGCTATTTGGCAGTTGTCTCGCTCGCACAATGCAACATTTTCATAGATTGTGGAAAACACATTGTGTTTTTTAGACAAGTGGTTCCTTATGTCCCTACAACGCAATGTTACGGATATTTTGTATAAAGTATTTTATTAATTCAATTGAGTATTGGTTAGAATTAGGAAGTCAATTTTTGAAAACTTTAAGGTCGTAGATCTAGTATTATTGCAGTATTGACAATGTTGAAATATGTTTAATAATGTATAACTAATTGCGTTGTAGGGACATAATGAAACACTTTTCTAAAAAACACAATGTGTTTTCCCATGGCCCGCTATTATTTCTCGGCTGCTTGCGCTCCTACGTGCAACGAGTGAGATAGAAGATGGCTTTGGTTTTCCACAATATTTGAAAATGTTTATTGTGCGAGCGAGACAATTGCAAAGTGCGAAATGGCTCTTAACCAATAAGCAACATTTAACGCGCAACACGTGACGCTCAACATGATCGACAACGTTGCAGATGACGTTGCCAGCTGGTGCGCATCATGACGCGCACCACTTACACGAAAGTCGTCCAATATGATGCGAGTCAAAATGATGCTTAATTGATTCGAAGCTTCAATGTACCTATCTTACTGTAAGAACCGGGCCTCAATGGTAAATTTTTATACACACTTCTTATTTTTCACACTCCTGGTGATTAGACTTGTCCATCAATGTTAGAAATGCTTCGATCAACAATAACAAGAAGAAATGTCAATAATTCGCATAGAGCTAAAAATTGGTACGAATGTTTAAGACACCATTATAAATGAAATCTGAAAAGTCCCCCAATATCCTTCATGTGCTAATAAAGTTATACAAGGTCAAAGGTCGCATTCGCATGTATGGATGTTTTGCGTTTTTAGGCAAACGGTAATATTTATCATAAAAATTGTAGATCGTGCTTTAAAAAATTACCTTCCATTTTTATTCCTAAGATTTACCATTTCTGAGAAAAAGCGACATTTCCCTATCTTCCATAGTTAAAAACAAACCATTTTGCGACGCCATTGAGTAGTCAGTTGTTTTTCTCCCAACCACAGATGACGCCAACGTTGGCTTGGCACGAAAAAACGTTTGTTAACACGAAGTCAGCGCTGACTGTCATCGATTTCGGTGCCTGTCACTGAACCCATGTAAATCAGCCATAATACAAAAGTGCTTTATCTCCTAGTTCTTTCAAAAACAACACCTACTTATAAGTTTTTTAAAGCTATGTGTGCCATTTTATCCTACTTTTTATTACAAGCTTTTTATTAACTTGCCATGTTAGTTAGTTAGTGTGTTAGTTAGTTAGTGGAGGACAAATCTTGCAAGCTTAATTTGACCCACTTCCCAGTGTCCGATGGAGCTGAAATTTTGTATACAGGTTTGGTTCTGATGACAATACAATATTAAAGTACAGTCAGCAAAAAAGCTTCTCATAAAAATGTAATTTTTCTAAAAACATATCCTCCTACTTACGTGAGGTGGTACCACCACTGCACTTTCTGCCAGTGCACAGCTCGTTCGATGCTGCTGCTGGAACTTGGGTTGGTATGGCTCCAGCATCCTGAGAAATGGAGACTGTTAGTTCTCGTCACTAACAGTTGCTAAAAGATAATCTGTTTCTGACGAGTGGAAGATGGCGTGAAGGTAGGCAACAACTTTTGTTATCCTTACAGTTTTAGTACTTAAGGGCTCGCTACAGGCCAACGAAAATCAGATTGCTTTACATGATCGGCTGTAATATCAATACTAATGAAAAACTGAATTTCAAATTAAGATGCAGCAAACTTCAGGACTTCAAACTTTAGGGACTACTTATGTTACTCAAAAACAAGATTGCATTCACAATTTCGCAATGCAATTTTTGATATAAATATTAAAAATGAAGTACCTAAGACCCATCTCAACAGTTATAATCGTCTTATCGGAGCTAGTTATGAGAATAAATCGACCCGTAGATTTTTTACAAAACGGCCTTTTTTATTTTGTCGAGTTTTAATTCTTTATCAATGAATTAAGTATTCATTGAAAAACAATAGTCGTTTATTACTAATTACGTAATGACTATAGACATTCCCAAAAGGCATGGTGACGTCACAATGAAGGCTTTTAGCAAGTACGAGTAATTAAACCATCTCCCAAGCGACTGTTTACTAAGAAATTAGGCTTTGGTATTGTTAAAAGCACATCAATTTAAGGTGGTTCGATGAGCTCAGTAGCGCCACCAATGGAAATAAACTAATTACATTTTATTAAAGGCTTAGATTAAAAGTTTTGGTTATTTTGCGCAAATAAAAGAGTAAAATGCATTTTATAAATTTTGCCAGCTCGAACTTAAGCAATAAGTCGTGAATCTCAATAGTGCCAAAAGTGCACTTTACTCTTCTCTTCTATTTGCGCAAAATAACCGAAACTTTTATTCTAAGCCCTTGATAAATCGTAAATGATTTATTTCCATTGGTGGCGCTACTGAGCTCATCGAACCACCTTAAACAAGATGACTTTGGGTGCCCTTGGCTGTTTTATGCCAGAGCAACACTGTGCGACATTGCGGCATGCCACAAGGCATTTAGGCCACATAATTAAAAACTCGCACATTGTGGCAAGAGTCGTGCGGCATGGCAACACCTTGCGTCATGTGGTAGACTGTCGCAGCTTGTATCCAAACACGTTGGATTCCATGCGATATTTTTGACATAGGCTGCCGCATGCCGCAAATGTTGGATATGTAGCATACCACAAGATGACGTACGCCACAATATGTAGCAGCGGCAATGTCGCACAGTGTTGCTGAGCCTTTAGCGTGGTTCGCGCCCGGCCAGCGATCGAACAGGTCAAGCAACTTACGCAATGGTCGACCATGGGATTGGTGACCAAAAACTTTGAAGGGCCGGGCGTGGTGGGTCATGAGTTGACCCAATCTCCACATCCATCCATAAGAAAGGCCTTCCCCAGCAGTGGGGACATTAAATGGCTGATACAACTTTGAGCGTACTCTAATCGATTTTAAGTTTGATGCGTTTCCGATTGTACTTCATTTTAATATTGATCCTACTAATATAGGAAATGTGAAAGTTTGTGAGTATGGATGGATGTGTGGGTGTAAGGATGTATGGATTTTTGGATGTATGGATGTATGGATGTTTGTTACTCTTTCACGCAAATATACTGAGCGGATCTGGATGAAATTTGCAACAGAGATAGATTATAGGCTGGAATAACACATAGGATACTTCTATCCCAATATTCCCAAGGGAACGGGAACCGCGCGGGTGAATCCGCGGGCGGCCGCTACTCTAATAACAAACCTTACCACGTCAATGAGGAAGTTTCATGATATTGATATTGTTTTATTTAACGTAATAAGATTAAAATATAGGTCAAAACTAAAAGATATCTGAAAAAAATACTTAAATCCATCAATAAATTACCGAGTTATAATATTTTAAAAACTACGTATTTTCGCGCGAAACGGGCCGCGGTCTACGACTCGCCCATGCTCTCGCGTTGTTTCTGCTCATTTACGAACATTTAATAATTTTTTATAATTTTTTATTGTTTAGTAAGTTAGTTAGTTAATATTTAAATTTTTTAAGTGATGAATGCAAAAACTTTGTATTTAAAATTGTGTCCCGGGGGGGGGGGGGGGGGGCAAACGCCCCCATTGCCCCCTCTCTTGTACCCGCGCCTGGCTCCATCGTTTAACTCGACTTTTAACGCGACTCCCCGTAATATTTAAGTATCTTTTTCACAGTTTTGTTTTATTTTGCTTAATCTTTTAAATTAAACAATAAAAAAAATTAGTAAGCTTCCTCATTTAGGTACCTACATTGAATTTGGAAAGAGTCTGCTTATTGTGGCTAACTTAACTTCATTAATTTCAATATTTTCCACCCTGTTTTATTATGAAGCCTAGATTTGAAAAATTACGGTTTTAATTTATCTGTTTATTATTAAAAAAATACTTTTTGCACTCACAATGCAATTTTTATTAGTATATGAAAAAAGTCGACCTATCTGTTTATTTATTATTATTTTCTCAACTTTTTGGAAGCCCTATTTTTTTGTTACCAAAATCCGTTACAATAGCCAGTGTTGCCTTATCACGAAATTCCGAATGACTGAATTGTATGAACGTCCGTATTCTATTATTCGCATTGTTGTACTAAGTGTAGTAGGTTTAAAACTTATTATGTAGATTAAGTAGAATGACTGGCAATACAATTTACTCTATTATGCTTTGACGACATGATTTCACGGGTCAGGTGGTTTAAGGGCGCATTTTAAACCATTTTGCTATTTAAATAAAACTTCATTCGCTTTTCACTTCGAAATGGTACCTAATGACTGGGAACAGTAAATGGACGAGTTGAACGAAATGAAATAGTTTTAACATCTAATAACAATAAGACAATAAACTATTTTCACTTTTTTGCATTCACAATGCAATTTTTGTTATTGGAAAAAATCGACCCGTCTCACAACTAGCTAAGATGGGACTCGAACCCACGACCTTTCACTGACCGGGCGAATGCTCTAACCACTAAGCAACGAAGTCGTTAGGAGAAGCGTCGAATCGGAGAAGCTTCGAATCCCATCGGAGCTAGTTGTGAGACGGGCCGATTTTTTTTAATACGTAGGTACTTCATTTTCAACAAGACAATAAAATAGAAAAAAGTAAGTTTACAAAATATCATAAAAATTACAACTTTTTAAGCAATTAAGTCCGTCCATAACTATTTAGTACTACCACAGTACCTACTACTAAAACTACTTGCAATAGTTTTGTGCTAAAAGTGCTGAAAAGCATACCGTATCTCACAATTCTGTTAGAAAAGGTCTTTTTTTCTCAAAATATGATTTTAGTAACGTCTTCTGTACATCACGGCGACATCATAAGCAGACATGAAAAAATAAGAAATAATTATAATATTAAGATAAAGTAAAAGAAATAATAGCAATGCTTATATATAAATATAAGAAAGTAATAAAGGTGAAATAAAACTCTTTAGGACATAGACATGCATTTTAGATTGTTACGTCTTAAATAATTATATCTAGCCGATATGTTTTGAGTGCTAGATTTATTTCCAGGTTTCTTAATTGGACAATGATATCATAGCAATCTTAGATATAATAATCATAACAACATAAATTTGATATTTTTCTGATCCTAATTGTTGGATATAATTACTTTTTTTTTTACCTAATCATCGTAGGAAGTATTAAGAGATGCATGCATATCATCCTTATCAGTGTTTTATTTCACTGAAGAGTGCGTACTGAAGAGAAGGTTAAGTAGGTAATTATAAATAAAAATAAGACCAATTAAATATTAAGTTACCGATCTTCTGCCTATCTGTGCCAGATATAAATTTGACCATCTTGTCAAAGGTTCCAAGTTCGACTCCAATTAGCCATAATTTAGACAAGAGAGAGACGTTAACTTTTCTGTAGTCTGTCTGATCGCTCGCGGCACATGGGGTCATAAAATTTAGGAGTAGCGCATTATGCAAATTCTACATTTTATGACTGCTTGAACACAGAATAAAAATAAGATAGGAGTAGTGCCTTTACAATCCTTTGCACAAAACTCCATACATTTTACCTACGTATGATTTTAAATTTCTTCAGGTTGTCATAGTTACTTTCCTAATTCCTGTTTACTATTCCACGGTGTATTCGTACGGTCGCGGAGCACGAAGAACCTGCTATAACCTTTTTTTTTAGTGCGTCACGCTCGCACAGACCCCTTCAGACGCCGATCATCGCATCTGTGCGAGCGCGATGAACCATATTTACGCAGGAGCGATAGGGACAGGTAATTGTACCTACGAGATTCTTCGTGCTTCGCGACTGGGCATCATGCTCCTTCTAACCTCCTAGGTGTACTGTGGCCGACACTGATTAGTTTTATGACACCACGAGTCATGAACGATTGGACAGATTACTAAATTGGACGGTAGGCTGGTTTCACAACTAGCTAAGAGGACACAATTGACGCGCTAGAACACAGAACATGGCTTCACAGCGACGCGAATTGCTTCGAGCCGAGCACTCCAATTATATGATATTGTCCGGTCTCCCGACAGCCGTAACGCCAGCCTTATGTACATTTTTAACATAGATGCTTTTTTAACAACTTAGCTGCCAAGTGCCGACCCTGCATATGTGCGGGTTGCTGGTGGCGCGCGGAGGGCCAGCTTCGCGTTTTTGCGGGCTATTCTGCTGAATTACTATAGGCCAGTGTGCGTTTGGCACTGAGCGAGAAGCATAGCGGATTTCAAACACTCCCGCGCACCGGGCGTGAAATTATCGTAAATGTAAATATTGTTTTTTGGATTGGGACATTGTTTTGTTATTAGCAGATAAAACAAACTTAAAATATTTTGACCATACGCATCATTGTCCACCTTGTAGGGGGCCTGCCCACGGAATGTCGTCCGGTACGCGGTCGCCATTCGAAAACCTTTCCTGAAGTGACGGTTGCCGGAACACATAGCGTGGAGAACCTTTGGCCCCAACGGCCATGGCCATCGATGGCCGTTGGTGGCATCGGTTCTCCACGCTATGTGTCCCCCCACCGCCACTTCAGCGATGCAATCCTTCGATTCGAAATGATTCGATCGAGCAGGCAATTATACCAAGCATCGTTCGCTCCATTGCTCGCTGGGTGACTTTGAGCCGTCTATGAGACCCATAGTAAAAGACCACGTCTCACTTCCATAGGTCATTACTGGCAACACACACTGGTCATAGTTTCACATTTTACCATACGCATAACACCAGCTTTAGCTGACACCGAAGTTGTTAAGATTGAAATAATGCAGAAAAGTTTAAGAAACTACATGCTTTGCTCATCAATATGGTGGCTACTGTTAACAGTCTGGTGCATTGTAAGAATAACAAGGGGTTCTACGTACAGCTTATAGACGCACCTTATCTTGCCCCAGCGATTGAAGAAGAGAGCTATGGCGGCCACCCACAGGAGGAGGACGAAGGCCACTATTAAGGCTTCCTCTGCTCGGACCACGACGCCACTGCCATCTGTTGACAGAAATAAATATCTGAAATAAAACAAATGATAACGTCACCCACACGATCTTCCGAAATACAGTGCCACAACCTTTTCTGTTCCGGTGACAGCGGCGCTATGTGTACGTTTTTCTTTTTTTGGATCAATTTAACCGACCCTGACTTCTAAGACCTTCAGCCGCCAGCAGCGCTATGGTTGGACATCAACTTGACAACAGAATGACATTTAAAAAAAAACACGTTAGTTTCATATTTTGGCCACCGGAACAGAAAAGTTTGTGGCACTGTAGCTTGCACCCGAAGACAGCTTGCACCTGTGTTACGGATATCGGAAATAATAGAGGTATTAGAAATATTCTACGTCCTCCGTGGCGAGTGGTGTACGCCCCGGTTTTCAAGGTGCCGCTATCTCTGGGATCCCAGGTTCGATTCCCGGTCGGGTAAATGTTGTAAGCGAACTTCAATATATTTCCTAGGGTCTGGGTGTATGTGGTACGTCGTTTGTTGTTTCCCGTTGTTGTTTCCAATTTCCATAACACTAGCTAAGGTTTGCTATAGGACCAAAGTATGTGATGGTGTCCAATATTTACTTATTTAACACCCAGATACGGAAAAAAAAACACAAAGCTCTCATCACATAAATGTTTGACCCGGTATTGAAACCACCCTTTTTAACAAAAGCGGTAGGTATGCGTAAAATAGACCTACCTACCGTTATTTAACTGCATACTTAGTTGAACGAAAGTTTCTTGAAAACTGTTTAATATTATCAGAAGTCTATTTTATTTATAACTAGTGGCTCCTCGCGGTTTTTTTTAAATTTATTTAACCTTGTTATTTAAATTTTTACTTTTTTGCATTCACAATGCAATTTTTATGGTTGAAAAATGGAAAATGAAGTATTTAGAAAAAGTGCAGTCGCCCGCATAGCGAAAGGTCGTGGGTTCGAGTCCCATCGGAGCTGGTTGCGAGACGGGTCGATTTTTTCTAAATACTTTATTTTCCATTTTATTTAACCTTTATTGCAAGAGTTACAAATGACGGACTTAATGCTAGTGAGCATTCTCTAACAGTCAACCGGAAAGGATGTCAGTGAGAGAAAAATAGGTTGTACCCGCGTGGTATCCGTTCCTGTAAGAATATCGGGATAAAATATAGCCATTGCCTTGCCTTTGAATGTAGCTTTCTACTGGTGAAATAATTTTCTATAGCAGTCCAGTCGTTATTGAGTTTATTCGTTACAGACAAAAATATAAATCATTTCTCTTTATTATATTAGTATGAATCATAAACTTTATATCCTTGGTCAGCATCATAAACTTTCTAGAATTTACTTCAAACACCGATATTGGCCAATAAAACTGAAGCAATGTCATATTATAAGCTTCCTAAGAGGGTCTTATAATCACAGCGTGGGTGGGTTCAAAATTTCAAATGCCGCCCAAACAAATGAAACAATTTTACTATTATAGTTAAGTATTAATTAACTACATTAATGATTTTAAAATATTTAAAATGAAGTATTAGAAAAACTGTTTCTGATAAGTAAGTAGGGCAGAAGCCCCGGTTTTGGCCACTGTACCGGTTTTGGTCACTTTTTGCTCTAAAAGTTTTCTAAACAACTTTTCGCCATTTTTGCTAAAAGCAATTAAAATAAGGCATTTTAAGTATAGGAAAAATGTGATAGTAAAAAACCACGAGTCGAGCCCTATAAGTAGCTTCCGCCTGAAAGCTACTTATAGGGCTCGTGGTTTTTTGTGCAAAAATTGCATTGTGAATGCATAAAAATAATTTAAAATCTTAAGGCATTTAAAGGTAATAAAAACAATCGTTAGAATTCCATAAGTCATACTATTTTTTTCAATATGGAATTTATTGATTTAAAAAATATTTTGTATGAAAATTTTAGGATATTTGTTTTGGATAAAATACTTTATAAACTTTTGTTTTTTACAATTAAATTGTTGTTTTGCAATTGATTGGTTTCTAGCGCTTAGAAAATATTTTGATTTAACCTGGGTTTGGTTTTGATTTTTCGCTATAGGTACTTACAAAAGTTTAACTATCAATAAGTGGCCCAAACCGGTACATTTGGCACCTCTCACACATTTTGTGTTATATATAAAAAACTATTTTACTTTTTAAATTTGAAAAATGTACCTTTAAAGGTAGATAAATTATCTATAATTTAAGATATAATTTGTGTCTTAAATACCTAAGACCATTTAGTACTTAGTGCTTAAAAGTCAAAAAATCCTTAAAGTGGCCACAAGGGGTACCTCTGCCCTACTTCTTTTCAATAATAAAAATTGCATTGTGAATGAAAAAAAGTACTCAAAAATTTGAATAATTTTACATTTAATGACTTTGAGCGTGATATATGATAGTTTTATAACTTTATTCAAAGAAATAGAAATCAAATCCAAAAAGCCTTTTAAGTTTAAACTTTTTCTACTAGTAGTTGCCCGAGATTTCGTACGCATGAAATCCAGTTGTAACTTTTCATCTAAATTGGTTCAGAGATTTTATGCAGTGTCCGGTCGTACCTGAATCAGTAAAATTTTCTGTGTCAAACTGTTCTCGAGAATAATTCGACTGATCCAAACCAGTTTTTCAATATATTTTTTTACCTACTTTCTTTACAACCTGTTACTGGCTTCTCACAATTAAGGATGAGGAAGGACATAGTCTTGTCTGGCTGGAATATACATGTAGAATGGTGTTCCTATTATTCTTGTCCACTAGTTGGCTAGCTACCACTATCTTATCTAAGTTTGACGTCATAACAATGATATTTTAGCATTATTGTGTTTTGGGAGCTATAGATAAGATGTCCAGTTCCTTAGGATTGATGTCCAGTGACTTAGGATTCCGGGAGTAGTGCGCTTCCACCTTCAGCCTTATCACCACTTAACATCTGGTGTGATGAAGGCTAAGTGCTACCCCGTTGTGGATAAAAAAAGACAGGGCTTAGTCCGTTTTTTTACGGTCCTGCCTACAAAATTGGACGGCCGGACGGTAAAACTAGACGTGTAGTGCACAAGCGCCCTTACTGTATTATATTAAGCGAAACAACTGCTGTTTCGCTTAAGCTTTCATCGGACATAGACAATTAGCTTCCAAGTACAGCCACTTAACAGGAAGCAATGTAATCACTGAATGGAGGGCTGTGAGTTTGATCTCTTAATGAAACTCGAAGATAATGGAGCGTGTTGATTAATTAAAGTATTAGGTATTATTGTATTGTATTATATAAAACTCCACGACTGTACAAATAATAAAATCTGTCAGCGGGCCCAATTTACCAATTGAATTGGTTTACTCTTTGGTAAAATGTACCCCGCGGGACACGCTGCGTATGGCCAGTAGACTGAAGATCCAATAAATTTCCTTACATTTTGGATTGGCAAACAAACGCCCTTATCCAAAAATGCAGTATCAATCTGGGTCAACCCATAATGCACCCGGAGGAGATAAAAATTCTTAAAGCTAGGAGTATTCTAGACTTCCTGGAAGCCTCCAGGCTAAAAGAGTTACTTTAAACAGGTAATGGGTGAGTCCCAACAGATCTTTCAGGTCGCAGTGACTACATCTTCTACGGGAGATGCAGAGTTACACCTTACATAAGAAATAATGATTATGTGTACCCGGCTTAATGTAGAGAGATGACGAGTAGAAATAAATGTCCCTCCTAAAAATTTGGTCATAATTCATACTCACTTGAGATTTTACTAACGAACTAGTAGACTTTTAACCGCCCTTGGGTTCTATAGTGGTAAAACCTCTGGAATTACACTCAAGGGCAAGGGCAAGGGCGATTCCCATGGAGTTTCAAATTGTATTCAGTTTGGTGGGAAGTTTGACTTGTTCTAAGTTCGGCTAGCCATCATCATCATATTATCTAGATCTCTCATAAAATTAAAAGGACTCAATGACTTCATTGTCGTTTTAGATATCTGACTACATTTTTCGGCATAATTTTAGGACCTGCGGGCCGATCATGCAGTGCGTCTTGATCACGTTTGCGTCTTGAAGTTTGACTTCATATTGCCGTAATGATATAACGACGCACACGTCACGCAAACCTATAGTCCCACAATACTGTCTAATCCGGTGACATCCGTGACAGAGGAACCACTTGCAGTACGAAATTAGCTGTCAAAATAGACTGTCGTATGAGAACTGTTTTAGTTCCAAAGATTATCACCGGAACAGAAAACGTTGTCGCACTGGTAAAGCCGCGCGTTATCAAAACGGTTTTGCTCATCAACTGCACGTATAGTGCGACAAGCATATCTGTTCCGGTGATAATTTTTGGAACTAAAACATGTTAATACTATATGTCCATTTTGACAGCCAATTTTGTATTACAAGTAGCTCCTCTGTCACGGCTGTCACCGGAACAGGCGTGTGGGACTATACACTTGAGTAATGCGTCATAGGATTACCGCGATCGGGACCCTGGCTCTTCGCCCGATAAAGTCTCATACGTAATAGGCTTGAATGTGCAACCAACCTTCCCTATTCAGTCTTGTGACTGACACTTGGCCTTGATCCGATTATACCTCTGAAGATCGGTGCTCTTGACATAATTTAGTGGAAAAAGTGCATTGAGAAGACATTCTTCGCGTTTTCAAAGACAAACTTTTTTTGAGACGTTCTTAAATCCGCCATTTTACTATGGTGCATTAAGAATTAAATATATAATAAATAATTAAACATCAAAAAGTGTTTTGTATTAATTTTTTTTAGAAAATTCCTAAATCAAGCTCTAATTGTTTACTTGAAACGGTTTCGTTCTCCTTACATTTGTTGAAAACTTGTTGTTTCTACGACAACGTACTGCCTACCTACTCGAAAAACGTGAATGTTGTGTTTGTTTTTGATTTTAGATAGGTAAGTGTTAAATCAAAATAAAAAAGCCTATTTAAAGCGGTTTGGGCGCTCTGGATGCTACTTTTTAAGCCTAGGTTTTCATACAAATCAGCAGTTGCCCACGCCCACGACGCGTCAGTCTCTCATACAAACGTAATACCAAAGTAATTCAAAATATCTACCTAATAAAAATAATTTTTTTTTTTTTTTTTTATTTATTAATTCTTCATGCACAATGTACATAGGCGGACTTAATGCCTCAGGCATTCTCTACCAGTCAACCTTAGGGTGATATGGAGATAGTAAAGTGGTAGGGTGCACAACCAGCATTAAACTTAAAAAAAGGCGAGAGAAATATTAATATATACAACGTAATAAATAAATAAACTTATATAGCTTATAATAAAAGTATAATAAATATTATATATATTACACATATTTATATAATTATAATAAATATATAAAATATAATAAATTATACTACATACAATATACATACATATATAAATATATATAGGTACAAATAAAAGATAACGACGATCAAGATTTAAGAGTTAGCTGCTTGCTCAGTGAGAAATTTTCGTAACTTAGTTTTAAACGAAAACCGACTGGTGGACCTTCTGATGTCTAAAGGAAGCGCATTCCACAGAAGAATTGGGTAAATGAAGAAAGAAGAATGAATAATATCAGATTGATGAGAGGGACAGCTAAGTAACAGATTAGACGAAGAACGAAGGCTTTTATCATGAGTAGTACACAAGTACTGGAAATGTGAAGTTAGATAAGGGGGAGCATTAGGAGAGTTTAAAAGAGAATAAAGAGTGGTCAATGCCCGCATACTTCTGCGCTGTCTAATGGGCAACCATTTAAGAAGGGATCGATGCGCGGACACGTGATCATATTTACGGAGATTGTAGACGAATCGAATGCAGTTATTCAGAAGACCAATAATGCCAATTACATTGCAGTTAGCATTTATTTTTTACAAGCTTTTTATTAACTTGCTACTTATGTTAGTAGTTTGTTAGTTAGCAAGTGGGGGACAAATCTTGCAAGCTTAATTTGACCCACTTCCCAGTGTCGTCCCAGATGGAGCTGAAATTTTGTATACAGGTTTGGTTTAGATGACAATACTATATTAAAGTACAGTCAACAAAAAAGCTTGTCATAAAAATGAAATTTTTACTAAAAACTTATAATTGGGTAAGTAAGATTTTTTTTTATGGAAACCTAGATAAATACTGTCTTAATCCGAAAACTATCACGAGTACAGAAAATAATGCTTTAATTTCAAATCATTTTGGTATTACGTTAGTATGGGGAGCTGACCGGTCGCCGGCCTCTTAACAGCCCTAACCTTATACATATTAGCAGCCTACTTTCCCAATAAACATTTAGGCTGACAAAATTTCTTTTTACCAGTTAATTATCAGCTATAAGCTTTATAAACGATGAATAAAATCGTAAAAATATACTTAGGGCTGTACTATAGCATTAATTGTGTAGTGTTATACAGTAGAGCTGGTTTACGGCTGTATATAGTCGAAATTATTACTTATAGCTTTTAAATAGGACGTAAAAACACTGAAATACAGTATGTAGTGTAAAAAACTACTACAAGCAAGGTTAGAAGACTAGAGCAGCATATCGACTGGATACTACTCTTGAATTCTACTTCTGTATTGCCTAATTCTGTTTAAGAGCATTGAATATTGCTATCATCTGCATATTGGTGTAGAAGTACTCTATTATAAAGTCGTGTTAATAGGCTTGATAACAACTGTTCAATGGTTATCTAGGACACCCTTAGAAAGCAAATCTTTTTACAAGAGTGTAATACAATGCCGTCTGCTTCATAAAAGTTCAGTCTTACCCTATTCTAAAGCTGACGCGATTAGAGTAAATTTTTCCCTATAGTACAGCCCCCGGTGTTACAACAGATTATTATAATTTTGGTAGTGCATAAATTGAGAATTATTCAGCTTATCGATTATTTTAATGCCTAAGTAAAACTTATGTACCTACTAGCTTTCCGCCCGCGGCTTCGCCCGCGTGGACTACACTACGTCATCCCGCGGGAATGTGTTATTTTTCCGGGATAAAAAATAGCCTATGTTCCTCTCCAAGCTTCAAAATATCTGTATTCCAAATTTCAGCCAAATCCGTTCAGCCGTTTTGGCGTGATTGAGTAACAAACATCCAAACATCCAAACATCCAAACATCCAAACATCTAAACTTTCACATTTATAATATTAGTAGGATATCGCTTAATGTCAGTTTTGGCTAATTGCATACTGTTAAGGGTGATTATATTCATTGTTCATTGTGAATATAAAACTATGGAAAAAATAAAAAAGGACCGGAGGAATAAAAATGAAACTAATAAAAGCATATTCACAACGTGAACAGTAGAACTTTATACGGAACAAAGTATAATTGTACAAGGTCAGCCAATTCAAAAGTTAGCATTGTCATCATGCCAGGAGGGTTCCGTACAAAAAACCAAAATTATTGGACAATGATAATATAGCCATACGTACTGCTGAATTTTGGATCAGTAACAAGCAAAGAGGGTCCCGTACAATCACAATTGGGTTGGATAGTGACGAATAGTGACTACTTACAAAAATTGACTCGAAATTCCTGAATCTGAAAGTTCATCAGATGAAGACGAAGCAGATCGCCTGATCGCCATTTATTATTTCGCAGTAAGATTAAAAAAATAGGCTATAGACAAGAATATTTCTCAAGCTGCAATAAAGAATTTAATTGAAATTGTAATCGATAGATTTCAAGATTTTTACCGCAGGATTTTTTATCCTTCGATCAACAATAACACCTAGCTCTAGATACATACTTGGAGTGACAGATATGTCCAAGCCTCATAAGCCCACTTGAGAGTATAATAAGTAGATTATTTTAACAGTGTCAATAATACTAAGGTATTTCATACTTAGAACGCTTCTTGTCATTTATAATGTAAGATCGTAACATTCGTAACCTTTTTTCTCCGTTTAAAAAAATGTCAGTCTGGCCATATAATGTTTTCATTTAGTTCGTGAGCATTCATCTAGTACTATTGTTGATCGAAGGCAGGATCCAAGAACATTTCTCCATAGTATCCCATCCATAGTAATTTCTCCATACAATAACAGTAACAATGCAAAATGGGCCTTTTAAAAAAAATTTTACGTTATTATGCAATTCCAACCGCCTCTGTGGTCTAGTGGTTCACACCACCGATTTCAGACCAAGAGGTCCCGGGTTCGATTCCCAGTGGGGGTACATATTGTATTCGGTTTGGTTGGTGGTAGGACTTGTTCTTAGTCCGCCTGGCTAGCTACCACCATCTTATCTAAGTCTGACGCCATAACAATGATGTTTTCAGCATTATTGTGTTCCGGCAGTTAGAGATAAGATAGCCAGTTCCTCAGTGCTGAGGATTCCGGGAGTAGTGCGCTTCCACCTTCAGCCTTATCACCACTTAACATCAGGTGTGATGAAGGCTAAGTGCTACCCCGTTGTGGATAAAAAAAAAAAAAAAAAAAAAAAAAAAATCAAAAATGTTTCATTTATTTTTGTTTTACTCAGTCTTAATATTGATATAAGTAAATTCAAACAGAGCTTCAAATAAATTTAACAAAATGCTATCAAAAATAAATCGTAATGCATTCGTATCGTAATTCGTTATCATATTGGGTCATTACGATGTATTCGTCATTCGTATTGGTATCGTAATAGCCGTATCGCTGCATTCCTTGTTGACCGGAAACAGTTTTTGATGTAGATGAAGTCGACTCTTGTGGGTCATTATTTGGATGAAGTACCTGAAACGACTAAAGAATACAATTTTAAATATAGTCCGAATAGCAGTGGTCTGCGCTATAATGCATATTCTACGGTTAAAACTATATTTGTGATTTGGCGCCTTTTAATTATCCCTTTCCCTTGGTTGGTTTGTTGGGTTATCTAATATTTCTGTTTATTGTATACTAGCTGACCCAGCGCGACTTCGTTCCCGTGGCCCTGCCCCCTACCCTACCCCTACGCTACCCCTACCCTACCCTTCCCCTACGCTACCCCTACCCTACCCCTACCCTACCTCTACCCTACCCCTACCCTACCCCTACCCTTCCCCTACGCTACCCCTACCCTACCCTACCCCTACCCTACCCTACCCTACCCTACCCCTACCCTACCCTACCCTTACCCTACCCCTACCCTACCCCTACCCTACCCTACCCCTACCCTACCCCTACCCTACCCCTACCCTACCCCTACCCTACCCCTACCCTACCCCTACCCTACCCCTACCCTACCCCTACCCTACCCCTACCCTACCCCTACCCTACCCCTACCCTACCCCTACCCTACCCCTACCCTACCCCTACCCTACCCCTACCCTACCCCTACCCTACCCCTACCCTACCCCTACCCTACCCCTACCCTACCCCTACCCTACCCCTACCCTACCCCTACCCTACCCCTACTCTACCCCTACCCTACCCCTACCCTACCCCTACCCTACCCCTACCCTACCCCTATATCCTTCCTTGGACTTCCACGAACATTTCAAGACCAAAATTAGCCAAATCGGTCCAGCCGTTCACGCATGATGCCGTGACCAAGGGAAATAGGGATTCATTTTTATATTATAACTAGCTGACCCAGCGCGACTTCGTTCCCGTGGCCCTACCCCCTACTCCACCCTACCCTACCCGTACTCTACCCCTACCCTACCCTACCCCTACGCTACCCCTACTCTACCCCTACCCAACCCTAACTTACCCCTACCCTACCCCTACCCTACCCTACCCTAACTCTACCCTACCCTACGCCTACCCTACCCCTACCCTACCCTACCCCTACCCTACCCTACCCTACCCCTACCCCTACCCCTACCCTACCCCTACCCTACTCCTACCCTACTCCTACCCTACCCTACCCCTACCCTACCCCTACCCTACCCCTACCCTACCCCTACCCTACCCCTACCCTACCCCTACCCTACCCCTACCCTACCCCTACCCTACCCCTACCCTACCCCTACCCTACCCCTACCCCTACCCTACCCCTACCCTACCCCTATATCCTTCCTTGGACTTCCACGAACATTTCAAGACCAAAATTAGCCAAATCGGTCCAGCCGTTCACGCGTGATGTCGTGACCAAGGGAAATAGGGATTCATTTTTATATATATAGATATAGATATAGATGTCTACTCTACTTCAGCATTTCTCTTGGAGATTCTTAGTTGTATCTTTTATAATTAATTATATAATAAACCCAATCACACACAAACAGTAGGTACTATTCTAACGCTTGATCAGTGATCGCGGTGAAGTAATCTGAGTTGATGTGATCTCCAGTGAATTGGTTTCTTCTTTGTTTTAATTGAACCCTAAATTGCTGTAATATTTACATACTTAATTTACCCTTTTAAGAAGCTATTAGAGTAATTAAATTCTAACGTACAGACATTTTTACTTTATAGGCTGTAGTATATTCTTAAATTACGACTTAGTTACGCAAAAAGCTTCATTATCGAGTACTAAAAGAGCAAGAGCTGTTTAAATTGGGACGCCATTAAATCATAACCTATAAACATGGTTTCATATTTCATAAGATATTTTAATGTTAGTTTTTGATATTTTTTGTGAAATATACAGAGGATTTTATCAGAACACTATACACAATTAATTTATTTTAAATAGAAAACTGGGACCTCATAAAATTAGTCTCAAGTTGGGTTAAACGGTTTTCATTACATATATATTTTCGATAATATCTATTATTTCGAGGGCGCATGAATTTTGGCTCACTATTAGTATACATATTCACGAAAAAGTTGCAGCCGGCAGCAAAATAACAACCAAAAACTAATAATCGGTACTTACCAATAGCAAAATAAATATTTGTTCACTTCACAAATTATATTATGGCCGCCGCCGTGTGTCCGACATATCCGATAAATAAAATGTTAGAAAATAACTATGTCAGAGATTCATTCGAAATATTATTCTTATATTCAGACGCTTTGTAGCCTAAAACTGTACAAAAGAATAAAACACGCAAAATTTGAGAACAATATCTGTATAATGGTATATAATTAATCTCTAAGTCAGCTAAATGCTTCGGCTTGTACAGCTATAGCACAGCTGTTAGACAGCTAGATCTACACTTAGAGCTGTATAATTTGGGGCCTCTTTTTGAGTTACAACGTCTGAATATCCGGATATACAGCCCAAATACAGTAAAGTGGAACAGCCTAAAGTCTTTAAAATTTTCGTAGTACAGCGTTTATACAGTTATAAATGTTATCTGGGTTACTACCCTAGCCCCAAATACTTATGGGATCCCTAGACGATCAAGCATGCTTGACAAGCATACTTGAGGACGCTTGACGGTACATCATGCATGGTTCCCAAGCTTCCGCACTAATTTTAATACTTTTCATCAAGCATCGTCAAGCACGTAAATGCTTGTCAAGCGCATCAAGCTTCCTTCTAGAGTTCTAGACGGTCAAAATTGCTTGATGTGCATTCAAAATTCACGTGCTTGTCAAGCATGCTTGATCGTCTAGGGACCCCTTTATAGGCACAGATTTTCCATTTCCACTCACCGATGCCGATGTCAGCTAGCGAGCTGTTGGCGCGCGGCGTGGAGAGGGGGGAGGGGTGTAGCCTCAGCACCACTTCTGCTGGGGGGCCGCCAGTAGCTCCGCTCCATTCTGAGGGGACAGACACTTGTCACGACACTTCAACAATGGCTCGGCTTTTAATTTAGATACGGGGTCAACGGTGGCGGTATTTCCAGATACGAAGACTTGCAAATTAAGACTCTTGCATATCGTTAGGCCGAGGCTGCACTGTAAAGGCACTTGTAACATTTTGGCGTGTTCGAAACTCCGAACACTGTGTCTTTATAGTTGGAAACCTATGGAACCTATTGTCTGTTTGACACAGTATTACCACAGCACATGTCCAAGAAAACTAGCAATGTATGATAAAGACACGGTGTTCGGACACGCCAAAATGTTACGAGTGTGGAAAACTTATATTGAACATATGAAAATGTAGTACTTATTAAAAAAATCGACTCGTCCCACAACCAGCTCCGATGGGAATCGAACCCATGACCTTTCACTGTCCGATGCTGTAACCCAGCGGTTGGGAACCTTTTGACAGGCAAGGGCCACATAGTGGCAAAACGATAGACGCGAGCCGCACTTTTCCTGAATTTAAGGTTGGACTAGTCGCGGGCCGCACTTGCTCATAACTTTGATAAGAAATAAAGGTTCGCGCACATTATGTCGGGGCGCAGCGGGTCGGGTCGCAGCGCAAAAATCCGCTCAAATCGCTCGTATGTATTTTATATGAACTATCAAACACTATGCGTGGAGAGGGGGGAGAGGTGCAGTCTCAGCACCACTTCTGCTGGGGGGCCGCCAGTAGCTCCGCTCCATTCTGAGGGGACAGACACTTGTCACGACACTTCAACAATGGCTCGGCTTTTAATTTAGATACGGGGTCAACGGTGGCGGTATTTCCAGATACGAAGACTTGCAAATTAAGACTCTTGCATATCGTTAGGCCGAGGCTGCACTGTAAAGGCACTTGTAACATTTTGGCGTGTTCGAAACTCCGAACACTGTGTCTTTATAGTTGGAAACCTATGGAACCTATTGTCTGTTTGACACAGTATTACCACAGCACATGTCCAAGAAAACTAGCAATGTATGATAAAGACACGGTGTTCGGACACGCCAAAATGTTACGAGTGTGGAAAACTTATATTGAACATATGAAAATGTGGTACTTATTAAAAAAAAATCGACTCGTCCCACAACCAGCTCCGATGGGAATCGAACCCATGAACTTTCACTGTCCGATGCTGTAACCCAGCGGTTGGCAACCTTTTGACAGGCAAGGGCCACATAGTGGCAAAACGATAGACGCGAGCCGCACTTTTCCTGAATTTAAGGTAGGACTAGTCGCGGGCCGCACTTGCTCATAACTTTGATAAGAAATAAAGGTTCGCGCACATTATGTCGGGGCGCAGCGGGTCGGGTCGCAGCGCAAAAATCCGCTCAAATCGCTCGTATGTATTTTATATGAACTATCAAACACTATGCGTGGAGAGGGGGGAGGAGTGTAGCCTCAGCACCTCTTCTGCTGGGGGGCCGCCAGTAGCTCCGCTCCATTCTGAGGGGACAGACACTTGTCACGACACTTCAACAATGGCTCTGCTTTTAATTTAGATTCCGGGTCAACGTGGCGGTATTTCCAGATACGAAGACTTGCAAATAAAGGCTCTTGCATATCGTTAGGCCGAGGCTGCACTGCTACGGCGACGGTGACGGCGATTTCGTGAAAACAAACTTATTAAACATATGAAAATGAAGTCTTAGAAAAAAATCGACTCGTCTCACAAAACTAAGCTCCGATGGAACTCGAACCCACAACCTTTCACTGTCCGGGCGAATGCTCTAACCCAGCGGTCAGCAACCTGTTGACAGGCAAGGGCCGCATAGTGGCAAAACGATAGACGCGAGCCGCACTTTCACAGAATTTAAGGTAATAGTCGCGGCCGTACTTGCTCAAATTTTTGATAAGAAATAAGGTGTCTCTCTTGATAAACAAATTTTTGACCAGTGTGTCTTGCCAGAGTCGACTTTTTAGACCGCCCGCCGCCGCCACGAGGCCGGGCGGGAGGCCTTTTCGTTACGATACGAGCCACATGTGAAGCCTTCTCATCATTGTTAGTTAAATTACTTTAGCGCAACTATAGTAGTCGGAACTATAGTAGTTTAGCGCAACTATAGTAGGAAAATTAATACGAAGGAAAGTTAATCTCATATTTAAAAACATAATTAATTATGTCGCACTGCAGAATAGACTACAGAAATCGTCGCGGGCCTCTTTCGGTCTTTTTAAACAATACTGCTCTTTTTCTGTATGAGTTTAATTAAAGTTGAAAATTATTTAACACTGACTATCGCCGCGTCGCGCGTCGCGGCCGTTCGCTGTCCATCGCTTCCATCTCAGTATGTATTGGGCCTTAGTCCTCCTGAGACCATGGCCCTTCACATATTCTAAAATTATTTGGTAAAGCTGTTTCTTTGCCATTGAGCCAGGTTGACTCTCAAAATACATTATTTTAAACAATACACAAAAGTAGAAAATCGGGAATAAAGACTTAAGGTATTTATAATAAACAGCATAAACAGTCAAAAATAACTTTTACAGACAAGCGTGCAAAAGTAAGAGCCATGCTAAAATAAACTATAATTTTAGAAAAGGGGCATGTTCATCGTCTTGCTACTAAGATATAGATGGACTTGCGGCACAGTGGTTGTTAGCGCGCTCGAACTGCAATACGAGATGGGCGACCAACTTAATAACTCGAGCAATTTGTCCCACCTGCATCTACCGTCGTCGTTAATGCCCACCAATCCGCATTGAGCTCGCGTGGGCGTCATGCATGGCACTCCTTAATCCATCCATAAGAAAGGCTGATGTGCCCCGGCAGCGGGGACATTAAATAAGCTAATGAAAATGATGTAAAATGATATTAAAGCGAACTATAAATCTACAGTTCCATTCGCACGAGACAACACCAAGGTAGCCTAGTCGATTGGTTCTTTACCGCGCTCACCCGCGGAGATGCGCGACGAAGCGGCCTGAGGTTTGGTGGTAGACCCCACCTCGGTCGCGACAGGTAAGTCTGTTGCTGTCGTTACAGCTTCTGTGGACAATAAACATTATAAAAATGTATATAAAAAGCAACATATTTGACATTGATCTACTTTCTGCGACTGCTATTACCCCTAGTGTAAGTTTTTATGTCAAGCAAACGCAAACTATTTCGATTCCGTATTTATGTCAATTTGTATGAAAACTATATGATAACTATACAAAGTGCTCCAGCAAAGTGAAAGTTCCACCTCGGAAAGAAAGCGATAGCTACCCAGTCACTCTGTCCGTCAGTAACGTATTTATACATCAAACCCACTTAGCCAAGTTTGATAAATTTTCTAAGATACCCGGCACCCAGATTCATGTGATGAACGTCAGTGTTAGTTTCGTAAGGGTGTGTATGTAGGTAGATACCTACTTATTTTTGCCATATATTTGTTAGTAAAATGTGGTTCAGATATTCTAAGTGTAAAAAGTGCTTAGGCCACTTTGTAAAAAAACGATTACTTTTATTTATAAAAAAATTACATTGTGTCTGAAAGACATTTTTTTGAATAGGTATAGGCGGCTGTACATCAGACTAAACATGTTGACCTTAAGACCGCCTTTAAGCCCTACGTAATAAAAGCTGTTATCGCAGTTCAACTGTATAAGTTGATGTGCTGACGAG
The DNA here is from genome assembly GCA_949710035.1 of Crambus lathoniellus. Lineage (NCBI taxonomy): Eukaryota > Metazoa > Arthropoda > Insecta > Lepidoptera > Crambidae > Crambus > Crambus lathoniellus. The sequence goes on from OX453303.1 coordinate 26,458,543, forward strand.
TCTACACTTTTCAAACTTAAAAAAGTAAAATAGTGTTTTTGTATTTAACACAAAATGTGTGAGAGGTGCCATAATTATGCTCCGGTTGGTTGCTTATATTGTTGCTTATTGGTAGTCAAACTTTTGATATTAAAGCGAAAAATCAAAACCAAACCCAGGTTAAATCAATATTATATTCTACAGTGAAACCAATTAATTGCAAAACAACAATTTAATTGTAAAACATAAGGTTTTAATAAATTTCATCAATAACAATTTTCTCAAAATTTTCACACCTACAAAAACTTTATAAAACGGAAAAAGTCGATTCTTGAAAATGTACGACATAAAGAAATCTAGTAATATTCATTGCCTTAAAATACTCACCTTACTTTAATTGCCTTTGCAAAATATACGAAAAGTTATTTAGAAAACTTTAAGAGCAAAAAGTGGCCAAAACCGGTACAGTGGCCATAACCGGGGCTTCTGCCCTACTGTTCGAAAAGGTGCAGCGTTAATCTATTAGTACTTGGCGAGCTTCCGAACCATTAAAATAATTTATCTTCACATTCACGACTCGGGTTGAAAGGTTTTGTTAGTAGGTACACGTATAGGAAAAATGTGATAGTAAAAAACCACGAGCCCTATAAGTAGCTTTCAGGCAGGATTCGAACCCGCGCCTCCGGGAATCCGGCCCGATGCTCTGACCAACTAAGCTACCGAAAGGCCTACACGACTCGTCGAATTTTGCTATCACTTGTTACGCTGTAGGCCAGCGTTGCTTCATCAATGCGAAGAAACCCTCGCATCCGAAATAAACATTTTTACAAATGTTTAACAATCGATTAAGATGAAACAGCCATTAAATCGAGATTTTAAATTATTTTTATGCATTCACAATGCAATTCTGTAAGTATAGGAAAAATGTGATAGTAATATTTTTCCTATATTCCGGATTCCCGGATTCCCGGAGGCGCGGGTTCGAATCCTGCCTGAAAGCTACTTATAGGGCTCGTGGTTTTTTACTATCACATTTTTCCTATACTTACAGAATTGCATTGTGAATGCATAAAAATAATTTAAAGTCTCGAGGTACACGTATTTCAGAATTTACCTTTAAGGCGAGAAACGAAGCTTTTAGTAAGCACTTACACTAATACAGGGTCCTGCAAAAATAGTGCAGAAAATTTTAAAGGGTCAATGTACTCTATCATGGCCCGCTATTATTTCTCGTCTGCTTGCGCCCCCGAAACGAGCGAGATAGAAGATGGCTTTGACTCTACCACAGCCATCTCTATCGTCTTCTACAAGCCATGCGCATAAAGTTGGCAACGTAGTTTTAAGTGAACCGATTTGACACCGTTTGCACCGTTTGACAGGTAAACAGCGAGTAAACCTCGAGTACTGTACCCCTAGTGTAAGTTTTTATGTCAAAAAACGCAAACTATTTCGATTCCGTATTTATGTCAATTTGTATGAAAACTCTATTAGCGCCTCTAGCGGCGAGTAGCGCGCTTATATAGTTTTCATACAAATTGACATAAATACGGAATCGAAATACCTAGTTTGCGTTTGCTTGACATAAAAACTTACACTAGGGGTACTGAATCCTATGGAGATGGCATATCTTCTATACATCTATACAAATAAATAAAATTGGAGTGTCTGTTTGTAACATTAAATAACCGCTTTTTACTACGTGCATATGATTAAATATACGGTACATATACCAAAATGACATGTTTTACAATTTTTGTCTGTCTGTCTGTTTGTTCCGGTTAATCTCTGAAACGGCTGGACCGATTTTGACGGACCGATTAATACGACAATTAGAAGTAGTTTAAAATTGAATTCCAAGATTTTCTTACATTGTGACTTAGTTACACCTCACTTTTTCGAAGGTATGCCACCTCCATAGGATTTAGTACTCAGAGGAGTAAACCGGTTCACAGCAATGTTGCCGTTCCGTATCATAGCATGGCTTGTAGAAGACGATAGAGACGGCTGTGACTCTACTCATGCCATGGAAGTATTATACTTCCATGACTCATGCATACAAACAACTTTCACAATGGGACCAAAGTTGAAATCGCAAATAAAAAATCAGCTATTCCATCTATTCGATTTTAAATTTTCTATGGAACTGCTTTTGCAGTAGCGTTGTGGTTGTTCGACAAAATGTCGATGTGGTTGGTCTCGTATGCGATGTGTTCGACTGCTAGTTCGCAGCATCATCGCTGGTGGTTGCGTTGTGATTGGTGTCACTCATGCGGTCGACAATGACGGCAAAATGTGGTACATACATGTAAATTGTTCATTCATTTCCAATACAAAATGCGCCTCACCCACATGTTATGCTTGTGGTGTGGTTGATTTCCCGTGGTACACCCAGGTGGACAACGCAGGTGGTCCACGGGCAATAAAGGTGGTTGTGGTGTGGTTGTGGCTGTGGTACGTGTGGGTAGACCCTTTTTAGGTCACTGTTTCTTATTTTATATTAAAGTTTGCTACCAATCATACTACTCTCCATTGCTCTCCGTGTTATGGCAAGCTTTTCTCAAGCAAGGCTTTTTTGGCAAGAGGTTAAGGCTTTTGTAAGTCTCTAGGTATCGCATCCATAAGTTAAGCAGGGTTGTATGGCCACATGATGCGGGATAAAGTGGATAAGTGTAGCTGGAGAATCACAGAATGGTACCCAAGATACCCGAAAAACATCACATTTCTAATAAATGTTAAAAAATTTCTTCAGGAGTTTTGTGCTGAGTCAGGGCCTTTTAGCGTCACACCATAAGCTTGTCTATTTGTTTTTATCTTTCTTTTTTTGTAAACTGTTTTATTTGTCTATTGTTATTCTCTGTATTTTGTCTGTACTTATGTGTTATGTGGTGTCTTCGTTAATAAATGTTTTTTTCTTTCTTTAACATCGTGTAAACCACGCGGGCAAAGCCGTGGGCGGAACGCTAATTATTGATAAGAGGAAATCATTTCTACTGTTCATCTTACTTTTTTAAAGATTACTAGATGCATGGGTTTTACCGGCGTAGTTACTCTTTGCCTGCACTTTTGGTTATCGGCACTTCTACGCCCCAAGACCACAGAATATATAATAGTACCAAGGTACCGAGACATTTAAAATGGTACCACCCACCTACCCAAGACGAAACAAGATGGCACACACATAGGCAAAAATTGAGCTTCCACAATTTAATTTAAAAGATATCGTTGACGTTACTCGCGCGAGATTACTTTCAAAGAGAGCTTTAAATATTTTCTTTATTTTTTTTGTATAGATACAGTCGAACCAATGGAATCATGAATAAGCTTCAAAACTACAAAGGTCAGTGTAAATAACAACAAGTTTGAATTACAACCTTATTATGAACGTGTCAACCTCAATGAATTTTAATATCTGTTAAAAAATGATATTATGGTAATGTTAGTACCATACAAATTAAATTATTATTCAATGTTTCTAAAAGGAAATTTAATATTTTGATATTCTATAGTGTTTGGTCAAGTCTTTTCCAAAATACAGTGAAAGTAATTTATGAAAGCAGTTTATATTGCTACAAATACATAATCTATACTAATATTATAAAGAGGAAAGATTTGATTGTTTGTTTGTTTTTTTGCATCGAATAGGCTCCGAAACTACTGGACTACTACTACTAATTCGAAAATTCTTTCACCATTAGATAGCTACAATCTTCTCGAGTAACATAGGCTATATTTTATTCCGATATTCCCACGGAAACAGGTACCACGCGGGTGAAACCGCGAAGATCCGCTAGTAATATATATTAACAATGACAAAGCTATTTCACGACCATGTCACGTAGCTCTAAAATCTATTACTATTCAGACAATATCACAACGCAGAACTTATTTTAATATTATGTAGTATGTAAATTAAATCACATTTGGGACATGTTACAGTGCTTGGGGAGAATACTGTAGCATCTAGTTTCAAGCTAGCCCCGGGCGATAGTACAAGTTATGTCGAAGTACCTACCTACTGGAGAAAATACATCGAAATATACATTATATATAATCATTTACTAGTTGGTCCCCGTGGCTCCCCTGGGAATACTTAGTGGGGTATAATTCCTACGAGTGAAAGAACTTTTAAAATCAGTCCAGTTGTTTTGACTTAATCCAATAAAAACATAAATACAAACAAATACTCACATCTTTCCTCTCATAATATTACTATAGTTAGTATAACAGTAAAGATAACAATATCTACACACTTACCTTATTCAGAGTTAATTTAAACTTCTTCGAATTATCTTAAATGTAATAAAACACAAAACATCTTGGCACCCAAATCCTACAGCTTAAATGTTACGTTTAATTAAATCTGATAATTTCACTCTCACCACTTGAGCTCATAACTATATTTTACGACTTTTATAAAGGCGAACACTCATCGGTGAATTTTTACTGTGACCATGGGCGCACTGCTAAAGGCGATTGCGACGCGACGGCGGCGATTTCATAAAAACAAACTCATTTAAATAATGGCGGTAGCCGCACAACAGAAACGACAACATTAATTTATTTGTTCCTATCCACAGATGTTCTGTGTTCCTATCGTTGTCGCCGCTTGTCGCGTCGCTGTTACCGTATCAGTGCGGCTTCGGCCTTAGTACTGTCAGCTACTTACTACAGACTACAGCTACAACGAAACGAATGTGAACATCAATTCGGATATTTTAACAAATCTTGTGTGTGCCTAGCTTAATGCAGACAGATGATGAGTAGACGAAAATGTTTCTCCTCGAAAGTTGGTAGTAATTCATACTCACTTGAGATTTTACGATGAAACTTACGAAGTCGGAAGACTAAATTGAAAAAAAAAACTTTTGTCGTCGACGAATTTCACGATATAACAATTTCCTTCTACGGACAGATTTACGGCGCGCGGCGTTTGCGTTTTTTTAGAAACGAAAAAGTTATTTCATTATTAAAGTTTCCTTATTTTTCTCTGAAATGATATTTGGCAGTAAATAATATTATGAGATATTCGCTTATAGTATAGAAAAATGTGATAGTAAAAAACCAGGAGCCCTGTAGCTTTCAGTGCCCGAAGTGTAAGTTTTTATGTCAAAAAACGCAAAATATTTCGATTCCGTATTTATGTCAATTTGTATGAAAACTGTATCAGCGCTTCTAGCGGCGAGTAGCGCGCTTATACAGTTTTCATACAAATTGACATAAATACGGAATCGAAATAGTTTGCGTTTGCTTGACATAAAAACTTACACTAGGGGTACAGGCTACTATATCACATTTTTCTATACTGAATTGCATTGTGAATGCATCAAAGTAATTTAAAATCTCAAGATATTCACTTTTTCATCTTTTTTTGTATTACATTAGTCAGAGATATGTTGTTAGATAATTCATAAAGTAGAAAATTAAGTTATTTGGTTGTGTGGACATATTATTCATTCTGAATAATTTTGCTTATAGTTTAATAGCAATAGAAATGAAATCATGGTCACATTAATAGGTATCTCAGTCGTATTTAGTTTTTTTCGTTTCTTTTATTCCAAACTAAAATCACTGATTCGATTTACCTACTAAAAGCAACAAGATCATAACTATCCCTTACTATGAAATGCAAATCTGGGTTTTTTTTGTATATAGTATGGGCTTGCTCTTGGCTTCATACTGAACCTTAGGGTTGAGAAGAAGCCTAAGATGGGGCGAGCATACCCAGAAGCAGCCTATTCACTCTAGCTTTAAAAATAACAGGGTTGTAGTCATTCGGGAAAACAGACGCAAGCAGGGTATTCCATTCCTTGGAATGCAAAGTGCGCATATAGTATACAAAGGAAGAAGAAATTAGAATAACATCTTCTATACCCGTCTGAAAAGATACACTAGCTTTCTAATTTTCCTTTCACCATCGCGGATAATCTTACAAGATACACAGACTTAAGGTAATATTACACGGTTTAACCAAATTGATTTACTTTGGTTGAAAGACACATAAGGACAGGCGCACATTTACATTGAATGATTAACTTTTACGTTGGCTATGTTCCATTTGGTTGCTGCATCCAAATTTAATGTCAGAAGTGAACCGTGTAATATCGCCATTACGGAAGACTTGACGGTTGGTGGTAGGGCTTGTTCAAAGACCGCTTGGCTATGCTACCACCATTTTATCTAAGAATGACTCCACAACAACGATGTTTTCAGTATTGTTGTGTTCCGTTAGTTAGTGACAATTAAAATATATCCCGGAATCCTTATCCGGAATATATCCCGGAATCCGGAATTCCGGAAGCGCAATTCCAGCACTTCCACCTTCAGCTTTATCATCACTTAACATCTGGTGCTATGAAGGCTAAGTGCTACCCCGTTGTGAATAAAAAAATAGCTCTAGATATTAAATCTAACAACTCTACTTATGGTAACGCAGGAACTAATGATCTTGAAAAGAGAATAAATAAATATATTGTATGAAAACACTCACTGGGTGTCACCCAGAGATGGTAAAAATCTAAATCACATCACAGATTGGGATGATCCCGTAAGTGGAATGGTTAGCGCCATACTGTCGCCATAGAAAATTTCGTTTTAGAAAGAGATAGCTAGAGTTACAATTAAGTAGCTCATAATTCGCTTGTTCTAATACAGATTCAATTTCTTTTTTCACATTTGTTATTCAAAAATGTTATATTACTGATTGTCTTATTTAAATACCTATATTTCAACAACAGTCAAATACCCAATTAAATATCTTTCCTACAAAGAGACAGAAAGAGATAATTGTCAAAGATAACTGGCGTCTCTGAGAGCTTTCAAACGCAAAAACCCATATTAACCCTATTAAGCTATGGGTTGACCCCATTGGATTAAACTCACGACCCCTAAGCTCAGTACCATTACATCATGTAAACTACGGGTCCTTCAAATAAGATCATACTTTATTTAATAAATTCATTTTATTTCTGTATCTAGAATGCTTGCTCTAGATATTAAATCTAACAAATCTATTTATACTAAAGAAGAAAAAATCATATTATAATTATGGCAAACTACGGTAAACCGGAATTACTTTGATTCGATTAACTTTGTTAACAACGCTTCCATTTTTTTTTTCAACTGACCTATGATAGTCTAAATATACCTACCGCAATGATCTAGAAACAAAAACAAATAAATATATTGTATGAAAACCCAGACATGGTTAAAATCTAAATCACATCATAGATTGGATGCTTCCGTAATGGTTGGCCCCATAGAATAATAATGAGTTTTAGCTTTCAAACGCAAAGACCCATATTAACCCTATTAAACTCACGACCCCTAAGCTCAGTACCATTACATCACATACCACGGGTCCTTCAAATGAGATCATATTTTATTAACTAAATTCATTTTCTTTCTGTGTAGAACGCTTGTTCCGCATACCTCAGTATTTTATGACTAAATAAAATATTCCGCTATGCGTTGTTCAGAAGTTTGTCCCTCGTCGGAAGAATTCCTAACTCGAGAAAGAATCCTTAATAAAGAGTCCCCTGAGTCCACTGTGACCTTCAATGTGGGAACATTTGTGTCACGAAGTTTGGTCACAATCTGTGGTCAAAGTCTGTACGTTGGTGATAACAGAAAAGTTTAAGGTCTTTACTAACTTTATTAAAGTGATAATTATAGTGATAAGATTGTTTTCCAACAAACACAAACTAAAATAAAGTTGGTAAAAACTGTTATTTAGGAAATATACCTACCTAAGTTTTGTAAAGTCAAAAGTCTTTGTCTTTGATGATAGCATAAACTCTTTGCAGACTTTATTAGGTATATTGTTTTTTGAGTTTATTGGTCTGCTATCTTGGAGACATGAACTCTATTTTTATGAATCTAAATATAAGTAATAAGTGTAATAATAATATTATTGATTTTTTGTTTGTTTGTAAGTATGTACCTAATAGATAAATTCAAAAACTACTGGCCTGGTTTTAAAGATTCTTTCACCATTATTGGAAAACTACATTCTTACCAAGTGACATAGGCTTTATTTTATCCCAATAGTCCCACGGCAATGAATATCACGCGGGTAAAACCGCGGGAAAATACTAGATAGGTAAAGCAATTTATCTCGATTAAGAAATTCCCGAGTCAACTGTGACATATAAATACCTTGGAAACATTTTTGTCGCGAAGTTTTGTCACAACTTCTGTTAACGTAACGTGAAATGCTGTGTGTCGCGGTGATAGCAAAAATCTTCAAAGTTTCTACTAACTTTATATTACGTGTATAGTGTTTTTTGAGTTTATTGGAAAACGATCTGTCTGTTATCTTAGAGCCTTAACATTGCCTTTTCTTAACTTTGGTAGGTATGAAAATAGAATTCAATCCATCTTAAAAAACAACTTCCGGAAAAATTTGGTCACGGAGTTTTGTCACAATCCCGTGAATTCAAAGTCTGTTCGTGAAATAGTTGAAAAAATTGAAAGTTTGTAGAAATACTCTGATCTTGGGTTTTTCAGGAAACGGTACATGTTAATGAAGGTTGGTAATGCCTTTAGAAAAAAAACCTCAACACCAAAAATTCCTTAATGTTCAAAATTTTACTTCGGTAACTTCAAATACTCTAGTTTTATTAAAGTATTTCTTTAAAATATTTGCCCTACGAAGAAAATCATGATAAGAATGAGGTAACAATCTGTCTCTTACATACGCCAGGCTCGACTGAATTAGACTTAGATAAGATGGTGGTAGCTAGACAGGCGGATTTTGGACAAGCCTTACCACCAACTAAACCGAATTACAATTTTTATCCCCATTGGGAATCGAACCCTGGGACCTCTGGGTCTGATACCGGTGTGGTGTGCATAAGTAGACCACAGAGGCGGTTAAATTTAAAACAAACAAACTGCCTGATGAAATCAAAAAGGTTAACCGCGATGGGAGTTTATTTATCATCAGTTTGATTCGAATTTTACGACTTCGCTGAGCCGTTTTGCGGAATACCGAATACTCGGGGGCATTCTCATCGTTATTCATCAAATTAAAAATATGTCTGTTCTGACAGACCTACGCGCCTGTGGGGACGCGACAAAATGAACAGAGGTATACCGCCGGTTTCTGAAACGCCAATCAAAATTAAAATTAGCTAACAGACTGTCACAATTAATTCCCAATTAAAAGCACCTTGGGTTTCTGAAACGAAAATTATCTCACAATTAGGTTTAGACTTGTATGGGCACTGACAGACTGTTAACAGACTGTTGACAGTCTGTCACATTTTTCTTTCAGAAACCCAAACTACCATTAATTGGAGATTAATTGGGAATTAGGTAATTTTAATTTTAATTGGCGTTTCGGAAACCGGGTGTTAATCATTTTGTGTCATACTAGCAGAACCGCGTGGATTTACCCGCGTGGTACTCGTTCCCGTGGGAGTATTGGGATAAAACTTCTATAAAGATTCTTTTTGAAGGCGGTTGATTTTTTTTAAAACGTTTTATTGTTTAGGAAAAATGTGATAGTAAAAAACCACGAGCCCTATAAGTAGCTTTCAGGCGGGATTCGAACCCGCGCCTCCGGGAATCCGGCCCGATGCTCTGACCAACTAAGCTACCGAAAGGCTTACACGACTCGTCGAATTTTGCTATCACTTGTTACCAATGACGTTTTATCTTGTTACGCTGTAGGCCAGCGTTGCTGGCTGGCAACGTTTTATTGTTTCAAGTTAGCATGAGATTATACTTTAGTATAAGTACCTAGTTAAGCAATTTTGTTATTTAGAACAAATAAATCCTTTTTATTTATTATTTATTTATGTAAGTACATGAACATGTAACTTTTGTTTGTCTATGTGTTTTCTATGTAGATTTTCCAAAAAAAATATATAATATGTAGGTGTTGTTGATCGAAGATTATGTATTACGCTGTAGGCCAGCGTTGCTGGCTGGCAACGTTTTATTGTTTCAAGTTAGCATGAGATTATACTTTAGTATAAGTACCTAGTTAAGCAATTTTGTTATTTGGAACAAATAAATCCTTTATATTTATTATTTATTTATGTAAGTACATGAACATGTAACTTTTGTTTGTCTATGTGTTTTCTATGTAGATTTTCCAAAAAAAATATATAATATGTAGGTGTTGTTGATCGAAGATTTTGTATTATTGAGGTTGTAGTAATTTTTACTATTTTAACCGCCTCTGTGGTCCACACAACCGGTTCTACCCAGAGCTCCCGGGTTCGATTCTCAGTGGGGGTACATATTGTATTCAGCTTGGTTAGTTAGTGTTTTAAGTCCGCTTGGCTAGCTACCACAATAGTATTTAAGTGTGTGGTCATAATAACAATGTTTTCAGCATTGTTGTGTTCCGGCAGTTGGAGATAAGTTAGCCAGTTCCTCAGTGGTTGATATTCCGGAAGTAGTGAGCTTCCACCTTCAGCCTTATCATCACTTAACATCAAGTGTGATGAAGGCTAAGTGCTACCCCGTGGTATAAAAAAAACTACTATTGTATTTTTGTGGCTGGTTACGTTTCTCACAATATATTTATGGGCTGCCCATAAAACTTTACTGTTGACATTTGGCGCCCTTATCGTAAACGTAATTACGACTTTTTTTGTGGTGCATCTGTGTAAACCAGATATTTCCCTAAAGGCCACACAGCAGACATGCTACTTTTAGCATCTGTAATCGGAAATTTATTAAGTTGCTTTACAGAAGCTTAATGCCAACTATAAACCAGCTGCACGCAGGTAGACCTAATGGAGGCTAACAATGCTGCGATCCGCGTGGCCGAATTTTGGTCCGACACTGTTTAGGTTAGTTTGCTATCGACTCGATAAGAAGAAGAAAAAGCTAAATGCAGCAACCAAATATACCACTGCACATTTAAAAATGACGCAGTGATTAAGTCGCTTTTCAAATCTCGAAACAGCGCATGAGACTGGTTTGGCATCTGCGGAACAGGAAGCAAAGAAAAGAAAATAAATATTCTGAAAAAAGACATTATTATATGAACCTTACTTCCGCAAAAAACACAATATGCAAGTGAACCTTGCAAATAAAAAAAAAATTAACATGCACACCACGAAACTATCAGTGCACAATACCTGCAGCTGCAGATAGCAAGACAGTGACACATCTTGCACCTACACTGATTAGACTACTCTACACGAGTTTCACCCCAACCCGAGGCATCCTCAGGAAATCCAGCTCAGAAAAAGGTGCAAGGTGTGTCACTGTGTGAAATTTTTTTGCAGGCGGGTGGGCTGTGTTTTTTGCGGAAGTTAAGCTTCATATATTTCTTTTTTCACAATGTGTAGGGACTTCCTCCACGTGATGCCTGATTCAAGCAAATAAGTAATAAATATCTTCTTTAAACGCAAATAAGTTTTTGGTAAAAAAATCATTTTCATGACGAGCTTTTTTGCTGACTGTACTTAAATATTGTATTTTCATCTAAACCAAACCTGTATACAAAATTTCAGTTCCATCGGACACTGGGAAGTGGGTCAATTTAAGCTTGCAAGATTTGTCCCCCACTAACTAACTAACTAACATGGCAAGTTAATAAAAAGCTTGTAAAAACCAAATGATAAATAAGTTTTTATTAAAAACTTCATTTTTATGACAAGCTTTTTTGCTGACTGTACTTTAATATTGTATTGTCATCTGAACCAAATCTGTATACTTACAAAATTTCAGCTCCATCGGACACTGGGAAGTGGATCAAATTAAGCTTGCAAGATTTGTCCCCCACTAACTAACATACTAACTAAGTAAGCTTGTAAATAAGTTTTGAGTAAAAATTTCATTTTTATGACAAACTTTTTTGCTGACTGTACTTTAATATTGTATTTTCATCTGAACCAAACCTGTATACAAAATTTCAGCTCTATTGGACACTGGGAAGTGAGTCTAATTAAGCTTGCAAGATTTGTCCCCCACTAACATACTAACTAACTAACTAACATAACATGGCAAGTTAAAAAAAAGCTTGTAAAGATGTCTTGATGCGCTGTGGTGAACACTTTGATTGAACTCGTTCCCGCATGATGCGAGAGTCACTATATATTCAGTAGGTAGCTAAAATACGCGATTTCGATACCTACCGTATCCAAACGCAGAAAGTTGCGCTATCGTGATGCAACCTCGATATAAATATCTCTAAAAAGAGCTATTTAATACTACGATGGAACGCAGAGAGTTGGCGACTCTCTGCGTTCCATCGTAGTATTAATCGCGATTCGGCATCGATACAGCTGCAAAATCGTGATTTGGCGACTGATCGCCGGTAAAAAGCAATTGTGTTAATGCTTTGGCCGTAATTATTCCATTGTTTCAATGGTCCACTTTTCAAAACTCTTAAAAGTTTTTCCGTTGCGAGACATTTTCCACATCAATTATAATGGGCATAGTAATTTAATGCAATTTCCCTACATTTCCCTTTTTAAATGAACACTTTAGGAAATTGTAGCCTATTAGTTGTAACAGCGGCTAGAAATAGAATATTTTTTAAAAGAATTTGATAAAAACGTAATGCTTACAAATAATATAAATCAGAAAGTAATTCTGCATGTCTGTATATTATTCTAAAGAAAGAAAGAAAGAAAGAAAAAGTTTATTCAACAAAATAAATTATTACAAACACAAAAAAAAAAAGAATGATGTGTTTTGTTGAAACGGCTGCATCTCAGCATGTGCCACCGCCAAGGCGGTGACGTTGGTTTTCGGATGCAACCTCATATATGATCTGAGGATGCAACCGAGACTACATGCTTATGGCTCTATTAAAAAAAAATATACCTACAGTCTTAAAAATAACAACATAAATACCCCTCTACAAGATGGTTGGAAGATACCACCAGCTTGGAACCTATCCAACCTAAATACTAGTTAAAAATTACAAACTTATCACTAACAATATTACCACTTATATTACACAATCATTACCTTAAAATGTTGATACAATACTTATACAGTTACATACATACATACATACATACATATACTCACGCCTATTTCCCACAGGGATAGGCAGAGACTGGATCGCCACAATCTTTTCATTGACGTTATAATATATAAAATACTTGATGTTATAATATTTTCATCGATGTAATAATATATACAGTTATAAATGTTATCATATTTAAAATACTAAACAAAATCACTACCTAACGCCGCCGAATTGCATTTCGAGAAGATGATATTTAACTTTTCGTTTAAAACTGTAGACTGAAGTAAGATTGCGCAAGGGTGGAGGAATGTTATTCCAAATTTTCGTTTCTACCTATTACCTTATCACGCTTAAACTACTAAACCGCCTATACTACTTAAATGTAATTTAGTATTGAGATAGTGTCAACCCTGGACAAGAACATAGGCTACTTTTATACTGAAAAATTTAAGAGTTCTTCCATACAAACGTCGTATCCTGTTCCTCCCTGAATAATGCCAGTAGACCAATATTTTTCTAGTAAAAAAATTATGGCCACTATCGGCATAATGCCCTATGTTTTCCTTCTTTCCATAAATTAATTATTAAAAGAGAAATGACCTTACTAAAAATCGTAAAAAAAAATACCAGAATTTCCGCTGTGTTCAAAAATCCTGAAAACTAATTTGACTAGTCTATACACATATAAAACTCTTGCGTTACTGACTGACTGACAGACAACGCACAGCCGCAACTACTGGGTGCAAGAAGCTGAAATCTGGCATGTATGTTCTTTGAGTGTAAGGGAGCACCAAGAGAGAATTTTTAAAAATTCCCCCTCTATATCACGCTACTACCAACAGAAACGGAGCATTAATGAAAAATGTTGCAAAAACGGGAAAAAATATTTCTATTTTTCGTAGATTTTTTACAAGCTTTTTACAATCTTTTTACAACCTTTTTATTAACTTGCCATGTTAGTTAGTTAGTTTGTTAGTTAGTGGGGGAAAAATCTTGCAAGCTTAATTTGACCAACTTCCCAGTGTCCGATGAAGCTCAAATTTGCCGCAAGACAACTTGCCGTACCATATCATATCGCGCGATAAAAGCCGCTCATGCTAGGCCGGCAGGTTTGGGTTAGATGACAATACAATATTTAAGTACAGTCAGCTAAAAAGCTTGTCATGTAAATGAATTTTTTACTAAAAACTTATTCCATTTCCTGAAACTGTGAAGATTCGAATTTTGTGTACTTCGCGCGCTCTGTAGGAGAGCAATTGATAGAGTGAGAGAGCAATAAATTTTACAAATACCTAGTTTTCAATTCTCTTGGTCGTGATGTTTCCTCCTAATACACTCAAGTTTAATTTTTGCATAATGCAATGGCATTCTCAAAAAAAAAAATTATTTTAATTTTACTGCCTGTTCGGCACCAAGGTGATTCTATTATTTTCTATTCCATCTGCTAGTTTAACTATGGACCACAAAGCAAGCACTTCAAATACAAGATTTTTCTTTAACAAAATAACTTTTCCGATGATTTGATGTGCGACTACAAAAGAAAATTGCGGACGAAATTTTCTCGTGCGCTGAAATGCAGACGAACATCTAAGAATATATGTTGATTGGAGGAGGGAACTCAATTCGAGGCAATCACTCCAACCACAATTTATTCACATGCATGAAACTCGTTCGCTAACATACAAATGTTAGCAGGGATCTCGGAATGATTGTATGTTTTACTGATATTTATTCAAGTTACAAAAAATTTCTACACCGATATTTTAAAAAGGAAAAGTCTGGAAGTTGGGACACAAATGGGATGTAAGAGGTAACTTATACCACAGAATAATATTTGTAGCTTATACTTTGTGACGTAGGTCCTATGACAGCTCATTTTCGTGCAAAGCAAAATGTTGTTTCTATATAAACAAGGAATAGGTTAAATTTTTTAGCATATCTGCTTAAAAAATGTCGAACGCTGATTTTTTTGAGTTCTATACCAATAAGCTAGCAATGAGCTGTCATTACAAAGTGTAATATGAAACTACTGAACCGATTTTGAGAATTCTTTTTAATTAATTAATTTTTTTACATAAACGACCGAAGGAGGTGGAACGACAAAATAACACGATAACGATAGGTATACAGAAGTAAAGACTAACAAGCAAATGAAAAACACAAGTCTTGTTTATACTTCTTATATGTATTTGATTTATTTCTTGGAAGATTTACAGACAAATATATTTAGGTAGTTATTATATTACATTTGTAAATAGTAAATAGGACACTACAATAAAAACACTCTCCTGCCTCGGTAAAGTGCTTTAATTCAATGTACTTATGTAAAAATTATCACAGGAGAGATTTAACAGCATTTTCTTGAGAAACCTGTAATATTAAATATTTTCGTCATGCAAATGTAATACCTACCAGACGTGACATGGACTGTACATGCAGAAATCTTAGAAGTGGGTACTGTTGGGATATGAGTTTTTATTCGCTTAGGTACTCGAGCAGAGAGTCAGATTCAATAACTGTACCATTTTTATTTCAGTGCATAAAGCACGCTGAAATTGGGTTCTGAAACTCTGGCAGAAGGTGATATATCAAAAATGTTGGTGAACATAAATTTATTCAGTGAAAATCCTGGAGTAAGGTTGAGATTGTGTTAGATTTTAAATATTAGAACTTCAATTATGGCCCTTACACACGGCTATTTTTGTACGCTCGTTTGTATCGCTACAAACGCAAGTCGAACGCTCAGCAAACGCAAGGAAGCCGGCAAGTTTTAACCTTACATACGATCCTTACGATACGTTTGTATCGATACAATGCCACGTTTTACGAACGCAACCAGGACGCGCGATTGTATCGCATCTTTATCGCGTTTGTATTGTTTATATCGCGTCTGTGTCACGTTTGTATCGCGTTTGTATAGCGCTATCGCGATGACATCGCTCATGAACGAAGATTAGGTCGTTTGTATCGATACAAACGCGCGTTCGAAGTTCATTTCAAATGCGTTTGTATTGCTGCGGCTACATTAGCGGGCTACGGCGAAGTATCGTTATAACCGGTAGTGGCGTATGGAAAGAGATAGTAGACAATTATCGTCGGCGAATGTAGCCGCAGCATATCAATACAAACGTTCATTTGCGACAAAAAACGTGTAAAATCTCAGAGGACGCGCGTATCAAATGTGCGTGTCACGTCGTCAGCGCGTAAAAAACGTTGTGTGTTAGGGCCCTTAGTTAAACTGAAAAGCGCTGCTTTTCACGAATGGCAAGAAGACTTTCAACTTGGATGAACGCTTGGAAGAAAATCCTAATTTAATAATATTATTGATTGGAAACATTGTTAACTTATTTGTTTGTTAAAACATTCACTTTTATACCACTTGCTAATTTTAACTCAATTGCTAATTTTAAACTTAAGAAGCAAATATATAATGTATTCGATTAAAAAAGTGAAATATTTTTTACCACTAAAACATAGCTAGCCAACGTCAACGGCAAAGTCAAGTTTTCTCTGTTTGTTAAGGAGATTGTATACTTACCGACTTGTCTCCTTCTTCTAGGTATCCTGTGACCTCTTGCAGATTGCGTAGCTCTTCTAGCGCGATGTGCTTCTTTTCTGTTCATCCCAGTGCTTTTCTGCTGAAGCTGTAAGTAGCTATTGTTAAGGAGAATGTATACTTACCGACTTGTCTCCTTCTTCTAGGTACCCTGTGCCCTCTTGCAGATTGTGTAGCTCTCCTAGCGCGATGTGCTTCTTTTCTGTTCACCCAGTGTCTTTCTGCTGATGCTGTAAATAAAAGAAACCGATTTTAATATTTTTATTCAATTGATTGATTTCAAACGTAAGTTTTATCGAGTGGTTTAAGCGGTGTATTGCTGAATTAGTATATTTCGTTACTTCAATAAAAGGGTATTTGACTGATTTTTTTTATTGACTAAAAATATTTATTGAAATATTAGCAACTCAACTCAACATAGGTATTTATTTTCAAATATCTTGCAGATTTTCAGCGATATAAAGCATCAAACTTTCTAATTAGACAAGGAAAACGCTTCAAGCCAGTGACGTCACATGCTGGTAGCGCCATACTCTCGCTATAGAAGATTTTGTTTTAGAAAGAGATAGCTAAAGTCACATTTAAGTAGCTCATAATTCACTTGTTATAATACAAATTGGATTTCTTTTGTCTCGTTTGTTATTCAATAATGTTATATTTCTGAATGTCATAATTAAAAATCTACATTTCAACAACAGTCTAATACCCTATTTGGTGAACACTTGAATAGTACCCCTAGCATGAAAAACTATCGTTATGGTAATCCAATAGTAAATTAAACCGTCCTTCAAAAGCTGCTTCAATAGTGCTGCTGTCAAACATGTATTAAATTTCAGTTCCTTATACGACCGAAAGAGGCACTGCTCTGGGTGGCTCTGGGCTCCTACCATTAACTTTAAGACAGCGATTCAAAAATAGCGCGATGCAGAATAGGTTCCTAAAATGAATTGCTTTCTTTCGTACTCTGACCTTCTAAAAACTGGATCGGAAATGAATTGCTAAATGTGAATGACCGAACGATTTGTGTCCTTATTTCTTCTACCCGTCTCTTTCACTCGATTCTGTCATGCCCGGAGAGTGAAAGGGACGGGTAAAACCTGCAGATGTCATGTTAAATTGGCCGAGTTATAAGTCAAATAAGAGTTGATGACAGCTCAGCGGCTGTGAAATGTCATTGAATGATCACTGAATCGCTGTCATTGATATTAAGCTGTCGTGGTACGAATAAGCGAAGCAGATCAGTTTAGGTCCTAAACAAAACCGCAATAAGAGTTGATGGTAGGCACCCTGGTTTTCATACAAAATGATACTATTACGATAACGGTTACCATAACGACATTATTTCGTGCTAGGGCTTCTGGTGCCCTGTTCGACCCTGTCTTCGCCGACGAGGAATGGAGTATATCGCGCTCCGGGTTATATCGCTCTCTTTAGGGATCACTGTAAATTCCAAAAAATCTAATCTTTTCACATTTTGCCAACATTGGTTCGATAGTTTGAGGGTGAATGTCAACGTACCGACTGACAATGCACTAAAAATACAATAAAAAAATATTTAAATTAGGCAATTCCCTACGGAAACTATAGTTCCACAATCTGCACCGGGTCAATATCGACCCACGGAGCCACTCGCTATCCAAAATAGACTCTCGACTTTTTGCAACATGAATGATTTTTTTTAGTGCCTAAAATTACCGCCAACTACTTTAATCAATTTAACAGCCTCTGTGGTCTAGTGCTATACGACACCGGTACAGACTTAGAGGTCCCAGGTTCGATTCCCAGAGGGAGGACATATTGTATTCGGTTTGGTTGGTGGTCGGGTGAGGCTTGTTCAAAGTCCGCCTGGTTAGCTACCCCCATCTTATCTTAGTCTGACGCCATATCAACGATGTTTTCAGCATTGTTGTGTTCCGACTGTTAGAGATAAGATAGCCAGTGCCTCAGTAATGGAGAATTTCGAGAGTAGTACCCACAGACCTGTAGTGCCCTTCCACCTTCAGCCTTATCATCACTTAACATCAGAAGGCTAAGTGCTAGCATCAGAAGGCTAAGTAGATAAATAAAAATCGGCCAATTGCAATGTGTGCGATTTATGTCAGTTTTGAAGACCTATCTAGCCACTCACGCGTCAAAGCTCGATAGCTGTCACTCTTACGCGTCCACTCGCGAAATTTTCGCAAATTGCGAATTTGCAATGCTCAATGTGCCGCTTTAAAGCTAATATCTAGCAAAATAATACTGTTAATATCAAAATAAAAATATGTGTTTATAGCTGAAAGTATAAACTATATCAAATTAGAATAACTAATTATAATTATTTTAAAAAAATGTTGCTTAATCACACTGCATAAAAATGGCGAGCAAAAACCATGTTTCTTCAAGTCAATTTTATCGTCGTCTCTGACTTCTTAAATATAAATCTTAGTTATATTTAAAAGTATTACGTCTTAGGGAATATTTTAAATATACATACGCCACTGCGAAAGCATTCAATTAAAAAAATATAGACGTTTTAAACACAAATGCTCTGAAACACGTCGACATTCGGTTACGGAACCCTAAAAATGACCACCGCGTTACCTAAGTTTGTGGCTGGCACTATACATTATCACTAACACCATAATGACAGGGCTGGGACACTACTGGGAGTAAAGGTCTTAAGTCTTACCCTAACTTAGCTACAGGCTTACATAAACACATTAGACTAGGCTCGGCAGCTTAAGATACATACTAACTGCTTGCCATCTTGTATGTGAGAAATTATTAGCTACGGCCTATCTATACTAATATGAAGGGAATTATATAGACTGTGCTAATATTATAAAGACTAAAGAGGTAAAGTTTGTGAGGTTGTACAGTTGCCCAGATACTTCCATGCCTATCCCTATCTGTGGATTATTATTAATTCTGGCCGTTAGCCGCTTTAGACATAGGAAAAGACATATACTTTTACTATGCTTTAGATTAACTTTTTAATAAGTAACATTTGTGGCCATGGAGCTAGACTTAATACTGAGGTAACTGGAGTTTTCACCCTGAATAAAAAAGTGTGCCCAGCAAATTTGACATTTGGTATGTAGTGGCTGTCAGTTGTCTCATATGATCATACGTATTTTTTCAAAGTGTAGGTGAGACGGAAGACAGCCACAGTGTAATTTGTGGCCACAAAAAAGTGTTAGTACTGCACTCTCCAGTTACCTCAGTATGTAGTCTTAAGCTTTTTGTTTGTGGCAGGCAGTGTATGAAACTTCTTCGGTCTATCTCTGTTAAATGTTTGTGATACGAAGTTCATCGGGTCGGAAGCATAAATCAATATTGTGATAAAATCCTAGGCTATTTTTAGTTTCGAAGTCACGTATAACCTGCACAGGGGGTAAGAAACCTTTTTAGGAGGTGTCCTGAGTAGGTTATACGTGAACCACAAATTATACCACAAATTACACTGTGGCTGTCTTCCGTCTCACCTACCAATTATGCCTATAATTGGTATAATGCTATCTTATCAGTACCTAATTATAGAAGTTTAGTGTAGTCGAGTGGCCATGATTTACGTTTTAAGTAGGTATTTAATATTATAAATGTTATTTTAATAACTGGTGCCCGACATGATAAGGATATAAATAGGTGTTGTCTATTAAATATGTATATTTATACTTGTAAATATTGACTTTACTAAACAAAACACAAAACACTACTGATTTTACATTCATGCATGATATTTAGGAGAAAATATTGAGCTTTAATTACACTCATTTTTGTTAATAATTGCCTGTTTTAGTTTTTCGCAGATAACAGCTTACATTTAACTTGATTATATTTTATTGAAAGTTAAACTTAATAACGATGTTTTCAATTAAAAATTGACACTATATATTTTCCTTATTAGACGACGCATGAGAGTATTTAATTTGGTTTAAGCCCTTTGCTTAAATCAGCAAACCCTCCATACATTTTTCTTTGTAAAATTTTGATTTTTTTAAAACTGTTATGCCAAACTAGCTTGCGTTCGACTCCACGCTTTTTTTGGTACAAATTGCGTGACATGCTCCTCGAGTTCTGTGGCTGTCGACTATACTATACATTAAACGTAGAAATTTAGTAAAACGTAAAACCACTTTTTACGGATTTATCACGAATATATTGCATACATAAATTTCTAAGATGTGCTTATACTTAAAACGTACTTTAAAACCCTAGAAAACCCTAAAACTAAAATCTTTTACAAACATCTCCCTTATTATCCTGTTATTAGTATCGTTTTTAAGTGTTAACTAGTTTTTTTAGCTGTTCGTGGTTAGGTTAGGTTAGGTTAGGTTAGGAAAAAACTTTGTTATGAGAAATAAGTTTAATATTAGTTTTGTAGTAAATATTAAGGTATGTACTTATTTATCATGCCATATAATTTATGAATAAAATGCTCTGTCTGGCACAGGGGTTCTTACAAACTTCAACACAACACATGGCAGCTACTTGATGTCGGATGTTTACACGATGGAAATAATATGAAATTCCAATATATTTTTTATGAGAAAGTTAACAAAAGTTAAACGAAACGAAGAAGTGCACTATTAGAAAAAGTCAACCCGTCTCACAACTAGCTCCGATGGGATTTTGTCAATAATAAAATTTGCATTGTGAATGCAAAAAAATAAAATATAATAAGTGCACTATATTACTCAACATCAACTTAGCCGGAAACACTTATTTTGTATTACGTCTTAAGTATCATTCTATTCTGTACATACAACCTAGTACTAGGATAATAGATTAAGCCCCGCCTATTAATAATATTAAGCTCCATCTATTAATATTCACGTACAGTTATCTCTATAGCGGCGTATGCTACGTTTGAACACAGATTGATTAGTTCATCTAATTAGATTTAGAGCCTACTTCATAGTCTACACATTGGTATAGTCGAACATGAAATTGCTCTACCACTTTTAACAAATTTTATTTAATTATAATTATTAATTGTCTAGATGATAATACCATTATCTTAACTATTCTTATATAATATATGACTGTCATTATGTTTGTTTGTCATGAATAAACTCAAAACTACATGGATGTTTTTAAATATTCTTCTACCATCAGAAAAATATATAGAACACTTGGGAATAACAACAACAAAAAATAAATTCAATCTGTTTCGAAACAAGCGAAGTAACCATCAACATGCGTACATCTCAAAACCGATGCTTAATAAATTATCGAATATCGAAAAAAGAGCAATAATACTAAAAAATAACAATTACTTAGTCTAAAATATGTCGGGAAATGACTTTGAATTTCAACTGGAAGTGGTGAAAGTGGCCTTTATGATGTCTATAGAAACCAAAATTACCACAAAAATCGATAGAGTTTAGTGTAATATCGCCTGTCGTTGATATCATTACGGAAATTACAAGGATGCCAAATAAATAGAGAATGGAAAATGGTCTCCTTTAATTAACTAAGTATTTATAAGTGAGCACAAATGTTTATTATTTAAACGGATTGCTGCGAGGCATATAAAAAAAATTCACTCGGGCACTTGCTTGATTTTTATACAAACATGCAGTCTCTATTGCAGAGCATCTACTCGTTATTTATCCACACTTCCACTAAATTATCAAAATGAAAAAAAAATACACGTCTTTCGAATGGCCTCAAATAAGAACAAACACTTTCACGTTCCACACATTGTTCTCAATCAGGGGCGTGCATACCATATAGGCAATTAGGCTGTGCCTACCTCATTAAAAACCTAAATAACATGCTACTAATTTTCCACTAATTTAATTATATACTTAAAGTTAATTTAGTTTAATATGGTTCAGATATTCTATAATAAAACGTCTATTCAACACCTCACCCAATAAGTTTTTCCTCGCTAAATACTAAATACTTAGGTACCTAACTCTAAGGTAGGCAGACTCCGAATCGCCTATTCGATGCAAGCAGCCTTTCATACAACATAAATTAGAAAAAGTACTGGTCAAGGTAATACAACCGCGTATAATGTTTACCGAAAATGTGCGTCGTCCTAAGGACATGCATATGTTCTCAATTTAACCGGGTTAGGTAGTTCAGCTTACTTAGACGAACTGTCGCGAAATGAACCGATGGTTTCCGACCCGTCTCTTTCTAGTTCCGCGCGCTGCAGTGCGTGTTCGTTCAACGAGTTTCAACCTTATTGCGCTGATTTTAAGAGTGATTGTTAACCGCCCGCACCCGTGATTGAGTTATAGAATTATTAATAATTACGGATGTAATTTGCAACAACGAAAGTTCCTGCCATTTTGTTTTTAGTTCGTTTTTGTCTTCTTGGCATCACACGCGCGCGAGAACTAATTAGATAATTACTGTTGAGTGATCGAGTGTTTGTACTGTGATAAAAAGAAATTGCTGTGTGTGTTTGTGCTTAATATAGGTAATCAATAATTAAAATATAATGGAGAAATTAGAATGTGCCGATTGTCCGGATTCGATTTGCTTACAGAAATTACGTACGTATCCTTTCGCACAGTTTTCGTTCATAGATAAAACAAAAATTGTTTCATTCAATAGACCTATGCCAAATATTAGTTTAACTCAACAGAAAGGTAAAAATTTCAGACATTTTAATACCAAATATTACGACAGTTATACTTGGTTAGCTGGTTGCCGCCATACGAATTTATTATTTTGCTTTCCGTGTCTTTTGTTTTCTACAGCGAAGACCGTGTGGAATGATACTGGTTACGGTGATTTGAATAATTTAACAAATCTTGCTAAGAAACACGATCAATCCGACAAACATATTCAAGCATGTCTGTCTATGCTTTCTTTTGGAAAAAATCGCGTTGAATTAGGTATTAGTGCGCAATTAAAAGGCGACATTGAGCGCCATAACGCGAAAGTCGACCGCAATAGGAATATTTTTTTTCGTTTAATTGATATAACTTGTTTTTTGGCAAAACAGGAGCTACCTTTTAGAGCACATAACGAAACAGAATCTTCTTTAAATAAAGGTAATTTTATAGAAACCGTTGAACTTTTGGCTAAATACGACGGGCTTTTAGAAAATCATCTTCATAATTATTCGAATGCTTTCACTGGTCTTTCGAATAGAACACAAAATGAATTGATTTCTTCAATTGCCACGTATATGTTACGTGATATTAAAATTCAAATTAGTAAAACTGATTTCGTTGCAGTAATGATAGATGAAACGCCGGATGTTAGTGGAAAAGAACAGTTAGTTCTTATTTTGAGATATTTCGATAATAATGAAATCGTAGACAGATTTGTTGGTTTTATCGATGTCAGTTCGGATCGAACAGCTCAGTTTCTTAGCAAGACTGTTATAGAGTGTCTTAAAGAATATGATTGTATTTCTAAATTAGTTGCTCAAACATATGATGGGGCTAATGTTATGTCCGGGGAGAACGGAGTCCAAGGATTAGTGCGCAAGCACTGCCCTCACGCGTTATATGTATGGTGCTCGGCTCATGTTTTAAATCTAGTCCTTTCCAAATCTTGTGAAAGAATTAGTGAGACGAAACGATTTTTCAACGTTATAAAAACAATAAGTAACTTTTTCAGTAACAGTACTAAACGACTGGCTTTTTATAACGAACAACCGGGTGCGAAAAAAATCCCCCGTTGTGCTCCCACGCGTTGGACTTATAATTCTCGTACAGTAAACGTGATTAAAAATGAGCTAGACCTTTTAATACACGTTTTTGAACAAATTATAGATAATCCCGACTCGTGGGACGGTGAAACCTTAACACAGGCAAACACTTTTTTAGTGACTTTAAAAGATTTTGAATTTATTTTTCTATTACAAATATTCAGCGAAATATTTGAAAAAACTGATTTACTTTACAATTCTTTGCAAAAGCAAACGTCTGATATTGCTTCTTGTCTTAAACAAATAAATGCTTTCGAAAATTTTTTGAGTCACTTTATTGAGGAATTTAATACGATTTTCCAAAATACAAAAAGGTTGTGTGGCCCTCCTAAACGAAAACGAAATGTTGACGATGTTAAAATCCATTACAGGCGGATTTTAATAGCTATAATCGATAACATTTCGATGGAGTCGCGCAATAGATATAGCGACATCAAAAAGTTAGTATTTTTTCAGTTACTTTCCAAGGAAAATTTTGCAAAATATTCTGCAGATTTTCCGGAAATTGCTTTTAACGATTTAAAAAGTCGTTACGGGTCATTTAATTTTAATTTTGATCGTTTGCACAACGAACTTAAATGCATTTATAATAATGACGAATTTAGACAATTGAATCCTTTAGAAATAATAGACCATTTGTATCAAAATAATATGTATCAACTTTTCCCTCAAGTCATTCGTTTAGCAAAACTAATAGTGACAATACCGGTTAGTAGTGCATCGGCCGAGCGATCTTTTTCTTGTTTAAAGCGTATTCATACGTATTTGCGTAATACACAAGGGCAAAATCGTCTCACTGATCTCTCACAAATTTCTATAGAAAAAAATCTTTTGACGAGTTTGAAACGATCAGGAACTTTCCATAAAGACGTGTTAGATATTTATTTACAAAAAGACAGACGAGTTGATCTTGTATATAAATAATTTTTAGAAATACAATTATAATACAAACCGAAAAAGTACGTACGATCGACACAAACTGCAGCAATATCTTTTTTACTCGCATTATTTCTAAATTTTATTAAATCTAGTTAAATTTAAATACCTCTCAATATGTGTGTGTTATTACTCGTTTATTAATTAATTAAACCCGGTATTCGTGATCGTGAGTGATGTGAAGTGACATAAAACAAATACAACGGCTTTTCTAAAAGCCACTACGGCTATCGCTCAAATGACATGTGTGATTCTTTACGAGTCATGTTATATTCATGCATTTTTGAGATATCTGTGGTGGTTAAAAATTCGCTCCACCGCACACGACCGCCAGGTGCCAAAGGATAAGAGCAGAGCAAGTTCACTAGGAAGTAAGTTCACATAACATACAGAACATTAGTTACAGTCTGAAGAAAGCGGGAAAATATATGGTAAGCGAATTTATATCCAACATAGCCTTCCGCTCGCGACTTTGTCCGCGTCACGTCGCCGTCGCTCGGCCTAAATATTACGAATTTTAAAATGATAAGTGCAACTACCACTAGTTACATCTACAGTGCCTACTGCGCTGGAAAACTGATGCACGCCCCTGTTCTCAATATGAATGATTCTCAAAAAATATATATGAGAAATTTAAGAGTACTTATGATGAGATTATCAAACCTTTTTCAAATGATCATCGGAAAAATATGTCGAGTGTCAGTTATTTTTTTTGTTTGTTGTCATTCCACAATGGCAAAACAGGAATACTGCTATCAAACTTGAATTTTAAGTATGTTTTCATCAGTTAAATCTAGCAATAGGTAAACAAAATTTATCTAAACCACTAGCTTGTAATTAATCTTGTCCGCTTTAAAATGACACTTGACAAATGTGTTTCGAGCAATCACTGACAATGGCCACACAAAATCTAGCACAGTAAATGGACAATTTCGACTTGAACATTCGATAGCTACATACCCATAAATTATTTGTTTGTGACAAATATCTACATAAGTACAACGATTATTTTCCATATGTCCATATTATCGTGCATAGGGTGTTATGGCACGAGTACACAAGCAATTTTTGAAGTGAAAACTTCTTTAGAGGCGTTGTGCACTTTTTGTAATGAGTAAAAATGTTAAACTCGCGTCAGGATCATGACCGTCAGATCGTCAGATCGTTAGACGGACACGTGACCATCGGAAAAATACGAAGGCAAATTTCGCCATCGTTTCCAAAGTTGTGATAGCTCAGGTTAGAAAACAATTAGCGGCATTGAAGCCAGAAGACCTCGGTTCAAATCCAGTCCGTTTTTTTATTTATTTTGTCAGGAGCCCGTTTCACTTCTGCCGGCACTTCCGAGTGCAACCCGTTGAATTTTTTTGGCAATCTTTGTCTAGGAACTGTAATGGATCCATCTAGCTAGAGCGATGTTGCTCCATATTTCGTGACCTTGTTGGGCCGTATTAAGATACGGCCCAACAAGGTCACGAAATATGGAGCAACAGGGCAACATTTTGACATTTTGTCATCGCCCTTAACTTGTGCGTTTGGATTAGGCACACATTTAACCGCCTCTGTGGTCTAGTGGTTCACACCACCGATTTCAGACTAAGAGGTCCCGGGTTCGATTCCCAGTGGGAGTACATATTGTATTCGGTTTGGTTGGTGGTAGGACTTGTTCTTAGTCCGCCTAGCTAGCTACCACCATCTTATCTAAGTCTGACGCCATAACAATGATGTTTTCACCACTCCAGCTCGAAAAGGGCGCTTTCGGCGCCTAAAAACTCGCAGCAAAATCGATTTTTGCTGCGAGCGTGAGGCAAAGTGCTTTTTTAATTTCTTACACCAACTTTTGAAATAATTAAGAAAAAAGAAATAGAGTGACAAGGATGAGACTTTTAAAATTAATATGAGCAAAAAGGATAGATAGATAGCTTTATGTCCATGGACATGAAATATAAAGCTTAAAAAAGAAATACACGGATACCAAAGGTTCGAAATACAGAGTATGGACGAAACTATGGGACGAAATGAGGTCGCATGCATGATATAAATATAAAATAGGAAAAATTAATGAATTCTAATAACAAATTATATAAATACGATTGTACTACTATTGCTTTTTATTAAACACGCAATATTTAAAATAAATAATATGAAGTGAACATTATATCGCTTACTATGCTAATATCATGTTTAGTTTTCATAATAATTACATGCAGTGCAGTTTTTGAACGCAATGCAAACAGTTACCTTCAACTTGCATAATTGCACCAATTTCACTCTTAATTATTAATTTTGATGTTTTCTTTATTGTTAAATGTTGCCTTCAATGTTGTTTTTATGACCTGTACCTAACACTTTTCTCGCTGGTAGAGGTGAAAAGTTGTATGTTTAACACGAGAGCAAAATTTTCTGATGTCTCGTGCCTTTAAATCACTCACTGTGCTCAGTAGTCTATATTTGAATCACTCGCTACGCTCGTGATTCAATTTTAGACTACTTCGCTAGTTCGTGATTTAAATTCAGCACTCGCAGCGAAAAATGATTTTGCTCTCATGTATAACAAATAACTATTTCAGCATTATTGTGTTCCGGCAGTTAGAGATAAGATAGCCAGTTCGTCAGTCGTTGAGGATTCTGGGAGTAGTGCGCTTACACCTTCAGCCTTATCACCACTTAACATCAGGTGTGATGAAGGCTAAGTGCTACGCCGCTGCGGATAAAAAAAAACCTGTGTGCCTCAGCCAACCACTCGAAAAATGCTGTTACAGTGTATGACTGTAATCAATACAGTTTAAATTTCCAATTTCCACCATTACAAGGTCATGACTGACGGGTGTGACGTTACATTAAATCTTCGAGCGTTTGCTTGATGTGGTTGTGACGTTATTTTTGGTGGGGATTGACAGGAATTGCGCAATTTTAGTTGCTCGTGTAAGCGCGTCATTAGGTTTGCTTTTATCATGCAAAATTTTCCCGATCAAGCTTTTCTCTTTACTGAAGCCTTTAGTTTTCCCTCGGTGCCGCGTTAGCAGACACACGGCTGCATTTCAATGGCCAGTCAAAGCACGTCACTGCATGTTATAGGCGACTGCGCTTCATAAATGCAAGCCCAGCGTTTTTAGATAGGCTTCCAAACCTTCTATGGGTTATTTAGCGAACGGATTTTGCTTGGCTGAAAAGAGGTTAAATATTTGTAGCTTATGTCGGATAATTTTATTATTCGAGAAATTTTCATATTGAGTTCTGTTTCTGACTTTGTCGTAGAAAAATTTAAAAGATGACTGTAAGTATTTAAAATTTGTTTGAAAACTTATGATTATTGTTAGTTTTATTTCACTTCGAAAATGTGAGCAAAATAGGGCAAAAAAAACTTTCAGCAGTTTTTCTAACAACTTAAGATAATAATAATACTGAACAACAATGTACCACTAATGTACCCGAAATAAATGATACAAACAATAATTTACAGAAGTAACTGCACACAGTTACTATGTTACTATATTATGAGTCCATTCCGTGCAGTGCTATTTGTTATTCAAGTAAAAATCATAAATAACATTATGTATACTTACCTACAAAAAATAAAATGCTAGCACAGAAATCAAAGTTTGCATATAGGGAAAGTCGAAATCAAAGTCAAAACAATAGCTATTTAATTATTTATTCAAATTAATAAAATTGTAAGCTAAATGGCTTCGATTTCGTTTCTTACTCGATTAATGTCATATTTTTTTTAACGGCTCCGAAAAGGAAGAAGGTTATTCCTACACCAATTCAAGATATTATGGAAACTCAAAGAGAGCAATACATCAGCTAATAAAGAAACGTCTGTCTATCGTTTTCTCGCTTTCCTCATTACCTAGAGGAGCACGAAACCTCCATGAGTCCTAATTTAAAATCCAATAAGATTCTCGCACCCGGTGTTCCGAGAATTTTTCCAGAGCCTCTTAATTTCCTGAGGTGCTCCTTACACGACACGATTGGTCCTTACGATCCATCGTTTCAGACTTTTTGTAGGTAGCTATTCAATTCATTTATTCATTCAAACAATATAGGTACTAATTATTTGGTAGTGCCACAGATAATATAAAACTATACTAGTTGAGTGGGTGTCAGATAACTCAGTGTGCGACTGGGGCATTTTTAACGACTATAGTTACACTACATTTTTTTGTTCTAAGCTTAAGAAAAAGATTAGTACCTATACATACATATTCGATTTTGACCACTTTTGACGCAATCTAGTAGTGCTTAGTCTTTATCGTCTAATGTTGAGTGGTGATAAAAGTGAAGATGGAATTTCGCTACTCCCGCAATCAGTGGTTGAGCACTGATGAACTCGGTATCTTATCTCTAACTTCCGGAACACAACAATGCTATAACTAAACATAGTTTCTATGGCCACGAGACTTGGACAAGACGGCCAGCAATGTAGCAAGGTATCCAGGAGAACTTAGGACATAAGATAAGCTCCAAAACTTATCAAACCGAATATCTACACTGGGATCATTTCATAGGATCACTAAGACCACGCCAGAGGCCTACTCTAATTAAACGAAAAACGAAACTCCTTTAGCCCCGCCGCTTTCACTCGATTCTGTCATGCCCGGAGAGTGAGAGGGACGAGTATAACGATGTTTCGTCACAGATTACTAAATAGTTACTACGTGTTTCGTTTTTCGTTGAATAAGAGTAGGCCTACAGATCCGAAGCGTAAATGTTTAGATTGTTGACCACTTACTTAATCGTAGATGACATTTGAGATCGCAACAAACAAATAACTGATTGATCGCACCATCCTTTCGACCATGAAAGGCAAAATTCATGCGATCAATCGTCACGATATCGTTTCAGATTAATCATAACGACGGATCGCTTAGTATAAATAAGGAGCCCTTGAGTCAGAAGGTTTTGTGAACTTAATTTGAAGACCGAGTGTTTCGTAATAATGTAACAATAAAACTAAATGGGACTTACAATCTTTATTCATTTGTAACTTCTGAAAGAACATTTCACTTTTCTAGAGGCACAGCTGCCGCTGGGGATATTAACAGAGATTTTCGGCAACGAATTGAAGAATGTGTTATTATAATAAACTATTCTTGGAAATCAAACTCAAAGTATACTTAATATCCGTAAAATTTTGTGCTGTGTGGATATTTGGAACTGAGTACGAACTTGTATGCGTTATTGAACCCATTTCAAGTACCTACCTAAACCTTTCTTGATAATTAACACCCAAAATCAAGAACTAATTATTTATTTTATGCTAATCATCTAAAAAATAGCTCATCAAGCTATGCACGTTGATTTTGAGGACGCTCTTATGGCGTTCCTATGTTAAGAGAATGTTAAAAGCATCACAGCTGCACTAGCTGTTGGCTTGATTATGTGGTCGACTGTACACTAACATCACCCATTTTATGTTCTCACTTCCAGGGTACAGGGCCTTCTTTATGGATGGATAAGGAGAAGTGGGCCACCAATGCGAATAGGTTGGTTTTAAAAATGAAGTTTGAGAAAAAATCGACCAGTCTCTTACTAGCTCCGATGGGACTCGAACTCACGACCTTTCACTGTCCGGGCGATGCTCTAACTTCTGAGCTACGAGATCTCATACTTCATTTTCAATAATAAAAATTGCATTGTGAATGCACAAAAGTAAAGATAATTACGTTGGTTTTAAGTCTGAAAATGCGCCGCGAAGACGGGGACATATTTTTGGATTCCGCAGCTCGAGTCGAGCGCTCGCTTAGTACTCATTTTCATGTCAAATATAGCGCTCGACACGAGTTTTTTTTATTTATAAGTATTATCATGCGATCAGCCCTTTCAGCTATGAGCAGATGTGATGATGGTTGCTTTTATGTAGGGCTCTACCCCCAGTGGGATATATCCCTTTTAGTTATGTAGTCAGTCTTTATGCTGACTATCTTGGTCGAGAATTAGGCGACGAAAAGCTTCTTGTAAATATAGACAATTCCCTGGCTAGTTGGTTTGGGTGTTTAGCTATTTTTGTTTTGTATTTGTCAGCATAAGAAGCAACGTCTTCTTTAACTGTTGGAATACCGAGAGTCTCGTGGAGCTGTGATGTTTTTAGGAACCATGGTGTATTCGATATCTGTCTTGGCGACACGAGTGGCGAAATTCAAAAAATGACCCCCTGTGTCTTAACGTGCCTTCCGTAGCATATCAGAGGGGCTCGTGATAATTAGTTTTTGGTCACCAATCCCTTGACCGACCATTGCGAAAATTGCTCAATCTCAAGGACACAGCTAGTGACTGCGCCGCAGGCTTTTTTGTCGAATGGACATCCTACTATAATACCAGTCAGGTCCAAGTCAGTCACGACACGCCTTTCCTCCGCTAAAAGCCACAGATATAGATTTACATAGATAACGCAAGTATCACTATTTGTATTGAAACCAAGCGTGCCGACTTTTTAACACCTACTGTGACGTCACAGCCGAAATATAGTGACGGGAAATCCAAACTGATACCACTTTGGGCTATTGGAGTAAATTATCACGCAACGAGGCATTTTTTTTAGTTTTGGCGGCCGTCCGGCTGCAACAGCAGACGCGCGCGGACTGTAAGTTAGCGGCGACAGACCTTGACGTTTGCTCGGGGTTCGGACACGCGAAGTACCTACATGCATTTGCGTTATCTAGTAAATCCTATATCTGTGTTACAAGCCTAATGGCGGCGTAATGGGAATCGAACCGGGAGTGATTACACGCTCAGTCCGTAGGAACTCTCATCATATTGGATTCCTTTCCTTGAATTGGGTATTTTTCTTATTGTTAGGTATCTAACCTAAATAGGAATGATGAAAAATTTTTTATTCTATGTAATACTAGCTTCGCTCGCGACTTCGTCTGCATGGACCCCCTATTTTACCCCCTTAAAAGCTTCTTGCGCCCATTAGTTTCGGCTGTGCGTTGTCTGTCAGTCAGTCAGTAACGCAAGAGTTTTATATCTGTCTAAGGATAAGGACCACTCAAAGTTCAAAGTTCAATATCGTTTATTCAATTTAGGTTTGTTTAACAACACTTATGAACGTCAATGAAGCTACGCCATCGGTTCGCAAATCCTACGGCAGGAGACCTTGTAGCGAGAAGAACCGGCAAGAAACTCGCCAAGGGCTATTTTTTTCTCCCTGTTTTAACTTATACAGAGTCGTCAAATTTGAAAAATGACCTTCACATAATATAGTAATAATATAGTAATATAGTAAGGTTACTTTCCATCACAATACAGAATACCGCTTAAATTAAGTACAATTTTGCTTATTACCTAAAACAGTAAACAATTTTCAACTAAACAAGGAATCAAATAGTTTAATAGACACACTAATCTTAATCTTATTCACATTATATTATAGGATTAATGAAAAGGAAACTGCAAGCTGCGCTGTATATTCAAATTTATAAGTATTAACAAACAAATTTTTGAATAAATAAAACAATTATTAGAAACATTGCTGTTACTGTAAGACACGGATACCAAAATTACTATGAGACACACCAGCTCGCTCATAAATCTATATAATACTATTATAAACCATATCCCGAACACCTTTAACACAAGTAGACATGAGCAGACCCACCCCACTGGCAGCACCCGTTCACGAGCATGACGCATGAGCCAGCCATCGCTTCGCTCAACCATATTTTAGGGAACGTAACGACCCGACTCACACGACACCACCGCACTCATAATTTAAACATCATTATCATCATCATCATCATCATGTCAGCAGAACGACGCCCACAGCTGGGCCTAGGCCTCCCCTAAGGATCTCCACTACGATCGGTCCTGCGCTGCCCGCATACAGCGGCTTCAGCGGCTTCCCGCGACCTTGACCAGATCGTCGGTCCACCTTGTAGGGGGCCTGCCCACGGAACGTCGTCCGGCACGCGGTCGCCATTCGAGAACCTTTTCGCCCCAACGGCCATCGGTTCTCCGCGCTATGTGTCCCGCCCACTGCCACTTCAATGATGCAATCCTTCGAGCGCTGTCGGTTGTTTTAGTTCTCCTGCGGATCTCATCATTTCTGATTCGATCGAGCAGGGAAATACCAAGCATCGCTCTCTCCATTGCTCGCTGGATGACCTTGAGCCTTCTTATGAGACCCATAGTAAAAGACCACGTCTCACTTCCATAGGTCATTACTGGCAACACACACTGGTCAAAGACTTTCGTCTTGGGACATTGAGGTATATATATATGCTAACGGGTAAATTGTGACAACACGATTTACTCGTTCGTGTACTTCGAAGATTAGTTTGATGATCCGAATTTTAGCAAGAATCCTAGGGAATTTGCAAAAACACCCATAACTTAGTCAGTCTTACTGAAAAAGTCAGTGTTTTTGCAAAATTACGAGAATTGCGTTACATACTAACATTGAATATTTATCAAATTATCCTACGACATTACTGGGTACTAAGTACCAACAAATGAAATAAAATTAATTCTGCTTTTTGTACTGATTAGAATGACGATCTGTAAAAAAAAACGACATGCAGGTACAAACAGATGAAATGAAATTAATTCCGCTCTTTGTAATGATCCTACATACATACAATTATACTTATACCTATTTCCACGGGTGTAGGCAGAGACTATGGATCGCCACCTGCTACGATCCTTGGACACTTCTATCGCTTCATTATAATGATGATTCGAAAATGATGATCAGTAATATTTTTTTGTAAAAATTTCATTTTCATTACAACCTTTTTTGGTGACTGTACTTTAATATTGTATTGTCATCTAAACCAACCTGTATACAAAATTTCAGCTCCATCGAACACTGGGAAGTGGGTCAAATTAAACTTACAAGATTTGTCCCCCACTAACTAACAATGTAACTAACTAGGTAACTAACATGGCAAGTTAATCAAAAGGTTGTAAAAACAAACTCTTCGACGCCCGCCCGGCTGAATGGGGCCAAACTGAATAAAAATAAAGCAGCATTTACTATATAATTTTCTGGCCCTTTGCGGCCGGTTAATACAAAGTTCACAGTTCCAGGTAACAAGAATACCTACCTCCTTATAAGAGATGCGAGTTTCTGGCTGCCCGCAACAAAATGTGAAACATCTCGTTATCGTAAAGTTAGTATGAAAACCTAATTAATGTTGTTGTTCGGCGTACACTGACTTAGCTGATTTTATACGTCTCTCCTGAAATTGTTCGTCTACTTAGAACAACGGGGTGTAATTATGTTTTGTATGAAAGTTTGGTTCTCCAATGTATGTTGCTACATTTTAACCAATTTTGCTTCAACAATTGTATTTTTGCAAAGTAAAGTTACTTTCGAAGACATGATTTTTTCAAATATCAAGTAAATAATCTTAAAATGCAGTTTTCACACTGGCGACCAGGGGCGTGCATCAGTTTTCCAGCGCAGTAGGCACTGTAGATGTAACTAGTGGTAGTTGCACTTATCATTTTAAAATTCGTAATATTTAGGCCGAGCGACGGCGACGTGACGCGGACAAAGTCGCGAGCGGAAGGCTATGTTGGATATAAATTCGCTTACCATATATTTTCCCGCTTTCTTCAGACTGTAACTAATGTTCTGTATGTTATGTGAACTTACTTCCTAGTGAACTTGCTCTGCTCTTATCCTTTGGCACCTGGCGGTCGTGTGCGGTGGAGCGAATTTTTAACCACCACAGATATCTCAAAAATGCATGAATATAACATGACTCGTAAAGAATCACACATGTCATTTGAGCGATAGCCGTAGTGGCTTTTAGAAAAGCCGTTGTATTTGTTTTATGTCACTTCACATCACTCACGATCACGAATACCGGGTTTAATTAATTAATAAACGAGTAATAACACACACATATTGAGAGGTATTTAAATTTAACTAGATTTAATAAAATTTAGAAATAATGCGAGTAAAAAAGATATTGCTGCAGTTTGTGTCGATCGTACGTACTTTTTCGGTTTGTATTATAATTGTATTTCTAAAAATTATTTATATACAAGATCAACTCGTCTGTCTTTTTGTAAATAAATATCTAACACGTCTTTATGGAAAGTTCCTGATCGTTTCAAACTCGTCAAAAGATTTTTTTCTATAGAAATTTGTGAGAGATCAGTGAGACGATTTTGCCCTTGTGTATTACGCAAATACGTATGAATACGCTTTAAACAAGAAAAAGATCGCTCGGCCGATGCACTACTAACCGGTATTGTCACTATTAGTTTTGCTAAACGAATGACTTGAGGGAAAAGTTGATACATATTATTTTGATACAAATGGTCTATTATTTCTAAAGGATTCAATTGTCTAAATTCGTCATTATTATAAATGCATTTAAGTTCGTTGTGCAAACGATCAAAATTAAAATTAAATGACCCGTAACGACTTTTTAAATCGTTAAAAGCAATTTCCGGAAAATCTGCAGAATATTTTGCAAAATTTTCCTTGGAAAGTAACTGAAAAAATACTAACTTTTTGATGTCGCTATATCTATTGCGCGACTCCATCGAAATGTTATCG
Organism: Crambus lathoniellus; assembly: GCA_949710035.1. Lineage (NCBI taxonomy): Eukaryota > Metazoa > Arthropoda > Insecta > Lepidoptera > Crambidae > Crambus > Crambus lathoniellus. The sequence continues at coordinate 26,494,139 of OX453303.1, forward strand.
ATTATAGCTATTAAAATCCGCCTGTAATGGATTTTAACATCGTCAACATTTCGTTTTCGTTTAGGAGGGCCACACAACCTTTTTGTATTTTGGAAAATCGTATTAAATTCCTCAATAAAGTGACTCAAAAAATTTTCGAAAGCATTTATTTGTTTAAGACAAGAAGCAATATCAGACGTTTGCTTTTGCAAAGAATTGTAAAGTAAATCAGTTTTTTCAAATATTTCGCTGAATATTTGTAATAGAAAAATAAATTCAAAATCTTTTAAAGTCACTAAAAAAGTGTTTGCCTGTGTTAAGGTTTCACCGTCCCACGAGTCGGGATTATCTATAATTTGTTCAAAAACGTGTATTAAAAGGTCTAGCTCATTTTTAATCACGTTTACTGTACGAGAATTATAAGTCCAACGCGTGGGAGCACAACGGGGGATTTTTTTCGCACCCGGTTGTTCGTTATAAAAAGCCAGTCGTTTAGTACTGTTACTGAAAAAGTTACTTATTGTTTTTATAACGTTGAAAAATCGTTTCGTCTCACTAATTCTTTCACAAGATTTGGAAAGGACTAGATTTAAAACATGAGCCGAGCACCATACATATAACGCGTGAGGGCAGTGCTTGCGCACTAATCCTTGGACTCCGTTCTCCCCGGACATAACATTAGCCCCATCATATGTTTGAGCAACTAATTTAGAAATACAATCATATTCTTTAAGACACTCTATAACAGTCTTGCTAAGAAACTGAGCTGTTCGATCCGAACTGACATCGATAAAACCAACAAATCTGTCTACGATTTCATTATTATCGAAATATCTCAAAATAAGAACTAACTGTTCTTTTCCACTAACATCCGGCGTTTCATCTATCATTACTGCAACGAAATCAGTTTTACTAATTTGAATTTTAATATCACGTAACATATACGTGGCAATTGAAGAAATCAATTCATTTTGTGTTCTATTCGAAAGACCAGTGAAAGCATTCGAATAATTATGAAGATGATTTTCTAAAAGCCCGTCGTATTTAGCCAAAAGTTCAACGGTTTCTATAAAATTACCTTTATTTAAAGAAGATTCTGTTTCGTTATGTGCTCTAAAAGGTAGCTCCTGTTTTGCCAAAAAACAAGTTATATCAATTAAACGAAAAAAAATATTCCTATTGCGGTCGACTTTCGCGTTATGGCGCTCAATGTCGCCTTTTAATTGCGCACTAATACCTAATTCAACGCGATTTTTTCCAAAAGAAAGCATAGACAGACATGCTTGAATATGTTTGTCGGATTGATCGTGTTTCTTAGCAAGATTTGTTAAATTATTCAAATCACCGTAACCAGTATCATTCCACACGGTCTTCGCTGTAGAAAACAAAAGACACGGAAAGCAAAATAATAAATTCGTATGGCGGCAACCAGCTAACCAAGTATAACTGTCGTAATATTTGGTATTAAAATGTCTGAAATTTTTACCTTTCTGTTGAGTTAAACTAATATTTGGCATAGGTCTATTGAATGAAACAATTTTTGTTTTATCTATGAACGAAAACTGTGCGAAAGGATACGTACGTAATTTCTGTAAGCAAATCGAATCCGGACAATCGGCACATTCTAATTTCTCCATTATATTTTAATTATTGATTACCTATATTAAGCACAAACACACACAGCAATTTCTTTTTATCACAGTACAAACACTCGATCACTCAACAGTAATTATCTAATTAGTTCTCGCGCGCGTGTGATGCCAAGAAGACAAAAACGAACTAAAAACAAAATGGCAGGAACTTTCGTTGTTGCAAATTACATCCGTAATTATTAATAATTCTATAACTCAATCACGGGTGCGGGCGGTTAACAATCACTCTTAAAATCAGCGCAATAAGGTTGAAACTCGTTGAACGAACACGCACTGCAGCGCGCGGAACTAGAAAGAGACGGGTCGGAAACCATCGGTTCATTTCGCGACAGTTCGTCTAAGTAAGCTGAACTACCTAACCCGGTTAAATTGAGAACATATGCATGTCCTTAGGACGACGCACATTTTCGGTAAACATTATACGCGGTTGTATTACCTTGACCAGTACTTTTTCTAATTTATGTTGTATGAAAGGCTGCTTGCATCGAATAGGCGATTCGGAGTCTGCCTACCTTAGAGTTAGGTACCTAAGTATTTAGTATTTAGCGAGGAAAAACTTATTGGGTGAGGTGTTGAATAGACGTTTTATTATAGAATATCTGAACCATATTAAACTAAATTAACTTTAAGTATATAATTAAATTAGTGGAAAATTAGTAGCATGTTATTTAGGTTTTTAATGAGGTAGGCACAGCCTAATTGCCTATATGGTATGCACGCCCCTGCTGGCGACGTTCGCTGCGCGCCCCGGCCGCTGGTCTCGTATGACGGCCCCGGCTCCGCGCGTTTAAAGAATTGCCTATACATATCAGGGCCGAGGCCGGGCTGTGATCCGTCAAGAGGCTATCCGCCAATCACTAGCGGCGGAGCTTCAGTGCCCGGACACGGCCAGGCGGCGGAACTTCAGTACTCGGACCGACGCGCCGTGACGTGCTGAAGTGTGACCGTGACCCGGACGTAATCCGTCAGGAGGGCTCTAAAATAATATCGATGTGCGATTATTTTATTTTCACACTTATGCTCTGAAATGTTAAGGCGCTACTCGGAAAAATATGGACATTTTGATTTAAAACTATAGGACGGTTACAGTTGTTACAAATCTGGTAATAAGATATATATTTCTTCATACCTTTATCTAGAATCGTATAGTTTCAAAAACACGATTTTATGATTTTGCCTCGACACTTTTTCTTTTCGAAAAGACCTCTAAAAAATACGAAAAGTGAAGATTATTCTTAAATGGGGTTACTTACACTATTGGAAATTGGTTTAATTAGTGGACACCAATAATATTGAGGATCGTATAGAAGCATTTTTTTTTAAATCGCTGTAGTTTTTTAATACGAAGTGATTTTGTGTTTTTTTTGCCTAATTTGCAAAATCGGTCTCGCTCCCGCGCGCGTCGTTTTCTCATTGCTATCTCGCTTCAGCACATTTTTTCCGAGTATCGCCTTAATATTATATTTGAGAAAAGAATGCAGTATGTGGCACTTTTCCGAGGTAAACATTCTAAATTTGAAAATCACTGCAGTAATGAATTTCAGTACTTACTTACTGCACTGATTTTAGTGCAGTAAGTAAGTACTGAAATTCATTACTGCAGTGATCTGCAATGGTACTACCAACTTTTTTCTTTTTTCTTTCTTTCGTTATTCCTGTGTATAAAAACAGAAAAGCAAAGGGACATTTGCACCATACAGCCACATTATTATTATTATTATTATCTAAGTAATTATTTTATCATAATTAGTTAAGTAACTTTTTTTTAAATACGGTGCGCACAGAGTATATTACTTCGTATTGTACCACAAGCGCTATGTACGGTATGTACCCTTAGCACGAACATCAATCGAAAAAACAAAATGAGATTTATCATAGACAAAATATCCTTTACGAGTTATTTTGTATGGGAAATATGTACAGCGCCATCTACCGCCCAGAAGAGGGTATTGAAGTTGCGCATTTTAGTAGCAAGTAGTAAGTATCAATAGGCTGTATGACCGTTCCACATGGCCTCACAAACCAATATTAAAAAAACGGCGGGAATTATATTGTGTTATAAATTATCAAAATGAGTTCTGCCAATGAAACATTATACAGACATTGTATGTACCTACTCCACCAAATTTGAGAGCAGAAGCAAAATTAATAACAGAAAACTTACAGCCAGCAAAATCAAAAGAAAGATACTTATTTAAAAACCTACGATCTGATTTGGAAAAGTGAAAAAAAGGCGCATACGTTTTCGGAATCTGTGCTGTTGGCGTATTTTAATGATACATCATTAAAATAATATTAATAAGGGCGATTTATACATATAAGTGTGCCCGGGAAAACAATAACATTTACATTTAACAATTGCCCGAACGAACATGTGTGATATAAATTTTAGTAAGTATTATTTAGTTAAACAGTTTTTTTATTTCCTCGCATTTCTTGAGAAAAGCACTATACAAGCCTTGTACGGTAAGCAAATTACCTGTCCTCGGCTGTAATGTACTATTGTCTTTCGTAATTTAATTAAGTTATTTGATTTCACCACACTCAACTGAAGTGATATTATGCTACTGACACTGGTGCCACGGCCACGTTCCTGTCACGGCCCGGCCACGGCCCTCATATGTGTAGGCAGTCCTTAATTGTGCGTCGCTAGGCGAAGGCGTGGTCGCGCAGTTTCAGTTGGTGCATCACATTTACTTATTTGATTAGACGTCTGTAAGGAGCACGCAATGAATACGCAAATCGCTCGAAAGCACCGCGCTAGGTCCGTTAGTATGGTCACGCACGTGTGAGAGAGAACCGCCAGAAGAGCATTGGTTTGTATTTCCAAAGCGTATTCGAAGTCCGTCCAAAAATCTACCTGCGAGACTGGTAGTTTTTTTATTTAATTTTGTCATATACTTACATAATTGGGTACTTGACTATTGTTGAAATGTAGATATTTAGTTATGACATTCAGAAAAATAACATTATTGAATAACAAATGTGAAAAAAGAAATTCGATCTGTATTAAAACAAGCGAGTTATGAGCTACTTAACCCTTTGCGTGCCAGCTACGAGTTAACTCGTAGTGCGGGTCTTTCTTTAGCATGGTGCTGACTACGATTCTATTATATTCGTTGATTTTATTGGGATAACAATTTATTTATTGGCACTACAGGTAAGGTAGGATTTTTAACGTTAGGCATTAGCAAAGAAAACACATGATAAAATCAAATCAATCAATCAATCAATCAATCAATCTCTTTATTTGTCAAAAACATGGTATTATTTACATAAAGGTCTTAAAAAATATATAATATATTACAGTGCTCATGTTTTGCCGTGCCAGACAGCATACAAATATAAATTACACAATGAAAATGGAATTTAAGGTACCTACAAACTAAATCTTGTTATATTAATAAAACTATTTCAAGTCAAAGAATTCTTTTACATTATAAAAATTCATTGTTCTCAACCATATAAAGAGTTTGTTTTTAAATTGTACTTCATTTAGTGATTTTAGTTCATTCGGAACCTTATTGTATATACGAACGCACATTACAATACCACTCTTTACAAATTTATCGGACTTAGGATTTTCACTTAATATAAGTTTATAGGGATTTCTGTGCTGCCGATTGCCACAAACATCACTGATTTTTTTAAATAAATAAAAGTGCTTGTGGACAAACATTGCAATTTCAAATATATATAAAGCAGGTAGTGGCAACAAACCAAGGCTTTGAAATAATGGTCTGCAAGATTCGTCAGACGGAATTCCACATATCGCTCTGATGCACTTTTTTTGGGCTATAAATGCCCTGTTCCAGTCTGTAGCATTTCCCCACATCACCAAACCATAGCGCAGTATTGATTCGACGTAAGCGTGATACGAAAGAACGGCTGTATTCTTGTCTGTGACTTTTTTTACTTGTAACAGTGCATAAGAGAATTTATTTATTTTTCCACATACGTTGTCAATATGAGATTTCCAATTCAAATCTCTGTCAATAACAACACCAAGAAACTTTGTACATGTTTCTTCTTTTAACTTAGGTATATTTAATTTGAAGTTATATTTATGATGTTTTGAATGATTAAATTGAATGTATAAAGATTTATTTAGATTAATTGTCAGATTATTTGCTTCCAGCCATTTTATTATTTTGTCAATAGTATTATTTATGTCCATTTCATGATTTATTATTGAATTATCATTATTTTTATCAGTGGTTACAATTATCGATATGTCATCAGCGTATAGTATGCATTTATGATCTGTTGCGTCAATTATGTCATTAATATAAAGAATAAATAATAATGGGCCTAAAATACTACAAAGATCAGACTTTTAATGGAAAAAAGATATGACATGAGAAACATAAGGTAGGAGTACAAATCAACAAAGGAAGACATAATTCCGTCTTTTCTGTAGTAGTAATACAAAATTTAGCTGTGATAAGCTTTTAAACAATAATTTACTCTTAACGCCGCAGTTTTTGGACATAATCGTAGTCGCGCAATTAAGGACTGCCTACACATATGAGGGCCGTGGCCGGTCCGTGGCCGGGCCGTGACAGGAACGTGGCCGTGGCACCAGTGTCGGTATCATAATATCACTTCAGTTGAGTGTGGTGAAATCAAATAACTTTATTAAATTACGAAAGACAAATAAAATATTCGCACATCGATATTATTTTAGAGCCCTCCTGACGGTAATCCGTCCGGGTCACGGTCACACTTCAACACGTCACGGCGCGTTGGTCCGGTTACTGAAGTTCCGCCGCCGGGCCGTGTCCGGGCACTGAAGCTCCGCCGCTTGTGATTGGCGGATAGCCTCTTGACGGATGGGATTTATGTTCTACTATGCCAGATATTTATCTTGTAGCTGATTATATGTATGACGGCATACAGCAAAAAAAAATCAGGCGCTGAAAGAGTTAATTGTTAGAAGTATATTTATTATTACATTATTTCATATTATTACATATTATAAATCATCATCAGCTCAGGTAACAATATGTAGGTATTATTACTTTTTATTTTTATAAAATACTCCACAATAACATAAATTGTCATCATCAATGACGTTTGTTTAAAACTTCTTTCGTTGATGAAAATCTTTATTATGTAGGTGAAACGAAGTTCACCAGGTCCTAGTATGAATTTAAAAGAACAAATATATTCAGTTACTAATACTGTCGCTACCACTCAGAAACTGCAACTCAGTAGTTATACAGTCCTGCTCTTCTACTTATTCAGTGCACCAAGTGCCACACACGTTCACTTTAACTCTACACGTGTTATATGTATTCTACACGAAATACTTCGTACCTACTTAGACGCCTACACTACCAACCAAGCTTGTTTTTGCAAGATTTTATTTAACATGCAGTGTATGACTGTCTTTTCCGGGTCAAATGTTGCAAGCTTCCCAGTGTCCGATGTCCGATTGTCCGATTCGCTGAAATTTTGCATACAAGTTTGGTTTGGATGACAATACAATACAATAGAGTCAGCAAAAAAGCTTGTCTAAAAATATTTTTTCCAAAAACTTTTTATAAATTTAATTTAGATAGATACTTACTTTGTTAATTTAATAGACTATTTTCCAAGTAACGGCTGATTATATCTAATAGTTTTTTTTTTTAAATATAGCAATAATATATTGAGAAAATCAATATTATTGGGTTCTAAATCAAGTTATCAGCGAGACCTACCTACCCTACGTCAGCCTAAGACAATATGGTAAAACAGAGGTCCCAGATTAATTCCTTGGGGGACGCCTATTCATTTATTTTCTGGCAGTACAATTGAACATTAGGCATTTATCCCGTCTGATTTATTGAGATCGAGAGAAAAGGTCAAACATATACAATTGAAATGGATACAAGGCTAGCTAATGTTGTACAGATTAATCACATCAGTTGAAGACTTTCATTTTTAACCGACTTCTAAATCAAAAAGGAGGAGGTTCTCTATTCGTCTGTATGTATGTTTTTTCTCTTTTTTTTTTTTTTTTTGTGTATGTCCACCGATTACTCGAAGACGGCTGAACCGATTGAAATGGTTCAAACGTTATTACAACTGGTTGGTTTCCAAGTTGGTCCCATTTTTTGAAATTTTGTAATCCGTTCAGTAGCTTTCAGGAAATCTTGAAAATACTGTCGTTTTCGTTACCACTTAATGTGAATTTAATACGTATCTTTAGGCATAACTCCTTTGTTTATAAACCGATTTAGATGATTCTTGTTTTGTTAAAAAGGGGATACCTCAAGGTATTTTAACCGACTTCGAAAAAGGAGGTTTTCAGTTTGATCACATACCTATTTACCAGAAAACACGTAAATTGCCTGCACGATGCACTAAAAAGAGTGAAATAAAAATTGTTTTTATAAAAAAATAAAACCGCCTTCAAAAAAACCACATCAAAAAAGTAAGAAATAATTCCTCACCAAATAAATAACGTAAGTACTTTGCAGTCGGGCGGGTTTTAACAAAAACAACAAAAAAATTGTACATGTTTCACGCCCGATTTTTTCAAGACTTTCATCATTAAATTCATGTCATTTACACAGCTTTTTAGCATAGGTGCAGTACGTCTCGTAAGTTGATCAAAGACAAAGTTAAAAACTTTTTATTCATATAGATTACATAAAATTAATGCTTAAAAATCGTCAAACTTTTTTTTTCTTCAATCTTGTCTCAAGTTCTGGTAAAATAAGGTAAAATAAAAGACTTTAAACTTAGTACTGCCTTCTCACACAAAAAATATGATGTTAAGTCCCTACAAGAGAATAACAAAATAAACAAGTATAATATTAAAAGTTTTCTTTTCAGTCCCTATTCGCTTACAAAAGCACAATAGGTTGTTCACAGTTAAATATCTATAGAAAGCAAACGAAAAACGACATCCTCATTATAACGTCTGGGTCATTCAAGCAGAAACTGAGATACCAGTTGACCTTTTGTGTCGTTGTCATGAATGAAACCTCCATTGAGTTAACTGAAAGAAATTACAGCGCTTCGTATTTTTTTTATCACATCAACAAAAATATTTTTTCACCCTATAATAAAATTAGTACTTATAGATTTTGTAAATTCGTTGGAGAAGTTCTTTATCTGTTATTTTCAGACAGCATTTTTTGCTATCAAATCGTCTATGGATAGCGTATTTTACTTTTATGAAAATTGTGACGATTTTATAATGGGGGATACATTAAGTATTTAATTAAGAAACCTCCATTGAGTAAATTGAAAGAAATAACAGCTCATTGTAAATTTTTATCACAACAACGAAGACTTTTCACCACATAAAAAAAATAGTTAAAGTTTTAAGAGAGATTTTGTGGAATTATCAAAGATGCTCTTTATCAATGTTTTTCAGATGGCATTTCTTGCTATAAAACGTCTGTGGATAACATCTTATAGTTTTTTAAAAATTTACACAAAAATAAAAGAATACAGGGATAAAAGATAGAAAGTGAAAAATTTCTTCTTGTACTTGTTTCCGACAGTTGGTATAACAGGGAAGGGCTTATTACATTTCAAATTTGTATATTATTATTCCATAACTAAGTTTAATGAAAATTTAGAATTTTGAACTGTATGTAAATACCTATATTATTAATGCCCGAATTCTCAAACGCTAATCATCTTTGGAAGCGTCTCAAACATTATGGCATCTCTTTCATACGTTTGACATTTAAAGTGACAGGGCGATGTGTCAGACCACAGCCTTCTCTATTGTGTGGTCAGACGCTCCCAAAGATAAGTAGCGTACGAGTATTCGGGCATAAGTCACGAGCCTATAAGTAGCTTTCAGGCGGAAAGCTACTTAATAGGGCTCGTGGTTTATACTATCACATTTTTCCTATACAATTTTATTACAAAATTGCATTGTGAATGCATAAATATAATTTTATTTAAAATCTCAATGTTACATGTAGGTCTATTCTCTAAAATTCGATCTCCAATTCGCATACGAATTCGTCGATCTTTTTCGCTTGACTTTCATTTGTTTGTTATGAATTTGACATAGCGATTCGTGTCCAAATGCAGAGTGAAGGTGAAGTCTCGTGAAAACGGAATATCCATATAGAACCGCGCCCCAGCAGCCGTCGATGACGACCCTGATCGACCGCTTGTTTCCAGAGTTACTCCGTGATCTTGGCGCATGCAACATGTAGTTATAGTGAAAGTGTCTATGCAAGTATAAAATCTTATAACATACATAACAATATTAATTAGTAAGTATTTTTCTTACCTACAACGAGGTAACACTTAGCCTGCATCACACCTGATACTAAGTGTTAGGTGGTAGCGCACTACTCCCAGAATCCTTCGTTACTAAGGAACTGGCTATCTTATCTCTAACCGCCGGAACACAACAATGTTGAAAAAACCTATTTTTTTTCGATAATTTATTTTCTCAATTTACAAAAACAATTCCAAATTAAATTTAATTGCAGCAAGAGAAACCGCAAGGGGTTTATGTATTGCTGCCATCAGTCACTGACACAGTGATAAAAGTTTTTTTTTTATGTATTTTTTTATATTTCCCCGGTGCATCGAGGATGTCATTAACTAAGTCCGTTTGCAGGTCATTTAGCAAGGCAGGTAGCAAATAACTAGAACATCTTTAACCATAAGTGTTATTGTATGAGGGCAGCACATACAAAGGTAAGTATGATAGATTACGTAACTTACTATTCCTTATTTTAGGTTTAGATTTGAAAAGTTTCCAAATTTCTGTTATGGCGTCAGACTTAGATAAGATGGTGGTAGCTAGCCAGGTGGACTTTGAACAAGCCCTACCACCAACCAAACCGAATACAATATGTATCCCCACTCAACTGGGAATCGAACCCGGGACCGCTGGGTCTAATACCACTTAGGCCACGGAGGCGGTTTATATGTATGTATATAGGTATGCAATTAATAATTAATAGTTGTGTAATTCCAAGTGAGTTATGTGAACAATTAACACCCCATTATATACGACTATTACACACACAGTAAAGTTTATGCCATGTGTTTATAGTTCTGATGTTTGCAATGTTTGTTAAATACTGCTTTAAATAACGTATTCTGTAATTGTTGTAAGCTGAGAAATTTACATGCAAATTGGATAAAGATGTAACATCACAAAGGGTGGTGGTGAATTTAAATAAAGCTGTAAAACAGTTTCGTAATTCTGTAGTAAATAATTGTAATGAACCGAGTGCTATACGCACAAAGTAGGAGCACAGTCTATATATTTCCCTTCGTAGAAGTATACACCTAGTTTGTGATATGTGGGTTTTCACTTGATTTGTTGCTCTTCGCTCACTTCTTATCTCACAGCCAGGACATGGTCTAAGGTGTAGCATGCTATCATAGGAAAGGCCTATTCACTCTCGCCTTGAACATACCAAGGTTATAGCTATCGGGGAACATAATAATATGAGAAGGTAGCGAGTATTGCTGTGTAGGAAGCCATATGCTGGAATAGCTAATGAACTACATATACTTAAACTATATTTTTTACTAGCTTTCCGCCCGCGGCTTCGCTCGCGAATGTGATATTTTTCCGGGATAGCTTATGTTCCTCTCCAGGCTACAAAGTATCTGCGTCCCAAATTTCAGCCCAATCCGTTCAGCCGTTGTGGCGTGATTGAGTAACAAACATCCAAACATCTAAACTTTCACATTTATAATATTAGTAGGATATCTTCCTCAACAGTATACTTACAGACTAGAAAAAAATTATCCGCCCTGGAGGGAAACTGCCTTAAATCCTTTAATAAGCTCATTTTCCGAAAAATGGAAAATGAAGTATTTAGAAAAAATTTACCCGTCTCACAACCAGCTCCGATGGGACTCGTACCCACGACCTTTCGCTTTCCGGGCGACTGCTCTAACCACTGAGCTACAGAGTCGTTACGAGAAGCGTCGAATTTATCCAATACTTCTTACTCGCTGTATAGTCAGCGTTAATTTCATCAATGTGGAGATATTACTACCCTCACACTAAAAACTTTATTTTCCATTTTTCAGTAATAAAAATTGCATTGTGAATGCAAAAAACTAAAAATTAAAATAACAAGCTCATTTTCCATAGAGATTTTTTTTTATTTAGAAAAAGAATCAAAACTGCTCTCTTACATTTTCTATTTAAATCAGCTATTCCATAGAAAAGTAGAACATTGACTCTACATCGAATCCATGATCTTTAGTGGCTTTTTTCCTTTTATTTAATTTATTAAGTAAGTACCTACTTATTAGTGGACCCGGTAAACTTCGTATCATCTACATCTAATAAAGATGTTCATTTACCAAAAAAGTTTTAGACACGGCCTCCATAAATTTAAAATAATCCAAAGCGGCTAAAATGTCACTGATTACATATTACGTCTACTCTTTGGAAGCAGCCATGAAATGAATGTCAGTTTTTTTAGCACGACAGTCATAGAGTTTTCATACAATCCCGCGTGATTGTAATATTTTTCCGGGATAGAATGGGGCCTATGTCACTCTCGAGCCCCCAAACTATCCCCACACCAAAAATAACGTCAACCCGTTGCTCCGTTTTGACGTGAAAAACGGACAAACAAACAAACAAACTTTCGCATTCATAATATTAGTATGAATGTTAGAGAGATTTGATTGTTATGAGGTCAACCTCATCGATTTTTTTAACTATAAGGGTCGGCGCAAACAGAACGGAAAAATCCTCGCGGAATTTTTTGAGGTCATTGAAAAATGAACCATGTCACCATAGCCCAAAATACAAAATTGTATGAATATCAACAGAGAAATCAGCGTCGTCGCCGCGCGCGCATATTATTCACTAAGTGGTTCGAAGCCTGGTTGTCGGACGCATAGGTATTTTAAAATTTGTGAGTGCGTTTTTTTTGTAACATATTAAAGAATGTATAAACAATTTGATAGCATTAGTAGTACACGAGATATCCAGCTGTGACAGACAGACAGACTTAGTTGCACCATAAGGGTTCTTTTTTACCATTTTGTTTCGGAACCCTAAAAATGAGCTGACTAAAGGGTTTAAGGCAGTTCTCTTCCAGTTTTACCAGCCTGTATAAAAACAGGTAAGTACCTACCTAAGTAATTCTTATTTAAATTTTACGTTATCTTTTCAATCATTGGTTAAAAGTTATCAATCAGATTTAACAAAGCAAGAAAGACATTACTAACAATACCTTTTAAATATCAATCAATTAAGGTTTTACCACAGAATAAAAGTGCATAGTGCTGACAGTTGCCCACAATAAACACTATTACCCTTTTTAATTTTGTGTCTATTCACCCCAGCAGTTCTATTCACCCCGTTTTACGGTTCTATAAGTTCTTCATGAAAGAGATACTATAATTTTGAAAATTAATTTTAGAAGTTAAAGGTGTAGCTTTAAGAGGCTGACATGAGCACAAGTTGTTTGTATTGATGGATATTTTCGTCTCATGATATATTTGTGCTTATAGATAAAAGGTGTAAAAGATATCTCAGCATAATCGTCAAATGAATGAAAGTGGATAATATCGCAAGGTAAATTTCTCCCAAAGAAAGTTAAAAACGACTTTCAATGAAAACAAACCGAAACAAAACATCTTAAGCATGATCAAATTTTAAATTAACAAATCAAAACTGTTTAAAATACTTTCAAACTAAATGTATCTGATCTTAAAAAAGGCTTCGTAATTAGCGCAGTCTCTGCATTTATCTTTCAAATTCAGATTGTTTCAAAGTAACTTGGAATGGATAAGACATTGCTCCAACATTTTCTGTTTATTAATTACGAAAAAACTTGGCGACTCTTAGCGAAAAAGAGCATGTCTTACTATACATAGGTACTTATATTTTTTGACGACCGATTTGGCGCAGGGGTAGGCTACCCACCTTCTGCGCCAGAGGTCTCGGGTTCGATTCCCGAACAAGACAAATATTTGTGTGCATGAACATGTCTATTTGTCTTGGTCTGGGTGTTTACTATGTATATTAAGTATGTATTTACAAACAAAAAGTATTTAAGTATATATTTATCCATTATCAAGTTTTCCATGATACAGTTTCATAATGAAATTAACATGGGCTTAGATAATTGGTGTGATTGTAAGAAGTTATTTATTCAAAGAATATATATGTCGCAGGGATATGAGGAAATCAGAGATATCATGAAATTCCTAGGGATATCACGAAATCACGGAAGATGTGGAATAGTCTTATTTACGACGTCTTTTTCCTAAACAAGTTCAGTGATATGTCATTTCACTAAACAAGTTCAGTGATATGTCATTTCACTAAACTAAATCTAGTGAAATGAAGAATGATTAAAGTAATAACAGTAAGCTCACGGCTGCAGGTGACAGGTATGAGCGAGTTTGCCTCGGAAGTCCTGTAGAACACTTGATAGGTTAGAAATTCAAGGCAATCGCGAAGCGCAGCGAAGCGATTTTAACCGCCTCTGTGGTCTAGTGGTTCATACCACCGATTTCAGACCCAGAGTTCCCGGGTTCGATTCCCAGTGGGGGTACATATTGTATTCGGTTTGGTTGGTGGTAGGACTTGTTCTTAGTCCTCCTGGCTAGCTACCACCATCTTATCTAAGTCTGACGCCATAACAATGATGTTTTCAGCATTTATTGTGTTCCGGCAGTTAGAGATAAGATAGCCAGTTCCTCAGTTATTGAGGATTCCGGGAGTAGTGCGCTTCCACCTTCAGCCTTATCACCACTTATTATCAGGTGTGATAAAAGCTAAGTGCTACCCCGTTGTGAATAAATAAATAAATAAAAATAAATAAATAAATAGTGGTTACTTTGGGCTAGGGATTGTTGTTGATAGTAGGATTCTTTTTATTTATTATCGTTATTATAACCACAGAACTCGGAAAGATTTTTTTCTCTTACTTTCCATGTTCTGTGATTAGAACGTTTTTGTGCGACCTCCGTGGACGAGCGGTTTACGCACCGGTTTTCAAGGTGCCGCTATCTTTGAGATCCTTCTCGGTCGGGTAAATGTTGAAAGCGAAATTTTTAAGGCGCTACTCGGAAAAATATGAACTTTTTGATTTAAAACTATAGGACGGTTAGAGTTGTTACAAATCTGGTAATAAGATATATATTTCTTCATACCTTTATCTAGATTCGTATAGTTTCAAAAACACGATTTTATGATTTTGCCTCGACACTTTTTCTTTTCGAAAAGACTTCTAAAAAGTACGAAAAGTGAAGATTATTCTTAAATGGGGTTGCTTACACTATTGGAAATTGGTTTAATTAGTGGACACCAATAATATTGAGGATCGTATAGAAACTTTTTTTTTAAATCGCTGTAGTTTTTTAATACGAAGTTGTTTTGTGTTTTTTTTTTGCCTTATCTGCAAAATCGGTCTCGCTCCCGCGCGCGTCGTTTTCTCATTGCTATCTTGCTTCAGCACATTTTTTCCGAGTATCGCCTTAATATTTTCTCGTGTCTGTGGATGTATGAGGTAATATCCGCCATAACACTTGGGGCCAACTTTGGGTCTTAAGCTACTATTAGCTTGGGATTGAAACAATGAATGTGATGGTGTTCAATATTTATTTATTTATTCGTTCTGCTTGTTTTTGGCAGTCTCATATGTAACGGGAGTAAGCAAAGGCATAGTATAGAAAAATTTCCGTTAACATTTTGTAAAACAAAAAGCTTTATGTCGAGATCCGCAGCGGTGAAGCTCGTGACACAAGGCTTTTACGAATGAACTGAACAAAGCTGCAAAAAATATTTGCTGTTTTGCCTCTTTTGTTTTAGGTATTTATGTTTCTACTAATATTATAAATGCGAAAGTTTGTGAGTATGGATGTTTGTTACTCTTTCACGCAAAAACTACTCAACGGATCTGGATGAAATTTGTAACAGAGATAGATTATAGACTGAAATAACACGTAGGATACTTTTTATTCCGATATTCCCACGGGAACGGGAACCACGAGGGTTAATCCACGGGCGGCCGTTAGCATATTATAAAGCGAAAATAAGTTAAGTATATCCATTTGTTTGATTTGGCATTAACATATTTAAAAGTTGAAAAACCACGTTGACTTACTCTTCGCATAAAATTTTTGACATCAGTGTTGACCAGTTGAGAGTTGAGCTGGAAATCCACAGTTTGTGTGTTCGAGTCCCACCCGGGGTCCTTAAATACTAGTTGTTTTTTTTCTAGGATTATTTCTCCAACTAAAGTAGCATCGTGATCGCTTTAATTTAAGCGACAAGTCTGTTTCATCTAAATTAGAAGTAAAATTGATTATTTTGTTTCCAAGAGGATATTTCTCTTATATGATTTGTATACTTATCCAATAACTAGCTGTGCCTCGCAGTTTCACCTGCGTTGATTTGAGAAAAAGGAATACACCTACTACCTATAATATTTTTTCCCGCTTTTGCAACATTTTTCATGAATGCTTCGCTTCTGTTGATCGTAGCGTGATATTATAAAGGGTGTCTCAAAAGTACGTATAGGATTTGAATATCGCGCTATTTCCGAAATATTCAAGATGGCGGGTTGAAATTTGACATATGTCATCTTGACACATGTAAAATTAATCATGGAGCGTTTCACAATAAAACAGCGCATAGAAGTTATACAAATACTAGCTTCCGCCCGCGACTTCGTCCGCGTGGACATTCGAGAAAATACTTAGGGGACCAATAACCAGGATAAAAAGTATTCTATGTTTTAATTTCATAAAAATCCGATCAGCCGTTTTTACGTGATTAGGCGGGTCCTCCCTCACCAAGCGAGCAGCCTCGCGCGAGGCAGAACATTTGCCACGTGCGGCGGGCCTCGCACGAGGCTGCTCGCTTGGTGGTGGGCTGTGCGTTGATATCTCAGTCAGTCAGTCAGTCAGTCAGTCAGTCAATCAGTCAGTCAGTCAGGACTTTGAATTTTATATATATAGATTTAACGAAAATTCACGATCAATTACAAACACTCATCGAAAGGTCGAAAAATCTCGTAATTTCAAGAAGAGGTGATGTCAAATGGCCTCCGAGATCTTGCCATCTGATGCCACTGGATTTCTTTCTTTGGGGCTACGTCAATGATAAAGCCTACACCAACGATCCATAAAACATAGACAATTATAGACAAAATATTCGCCGAGTTATTGGTGAAATAAGTAGTGAAATGTGTGAAATTAGCAGCGAAATGTGTGAAAGTGTCTTGAAAAACTTGAATTCAGAAAAAATGCCCGTGGCGGCCATTTAGCAGATATTCTATTCAGATAAAATTGTACAAGTCTCTTCTTTAAAATGAAATAAAACTACGAAGAAATTCCAATCCATTCGCGTTTTATTGAGACAAATCATCCTATACCTACTTTTGGGACACCCGTTATTATAGCCTTCCTCGATAAATGGACTATCCAACACAAAAAGAATTTTTCTATCGGTCCAGTAGTTTCTGAGATAAGCGCGTTCAAACAAACAAACTCTTCAGCTTCATAATATTTAAGTTGTATAGATAAGACAAATAATGATTCAAATCACGTTCCCGTATAAGTTCGGTGTGTCACTGCAGTTCGATGCATTTCGTGCCTACTTACCATGCATTTCAGTGGCGGTATATTTAAGATATTACTATGACAAGCACGTATCCGATTTATTGCTCGTAAAATGTGGAATTGCTTTGCTGCCTTTGTATGACATGATTTTATGCATTTCCGGCAAGAGGTTGTCGATGTCATATTTTAAAGAGATTATTGTAGCAACATTATTATTATGTTAGGATTTTTATTGGAAAATTTATAATTTAACAAAAAATAAACGACTTCAAAATATCAATTCGAATCGAAGGTATGCGTTCGCGGGGAAGTCAGTTATATCGCGCTTATAATCATAACGCACTCACAAAATATTACTACTTTTTATCCTCAACAAAATCTTATGTTAAGTGGTGATAACTACTCCCGGAATCCTCAATCACTGAGGAACTGGCTATCTCATCTCTAACTGCCGGAACATAATAATGCTGAAAACTTTATTGTTATGGCGTCAAATTTAGATAAGATGGTTGTAGCTAGCCAGGCGGATTTCGAACAAGTCCTACCACCAACCAAAACTTGAAGTTAGTAAGTAGTATTTTTTGTGGCTTGACTTATTTTAGCTCAATAGAAGTCAAGATACGAAAACTCGAGTGTCATCGAAACATATATGAAACCTTGTGATTTATCTATCGCTTTGTTTAGCCAGTTTAGTACCGCCTGCTTCCAGGGGTCTATTCTCACCTCAGCGTCCGAAAGTCGAAGCTTCAGATTATCACTCACAATAATCATTGACACAAACCTTTTTAAAGATACAAGTTTTTTTTTTACTTTTACTTTTCTGTCACACCACACGTACTCTAATAATCAATTGAAGTATGAGCATAGGAAAAATGTGATAGGAAAAAACCACGAGCCCTATAAGTAAGCTTTCAGGCGGGATTCGTACCCGCGCCTTTGGGGATCCGGCCCGATGCTCTGACCAACTAAGCTACCAAAATAATACGACCTATAAGGCCTATACGACTCGTCGAATTTTGCTATCACTTGTTAACATTGTAGGCCAGCGTTGGTTCATCAATGCGAGGAAACCCTGGCATCCGAAAGAAACATTTTTACAAAGTTTAACAATCGATCGAAAATTTGGAGTTGTACAACAGGGAATAGACCCCTAAGTGAACACACACGGTTTATCAACGCTTTGTGTTGGGTTGTGTGTTTGAATCCCTTTGTGGCGCGGCCTATGTTGGTACTACGTGATTGCGACATCGCCGCTAAATGGAATTCGACTGCACTATATATCTGATATGCTTTTTAAACAAAAAAACATAACCCTCCTTCTGTCGCAGTCGAGTAAAAAGACATTGTTCAAGACTTCACCACGTGCTAATTTTCCGAATAAATACTAAAAGTCATCGCAATTCGATTGCTAGTTCTAGAAATAAGTCTGATCAATTAATGTTTTGCGCTTTATTAATGAGCCTTAAACTACAAATCTTTTTTGCTCATTGTTTACAAAGTATAAGCAACAAAAACGTTTTTTAAAAAAAAATATGTAACCGCCTTCAAAAAGAATCTTGAAACAAAATTAACAAACACTAAAAAACGAAAAAATTTATTAGAATGTTTAATTCAAAGGACGAAAATGCGTGACTTTTTCTAACATATCTTGGTACTTACTGAACAGGTTAAAGTCGGTGCATATGGTATTTATTAAACATCATATAACTCTTAACTGTTGAGGAGTTTCACCTCTCATCATCAGCTCACCCTAATAAACTGAAAGAATATAACTACTAGTCCATACGTACGATTAATACTAAAGAAATTATTCTCCAGCTCCTAACCGTTAAGGAGTTGTAGCTTCCATCACCAGCTCATCACTATGAGATGATGACTAGCAGATGCAAATACTTGACTAACTTCAAACATAAATGGAACGCATAAGGCTTGCCTATATTAGAGAACTTCTCTCAATTTTCCTGAGATTTCATCTCCTGCCCCCTGATTCAGGAACCGTCGGAAACGGAATCGGATTCGAATTCTGTGCTTTGTCATTGTCTATTCTTTAGAGAGTGACTGAGATAGGGCATACATTCCGCTGTCGGGAGCGTTTCCAACGGTTTGTGAATCAGGGGGCAGATCCTGACTTGATGAAAATAAGATCACGTCCGAAGTAGAAAATTAAAAAAAAAAACATTTTTGAAAATGTACCCCACTTTGATGAACATAAGAAGTCGTCTAAATAAGCAAACTTATGTCTAAATACGCATTATTCAGGATAACACTAGAACTACTCGTCAGTTCTTGATCAAATTTGAATGGGACCACACGAGAAGTGTCACCATTCAAATAAAAAAAGAATTATCCAAATCGGTACATTAACTAAAAAGTTCTGAGGTAACTTTTATAACACACATAAAAATATATATAATTTTTATAACACACATAAAAATTAAAAAAAAAAATAAAAAAAAATATACAGTCGAATTGATAACCTCCTCCTTTTTTTGAAGTCGGTTAAAAAGATTATACGATATAGCCTTTCGCGCCGCTAATTTTAACGGACCGTTGAAGCAACGTGGTGATGTTTTTAGGCCCTTTTTAAAAAGTGATATAGAAAAACATTACGCTAGGTACTTAAGCTTTATATCCGCACAGCTAATTTTAGTCTCGCGGTTACTTTACAATTTTGTTGGCAAAATTAGCCATTTTTGTCGCGCGATTTTTTAATCGCCAGCGTGTGATATGCAGTGTTACAGAATTCGATAAAATAAAGCTGTGCTGGGGACTAAGACATATTTTTCAATTAAATTATTGTAACTGTAATTGTCACTGTTTGTAAAATACCAGCAATCCATGAGAGTATCAGAATAGAATGTTAGAAACGGTTACCGAATAAAAACAATTTGGAATCGAACAAAGCTACGATTCGTCAATGCACGAGACAAAAATCAAGAGTTCCCTTTGTACAAGCAACAGAACATGAAACGAAACACTGACCTTGCGAACACCGATCTTTTTTGATACGAGCTTGAGAATTTTACAAGCTAGGCATTAACTAGCCATGTTAGTTAATTAGTTAGTGGGTGACAAATCATGCAAACTTAATTTGACCCACTTCCCAGAGTCCGATGGAGCTGAAATTTTGTATAATGATTAAGTTTAGATGACAATACAATATTTAAGAACAGTCAGTAAAAAAGCTTGTCATGAAAATGAAATTTATACTAAAAACTTATTTATCCTACTAATATTATAAATGTGAAAGTTTAGATGTTTGGATGTTTGTATGTTTGTTATTAAATCACGCCAAAACGGCTGAAGGGATTTGGCTGAAATTTAGGACACAGATACTTTGTAGCCTGAAGAGGAACATAGGCTACTTTTTATCGCGGAAAATTATAAAAACCCCGCGGGATAACGTTTGAAGTCCACGCGGGCGAAGCCGCGGGCGGAAAGCTAGTATATTATATATTAGTACTAGCTTTCCGCCCGCGGCTTAGCCCGCGTGGACTACACGACGTTATCCCGCGGGAATGTGATGTTTTTCCGGGATAAAAAGTAGCCTATGTTCCTCTCCAGGCTACAAAGTATCTATGTCTCAAATTTCAGCCAAATCCCTTCAGCCGTTTTGGCGTGATTGAATAACAAACATACAAACATCCAAACATCTAAACTTTCACATTTATAATATTAGTAGGATAGGATTGTAAATGCAAAAAAGTTTCTTGGTTTGTCCGTCTCTCACGTCAAATCAGAGGGCCTACTCTGAAACGCAAAACCCGAAACTTCGATATACCCGTCCTTTACACGCTCGAGTCATGACAGAATCGAATGAAAGGGACCGAAGTTTCGGATGTGCGTTTCAGAGTACGGTCACAAAGCACCGGATTGACGGGATTCTTCGGTATGGGGATTGGGGATAGTTTGGAAGCTGGAGAGTGACATACTTTTATCCCGGAAAAATATCACATTCCCTCGGGATAACGTCGTGTAGTCCGCGCGGGTGAAGCCGCGGGCGGAAAGCTAGCATATATTCAATAGTTTTGTTAAAAAATTGCATTATGATTGCATAAAAATAAATTAAAAATCTCAAAGCTGGATGTACCTACTCGTAGTGTCTACTGTACGCACGCTGTTTTAATGACTTTACTGTCATTGAATTTTGGCGACTGTAAACTTGTTTAAAATTCATTTGGATAAATAAAACAAATGAAATTTAATTAAACCGGTTACGTTTGTCAATGTAAATTGTCTTAGTTTTGTTAAATAAATTGAGTGTCAGCATGGATTATTAAATCATTGATGTGTCTTACTAATCGTTTCAAACAAGTTTTAAACGGATTTTGAATAACCCTGTACCGAGAATACCCCAAATAAATTCATAGTTTCTCAATAAGTCCAAACAGAAAAAATCTTTTGCTCAAACTGAAGGAATATTTAATACAAAAATGTTATTATACCATGAAATAATTTTTTGATGTTAATTGTTGATCCCCATGCATAATATTTTTACTAATAAAAAATATAATATGAAGGTACGGGTAATCCCCTTCGAATACAGTTTCTATTTTGCAGTGCGCATTGCACTACTGAGTTCTAGACTTTATAGGCAACTTAAATATGTGCAGTGCTGCACTGCAGATTTTCATTTGAAAATGCAAACACGAGTTGACGCACAAAATCGATCTGAGCAATCTGGGGATTTGCTGGAATTAACGGTCTTTTTAGATTTCGATGCTTTTGGAGATTGAAATACTTATATAAAATGAATTGAAAAATATTTTTTCAGACTAGGCTGTTATAATACACCATCGGTTCACAAAGCCGTAACGTGGGAGACCTAGTCTTTTTTTTATTATTATTATTTTATTTACAACGGGGTGGCACTTAGCCTTCATCACTGATGTTAATTTGTGATAAGGCTGAAGGTGGAAGCGCAATACTCCCTGAATCCTTACTTACTGAGGAACTGGCTATCTTATATCTAACTGTCGGAACACAACAATGCTGAAATCATCGTTGTTATGGCGTCAGACTTAGATAAGATGGTGGTAGCTAGCCAGGCGGACTTATAACAAGTCCTACCACCAACCAAACCGAAAACAATGTACCTCCACTGGGAATGGAACCCGGGACCTCTTGGTCTGAAATCAGTGGTGTGAACCACTAGACCACAGAGGCGGATAAGTCGCAAGAATAGACGTCTTATAGTGTATTTTATCTATACCAGCCGGCCTAGCATGAGCGGCTTATAGTGCGCGATATGATATGGTATGGCAAGTTGTCTTGCTTACCCCACTAAGGTGTAAGCAAGACAACTTGCCGTACCATATCATATCGCGCGTTATAAGCCGGTCATGCTAGGCCGGCAGGCCTATTTTCACTCCCCGTGTCGGCTCGAAAACGCGGCGGCAACGCCGGCGTTGTAAATCCATAGAAATTAGGTCCTCAAAAGAGCTAGAATATATGCGATAGAAAGAGATGCAACGTCGAGTGGCCGTTTGTAATTTGCCTGCGCCGTACAAGCTGAATTCTACTTTATTGCGTCATAGTTAGAGTTGCTCATTATTTAAATGACTTAGCGGAGTGAACTATCTGTTACATAGTAACTATTTAGTAATCTGTCTCTATACTAATCTTCGATCAAACCCTCGAAGAGACTAATATTATACTTAGGTGTGAAAAGAACTCGCACGAACTCAAACTTTTCGCTTAGCTACATGATTAAATCACTAGACTTATCCATACTAATAAGTTTGTATTTTTGTCCGTCTTTGACGTCAAAATGGAGCAAGTATCGACAGGCCTATCCCAGCAGTGCGCGTCGTCCGGCTGACATGATGATGATGATTACTTGGAATATCATGTTTCGGCATAATATTTGCCGGCATAATTATACAGGGTAATTTTTTTATCAGCGCACAAATTGGACTGAAAACGTGATCGATTTAGTATGAGAAGTCCAAAAATTATTGTCGTTTTTCGACCCATGTTTCTAGGAGAAAGTTGTTCACTTACCGATTCTGAGTCGATCCTAAAAATTTGTGCACTGATAAAAAAATTATCCTGTATATGTTACCTACGCTAATCGGCGATCTTTTGTTTTTTTAACCGACTTCTAAATCAAAAAGGCGGAGGTTCTCTATTCGTCTGTATGTATGTTTTTTTTTTTTTGGGTATTTCCACCGATTACTCGAAGACGGATGGACCGAATGAAATGGTTCAAACGTTATTACATCAGGTTGGTTTCCAAGTTGGTCCCATTTTTTGAAATTTTGAATACGGTTCAGTAGTTTTCAGGAAATTTTGAAAATACTGTCGTTTTCGTTACAACTTTATGTGAATTTAATACGTATCTTTAGGCATAACTCCTTTGTTTATAAACCGATTTAGATGATTCTTATTTTGTTAAAAAGGGGATATACCTCAAGGTATTTTAACCAACTTCAAAAAAGGAGGTTTTCAGTTTGATCACATACCTATTTACCAGAAAACACGTAAATTGCGCCTGCACGATGCACTAAAAAGAGTGAAATAAAAATTATTTTTATAAAAAAATAAAACCGCCTTCAAAAATGACATCAATTAAAAAGTAAGAAATAATCCTTCACCAAATAACGTAAGTACTTTGAAGTCGGGCGGGTTTTAACAAAAACAGCAAATAATTGTACATGTTTCACGCCCGACTTCAAAGTACTTACGTTATTTGGTGAGGGATTACTTCTTACTTTTTTAATTGATGTCATTTTTTATTCCACAAGATGTCCAAATACTTTGTGACGCAATTCTATGGGCCAAAAATCAGTTAAGATTGAAAATATCTAATGCTTTACTATGAAAATAAAAGTCTCATTTTACTACTTACAACCTCTCCATAGTAATACATGTAGTAATATTAAAACCTGTTTTTATTTCTGAAAAATGGAAAATGAAGTATTTAGAAAAAATCGTCCCGTCTCACAATCAAACTCAAAATCACAAACCGGGCGACTGCTCTAACCACTGAGCTACGGAGTGGTTAGAGCAGTCGCCCGGAAAGCGAAAGGTCGTGGGTTCGAGTCCCATCGGAGCTGATTGTGAGACGGGTCGATTTTTTCTTTTTTTTTAAATACTTCATTTTTCATTTTTCAGTAATAAAAATTGCATTGTGAATGCAAAAAACTAAAAATTAAAATAACTGTTTTTATTTGTTAAAATATTCTAACCTACAAAGTTTTGGTCTGTTGCCATAGGGCCCAGAATAATTCGGTAACAGTAGAATAATAGGAAAGGTCTTCAGTGTAAATAATGTAATGACGCATTTATGTTTTACTGATAGATGTAAAGGTCAAAAATACGAAGGAGAAATTAAAGTCTATACTTATAGTTTGCCGTTCTGAACGAAATTGTTTTTCTACTACTAACGCTTGCCCCGCCTACTTAGGTACCTACTAATTGTAACTTTCTTGTGAAACCAAAAGAATGTGAGTGGCTTTTGTTTTCTAAGAATAAATAAATCAAATAATTTCAGAATTATTGTTTTCAAGCTTCTTGGGCATTGAACCGTTTTAAATTTCAACCAAACGTTATTGTAAATGTAATACAAAGGGACAATGAAATTCAATTATCTGATTCGGTCACAAGTTGGTATTATTTGAGCAGGGGCCGAATCTGTGGGTGAAACCGCTGAAACCATTGTATTTGTAACAAGCCTCGTTGGTCTTAAGTGTGAAGTGACACTTATTTAACAGGATGCCTACCATCAACTTTAAGACAGCGATTCAAAAATAGCGCGATGCAGAATAGGTTCCTAAAATAAATTGCTTTCTTTCGTACTACGACCTTCTGAAAACTGGATCGCAAATGAATTGCTAAATGTGAATGACCGAACGATTTGTGTCCTTATTTCTTCTACCCGTCTCTTTCACTCGATTCTGTCATGCCCGGAGATTGAAAGGGACGGGTATAACCTGCAGGTGTCATGTTAGCTTGGCCGAGTTATAAGTCAAATAAGAGTTGATGACAGCTCAGCGGCTGTGAAATGTCATTGAATGATCACTGAATCGCTGTCATTGATATTAAGCTGTCGTGGTACGAATAAGCGAAGCATATCAGCTTAGGTCCTAAACAAAACCGCAATAAGAGTTGATGGTAGGCACCCAGTATTGTGATAGAACTTATACAGTGCCACAAGCTCCTGTGGTCAAATTTGGCACTAAAAATCTTTTCTGACAGCTGCAGTGGCGCTTCCACCACCGCATCAGTTAGGTAAGTATGTGGAACTGTACTACTTACTTTCACTTCTTCAAGAAATATCTCTCAATTCATAGAAATATTTGAATACTAGTGGCCGCCCGCGGCTTCGTCCATGTGGAACACTGTCATATCGGCCTCTTTTACGAGACTATTCAGGCTAAAAGCTATATTAGCTATAAACTATCTGTATGCCCAATTTCATAAAAATCGGTTCTGTGGAAGTGTGTTTTCCTGCAGGTGTGAACGCGGCCTTAATTTCGTATTTATCTACTACTGAAAAATGAAAATTGAAGTATTTAGAAAAAATCGACCCGTCTCACAATCTCCGATGATTGTGAGACGGGTCGATTTTTTCTAAATAGTTCATTTTTCATTTTTCAGTAATAAAAATTGCATTGTGAATGCAAAAAAGTAAAAATTAAAATAATTTATCTACTAGTTTATAATTGACATGTTTTCATTTTTAACAAGGTACCTTAAATCGAAAACCATTTCGAGATTTTTCAATTTCTAACACTGTACATATTTTTTCGGATTTTTAAATCACTTATTTATTGAAATATTCGGAAAAAAGCCAATTTTATCTTGATGAAGGAACATTATAATGACATTCCTTTGCATAACATAAAAAAACGCCTCTCATTAAAAAAAAACTGTCGCTGCCAAGATGAGTAATGAGTACAAAAATTATACCCGCCTCTTTCACTCAATTCTGTCATGCCCGGAGAGTGACAGAGATGGGTATAAACTGCTGTTAGCTCTTCGTAGTGATACTCTTCGCTAAACCTTACCTGTTTTGTTTATTGACATATTTTGACATATGAGATAGAATCATGGACTTGCGATATCAGTAAAAATAATATTGTGCCTCATACTCCTACAGAAGGAAGATTAAAAAAGCTAACTTATCATAACTTTACTAAACTAACAAATTTAATGAAAATTATGAAGGTGGCTGAAGGATTTGTTATGGCAGACATTCGCAACCTTCCCAAAGTTGACATGATGATGTTATTGGAATATGCGTGAACACGACTCATTTAACGTTGCGGAAATAAGGGGAGCTGAAGTTTTATTTTCATCGAGAGATGCCTACGTAGAAACTTCAATCTTCTGTAGGCTATGTGGAAGTAAAACGAGAGCAAGCCATGTGTACCATCAAGGGCAGAGTAATTCCTGAACACAAAGTTCGATCAAAAATGTACATAGTTAAAGCAGTTATTGATGAGAGTAAAGACACTTTAGTGTACACACATACACAAGTATGCTTTATAAACCACATAGCCAAACAAATAGCATGTTTGAGAAATTCTCCAGTGTTGGTTGTTTCATTCAGTAGTTACCTACTCTGCCCGCCATTACATGTGTGGTGTGAAATATCAAGTCAGGCAATAGTTTAGTATTTAAGTACCTACTTATTTCTGTTATTTAAAATAGAAGTCTGTGTTTGATAATATTTAAAAAGTAGTCGTGTTTTGTCTGTTTAATAAAATACAATTTCATTTTGATATGCGTTTATTTCAATCTTTATCTACTTCCTGATCTAGGAATCTACCTTTCTAAACTACTAAAAACTAGAGAAATGTCTGTACATTGAATATATTCCAGAAAAAAACAGTTGGATTAGATACAACTGGGACATAACCAATGCAAAAAAAACACACACAAACACAACACCTTTTTCTTGTGTATTTGGGAAGGGATTTAAATGTCCTGATGTTGAAGGAAATGTTGGATCTTTATTAACATTTTGAAGTCTTCTTGGTAAGTACTTGGGGTTTTAGTCGAGGTCTTGTGACTTTATTCTGCATCCAATCCCTGTAATTTAGTACACACTACCACATGGTACTTTATTTTTATATAAAGCAGCACACCACTGTGAACGTGTGGACATGGGCACGTAAAAAAATGCTTTCTTTGGGCATTTTAGATCTGTATTTTTGTAGCAAGGAACTACACATAAAATTAAGGGATCTAATTCACGAACACTTTTTTTCCATTTTGAATTAAATTTACGAGTTAAGAAGAGAAATAACATCAAATAAAACAACTTAAACCAAACGAGAAACCGTAACAACAACAAACAACAAACGTCATTAGTGTCACGTTGACTTGACGACGTCAGAATGTATTTTTTAAATAATTTGCAAAGGTATGTCCGCCAACCTGCCTTCTTCCTGGACTTAGGCTCTTTTTGAATGAGTAAGTTTTCAAATGAATTTTACGATGACTAAAAATAAAAATTTTGGAAAAGGAAAAATACGAGTCTCCTCTTTTTAAATGTTATTTCTAAATAGCAAATAAAAACACATGATAAATTTTATGAAATGTTGTCAATTCATGACCCGTGTGAATATTGGTATAAAATAAAGCCAATGCCACTCAGAAATAATGAAGTTTTACAGTAGTAAAAGAATTTTAAAAAACGGTCCTCCATTTGTTTGAAGTTTGAATCCCTCCCCACCTTTTTACGTGCTGTACTTCGGTGAGTGTGCTTCTGAGCTGCATGAGCTCATTCCACCATCCCCGTTCTACCACCGAGAATCTAGACGCACAGCGGGCTATCATCCTTAGGTACTTGGTCAAAATCCCGCGAATGCGTAGCAAGCGCTTTTTTCTTCTTTTGTGATGCGCACCGCCAAGGAATGGAATACCCTGCCCTCGTCTGTTTTCCCGAATGACTCGACGCTATAATTTTTAAAACTAGAGTGGCTGCTTCTGTTTAAGCACGCTCCGCCTTAGGCTTCTTCTCAACCCTAAGAACCCTAAAAACATAAAAAAACTACTTTTTCACCGTTCCTGAAAAGAATTCAATCAACCAGATTACAAACAAACAAAAAACAAAATAGCAAATCTTTCCTCTTTATAATATTAGTACCTATAGATTGAAGGACTTCTCAGTTTATTTTCAATAAACAAGATCTAATTTTCCGCTCAACAACCCTTCACGTTTCTGTCACAATCAGTCGTGACCCTACAATGTGCAGAACGAACAATATCCATTAAAGAAGCTCCTATTATATCGTTGTAAGGGAGTATATTTTATTGGATTATTTCAATCGCTTTCACTTTGATTGATAAAAGAAAGGTTTACGTTGATATTCCTTTGTTTGTGTATTATTCTCGTACGTTCAATTTCAATTATACAAATACAAATCGTCACAGTAGTCTATACTTATAATAAAACTGTAAACGATCCAATTCTGTACATTGAAAAGAAATAGAAAAAAAATACCACCAGGGGTCTTCTTAAACGAAACAGATACCAAAAATATAGTTTTTGAATTTTTTGTCTGTCTGTCTGTCTGTTGTCCGCGTTTCACACAAAAACTACTGAACGGATTTTGATGAAACATTTTTTGTTATACAGCTATTGGCCCTCGCCTACATATAGGCTATAATTTATTTTGAAGATCGTAATGTCTATATACTTATAATAAAACTGTAAACGATCCAATTCTGTACATTGAAAAAAAATAGAAAAAAATTCCACCAGGGGTCTTCTTAAACGAAACAGATACCAAAAATATAGTTTTTGAATTTTTTGTCTGTCTGTCTGTCTGTTGTCCGCGTTTCACACAAAACCTACTGAACGGATTTTGATGAAACATTTTTTGTTATACAGCTATTGGCCCTCGCCAACATATAGGCTATAATTTATTTTGAAGATCGTAATGTCTGATGTGGAACCATAGCAGTCCAGCCAAACTATGAGAGATATAAAATACCGTCTTAAGGAAAATTGTTAAACGTGATGGGCACTTTCTATTGACATACAAAGTTTGAAGGTCTGGTTCACCTGATGTGGAGCCCTAGCAGCCAGAATAAACTATATGAGATACAAACATGGCGTCTTAAGAAAAGTTGTTTCACGTAACAAACATTTTCTATTGACGGAAAAATATCGAAGGTCTGGCACGCCTGATGTGGAACCCTAGCAGCCCAGCTAAACTATAAGAGATACAAATATAGCATCTTAAGAGAAGTTGTTCAGTGTTATAAGTACTTATAATAAAACTGTAAACGATCCAATTCTGTACATTGAAAAGAAATAGAAAAAAATACCACCAGGGGTCTTCTTAAACGAAACAGATACCAAAAATATAGTTTTTGAATTTTTTGTCTGTCTGTCTGTCTGTTGTCCGCGTTTCACACAAAAACTACTGAACGGATTTTGATGAAAAATTTTTTGTTATACAGCTATTGGTCCTCGCCAACATATAGGCTATAATTTATTTTGAAGATCGTAATGTCTGATGTGGAACCATAGCAGTCCAGCCAAACTATGAGAGATATAAAATACCGTCTTAAGGAAAATTGTTAAACGTGATGGGCACTTTCTATTGACATACAAAGTTTGAAGGTCTGGTTCACCTGATGTGGAACCCTAGCAGCCAGGATAAACTATATGAGATACAAACATGGCGTCTTAAGAAAAGTTGTTTCACGTAATAAACATTTTCTATTGACGGAAAAATATCAAAGGTCTGGCACGCCTGATGTGGAACCCTAGCAGCCCAGCTAAACTATAAGAGATACAAATATAGCATCTTAAGAGAAGTTGTTCAGTGTTATAAGTATTTTTGTTTGACATACAGTCTATACTAATATTATAAATGTGAAAGTATGTTTGTTTGTATGTCCGTCTTTCACGTCAAAACGGAGAAACGATATGTTTTATATAACGTGTTTTTAGTATGTGCGGGTAGTTTAGGAGCTAGAGAGTGATTTAAGTAAGCTTAAAATAAGTTTATATCCCGGAAAAATATCACTTTCCCTTGGGATAACGTCGTGTAGTACACGCGGGCAAACCGCGGGCGGAAGGCTATGTGATATTATTTTTTTATGTGTTAATATATTGTATCATACCACTGTACTAATATATATTAAATAATTAAATAAAATAATCTATACTTATAATAAAACTGTAAACGATCCAATTCTGTACATTTAAAAGAAATAGAAAATAATACCTCCAGGGGTCTAAAGGAACAGATACCAAAAATATAGTTTTGAATTTTTTGTCTGTTTATCTGTCTGTTGTCCGCGTTTGAGGCAAAAACTACGAAACGGATTTTGATGAAACTTTTTTTGTTGTATCCTCGCCAACATATAGACTAAAATTTATTTTGACGATCGTAATATCTGATGTGGAACCATAGCAGTCCAGCCAATCTATGAGAGATATAAAAATACCGGCTTAAGGAAAATTATTTAACGTGATGAGCATTTTCTACTGTCATACAAAGTTTAAAGGTCTGGTTCACCTGATGTGGAACCCTAGCAGCCCAGCCAAACTATAAGAGATACAAATATAGCATCATAAGAGAAGTTGTTTAGCGTAATAAGTATTTTCTTTTGACATACTATCTCGAATATTATTAATAGGAAAGTGTGTTTGTTTTTATGTCCGTCTTTCACGTCAAAACGGAGCAACGGATCGACGTGATTTTTAGTATGTAGGTAGTTTAGGAGCTAGAAAGTGACATAGACTAAAAATATCACTTTACCTCGGGATAACGTAGTGTAGTACATGCGGCCGAAACCGCGGTCGGAAGGCTATGTTATGTAAATTTTTAATGTGCTAATATGTATCATAGCATTCATAGCGCTGTACTAATATATATTAAACTAGCTTTCCGCCTGCGGCTTCGCCTGCGTGGACTTCCCGACCTTTTCCCGCGCGAATGTGACATTTTTCCGGGATAAAAAGTAGCCTATGTTCCTCTCCAGGCTACAAAGTATCTGTGTCCTAAATTTCAGCCAAATCCGTTCAGCCGTTTTGGCGTGATTGAGTAACAAACATACAAACATCCAAACATCTAAACATCCAAACATCTAAACTTTCACATTTATAATATTAGTAGGATAAGTAGGATAAATAAATACAAAAAACAAAATAGCTTATTAGCCTTAAAAATTAAAAATGCTGCCGAAAGTCACTATTCCACGCGGACGAAGTCGCGGGCACAGCTAGTATATAATATGTATGTTTGTGGGTGTGTAATGTGTATTTATGTTCATCTGTTTCCCTCATTTCTTCTAAACTACTTATCAGAATTCGATAATGAGGTATCGTTGAAAACGTCTTAATTGTCCACTGGCACAGAATATAATAGTTGCCACTGGTTATAGGGTATGTGACGTCACATCAAATTGAATATGGCGCCATCTAGATGGCAAAAAGTCTATAACTATTTTTTTTTCATGAATGCCGTGTTGGGTGTCAAATGAAAGGGCTTAATTAGCACATTTCAAATTGTAAGCATACATTACTGCCTGTTGTATATTTTTTTTTCTTGTTTCATACTTTTTAGGGCGTGATTTTTCAGCAATCGGGTTATAGTTATTGAACTTAATTTTTCATTTTTAAAATGTTTGTCCATACTAGGGATCGACCCCCCCGACCCTTGGCTCAGGGGTAATGATCAGTAGGACTGCGCCAACTAGCACTATACGCCCGTACGCATTTCGTCGAAATTGCCAAAAAATATCTAAGTACCTAATACATCGATTTACCAATTTCACAGCTGAGAGTAACTTACGCTCCATTAATTTGCATTTAATGACCCGTAAATTATGTTGTTAACTTTGGCTAAGTAAAAAGGTTTTACTGAAGTTACCAGCCTAGCTCGGGTCAGATAGAGCGACCAAGCGATGAAGAGGAAAGGGGGAACCTTTTCGGAGAATAGGGAGCTTCAGGAGCCAGCCATAACTACACGCAAGGATCTGCATGACAGACCTGGCTGTCATTCATGGTAAGAAAAAAAAAAGAAAAAAATACGCACTGGATTTGAATCGAGGTCTTCTGACTTCAATGCCGCCCGTTTTCTAGCCTGCGCTATTAAAACTTTGGGAACAGTGGCGAAATTTGCCTTCGTATTCTAATGACATTGTAACAGTTTTTCGATCAGGGTGCCTACCATCAACTCTTATTGCGGTTTTGTTTAGGAACCTAAACTGATCTGCTTCGCTTATTCGTACCACGACAGCTTAATATCAATGACAGCGATTCAGCGATCATTCAATGACATTTCACGGCCGCTGAGCTGTCATCAACTCTTAATTGACGTATAACTTGGCCAAGTTAACATGACACCTGCAGGTTATACCCGTCCCTTTCACTCTCCGGGCATGACAGAATCGAGTGAAAGAGACGGGTAGAAGAAATAAGGACACAAATCGTTCGGTCATTCACATTTAGCAATTCATTTGCGATTCAGTTTTTAGAAGGTCATGATACGAAAGAAAGCAATTCATTTGAGGAACCTATTCTGCATCGCGCTATTTTTGAATCGCTGTCTTAAAGTTGATGGTATGCACCCAGGTCACGTGTCCGTCTTACGAATTTTCGATCTGACGGTCATGTGAATGTCCTGACGTGAGTTTAACATTTTTTACCAATCACAAAAGGTGCACAACGCCACTAAAGAAGTTTTCACTTCAAAAATCAGGAAACCCGAAATAAGCCGGTTTTGAGAAGCCACTCCTCACTTGAAGTCTTCCTATCTCGACTGTGGTTCTCGTCTCATGTAGGTATAACAAGCATAGGCATGTTGTATAATAGACGTACTGTAGCAGCGAGTTCACGAATCAATCGTTGAGACGGTTATTGTATCGATCGGCCTGAATAAAACATACGTTAGCCTACCAGGCGACAGTCTGTCACACTCAGTCAAAATTATATTCAATGATTGCCTTTGAAAGTTGTTTTAAAGGAAAATGACTTACCTGCCTTGTCCGTTCCCGTGTGATCACGCATCGGGGTAAATTATAACCTCTTTGCTATTCTAGACAATAAAATGTTCTCTGTTCCAAATTTCATGTTTATTATTTTGTAAATGACGTTGTTGTTTCTGTTGAAGCTGGTGAGTTTTGTCGCCCGTTTTGCTTGTCAGCTAAAAGATGTCCTTATACGGGTGGTACGAAAAAAATGTTGGACGATTCAAAGGTATTTCATTTGCAAATCTATTTGAATAAAGAGTTTTTGACTTTGAATTTGACTTTCATCGTGAAATTAATAAACATCTACACATTGTGCATTGACAAGAGTAAGACACTGGTAACGTGTGAGGTAACGCCTCAGCAGCCTAGCATGACCGCCCAAAACGTGATATATATCGCATGATAAAGCGATTTATCGACAATCAAACGTCAAAACCCGTTGTCTTTTGACAGTTAAACGCGGTAAAGCATAAAGCGTTATATCGAGTCTTTAGTCGTTTCGCCCCACAATTAAGCGATTCGCCCCGCGGGGCGAATCGCTTCCATTCGCACTTCCATTTATGGCACTCCAACCGGTTATCTAGGGATAGGTATTGTTGATCGAAGGTAAGATAGGATAAGAAAAAATCTTGTGATAGAATTTTTAAGAAAGCCAAAGTCTCGTTTCGTTCCTAGAATATATACAAATACCTAATGATATTTTGATAAAAAGAAATTGATGAAACTTGGTCGGCCTAACAGACAGACAAGGAAAGTAAAAAATAGTTAAAATAGTACAAGTAAATCCCAGAAAACATCGCATTCGTTGACCTGATTCCGGAATAAGAAGCTTATACTTGTGTTACAAATATCAGAGAGTTTACCACGAGTTTTAAAATAAAGTAACATAATTGTATGCGAGATATAATAAATAAATAAATAAATAAATAAATAACTTCTTACATTCACACCAATTATCTAAGCCCGTGTTAATTTCATTAAGAAACTTATCATGGAAAACTTGATAACGGATAAATATATACTTAAATACTTTTTGTTTGTAAAAACATACATAATATACATAGTTAACACCCAGACCAAGACAAATAGACATGTTCATGCACACAAATATTTGACTTGTTCGGGAATCAAACCCGAGACCACTGGCGCAGAAGGTGGGTAGCCTACCCCTGCACCAAATCGGTCGTCGTAGATATAGGCAATTAAGAGCTCTTTCCGTTTCTTTTTTTATCCACAGCTGGAAAGGAATTAGCCTTTTTCATACCTGCCTGAAGTGACGATAAGGCTTAAGGTAAGGGAAGCGCACTACTCCCGGATTCCACAACTACTGAGGAACTGGTTAACCTTTTCTCTACGAGCCGGAACTCAATGGTGAAAACATCGTTATTATGGCGTCAGACTTAATAGATAAATAGAAATAGATAAGATGGTGGTAGCTAGCCATCCGGGCTAAGAACCCACTGGGAATGGAATCCGGGACCTCTGGGTCAATAGCCGGTGGTGTGAGCCACTAGACCGCAGAGGCGGTTAAAAAGTATTCGTGTTGAAGGCTAAAATAAGCTAAGCAACCTGGCACGCACTAAATGTTATTTTATATCAAGAAATCGTGACAAATTGTTGTAAAACAGCGAAACTATAAAAAGAAGTTAATATTTCGTGAATTCACCGTTTATATTCCTTTTTCTTTTGTATGATAGGTACTCTAATTCTTTGCAATAATATAACGTTATAAGCAATTGTTATTTATGAATATCATATTTTTATAGATCGTGAAGTAGCGGGCGTCGAACAATTGTATTTTTTTTCCTACACATCATTAAGTCTATCCTCAAAAGCTTGTAAAGGTTTGTGTTATGGTAAAGGGCTTTTCATTAAGAGCGCTCGAACTTTGAAATGGAATAAAACAATAATCCCACAATTTTTATATAATTTTAAATAGCATTTGATGACATTATTTATGGAATATAATTTAGAATAGAATTAGAATAGTATATAATACCAATAGAATTTTGGACGACATTTTCGCATAAATGGGGCTCAATCTCATGAATAACGCGAGTTATGTTGGCCTTCAGGGCAGCAATTGTCTGTGGTTTGTCAACATAGACTCAGGATTTCACGTAGCCCCACAGAAAGTAATCGAGCGGAGTTAGATCACACACGATCTCGGTGGCCAGTTGATGTCACCACCACGCGAGGTAACGGAGCCCTCAAACTTTTCATCCTATAAATTTAATGTTTCCCGTGCAGTATGGCAAGTGGCGCCATCCTTTTGCAATCACATGTTCCATGGTGAAATGTCATGAATAAATATATATTCCCGCCAAATTTGACAGCTATCGCTTTCCCAAGATGGCCGCTATCAACTTTCAAAGTTCGAGCGTCCCTATTGAAAAACCCTAATTAGTGTAGGCAATGAACAGATTCTTTGTACTATGCGATTATTATAAGAATAGGACGGGTTGTTGACAAACTTCACTCTGAAAAGGTACAGTTCGCAAGAAAGTGCAAAACAAAATGTAAACATTTTTTTTTATTTTGGCAGAAGGTGGTTTGGGTATTGCCACTTTAAAAACGATTTTTTTTTTATTTTTTAAATTCATCTACTCGTTATGTCGGTGCCAGACATAGCACAAAAATTTGAATAAATGTTTGGACACATGTGTAGCACGGTTATTTGAGTATTTGTTCAAAGCTTTGATAAAATACTAGAACATATTTCTTCAGTACTTTGCAATGTCAGAAGGAAAAGCCTTCAATGTAAAGACATGACGCTACAAAGGTGACGGGACGATGATTCTCAAATGAGTGGAATAGAAGAGGTGGAATAGCATTAGCAAGCATAATGTGTTTTGATTTACAATTGGCGGATTCACGAAAGGCGCCTGCCCGAGTGGCTTGCTTGAATCGTTCCCCGTGATACCAATACCTGGCGCACCCTGGTAACAGCTAGATTCTGCCGAATCTAACGTCAATCAACGTGCATAATCTAGCTGGCCAATCCTTTTACCATGATAGACCAATACAATTTTTCACTAGACCCCTTCGATAATATGATCGATGAATTTTATTGCAAAGTTGATTATAAAATTATTTTCATAACTTGAATTCCTGTTTTATTTAAATACTTAAACCAGTAAATAGAATCAAAATTCAATTTATTCTGTGTTATTGAAGCATACCTAGTATTAAAGTACCCCGCATAACAATAAGTATAAAAAAATGGGTTCAGTTAAATATCACTTAATTTGATTGAGATTCAAATTTTCGTAAAAGCATACTTTCATGAGTCCTAATACTTTCTGAAAAAATCAAGTTACTTAATGATTTGTATTTATCTGCAAACTACTCATATGTTTTGGTTTGCACGAACATCATTATTTATCGCTATGACATGATCACGATAAATTTCTTTTTTTTGCACACCATACTGAAGTGAAGTGAAGTTAGTTTGACAGCACTTTGACAGCTTGACGTCACAACATGGCGGTGTCCCTATCCTATTCTTATAATAATCGCATAGTATGGAGACCCACACACTAATTCCTCAGTCGATGAAACTTTGCTGGGTTATAAAATAGCATGATCCATAAACTTTTAAATGACTTTCCAAAAAAAAAACTCACACGGAAGTTAGGTATTTATACCTAAAGAAACAAATCTGTTTATATATTGAACCGAGTAATTTCTCAGTCCAAATTTATTTTACCAAATGAGTTAATAGGGGTTAAAGAATGAAATTGCCGTTTTTTTTCTTTTGTACATATAACTTAACAACTTTTATGATATTAGAAATATATAATTTCTTCAATATTGCGTTACATTAAGACCGTATCGAGCAACTTTTGATAATTTAATAACCACGATATTTGATTATTTACATAGAAAAAACTTATCCCGAAAGTTACGACTATTTTTGTTTCCAGAATTTTATACTTTATCAGTTGTAACTTAGTGAAAATATTTTATTTTCTCTTAACGAATGTGTCATTTAGTAGTTAAAATGTCCATAAATACGTGTGTAAAATTTTGTAAAGTTACATAATATTAGTCGTTGAATAAATTACAAAAACGTTAGTATGAAAAAAACAAAATTTATAAAATCTCCATACAAAACGGCAATTTGATACTTTAACCCCTAATATTTATACTAGTATGTGATACTTGATAAAAATCCAAAACTTTTTTCAAGCATGAGTATGCTTGGCAAAATGGTATAATTCCGTTAAAAAGTTCGACAGATACATTTTTCAGTTCAAATCACCCCAATTGTTTTATTAAAATTTGGTGTTTCTGCTGGGATATTTTTTGGATATTTCATATTATTGTTTTTATACGTTACATGAATATGTCCGGTGAAGAAAGTTTAGACGGAGCATTTTTCCTAAAAAAGATATCAATGAAATAAGACTTTCATTAAAAAATACCTAACCTTCTATTATTATTATTTTTTGGAAATTTATACCATACTTTTAATTTACTGATACTTTATCATGCTGTTAAGTTTTTTGTGACTGAGGAATTACTGTGGGGGTCAACTAGCTTCATTGACTACACTAAATAGGATAACGATAATACAACGTGTAACAAAGTTAATGTCTCAACCAGAATAATATTTATGATAGATATGGTATATGGTAGACCACTAAACTAAACTACTTTTACTATGGCACCAAATCTGAAATCGCATCTGAATATACATCATCATCATGAAATGAAATGAAATGAAATGAAATGAAATGAAATGAAATGAAATGAAATTTTATTTGCTTTGAACAGGGTACATATAAAAGATGACAACAGTTTTAAGAAAAACAATTATAGTGTGATCGCCCACTCAGCTATAGTCAATAGCATGCAAAAAGTGAATTATTAATTGAAGTTAATACAATGTCTGTTAAATAAAAATCATCAAAATACAAAAATGTCAAAATTACACGAAACAACATGTCAAGGTAAACTTATTAAACATGTCAAAATTAAACGAACGACCGGTCGTAGATAAATTATGAAACATGTCAAATTAAATAATACGAGATAAAAAAAAATGTCAAAAGTAAAAAATAAATAAAAAATGTCATTAAATTTAATTGGTATAATTCAAGAATTCTTGGACCGAGTAGAACAACTTATCCATAAGCCATATATGCAGAGCAGTCTTAAATTTATTAAAAGGCAATTCTGTAATGGACTGCGGAATCTTGTTGTATATTGCGATCCCCATGCAGTAGCAATTCTTTGTAATCCGTGTGCTTTTTGGAATTATGTCAATGACTAGCCTATTACAGTTCCTAGTATTTCTGGGAAACGTATCCTTGGCAGTTTTAAAATCGCCTAAATTCAATTTCACAAACTTCGCAATCTCAAAAATATATAGGCAAGGCAATGGTAAAATATTTAACTGGTTATAAAAAGGCTTGCATGACATATCCGGTGCAATACCACATATAGCCCTAATGCATTTTTTCTGTGCCACAAATACCCTTTGTATGTCTGTACTGTTGCCCCAGATAATGAGGCCGTATCGTAGCACAGACTCCACGTATGCAAAGTAAGCTGTAAGGGCAGTACTTTTTGTAGCTACTTTCGTCAATTTAAAAATAGCAAAAACAAATCTATTAATTTTATTGCACACCTTATTCACGTGTGGTTTCCAATCAATTTTTTGATCGAGTTCAATGCCGAGAAAAGTGGCATTACTTACTTTTTTTAAAGGATTATTTAAATAATTTACATTTAATGTCAGATTATTATTAAAATTAATATAATTTGTTTTGTCAATGTTTATGATTAAATTATTATTATTTAGCCAATTTATTATAGATTTAATTGTTTCATTAATGTCATTATTATGGTCAATTATATTATTCTTTTTATTATCTTTGGTAGTAACTACAACTGATATATCATCCGCAAATAAGATGCATTTATGTTTCGTAACTTTAGGCAGATCATTCACGTAAATTAAAAACAAAAGAGGACTAAGTATACTGCCTTGAGGAACACCAAATTTATTTTCCCTGAAATCAGAGCGGTATTTTTTTGTTACTTGTTTATCATCCAGTTGGGTGATTTCTACCGATTGCATCCTATTTTGCAAGTATGATTTAATCCAATTTAGCGCTTCACCTCTAATTCCAAAACGTTCTAACTTTATTAACAGTTGACTGTGGGATACAAAGTCGAAAGCTTTCGACATATCGAATAAAAGAACTGTGGTTAAATTTTTATCATTTATGCTACGTAAAATGTCATTTATCAGAGTAAAAGCTGCGTGTGTAGTCGATTTATTTTTCTGGAAACCAAATTGGTTGTCGTTCAAAACATTGTATTTTATAAAGAATGATATAAGTTTATTATACATTATTTTCTCATATATCTTTGCTAGAATCGATATCATTGTTATTGACCGAAAATTATTTAGTAGTAACTTAGAACCTTTTTTAAATAGAGGCTTCACAATTGATAATTTTAGTCTCTCAGGGAAAGTCCCAGTTTCAAAGGATAGATTGATCAAATAAGCTAGCACTGAAGCTATCTGATCCTTACACAATTTAATCACTTTTGTATTTATTTCATCGAACCCTTCTGAATTCGTATTGTTTAATGCCATTATATATTTTTTAATGTCATATTCATCAATAGGTGAAAGATATATAGAATTATTTAAATTGTCATTTATGATTTTATGTCCATTCAAGTCATTATTATTAAAAATATTATGGTCATTATTATTTTTATTATTGTCTTTATTTGTCATTGTTATAAAAAAGTCATTAAAAATAGGAGCTATTTCATTTGGTTTATTTACAATTATGTTTTTGTGTTCTATTTCATTTATATAATTGTTACATTGTAATTCAGGAGCCGTTTCACTTTTTATTACCTTCCAACTTGCTCTACAGATGTTTTTACTTTTTAATACATATTTATTATTTATCTGTTTCTTAGCCATAAATAAGCACTTTTTCAATAATTTAGAGTATTTTTTATACTGTGATTTATTTTGTTTGTTTGTTTTCTTATAGTATTTTAACCTTAAATTTCGATTTGTAAGACAACTCTTCCTGATACCCTTTGTAATCCAAGAAAGATTTTGCTTTGTGTTTATTTTTACCTTGTTAGTCGGGAAACAAAGCTTGTATAATAAGCAAAATCATCATTATCTTGTCAGCTGAACGACGCCCACACGAACGGGCATAGGCCTTCCGCAAGGATCTCCACAACGATCGGTCCTGCGCTGCCCGCATCCAGCGGCTTCCCGCGACTTTGACCAAATCGTCGGTCCACCTTGTAGAGGGCCTGCCCACGGAACGTCGTCCGGTACGCGGTCGCTATTCGAGAACCTTTCCGCCCTAACGGCCATCGGTTCTCCGCGCTACGTGTCCCGCCCACTGCCACTTCAATGATGTAATCCTTCGAGCGATGTCGGTTGTTTTAGTTCTCCTGCAGATCTCATCATTTTTGATTCGATCGAGCAGGGAAATACCAAGCATCGCTCTCTCCATTGCTCGCTGGGTGACTTTGAGCCTTCTTATGAGACCCATAGTAAAAGACCACGTCTCACTTCCATAGGTCATTACTGGCAACACACACTGGTCAAAGACTTTCGTCTTGAGACATTGAGGTATTTCGGGCGCGAATATATGCCGGAGCTTCCCAAACGCTACCCATCCGAGCTGGATTCGACGAGAGATCTCTTTCTCAAGGCTGGACTTACCTAACTGGACCGTCGTCTGTCCTAGGTAAACATAAGTAGTGGTCAACAACTTCGAGTGTAATGTTCCCAACATTAACTGGAGCGGGTGCAACATGGGCAATGAACATAATTTTCGTCTTGTTCATGTTCATGTTCATCTTAAGAGCCACTCTTTTTTTTTTCACACTTAAATATTCATACACAACACAAAATTTTAATTAGTACAAATGTTTCAGAGGGTGAATGAGTCCGTCAATACGAACAACTTACTGCTTGACCAATCATGAAAGTGTGAAAAAAATTTAGACTGGAATAGAATTTTGAGAATAAAATAGTCCAGCCACTGCTGCGGCATGGGCCTAGGTTTTGGATCGATAGGGAGAATGGGCCATGACTACAGAACAGAAGAAAGAACCCACGACCTTTCACTATCCGGGCGACTGCTCTAACCACTGACCTACGGAGGCGTTAAGCGACTGTTTAACGACTCCGTAGCTCAGGGGTTACCTACATTTTGTAACTATTAACCCTAGCGCCCCTGTTGAGCCGAAGGTATAAATTTCAAGGACACGCCTGAGTCGGGGTATTGTTCATTCTTTATATTGTGCTATGACGAAACTTATGCATACTAATATTATAACAATGTGAAAGATTTTTTGTCCGTCATTCACGACAAAACGGAGCAACAGATCGGCGTGATTTTTGGTATGGGGATAGTTTGGGAGGTGGAGAATAACATAGGCAACATTTTATCCATGAAAAAAAACACATTCTCGCTGGATAACGTCGTGTAGACAACGCGGGCGAAGCCGCGGGCGGAAGGCTAGTATTGAATAATGTTAATTAAATAAAATACTAACGCGACACATGATCAGGCTTCAGGTTATCCTCTTACGGGGGAGGCCTGGTGAACTGTGTAACCGGCTTTCTTTGGAGTTTCAAAACAGCCGACCGATTGAGGATTGAGCGCACTTACGCTCTTTTTTCTTCGTGCTTTATGTATTGTCATTTATGATTTAAAATCGATATTTGTAACCTTTTTCTTCTTTAAAAAAAGTCAGTCGGTGTGCAGTGCGCACCAAATAAGTCTGCGCGCGGTCTAAATCGAATACTAATACAAAAAAGTATACTGAAACTTGCGCCAAAAACGCCCCAGTTGCGCGCAGAGTTATCTGACACGAACTCTATCTGGCCACTCAATGTATTCCGATTTGACAAAATACAAAAAT
Organism: Crambus lathoniellus; assembly: GCA_949710035.1. NCBI lineage: Eukaryota > Metazoa > Arthropoda > Insecta > Lepidoptera > Crambidae > Crambus > Crambus lathoniellus. Next base: position 26,536,171 of record OX453303.1, read on the forward strand.
ACAAAATGCTTTATTTCTTTAACAAACCTAGGTGTATACAAAGTTGAGATGACTTTCCTAGTAAGTATATAAATTCCTGTATCAGGAAACACGCTTAGTTATTTCCTTGGAGTGAAGTTCAAATTATGAATAAAACGATATATTTTCAATGGGTTTGACAGCTGTCGAGCTGGTAATCTCTCGGCGGTCATAAAGTGAGATTGTTGATCGAAGTTTGGAAACCTATTTCGGGCACCAGTCTCTCACCATAAGACATAGTCTAGCCAGCCCATAATGTCAAACCAATAGATTAATCTTTTTCTGTTCCTTTTGTGCGATGAGAAAGTAAATGAATTTAATTTTAAATTTCTGAGCTCTGAAGTGCGAGTGTTTAGTGCCATCTCGCTCGTAACATAACTTTAATATTGTTTTACAGCTCTTGGTTTAGAGTCGTATTCCAATTTTAACGATTTTATAGGATCTGCTGTACAGAAGACTTCTTCTAGTCGATAAAAAAGCTCAATTCCAACTTTTGCAATTTCTGTGCTTAATAAAAACCTCGTTGATTGGAAAAGTTCTTGTATTGCAAATCTTAAATTGTTATCAGACATTTTTCGAGGTACAGTCAACATCGTATGATGAATGACACACGTTATCTCAAAAATAATTAAATGATTAAGTAAGTAAGTACTTAATCATTTTTCTTTATAAAATAAATTAACTCAACGACCAATTATTTGGCGCAGGGGTACATGAATGAATGAAAATGAAAAAAAAAATATTTCTCTTCCACAAAGTTTACACTTAGGTACTGTTTGTCCTTAAATTAAACAAGATGTGTTTATACTTAGGTAATACTTTGTGGGAGACCTGATGCCTAAACTAGACATTATAAATGCCTGTATATCCAGACATCAGGTTCCCAACCTCTCAGGTTAACTTATTTAAAAGGTATACATACATATTAAACATGTAGATAAAAACAAACTAACGTTACCAAATTACCTAGAAGTTTGATCCATTTGCATCATAGTAAAATTAAAGGACAACAAAATATTTATCATGTCATGCTATAAATTTTGAACCATTTTTAATACTTTATCATAAAATATACTTGTTTTTTTTTTTAATTTATGGAAATAAATTGTGGTTGCAAATTAATGATATTTGACCGCCGAGTTCGTGAGGTGGCCAAAGAGGCAAAAAACGGACAGGCCGGACCCTACGGACAAGCATCCTAAAGCCCGACCCTGTCTGGCTTTATTCGGACACCTGGCAACCCTGTGTGCAATTCAGAATTCAGATACTAGTGAGGCATGGTTTGTACAGTCACGAGCAAACTACAGTACAACAAGCATATCTGTTCCGGTGACAATCTTTGGAACTAAAACATTTTAAGGCGATACTCGGAAAAATCGTGCTGAAGCGAGATAGCAATGAGAAAACGACGCGCGCGGGAGCGAGACCGATTTTGCAGATTAGGCAAAAAAAACACAAAATCACTTCGTATTAAAAAACTTTAGCGATTTTTAAAAAATGCTTCTATACGATCCTTAATATTATTGGTGTCCACTAATTAAACCAATTTCTAATAGTATTTGTAACCCCATTTAAGAATAATCTTGAATTTTCGTATTTTTTCGAGCCGTGTGTCGTGTGTCGAGCCAAAATCATAAAATCGTGTTTCTGAAACTATACGATTCTAGATAAAGGTATGAAGAAATATATATCTTATTACCAGATTTGTAACAACTGTAACCGTCCTATACTTTTATATCAAAAAGTCCATATTTTTCCGAGTAGCGCCTTAATACTACAGTCCATTTTGACAGCTAATTTTGTATTGCAAGTGGCTCCTCTGTCACGACTGTCACCGGAACAGACAGCCATGTGGGACTATATGTCATTATTATAATAATGAATGACTTTTGTGTCAAATTGTTACGAAATGCTTCAATGTGACATAGTTCTATGTTGTATACATATTATTTGCTCGTGACCATATTAAATCTATGACAGAAGAATGAAAGATCTAGACGTAGATGGCGGGAAGCTAATTTGTTTGTTAATATATTATTAGGGGTTAAAGTATCAAATTGCCGTTTTGTATTGAGATTTTTGTAATTATTTTTTTTCCATACTAACGTTTTTGTAATTTATTCAACGACTAATATAATATAACTTAACAAAATTTTACACACGTATTTATGGACATTTTAACTACTAAATGACACATTCGTCAAGAGTTAAAATTTTTTTTTAACTAAGTTACAACTAATAAAGTACGAAATTCTGGAAACAAAAATAGTCGTTACTTCCGGGATAAGTTTTTTCTATGTAAATAATCAAATATCGTGGTTATTAAATTATCAAAAGTTGCTCGATACGGTCTTAATGTAACACAATATTAAAGAAATTATATATTTTTAATATCATAAAAGTTGTTAAGTTATATGTACAAAAGAAAAAACGGCAACTTCATACTTTCACCCCTATTATTAAGTAACTGTAAAGATAAGACAAATAAAATTCAAAGTTTATATTTATACAACCGAATTAAAAAAAAAACATCTATCGTACCGCGCATTGGCTAGCTCTAACTTACTGTAGGCTGAAAGTCCTCAAGTCCTTCGTCTAATATTGATGAACTTGTAACGAATACACTCTTGAATAGGATATGGCGGTTACCATTCATCGGTACCTTTGAAAAATAGCTCTTATTGCGAAGCATTAAAGATCAAGCTTCTATGTAAGCAACGAAAGGTCAGTGTTGTTTAATGTTACTGAACCAGACCGAAATTGACGTTGGAATGGAAAGCGTTCGATGACTGTTTCCGATTATATTTTAATGTCCCCGTACGTTTCTGTGTAAGGCAACGTAAACGGAAAAAAGTTGTTAGAATCCATTTTAAAGGTTGTGTTATTAATTTTTGATTGTAACTAAATGTTAACCCTAGAGCCCTACAGTGAATTGGAATATATGATTTTACTACAAGGGGTGCTGGAGAACCCCAAAGTTTATGTAATTATTTTAAACAAACTTTTAAAATATATTTCTTTTATTTATATTAATTAGGAACAAAAATAACAAATTAACCTTAAAACCTAGCTATTCAACTTAATTTGAGCACCTTTGACTTACTACAACTTAATGTTCTAAGTATATTGGAATTTTGCACTTGATGCTCTTAGTCTTGGTCTAGCGGTCTTTATTTCTAGAACAGAAACCACAACACCTTTGAGGGTGATGTTCAATTAATAAATTTTAATCTGGCGTAGGTTTGGTGAGAATCCCGAAAATAATCTCTTTGATATCCCTCCTCAAACATGACTAATTTAGGCGTTCTTTCAAATTTTCATGGGTAAGTTAAAACCACAATTCCTTAAAACTTTTTAAAGAATTGGGGAATACGAAGAAACTTTATATCTGACTTATTGTTTGCTTTCGAAATTTTTAAAGGATATAGGAATTTATACCAATTCCATTTAAATATAAATAAATAAATAAATATTTTTTTGCAATCACACCAATTATCTAAGCCCGTAGTTAATATCATAAGAAACTGTGTCTACGTGAACTTGATAACGGATAAATATATACTTATATACTTCTTGTTTGTAAATACATACTAAATATACATAGAAAACACCCAGACCAAGACAAATAGACATGTTCATGCACACAAATATTTGTCTTGTTCGGGAACCGAACCCGAGACCTCTGGCGCAGAAGGCAGGTAGTTTACCCCTGCGCCAAATCAGACGTCAATTTAAAAGTTCATAAAATATGCACAAAGGCCACAATGTCTGGTTCTTATCCGCGTTATGCATCCATTTACAAACAAGCAAAAAAAACAACGATTAATCGGTAAGACTGAAACTAATTCCTGAGTTCAAGGTTTACCAATAAATTATTTTATGATTTATCATCAAACATATAAAAAGGAAAAACAGTGTTATAAACTTTAAAAAACATAATGTAAAATAAATTCACAATACTTTAGATTTTCCTTCACTGGGGTGATTGGGAACCCCACACCACTTGTGCACACGTCCACACAATACGGCCATCATCATGTGACTGGCCAATCGCAAGTAGGTAACGCTAGGGTAAAATACGCGGGCGCATAAACCTATGCCTTGGAAATTAGAAAAGTACCTAATTAAAAAAACAAAATAGTATGGGGTGCTCAAGCACACTGAGTATAGTTCTAGGGTTAACTTTCCGTTTAATCTGCTTGTAACTATGAAAATTTAACAGCTGGTATACTTATAACTATTTATAAAATAATTTTCTCTTTCTTTTATTTATTTATTTATTTATATTTGGTACACATTACAGATTACAGTCAATACAAAAACAGTAAAAAGAAAAAAAATGATATAAAGGCTAGACTGATATCCACTACAAGTGCACACAGCATGAACAATATTATAACAAGAAAAACAAAAAAAGACTAAAAGTAACTATAAATTAAAACAAAACAAATTTTACACTGTTAAGACAATACAAGTTTAAATTGTTTTAATGATTGTTGTTATAATTTTATGTGTAAGTTATGTCGTAGGTATTCAATGGTTTTTTTTAAACTTCATTTAATGTGATAATATCACATAGGTACATCATATTATGATGTACCTACTAGCTTAGGAATTAAGTTTATTGGTATTCTCTTCAAGTAAATATGTGCCTGTTAAAATTATATTACGTACCAAATTGAAATAATCGAATGTATAGCTCATTCCTTAGTGACCTGGGGTGCACAATTTATAATATGGTTTTATTCCATAACCTCCGAAGGTAAGATGCATTCGAACTGTCGTAAATCACATGGTTTAGGCCAGCGTTTCGTAGCGTACGCAAAAAAGTTTATGCAGAGCTAGCATTGTCAACCGTACGAACTCAGTATTTCATGTAGGTTATCTACAATACTAATAGAGTACCCTAAAATATTCATTCCTTTATTTGTTACCATTAGACTGTACCATATATTGATGGTACGGTGGCAATTTCGATTTGACGTGGTACCATCAATGGTACTTTGGCAATATTTTTTTGCCGTTGTACCCTCACTAATGAAAATTAATGAGGTTTATGTTTCTAAATTTATTAATATTCAATTCATTCATTATTTTTCTCGTATTTTATTCTTTTTTCTTGTTGTAATTGCTTTTTTCTTCCCTCGATGCACAATTTAATATTTACGTTGTCTTTAATTAAAGTTTTTAACAGTTTTGATTATTTCTTATAGCCTGAATGTACCGCGGTCAACAAAACACAATATTTGCCGTGGTAACACGATGTAATGAAACGACATGAATTCAACTGATTAATTCCATATTTGAATTGTAGTCGTATTATTATTATTCAATTTTAATTTTAACTATTCAATTATAAGTATGTATTTCATTCAATTTTCAATTTAGTTTGTCTTTAATTTTTATTCTTTTATATTATTAATCTGTAATTGTATTTTTTAAATTTATTGTATATTTTTAGTTTTTTTTATGTGAATCTAATTACTGACATTTTTTTCATCTACTTAAACTTAAATAAATAAATAGTGCTTTTATGTAATTACAAGTGTTATGTATGCCGTTATTGTGGCATACATCAGAACGTGATAATGTATTGTTTTTTTTTATCAATGTATGTCATGTGGCTGTGCTTCACTACATAGTATAAAACAAAGTCGCTTTCTCTGTCCCTATGTCCCTTTGTATGCTTAAATCTTTGAAACTACGCAACGGATTTTGATGCGTTTTTTTTAATAGATAGAGTGATTCAAGAGGAAGGTTTATATGTACTTTTTATCCCGATATTCCCACGGGAACGGGAACCACGCGGGTGAAACCGCGGGCGGCCGCTAGTAATAAATAAATTAAATTAAACGACGACAAAAATAAATTACGACCGATAGTAGGTACCATTAATGGTACGGCTGTCCTTGAACGAGCCCTAAACATAATTGTTTTTCAATTGATAATCAAACTAGTGAACGTGACTCGTGCCATCTAAATGCCAGCGTATAATCGCATTAAATAATAATTACAGTATGTTGTGCTATTACGAGTCTATCGGTATAATTGGCCATTCGTGTCAATATAGGTTTTTGATGTAAGGTTGCTATGGGTTCGACTAATGACTGAGGTCGGTTCAATGTTACAGTAATGACTATGGATCGATCGGTCGCAATATAATGGATTAATATAGGTACTTCTTTAAACATTACCAATACTTTATGTATTGGTAATGTAAAGGTATTAAATAATAGGTAAATCTAAACAATTATTGCACACTATCACATACATTTATACAGTCCCAAATTGGGGAGTTGGGACCTGTGTTATGGAACTCAGAAACAACAAACGGAATACCTAAATCACATGAGAAAATATCGAATACCTATGTACTTAACTTAAATTCTTCCTCAACGGTGGTATAGTGACTAGTCGAGTAGGCATGCTACTAACCGGCAATTTAATCTAAGAATAAAAATTATTCTCGCTTTCTCGAATCCATCACCCAAAGAAGCGACGAGATTTTTGGTATCAGTATAGTTTGGGAGCTGGAGAATGACATAGTCTATTTTTGTAATATGTAACATAGTCTATGTTTTAATTTTTAGTTTTTTGCATTCACAATGCAATTTTTATAATAGAAAAATGGAAAATGAAGTATTTATAAACAATCGAAAATATCGACCCGTCTCACAACGTGTGTTGTGAGACGGGTCGTTTTTTTCTAAATACTTTATTTTCCATTTTTCTATAGTCTATGTTTATAACATTATGCAGTCCACGCGAGCGAAGCCGCAGGCGGAAGTCTAGTAGGAGTTATAGATAAAAGGGCTATTACACTTATCCTAATTAGGATGCTAATTCAGCATACATAGCTTGTTTTGATTGCATCACTTGCAAAAAATGAGCTCAAAGAATGCAATGTATGCTGAATTAGGATCCTAATTAGGATAAGTGTAATAAGCCCTTATGGACTGCTTATCTATAACTCCTACTAGACCAGCTCGATTTATTTCTTGGACTAAACTGTCGGATCTCTAAATGTTTGCAGAACATTTTTTTGCGGATATTTTTCTATATTTATATACGAGAGGTGATCGAAAAGTAAATCTTTGAAGAAAACACAGTGATAAATTATGTTTAAAGAAATTTGTTATTTTTTCATTAAAAAAACCATTTTAGATTTTTATGCAGACTGCAAATAACTGATTATTTATTATTATTACATTTGAAACGCACTTTCGTAGCTACTCTAGAATAGAATAGAGGCGTTTATTTAGCACCATAAAGTATCAAAATAAATAATTATAACTATGGTAAGTACTAGAAAGGTCTCCACTCAGTAAGTAATATGACACAAAGTAAAGCCGTGACGCTGCTGATATTCAGTGGATACCGCATTAATTAATACTTAATAATATTCAGAAAAATACAAACCCAATTTTAAAAAGTTTCGTCTCACTCTCGCTAGTTAATAAACTTTTGCGTTAAAATAACGAAGTCAATGATGCGAAGTTGCGGGAAAAGTCAGTCTAGAAATATATAAAAGCTGATCAAAAAGGTCACCATTAACTATTTGCTAATAGGACTGCAGCTTTCGAACTGCTAGCCAACTGCAAATGCAACGACTGCACTGCAGGTAAATGTAAACAAGAATGGGGATTTTGAGTCGATTTGTATTATACTCGTATATTTGTAAATAATATAATTATTATAGTGCAAACCGCACTGGTTTTCAAGATGCTGCTATCTCTGGAGGTCCCGGATTCGATTTCCGTCGGGTAAATATTTATTACTTAAATTAATTTCTTGCAACTTCACCAATTACCTAGCTTATGAGTAGTTTTTCATTAGGAAATTGTATTATATATTTGCAATTGTTTGTGTGTATAAACATATTTATTTGTGGAAAAATGGAAAATGAAGTATTTAGAAAACATCGACCCGTCTCACAACCAGCTCCGATGGGACTCGAACCCACGACCTTTCGCTTTCCGGGCGACTGCTCTAACCACTGAGCTACGGACTCGTTAAGTTAGCTCAGTGGTTAGAGCAGTCGCCCGGAAAGCGAAAGGTCGTGGGGTCGAGTCCCATCGGAGCTGGTTGTGAGACGGGTCGATGTTTTCTAAATACTTCATTTTCCATTTTTCTATAATAAAAATTGCATTGAGATTGCAAAAAACTAAAAATTAAAATAACTAATATTTATTTGTCTTCGTCTGGGTGTTTTCTATGTATATTAAGTATGTATTTACAAACAAAAAAGTATTTAAGTATATATTTATCCGTTATCAAGTTTTCCATGACACAGTTTCTTAATGAAATTTACATGGGCTTAGATAATTGGTGTGATTGTAAAAAAATATTTATTTATTTATTCAATCGTGTTTAATGAATGTTTTGCAAAAACCGTATTAAAGTTTGTTTTTTTGTTAATTCTACTAATATTATAAATGTAAAAGTTTAGATGTTTGGATGGATGTATTATGTTTGTTACTCAATCACGCCAAAACGGCTGAATAGATTTGGCTAAAACTTGTGAAAAATGTACTGTAACTAACGCCAAAAACGCCCCACTCACGCGCAGATCTGACACGACACGCACTCTATTCTAGTTGTAACTTTATGACGGTTAACTAAGGGCTCATTTATACGACGACGTTTGTCTAACAACATTACTATAATATTGTTTGGCAGTTCGGAGTAAGGCCCCTGGGTAGGTATAGCTAGTAATATAATATAATGAATTAATTTAATAATTAATTAAAGAGGAAAGATTTGATTTTTCGTTTGTTTGTTAGTTTGCAATGGAAAGATTCAAAACTACTAGACCGATTTCAAAAAGTCTTTTACTAGTAGAAAGCTCCATTATTCCCGAGTAGCATAATATATATTTTATCCCGCTATTGCCACGGAAATGGGAACCACGCGGGTATAACCGCGCGGGGTCTCTAGTTACCTCTATATACAAAGCTAAGAATTTTGAATCTTAAATGAAATAGTTATTAGGAGATTGCCTACCTTATATCATTATTTCACCATTCATGAAGTAAATATAATGAAAAACCTAATTTGTCAAAATACTACCAAATATTTCAGAATGCAACTCACTTATACATTATAAAAAAATAAAACCGCCTTCTAAAAAACCACATCAAAAAAGTAAGAAATAATTCCTCACCAAATAAATAACGTAAGTACTTTGAAGTCGGGCGGGTTTTAACAAAAACAACAAAAAATTGTACATGTTTCACGCCCGACTTCAAAGTACTTACGTTATTTATTTGGTGAGGAATTATTTCTTACTTTTTTGATGTGGTTTTTTAGAAGGCGGTTTTATTTTTTTATAAAAATAATTTTTATTTCACTCTTTTTAGTGCATCGTGCAGGCAATTTACGTGTTTTCTGGTAAATAGGTATGTGATCAAACTCAAAACCTTCTTTTTCGAAGTCGGTTAAAATACCTTGAGGTATCCCCTTATATACAAAACAAGAATCATCTAAATCGGTTTATAAACAAAGGAGTTATGCCTAAAGATACGTATTAAATTCACATAAAGTGGTAACGAAAACGACAGTATTTTCAAGATTTCCTGAAAACTACTAAACCGATTTCAAAATTTCGAAAAATGGGACCAACTTGTAAACCAACCTGATGTAATAACGTTTGAACCATTTCAATCGGTTCAGCCGTCTTCGAGTAATCGTTGGACATACAAAAAAAAAAAAAAAAAAAACATACATACAGACGAATAGAGAACCTCCTCCTTTTTGATTTAGAAGTCGGTTAAAAACGTATTTCAATCGTCATTTCTAATAGTCATTTTTAACTACTACTACTCGTAATAGAGAGGTATTGACAGCTTACCAATAACAGCTAGGCATTGCAACACATTTTGTGTATGTGCAAAGCTTCTGTTCTTAGCGAGCGTATTCGTATATTCATATATAAAATATTAAAATAAATTATATAAAGTTTTGTTAGTTAATATTTATGTTTAATTTTCTCTTTTTAAATAGTTTATTTTTAGAGTTTACATAGTTAGCAATTTCGTGATGTTTAAATTATAAGAATGAATAAGTCTCCAATTTTTAGTATAGACTTAGAAATTGGCAGATTTTTTAGATAAGTTATTTTTTGAAAATGGTGTTGTCAATGCTAATAAAATAAAAATGTTATTAATTTAATGTTCTGAAATTTTATTTGTCAACTGAAAAGTACGGAACGAAAGTAGGGCAGAGGTACCATTTGTGGCCACTTTAAGGATATTTTGACTTTTAAGCACTAAGTACTAAATGGTCTTAGGTATTTAAGAGACAAATTATATCTTAAATTATAGATAATTTATCTAAATTTAAAGGTACATTATTCAAATTTAAAAAAGTAAAATATTTTTGTATATAACACAAAATGAGTGAGAGGTGACAAATGTACCGGTTTTGGCCACTTATTGATAATAAAACTTTTGTAAGTATAGCGAAAAATCAAAACCAAACCCAGGTTAAATCAATATATTCTAATGCGCTAGAAACCAATCAATTGCAAAACAACAATTAAATTATAAAAACAAATTTCTTAAATTTTCATACAAAACATTTTTGAAAACAGAAAATTGGATTTATTGAAAAAAATTCGTATGACTTATGGAATCCTAACGGTTGTTATTATTACCTTAAAATACCTTATTTTAATTGCCTCTAGCAAAAATGGCGAAAAGTTGTTTAGAAAACTTTTAGAGTAAAAAGTGGCCAAAACCGGTACAGTGGCCAAAACCGGGGCTTCTGCCTTACTTACTACTAGAACTTATGTCAAATAGAACTATTTTGTTTTAGTTTAATAAAAAAATAAAATGGAAAAATCTCTAAAAGATAGTTGTGTTGTTTAATATTCGAAAATGTAAGATCTGTAAATGCACTTGATGTGTATATTAGGTAAAGTATTGTAATTATATTTTATACTAGTATTGTACATGATCCGAAAGGGTATCGGGCAAGCGTACCGGTTTTGGCCACTGTACCGGTTTTGGCCACTTTTTGCTCTAAAAGTTTTATAAACAACTTTTAGCCATTTCTGATAAAGGCAATTAAAATAAGGTATTCTAAGGTAATAATAACAACCGTTAGAATTCCTTTTGTCATAAGATTTTTTTTCAATAAATTCAGTTTTCGGTTTGAAAAAATGTTTTGTATGAAAATTTTAAGAAATTTTCTGGATGAAATACTTTATAAAACCTTTGTTTTTTAAAATTAAATTGTTGATTTGCAATTGACTGCTTTCTAGCGCATTAGAATATATTGATTTTACCTGGGTATGGTTTTGATTTTTCGCAATACTTACAAAAGTTTAGCTATCAGTAAGTGAGATTTTATATTATTTTTATACATTCACAATGCAATTTTTGTAAGTATAGGAAAAATGTGATAGTAAAAAACCACGAGCCCTATAAGTAGCTTTCATCGCAAATGTTTCTTTCGGATGCGAGGGTTTCCTCACATTGATGAAGCAACGCGGGCCTACAGCGTAACAAGTGATAGCAAAATTCGACGAGTCGTGTAAGCCTTTCGGTAGCTTAGTTGGTCAGAGCATCGGGCCGGATTCCCGGAGGCGCGGGTTCGAATCCCGCCTGAAAGCTACTTATAGGGCTCGTGGTTTTTTACTATCACATTTTTCCTATACTATCAGTAAGTGGCCAAAACCGGTACATTTGGCACCTCTCACACATTTTGTTTTATATACAAAAAACTATTTAACTTTAAAAAAATTGAAAATGTACATTTAAAGCTAGATAAATTATCTATAATTTAAGATATAATTTGTGTCTTAAACACCTAAGACCATCTAGTACTTAGTGCTTAAAAGTCAAAAATTCCTTAAAGTGGCCACAAAGGGTACCTCTGCCCTACTTACCTAAAATATCACATTCAATTATTGAGCTGAAATTTCAGGACTTAAATAAAGAATGGAAACTGAAAAAAAATTAACTGAAGTTCTTAATAATTCTACTATTTTTTATCAAATATAGAAAACAATTCTTTAAGTACTTAAGGTTAAAAAAAATATCAGTACTTACTGATTGGATCATCGGGATTATCGCCTTCATGCTTTAATATTTTCAACAGATCTACACTCATTTTAAATCAATAATCATCACGACAATAAAAGGTAAAACTGTGGTAAACACATTGGGAATATTTTTCTTGTGCACGACACTATTTACAAAGTCTTGAACATATTTTAGTATTTTGTTAAGTTTTTTTTAAACACAGTCTCGTATATAAGATCGCGTCCCAATATTACGGACGAGGCAGCGTGTGGCTACGCCGGCCTACGACGTAGCACTGACTACAGTCGTAGTAACTACGCTCCCTATATGCGCCGATTCATGTAGATGCGCCTTTTGCGACGAAAAATAACTCTACTTTAGTTGTATAAAGAAAAAAATATTTAAATGTTAAAAGTTTGCATTAGTTGATAAGGAAAATAACTTATTGTAGCTTAGTTAGGAAAAGCGGGGCCGCTTGTCACAAGTGTAATAAACGTAAGCTTATTAAGCTGATCCTAACCACTTTTGTGAAACTGAAATTCTTATCCTGAATATTTTTTTTCAATTTCATTTATACATTTTTTAAACATTTATAGGTATCAGCCATTCATTTTAATGTTGCCACTTTTCTTATGCTAGTTGCATCCATTTACAGCGACCGATCGTTGTAAAGATAAAAAAAACATCAAAATTACCCTCAGTTCAAACAGATAAGAGTGGCAATTTTTTACTTATTGTTTTTTGTTAATTTAATTTGATAAAAAAGTTAGTTTCAGTAACAACTGGGAAGCTACATTCGATTTATAAAGAAGAACCCGTAGCACAGTGCTACAGTATATTAGGTATATGCTATTTAGCTTTATATATACAGGGCGTCCCAAAACTATGCCACATGGAGGGAAAGTACCTTAAATACTGACGATATAGAATTTTACTGAAAGGAGACTTCATTGTTATTTTTAAAAGAAAACGAACTGCATTCAACGAATTTCAAATAATCGCCTGTCTGAACTGGGAATCAAACCCGCTGAATGTGAAAAAAAATATTTCTTTAATTTTATTATACCGATCGAAAGGCTTAATTATACGCATCTATTTCTTCTAAGTAACATAGCATCTTAAATCAAAGGGAGACTACGAAATTTTACTTTGATTATTGAATAACAAGTTTCTGCAGCATTCTAATGGATAGCCTTTTCTGTGACTGTCTTTACACTGTCTTCACAGACTCAACGCACACGACGCACATCTTCGATCATTTTGTCGGCTGAACTGTAGGGACGTAGACGCTATGGAAATCGTGCAGAGATCGCGAAGTGTTATTTTGTACTTGAAGTACAGAAAAAGAAGACGAAAGGTAGGTAGTTTTCTAGGTAGGTAGGTATTTAAAAATTAGTGTCAACTGCTTTCTACTGCTTTTACCGATTGCTGCTTTTTTATCGTTACCTACTCCCGTATTTTTCGACGATCGAAATATTCCGAATGTTTCGTAATACTTCAGAATTTTTCCTAAGTATTCCACGGGAATGATTCGGAATTTTAAACTTAAACTTATACTTACCTACCGTATTTTGTTTTTTCTTTAGACGTCATAGATGTCCAAACAGGAGCGGAATAAACATGACAGCTCACTTCTTCCCACATTTTTCTTTTTAAATGTCTATCATGATATTCTGCCTTAGAAGTAGCATAAATTGCTGGTCTGTTTTGTATTTCTTGAATTAACATCGTTACATCTATCTCTGGCGCCATGCTAATACACCGCGTACGTTACGTCCACCCCTACGAATGCAGATTGCAGACTAAAGCTAGAAACACATTTCGCTGGCGCAGCGCAGCGCAGCGTCGACCCGGGTTTGCACACTTTACTAGCGTGGCGCAGCGTTTCCTGACGAAATTTTTGATCAGTGTCAATCGAGTCGTTGCCGAGCTAACATCTGCATTATGTTTTCTTCTAATTTTGAAAACAATTTCTGTTCTTACTTAAACACATTAAATCCAAAAAAAATATGTTGATGATTACGATGATAATATGATGATGAATGAAGACGAGATGCAATTTATATCTATACTAATACTATAAATACACTTTGTTTGTTTGTAATAGATAAACTCAAAAAATACTGAACCGATTTTAGAAATATTTAGTGTAATTTATTTTCAAATCAGAATTATACATTATTTTTGTTATAAAATTAAAAAGTATAGTGTACTAAAAACACTTTAATACTGTTTTAACAGTATAATTAAGAACCCTACATGATAATGAATTGTGACTCTTCTAAACAAAAAAAATATTTTTTAAATTGTCCCATTATTGACGGCGAAATCGGAGAACATAAGTAGTAAAAAGCAAAATGCAGAGCTCCGCTGCGCAGTCCGATACCGAGCCATCTGACGATACAATGCTAGAAAGTGGTGGGAGGCCTGGCGCAATCGGAGCCGGGCGGAAACGCTGCGCTGCGCTGCGCTGCGCCAGGGAAATGTGTTTCTAGCCATACTAAATGTATGAAACCGATCGCGCTGCGCTGCGCTGCGCCAGCGAAATGTGTTTCTAGCTTTAAGTGTGCGCCGTCTGCGTTAGCGCGTGTTGAAGCAAACGTTCTATTTTTTTTGCACACTTTTAGGGCGTTTGTGCACTACCACTGAATTTTACCGATCCGGAAAAAAACGGATGCTTGTATTTTAATAATTAATCATTTATATTAGTAGTGAATTTTGTCAACGGCGCGCGGTCCGTTTTTTTCCGGACCGATATGGCAGCTATGAAAAACATATGGGCGCTTGTGCACCACACTGAATTTTACCGTCCGTCATTTTACTTTTCCCCATTCCGGACCGTTTTTTTCTGTTCCGAGATGACGGCAATGAAAAACATATGTACGCTTGTGCACTACACTGAATTTTACCGTCCGGAAAAAAACGGATGGTTGTATTTTAATCATAAATCACTACATAGTATAAAACAAAGTCGCTTCCCGTCTGTCTGTCCCTATATATGCTTAAATCTTTAAAACTACGAAACAGATTTTCATGCGGTTTTCACTAATAGGTAGCGTGGTTCTTCAGCAAGGTTTTAATATATAATTTATGAAAGTTTTGTGTAAATTGGTAGAAATATAACGATAATTGTCGAAAGTGCCGGCAAACGGCAAGCCGTCCGGGAGCTTTCAGCAAAAACGCTGCCTAATCCTTTCGAGGTTTAAAAAAATAATGAATGTTGGGATATTCCTCTTCTATAGATCTACAAAAAAGTCCGCGATAGCATATGTCTATCTTTTAAGGATAGCATATTATAGCCATTATTATCTCTTAAAAATGGTTACGAACAACGGTAATTTGCATTCGCGCGGGTGTCGCTGCGGTGAGCGTATGTGCGCGCTGTTAGTTCTAACCGTACTACGCAAAATCGGCATTTTTATAAGTACCCTCGTAAAATGAGTGAAAATAGTGATAATGATGATGAAAATAACCCCTTTACGAGCGATAAAAGTGATACCGAAGTGTTAAGAGAATGCGAAAAAGAATTACAGGATATTACGGAATGGAATATTTCGGGGAATGAAAGTTCTCAGCAAAAAAAATGCCAAAGTAAACCGGCAGAGAAAAGAACTCGTGAAGAAAGTGAAGGAAGTGGAGAATATACTGAGGATGGTTATACGACTGTGACAAGAAGGAGATCAAAGAGATTAAACAGAAGCCACTCGAATATGAATACGAATGATTTTTGTGATACCGGCTCAAGTAGTGAAATAGAAGTATGTGTAACATCACTACAAATATTACCAAAACAAATGGCTATGGCTAAACTTTTAAGAAATGAAAGTATTGAGAACATTACGCAGATAAAATACAAAAGTCCATACAAAATTCTCATTCGATTTGAAAATCGGCAGCAGGCAGAAAAGTTAATGAAATCCCATAAAATGAAGGAAATGGGATGTAGATGTCAATTAGTATCCGAAATGACCCTATCATATGGTATTGTGAAAGGAGTAGACCTAGATATTGAAGAACAGGAAATTATTGAAATATTCGAATCCTGCTTCAAAATTATATCAGTAAATCGTTTGAATCGCTTGAACTTTGAAGGTAAATGGATAAAAAGTGAAACTGTTCGTATATGCTTTAACAATCCGACACTGCCACCATACATTTCTGCCTATGGATGTAGATTTAAAGTTGAGCGTTATGTTTTTCCAGTAACTCAATGCTCTGGGTGCTGGAAATTTGGCAACATAATAAAATATTGCCCTATTAAAAAGATTAAATGTCCGAAATGTGGACAAAATCACGAAAACTGTGACACTAAAGATATTCAATGTCTTAACTGCAAGGGCAAACATTTTGTGTTAGATAAGTCTTGCCCGATTTTTCTCAAAGAAAAAGAAATTCGAAAAATAACGAGTGAACATAATTTGACATATAGAAAGGCCCTACAATTTTTCTCAAACAAAGATCAAGACGAATATAATGAACCAGTAATTAGTGAAAAAGTGGACTGTCAGTCACACATCCTACCAATGCCTGAAACGTGCCCAAAGCGTACTTACATCATCCAAAAGAGACAAAACTACGGTACAGAAAAATAAAGCAGACTCAGAAGCGGAAAATGCATCAGATACGCAAAGTGATCAAAGACAAACGAAAAGAGAATTTACAAAACCAGTGAAGAGTAGAAAAGAGCGTCGGTATGAAGTACAAGAAGAGACACAAGAAGCTGAAGAAAGTCACAGTACATCAGAATATCATAGCAACTTAGAAAAGACAAAGAAAAAATATATTTTTAAAAATCTTATAATAAAACTAAAAGAAATTGTCATATCTAATATGAACTTTGAGTAAAAGTTAGTATCAATTATTAGAATAATTTTCGATGAACTTAAATCATATGTGTTATCTAGATTTGCAGGCGGCGGCCTTATTCAATCACTATTTGACAATATTTATGGATCATAACACCTCTAAAATGTTTAATGTGAATATAGTGTAATGGAACTCACAAAGTCTAAGGCCGAAATTAATAAGTTTCAATTCATTGCTAAGACAAGAAAAAATTCATGTAGCTATTATCAGCGAAACGTGGCTTGAAGAAGATACTCTGCTAAATACAGGTGAGTATAACATTTATAGAAACGACAGAGCCGATGGTTATGGGGGAGTTGCAATTCTGGTTCACCGTTCTGTTGGTACACATTTATGCCCCATTAATGTGCCTAATCCCGAAATACAAATGATTAGTATTAGAATTCTTAATTGTAAATATATTGAACGTGTTGTGTCCATCTACTGTCCTTCCACAGTACGCACTACTCAATCAGACTGGGATAGACTTTTCTCGAGTTTTAAAAATAAAACTTTAATAGCAGGCGACTTTAATGGCCACCATACAAATTGGTCTTATAAAAATGACGTGCGAGGAATACAGTTATTCGACTCGGCTTTAGAGAATGGCTTCATATCTCTTAACGATGGTACACCTACGAGAGTCCGGCTAGTTAATCAAACTATTCAGGAGTCGTCTCCAGACTACAGTTGCAAAACTTCTGAAAGATTCGGAATAATTACGGAATACTTCTCAGAAAGTTTCTTTCCATCAGAATTTTTCAAAATAGATTGGATTAAAAATATTGACAATTCTTTTGATCTTAGGTCAATCTTGCTAGAAAATATCCCGATATGCTTGAGTCCCGCCCGTCCGACTGAGGCGAACGGACGAACGAACGAACAACTCGTGCGCGCGCCACAGACAGATGAGGAGTGACCGAGTGAACCAGAATAAATTCTAGTCTAGTGGCGCTCGGCGCGGCGGGCGGGGCGCGCAGCGGGGCGGGGAGTGGCGGGCGGGCCCCCCGGAGAAGTTTTCGCCCGCGCCCCGTCCCCGCCGAGAAAGATTCATAATGTTTCGGAATAATTCGCAATATTTCGATTTCCGATTAAAATTTATAAAGTAAACGTTGTTTCTTTAAAAACGAAGTACTTACTTATTTGCTCAGTGATGGATTGATGTTGAATTGGTTGTTATTTAGCGTAAGTAAAGTTTGAATGTTTATTTTATTCCTTTTAGCTATGTAAGGCGAAATTAACAACAAAAGTAGGTAAGTACTGTTAGCATAGCACTAAAACTAATTTTTTTTCTTGTTATTACTTTATTAGGTACTAGCGACCCGGCCCGGCTTCGTTTGAACAATTTGTTGGTGTTTCGACAGTTACAGTAATTTTAAATGTGACAACTTCTAAAGTATTCATTTAAATGATATAGGGTAAAGGACAATTTTGATTTACCTACATTAAATGGCCAAGGTAACTTATTTGGATAAGGATTAATAACGATTATAGGAGAAATTTGCTGTGCAAATAAAGTAATATTTTTAAATTACTTAAAGATAAAAATGGTTACTGTGAGTCAACCTTAGGAGATATACATATGACGCTGTTGCGGACTTTTTTGTTGGCCTTTTAATGATATACAATTCCGTAGTAAATTATTTTGATGCATTTCATTAGGTTCAGCGTTCGCAATGTAAGCGCTTGAAAAATCGTTTTTTACGGCTTCACCAAAAAACATGTAATTTTCTCTATAAAGTACATAAATACGTAAGTAATTAGAATGTTTTGTATGTATTCATAAACCGTTGTAATTAAATTTTCTAAATGACAGTGAAAGCTGCATCAAAAACCGTTGCGTGGTTTAAAAGAAGAAAGCTTAGAAACAGACAGACAGATGCATAGAGCTACTTTATTTTATACTATGTACCTACCTACCTAGTGATAGTGATGATAAGCCTCGGCACTTGCTACCAAAGAGCATGTAATCACTTGCTTGCTACTCTAATAGAAGACGACTTCTCGGTGCCGAGGTTTGTACCTACCTAGCAGTGGCGTAGCGAAGGGTACATAGGTACAAGCCGATTCTCATCAGCTTACCTTAATATCATAGATTAAAAATATGTTTTCATCAGTTTCAAGCAATTCAAGAACATTAAAAATTTGCTCAAATAATACGTACCTACCGTACGTAGGGAGGTACCTACTTTCTTCAACACTTAAAACATCTACAGAAATT
Organism: Crambus lathoniellus; assembly: GCA_949710035.1. Taxonomy (NCBI): domain Eukaryota; kingdom Metazoa; phylum Arthropoda; class Insecta; order Lepidoptera; family Crambidae; genus Crambus; species Crambus lathoniellus. The sequence goes on from OX453303.1 coordinate 26,555,281, forward strand.
TTATTTAAGAGGTACCTACCTAGATAGTAAGATATCTATCCATCCATACTTACTTTTACTATGATTGACTTTTTTTTAGCTAGGAAGGTGTTTCAAAATAAGTGTCAACTGCTTTTTACTGCTTTTTACCGATTGCTGCCTTTTTATCGTTACCTACTCCCGTATTTTTCGACGATCGAAGTATTCCGAATTTTTCGTAATACTTCGGAATATTTCGTAAGTATTCCACGGGAAAGATTCGGAATTATTCCCGACTGCAACTGTACTCCAGACATAACATTTGCTTCGAGTGATATTGCCACGGACTTGCACTGGCAAGTAAGTAGGGAAAATCTTGGTAGTGACCACCTCATTATTAAGATATCATTACATTATTTAGATAAAGTTGATACAACAACGAAAAGAAATTATAAAAAGGCAAATTGGATTGATTATAACAAAGAATTAAAGTTATCTTTTGATAGTATTTCTGAGCCCAATAACCAGGATGTACAAAATAAATATGACTTTCTGGAACAAAAAATTAATCAATCTGCTGACAATAATATTCCAAAGATTAAGTTTTGCAATAATCCGCAACAAAAGTTTTTACCGAAGAACTACTGGAATCCATCAATATCCTTACTCGTTGCACAGCGTAGATTAGCTTTAAAAGAATTTCGACAAAATCCTACTCCACAAAACTTATCACTTTTAGAAGGAAAGACCAAAGAGGCTCAAGAAATGATAAGTAAAGCAAAGTCAGAATCATGGCAAAGATTTTGCACTGATATAGACAGCTCTAGTAGTATCTCAGACATGTGGCGTAGGATGCGTTGGATAAAAGGTTATAGGAAAAATAATCATCAAGTACCAGAAGAAAAACTGGTAGATCTATTGCGTTCACTAGCACCAGATACAGTTTTAGAAAGTATGCCTTGTTTCACTTCGAAAAATTCACTACTTGAGTCAGAGTTCACCATACAAGAACTTAAAAATTGTCTTTAAAAAAAAGATACAGCTCCCGGGGACGACAATATCACGTACTCAATGATATCGAATCTACCAGAAAATGCCCTATACTTTCTACTATCTTTGTTTAACGATATCTTTCGTGGGGGAGTTGTTCCTAAACAGTGGCAGACCATCAGTATAGTCCCAATACCTAAGCCGGGGAGCGTTGGTCACAATGCTGAAATAAAGTTGAGACCTATTTCCTTGATTTCTTGCATTTGTAAACTGTTACACTTAATGATTGCTAAACGATTGGAATGGTACGTAGAAAAAAATAATATTATATCTAGCAATTCCACGGGGTTCCGAAAAGCACGCTCCTGTATGGACTCACTTGTACGCCTCGTTACTTACATACAAATAGGCCTATCCGCTAATGAACCTACTTTGGCCTGTTTCTTAGATGTTGAAAATGCCTATAATAATGTTTTAATTAGTAAAGTGGTTGAAATTCTCGACAAACTGCAGGTTGGAACATTAATTTGCAAATATTTGTGGACTTTTTTGAGCTTTAGACGGTTGCAAATAAAAGTATTTGGAGGGGAAACTATTGAAAGATGCACTAGTAAAGGTTTAGCTCAGGGAGATCCCATATCCCCACTTCTATTTAATATTGTAACTGCCAAAATTTGTCGGGAGGTTCAGCAAGTTTATGTCAGTCAATATGCGGACGAATTTGTCTTCTATGTTAGGCATAAAATCTAGATGACTTAGAGACACGCATGCAAGGTAGTATTAATTTGATGGTTGCTATTTTACAGGAAATTGGACTTGAACTCTCTTCTAATAAGTCAAAGTACTGCTTGTTTAGTAGAGGGCGCAGACAACAACACATTATATTAAGTATACAGGACCAATGTATTCTAGCTTCGGAATGTATTAAATATTTAGGGTTATGGCTGGATAGATCTCTTTTATGGAGAAAACATATCAATGAAATTTTTGAAAAGGCGCAAAAGATCCTAAATGTATTAAAAGTGCTGGCAGGTTCAGGCTGGGGTGTACATCCTAAGCATTTAAGAGCCCTATATATTTCATTGTTGAGAAGCAGATTAGATTATGGATGCTTCCTATATGACAGTAGTGCCAAAACTCACCTCTCAAAATTAGACAAGCTACAAAATCAGGCTCTCAGAATTGTGGGAGGTTTCATTAGAAGCTCACCAATACATGTCATGGAAAGTGAGGTTTGCATTCCACCTTTGCTTTTGAGGCGACAGTATCTAGCTTACAAATATTGCCTTTAGGCACAATCTTGGAAAAATAACAGCACTGTAGAATTATTTAGTAAATTAAGTGAAGAATGCACAAAAAGTTATTGGAACAAAAAGAAAAAGCCGTTATTAATAGCTACCTTTAATACAACTAAAGCTGAAAGTAATATTCACGCAACATATCCGTTGTGTATGTTTCAATTAAACGTTTGGGTTACTTATATAAATATTGTAGAATCAATTAATATTAACTTAGAAAGCATCAAAGGTGCAAAAAATCTCTCTTCATCATTCATCTTCTCAGATAGTCAAAGTGCTTTGCAGCATATAGCTCGATGCGCCTCTGGTTTCAGAGGTGTATCGATAGCTTACAGCATCCTCGCAAAGCTTCATGAATGTCATAATAGCAATAGATGCCTTAGACTTCAATGGGTTCCATCTCACTTTGGATTAAGTGGAAACGAAGAGGCGGATAGGTTAGCAAAGGCAGCTGCTTTAGAAGGAAACATGTACAACACCACACAGTTTTATACCGATGCACTTCCAAAATATAAAAGTATTGTTTACAACAATTGGAAGGAATACTTTAATGAACGCTCTAAATACAAAGGTATTTGGTACAAAACTATTCAGAGTGAGCCTCTTCGAATCCCTTGGTGCAGTAACTGTAGTTTAAGTAGACAACATGTTGTAATTATGCATAGACTTAGGTGTGGACACTATCCGACAAACAGGTTCGCTTTCATGATGAAAAAGGTTGATTCACCGAATTGTGACGATTGCGGAACAATCGACGATGTTCAGCATTTGTTGTCGGAGTGTGTTAAAAACGTGAGAGAGCGTCGAACGATAATGACTGCTCTGAATATAAACAAATTAGATTTAGGCATCTTTCAGAGCTTACTTAGTGAACCAACCTCTAGTTCAGCCAAATACATTTGTGATATGGTCAGTCATCGGTGATCGATGCCCTCGCAATCTTGCCATGAAACTTGTGATCTGTTGTATTGTATTTAAAAAAAAAAATTTTAGTACCTATGTAGTTAGCATGTTTAGGATACGATAGGACTGGCATATCTTGTAAGATAAAAGTCCTTTAAAAATAAGATTTAAAAAAAAAGTACTTTTTGAGATAAGTATATACTAATATTATAAAGAGGAAATATTTGATTGTGTTTGTTTGTTTGCATCGAATAGACTCTAAAACTATTACTGGATCGATTTCTAAAATTCTTTCACCATTAGAAAGCTACATTCTTCCCGAGTGACATAGGCTATATTTTATCCCGATATTCCCACGGTAACGGGTACCACGCGGGTAAAACCGCGAGGATCCGCTAGTATAACATATTTTCAAAACCGCACATGGAACTTTGTCTTTCATACAAACAGTATCAAGAACAAAGTTATATTTTGCTGACAAAAATGATAGTGGAATTTCGGCTAGGGATAGGCAATCGGTACGTTAAGTGGCTAAGGAACCCTTCATGGGCGAGTCCAACTCGTACTTGGCCGATTTTTATGTTCTCTTAGTCTCAGTGAGACTATTAGAGATGGATAGATTAATTCTTTATTTGCAAAAATTGAAACAGAACAAACACAAAAGAAATAGGTACGATGAAATAACAATTTGTGAACAAAGGGGCAACCTTATCGCTTAACAGCGATTTCTGCCAGGCAACCAGTATTTTACCGAATTAGCAGAAGGTATAAGATAAGATAGAAGAATGGCCAATGAGTCACACCAACACATCAAAATATGACTATAAAAATTACTGCATTCAATGCGCGTACTCGTGCAAGTAATAACAGTTTTTGTTTCATCGAAATCTGTCCAGGATTTCCAAAGTTACAGCGTTGTAAAGTTTCACCAGCTTTTGTAAATTTGCTTTCCTTGCGCGCTATTGCGATGACGTCATGTCGCAATGACATCTCCGATTGCGGCTGCTGCGGGTGATTTCCGTCCAACTGTACCTACAAAGAGTCCATCCGTGCGCAATCTTCGCGCAACCTGGTGCGTCTTTGGCGCTAGTTACAGTACATTTTCTTCGTTCTAAGGTTATGGTAAATGATTAGTATTCGATTTCGACCGCGCGCAGCCGCACTCTAAAACTGTCACCAACTGTCCATTTGACGGCCTCGTGTTATTGTTGATCGAAGTTTGACGGTTGCTATTTATATTGACAGAATACCGCCCGCCATTACGAAAGTGGATTTAATTTATTAATCACGAAAATACAACTTATGTATTTGAAGGTGTTTTTTCACATGGGCTCAATACAAAATTGATCATTGATCGACTATAAGAAAAATAAATAAATTTATTGCGAAACCGTGAGAGCGCAACTCTATAGCCAAAGGAGAAATACGGAAGCGCCAACTCTCAATCGCGACGTGACGTCACACGTTAATTCCATTGGCTCACCCGAATTTTTCACGGAGGCCGTACTTTAACGTTCAATATCTCAGTCATTTTTGAAGATAGGAAAAAAATAAAAACATATTCTTTTTTCTTGAGTAACATATTTTTTAGATATGCTAATAACAAAAATCATTGGTGTGACTCAATAAAACTATGAGAATATAAAAATCGGCCAAGTACGAGTTGGACTCGCCCATGAAGGGTCTCAGGCATCATTGAGAAATAATTTTAGATTAGAGATCTAATTTCATTTCAAAATACACAAAAATATGATTTGTTCCTAACAAAACATTCACAAAAACTTAATTCCGTACATTTACAATTTACATCAGTAACTCATTACGATCGATCGTTAAGATTTACGATTCCCAGGAATCGTATTGAAAATAGAATTAGCGTTGCCCGCGCCATCGTCTTGAATCAATATTCATCGTTAAATCATAAGCCGTTTGCCCTCAAGCAGGCATTAAGGCTGCGGACACAATGACGACGAAAGCGTCTTGATCAACATCTGATAGTATAACACACATACATATCCCTTTTTTATTATTATAGTGAGGACAAATACATTTTTATGTTAATTGTTAATGTATGTACATTAACCCTATACACAATACCTACACTTCATTTTTTGGGTAGTCGTGTAAAAAACAAAGCCGCTTCTCACCATCAGTACGGTTATACTTACGCTACTAACTAAACTACGCAAGCGATTTTAATGCGGGTTTCATCATTATTCAGAGTAATTCAACAGAAAGGTTTATAATTTATAGAAGAGAAAAGCCAAGAGTATGGGCGTTTGTGCACTACACTGAATTTTACCGATCCGGCGATCCGGTTTTTTCCGGACCGATATGGCAGCAATGAAAAACATATGGACGCTTGTGCACCACACTGAATTTTACCGTCCGTCATTTTACTTTTCCCCATTCCGGACCGTTTTTTTCCGTTCCGAGATGACGGCAATGAAAAACATATGTACGCTTGTGCACTACACTGAATTTTACCGTCCGGAAAAAAACGGATGGTTGTATTTTAATCATAAATCACTACATAGTATAAAACAAAGTCGCTTCCCGTCTGTCTGTCCATATATATGCTTAAATCTTTAAAACTACGAAACAGATTTTTATGCGGTTTTCACTAACAGGTAGCGTGGTTCTTCAGAAAGATTTTAATATATAATTTATGAAAGTTTTGTGTAAATTGGTAGAAATATAACGATAATTGTCGAAAGTGCCGGCAAACGGCAAGCCGCCCGGGAGTTTTCTGCAAAAACGCTGCCTAATCCTTTCAAGGTTTAAAAAAATAATGCATGTTGGGACATTCCTCTTCTATAGATCTACAAAAAAGTCCGCGATAGCATATGTCTATCTTTTAAGGATAGCATATTATAGCCATATTATCTCTTAAAAAATGGTTACGAACAATGCGGTAATTTGGAAAGCTATTTAAACGGATACAGTATTAACCCTTATCAATCTAAATACGTTAGTTGCTTTAAGCATTTCATGCACATTATTTTACTCTTTTACACCATATAATTTAAATGAATATCTTAAGAGTTATCGCAAATAAATTAACGCACGCCAAAATAAATTCAAGCGCCTTTCTCGATTGACGACCGATTTGGCGCAGGAGTAGGCTACCCACCTTCTGCGCCAGTGGTCTCGGGTTCGATTCCCGAACAAGACAAATATTTGTCTGCATGAACATGTCTATTTGTCTTGGTCTGGGTGTTAACTATGTATAATATGTATGTATTTACAAACAAAAAGTATTTAAGTATATATTTATCCGTTATCAAGTTTTCCATGATACAGTTTCTTAATGAAATTAAAATGGGCTTAGATAATTGGTGTGAATGTAAGAATTTATTTATCTGTCTGTCTGTCTGTTGTCCGTGTTTCACGCAAAAACTACTAATCAGTAAAATTCAGTGTAGTGCACAAACGCCCTATGGCGGCGTTGTCCTAGAACGCGACTACGCGATTATCGCAAGTTCGCGCGAATTTTAATCGTACGAATCCGCGACCAAACATACTGATGTCAAATTGGTGTCATAATAAAATTTCGCGCGATGCGGCTGCGCGACTATAATGTTTTGTATTTACTCAAGGGCCCCACAGACTATCAATCGGCTTGGAGTCCTAGATCGGATAGACCGTCTGCCGTTCGAGACCTCCATCGTCCCCACACTAGACGATCATTGCCTGTCGACAATAGTCGAAAACCGGCTTTGAGGCCACACACAGTTGAGACGTCAGTACCCCTAGTGTAAGTTTTTATGTCAAAAAACACAAACTATCGCGATTCCGTATTTATGTCAATTTGTATGAAAATTGTATCAGCGGCGAGTAGCGCGCTTATGCAGTTTTCATACAAATTGACATAAATACGGATTTGCGATAGTTTGCGTTTGCTTTACATAAAAACTTACACTAGGGGTACTGTTTTACTTTTAGTCAGTAGTTTCTGTCCGGCTGATAACTGTCGATATTGGCCCGCGCCCCCATGCGGCCACACTATGCCTGCGCTTTAGCTGTCAGTCCTAAACGTTAAGGCCCGTGGTATCGCCAACGACCTTGGGCATAGAAAAGTGGCCTAATTTTCACGCCCGCTACCCGCACCAAAACAGTAGGGCTAACACAACTTGAGCGCGACTCGAGTGAGAAAGAGTCGGGGGCACTTTCAACCAATCAGATCGCTCGTAGATAGCGCGCGTGACTCAAGGCGACGTGCTGATTGGTTGAAAGGAGCGCGACAAAGAGTCGCGCAAAATTGTGCTAGACCTACAGCTTAAACACACGTTTCGTCAAAACTATGTATTATTTTAAAACGAAAAATGCTCAGTTTTAAGTTAAAGAAGTTGGCAATCTTTTCCTGAAAGAAACGTGAAAATATCACTTGTAGTTTAGAAGCAGTAGCGTATTTCAAGTTGAAAACAGCTTCATTTCAATGTTTTTTTTTAATAGTATCTTAAAGACTATGTTTTTTTTAAATGCTCAGATTGAAGTTTATATATCAATATTTAATATATATTAATTCTGGATTCATCAGTAGGCTAATTTATGAGTTTTAGGGCCTCAAAAATGATCGTTTCACGACTACATGCACCTTAAAGGGAACTGTGTGTGTCGACAGGCCCTTACTAACAGGCGGTATGATTGTCTGTGGGGCCCTTAAAATGCGATGGTCGCATCGCTTGTTCGCGCGATGATCGCGTAGCCGCGTTCTATTAGGAAAACGCCTAAATTTTGCACCCGTACGAAGCCGGAGCGAGTCGCATGTTTTCATAAATTATTTGAATTTGAATAATTTATTAGGGCCTACTACTAACATTCCATCAGAACCTTCATCCGCCAGAGACTCGCAACCACGACCATTTACTGTCCGGGCCACGTCCGAGCGAAATGTCGCACGGACAGTGAAAGGTCGTGGGTTCGAATTCCATCGGAGCTAGTTGTGAGGGGTGTGTAAATAACATATCGTATAATACTTACAAAATATAACAACACATTCGTTTCGTTTTGAATAATGAACATTTGATATAAAAACGTTTCATATAAGTAATAAACATTTACTGTAACTTTCGATCAACAATAACACCTAGTTACACTTACATTGTATATTATTTAAAACATATAATAATATACAGCCCCTGCCATAAAAAGCCACAACGGTGACAAAACAATTGATGATAGGTTAGGTTAGGGTAGAACTATGAACAAAACAAAGCGCGAGCCGAGCGAGCGACGCGAGCGTGCAGCGGCAGCGGCTGGAGAAGCGCCAGAAGTAGTTATTCGTTTATTATACGAAATGGATGTTATATGAAATGATTTTATGGTCATAAATGGCTGCCGCTGCACGCTCGCGTCGCTCGCTCGGCTCGCGCTTTGTTTTGTTCATAGTTCTACCCTAACCTAACCTATCATCAATTGTTTTGTCACCGTTGTGGCTTTTTATGGCAGGGGCTTTGACCCCCGAGCCCCCCATTAGGGGGCACTGTGACCCCCGTACCCCCTGCTCCTGCTTTCCCTATACATTTAATTGACTAATTGATGATTATATGAAACAAAATTATATCAAATGACCGTTATTAGCAATTAGGTTTTATATAAAATATTTTTATATAAAACGAGCGATATGTTAAATGATATACTTAGGTACCTATAAAAAATGATGATTATATTATGTAATAAACATTATGTAAAATGAAATTAGTTGAAGTGTTGTTATGACTAACGTTTATTACGTCATAATATGAACGTTATTGAAATTAATGATATTATATCATTCATTACGCACCCAGTTGAGAGACGGGTCGATTTTTTCAATAAGTTACTTAATTTTCAATAATAAGAATTGTATTTAAAAAAGTTAAAATAATTTGAGACAGTCAATAACTTTGGTATTTATAATGTAAAGTTCGAATATTAGGATAAATTAAATTAAATTAAATGAATTAAACTGCATTCAGATACCGTAACCGGAATTACGGTATCTGAATGCAATTATTTATCCTAATATTCGAACCAAAGTTATTGACTGTCTCAAATTATTTTAACTCTTTTAAATTAATTTTTGGCTATGTTTATCTCACGCAAAAATATTTATGTATCTTTTTAAACTATAGTGAATTTGATTTAAAGGTATTCCGCCTTTTCTTAGTACTGTACTCTGTTTTAGTACAAAGTAAACCTTAGATTCTAATCGCGATAATTTTTCCGATATTGTTTTCCGTATTCTGATAGGAAATAAAAATGCGTCTTTGGTTGACGACACGCTAGTATCTTAAAATAAATAAAAAAAACTATAACAGCCATGTTTCAGGCATTAAAAGATATCGGTATTAGGTAGCCAACATAAAAATTAAAGGGGTCTTTCTTTATAAAACATTTCTGACAACAAAAACTTTGGTACCGTAGAACCGGGTTACCGGGTAGGTCCTGTGGTATGAACTTTTATCTATCAGCTGCAGGCCATTCTCGATGGATTGAAAGAAGTATTATTAAGCTCAGTTGATTATTATATTGCAGAACAAAAAGTAAAAAAAAACTATTTTGGGTCAAAGTTACCCAATGGTCAAAGTTACCCCTAGGGTCAAAGAAACTGATTTTACGGTAAGTCTTTGTTTATCTCACTCACAGGGTTTGCATTATTCTCTGATGTAATTTCTACTAAAGAGTTCCTAACTTGGATCCTTATGTATTGTGACCTTATTTGTCGAAAATGTTAAACAAACGGACATGAATTTCGAATAAACCTCATTTGTTATAATAATTATTTTGACGCTTGGCAGAAAGCACATTCTTGCATACAGTGCATGAAGCTCGACTTAATACTGAGGTAACTGGAGAGTGCAGTACGAACAATTTTTTGAATACCACAAATAACACAATGGCTGTCTTCCGTCTCACCTACACTTTAAAAAAATACGTATGGTCATATGAGACAGCTGACAGCCACTACATACATAAATGTCAAATTTGCTGGCGACACTTTTTTATTCAGGGTGAGAGCTCCAGTTACCTCAGAGTATTAAGTCAAACTTCATGATACAGTGCCACAACCTTTTCTGTGCCGGTGACAGCGGCGCTACGTACGTTTTTCTTTTTTTTGTAGTAATTTAACCGGCCCTGACTTCTAAGAACTTCAGTCGCCAGCAGCGCTATGGTTGGACATCAACTTGACAGCAAAATGACATTAAAAAAAATCACGTTAGTTTCACATTTTGGCCACCGGCACAGCAAAGTTTGTGGCACTGTACATTAGTTGATTTTTATTCCGCAGCAAAAGGGACACAACCATGAAGCTCGACTTAATACTGAGGTAACTGGAGAGTGCAGTACGAACAATTTTTTGAATACCACAAATAACACAGTGGCTGTCTTCCGTCTCACCTACACTTTAAAAAAATACGTATGGTCATATGAGACAACTGACAGCCACTACCTGCCACTACATACATAAATGTCAAATTTGCTGGCGACACTTTTTTATTCAGGGTGAGAGCTCCAGTTACCTCAGAGTATTAAGTCAAACTTCATGGACACAACCAACACAAATCCTTTTTTCAGCGTTTTACGAGGATTATTCCCTCTCATATTATGCTCTTGTTACTTTAGGGAATAAGTCAAGTTATAATATTGTCATTTTTGAGTGAATTGCCATAGGATAATATTTTATTATTTATCAAATACAAACTTTGATATTTTGACAGATTTTTACAGCATTTGGCTGTGATAAAATCAATAAGATGGTAAATGCTTAACTAAACGTTCCTTCTTAAGAACAGGAAGTGGAATTAAAACTGATACTGTTAATAATTATTGTTATTTTTGAAGAATTTATCTTATCATTATTGTTTGTTATTAATAAAATAATATGTTAGCTATTTTCGAGTGGTTTTCAAATCATTTGGCTATGATAAATATTTAAAGGTTGATAAATGTTAAGAATATTATGTCGGACTGTAACATTACTTGTTTCCAAACAAGATGAGAATTTAAAACTGATATTTCTTACAATTTGCGATGTGTTTCTTGATAATAGATAGTGGTGAATCATTCTCATAAGTTTCAAAAGGTTTTAAAAATGGTTTAATAAAAGTATCATCCTTGTTAATGTTTTTTAAGGAATTGTCAATAAAGATATAAAAGCTAGCTTGGCGGTAAAACGAACAGTCTTGTGGTTCGAGTCGTCAGCACTGTTGAGTTAAGTATACCCCCCTGTAATTTTATATTTCTCTGTTACTGTTTTTCTTTGCTATCCAATGCTAATGTATTGTCTGGTAGATGTTGCGGAAGTTATTCTTTTGTTAAAGGGATATACTTGTTTATTACTTGATAATATTAAATTAATGTTGTCCTTAGTGGTTTTGTATAAATGATGTGAGTACGGAAATAATATGAAGTAACAGTTTATAGCAAATGCTTGATGTTATTCCTAAATGTTGTTTAATCTTTTATCATGAAAAGTAATGTGGTTGTAAATGTTAATTACGATAAAATGTGTTGTTTGTCCAAAAACGACATAATTATTTTGTAAATGTCGTTGTTTCTGATAACGCTGGTGAGTTTTTTTCGCCCGTTTTTCTTATCAGCTAAAAGATGTCCTTAACGGATGGTAGGTAAAAAATTAAGGACGAATCAAAATAATAAAATGCTTTTAAATTTTTATTTGTGTTTTACTTGATTCTGGCCTTATTGAAATATAAGCTTTATGGTTTTATTCTTAGTTAATTGAACAGTTTACAGCTTTTATCAGAATAGTCATATTTCCATACTTTCTCTTTAAAATCTAACACTCTCATATATGATGTGTCTGTATCATGTGTATAAATTGTGTATAATGTTGTGATTGTCTAACTTGTTGATTTATTTAGCACAAATGCACTCATAATCGTGGTCTGTGGAATAAAGACCGAACAACGCTGCCGTGGTGTCGTGTGAGTCGGGTCGTTACGTTCCCTAAAATATGGTTGAGCGAAGCGATGGCTGTCTCATGCGTCATGCTCGTGGACAGGTGCTGCCAGTGGGGTGGGTCTGCTCATGTCTACTTGTGTTAAAGGTGTTTGGGATATAGTTTATAATAGTATTATATAGTTTTGTGAGCGAGCTGGTGTGTCTCATAGTAATTTTGGTACTCGTGTAGTCGTGTCTTACAGTAACAGCAATTTTTCTAATTATTGTTTTATTTATTCAAAAATTCCTTTTATTTGTTAATACTTATAGATTTGAATGTACGGAGCAGCTTGCAGTTTCCTTTTTATTAATCCTTTATTATAATGTGAATAAAATTAAGATTACCTAGTGTGTCCATAAAACTAAGTGATTCCTTGTTTAGTTGAAAATTGTTTACTGTTTTAGTTAATAAGCAAAATTGTACTTAATTTAAGCGGTATTCTGTATTGTGATGGAAAGTAACCTTACTATTATGTGAAGATCATTTTTCAAATTAGACGACTCTGTATAAATTAAAACAGGGAGAAAAAAATTGCCCTTGGCGAGTTACTTGGCGGTTCTTCTCGTTACAAGGTCTCCTGCCGTAGGATTTGCGAACCGATGGCGTAGCTTTATTGACGTTCATAAGTGTTGTTAAACAAACCTAAATTGAATAAACGAAATTGTTTTTTTTTTTGTTTTGCCTTTTCTATGCTCCGCAGCAACTACACCTTTCGTTCCCTAACAGATTCGATCTCTTACGGCGATCGTGGCTTTTCTTTACGTTAAAATTCTCCGCCTCGCAATAGGGGCCTATTTAAAAACTTGAATATCAAGAACTTTTATGAACTTTTTAAGAAGATTATTAGACTGAAATATGCCCTAAAAATCCCTTATAAACTCTAGGGCAACTTTCCTAGAATACGACGAAATTAACAAAAGCTTTGTTTTTTTTCTTGTCTGAAAAATATTGCCACAGATTATGTTGACCAGATAAGCTTATCATGATGCAGATATAGTTAAACACAAACCTTATTTCTGTCAAGATACCAAAGACTGGCCTCCCTTTTTTAGCTGTGGCATCTGTTTCATGAACGTTTCGCGTTAGCTTCTATATTAATTTTGCAAATATTAAATTTCGTCGTTTCTGTACTGTGTGGTGGACACGGGCCTAAGTAAATGTTTACATGAAATTAAGCTTCCTTACAGTAAGGCGGTTCACACACTCACGCCGCGCCCCGTCGTCGGTCGCGCAGCGCAGATCTTCATACTGCGCACCCGCCGCGCCGCGCCGCGTTCCGTAGACCGTTCTGCCATTGCGCCATCGCGGTAATTCTATGCAGCGCGTCTTGACCACGTTTACGTCCTGAAGTTTGACTTCGTATTGCTGTAATAACATACGTAATGACACAATACGAAATTACCTGACAAAATAGACTGTCGTATGAAAACTGTTTTAGCTCCAAAGATTATCACCGGAACAGAAAATGTTGTCGCACTGCAAACGCCGCACGTATCAAAAACGGTATTGAACGTCGCGTGAACGTCAACTGAACGTACACCTGACTAATGCGTCATAAGATTACCGCGATCGGGGCGCAGCTCCCCATACTAACGTAATACCAAAATGATTTGAAATTAGAGCATTATTTTCTGAACTTGCGATGATATTCGGATTAAGACAGTATTTATCTAGGTTTTCATAAAAAAACCTAAATACTTACCCAATTAAAAATAAATGAGAATTGCAATTTTGAATGAAAAAATGTAATTAGCATTTTTTTATTGGGTAGATTTTGGTTTTTTTTAATAGAAACCTAGATAAATACTGTCTTAATCCAAATAATATCACAAGTACAGTCAACCCTAATCAAGTTTTAAAATATTTATGTATTACGTTTGTATGGGTGACTGACGTGACGTGGACCTCTTACTTAAGTGTGTTGGACGAGGAGTGTTTTCTACACTAATTGATACGTACTTGCTTACCCTGCAATTCCGCGCTATCCCGCGCTCCGCGACTGGATGTGTAGCAGTGTGAGAATAACCTAAGACTCGGCACAAACAGGCCACTGAACACAGCCATCGGTGGCCAGCAACAAACACTTTACACGATTTTTCTTACATATTTAGTAGGGTCTCGCCACACACTTGTGGACTGTGGCGGCCACGCACTTCAGAATAATCGAATTAACAATTTGTCGCTGGCCTCCGAATGCGATGGTGGGTGGCCCGTTTGCGCCTAGCCTTAAGGATATGAAGCGTATTATTGTATGGCCAGAACTTCGCAGACCTAATATAATAGCATTTGCTTAGCCTTTGATATTTTTATTAAAAACCCTCTTTGTATGAATCTTGTCACAAAGTCTTTTTAATATTCTTTAGAGGTCTGCTAATGGCTAGCCTTACCATGATGATGATAGTAAGCCATGATTTTTTTGTAACTTTTGCAATTTTTTTATTTTTGGAATGCGGTTTTCGATGTTCAAAGGAGAGACAAACTCGTCGTACTGTAAAAATACACTATAATATGTGATACAGCATGGACCGCACTATTGCTCTTTGTTTACTCAAAGGTCGAGTTCGAACGACCATTATAAAAACAAAACATATCGTAAAACTGTCAAACAGTTTTAGTTTATTGCTTTCGTTAGTCAGCTTATCATAAATGTAACCAAAGACGGCCTAAGTATAACCAGATGTTCGGGATAGCGATAGAGCGCACTTTAGTGCTTTGTTTACATAAAAAATGGGTCATTAAAAAGGACCCTGGATGCTAAGAGGCTAGACCACAGAGTCGCTTAAACCTACCTTACCTATTTTTGTAATTCTCTTGCCCTCAGTTTTCCCTTTTACAAATAATTACTTGTGAAAGTGTAAATCGGGTTAATAGTCAGTGTTATTAGCCGCACCAATGAAACTTCTTCCTGTGTACCTTGGGTCTTAGCCAAAATTAGTTTCCACAGCACTTTAACTAGGAAAAACTCGTTAGTGGTTGGAACTGTGCAACGCAGAACGCATTCTCTTTGTTTGCCCCTGTATTCTTAGTACTTATATGAACTGTAATCAAGCTATGCTTTATTCATGAGAATATTTTAATTTTGTTTACCTTAAAACTGTAGCTGGCTGGAAATACGGGGCAGATATTTTTAATGCTTTTTTATTTGGCTCTAACTCTAGAATAATCTGAGAACAAAGCTGTACATTTCACTTTCTCTGTTTTTTTATTCACAACGGGGTAGCACTTAGCCTCCATCACACTTGATGAAAACTGCAAATAAGGCTGAAAGTGGACTACCCACTCCCGGAGTTCTCAACCTCTGAGGAACTGGCTGTCTTATCTCTAAAAGCCAGAGATCAACAATGCAGCGGTGTGATTCTCTAACGAAGTACATCGGCGTCACAGATCACCAGATCGTCGTTCACTTCGATTCTTTATGTCAAAATTCATGATACACAAGTGAAAATCAAGCGAAAAAGAACGTCAAGTTTCTTGATTGAATCTTAGAGAATTGCACAACTGAAAATGTTAGAATAGATATATAATTAGATATTAACTATATAGTAGTAGCATCTACCACCAACCAAACAGAAAACATACATATGTACCCCGACTGGGAATAGAACTCGGAATATCTAGGTCTGATACCAGTGCGCGGTGGTGTGTAGGTACAGTCAGCGTCAAATTGATATAAGCGTCTAGAGTAGTCAAAAAGATCTGAAAAACATGAACGCAATTTGATCTAAGCAGTTCGAATCATCATATTGTTGTAATCGCGCAAGGTGTTCAAAATATCTAGGCACTCATTGTTTCATATTTATATAAGCAGTCAGAGTGTTCAAATTGATCTAAGCAAACAAAGCTATCAAAACATCTGTGCATAATGTACAACACCATAGTGCACAGATATTTTGAGAGCTTTGTTTGCTTAGATGATTTTGAACACTCTGACCGCTCATATAATTATGAAACCATGAGTGCCTAGATGTTTTGAACACCTTGCGCGCTTACAACAATATGATGATTTGAACTGCCTAGATCAAATTGATTTTATGTTTTTCAGATCTTTTTGACTACTCTAGACGCTTATATCAATTTGACGCTGACTGTACCACTAGACCACAGAGGCAGTTAAAATTTCTGATGGCAAGTTGCAAATTAATAAAGTAAAATTAAAATGGCAATACAAACACGACCGAATATTCAGTCGTGATAGTACGCACGGTAAGCACACGGTGGACTCGACTTAAGCCTCAACATACGGTTTAAGGATTTTGAGACAACATAAAAAACAATAGGTAATCATGCCATAGTTTGTTAGGCTATAATTTTGTCTTCGACATCCTTATCAGTTTCTGGAAAATAAGACCTATTAGCATTAAGTCTAGTTATATGTAATTAATGCAATTTATATTAAATATTTAAAGAAAGAAATAGTATTTCTGCTACTGAGTTCAGCTGTCTGGAATTATATTTCAGACTAAACTATAAGCGACGCTTTCAAGGACGTGTTCGTTTCAGAAACACATATCAAATGGAGGCAATGATCACATTTGTTCCGGCGTCTGGTAACGAACGTTTAAATGTTCCGCTCGTTACACCGTTGTGTAAGCTGTCGTTCGCAGATAACTTAGTGTGACGAGCATAATAGGTCCTACCGAAGCATTCGACGTTCTTATTCGCTTGAGTTGACTTCGGTTTGGTTGGTGGTAGGACTTGATATAAGTCCGCCTGGCCAGCTACCACCATCTTATCTAAGTCTGACGCCATAACAACGACGTTTTCAGCATTGTTGTGTTCCAGCAGTTAGAGATAAGATAGCCAGTTCCTCAGTGATGAGGATTCCGGGAGAAGTGCGCTTCCATCTTTAGCCTTATCTTTTCGGTGAGACGAAGGCTAAATGCTACCCCGTTTTTTTTGTACTGGGTATAAATTTGACCACCATCCAGCTTAGCAGTCTAAGGTGTTGTATACCCAGAAGGTGCCCATTACACTCACTTCACTCTAAAACTAACTTTGAAAAGGGAAATTGTTCACTCTAACTTTGTAAAGGCAAAGGCTATCATAATCGGTGCACACATTCCAATCTTTAGCAGCTCGCATTAAAAATGAACTAGCAAAGCGCTTAGTACTGACAGGTGGAATATTGTCTACGATGTAAAAGAAATTGTAAATAAAATACTTTCACTTAGGTAATTAGGATCTTCTGCTGACGGTGTCACAGACACCCTAACGTGCTGCTATACGGAGCGTCCCCAAGAGTAGTTCGTCTTGAATATTGTATCTTGACATGAACCTCGCAAGGAATTCACGGAGTCTGAAATAGTTCTTTATGAAATTTTATTGACATACAAGAAAGGAAATGTTTTGTCAAAATTGGTCTTTTATTCCCATCGTTGTATAACTTTTGACATACAACGAGAGTGTGGATTTGTAATCTTGGTTCTAGGTATCTCAATTTCAACTACTTACATGCTCGGCTTCGCACAAATGCAACGTAGATTATTACACTTATAAACCTATTACTTAAACTTCAAAACTCGACTGTGCTCATTAATCATATTTCTCTACATACAATTCTAGATCGATAGCCTGCAAATAAATAAACAATAAGTATTGAGGCTTACCCCTTTTAATCCCCATAAACTGAAATATGTCTGCCAGCATAAACTGTTTTTGCTTTGACTACCCTTGTTTCATTCAAGTCTTGCCAAACACTGATGATATATTATTTCGCTACTCACTATTATCTTATTAGTGAAGAGAGTTATTTAGTGAATAGATCATCATCATCATGTCAGCCGAACGACGCCCACTGCTGGGCATAGGCCTCCCCCAAGGATCTCCACAACGATCGGTCCTGCGCTGCCCGCATCCAGCGACTTCCCGCGACCTTGACCTCTAGGTCAAGGTCGCGGGAAGTCGCTGGATTGAAGTCGAAGTCGAAGGTCTACCTTGGGGCCTGCCCACGGAACGTCGTCCGGCACGCGGTCGCCATTCGAGAACCTTTCCGCCCCAACGGCCGGTGAATAGATAATCACTTTATATTGCTTTATTTAAAAAAAAAATAAGGTATAAATGAATTGTAGAATAAAAGTAAATGGACAGCTGAGTATGGTAACCACATATCCACGGCCTACATTATTAATTAAGTGGGATGTTTAGATGAACGCCTCTAGGTTTCTATAGTTTACGAACATAAAATGTGACGCATTACCGTAAGTGATGGTAATCAGCACAATATCAACAATGATGTACTTACCTATAACAATAGTAATACGTATTCGTACAATTCGTTTTTTTTTGTTAATGGAAATGACTTTAAGGCGATACTCGAAAAAATTATGCTGAAGCGAGATAGCAATGAGAAAACGACGCGCGCGGGAGCGAGACCGATTTTGCAGATTAGGCAAAAAAAAAAGACAAAATCACTTCGTATTAAATAACTACAGCGATTTGCAATTAATAAGTTAGTTCCATGAAGGAAAATATTAGATTTATATTTTAATGATAGGTAACATAAAAAACAGCCTTCAAAAAAACCACATCAAAAAAGTAAAAAATAATTCCTCACCAAATAAATAACGTAAGTACTTTGAAGTCGGGCGTGAAACATGTACAATTTTTTGTTGTTTTTGTTAAAACCCGCCCGACTTCAAAGTACTTACGTTATTTATTTGGTGAGGAATTATTTTTTACTTTTTTGATGTGGTTTTTTTGAAGGCGGTTTTATTTTTTTATAAAAATAATTTTTATTTCACTCTTTTTAGTGCATCGTGCAGGCAATTTACGTGTTTTCTGGTAAATAGGTATGTGATCAAACTGAAAACCTCCTTTTTCGAAGTCGGTTAAAATACCTTGAGGTATCCCCTTTTTACCAAAACAAGAATCATCTAAATCGGTTTATAATGAGTTATGCAAAGGAGTTATGCCTAAAGATACGTATTAAATTCACATAAAGTGGTAACGAAAACGACAGTATTTTCAAGATTTCCTGAAAACTACTGAACCGATTTCAAAATTTCAAAAAATGGGACCAACTTGGAAACCAACCTGATGTAATTCCACCATTTCAATCGGTTCAGCCGTCTTCGAGTAATCGGTGGACATACACAAAAAAAAAAATAGAGAAAAAACATACATACAGACGAATAGAGAACCTCCTCCTTTTTGATTTAGAAGTCGGTTAAAAAAAAGCTACACTGATTTGTTGACAATTGGTTTTCTCATCTTCTAATGCCCGGGCTTCACCAGCGTCTAATGCTATTTTAATTAGCGCGCTATTTGATATAATTCGCAGGTGTAGCCGGGTCTTAGCGCACAAGAAAAAATGCTTCTATACGGTCCTAAATATTATAAGTGTCCACTAATTAAACCAATTTCCAGTAGTGAAAGTAACCCCATTTAAGAATAATCTTGAATATTCGTATTTTTAGAGGTCTTTTCGAAAAGAAAAAGTGTCGAGGCAAATCATAAAATCGTGTTTTTGAAACTATACGAATCTAGATAAAGGTATGAAGAAATACATATCTTATTACCAGATTTTTAACAACTGTAACCGTCCTATAGTTTTAAATCAAAAAGTCCATACTTTTTCCGAGTAGCGCCTTAATGGAGACATGTAGGTCAGGAATGTTTAAGATTTATTTTATTGATAGGCAGTTTCCTCAGTGGTTGAGGATCTCGGGAGAAGTGCGCTTCCATCTTCAGCCTTATCTTCACTGAACATCACGTGCCTTGTTCGGCCTCAGTGCTACCCTATTGTGGATAAAACAAAAAAATGGGGTTTCATTTCTCAAAATATTCTGAATGAAAATAAAACATCCTGTAAAAATCTAGCCAGAGGGCCAAGTCAGCTAACGTTAAGTCACAAACGTATCTTAATCTTGCTTCAATTGTAGTTAAGTTGTAGTGCTCTTTAAAACACTAGTTACAAGAATTATGACATCATGATGTGATGTGAATGTAGTGTGTGGTGTGACCATCAGTATTATTGTGAAAAAAGTACACATTTCGTGTAGCTAGTGTGTAAAAAAGCACTACATCTGAACTACAATTGAAACACGATTGAGACACGATTGTGACTTACTTAACGTTAGCAGACTTGGCCCCCAGGATGCATACCATCAACTTTAAAACAGCGATTCAAAAATAGCGCGATGCAGAATAGGTTCCTTGAATTGCTTTCTTTCGTACTATGACCTTCTAAAAACTGGATCGCAAATGAATTGCTAAATATGAATGACCGAACGATTTGTGTCCTTATTTCTTCTACCCGTCTCTTTCACTCGATTCTGCCATGCCCGGAGAGTGAGAGGAACGGGTATAACCTGCAGGTGTCATGTTAAATCGACCGGGTTATAAGTCAAATAAGAGTTCTTGACAGCTTAGCGGCTGTGAAATGTCATTGAATGATCACTGAATCGCTGTCATTGATATTAAGCTGTCGTGGTACTAATAAGCGAAGCAGATCAGTATAGGTCCTAAACAAAAATTATTTTTATAAAAAAATTGAACCGCCTTCAAAAAAACCAATTCAAAAAAGTAAGAAATAATTCCTCACCAAATAAATAACGTAAGTACTTTGAAGTCGGGCGTGAAACATGTACAATTTTTTGTTGTTTTTGTTAAAACCCGCCCGACTTCAAAGTACTTACGTTATTTATTTGGTGAGGAATTATTTCTTACTTTTTTGAATTGGTTTTTTTGAAGGCGGTTTAATTTTTTTATAAAAATAATTTTTATTTCACTCTTTTTAGTGCATCGTGCAGGCAATTTACGTGTTTTCTGGTAAATAGGTATGTGATCAAACTAGAAACCTCCTTTTTCGAAGTCGGTTAAAATACCTTAAGGTATTCCCTTTTTAACAAAATAAGAATCATCTAAATCGGTTTATAAACAAAGGAGTTATGCCTAAAGATACGTATTAAATTCACATAAAGTGGTAACGAAAACGACAGTATTTTCAAGATTTCCTGAAAACTACTGAACCGATTTCAAAATTTCAAAAAATGGGACCAACTTGGAAACTAACCTGATGTAATAACGTTTGAACCATTTCAATCGGTTCAGCCGTCTTCGAGTAATCGGTGGACATACACAAAAAAAAAAAACATACATACAGACGAATAGAGAACCTCCTCCTTTTTGATTTAGAAGTCGGTTAAAAACCGCAATAAGAGTTGATGGTAGGCACCCAGGTCTCGCTGGAGCTACTTATTTCTCTTTATACTTAACGCCAACAACGCCAACTCTAACCAAAGCCAAGCCAAGTCTAAGGTTTCTTACTGCGTTTTCTTTATTAATGTACTTAGTGCGATTTTATATGACAAGCCATTGAACATTCTTTAAGCATAGTTACGCGTTGATGGATGATCAACGGCCAAAAGAAAATTTATAAACTATGTATTTTTATATGGTTAACTTATCTTATTTTTAATCGTTATTCGAAACTTTAATTCGTTATTTCAAAAACACCAATCGAGAAATTGCAATATAAATAAATTAAAAAACGGAGGCTCAATTCAGCTCAGCAAAGTGAAGTGGAGAGCAAATATCTGATAAAATTAATAGAAAAACGGACCTGTACTGAACTGAAAAACAAATCAAATTAAATCAAATCAAAAAAAGCATTCATTTAACTGATAAAAATGCGTTGTGATTTCAATTTAAATACCGTAGTGGAGTGGTTTTCAAAGTGCCGCTATCTCTGATGTCCCAGGTTCGATCCCCGGTCGAGCAAATGACGAAATATAACTTTTCGATATATTCGTCTGGTTGTATGTGTGTAATACATTTTGATGTTTCCAATTACCATAACACATACGTGCTTAAGGCTTATTTTAATGGGAAACTTAGGTATAACATAAGTGCTCAAAATGTTAAAATGCAATTAAAAAAAACAGTATTTTTAAAGCTTAATCAACGCTATTTACAAATAAATAACTTCTTACAATCACACCAATTATCTAAGTCCAAGTAAATTTAATTCAGAAACTGTGCCATGGAAAACTAGATACATAACGGATAAATACACAAGTACATAATATACCATAGAAAATACCCAGACCAAGACAAATAGACATGTTCATGCACACAAATATTTGTCTTGTTCGGGAGTCGAACCCGACCCGAGACCTCTGGCGCAGAAGGTAGGTATCCACCCCTGCGCCAAATCGGTCGTCGAAAATTTACCAAGTTCTTAAGATTTCAGAGTTTGTCCAACATTCCAGAGCTCACTAGGCTCAGTAAGTTTGATGTTGTGTCTGTGTACAACAGCTTAAAAAATTTTTTTGTTTTGTTTTTGTTAAACAAAATTAATTCTAATCCTGATTTAATTAAGCAGAGACCATAACTTTCTATTAAAACATAGTTTCAATTTCACACACTTTTTTTGAAAGATAATTTCTACTCATCTCAAGCCAAGTGTAAAATTAACCATTCTTAAATGCTGCGAATAAATCTTAAAACGGCCCAACGCTCTTGATGATGAGGATAAGGAGTGATAAATCACCACAAAAGTTTTTCTCCAGAGCCTACTTTGATATATTTTTTCTTCGTTGTCAAATGCAATATGGGCACTTTCCTTGAACATTCATCCTTACTTTGCGGCCATAAAACTGGCTTTTAGTATTTTAATGAATAAATACACCCTCAATTTTTCAAAGTTGATTCTTTCTTCACGGAGATGAATTCAAACAACTTTCACTACAAGGCCTGCTACGAAAACTCGGAAAAATAAAAAAAAGTTTGGTCGTGTCGAAATTATACTTTTCTATGAACAGCAAATTTTTTACGCGATTCCGTGCATTTTACCATAGTAAAAGTTGTTCGCATTCATTCACTGAAATATTTGTCTAATTAAAAAAGTAATTTAAAAATTAAACAGACCTAAAAAACTACATGTCAACTTAAAAGGAGAAAATAATATCTCTTTAAAGCACTTTTTTGAGGTCGGTGCCTTGTTCTGGCGTTTTCTTGCTCCTGGGCTGGCGTAGTGTAGATTGTACCATAATATACTCATATCTCAAAAACTCCTGAACCGATTTTAATGAAACTTAGACTAATCCCTAAGTTGCAATAAGTACATCTAATTAAAGTCAATAAGAATCATCTCGATATGACTTTAAGTTTTTGATAAAGTGGACACTAATTTAAAACGGGTAGTTAACTGCTCACCAAAGTCATCTAACCTAACACTTTGCACACCTAAAATACTGAAATGCACGCTAAACTAAGTTTTGTGTGATTTTCAGTAATTTAGGTGTGCAACTCAGTTTCATTGTGGTGCAATAAAATATTTCCTAATTAAAACAAATATGCAAGAGTTGCTAACCTTAAAAACCGCGCTAGCCGCTTTGCCATCGTTCTAATCACAGTTTAAGATGTACAGTTAACTTTTATTTCAAAGGTTTTGCTACATCTCGTGGCCCCAATTCATTCAGTTTCACGCTCTCCTGATTAATGGCCTGCATCGGTAACCGCGACGGCCGTACGCCAGACTCAACTGGTCTGCCTGTTTCGGAAACTTCATCCTCCTCTTTCTTATCTGCCATGGGGCTCTGGCTTGCCGGATAGGTGGCTAAAGTGCATAAAAGTAGATGCTTATGATTTGGCTTTACAAGTGTTTGGAGGTTTTGCTGTTTTGAGCATAGGGTTTTCCATTCGCCCTCCTACCACTAACTAAGTATAGGGCAGGCTTACCGGTTTTGGCCACTGTACCGGTTTTGGCCACTTTTTGCTCTAAGAGTTTTCTAAACAACTTTTAGCTATTTTTGATAAAGGCAATTAAAATAAGGTAGTTTAAGGTAATTGTTACAACCGTTAGAATTCCTTATGTCATAAGATTTTTTTCAATAAATTCCATTTTCAGTTTGAAAAAATGTTTTGTATGAAAATTTTAAGAAATTTGTTTTGGATGAAATACTTTATAAACCTTTGTTTTTTACAATTATATTGTTGTTTTGCAATTGACTGGTTTCTAGATATTGATTTTACCTGGGTTTGGTATTGGTTTTTCGCAATACTTACAAAACTTTAACTATCATTAAGTGGCCAAAACCTGTACATTTGGCACCTCTCACACATTGTGTGTAATATAAAAATAACTATTTTACTTTTATAAATTAGAACAATGTACCTTTAAAGGTAGATAAATTATCTAAATTTTAAGATATAATTTGTGTCTTAAATATCTAAGACCATTTAGTACTTAGTGATTAAAAGTCAAAAAATCCTTAAAGTGGCCACAAAGGGTACCTCTGCCCTACTTCTTACTTTTTTCTTGCGTTCTGAGCGCTAAACACTGAACCACCCAGCATAGTTTACGTAGAGATTTTGCTACATCTCGTTCTGCTCATTCAGTTTTACGCTCTCCTGATTAATGCATGCATCGGTAACCGCGACGGCCGTACGCCAGACCCAACTGGTCTGCCTGTTTCGGAAACTTCATCCTCCTCTTTCTTATCTGCCATGGGGCTCTGGCTTGCCGGATAGGTGGCTAAACTGCATAAGTAGATGCTTATGATTTGGCTTAACATTGGAGACATAAGATAGGTAAAATGTTTGAAGGTTTTGCTGATTTGAGCAAATGGATTTGCATTCGCGCCCGCCTACTAACTACTTCTTACTTTTTACAAGCTTTTATTTAACTTGCCATGTTAGTTAGTTTGTTAGTTAGTTTTTTAGTTAGTTTGTTAGTTAGTTTGTTAGTTAGTTTGTTAGTTAGTTTGTTAGTTAGTTTGTTAGTTAGTTTGTTAGTTAGTTTGTTAGTTAGTTTGTTAGTTAGTTTGTTAGTTAGTTTGTTAGTTAGTTTGTTAGTTAGTTTGTTAGTTAGTTTGTTAGTTAGTTTGTTAGTTAGTTTGTTAGTTAGTTTGTTAGTTAGTTTGTTAGTTAGTTAGTTTGTTAGTTAGTTTGTTAGTTAGTTTGTTAGTTTGTTAGTTAGTTAGTTTGTTAGTTTGTTAGTTTGTTAGTTTGTTAGTTTGTTAGTTTGTTAGTTTGTTAGTTTGTTAGTTTGTTAGTTTGTTAGTTTGTTAGTTTGTTTGTTTGTTTGTTTGTTAGTTTGTTAGTTTGTTAGTTTGTTAGTTTGTTAGTTTGTTAGTTTGTTAGTTTGTTAGTTTGTTAGTTTGTTAGTTTGTTAGTTTGTTAGTTTGTTAGTTTGTTAGTTTGTTAGTTTGTTAGTTTGTTAGTTTGTTAGTTTGTTAGTTTGTTAGTTTGTTAGTTTGTTAGTTTGTTAGTTTGTTAGTTTGTTAGTTTGTTAGTTAGTAAGTTAGTTAGTTAGTTTGTTAGTTAGATTGTTTGTTAGTTTGTTAGTTTGTTAGTTTGTTAGTTTGTTAGTTTGTTAGTTTGTTAGTTTGTTAGTTTGTTAGTTTGTTAGTTTGTTAGTTTGTTAGTTTGTTAGTTTGTTAGTTTGTTAGTTTGTTAGTTTGTTAGTTTGTTAGTTTGTTAGTTTGTTAGTTTGTTAGTTTGTTAGTTTGTTAGTTTGTTAGTTTGTTAGTTTGTTAGTTTGTTAGTTTGTTAGTTTGTTAGTTTGTTAGTTTGTTAGTTTGTTAGTTTGTTAGTTTGTTAGTTTGTTAGTTTGTTAGTTTGTTAGTTTGTTAGTTTGTTAGTTTGTTAGTTTGTTAGTTTGTTAGTTTGTTAGTTTGTTAGTTTGTTAGTTTGTTAGTTTGTTAGTTTGTTAGTTTGTTAGTTTGTTAGTTTGTTAGTTTGTTAGTTTGTTAGTTTGTTAGTTTGTTAGTTTGTTAGTTTGTTAGTTTGTTAGTTAGTAAGTTAGTTAGTTAGTTTGTTAGTTAGATTGTTAGTTAGTTTTTTAGTTAGTTTGTTAGTTAGTAAGTTAGTTAGTTTGTAAGTTAGTTTGTTAGTTAGTTTGTTAGTTAGTGGGGGGCAAGCTCAATTTGACCCACTTCCCAGTGTCCGATTGAGCTGAAACTTTTACATACAGGTTTGGTTTGGATGACACTACAATATTAAAGTACTAGCTGTGCCCGCGACTTCGTCCGCGTGGAATAGTGACTTTCGGCAGCATTTTTAATTTTTAAGGCTAATAAGCTATTTTGTTTTT
Source organism: Crambus lathoniellus (assembly GCA_949710035.1). NCBI lineage: Eukaryota > Metazoa > Arthropoda > Insecta > Lepidoptera > Crambidae > Crambus > Crambus lathoniellus. Next base: position 26,581,415 of record OX453303.1, read on the forward strand.
TTATTTATTTATCCTACTTATCCTACTAATATTGTAAATGTGAAAGTTTAGATGTTTGGATGTTTGTATGTTTGTTACTCAATCACGCCAAAACGGCTGAACGGATTTGGCTGAAATTTACGACACAGATACTTTGTAGCCTGGAGAGGAACATAGGCTACTTTTTATCCCGGAAAAATGTCACATACGGGCGGGAAAAGATCGGGAAGTCCACGCAGGCGAAGCCGCAGGCGGAAAGCTAGTTTAATATATATTAGTACAGCGCTATGAATGCTATGATACATATTAGCACATTAAAAATTAACATAACATAGCCTTCCGACCGCGGTTTCGCCCGCATGTACTACACTACGTTATCCCGAGGTAAAGTGATATTTTTAGTCTATGTCACTTTCCAGCTCCTAAACTACCTACATACTAAAAATCACGTCGATCCGTTGCTCCGTTTGGAAGTGAAAGACGGACAAAAAAACAAACACACTTTCCTATTAATAATATTCGAGATAGTATGTCAAAAGAAAGTACTTATTACGCTAAACAACTTCTCTTAAGATGCTATATTTGTATCTCTTATAGTTTAGCTGGGCTGCTAGGGTTCCACATCAGGCGTGCCAGACCTTCGATATTTATCCGTCAATAGAAAATGTTTATTACGTGAAACAACTTTTCTTAAGACGCCATGTTTGTATCTCATATAGTTTATCCTGGCTGCTAGGGTTCCACATCAGGTGAACCAGACCTTCAAACTTTGTACGTCAATAGAAAGTGCCCATCATGTTTAACAATTTTCCTTAAGACGGTATTTTTATATCTCTCATAGTTTGGCTGGACTGCTATGGTTCCACATCCGCCTCTGTGGTCTAGTGGTTCACACCACCGATTTCAGACCAAGAGGTCCCGGGTTCGATTCCCAGTGGGGGTACATATTGTATTCGGTTTGGTTGGTGGTAGGACTTGTTCTTAGTCCGCCTGGCTAGCTACCACCGTCTTATCTAAGTCTGACGCCATAACAATGATGTTTTCAGCATTATTGTGTTCCGGCAGTTAGAGATAAGATAGCCAGTTCCTCAGTGATTGAGGATTCCGGGAGTAGTGCGCTTCCACCTTCAGCCCTATCACCACTTAACATCAGGTGTGATGAAGGCTAAGTGCTACCCCGTTGTGAATAAAAAAAAAAAAAAAAAAAAATAGATATTGCGATATTCAAAATAAAGTATAGCCTATATGTTGGCGAGGGCCAATAGCTGTATAACAAAAAATGTTTCATCAAAATCCGTTCAGTAGTTTTTCAGTGAAACGCGGACAACAGACAGACAGACAGACAAAAAATTCAAAAACTATATTTTTGATATCTGTTTCGTTTAAGAAGACCCCTGGTGGTATTTTTTTCTATTTCTTTTCAATGTACAGAATTGGATCGTTTACAGTTTTATTATGAGTATAGATTTTATTATGAGTATAGATAGATGTATCTCTTATAGTTTAGCTGGGCTGCTAGGGTTCCACATCAGGTGTGCCAGACCTTCGATATTTTTCCGTCAATAGAAAATGTTCATTACGTGAAACAACTTTTCTTAAGACGCCATGTTTGTATCTCATATAGTTTATCCTGGCTGCTAGGGTTCCACATCAGGTGAACCAGACCTTCAAACTTTGTACGTCAATAGAAAGTGCCCATCACGTTTAACAATTTTCCTTAAGACGGTATTTTTATATCTCTCATAGTTTGGCTGGACTGCTATGGTTCCACATCAGACATTACGATCTTCAAAATAAATTATAGCCTATATGTTGGTGAGGGCCAATAGCTGTATAACAAAAAATGTTTCATCAAAATCCGTTCAGTAGTTTTTGTGTGAAATGCGGACAACAGACAGACAGACAGACAAAAAATTCAAAAACTATATTTTTGATATCTGTTTCGTTTAAGAAGACCCCTGGTGGTATTTTTTTCTATTTCTTTTCAATGTACAGAATTGGATCGTTTACAGTTTTATTATAAGTATGCGGACAACAGACAGACAGACAGACAAAAAATTCAAAAACTATATTTTTGGTATCTGTTTCGTTTAAGAAGACCCCTGGTGGTATTTTTTTCTATTTCTTTTCAATGTACAGAATTGGATCGTTTACAGTTTTATTATAAGTATATAGAGTATAGATAGATGTATCTCTTATAGTTTAGCTGGGCTGCTAGGGTTCCACATCAGGTGTGCCAGACCTTCGATATTTTTCCGTCAATAGAAAATGTTCATTACGTGAAACAACTTTTCTTAAGACGCCATGTTTGTATCTCATATAGTTTATCCTGGCTGCTAGGGTTCCACATCAGGTGAACCAGACCTTCAAACTTTGTACGTCAATAGAAAGTGCCCATCACGTTTAACAATTTTCCTTAAGACGGTATTTTTATATCTCTCATAGTTTGGCTGGACTGCTATGGTTCCACATCAGACATTACGATCTTCAAAATAAATTATAGCCTATATGTTGGTGAGGGCCAATAGCTGTATAACAAAAAATGTTTCATCAAAATCCGTTCAGTAGTTTTTGTGTGAAATGCGGACAACAGACAGACAGACAGACAAAAAATTCAAAAACTATATTTTTGATATCTGTTTCGTTTAAGAAGACCCCTGGTGGTATTTTTTTCTATTTCTTTTCAATGTACAGAATTGGATCGTTTACAGTTTTATTATAAGTATATAGAGTATAGATAGATGTATCTCTTATAGTTTAGCTGGGCTGCTAGGGTTCCACATCAGGTGTGCCAGACCTTCGATATTTTTCCGTCAATAGAAAATGTTCATTACGTGAAATAACTTTTCTTAAGACGCCATGTTTGTATCTCATATAGTTTATCCTGGCTGCTACGGTTCCACATCAGGTGAACCAGACCTTCAAACTTTGTACGTCAATAGAAAGTGCCCATCACGTTTAACAATTTTCCTTAAGACGTTATTTTTATATCTCTCATAGTTTGGCTGGACTGCTATGGTTCCACATCAGACATTACGATCTTCAAAATAAATTATAGCCTATATGTTGGTGAGGGCCAATAGCTGTATAACAAAAAATGTTTCATCAAAATCCGTTCAGTAGTTTTTGTGTGAAACGCGGACAACAGACAGACAGACAGACAAAAAATTCAAAAACTATATTTTTGGTATCTGTTTCGTTTAAGAAGACCCCTGGTGGTATTTTTTTCTATTTCTTTTCAATGTACAGAATTGGATCGTTTACAGTTTTATTATAAGTAAGATAAGATAAGATAAGATAAGATAAGATAAGATAAGATATAGAGTATAGATAGATGTATCTCTTATAGTTTAGCTGGACTGCTAGGGTTCCACATCAGGTGTGCCAGACCTTCGATATTTTTCCGTCAATAGAAAATGTTCATTACGTGAAATAACTTTTCTTAAGACGCCATGTTTGTATCTCATATAGTTTATCCTGGCTGCTAGGGTTCCACATCAGGTGAACCAGACCTTCAAACTTTGTACGTCAATAGAAAGTGCCCATCACGTTTAACAATTTTCCTGAAGACGTTATTTTTATATCTCTCATAGTTTGGCTGGACTGCTATGGTTCCACATCAGACATTACGATCTTCAAAATAAATTATAGCCTATATGTTGGTGAGGGCCAATAGCTGTATAACAAAAAAATTTTCATCAAAATCCGTTCAGTAGTTTTTGTGTGAAACGCGGACAACAGACAGACAGACAGACAAAAAATTTAAAAACTATATTTTTGGTATCTGTTTCGATTAAGAAGACCCCTGGTGGTATTTTTTTCTATTTCTTTTCAATGTACAGAATTGGATCGTTTACAGTTTTATTATGAGTATAGATATAGATAGTCAAAAAAAAAGTTTGTCAGTTCACAACTACAGTTTGAATTAAAGGTTTTGCTAGGTACATCTCGTGGCCCCAGCTCATTCAGTTTCACGCTCTCCTGATTAATGGCCTGCATCGGTAACCGCGACGGCTGCGGCTGTACGCCAGACCCAACCGGTCTGCCTGTTTCGGCGTAACAGAACGTAGCCACGCCTTTTCGTCGTATGAACTGATTCACAGTAGCAAGTAACTCATAGAAAGTTAACTGAAAAAAACACTATTCTTGACTCTTTATTTATTTCTTGAAGGGCCCGTGGCCCGCGCTCGGGCTGTGATTCAGCAACTCTTGCAATGGCCGATCACAGGAGAGTCCTACCTACCTATATTGGTTAGCATAAATAAAAAAGTACTTTAGCATACTTACTCATAATTTCGCAATTTTCTTTTCGCATAACGCCCTTTACTATAATAATATATCAGCATATTTTTTTTCAGATCGATATTTGTAGATTAGCTATTAATAATCATAACATTTATGAGCATCCTAACCAAAGGCAAAAAGATTACTCAGGCACGATTAAGCTAGCAATAAGCAAGCAAGGAAGCAGAGGTGTTCCCTTTGTGCTTTGACATGGAGTTCTTCAAAAAGCGTGTAAATAGGACCCTTAAACACAAAGGCTGGCAACGCATATGCAACCCTTCTGGTGTTGTAGATGTCCATGGGCGACGATGACTACTTCCCATCACGTGGCTCGTCTGCTCGTTTGCCCCTTTTTAATATTAAAAAAAAAATGCAACAAGCAAATCAGCAAGTATGCAAACAAGCAAGCATGCAGCGAGCAGGCAATCATGCAAGCATGCAAGCATTACGATTCCGTCGTCTCCGCGGGAAATGCCTTGTCCATATGTAACAGGGTACAGTTTGCCTATCATCAACTTTAAGAAAGCGATTCAAAACTGGTGCGTTACAGAATAGGTTCCTAAAATGAATTGCTTTATTTCGTACCGTGACCTTCTAAAAACTGAATCGCAAATGAATTGCTGAATGTCAATGAACGAACGATTTGTGTCCTTATTTCTTCTACCCGTCTCTTTTGATGGTAGGCACCCAGGTAACTTTTAGATTGTAAAACCATTATACCCTCTGATTTTATGCGCATCTCCTATTCATCATCTACTCATATCGCACTTCATTGACGACCGATTTGGCGCAGGGGTACGGTTACCTTTGCCTTCTGCACCAGAGGTCTCAGGTTCGATTCCCGAACAAGACAACTATTTGCGTGCATGAAGAAGTCTATTAGTCTTGGTCTAGATGTTTTTTTATGTAATTAATTAACTATGTACTTACTTACTTAATCAGCTAGTAAAACTTCCAAAATGGAACGAAAACCAAACAAATTCTGTTTTCAATCATTCAAAACATGTTCACTTTTATATTTTCAGTCGTAGGTACCTACCCTGAATCCTTGGAGTTAATAAATTATTGCTGCACTCCGCGCTTCCTGAGCTGAAGCTGAGGAAAGGGATAAATCAAGTTGCCATTTCGCTTTAATATTTTATCGTAGGGTTCCCGAGTTGTCGCTTACGAACAGTTAACAGAGCATCAGGCTTCACATAGGTAGATGTAGGTACTATAACACGACAATCCTGTAGTATAATTTAAATTTTTATTTTTTTAAACGCACACTCACACTTCCGATTCCGGTACACACTTCCGATTTCTGACCCAGAGGTACCGGGTTCGATTCCCAGAGGGGGTACCTACATATTGTATTCGGTTTGGTTGGTGGTAGCCTACGTAGGACTTGTTCTTAGTCCTCCTCGCTAGCTACCACCATCTTATCTAAGTCTGCCGTATATCGATAAAGATTAAATAATTGCTATTTCATCTATATCGTTTTTTTTCTAATATTTCATTTTCAATAATATAAATTGCATTGTGAATGCAAAAAAGTAAATATAATTTGAAAGCAATTATTTCATCTTTATCGATTGTCAAATATCTGGAAAGGTATTTCATTCGAGTGTTGAAGGTAGTAATATCTTTACATTGATGAAATAAAACGCTGGCTCACAGCGCGTAAGAAGTATTAGAAAGAATCGACGCTTCCTCAACGACTCCGTAGCTCAGCGGTCAGAGCAGTCGCCCGGACAGTGAAAGGTCCCGGGTTCAATTCCCGGCGGAGCTACTTGGAGGATGGGTCGTTTTTTTCTAATATTTCATTTTCAATAACATGGCAAGTTAATAAAAGCTTTTATATTATTTTTATGCATTCACAATGCATTGTTCGAATCCCGCCTGAAAGCTACTTATAAGGCTCGTGGTTTTTTACTATCACATTTTTCCTATACTTACAAAAAATTGCATTGTGAATGCATAAAAATAATATAAAATCTCAATATGTCTGTTTCATCTTAATCGATTGTTAAACATTTGTAAAAATGTTTCTTTCGGATGCGAGGGTTTCCTCACATTGATGAAGCAACGCTGGCCTACAGCGTAACAAGTGATAGCAAAATTCGACGAGTCGTGTAAGCCTTTCGGTAGCTTAGTTGGTCAGAGCATCGGGCCGGATTCCCGGAGGCGCGGGTTCGAACTTCGAATCCCGCCTGAAAGCTACTTATAGGGCTCGTGGTTTTTTACTATCACATTTTTCCTATACTAATAAAAGCTTGTAATAAGTTTTTAGTAAAAATTTCATTTTTATGACAAGCTTTTTACTTACTGTACTTTGATATTGTATTATCATTTAAACCAAACCAATTTCAGCTCGATCGGACACTGGAAAGCGGGTTAAATTAAGCTTGCAAGATTTGTCCTCCACTAACTATCTAGCAAACTAACGCCCGAATTCTCGAACGCAAATCATCTTTGGGAGCGACTTAAACATCATGGCATCTCTTTCATACGTTTGACATAAAAAGTGACAGGGCGATGTTTGAGACGCTCCCAAAGATAAGTAGCGTACGAGTATTCGGGCATAACTAACTAACATGGCAAGTTAATAAAAAGCTTGTAAAAAGGAGGAGGTTATACGTTTCACATTTTTTTTTATGTATGTTCACCGATTTCTTTATCAATTGTTGACTGATTTGCTTATTAATTTTTTATTCAAAATAATATAGTTTTGAGGTAACCAACTCAACCAAGTCAGGAGATGATGAGAGGGGAAATCGAGGGGAACCCTCAAGTTTTATAGGCACGTAGTATGTTTTTCATATATTTTCTAGAGCTATTCGAGTAATTGCATATGGTAGTCATCCTCTCATGTTGATGAACTGGTGATAGAAGGTACAACTCCTTAACGCTTAGGAGTAGGAAGATAATTCTATTAATATTGTTGATACGTAAGTATAGACTGAAAGTTGGATTCCTTCGGGTTATTCAGGTGAGTTGATGATGGAAAGTAAAACTGCTTACCGAATGTGCACCTTATATGAAATGCACTTTCGAGTCTTGATTGCATTAGGATTTAAGCTGCGCTTAGGCATAGGCTTAGGTACACGGGATTTTTTTCCATGTAAACTCATATTATATTGATCTAGAAAGGTCCATTCGTGGATATAGTAGGTTACCTACCTACCTACTTTAAAAGCGCTCGGCAACACAAATTGGAGCAATTATGTGGAGCAATCTGGAGGCAACTTTCAAGGTATTGTGTGGCCGGTCAGCAACAGGTTGCTACATTTTGAAGTCACTCAAACCAGAAATTGCTTAAATGTGGTCGTGATGTCATAGCTGACGGGTATTGACAGGAATTGCGCAATTTTATTATACTCTTTATTGCACATAAAAAAAACACATATAAACAAATATAATTAAAACATGTGAGCAAAGGTGAACTTATCTCTAAAGGAGATCTCTTCCAGTCAACCCAGAACGTGTAAGAGATAGATAAATAAGCAGGTGACGTAAAGTGCAAAACTACCTATATGAAATAAATAAATACAAGACAATACCTAATAAATAAATACCTAACACAATATATAATAAATATTTTAAATAAATATTATATACGTATATAAATACAATACATAAATTATATACTATATAGTGGGTAACTTTACAATATCAGATGATTCATTGGAAGCGGGTTAAATTAAGCTTGCAAGATTTGTCCCCCACTAATTAACTAACTAACTAACATGGCAAGTTAATAAAAAGCTTTTAAAAAGGAGGAGGTTATACGTTTCACATTTTAGTTGCCCGTGTAAGCGCAACTTTACATTGGTAGTGGCAATTTAGTCTCCTGTGACATAAAGCATTAAAAATTACGTCAAGAAAACCCGTTCTCTAAAATGACCTTCCACACCTTTCCCCCTTTCAATTATGTAAGTATAACAATGTAATCTCAGTAATTTGGTCACAGCCCGGGCGTTATCCAGACGCTTCCTGCCTATTAATGAACAGGCATTCTCCCCGGTAAAGCAGTTACACCAAAGTTTGGCTACCACCTTTCCTAACTACCTGGATTTTGTTCCGACACGTTCCGCGATTTCTAGGCTTGGCACTTGCCACAGTAATTTTTACAAATAACAATGTACTTTCAAAGTAAGAAATGTAGGTAAGTAGATTGTTTTTTAAAGCACTTTATAAACACTGGCGCCTGATACACTTAACTTTATCAAAATATAAAATATTGTAGGGATAGATGGAAAAAAGGCTACCGATCCTAACTAACTGGATTTTGTTCTGACACGTTGCGCGATTTCTAGGCTTGGCACTTGCTACAGTATTTCTTAGAAACTACTCTTTTAAAGTAAGAAATGTAGGAGATTTATATTTATTTTCTAAAGCACTTTATAAAAACCAGCGCTTAGTACACTTAACTTTGCCAAAATATCCTTACTTGTAGGGATAGATGAAAAAAATCCATCTGTCCCTACCATTAGGGATATTTTGGTAAGTGTACCGCGTGGAAAATGTTTAGCTAAAAGCTCTTTCAAGTTGAGCTACCCAAAACCCCACTAGAATTACTAAGAAAAATGTATTTTTGATTTGCCTATCCCATTTTGTTTGTGTTTTTGAGTCCCAGACAATTCAGTGCAGTTGCAAACTGTATACATATGAATCACTAACTAGAGGCTGGAAGAATGTAGCTTTCTTAAGGCGTAAGAATATTAAGGCGATACTCGGAAAAAATGTGCTGAAGCGAGATAGCAATGAGAAAACGACGCGCGCGGGAGCGAGACCGATTTTGCAGATTAGGCAAAAAAAAACACAAAATCACTTCGTATTAAAAAACTACAGCGATTTAAAAAAAATGCTTCTATACGATCCTCAATATTATTGGTGTCCACTAATTAAACCAATTTCCAATAGTGTAAGTAACCCCATTTAAGAATAATCTTGACTTTTCGTATTTTTAGAGGTCTTTTAGAAAAGAAAAAGTGTCGAGACAAAATCATAAAATCGTGTTTTTGAAACTATACAAATCTAGATAAAGGTATGAAGAAATATATATCTTATTACCAGATTTGTAAAAACTGTAACCCTCCTATAGTTTTAAATCAAAAAGTCCATATTTTTCCGAGTAGCGCCTTAAATAGTTTTCGAGTTTATCCATTACAAACAAACAAAAAATCTAATCTTTGCTCTCTGTAGTATTAGTATAGATTTTTATAAATTCGTTCTTGAGCGATTATCACACTGCTGCGGTTTCCGCTCCGGTGGTGGATTTAAAAAAATCAATAATTTGTCTAAACGACTCAGACTAATGTTATTGAGTTCGCTGACCTCAAACATTAAAGTTACATTTGTTACTTCGAAGGGCGTTTTTGTGTCAACTGTCGTTTAAAAAAGATGAGATTGATCACGCTGAGAGAGATATTTGACTTGTGAGTGTCGCTTTTGTGTGTCGCACTAAAAGCGATCAATGTCTTTTTCAACAGTGCCTGTCATATTTTACTAGCAAACATCTATTTTATGTTGTCATGGCACATTGCAAGTCTCTGTGTGAATAAATTAAAGAATATATTTTTCGGTAAGTATATTTCAATAGGTCTTGAAATACACTTCGAGTTAACAACCTCAGGCTAAACTTAAAATAAGGGATGAATCAAATTTACTGATACTACTTATTAAAGTCACAATCTACACTACAGTTCAGTTTATAAATAAAATTAAGGAGTAGTCACCGAACAACATAGGTCTAATCGTATTTAAACCTTTTACCTATTTACTCCTTTTCAAGGTATTAAAAGGAATCGCTGTAATGATCTAGCTCAGGTACGTGTAAATTATAATTTTGGGCCCACCTGAAAATCAGCGTCACACTTGCTATGCAAAAGCTAGGGTCTTGGGGTTTTCCTCTACTTAAGCTTGTTCTTTTTCTGCGTATTTTGTGTTTCAATGTGTGTTTCTTGGGAGAGCTTGTAACAACTCTTACGGATTTAAGCGTTCATTTTCTTGGTTAGTTTTAATTTATAATATATTTTTTTTGGGTTTTCCGGTATCCCGGTGTTTTGAACACCTGAAAAGAAATTTAAAAACACAAAATCCGTAAAAGTTGTAAATATTACGAAAAACGACCATGAAAGTTTAAAAAGTTATTCCGTAAAAGTTGTTTTATTTCAGCTGTACTTAATAATCCTGTAGGTATGTCATAAAATTGAAGGCAATCATGGCATGTTAACAAATTGCTTTTATGTTATAGAAGAGAAACAAAGCAAAAAAGAGAACAAGACATAAAAAGCCTGCATAATTTTCATTAAAATAAAGAAATTTATAAACGCATCAACGGAGCGCCGAAATTTCTTTCAAGATACTTTCAATTAATTGGGGATTTGAATGAATTTAAGGAACGCAATTTGTAAGAGTCGTAATCTGCAAAGCTTTTCTCACTTGAGTCTTTATTTTTTGTGTTTAATAAAATAACTGATTATAATTATTATAACCATTAAAAGTATCGGAGAGTACGATGAGGCAGTGATTAGCGTTGATCATTTGATGCAAACAGCTTTTTACAATATCTTGACAGCTCATTTAACCCATTGATTTCGGCATTGCCCTATAGATGGGGTAAATTGTGCATTATAAACCCCTTGGGGATCCAATAAAACCCATAATTGAATGTTTTGGCTGTTTCTGAAGAAATCGGGTAAAAATATCTTTTAAAACCGACATCCAATCCAAAAAGGAGGAGGTTATACGTTCCACTGTCTTTTACGTAAAATAATTTGATGTAGAGCGAAGTAAATTTTGTACTTTAGTGAAACTATTGAACTAAATATTCAATACCGATTGTGGGGTTATTTGTACCATCTCTTTTGCCCCTTGATCTTTGGTCCTCACAACATTACGGTAAAATAAAGGTCATAATATTATATCCTTTATATGAATATTATGATCAAGCGCAATCACTTTGCTTAACTTCAACAACTTCCGCAGATAATAAAAAATCGGCCAAGTGCGAGTTGGACTCGCCCATGAAGGGTTCCGTACCCACTTAACGTACCGATTGCCTAGCCAAAATTCTACTATCATTTTTCGTCAGCAAAATGTAACTTAATATACCTACCTAACTAGGTACCTAGGTACCTACTTAATAATAATGTCTGGCTAGACGGTAAAAATTACGGTTCTACAATATTCAGAATCAATTTTTAGCTCTCAGCGCACACAAAGTGTCGATGACGCTTTTAAACTATTCGTCGGTACTTACTTATCATATCAAATTACTTGTAGACCTTAATGACTATTTTACTACATACAAAATACCAAACCAACACAATTGCAACCTTCCAACAGCAACCAAAAAAAACATATAGGTACCTACTTACCTTTCAGTCGTTGTTAACACGAAACTAATAAATATATAAAAATGCTACCTTAATCAAAACTTTAAAACTATTCAGGATGTAAAATGAAATCAAAACTAATGACTTATAACGTTTACTTTTGATAAAACTCAAATAATAAAACTTTGTTTCAGATTATTTCACTGCCTCTTACATTTGACTTCTATATTTAACTTAAAAATATTCACAACGTGAAAAGAAATCGAAACAAATGACAATTAATAAGCGGTGGCTACCCAAGCTCTCAACATAACACAAAGGTTTTTTTTACTGTTTTAGGGTCAATACCAATTGACAGCCATTTCAACATGTGGCACACTTCTAAAACACCGAACACTAAAATTGCCAACCCGTCCCATTTCTTTTTTTTTAACTGTCCCATTTTTTGTTAGAGACCAAGTAGTTTTTTGCCGTAACTCCTAAGTTATTCATTTGAATGATAATTACACCAAATCTTTATAAATTGTAGTAAGCTATGTGTTATTCCGATGTATCAGTTATATCAGTGTTGTTCAGTATTTTTTGCGGGACAGAGAGAGTAACAAACAGAAATGCGAATGCTTAGGTGGGCTGGGGGCGTCACGCGAATAGATAAAGTTCGGAATGAATATATACGTGGCACATTCAAGGTTGCGCCAATACAAGAGAAGATGTGCGAGAGTCGACTGCGATGGTTCGGCCATGTGATGCGCAGGGATGTCGACCACATGACTAAGAGTGCACTAAACAACACTGCCGAGGGTAAGAGAGGTCGAGGTCGCCCCCCTACGACTTGGACAAGCACAATAAATAAAGATATGAAGACAATGGGCGTAAGCCTTGATATGACGCAAAATAGAGAGGAATGGCGCAAAATGATACGGAGAGCCGACCCCAAATGACATGGGAAAAAGGCTAGGATGATGATGATGATGAGAGAGAGTAACAAACAGACATAGGCACACGCACACACATACATCATCATCATCAAATTGTACCTACCGATATCAATATCAAGAAATATGGTACACATCGTAAGCTGATTTCTTTAACATTTACTGATCACTTCCTTACATCATTATCTTACATTATTACCTACACTAAGCCAAAATAACACTTTCGTTTTTTGCCAGGAAAAAGTAACTTTGTTTTTCATAGTGTTTGTATGAATGACAAAGTTACATTTGCGGTTTTTGAAAATGTGTTATATCTCAAAAAGTACTTACTATGTATAGTTCAAACCAATTTTCGTTGAAAGTTTATATTAAAATATACAGCATATATTTTTTCTAGATTTTTCACTCTTTTATTTCAAAAGTTAGAGGGGGGGACACACATTTTACCACTTTGGAAGGCTCTATCTTTCAAAATATTGAGTTTAAGAAAAAATAATTTGAGAAACCTCCATGTTATTTTTAAAGACCTATCTATAGACACCCCACACGAATATATTTGATTAAAAACATATTTTTCAGTTTCAGTTCTATGTATGGGGAGCCCCCCTTAATTTGTTTTTATTTTTTTTTTTGTATTAAAACCGTAAAGTGGTAGATTAAACAACCAATCTGTTACCTCTTTTATTACTGCTTATTAAAATGAATAGGCACATAAGTAGTTGATATTTAAAAGATGCATACCTTCTTATACTAGTTATATCTATACATAATATACACCTCACCATATTCAATCACCTAATAAGTAAACGGGTATTCGGTTGCAGCCCGTACTCAGTCAAAAACTAACACAGATCACCTGTATGTAGTCAGCGTCAACATCTATAGTGTAAACAGAGGGGCCTTCCTGCAAGCGGTAAAAAAATGTTAAGTATAGTAATGTTGATTGCAGCAGGGCTAGCACGCTAACGACATAGTTTGTCGCAATACTTTCGACCAATCAGATCGGTCGTAGATAGCGCGCGTGACAAGCGAACGTGCTGATTGGTTGGAAGGAGCGCGACAAACTATGTCGTTGCCGTCATGCTAGCCCTGCAGGATGTAACTATACACTATAGACGTATACCTACAATATGACTATAATATTTTTTTACTAAAGTAAGGCTCGCAGTAAGGCCCCATGTATTTGGTTGGGCGTATAAGGCGCAGCCCATATTTGGTGACGAGTAGTATTGAGGGTTATATTAAGCCGACAGCGATCGCCGAATTGGGTCAACCAAGGGTTAACCGACCAATGTACTAGCTAATTCGGTTAAACGATCCGGTTGAACCGAAAGCGGTCACCGGATTCGGTGGCCGGCCTAATTAAATGTAAATGCGCTCTCACTCATTGTCTACCTCTTTATTACACGAGTATGAAACCATTAAAACCCTTGAGGAGATTCTTGTCGGTTCATCTCCAATTTCTCCCGCCCTGTAGGGTTTGCGAAACCGATGTCGTAGCTTAGGTAGGTATATGACGGTCATAAGTATTGTCACAGAATAATATTTAATCACAATCTAAATTGGATAAAGTTTGAATTTTGAATTTTTGAATAATTTCCGTCTGTGAATATATTGAATAGGTACTTACTGGCGTTTTTCCCGCGGCTTCTTCTGCAAAAGATCCTACTGTTTTATCGCGCTCATTTGTATTGTGCTCTTTGGGGATCGAATTTTCGCGGTGAAAGTACTTATACTTCTCCAACGATGTATACCTAAACTTAAGAAAATAAAGTAGGTTTTGTCGTTTAAACATTAAAAGTTGAAGAAAAATAAACATAATTATTATAATTACCTACATATATTATAAAAAAAAATGTTTGTCATAATCATAAATTAATTTTGATTTATTATACCAAACCAAATGTCCATAAATAACCCGATAAGTTCATTAACTTATTGAATTTCCTTACAAATATTAAGTTTAATTCTATTTGTTCGAATTCTATTATTGAAACTTTTTCCTGTACCTAGGCTATTAAAAGTTGATCTCCTTTTGAACTATATGAAATACACTTATTGGAAAAACGTTATCTTTTGTTCGGCAGACTTTCTTATTAATAGACAATAAAGTTCTGATCAGTTTTTCTTCATGCGTTTTTTTTTATCTACAACGCGGTAGCACTTAGCCTTCATCACACCTGATATTAAGTGGTGATAAGGCTGAAGGCGGAAGCGCACTACTCCCGGAATCCTCAATCACTCAGGAACTAGCTATCTTATCTCTAACTGTAGGACACATGAATGCTAAAAACGTCGTTATTAAGGCCCGTGGTATCGCCAACGACCTTGGGCATGGGAAAGTGGCCTAATTTTCCCGCCCGCTACCCGCACCAAAACAGCTTAAACACACGTTTCGTCAAAACTATGTATTATTTTAAAACGAAAAATGCTCAGTTTTAAGTTAAACAAGTTAGCAATCTTTTCCATAAAGAAACGTGAAAATATCACTTGTAGTTTAGAAGCAGTAGCGTATTTCAAGTTGAAAACAGCTTCATTTCAATGTTTTTTTTAAAGTATCTTTAAGATACTGCTTACCGTTATATAAATTGCACGATTTCACATTCCGTTCTCATGCAACATTAAGGCGCTACTCGGAAAAATATGGACTTTTTGATTTAAAACTATAGGACGGTTACAGTTGTTACAAATCTGGTAATAAGATATATATTTCTTCATACCTTTATCTAGAATCGTATAGTTTCAAAAACACGATTTTATGATTTTGCCTCGACACTTTTTCTTTTCGAAAAGACCTCTAAAAAATACGAAAAGTGAAGATTATTCTTAAATGGGGTTACTTACACTATTGGAAATTGGTTTAATTAGTGGACACCAATAATATTGAGGATCGTATAGAAGCATTTTTTTAAAATCGCTGTAGTGTTTTAATACGAAGTGATTTTATGGTTTTTTTGCCTAATCTGCAAAATCGGTCTCGCTCCCGCGCGCGTCGTTTTCTCATTGCTATCTCGCTTCAGCACATTTTTTCCGAGTATCGCCTTAATCTTGTACGAGAGGCTCGTTAAAGTAAATTGCATCCTGTTCGTGCTTTGATCGTTAATCTTATCGAGTTTCTAGTTGCAATTGCATACCTTTCCCATGCAGCTGCACTTATAAGCTCCGTTTTCTCAGACTTAGTCACAGTTGCACCATGAGCTCACCGTACTCGCCCGCTTCTTACTGCTCCGACTCCGACTTACCTACCGAGACTTTGGTAGTCAACATCCGTGAACTCTTGATGGGTTCGCCGCCTGCTACACCTACGCCCTCTGAAGAAGATCACCGTGCGCCCACTCCTCCTGAGCCCGCACGACACCCTTCTTTGATAGCCCAGGAACTTTTCGACCGATCCACTGACCTCCATGAATGTTACATGGTCGCTGACTTTTATTCGTGGTTGCAGACTTTGACCACACTGTTAAATTGAAAATTACTGCCTATGTTCCTAGATTTTATTGTTTTAATCGCAAACGTTACTGTAAAAATTGCGCCGATTACTTTTTTGTGTCGAAATTATGTATTACTTTTTATGAATACGTGAACTTTCACGATAACGATTCTTTTTCATTTACATTCTTCTGTGATATATGTTATTCTCCGTTATATATTGTGAGTTAAATAAAAACACATTGTTATATTAAATTGTTTAATTTTTATAAGTCCTCATGTCTATGTCCGTATGCTGGATTTACATCAAACATTGAAATTATCTTATAGAATAAATTAGCTTGTTCCTGTTCAGACAAGTATGCAAATGATTCCCTAACTCTTAATGTCAAGTCGGCAATGTCGTCCCATGTTATTGTAAAATCTTTTCTCGGTTGATATGTCAGTTTAATAGATTCTTCTCCACTTGGAACCGGATAATATTGTAATTGTAGATCATGCGTATATATGTACAAATTTTTAATGATTCGTCGTACTAATAATACTACAGTCATTGGACTTATATCTATTCCCCCTTCCAACTGTACCGCTCCAGATTTTCCCCTCTCCCACTCTTGTTGTTTTCTACTTTCATATCTAGTTCTTCTTGGAACTAAATCTGACGGAATCGTTGTCAACGGTTTCCTTGGTGTCGTCGTTACTGGTTTCGGTGTTGTTGCTTTTTCAATTTGTGTAGGCGTTTTTGGAGTTGTTGCTATTGGACTTTGTGTAGGCGTTTTTGGAGTTGTCGGCGGTGTTGTTTCTTTCGATGGTCCCGCTACAAATGAATTTGGTATCAATTTAAAGTTAACAGTTTAACCTTTAAAATGATACCATTTTTATTATTCTTAACTAGTTATTAAGTACTCAAGATCGCGCGGAGTCAATTCCAAGTAAGTGATTCCATACTTTTGCTCGCGAGTGTAGTATAAATTAAATTATTTTACTTAATTAACACTTTAAAACCTAAAGTCTTAACGTCTCTGTTACATATTATTAAATGAAAGTTATGCTTTTCATTACTACAATGTTATTATATCACTTAATTTGTGCGAAAGTCCACGAAAAACGATTTCTATATAAGAAAAGAATTCGGAGTGAAATCATGTCAAGGACTGGAGCGAGTCAATCCAGGGGACCCCAGTTAAGAGATTGGCCTTAGGACTCTTAGGGCGACCGAACTCTAAGTGAACTGCATAGAAATTGAACAATCTTGCCTTTAAATAAATATAATAAGTTTTCAGTATATCAGATACTAGTGGCTTCCCGCGGCTCGACCCGCGTCATACCCGTTGACCCGTGAGAACATCGGGATAAAATATAGCGAGGAATGTAGCTTTCTAACGGTGAAAGAAACTTTAAAATCTGTCCAGCAGTTTTTGATTTTATCCATTACAATCATACTTAATAAACATACAGAAATCAAATATTTCTTCTTTATAATATACTAGATTTCCGTCCGCTGGCGCCCGCGTGGACTACACGACGCTATCCCACGTGAATGTGATATTTTTCCGGGATAAAAAGTCTGTGTACCAAATTTCAGCCAAATCCGTTCAGCCGTTTTGGCGTGATTGAGTAACAAACATACAAATATCCAAACATCTAAACTTTCACATTTATAATATTACCAGCTTTCCGCCCGCGGCTTCGCCCGCGTGGACTACACGACGTTATCCCACGGGATGACGTTATCCCATGTGATGTGATAGTTACACCTTACTACATCAGCTACCTGCCAGTGAAAGTCGCGTCAAAATTGGTCCAGCCGTTACAGAGAGCCGGAACAACCAGACAGACAGACAGACAAAAATGAAAAAAATAATAAATAATGTTATTTTGGTATATGTACCGTATACAGGGTGTTAGTTTAAACAAGGGACATACTTCAGGGGGTGAAACTACCCTTCAATACAAACAACTTTTACTATGAGACCAAGTGCATATCGCGCAAAAAATCGGCTGTTTCATACAAAAGTGCAATACCAAATGGGCCAAAATGTGAAATTTCGTGAAAAATGTAAACAAAGCTTGTGTCCACCCTAAGCGCTGCCGACACAGCCCTGAAAGCTATGTCTTGTCCCATTCACAACCGAACGCCTTCCAACTTATTACGAATTTTGGGGAATTCACTGACAAACTTGCCTTTTCTTGTTTCTGTCGTTTTTCGTACATTGCGGTTTATTTTGGCGATTCAAACAATTCTCTTTGTACAAAGTTTGTACTTGTTTGTGATAAGACAATGTAAGAAGATCTTACCATATTGATCTTTTAAGTTAATGTTACACTATTTGCTTGGTTTATCTATCCCCAAAAGTCTAATAGCGCTAATTTCAAGCAATAACCAAAACAAAATGTATGGATTAATGTTCCAATTAATAATTGCTTTAGGTAGTTCCAAGTAGGTATGCAATTTTATTCCTGAAAGCATTGATAAAATGTTTCGTAGATTAAATTCTAACATTAAGTACAAAAATTTATTGATGTATTTCTCTCCTTGAGCTATCGTCATTATTGAAATTTCGCGACCCTATATCTTATTGCACTTCATAAAATAGGTGTCCACCCTATTAAATGAGTAACTGCTTGCTTCAATGAATAGCTAATTAAAAATAGATTATTTCTGAAAGATATTGATAACGTAAGTAAGTAACTTATTACAAAGTATTTCCTATCTTTGAGTTGTAATATCTCGTTGAGATTTCGCGACCACCCTCCGAACTCCGCCCTGAGACGAACACAATCAGGTTTACCTAATCCTCGTAGAATTGCCTCGACGCGAACATCTTGCGACCTTCGAGACTTACTTGTTCAAATCTTTTGTTAATGAGCTCTCGTGAAGTGTGGTTTAACGCACAAGCATTAAGCGTTTAACAACATAACCTATCCTCGGGAAGAGATAGCCATAGGTACTAAAGTTCAGATGTAATTTTTTTTATTTTGCCGGACACGGTTTACCCACAACCACAAAACGCCGCCGCCAATGGCCGATTTTCTGAAAGCTCAGTCACTAGATGGCGCTGTCCCACCTATGCAGTTAGAAGGAACGGAACGTTATAAATTTTACTTTGACGCGACTTTTTTACGTAAAACGGAACGTCAGACAGATGTTATTTATTTACCTTAATCTTTAAAACCTATTTCGTTTCTGTTCCTCACAGAAGTACTTATTTAATATATTATTTATTAGTTTCCTGTGGGTTTTTAACCGACTTCTAAATCAAAAAGGAGGAGGTTCTCTATTCGTCTGGATGTATGTTTTTTTTTTTTTTTTTGTGTATGTCCACCGATTACTCGAAGACGGCTGAACCGATTGAAATGGTTCAAACGTTATAACATCAGGTTGGTTTCCAAGTTGGTCCCATTTTTTGAAATTTTGAAATCGGTTCAGTAGTTTTCAGGAAATCTTGAAAATACTGTCATTTTCGTTACCACTTTATGTGAATTTAATACGTATCTTTAGGCATAACTCCTTTGTTTATAAACCGATTTAGATGATTCTTGTTTTGTATAAAAGGGGATACCTCAAGGTATTTTAACCGACTTCGAAAAAGGAGGTTTTGAGTTTGATCACATACCTATTTACCAGAAAACACGTAAATTGACTGCACGATGCACTAAAAAGAGTGAAAAAAAAAATATTTTTATAAAAAAATAAAACCGCCTTCTAAAAAACAACATCAAAAAAGTAAGAAATAATTCCTTACCAAATAAATAACGTAAGTACTTTGAAGTCGGGCGGGTTTTAACAAAAACAACAAAAAACATGTTTCACGCCCGACTTCAAAGTACTTACGTTATTTATTTGGTAAGGAATTATTTCTTACTTTTTTGATGTTGTTTTTTAGAAGGCGGTTTTTTTTTTTTAAGTAAATAATTTAAATATGATTCATACCAGAACATACCATAGACATGTACATACTTCGTTCAACGCCATCTAGTGAAGCTTTTTTTTTTTTAAATGGCCTCTCAGAAAATCGCTCATTCCTGTAGTTTTCATACATTTTATATATAGCCGCTACACACGTTCCGATCCGACCGCCGATTTGGTCTGCTCCAGACCAAATCTGGACGTGTGTAGCGTAGTCGTCCGACCATATTCGTGTTTGACGCGGTCGGCCGGATTTGGTTCGCACGAACTTCACTTCCTACCAAATCGGAACGTGTGTAGGCTTCCGACCGGACCAACTTGGCAGTGTTGACAATTTTGGAGGTTTTCCCCTAGATTTAGGGAGAAAATATGTAAAAGCGGAAATATTTAAAGCAGGTAAATTACGTTTAAGGGATTTTCAGAGGATTCAATTTAATGCTCGTTCATGAGTTTTAAGTAGGACTGAACGAACGAAAGGTTTAAATATGGCCATTTATGAAAAAAATCTTTTTATCTATTAGTTTTTTTAGAGTATTTTATTTAAAAACTCGCAATTTGTCGTAAAACTAAATATATATAAAAAGGGCATAAATAAGTGCTGCTTTTAGTAAATATTTAGCATGTTTTAGTATTTTTTTGAAAATAACAGAAAATTAAAAAATAATGAAATTGTTTTTTTTATAGTAATAAAACATTGAAAATCGAAAATATATTTTTTTCATTTATTTATTGCAAGCAAATTGATGTTTTCAGTATTTATAAATAATAATAATATTGGGAGATTAGCAGTGGCTGGCAACACTGCAACAACGGCTAGAGGTCGGCCAGACCAAATCGGAACGTGTGTAGCGCCGACCGATTTGGTCTGGCAGATTTGGTTTGAACGTGTGTAGGCGCGGTTCAGATCTGCAGTGAAGTTCGCCCGCACCAAATCGGCGGTCGGATAGGAGCGTGTGTAGCGGCTATAAACTAGCCGCACACGGTTGACGCGCCGCCCGCCGGCGCCGCATACTACAAATCGTGTCGCTACTTGCTTCTTGCGTCATGGCCGCCAGCGGCCACCACTAATGCCGATAACATTGCAAGCAGTGGGTTAAAAATACACTCCTTTTTTGGGCAGTCATGTAAAAAAGTAGTTTAACAACATAAACTGTCCTCGGGAAGAGGTAGGCATACTAAAGTTTAGATGCCATATTTTTTTTGTTTGGCCGCACACGGGTTTCCGCCCACTACCACAAAACGCTGCCCCCAGCCTATTTCCTGTAGTTTTCATACATTTTATGTGAACTCGCCGCACACGGTAGCCGCCGCCCGCGTTCGCCGGTAGTCGCCACATACTACAAATCGCGACGATTTACTTGCTACTTGCGGCATGGCCGCCAGCGGCCACCACTAATGCCGATAACATTGCAAGCAGTGGGTTAAAAATACACTCCTTTTTTGGGCAGTCATGTAAAAAAAGTAGTTTAACAACATACCTAACCTGTCCTCGGAAAGAGATAGGCATTTTAGATGCCATATTTTCTTTTGATTGGCCGTACACGGGATACCGCCTAAAACCACAAAACGCTGCCCCCATTATTTCCTGTGGTTTTCATACATTTTGTATGAACTCGCCGCACACAGTTCACGCCGCTTGCTGCCGGGCGCCCGGTAGTCGCTACATAAGTACTACAAATCGTCGCTACTTGCTTCTTGTGGAGTGGCCGTCACCGGCGACCACTAATAAAGATAACATTGCATGCAAGCAATGGGTTAACAATACACTCCTTTTTTGGGCAGTCGTGTAAAAAAAAAGTAGCGACCCACCATCTGCAAGTTGCTACCGACCACAAGTGTTAGCTACCTTTGTAGCCGCTTCTAGCTTATACTTCATCATCATCATTTCAGCCGTACGACGCCCACTGCTGGGCATAGGCCTCCCCCAAGGATCTCCACAACGCTTATACTTACTAACTAGTGCTAAATCCTAAAAAGTGCTAAAAAGTTGGTGAACTAAATTTATTATAAAATAATTAACTATGCTGAAATAAAAGTTTATATAATAAATTATTTTTTATTTAATTACTTACTTAAAACTATTTTTTCTTTTGCACACATTTCTTCGATGAGGACGGGTATCTCTATAATTTTTCATTATGATTGACGAAATGTAGATATTTATTTCTGTTAATAGTGGCTCCATGTGGTTTAACCCGCGTGGTTCCTGTTCCCGTGGGAAAAGCGAGACAAAATAAAAGCCTATGTTACTAGGGAATAGTGAACCTTTCTCTATTGGTGAAAGAACTTTTGAAATCAGTCGAGAAGTATTTCAGTTTATCCGTTACTAACATACCAACAAACAAAAATCAAATTTCAATCTTTCCTCTTTATAATTTCAATTTCAAAAATATTTATTAATATTTTTTTATATTATCAATATTTTAAATTAACCCTTCATCGTTGTTAAGACCAAAATAAATGGAATAAGTATCGTATAAAAATATTTTTATTGTTTTATTTTTCATTTTTGGATTTTCTTATTTTATTTTCACGATTACGCTCTTTATGAAATAAAAATCTTATAAAAGTCCTGAATACACTCCAAGAATATAATCATTTTTGTAACAGTATTTTTTTCTTGAAACAAGCATTTCTTATGTTATGTCCATTGAAGACACCAGGACCGTAGGGGTTAAGAGAAAACAAACTGAAACTAAAAAGGACACTGCTCAGCACAAGTTGCAGCATGCATATCACCTGCAACGCGGATAATTCTGCATATTCATAATATTAGTAAGTAAGTATAGGTAGGTACTCTACGTACTAGCTCGCGTGGCTGTGGTCACGTCTCTTCGTTGTTCAGTGATATTTTTTATTGCTTCTCTGTAATAAAGTTACTGTTAGAGTGCTCGTCAGATAAGTCTGCGCGCGGTAAAAATCGAATACTAATCTTTTCTATAACATTAGAACAAAAAAATGCATTGTAACTAGCGCCAAAAATGCTCCAGGCACGTGCAGAGTTATCTGACACACACTCTATCGAGTATCTGTTTACAGTGCGACTTGAGCTTACAATTTATGATAATACTGGCACAGAATAAATACTATCAGTAGCCAGTAGTCCGTCTTCTTATAAAAGGTTGGAACGCGAGTTGTGATTGTGACTCATATGTATATATATATCTCTCTCTCTCTCTATCTGTATGTATGTGTATGTATCTCTCTCGGTATGAAGCGAGATTCTTCCGGATCATACCGAAAAAGAAAGAGAGTGATACATATGAGTATAAAGGTTGTTCGGCAGAACGTTGAACATACGAAAATAGGGGGTAGGTTAGTTAGCAGACCACCGTCTGCTAACTGACCAGCCTCAAAGATAAATATAAAAAAAATAAAATATAAAAAAACCTTTGGATCTATGTAAATTCATTGGAACTGGTTAGGTAGCAGAGTACCCCACCTACCCCCCCCCCCCCCCTATTTTCGTATGTTCAACGTTCTGCCGAACACCCTGTATAACTCACGTTCCGAACTTTTATATGAAGGAAGATGGAATACTGGTACTGGTAGAATTAATTCTGTGATAATGGTTTGTATTCCGCTAAATTATGCAGTAGGTAGAACCTATATAAGCATAAAAGGCTTCTTATAAATTCTGTGTCATGTTCTTTTTCTTTTTACCTAGGTACCTATATCTTAATCAGTATCAGTATGTTAGGTACATTACTATTAATGTGACATTATGCTTGAAATTATTTAAGTTTGTCTTGTATTTAATTTTATGTGACTTTTTATGTCTTCTATCATAATTTATAATACGTCATGAATTATTATGTAGTGTTAATGATCTTAATTCTTTATTAGACATAAAAGAATAAATGATCTTTATTCATAACTCGACCACAGAATATATAATTGCCTCAACAAAAAAAGTTCTTAAGTAAGTAGCTGCCAAATCCGTAAAAACACAAAGAGTGCATCAGTAATTTAATGAATAATGGAAAAATATCTATTGTTTAGCCTTTTTGGACGATAAGTAAAAAAGTGAATTAAAGACAATAATTAATGATAGTAATTTACTAAACAAATACCTTGAAAATTATTGTTCGTTTATAATAAAAGAAACAAAAACTGCTTTGAAACAGTAATGGATGGCAATAATTTAAGTTGAATGAATTATTTATTTGTGGTTCAAATCTCCATTTAATGCTGAAGGGTAATAAGATCAAAGTATTTAAATATTTATAGCAAACTATCTGCCCCGCCCCAGCTTTGCACGGGTGGCGCCATCTATTAATTTT
Source organism: Crambus lathoniellus (assembly GCA_949710035.1). Taxonomy (NCBI): domain Eukaryota; kingdom Metazoa; phylum Arthropoda; class Insecta; order Lepidoptera; family Crambidae; genus Crambus; species Crambus lathoniellus. Next base: position 26,605,557 of record OX453303.1, read on the forward strand.
CTTTTATACAAACCTTGTCTTGATAATACCAAACACTACAAAAAAGTGCAGTCGTTCTTAAGAGCTGGTACACACTGGGCGCTTTCGAGCGCGCGCTTTGGTAACGCGCGCTCTGAGAACCTGTCATCTCATACATTTTTGATGTTTCGTACACACTGAACCGCGCGCTTTTTGACAAGCGCGCGTCAGATGCGAGCTGTCAGTTTTGGCGTTAGCCGAGCGCTCTCAGATACATGGGCCGCCTTGGGGCTGTACATGTGATCGCGCGCTTTCCTGTAGAGTGGACACACGTTGAGGAAAATTTTAGGGAAATTGACTTTCTACATTTTTATGAATCGCCCGTTATGTCAGTTTATAAAATATGCAGAAATTCATCAAATGATTTCATAGAAATTCATCAAATGATATTATAGAAATTCATCAAATGATTTTATAGAAATTCTAAAACAATTAATAAACTTAGGTCGATGTTTTGATACAATGTAAAATACATTCCATGCGTCTATTTTATCTTTTAGTATTATATGCACCCAAGGTTCTTTTTTCTCTGTCGTCGTCGTCTTTTAAAGCGATTGTAGAGGAGCCACACTCAAATCAATTTACTTCGGAACCCATATCCGCACTGATCCAGAAGTATACTCGCCCTAGTAACGCTCGTCGTACGCCATGCAAAGCGCTGAGTGTGTACGCTATCAACGCTCGCCAAACGCAACGCCGAGCGCCCAGTGTGTACCAGCTCTAAGTTATGCGCTTACATACATTTCGGCGATTCGGTATTTTATTTAGATAGGTAGATAAAAGTTTTGCCTTTTCTCGTGTTTCTATTTTACTAAGCATCATGTTTTGAACTTTCCCTAAATTTCCAAAACATGCATCCTTCAGTCGTACCTACTTACATTTTTTACGGGAAAATCCGAACATGTTTCGATAATTTAATAATAATGATGCTAATGAATAAATTGAACGATATCTATCCTACTAATATAAAAAATGCGAAAGTTTAATAATCATAATCATAATCATAATCATCATTTGTGAGTATGGATGTCTGTTTGTTACTCTTTCACGCAAAAACTACTGAACGGATCTGGATAAAATTTGCAACAGAGATAGGCTGGAATAACACATAGAATACCATCATTTATCCCCATATTCCCTCGGGAACGGTTACTTTTAAAAAGCTAAAAAATACAAAAATATAATTTTACATCCGTCCTTTCTGTTGCATCTACATTGAGATGTTAACACCTATCAACTCGATGAGTGGTACTATCGTCCCAACAATCAAACAATTCCCGTTGTTCAATTTGCCAATTCGCGTCCTTGAGGACGATCATTGGACGTAAACAAAGATTGGGATCAAAGTTCAACTTATAAGGATGTACTTTATTACACTTTGCCACGTCGATGTTTGATACTAAAAAAAAGGTTTTCGAAATCTAGTGTTAATTATACAGAGTGTTTGTTTAAAGATGGGACATACTTCATACTTCATGTTGCCAGTAATGACCTATGGAAGTGAGACGTGGTCTTTTACTATGGGTCTCATAAGAAGGCTCAAAGTCACCCAGCAAGCAATGGAGAGAGCGATGCTTGGTATTTCCCTGCTCGATCGAATCCGAAATGATGAGATCCGCAGGAGAACTAAAACAACCGACATAGCTCGAAGGATTGCATCATTGAAGTGGCAGTGGGCGGGACACGTAGCGCGGAGAACCGATGGCCGTTGGGGCGGAAAGGTTCTCGAATGGCGACCGCGTACCGGACGACGTTCCGTGGGCAGGCCCCCTACAAGGTGGACCGACGATCTGGTCAAGATCGCGGGAAGCCGCTGGATGCGGGCAGCGCAGGACCGATCGTTGTGGAGATCCTTGGGGGAGGCCTATGCCCAGCAGTGGGCGTCGTTCGGCTATGATGATGATGATGATGATGATACTTCATGGGGTGAAAGTACCCATCAATACAAGCAACTTTTACTATTCGACCAAGTGCCACATTGCGAAAAAATTTGATGTTCCATACATTTTGGCCTATTTGGTATTGCACTTTTGTATGAAACAGCCATTTTTTTTTTTCGCTATATCGCACTTGGTCTCATACCTTGTAAAAGTTGTTTGTATTGATGGATACTTTAGTACTTTCACCACCCGAAGTATGTCTCCCACCTTTAAACAAACAGCCTGTATATGAAAAATATTTATTCTAATGCTTTTTTCGTAATAAAATGAGTTACTTACTTTTTTATTAAATCTTAGAACTAAGCGAGTAACGGCTGGAAAATAGTGGCAATAAAACAGACACCGGCCATAAAACATAAAGACTAATAAGATTACTGAAATTTTCTCGTTGAAACAGACAGTAATAAAAAATTATATATGAAAGTACCACCCATTAAATATATGAAATATTGAATGAAGCTCTTTGTGTTTTTAGGTGAATTCCCCGAGCTATAATAAATTTGAAATCACTTAACCTTGACTATAAACAACGATTGTGTTAGTTTTCACTTCAAATAGTCGTGAGCGAAATCCGAGCTGTCACAATTTAAAAGGCGATAAAAAACACTTTATATCGATAACATTTTGAGACATCACTAGTGCAACACGTTGATAGTATACGAGCCGGTTACTTTTAACGAACGTATGTATTATCGAGTGGACCTCGAACGCGACTACACATCGTAACCCTTAAAACGTTAAAAACAAAATCGTAACGAAATAATGACATTTGTTTAGTGGCAGTGACAGTGCTTTTTTGTTTTTTTTTGTGTTACTTTCACGGACTCGCCGTTTTAAAATGGCGAAATCAACTATTCTGCTCCGGCAATCTCTGTAAGTTTTTTCCTAGAGTTATTTTAAGACCTCGAGTGCATTGACTTAGAAAGCGCAATTAAAAATAGATCATATAAGTACTTAATTAGCAAAGTAAACAGGGAGATAAAGTACTGCGTACCTAATGAGAGCATAATTTGAATAACTAACTATATAATTATCTAGTTTCACGAATTTTTAATGTTGTTTTCTCACGGTAAACAAATATTAAGTTTGTATGTTTGTTATTATAATGATTTAACTCATAATACTTATGTCTGATGTTTGTCTGCACACAGTGATTTTGTTGATGTTCTTTTTATCTATACAAATAAATAAAATTGGAGTGTCTGTTTGTAATTTTAAAATAACCGCTTTTTACTACATGCATATGATTATATATGGGTTACGGTACATATACCAAAATAGCATTTTTTACAATTTTTGTATGTCTGTTTGTTCCGGCTAATCTCTGAAACGGCTGGACCGATTTTGCAAGACTTTCACTGGCAGGTAGCTGATGTAATAAGGAGTAATTTAGACTACTTTTTATACCGATATTCCCACGGGAACGAGAACCACGCGGGTGAAACCGCGGGCGGCCGCTAGTACACAATAAAAACAAAACAAAACAGTGCAATTGCATTAGTTCGCAAAATATATGCCTGAGACCTTCGTGCTTGAACTAAAGTTGAAAAATAGTTAAAATTAATATTTATTAGATGTGAAAACTCAGTAAAGCTAAGTACCTACTTAGGTAATTATAACGTTAGGATTAAGAATTCAAACAAAAATATAAATCAACTGTTTGTCTCTAGAAGGATATGTTTTCATAGTCTACCCACGTCAGAGTATTATTATTTAGGTACTTACGTATTTTTTTAAGATTAAAGATATGTATATTTTATAATAATGATCTTAGTATTAGGTCATAAAATTGTCAAATCTAGGATATTTAACAGTTGGAATTACAGCTAGAAACATTAAATGTAAAAACCACTTGAGAAAGGAACAGTAACATTCTTACCGTTTTTAGGGTTCCGTAGTCAACAAAGAACTCTTAAAGTTTCGCCATGTCCGTCCATCCGTCCGTCTGTCCGTCCCCAGCCTAGCGCATAGACTCTTAGGGCGTTCGGTAAACTTCGGTATACCCGTCCCTCTCACGCTCTACAGAATCTCAGAATCGAGTGAAAGGGGCGGGGCTAACCGAAGTTTCGGATTAGCGTTTCAGAGTACGGTCCCTGGGACCTCTGGGTTTGAAATCGGTGGTGGGAACCACTAGACAACATAGGTGGTTAAAATCGGTGTAATCGGTACGTTAAATGGGTACGGGACCTTCATGGGCGAGTCCGACTCGCACTTGGCCGAATTTTAAGTTAGAACAGTACCCAACTACCCACAGCAGCCAAAACTTTAGTTTTTTTCTTTATTTATTTATTTTTATTTAAAACGAGCACATTTACGTCCCATATGATTGTATACTTAATCATCATATAAGTTTACTACAAATAAATGTTACGCAAAAACTGGTTATTAAAATGTTATTGTTTGGGTTATGAAAAAGGTTGACAGGTCACGCGAAACGATATAAAACCCCTATCTGCATTAAAAGAAGCATTTTTCGTAATGTTTACATTCAATTTGGTACAAAATATAGGTACCTAATGTATTTATTTACTTCTTTATTATATAAGAAGTATACATGATATTTTTTTATCATCCCGGATAATTTCAGGGATTATTTTACTCATGAAAACAAACAACTTTTATAATGGGATCAAAACTGAAATTGCGAAAAAAAATCATCTGTTCCATACAGATCGATGAGAATGATGATCCATTAAAGATTTTTTGCACTTTTGTACATAGGTACTACCTTTTGTCGACCATGTCTTACTATTCTAATAAATTACTGCTTTTATTTCTTACAATTTAAACTTATGTACCTACGGGGTCAAAAATAAAAGTACCTACTTAAAAATGGTCTTACGTAATTGATAGATAGCCCCTTACGTACCCCTTACTTCCTACTTGTTTCCCCACATACTTATTTAGAAACAAAACACATTCGTTTTCAACATAACCTGTACCTATACTTCAGCAAGACATAACGATAAGTCTGCGGCGCATTCTTTTATAGCCTTGAACTTGGTACCTGGACTACCTGGACGTCGGTCTCGCATACATTATCCCGACCACATTCCTAACTGCGCATATGCCATCGCAGTACATTACATACTGTTATGTAATAATAAAGGATCAGAACAAAAGGCACCTTAACTCGTTAGGTTCACGAAACAAAACTGCATGCAATAATTATTGCAACGCGGAGTTGGCATCTATAAAAACAATAAAATTAGTCTGGGTAAGCAGAACTTGCATAGGTTTGCATTAAAGTTGCTTTGATAACGGAATACCCGTGAAGAGAACCACCAATTTTTCCAAGGAATCGATTTATAGACAAAATTGATTGCGGAACCGAACGAAACCCTACAACGATAGCTAAACGTAAATCTGTTCTACGTGTGGATTTCTCAGCATCCAGGGTTCGAAAATTATTTGATCTACCGTTGGTACCAAGAAGCGCTCTACGGGTTAAAATTAAGAAGTTCTATAAGTAGCTGCAGCAGTGTATTTTAATTTAAAGTGTATATTGCCTTACGTTAATTTATACGTCGCCTGCTTGGACTACACGACTCTATCCCGCGGGAATGTGATATATTTCCGGGATAAAATGTAGCCTAAGTCACTCTGCAGACCCTAAACTATCCCCATACCAAAAATCACATCGATCCGTTGCTCCGTTTTGACGTGAAAGACGGACAAACAAACAAACATACTTTCACATTTATAGTTTAGTAATTTATTGCTAATGACATCAGATAAAATGTTCAAAGTTGACTATAGAACTTTGTTTTAAAACTTGTTAATTTTGTAAATTTATTTCTCAACATAAGATTCGTACAACAACCCTTTTTTTTAAGGCGGTTAAAAATAATAAACCGTCTGTTCGCTATAAAGCCGAATCTTAAAATTAACTGGCTATAAATAAAACAGCGACCAACAACAGGTTTTGAAATTGCAGGACAACTCGTTTTTGAAGACCGAATCATCTGTTCGTTATGCAGTTGGTGGCGCACTCAGCGAAATTCTGATGTGTGTAGGCAGACGTTGGTTAGACGTTTTATTAAGGCGCTACTGGGAAAAATATGGACTTTTTGATTTAAAACTATAGGACGGTTACAGTTGTTACAAATCTGGTAATAAGATATATATTTCTTCATAAGTACCTTTATCTAGAATCGTATAGTTTCAAAAACACGATTTTATGATTTTGCCACTTTTTCTTTTCGAAAAGACCTCTAAAAATACGAAAAGTGAAGATTATTCTTAAATGGGGTTACTTACACTATTGGAAATTGGTTTAATTAGTGGACACCAATAATATTGAGGATCGTATAGAAGCATTTTTTTTAAAAATCGCTGTAGTTTTTTAATACGAAGTGATTTTGTGTTTTTTTTTTTGCCTAATCTGCAAAATCGGTCTCGCTCCCGCGAGCGTCGTTTTCTCATTGCTATCTCGCTTCAGCACATTTTTTCCGAGTATCGCCTTAACGAAATAACTATGCCCCGCGCAGGCGTGGGTATAAGGGGGGGGGAGGCAAATGGGGCAATGGGGGCAATTTAAATCATCATGTCAAAATGTGAAATAATAATAGTTACAAATAATAGTTACATATAAAATATTAATAATAATACTTACTAAAAATTCCCACCAATTCTGCGGGAGTGGGATTTTTTTATAACATCGTAAGGTTGGTGTAATTTTCTTATCCATCCATAAGAAGGCTTAGTATTGGGGTGGGAACATTAAACGGATGATGATGGTGATATTAAGATGTTTGTATGTAGGTACGGTCAAACCAATTGAATTATGTATGATCCACCTTAAGTTTATATTTATTTTCAACAGATATTAAAACTCAATAAGGACAATATTCAAACTTGTTGAAATTGACACGGACCTTTATAGTTTTATCGCTTTCAAACAAATTATCAGCAAAATTGGTGATGATTCAATTTGGTTCGACTGTACTAGTATCCAAGTGATGTTATTCAATACGAATACAATGACATAACCGTCAAGAAAACAATGAGTGTGGGTTTGGACTTTGCTCTCGCAGCATCCGTTCTACAACTAAGCAATTATTGCAAGAATTAGAGCGAGACACAAGATTAATTAATTGCAAATGACTCGGGATGCTGATTCGATAAATGTATTGTTCCTCTGACTAGAAGAACAATAGGCACATTTATTTTAAATCTATATTTAGAAAAACTCATGCGTTACTGACTGACTGACAGACAACGCACAGCTGAAACTAATGGGTGCATGAAGCTGAAAGGTATATGTATGTTCCTTGGGTTTTTGGAAGTTCCCCCTCTAAGGGGGCAAAAAAAGGGGGTCCACACAGACAAAGTCGCAAGCGGAGCGCTAGTAACACTACCCTAAGAACCCGATAAGGACCTTAAGGTCCTCCATATTGCCGTTCCGTCAACCCCCGTAAGGACCTTAAGGTCCGCCACAGACTTGGCACAGATTACATTTTTTTACTCCATGAAGGAGTCTATGCGTGTATGGGACACTTGATTTTATATGGAAGCTGCATACATTGTCTATAGGCTGTAAAATTCATATCCCTCTGCATGTTTCGTTCGAATTGATATAGAAAAAAGAAAGTCTCATTTTTTTCGCTCTGCCTCTGCAAATGTTTATAATATTTTATAATATGTGTAATCTTATTATTTCGAAGCAAAAAGCAAGGTAAATTGTGTTTTACTGTTATAAAAAGTGTTATTTTAGTGTTTTACAGAGGAAGTTATAGGAATCAAATCATCTAAAAAAATGTCAAAAAATTTCAAAAAAATTCTTCAAAGAATTCAGTCAAATAGCTTATTGCTGCACTTATACCATGTAGAACTAATATATTACTATAGTAATATAGTATAATTTAGTACCTGAAAATAGATAAAACATTCATAAGCCAAACACACTTTACATAATGAAAAAATATAGCCTAATTCCTAAGTTATCAGGTTTTTCGTAAAACACGGCTATTTTTTCCATTTTTTTCGATTAGCGATTTATTTTTACCTAGTAGCGCCGGCGGTGCGTTCGTTCATATATACGATAGGCGCCGGGTCGTAAGGGTATTTAAAGTAAGAGTTTTTTATCGTTCTTTGCTCAATAAGTATAAAAACTCGTGCGCGAGTCCGACTCGCACTTGGTCGTTTTTTTTAAATTCTGCTGATATCCATAAGTTTTCAAAAGAAAATAAATAACTCGCTGACAGTAAAAAATAAGTTTTCTTCTTTTCTGCAGGTTGCCAAGTCGCCGGCACATAACCTCTTCATCACCACGAAGGTCGTCTACCTCCCCTCAAAGGATGAAGGCGGCTGCTGCTCCTGCCGTGGCGGTTACTCTAAAGCCCTTCGTCGATATACCAGGGCCGCTGGCTTTGTCTATGCTTAGGCACTCTGCGCATGTTCTGCCTAGAATAGGTAAGTAATAGGTCTACCAATTAATATAAGGTAATTTTAGTTCCAGAAATTAGGGAATGGTACTTTTGCTGGCGCTACTCGGAAAAAGTATTAACGGTTACAGTTGTTACAAATCTGGTAATAAGATATATATTTCTTCATACCTTTATCTAGATTCGTATAGTTTCAAAAACACGATTTTATGATTTTGCCTCGACACTTTTTCTTTTCGTAAAGACCTCTAAAAAAAATCAAGATTATTCTTAAATGGAGTTACTTTGTACACTATTGGAAATTGGTTTAATAAGTGGACACCAATAATATTTAGGATCGTATAGAAGCATTTTTTTTAAATCGCTGTAGTTTTTTAATACGAAGTGATTTTGTGTTTTTCTTGCCTAATCTACAAAATCGGTCTCGCTCCCGCGCGCGTCGTTTTCTCATTGCTATCTCGCTTCAGCATAATTTTTCCGAGTATCGCCTTAAAGCAACCGTTATAAACACATAGCTTAAACAATCGCGCTGAAATTTCACTCGCAGATAGTGCAGGCTTCGCTAAGAATAAGTTTAGAAAGGATTTCCCAAAATTCATATAACACGGGCGTTTATAATTCGCATAGGACTAATTTAAAAGTTAAGCTAAAGACTAATAAAATTAACATAAACTCTTTGCCAATAAACACTCAGACAACGATAAAAGTCATAAAGGTAAAAAGTAAAAAGTTTTATATAAAGAGGTTATTACCAAAAACGAAGGACACTTTTCTGTGACTTGGCTTGTCATCCTTTACACGGAGTCAGTACAGAGTCAATACTTAAGAGGCAATCCAATATGCCAGTCCAATAATTGGCATCATGTAAATAGCGACAGTCCACTACATTGGCTTGTCCTCAAGTCAGTGATCAATAGTAATAGGTATACATACAGAGTGTTTATTTAAAGATGGGATATACTTCAGGGGTGAAAGTACCCATCAATACAAACTTTTACTATGGGACCAAGTGCTACATTGCGAAAAAAAATAGCTATTAAATGCATTTTGGCCCATTTGGTATTGCACTTTTGTATGAAACAGAAAAGTTGTTTGTATTAATGAGGTAAAGTACCCATTAATACAAACAAGTTTGAAGCCCCTGAAGTTGGGCAGGCGTACCGGTTTTGGCCACTGTACCGGTTTTGGCCACTTTTTGCTCTAAAAGTTTTCTAAACAACTTTTAGCCATTTTTCATAAATGCAATTAAAATAAGGTATTTTAGGGTAATAATAACAACCGTTAGAATTCCTTGTGTCATAAGATTTTTTTTCAATAAATTCCATTTTCTGTTTGAAAAAATATTTTGTATGAAATTTTTAAGAAATTTGTTTTGGGTGTAATACTTTATAAACCTTTGTTTTTTACAATTAAATTGTTGTTTTGCAATTGACTGGTTTCTAGTGCATTAGAATATATTGATTTTAGCTGGGTTTGGTTTTGATTTTTCGCTATACTTACAAAAGTTTAACTATCAGTAAGTGGCCAAAACCGGTACATTTGGCACCTCTCACACATTGTGTGTAATATAAAAAAAACTAAAATAGTTTTATGAATTTGAAAAATGTACCTTTAAAGTTAGATAAATTATCTACAATTTAAGATATAATTTGTGTCTTAAATACCTAAGACCATTTAGTACTTAGTGCTTAAAAGTCAAAAAATCTTTAAAGTGGCCACAAAGGGTACCTCTGCCCTATGTCCCATCTCTAAACAAACACACAGTATAATGGACTGGCTCAGCCAATTAGCGGATTGTCTCAAGTATTGACTCTGTGTAAATGCTGCATTTCATTACAAATGAACTTAACTTTTGTATGACTTCAGCCTTGTCTTACAACGACTTCGCAGCCGAATTGCTGAGTTTATCGACCTCAAACATCCTGTCCAATTGAAGTTTGTATGACAAACATACGACTTGCCATAACGGAAACATGTTTTATAGTTCCGCTCTTTATGCTTTAATTTTTAAGCCATCTCTTTCAATCTATATCTATAAGTACTAATATTATAAAGAAGAAATATTTGATTGTTTGTTTGTTTTTTGCATTGAATAAGCTCCGAAACTACTGGACCAATTTAGAAAATTCTTTCACCATTAGAAAGCTACATTTTTCCCGAGTGACATAGGCTATATTTTATCCCGATATTCCCACGGTAATGGGTACCACGCGGGAAAAACCGCTAGAATCCTCTAGTAATATTATAAAAAAGAAAGATTTTATTTCTTGTTTGTCTGTTTGTAATGGATAAGTACTGGACCGACTTTTTTTCATCGTTAGAAAAATAAAATAGAGTAAAACCGCACGGACACTCCTTGTTTGTTAATAAAAGGGCAAAAACTAATCTGAATAAAATTCAATATTACAATAATGTTACTCATCTTCATACTCAATAATTATGATAGGATTGTCATTATTGTATTATTTCCTTTTATTCAGAATGTTTTTTAATCATCTTCAAGATAAGGTGACATATAATATTACTTTGAATTCTTAGAAGCAATATAAGCAAACAAGAAACCATGGGAATTAATACCTAGTGATAAAATATTGCCTACACCACTCAGACTCAGATAAATGTTTGTTTTTATACATCCCTAATTTTAATAATAGTGTAGAGAAATAACGAGTATATCATCTGCAATAGAGACAGCAATGTTTGTCTATACTAATATTATAAACTAGCTGTGCCCGCGACTTCGTCCGCGTGGAATAGTGACTTTCGGCAGCATTTTTAATTTTTAAGGCTAATAAGCTATTTTGTTTTTTTTTATTATTTATCCTACTTATCCTACTAATATTATAAATGTGAAAGTTTAGATCTTTGGATGTTTAGATGTTTGGATGTTTGTATGTTTGTTACTCAATCACGCCAAAACGGCTGAACGGATTTGGCTGAAATTTGGGACACAGATACTTTGTAGCCTGGAGAGGAACATAGGCTACTTTTTATCCCGGAAAAACATCACATTCCTGCGGGATAACGTCGTGTAGTCCACACGGACGAAGCCGCGGGCGGAAAGCTAGTAATATTATAAATGTGAAAGTTTTGATGTTTGTATGTTTGTTACTCAATCACGCTAAAACGGCTGAACGGATATGGCTGAAATTTAGGACACATATACATTGTAGCCTGGAGAAGAACATAGGCTACTTTTTATCCCGGAAAAATGTTACATTCCCGCGGGATAAGGTCGGGAAGTCCACGCGGGCGAAGCTGCGGGCGGAGAGCTAGTTTAATATATATTAGTACAGCGCTATGAATGCTATGATACATATTAGCACATTAAAAGTTTACATAACATTGCCTTCCGACCGCGGTTTCGCCCGCATGTACTACTATGAGAGATATAAAAATACCGGCTTAAGGAAAATTATTAAACGTGATGAGCATTTTCTACTGTCATACAAAGTTTGAAGGTCTGGTTCACCTGATTTATCGTTATCCCGAGGTAAAGTGATATTTTTAGTCTATGTCACTTTCTAGCTCCTAAACTACCTACATACTAAAAATCACGTCGATCCGTTGCTCCGTTTTGACGTGAAAGACGGACATACAAACAAACACACTTTCATATTAATAATATTCGAGATAGTATGTCAAAAGAAAATACTTATTACGCTGAACAACTTCTCTTATGATGCTATATTTGTATCTCTTATAGTTTGGCTGGGCTGCTAGGGTTCCACATCAGGTGAACCAGACCTTCAAACTTTGTATGACAGTAGAAAATGCTCATCACGTTTAATAATTTTCCTTAAGCCGGTATTTTTATATCTCTCATCGATTGGCTGGACTGCTATGGTTCCATATCAGATATTACGATCGTCAAAATAAATTATAGCCTATATGTTGGCGAGGACCAATAGCTTATACAACAAGAAAAGTTTCATCAAAATCCGTTTCGTAGTTTTTGCCTCAAACGCGGACAACAGATAGATAAACAGACAAAAAATTCAAAACTATATTTTTGGTATCTGTTCCTTTTTTAGACCCCTGGAGGTATTATTTTCTATTTCTTTTAAATGTACAGAATTGGATCGTTTACAGTTTTATTATAAGTATAGATTATTTTATTTATTTATTTAATATATATTAGTACAGTGGTATGATACAAAATATTAACACATAAAAAAATTATATCACATAGCCTTCCGCCCGCGGTTTGCCCGCGTGTACTACACGACGTTATCCCGAGGGAAAGTGATATTTTTCCGGGATAAAAACTTATTTTAAGCTTACTTAAGTCACTCTCTAGCTCCTAAACTACCCGCACATACTAAAAAACACGTCAATTCGTTGCTCCGTTTTGACGTGAAAGACGGACATACAAACAAACATACTTTCACATTTATAATATTAGTATAGACTGTATGTCAAAAAAAAATACTTATAACGCTGAACAACTTCTCTTAAGATGATATATTTGTATCTCTTATAGTTTAGCTGGGCTGCTAGGGTTCCACATCAGGTGTGCCAGACCTTCGATATTTTTCCGTCAATACAAAATGTTCATTACGTGAAACAACTTTTCTTAAGACGCCATGTTTGTATCTCATATAGTTTATACTGGCTGCTAGGGTTCCACATCAGGTGAACCAGACCTTCAAATTTTTGTACGTCAATAGAAAGTGCCCATCACGTTTAACACTTTTCCTTAAGACGATATTTTTATATCACTCATAGTTTGGCTGGACTGCTATGGTTTCACATCAGATATTACGATCTTCAAAATAAATTATAGCCTATATGTTGGCGAGGGCCAATAGCTGAATAAAAAAAAAGTTTCATCAAAATCCGTTCAGTAGTTTTTGTGTGAAACGCGGACAACAGACAGACAGACAGACAAAAAATTCAAAAACTATATTTTTGGTATCTGTTTCGTTTAAGAAGACCCCTGGAGGTATTATTTTCTATTTCTTTTAAATGTACAGAATTGGATCGTTTACAGTTTTATTATAAGTATAGATAGGAAAGATTAGATTGTTTGTTTGTTTGTTTGCATGACATAGGCTATATTTTATCCCGATATTCCCACGGGAACGGGTGTCACGCGAGTGAAACCGCGAGGATCCGCTAGTATGAAAATAAAGCAACTGCCCGTATTCGTCTGCAACGGAATTTATTAGTGTAGGTAGTAGGACACTACTACCTACACTAATAAATTGAACAGGAAACACAAAAAAGGCTATTCATTCGAAACTGGATACGGCGCATTCGAAGCCAATTGCAGTAGCAGTTTGAGCAAGAATTTTACGAGCCCAAGTAATGCGGGCCGCGATCTACGCGATAGGCCTGCGATAAAAAAAGGACTCGAATTGGACGGGATAAAAATATCCCGCGCATGGAACGGAAATGACTTATTAAAGGGATTGCGAAGTCGTTTCACACTCGTTTGAAGCTGGGCCTACTACACACGCCTAATCGAACGAAGCACATTCCGTTTCGAGTCATAACACCAAAACGAACACAAAGTCGAAAGGTCTTCCTTTCAATTTTATGTTCGTATTAGGTCTTGCTATAAGCGTATGTACATTTTGTGATAATATTGCTTCGATAGGTTCATAAATCCGAGTTCCCAAGCAAATCAAACAACAAGGTGTTAAGGTCATAATAGCCCACTTATACCGCACCGCTACCACCCAACCAAAGTATGAGCAGCCAAATATGAACTTAATATCGTGCACCGTAGATGCATTTTATACTATAGTAACAATATTTAGGGCGGTGTTGGGGCGGTGCGGCATAAGTGGGCTACGACCTTTAGTCTGTAACGCTGTCGGGTTCCTTCTTATAAGAGAAATGACAACATTAAAATCGAGTCAAAGACATGATCATATGAATATAATATTCTTCTGCTTCTATTCATATCCTACCACGCAAGCCCAATGCCGATTGGTGGGTATTCACAATTGCCAACGTAACCGAGATCAACGGAATAGCATAACGTGGTTTGCCTGGCACGGCGGAGCTCAAGATACTAAGTTTTTGGTCACCCATCCCGTGACCGACTATTGCGAAGGTTGCTTAACCTCAACGATCGCAGGCTAAGTGCACTAATCACTGCACCATGGACTCGGCTTTAACCACTAACACAAAGTCATATCGATATGGTTACGGCTTCCTATAAAAATTAATGTTTCGCTCAGTTGGTGGGACTTTATGAGGTACTCATATAATGATATTAGGCGTTATACGTATCGTCATCATAAAGATGGACGCCTTATTAGATTCTGCTCTTACTTGCTACTTTGTCGTAAGTAACTGAATTTTGCTGTCAAAACTGTCAAATCCCATACATTTTTAAACCATAAACCCTGTAAAAGTAAAAGTATAATGTAAAAAAACTTGGTGCAACCGGCGGTATGTGTATATGTATATATATACTTATTTGTTTTTTGCTATGAAGACTTTTTAAGTTACATTTTAAACAGTTGAAAAATACTGTAGAATTGGCATCTATTTGTCAAAAAAGGGATCAAGGGGTCAGTTGAAAATCAGCGTCAGGCTCGCTAGGTTTGACATAATGCTGAACTGTCTCCCTTTTTGGCTGAAGCAGCCGTGAGACAACGGGTTCATTGGGCAGTTTGTAATTTTTTTTATTTTTTTTTATTAATATTTATTGTGTTATTGCATTTGCTGTAGCCAAATAAAGAATTCATTCATTCATTCTATGATTTTACCAGCTAGCTATGGACTATGCCCTTCCTCTGCCGGATAACCCCGTTTCGATACACCTACTTGGGCCTATCCATAGCTCTCTAAGCGTCACGAGTCGGTGGTAGGTAATGGTAATAGTTATGTGCTAAACGTAATGTCCTTGTTGACAGGCAATTTCCACCACACTGTAGGGCTGGGTCTGCTGGAAGGCCTACGCGACCGGTACGGAGACCTGGTGCGCCTGGCGAAGGGCTCCAGGACCCGGCCTGTGCTGTACGTGTTTGATCCCGACATGATGCAGGAGGTAAGTCCTCAGGATCTTTGATGATTTTTTATAAGTGCTAGGTGTCAATCGCAGCTTCGCCCGCTTGAGCTAGACGATGTTTTCCCGTGGGAATGAGGTATTTTCCCAGAACCATAATCCATCCAGATCCGTTTAGCCTTTGCCGTGCCGTGATTGAGTAACAAACATCCAAACTTTCGCATTTATAATATTAGTAGGATAAAATGTAGCCCTTTTAAATGTAAAAGTCTTTTTCTCAGGCAAAGGGGCAAAGTGTGTACTCTTTACAATTTACACTCAGGCAAAGGCGCAAAGTGTGGGTTTTTTTACTATTTCACTCAGGCAAAGGCGCAAAGTGTGTGCTTTTTACTATTATCAATCAAGCAAAGGCGCAAAGTGTGTGCTTTTTACTATTTTAAATCAGGCAAAGGCGCAAAGTGTGTGCTTTTTACTATTTTCCGCGGGCATGTGCGTGCATCTTCTAAACAACGTGTTAATACTTTTAGCGAAACTGAGAAAGTACTTCGTTCAGAATACGGTATTTTACTGATTTTTTTATATTTCTTTAAAACGTTTTTCGAAATATTAGCTACACAAAACAAGTTTTTATTTTGAATTATCTTGAATATTTTCAAAGATATAGGACTTCAAACTTTATAATTAGACAAGGACAGGACGCTATCTTTGTGACGTCAGTGCGTTAGTAGCGTCATAGTCACGCCATAGAAGATTTCGTTTTAGAAAGAGACAGCTATAGTCAAAATCAAACAGACTATAATTCTTTTATTATAAAACATATTCAAATTATATTTTCACATTTGGTATTCTTAATTGCAATATTTTTTAACGTCATCATTAAATATCTACATTTCAACAACAGTAAAATACCCTATTGAGAGTAGAGCCGATTCCAAACATTTATGATAGGGGTGAAATTTTACAAAATAAAAAAATATTTTGTGCCTCCTCTAAACATGTTTGTGTCTACTACCTATTCATTCAATACGCGCGCCACCCATCACTAGCTATCTCGCGTCATAGTAGAGCTTAAAATCTGTCAGAAAGCTAACAAAACCTATGAGCACGAATATCTTGGAAGATTCTTTAAAAAAAAAGTAATGGAATTTAATTAAATATAAAATAAATTAGTAGGGGTGTATGGACTTCTCGGTTATTGCATTAACACGTTGTTTTTCAGTTAAATATGAAGGTCTGAACATCAATATTTATTTCGCAAAACTACATAAATAAAATACTACTACGAGTAAACCACTTTTTCATATCTGTCGACTGATAGGTATAAAAACACAACTCTCCACACAAGGTTGTCTGGAAGAGATCGCTTTGTGATATTTTATGTAATTGTGGTGTTATAATAAAGTGTTAATAAATAAATAAATACTAAGAATGAGTCAAAAGTTGAGTGATTACTTAATTAATATTCAGTATTTCGCAATTTATTCACTGTCGCTGTCGGTCGTAGCAACTGTTCCGAATATAGAAAGTGCTTCCTTATAGCTGATTGTTATGAATTCGCCAGTAGAACTAGTTACACTTACACCTCAACCTACTTTCCAATTTGCTGTCGCTCAACAGCACTTTCGGCACTAGACATTAATGATCTAGGTAGCAGTACTCAAGCAAACTCAAAAAACTCAGCTTTAAGAGCGTCTCAAACATTGCCCTGTCGCCTTTGATCACCAATAACACCTAGGTCTAGATACATAGTTGGAGTGACACATACGACTGAGAGAATATGCGCCCACTGAGCCACTTGAGCGTATATTCATAAGCATATCATATCCTACTAATATTATAAATATGTGAAAGTTTAGATGTTTGGATGTTTGTTACTCAATCACGCCAAAACGGCTCAACGGATTTGGCTGAAATTTCGGACACAGATACTTTGTGGCATGGAAAGGAACATAGGCTACTTTTTATCCTCGAAAAATATCACATTCCCGCGGGATAACGTCGTGCAGTCTACGCGGGCGAAGCCGCGGGCGGAAAGCTAGTATAACATAAGATCGTACATTATTAACTTCGATCAACAATAACACCTAGTTCATTATTATTAACCTTTTTTCTCAGCTATACAAAGTTTTGATTTAGTTCGTGATCCTTCATCTAGTACTATTGTTGATCTAAGCCTGTCGCATCAAATGACAAAGTTATGAAAGAGATGATGTTTTCCATAGCTGGGGGGCTACCCGCTAAAAAGTATGGATATGAACATGGGCTTCATTTGTCAATTGAAGAATGAAGAATTATGCCCATATATGGACTTAATTATGATCTTCAAATGTCAAATGAAGCCCATGCCTATAGCTATATTTTTTAGCCGGTAGCCCCCCTGATTAGTGTTCGAGAATTCGGCGTTTAGATCACAAAAGTCACTACACCGCGCGTACGAAGTCGCGGGCAAGAGCTAGTATAATAATATAATTTAAAAATCCATACAATATAAGTCGGTGGGGTTAAAGAATTAGCATTTTTTTATTTTGGCTACTGCATTCATTTTAAAATGACACTTTCCCAACACGTCGAGTGTCGGAAAAAGTATGAAGGCTGTTTTTATCTATATAAAAAATTAAGGGGTTTTTATCCAAGAGGATATGTCAACCCCATTGTACCTTTTACAGGAAACAGAACAGCCATAATAAAATAAGACAAGAGGACTTGTTACTGTAATTTTTATGAGAGACTTAAAATCTAAAAGTGTGAAAATAATCGAACAGAAAAAGTATGTAAGCGCAAAAATTCAAGGAGTTTTTATATGATTGTTGTACCCCCGCGGTTTTACCCGCGTCGTTCCTGTTCACGTGGGAATAGCGGGATAATTTTGAATTTATTAATTATTTAATATACAAACAAACATAAAATCTTTTCTTTCCTCTTTTCAATATTAGTAAAGATAATTTAATAAGTTCCGAAATACGAAGATTTCAGCACAAATACTGTTGGGTTCTTATCTCTCATTTTATTTATAGGTCACTCATATGCAGTGTTAAAATATATGGTATACGATAACAAATAAACTGTCATATTTTAAACAAATGATTGCCAACTATTATCGTCTTCGTTAAGTCTTCAACTTCTAATTAAAACGCTTTGCACGTCATTTTGTTAGTAATAATAACATTACTTATTGATAGCATGACGATTTTAATTTGGAAAATAAAGAAAAATACACCAAAACAATTAAAAAATTATTAACTACTAGCGGCCGCCCGCGGTTTCACCCGCGTGGTTCCCGTTCCCGTGGGAATATCGGGATAAAAAGTACATATAAACCTTCCTCTTGAATCACTCTATCTATTAAAAAAAAACGCATCAAAATCCGTTGCGTAGTTTCAAAGATTTAAGCATACAAAGGGACATAGGGAAAGAGAAAGCGACTTTGTTTTATACTATGTAGTGATAGTGATGAAGTTAGACCCGCATTGTCACGTAGTGTATGTATGACATACCTACCAATCCGCACTGGGCCTGCGTGGTGGGCCATGGCCCATGGTCCATTTTCCTTATCCATCCATTAGGAAGGCCCGTGCCCCATCAGTGGGGCATTTAATGGCTGATGATGATGATGATGTATGATACTTTATTGTATACTAGCGGCCGCCCGCGGTTTTAACCGCGTGGTTCTCGTTCCCGCGGGAATATCGGGATAAAAAGTAGCCTAAGTTACTCCTTATTACATCAGCTACCTGCCTGTGAAAGTCCCGTCAAAATCGGTCCAGCCATTTCAGAGATTAGCCGGAACTAACAGACAGACAGACGGACAGACAGACAGACAGACAATAATTGTAAAAAATGTTATTTTGGTATATCATCATCATCATCATCATGTCAGCCGAACGACGCCCACTGCTGGGCATAGGCCTCCCCCAAGGATCTCCACAACGATCGGTCCTGCGCTGCCCGCATCCAGCGGCTTCCCGCGACCTTGACCAGATCGTCGGTCCACCTTGTAGGGGGCCTGCCCACGGAACGTCGTCCGGCACGCGGTCGCCATTCAAGAACCTTTCCGCCCCAACGGCCATCGGTTCTCCGCGCTATGTGTCCCGCCCACTGCCACTTCAATGATGCAATCCTTCGAGCGATGTCGGTTGTTTTAGTTCTCCTGCGGATTTCATCATTTCTGATTCGATCGAGCAGGGAAATACCAAGCATCGCTCTCTCCATTGCTCGCTGGGTGACTTTGAGCCTTCTTATGAGGCCCATAGTAAAAGACCACGTCTCACTTCCATAGGTCATTACTGGCAACACACACTGGTCAAAGACTTTCGTCTTGAGACATTGAGGTATTTCGGACGCGAATATATGTCGGAGCTTCCCAAACGCTGCCCATCCGAGCTGGATTCGACGAGAGATCTCTTTCTCAAAGTTGGACTTACCTAACTGGACCGTCTGTCCTAGGTAAACATAGTGGTCAACAACTTCGAGTGTAATGTTCCCAACATTAACTGGAGCGGGTGCAACATGGGCATTGGACATGATTTTCGTCTTGTCCATGTTCATCTTAAGACCCACTCTTTGCGAAGCATTACCGAGATCTTCGAGCATTGTGTTCAGGTCTTCCAAGGTCTCAGCCATAAGAACTACATCATCGGCAAACCGTAGATGTGTTAGGTACTCGCCATTGATGTTGATGCCGCATCCTTTCCAGTCCAGCAGCTTAAAAATATCCTCCAACGCAGCTGTGAACAGTTTGGGAGAGATGACATCTCCCTGTCTCACACCTCGCTGTAGTTGGATAGGATTAGAGCTCTGGTTCTGTAATCGGACCGACATGGTGGCGTTTTGGTATAGGTACCTCAGCACCTCGATATACCTGTAGTCTATTTGGCACCTCTGGAGAGACTGCACCACGGCCCAGGTCTCGATCGAATCAAAGGCTTTCTCATAGTCCACGAACGCCAAGCAAAGTGGCAGGTTATACTCTTCGGTCTTCTGTATAACTTGCCGCAGCGTATGAATGTGGTCTATGGTACTGTAGCCTTTCCGGAACCCGGCTTGTTCGGGAGGTTGGAAGTCGTCGAACCTGCGAGCGAGACGATTCGTAATGACTCTCGAAAACAACTTATAGATATGGCTCAGAAGCGAGATGGGTCTATAATTCTTCAAGAGAGTTTTATCACCCTTCTTGAAAAACAGCATCACATCGCTTCTGCCCCATGCCTTTGGCGTTTTGCCCTCGAGGATGACAGAGTTGAAGAGCTTCTGGAGGACCTTAAGTATCGGCTTACCGCCCGCTCTTAGAAGTTCTGTTGTGATTCCGTCATCACCCGCCGCCTTGTTGTTTTTGAGCTGCTTGAGAGCCATTCTAATCTCGTACAGGCTGACGTCCGGGATATCTTCGGTATAGTGTCGGGTAAGCTTGGCTCTAGGGTCTTTATTAGCCTTGCTTTCAACAGGTGTTTGCGTGGAATATAGCTGTCCATAGAAACTCTCAATCTCCCTCAGGATTTCAGGTGTTGACGAAACGATGCTACCTTCCCCAGTTTTCAGCCTCGTCAATTGACTTTGCCCGATAGACAGATCTCTCGCGAACACTTTGGAGCCTTTGTTCCGCTCAATGGCTTCTTTAATACGCTCGGTATTAAATTGGCGAAGGTCGCGCGTCAAGGACTTAGATATCTGTCTATTGAGCTGCCGATAACGATGGGCATCCGCTGAGTTCTGCAGCTTCATTTCGTGTCTCTGATCCATGAGTAGGAGAGTCTGACTGGAGAGTTTCTTCAATTTGGGACGGTGGGTTTTATAGTACTTAGACCCTACCGTGCGGACAGTGTCCACCATCATGTTGTATAGATCGTCCACGTCTATGCTGTTCTCAAGGGCTTCGAAGCGGTTTTGAAGCTCGAGCTGAAAGCACTCGGGGTTTTGAATTTGAGCTGGTATTGGTCGGAGCGTGGATTTTATCAGTCGCGATCTTTCGAGCTTGACATCGATATTCAATGTGCCTCTTACCATACGGTGATCGCTTCCTGTCTTAACAGCGTTGATCACACTGACATCATTGAATATGTGCTTCTTCGTCGACATGATAAAATCGATCTCGTTTTTGACTTTACCGTCCGGACTGATCCAGGTCCATTTGCGGCTTACGGGCTTCCTAAAGAAGGAGTTCATCATATAGAGGTTCTCCCTCTCCATAAAGTCTGCCAGCATCTGGCCTCTATCGTTCCGTTGCCCAAATCCAAATTGCCCCACTCTCAGCTCATCACCGCAACGTTGCCCCAACTTTGCATTGAAATCCCCCATCACAACCGTGTAGTGGGTTTTATAGCTATGCATGGCTTTAGAGATCTCCTCATACATAGCCTCCACTTCGTCATCGTCGTGTGTCGAGGTCGGAGCGTAGACCTGGATAACATTCAGCGAATATCGTTTCGATAATCTGAGTATGCTACCCTGCTCGACACACTTCCGATGGTGATCACGTTGTTGACAAGGGATTTATGGACGATGAACCCGACACCACCAATGGACTGTTGGTCGCCCTCCCGGTGGTAAAGTAAGTTACCGGATTGCAGGGTTATCGAGTCCTCCCCCTCTCTTCGGACTTCAGATAACCCAATGATATCCCAATGTAACTTACTTATTGCCTCTTCCAACTCTACGAGCTTCGCGTCGAGCCTCAATGTGCGCGTGTTGTAGGTTGCCAGGTCGAGTCGTCGGTGTTGGTAGCCGGAGCCTACCCGGAGATTCTTAGCACCCCCTGCCCCGCCGTTACCATAGCCGCTACCGTAGCTAGGAATAGCGGGGCCGCCGGGGACTGGGGGCCGATTTGTTGGTTGTGTTGTCATTGGGGGGGTTGTGCCATAATCGCCACGCTTGGCAGGCGGGTTGGCGATCGCAGTATTGGCCTTTTGTAACTGGAGACGCTGCTGCCCATCTCCTGATGGCAGTTTTCCCTTAGTCGCCTCTTACGACACCCACGGGAAGAGAGGGGGTAGTGCTATTCTATTTATGTGCCGGCACTACACGGCACAAAAAAAGGTTTTGGTATATGTACCGTATATATAATCATATGCATGTAGTAAAACGCGGTTATTTTAATATTACAAACAGACACTCCAATTTTATTTATTTGTATAGATATAGAATATCTGTGCTAATATTAAAACTGCGAAAGTTTGGTATTTGGATGTTTTGTTTTATAAAGTTTGGTATTTGATGTTCCCGATTGACATAGGCTATATTTTATCCCGATATTCCCACGGGAACGGGTATCATGCTGGTAAAACCGCGAGGATCCGCTAGTATTGCATATAGTAATAAAACCCTGCAAGTATCAATCTGGGGGCCAAGCCTGCTAACGTTAAGTTACAATCGTGTCTCAATCGTGTTTCAATTGTAGTTCAGTTGTTGTGCTTTTTTCCCCATAAGTTACAAGAAATATGTACTTTTTTCACAATACTTTTGATGGTCACACCATACACTACATTCACATCACATTATACTGCCATAATTCTTGTAACTAGTGTGTTAAAAAGCAAAACAACTGAACTACAATTGAAACACGATTGAGACACGATTGTGACTTAACGTTTGCAGACTTGGCCCCCAGGTCGGATGCCTTCAGGGAAGCTACTGGCATGGATGGTGATTTTTTCAGTTTTTTTTCAGAATTACATGGTGAATGCATAAAAATAATAATTTAAAATCGTAAACCTATCTTAATTTAATGAAAATAAATAAGTATTTTTAATAGTCGAATATTGACTCAAGATTGATTAAGCGATAAAAACGAGGATTTACAAAAAAAAAATATATCAACTGAAAAAATACAAAAACCTACTTTGCTCGTTTTCGTTCCGGTGAGCTTACTTCATGTCAATATAATATGTATAAATATCATCATCTTAATGGATTCTTATTATGTTGATATGATAGACTTATGTTATTAATCTTTGATGTTGGAAAAGAAGCTTTACAAATACGTAGTTACTGAAACGTATGTTATTTATTTTATATATTATGCTGCTACGGATTGGGGGTTTATTTTTCCGACTGGATCTCTATACTTATTAAAGGTATTATTTATGAAAGCGTTTTGCGCACACTAAGGGCGTTTGTGCACTACACTGAATTTTACCGATCCGGAAAAAACGGATGCTTGTATTTTAATAATTAATCATTTATAATAGTAAGAATTTATTTATTTCGTATAGTTTCAATGTTTCATACCCTAAACTACACGAAATTTTACTATTATAATTCATCATCATCAGCCATTTAATGTCCCCACTGCTGGGGCACTGGCCTTCCTTATGGATGGATAAGGAGAATGAGCCATGACCCACCACGCGGGCTCAGTGCGGATTGGTGGGTATTAACGACTGCAAGTGCAGCCGGGACCAACGGCTTAACGTGCCTTCCGAAGCACGGAGGAGCTCGAGATGAAAAGTTTTTGGTCACCCATCCCGTGACCGACCATTGCGAACGTTGCTTAACTTCAACGATCGCAGGCCAAGCGCGCTATCCACTGCGCCACGGGCTCCTCCTATTATAATTATAAATGATTAATTATTAAAATACAAGCATCCGTTTTTTTCCGGATCGGTAAAATTCAGTGTAGTGCACAATAGTAGATTGTTTAGCAAGGGATGTATGGCACCCATAACAGTCGAGTGGTTTGGCGCACGAACGAAGTGAGGGCGCCGATAGTTCGAGACTGTTATGGGTCCATACGCCCGAAGTAAACACTCTACTTTTCATTTTGAATATGAGGAAAGTAAAAATAAACAGAAATAATCTAAAAAAATATTTTTCCTATGGCCGCGGAATTTTCGAAAGACTATAACTTTTTTGTTCATTTTCTCTGTTTAAGGGAAGGTAAGGGAAACTAAGTCCATACAGTCTTGTTTGGTGTTTGACCCGTACTCTATGCAATTCCATGAAATTAATAGCCTGATTTTTTATGTTACAAATAACTTATTTGGTTTAATCTGTTTCTAAAAACGCATTCTTTAAAAAAAACAATGTTTTAGATATTAAAATATATATTAATATATTAATTATTTTATATAATAGCAAAACATGGTTGTATAGGCTTCTGTGCCTTTGACTGCATACCTTTGGTAAATAAATGTCCAAAGAGACTTTACACACGTTCCTATCCGACTTCCGATTCGGTCTGCTCCCAGACCATATCGGAACGTGTGTGTAGCGCAGATTTGGTCTGGGAGAGAACAAATCGGCTGTCGGATCGGAACGTGTGTAGATGTATTACAGATTTTGTCATGACGACCCCTCCTATTCTTTTTTTAAATTTCATGACGGCTCTAGGGCCGCCACATACCACTTTCAACTCGCATTTTAGGCAAGTTAGGAGTTACTTTCAGAATATGAGACATGAAAACGCCCTTACAGAGATTGTTGTGATATGAATGTTTTAAATGTCGCGTATGAGCTTGCGCATATTTCAGAGTTATATTGAAGAAATAGAAAAAATACTTGTATAAGTAGTATATTATCTGTGGAAAAAATCAACCCGCCTCTAGCTAGTTCCGGGGGGATTCGAACCCGCGATCTATCGATGTCCGGGCGAATGCTCTGACCGCTGACGTAGAATATTTTCGTAGCTCAGCGATTATTGTTAGAATCAATATTATTGTGAAATATAAAAAATATGTAGTTTAAAAAACTAAAAACACACACTTTTATAGGAACAGACTAAAATGTACAAAATAACCGTCTATTCAGTAACTGAAATTAAAAAGCGTGGTGCACCCTTTGCAAAGCATGCATTCAAGTAGGTACTTAATATTGACAACGCGCACCACGCTTTTTAATTTCAGTTACTGAATAGACGGTTATTTTGTACATTTTAGTCTGTTCCTATAAAAGTGTGTGTTTTTAGTTTTTTAAACTACATATTTATTTTTTACTTTTTAGTTTAATTAATGGCAAACTATGGATGGATGGTAATCGATTTCACAGTCCATATTCTTGTGTCTGCCCACCCCGTAAACATTATAACTCCAAGGCGTGATTGTATTTATTTAGTTTTACAAATTCAAGTAGAGTCTATTAGTTACCAGATGCGCGAGCCGAACCCTTACTTCCTCCCTGCTCCATCATCAGACCCTCACCACCAAGTGTAGCGAATAGGTCTCATCAGATCGAAACAAATGAGCCCAAACTCGAGGGGTTTCCTAGTGGTCATTAAAGAGTGCCACTGACTTCCTCCCTGCTCCATCATCAAGTCCTCACCACCAAGTGTAGCGAATAGGTCTCATCAGAATGAAACAAATGAGCACAAACTCGAGGGGTTTCCTAGTGGTCATTAAGGACTGCCACTGACTTCCTCCCTGCTCCATCATCAGACTCTCACCACCAAGTGTAGCGATTAGGTCTCATTAGAACGAAACAAATGAGCCCAGCTCGAGGGGTTTCCTAGTGGTCATTAAGGAGTGCCACTGACTTCCTCTCTGCTCCATCATCAGACCCTCACCACCGAGTGGAGCGAATGGTCACATCAGAACGAAACAAATGAGCCAGAACTCGAATGGTTTCCTATTGGCCATTAAGGAGTGCCACTGGCTTTCTCCCTGCTCCATCATCAGACCCTCACCACCGAATGTAGCGGATAGGTCTCATCAGAACAAAACAAATGAGCCCAAACTAAAAAGGTTTCGTAGTGGTCATTAAGGAGTGCCACTGGCTTCTTCCCAGCTCCATCATCAAACCCTCGCCACCAAGTGTAGCGAATAGGTCTCGTCAGAACGAAACAAATGAGCCAGAACTCGAAGGGTTTCATATTGGCCATTAAGGAGTGCCACTGGCTTTCTCCCTGCTCCATCATCAGACCCTCACCACCGAATGTAGCGGATAGGTCTCATCAGAACAAAACAAATGAGCCCAAACTAAAAAGGTTTCGTAGTGGTCATTAAGAAGTGCCAGTGGCTTCCTCTCTGCTCCATCATCAGACCCTCACCACCAAGTGTAGCGAATAGGTCTCATCAGAACGAAACAAATGAGCTAGAACTCGAGGTGTTTCTTATTGGTCATTAAGGAGTGGCACTGGCTTCCTCCCTGTTCCATCATTAGACCCTCACCACCAAGTGCAGCTAATAAGTCTCATTAGAACGGAACAACGGAGCCCAAACTCGACGGGTTTCCTAGTGGTCATTAAGAAGTGCCACTGGCTTCCTCCTTGCTCCATCATCAGACCCTCACCATCAAGTGTAGCGAATAGGTCTCATCAGAACAAAACAAATGAGCCTAAGCTCGAGGGGTTTCCTAGCAGCCATTGAAGAGTTCTATTGCTCACCTCTTGACTCCATCATCAGATCAGCTCGATGGTAGCAAATTATTGTATTGTCATCGGATTCATATAGACTTGCAAAGTTTCAAATCAATACGACAATTAGAAGTAGGTTAAAATTGAATTCCAAGATTTTCTTACATTGTGACTTAGTTACAAGTGAAGCTAATAAAAGTGTGGTAAAATAGCAATGCAAAAAGCATTAAATAGTTTTAATCAATCCAAATTCACATTTTAAAATACCTACTATTCATATAAAACATCATTTGTGTACCTACAACTTCTTTATGAAAAAAATATAAAAAATATATATTGTTTTGTCCACTTCAGCCCAATGACGTTGCTTCAGCCTAAAAAAAACAAATTAGGTAGCCAATATAGGGCTTTGTGTATATTTCGTTCAAAACTTCACTAATAAAGTTTACTTAGTTTCGCTCGCTACTGACTTTAATTAAATACAATAAGCTGTTGTTAGGTAGGTACGGTACATAAGCCAAAACAAGCTGTATTCTGTGTTTATCTACTGATTGATACCGCTACGAAAGCCGGTTGTTTACAAATACACCACAAAAACTAGATAGACAGGTGTGTGACGAAAGTCTGCGCAGTGCCTGCCGTTGCGTCACCGTGTGACTGTGATTTATTGACCGCCTTGGTCTAGAACGAATGAGATTTAAAAGAATAAATGATGTTTGATTGAAATTATTTATGTAAAAATAAATAAAAAATGATAACAATAGGTACTTACTATATGACGTGTCTATTATGTTTTGAATAAGTAAATATTTTTTTTGGGTAAGGTAAGTAATGAAACGCCCCGTCCCGTCGTCAAGCGTCCCGTCGGAGCTGGTTGTGAGACGGGTCGATTTTTTCTAAATACTTCATTTTCCATTTTTCAACCATAAAAATTGCATTGTGAATGCAAAAAAGGAAAGATTTAAAAAAGGTAAGTAATGTTAAATTCAAATTTATATTATTTATCATTTATTTTGCACAAGCTCTCCGCCCTAGGAGAGGCGGAGAGCTCCCTTTCCGTAGGAATGAGCCATTTTTCCGAGACAAAAAGTAGCCTGTTTTTAGCTCTCCGATTCCGCTTCTGCTGCTATTCCGGAATCCAGTCTGTTTAGGCGTTTCGCCCTGATTGAGAAACGCAACATCCAAACTTTCGCATTATAATATTAGTACTTAAGATACGATAATATATCGAGTAGGTAGGTAGTACCTACCTTATGAGTTTGATCTTTGTACTGATTTACCTATAAGTATGTGTCTTTAGATAATGTACATTATACTTCGATCAACGAACTAGGTGTTATTGTGAAGAAATTATATCAAAAATATTATGCCATAATTATTATTACTTTGTTATCGTTTACTAGCTTTAGATCCGCGGCTTCGCTCGCGTGGATTACACGGCGTTATCCCACGAGAATGTGATATTTTTCCGGGATAAAAAGTAGCCTCTGTTCCTCTCCAGGTTACAAACTATCTGTATACCAAATCTCAGCCAAATCCCTTCAGCATCTTTGGCGTTATTGAGTAACAAACAAACTTTCACATTTACAATTTTAGTAGGATAATTACTTACATCTAGCGGAGCGGAGTTAACCCGCGTGGTGCCCTTTCCCGTGTGAATATCGGAATAAAATATAGCCTATGATACTCGGGAAGAATGTAGCTTTCTATAGGTCAAAGAATTTTTTAAATCGCTCCAGTAGTTTCGGAGCCTATTCAATGCGAACAAACAAACAATGAAATCGTTCCTCTTTAGAATACTAATATAGATTTAATAGATGCAAAATTAAGTGTAGGAAGTAATAACACATTTTGTGCACGAGCTATATAAAAAAAATCTGAATGTTACAAAGAACGTGCGCTCATTGCTGTA
Source organism: Crambus lathoniellus (assembly GCA_949710035.1). Taxonomy (NCBI): domain Eukaryota; kingdom Metazoa; phylum Arthropoda; class Insecta; order Lepidoptera; family Crambidae; genus Crambus; species Crambus lathoniellus. Next base: position 26,634,055 of record OX453303.1, read on the forward strand.
GATTCACTTCCCGTTCACCTTGGGACACACTTTTTTTGTTAAGTAAGTACAAGATTTTCGCAAATTCGTTGTTCAAGTGTTTGGATGCGTCCAATAATTACGTGAGACATTTAGGGGGGGGGGGGGGGGGTCAAGCCTAATCTCATCTAATCTCACGTGGGGGAGAGGGAGGCTCTCGGCAAATATCACGTAATTTTTTTTGCGAGTAAAAAAGTAAATTTGTGTGAATATGAGGTTGCAACTTGCAAGCTCATCGGTTTCATTTCGGCGAGTGTGCAGTGGAATTGCATAATCTAATATCAACATCTGCCTTCTTCATTCGTCTTGGTTAATAACACATTTTAAAGTATTTTCACTAAAAATACGAATTTTGAAAAATCTCACGTGAGATTATGGTGGAGGGAGACAAGCCATATCTCACAAAATCTCACCAAGGGGGGAGGGAGGGTCGAAAAATCGCCAAAATCACCTCACGTAATTAATGGACGCCCCCTTTAATTATTGCGTTTTAGTTCTTGGTTTTAAGTCTTTATTGAGTCGGTCGTCATGTCATTTTTGATAATTCGATGTATCGGAAACTTAAACTAATGGCTGATTTAGACGGGTACAGTGAATAGCGCGGAAACCGATGACAGTCAAGCGCTGACTGCCGTATTAACGCAACACCCGGAACTTGTGTAGCGCCGTCCCTTTCACTCGATTCTGTCATGACTGGAGAACGAGAGGAACGGATATACCGAAGTTTCGGATTTTGCTATTCAAAGTAGGCCCTCTTCTTCTTCTATCAGTGCCTCCCCATTACTGGAGGTTGGCCGTCAGCTCCGCAGATCTATCTCTGTTTTTCGCCTAGCGAATTCGGCTTTGGCGATACCAGTCCACTCCCTTATGTTTCTCAGCCATCACTTTTTCGCCTTCCAGCACGTCTTTTGCCTTCTATCTTCCCCATCATGATAAGTTAAAAGCAGCTGATATCGGTCGTGTCATAATGTAGGTACCTATGTCCCAAATAATCAACGCCCTCTGGTACGGAGTAAAACAACTGACTACTTACTAGATCCGACTAGGTTCATCATTTCAGCCGTACGACGCCCACTGCTGGGCATAGGCCTCCCCCAAGGATCTCCACAACGATCGGTCCTGCGCTGCCCGCATCCAGTGGCTTCCCGCGACCTTGACCATATCGTCGGTCCACCTTGTAGGGGGCCTGCCCACGGAACGTCGTCCGGTTCGCGGTCGCCATCCGAGAACCTTTCCGCCCCAACGGCCATCGGTTCTCCGCGCTTTGTGTCCCGCCCACTGTCACTTCAACTGAGTAATCCTTCGAGCGATGTCGGTCGTTTTAGTTCTCCTGCGGATCTCATAATTTCTGATTCGATCGAGCAGGGAAATACCAAGCATCGCTCTCTCCATTGCTCACTGGGTGACCTTGAGCCTTCTTATGAGACCCATAGTAAAAGACCACGTCTCGCTTCCATAAGTCATAACTGGCAACACACACTGGTCAAAGACCTTAGTCTTGAGACATTGAGGAATTTTGGACGCAAATATATGCCGGAGCTTCCCAAACGCTGCCCATCCGAGCTGGATTCGATGAGGTTATGTGACTGAATTTTTTTTTATTGAAATATTAGCAACACAACATAGGTATTTATTTTCAAATATCTTGCATATTTTCAGCAATACTTATAAGGATATATGGCATCAAACTTTCTAATAAGACAAGGAGAGCGATACAAGCCAGTGACGTCACATGCTAGTAGCGCCATACTGTCGCCATAGCAAATTTCGTTTTAGCACAGATAAATAAATCTATAGTAAGAGAAGAGAGATGAAGAGATACCTAGCTAGAGTCACAATTAAGTAGCTTATTTAGATTGAATTTCTTTTTTCACATTTGTTATTCAATAATGTTATACCTATTTCTGAATGTCATTATTAAATAAATATCTACATTTCAACAACAGTCAATACCCTATTTAGGTGCCTAAATTCTAATCCAGTTAGCAGTGCTACCGGCTTTTTGTAAACCCGCCTTATTAACTAAACTAATTAACAAATTATACAGGGTACAAATTTAAAGATGGGGCATACTTCAGGTGGTGAAAGTACCTATCAATACAAACAACATTTACTATGGGACCAAATAGCGCAGTTGCACCCGAACAGGGACCATAAGTGAAAAACTTTCTCCTAGAAACATGGGTCGAAATACGACAAAAATGTTTGGCCTTGCCATACTAAATCGATCACGTGATCAGCCCGATTTGTATGAAGAGTCAAAAAACTTTTGTCATATTTCGACCTGTGTTTCTAGGAAAGAGTTGTTCACTTACCGATTCTGAGTTGATCTTAAAAATTTCTGCACTGATATAGTATATTATGATACAAGTGAGCTTAGGTTGCTCATTATACACGAGGCTGTGGGTTGCAGCCCGAGCCGCAGGCGAGGGCGTAAATCAGCCGAGTGTCTAGTGAGTAAGATGCTCACGAGTTTCATACGCACTTTTTCAACACACTTGCGAGGAAAAACAAACATTTATTGCATACATATTGTATTAGTATTAACCTAATATTAACTAAGGGAAAAAGCGCGCAAGTTTTTTTTTTGCACGCGCCAAATGTGAGGTGATTGATTACATACAGCCATACAGCCTACGTCAAAATAATTAAGTATAATAATAGTGATAAAATGCAAATGTTTTATAACAAATTATTGTGAATTATAAATAATTTGATAATAATATACTTAATTATGTTTTTTGTCTCAATTAGGGACACATTTATTTATTCTAAAAACGTAAATGTATTTTCAGCCGTATAGAACCTCTTTGTTGTTACAAAAAAAGAACTGTATCTATTACCCGCTGAAATTAAAAATGCTCTGTTGACTCGCATATAACTTGCAGTTAGGTACCAACTTAACTTTGTAGGGATACTGTATTACCCGGTTAAATTGAAAAGTCTCTGTTTACTCGCATATAATTTGCAGTTAGGTACTTACTTAACTTTGTAGGGATAATTCTATTACGCAACTAGTACTGTAATATTATTATGCACGCGTGGGTTATAGTCCGGTTTATGGCCCTAAGATCGATGTAATAAGGCTCACTTTATGAGCAAGTGTGTTGAAAAAAATATTATCCTGTACACTGATCGAAGCCTGTATAAGTTGTTTTAGTAAATATTATTATGATCACTAAGATATTAAGTATACTTCTAACTAGACAAACCGGTAATTAATGCGTAGTATTGTACTTGTTTAGATAAGTATGTTACATTGTAGTTTTTTCAAAACATGTTTATGTTTTCGTTGGTGGTAGGGCTTGTTTTGAGTCTGCCTGCCTAGCTACCACCATCTTATTTAAGTCTGTTGCCATAACAATGATGTTTTCAGCATTACAGCAGCAGATGTTTTAAGATTGCCAGTTCCTCAGTGATCGAGGATTCCGGGAGTAGTGCGCTGCCACCTTCAGCCTTATCAGGTGTGATGAAGGCTAAGTGGTACGCTGTTTTGGATAAAAAAATTGTATTTAATATTTTTTTAAATAATATCAATTATTATTTATCTTTGTTTATATTAAACGGCGTTTGCGTCATCTGTTTTCGTTAAATTTCAATCGCCAAAATACTTTTAACGGATTACACATTGTTATTTGTGATTGATTTTTCAATTGTTTATTTATTTATGTCTAACATTGCATACAATTTTATTGTATTCAAAAATCTTATGTTAGTTAGTTGATAATAAATAACAATAACCTTTGCACACCACACAACATTTAATATGTAGTCATCCATCATAATAATATTCATTCACATCTCAGAATTGGACAATTGCTATATCAGGGCCACGCTATTAAAGAGTGCGTATTTATTACATATCTGCTTGTGAATGTAATAAATATAATGCTAATATCCTCATATTTTTTAGTATTATCTGACGTAAAGATTAATAACAAAGTGTAGTAATAACATTGACCGTTATCTACACTGTTATAAAAATAAATGATTTGTTTTTTACAAAATTATCAGCCCCCCGCCCGACAAAAAAAAAAGAAAAAATAAAATTCATCTCTCGGTCGGGGGACTGCAGAAAGAGGGGTGTTATTGAACAAAATGTGTGTACCTACTTAACGACAATGTATAAAGGCCCCTCGCCATTTACTATAAACGAACGCACCGCCCGCGCTACTAGGTAAAATGGAAAAAATTGCCGTGTTTTACGAAAAACCTGATAACTTCGGAATTAGGCTATATTTTTTCATTATGTAAAGTGTGTTTGGCTTATGAATGTTTTATCTATTTTCAGGTACTAAATTATACTATATTACTATAGTAATATATTAGTTCTACATGGTATAAGTGCAGCGTAAGCGAAGCGAAGAGTTATTAATCTATGAGTGCAGCAATAAGCTATTTGACTGAATTCTTTGAAGAATTTTTTGGACATTTATTATTAGATTTGATTCCTATAACTTCCTCTGTAAAACACTAAAATAACACTTTTTATAACAGTAAAACACAATTTACCTTGCTTTTTGCTTCGAAATAATAAGATTACAAATATTATAAATATTTGCAGAGGCAGAGCGAAAAAAATCAGACTTTCTTTTTTCTATATCAATTCGAACGAAACATGCAGAGGGATATGAATTTTACAGCCTATAGCAAATGTATGCAGCTTCTATATAAAATAAAGTGTCCCATACACGCATAGACTCCTTTATGGAGTAAAAAAATGTAATCTGTGCCGGCCGGCGCCTGGTCAATATTGGCCGCCCCGGGTTTGACGGAATGACGCGATTCGTAGCCCCGGTGGAATTTTCCCGGTTGGGGATAGAGAGGTTTTTGTCAATAAGACCAACCGGATCAAAATCGAAATAAAATTATTTGGTTCGTGTTTTTAATAAGATATAGGTACTTAAGGCGCCCCGATTCCCCAAAATAGGGTATTTAAAATTATGGATTAAGTACTCGCAAATCACAAGTACTTAAAACTTGGAAAAAATATGTTATTTTACAGTTATTTATCTAGTGCTTCCAGCCGTTTTTTTTCGATTGGTGATATTTTACTGTGTCAAATAAAATCCCAAACATCCGTCTAATCGTAATCCAAATATCGTATTACTTGCAGCTTGCAGTATACTTGGTTTTAGTTAATGAAAAATATACGAAAATGATTGTCTTTGATTAGCCGAGGGATTCCGGCCGTCATAATTTTAATTATTTTATTAGTTAATTTTTAATTGAATTTTAAGTGATTTTCGATTCGCGGGGCGCTCGCGAGTTCACAATTCACTGCCGATGCCGGCTGCCGCTGCGCCCCCGCGTGAAGTGTATCGAGCGCGGCCGAGCAAGCGTTAGCGTGCCTATTTCGGTCGGGAATCCTCGCCTTAAGTATCTTTCATTACCTAGTCACAAAAGTAAGAATACCTAGCGTCAATTATTTTTTTTAGTTCGTCTTTCTTACAAACACTTCTAGTAAAATTTAAATATGTTTTTTAATATTACTGGCAAAAATACTGTTAGCATTGGAGATAAATAAAATATAATAATAACACTTGATTTTGACGCAATTATTGTTAGTTTTATTAAACGTTAACACTTGACTTTATATCTAAAGGTCAACGTTTATTGCAATCTTATCAAAAATATTGAGTTATTGACGCCAAAATCCAAAAACTGTTAATAGCTTTATTGTAGATAAAAAACATTGCGATATCGATGATGGCTTAGTAATCCTAAATCAAATAAGATCCCATAATAAAATCTATTATCTTCTTTCCAATGCTATTTACACAAATATAATTGGTGAAAATGTCTATCTACAGGCTTAAATACTAATGTTATAAAGAGGAAGGATTTGATTTTTTTATCTAGGTAAGTACCGAAGGTCAGACCTAATGGACAAACCCAAAATCTACGGGGCCGTTTTTAAAACTCTTTCACCATTACAAAGGTAATATCTTCCAGAGGAAACATTTATTTATTTATTACAATGACACCCACTTTCCTTTTAGAGTTATTTTTATTAAAAGAGCCAGGAACTTATAGTTTTTGTTTTCATAATTACTACGGAACAACATTTAATATGTATATATTTATATTATATTTAATTCAATTTTTACCACGATGGATACTTACTCTTACAAATCAAACTGACGAAATACTATATCAAGAAGCGAGATATAGCCATACCTACTCATATCTGTTTCGTTGACTCTCGAAATACAAAATTATCTGTCAAAATGGACAGCACTATAAAAAATGTTTAGTTTCACAAATTGACCAATGGACTTCGATCAACAGACCTAGGTGTTAATGTTGATTGAAGCCAACGGAATAGAAAAGTTTGTCGCATTTTATAACACTCCGTTGTTAATATCTGTCAACACAATCATGAGCTATTCAATCTCAGTCCCACAGACTTATCAGACCCGCGGTGGTCAAACTTGGAACTTGAATAAATTCTGACAGCTGACAGCCGTTTCTGTGATATTGTATTGCTAGTGGTGCCTCCACCACCGGCAGCCTTATTACAAAAAACAAGTAACCAGTTGCTAAATTGTACAATTGCAACGCGACTGCTACTAGTTGCAGTTGCTAAATCCGTATTACGGATACAAATCGCTTTGATCAATTTCCGAAGCAAAATCACTTATTATGCTAAATCGCAGTTGCTAGTAATTGCACTCAGGCGCTGTCAAATGTCGTTTCGTCGTACCTAATACAAAATTTACAATATCGGTCGGTACAATTTAAAGCGCTTTTATGCAATTTTAGTTCACAAATCGCTCGCTTCTACGTTCTGTAATACGAATATGTGTTTTGGGAGCGATTAATTCCTGTAGAGCATCGGCGGGATCGCTGGAGATCCCGCACGACTACCCTCATTATTTTATTTTGTAACTATTTCAATTTTTATGTGTTTTGAACGCAGTTTTCAGTGTTTATAAGAGAAATAAACTCTATTTACTATAAAAATACAATATAATATGTGATCCGGAACAAAAATAATAATAAAAATTCTTGCAAATTTGCAAACTTGCAAATCTAAAGAAAAAAAGATTTCAAAATTTTTCAAAAAATAAAATATTTTTGGTTTTCCATATATTATAACTTTATCCGATAGGTTTTTTATGTACATTCTAAATATATATACTTTTTATATGTTATTTCATCGATAACTATGTGAAAAAAAATATTTCGAAGGGTTCACTATTGTCTTTTGTTTACACAAAAGTTGAGTTTGAACGTCGATTATAAAAACAAAACATCTCGTAAAAGTGTCGGATAAGTTTTATGCGCTGCATGACTCATATGCTGCTCATAAATGTAACTTCCGTCGACGCGCGCACAAACAGATGTTTGGGAGAGCAGAAACGCGCGCTTTGTGCATTGTTTACGTAAAAAATGAGCCTGTAATTTGAAACCCCTGAGTGTTGAGAGGTTAAGATATCGGTAATAAATAAGCCTGCAGGTCGTTAAGTGAATTAAGTATTAAAAAAAAGTTTCAATGTTGCATCACACCAAGCTTTACATTGCTGTCAAACTCCCATTGATTTTAAGCCCTAATGATGGGGAAAATTATTGTGGAAATTAGACAGACAAATAGTTAAGTAAGTATACAAATTCACGTGACTGTTGGATGCACACATTTTATCAATTTCGCACGTGTCGGTACCATGATGCGATCGCTAATTTATGCGCCATTGTGAAGACCAAACTGTTTGCACTTTGGTGTTATTTCGCACCTTAAAATACCTAAATTACCTTGAAATAGTAAGGTGATGTCATTTAGGAGAAAACAAAAACAAAATTAGTTTTGAATAGAACTTAGTGGCAACAAAGAATTGAAGCATTTATCAAGACGTATTAATAATGGGCTATATTTTACACATATTTTAAACTAGTTTTCCGCCCGCGGCTTCGCCTGCGTGGACTACACGGCGTTATCCCTCGGAAATGTGATATTTTTCCGGGATAAAATACTTTTTAGGCTACTGCCTATGTTCCTCTTCAGGCTACAAAGTACCTGTGTCCCAAATTTCAGCCAAATCCGTTCTGCCGTTTCGGCATGATTGAGCAACAAACAAAGAAACATCTAAACTTTCACATTTATAATATAGTAACTAGGATTTACGTGCCTTGACTTTGTAATGTATAATTTCTATAAGTAAGAAACAAGGGGTAGATGCTTAGTCAAATACTTAGTTATCTTTCATCGAACAACACTAATCTTACCTAATTGCATTGATCAAATTTGTCAAACGATACATGTAGATGTAATTTTAATCGCCTCTGTTGTGGTCTAGTGGTACTCACCACCGGTATCAGAACAGAACCAAAGGTCCCGGGTTCGATTCCCAGTGGTATATATTCGGTTTGGTTGGTGGTAGGGCTTGTTCAAAGTCTGTCTGGCTAGCCGAAACCGTCTTATCTAAGTCTGACGCCGCCATAACAATGATGTTTTCAGCATTTTTGTGTTCCGGCAGTTAGAGATAAGATAGCCAGTTCCTCAGTAAATGGAGGATTTCGGGAGAAGTGCGCTTCCACCTTCAGCTTTAGGTGTGATTAAAGATAAGCGCTACCCCGACATGAATTAAAAAAAATATAAAAAAATGTCTTCTGTGTCTTTGCAAAGTTGCTAAACACACAAAAGCTAAAATCTGTATACTTAGGTACCTTCCTATTCCTAGTAATAACTCATCATTTGCATAGATACATTGACCCTAAACACAATACCTACATTCCTTTTTGGGCAGTCTGGTCGGGTTAAAGAGGAAATTATTCCTAAAAGCTGATTTATCTATTACTCATCTATACTAATATTATAAAGAGGAAAGATTTGATTGTTAGTTTGTTTGTTTGCATCGAATAGGCTCCGAAACTACTGGACCGATTTAGAACATTCTTTTACCATTAGAAAGCTACATTCTTCTCGAGTGACATAGGCTATATTTTATCCCGATATTCCCACGGGAACGGGTACCACGCGGGTGAAACTGCGAGGATCCGCTAGTCATATTATAAAGAGGAAAGATTTGATCTTTTCTTTGTATGTTTGTAATGGATAAAATCAAAAACTACTGGACCGATTTTAAAAATTATTTCGCAATCAGGTAGCTATATTCTTACTGAGAGACATTAGGCTATATTTTTTTCAAATAAAGTAAGTACTTATTTATTTCTAAAAAAAAAAATATTTTATCCCGATATTCCCACGGGAACGAATACCACACAGGTAGAGCCCCGGGGAACCACTAGTATTTCAATTAATAGTAGACGTGAAAATTTACCAAATATAAATACTTTTGTTTACCCACAAATTATAATCTCTGACGCACATGGACTGATAAACTAAAAAATAAACTTAAAGTAGTTCGTGTCTTTTTATATTTAGTTCTTTGTTTATCTTACCACAAAGTTCATGCATTGATAAAACATTCTGAATAAAGGAACCGCAATCATCTATTTTTAACCGACTTCTAAATCAAAAAGGAGGAGGTTCTCTATTCGTCTCTATGTATGTTTTTTTTTTTGTTTTTTTTTTGTGTATGTCCACCGATTACTCGAAGACGGCTGAACCGATTGAAATGGTTCAAACGTTATTACATCAGGTTGGATTCCAAGTTGGTCCCATTTTTTGAAATTTTGAAATCGGTTCAGTAGTTTTCAGGAAATCTTGAAAATACTGTCGTTTTCGTTACCACTTTATGTAAATTTAATACGTATCTTTAGGCATAACTCCTTTGTTTATAAACCGATTTAGATGATTCTTGTTTTGTTAAAAAGGGGATACCTCAAGGTATTTTTAGCGACTTCGAAAAAGGAGGTTTTCAGTTTGATCACATACCTATTTACCAGAAAACACGTAAATTTCCTGCACGATGCACTAAAAAGACTGAAATAAAAATTATTTTTATAAAAAAAATTAAACCGCCTTCAAAAAAACCACATCAAAAAAGTAAGAAATAATTCCTCACCAAATAAATAACGTAAGTACTTTGAAGTCGGGCGGGTTTTAACAAAAACAACAAAAAATTGTACTTACATGTTTCACGCCCGACTTCAAAGTACTTACGTTATTTATTTGGTGAGGAATTATTTCTTACTTTTTTGATGTGGTTTTTTTGAAGGCGGTTTAATTTTTACAAATGACTTACTACTTAAACAAGAATGATCCGCAAAACACTCTCCAACTTTTGAGTGTGCGAAGTGTGCTCATTCTCCAATAATTGCGAACGAGAATGTGAAAAAACGTCTTATTTCAGTAGCAATTTGAGTTAAAATCATTAGAAAGATAATCATTTACAGGATTTTTTTTTGTATGACTAGGTACTTCGTTTATTTTTTGCTAAAAGCAAAAAGAGCAAGCGTTGGACTGAACTCCATCATCTTTGCCCATTGTCCTTTAAATTAATAATTATAAGAACTTTCCAATATTCTACTAATTTAAATATTGTCTCCAGGTATACGAGAGTGGAGTGACTGAGCCACCCAGATGGGACCGCTCTCCGCTCCACCAGCACAGGAAGTCACATGCGCACGGATCACATTGTCCTTTCCAAGGGTGAGATATTACTTATTGATACAAATACCAATCATCTTATTCACGTATCAGCAAGGCGCGCGAGACAGCAATCGGTACGTAGCATGGTAATCGTACAAATTCCAGATTAGTAAGTAGTAATGCTTATTATAAAGTTACGTTATTTTATTTTTCCAAGAGGGAGAATCCTCGGTGACATGTGATATCAAAGTCGAATTACTAGTATTTAGGCGTAAAGCCTATAAGTCGAGCAAAAGATTTAAAAAAATGCAATAAGTAATAAAAATATGAAACACTTATTTATACAATGTAACTCCATGTTTTCATAATATAAAATGGATAATGTATGTAGAAATACATATTTCTTATTTTTAAAAGCATTTCCTAGCTAGATAAAGAGACATACCTATTAAGATTGTTTACTGTTGTCTTTTGTTTCACTGAATGGAGTTTAGCTAAAAATGTAAGTGATTACATCGAAGGAACTTCACTATACAAACGAAGTGTAGGATGGAGTTGTAGGTCATTACAGAGCGAACCATAACGAGATCAATCTACGACCTTGCGACCTTTTCTATTCGCGACCTTTTTCATTGCGCTTCGTTTCTTTTTCTTTGTTATAATGACAAATGGCGTTTGCGCTTAAAATCCATGCATCGCACACTTCGATCAACAATAACACCAAGATCGCACATCCAATTTTACGCATTATTATGACACATTTTGATTACGCAAAATGACACATGCCCACTAACTCCCTTACCGGTTGACTGTTAGAGAATTCTCACTACCATTAAGTCCGTTATTTGTGACTCTTGCAATTAAGGTTAAATAAATAAATAAAAATAAGTAAATAAATTTTCGAAATTTTTCTGTGCGCATAACCCTCTCATCTTCTACCTTTTTCCACTGAAAATCAGCGTCATGGCCTGCCATGCCATGACACATGCTGAGAGGATACCATTTTGGCTGCATTGAGTGTTATTTTATAAGAATGTATTTCGTTTTGTTCTCCATAACGTTTTTATAATTATTTTATATTTTAATGCACGATATAGGTACCTACCTTGTATTTTCTTTTTCTCGTGCACCAAATAAATAATTTTCTATTTCTATTTCCAATGAAATCTTAATATGGAGCTTGGAATAAAAGCTAGGTCATTTTATAAATTTAAATCTCTTGTTTAACAGAGATGAGAGCAAAGCAGTGTGGGTTGCCATCAAGTCCCTGCTGCAGGACGGCGCACTGCTGCAGCGGTACCAACAGGCGGCAGACCAGATCGCTGCCGACCTCACCAGGAGGTAAATTAATAGGTTTCAGGGAGTCCATGTTGGAGATCACAAAATGTAACAAGAGTAGACGAAAGAAGAATTCTTCATTCCTCTTTGAAATATTTGCACTTTAGTGATTTCTTACAAATACCCCTAGTATAAATAATTTTATGCTTACAAAACAAAAAAGTGCGAATATTTTCAATACTTTACGCGGACTCCTATCTGCTTTGCGTACAGTGCTTCTTTTACATTATTTCGTAGATTTCTTGTTGTTTCTGTTATTGTTTTTGTTAAGTTTGAACCGTTGTTACTTGTTACTATTGTGTTTATACTATTACTATCTAACCCATTTTGCATTATCTTATGCGCTTTAATCCAAGATATAGTTCTTACAAGTAGATTTAAAAAAAATATGTAAAACTAAAACCTCACAATAAATTTGGTTTAAAAGAGACATGACGAAAAAGGTTTACGACACCCTGTTGCCAAAATCAAATATGAAAGTGACATTTTTTTACTTACTTCTCGTACTTTACAATGAATATTTAAAAAAAACGTGTGGACCTGCCAGTATTTCAAAACAAAAAACATACCGAAAATTCTTTGCTGTTTGTTTATTAGAGGGTGGAAAACGTTATCGCCGTTTGAATAGAGACCGTTTGCTACACAATCCTCTGAAGTACAGTCGCCATCAGATATACGAAGCGAGCAAGGAACTCAAATATTTCGAAGCAGAAATAAATTCGTTAAAATACTTAAATGAAGTTTATAACAACAGAACATACAATTTTCTATTAATATAAAAGCAGCAACTTTCCAATAAATCGAGGATTCTACACATTTGTGGAAAATATACCGTAAGTCTGTAATACACAATTTAAATTACAATAAAGTATGTATAAATGCAAATCCACAATACTTAGTTGTCAAAATCGTTTTTGACTACTTAAATGTGGAATATACAGGGTGTAACGAAAAGAGTATAATATAATGTAGGTACATTCGAAAGGGGGTGGTAGGTAGTACTCATGAATACGAAAAGCTTTTCCTAAGAAACCAGCTCTGAAATCGTAAAAAAAGGCTGCTCCATACATTTGTAAGAGTAGGTATCTATTGAAGTTTGTATGTTATATAGCCGCCGATTTTTTTCGCTATTTCAGAGTTGGTTTCTTCGTAAAAGTTATTCGTATTAATTGATACTATTACCCCTTTTCGAATGTATACCCTTTCCGTAACACCGTGTTTATCTGTTTCCGACTGTACAGTCGTGAAATCGAATACAAGCTACTTGCCTTTACAACTTGAAGAAAACCAAAACTATTCAAAGGAGTTTTTGTTGTATTGAGCAAAGGGTCTTCCACGGGCTTACCTACACTAACTATACCTCAAGAATAGGTTACAAGGTACGAGCAGCTGATGTGACAGTAGACAGCTACTGTGCCTGTGTACTCGCATGACAATAGCTCGACTCGCCTCGTTCGGTCACACCAATTCAAACTGCTGGCGTAGCAGTAGACAGCTACTGCACCAGTGTACTCGCATACTTCGTCCGATGTAACATGTCTCGTGCAATGTCGTCGCAAAAGTATGGGCCTGAACGTACGAGCTACTGTCATTTCGCAAAATCGTGCGAGTTGACGACCGAGTGGCGTGGGAGCCGATGCTTGTAGCGTGGTGGGGGAAGTGACGAGTAAAAACAAAAAATGTTGTAGTAACTCGAATGCGAGCCACTCACCTACTCGCACATGACAGTAGCACGTATGATGCGGTCATACGGTGCGAGTAGCTGTACCTCAGTTAACTGACTTCAGTCAGACAGATCGCATGCCAGCTCGCACTGTGTAACCGAGGCATTACGTCTTTCTCGTATTTGGATACAGCTCAAATAACCATTACGTTTCATATTATGAATACCTATTTGTCTCGGGTCGTCTGAAAATCTTGAAAGCTCGATAATCTACGAAGTTCTAACACCTACATCAATAAAACATGAAGAACTGGATCTCCAGTGCCCCAAATTCGAGATAACTAGCCAGAGTCGCGATTTAGAAACATTTGACGTGATCTCAACCGAACGTAACAATTTTGTGTTTACGTGGCCTTTGTACTGCTCGGGAGGTAGCTAACTTTTGCCAAACTAATTTGAAGTGCGATTTAGTTATACATGGTACTCCTGTAAAAAGTGAATCAAACGCAACAGAGTAATAGCATATGTATATACATAATATACAGGATATTTTCTTTATCAGTGCACAAATTTTTAAGATCGACTCGGAATCGGTAAGTAATCAACTTTCTCCTAGAAACATAGGTCGAGATACGATAAAAACTTTTTGACTGAAGAGTCACTTTTTGACAAATTGGACTGATCACGTACTTAGGTACCTAATCGATTTGAGTGAATTAAATACCAACCTCGTGGTTGGTATTTAATTCACAAAAGCCATATTCATAACGCGACGTAACTGTTATTGTAAGAAGGAAGGTATTTACGTGTTTATGTATTGTATATGTCTTTAAATAATTAATAATAACTGATAGATAGTCCATTGTTTTCTTTCACACGATAGAACAAGTGCGCAATATAGGTACCTACACCAATTAATTAAACATGCACCCCATTAATAAATGCAATGCAACGGTTAGTCATTGCATTGCCAAGCGTCTATGTATTTTATAACTCCTGTTTATTTTTGTTCGGATACATTTGATCACAGATAAAGTTTCCAAAGCCATTTTATAGTTATCCATCCAGTTTATTTTTAGAGTTTCGACGAAAAAACAAAAGCGAATCCTTTATTTATAGGATCACTCGTGCGCCTGCCTGTCCCAGTGTGTAAGCCCATTTGCTACAAAAATACTGGTCCAAGTGAGATTAAATTTGGCACTCGAATGCTGTTATTGAATTGGGGAGTGACTTTTGGGGAGCGAAATAAAAAAATATAAAAATTCAAACTGTGTCGTGTGGTATAGGTATCAAACGAAAGGACTTATTGTAGGGATCTCAAAAAGTTCTACAGTGGAAAGATATCAAGGCTATAGACAGAAATTCACTTTTCCTGTTTTACTCGCACTTTCCCGGCTATTTTATCCACAACGGGGTAGGCTGCAGGTTGAAGCACACTACTCCCGAAATCCTCAAACACCGAGGAACTGGCTAATTTATCTCTAACTGCCGGAACACAACAATGAGGAAAACATCTTTGTTATGGCGTCAGACTTGATAAGATGGTGGTAGCTAGTCAGGCGGGGTTAGAAAAAGTAGTACCTACCTACGCCTTACCAAAACGTATAAAAATCAAAGTTCTACCGAACACAAAGTAGGAATACGTTTCTTAATCTAAAGTGCCCTTTAAATTAAAGTCTCATACATATTCAATAATGTAATAAAGTTGTTACTTTAACGAGTTATTCCGTGCTCCCGAAAGGATATTAATAATTGCGAACGCTCGAGGCGTTTTCCCTTAAATGTATTTAACTCGTGTATTTACCCTTGTATATACTCTTGTAAGAAGGGAATCAAAGCTCAATTGGTTTCAATTCACCTTTATTACAGAAAGAAATAAACAATCCTTGACGAGTTTCTTGTCGGTTCTTCTCGTTACAAGATCTTGAAAGAAGTATACGGAAGTCAGGAAATGCTTTCCGCTACACAACAGATATTTTCTATCAATTAAAGTTAGGTAAGAAAGAAAGAAATAACATGTGTTTGAAGATTAGACCAAAATAACATAAACACAAAATCATATAAAGCATAAGGTATGTCCCTAAAGCCCCCTCTCAAGCTTTCGAGCTCGCTAGGGGGTGGGGCAGGTGTTAGAACCGCCCAGCCCTGACGCGAAGCCTATTAGGCTTGGCGGGAGGGCTGGGTGCGGCGAGGGACATACCCTGGGTGTGACCGAGTCCAACATGCCGTTTGGTATGCCTAAAGAGCGTATTCTCCTCTTGTAACAAAAAAAAGGTAAGTCCTTAAAGGGTCATTGGCTTGTGACCAGCGCAGTAAGCAAGTAAGGTAAATAGTGTGTAATCAGCATATTATGTTTATTTTATGTCCCTAGGTTAGGAGAACTGAGACATGCTGAGAATGCACTGAACGATGAGCTGGAGACGGAGGTATACCGGTGGGCGGTGGAGACCATCGGGATGGTGGTCTTCGGCATCCGGCTGGGCTGTCTTGACGGAGCTGTCCACGTACCCACCGCTAAAAACAGGTATTTTACTATACATTTGGTATATTTAAGGATACTTTGTTGCTTTAATAGCACAGTATAGAGTAGGACCCGAGCACAGTATAGAGTAGGACCCGAGCACGAAAAACTATCGTTAGGTATCGTATTATTTCGTATGAAAAACAGAGCAGCTGCTCTTCTTTCAATTTAATTCAACAGATATTTGACGGCAGCACTTTGAGAGCTTTTGATGGATGGTATAGTTTACTATTACGATTACCATTGCGACAGTTGTCATGCTAGGGCTACCAGCCTGTACTCGTATAGGTACCAACCGAAATACTAATATTATCAAAATACTCATTCAATGAATCCTCTACTTTGTACAGGACTCCAGAAAAGACATCTCTAGACGATGACTCCCCTGACCGATGCTCCCTCACGAAGAGAACCCTCAAGGAGCTCAACCCCGCCGAGAGGCTCATCAGGTGCTCCAAGGTTATCGGTGACGGCAATCACCTCGTGCGCAGTGAGGAAACCCTGAGGACGGAATCAGAAACATTCAACGACGCCTTGAAGGCTATCGACGACCATTATTGGTAAGCTCTGCTTTTAATTACAGTGCTTAAAACAGTTTTTAATGAGCTCCTGAACCGAACCCTTGAAGAACTCAACTGCTCAAAGAGGCTCATCAGGTGCTCCAGGGTAATCGCTGACGGCAATCACCTCTTACGCAGTGAGGGAACCCTGAAGACGGAAACGGAAATACTCAACGACGCCTTGAAAGCTATCGACGACCATTATTGGTAAGCTCTGCTTTTCATTACAGTGTTAAAAACAGTTTTTAGTGAGCTCCTGAACCGAACCCTTGAAGAACTCAACTGCTCAGAGAGGCTCATCAGGTGTCCAAGAGTTATCGCTGATGGCAATAGCCTTGTGCGCAGTGAGGGACCCCTGAGGACGGAATCGGAAACATTTAACGACGCCCTGAAACCTAAACATTATTGGTAAGCTCTGCTTTAAGCTCCTCAACTGAACCCTTGAAGAACTCAACTGCTCAGAGAGGCTCATAAGGTGCTCCAGGGTTATCGCTAATGGCAATCACAGTGCACAGTCAGGGCGCCCTGAGAACAGACTCGGATACCTGCAACAACGCCCTGAGAGCTATCGACTACCATTAATACAGACCGAAATTCCTGCAGAGGCACTAGCCATTTCTGGAGTATACACTGCGTATAGCGCCGTCTCATCTCGCTCATAACCTTACCTACATTGATATTGCCCTCCCATGTTAATAGAGTTCATTGTTATCGTTTTGCCCACAGCTTGACCGAACACTTCCTGAAGGAAGCCCTAACCGCGTTGAACTCTGGGGAGTTGAAACCGGAACAAGCGTTGTTGGACCGCCTCCGACCGCTCAACGGGAGGATACTGCCGTTGGCAGCTGACCTTCTTCTAGCCGGAACTGAACCTGTAAGTTTGAATTTTGTAACAATCTTGAAAGTCTGTGGCATAAGGTTAGGTATATGTGGCCTTTTAACAAAAGCTAACAAGATTAATAGGTATAGGTAAATACCTACCCTCATCCGTATCTTAGACTATAACAAATTGAGAAAAAACCAAAACAGTCAATTCATAAATACAAAGAATTAAAACCATGCTACCACAAACATACCATGCGAGACCGACGATTGGTTCAGTCAGGCCACCCTTTAAGCGTCTTACGGCTGAAAATAAGAAAAATCCATACTTATCCTTATATATATATAATTCTTCTGTAGGTACGTGTGTTTGTCACCTAACTCCTCCTAAACGGCTGGACCGATTAGGTTGAAATTTTGTATGTATATTTTAATGGGTTCCTGGATGGTTTAAAAACCCAATTGGACCCGGAAGTGGGGCTGCTGTCAAGCGGTACGAAGTTCGCCGGGTCAGCTAGTAATATTATAAATGTGAAAGTAGTTTGTTTGTTTCTGCGTCTTTCACGCCGAAACAGAGCAAAGGATCGACGTGATTTTTGGTGTGGAAAAGTTTTGGAACTGGAGAGTAACACAGGCTACGTTTTATCCCGGAAAAAATTCACAGTTCAGCGGGATAGGGTCGTGTAGTCTAGGTAGTCCTAGCGGTTGAAGCCGCGGGCACAGAATAAATAATAGTACACATTTGGTACAGAAGCTGCCCACCGCTAAACCATCAACTCTAATTACAACGCAATAAAGTGGAGTGCAGGCGAGAGTAGCGCGCAAGTACATCGAGTGACACGCCTGCCGCGGGTGGAAGGCTAGTTGTGTCCATAGTTACTGCATTGTGAAGACAAGTTAAAGACTGTGTCGCAGTCTTAGCGCCCACAAAATGATGCATGATAAAGACTTTATTCTGTTTTTCTTTGTTTTAGCTGGCTCACACTGCTCTCAGTATGTTCTATCACCTCTCGCTGCATCCCGCTCAGCAGCAAAGAGCTCACGACCAAGTGATATGGGCCTCCGAGTCAAGGAAGGCTGGTTTGGACAGCCCGGAGTTACCGTACATAACTGCATGTGCTAAGGAGGCGCTGCGAATGCACCCCGCTACTGGTGGCGTGGTCAGAAGGAGTAGGGAAGAGCTGGAAGTCGGAGGATATGAGATTCCTGCTGGGGTATGTATTTAAAGCGATAGGGATACCAAATTTTTCCCACAACTAAGTGATATGGGTTTCCGAGTCGAGGAAGGCAGGTCTCGACAACCGGGAGCTGCCGTGCATCACAGCTTGTGCCAAGGAGGCGCTAAGGGGCATCCCGCCACACCGGTGGCTGGTCAGGAAAAGGAGGAAAGAGCTTGAAGTCGGAGGATTTGCGATTCCTGCTGCGGTATGTATTTAAATCGACAGGGATATCAATTCTGCCCATGACCAGGAAATCGGAAGATACCTATGAGATTCCTGCTGGGGTATGTATTTAAAGCGATAAGGATACCAAATTATTCACACGACTAAGTGATATGGGCTTCCGAGTCTAGGAAGGCTGGTCTCAACAACCGGGAGCTGCGTGCATCACAGCTTGTGCCAAGGACTGGCTAAGGGTGTATCCCGCCACCGGTGGCTGGTCAGAAGAAGGACGAAAGAGCTTGAAGTCGGAGGATTTGACATTCCTGCTGCGGTATTTAAGTATTTAAAGCGACAGGGATATCAATTCTGCCCATGACCAGGTGATATGGGCTTCCGAGTCGAGGAAGGCTGGTCTTAACAACCGGGAGCTGCGCTGCGAAATACTGGTGGTATGGTAAGGAGGAGTAGGGAAAAGCTGGAAGTCGAAGGATATGAGATTCTTGCTGAGGTATGTATTTAAAGCGATTCGATAGGTATACCAATTTGTCCTTGTTGTAGCCAAAGTTTCCAATCAGCTCAAAAAACGTTTTTGGTACATCGGAGCCATATAAGTGATTTTTATTTGACCCACACAAGCACCAGCGATTCACAGCCAAAATTGAAGTTAATAATCTCTCTTAAAATTTGGCTTGTCATGACAAATAAATGATTTTGATTATTTATTTATTTATTAACACTTCAGGTACCGAAGGGGGAAGTAATATATTTCGAGATGAAAGCACAGAGCCAGGCCAAGTTTAGCGACGAGTGGATTTCGACGTTATTGAAGCCGATGAAATGCTATCTGCGAGTGCCGACGATCATGAACAACAGTTTAATCAGTGTCCAGGCTCCAGCAATGACCCTAGAGGTGAACAGAGTGCCATTCCACTCCAAACAGGAATCCACCATCACAACAGACGTGCTAAGCTTGTCCGAGAGAATCAAGAGCTTGTTCTTTACTTATGTAAAAACAAGGCTTTTGACAAAGGGGAGGCTACACGACTATTATGCACAACACCTCAGGGGATTGCAATTCAGTTCAACCGAAACTTCGGCGAACGACTTGCAACTGCACTACGAATCGCCAGGACACTGGTATTTCAAGAATCGCATGAACAAAGACTCCAGAGAGCAAAGGCATACAAATTAGACCAGGATCCAAGAGCAAACGAAGAGGCAACAATAACGTCGGGAATAGACAATTTGGTGGCATTATTACAAAATAACGGAATATGCCCATATTATTTCGCAATGAACACGAAAAACCATTTCTATGGTTTAACAGATAAAAAAAACAATTTGTTTTTCTATGGGCACCGAGCAGCGGCAAAACCATGATCATGGAAAGCCTAGTGAATATGCACTACAACTTTACAAGATTAACGGGATTGACGCCGAACTCATCGTTAAACTTCGCTAGTTTAATCCATACAAATGCATGTTTTATGGATGAGTGTAAGTTAACGGACAATCAATTTGAACAGTGGAAATTACTTGCGGCAAGACAACCAATGTCCACAGACGTTAAATATAAAAATAGACAAGACATTAGAAACTGTGTGTTATACACCGCAAGTAATTATCCGATTTGTGCTTATGTGAATGTGATAGAAGCAAATAACGCAGTGGAAACACGAACAATTACGTTTCATTTCTCTAAACAAACAAGTCATTTTAAATTAAACCCCTTCATATGGGAAGAATTTTGGAAAATATATAGTAATAATGTGTGAGTGGAAATAGAAATAAGTTTAGATTAAATTATTAAAAGTGGTGAAGGGTAATATAAGTAGAATAAGTAATGGTGACGGTAATAAGTAACTATAAGTAAGAACTGTAAATACTGTATAAATACTGTGTAAATATTGTGATATGAACTGTGTTATCTAGTCAATAAAGATGTAAATAGAATGCAACAGTTGTCTCAATGATTCCCTATAAATACAACACACACACACATAGACAAACCAGTATGGAAACAGGCACAGAAGACACAACATCGAACGCCGGTTACACACTACCGGAATACAAGTACTTGGGACCAGGAAACGACTTAGACTTGGGAGAACCAACAAACAAATTAGATAAAATAGCAAAAGAATACGACGAAAAATACGCTGAAATACAAAGAGAATACGAAGAAGGAATAAACTTGGAAAAAAAGAACAGGTTTAAAAAAAACAGCAACAACTAAAATAAAAGAAGCAGACGAAGAATTTCTGAAACAGGCTTTATAGATATTTTGTTTCAGGTGAGTATACTCACCTGAAACAAAATACGACGGTTTAGCAAGAGCAGCAGCATTAGCAGGAATTGGAAGTAAGTACCTAGGAGAAAGAATATTAGGAACAATATATCCTAGATTCAGAGCAAGAACAACAAAAAAAGAACTAATGGAAGGAGGATTAAACATGACTGCAAACCCAAATATGACAGCAAACGGAGTAGATAATGCAATGAATGTAAAACAATTTAAATTCAAGAAAATGTTCAACTTCCACATAAAAAGTACACTATGCACATATATGAAGGAAATACCAAGCGCCAACGCATCAAATGGAAAAACAGTAATAAAAACATTCATACATACATTACCATGGGAAAGGTTGTAGGTATATGTATTTAACACACAAAGATTATGACGACATTATCGAAACAAACCACACGGCGATAGTGAAAAAAACATACATTAAAATATATAACTTAGGAAACAGAAAACCATTTGTGGCATCGTCAGGAAATGTACAATACGCAAATGCAAATTCACAAACTACAATTGGAATATGGGAAGACACGGAATGGTAAAACTAGGAAATAACATACAACCAGAAGTAGGTACTATATGGAAAACCATTAAAAATATTAGGAGTACAAGGACAACATAGACTTAGACAAGTAGCAGGGGACGTGCAAAGTGGAGCTTGTCTAGGAAGATTTATAGACAACAGAATGAAATATTGGTATCATAACGGAATATACAATTCAAAAACGGGAGAAAGTAACACGAAAAGCGTAGAACAATATTCATACTTAACAGCACTAATAGCAAGTGCATCAAAATACTTAAACGCAACAAATTCAATAGGACAAATTTACGAAAAAACACATTTTCCAAAAGATGGAACATTCCACTTGAAAAATAATGCTTGGAGATTCATGAATTACGATTATCTAAAATCAAAAAATCCAATACACAGTGTTGTACTAAGAGATGGAGTACAATCAGCAGCAACACCAATAGAACATCAACCGGAACCGATTACTGAAGATACAGAAATAGCAAGTAGAAGTAGAAGAGCAGTAGGAGAGGAATATGACCATACATTATTAGAAACTAACCAAAACTTTATAGAAAACGAAATAAAAAACTTAGAAGTAAACCAAAACTATGAAAAGCAACAAATAGAAACATTAAGTAATAAAACAAAAGAACTGGAAACAAAGGCCCAACAAGAAATAGAAACATTAGGTAATAAACAAAAAGAATTGGAAAAGAAGGCCCAAACGGAACATAGCGCAATAAGAGAATTGAAACGTAAAACAGCAGACGACATAAAACAAGTTGATGAAATAGAACAAAAATAAAAATAGTAATGCCAAACCAACCAGCAACACAACAACAGCAAGGACAGAGAAGAGGTGGTCATTAAAAAAAAATTGTTAAGATAGATTAGTTTTATTACAAAAATGTATACTTACATGTTACAATGTTAACTTAAACTTAATAAACAATAAACCAAACTTAATGTCTTTAAAACGTCCACACAATCACAACTTAAAAATATCACTCACTGAATATCCATAACTGCATCTGCTGTTACCAGCGGCGGAGGCGAGGCGGGGGTGATTCCTCAGACTCGTTCCCAGGCGAAAGATACCATAACGGCGCCCGAACCGGTCCGGTAGCTGACGGAAGCGAAGGGGTGAAAAGCGGTCAAGCTAAAAATATAATTCAAACGACTTAAATGTCACAGGAGTCAGAACACCCGCCCAAAATGGTCAGGTTAGGTTAGGAAGGTGTGTAGGTGTGTAGGTGGCCCACGAGACGAGCGGAGCCGTCAAATAGTGTGTTAGAGCAGTGTTAGAGCAATTCTAACGCCGGATTCGTGATGTACGTCAGTGACATACGCGAAATCAAAAAAAAAATGAAAAGCGTCCCAAATCGGCCTAATGGGCTTTGAGTGGTGATTTTTGGCCACCTGACAGCAAACAAAACTTCCTAAGGGTAATTCCACTTATCAAAGATCTTTGTCTAACATACATTTGATCAAAGAATTTATTTACCTAAGTAAGTATATAATATTTATCCGTTAGCAAGTTCACGTAGACACAGTTTCCTAAGAAATTTACTATGGGCTTTGATAATTGTCAGAAAATATTTATTAATTTATGAATTCGTACTCGTCCAATTTTTTTTATCAAATATTTTGATAAGTGGAATACCACCCTAAGACCCCAAAAATCCATTTCCGAACAGTAAAATAGACAATTCTAAACCAAATATTTCTTCTGCAGGTTGACATAGTTCTCGCTCACGGCATAACCAGCAAGTCAGAAAAGCAGTGGGGTAGACCCAAAGCGTTCATTCCTGAGCGCTGGTGTCTCGACCAAGGTTGGGAGCCTTTAAAAGCCTCCAAAGCCCACCAGATGGCGTACCTACCGTTCGGAGAGTCCTGCCCGGCGACGGGCTTTGTCAGCATGATGTTGGAATCAGTTGCATCTCGGGTCTTGGAGAAGTACAGGTTGGAGTGGCATGGACCATTGCCGAAGATTGCAACGACTGGGGTCAATAAACTTCAGGGACCGTATTATTTTGTACTGCAGGATGCTGCGTGATTTAGCTGTGATATAGAATTATCAGTATGATTTATGTAGACTTGAACGGTCGGTGTGTAATTGGGAAAGGCAATGCAAAGTTAGTAACGCCTGGAATAATAGAAAAAGATACAACCAAGAAAAATATTTCTAATATTACATTTTCAATATTGTACCTACTTAATTGTAAAATAAAAATAGCATTGTAAAACGCAACAAAAAGTAAAAATAACAGGCAAAGTTTCAGACTTGCCGACTAAATGAAGTTCTTTATTTTTATCAAATCAAAGATTTAGAATGACATTTTTGTAAAGTGTTGGCTACATTGACAACGAAACGAAAATAGTTTTAATAATGGAAAGACTGAGAACTTCGTTTTTCTTTCCTCTCAAGGTGATAAGTTTGCACATGTCGTACACACTTTTGATTTTTACAAACATTATGGACATATTGACTGCCCTAATAAAACACTGCTGACCGTACTAAACTAATGAAGTTTAGATTAAGGAAATTATAATGTTTTTGTTTTCATTTTTCATTTTTTCAACATTTATCATAAACATGCCTTCGTAAGCACTATTTTATTAAGTTAAGTTATATAACCAAGAAGAATTGTCCATGATTAAAATTGCTTAATTAACTAATACTTACGGCAACTCAATTTCATTTATACAAATCAAAATCTAGTCTTGATCTTTATTTTTTGGCGATGTAAGATTATTCATTGAAAATCAATAGAATTGAAATGTGTTTGTACCTAGTAGTTAAGACTACATTGTTCGAATTTAAGATTATTCTCTAATTGTATTATTTAAATGATTATTACATTATGACTGTGTTATTATGCTGAGTGTTTCATTTCTGAATATTTCTAATTATTTGAAAAATACCTAACTGATTAAAATTTTTCTAATTTAATTAAGGCCCGTGGTATCGTCAACGACCTTGGGTATAGAAACGTGGCCTAATTTTCCGCCCCACTACCCGCACCAAAACAGCTTAAACATGAGTTAATTTAGAATGAAAAATGCTCCGTTTTAAGTTAAACAAGTTAGCAATATTTTCCTGAAAGAAACGTGAAAATATCACTTGTAGTTTAGAAGCAGTAGTGTATTTCAAGTTGAAAACAGCTTCATTTCAATGTGTTATTTTTTAATAGTATCTTAAAGACTATGTTTTTTTAATGCTCAGATTGAAGTTTATATGTCAATATTTAATATATATTCATTCTGGATTCATCAGTAGGCTAATTTATGAGTTTTAGGGCCTCAAAATGATCGTTTCACGACTCCACGATGAAATCATAGTAATATCCAAGTTGTATAAAAGGAAATACCTAGGTGGGATTAGCGTTCCACCCTCGGCTTCGCCCGCGTGGTTATCCCGCAGGAATGTGTTAAATTTCGGGGATAAAAAGTAGCATGTGTCACTTTACTCTTCAGCCTCCCAAACTATCCCCATACAAAAATCACGTCAATCCGTTGGTCCAGATTGATAAATTACCTTCTTACAGTTGCCAGGCAATTATTGTCAAAAAAAACTGCTCGTGCTAGCGCGCCTTAAGCTTTGTTCCCCATATAGAACACAGATACTTTGTAGCCTAGAGAGGAACATAGGCTACTTTTTATCCCGGAAAAATATCACATTCCCGCGGGATAACGTCGTGTAGTTCACGCGGGCGAAGCCGCGGGCGGAAAGCTAATAAAGTAAGTATGGTATGTACTTATTTATAATTCGAAATTTGTTGTGTATTCGTATTGAGAGCGAATGGTTTTCTATTGTTTACCAACGAATATAATCTTATTTATTCAAGTGATTTAGGACAAAGAGCAGTAGATGTTTTGATTCCATTATTTCAATACGTTGATCAATCAGCATCCCATTACGAGCGAGCAATCAATCTCTGCTATCGAAAGAAAACCATTTCGCTTTACATTATTTGCTGAACAAACTAAGTTAACTCGACCTACTTCTGTTTGTGCGGGATGGAAATGAAAGTTTTATTTGTTTCCAATAAGTTAAATGCTTTTATTTATGCGTAGAAGTAGGTAATCCATATTCTTATATTATAAATAAATAAATAAATTTCAACAAAAAACAATAACATTACAGGCAAAAACTTAAGTGTACAATATTAGATACATTTGCGTTTACAAAACATCCCCCAACTCCTAAACTAGGACGTATCCTGTATCCTAGGAGCTGGTGATACCTCCAATTAGACATTTTATTTAGAATTTTCAATAACATGCCTGGTCTAGTATGTGCATGTGATTTGGTTGTATTGATGAAAGTGTGTGTTATGTATATTATTATGTGTAAGTGAGTGTGAGAGTGTGTATATGTGTGTGTGTGTGTGTGTATTGTGTGTAGGCGGCTGTGTTTGTCACAACGATTTACAAAGAGGTTATAAAATTAAATTTTCGGTCTCATCGTAATTGAAAGATAGGAGTAACTCATGAACTATGGTTTTTAATTTGAATTTGGTTAGTGTATAAATTGGTTTTATTTTATGAATCCTATTATATAATTTAGAGCTGAGTGCTGAAAACTGGGGGGTAATTGTCTAACTCAACATCAATCGCAATCGCTTTCAGTTTGACATCCATCATGCATCCATCACTTGTCGTTCACAAGTTGTCAAAGTTTTAGTTGACAAAAGCAGCAATGGCCGTGCAATATCTTTCAAACTGAATGCGATCGCGATTGATGTTGAGTTAGACAATAACCCCCCTGGTTTTTAGCCCAGCTTGTGCGGCATTTGATTTGAGGGCAGACATGAGTGCCGTGACGTCTGGCTGACATGACGTGGTCAAAGGGCAAAGTGGAGTGTTTCCGCTGGAGCATATGGAGGATAGATAGTTGCCTAACCGTAAGGGCGTTTGTGCACTACCACTGAATTTTACCGATCCGGAAAAAACGGATGCTTGTATTTTATTAATTTCTATTATAAATGATTAATTATTAAAATACAAGCATCCGTTTTTTTCCGGATCGGTAAAATTCAGTGTAGTGCACAAACGCCCTAAGTACCTTGCATTCTGTGTAAAGCTTAGCAGTGGGATACCTTCGAGGTTTGCATAGCATAACCTTGAGGATAGCTCGTTGGGCACGTTCTAACTTTAAGAGGGAAGTTTTGTCGGTTCCACCCCACAGAGAGATGCAGTATGATATAACAGACTGGCATAACCCAAAGTAAACCATAAAGAGGGTTTGTTTATCGGCCGAGTGGCGAGATTTTTGAAAATATACATAAGCTTACGTACTCGGGTGGTGAGCATTTCAATTTGGATATGCCAGTCGAGCCGATTGTCAAGATGAACACCGAGATACTTTAAGCTACCAACTGATGTCAATGGCTTACAAAGACAAAAAAGGAACGAAAGGCTTACTGACTTACAATTATAAAATGTGAAAGTGTGTTTGTTTGTTTCTCCGCCCTCAAAACGGAGCAATGGATCGATGTGATTTTTGGTATGGGCAACTTATTCTTATGGTATGGGGATAGTTTGGGGGCAAGAGAGTGACGTACGTATGCTACTTTTATTCACACTCCACGGAAAATCGATCGAAATCGAATCGAACCGAAAAATATCGGGCGAAGCCGCGTGCGGACAGCTAGTAGATCAATATTTTTTTTTACAATCTTACCAACTATCAAGCCCAAATTACGAGTATGTTCCATTTAACAGTTTGTGGTTCTATAACCACAATAGGTAAAGTCCGTTCGGTTAGATAGTGTCGGTACACCCGCACGGCATTGTGGCTTTTGCTATAAAATGCAGATATAAAATAATACACTCACTCAAGTTGGGTACCAAAGTCAATTTTAATGAAAATTTGGATATTTTTATATAAAAGGAAGTTATATAAGTGATTTACAAATAATAATAATAGCTATTAATTTTTTGTATGATTATTATGATTACCCGTCATCGCTCGAATTATCACAAGTCACAACCGTCGTCGTTACCACCTGTATTTATAATAAACATAGATTATTTAAGAAAATATTATTTAATAAATGCCGAATCCCAAAATCCAACTTCATTTGCGGGTGTACGCCGCACGCTGCTTCTTTTGTTTATGCGGCGGCATCCTTTGACAAGAAGCGGCACGTGCCAAGGCGGCGCGATGAAAGGGCGACACTATCTAAGCGAATGGACTTTAGAATTAGTGTTGTGGTTCTATCTATAACCATAAAAAGGTACTAAGTAGAGTTTGTGGTTCTATAACTACAATACCACACAATACCTACTAGGAAACGATTTATACACATCTCAACCGAGTAACGTGAATCGTCTAATATTTATTTATGAACTAGCTTTCCGCCCGCGGCTTCGCCCGCGTGTACTACACGACATTATCCTGATGGAATGTAATATTTTCCGGGATAAATTATGTCATTCTCCAGCTCCCAATCTACTCCCGTACCAAAAATCACATTGATCCGTTACTCCGTTTTGGACGTGAAAGACGGACAAACAAATAATACCTAGTTATTGATTTTCCCGTGGGAATATGATACTATCCTGTGGTAAAAAGTATAAATAGCTTATTATAATCCTTGCCAGGGTCTCAAATTATTTACTTAAAAACCAATTTCTGTCCCCAAATTAGCCGCTGCGCTCAAAGTGATTTTTCCATACAATGGGATTTCCCGCGGTAAAAAGTAAAATATATCCTTCCCAGGGCCTTAAACTGTCTCTATTCTAAATATCATGCTTCCCATGAACTCAAACTATCGCCTTAAATACCAATTCCATTCTACAGCTTTGCCCGAGCTAAAACTTATTTTACCATGGGAATGAGCCTTATTCCCGCGGTTACAATTTGCCTATGTCCTTCCTAGCATCAGGACATGGGTGTCCCGGTGCTCCTATCAGTAGGAGTAATTAGTAGGAGCACCCGGAAGCACTGTCTCAAACTATCTCCATTCCAAATT
Source organism: Crambus lathoniellus (assembly GCA_949710035.1). Taxonomy (NCBI): domain Eukaryota; kingdom Metazoa; phylum Arthropoda; class Insecta; order Lepidoptera; family Crambidae; genus Crambus; species Crambus lathoniellus. Next base: position 26,662,656 of record OX453303.1, read on the forward strand.
TCATCAAAATTAGTTCAGCCGTTTTGACGTGAGCAAATACAATTTTGCATTTATAATAATAGTGGGGATAGTAGAAATAGGCATATGAATGGCCGGCCGCGATTACGTTCGCGAGTACTACATCGCAAAAGTAAGTGTCAAAAAGTAGGTAGATAGGCATTCTCTAAGGTCTCATCAGTACCATCATCAATCTATTTTAATGTCCCCGCTGCTGGGGCACAGGCCTTCATATAGATGGATAAGGAGAATGGGCCATGACCTTCCACACGTGCCCATTGAAGTTATGGTGTACTAACTAATCCAAATGCAGCCAGAAGAATGTCTTCCGAAGCACGATATATTTTTTAACAGCAATCCCATGATAGACCATTGCAAAAGTCACATAACCTCATCGATCGTAGGCCGACGCTACCTGTGGTTTAGGCATAAGAGGTAACGATACCTAGACAAACAGGAGCTACTTTCGTATGAATAATATTTAGACATTCTCCTACTCTTGAACTACCAAAATGCAAAAAATCAAGTCAATACTTTGCTAAAAAATGTGTAATACTGATTTTCTTGAGTTTTATTCCAATGCATAAATAATTTTTTGCTTTGCACGAAAATGAGCTGTCATGGGACCCATGCTTCATTATATAAAGTGAACAAAAAAAACTGTATCCCACGGGAACTGTAATTTTCCCGAGTTAAAAAACCGTATAAAATTTTCCCGGCCAGAGTTCAATTATCCCGATCGATTTAGCCGTTTAGTTGTGATTGAGCCATAAACATCCAAACTCCGTATCTTTAATATAGCCCCACCCACCCTATATAAACATTAGCCCCTCCTTTCTACCCTTTTAGGTTTTTTTTTATTTTGCCTACGCAGATCATTTTTAATCATGACCTAGTATCCTTCATACCAATTACCATACTCCTAAGTCCAGAAATGTGGAAGTTTTCATATAAGCCTTAATCCCCCCTTTCTACCCTATTAGGGGTTTTTTATTTTGCCTACGCAGATCATTTTTATCATGACCTAGTATCCTTCATACCAATTTCCGTACTCCTAAGTCCAGAAATGAGGAAGTTTTCATATACTTAAGCCTTAATCCCCCTTTCTACCCTATTAAGGGTTTTTTATAACTTCGCATACGCAGATCATTTTTAATCGTGACCAGTATCCAACATACCAATTTTCATACTTCCAAGTTCAGAAATGAAGAAGTTCCATATAAACTTTATCTCCCCATTTTACCCTATTAAGGGGGAGTTTTTTTTACTCTGCTTACTCAGATCATTTTCGGTCGTAACCAATATCCAACGTACCAATTTTCATGCTTCTAAATCCATAAATGAGGAAGTTCCATATAACCTTAACCCCCCCCCTTTTACCCCTTTAGGGGGGGAGTTTCCTAAAATCCGTTCTTAGTGGACGTCTCCTAGGCATAATCTACCTTCCTGCCAAATTACATCTTCATTGGTCCAGTAGTTTTCGAGATTTCGTGATGAGTGAGTTATGTCCCCTCAATCCTACTATATATATATATTATATATAATATTATAAATGCGAAAGTTTAGATGTTTGGATGTTTGGATGTTTGGATGTTTGTTACTCAATCCCGCCATAACGGCTGTACGGATTTGGCTGAAATTTGGAACACAGATACTTAGTAGCCTGGAGAGGAACATAGGCTACTTTTTATCCCGAAAAAAAACACATTCCCGCGGGATAACGTCATGTAGTTCACGCGGGCGAAGCCGCGGGCGGAAAGCTAGTTTTATATATATAGATTGCCATAGGCCTAGATTCCACTGTATAACATGTGGCATATTGGAAATGTTTCGAAACTCATAGCATTCAAAACTTATTTTATATGCCTTTGTGTTTGCAGAGCCGGAAATAGTGCTACTATCTAAACTACGGAATTACGCAGCAAACTACGAAATTGAAACAATAAAATTTAGGGGTTTATTTTAAGTACAATCAAGGGTAGGTTATTTTATTAATATGCTACAAGCTTTGGTTAGTTTAGAAATGTTAAGAATGTTAAGAAAAAATTATGTTAAGATAAAATTCACATCACAAATACTTATTTCTTATAACCTATGTACACTCGACAGCACATCAAGTTAAACAGTTGTACTGCGATAACAGCTTTTATTACGTAGGGCATAAAGGCGGTCTCAAGGTCAACATGAATAGTCTGATATGCTGCCGTGTGTACTTAAGGGCTGACTAGAGCTAACTAGCGCCGCCAATCGATCGCTTTAATTTTATTTCTTTCAAATAAGCCCGAAAGGGAATCAGTCAAGTTCTATTATTATTTATTGAATAACTTTACACCATTGTGAAATGCGTTTGAACTAAAAGTGGCAACTTTTAACAAAATCACGTTGAATGTTTGATTTGAATGCTTTTTTAAGGCGAGGATTCCCGACCGAAATAGGCACGCTAACACTTGCTCGGCCGCGCGCGATACACTTCACGCAGACGCAGCGGCAGCCGGCAATGAACTGTGAACTCGCGAGCGCCCCGCGAATCAAAAATCACTTAACATTCAATTAAAAATTAAATAAAAATAAATTTAAACTTATGACGGCCGGAATCCCTCGGCTATTCAAAGACAATTATTTTCGTATATTTTTCAATAACTAAAACCAAGTATACTGCAAGTAATAGGATATTTGGATTACGATAAGACGGATGTTTGGGATTTTATTTGACACAGTTTGATATCACTAATAGAAAAAACGGCCGGAAGCACTAGATAAACTGTAAAATAACATATATTTTTCCCAAATTTTGAGTACTTGTGGTTTGCGAGTAATCCATAATTTAAAATACCCTATTTTCGGGAATCGGCTCCTTAAATTGTATTAAGTTATTCAATAAATAGGTACTTACCTAAGACGTTATTCACAAGAACTAGACTGATTAAATATTTTTTTGTATTAGACAAATCCGACCCGTAGCTCGGTCGCACAAATTATCCGATGGGATTATAATCGAACCCAAATCGGAGCCAAGTGTGAGACAGGACGATTTTTTCTAATACTTATTTCCTTTTCAATAATCAACATGTAATTGTGAATGCAATGAAGTAGGAGAATTGTGCTTATTTGAAAGAAATAAAATAAAATCGAATACCTAGCTGCGCTAGTTGGCCCCTTAACGAAACGTTATAGCAAATTCTTATCTTGAGCAATAACAGACGATATTTTTCACTCCAACTTTTTGCCAGCGCACTCGATTGCTGTTAGCTGAGCTGATGGTACCTAATCTAAAAATTGACAGAGGACTGACACTGACGCTGGACGACTGATAAAGTCAAATCTTAAGACCCCTCATTAGTGCAGGAACACTGGCGTAATAGCATCCATAATACTTATATTAAATGTAAGCAAATAATGTAAGTAAGTAAGTAAGCGTTTTTATTGGCCCATAAAGCACAAACAATAAAAAAAATAGAAAATACACACAATGTGTGTGTTTGTTCGTGTGTTTGTCTGTATTTCACGTCAAAACGGAGCAACGGCTCGACATAATTTTTGGATGAGGATAATTTGTGAGCTGGAGAGTGCATATGATACTCTTTATTTAGGTAATAACCAAAAAATATCATAGTCTAGCGGGATATCGTTATAATCCATGCAGGCGAAGCCGCGGGCGCAAGGCTAGTTACTAATAAAAAAGGAGTTTTTTTATCTTTATCTTTTTGACTTAAAGATTTTATCATACTCGTGTCGAATTAATAATACACAAATTAATTACCTAGTCCACTCATTTTAGGCCAGTCGATGTTGTTTTATGGAACAGCTGATAATCACGATAAGACAGGAAATGTGATAGGTACAATCAAACTAAAGAGCCCTATTTTTTACTGGCTACATCTGAATGGGGTTTTATTGAGATTCCCTCTTGAAGAATCTCATTTGCATTTTATGGGAAGACCAAAAAATATGACACCAATTAGGACATTATTATTGTTATACTTAGGGTGACTTTCATCAAAATTATTTAAACGCAATTAACGCTAAACGTGTTTAAAATGTATTCCTGTCTCTGTCACATTCAAACAGATGACAGAGACAGAACTATGTTTTAAACACGTTTAGCGTTAATCACGTTTAAATATCAGTGGTGAAAGTCACCCTTAGTTAGGCTCTTATTAATAAACGAAGAGTATTTTTAAACAAGAGTAACGGGACTCCACACGACATATAATATGTAGTACCTACATTATGTACTTACAGCTTGACATTTCGGCTATGTTGCCGTGACCACGGTCACAGTCTGCTTGTGACCACGGCTATAGCCACATAGCCGAAACGTCAAGCTGTAAGTAGGTACATTATGTAAGTATTACATAATAAATGTTGCGTTTAAAGTTTGCTTAGGAATATGACGCTTTGAAACGTCAAACGTAAGGAGTAATATTGCTACGCAATATTCTTGGTTAAACCAGGTTAACTTACTCTGTGCTCTTTGTATTAATAAGGCCGCTAAGGTTTTACAGTACCTTAGGTTAGGTTATAATTTTTTAAATAAGTAAGATTTAACATAAGAAATATTATTTATTGATAATAATTAACTAAAGAAAAGCGTAAGTAAATAAAAACATAAATACGACAATTAATAATAAAATCAAAAACCCGGACAGGAGACCCCTTTGTGGCCACTTTAAGGTTTTTTTCACATTGAAGCACTAAGTGCTAAATGGTCATATTTAGGTATTTAAGATAAAAATTATATGTAAGTATCCTAAATTTTAAAGGTACGTACCTACCTACATCTTTTAAATTTAAAAAAATATTAAGTAGGTATAGCTTTTTTGCACTGAATGACCACTATAATACTATAGAGGTCAGTGCTTAATAAAGCACTGACCTCTATAGTAGGTACCTAATACAATAGTATTTAACAGAAAAATTCTAACGATTGTTATTATTTATTAGGTACTCACTTCCCTAAAAATACCTTATTTTATTTTACCTTATTAACTTTTAGAAAGCTATACTTACTTAATATTTTTTTATTTAGAAAACTTTTTTTTTTTTTTTTAAAGTCGTCATAACTGGGCAGTGGCCAAAACCGGGGCTTCTGCCCTCTAAACATAGATTACCAATGTAAATTATTTCATTACAAAGAAATGGCCATGGACACCCTATCACTCACATTAAGCAAGTTAGAGGGTATTTACAAACGACTCGCTCTCACCAGAGATAGGTAGGTACATTAATATCTCAACGTCACCACGCGCGCCGCGAACGCTTGACACATCTCTGAAATTGCTCTTGGTGGATTCACAACCTAATTTCGTTTGTAGAGTAAACAGAACAAGTGGAATTCAATTGTTTCTAAAGGTGTTACTACACTGCAATAATTTTGAGATGAAAAAAAGTCACAACATGTTGCTATTGCTAGCTAGGTACTAGATATTGATGCGCAATATTGTTACCGTGTGACTGAACTGCACCCAAGGTTGTCGCCAGTGCCAGCCCATGGCCCAGGGAGGCGCAATTTGCCAGCCTATGGTCCTAGAGGGGAGGCAAGTGGATACTATTTATTATACTCTTGCATACAAAGTATATAAGAAAACTATTTAGGTATGAATTTTAGGTATCTTTTGAGTTTCTATTCTAGGTCTGGCGACGACGACGACGCCCTTGACTATCTAGTCAGGGACAAATTTGGTGAAAAACAAACCACTACTTACTTCTTTTGGTGTAAGTAACACGTCTATAAAACTAGGGTAGTACTGGTAGTGTACATTGCATAAGCAATTAGGGACACAGAGCTACTCGATAAGAAATAGGTACTTACTTACCTACGTGGTACAATTTTTAACCGCCTCTGTGGTCTAGTGGTTCACACCACCGATTTCAGATCAAGAGGTCCCGGGTTCGATTCCCAGTAGGGGTACATATTGTATTCGGTTTGGTTGGTGGTAGGACTTGTTCTTAGTCCGCCTGGCTAGCTTCCACCATCTTATCTAAGTCTGACGCCATAACAATGATGTTTTCAGCATTATTGTGTTCCGGCAGTTAGAGATAAGATAGCCAGTTCCTCAGTGATTGAGGATTCCGGGAGTTGTGCGCTTCACGATTCTCTATCGAAGTTTTACCGCCACATCGTCGTTCACTTCGATTCTTTATGTCAAAATTCATAATAAACAAGTGAAAGTCAAGCGAAAAAGAACGTCGAGTTTGTTGATTGAATCTTAGAGAATCGCACAGGTGTGATGAAGGATAAGAGCTAACACGTTGTGGATAAAAAAAAAGAGGTGGTTCACCGAATTTGGCCCTGGCTGTACCCACCACTGAATTCGTAACATGACAACTTTAGCCCAGCTTCCTCAAACGTCGCATCAATCAAACAGATCATTTTTATGAAATGTTGGAACGTTTTACTGATATGAATATGAGAATTGCTTGCTAAGGTAGGAGCACCGCGCGGTTTTGCGCGCGTTCCTGTGGGAATATCAGGATAAAATAGAGATAATATCACTCAGGAAGAATGCAGGTTTCTGATAGTTAAAGATTTGTAGGTATTAATCGGTTCAATAGTTTTTGATTTTATCCATCAAACAAACAAATAAAAAATCTAATTTTTCTCTGTCATCATCATCATCATCATGTCAGCCGAACGACGCCCACTGCTGGGCATAGGCCTCCCCCAAGGATCTCCACAACGATCGGTCCTGCGCTGCCCGCATCCAGCAATTTTTCTCTGTATAATATTATATTACTAAGTAAGTAGGGTTGCCAGCCCTACTACATAATATAGTATCCTACTATATTAGGGTATCAAATACTATATTGCTAACAAAAATATATACTTAGTAGGCAAAACTTACTATATTCTGCCTATAGCCTACTCCGCTCTACAAAGCCCGCGGATAGCGCGCGAAAACCTCGAAGGGTTGCGGTGCGAACGCTTAAGGTCACAACAGACTTATCAACTCGTAAAAGAATCGTAAACGTATCAACTCGAGCGGTTCAGTATTCTTTGTATGAAACCCCCTACTGCAACGCACACTAATCGGAATCGTAACGTAATCGCGTCCGCTTTGCGGGTCGCTCAACTTGCTATTCCCGCGCTTACCGCTAGTTGTCCACGTGCTCACGTCTCTCCGTACCCGAGCTTACGGCTCTTCGCACAGTGGTCTGAAAATGAAAATGAAGTGTGCGGCCGTCGCACGTCGTAATGACTTACCGTCGCCGCACACGAGCCACACGCGACAGCCACACTCGCCGCCACTTGAAGATAGAAGAAGAAACAAGTGACGGCTACGCGTCAACCGTGTGCGGCCAGTTCATGTATTAATGTATGAAAACTACAGGAGTAAGGTCGGTGTTGGCGTTTTGTGGTTGTGTTCGGTGAGATGTGATGTTTACCGGGATTAAGTTAGCCATATTGTCACTCTCCAGCTCCCAAACTATCCCCACACCAAAAATCTCGTCGATCGGTTGCTCCGTTTTGACGTGTAAGACGGACAAACAAACCCTCACACTTTCATATTTATCCCTACTATTAGAATGTATGTTAGTAGGTACCTACTCGTAGGGAAAAACTAGAAGGTAGAAGGTAGTTTAAAACCTACTACTTATCCACCTTTGGAGTGGAATAAAATAAAAATTAAGGTGAGTCCAGAATAGGAACATCACAAGATTCACAAAGAGTTTTTTCACATATTTTATGACTGCGGATTGTTCATTATTTACAATAATATTATATACTTAGTTGCTATGTAACGACAAATTATAAATAAATAAGCGATAAATATAAAAGGTGGAAAATATTGATGGGCTCTGGACGGAAACTGCTTGAAATAATTTTACTAAAAAAACATGAAGTAATTATTTTTTTAAAGAAATAAAACTACTTAAGTACTTACCACAGATAATATAATACTATTGTACTTACATTCATTATAAAATTCGCTTGTTTCGCCCGGGTTTCCAACCAGCTAAAATTAAAAAAATAAACACTTGCTATTACCCGTAACATTGTAAATGCGGTCCAAGCCAGGCTAGTAGTGTACCTACCTAGTATTTTTCCAACACTTGCATAATTGCATTGTGAATGCATATTTTTTTAAAATCATAATAGCTAAAAGTACCTAGTCGATTGACTTCCGAGCATCGCGGCCGATCGCAGCCGCGCGCGATCGATCGCGTGCGACTGACGCGCGCGGCTGATGCGACAATAGTCAGTGTATGAAATTGTATGGCGCCGCTTCCGAGGTATGCGACAGACGCGTGCGGCCGACGTCTGTCGTCGGCCGCACGCGGCCGTAACTGTAATGAAAACTTCTTTGTATTGTATAGATACTCACTTTTCTGTCATCTTCCTTATTTTAATCTCTAATTTATGGTTGTCTGTCACCGTTAGAAAATGTATCTATCAACGCTGGATTTAGATGATTTTTATAAACTCTCCTTTTGGGCGTTTGTGCACTACACTGAATGTTACCGCCCGGCAGTCCGATTTTTTACGGTCCGATATAGCAGGCCATAGAATGTATATGTGCGCTTGTGCACTACACGGAATTTTACCGTCCGACATTTTACTTTTCCCCATTCCGGTCCGTTTTTTTCCGTTCCGAGATACACTGAATTTTACCGTCCGGAAAAAAACGGATGGTTGTATTTTAATCATAAATTATTTATAATACATAGTAAGAATTTATTTATTTCGTGTAGTTTTGGCTTTGAAACATTGAAACTGTGATATTGAACTGAAAACGTGATATTCATGAGCGGGCGGGGCCCCCGCCCCGGGAGTAATCACTGCGCTGCCCCGGCGAGTAAAAAGACGGACAACTGCACAAGCCAATCATCCGTGTTTTTCATGCCACGCCGCCGGTCCGTAAAAAAACGGACCGCCGGACGGTAAAATTCAGTGTAGTGCGCAAACGCCCTTTCTGTAACACGCTCACTGCGGCACCCCCTAGTGTAAGTTTTTATGTCAAAAAACGCAAACTATCGTGAGTCCGTATTTATGTCAATTTGTATGAAAACTGTATCAGCGCCTCTAGCGGCGAGTAGCGCGCTTATGCAGTTTTCATACAAATTGACATAAATACGTACTCGCGATAGTTTGCGTTTGCTTGACATAAAAACTTACACTACGGGCACAGAATTAGCTATTCTTTCTATTGGTGCGGTACGCGGCGTTTTAGACCTCATACTAAACCAGACATTGTGGCGGTACGAAGCGTTTTCGACCCCACCGAGATTTAAGAGACTGAAATTTCTTTTTTTAAGCGTGAAGTCAGAAACAATATGGATTTTAGTCTTGACTAGCTTTCCGCCCGCGGCTTCGCCCGCGTGTACTACACAACATTATCCTCAGGGAATGTGATATTTTCCGGGATAAACTATATCACTGTCTAGCTCCCAATCTACCCCCGTACCAAAAATCACATTGATCCGTCGCTCCGTTTTGACGTGAAAGACGGACAAACAAATAATACCTACTACTGGTTTTCCCGTGGGAATATGATACTTTCCTGTGGTAAAAAGTAAAAGTAGCCTATTATAATCCTTCCCAGTGTCTCAAATTATTTAACCAATTTCTGGCCAGAAACAATATGGATTTTAGTCTTGATAAGTGAGTATCTATACAATACAAAGAAGTTTTCATAATAGTTACGGCCGCGTGCGGCCGACGTCTGCCGTCGGCCGCACGCGTCTGTCGCATACCTCGGAAGCAGCGCCATACATTTTCATACACTGACTATTGTCGCATCAGCCGCGCGCGTCAGTCGCACGCGATCGATCGCGCGCGGCTGCGATCGGCCGCGATGCTCGGAAGTCAACCTTTAGCTGCATTTTCTGTCGTTAGCACCTACCAATCTACGTTGGGCCCGCCTGGGTCATGGCCGGTGGCCCATTCTCCTTATCCATCCACTAAGAAGACCTAAGCTCAAGGCGTCTTGACAAAATGGCCGATGGCGATTATGATAATATGACAGTGATATATTATAGATTATAATCATAAATACAATAAGTAAAATGTAACCCAATCTGAACTTCCCTTAACATCGTCTAAGAAAGGGTCCCCTACAATACAATAGTTGCTACGTACGACCAATCTGGCATGACGTCATTTATCACACTTCTTTACAGCGTGACTGGCATCCGACTGAAACTGGCAACGCGGTCTTCAAGAAAACTGCTGAGTCAGCACGAATTTCATACGAAATTGAATCGGTCAGGTTTATTCCCTTTAGGGATGATATTGAAAGATGAAATTGACAGAATAGGTTTCTTTTATTTATGTTTCTACTAATTCATATCATAACAACATGGGAAATGTGTTGTTCTCGTTACTACATATTGTTTTTTGTGCCCAAGCACTTTGGGCTATATATCATTGAAAAGCTACTATTTAGAGGAACATTTCTTTGTATGGCGACGCTGCTGAAATCCACTGGGAAAAAAGATATACCTAGGTATGTACTTACCTAAGTAGGCAATGACGTTTTATTATCATTGTAAGTAGGGTTTTAAAGTTCATTTTTTCATTTATACTAATATTGATATTTTTTCTTTTTTTTACATTTGTTTGCTATTCAATAATGTTATAATAATATAATATAGGTAAGACTTACCATAATATAACATTATTGAACACAAACAAATGTAAAAAAGTAAACGGTATTAAAACAAGCGAAATTCGCTTAGATAGTGTTGCCTTTTTATCGCGCCGCCTTGGCACGTGCCGCTTTTTGTCAAAGGATGCCGCCGCATAAACAAAAGAAGCTGCGTGCGGCGTACACCCGCAAATGGAATTGGATTTTGGGATTCGGCATTTATTAAATGAGTCACACCAACACATCAAAATGTGACTATAAAAATTACTGCATTTAATGCGCGTACTCGTGCAAGTACTAATAGTTTTTGTTTCATCGAAATCTGGCCAGGATTTCCAAAGATACAGCGTTGTAAAGTTTCACCAGCTTTTGAAAATTTGCTTTCCTTGCGCGCTATTGCGATGACGTCATGTCGCACTGACATCTCCGTTTGCGGCTGTTGCGAGTGATTTCCGTCTAACTGTACCTACATAGAGTTCGTCTGTGCGCAATCTTCGCGCAACTCGTGCGTTTTTGACGCTAGTTACAGTACATTTTCTTCGTTCTAAGGTTATGGTAAATGATTAGTATTCAATTTCGACCGAGCGCAGGCGCACTCTAAAACTGTCACCTACTGTCGATAGCGAAAGACATTTATCCCACAAACTTATCTGACCCAGTGGTGGAGGCGCCACTAGCAGTATAAGATTATCGAAATGGCTGTCAGTTTTTAGGGTTTCACCAAGTCAGTTAAGGTTGTAAGTACATTTTGTTTTGACGGTTGCTATATGTGTTGACAGAATCCCGCCCGCCATTACGAAAGTCGACTTATTTTATTATTCACGAAAATAAAACATTATTTGAAGGTGTTTTTTCACATGGGCTCAATACAAAATTTCTTAAACATTTCATTGATCGACTTTAAAAAAAATAAATAAATTTATTACGAAACCGTGAGAGCGCAACTAACTATATAGCCAAAGGATTCTATATGTAGGTATACGGAAGTGCGACGTGACGTCACACGTTAATGCCATTGGTTCACCCAAATTTTCCTCGGAGGCCGTACTTTAACGTTTAATATCTCAGTCATTTTTGAAGATAGGAAAAAAATAAAAACAGATTCTTTTTTCTCGAGTTACATATTTTTTAGATATGCTGATAACAAAAATCATTGGTGTGACTCACATTTTCTTAAATAATCTATGTTGATTATAAAGATAGGTGGTAACGACGGTTGTAACTTGTGACAATTCGAGCGATGATGAGTAATCATAATAATCACAAAATTAATAATTGTTATTATTATTTGTAAATCAGTTATTTAACTTCCTTTCATATAAAAATATTCAAATTTTCATTAAAATTTACTTTGGTACCCAACTTGAGTGTATTATTTTATATCTGCATTTTATAGCAAGAGCCACAATGCCGTTCCGGTGTACCGACACTATCTAACCGAACGGACTTTACTTAAATTGTGACTGTACGTCTATCTTTTTCTAAAATAAAATTTTCTATGGCGAGAGTATGGCGCTACAAGCATGTGACGTTACTTGCTTGTGTAGCGCTCTCCTTGTCTAATTAGAAAGTTTGATGTTCTATATCGCTGAAAATATGCAAGATTTTTGAAAATAAATACTTAGGTAGCTGTACATGTTGTGTTGCTAATATTTCAATTAACATTTTAAGTCAATAAAAAAATCAGTCAAATTCTAGACTTTTTCAGCTGGCAGCAGCTCTATGGTTCGACAACAACTTGATAGCAAAATGAACAACGTTAGTTTTTGGCCACCGGAACAGAAAACGTTGTCGCACTGTATCACCTCTTGACTGATTCCCCCCCTGATTCACGAACCGTCGGAAACGGAATCGGATTCGAATTCTGTGCTTTAGTCGATGTATGTCTGTGGCTTTAGTCTATTCTATAGTGAGTGACAGGGACAGGGCATACATATTCCGCTGTCGGGAGCGTTCCCGACGGTTCGTAAATCAGGGGGCTGAAAAGATTGTCGATCTCTAACTTCATTGACTAATTTCTATAATATAGCCAATTAAAACGGGAAGTTACACATTACATTTTTATTTTATTTTATTTTATTTTATTAAAGGGGCAAGCTTACAACCAAACACATCAATACATTTCCAAGCACAATTTTGACATCATGGACAAATGTGCAGGCTATTTACAAGCTTACACAACATTCATTACAATAGCTTAAAAACAACTAAATACAGTATTTGAGGTCAAATTATAAATTACAAAATTATCAATTTATAATAAATTATTATCATGCATATCAATACCGTGACAAAATTAAAATTAAAATTTAAGAATTTAAGAAAGAATTTCAATTAGGTACCTATTAAATATTAAATTACCAATTTTATTATACCAATTATTAATTATACACTTTATTATGCTAGGCGCATTTAAGTATCGCAATAAAATTTACAATAAAATTTAAAAATTTTTTAAAATTTACATTATCGTGGATGGTTTGAATTGGTCTTTAATCATTCGAGGCAATGTAATTGTTTCGCGTTCAAGCCTTGTATAAAACTTTTCTGACGAAATGCGAGGAAATATAATTTTCTTAGTAAATGTGATTTTTTAAATTGGTTCGTGCGGCCATGTTTGGTGTCATGTGTATGTGTCAGGGTATGTTCCATTGCTGACTAAAATTCGTGAGGTATTCCAGTTACGGCACCACTTTGAACCGCACCATTTGAATGGCACCAAAAGCATTCCCATTACGGCACCATCTGGTGCCGTTCGAAAAATGAATTTAAAATATTATTAAAGAATTCCCGTTACTGCACCAATGGTTTAAAGTAGAGGTGTAGGTACACTAAAAAACATCGATAAATCAGTAAGAAATAAGTATAAAGTACAATGTAGCTGTCCAAACTATTGTTTCGATTCTGAAGTACCAGGATAACATAGCTATAGAGGAGGTAGTTATAGTACATTGGATTTTTTTCTAACCAGTCGTAACAATAAATTATTATTGTAGAAAAACATTGAAAAAACCTCGTTAGTTTAGTAAATACAAGGATTAAATTTACGACTAAATTAGAATATAATTTTTTGGTTAAAAATAAAAAATAAGATTTTAACTAGGTATTTATGCAGAAATATATAGTTAAAATCAGGTGTGATAAAGGCTAAGTGCTACACTTAGCCTTTATCACGTCTGATATTAAGTAGTGATAAGGCTGAAGGTGGAAGCGCACTACTCCCGGAATCCTGAATCACTGAGGAACTGGCTATCTTATCTCTAACTGCCGGAACACAATAATGCTGACAGAAAACATCATTGTTAGGGCGTCACACTTAGATAAGATGGTGGTAGCTAGCCAGGCGGACTAAGAACAAGTCCTACCACCAACCAAACCGAATACATTATGTACCCCCACTGGCAATCGAACCCGGGACCTCTTGGTCTGAAATCGGTGGTGTGAAATTAAAGTAAGTAATTCTTGGATGAACAAAAATGCTCAACGTATTTATTCGGTTTTATCGAATTTCAAATGACCAGTCATGTCAATTCAATACTTACTTCCTGCACAAGTGCGGGACGTACACCCGGGGACAAATTCGGTGAACCACCTCTTACTTCTTTTCGTATGGCCGGCTTCTCACCGTTCACTTGCAGTCCGTATCCGTAATTGCTTATGCATTGTACTACCGTTGTTTAATACAAAACCAGATAGTAACAGGGTCTGCGCGTGATTGGCGATGCACCAGCCACACGAAAAGAAGTAAGAAGTGGTTCACCGAATTTGTCCCCGACTATACATGACATAACAACGTTTGATCTAATTTAGTCTAATGCTGCGGCTACATTAGCGGGCTACGGCGAAGTATCGTTATATGTATCTTTCTCTTTGTAACTTATCGGTAGTAGCGTATTGATAGTAGACAATTATCGGCCTCTAATGTAGCCGCAAAATAAGCAAAATAAGGTTTGGGGATGGTTTGGGGTCACATTAATTGCACCTTTAAATAATTTATTTTTAAATAATAGTATTGTCTTTTTTTGAGCACTTATCGTGATTTTGTAGGTATACTGCCCCCCTAGCATGACCAACAAAACACGATATGATAAAGCGATTTATCGAGCGATAAAGCCGCCATATTGATTTTTTATCGAATTATCGAGCATGACCATAGCGGTGACATTACCTCGATAAGATATGATATGATAAAGGATAGAGCGAACATGACCACCACTTTTTATCGATACTGTCGAACATGACCATCAAAAAGACGATAATTATCGCGGTGAGTTATCGTTTTTTGACATTCTGCTAACCAAATTTATCGACGACCATTACAGTACGCGATACATATTATATCGGGCCATTATTTCATAATAATAACACTTATTTTCAGTTTATTTAAATAGAAGAAAGGTAAGAATACCAATTTTAAATGTTTCTCTATTGCTTGTGTAATTTTAATTCTTAAAAGTGTCATGAAAAACATATGATTTCAGTTGCAGCAACAATATCTAGGAGGCCTTTCG
Organism: Crambus lathoniellus; assembly: GCA_949710035.1. NCBI lineage: Eukaryota > Metazoa > Arthropoda > Insecta > Lepidoptera > Crambidae > Crambus > Crambus lathoniellus. The sequence continues at coordinate 26,677,753 of OX453303.1, forward strand.
TAAGGCTTGAAATAATAGCGGCAGAGGAAAAAAACCGGTCAAGAGCGAGTCGGACTCGCACAACGAGGGTTTCGTACTATCATAAATTTAAATAAATATAACGTGGAAATGTTTTCATTTGGTGAGGCTAGATTTGTCAGAGCATTTGCGGTGTAGAGAATATTGCAGTTTACGTCAACGCCAGCTTTTGACCGATAGTGGAACAAATATAATTTATGTTGATGGTTTCTGAAAAACTTTACTACCTATGTCAAAAAGTAAAGTTAAAACATCTTTAATAATCTTTAGACCTTTAAATCTTTTTTATTTTTCCTGTTATCTACATAAGCTTCTATCACATAAAATAATTTTAGATTTTTCTCTATGCAAACTTCGGAGATAAAGGGGGGGGGGGGGGGTGCTATTTTTTATTGAATTTTTCATCATAAGTCGAAAACTATGCGGCTTAAGAAAAAATAAAAAGCGCTCTTTCATATGATAACCCATATGTCTTAGTAGCCCCACTTCCAATTTTTAAGACCCCCCTTTCAGTCTAACTAACTGAAAAATGTAAAAAAGAAAAAAAAGAGTGTAAGAAAAGTGAATGATGAATGATATTTTTTTTCTAACTTAGCAACATTGGTTTAGCATACCACACGATTTATCACTATCATAGCACATGATAACTTTTATCATATCGTATATCGATGCTGTTCATGCTCGCAAATTCGATAGATAACTCGTTGCGATAAGAGAAGATATCGTTTATCGTTTATCGACGTAATAATGGTCATGCTAGGGGGGCTGGTGCGTGTTCGTGAGAAATACCTACAGTTGTGTTTTGGCCGTTTATAAATTAGACAAAAAAGGCACTTAAGGTGAATATTATAATTTAATCTATGGATACAATTTAGATTAAGTATGGTAATTTATTTATTTATTTTTATTTATTTTACAATCTTAGGAAAGCTTACAGCTAGGTGGGATTAAAGTAATCCCTGACGTAAGAACAATATTCTGCACATTACGACGTTTTTTCTATCACGATTAAATATCACTCGGAGACCGGAGTGACATTATTGTTATAAAGTTAGAAACAATTTGATATAGAATGTTCGAAATAAATCGACCTTGACAAGAGATTTTTTATTCCTCAATGAAAGCATTCTAAAAGACTAACATGAACTAAATCACCAGTTTTCCATTTTTTGTTCACACCCAATCACCCAAATTGTATTTTCTTACTTTATTGATTAACTAGCGGCCGCCCGCGGTTTCACCCGCGTGGTTCCCGTTCCCGTGGGAATATCGGGATAAAAAGTACATATAAACCTTCCTCTTGAATCACTCTATCTATTAAAAAAAATCGCATCAAAATCCGTTGCGTAGTTTCAAAGATTTAAGCATACAAAGGGACATAGGGAAAGAGAAAGCGACTTTGTTTTATACTATGTAGTGATGATTAACCAACAAGTACTTAGACTACTTAGTTAGTTAATATCAGAGATTATTCTGGTTTCCGGTTTTTCAAGTATTCATTTAGGTATGTTATTCTTAATTATCACCCGAAGTGCTTTAATTGCAACCTACTCCATACAAAAACATTTATTTTGACTGGAATAAAACTTACCTACTTTGTATAATATATGTCAGGTTGGTAAGTATAAAATCAAGGACGTACCCAAGGGGGGGGTCCAGGGGGTCTGGACCCCCCCCCCCCCGAAAGTGTCCTTTAAGTGCGTTTGTGCACTACCACTGAATTTTACCGATCCGGAAAAAAACGGATGCTTGTATTTTAATAATTTATCATTTATAATAGTAATTAATTAAATACAAGCATCCGTTTTTTTCCGGATCGGTAAAATTCTGTGGTAGTGCACAAACGCCCTAAGGCGATGAATCCCGACCGAAATAGGCACGCTAACGCTTGCTCGGCCGCGCGCGATACACTTCACGCGGACGCAGCGGCAGCCGGCAGTGAACTGTGAACTCGCGAGCGCCCCGCGAATCGAAAATCACTTAAAATTCAATTAAAAATTAAATAATAAAAATTTTACACTTATGACGGCCGGAATCCCTCGGCTAATCAAAGACAATTATTTTCGTATATTTTTCATTAACTAAAACCATAGTAAAACAATAAGTAAGCGGACTGGAGCCCTGAGCGAGCGATAATAGGCTAAACACGTAGGGCTGTCGCTTAGAGTTTATTCAATCGTCAAAAATGCATAGTCAATCTCTATACAAAACAGTTTTCCCCTGTAGGGTGGGCGTCAGGAATCTATAATACAAAGTTTTTTAATTATTTTTGTACATAGACCAGGGGCTGACTAAAATTTTTCATTACCTACGTCATGTTATCTGTTTAGTGGTTTGAAAAATTACGGTTGAAATAGGATAAATTAAAACGTGGCTTTACAACAACACCAAGACCAAGACAAATAGACATGTTCATGCACACACATATTTGTCTTGTTTGGGAATCGAACCCGAGACCACTGGCGCAGAAGATGGGTGGGTAAGGCTCATAGTTTTTGCACATTTTGTAAAAAATTGCTGTCCCAAGAGTTTGAATATAAAAATAATTTTAATTTTTTTTTTAATTCCACTTTTAATAAAAACACACAAAAGGACGTATATTTCTTTATTATGTTTATTTTTTTTATAAATATATTCCTATTGTTTACATTTAATACATTAATGTCAAAAAAGGGCTACTTTTTTCTTCCATACAATTTGTTGATGTCCGCAAACGCTTACTCGACACAAATGATTGGTATTTACAGTTTTTTATGACTATAACTTTTTATTTTCGCATATAACTTGTTCTATTGGATCATAGCTACAAAATTAAAACTAAAATAGGCTACAATTTATCAGTTGTATTGTTTTTATTCACAAATTTATAGGTGTCCCAAATTCTGTTCAGTTGTAATACTTCAGGTGTGCGACGCGATATTTCTCAGACTTTATAATAATCTACCATAAAGATTCATTTATTTAAAGTGGCAACACTGGCCCGTCATGCTTGACACATTTCTGAACGATTCCACCATCTTTTTTATCGTGTCATTTGGAAAAAAGTGCTGGAACCTGCTGAGTGTCGTTAAGAAAAGGTAAGGTTTATTCTTTTGTATTATCATTAATTGAATAGCTATCTTGATTTGGAGTTAAAAATCAAGTAAAACATTAATTTCTTTTATGAATTGTGACAAATTTCGAAGGATAAATTCATTAATGTATATGTTATGATTTTTTTTAGGTTAGGACGTGTTAAAAATTCTATCCGTTGTGCGACAAAGTGACACAAATTTGTGCGACGTGTCACAACGGAAATTATAAAGGGAAGTGTAAATTGTTAAATTTAAGATTAATTTCATTTATTATCACTACATATTTTTGCGACCTCTAAGCACATATAACTAATACTTGGATGGATACCTGGATGATATTAAAGTATGAAAATGCAAAACTTTCTTACTTATATAATTAAAAAATCCAAAGGGAATTGTCCAATTTTGGCCTGGAGCGAACATGACGCTCAGAATAAATAATATTTTTATTAATTGTTTTATTATTTAAGTTATCATTTCTGGTATTTAATTTTGTATCAATTGGTTTTATTGAAATTAAAACTTTTATAAATACTTTTATGACTATTGTTAATAACAAATGGTTTCCGTTCCGACTCGTAGACCAAAGAGTATGTAATCATTACGTAGCAGTAAAAAAGTTCGTCCTTTTGGACAGGCGAAGACATTAAGCCATACTGCCAATTCTTGAGTATTATGTATATTATTATAGTTTCATATGTTTTCATCAGAATGTAGCTGTGTGTTACATTCCAATGCTTCTTGGAGTATTTGGCGTCAAGTATGTCGAGTCGGTCTTCTCGGTAATTCTTGCTGAGGTAGTCACCAGCACCACTACAATAAAACACTCGGCATCACGTTACCGAGATAGCGCACATTTTAATCACTCCACACATCGTCCAGTTGCGTAGATCAAGTTCATAAATAAGGTATAATTTATGTTAGCTACTTGTTGAAAAAAAATATATATTCAAAGGTTTTGATACAAAACTAATTTCTTAATATTAATTTTAGCATCGTGAACTAATAAAATAACTAAGAAATAAATGTTAAAATTTTTGTTCACACCAGGCCAAAGTCACCATACAAATTGGACAATTCCCTTTGCGTAAGTAGCGCCATCTTTTTGAGACTTGAGTTTTACCGAGCGATAGCAACAACCTTAAGCATCTTAATTGATTTGTGATATTTGCTAAGAGCTAAAAATAAGTTTATTAATATGGAAAAATAAAAAAATATGCACAGAAATTCATATTTTTTATTTTATAATAATATTTAATTTATTACACACAGAATAACGAAAACTGAATAAACAAAACACTAAAAAAGACAAACACAAACATAAACACAAGAACTAAATACCCCTTTCTAAAATGCAAAAACACAGTCTTTGTGTACAAAGGTTTACAAATTCCGTTGTAACACATAATATCAGTAGTGACACATTCCGTTGTGATCTCCTTTGTGCGATTAGTGCAAAAAATATAAGCCTTACCCGGGTAGCCTACCCCTGCGCCAAATCGGTTGTCAAAAACCGAATACAATATGTACCTACGCCCACTGCGAATCGAACCCGGGGCCTCTGGGTCTGAAATCGGTGGTGTGAATCACTAGACCGCAGAGGCGGTTAAAAATTTATATTATTAAATTCATATTTATATTATGCTCGCAGTTTATTAATCTAATCACATACCTTCCCACACATAGGATTACAAGTTACAATAATTTGTTATTGTAAATGTTTTTCTTTCTTCTTTCTTTCTATTTGAAAATTAAACTACAAATTGGTATCTGGTCAACGAAATCGGAAGCAGAACTATTTAGGTAGGTAAGCAGCTATACAAAATATTATGTACGTATCTACGTATGATAATCATAGTAGGTAGATTGTACTCACCGTTCTTGTTCGCTAGGTAATGCGAAGAAAGATAGTTCTGGATTAGACAACCCGCTACTGAGACATCCGTATACACTACAATATTTTTTTCTTCTACTCGAATTTTTAGCCATCGTAGGTACACGCACGAATTATTACAAATACAAATACAAAATTATTAGAGGGAGGCAGCGCAGCGGCGCGGAGCATGCGTGTGGTGGGCAACTGGGCACGGACAAATATTATGCGCGGTCGCGGGCGACCGGCCGGCGGCGGCGGCGCCGCGCGGGCGGCGGGCGCTGCCACGCATGACTGTCGCCATAGTAAAAGTATATAAGTACGTTGACTGCCTAGACAGGCACCGCAAACGGTTTGTTTGTGAGCGCGCCCGTACCATCCCGTACGTATGCGTGGTCGCACGCACACACTGACAAAATTTATCGGTGATAACGGGCGACAGGCATGCGTGGCAGCGTCCGCCGCCCGCCGCCCGCGCGGCGCCGCCACCGCCGCCGGCCGCCCGCGACCGCGCTTAATATTATTAAGGTAAATCCGTGCCCACCACACGCACGCTCCGCCGTGCTGCGCTGCCTCCCTTTCGTAATAATTCGTGCGTGTACCTACCTACCGCCACAGATAACATAATACTATACTAGCTACCGCCTAATTCGTTAAGATGGCTAAAAATTCGAGTAGCAGTATAATGTCTGAATAGCGGTTTGTTTTATCCAGAATAGTCTTTCTTCGCATTACCTAGCGAACAAGAATGGTGAGTACAATCTACTTACTATAATTATCATACGTAGATACGTACATAATTTTGTATTAGCTGTTTACCTACCTAAATAGTTCTGCTTCCGATTTCGTTGACCAGATATCAATTTGTAGTGTAATTTTTAAATAGAAAGAAAGCAGAAAGAAAAACATTTGTAATACAAAATAATTGTAACTTGTAATCCTATGTGTAGGTAGGTATGTGATTAGATTAATAAACTGGGAGCATAATATAAATTTGTAACCGCCTCTGCGGTCTAGTGATTCACACCACGGATTTCAGACCCAGAGGTCCCGGGTTCGATTCGCAGTGGGCGTCCTTTTTTATATTCGGTTTCATTGATGGCATACCTTAGTAGGTACTTGTCTAATGTTTTCAGCATTATTGTGTTCCGGTAGTTATAGATAAGATAGCCAGTTCCTCACTGATTGAGGATTCCGGGAGTAGTGCGCTTCCACCTTCAGCCTTATCACCACTTAACATCAGGTGCGATGAAGGCTAAGTGTTGCGGGAAATAAAAGAAACAAACTTTAGCATGCGGGGAGTAGGTAAACCTGTAGACCAGGAGCCAGTCTTTTTTTAAATAAACCTTTTAAGTTTAATCCTAATCCTGTGCTCCTATGAGTTTGTGTACCGGGAGTTAATGTATAGACTCGGAGCCAGTCTTTTTTAATACAAAATAATAATTAGAAATAAAACTCGTAATCATTGTGAAAAAACGAAATATATGTACTTAGCTTACTTCCGCAAAAAACACAACATGCAAGATGCACCGCCCGCCCGCCCGCAAAAAAATGGACATGCACACCACGAAAATACCAGAGAATCCTAAATTGAATAAAAAAAATGATTTAGATTTTGAAAAAGTAAATATAATACTTGTAAAAATACAATTTCATAGGTAAACATTGTATTTTATTTTAATAAATACATGATTCAGTAAAGCCACGTTTTAATTTATCCTATTTCGACCTTAATGTTTCAAACCACTGACGTAGGTAATGAAAAAATTTTAGTCAGCCCCTGGTCTATGTACAAAAATAATTAAAAAACTTTGTATTATAGATTCCTGACGCCCACCCTACGGGGAAAACTGTTTTGTATAGAGATTGGCTAGCATTTTTGACGATTGAATAAACTCTAAGCGACAGCCCTACGTGTTTAGCCTGTTATCGCTCGCTCAGGGCTCGAGTCCGCTTACTTATATACTTTTACTATGCTGTCGCCCCGTTATCACCGATAAATTTTGTCAGTGTGTGCGTGCGACGACGCATGACGACGCATACGTACGGGCGCGCTCACATACAAACCGTTTGGGGTGCCTGTCCAGGCAGTCAACGTACTTATATTGTTTTTCACACTTATGCTCTGAAATGTTAATATTATATTTGAGAAAAGAATGCAGTACGTGGCACTTTTCCGAGGTAAACATTCTAAATTTGAAAATCACTGCAGTAATGAATTTCAGTACTTACTTACTGCACTGATTTTAGTGCAGTAAGTAAGTACTGAAATTCATTACTGCAGTGATTTTCTATGGTACTACCAACTTTTTTTCTTTATTTTTTCTTTAGTTATTCCTGTGTATAAAAACAGAAAAGCAAAGGGACATTTGCACCATACAGCCACATTATTATTATAACATAATTAGGTTAACTTTTTTTTAAATACGGTGCGCACAGAGTATATTACTTCGTATTGTACCACAAGCGCTATGTACCCTTAGCACCATGAAGCTCGACTTAATACTGAGTTAACTGGAGAGTGCAGTACGAACAATTTGTTGTGACCACAAATTACATAGTGGCTGTCTTCCGTCTCACCTACAATTAAAAAAATACGTATGGTCATATGAGACAACTGACAGCCACTACATACTAAATGTCAAATTTGCTGGTGTTCACTTTTTTATTCAGGGTGAGAACTCCAGTTACCTCAGTATTAAGTCGAGCTTCATGCTTAGCACGAACATCAATCGAAAAAACAAAATGAGATTTATCATAGACAAAATATCCTTTACGAGTATGGGAAATATATACAGCGCCATCTACCGCCCAGAAGCGGGTATTGAAGTTGCGCATTTTAGTAGCAAGTAGTAAGTATCACTAGGCTGTATGACCGTTGGACATGGCCTCACAAACCAATATTAAAAAAACGGCGGGAATGATTTTCAGCGGTTGATTAGATATCAATACAGTTTATATTGTGTAATAAATTATCAAAATGAGTTCTGCCAATGAAACATATACAGACATTGTATGTACCTACTCCACCAAATTTGAGAGCAGAAGCAAAATTAATTTAATGATACATGCGTATTTTAATGATACATCATTAAAATAATATTATTATGGGCGATTTATACATAAGTGTGCCCGGGAAAACAATAACATTTACATTTAATAATTGCCCGAATATGTGTGGTATAAATTTTTATAAATATTATTTAGTTAAACAGTTTTTTTTATTTCCTCGCATTTCTTGAGAAAAGCACTATACAAGCCTTGTACGGTAAGCAAATTACCTTGCCTCGAATGATTAAAGCCCTCGCCTGCGGCTCGTGCTTCAAACCATCCTCGACGATGTAATTTCTTACTTACCTGTCCTCGGCTGTAATGTACTATTACTATGCTAAAACCAAGTATACTGCAAGTAATACGATATTTGGATTACGATTAGATGGATGTTTGGGATTTTATTTGACACAGTAAAATATGACCAATCGAAAAAATACGGCCGGAAGCACTAGATAAATAACTGTAAAATAACATATATTTTTTCCAAGTTTTAAGTACTTGTGATTTGCGAGTAATCCATAATTTAAAACACACTATTTTGGGGAATGCCCGCCTTAATCCGCGGGATGGGCGGGTGACGGGGCGTCCTAGGTGACGGACGGGCGGGTGACGGCTATCGCACGCACAGATTAACTATCTGTATTTTTAATATCTACTTATTAAATAATTGAATCGGTTGTTTCAGAAATCACACATATAGGTAGTTAAAGTAAACCAAATTTTACAGGAGAGACAAAAAACTGATTTGTGATAATAAAATCTGAAACAACCGATTCAATTATTATGTAAAAATTTATTTGCTACTAGCTTTTCGCCCGCGTCTTCACCCGCGTGGACTACAAGACGTTATCCCGCGGGAATGTAATATTTTTCCGGGATAAAAAGTAGCCTATGTTCTACTCCAGGCTACAAAGTATCTGTGTCCCAAATTTCAGCCATATCCGTTCAGCCGTTTTGGCATGATTGAGCAACAAACATCCAAACATCTAAACTCTCACATTTATAATACTAGTAGACTAGTACTAGATAGTACTAGATAGTAATATTTATTTCCAAGATACCCCCCCCCCCGACAAAAAATCCTGGGTACGTGCTTGTATAAAATCATTCGGCATAATTATTCATTTGACCTAAAATTTATTTGTCATAATATTGTTTAGCATAAAGATACGATACATATAAAACAAATCTCATATACATATTACTATTTTCCGTGATTAAATAAGTAATCATTCATTCATTCAAGTAAGTTAAAGCGCAAACGTGTTTATAACAAATGACTATTATGTCAAACAAAAATTATGTTAACCAATTTTATACCAAACGATTATTATGTTAAACGTTGTTAGAAAAAGTGAGATTAGACCAAACGTTATTTCAAACAAGGGAGAACCTGAAAAATCGCAAGCAAGTCCACGTCACTTTCACTTTGGCCTGACAGACGTCATTTCCACCAGTCACTCTCAACAATGAGATCATACCACAATGTGACCACACTAAATATCTCGGCATGCACCTGGACAGACGGCTAACTGGCAAACACATATACAGTGCCACCAACTTTGCTGTGCCGGTGGCCAAAATGTGAATCTAACGCTCAGAACAATAACTAAATCTAACGTGTTTTTTTTTTATGTCATTTTGCTGTCAAGTTGATGTCCAACCATAGCGCTGCTGGCGGCTGAAGTTCTTAGAAGTCAGGGCCGGTTAAATTACTACAAAAAAAAAACCTACGTAGCGCCGCTGTCACCGGCACAGAAAAGGTTGTGGCACTGTAATTGGGCCAAGCGGATTGGCACAAAGGGCAGGAACCCAGTGCCGTAAAGCACAATTAAAAAAAAAAGGGCCAAGCGGAAACAGTTGGACGTGAAGTTGAGGAACATGACTGAGATCTAGGCATTACTTACGTCTTCGCAACGTCATATTTGGCGTTTCCCGTGTAAGCGTGCCTTAATAAACAAAGGCTTTCAATTGTTTTATTTGATTAACCTTCTGGAATGAAAGGTTTTATACGTCCCAAAGCGCAGTTGACGAACGAAGTTAAACGTTTGGTTTCCAAAATGGCCGCTGGCGGGATCTCGCAAATTTCCCGCCAAAAGCTGACGGCTTTTTCTCGTCCCACGAGTCCTTTCACGGTCTGCACTGCAAATAAGAACGGTAGCTGTACACGAACGAGCTACAAAAGTTTCCTTGAAACATATTTCATGCGCAGGAAATCTCGGGTTGAGTGATATTATTCCATGAATTATTTTCATGGGGGTTCGTTCAGTCAGCGTCAAATTGATATAAGCGTCTAGAGTAGTCAAAAAGATCTGAAAAACATAAACGCAATTTGATCTAAGCAGTTCGAATCTTCATATTGTTGTAAGCGCGCAAGGTGTTCAAAATATCTTGGCACTCATTGTTTCATACTTATAAGTACATATGAGCAGTCAGAGTGTTCAAAATTATCTAAGCAAACGAAGCTCTCAAAATATCTGTGCAATATAGAAATAGAAATAGAAAACCATTTATTTTGACAACACATAACACTTACACAATTACAAAAATAAAAATAAAAAAATAAAAAGAAAACCAACAGATAGTGCAGGTGTTATGTGATGACAAAACCGATGGTGTTGTACATTATGCATAGGTGAGAGCATCGGGCCAGATTCCCGGGGGCGCGGGTTCGAATACCGCCTGAAAGCTACTGCTGGTGGTTTTTTTCTACAACAATTTTTCCTGTACAGTAAGGACGATCAAATCCCGTTGTTTGCAGTACCAACCAACCTAAGTACTTACCCACGCCTTCGTCGAATTTGAAGATTTGATTTTATAGTCTATCGTGTCTGTAAGCAATAGCTTCGGTTTGTAAGGGTGCCCGGGCTGATACCCAGTGGGAGCCCGAAAATAAACGGGAAACCAGGATAAAGCAGATGATTGCGGCCGCGCGAATTGCTTCCCGATCATTTCCCGATAGGATGTTTGATAAGTGCGTCCCCAAAGTCGTAATACCTTAACTGAAGAGGACAGTACCTACAGTGGGAAAGCCTTTCTCTTATTTTTTAAATCTGCAACGGGGTAGGTAGGCCAGAGGTACCCTTTGTGGCCAATTTAAGGATTTTTTTACTTTTAAGCACTAAGTACTAAATGGTCTTAGGTATTTAAGACACAAATTATATCTTAAATTATAGATAATTTATCTACCTTTAAAGGTACATTTTTCAAATTTACTAAAGTCAAATAGTTTTTTTTTTATATTACACACAATGTGTGAGAGATGCCAAATGTACCGGTTTTGGCCACTTACTGATAGTTAAACTTTTGTAAATATTGCGAAAAATCAAAACCAAACCCAAGTAAAATCAATATATTATAATGGAATTATAATTTGACGACCGATTTGGCGCAGGGGTAGGCTACCCACCTTCTGCGCCAGCGGTCTCGGGTTCGATTCCCGAACAAGACAAATATTTGTGTGCATGAACATGTCTATTTGTCTTGGTCTGGGTGTTTACTATGTATATTAAGTATGTATTTACAAACAAAAAGTATTTAAGTATATATTTATCTGTTCGGAAAAGATCGACGTTTCTGAACGCATCTATAATGTCACGTCAAATTGACATTAGCTGTCACTTGAAGTTGACAGTGACACTTGATTGAAATTCTTGTAGAAAAATGTCGGATTAATTTTGCTGAATTTGTTAAAAAATCGCTCGCGTTGAATGTGCCTGGCATATCGAGTTTGAATAAAATCTTAAATTATCTATGTGATCCCGTTTTGTACGACCAAGGTTTTGACGCCATCCATCGGGCTGGTCGCGGAGTTTTGAAAGAAAGATAATTGTCCACCACGCGTTGTTGCAGGGGCAATATATATCTTGACAAAAAGCTCCTCCGTGTGTTATTGTGTATCTATTGTTGAAGCGCCCTGTCTTGGGAACGCTGTGTTGTATGTGTTGTGAGTGAGGTGACGAGTTGGTAATGTCTGCAGAAGACGAAGAAAGGACCCCAGGGGCGCGCGCGCTCCCTTACACCACTTCTGCCTTGGAGACGTTCGACACACGGACCCGTATGTAGCCTCACCTTACTTAACATTCTCTCCGCTGTGTATCGCAGTCCAGTTGTTCAGTTTACATCCCCGCTGAAACCTAGTTTTTTGTCCGGAGTCTATATTAGTAATACCAGCTTCCACTGCGCTAGCTGATTCCGCGGTATAGGCAGGGGTGTACTGAACATTTCTTGGTAGCAGAGCGTAGTTTGAAGGCCTGAGAGGCCCACGCCAAAACTTTGTATTAATCAGTGCCGTTTTGATGACCCAGTCTGGTCCGGACTAGATTAATTTGTACTTGTAAATGGTAATTAACTTGCATTTGAAAAGTAAAGGGCATTCCTTTGTTATTGGTTCCATGTCTTGTAATTAATTGTCATGTATTGAAGTTCCAAAGTGTAAACAGATGCCTTTCTTTGCTCATAATAATTATTATTTAGTTTGTTAGCAAATTTGAGTTGTGAATATTGACAAGTTGTTGCTAAATGGTGGCTAATAAAAGGTTAGCTAATAAGTTTGCACTTAATACTTAGTGAAACTTAAATGATTTGGGACATTGTTTACACATTGAAACTCATTGAAACTTGTGCTTTGAAATAATTGACAATAACTTATTGTATGTTGATATCCAAGTGAATTTCAATAGTCAGTGATTTTGAGTGAATTTCAATAGTCAGTGAGTTTTGTTGTTTTCTGATAACCTCCAAATATTTAAGAGTTTGTGTCATTATAAATACTTTGTTGTTGTAATATTGGAATTTTGTGGTTAGTAATAACCTCCAAATATTGGAGATTTTGTGTTATAGTGAATATTTTGAATTTGTTGTTTTTGTTGATAAATTTGTGACGTTACAATGACGGCCTCCTCTGCTAAAGCCAAAATACGTTCTGAGTTACGGTGGTTAGCTTCTGCGGTTGCGTTGTTGGATCGACCGGATAGAACGGAGGCCTTGTTGAACAGATACGTAGATCTGCCCGTACGTTTGGCTGTTGTTGATGAACAGTATGCCTTATTTTTGGAAAGGACTGTTGAGGCCGATGTGGAAATGCGACAAGAAGTCGATTTGGATGTGGACCAGTGTTATGATTTTGCGGACAGAATTACCCAGGTGGCTCGACCTTTGCAAGTGGCAAGAGAGAATGAACCGAGCCCGTCCCCGGTCACATCTAAGAGTATGCCCCCTCTCTTTGCTAGATTGGCCCCCTTAGACTTAAGGCGCTTCGCTGGTCGTCTAGAGGACTGGGAGGGCTTTATTAATATTTTTGATAGTCTTGTACATGCCCGGCGGCCCGTGGCGCAGTGGATAGCGCGCTCGGCCTGCGATCGTTGAGGTTAAGCAACGTTCGCAATGGTCGGTCACGGGATGGGTGACCAAAAACTTTTCATCTCGAGCTCCTCCGTGCTTCGGAAGGCACGTTAAGCCGTTGGTCCCGGCTGCACTTGCAGTCGTTAATACCCACCAATCCGCACTGAGCCCGCGTGGTGGGTCATGGCTCATTCTCCTTATTCATCCATAAGGAAGGCCAGTGCCCCAGCAGTGGGGACATTAAATGGCTGATGATGGTACATGCCCGGGACGATTTGACCCAGGGCCAGAAGTTAGCTTATTTGTTATCCGTGTTGGAAGGGGAGGCCCTTGAATCAGTTCAACATTTGGCCCCCTCGGATGAAAACTACCCTATTGCTAGGGATTTGATTGCCCGTCGGTACCAGAACGTACGACGTCTGGCGGACAACCATGTGGCCGCCATTTTGAATTTACCCCGCGTTGCCAGCGTGATGCACTTGAGAGTGGCTTTGTTGAATCCGCTGTTGGTTGCCTACAACGCATTAAAAAACTTAAAACTCCCAGTGGAGCAGTGGTCGTTTTTGTTACTGCACATTGTCCTGGGAAAGTTGCCGGACTCTGTTAAGGTCCGTTTTGAGCAGCAGTATGGTGGGGATAGTGCGACTTATCTGCCACCCTTCTCGGACCTCTTGACGTTCCTGGAAGGAGAAAGTAGACTGGCAGATAATTCCTCTCTGGCCGGTCCTATGGGACCCGAACGACCTGTGCCACAGAGTAGATCCCCCACCGGACCCCCCCGTAGGGGGCGTATGGCCCCTCGCGCGCCCGGCCGCTATGCCGCCGTCCAGGAGACCGCCCGCTGCTTGTACTGTCGGGAACCGGGTCACAGCACGACCCGTTGTGATAAGTTCCTCGACCAGCGCGTCCAAGGCCGTCGAGCGATCGCGCGACAACGGACATGGTGCTACTCGTGCTTGGGCCTGCACATGCAGCGCGAATGTACCCAAGCGCACCCATGCCGCTTTTGTAAGGGCAACCACCATCCCCTCCTCTGCATGAACAGCCCAGAGGGCGGCGGAGCGCCGCAGCGTGTCGCTGCAGGATCACCTCGTATGGGTGGGGGTCTCGGACCCCCCGCGGTGTTTGCATCCCGCAGCAGTTCTAGTGGCCACCAGAGTGGCCCCAGACGCTCTCCGCCACGTTTGGAGCCTCAAACGGGCGGGGGTCCCAGGGACCCCCCCATGGGAAACCGATCCCCAAGGATGGGGATGAGTTATGCGAGCGTTGCCGGAGGTCGTAGAGGCCCCCCGCGACGTTTTGAGCCTCGCACGGGCGGGGGTCCCACGGACCCCCCCATGGGAAATCGGTCCCCAACTAGGGGGTTCGATTTTGCGAGCGTTGCGGGAGGTCGTAGAAGCCCCCCGCAACGTGTTGAGCCTCGCACAGCCGGGGGTCCCCGGGACCCCCCCTCTGAAAATCGGTCACCGTGCCCCCGCGACTATGGGGCGACGTACACGGTGGATGATAGGCACCGATTCTCGCCGCCGCTCGCCGAATACCCGCGTTTGGAGCGGCGCCCGCCCCGTCTTCAAGGGGCCGGGAGATATAACCCGCCTGATACCGGGCGAATTGGACGTAGGCAGTATGTGGGAGATTGGGACCCACTGGATCGCTATGAGCGACCCCCTTACCATGGGGGGACGTCTGGGGACCCCACATACTAGCAATCAACGTGTTTACGGTCGTTTGTAGCCACCCCTCCCGAGACCGTTTTGTTGCCCACGGCCTCTGTGCTTGTCAGGGGATTGAATGGCGACCTTGTGGAAGTTCGCGCCTTGTTGGATTCCGGTGCTCAGGGGTGTGTTGTGTCATCTTGGTTAGTTAGGCGGTTGGGCCTCAAGGTGCACCCCCACACGGAAGGCGTGAGAGGTGTTGGCGATGTGAAAGTCCCCGGGTTGTTAGGGCATGTTGACTTCACATTTACATCACGTAATAAGTCCACGCCAGGCATTAAGACCTCGGCGATTGTGTTGGACACAGTTGTTGGCCGTCAACCTTCAGTTGACTTGGGACCGAGTATGTTGTCTTTGGTGTCTGATTCCCCACTCGCCGATCCAAATTTCTTCCGCCCAGGCCCGATTGATGCTCTCCTTGGAGCCGATGTCCTGGGGCGAGTTTTGTTGACGGGGAAGCGAGTTTTGCAGCCAGATGGCTTGGTAGCTCTGCAGACGACACTCGGTACAGTTGTGATGGGCCCTGCTCGCCGCGTTTTGGATTCCCTTGATGAGGATCGCGGTCTTGTTTTTAATGCGTCTCTCTCCGAAGTGGTGCAGAAGTTTTGGGAGGTTGAGGAACCTCCACCAGCCCCGCGGGTTGACCCAGTAGCGGATGAATGCGAGTTGTATTACCAGAATAACACTGGTCGCCTCCGCTCTGGTCGTTTGATCACCCGTCTCCCCTTTCGTGCCGGCCGACCTCCTCTGGGCGAATCCCGACCGCTAGCGGAACGTAGGCTAGTGGCGATGGAGCGTCGCATGAGCAAGGATCCGGTCTTCCGCCAGAAGTATGTTGAATTCATGCGGGAGTATGAGGAGTTAGGGCACATGTCCGTGAGCGATTTGGATTGGCGCTCCGTTGAGCACTTCTTTTTGCCGCACCACGCCGTTTTGAAATCCGGAAAGATTCGGGTGGTCTTTGACGGTTCGGCTCCCACCTCTACTGGAGCGTCCTTGAACCAGTGTCTGCATGTAGGTCCCAAGCTGCACACGGAGATCTCAGACATTTTGACCAACTTCCGGCGGCACCAAATTGTATTTATGACTGACATCCGGATGATGTTCAGACAAACGGTCATCCATCCAGAGGATAGGAGGTACCAATTGATTTTGTGGAGAGAGAGTCCTAGGGACCCCTTGTTGATTTATGAATTGAATACGAATACGTACGGTTTGGCTTCGAGCCCGTTTGTTGCGATTCGTTCTTTGTTGGAGTTGGCCGAGAAGGAGCGCTTGAGATACCCTCGCGCCTCCGCCATTTTGGCCAGTGACGTCTATGTGGATGACATTTGCACGGGCGCCTCATCTGTCTCAGAGGCGATTGTCCTGAGAGACGAACTCACCGCCCTTTTGAAGTCGGGAGGTTACGAGTTGAGGAAATGGATATCCAACTCGCCTGATGTACTGGTAGGTTTGCCCGAAGAGCACCAGCAGGACCCCCACCTATTCGAAAATGTTGATAATCCCCATGTGGTGACCGTCCTTGGCGTACAGTACAAACCGGTCTCTGACACGTTCACTTATTGTGTGGATTTACGACCACCGAAAGTCTGGACCAAGCGTTTAGTATTGTCTACTGTCGCACGTACCTTTGACCCCAATGGGTGGATTTGCCCCGTGCTGTTTATGGCCAAGTGTTTCTTGCAACGGTTATGGGCTTCGGGTGTGTCGTGGGATGAACCCCTCTCGGACGAGTTACTCCGAGATTGGTCGAGCTTCGTTTCATCCCTCCCCGAGATTAATGAAGTGCATTTGCCGAGGCTATTCCTCCCTTCTGAAAATTGTAAAGTTACTCTTCACGGCTTTTCCGATGCCTCCGAACGTGGATTTGCTGCGGCCGTGTACCTCCGCACCGTTACTGTTGACGGAGTTGTTGCTGTGCATCTGGTGATAGCGAAAAGCAAAGTCGCTCCCCTTCGGACTCGTCATACGATCCCGAGGTTGGAATTGTGTGGAGCTGCCCTCCTAATGCGTTTGTTGAACCACGTATGGCTCACATTAGGTCGATCTGTTGCGATACAAGAGGTTTATGCTTGGACGAACAGTCAGGTCGTCCTTTGTTGGTTGAAGGCTCCGGCGCACACCTTGGACGTGTTTGTGGCCAATCGAGTGTCGCAGATTTGTAATTCCGACATCGAGTTGATTTGGAGACACGTGCCGGGAACCATGAATCCCGCGGATTGTGCGTCTCGGGGTTGTGTAGCCCCAACCCTAATTAACCACCCCCTCTGGTGGGGCCCACAGTGGTTGATGCGGCCTGAGTCGGAGTGGCCGCCCTCTCCAGCGTTGTCGAACGTAGCCGTTCCTGATATGCGGGCATGCGTCCTGGAGACTAACCCCGCCGGGGAAAAGGATTTGTTGTTGGATCGGTACAGCTCCTTACAGAAGCTGCTTGGTGTTACCGCTTGGATCAGACGTTTTGTGTACAATTGCAGAAACCCACGCGCGAGGCGTGATTCGTCGGTTCTCACTCCGGACGAGCGTAGGGACGCGCTCTTGTTTTGGGTCCGGAGAGTACAAGCTGATAGCTTTGAGTCCGAGATTGAAATTTTGCGTTTAGGCCGTCGCAAGTTGAAGGGCGCGGTATCGCGATTGAATCCCTTCCTGGACGAGAGTGGGCTTTTGCGAGTCGGCGGAAGACTTCGAAATGCGAACCTGCCGTATGGAGCTCGTCACCCCCTTTTGTTACCTAAAGCCGGACATTTGACTCAACTGATAATAACAGATCGCCATGTGAATGCACAACATGCTGGCTGTAATGCTTTGTTGGCCATTTTGCAGCGTGAATTTTGGATTTTGTCTGCTCGTCGAGCCATTCGCACTGTGGTTTTCCGTTGCCTGCCTTGTTATCGATTGAAGGCCGCGACCATGCAGCCCCAGATGGGTGATTTGCCTGCTGATCGCGTCACGGAATGTAGAGCTTTTGCCGGAGTCGCCACCGACTTCGCCGGTCCCTTTACTGTAAAGGCTTCGAGACTGCGTAATGCTAAAACCTATAAGGCGTACTTGTGCGTGTTTGTGTGTTTGTCCACCAAGGCTGTCCATTTGGAAATTGTCTCGGAATTGTCTACCGAAGCCTTTGTCGCCGCCTTGAGCAGATTTGTTTCCCGTAGAGGACTGCCGACATTGATACGTTCCGATTGTGGTACTAATTATAAGGGAACGTGTAATTATCTTAAGGAAGTAGTTAAGTTTTTTGTTGATAATAAAATAGACATTGGAACCACCCTCTCCCGGCGTGGGATAATCTGGAAGTTTAGCCCTCCAGCTTGTCCGACCTGGGGAGGAATTTTTGAAGCTTGTGTAAAGGCTGCCAAGACACACTTGCGTCGCGTGATTGGAGAAACTATTCTCACGTTTGAGGAACTTGATACGGTATTTTGTAAAATTGAGGCCGTCCTCAACTCGCGACCCTTGTGCCCGTTGTCTTCGGACCCGAATGACCTGGAAGCGTTGACCCCAGGTCATTTCTTGATCGGACAGCCCCTTTTGGCGTTGCCTGAATATCCGATTCAGGATGTAGGATCCCATCGTTTGTCGCGATACCAACTTTTGAAACAGATGTCCCAAAACTTCTGGGCACGTTGGTCGATGGAGTATTTGCATATCCTACAACAGCGCGTGAAGTGGACAGATAAAACCACCCCACCCCAGACTGGCGACCTCGTGTTGATTAAGGATGCTAACCTGCCGCCCCTATGCTGGCGAAGGGGGCGCATTGTTAAACTCTACCCCGGAACTGACGGAGTTCCTCGTTTTGCTGAGGTTTTGGTTCGAGATTCGGTTTTGAAGAGAGCCGTTAGTGGGCTCTCCCGATTACCCGTAGATTGACGTACCGTTCTTAACGGTCCGGGGCGGGGGGATGTTCGGAAAAGATCGACGTTTCTGAACGCATCTATAATGTCACGTCAAATTGACATTAGCTGTCACTTGAAGTTGACAGTGACACTTGATTGAAATTCTTGTAGAAAAATGTCGGATTAATTTTGCTGAATTTGTTAAAAAATCGCTCGCGTTGAATGTGCCTGGCATATCGAGTTTGAATAAAATCTTAAATTATCTATGTGATCCCGTTTTGTACGACCAAGGTTTTGACGCCATCCATCGGGCTGGTCGCGGAGTTTTGAAAGAAAGATAATTGTCCACCACGCGTTGTTGCAGGGGCAATATATATCTTGACAAAAAGCTCCTCCGTGTGTTATTGTGTATCTATTGTTGAAGCGCCCTGTCTTGGGAACGCTGTGTTGTATGTGTTGTGAGTGAGGTGACGAGTTGGTAAGGTCTGCAGAAGACGAAGAAAGGACCCCAGGGGCGCGCGCGCTCCCTTACACCACTTCTGCCTTGGAGACGTTCGACACACGGACCCGTATGTAGCCTCACCTTACTTAACATTCTCTCCGCTGTGTATCGCAGTCCAGTTGTTCAGTTTACATCCCCGCTGAAACCTAGTTTTTTGTCCGGAGTCTATATTAGTAATACCAGCTTCCACTGCGCTAGCTGATTCCGCGGTATAGGCAGGGGTGTACTGAACATTATCCGTTATCAAGTTTTCCATGATACAGTTTCATAATGAAATTAAAATGGGCTTAGATAATTGGTGTGAATGTACGAAGTTATTTATTTATTTATTTATTTATTAATGGGCTAAAAACCAGTAAATTGCAAAACAACAATTTAATTGTAAAAAACAAAGGTTTATAAAGTGTTCACGCGCGCTTGCGAGCGGGCAGTTGTCATTGTCAAGGTCACGGGACAACGCGCTCGGGCCGGTGTTTTTTCATTCGTACCAGTTCGCCGTGAGCCGTTAGGAGGCGAGGTTGTGTGTTCCTGTAGCGACGTGCCGCGCCAGGAAACCTACTCGTGTTGTGACCGAGATTTCGCGTTTGCACCTACGAGTGCCCGGTCGGAGTACAGACTTGTGACCCGTGTGTGTTCGCTTTGAAAAGCGCCGGGAAAGTTTTAGCTGTCTATTAGGGCATTGTGTAGTTATAAGAGTGTTAGCTATAAGAGTTTCCCATCGGGGGTTGGTGAAGATAATTGCCAGGCGCGCGCCGGCGAGACAGCGATCAGCCCCCCTGGATTACGGACAGTATCTTCTACCATAAGGTAGGACTAGTTCTTAATTTACTTAATTTTGCATGAGAAACCTCCGTTTCAATAAACTGTGGAACACAGTCGATGGTCACCACAATTGTGCGTGATCATGTTTTTGGTAGCAGAGGGTACCTAGTTAGCGTACCTAGAAATACCTAAAAAGCGTACCTAAAAATAAAATTATTTTTTTTTGTTGAAATCTCGAGGGTATTCCGAGACGATTTGAAGTACTAAGAAATTGTTCTAGTAAATTCTCGAAGCGAATGTTTCTCACTTGGTGGATCCGATAATAGATAGACACTTATATAATTGTGGTCACATACTAGTGATTTGATACGAGTTTACTCGCCTAGATGTGTATATTTTTTTTGTGTGTCCGGATTTATTTGACGAATAGTTTCGTTCGAAAGTGTGTTTATTAGTACCACATACTAGTGATTTGATACGAGTTTACTCGCCTAGATGTGTATATTTTTTTTTGTGTGTCCGGATTTATTTGACGAATAGTTTCGTTCGAAAGTGTTGTTTATTAGTACCACATACTAGTGTTTGTTCCGAGTCCGCTTGCCTAGTTAAAAAAGTGGAACTAGTTTTAATTATTAGTAGTATTAAATTACGAGTATTATTATTAAAAATAGTTTTGTTTTTGTTTGTTGATAACGGTTTAGTAGTTGATTTGCGAGGTTGACTTGGCCGTGCCGTGTATGCCATACCGTTAATCCTATACGTTTTGTTTATACCGTTATATTGTTAGCCCTTGAAATTGGTAAGTTGTTAATAATTTATGAAAATAGTAGGGTCCGTGTATGTCGTCCGAATTTTAATTGTGTTTTATATTATCGTGACGCGACCTATTTCTATTGTTTTTTTTGTTGATGTTTACCACCTTTATATTTCTTTGTTTGCTTTGTTTATTAAACGGATTATAAATGGCTCCTACGAATCCGACCGCCGTATCCAGGGCTGGCATCCAAGGAGTTTTGCGTTGGCTTGCTTGTGCGGTCACATTAATAGACCGAGCCGACCGGGTAGGCGCGTTGCTAGCTCGGTATGGCGGGCTGGCAGCTCGGCTGCAAGACCTGGAGCGCCACGCCATGGAGTGTCGCGCGTATTATCTGGAGAACCCCCCAGCTGATGATGCCGTGTCGGAACAGCTGGAGCAGGATGTAGCCCAGGCCTATGAGCTGGCTGATCAGCTCACGGAGGCGGCTGAGAGGGCCCTGGCTGTTCGGAAGGGGGAGCCGGTTTTGAGCGGGGAGGTCAAACCTACCCCGACGGCGTTGCTAGGCCGATTGCCTACGTTGGAGATTCCCACTTTTAATGGGGATCTGTCAGCCTGGATGGGCTTCATTAACCTGTTTGACAGTTTGGTGGATTCACGACGGGACTTATCCCCTAGTGAGAAGTTGGCCTATTTGCGCTCCTCCCTGCGAGGAGAGGCCAGCGCGGTAATCCAGCACCTGCTCATCAGCGATGACAACTACCAGGTGGCCCGCCAGCTTCTGGTTAGCAGGTACCAGAATGTCCGGTTACTGGCGGACACCCACGTGGCCACGATTTTGGCCCTCCCGCGAATCACGCGGGTACACCTGTTACGGAGGGAGTTGCTGAACCCGCTACTGTCAGCGGTCAACTCCCTAAGGCGATTGGACCTGCCGGTGGATCAGTGGTCCTTTGTACTGCTGCACATAGTCCTCGCCAAATTGCCCGCTGAAATGAAGGGGCGTTTCGAGCAGAGGTACGGAGGCGACAGCGCCTCGTATCTCCCGCCCCTCGCGGACCTCCTTCGTTTTTTGGAGGACGAATGTAGGGTGACGGACCACCTGGAGCCCGCCCCGGTTCCAGGTGTTGGTCGTATGGTGGCGGCGAGGGAACAGCCCCGTCGCCCGACCAACCGGTATGCTGCCTTCCAGCAGTCCCCTCCCCCCGCACCGAGTGAGCGGTGCAGGTATTGCAGGGGAGATAGGCACGTGGTGCACGAATGTGCCAAATTTAGAGGCCTCCGCCCAGAGGGACGGAGGGCCGTTGCTAGACAGCGCCAATGGTGCTATAGGTGTTTGGGGGGACACATGCAGTCGGCGTGTCCCCAGACAGAGGATTGTCGTCTTTGCGGAGGGAGGCATCACCCCCTCCTTTGTTTGGACCGCAAGGACGCCGGGAGCGACCGGGGTTCGAATTCCTCGCGCACGGGCGGGGGCCCGGCAGCCCGGAACCG
Organism: Crambus lathoniellus; assembly: GCA_949710035.1. NCBI lineage: Eukaryota > Metazoa > Arthropoda > Insecta > Lepidoptera > Crambidae > Crambus > Crambus lathoniellus. The sequence goes on from OX453303.1 coordinate 26,700,181, forward strand.
GTCCCCTAGAGATTCGGCGGGGCTTAGCCCCCCCGTTCAGTCCCCCCCGGAGAGGGGGAACTATAGGAGAGACGCCCCCGCCACGGGCGGGGGTAGGGGGGTACCACAAGAGTACGCCACGGTGGCGATGGGCACGGGCCCTATTTGCTACCCCCCCCCCCCCTAATGGAGAGGCCTCGATTGGGGTACTATGTACCGAGGCACGCCCCACACGGGTATTACCCTGCACCTAGGAGTGCTGTTGGTCGGGGCCAGTATGTACCCGATTGGGACCCGCTCGCCCGGTACGAGCGTCCCACATTTGGCGCGCCGACTCAGGCGCGAGGGGGACAAGTACCCCCCCAAAATTTTTAATGGCGCCCCTGTCGGACCCAACCACCCCTCCGGAGCTTGTGCTGTTGCCAACAGCCTCCGTGAATGTTTGGGGACCTAAGGGCAATGTTGTAACGGTGCGTGCCCTTTTGGACTCAGGTGCCCAGGGGTGCATAATGTCCAGGTGGCTTGTCCGACAGCTGGGTCTTTTGCTTGTGCCGCATCACGAAGCGGTACGGGGGGTGGGAGACTCGCGGATCCCTGATCCGATTGGTCGAGTTGAGTTCTCCTTCTCCCCCCACTTCACGCCAAGGCCGAAGATCGGTGCTTCGGCGATAGTTTTTGATAAGGTGGTTGGACCACTCCCGCAAGTGCGAGTGCCGCCATCCACGATTGAGCTGACGTCTGGACTGGCTTTGGCTGATCCTTCCTTCCACCGACCGGGCCCAATACACTTGTTGATTGGTGCGGATGTCCTCGGTCGTGTACTGTGTGGAAGCAAGCGAGTTTTGCAGACAGCCGATCTTGTCGCCTTGTCCTCGTCGCTGGGTCATGTGGTGATGGGAAAGGTACCACAGACACCAGAGACCCCGTCGGTAGACCGCCAGACCATTGTCGGTTCTACTTTGTCCGACGTTCTCCAAAAGTTTTGGGAGGTGGAGGAACCCCCCACTGCCAAGCGGTTGGATCCGTTAGCCGAGGAGTGCGAATTGTTCTACCAGAACAACACTGGGCGCCTCCTCTCGGGTCGCTTGATTACCCGCTTGCCCTTCTTGGCGGTTCGCCCTCCTTTAGGGAGCTCCCGACCGATGGCCGAGAAGAGATTGTTGTCCATGGAGCGTAGGATGGCCAGGGATCCCGCATTCAAGGAGAAGTATATAGACTTCATGCGGGAGTATTTGGACCTTGGGCACATGTCCATCTCGCAGTTGGACTGGCGTAATGTGGAACATTACTTCCTGCCACACCACGCTGTTTTGAAGACTTCCAATGGGAAGATCCGCGTGGTCTTTGATGGTTCAGCGCCCACGTCAACCGGAGTGTCGTTGAATCAGTGTCTGCATGCGGGGCCGAAGTTGCATCACGATGTCTGTGATGTTTTGACCAACTTCCGCCGGCACGCTGTCGTCTTTGTGGCCGATATCCGCATGATGTTCAGACAGACCGTGATTCACCCGGAGGATAGACGATACCAGCTCATCCTTTGGCGTGAGGATCCCCAGGATCCGATGTTGGCTTACGAGCTGAACACCAACACTTATGGTTTGCGGTCGAGCCCCTTTGTGGCGATCCGTTCGCTTTTGGAGCTCGCAGAGCGCGAACGGCTACGCTATCCCCGGGCATCTGCTCTTATTGAGGGGGGGGCCTTATTTGTCGACGATATCTGCACGGGGGCCTCGAGCTTAGATGAGGCTCTCGTCTTACGTGATGAGCTGATTGCGCTCTTGAGGGCTGGTGGCTATGAGTTGCGGAAGTGGCTGTCTAACTCACCGGACCTATTGGCAGATTTGCCTAAGGACCACCAGCAAGAGCCGCTCCTCTTTGAAAATCCGGAGACTCCAGACATGCTGTCTGTTTTGGGAGTCCAGTATCGACCAGTCCCGGATTTGTTCACATATAGATTGGAACTGCCAGACCCAAAGGTCTGGACTAAACGCACGGTGCTGTCTACTGTAGCCCGTACCTTTGATCCGAACGGTTGGCTCAGCCCTGTAGTGTTTTCGATGAAGTGCTTCCTACAGGAGCTCTGGGCTGCGGAATTGTCATGGGATGAGCCCCTCTCTGGTAGCCTCCTACGAGAGTGGGTGAGGTTCGTGTCATCCCTACCCGACGTTAATCGGGTTCGTATACCGAGGCAAATGCTGCCTTCGGGAAAGTTTAAAGCCTCCCTGCACGGCTTTTGTGACGCGTCCGAAAGCGGATACGCGGCAGCCGTTTACATCCGAACGGTGGATGCAGCAGGCGTTGTCGCCGTACACTTAGTTACGGCCAAGAGTAAGGTCGCCCCCCTTCGGACTAGGCTAACCATTCCGAAGTTGGAGTTGTCCGGCGCCACTCTCTTAGTACGGCTACTCAATCATGTTGCCGACACCTTGGGAAACGGTGTCGACTTGGAGTCGATATTTGCGTGGTCTGACAGCCAGGTCGTCCTTTGTTGGCTGAAGAGTTCAGTCCACACCCTTGAGGTTTTTGTGGCCAACCGGGTCTCACAAATTCAGACTTCAAAGGCCCCGTTGATTTGGCGCCACGTACCGGGCGAACTGAACCCCGCAGATTGTGCCTCCCGCGGCTGCGAGGCGCCTGAGTTAGTGGACCACCACCTATGGTGGAGTCCATCATGGTTGTTACGGCCTGAGCGCTCATGGCCTGCCACCCCGGCTGTGGCCAGAGTCCCAGACCTAGGCATGCGTGTTCACGCCGTGGAGACGGTGGCGGCTCCGCAGATGGAGTTTTTGTTAGACCGCTACAGTTCTCTTGATAAGTTGCTCGGCGTGACTGCTTGGATGAGGCGCTTTGTGCGAAATTGTCGCCAGCCTCAGGAGAAATCGTTGTCTCCGGTCCTCGCCCCACAAGAGCGGCAAGACGCTCTGTTGCATTGGTTGCGAGTGACGCAACAGCGAGAGTTTGAACCGGAGCTGAAAGCCCTGCGCTCAAGTAAGTCCAAGTTGAAGGGACCCTTGGTGCGGTTGAATCCCTTCTTGGACAGTACCGGATTGCTGCGTGTCGGAGGTAGGCTCAGACAGGCCAACCTGCCGTACGGATCACGCCACCCTTTGTTGCTCCCCAAGGATGGACCGTTAGTTAGACTGTTGATTACAGACCGACATGTAAAGAATGCTCATGCCGGTTGTAATGCTTTGACCGCGCTCCTCCAACGAGAGTTCTGGATTTTGTCAGCGCGGAGAATAATCCGATCCGTTATTTTTCGTTGTCTCCCGTGTTATCGTTTGCGCGCCGATACGATGCAGCCCCAGATGGGTGATTTGCCTGCCGATCGAGTGAACGAATCGATGCCCTTCTCAGGAGTTGGAACGGATTTTGCGGGGCCATTTACCGTTAAGACATCGCGGCTTCGTAATGCTAGAACGGAAAAGGCTTACTTGTGTGTATTTGTTTGTTTGGCCACTAAAGCGGTCCACCTGGAGGTGGTTAGTGCCCTCACCACAGAAGCCTTTGTAGCCACGTTGAATCGTTTTGTGTCTCGCCGCGGAATGCCGTCGTTAATCAGGTCCGATTGTGGAACCAATTTCAAGGGCACCGATAGGTATTTAAAGGAAGTTTGTGAATTTTTGGATAGGAATAATTTTGAGATCGGATTCACACTCTCTCGCAGAGGGGTACGATGGCAGTACTCCCCGCCATCCTGCCCCCACTGGGGAGGGATTTTTGAAGCAACTGTAAAGGCCGCTAAAACTCACCTTCGTCGCGTTATTGGGGAGACGGTCCTCACGTTTGAGGAACTCGCGACCGTATTTTGTAAGGTTGAGGCGGTCCTCAACTCGCGTCCGTTGTGTCCGTTGTCTTCGGACGCGAATGACTTAGAGGCCCTTACGCCGGGCCATTTTTTGATTGGCAGACCGCTTAACGCCTTGCCGGAATATCCTTATTCCGAAGTGCCCTCCGGACGGCTCTCGCGATTTGAATTGCTCCAGCAGCTTACGCAGAGTTTTTGGCGCCGTTGGCATCTGGAGTATTTGCACATTTTGCAGCAACGCGTTAAGTGGTCGGATAGGACGACCCCACCCAAGACCGGAGACCTCGTGTTGGTAAAGGATCCAAACCTGCCGCCCCTCCGCTGGCGTTTAGGACGCATTGTTCAGCTTCATCCGGGGTCGGATGGTGTGCCCAGGTTTGCCGAGGTCCTGGTGGGGGACTCTGTTTTGAAGCGAGCGATCGCTACCCTCTCTCGCCTACCCTTAGATTGAGTTGGCGGACAGTTTGCTACTGTCCGGGACGGGGGGATGTTCACGCGCGCTTGCGAGCGGGCAGTTGTCATTGTCAAGGTCACGGGACAACGCGCTCGGGCCGGTGTTTTTTCATTCGTACCAGTTCGCCGTGAGCCGTTAGGAGGCGAGGTTGTGTGTTCCTGTAGCGACGTGCCGCGCCAGGAAACCTACTCGTGTTGTGACCGAGATTTCGCGTTTGCACCTACGAGTGCCCGGTCGGAGTACAGACTTGTGACCCGTGTGTGTTCGCTTTGAAAAGCGCCGGGAAAGTTTTAGCTGTCTATTAGGGCATTGTGTAGTTATAAGAGTGTTAGCTATAAGAGTTTCCCATCGGGGGTTGGTGAAGATCGTTTTGCCAGGCGCGCGCCGGCGAGACAGCGATCAGCCCCCCTGGATTACGGACAGTATCTTCTACCATAAGGTAGGACTAGTTCTTAATTTACTTAATTTTGCATGAGAAACCTCCGTTTCAATAAACTGTGGAACACAGTCGATGGTCACCACAATTGTGCGTGATCATAAAGTATTTCATCCAAAACAAACCATTTTTAAAAACAGAAAATGGAATTTTATTGAAAAAAAACCGTATGACATTAGGAATTCTAACGGTTCTTATTATATTACCTTAAAATACCTTATTTTAATTGCCTTTAGCGAAAATGACGAAAAGTTGTTTAGAAAACATTTAGAGCAAAAAAAACTAAGTAGGTACTTACCCACGCCTTCGTCGAATTTGAAGATTTGATTTTATAGTCTATCGTGTCTGTAAGCAATAGCTTCTGCCCTACCTACCTCCATGTGGGAATCGATCCCGCCCGGGACCACTGGGTCTGATACCGGTGATGTGTACCACTAGACCACAGAGGTAGTTAAAAATAGTTAAAATCTTATATCCAACGTAGGTTTTAACAAATTCATTTCTTCGCGGTAGCGGTGAGTTCCGCTTCAGAGGGCATACTCTGAAACATTGATAGTGTCTCGGAACTCTCGGGCAACGGGGGCGGTTGCGCCCCCTCAAAACCTACAAAATAAATTTTTGCATTCATCATTTTACAACTTGAAATAAGCTAAAATAATTTGTTTGGGGCAGTCGGGCAGTCGATCTCGAAAATTCGTGCTTCTTTTGCTGCCATGTCTTTACATAACTCATTCAATAAGGGTTACTTCTATTGAATGAATTTCAAGAACTTGTGTGAACTTGAATTTGTTCATAATAAATATACCTTACCTACTACGTAAGTTTACATAAGTTCTTGAAATTAATTGTTCTATTTTGATTTTATATCCTTTGTTGCTTGCTTAGCTGCTATGTGCATAAACATTTGCACAAGGTGACTAGAACAGAAATTACACTTATCACCACTCCGAATATTTTTTGCACAATAAAGTAAAACTAGAAGAGAACATAAGTCGGCAGTCGGCACACCCGAATGGTCCCCGGAGTCTTATAACTCCGATACTTTATTCATGCCAGCTTGCCGGCAAACTGTTTGACCTTCCAAGATTGCTTCACGGGTGAGAAATTACCAAACTTATCTTTGCAAGACGTGCTCTAGCCAGAAAAATTATAAAGAAATCGAATTGCACAATATAAATTATTTTTCACTTCTCATGCTCGTAAAGTTCGTGTTTATGTTGGGTATAGGCTGCATAAAATCGCTTTTTAGCTCGCTCTAGTGCATAAAGTAAAATCTTCGTCTAAGTCTCAGACTCTAAGGTCCGGTTGCTCGTACATTTAACTTTTGTCAAAATTGACAAAAGTTAAAATTTAACTGATGTCAATTTTGACATCGGTAAAAGAAAAATACATTGGTTATTTTAGGGTTAAAAGTGTTGTCTGTACTATTTTATTAACCTTCCCTTAATTACTAATGGCAAAATTTAAACCACCCCCACCCTGTCGGTTATTTTGACCGCCGTTAAATCTGTAATTTGACTGCTCGTTAAAGTAACCGCTGCTTCAACAACGCTTTTTAAATTTGACCGCCGGTTAATTTTACTTTAACCATAATTTAACCCTAACCAAGCTTCGAGCAACCGGACCTAAGACAAAGGTCGTCGGGTAAACAGTCACACACGCAATTGAACTTCGTTAAATAAACTTGTTATTTCATTCTGTTTCTTAAATTTTGTAAATAATAATCCATGTTACATTACCTATTAAATTAATAAAACTAGGCAAAATTAATGAGTTTTCTAAGAAATAAGTATTTCAAGAGCATTATGGACTACGATCTATGTTAAGTCACTGTGCTGCCACTGCCACGTATAAAAAAAGAAAAAGAAACTCTTCCCGCCAATATGGCGAAGTATTTATTTTTTCTTTTTTGCAATATTGTTATTTATTTCCTCACACTCGAAGTGAAAAGCAGAGTGTATAACTCGTACATAAAACCCATTTTACCCTCGAATTGACTATCCACCCTTGCCTTCGGCTCGGGTGGATATTTACACCTCGGGTAAAATGGTACGTTTTATACTAGTATAGTATTATATTATCTGTGGTTTTATGCACTTGTTGTACAATCTACTATAGGTAGGTACCTACCTATAAACTTTAATATCAATCAATAAACCCCTTGGCAGAAAAAGCAGGCATTTTCTTTATTTTCATACAAAGATGCTTACTTCATGGTCAGTTAAAATATACTGTCAGTACATAGGTATAAGTAGGTATATTTCTATAAATATATTTTTGTCAAAGTGTTGGAAAAGTTTGATTTTTCAATAATAATTTGAAACCACTTTCAAAACCCTAACCTCTTCCTAAACCTACCCAAACTTCCAAAAATGTAGGTAAAACATTAGTTGAGTTTCATAGAACAATGTTTTGAACAGCATGAACAAACTTTCAATCTTTTTCTGCTGTGGGGAAATGGGGAAGTATTTGTTCTTATTTAGGGCTTTTATTCGAAAGCAGTCATTATGCACTTTGATAATAGTGGTAGCAACTGTGGTAGTGTAGAGAAATAGCGAGTAGATGAGCGTAATAGAGACGTGCAGGCAGAGCTGTGATCATATTTGTATGAAAAAAATACGTAAAGCAATTAGTGCCCGTTTTTTCTGCAAACTAGTGTATAAATAGGTATAAGAAGGCCCGCGTTGCTCGAAGGGTATAATTGATTTGTATGTATATTATACAAATCAATGTTTTTCTCTATCTATGCGTTCTGAAACCATAGACCAGGTTGTGATGATACTTTGGTAGGTGGGTGGTTCTGGAGACGCCCAAGAGGGTTACTGACTGGCTAACAAAAAAACAACGGGTTGCACTCACGGACTGCCGGCAGAAGTGAAAAGGGCTCCCTACTTTTCACAAAAAAAAAAAAGAATTTAACAAAAAAAGAAAATATACTTGCGGACTGGACTTGAACCGAGGTCTTCTGGCTTCAATGCAATTTGTTTTCTAACCCGAGCTATTACAACTTTGGAAACGGTGGCGAAATTTGCCTTCGTATTCTAATGACATCATAAGTTTTTTTTGATCAGCACCCTGATTCATGAACCGTCGGAAACGATCCCGCGACAGCGGAATGTATGCACTGTCTCTGTCACTCACTATGGAATAGACAAAGACAAAGTACAGAATTCTAATCCGATTCCGTATCCGACGGTTTGTGAATCACAGGGCTTGTCAGTGTCCGTCATTTTCGATCTGACGATCACGTGTCCTGACGCGAGTTTAACATTTTTTACCACAATAATAAGTTTTATTATCACAATAATAAGTTTTTAGTGAAAAATTTCATTTTTATGGCAAGCTTTTTTGCTGACTGTACTTTAATATTGTATTGTCAGCTGAACCAAAGCTGTATACAAAATTTTAGCTCCATCGGACACTGGGAAGTGGGTCGAATTAAGCTTGCAAGATGTGTCCCCCACTAACATGGCAAGTTAATAAAAAGCTTGTAATAAAAAGTGCACAACGCCCCTATACCTATAGTATATATGTCGCAGCCAACTGGTTGAATCTGACATTCAATTAAACGCCAGGGCGATCATTTTTTCCGTAAGCTATTTTATCTTCCCATAAGTTGACGGAGCAACAAAAAAGAATAACGACGATATTTATTAATATATGACGACGATATGATATATAAATTTCTAACCTATCACGTGTTCTACAGGACTTCCAAGGGGTACATGCTGCTATACTTAACCATCCGCCTGCGACATATAAGTATGTATTGGGGCTGTCCATTAATCACGTGATGCTTTTTAGCAACTTGTTTTCCAAACTGGCAGCGGAAATCATATTTGCGTCGACTTTGTACACGTACCAAAAGCTGAATAAAACGAACAAATGATTATAGCATGTATATTTTCATTTAATATAAAAAATTATAGATATAACTATAATATTATGTACAAGTAAGTAAATGGCAAACAAGATCCAACGTTAAGGAATCATACATTTTATATGAAAATTAACACATTTGTTGCCTTTTAGAATTTATTGGCAATTTTTTCAAACAATAATACTGTCTAAAAGGAAGTCAATGTTATATATTTAGTTTAGACGGGCCCAAAAGATATAACCATTTTTTTTACTTTTTTGCATTCACAAGGCAATTTTCACTATTGAAAGTAAGGACTTAAGTATTAGAAAAAATAGACCCGTCTCACAACTAGCTTCGATGGGACTCGGGCGAATGCTCTCAAATGCGTTGTGAGACAGGTCGCTTTGCTAATACTTTATTTTTAAAGATATAACCATGTCGTGGTATTAATTTTTATTGTAAAACAAAATGTACAACTAATGTAGGAAGCTTTATAACTGTCAAGAATGTCCAAGTATTAGGGTGACTTTCACCACTGATATTTAAACGTGATTAACGCTAAACGTGTTTAAAACATAGTTCTGTCTCTGTCATCTGTTTGAATGTGACAGAGACAGAAATACGTTTTAAACACGTTTAGCGTTAATCGCGTTTAAATAATTTTGGTGAAAGTCACCCTTAATCTCTAAAGACAAACTGACTTATACGAAATCATGTAAAATACCAAATTTTTTATATAATTCAAAAAATATCTGGCTAAACAATAAAACATGTATAATTAATAATACGACACTGTCGGGCGCGTCTAAACTACTTATTTAATTTAGAATCTTTTCTATCTGGAAAGTATGAAAGCTGTGTTCAGTAATATAGAAAGGACTAAACTTGTATTGCATTTTACTGACAAGGTAATGTCAATAATTTAGCTTTCTCGTTTTGTCAGTAACTTTCTTGTCAATAAGAAACTTTTGTTTGACGACTAAAAATTATCGCCTAAAAATAGAGAGCCACAGCAAACTACTATTCACTAATGTCACAAAAGTCTATAAGTGTGTTTGTCATCTAACTCCTCCTAAACGGTTTTGTTAAAACTTTGTATTTAGAGCAGGAAACCCCTTTGTGGCCACTTTAAGGATTTTACCACTTTTAAGTACTAAGTATTAAATGGTCTTAGGTATTTAAGACACAAAATATATCTTGAATTAAAGAGAATTTATTTATCTATTCAAATTTAAAAAGTAAAATAGTTCATTGTATAACACAACATGTGTGAGAGGTGCCAAATGCCCCGGTTTTGGCCACTTATTGAAAGTCAAACTTTTGTAAGTAAAGCGAAAAATCAAAACCAAACCCAGGTTAAATCAATTTAGTCTAATGTGCCAGAAACCAATCAATTGCAAAACCACAATTTAATACTTAGTAAAAAACAAAGATTTGTAATAAATCTTATCCATAACAAATTTCTTTAAAAAGATTAAAAAGAAAAATGGCGTTTATTGACACAAAATCGTTTTAACTTTAACTATTTTAAGGTACTTAATAGAATTCCTTAATTCTAACGATTGTTATTATTACCTTAAAATACGTTTTTTAATTAATTGCCTTAGTCAAAAATTACGCAAAGTTATTTAAAAAACTTTTAGAGCAAAAAGTGGCCGAAACCGGGGCTTATGCCCTATATTTTAATGGGTTCCCGGATTATTTTAATTTTTAGTTTTTTGCATTCACAATGCAATTTTTATAATAGAAAAATGGAAAATGAAGTATTTATTTTGAACGGGTATATTCTGAACGGGTTCCCGGATGCTTGAAATCACAATTGGACTAGGTAGGTGGCGCTGCTGTCGGGCGGTACAAAGTTCTTCGGGTCAGCTAGTATATAATAAAGGAACACAGTTAAGTCCATAGTTGACAAAGCACTCAATACTTCCAAGATAGAAATAGATATTGGCTATCACAGACTAGATATTTTAGAAGACATGAAACACCAAGAGCTCTTCAAGACTCCATTCTACATCTGTTGACCACACGAGGCCGTGGTGAATAATTAACATTAAGAATCATGATTTGCCGGTAAAGGAATAATAAAATTAATAACTGCCTAGTTCAGTCAACAGAAAAACAAATCGTAGATACTTACATAATTTTCTCAAATAATCAGATCTGAAACATTATACCAATTGCACATAACACATTACCTGCCATTACTACGAGGGTACGCTCAAATAATATCTTTAATGTACTTAATTGAAACCTAAAGAGGCCTTTTAAACACGTATAAAATAATTATGAAATTAAATGCGGTACCTACAGAGATTGTACACTTTTATAATTACAAAAACCGCCGCACGGTGCTGTTACAAAACGTATTTGATATGTACAAAGAGTTAATTACTAAATTCTACTCGCTAGTGAACCCTTATCTAAACTATATTACATAGAAACATAGTAACTTGTCTTTTTACAACACGATCGCCGCATGTTCTAAATTTTACACAGATGCGTCGCTATAAATTATTGCCTTCGAGAAATTAAGTAGGTAGTTTATATTACGCGATGTTTATAGAAAGACAATTTAAGAATTAAGGCTCTAGTGTAAGGCTGTCGGTGAGACATCTATAAACAAAGCTCCTTCTATTTATATGGCCGGTTTACATGAAGCTAATAGCACTACTTACTAGCAGCGCTTGGGAACGGTTCGCAAAATACAGCTTAAGGTGGTTCGTTGAGCTCAGTAGCGCCACCAATGGAAATAAATCATTTACGACTCTTTTATTTGCGCAAAATAACCGAAACTTTTGATCTAAGCCTTTAATAAAGTGTAATTGATTTATTTCCATTGGTGGCGCTACTGAGCTCAACGAACCACCTTAATTAAAACCAGGTAGTATTCGAGCGTTATAGCCGATGCGATTAACCTGGGCGTCGATTCTGCTAACATTAAATCATAATCATGTCTCAAACGTGTTTCCGTGTCCGCTTGCGATGACCAACAGACCAATAATGTAACGCCAACGTCTGAACCAATATACTAAAGACCAATTTTACTCTGAAACGGGCTCCTTCTCTTACTTTACACTATTCACAATATGGTACAAACATTCCGATCCAGCTCGGGTAGCATGATGAACTCGAGAAAGGTTTTGTCTATATTGAAAAGTCGAAAATTAAATTTCATTGTAGACAAATTTAATGTTCAGCTGTCAATTATAGACTGTCGAGGTAGACCAAACTTTTCTCGGTTTGTCCTGCTACGCGTGCAGGTGTAACTTTTTAAACACGACATTTCGACAAAAGGATATCTCATATTGCTCTAATATTCGATTCATTTGTTATCTAACTGATGATATTCTAGCGGGTACTAAACCATCTATTTTGGATACTACTTTGGGATTTTCAACATTTACTTCTACTCCAGTCGTATAATCATAAGAGTTTATTAGTGTCATTAGAACAAAATTTACCTAATTAAATAGACATCGACTAATTCATTGACTCTACTTACTCAGTAAACTACTCACATTCAACGAAATTAAAACCTACATACCTTTTGTTCTAACCACAAGTTTGATATGATATAGCGTTCGAGAGGTGTTTACGATCACCAGGCGCGGATACAAGGGGGGGGGGGGGGCAATGGGGGCGACTGCCCCCCTGATAGCTGGTCCTTGTAGCTACAAAATTAAAATGTTTGCATTCATCATTTTACAACGTGAAATAAGCTAAGATTGCCCACCCCTGAACCAAAATTGCCCCCCCCCCCCCCCATCCCTGAACCAAATCCAGGATCCGTGCCTGACGATCACACACAAGACTAGGCACTATAATATATGTCAATTCATTAAAATGTATGAAGATATCACTCTGCCAAAGTTATCGTGTCGTCGAAGCGTTAGTGGTTGCATTTTCGTCTCTATTTCAATGGATATAAAGTTGTAATTACTGATTTAGAAGTATAAACTGTAATTTCACCCAGTAAGTCGGACTTCTCCTTTCTCAGTCACGGTAATAGAGTTACGGGCTATTTAAAAAAAATAAAAAAAAAATTACCCAAAATTTTTATAACAAATTTCATACAGTCTATAAAATTAATTGATTATGATTATTTCACCAACTGGATATATTAAAAATAACAAGTATGTAAATCACTAAAACAACTAGTAAATCTGGGCTTGCATGCAATATGCTTGGTAACTTATTCATATGCCAACCTAAAAGTTCTTTAACAATTTGATACATACTTAAAGTATATATAACATCAAACTCACAATTGCCTGTAAAATTAAATTTGCCATAATCGACTGAGGGGTTACGTCTTCATCACAGTGATAGTAATATCGGGGATTCGACAACCAATTTAAACATGGTAAAAATTTCCATAATACACATGCCACCAAAAAAATCGCACTTCTGAGCCATTTTCATAAAAACATGCTCACTTTAGCGTCTCATGGATGGGAAACTACTTGCATGTCTGCAATGATTTTTAGCATTTTTGAGGGGCTGTATGTAGTGCCCAATTGTCAAATCACTGTTTCAAAAATTGATAAAAATTTCTCAATATTCTCAAAAAAAGAGAAACAATACCTAAATCATTCTTCATGTCTCATATAACTTTATATGGAGCATAAAGTTTGGTCAATTGTTTTTTATTTTTGAAAAAAGTTAAGTTCGTATAATTTTTTTTGTAACTGTGATTCGACAATTGGGCGTATGGCCTCTCTATTGACGTTACAATCATTGCAGAGAAGCAAATAATTTCCCATCTATGAAACGTTAAAGTCACCAAGTTTGTACGAAAATGGCCCACAAGAGCGATTTCTTTGGTGGCAAGTGTAGTACACACGGCGGCACATCAGACTATACATGTTGAACTTGAGACTGCCTTTATGCCCTTGCGTAATAAAATCTGTTATCGCAGTTCAACTGTTTAACCTGATGTGTTGTCGAGTGTATGTACAACGATTGGTGTAAAACTGCTGTATATTTATTCATTGAGTGTACAAGTCAAGTAGTTGGTTTAGTCGAGCTGCTGTACTTGCACGACGGAGGTGGGGGGCGGGATGGAGATCTCGTACTTGATGAGGCCGGGCCCGCGGCCCGTCGACAGAACCAGGCCGCCAACTTCTTTCACGTCACCGCTAAAACAAGAAATTGTAAACGTCAACTTTTATATATTTTTTTGTGTGTTCAACGAGGTATTTTTTTTTTTCATTTAGTTTTAAATTAGTTTTTTTTTTATTTATGACAAGCTTTTTTACTGACTGTACTTAAATATTGTATAGACATCTAAACCAAACCTGTATACAAAATTACAGGTCCATCGGACACTGGGAAGTGGGTCAAACTAAGCCTGCAAGATTTGTCCCCCACTAACCAATTAACTGTTCTAACTAACATAGCAAGTTAATAAAAAATTTGTAAAAACAATAAATTTATGAAAAACGGAGGGACAAAGAACACGGCTTGTTCCAAAAGTTTGTATATTGTTCGCCGGCAGGCAGTTTCAAGGGATGGTCTAAAATATATGGAGTGTTATTATAAGGCCAAAATCGAAAACTATCTGCTTTCTGCAGTTTTACCCGGGTGTGTTACCCGTTCACGTGGGATATCGGGATATTATCACTCAGGGATTATGTAACTTTCTACTACTTATATAATAGTAGATTGTACAACAAGTGCATAAAACATACCATTTTACCCGAGACGTATATATCCACCCGAGCCGTAGGCGAGGATGGATAGTCAATTCGAGGGTAAAATGGGTTTTATGTACGAGTTATACACTCTGCTTTTCACTTCGAGTGTGAGGAAAATAAATAACAATATTGCAAAAAAGAAAAAGTAGAGACTTCGCCATATTGGCGGGAAAACTTTCTTTTCTTTTTTTTATACGTGGAAGTGGCAGCACAGTGACTTAGCATAGATCGTAGTCCATAATGCTCTTGAAATACTTATTTCTTACAAAACTCATTAATTTTGCCTAGTTTTATTAATTTAGTAACATGGATTGTGTACAAAATTAAAGAAACCGAATGAAATAACAAGTTTATTTAACGAAGTTTAATTGCGTGTGTGACTGTTTACCTGACAACCTTTGTCTTAGAATCTGAGGAAGATTTTACTTTATGCACTAGAGCATAAAAAGCGATTTTATGCAGCCTAAACCCAACATAAAGACGAACTTTACGAGCATGAGAAGTGAAAAAGATTTTTTAAATTAGTACTTATGAAAGAGTTCATCAATACGAGGAACTTTAATAAAGGGGCAGCCACGTAATAGCAAAAAAAAAGTTGTTCCATAGAAAGCAGCTACTATGCCACAAACAGACAGACTGATACACAGACAGGTCAAACTTAAAACATCCCTCCTTTTGCAGTCGGGGGTTAAAAATGTTCGTATGGTCACTTTCATTTCAAGCCCTAAAATGTTTGTACATCATCATCATGACAGCCGAACGACGCCCACTGCTGGGCATAGGCCTCCCCCAAGGATCTCCACAACGATCGGTCCTGCATCGGTTTGTTCATACCAAGTACATAATAAGTTTTTAGTAAAAATTTCATTTTTATGACAAGCTTTTTTGCTGACTGTACTTTAATATTGTATTGTCATCTAAACCAAACCTGTATATAAAATTTCAGCTCCATCGGACACTGGGCAGTGGGTCAAATTAAGCTTGCAAGATTTGTCCCCCACTAACTAACTAACATACTAACTAACATGACAAGTTAATAAAAAGCTTGTAAAATAAAGTAACTTAATAATAAAAAATAATGAATAATGTATATCTTAAAATAAGGTAACATACCCGGCATGGTGTCGCGCGTGCTCGTGGTGCAGCTGCGCCTTGGCGTCGTGCGGCCGGATGATGTGCAGCTGCGAGCCCGCCACCAGTCTGCGCGCTACGTTCACCGTCACTCGGCCCACGTTACATACCCGGCATGGTGTCGCGCGTGCTTGTGGTGCAGCTGCGCCTTGGCGTCGTGCGGCCGGATGATGTGCAGCTGCGAGCCCGCCACCAGTCTGCGCGCTACGTTCACCGTCACTCGGCCCACGTTACATACCCGGCATGGTGTCGCGCGTGCTTGTGGTGCAGCTGCGCCTTGGCGTCGTGCGGCCGGATGATGTGCAGCTGCGAGCCCGCCACCAGTCTGCGCGCTACGTTCACTCCACCCACAGACCCCACCACTATCTGGTTGCCGATCACTTGGCCCGACCGGTTCGTTACCTGGACAGAGGGTAAAGATTGGTTAAGTGGAAATGGCACAACACAGTCTTGCAAGCACGAAGAAATGTGCGTCGAAAATTCGACCTTGTGATTGTCAAAGAAATCGTTCACATAAGACATTCTTTATAATATGTACTATCTATAATAGCATTATTATACACTATTTTGCAATAAAAGCGAGCCCTTGCTTGATTAAGGGTATACAAACTTCCTTACTTTACGTCTCAATTGCAGGTTTATCACCACTTATCATCAGGTGTGATGAAGGCTAAGTGCCCGTAGTTTACAAAAAAAAAAAAGGTCATCTACATTCTCTACCTATCTCCAGTATCATTATTATCAAAATGCTAAATGACCCGTATTTCGAATAAAAACCTTATATAAGAACAAACGCGTCCCCATTTCCCCACGCCCGGATAAAAATATTGAAAGTCCGTCCATGTTCTATGAAACTAAACTAATCTTTAACATTATTGGAAGTTTGGGTAAATGTAAAAAGATCTTCAAAGTGGTTTCAAATGATTATCGGAAAAATCAAACATTTATCCAATTTATCCAACACATTTGACACAGAAATTATTGTACAATAATCCTACTAATATATTATATATAATATTATAAATGTGAAAGTTTGGATGTTTGGATGTTTGGATGTTTAGATGTTTGGATGTTTGTTACTCAATCACGCCAAAACGGATAAACGGATTTGGCTGAAATTTGGGACATAGATACTTTATAGTCTGGAAAGGAACATAGGCTACTTTTTATCCCGAAAAAATATCACACTCCCGCGGGATAACGTCGTGTAGTTCACGCGGGCGAAGCCGCGAGCGGAAAGCTAGTTGTACAATATACTGATGACTATGAAGTGTTTTACTGAAAATTACTAGACCAAAATAATGACATTAACTTTCTGAATTAGAAGAGATTTTAAAGCAATCAACGTCCAAGCTTCGAAATTATAATTCTTGATGAAAGTAGCATTATTTTAACTTACTAATTGTATATGTGTTGGTTGTTCATGTGGTTGATGCTCTATCTCGATGGTATTCTGATGTTGTTGCTGCTGATGCTGCTGTTGTTGTTGCTGCTGTTGTTGTTGTTGTTGTTGCTGCTGCTGCTGCTGTTGTTGTTGTTGTTGTTGCGCCTGCTGTACTTGTTGTTGGACTTGTTGCGCGGCTTGTTGCGCCGCCTGTTGCGCTTGTTGTTGCGCCTGTTGTTGTGCCTGTTGCTGTGCTTGTTGGTTTGCTTGCTGTAAGTTATTAGAAGAGTCACTTAGGCTTTTCAATTTATTTAAAACTGTAGTAACACGCCACATTAGCGTGCTAACAGCCCCCCTAGACAAGTGGCTTTCTATTAGCGAATTCGGTGACGGTCGTGAGCAAATGGGGTTGACATTAGCGATCGAAATGTCACGTGACATCTATGTTAATCCCATACATTTTCTTTCTATTCGACTGGCGAATTCGCTAATAGAAAGCCTTGTCTAGGGGGGCAGGCATAACCACAAAATACGATTTCCAAGTTTCCTTTCATTAAGAAATTTAATTTATTATATATTTATATATTTATTTGTTTGAATTTATTTGCATTTTGAAATGTGTCACTCAACAGGAAACTGTTATATGCTAATAACTTAGTCTATAATATAAACTAAGCATTTTATCAACAAATAAACTTGACAGCCGTCCTATCCCTAGACATTTAACTCTTATTTCAGGACGAAGTGCCGATTTTGTACAATAACTATAATAATACTATTTCACATTTAAATGCATACCGCACTTGAGTAATCCTTGTTTTTCGGGCGCCAATAGGTGCTAAGTATCAACAATTTGGCAGTTTATCCTATAAAAATATAAAATTCTCACATTTCTCGGTGGGAGATCCATGTGCTGCCTCTGATGAAGCATGAGGTGGTTCTTCTGGAAGAATGCTTTGCCGCATTGGTTGCAAACGTGTGTTCTGAGCGTACAGCTACCTTCTGGGTGTCTGTTGGAGAATAATAGATCTTGTTCTTATGTGCATAGGTGTTAAATTTAATTATAGTATTCATACAATATTTTTCATTATTACGAACTTTCTACAAATTAACGGATCAATTTAGAGCAGAATGAAGACGGTAACACTTTATTCTTACATTCTAGCAAAAAACTACCGTATTATCATCACAATATTTGCAGAAGATTTATAAGGTACATTATGCTTATTTTCGTATTTAGTTGTACATCACGATCATTGCATTTCTGTAGTTTACCATAATATATGCATAGCGAGACAAACTATTTTCACCTTCAGTTAGGTCTGTGGTTAATAAATTTACTTAAATATTTCAACAATATCCAAAATGTATTTATAACTTAGGTACCTATTAAGAAACTTAAAATATGGTAATTTTACTTTTTTTTTGCATTGACAGTGCAATTTTTATTTTTGAAAATGACCTATTAGAAAAAATCGACCTGTCTCACTACTAACTCCGATGGATCAAATATGATCTAGATTTAGTTCTTTACCTCCTATGATGCGCCAAAAGACCGTGTTTCGCGGCAAACCCTTTGCCACAGTCTACGCAAAAATGTATCTTTGGCCGAGGCGGTGTTATGTGGTGGTTCTGCAAAAATAGGACAACTTTAGAATGCGCATAAAACTTAATTCATTTGGTCAAATAAAGGTATAATGACTCTTACCGTCGCTATGACTTGCGTATGTACAACATTATTAGGATTCGATGAGATAATTTGAATTGGTTGATCTGAAACAAAAGGCAATATAAAGATTAGTTGTAGGTATTTAGAGCCTGAACAGAAATACCTCGCCAGTCGCCATGTTGCGGAAATGTGACGAACTAAATTTTTCTATAGAATTTGACATTTGTAACAATGAAGAGGCGAAAGTGGCGCCTCCAGCCAGGTTTTTTTATTTTTCTATGAAGCTGCGCTTACACGGGCACCTAAAATTGCGCAATCCCTGTAACACCCGTCACGTCAGCTATGACGTCACGACCGACCACATCAAGCGATTTAGGACGATGCCAAAATGTAGCAACCTGTTGCTGAGATACGGCCACACAATACCTCGAAAGTTGCCTCTAGATTGCTCCACTTAATTGCTCCAGATAATCCATTACAGTTGCGAAGCAATTATTGCAAAAAAATGCCCGAATAAACGCAGCTTTATACTAGAAAAAAATTCTGTACCCTGTTCAACAAAACCTTGTTTTCAGATGAAAGTCGGAAGACTTAACAAAACGCACAGTTTATTTTCATCAGAACACTAGTGGCTCCCCGCGGTTCAACTCGCGTAGTACTTACATACCTGTTCCTGTAGGAATATCAGGATAAAATATAGCGTCCCTCATGAACAAAGCAGTTTCTTGCTGGTGAAAGAATTTTTAAAATCAATTTCGTAGTTTTTGAGAACAAAGACGTTGCAGTGTCACTATGTACCGGTGCAGTGTCACTATGTCCCGGTGCAGTGTCAGTATACTCACTGTGCGCGGCGTTGTGCGCGGCCACCAGGCCGGGCTGCAGCGCGGCCGTGAGCGCGCACAGGTCCGTCACGCACGTGCGGTCGCCCGCGTGCAGTCACTATGTCCCGGTGCAGTGTCACTATGTCCCGGTGCAGTGTCACTATGTCCCGGTGCAGTGTCACTATGTCCCGGTGCAGTGTCACTATGTCCCGGTGCAGTGTCAGTATACTCACTGTGCGCGGCGTTGTGCGCGGCCACCAGGCCGGGCTGCAGCGCGGCCGTGAGCGCGCACAGGTCCGTCACGCACGTGCGGTCGCCCGCGTGCAGTCACTATGTCCCGGTGCAGTGTCACTATGTCCCGGTGCAGTGTCAGTATACTCACTGTGCGCGGCGTTGTGCGCGGCCACCAGGCCGGGCTGCAGCGCGGCCGTGAGCGCGCACAGGTCCGTCACGCACGTGCGGTCGCCCGCGTGCAGTCACTATGTCCCGGTGCAGTGTCACTATGTCCCGGTGCAGTGTCAGTATACTCACTGTGCGCGGCGTTGTGCGCGGCCACCAGGCCGGGCTGCAGCGCGGCCGTGAGCGCGCACAGGTCCGTCACGCACGTGCGGTCGCCCGCGTGCAGTCACTATGTCCCGGTGCAGTGTCACTATGTCCCGGTGCAGTGTCACTATGTCCCGGTGCAGTGTCACTATGTCCCGGTGCAGTGTCACTATGTCCCGGTGCAGTGTCACTATGTCCCGGTGCAGTGTCAGTATACTCACTGTGCGCGGCGTTGTGCGCGGCCACCAGGCCGGGCTGCAGCGCGGCCGTGAGCGCGCACAGGTCCGTCACGCACGTGCGGTCGCCCGCGTGCAGTCACTATGTCCCGGTGCAGTGTCACTATGTCCCGGTGCAGTGTCAGTATACTCACTGTGCGCGGCGTTGTGCGCGGCCACCAGGCCGGGCTGCAGCGCGGCCGTGAGCGCGCACAGGTCCGTCACGCACGTGCGGTCGCCCGCGTGCAGTCACTATGTCCCGGTGCAGTGTCACTATGTCCCGGTGCAGTGTCAGTATACTCACTGTGCGCGGCGTTGTGCGCGGCCACCAGGCCGGGCTGCAGCGCGGCCGTGAGCGCGCACAGGTCCGTCACGCACGTGCGGTCGCCCGCGTGCAGTCACTATGTCCCGGTGCAGTGTCACTATGTCCCGGTGCAGTGTCACTATGTCCCGGTGCAGTGTCACTATGTCCCGGTGCAGTGTCACTATGTCCCGGTGCAGTGTCACTATGTCCCGGTGCAGTGTCAGTATACTCACTGTGCGCGGCGTTGTGCGCGGCCACCAGGCCGGGCTGCAGCGCGGCCGTGAGCGCGCACAGGTCCGTCACGCACGTGCGGTCGCCCGCGTGCAGTCACTATGTCCCGGTGCAGTGTCACTATGTCCCGGTGCAGTGTCAGTATACTCACTGTGCGCGGCGTTGTGCGCGGCCACCAGGCCGGGCTGCAGCGCGGCCGTGAGCGCGCACAGGTCCGTCACGCACGTGCGGTCGCCCGCGTGCAGTCACTATGTCCCGGTGCAGTGTCACTATGTCCCGGTGCAGTGTCAGTATACTCACTGTGCGCGGCGTTGTGCGCGGCCACCAGGCCGGGCTGCAGCGCGGCCGTGAGCGCGCACAGGTCCGTCACGCACGTGCGGTCGCCCGCGTGCAGTCACTATGTCCCGGTGCAGTGTCACTATGTCCCGGTGCAGTGTCAGTATACTCACTGTGCGCGGCGTTGTGCGCGGCCACCAGGCCGGGCTGCAGCGCGGCCGTGAGCGCGCACAGGTCCGTCACGCACGTGCGGTCGCCCGCGTGCAGTCACTATGTCCCGGTGCAGTGTCACTATGTCCCGGTGCAGTGTCAGTATACTCACTGTGCGCGGCGTTGTGCGCGGCCACCAGGCCGGGCTGCAGCGCGGCCGTGAGCGCGCACAGGTCCGTCACGCACGTGCGGTCGCCCGCGTGCAGTCACTATGTCCCGGTGCAGTGTCACTATGTCCCGGTGCAGTGTCACTATGTCCCGGTGCAGTGTCACTATGTCCCGGTGCAGTGTCACTATGTCCCGGTGCAGTGTCACTATGTCCCGGTGCAGTGTCAGTATACTCACTGTGCGCGGCGTTGTGCGCGGCCACCAGGCCGGGCTGCAGCGCGGCCGTGAGCGCGCACAGGTCCGTCACGCACGTGCGGTCGCCCGCGTGCAGTCACTATGTCCCGGTGCAGTGTCACTATGTCCCGGTGCAGTGTCAGTATACTCACTGTGCGCGGCGTTGTGCGCGGCCACCAGGCCGGGCTGCAGCGCGGCCGTGAGCGCGCACAGGTCCGTCACGCACGTGCGGTCGCCCGCGTGCAGTCACTATGTCCCGGTGCAGTGTCACTATGTCCCGGTGCAGTGTCAGTATACTCACTGTGCGCGGCGTTGTGCGCGGCCACCAGGCCGGGCTGCAGCGCGGCCGTGAGCGCGCACAGGTCCGTCACGCACGTGCGGTCGCCCGCGTGCAGTCACTATGTCCCGGTGCAGTGTCACTATGTCCCGGTGCAGTGTCAGTATACTCACTGTGCGCGGCGTTGTGCGCGGCCACCAGGCCGGGCTGCAGCGCGGCCGTGAGCGCGCACAGGTCCGTCACGCACGTGCGGTCGCCCGCGTGTAATCGTACGTGCAAAGAGAGCGCCTCCTGTAAACAATGCCGATCGTCAATAGCCGCTTGGAGCCGAGACACGCCAAATTAGACACGAAGTCGTTTGACGTATCGTAATTTTTCACGATTCGTCTAATTTTCGACAGCAATAACAATAACAACTAGTTCTTGATACATACAGTGACACAAACTTTGCTGTGCCGGTGGCCAAAATGTGAAACTAGCGTGTTTTTTTAATGTCATTTTGCTGTCAAGTTGATGTCCAACTATAGCGCTGCTAGCGGCTGAAGTTCTTAGAAGTCAGGGCCGATTAAATTGTTACAAAAAAAAGAAAACCGTACGTAGCGCCGCTGTCACCGGAACAGAAAAGGTTGTGGCACTGTAGTTGGAGTGACAGATATGGCCGAGCGTATACTCCCACCTGAGAGTATAATTATAAGTCAAGGAATTTATAAGTACTACGTACAACAGGAAGGTGCACTCCGTATTTTTGTGTATTTAAAAATACACTGTAATATTAAGAGATAAGGTTTATATTTCAATACAAAATGTCAACGGTCCAGCTGAGACCGCAAGAACGAGGTGAGGGTGTCCCTTTCTCTAAACTTGCCAGCACTATTAAATAACAGGTTTAGTAGATTTATGGTTCACAACTTACGTTATAAAAATTAAATTTCGTAAAATTTCCCCTTCGTATTACTTTTAGTCAATAGAAAACATCGCATATTAATTTAGGTATTACCGTATTAGGCATAAAAATGTATCAGGTCGTTTAAGTTTTTTATGGCTTATCCTAGAAAAGAATTTGAATGATAGATTTCAGAATGTTAAAGTGGCAACATTACAAGCCGAATGACGTTTTCCGTCTTCGTTGTGTCAAGTTCGCAATTCGCTCGTCGCCGCCCGCCGCCCGTCGCGCATGTTCGTGGCCGCCGTAATGGGATGGAGTGAGATAAACTGACCTCGTTCTTACTATCTCATTAGGACCGTTTTTTAGCAGCAGTGCACCTTCCTGTTGTATTATAACTTCCTTGTTATAAGTAGATTATTTTGACAGTGTCAATAATACTAAGGTATTTCAAACTTGGAACATTTCCTGTCATTTATAATGTAAGATCGTAACATTCGTAACCTTATTTCTCCGTTTAAAAAAAGTCAGTCTGTGCCATGTAAAGTTTTCATTTAGTTCGTGAGCCTTCATCTGGTACTATTGTTGATCGAAGGCCCCTTTAATTCACATAAGCGATTGAAATGTCACCTGGCCGCTATAATTGACAAACTAATTCATGAATAAGCAATCTTACTCACCTTTGTATTAAAACAGGATCCGCATTCTGGGCATGCATACCCAGGTGTAGTTTTTTCAGTAACTATTTGACCATCAGCACCAATGACCTAAGAAAATAAACACGTATTATAAGTAAAAATACTCTTATAGTTGACACTTTTTAAATATTCACAAGCCAATAATTGAATAATTAAATCATTGGCTAATAACTACAAATTTAATTTAAAAAAAAACAGGAAATAAAACCGACTATGTTTGAAATAAATATTATGCTAAAATCACATTGATATGTTAAAATTAAAATTTGTTTATTTCTCACCTGCACTATTTGTGGCTTGAAATCTTCCTGTTTGTAAAATAAAAATCAAAGATTAATATCAAATAATGTAATAACAAAACTATAACATAAATACAGACAAAAGAATATCAAATAAATCCTAGAAGAACAACATCAATGATAAAATCAATCATTTATGGCTGATTTACACGGAGCCAATACTTGAGACAATCTAGGCCGTGTTCCGTTTTGAGTCAATAGTACTGTTGGCGCTGTGAGCGCTAAAAGCTGTTCCGTTTTGATTATCGCGCTGACAACACTGTTGACGCGATTTCAATTTGGAACGGCTATTTGCACGCATCGCGAGCGAGCGTTGTTTTGATTTGAATTTGTAAGTAAATAATCACCGGTTTAGTATGGATATTCGTCAATTAGTAAACGTTTTATTGGACAGCGATGATGATAGTGATCCGTGCTTAAATTTAGAGTAATGTCTCTACCCGTCGTCTCATCTTTAATAAGCACTATCATTTTTCAGGCTTTCAGCTTCGGTATAAACAAATAAAATACCTTAATAAAACCTAAAACGCAGAGATTACTCAACAAAACCACAACAAACAATGACGTTTGACAACAAAACGTCAAATATGACAGCCCGCTCACAGTGCTAACACTTGAGAACGATATCACCGCACCGTGATCGCAAAATGGCGGCGGTAGTGACGTCATCCGTGACGTAATTACTGCTTTCGTTGTCGCGCTCACAACAAATCGGAACGATGTGTGAGCGCGATAGCAGTAATATTATCGCTGTTGGCGCAAAACGGAACGTAGCCCATATAAGCAAATCCACTGACAATAGATATAACTTTGATCACTGACTTGAGAACAAACCAATGTAGTGGCCTGTCTCTATTTACATGATGCCAATATTGGACTGGCTTAGTGGATTGTCTCAAGTATTGGTCCCATGTAAATGAGACATTACATATTATTTTGCATATCTTAAGGGTCCCACACACTAAGACCGCTTGTTAACAGACGTTTTTTCACCGGACATCGGACCGACGCGATATATTCGTCTTTATTATGGACGTAACGCCAAACAGAGACAAGAATATCACTATCCGGTCCGGTGTCCGTTGAAAAAACGTCCATTGAAAAAACAAGCGGCCTCACAGTTTTACATACAAAAACAGAATGGCAGGCGGCCTGTTCGATCGCGGACTGCAGGGGAACTAAAAGCGAACTGTTGGTGTGTGGGACCTTTTAAGTGGGACTAAAAATGTTATGTAAAAATAGACTGAAATTGATTTTAATATCTTGATCTGTAGCAGCAGAGTTGCAAACATTTAAGCTACTTTTAGAACAAGATGTAACTGATTGAACAAAATACATGTACATCTTTGTGACAATGTTGCCTCGTTAATCAAAATACAACTGATTTCATCAAAGAATAAATAAAATCAACACTACAGTCGTCACAAATTAAGATGCCCGTTTTGACACATGCCAAAGTGACGTGATTAGGCATGTAACCACACGAGTCTGTGATCGATTCTCGCGATTAATCGATTATAGTAGGTTTGCAACTTAGGTGGATTAAGACTAAAGTTATTATTATAGCGGCCTGTACACGTTGGCCCAATCATTGGCCAATACGTCGTACATTGACACTTTTGAAAGAACCTTTTCAAATTTGTTCGTTCAAAAGTGTCAATATACGATGTATTGGCCAGTGGTTGGGCCACTGGATGGTTGACATATTATTTTCAAACACCTTTGATAAGTAATCAGCATTTATTTGATTTTTTGGATTTCGTAACAAGTTACATTCTAGGGTCATTACCATGTGTAAAAACGGGCATCATAATTTGTGACGACTGTAGATAGCCCAACTTTGTCCTAAAGGCGCGCTTACACGGGCAACTAAAATTGCTCATTCGATCCCCACCAAATATGACGTCACGCACGACCAAGAGCGATGGCAAAATATCAACATGTAACAACGCTGAGATACGGACACACAATACCACAAAATATGGAGCAACATTGCTCCACTTAATTGCTCCAGATTGATCCCTTACAGTTGCCAAGCCAGGTAATGATTGCCAAAAAAATTGCCCGTGTACGCGCGTTAAGATAAGCCCCGGACGACGACAATTTTGACACATTTTTAATTTACTGGCCAATGGGATATCACCTATGCTGAGATATGAGACAGATGATTTAAAGCGAAAACACGTTCAATATGTTTTACGCCCTTAACATAAATTTTCTTAATGACACTCGATAGTATCAGGATATTTTTTTGTTTCTTAATATTACCACAGAAAAAATATAAAATTTATTAATAATTAAATAATAAAATCCTGACGAGCATTACTTCTGTACATTTTGTCAACTCAATCTGACATTAACAGACAAATATCTTTCTGTAATTTTTATAACAAAATTACTGATTAATATACGCCTAGCATAATCATTATTATAATAACTTGAAAATGAAAAATCCATTTTTTTTTTCATTTCCGACAAAAAATTCTTGCTGTTTGTTGTTCAGCATGATGGTCTGAAGCCATGGTTAAAGTTTTTGCAAGGGTGCCCCTAACACCCTGTATACTTACATCAAGTATCATATATACAAAACATATGTCAGGAGATTGAAATAATCTTGTCTCATTCTCCCCAAACAGTCCACAAATGTACAACTTACCTTGACAGAAACCACTCGCTCACCTGAAGAGATTGTTGATTAATTAGCGACGTCTGCTTGATCACAGTAGTTTGGTGCCACGGTTGCTGTTGTCATAACAACAGTTGTTAATATGAACTTCAATAATCATGATCGGTTGGAACTTACAGCGCTCACCTGAATGATTTGCGGTTTGAAATCATCCTGTTTGATGACTGTGACTTGTTGTTGCTGCTGCTGTTGTTGTTGTTGCTGTTGTTGCTGCTGCTGCTGCTGTTGTTGCTGCTGTTGTTGTTGCTGTTGCGTTTGCTGTTGCGTTTGTTGTTGGGTCGTGGTGGTCATGAGATAATGCTTGTTTATTTTGCAGTGCTCTTGCAGGTCCGCTTTCGATTTAAACGCCTCGCCGCATTCTAAGCAAGCGACGACGCCTTCTCCTGTGTGTATTCTGAAACAAAACGATTGTTGAAATGTTTTGTATAGATAGATAGATAAATCGTTTATTGCTGAATTATTTCACATACTTACTTACATACAATTGCAACCGAGATAAACATAAAAACAAAAAAAACATAATAAATAAAATGGGAAAGTACAGTCGCCAGCACGTGAGGCTACTACAAAATGTCAAATTTCTTTAAAAAAATTCAACCTTATGTCCAACAGATAGAGTTCAGTTTCTATTAATAAATTTTGACATTTTGTAGTAACCCGACGTGCTGGCGACCGTACATATTTTAGGAAAAAAGAAAGAATTGTACGTATGTGCAGCAGCAAAATGGGCCAAGGCTCAGTGTAATTTTTGCCCCGAGGCAAAAACACTGATGTATCGAAATTGTTTATTTTATTTTATTTGTTAAGGAAAACTTACTACTTACATTTTACATAATATTTATAAATAAATAATCAAAAGCTATTTTACAAGTTTCCACATATAGTAACTTGATTCAATGGGGCTAGGGTTTGTGATCTATACGGTGGAATACAAATTCTCAAGACGCAATAATGGTGGTCAAATAGATTTCTTTTTGTGTAATTTTATAGATTCCAAACAGAAGCTTGCTGTGCAGAAGGACTGACGCCGGTCGTGTCAAATGTAAAAAGCCGTTCATGCTAGGCAGGCAGAAATGACAAAATCAGCAGGAGAACTAAAAATTGCTCAGTTGAAGTGGCATGGCAGTGGGCGGGACACGGCGCAGAGAACGGATATCCGTTGGGGCGGAAAGATTCTTAAATGGCGACCGCGCACAGGACGACGTTCCTTAGGCAGTCCATTTACAAGGTGGACCGATGCTTGTGGAGTTTCTTAGGAAAATACCATCATCTGGCTGATGATGATCGATACGAAAGAAGAATCCTCACTTCATGTGCGCGACGAGGGTCCGCTCCTGCAGGAACTCCTTCCCGCAGACGGGGCACGCGCGGTGACGTCACGCGGTACTCACTTCATGTGCGCGACCAGGGGTGCGATTCTCTAACGAAGTTTCACTGTCAATTCGTCGTTCAGCTTCGATTCTTTATGTCAAATTCATAACAAACAAGTGAAAGTCAAGCGAAAAAGAACGTCGACTTTGTTGATTGAGTTTTAGAGAATCGCACGACAGGGTCTGCTTCTGCAGGAACTCCTTCCCGCAGACGGGGCACGCGCGGTGACGTCACGCGGTACTCACTTCATGTGCGCGACGAGGGTCCGCTTCTGCAGGAACTCCTTCCCGCAGACGGGGCACGCGCGGTGACGTCACGCGGTACTCACTTCATGTGCGCGACGAGGGTCTGCTTCTGCAGGAACTCCTTCCCGCAGACGGGGCACGCGCGGTGACGTCACGCGGTACTCACTTCATGTGCGCGACGAGGGTCCGCTTCTGCAGGAACTCCTTCCCGCAGACGGGGCACGCGCGGTGACGTCACGCGGTACTCACTTCATGTGCGCGACGAGGGTCCGCTTCTGCAGGAACTCCTTCCCGCAGACGGGGCACGCGCGGTGACGTCACGCGGTACTCACTTCATGTGCGCGACGAGGGTCCGCTTCTGCAGGAACTCCTTCCCGCAGACGGGGCACGCGCGGTGACGTCACGCGGTACTCACTTCATGTGCGCGACGAGGGTCCGCTTCTGCAGGAACTCCTTCCCGCAGACGGGGCACGCGCGGTGACGTCACGCGGTACTCACTTCATGTGCGCGACGAGGGTCCGCTTCTGCAGGAACTCCTTCCCGCAGACGGGGCACGCGCGGTGACGTCACGCGGTACTCACTGCATGTGCGCGACCAGGGTCCGCTTCTGCAGGAACTCCTTCCCGCAGACGGGGCACGCGCGGTGACGTCACGCGGTACTCACTGCATGTGCGCGACCAGGGTCCGCTTCTGCAGGAACTCCTTCCCGCAGACGGGGCACGCGCGGTGGCGTCACGCGGTACTAGGGTTACCATCTTTCAGGCATTTGCCGCATTTGACAGGCATTTTGAGGTCTAGACAGGCGTGCGGCCGGCGCTAGTCGGAGACAGGCATTTTAAAATTTCGCATCTTTTTTACATTTCGAACTGCGTGTGCGGTGCGTAGTATCAAAACGCACGCACCCGCTGCTGAATGGACTGTGGTGAGGAACTAAAGTAGGTAGATGACGAGCGGCTCGGGCGTTGCCCGTTGCCAATCAAAATGCAAAATTAAATATTTACTAAAACATATCCCCCTTTATTACAAAACGTGGACTAAAGTTAGACTTGGTTTAAAATTGATGCTAATTCTGTCTTTCATTTGGATAATTAAAGTGACAGCACCAGTTTAGTACCAGTTTTAAACCAGGACTATTATAGTCCACGTTTTGTAATAAGGTGGATCATGTCTACTGAAAAATACAAAAAGTATAATATCAAAATAAATAGTATTTTATTTCCTACTGAATCTATTTTTTAAGACAGGCATTTTTCTAAAAAGTCAGGCATTTTAGACATGTCATCCTTTTACTTAGGGATGGTAACCCTACGCGGTACTCACTTCATGTGCGCGACGAGGGTCCGCTTCTGCAGGAACTCCTTCCCGCAGACGGGGCACGCGTGCGGCACCTTGCCGTGCACTCGGCCGTGGTTCACGAGCTGGAATTTGCGCGCGAACGCGACCCCGCACTCGGAACACACGAACGGGGAGAGGGAGCCGTGGAAACGGCTGTGCATCACCAGGTGATCCTGTACAGTGCAAAATAAATATATAAATATTTTTCTTACAATCACACCAATTATTATCTAAGCCCGTAGTTAATTTCTTAAGAAACTGTGTCTACGTGAACTTGATAACGGATAAATATAAACTTACTTAAATACTTTTTGTTTGTAAATACATACTTAATATACATAGAAAACACCCAGACTAAGACAAATAGACATGTTCATTGTTCATGCAGTGCATTCAGTTTACCCCTGCGCCAAATCGGTCGTCAATAATAAGGTTCAATGTATTATTCCGCACAAAATTAGGCTGTCTGACAACCAAAGCGGAGCAGTGAGTGAGATTAAAAATACATCACTATAATTGCATGAAATCTCCGCTCCTCTTCAGTGGGCAAGATTTTATGTAATTCTAGCAATCTTAGCTTATTTCCCCTGCTCAATCTTAAGCTGGTAAGTAGTGGTATAGATCGATAATCTTTTCTGTTCCGGTGACAGCGGCGTTATGTATTTTTTCCTCTTTTCTGACTGACTGACTGACTTCTAAGATCTTCAGCCGTCAGCAGCGCTATGGTTGGCTATCAACTTGACAGCAAAATGCCTTTAAAAAAAACGTTAGTAAAACTAACGTTTTTTCGGCCACCGGAACAGAAAAGATTGTTGCACTGTAGTACTGTCGCCAAGAGGATTTCAATTGCACACGTAGGTAGGGCCGATCGCCCGCATGATGATACTTGCTGTGTGACGAGGTGAACGAGTGTGATACCTGACTTCGAAAAATGGAACACCGAATACCACGTCCCCGTAAGTTTACTAATACGAATCACTTAACAACGAATGCACGCCACCACGAAAAACTTAGCACCGAAACCACGCCATCTCGAATAACAGAACCTCTAATTCATTGATTGAAAACGAATGCACGCCACACAATACACATCCAATTTTTTGCAACTAAAACTTCCTATTCATTTGACAATCAACTAAATGCAACAAAAACTATTATTCATTTGACAATCAACTAAATAAAAATTTTGAGGAAAGGAAAAAACATATGAATTCAAAATGTAAAGTTATCGTTTAAAGTGAATAGGAAGTTTTAGTTGCAAAAAATTGGATGTTTATTGTGTGGCGTGCATTCGTTTTCAATCAATGAATTAGAGGTTCTGTTATTCGAGATCGCGTGGTTTTTCGTGGTGGCGTGCATTCGTTGTTAAGTGATTCGTATTAGTAAACTTACGGGGACGTGGTATTCGGTGTTCCATTTTTCGAAGTCAGGTATCACACTCGAGGTGAACCAATATAATACAATGTGTTCTGACCTTCTGCGCGAAGCTCTCGCCGCAGTCGTTGCAGACATAGGGCCGCTCGCCCGCGTGATACTTGCTGTGTGTGACGAGGTGAACCAATATAATACAATGTGTTCTGACCTTCTGCGCGAAGCTCTCGCCGCAGTCGTTGCAGACATAGGGCCGCTCGCCCGCGTGATACTTGCTGTGTGTGACGAGGTGAACCAATATAATACAATGTGTTCTGACCTTCTGCGCGAAGCTCTCGCCGCAGTCGTTGCAGACATAGGGCCGCTCGCCCGCGTGATACTTGCTGTGTGTGACGAGGTGAACCAATATAATACAATGTGTTCTGACCTTCTGCGCGAAGCTCTCGCCGCAGTCGTTGCAGACATAGGGCCGCTCGCCCGCGTGATACTTGCTGTGTGTGACGAGGTGAACCAATATAATACAATGTGTTCTGACCTTCTGCGCGAAGCTCTCGCCGCAGTCGTTGCAGACATAGGGCCGCTCGCCCGCGTGATACTTGCTGTGTGTGACGAGGTGTCGTTTTAGCGGGAATCCGCGCCCGCATTCGCCGCATACGTACGGCCGCTCGCGACTGTGCACCTGAATCAAATAAATCAATTAAGTATTATTACGCGTGGGTGGTACCCGTTCCCGTGGGAATATCGGGATAAAAGATAGCCTACGTTACTTCGGATGAATGTAGCTTTTTAATGGTGAAAGAATTTATAAAATAGGTCAAGTAGTTTTTGAGTTTATTTATTACAAACAAAATTGAAATCTTTTCTCTCTACATTTATTTGTATGGATTTTAAATGTGTGGCCAAGTGAATGGCGGGCCACGCCCATTGTAGGTTAGTTTACAACAAATTTACACTTTTGAAATGGACTTGCTCACCTAACTTTGAAGGATCATAAGAGTAAAAAGTAAAATATTAAACCAAAAGGTCTAAAAGTTAGTATATAAGTTAGACAACTTCATTTTTCTTTTAGTTGGTAATTCATTATTTTATTGATTTGATCCCTATTTCTATAGTGGTAAAATCAAATCAGTACACACTGTTTTTTTTTCAATGATTGTTTTGTTTCTGTTTCAGCGCATGATCACACTAAAACTAAAAACGAATTTCACTCAAACAAATATAGGGATTACTTGCTATCCATATTAACAACTGAACTTATTATAAAGTGAGTCCATCTGTCATTCCAACTTACCCTCGAATGTGTAACGAGGTGATGTTTGAGCGTGAACGCCATCTTGCACTCTTGGCAGCGGTACGGGCGCTCCGCAGAGTGCAGCAGCAAGTGCGTGTTGAGGCAATGCTTCCGGGCGAACGCCTTGCCGCAGTGCGCGCATACGTGCGGCCGCTCGCCTATGAACATGCAAATCAACTAGGATGTAATGGACTGTACTGGATATAAACGTTACTAATGGTGGCCATACCATACACCATCCTTCCTATCGTCCAATCAGCATGACGCTGCAGATTGGATCAAATAGAATTGACCGTGGCGTGGTTAGCTGGGCTGGCTGGAGTGATCTGGCCGCGCACCCTCCGGACGCAAAATAGGCGCACTAGACGTTGCGGAAACCGCCCGTATTGTTAAGAAGAAGACCGTGGGTGTGCCTGGATTGGCATGACAGTTATCAAATTATGGTGTAATATGGACGAATTGCAGATTGGATCACGCCTGCCGTCATGCCGATTGGACGATAGGCAGGATGGTGAATGGCCAGCATAAACTGCAAAGTTGGACAAAAAAAAGTTCATCAAGGGCTGGTTTTCCTTTGACTTATTTAGTTGTTGGTTATTAGCCTTTTGACGCCGGCCCGGCCGAATGGGGCCACACAACAATGGAAGGATATAAGTATAGTAAATAATGCAGATAGCATATTTCAAATAACATTGGTTTATTTTAGACAAGAAACAAAACTACATCACACATAAAATATAACATATATATAACATATATATATATATAACATAACTTTTACCTTTTCCATACAAAAGTACACATCAACTTGACTCAAAATCAAGAATAAAGAAGTTTGTATGTTGCTTACCAGTATGAACCCTAGCATGTGTAGTGAGATGATGCTTCAGCAAGAACGATTTCCCACATTCGTCACAGGAGTAGGGTCGTTCCTTGACGGCGGCTGGCGGCGCCGTTGTCATCACCGTATTGCTGTTGAGCATCTCAGTCTGCGAGTACACCGTCTTAAGAAAACAAAGTACAATTTTTTGATATACCTATGTGCCTGTTACAGAAGTAGTGGCTGATTTATAGCTTTATTATTTTGAAGCAGGTTACCTACTCTTTAATCTTGATTAATTGATTTTAAGAGCGACATCTGTACAATATGAAGTGAATCTTGAACAATATCAAAAGGATTGTGAAGACAAAATAGTAACTATGTACTGTGTTCTAAGTATAGAATATAAGTCTATTGAAAAATAGACAAAACAAAGAATAATTTATTTAATCAAATATTTTTGTTAGGGTATTATTGTTTCACTCATATTGCAATGTTCAATTCATATTAAAAATAAAAATAGATGAAAAATATAGTTTTCTACTAGGTATAATATAGAGAAGCCATAAAGCACTGAAGCATAAAGGCATCAAATCAAAATTATTGCTCTAACTTTTATACTTACTTTTGGTGAGCTATTTGCCGTGCCCGGCTCCTGTTTAGTGTGCAACAGATGATGTTGATGCACAGTAGTCTGTATGTTATCTTGCTGCGTTTGCTGCGTTGGCCCCTCATTGAGTGTTTTGATGCCACCGTTCAACAAGGTATGGTTCAACTGGGAAGCATCAATAACCGGTGTTGCAATGCCCTGAGCTTGAAGAGCCCGCTTCATAAGAATCTCATTGCATTCCTCGGCAGTTAGCTGGATGGGACCCAATGGAGTCATAAATGGTTTTGCTGTTAAGTTTGCAGTTGCTGAAACGGAAGCCATATGATAGTACAGTTCTCGTAGAGTCGGTAGAGGTATATAGATCATTACTTTTTCATTTGTTTAGTCTCTATGATATTGTTCTTTTTGTTTGATTGTTTTGTCAAAGAAAACCAGGTACATAAAAATATTTGTACTGCTTCATTGGGCAGCACATCACTCATATTTTTTAATTAAAGAAATACATAAATCATAAGAAGATTGACATACTCTAAAACTTCAAAAAACTTTTTTGTACAATGTGTTAATGCAATAACCAAAATGCCCATAGTTGTGCTCTCCCTAACTAATTTATTTTACATTAAATTTAATTCCATTAAAAAACTTCCAAGATATTCATGCTCATATGTCTTTGTAACTTTCTGACAGATTTAAAGCTTTTCTATGACGTAACAGAGCAAGTGACGGGTCGCGCGCGTATTGAATGAATAGGAAATGTGTTGCTAATGAATGAACCTATCATATTGATATTACCTATCTCCTATCAATGTTCTTATGCGTGCCGTATGCACGTAAAGTGGCAGTAGGCACAAACATTTTTAAAAGCAGCAAAAAAATGAAAGCATTTTTTTTATTTAGGTAATCCCTATGAAAAATGTGTGGAATCTATTCTACTCTCAATTCTGAACAAACTATTTTCTTAGTTTTGGTTATTGTATTAACACATCTGTGCTTGTTGTATAAGAGTTTCAAAAATAATGGTTGTTGACAAACTAAACACTTACTATGTATCGTAGCAGTCTGGTTTTGCTGTGAAACTCTGTTCACAGTGTGTGTCGGTGTGAGGGCTTCGTTTAACACAAACATCGCTCTTCTCGTTGTGGGATTCCCAGTGGTCACGACACGAGTAACTTGTGCAGCAGTATTGGACACAGCAACAACAGTGCCAATTTTTTCTTGCACTTGGGGAGTTTTATGGGACATCACAGTAAGAGTGGTTTCGGGTGACACCTATAATAGTTTACAAACTGGAATTAACACTAAGACTTAGTTAGTTATAATAGGTCTTTACATATGAAATTGCCGTCTTTTTCTCACATCTTGTGGATAAAAAAAAAAAAAAAAAAAAAAATGTTTATTGGTCTCTAATTTTTTAATTAATATCAATATATCAAAATTAATAGTCAGTTTCGAAAATAGAGTATGTCGTCATGTTAAACATCTAAGAAAAGAATAATTAAACACGCATCAAAAAATTTTATAACTGCTTCAAAGTACCGCTCCTTGGTTGTCGTCAATTTGGCAGCTTTGAACAGATTTTTTTTTATTCTAAGACAGTTTATTAAATGAGATTATATGCAATAGTTAGATTAATTTTGTCTGATCATATCTCGAAAGTTTCGTTGAATTCGGAGTTCACATGTCCAAGAAATCCCCAAATATATTTGTATGCTAATTCCAACTTCCTACAATTTCCCCATAGAAAACGGCAATTTCATAGGTAAAGACCTATTATTATTTACACTTGTGTAAAAACAAGAATGACTCTATTCTAATATCAACTGGAAACAATTTTTATAAAATTTTTAGCAGAAGACACATAATCAACCTAAAATTTTTATTTATTTGTACTGATTCAGCACAAACTTGTTGGTTGTATTCTTCAACAGAACGAGATAAATAAATAAATAATAAATATCTAACTACATACAATGCTCTTCTGATACATTCATCTTATAAGAAAACTAGCTGGCCTGGCCAAATATGTACCGCCGTATTTGGTCAATTTTGATGTTCACCATAAAAAAAGAATTAAATCATGCATTGATTTATCTATGCCCTATACACTTATTTATCAATGTAAATAATACTACTCGAACTTCCCTCTTCAACAATAACTTTTGTATTAACAAAATATAATTAATTTATTCTTACCGTATTTCCTAAGGTGTAACTCATGCTGCTCGGTGTTTCCACCTCGCCTTTAGTAAGGTCCGCGTTACTAGTGAAGCCCCATGAATAACCAAAGCCCGACACATTGTTAGGAGTTGGCATACACATTGTCACCGTACAAATTTTACTTCACATGAAAATAAAAACAAACCCACTAACACAAATCCACTATTTGATGGTAAACAGTCCTCCTGACAGTTTTATCATTATGATCATGTATGTACGCTTTCACAACCACTAACGCACGCACGACACAAACGCACCCGTCATTCAAATCGCCGAATAAGCCATTCTCATTCTAAACTGTAAAGTCTATACAACAAAACGATGTTCATGGATTCGTCGAATACAAATTATACTGTAAAATACCAGGTAACTAAATGCACTAAAATCAATTTAGCAGGCGGCTTAGAACAACGACGCTATGAACGACATTGACACACGTAATCCAAAGTAAATTTCCCACTAAAACGTTTATATAACACTTCCGTGCGAATCATATCGTCATTTCAGTGTACTTAACTTTATAAATATCTAAAAACTTCACAATATTCGCCGCATTAACGATAACAATAATTTTAGCGCACACACAAAAAACCGGACGCCATTTTCTTGTTTATGGATTTTTTATTGTCTTTGGTCACAACCACAACCAAGGAATTCGCATCGTGTGCATTTTGTGTGTGCTATATTCACTATAGTATAGTGTCGTGCATATGCGCTTGCTTGTGTCACGCTTGTGTCTATCTATGCATGTGCATGTTTGGATGTGTGTAGAATACACAGTCAAACCATGTTTAGGATGTATTTGTATGATGATGTGTATAGAGCCCCCCTTAAGGTGTGTACCTACATATAAAGCCCCCCCTTGGGGGCTACCGTGTAACTTTATGGATATGAACTTCATACGTTTTTGGGAACTATAAGTCAATGAGCGATTTTCTGAGAGGCCATTTAAAAAAAAAAAAGCTTCCATTTGCTTCACTAGATGGCGTTGAATAAGTATGTACATGTCTATGGTATATCTTGGTATGAAACATATTTAAATTAATTACTTTTTAACAACCCAAAGGAAACTAATAATATATTAAATAAGTACTACTGTGAGGAACAGAAACGAAATAGGTAAATTTAAAGATTAAGGTACATAAATAACATCTGTCTGACGTTCCGTTTTACGTAAAAAAGTCGCGTCAAAGTAAAATTTATAACGTTCCGTTCCTTCTAACTGCATAGGTGGGACAGCGCCATCTAGTGACTGAGCTTTCAGAAAATCGCCCATTTTATAAAGAAAATAGCCGCCTTGTTTTGTGACGTCGGGTATAACGATAACTAGCTAGCAACGTTCAACAGAACAAAGCAGCAAAAATCTATCAAAATAAGGAATTCAAATGACAGTTGAAGCCCATACCCATATCCATATTTCTTAGCCGGTAGCCCCCCTGGGGGGATAGTAGCTATATTTTTTACAAAACTGACTTAAAGTTCCAAAAAACGTATGAAGTGCATACCCATAAAGTTACGCGGTAGCCCCCCCGTACTGGGGGGCTTTAAACAATCACATCATCTCATCACATATCACCTTCTTAAAACTTTGAACAATTTTATTCTCATTTTATTTGTTGGTTAGTTTAGCCCACACATAACAATCGGAACAAAGTATGGCTATTTTTAGGGCTGTGTAGAGTGTAGAGTGTAGAATAAGACTTATTCTTTGACGAAACACGAACGAAACGATATTTAAAATCTTAACATGCAAACGAAACGGCACGTCAACGTCACCTCCTCACGTCAGTTGTTGCTGTCATGTCAAAGTCAATTGTCTTGTCATGTCCACAAATTATATAGACTAGTAGTCATGTCCAGGCGTTGGAATCACCCATAGAATAGGTCAAAACTTAGTGGCCGGTAGCCCCGATACCCATTCATTGGCTATAATTAAGACCGCCATTTTGTTGGGGTGCCCCCATTGGCTAAAATTAAGGCTGTCACTTTTTCAAGAATTTCAAGATGACGTTTATTTAGTTAGTATTTTTTTACTCATTTCGGTTTTCTAGTATTTCTTTAGATGTTTTTCCACTTTTTCTCAGATATTTCTTTACAGAAATATGGATACATTATTCGAAGTTGCCTTCGGTACACGTAAGTAAATCTATTTACGTAGTTTTATGTATCAATTATTTATTACATTAACCTAAATTTGATTCTGTTGTTTTAGGTAATTCCAAGAGGCAACTTTGTATTTCTTAAAACTAACCAAAACAAAAGAAAATACAGTTCACAACTTAACCGGAGTAAAGAAGATTCGGTTACTCAGAAAGTTATCAAAGGCTAAAGAGTCGCAATAGTTTTTACAAGTGCGTCATGCCTGGCACCACGGAGGCCTCTTTAACCAAAGTTAAACTGTGGGAAAACTCTGCTACCCTTCCACACCCATATGTGCTCATCCAGGAAAAGCTCCCTCCTGGCCTTGAACTTCCCAGATCATTATGGAGATCTTTAAATAGACTCCGTACCCAAGTTGGTCGAAGTAAAGACAACCTGTCCAGGTGGGGCTTCACCAGTAACACGGATCTCGCGTGCAGGTGTGGTTACACTCCACATACCATGGCCCACCTCATTGATTGCTCTGCATGCATGCCCGGACACCTGCACGCGTGAGGACCTCATGTTGGCTGCAGATAATGTGGTGAGAGTGGCACAGTTTTGGGCCAACAACATATGATTTTGTACTTGTCATTGACATGTTGAAGAAGAAGCTATGAATGAAAGGTAGGTAATGTTTGTTTATTCTTTTTATATGAATGTAAGTAGGTATGTGTAATTAATTATTGATTAGTTTTGTAAAAAAATATACATTTTCAATATACATTTAGAAGTGATATCATATGGTGATAATGATAAAGCAGTAGATTACTTGGGATTAAATTTAAATAATCAGTTGTCACATTTAACAAGTTTCAATTTAGTGAAGTTGTTAATAACAAGTCAAGAGAAAATAACAATTCAATAACTTTGTCAAAACATTTAAAATGCCTTATCATCAAATTCATATTTCTGATTCTGACAAACAGAACAGAATTATAATTCTGTTAATTTTGTTATAACAAATGTACCGGTGGGATAATATATGATTGTTGTCGGTACGAATGATGGTTTATTGTGATTGTCTTATGACTAGGTATGTTATAACTGTTACTGCTACCTACTATCTTAGATCTTACTTAATTATATATACTACCTCTCATCAGTCTATGTACAAAGCTTATCTACTTAATAACAGTTATTTGTTGTAGCAAAGCGTAGTTAATGTGGAAGCTATTTAGAGAAGGAACAAACACTTATTATTTATAAGAACAGACTTTTATTTACAACATGAAAAACGATAAGCAAAAGGTACAGAGATTTCGAAAAGAGTAATCACAGTGACATTTGACACAAGATAATAATCGAGTCAAAGACACCATGTAGGTTGCACTCGCTTGCTTTCGGATCTCCTTCAACACGCCCTCTAAAACAATGCTAGTGCAGACCTGATGTTCACAAAGGTGGGCTTCGGCAGTCCTTTGGTCATGATGTCTGCGACCTGATCTTTAGTCCCAATCCTTTTAACAAATATTGCTCCTGCAGACACAAGTTCTCGGACATAAAAGTGTCGGATGCGAATATGCTTCGTCCGTTTGTGGAACTCCGGGTTGTGTGCCAATCGTACAGCTGCTTCGTTGTCAACATGAAGATTCGGCACACTCTTTATCTTTGTCAAATCTTCAAAGATTCTTGTCAGCCAAACTAATTCTCTGGCCCCTTCACTGGCAGCCACTAATTCCGCTTCAGTAGTGGACAGTGCTACTGAAGTTTGCCTTCTGCTTGTCCATGATACTGGACCTCCGGCATATAGGCATACAATTCCAGTGGTGGATCGTCCGGTAGTAGCATCACCACCATAATCGGCGTCGGTATATCCTAACAGTTCTGGCTGTGTCAGGGTCTTCGGCTTATACTGGATCCCAAGAGACGTAGTTCCCTTTAGATAACGGAGTATACGTTTAACTCTGTTCCAGTCACTTCTGGTTGGCTTTTCTAAGTTGCGTGATACTACACCAACGGCATAGGCGATATCAGGACGGGTTGCGACCATGAGGTATGCTAGTGCACCAACAGCTTCGCGATACGGGAAATTATTCTCCTCGGTGTTTCCTTTCTCCACGTCCAATCGTGTTACAGACGATTTTTCTGCGGCGTCAATCGGTGTTGAGATAGGATTACTATTAGCCATATTAAATCGTTCAAGTACCTTCTTTGTATAGGCTTCCTGGTGGATTACGATCATGCCGTCTTTACATTGACTGATTTCCATTCCTAAGTAGTATGTCGCGGGATTTGTCGTAATTTTAAGTTTTGTTTTCAGCTTCTCTAGGAAGTCATCGGCAAGCTGTTTGTCTGAAGCAGCCACTAATCCGTCGTCGACATATAAAGTAAGTAATATCTGTTTCCCCCCTACTTTCTTTGTATATAGACACGGATCTGCAGTACTCTGTGTGAATGCGAGTTCAGTCAGTACTTTATGGAAACGATGATTCCAGCAGCGGGGCGCTTGCTTCAATCCGTACAAACTTCTTTTCAGATGACATACGCAGGTAGAGCCATCGTGAAAACCTTCAGGTTGTTGCATGTATAGCTCTTCTTCGAGCTCACCATAGAGAAAGGCAGTCGTCACGTCAAACTGTGTTAGGTACATCCTTTCACTCGCAGCAACACTTAGTAGCGATCGTATGGTTGCAAATCTGGCTACAGGACTGTACGTTTCTTCGTAGTCTATTCCTTTGCGTTGTTTAAATCCTTTTGCGACCAGACGCGCTTTGTATTTATCGATAGAGCCATCCGGGTTTCTCTTTATCTTATAAACCCATTTGCTCGGTATGGCTTTTCGATCCTGAGGTAGTTCTTGAAGGACCCATGTGTTGTTCTCTTTTAAAGAATCTATCTCTTTCTGCATAGCTTTCATCCACTCATCTTTATGTAGGCTCTTCATAGCTTCTTTAAACGTAGTGGGTTCAGCTTCTTCGTCGATAAGTGCACAACAGTCTCTGAATTTCTTTGGAAGACTAATGGTGCTCCTGTCTCGCAGTTTGTATCGAGGTTCCGTTTCTTCATCTTCTGATTCAGATGAATTTCCTAAGTTGGCATCGGATTCGTACAAACATGTGCTCGGTGGTCTAGACATTTCACCATGATCGGGATTTTCCTCATCAAATTCAATCGATCTGTCTTCTATTATCTGCGGTACACGTCCTTGATCTTCTTGATCAGGTATCGAGTTTTCGATATGATGGCTTGGTGTAAGATCTTGACTGTATTCATTGCGTTCCTGATTGAAAGTCACTTTCAAATCGACTTCATTGAAAGACGTTTCTTTCCTCGTTGTCGTGGGTACAACGTCATCGCAAAGAGTTCTGTCAAGCGGTTTCTCGTCAAAGATTACGTCTCGCGACCGAATCATTTTATTGTCATCGCACCAGATACGGTAGCCATCATCGTTGTCGTATCCGATTAATCTTCCTTTGAGGGCTGTCATGGAGAGTTTCTTTCTTTTCTGTTTGGGGACATGGACGTAAGCTCTGCAGCCCAAGATGCGTAGGTGAGCAACTTTCGGTTTATTTCCATGCCATAGTTCGTAGGGTGATTTGTTATTCATACGGGATGGACCGGTTCTGTTTAGAACGTAGGCAACCGCATTAACTATTTCGGCCCACAGCTTCTCTTGAAACCCTCCGCTATGCATAATAGTCCTTGCAGCCTCGACCAAGGTTCTATTATCTCTCTCGCTGCATCCGTTTTGCTCAGGAGTGTATGGCATAGTCAGCCTCTGTCTGATTCCATGCGTGGCGAGAATCTCACGCACATCCTTATTGTCAAACTCGCCGCCATTGTCACTCAGGAGTGTCTCGATCGAATGACGAGTATTTCTTGCTTCGGCGATGAAATCTTGCATCTTCTGTTTTACTTCTGACTTGGCTCTCAGGAAGTAAACGTAGCGATAGCCGGTGAAATCATCTTTAAATAATACAAAGTAGCGTAAATTTGTAAAAGAGTTAGGGAACGGCCCGCATACATCGCTGTGTACAAGCTCGCCTGGTCTTGAAGCTCTAGGTCGGGTCCCAAACTTCAATCGATGCGACTTGCCGAATATGCAACTTTCGCAGACGCTTTCATCTTGAGGAAGGTCTATTCCTAACTCCCGTTTTACAAATTGACGTACATGACGCTTGTTCTGATGTACGAGTCGCTCGTGGTGAAGCTGCGTCTTCGTTAATATCAGATTCACTTCCAAGTTTCTGTTAGGAATGACGGTCTTAACATTTAGCTTGTATAAGCCTCCGCTAATGCTGCGTACACCCATTAATTTAACTTCGCCGCGTGTTGACATAGTGCAGCTCGTTGGTGTGGACTCAAAATTGCTTATTGAGTTGCAGTCATGAGCAGCTAGAACAGAGAACAGGTTCTTTGTGATCTGTGGCACGTACCATACGTCTTTCAAGGTGATCTCGTAAACTCTTCCACGTACCTCTGATTTGATGTTGATATTCCCTTTGCCTTTAGCTTGCAGTGCAGTGCCATTAGCCGCAGAGACGGTGTGCATCTGGTCAAAAGTTTGGAAAGTTTGAAATAGATCTCCACGATTGCTGACGTGGCATGTTGCGCCGTTATCAACGTACCAGTTGACTGTACTCGATGAAGTCGTCGATACTTCATGCTCTGTTGTCAGTACTTCCGCTTGTAAGTACATCGATTCCACTACTTGAGATTCCTTTTGAGAAGAAAAAGAAGAGGGCGGGCTGCTTTTCGAAGGTTTGCCATCTTGAAGCCATCTTTTGCAATCTTTCACTCGGTGACCTTTGACGGAGCAGTAGTTGCATTTTATCTTTGCATCCTTATTCTTTTTCCTTGTCCCATTCTGTGTGGTCTTTGTTGTTAAAGCCTCTTGTTCTGGCGGCACGGTAGACACCATCAAGTTCCTTTCGAACACGCACAGACGATCGGTTAGGTTGTCAATGGTTCGCTCGGACGTTGGACACATTAACCATCCACTCTTGAATTGAACGTATTCTTCTCCCAGTGTGTCGAGCGTTTTGCATATGAGAAGAAGATCCGGAAGCTTCTTATCATCGCCGAGCTCTTTGTTCAATGAGGTCCAAATGTTTTTCAATTTTGACATATGAGTTGTTGCATCGTCAGCGGGATCCTTTCTCAATCCAAAGAAACTCATACATAATTGGAAGGTTTTGTCTTCGTTTGTTCCGTCAAACATTCGATGAAGTTCTAACCATATTTCCTTAGTGGACGTAAA
This sequence comes from Crambus lathoniellus, assembly GCA_949710035.1. Classification (NCBI taxonomy): domain Eukaryota; kingdom Metazoa; phylum Arthropoda; class Insecta; order Lepidoptera; family Crambidae; genus Crambus; species Crambus lathoniellus. The sequence goes on from OX453303.1 coordinate 26,742,990, forward strand.
TCTCATCACTTTTCGTAGCATTTCTTCAGTCATGTTGTTGGTAATAATGAAAAGAGCACTCGAGTCGGCTTTCGTAAATTCCGACACGGTAGCGGCGGTTGATACTCCGGTCGCACTGGCTTCACTTTCTTTATCCGCGGTAAGTCTGCCTTCAATTATGTCGAGAGCGCGAGGTATGCTCTTGAGTATAATAAGCATTTTATACTTCCACGTATCCCAGTTGCTTTTACCTTCGAGGGGTGCAATGTTATACTTGAAAGTCGAAATTTCCATCTTTTAGCTAAATTGCAGCAAAACCATAACCTGTTGTTGGTAGCAGAGCGTAGTTAATGTGGAAGCTATTTAGAGAAGGAACAAACACTTATTATTTATAAGAACAGACTTTTATTTACAACATGAAAAACGATAAGCAAAAGGTACAGAGATTTCGAAAAGAGTAATCACAGTGACATTTGACACAAGATAATAATCGAGTCAAAGACACCATGTAGGTTGCACTCGCTTGCTTTCGGATCTCCTTCAACATTATTAACTATAAACATTGATTATCTATAACTTGTGCATAGCGGCACAACAAACAAAATGTGCTTTATATGAAATATACACACTACTCTTTCTTGATTTACAAACTTTTCAGTTCAACTATCACTTATTTGTTTATAAAATGTTATGGCAGATTATAGTAACAATATGTAGAATCTATACTAACCAAATCTAATCTTTTCAGATAACTTGAGTCTCAACGAGGTTCGTGGAGTGCTGCGAAGATGCCCGTGTCTGCCTATTCTTGCGGTTATAAGTTATCAAATCAGAATTATGGTGCAAATTACTGCTGTTAGTTGCTATATTGATTACTTACTGCATTAAATGTTTAACTATTAGAATTAGGTTATTGCGTCTTGCATTGAAACTAAAGTGATATTAACAGTGAATAATGAAATGGCAGATACTAAATAAAACTACTAGGAAAAATAGCATTAGCATTTGTGCATAATAAATATTTGCAAGCAGTTTAATTTACATGTAGCTGATAAAGTATTTATATTTCTTTGTTTATCTATAAAGTCAATTTAGTAAGTAATTTCATTACTCTCATTCTTTGTCTTGTAAAAATCTCAACTTATACTTATGTACTTTGTATTTGATAAAATTATAATGTCAAGTAATAAATGCCTTCTTTCATCAAATGTGTTTTTTATTTGAGCAGAATTTAAAATAGTATATTACTAGGGTTGTGCCAAACGTCGATGATTTGCACAACTATCGATAACGAATCAAGGGTCGATAGTTCTGGCAGCACTATGTTGTCAAAATCTAATCGGGGTCCGTCATTCACTAACAAACGGCCGCTATAAGGCTTGATTCCTATCTGTACTAGTCTATATAATTTGTGGTCATGTCATAATTTGTGGTCATGTCAAGTAATTGAAGTAAAGAACAAGTTCTGTTTTTTGTAAACTTAAAAAATTAAAGATAAATACCATTGATTAACGTTATCAAAAACGTTAACTCTGAAAGTTGGTCATGTCAAGTAATTGAAGTAAAGAACAAGTTCTGTTTTTTGTAAACTTAAAAAATTAAAGATAAATACCATTGATTAACGTTATCAAAAACGTTAACTCTGAAAGTTATATATTGAGTGTCTGTAATTTGGTTTTGCAACATTCACTATGAATCCAATGTCAATGGATAGAGATGAGCCCTCATCTTTGTTGTCGTTTTCGACAAACCACCCTCTGGAACAGTTTGTATTATTAGCAAAAGGTGCTAAAGGATTTGCATGTGCAGAGCTCATCAAACAAGTGTTGGAAGCACCAGGAGTTCATGTGTTCGGCGAGTTATTGGAAATGCCCAACATCAAAGAGGTTAGAATGTAACGACAATAAAATTTATAATCTATACCTAAAGACTGGGCATAGTCTAAACAATAAGCTCGATTTAAACCTTCACTAGTTCACTTCGTTTGTGGTGGTTTGTGGTATGGAATGGTGACAAAACTGAGTATCCATTTGTAGCTTCATTTTTGCTATGAAGATTCTCTTAGGGCCTAGTTATCATGAGCTCCAAAGCCGATAATCATGTTCAAACAATTTATTTCCTAGGCTCACCTCCACACCATAGTTGCTTTAGATTTCCAAAAAATATAACTAAGTACTATATTAGATTTAAAAAATAAGTGTTGTTTTTAATATTTTCAGCTGGAAGAAGGACCTTACGCTACTCATTTCAAAACTCTAAACTTATTTGCCTATGGTACATATAAAGACTATTTGGAAAACAAGTCTGATTACTTGGAGCTGACTCCAGTGCAGTGCAAAAAGTTACAACACTTGACTATTGCAACTCTAGCGACTCAAGAAAAATGTATCCCATATAGCGTATTACTTAAAGAACTAGATATTAAGAATGTGAGGGACTTAGAAGATCTTATCATAGAAGCAATTTATGCAGGTACTTATTTATAAAAAAATTGAAATTTTCTGAAATCAGAATAGTGTTAAAATGAATGTGATTTTTTATTAGTTAGCAAATTGTCATGTTTATATACCTACTAGAAAATATTTAAAGGATCCAATGAGCACTAGACAAATAAATCTACTAATACGAAGATAAAGCTATGAACTAATATTTTTCAATTACTATTTTAGATATTATTCATGGTAAATTGGACCAAGAATGCAAAAGGGTAGAGGTGGATGTTGCGCTAGGTCGCGATGCCAGGCTGGAAGATGCTTCTGCCATCGCTGACGTCCTGGCCGACTGGTGCAATGCTTGCGAGGCGGTGCTGAGCTCTGTGGACCGCCATATCCAACGGGCTAATCAAAACAAGCAGAGAGCTTTAAGACATCATCAAGGCATAGAGCAGGAGGTTCGACAAATAATTATGTTTCAAAATTTATACAGTGGCGGTCAGATAATTAAAGACAGCAGTTGATTTTCATACAAACGAGGTGTCTTTGAAGCCTCGTTTCTCCGCCAAGCATTGACCTAGCTGTGATCTGATGATGGCCATCCAGGGAGTGAATGGAGGAGATTCAGATCGCTTTACACACAAACAACTGATCTGATCAGCGTTCTAAGAGATATAAGAATCAGAGTTTTCAGTTTCTGGATTTCCATACAATTTTATGCAAATTTTGCGAATTTTTTAAACATATCCTTATATCTTTTAGAATGCTGATCAGAACAGTTGAGTGTGTCTAGCGATCTGAATCTCCCCCAATCACTTCCTAGAGTGCAATCATCAGATCACAGCTAGGTCAGTTTCTGGCGGAGAACCAAGGCTTCAAATTTACCTCGTTTGTATGAAAATCAACTGGTGTCTTTAATTATGTGACCACCACTGTATCTTGTATTGGTTTTGTTAGATTAGTTTAGGCATAGACTCTTTGTAGCTGACAGATCCTGTGTTTGGATAGTGGTTCTGCATCTGTGTTTTAAGTGTGTTTAACCTTATCAAATCTATCTTCTATACTTCGGCCATCTCACGGAAAGAAAGTTTGTAAACAAACCGCCCATACTTAACCTCAAAAGTACTTTTTTATTTCAAGTTTTAGAAATATCATCATGTGCATATCATTAATAATAGCTTACTTAAGTCTTACAAGATTTACTTATGGTATTAGTTAACTGAAATATAGCATGTTTGTGGAATAATTTTATGAGAAATGTCAAACATTCTTTCCCTAAGATGGCTGGAGTATAGACCTTTTTTTTTTTTTTTATAGTGAGGGCAAATACAGTCTTTTCGTATACCGCTTACGGCATGTTGGACTCAGTCAGACAAGGCCTGTCTCTCGCCGCGCCCAGCCCTCCCGCCAAGCCTAATAGGCTTCGCGTAAGGGCTGGGTGGTTCTAACCCCTGCCCCGGCCCCTGACAAGCTCGAAAGCTTGACAGGAGGCGGGGCAGGAGGAGAGAGCCTCCTCTCAATCTCCCCATAAGGTTACCCACTCCGGGTGGGCTGACCAGATGGGGCGGTCGAGAGCAAGCACCACTTGGAGTATAGACCTATATGTAACCACATAACAAAAGAAAGACGGTAAAAGTAATAAGTAGGCGGGGCGCGCGTCGAAACGCCCTTTGCTCCAAGCCACAAACTCTCCATACAATTTATCTGTGTATGGTATTGAAAGTCTTCAAGTTTTGATGCAACTAGCATAGAACTAGAACTAGCTAGCTGTAGCTGGTTTTCGATTCACGCTTCATCCACTAGAAAATGCGTGACATGATGCTACCATCTCCATAAGATTCAAAACAAAAGTATTTTTTATTCAACTATTAGCCGTCCGCCCGCGGCTTTGCCCGCGTGGACCACACGACGTTATCCCGCTGGAATATGATATTTTTCCGGGATAAAAAAAGAAGCTTATGTCACTCTTCAGCTCCAAAACTCTCCCCATACCAAAAATCACGTCGATCCGTTGCTCCGTTTTGATCTGAAGACGGACAAACAAACACACTTTCACATTTTATAATATTAGTATGCATTTATTTGTAACTAAGGTCCACTTACAGCAAATTTGCTAAATCTCGGTTTTACTATAAGTACTATAGAGAAATATAAAAAAAAAATATCTAGATTTAACTTATTGACATTTTTGTATGGGTTAAATCTAGTTATGGTTAAATCGAGATTTAGCAAATTTGCTGCAAGTGGACCTTAGTTACATTCTTTTATTTTCATTGATTCTTATATGAGGCTTTCTTCTTTATTTAACAGATAGTGTACATAAAGAAAACATTGAAGACTCAATTGGAAAATGAGGATTCTGCCGCTGGGGGCGGAGCCGAGACCCACTCGGCGCCGAAGAAGAACTCCGGCAAGGGGAAAACGCCTCGTACCACCGCAAAGTTCTGGCAAAAGAACACATAACTTAACTAACATAACTGTATAATATTATCTAAATAAGTTTGATGTGAGTCACTGATGCTCATTATTTACCTACAGAAATTGACAAACTTTATAGTTGCTATTATTACAATAGCGTATTTCAATGTTGTTGAAATGTAGATATTTAATGATAAAGTTAAGAAATATGATTTAAGAATACCAATTAATAAACAAAATTGAATCTGTTTTATAACAAGCGCATTATGAGCTGTTTAATTTTGAAAACGAAATCTTCTATGGCAAGACTAAGGCCCAATTTCACCACTGATATTTAAACGCGATTAATGCTAAACGTATTTAAAACATAGTTCTGTCTCTGTCACATTCAAACATCTGTTTGAATGTGACAGAGACAGAACTATGTTTTAAACCTAGTCCTAAGGCCTAAGACTGACTGACTGACTTAATGACGTCACAAAGATAGTTGTTCTCTCGTTGTCCAATTTATAAAATTTGATGCCCTATAACTTTGAAAATTTTCAAGATAATTCGAAATAAATGAGTACTGGTTTTGTGTGTTAATATTTCGAAAAATCAAATAAAAAAAAAATAAGTATAGTAACCTATTTTAATCCATTACTTCCTTGAGTCGGAGATTCAGCTAAATCTTGGTAGACCAGTCAGCCAGTCACCTACGGCTATTGCTGACTTATTGGCCTCAATTAGGTCATCCATGGCAGGTGTTAAGTGCCACCAGAACTGCGTAGTTCCTCAGGGCAGTGTTCTAGGTCCAACGCTATTTACCATCTTCACAAATGGCCATCCGTGCCTACAGAACACTTGTCGTTTTAACAACACAGGCGACTTGACGCAACGACTCACCACTCAGAATATTAAATAATTAGTTATTACGTGTGGTTAAATAAATAATAAAATAAATAAATAATAAATAACTTCTTACATTCACACCAATTATCTAAGCCCATGTTAATTTCATTAAGAAACTGTATCATGGAAAACTTGATAACGGATAAATATATACTTAAATACTTTTGTTTGTAAATACATACTTAATATACATAGTTAACACCCAGACCAAGACGAATAGACATGTTCATGCACACAAATATTTGCCTTGTTCGGGAATCGAACCCGAGACCACTGGCGCAGAAGGTAGGTAGCCTACCCCTGCGCCAAATCGGTCGTCGAGTGGTTGATAATGTGAATTTATCTAAGAGAAAATTTCAACGTGTTTTCATCTGTCCAGGTGCCTTGTTCAGGACTTGGTGACGTCACAAAGATAGTCGTTCTATCCTTGTCCAATTTAAAAAATTTGATGCCCTATTATAACTTTGAAAATGTTCAAGACTAGCTTTCCGCCCGTGGCTTCGCCCGCGTGGACTACACGACGTTATCCCGCGGGAATGTGACTTTTTCCGGGATACAAAAGTAGCCTATTTTCCTCTCCAGGCTACAAAGTATCAGTGTCCCAAATTTCAGCCAAACCTGTTCAGCCGTTTTGGTGTGATTGAGTAACAAACATCTAAATATCAAAATTTTCACATTTATAATATTAAAGTAGGAAGTCGGATAAATAGCGTTGTACAGTGCCACAAACTTTGCTGTGCCGGTGGCCAAAATGTGAAACTAGCGTATTTTTTTTAATGTCATTTTGCTGTCAAGTTGATGTCCAACCATAGCGCTGCTGGCGGCTGAAGTTCTTAGAAGTCAGGGCCGGTTAAATCGTTACAAAAAAAAGAAAACCGTACGTAGCGCCGCTGTCACCGGCACAGCAAAGTTTGTGGCACTGTAATTGCAAAAAATCTGTCACATCGTACTATTGCACAATCATTGATAACAACTAACGTTGAGTTCAGCAATAGCCACAAGATTTGATTCATAAATTATTCACTGTATCTTAAAATTAAATACAAAATATAGTTTAAATAAGATTTAGTGACACACATCAAACTTTCTGATCTACATTAATTGTAATTTGTGATAAGTAATGATAAAAAAATAGATGTTTCACTCAACTTGTGTACTAATCTTATTTTCAATTTCTTTAATTTCGAAATTTAGCACACGTTCTTGGAAGCCTAAATAGAACGCTATACTCAGAAATTATCTAATTCCAACTATATCACATCACACACAAGTCAAACTGATAACCTCCTTTTTATGAAGTCGGTTTAAAACCTCAAAGAGACCTTTTGTATCTAACGCCCGAATTCTCGAACGCAAATCATCTTTAGGAGCGTCTTAAACATCATGGCATCTCTTTCATACGTTTGATATTTTAAAGTGACAGGGCGATGTTTGAGACGCTCCCAAAGATAAGTAGCGTACGAGTATTCGGGCATAAAAGTTTATTAAATCGTAAAACTTCTGACTCTGAAAAGGCACCGCGTTGTACCCGTTTTAAGAGAATATGGGGATAAAAAGTAGGTAGCCTATTGGTACTTATAAGCTATATTACTGTAAATTTTAATCTAAACCGGTTCTGTAGTTTTTGCGTGAAAGAGTAACAAACATACATACGTCCATCCTCACACAAACTTTGTATTTATAGGTAATAATAGTAGGATTACATGCATGATGAAACATTTACACGGAGCCAAACTTGAGACAATCCACTAAACCAGTTCAGTAGGTATTGGCTTCGTGTAATTCGGTTTGGTTGGTGGTAGGACTTGTTCTTAGTCCGCCTGGCTAGCTACCACCATCTTATCTAAGTCTGGCATTATGTTTTCAGCATTATTGTATTCCGGCAGTTAGAGATAAGATAGCCAGTTCCTCAGTGATTGAGGATTCCGGAGTAGTGCGCTTCCACCGTCAGCCTTATCACCACTTATCATCAGGTGTGATGAAGGCTAAGTGCTACCCCGATGTGAATAAAAAAAGATTGAGACAAAATTCACAAATTGGATGGTCCTCAAGCGATTTTGCGGTTTTACATTGGATTGTCATAGTGGACGGGCTTGTCTCACAAAAGTGGATTGTCTCACTCAACTGAAGTATTGGCTTCGTGTAAATGCTGCATGAGGTGTGAGGCAGTGAGGGAAGACCAATCTAAACATTGCTTTATGAATGACTAATTATTAAACTAAGTAAAAACCGGCTTACGGATTTTACAGTAAATTCCATTCAAAATAAAACATTGCTATTTTTAAATGAAAGGCGTAATCTTTCTCCAATTTTAAAGTTTATTTTTGTTTTATTGAATTGACCAATCTATTTTACATTTTCTGTTTGGCTTTAATTTGTAATCTTTTTAGAGCTTAGATATTTTCTTGCCAGCAACCCTAGTTCATACGTCATTTGAGAGAGTGAGATACGAATCGCGTTTCCTAGGCACACGACCGAGAACGCGAGTCGGTATCCGAGCGGCTTGCGAGGAGTTCCGAACGACACACTCGCTCGAGTCACGTCTGTTTTGTTTGACGCAGAAGCGCAGTAAATATAGTGCGCAGGCAGTGCAACGATTATCAGGTTCGCAGGCCAGTAAAAGTGATGTAAATAACAAAATAAATCGCAAAACAGCAAGCAGAGACATCGCCTCGTTATGTAAAACTCTTAGTTGCGAAAGGACTACAATATGCCGCAGTGTGATCGTTCACAAAACCATAGCAACGGAGAAGTGAAACTACGACACAAGTGACGGCCGCGTCCTATATTGCGATGAATCTGTGATTTATAATCAAAATAAATAAACTTTTGCGTTGACTCGAGAGACTGTTTGTTATTTGGAGTGCTACGAAAACCTTCGTGTATTGGATGAACAGAAAGGCAAGTACTATAAATTGCCCTTTGTCAGGTCGTCTTCACTTGGATTGGATCGCTATGTACTTTCCTAGTATGGATTCATGGTCAGCTCTGTTTACGCAAATATCTAAACACAATTCTCTTACTAGAATTGTATTAAGCATAACATGTTACACTGTTTATAACAAAACAAGTCATATAAAATATTTACCTATTGACACGTCTATGTATGAGAATGTGTAATTTGTAATAGATTGTAGCATAAAATCTATTTTGTACCTATTGACTGACTACAGTACAGACTGCAAATCGATTAAAGTATGCGGTTCGTGCGTGTCCTATTAAGTATGTAGCTAAGCAAGTTAAAAATAATATTATTATCGTTCGCATCGATGTTGTTGCGTGTCGCTGACGACAACACGACACACTCAACCACTCAACTCGGTGGGTTGGGTTGGGTTGGTGTTCTTTGTTGTTCACCCAGTCAGCTGTTCGGGTCGCGACGGGTGGGGTGAGGTAGGAAGAGGGGGGAGGGTAGACTGGTTGTGCTGTGCGCGCGCCTTGCATTATTATGTCTCATTCGTTTTATTCTCTTTATGTTATGTTGCTTTATGTAACTCTGTAGGGGTTCACTTTCTGAAGTACGATGGATGCTGATAATAATAATTTGTCGCGTGCCGCCCATGTGTCGTGTCGACTTTAACCCTTTGCTTGTTAAAGTAATTGATTGGAGTCGTGTCGTACACTCTGTGAGCAATGGTTCTAAAGCTAATAAAAAGTTACTGACTGTCTATTCTACTGTAGGTATATTTTGTACAGCTACATTATATTAAAACTCAATGACATTCCTTTTCGATAAGCATTTCCTATAAAATTTGGAATAATAATAATATTTGTTAAATAACTTTCTTAACACAATTTAAAAAAGCATTCAATCAGAGTTTTAAAATAAATAAATAAGAAAAATATTGGGACACCATCACATAAGTACATTGTTCCAATACCAACCAAGGTAGGTATGTATATACCTATGTACCTACCTACCTATTATGGAAATTGGAAACAACGACGGGTATTACCACATACCTACACCCAGACCCCAGGAAGGAAGGAAGGAAGGAAGGAGGAGGAGGAGGAAACATTGAAAAAAAAAAATATACAGGGTAATTTTTTTATCAGTGCACAAATTTTTAGGATCGATTTAGAATCGATAAGTGAACAACTTTCTCCTAGAAACATGGGTCGAAATACGACAAAAATTTTTGGACTTCCCATACTAATTCGATCACGTGATCAGTCCGATTTGTATGAAAGGTCAAAAAATTTTTGTCATATTTCGACCTATGTTTCTAGGAGAAAGTTGTTCACTTACCGATTCTGAGTCGATCCTAAAAATTTGTGCACTGATAAAAAAATTATCCGTATACAGGGTAATTTTTTTATCACTGCACAAATTTTTAGGATCGACTCAGAGTCGATAAGTGAACAACTTTCTCCTAGAAACATGGGTCGAAATACGACAAAAATTTTTGAACTTCCCATACTAATTCGATCACGTGATCAGTTCGATTTGTATGAAAGGTCAAAAATTTTTTGTCATATTTCGACCTATGTTTCTAGGAGAAAGTTGTTCACTTACCGATTCTGAGTCGACCCTAAAAATTTGTGCACTGATAAAAAAATTATCCTGTATATAACATATAATATATAATAAATAAAAAAAAAATAAAAATACTTAAAAATAATATTTAAAAATAAGGCTAGATTTTCGAACTCGTGAAAGAATTAACTTACTTAATAGGGAGGTAGTAAAGTCCAATAACTCCCTATGATTATAATAACTACTACTTATGTAATTTATTACGCATTAATAATAAAAAATACTTACCTTACAAATAATTAAATACCTACGATATATTATTTAATTGTAATAGGACCTTTCTACTTTACATAATAGTACCTATTAGACATTGTTGCTTAACCATCAGTCTTCATAATCTCTCAGACACGGCCAATGTCAAGGGTTTCTCGATATAGGTAAATAGGTTGGTAACTTACTAGACTAGACACACCCAGAATAGTACAGCTCTACATAAATACATTCGAATATTACACCAATCCGCATTGGGCCCGCGTAATGGATCATGTCCCATTCTACTTATTCATCCATAAGGAAGGCCTGGCCCTGTGCCCGCTGATGATGTTGGCATATTGACATGCATTCGAATTAAACCTGTCCTTATCTATGTAATTATATACATATGTATATAAACATATATATATTTTTTAAATGTTTAAATTTTATTTTATTTTATTTATTATTATTATTTTTTCCCCCTATAGTATAAACTTTCTTTATCCTATCTTGTTTTTGCACCCATTCCCCTTTTCTCCTAGCTATTTATTTCTTCTTTCACCCAAGGTTGCCTGGAAGAGATTGCCATTAGGCAATAAGGCCGCCTATTGTCTGTTTTCTATATTTTCATTTGTCTTCTTGTAATTGTATTTCTTTCGTTGTGTGCAATAAAGCTTTTTTTATTTTATTATTTATTTATTTTAAACACAAAGATAGTGAGAGCAACAGTATAAAGTTTCCTAATATAATAACGGGAGTACTAGGTAGGTATTATATTCTGTGAATAATTAACAGCCTCAAATAAGTTACGATACTCCCAACCCCAACGATTGCCTGCTTTGAAGTTGACTAAATTTTCATTCAGAGCCCGTGGTCCTACTGCATGGTCCTATTAGTAGTACCACGGGCAATTTTTTTGCCCGTAGTTCTATCAGTAGGACTATAACAAAAACATGATTATTTTGTATGGGCAATGGTCCTACTGGTAGTACCACAGGCATTTTTTTTTGTTCGTAGTTCTATCAGTAGGACTGTAATAATTATCTCCTGCGGAAATCCACCAAGGAACTAAGACCAAAAACGTTGTCGCCTAGGTATTTCTATTACGTTACGCAGTTTTATCTGCGTATCTCTCTCTCTATGTACGTATATATTAGTGTATTAAGTCCAGTACCTAGGTACCGACTGCGTTACATTTTTGTATGAGAATCTGTAGTTCTGCACACGGTAGAGTAAACGGTAGAGTAGAGTGGTAGAGTACTAACTATCCTACTAACTATACTAATGTAGACATCATTGGTAGAGTAGAGTAGGTACTGAAATTTGGTAGAGTAGAGTAGCTAGCAGCCCGGGCAAGCTACTCTACCGCTTTACTCTACCGTTTAATCTACCCGTGTATAAGTCCGTTCGGTTAGATAGTGTCGGTACCCGCATGGCATTGTGGCTCTTGCTATAAAATCCTTACTAATGCAGATATAACTAATACGCTAATACACACAAGTTGGGTACCAAAGTCAATTAATTATGAAAATTTGGATATTTTTATATAAAAGGAATTTAAGTAAGTGATTTACAAATAAAAGGGCGACACTATCTAAGCGAATGGACTATACAGCAGCAGCGCCCAGTGTGTACAGTACAGGCTCTAAACTGGTGGAACAGCTGAGCCGTGAGACATTGCACATTTCCGGCTTCTATGCATAACTATGCGACGAGCCCTCCGTGACGTGTACTAGGTAGGTACCATGTGGGTGAACCTATTAGGCCTCCCGAGTGGCTCGTTAGGGCTGCCTACGCTCCTCAAAAGCGCTGCTGTTTCCCTGCAATGATACGCAATAAACAAAAGCTTGCTTTAGGAGCCTCTTGAAAGTGCGCCACTTAAAAACAGCTAGAAAAACCAGTCAAGAGCGAGCCGGACTCGCGCACCGAGAGGGTTCCGTACCATTATATATATAATTTAACCGACTCTGTGGTCTAGTGGTTCACACCACCGATTTTAGACCCAGAGGTCCTGGGTTCGATTCCCAGTGGGGGAAGGTTTTTTTTTTACATTTTTGCTTTCGAAAACTTTGCGGCCTTAAAAAAAGGAAAAATGTTTGAGAATGTGCAAGCAGCGCTCGTACCCCCTTTCAGTCCCTGTTGCAAAAAATAATATAGGTAAAATACATATTTTTATTTCTCTCTTATTTGCAAAATAGTTGGGCAAACGTCATCTAAAATTATTCCAGTTGATAGCATTAGGTAGTTCGGAAAAGTAAGCCTTGTTTTATTCCCATGTCTTAATTTTAGTTCCAGATATTGACACGCGCCAAGTTATATGGCGCGTACTTTACAGGTACCTACCTAAGCATTTTTTATACTTGCAGACTGCATACATTCGAAAGTATTTTTGTATACTTTTGGGTTAAGCATTGTTTGAACAGTAGGGTAAAATTGGATTTTGTGAGCGATTCTGAGAAAGAGCCACCAAGTTTACCATCCAATAAACTATTTATGCTAGATTGAGGTTATTTATTACATTCTAATTCCAATCCTAAGTAGTTTGACTATTTTTTTCTTCATGCGGTAGCAGTTCAGCTTCGCGTAGCTCGAGCGCAGCGAGAACGAAATTTGATGCAAAGACCCCAATTTTTCCCTACCTGACTTAAGGCTAGGATTCCCTAAAATAGGGTAAGTATTTTAAATTATGGATTACTCGCAAATCACAAGTAAATACAAGTAATTACCTCTACTTAGAGCAAATACATCTAATGTAATGTTTTAATGTAATGTACCTATTAACCCTTGGCATGCCTGGTAGGGTCTGTCAGACCCACTGTTGCAAGTAATCGTCAAAATCTTTTGTGATTCCAAACTTAGCGTTTCCTGTGCTTGAATAGCTTCGCATTACGAATTCAAGGTAATTTTGGTGCGGTGGTACCCCTCCCGCAGTCCGGCGCTCACTCCCGTGTGATTAACACGTGCGCAAACCGCATACGGGTCTTATGATTTCATACTAAAATTTAAGATTAGAATGTGTTGGTAAGGAAGGAACTCCATTTGTAAGAGGTTTGTTGTTTGTTTTATTTTTATGGACTGAAAATTTACTGCCATTTGTGTTTTTATTTAATTTTATATAAAAAATGATTGAATAAACCAATAAATATATATAAAAATCTTCTAACAATCAATCTTTTATTACAAACATATTTATATATAACTAGCTGACCCAGCGCGACTTCGTTCCCGTGGCCCTACCACCTACTCCACCCTACCCTACCCGTACTCTACCCCTACCCTACTCTACCCCTACCCTACCCCTACCCTACCCTACCCTACCCTACCCTACCCTACCCTACCCCTACCCCTTCCCCTACCCTACCCCTACCCTACCCTACCTATACCCTACCCTACCTTTACCCTACCCTACTTCTACTCTACCCCCACTTACCCCTTCCTCCCATATTTTCTCACCGTAAGAACCTTCCTTGGACTTCCACGAACATTTCAAGACCAAAATTAGCCAAATCGGTCCAGCCGTTCACGCGTGATGTCGTGACCAAGGGAAATAGGGATTCATTTTTATATATATAGATGGGTCTGTCAGACCCACCAGGCACGCCGCGTGATTTTTACCTACCAGGCACGCCACGGGTTGATAAAAAGCTTCTTTCCCTTCGTCCCTTCGGAGCTGGTTATGAGACGGGCCGATTTTTTCTAAAATACTTCATTTTCAATTTTTCAAGAAGCTTTTCTTATTAGATGAAGCTCGGCAATAGAACCTCACAAAGATCTTACATAAAGGATTTCCATAAAGTATATGCAAACTCTTGGCATCCTTGGCCACTTCCTCGTCAGTACAGTAATGGGCGTAATACGGGATTAACATGCATGCAGTCGTAACCCAGTTAGCTGCAATAGTTGCATTGTGACGCGCCATCGCGTTCAGATATAAATGGGCCGTGTTAACAAACTGTACAGTACAATAAAACCGTTTACAATACGCACTCTGTGATGTTGAAATTCCGTAATTGCACCAATCTCGAGCGGATAAATGTAGGTACATACATACCTATGTTATAGGATTGTGAAGAACGAAATATATGTAGCTTACTTCCGCAAAAAACACAATATGCAAGATGCACCGCCCGCCCGTCCGCAAAAAATTGCACATGCCCACCACGAAAACACCAGTGCACAATACCTGCATCTAGCAAGACAGCAATACACCTTGCACCGTCCCCGATTAGATTACTCTACACGTGTTTCGCCCCAACCCGGGGCATCCTCAGGAGGTCAGGAGATAGTTCGTGCGAAAAACCAACACCAAATTTTTGGTGGTGTGCATGCATGTGCAATTTTTTGCGGGCGGGCGGGCGGTGCATCTTGCATATTGTGTTTTTTGCGGAAGTAAGCTACATAGGGTAGGTTGGTGTAAGATCGCGCGGGCGATAAGATTGCGCATACGTCATTACTCAGCAACGGTGGACCACACGCGGCCAACTTCAGTTGTGTTTTCATTGCTCCATGTGCCGGTGTGCGCTCCCAGAAAAAAATCGAATTCAGTGTAAAAACGGCGAGTCCAAGTGAGTTCAAAGTTTTTACAGCTTTCTGATCTAATATTTAGTCGTTTTGCAACTATGTCTGAGGCAAACTCTGACGGAATTACAATGTTTTTATGTTTGTTTTACTTTCGTTTACCATCAAGCGGTTGACTTTTGACATCGTATTTCAATAGCTTTCTAAGAGATGGCAGCACGATCTTGCTAAATTCAAAAATGGCCAGATGTGTAAGTTTGCGCACTACGGGGTTGTGTAAGTTTGCGCGCGTAATCTTACACGCGACTTTTTATTCTTGATCTACATTTTTGTAGATTAATGATTCTTATAATAAATATTAATTGGTTAATGGTTTTTATGTTAATTCGTTGCTTCCTTTTCTAATAGAATGTCCCGAAGACCACGAAAATCTAATCGAGAGCTATGCTTACCATCGATCATCGTAGCTGCACGTAAACGTATCGAAGATGGAGAAAGCAAAAGGCAAGTAGCGCTGTCTTTAGGGATGGCCGAGTCAACGCTAAGGTACCGGTTGCAGCAAGCACATTGTGCCACAAAACTGGGTAGATATGATACTACATTTAGCCCTGAAATCGAGAAAGGTTTTTGTGACCACTTGAAAACCCTGGATGAAATGTTTTTCGGCTTGACAGCCAAACAATTAAGAAGTGCAGCTTTTGAGTTTGCAGGAAAACATAAAATTCCTCATCGCTTTAACCTACATTCGAGAACTGCAGGAAAAGAGTGGTTTCGCGGATTTAAGAAGCGCCACCCCGAAATTTCTCTTCGACAACCGACTTCTACGAGCATTGCTCGAGCAATGGGGTTTAACAGGCCACAGGTAGAACGGTTTTATATAAAATTGTCGGTTTTAATGGACAAACACCAATTTCCACCGCAATCCATATACAACATGGATGAAACTGGCATTTCAACAGTTCCAAACCGACCACCCAGAGTGTTGTCCGTGAAAGGGAAACGCGCTGTAAACAAAATATCCAGTGCAGAAAGGGGCATTAATGTGACAGCTGTTAATGCTGTTTCTGCCACTGGAAATTTTATTCCCCCAGCTTTCATTTTCAAGCGGAAAAGGATGAAGCCTGAACTGATTGATGATGCACCGGCAGGATCTATTGGAATGGTGTCCGATTCTAGCTTCATCAACGGGGATCTTTTTATTGACTGGTTGTCGCATTTCAAAGATCACGCCAAGCCATCCAAAGACCAGCCTATTCTGCTAATTCTTGATAATCACACCTCACATTGCTCACTGAAAGCTATTGACTTTTACCGTCAAAACAATATCGTTGCTCTGACGCTACCACCTCACTGCAGTCATAAGATGCAACCCCTTGATCGGGGTTTCCACGGTGCTCTTAAAAAATACTATGCCAGTGAATGTGAAAAATGGCTCAGGAATCACCCAGGAAGGGCAATAACGACATTTCAGCTGACAATGATCTTCACACCGGCATTTTACAAAGCAGCAACTGTTGCTTGTGGGGTGGAAAGCTTCAGGTCTACTGGAATATGGCCTTGGAATCCAGATATTTTTACGGACGCTGATTTCATGGCAAGCACTGTCACTGAACGCGAGAACCCAGAAAGTAACAACACAATTGTGATCGAGCATGATGAGTTTTCTACTAAGAT
The DNA here is from genome assembly GCA_949710035.1 of Crambus lathoniellus. Lineage (NCBI taxonomy): Eukaryota > Metazoa > Arthropoda > Insecta > Lepidoptera > Crambidae > Crambus > Crambus lathoniellus. The sequence continues at coordinate 26,759,634 of OX453303.1, forward strand.
TCTGGTGGATGCAACAATAGAAGCTGAGGGAAGCGGTTCATCTCAAACAATATTAAAAACGACTCCAGTGAAAGACACGGTTGATAGCCTGATAGACTCTTCGGCAGAATGTGTGACAGCATTCTCGCGATCTGGCACAACAACCTACTCCACGGAAGACGTGGCTGGCTGCTCAGGAATATTTCAGCCTGGATCGCCGTTACCAAACTCAGGTGTCGGAAAAAGTCTCCATGTGAGTCCTTCGCTTGGAGATATTATACCAATTCCAAGGTCTGATTTTAAAAGAACGCTTAACAGGAAGCATAAACAAGCTGATGTCATTAGCAGTTCACCTTACAAGAATCAGCTGCAACAAGAGGTAGACAAAAGAGAGAAGCCTAATTTAAAAACCAATGCAAAACGAGTTAAGAAGGTATTCAAAAAACCAAAGTCTGCGCCGAAAAAGAAAATCTGGAAGTGTGGAGGATGCACTGAAGTCTTCAAAGAGCCTATTGTGGAAGACTGGATCGAGTGCGTTAAGTGCCAGGTGTGGTGGCACGAAAAATGCACTGATTACCTTGGTTTCGGACAATTTAAGTGTGATTTATGCAGGTAATTGGCCTGCGCAATTTTATCGCCCATAATGCGCAATGTTACACATCGGTATGTGTAAAATTGCGCAAGTGTTGATCTCCCATTATTCGTGTTTTAAGTAAAAAGTTATTATATTTGCTCAATTATAAATATTACAAATTGTTACCAGATAACTTAAGATAAAAAAATATTAAAGAAACTTGTGATTATTTCGTTTGTTTTATTTTTATGGCCGATTAATTAAAAACTGCGCAAACTTACACCAACCTACCCTATTTATATTTCATTCTTCAGAATGGTTAGGGACTTCCGCCAAGTGACGCCTGATTCAATAAAATTCTGTTATAGGATTTTGCATAGAAACTGTCAAAGTGTTACTGTCAAATATGTATTGATATTCAGTTCCATATACGACCGAAAGAGGCGTTATTCTGTTTTCATAATAATAGGTACGCTACTAATGCTCCTTTTTGAGATGTTTAAGATTTTGTATGAGAATCTGTAGTACTGCTACTGCCCACTAGAGGCGCTGTACAGATCTTCATATAAAATCTAATGGTAGGCCCACTGAACCAAAATGTTAAAGTCTTGTTATCACTTCTCAATGTGTGCGCAATGAAAACACTTCCACAAAAATAATTTAAAGAGAAAAGTCATATTTCCTATTGACATTTATTTGTTAGCGTTTTCCAGAATCAAATTACTTTTCGCGATCGCATCCCAATTCCCGACATTTGCTTGCCGATGCACGAATTCCTTCGTATAATGCTCTCGGCTTTTCGCATTGTTCAACAACCATCTCATATTACTTTACTTCGGTTGGGCGGCTTTCCTCAAAGCAGGTAGAAAGTAACCTTTTGCGGTGCAGTCAACTATTTGCGGTTGCCTCGGCGAGTGCAGCTCGTGAGGTCGCGTTACACCACCTGTAGTGCAACGAACCCACATGCACAATGACACTTGCACTCGTACGGTCTTTGTGATATCAAGTCCTTACCACAAAAGTGGATTTGATTTTTTTAATTCTTCTGTGGGCTAGACGTGGAATACTATTCATTCCTTCAAGGAGGTTGAAATGAAATGTTTCGATTCTTTTTCATAAATTGGCGAAAGAAAGATTTGGGTCAGAAATTGAACCATCAATTACTTCCGAATTTTCACTATTTTGTCTGTTAATCTTATTGGGTTATTAATATACTAGCCTTCCGCCCGCGGCTTCGCCCGCGTGGACTACACGAACATTATCCCGCGGGAATGTAATATTATAATATGTAAAGTGACAAAAAGTAGCCTCTTATGTCACTCTCCAGCTCCCAAACTAGGTATACCTTATAGTACAAGATACGGTATAGATAGGTACCCTGACCTCTACGCCTTAGCACTATTATTTATTCTGTGCCTCTATACCAGCGTTCACTTCTGCAGTACTTTCTTGGCTATTATCATTTATCACACAATCCATCCACTCCACCTTTTATTTGGTCTGGCCTTTCGAAGGGTCTGGCTCTCCCAATAACGAGTACCTTCCTACCTTCTTCACCGCATGCTTATTACATGGGAATTAAAACGCCAATCACTGTTAAGAGGCCCACTGTCCACGTAACCGCACGTCATGCGCACGCTTTCGTCAATGGGGGCAGTGATGGGTAATGGAAAAATTTCGGAATGAAAAGAAAAGAAAAAATGAAAAATTTCCAATATTTTTCCAATCTTTCAAATATTTTTCAAATATTGGAAAAAATGGGAAGTCGACCAAGATCAGAAAGTAAAACAAGATAACTACTTTTTATTTGTTACTTTTTATCAAAATACTTAAATTTCTCATTCCGTACCCTATTACTAAGACTGTTATTTATTATTTTTCTTAAAGACTTCTATGATTTCTTGCACAAGATTATACCGTTCATCACCGGTATACCGGTCAAGTTCATGCGAGATAAATTAACAAAACATTAAATTTGAAATTCTAATGTTCTCATTTTCTTCCGCTTTGTACTCTGGTTCTGTCATCACTGCCGCATCACAAAACTGTTTTTCTGAATTTGGGGTTTGTTTTTGGGATTCTTTAACTGTATAGATAAAGATAAGATAAGATAAAAATATTCTTTATTCACTTAGACATAATAAATATGTACTTATGAATCGTCAATATTTTCCTACCACCCATTCAATACAATATAATCCGGACTAGACCAACGTTGAGCGTACTGACTGTACTCATCTGGTTCTGATATGTACGTATCACTTCTAGGTAAGCTGCAATTTGGAGTATTGTCTTTTCCGGCGACTTCTGAAAGCTTTTTTTTTCTTTGAATGTAATCAGCATTTTCAGTGAATAAATTTTCTGATTCATTACGCATATTGTCAAAATTACAGTTCTTTTCAGTATCTGATTCACTATCTGAAGCTGGTATAATGGCTTTTATTGCATATATAACTGGAATATAGAAAATACAAATAATGATGATTTGTATATTCACAATGTTCAAGAGGACGATATCAGTCCACCAACTGAAGATTTACTGTTTGTAGATGCAGATAATGTACAAAATGTTGATGACGAATTCTTTTATGATGATCATGATTCAGATTTGGGTCATTCTACCGAATGACAAAAAAAATAAAATAAGTTTTATTTTTCACATAATCAAGTATTTATTGTTTTATTAGGATGAGTTGTGATATTATGATCGTTTTAAAAATATAGTCAGAGATCAATTGCCATTATATAATGAAAAAAATCAAACATTTTGATTTTATCACATCGACAGGGGTGATTTGTATTTCGACATGAGTGACATATTTTTCTATAAACTAGTAATTTAAGGTAATACAGCAAATAAGAATAGCTGGATCTTATTGTTTTTAGTGTCAATAGCTATAATATTTAATTAAAAATAGCAAAATTAGATAAATACATACCTAAAAAACTTAACATTATTATTCTACAGAAATGACGCAATCATAATATTTCTGTAGAACGAAAACTTAAATACTAAGAACATTAAAGGTTTTTATTAATTTCTTCATCTAAAGAATTAAAAGAGGAGCCATATCTACAAGTTGTTTTCGAGAGTCATTACAAATCGTCTCGCTTGTAGAGTAGGTTAGACGATTTTCAAACTCCTGAACTAGGCGGGTTAGCTCCTGAACTAACTCCGAAAAGGTACCGTAGACCACATTCATTCAATGCGGGAAGTTATACAGATGACCGAAAAGTGTAACTTGCTCCTTTGCTTGATGTTCGTGGATTAGAAGAAAGCCTTTGATTCGATCAAGACCTGGGCAGTGCTGCAGAGGGAAGAGGAGGGGCTAGTTGTGAGATGTTATTTTGCCGAAACTGTTCACAACTGCGATTTAGGATATTTTTAAGTTTATGGACTGGAACGGATACAGCATCAACATCATTGGCGTGTACCTCACACACCTGTGGTTTGCAGATGATGTAGTTCTTATGGCTAAGACCTTGGAAAACCTGAACACAATGCTCGAAGATCTCCTCAAAGGGTGGGTCTGAACTTAACTTACTTAAGATGATTTAGGTTTCTATACCCTTATTTACCCCCTGGGTTTGATTTTCGGAAAACTACGAAATGGGTTGCCTATTTGTTTTAAAAAGTAAGCCTACAAAGTTTCAAGTTGAAGTGTCTATTTTACCCCCTGATTTTTCATTCAAAATTTCACCCCTATTTCAACCTATTAGGGGTTGAATCATGTTCAGCGTGTTAAACATCAAAATAAATGCCATTTTTGCAATTGTCATCCCATAAAACCTCAATAACGACATCCATATCGATTTTTAGGTTTATTTATCCCATTTAACCTCTAAGGGGTTGATTTTCGAAAAAATACGAAATATGTGTTTGGTTATTTGTTTTACTTTCCGACCATAAACCTAAATAATAAAATTAATGAAGGACTTTCCAGATACAACATTTCATCCCCATTTTCACCCCTTCGGGGGTGGAATTGTCAAAAACGCTGACACAGGTAAATATTAATTTTAAATTGCCAGCCTAAATACAAATGTACCACATGAAATGCAATTAATAAATATTCTATTCTATTCTATTCAAAATTTGAAGATTAACTAACTAACTTCAAAACTGACGGTCTTTCATACAAACATTCATCCCCTATTTCACCCCCTTAGGGCTGGAATTTCCAAAAATCCTTTCTTAGTAGATGCTTACACTGTATAACGTATCTATGTGGAAAATTTGAAGTCTCTAGGTTCAGCGGTTTGGGCTGTGCGTTGATATCTCAGTCAGTCAGTCAGTCAGTCAGTCAGTCAGTCAATCAGTCAGGACTTTGAATTTTATATAGATAAAAAATCAACATTGGACGTAAGATTAACTAAAGCTGAAAGTATTCTTCTAATAGGAGATAAAATATAGAATCAATACAAAAGAAATCATCACATCTCTGGAAATTCATCACTTCTGTCGAAAGTAACACCGACAAAGTGACTTCTACAGAATTGATGTTTTGATATAAACACCTTAAAACCTTTGCTTAATTGTAGGTTTTAATAGCCAAATTCATTTAATGGTAATTTAGTTTATTCCAAAAATTACCATTAATATAAATAAGGCCGTATGCAAATTATATTTTTTAACTGTTTACTTACTTTTTTGTGTTGAGTACAGGAATTCGTCAAGATGGTAGATAAACTAACAAAATATTGTGAATAGGTTTCGTATGTAGATAAAATTTACGTAGTTGCGAGATATTTCAAGCAAACAAAAATTTTGCGTTTCGGTAGAATGACCCATTTGGATTCAGATTAATCTCAGGATTCAGTACTCAGAGAGATTAATCATGAGTGACGTAATTATATATGTTTATGTCGTATAAAATAAACCATTGTACATGAATTTGTATTAAAATATAACTTAGCACATTTGTATTTTTTTAAACAACATGTAAAGCCATTCAACCCTTTGAATTTCAACTTATTATGAACCATATTTTATATTTACTATTTCATTTTAACTAATAATTTCGATAAAAAGATATTTTTCCATTATTTTTCCAATTTTTCATTTTTTCTGAAAAATTAATTGAAAAATTTCCGAGTTTTGAAATTTTTCGGAAAATTACCCATCACTAAATGGGGGGTAATCTCGAAAGCTTAAAGCAGATGGCGCTAGTGAGTTTGGAGGTCATTCTATCTGTCAAACTCTGTTTATTTCTATGAAAATATTGATAAGAATACTTCTTATGTGAAATTAATATGCCTCAGTGTTGTGCTCATCGAGAACATCGGGACACAGGTTTCCCAAAGATAAACAGTTGAGAAAAAGTGGATCGTAGCTATAAGAAGAGATAAATTTTAATATGAGCCAACAATACATGCACGAATTTGCAATAAACATTTTGTTCAAACGGATTACACAATGCCACTAGATTCTGCTGTAGAAAATCGTAATAAGTAGTGTGTATTTGTTACAGAGATAGTATTTAATAAACAAACAGGAATACACAGACTGATTTTTACAAGCTTTTTATTAACTTGCCATGTTAGTTAGTTAGTTAGTTAGTATGTTGGTTAGTGAGGGACAAATCTTGCAAGCCTAATTTGACCCACTTCCCAGTGTCCGATGGAGCTGAAATTTTGTATACAGGTTTGGTTCAGATGACAATACAATATTAAAGTACAGTCAGCAAAAAAGCTTGTCATTAAAATGAGATTTTTACTAAAAACTTACTTTATTTAGCTCTAACATAACCTCAATTTTGTTTTGAACTAAATTTTTGTTTTATTTACGCATCACGAAACGAACACTCAGAAAGGATTCCTTACATTTTCCATCTGTGACTAATTCATCAATGCCAATCGCACCAGAGCCATGCAATGAGATAACTGTGATATTCAGAGGATGATTATTCAAGTTTACCTTTCGATGAGGTCTTCCTTTTTCCCAGCTATTCTTGCACTTCTTCTTGCTAATTCCTTTTTTAATTCATTTACAGTCCAAGAACCGTATTTTTCTGCCATTTTTCACAAAACAAATAGTCAAAACTACAAATACCATACTCGCTCTATGGAGCTGTCAAAATGAGTTGACTCCCAACTACACTAGCGCCACCATCGGGAGAAAAGGCGGACATACCTGCCATTGATGATTGCATGACGATTGCAAGACGAATGCTTGCATCTTACCACTTGTTCTGTGCATCTTACGTAGAAAAAATCAAACCTGTGTCCGTCCACGTTGCGGCAGTGTTGCGGCAGCCTCTCGTCATGCGTTCGTCATGCGGTGCGCGCGGCTCCGTGGAGTGTGGACACAGTTTTGATTGTTTCTACGCAAGGATGCAAGCGTTCGTCATGCAATCGTCAATTATTATTGATGAAAGCATGCGCATGACGTGCGGTTACGTGGACAGTAGGCCTAAGTCATATTAGAACTCCTTTCTTACCCGCTTTTTATTAGGGTTCCGTAGCCGAATGGCAAAAAACGGAACCCTTATAGATTCGTCAAGTCTGCCTGTCTGTCTGTCTGTCTGTCCGTCCGTCCGTCCGTATGTCACAGCCACTTTATTCCAAAACTATTAAGACTTCACAGTTAGAACTTGGTAGACAGATGTATTCTATAAACCGCTTTACGATTCTAAAACAAAAATTAAAAAAAAAATAATAATAAGGGTGTCTCTCTATACATGGAACTGAAACTGAAAAATATTTTTTTAATCAAATATATTCGTGTAGGGTATCTATAGATAGGTCTTTAAAAATGACATGAAGGCTTCTCAAATCGTTTTTCCTCAAAGTTGATATTTTGAAAGATAGAGCCTTCCAAAGAGGTAAAATATGTGTCCCCCCCTCTAAATTTTGAAATAAAAGAGTGAAAAATCTAGAAAAAATATATGCTGTAGAACTTAATAAAAACTTTCAACGAAAATTGGTTTGAATGAGATATAGTGTGTACTTTTTGAGATATAATACATTTTCGAAAACTGCAAATGTAACTTTGTCATTCATACAAACTCTATGAAAACCAAAGTTAAATTTAGCTGACGAAAAATTATAGTCGAATTTTGGCTAGGTTTAAGCAATAGGTACGTTAAGTGGGTACGGAACCCTTCATGGGCGAGTCCAACTCGCACTTGGCCGATTTTTTTCATTAACTTTCACTCATTCCTACCACAGTTTTTCAAGACATCGCCTAAAGCTTCACCAACCCTCCCCAATGGGGGTCGATTGACTTTCTCCGCGCATCCCGCAGTGACGTCACGACCTCACGGCCTGAACTGGGTCAAATGGCCCCGCATTTGGGGCAAGCTTGCACCGTGAACTGCATTTCGGCTGATAATCGATGCTCAACCGAGCAAAATGGTATCTGTGACAAATGCCAAAACTTTAGGGATTTAACAACTGGGCTGGGATATTGGAGTAGGTACTTATAGGTAATATAAGGAAATGTTATTTACCGAAGAATCTGTTATTAGAAAAACTAAACTAATAATTGTAACGTTTGTCCTAAGTAACATTAGTTTAGTTTCAATAAATATGATGTGTTATCAATTTGTAATACTTACTTGGTATTGGTATCTAAGTGTTATTTGATATTTCCGTCTTTACTTATCGTTTTTACTCGCCTCTCCCGCCAGCTTGCCTCGTTTCGCTCCGCAGCTCGCTCGCCTCTTCCGCAAGATCGCCTCATTTCGCCCGACAGTTTGCTCGCCTCTCCTGCCAGCACGCTCGCCGCTTCCGCCAGTTCGATCGTCTCTTCCGCCAGATCGCTCGCCTCTTCGGCCAGCTCGCAAGCATCACGACTCCTGCGCCCGCTTGCTCGCCTCTCCCGCCAGCTCGCTTCTCCCGCCAGCTGCCTCGCTTCGAACGGCTGCTCGCTCACTAGCTGGCGGTGTGGCCCACGCTATCTGTGCCCACGCTAGAAGAGGCTGCTTAATTATTTTAAAAAACTTTCTGAAACTTCTCCTGAAACAATAACTTTAATGAAACCGATTTTACTTTTGTCGTTTGACAACGTTCCAAATCGTGTACCCAAGTAGGTACATACCGCATAGGAAGTTTAAAAACTAAGCTTTCTTATTTACTCTGTTTTCTTACTTCATTTGTAAATTGGAACCCTTTAAGGTTGTGTAGGACTAGAAATAAAGGAAACCTGAAAAATATTAAGGGGAAATAAAAGTTTACACCTGAACTTAAAAAAAAACTGTATTTTCTTATTTTTTTAAAACACACCTATAATAAAATACAGGTTGGTACCTAATTAATTTAAACATAACCACAGAGAATACTTCAAATATTTTTACCTGTACTACCTACTTACATAACAGTATTTTAAAGGTACGAGTATGTTAAGTAGGTATAGTTATTGTTGTTTTGAACATTTTATCGCCTATTCATCTCTTTAATTCCGAGGGCAATATCCTACAACGGTTTTGTTCTCTAAGACAAATCTTATGTGAAGCAATTAATTTCTTTTAATTAGGTTCTCTGTTATGATTATGACCCGCCTAACTGTTCCCATTGTGGTTAAGATAATTAACGCGTTTTCGGTGGGTTTATCTAAATATTTGTTTGTCAGGTGCAAAAAACTTATGACTTGACATCTGCTGACCTCTGAAAGCGATTTGAATAACCAATTGAGTAAGTATTATTTAATGCTTTTCAATTTGCTGCAGTCAGGGGGCTGTGGCTTCGACTGGGCTGCTGCGAATCTGTACGTATAGCGCCTCTGGCGGGCAGTAGGGGAACTAGTAATTTATAGAAAAATGGAAAATAAAGTATTTAGAAAATATCGACCCGTCTCACAACTATCTCCGATGGGACATAGGGGATAGTTGTGAGACGGGTCGATATTTTCTAAATACTTTATTTTTCATTTTTCTATGATAGAAATTGCATTGTGAATGCAAAAAAAAAGTAAAAATTTAGTAATTTATATACAAAATTGTCATTCACTGTACAATAACCGGTAAAAATACTCATGGATAAGGGGCTCGTCTGAAAACAATGATAGATAATAAATACTTACATTTATGCAACCACAGAACTGAGTAGGTAGTTGTGTAGATTGTGTACCTACGTGGAAGTTTTCCTTGGGGCTTTTCGTGCAATTACGTGACAATGCAGTATTTTACTGCCCCTGAATAAAAGTAGGCAGCTTTATTGGCCAATATGACAATGTTAGACCTATAAATAAAAATAAATCGCTATGCTAAGCGCAAAACATGACACAAGCTAAACGGATTTGGATAAAACGTTGCATACGTTGCCCATGACTCGGATTAGGTTATATAAAGGGTGCATTTTGTTCTGATTTTCGTACGAGAAAGGGCACGATGCGGGTGGAGCACGGGAGGCCAAAGATACCTAAATATAAGTTGTCAAACATAAAAGATTTTCGCGCGCGGTTTCACCCGCGTAGACTAAGACCCGTGCCCAGCCGTGGGATAAAAAGAAGCCTAAGATGTCACTCAGGGATAACATTCTAATGGTGAAAGAATTTTTTAAATCGGTTCTGTACTTAGTTCCAAAGATCACCCCCCTAAAACCTCACAAATTCTACCTCTTTAAAATATTAGTACCTAAGTATAGAAAAAAAAATTATTCCTTTATCGTGCTTAGCTTGTGATCCTAGCGTTTCGTCTTCAACGTGCTATTATCTATATCTTTTATTCACGGATCAATTGCCCTACAAATTTCTGTCAAACAGCTAGGTGAGGGTAACAGGGCAATCAATTATTGACGGCTAGTCTTGGAAAAAGGGGCTAGCGGTAATTGGAAATATACTGTGGAGAACGCTCTTTATAGGAGGATTGTGTACCAAGCGGTCTCCATACCATACAAACGGCGATAACGTTTTCCACCCTCTAAACCTTAACATACAGCAATTAATTTTCAGTATGTTGTTAAAATGCACCTAAGAACTAGGGCTGTACGTTTTCTTTTTTTAAATATTTATCATAGATTTTTAAATATTTGCATTTTAGTGATTTCATACAAAACAAAAAAGTACTAATATCTTCAAATCTACCATGAATATAAAAAAAAAAACAAAACGTACAGCCCTAGTTCTCAAAGCATACATACCTATACATACCTACCTAATACATACCCTAGCCTAGGGCCATGCATGGGAATATTTCCTGTGACACTAGTGGTACCTACACTGCCCGGCATTTATCTTGAACTAACCCATAGGCAAAACAACCTGCGCAGTAGCAATATTTAGTACAAATTTTCTTCTGCGCAGATTTTATTATCTATGGTTTGGTTCAAGATAATTGCCCAGACGTGTATCAGAGTAGTATCACTGGAAATGTTCTATTTCCCGTCTCGCACTACCAGTACCTAGTGTCACGGGAAACTAAAATTTCCCATGGCACTCACTAACTGGCAGTTCAGTGCATGCGGTGCCAAGGGCAACAAAGGGGCTGGCATTGGCAACGCCACAGATTACTTAACAGTTACATACTAGCAACGCTAGCCTAGGGCCATGGGAATATTTCCTGTGACAATACTGGCAACAAAGTTGTGTCACTGGAAATGTTCTATTTCCCGTCTTGCACTACCAGTAGTGTCACGGGAAACTAAAATTTCCCATGGCACTCACTTACTGGCAGTGCAAGCGGTGCCACGGACAACAAAGGGGCTGGTATTGGCAACGCCACAGATTACTAAATAGTTACTAGCAACGCAACGCCCTTGTAGAAGCTGGGGATTTCTATTGCGTTTATATTAACTACATTTCTACTTTGTTGATATAGATATTTTCCACACTATAATCTCTTATTATTAAACAATCTTAAATCAAGTGATTTAACTCTTGCCATTGCCAAACTTACATTGAAATTTATGTGTTTACATTCTTCTGTCTGATGTGGAAGCATTCCAGAAAAGAGTAATTGTACCTACTTAGTTTTAAGTTTGATCTCGTGTATTCTGAGTTATCCAAATGCAAGATATTTATCGGATACGAAAGAACTGTAGCTTTTTTGCTCGGACTAAAAAAGGTAAAAAAAAAATTGTGGTTGAACTGACCAGATAGCATATTACAACGACACTGAGTAAACGAATAAAATAGTTTTCGTGTTGCCTTTGCATACTCGTATAGATACCTATTAAGAACAGTATTCAATAAAATACCATTGTCCACAAGACGCTGGTTTTAATAAATCTAATTTCTGTTAAGTCGCTATTAATAAAACTTATCGTATCTTTCTTCCGTGATAGCGATAAAAGAGAGTCAATACAAAAAGTCTTTATTTCAAACTCTACAACTGGGCACCGTGAGTCATATGTTTACCTATAATAAGACCCTATGCTTGTGTACCAACCAATCCTTTATTCCCAGTCACGTACCACAGTTCAACGCCACTTGCCACAAACAAAAGAAAATGATAAAAACATTCACCAGTTGAATTCGCAACCATTTCCGCTGATACGAACCACGAACGAAGGAGACATTTTTAAGTAACCTAAAATCTAAATTTCAATGCCTCGACCCATATGCACATACCCTACTAACCGAAAAAAAGAAATACCTAGACGTCATTAATTTTCTTTCCGAAAACGAAAATCGTATTCAATAGGTTTCTTGTCTGTCGCTTAACTTAACTGAAACATGAGTCATTAATTTCTGTACATTAGTGCCTTTCTGTGAAAGCCAATAGTAGAAAACAGTTTTTTATACGGAAAAGCCTTTTTATTTTATTCGGAAAGCGAAATAGCTTTTCCGAATTTTCGGTTGAACTAGTAAATACCGTTGCTTACTTCCTTTTTGTGTTACATTAAGTTATACTCTCTCTAGCCGCCTCTGTGGTCTAGTGGTACACACCACCAGTCAGACCCAGAGGTCCCGGGTTTCCCATTCATATTATTTTAGATTTGGTTGGTGGTAGAACTTGTTCTTAGTTTGGCTGGCTAGCTACCACCATCTTATCTAAGTCTGACGCCATAACAGCGATGTTTATAGCATTGTTGTGTTCCGGCAGTTAGCCAGTTCCTGGTTGAGCATTCTGGGAGTAGTGCGCTTCTACCTTCAGCCTTATCTTTACTTAACATCAGGTGTGATGAAGGCTGAATAAAACCGTCTTGTGAATTAAAAAAAGAACAAGATTTCGAGTCGTTAAACTTCTACTAGCCGGGGCCGCATCCGTCACCAGCTTAGCGTCACAGACACGTGCTAACTAAACAAAACAATATGTTTTACACGTCCTCATTTTCACGCTCATTTTGTGTAGGTAACATACAAAAATTTGGCACAACCACCGGCTAAGGTCATTTGGTTTGACTTAAACATGTGTCACATCCGGACATTGTCTTTTTGTCTACAACGTAAAAATTGTAAACTTATTGGAAATTCAGGACGCCCCGTGTGTGTACCTACATGAATGATGCCTCATTCATGCCTTGGCCTTGTAAGTCTATTGCAGTCGTTAATAATGGCATATAAAAGTGTCTACACTGGAATTTTTGAGGCGTTACTGGTTTCCAATTAAAGAAATCATTCGATTGCAACTTTAGGATGACCAGAATATTTTTTTAACCCTAATATAGTTTTTAAGACCCTGGCATGACTGTGAGCTGCTTATATCCGTTGTATAGCTTTTCTACAACCTATTGTTGTGGTGCCTATTCTTGCGAATAAAACAAAGCATTGGTTGCTCAATAATATTTAAAAATGCACCCTATTGGTTGTACCTTTAAACTTCAAATTCCTGAGTATAATATAGTCTAAGATACGTTATGGAATTTCTACCATCATCTGTTATTTAATTCTATTTCTATTTTAATGAAGAAAATATGCTGGAAAGTGTTTAATTTGATACATCGCACATGGGTTGCCTATCTTATTATCCTTCCTGATTTCTTCCATGATGTAAAAAAATAAAATATAAGAAAAATCAATGTAGGTAAGTAGGTACCTAAGTACATTTGATTTGTATTCAAAATGTAAATGCTAAAATATTTCTACAGTTCTCGAGTAATAACAAAGCAGTCTGACAATCTTCAAGCAGGAGTACCTATCCTAACATTTATTATTCACGTTAAGTATCGGTATTCATACCTTAGCATGAATGGACGGAAACGTATTTCGAGTCCACATTACTGATGCCAACATTTGTCCAACTGACGATATTTGTGAGTCGACATTAATTTGGCAACTATTCTTATACATCTGGGGTGCAACCGGGAGATATAATATGTTTATTTACAACGATCTTTAGCAATAATGCAAACCATGCAAATATTGTCCTACTTCCTACTAATATTATAAATGTGAAAGTTTAGATGTTTGGATGTTTGGATGTTTGGATGTTTAGATGTTTGGATGTTTGTTACTCAATCACGCCAAAACGGCTGAACGGATTTGGCTGAAATTTGGGACACAGATACTTTGTAGCTTGGAGAGGAACATAGGCTACTTTTAATCCCGGAAAAATGTCACATTCCTGCGGGATAACATCGTGTAGTACACGCGGGCGAAGCCGCGGGCGGAAAGCTAGTAATATTATGAATGTGAAAGTTTGGATGTTTGTTACTCAATCACGCCAAAACGGCTGAACGGATTTGGCTGAAATTTGGGACATAGATTGTTCGGAAAAGATCGACGTTTCTGAACGCGTCTCTAATGTCACGTCAAATTGACATTTGGCTGTCACTTGAAGTTGACAGTGACACTTGATTGAAATTCTTGTTAGAAAAATGTCGGATTAATTTTTGCTGAATTGTTAAAAAATCGCTCGTGTTGTATATGCCTGGCATATCGAGCCTGAATTGAATCCGGAATTATCTATTTGATCCCGTGTTGTACGACCAAGATTTGACGCCACCTTGACGAGTGGCCGGTCGCGAATACTTTTCTACCACGCGTTGTTGTAGGGACAATATATCTTGATAAGCAAGCCCCGCGTGTGTTATCGTGTAGTGCTGAAGCGCCCAGTGTCTTGGGACCGTTGTGTTGTGTTGGTTTTGTGAGTAGGGTGACGAATTGGTAAGGTCTGCAGAAGAAGAAGAACTACAGGGGCGCGCGCGTCCCCTTACACCACTTCTGCCTTGGAGACGTTCGACACACAGACCCGTATGTAACCTCACCTTACTTTAAATTAAGTCACTGTGTATCGCAGTCCAATTGTTCAGTTACATCCCGGCTGAAACCTAGTTTTTGTCCGGAGTCTACATTAGTAATACCAGCTTCCACTGCGCTAGCTGATTCCGCGGTATAGGCAGGGGTGTACTGAACATTTCTTGGTAGCCAAGAGCGTAGTTTGAAGGCCTGAGAGGCCCACGCCAAAACGTTGTATTAATCAGTGCCGTTTTGATGACCCAGTCTGGTCCGGACTAGATTAATTTGTACTTGTAAATGGTAATTAACTTGCATTTGAAAAGTAAAGGGCATTCCTTTGTTATTGGTTCCATGTCTTGTAATTAATTGTCATGTATTGAAGTTCCAAAGTGTAAACAGATGCCTTTCTTTGCTCATAATAATTATTATTCAGTTTTGTTAGCAAATTTGAGTTGTGAATATTGACAAGTTTGTTGCTAAAATAATAGCTAATAAAAGGTTAGCTAATGAGTTTGCACTCAATACTTAGTGAAACTTAAATGATTTGGGACATTGTTTACACATTGAAACTCATTGAAACTTGTGCTTTGAAATAATTAAAATTAATTTGTTGTATGTTGATATCCAAGTGAATTTCAATAGTCAGTGATTTTGAGTGAATTTCAATAGTCAGTGAGTTTTGTTGTTTTCTGATAACCTCCAAATATTTAAGAGTTTGTGTCATTATAAATACTTTGTTGTTGTAATATTGGAATTTTGTGGTTAGTAATAACCTCCAAATATTGGAGATTTTGTGTTATAGTGAATATTTTGAATTTGTTGTTTTTGTTGATAAATTTGTGACGTTACAATGACGGCCTCCTCTGCTAAAGCCAAAATACGTTCTGAGTTACGTTGGTTAGCTTCTGCGGTTGCGTTGTTGGATCGACCGGATAGAACGGAGGCCTTGTTGAACAGATACGTAGATCTGCCCATACGTTTGGCTGTTGTTGATGAGCAGTATGCCTTATTTTTGGAAAGGACTGTTGAGGCCGAGGTGGAAATGCGACAAGAAGTCGGTTTGGATGTGGACCAGTGTTATGATTTTGCGGACAGAATTACCCAGGTGGCTCGGCCTTTGCAAGTGGCAAGAGAGAATGAACCGAGCCCGTCCCCGGTCACATCTAGGAGTATGCCCCCTCTCTTTGCTAGATTGGCCCCCTTAGACTTAAGGCGTTTTGCTGGTCGTCTAGAGGACTGGGAGGGCTTTATTAATATTTTTGATAGTCTGGTACATGCCCGGGATGATTTGACCCAGGGCCAGAAGTTAGCGTACTTGTTATCCGTGTTGGAAGGGGAGGCCCTTGAATCGGTTCAACATTTGGCCCCCTCGGATGAAAACTACCCTATTGCTAGGGATTTGATTGCCCGTCGGTACCAGAACGTACGACGTCTGGCGGACAACCATGTTGCCGCCGTTTTGAATTTACCCCGCGTTGCCAGCGTGATGCACTTGAGAGTGGCTTTGTTGAATCCGCTGTTGGTTGCATACAACGCATTAAAAAACTTAAAACTCCCAGTGGAGCAGTGGTCGTTTTTGTTACTGCACATTGTCCTGGGAAAGTTGCCGGACTCTGTTAAGGTCCGTTTTGAGCAGCAGTATGGTGGGGATAGTGCGACTTATCTGCCACCCTTCTCGGACCTCTTGACGTTCCTGGAAGGAGAAAGTAGACTGGCAGATAATTCCTCTCTGGCCGGTCCTATGGGACCCGAACGACCTGTGCCACAGAGTAGATCCCCCACCGGACCCCCCCGTAGGGGGCGTATGGCCCCTCGCGCGCCCGGCCGCTATGCCGCCGTCCAGGAGACCGCCCGCTGCTTGTACTGTCGGGAACCGGGTCACAGCACGACCCGTTGTGATAAGTTCCTCGACCAGCGCGTCCAAGGCCGTCGAGCGATCGCGCGACAACGGACATGGTGCTACTCGTGCTTGGGCCTGCACATGCAGCGCGAATGTACCCAAGCGCACCCATGCCGCTTTTGTAAGGGCAACCACCATCCCCTCCTCTGCATGAACAGCCCAGAGGGCGGCGGAGCGCCGCAGCGTGTCGCTGCAGGATCACCTCGTATGGGTGGGGGTCTCGGACCCCCCGCGGTGTTTGCATCCCGCAGCAGTTCTAGTGGCCACCAGAGTGGCCCCAGACGCTCTCCGCCACGTTTGGACCCTCAAACGGGCGGGGGTCCCAGGGACCCCCCCATGGGAAACCGATCCCCAAGGATGGGGATGAGTTATGCGGGCGTTGCCGGAGGTCGTAGAGGCCCCCCGCGACGTTTTGAGCCTCGCACGGGCGGGGGTCCCACGGACCCCCCCATGGGAAATCGGTCCCCAACTAGGGGGTTCGATTTTGCGAGCGATGCGGGAGGTCGTAGAAGCCCCCCGCGACGTTTTGAGCCTCGCACAGCCGGGGGTCCCCGGGACCCCCCTTCTGAAAATCGGTCACCGTGCCCCCGCGACTATGGGGCGACGTACACGGTGGGTGATAGGCACCGATTCTCGCCGCCGCTCGCCGAATACCCGCGTTTGGAGCGGCGCCCGCCCCGTCTTCAAGGGGCCGGGAGATATGACCCGCCTGATACCGGGCGAATTGGACGGAGGCAGTATGTGGGAGATTGGGACCCACTGGATCGCTATGAGCGACCCCCTTACCATGGGGGGACGTCTGGGGACCCCACATACTAGCAATCAACGTGTTTACGGTCGATTGTAGCCACCCCTCCAGAGACCGTTTTGTTGCCCACGGCCTCTGTGCTTGTCAGGGGATTGAATGGCGACCTTGTGGAAGTTCGCGCCTTGTTGGATTCCGGTGCTCAGGGGTGTGTTGTGTCATCTTGGTTAGTTAGGCGGTTGGGCCTCAAGGTGCACCCCCACACGGAAGGCGTGAGAGGTGTTGGCGATGTGAAAGTCCCCGGGTTGTTAGGGCATGTTGACTTCACATTTACCTCACGTAATAAGTCCACGCCAGGCATTAATACCTCGGCGATTGTGTTGGACACAGTGGTTGGCCGTCAACCTTCTGTTGACTTGGGACCGAGTATGTTGTCTTTGGTGTCTGATTCCCCACTCGCCGATCCAAATTTCTTCCGCCCAGGCCCGATTGATGCTCTCCTTGGAGCCGATGTCCTGGGGCGAGTTTTGTTGACGGGGAAGCGAGTTTTGCAGCCAGATGGCTTGGTAGCTCTGCAGACGACACTCGGTACAGTTGTGATGGGCCCTGCTCGCCGCGTTTTGGATTCCCTTGATGAGGATCGCGGCCTTGTTTTTAATGTGTCTCTCTCCGAAGTGGTGCAGAAGTTTTGGGAGGTTGAGGAACCTCCACCAGCCCCGCGGGTCGACCCAGTAGCGGATGAATGCGAGTTGTATTACCAGAATAACACTGGTCGCCTCCGCTCTGGTCGTTTGATCACCCGTCTCCCCTTTCGTGCCGGCCGACCTCCTCTGGGCGAATCCCGACCGCTAGCGGAACGTAGGCTAGTGGCGATGGAGCGTCGCATGAGCAAGGATCCGGTCTTCCGCCAGAAGTATGTTGAATTCATGCGGGAGTATGAGGAGTTAGGGCACATGTCCGTGAGCGATTTGGATTGGCGCTCCGTTGAGCACTTCTTTTTGCCGCACCACGCCGTTTTGAAATCCGGAAAGATTCGGGTGGTCTTTGACGGTTCGGCTCCCACCTCTACTGGAGCGTCCTTGAACCAGTGTCTGCATGTAGGTCCCAAGCTGCACACGGAGATCTCAGACATTTTGACCAACTTCCGGCGGCACCAAATTGTATTTATGACTGACATCCGGATGATGTTCAGACAAACGGTCATCCGTCCAGAGGATAGGAGGTACCAATTGATTTTGTGGAGAGAGAGTCCTAGGGACCCCTTGTTGATTTATGAATTGAATACGAATACGTAGGGTTGGGCTTCGAGCCCGTTTGTTGCGATTCGTTCTTTGTTGGAGTTGGCCGAGAAGGAGCGCTTGAGATACCCTCGCGCCTCCGCCATTTTGGCCAGTGACGTCTATGTGGATGACATTTGCACGGGCGCCTCATCTGTCTCAGAGGCGATTGTCCTGAGAGACGAACTCACCGCCCTTTTGAAGTCGGGAGGTTACGAGTTGAGGAAATGGATATCCAACTCGCCTGATGTACTGGTAGGTTTGCCCGAAGAGCACCAGCAGGACCCCCACCTATTCGAAAATGTTGATAATCCCCATGTGGTGACCGTCCTTGGCGTACAGTACAAACCGGTCTCTGACACGTTCACTTATTGTGTGGATTTACGACCACCGAAAGTCTGGACCAAGCGTTTAGTATTGTCTACTGTCGCACGTACCTTTGACCCCAATGGGTGGATTTGCCCCGTGCTGTTTATGGCCAAGTGTTTCTTGCAACGGTTATGGGCTTCGGGTGTGTCGTGGGATGAACCCCTCTCGGACGAGTTACTCCGAGATTGGTCGAGCTTCGTTTCATCCCTCCCCGAGATTAATGAAGTGCATTTGCCGAGGCTATTCCTCCCTTCTGAAAATTGTAAAGTTACTCTTCACGGCTTTTCCGATGCCTCCGAACGTGGATTTGCTGCGGCCGTGTACCTCCGCACCGTTACTGTTGACGGAGTTGTTGCTGTGCATCTGGTGATAGCGAAAAGCAAAGTCGCTCCCCTTCGGACTCGTCATACGATCCCGAGGTTGGAATTGTGTGGAGCTGCCCTCCTAATGCGTTTGTTGAACCACGTATGGCTCACATTAGGTCGATCTATTGCGATACAAGAGGTTTATGCTTGGACGGACAGTCAGGTCGTCCTTTGTTGGTTGAAGGCTCCGGCGCACACCTTGGACGTGTTTGTGGCCAATCGAGTGTCGCAGATTTGTAATTCCGACATCGAGTTGATTTGGAGACACGTGCCGGGAACCATGAATCCCGCGGATTGTGCGTCTCGGGGTTGTGTAGCCCCAACCCTAATTAACCACCCCCTCTGGTGGGGCCCACAGTGGTTGATGCGGCCTGAGTCGGAGTGGCCGCCCTCTCCAGCGTTGTCGAACGTAGCCGTTCCTGATATGCGGGCATGCGTCCTGGAGACTAACCCCGCCGGGGAAAAGGATTTGTTGTTGGATCGGTACAGCTCCTTACAGAAGCTGCTTGGTGTTACCGCTTGGATCAGACGTTTTGCGTACAATTGCAGAAACCCACGCGCGAGGCGTGATTCGTCGGTTCTCACTCCGGACGAGCGTAGGGACGCGCTCTTGTTTTGGGTCCGGAGAGTACAAGCTGATAGTTTTGAGTCCGAGATTGAAATTTTGCGTTTAGGCCGTCGCAAGTTGAAGGGCGCGGTATCGCGATTGAATCCCTTCCTGGACGAGAGTGGGCTTTTGCGAGTCGGCGGAAGACTTCGAAATGCGAACCTGCCGTATGGAGCTCGTCACCCCCTTTTGTTACCTAAAGCCGGACATTTGACTCAACTGATAATAACAGATCGCCATGTGAATGCACAACATGCTGGCTGTAATGCTTTGTTGGCCATTTTGCAGCGTGAATTTTGGATTTTGTCTGCTCGTCGAGCCATTCGCACTGTGGTTTTCCGTTGCCTGCCTTGTTATCGATTGAAGGCCGCGACCATGCAGCCCCAGATGGGTGATTTGCCTGCTGATCGCGTCACGGAATGTAGAGCGTTTGCCGGAGTCGCCACCGACTTCGCCGGTCCCTTTACTGTAAAGGCTTCGAGACTGCGTAATGCTAAAACCTATAAGGCGTACTTGTGCGTGTTTGTGTGTTTGTCCACCAAGGCTGTCCATTTGGAAATTGTCTCGGAATTGTCTACCGAAGCCTTTGTCGCCGCCTTGAGCAGATTTGTTTCCCGTAGAGGACTGCCGACATTGATACGTTCCGATTGTGGTACTAATTATAAGGGAACGTGTAATTATCTTAAGGAAGTAGTTAAGTTTTTTGTTGATAATAAAATAGACATTGGAACCACCCTCTCCCGGCGTGGGATAATCTGGAAGTTTAGCCCTCCAGCTTGTCCGACCTGGGGAGGAATTTTTGAAGCTTGTGTAAAGGCTGCCAAGACACACTTGCGTCGCGTGATTGGAGAAACTATTCTCACGTTTGAGGAACTTGATACGGTATTTTGTAAAATTGAGGCCGTCCTCAACTCGCGACCCTTGTGCCCGTTGTCTTCGGACCCGAATGACCTGGAAGCGTTGACCCCAGGTCATTTCTTGATCGGACAGCCCCTTTTGGCTTTGCCTGAATATCCGATTCAGGATGTAGGATCCCATCGTTTGTCGCGATACCAACTTTTGAGACAGATGTC
This sequence comes from Crambus lathoniellus, assembly GCA_949710035.1. Lineage (NCBI taxonomy): Eukaryota > Metazoa > Arthropoda > Insecta > Lepidoptera > Crambidae > Crambus > Crambus lathoniellus. The sequence continues at coordinate 26,780,582 of OX453303.1, forward strand.
CCAAAACTTCTGGGCACGTTGGTCGATGGAGTATTTGCATATCCTACAACAGCGCGTGAAGTGGACAGATAAAACCACCCCACCCCAGACTGGCGACCTCGTGTTGATTAAGGATGCTAACCTGCCGCCCCTATGTTGGCGAAGGGGGCGCATTGTTAAACTTTACCCCGGAACTGACGGAGTTCCTCGTTTTGCTGAGGTTTTGGTTCGAGATTCGGTTTTGAAGAGAGCAGTTAGTGGGCTCTCCCGATTACCCGTAGAATGACGTACCGTTCTTAACGGTCCGGGGCGGGGGGATGTTCGGAAAAGATCGACGTTTCTGAACGCGTCTCTAATGTCACGTCAAATTGACATTTGGCTGTCACTTGAAGTTGACAGTGACACTTGATTGAAATTCTTGTTAGAAAAATGTCGGATTAATTTTTGCTGAATTGTTAAAAAATCGCTCGTGTTGTATATGCCTGGCATATCGAGCCTGAATTGAATCCGGAATTATCTATTTGATCCCGTGTTGTACGACCAAGATTTGACGCCACCTTGACGAGTGGCCGGTCGCGAATACTTTTCTACCACGCGTTGTTGTAGGGACAATATATCTTGATAAGCAAGCCCCGCGTGTGTTATCGTGTAGTGCTGAAGCGCCCAGTGTCTTGGGACCGTTGTGTTGTGTTGGTTTTGTGAGTAGGGTGACGAATTGGTAAGGTCTGCAGAAGAAGAAGAACTACAGGGGCGCGCGCGTCCCCTTACACCACTTCTGCCTTGGAGACGTTCGACACACAGACCCGTATGTAACCTCACCTTACTTTAAATTAAGTCACTGTGTATCGCAGTCCAATTGTTCAGTTACATCCCGGCTGAAACCTAGTTTTTGTCCGGGGTCTATATTAGTAATACCAGCTTCCACTGCGCTAGCTGATTCCGCGGTATAGGCAGGGGTGTACTGAACATAGATACTTTATAGTCTGGAGAGGAACATAGGCTTTTTGTCCCGGAAAAATATCACACTCCCGCGGGATAACGTCGTGTAGTTCACGCGGGCGAAGCCGCGAGCGGAAAGCTACCTTATTATTATACCTTATATTAATAACAATAAATAAGCCAACAGGAACCATGCAAATATTGTTAGCCAGAAAACAAACTTCTTGAAATAAATCCATTTTATAGAAATTCCTAATATAAAATTCATGATAAATTAAGAACTAAAAGCAACAAAACATTTCGAAATGAAAATAGTTACAAACATTTATCTAAATGGCATGTTTTACGGATTCCATTTTGTTTTCTTACAACCTATCATGACTGCGCAGCTCTAAGAAACCACAAATTACAGTAGGATTCCCGCAAAAATTTTGTGTTTATGTAGGGCAGGCGTACCGGTTTTGGCCACTGTACCGGTTTTGGCCACTTTTTGCTCTAAAAGTTTTCTAAACAACTTCTAGCCATTTTTGATAAAAGCAATTACAATAAGGTATTTTAAGGTAATAATAACAATCGTTAGAATTTCTTATGTCATAAGATTTTTTTTCAATAAATTCCATTTTCTGTTTGAAAAAATGTTTTATATGAAAATATTAAGAAATTTGTTTTGGATGAAATACTTTATAAACCTTTGTTTTTTACAATTAAATTGTTGTTTTGCAATTGACTGGTTTCTAGCGCATTAGAATATATTGATTTTACCTGGGTTTGGTTTTGATTTTTCGCAATACTTACAAAAGTTTAACTATCAGTAAGTGGCCAAAACCGGTACATTTGGCACCTCTCACACATTGTGTGTAATATAAAAAAAACTATTTTACTTTTATAAATTTGAAAAATGTATTTTTAAAGCTAGATAAATTATCTTTATTTTAAGATATAATTTGTGTCTTAAATACCTAAGACCAATTAGTACTTAGTGCTTAAAAGTAAAAAAATCCTTAAAGTGGCCACAAAGGGTACCTCTGCCCTACTTTCTGTTGGTAGGATATTCTGTGAACTTTGTTTTCGCAACAGTTACCAATATCTACAGTTTAGGTTTATTTGGTATGGGAACATTCCACTTATAGACTTACGTTATACATGCCTATTACAGTCTCCCTCTTATCTGCATTTAGTCCAGTCAGTCCAGTCGTAATGACCCTTCATTACGATTTGACTGTCGTTCTAAAATACTTTTTTGTTGCTTTTTTAAGCCATTGTAGGTAGTGAAATTTGTTTTTTGCCGACTTTCGAAAAACAAGCGAAAATCGTAGGTACTTGTAGAGCGTTTTTAGACCAACAATTCGCCTGCAAATCGCAATCTCTCAAGGTTTGAAAGAAAGGTTGAAAGCTCACCATCTCAACTTTGCTTTAAGGCATGTAAAAATTTTACATTTTATTTTAAATACGCGGACCTTAAATTAATTAAAACAAATTAAGCTTTCGCCGATAAGTTAAGCTAACTAACTAGACTAAAGTAAAAATTTCACCAAATTAACTGGCACAAAATTGCCTGTCTTTCTCATATTAAAGACATCAGTAAACACACGCATTAAATCTCATGGTAGGAATATCTTTACGAGCCACACTAGATTTAAACCGGCTGTGTTGCAAGAGGAAGGGAAGATTGCGTGACCCAATTTCAATATCAAATGGGCTAGTGTTGTAGGATGTAGCAAAGCAAAATAAATACATCTAGTTTTCGACAGATCTGTTTGTTCACTTGTATCCTTCGATCAACAGAACTAGGTGTTATTGTTGATCGAAGCATGTATCACATAATTTACGGTTTTAGGTACATAGCGATGTGAACGAATTACCAAACCGAACTGAAGATGTGCCGAAGAGGCTGACTAAAGTCAAAACAATTAGGGCAGGCGTACCGGTTTTGGTCACTGTACCGGTTTTGGCCACTTTTTGCTCTAAAAGTTTTCTAAACAACTTTTAGCCATTTTTGATAAAGGCAATTAAAATAAGGTATTTTAAGGTAATAATAACAACCGTTAGAATTCCTTATGTCATACGATTTTTTTTCAATAAATTCCATTTTCTGTTTGAAAAAATGTTTTGTATGAAAATTTTAAGAAATTTGTTTTGGATGAAATACTTTATAAACCTTTGTTTTTTACAATTAAATTGTTGTTTTGCAATTGACTAGTTTCTAGCGCATTAGAATATATTGATTTTACCTGGGTTTGGTTTCGATTTTTCGCAATACTTACAAAAGTTTAACTATCAGTAAGTGGCCAAAACCGATACATTTGGCACCTCTCACACATTGTGTGTAATATAAAAAAAACTATTTTACTTTTATAAAATTTACCTTTAAAGGTAGATAAATTATCTATAATTTAAGATATAATTTGTGTCTTCAATACCTAAGACCATTTAGTACTTAGTGCTTAAAAGTAAAAAAATCCTTAAAGTGGCCACAAAGCTACTCTGCCCTACCTATACATATAGTGAAATGTGTTCAGCTATTGTCTGTGTGTAATGCAGTAGAGTTTTATTACGTCTTACCACATACCTACACCCAGACCCGAGGAAATATTGAAAAGTTCGTATTTCAATATTTACCCGAGCGGGAATCTAACCCGGAACCCCCAGAGATAAGGCATCTTGAAAACCGATCCGATGGGTACACTACTCAGCCACGGAGGTCGTCGATAAATAATATATTATATTATTTAACGACCGATTTGGCGCAGGGGTACGCTACCTGCCTTTCTGCGCCAGAGGTCTCGGGCTCGATTCCCGAACAAGACAAATATTTGTGTGCATGAACATGTCTATTTGTCTTGGCCTGGGTGTTATATGTATATTAAGTATGTATTTACAAACAAAAAGTATTTAAGTAGGTATATATTATCCGTTATCAAGTTCACGTAGACACAGTTTCTTAAGAAATTTACTATGGGGTGTGATTGTAAGCAAATATTTATTTATTTGGCCCGCTGCGCCGCTGGAGTTTATTTAGACTTCACATCACAAGATCCTGTATATTACAGTGGCAGAGTGGCACAATCTTTTCTGTTCCGGTGACAGCGGCGCTAGGTACGTTTTTCTTTTTCTTTGAAGCCATATCCGGCCCTGACTTCTAAGACCTTCAGCCACCAGCAGCGCTATGGTTGGACATCAACTTGACAGCAAAATGTCATTAAAAAAAACACGCTAGTTTCACATTTTGACCACCGGAACAGAAAAGTTTGTGGCACTGTACTGGTTTTGTTCAAATCATCTTATCATAATAATATGAAACTCGGAGCTCGGCGCGGAAAATTTCATACTGAAGCCTAGGTACATCTTATTAAATGTATGCAGAGCAGGCAGACCATGTTTTAGTTAGATGACAAGACGAATAGGCGCTAATCATGTTAAAGTTTAAATAGGCTTCGTACACGTTACAAGCTTACTACTTGTTTACGGAGAAAAACAAAAATAGAATAGGTACTTACCTTCGCAGAATACGAATATGCTCATATAATTCGTATTCCGCGCGTCTAGCTGCCTCCGCGTCTCGTCATAAGCCCGATGTGATGTTATTTTTCCCTAACATTTTTCCCCAAGTTAAGAATAACTGGTAACCTGGTGGCCCTTAAATAAAATCGACTGACATTTTCACGGGGCCCTGTTCAATTTAACATGAGACAGTGATGGTGCCTTGATGGAGGTCGGCGTTACGTCACAGAATAAATAAGTTACGTCACGTCACAATGTTTTTTTTTTATTTTGAACTCCGATTTTTTTATCGACTTTTAAATATGAGGTTTTTCTGATTATTATTTTACCCATTTTTCGTCCGATGTGGGCCGATATGTTTTTCTTTTCGTTTCAAATACTTTACGTGCCCTACATGAATCGGGTCAGTGAATTTTTATCATTCTTAAAATCATGAATAAATAGACGATATATTATTTAAAACGCCAGGCGTAAGCTTTGAGCCGAGCGAGTGTCACTAGCAAAATAACACCATCACCAAATAACGTGGCAGGTGCCACAAGCACAAGTAGATAGGTAGTAAATTGTAAACAAGGTTGAAGTTGAAAATGAATTAACTACCTACGAGTATTAGAAAAATTCGGCCAAGTGCGAGTTGAGTTGGACTCGCCCATAGTGGGTTCCGTACCAAAATTCCACTATCATTTTTCTTCAGCAAAATTTATCTTTGTTTTTCGTACTGCTTGTTTGTTGTTTCATGAATGAAAAAGTTACATTTTGCGGTTTTTGAAAATGTGTTATATCTCTAAAAGTACTTGCTAATTTGGTTTAAACCACATTTTTCACTCTTTTATTTCAAAAGTTAGAAGGGGGACACACATTTTACCATTTTGGTAGGCTCTATCTTTCAAAAGGTTGACTTTGGCAAAAAATGGTTTGAGAAACCTTTATTTTATTTATTTATTTTTATTTAACTTTTGTACAAAATACACACAGTAAAATATACAAGGCGGACTTAATACTAAAAGTATTCTCTGCCAGTCAACCTTTGGGAAACAGAGAACAACGAATGCGGTACAAAACCTACTAATACATGCTATATATACACACTAAAATAAACAAATATCAAAAAATATAATATAGATAGATAAATACTTATATTTTATTTATATAAATAATAAAAATATAATTCAAATACATGCAGTAAATAAATATATAAAAAATACATAAAATAATATACTACATACTAAAGGGATTAAATCAAAAGTGAAATAAATACATCGATGATGATGATGAGCTTATGATGTAAGAACTACGAGTTCAAGCCATCCAGTAGAAAAAGGCGAGCATTCTTTTTAAAAGAGAATTTACTGGGAGACCTCCTGATAGCATCAGGAAGGAGGTTCCAAAGACGCAGGGCATGCAGAGTGAAAGACTCAGACATATAGCCAGAATGAAAGAGAGGTGTACTGAGAGAGAGAGAGTTTGTGGAGCGAAGAGGGCGATCATGAGAATCGCAAAGAAACTGGAAATTAGATTTTAGGTATTCAGGGGAATTTGGATTGGTGAGGATGGAATAGAGCGTACAGAGCAACCTTAGTTGTCGGCGCTGACGGATGGGGAGCCACTTAAGCTGTGACCGGTATGAGGAAATGTGATCAAATTTGCGAAGAGAGAAGATGAAACGAATAGCGTTATTGAGAAGCCGGTCCAGCTTGTTTAAAAGATCTTCATTCAGATCTGGATAACACACGTCAGCGTAATCAAGGAGTGGAAGGATAAGAGAGTTGACGAGAGTGATCTTGGTTTTTACAGGGAGAAAGTTCCTAAACCTATTCAGAAAACGTAACGAATAATGGACTACTCGACTCACCTCGGAGACTTGTGGTATCCAACTGAGCGTCGAATCAATGTGCAGGCCTAAGTTCTTGACGCTGGTGCAAAGAGGTATGATGGTGTTATTCAGAGTAACAGTTGGAATTGCGCTCATGTCAATTTTAGCGATCTGCTTAGATCCGCCCACCACCATAGCCTGGCATTTTGTCGGGTTCACCGCTATCCCAAAACAGGATGACCAGTTGTTAACGGCTTGTAGTGAACAGTTAATTTGGGAAATAGCTTTTGTAAGTAAATATAATTTGGTTAATTTTATGTCATTTTTAAAGACCTATCTATAGAACTAACTAGATTGTCTGTCCCAGATAAACTTAGTGGTCAAATCAACCACCTCGAGTGTAATGTTCCAAATATTAAGTTAAAGTTTAGTTAAGACCCACCCTTTGCGGCGATCTTGAAGCGTTGTTTTCAGGTCTTCCAAGGTCTTAGCCATAAGAAATACATCATCTGCAAATCGCAGGTTTGTTAGGTACTCTCCAATGGTGTTGATGCTGTATTCTCTTTTAGTCCAGAAACTCAAAAATATCCTCAATCGCAGTTGTGAACAGTTCCGGAGAAATAACGTCTCTCTGCCTGTAATTGGATTAGATTAGATTAGCGAAGAGACTGCAGCACTGCCCAGGGGACCTACCGCCCAAGCACCGTCGGCTTGAAGCCGATTACGACGCATCGTGCCGTCCTTGTCATGCCATACCAAATGTGTTAAGACATGACAAGGATGGCACGATGCGTCGTAATCGTAATCAAGCCGACGGCGCTTAGGCGGTAGGGGGGCTGGTCTGGATCGAATCAAACGCTTTCTCATAATCCACGAACGCCAAGCAAAGGAGCAAGTTCCACACTTCGGCCTTCTGTATAACTTCCCGCAGCGTATAAATGTGGTATATATGATACCTTTTCGGAACCCGGCTTGTTCAGGAGTACGGAAATCGTCTAACCTGCAATGCAAGTGAGACGAATTGTAGACTTTCGAAAACAACTTGTAGAAATGGCTTTTCTCTTGTTTTAATTCTTCAGATGAAGGAAATGATTAATACATTTAATGTTCTTACTATTCAAGTTTTAGTTCTACAGAAGTATTATGATTGCGTCATTTCTGTAGAATAATATTATTGATTTTTTAGGTATGTTTTGATTTAATTTTGTTATTTGCAATGAGATATTAAGGCTATTGACACTAGAAGCAATAAAATCCAGCTAATATTTATTGCTGTAGGTATTACTTAAAATTACTAGTTTACATAGAAAAAATGTCACTCATTTCGAAATACAAGTCACCCCTGTCGATGCGATAAAATCAAAATGTGTGACTTTTTCATCTATACAAATACTTACTTAAATAAAATTGGACTATCTGTTTGTAATATTAAATTAACCGCTTTTTATATATATTAAAAATTGGAGTGTCTGTTTGTAATATTAAATTAACCGCTTTTTACTATATATACCAAAATAACATTTTTTATCATTTTTGTCTGTTTGTCTGTCTGTTTGTTTCGGCTAATCTCTGAAACGGCTGGACCGATTTTGACGGGACTTTCACTGGCAGGTAGCTGATGTAATAAGGAGTAACTTAGGATAGTTACTTTTTATCCCGATATTCCCACAGGAACGGGAACCACGCGGGTGAAACCGCGAGCGGCCGCTAGTTATACATTATACTTAATGGTAATTGATCTCCGACTATATTTTTTTTACACACATTTTACCACTTTGGAAATCTCTATCTTTCAAAAGATTAACTTTGACCAAAAATTATTTGAGAAACCTTTATAATTGTCATTTTTAAAGACCTATCTATAGATACCCCACACCACACGAATATGTTTGTTAAAAAAAAAACGTTTCAGTTCCTAACAGTTCAGTTCGGACAGACAGACAGTTATGACGGAACCCTAAAAATCGACCCGTCTCACAACTAGTTCCGATACTTCCGATGGAGTCCGACTTCCTAGCTCAGTGGTTAGCGTATTCGTAGTGAAAGGTCGTGAGTTCGTGTCCCATCGGAGCTAGTGAGACGCGCAGATTTTTTCTTACACTTGATTTTCAATAATAAAAATTGCATTGTGAATTGGATCATATGTTGTACACTTTCTCAGCTCAACTCTCACTGGCGAAAAGTCGAAGGGTCAATCGTAGTGTCTTATCTCTTGAGCCTTGGCGCAGTCCTACCAGGTATATTCATAGTAATATTCGTAATGCTCATACCCAGTAAACTCAAGTTAACTAAGAACAGTTACACGCCTTATGTGTAATTCAATATAGTGTATTATGTGACATAGATTTTCGTGTACAACCGTAAATTAAGGTTTCGGAAGCCTCATAAAGGGTCTCGATAAGTTTCAACTTGCAACTGTACCTATCAGTACAATAACGTATGAGAAAGTTTAAGTTAATGTTAAGTTTTAGATAATGCGTTAAAAGGATCAGTGCTGGCCTGGCCCCCAGTGAAAAAAAATTAACCTTGACGAGTTTCTTGCCTTGCCGGTTCTTCTCCAAGGTCTCCCGCCGTAGGGTAGCGTAGCTGCTTCGACGTTCACAAGTGCTGTATCAGCCTAAACTGAATAAAGTTATTCATTTTCATTTTCAGTGGCTTAATATGCCATGTTTGACAGTTGCCAGGATTTCAAAACACTTTTTTTTATTCACAGCGTGCACTTATAAGCTTATGTTAAGTTAAAATAAAGCTGTGGGTGGAATCGCACTACTCCCGAAGTCCTCAACCTTTTGGGGACTGGCTAGGCTATCTATCTCTAACTGCCGGTACACAAAAATGCTAAAAAACATCGTTGTATATGGCGTCTTTAGATTCCTAATAGTTCCTGTGATCATTGCGACTTCGGCCGCGTGTGATCCAGTTTGATCTGTATTCTTTTTGGGACGTTTAATGTGAATCAAATCAAGAATTCTAAGTCTTGAACTCACCTCTCTTTTAGAGATAGGTAATAAATAACAAAGTGCTGAAAGGAGGAAGTGTTGATAGCCCAGCATCGACATACTTTAGATATCGCTGATCAAACGCACTACGAAAACCACAATTTAGTACTTACTTACATTGCTAACTTTAACTTTTTAACTTTTTTTGACGACCGATTTGGCGCAGGGGTAGGCTACCTGCCTTCTGCGCCAGAGGTCTCGGGTTCGATTCCCGAACAAGACAAATATTTGTGTGCATGAACATGTCTATTTGTCTTGGTCTGGGTGTTTTCTATGTATATTAAGTATGTATTTACAAACAAAAAGTATTTAAGTATATATTTATCCGTTATCAAGTTTTCCATGATACAGTTTCTTAATGAAATTAACATGGGCTTAGATAATTGGTGTGAATGTAAGAAGTTATTTATTTATTATTTATTTATTTTATTGCTTATTTACATGTGAAAGGAGACCAAGTGTTTTAAATATTACTGAAACAATTTGCATTGTGTTTTGTGAATTTACAACAATGTGTTAATATTTACAAAAGATTGCTACGCATATTTTATTATTTAATAGTGGTTCCTTTACGTGAAAATAAAGCTGTTGAATCGCACTACTCCCGAAGTCGTCAACCTTTGAGGGACTGATTACCTATCTCTAACTGCCGGAACACAAAAATGCTGAAAACATAGTTGTATATGGCGTCTTTAGATTCCTAATAGTTCCTGTGATCATTGCGACTTCGTCCGCGTATGATCCAGTTTGATCTGTTCTGTATCCTTGTTGGGACGTTTGATGTGATTCCAGAATTCTAAGTCTTGAACTCACCTCTCTAAAACGCTTTTAGAGATAGGTAATAAATAACAAAGTGCTGAAAGGAGGAAGTGTTGATAGCCCAGCATCGACATACTTTAGATATCGCCGATCAAACGCACTACGAAAACCACAATTTAGTACTTACTTACATTGCTAACTTTAACTTTTTACTGAAACAATTGCATTGTGTTTTGTGAATTTACAACATTGTGTTAAGTCCTACTAATATTATAAATGTGAAAGTTTAGATGTTTGGATGTTTGGATGTTTGGATGTTTGTTACTCAATCACGCCAAAACGGCTAAACGGATTTGGCTGAAATTTGGAACACAGATACTTTGTAGCCTGGAGAGAAACATAGGCTACTTTTTATCCCGGAAAAATGTCACATTCCCGCGGGATAACGTCGTGTAGTCCACGCGGGCGAAGCCGCGGGCGGAAAGCTAGTACTAAATAATTACCTATTTACACAAGCAAGATTTGCTACGCATATTTTATTATTTAATAGTGGCTCCTCGCGGTTTTACCCGCGTGGTAGGTACCCGTTCTCGTGGGAATATCGGGATAAAATATAGCTTAAGTCAATCTGGAAGAATGTAGCTTTCTACTGGTGAAAGAGTTTTCAAAATCGGTCCAGTAGTTTTTGTGTTTATTCGTTACAAACAACAAAAATACAAATATTTCCTCTTTATAATATTACTATAGATAACTAAACTAGGTCGTTGTTATCTTATCTATCCATACTAATATCATAAATGTGAAAGTGTGTTTGTGATCTTTAATATGGAGATAATTTGGGAGCTTGAGTACGTTAGTACTATTATATATTCTGTGGCTTGAGAGTGGATATAGGTTACCTTTTATTCCGGAAAAACAGCAGGTTCCCGCGGGATATCGTCGTGTACCTAGTTCACGCGGGCGACGCCGCGGGCAGAAAGGCTATTTTAACTAATTTTGATTTCATAGTGTTATCAACTACAGTACTTTCCTCGCTATTTACTGTAGCCGTTTATTGCGCGATAACATACAGTCTGGCTATAATACTATGATAAAACAACACGTGTTGATGTTTATAAACAATTAGATAAGATGTAAATGTAAGACAAGTACAGACGTTAGTAGACATCGGTCAATATTGAGGTTTGTGTAGGTAAGCAATATGTGCAAATAACAGTGTTTTCCTTGTGTTTTCATAAGTCGGATTACATGAGATGTTATATTATGTTGTATAGATTTGTTTTCCTTCAGTACATTCGACAGCACAACATGGAAATATGGATAAACTTGATCTTGAGCGCGTTGTTATACCTATCTGAAGTAATCTTTTATTCCTTATTGATTTTTGTAATTTTATGTATTACTAGCGGATCCTCGCTGTTTTGGAAACATCGGGATGAAATATTATGCCTATGTCCCTCGGGAAGAATATAATTGTATAATGGTTAATAGTAGATTGTATTACAAGGGAGCAAAATAACATATTTACGGCGAGGGCGCTATTTTAAATCCAGAGCGCAGTGAAGGATTCTAGAGTAGAATCCTGAACGCAGCGAGGGATTAAATATACGTCGCCCGAGATGAAAATAATTTTGCGGCCGAGTAATACACTCTACTTTTCATTTCGAATATAAGGAAAGTAAATACACTCTGCTTTTCATCCCCCTGTATAAGAAAAGCAATAAAGACAACTAAAACTATCTAGAAAAATAAAAGAAAGGTGGCGGGGGGGCTTCGCTTTTTCTATTTTTTTCTATAATAGGGATATAAAAAATTGAAGTTTAGAAATAACAAAAAAAAAATTTGAAGAAAAAAAAATTTTGAATAAGTACTTAAAGTAAAAAAAAATTTTTGCACAAAAAATTTTTTTTTCATCTCTCAGATTCGGAAAGTGATGTATATTTAAACTGAGCAGCGGGTCCAAAACTATCCGTTTCACCCTAGGGTGGAAATGAATTTTAAGAATAGAACTGAATTTGGTTACAGTCAACCATAGAGTTACCTCATCGGCAATGAAAAAGTTTTCAACAAATTTTGTATGGGGACGGGACTTGCAAAATATTTTTTTATTTTTTATAAAAACGAGAATATCTCAAAAACGGTGCGTCTCGTAGCGTAGCTAAAATCTTACATAATTTTCAACCCCCTATGGTACTCCGGAGATAGTTTGGAGGCATCCGATAGACATATAAAGAATTTTTTTTTGTTCAAAAATTTTTGATTTACTTATTAAAAAAAATTTTTTTGTTCTAAAATTTTTTTTGTTATTTCAAAACTTTATATTTTTTTTATATTCCTATTATAGAAAAAACAGAGAAAGCGAAGCCCCCCGCCTCCTTTCTTTTATTTTTCAAGATAGTTTTAGTTGTCTTTATTGCTTTTCTTATAGAGGGGGTTGAAAAGCAGAGTGTATTACTCGGCCGCAAAATTATTTTCATCTCGGGCGACGTATATTGAATCCCTCGCTGCGTTCAGGATTCTACTCTAGAATCCGTCACTGCGCTCTGGATTCAAAATAGCGTCCTCGCCGTAAATATGTTATTTTGCTCCCTTGTAATACAATCTACTATTATATGTCTATCGGATGCCTCCTAGCTATCTCCGGAGTACTATAGGGGGTTGAAAATTTTCTTAGATTTTAGCTACGCTACGAGACGCACCGTTATATATATAAACCGTTAAGAATACGAGATATTCTCGTTTTTAAAAATAAAAAACAATTTTGCAAGTTTCGTCCCCATACAAAATTAGTTGAAAACTTTTTCATTGCCGATGAGGTAACTCTATGGTTGACTGTAACCAAATTCAGTTTTATTCTTAAAATTCATTTCCACCCTAGGGTGAAACGGATAATTTTGGACCCGCTGCTCAGTTTAAATATACATCACTTTCCGAATCTGAGAGATGAAAAGAATTTTCTAAATCGGTCCAGTAGTTTCGGAGTCTATTCAATTCAAACGAACAATCAAATCTTTTCTCTTTATAATACATATAAGTATAGATATTTATTTTATATGATTGATTTGTATATAGGTAGATTAGATAGGTACTTATGACTCTTGTGCAGGAAACGTCGGTATGGGTTTTCTTTTCATTACACAGCAGCGTTAGGTACCTGATATTCTATCTAATAAGTAAATGATGCTTGTTAAATATTAGTAAGTATACCAGACACATATAAAATATATATAAATAAAAATGAACGTTGCTAAGCGCAAAACTCAAGAAGGGCTGGACCAATTTCGGCAAAATTTTTAAAGTGAAAACTTCTTAACTCCTCCTCCTCCTAACTCCGCGGGATAACGTCACGTAGAGTATGCGGGCAAAACCGCGGGCGGAAGGCTAGTTACATAATAAAAATGCGTCAGTTAAAGTTTTGACAAGAATAAGCAGACGGCACAGGTTTTCCCAAATTATCATTTAAAGATTCCCAAGAATGATTCCAAGGTGTCCTGTGAAGTCGTTGACTCCCATCGGATGGTTTACCAAAAAGTCATGAACTGTAAACATTAATATTAGCAGAATCGTTAGTAAATCATATACAGTCAGCTCTTTGGCAATCGTTCCGCGATGGCAGCGCTCTCGACTCGCGTGTATTTTTAGTATTTGTGACGCATATTGCAAGTCGGAAGTCACTGTTTACTCCCGAGTACCTACTATCGATAGAGAATCGAGATGACAGAGTCAAAAATTCGCTCAAACACGCGTGTGATCGTGGCTCCGATGATAAACGGCATGGGCGTTGCTGGGCGTAGCTCTTTGTCTCGCAACTTTATAAGTTGCCCAGTTGACCATTAATTTTGATGACTAAGACACAACCGTTTTGCTCCTGACAGCTTTATCACGATCTTGGATGACGGTTCAAGCACTTTTTTGAATACGTGATACGAATTTAGTTATCTTATTGTCTCCGTTAACCCGCCGAGTACCAGGGCCGCATGACCACAAAGCGTTATACGCATTTGGCATCACTCATACCAACTCTAAGCGGTTTTTATTCTGCATTGAGCAGATTGAGCTGCAGCAATCTGGCGTTCACAGGCCGTCGATCCTGCAGTTACTACATCGACCTTGTCTGCCCATTGCCGTTCAGCTTTAATAAGCAAAGATTTACAGTCCTTTATCAATTACCAAGATTGCTCGCGCAGTTTACCAGGGAGTATTACTTACAATCTTACTGGAATAGTTTTATTATTCCAGTTCCTGACACGCTGCTTTGAAAGTAGGGCAAAGTTATTTAGAGCATTCACCATTTCGGGTGCCAGTTGCAGGGTGTGTAGGACGAGTGTGGATACAGCTAGCTAGTTGCTGAATATAATAAAATTCCGCTGTGTTTTGCGGTTATCGTTATTGAAACACGGGTTACACGGGTTGCATAAACAAGAGGCGTCATCTTGAGCAGATGCTGACAGAGGCAACGATGACAGGAGAGCATTGGCAGGGCGCCTGTGACCTAGGCCGCGAGGTCAACTCGGGTCATGTTCCAGCCTTAACTGGGTCACAGGTTATTGCTTCGCCGCGCGCCAATGGGAACCAAAATAAACCTCTCTGATTTATGAGTAGACTGAAATGTAGCTTTAGCTTTAGAGTTCTGTGCATTGTAAATATGCATTGCGGTTTATGACAACTGAACATTGTTCAGCGAATGGCACTATTGCGGAGTTGTTTTAAATTGGTACTAGGAATAATTTAAAGTGCTTGTAGTCTGTGGCTTTGGAGTAGGTACTAAGAACTCATAGTCCTACTGGTCCTACTATCCTACTAAAATACGAGGGGTACTCTGAAATTTTTGCGTAACTAACATTCGAAATTCAAACATTTATGAGCGGCCAGGAGCGCAAAACTTTCAGTGTGCCCTACCTATGTAGGTAGATACCTTATTATAAATGTGAAAGTTTAGATGTTTGAATGTTTGTTGCTGAATCACGCCAAAACGGCTGAACGGATTTGGCTGAAATTTGGGGACACAGATATTTCGTAGCCTGGATAGGAACATAGCATAGGCTACTTTTTATCCCGAAAAATTTCACATTCCACAGATGACGTCGTGTAATCCATAGCCGCGTGCGGAAAGCTAGAGTCGATAAAGATAACTGTAGATTTGTGTTGCCGTCTGTTTAGTATTATTTATTCTGTGTCTGTTTCGTAAGATGCAGGTGAAACTGAGGGCAGCGGAGCGGGTCGCTCGGGGGGGCGTGCTGAATTCGGAATATGGGTCGCGGCTTTTTGCCTTTCTTTCAAAGCGGAAGCGTGCCTTTATTGTTTATAGCCCTTTCATCTTTTTCATTTAACTCGAGCACGAGCATTGAAGGGCGTTATAATAGATTATGAATACATAGAATACCGACGCCATTTGCAGAGTCATGGCTGCTAATCAAGGCAATTGAAACTTGATACGAAAATAGCACGCTCATATTATTCGATTCGAGGTAAAGTAACTGACTTGTGTGTGCCTATTTAATATAAATTATTCATACTGAAGTAGTTACTAATTATGAAAAGCCTCATTTGTTTTGCTACGTTTATTTCTGTCAACGAGTTAGGGTAAGGTAGCTATATTGGTTTAGTTAATTACATTTTAGCATGATTTCAAATAAAGTTTTGTATGTAATCTCTATCCTGATAATTTTAAGGGTTATAGTAGGTCACAGTTTAAGGTTTTATTTCATTAAGGATTAAAAGTTGTTACCCTTTTTTTATAGTGAGGGCAAATACAGTCTTTTCGTATACCGCTAACGGCATGTAGGTATGTTTATTCAAACACATTGATCACGAAACTTACCTAATTCAAACTTCAAAATACCTACCTACTAAGATCTAAAATACTAAATTACAATTAATAAATATGCATGTATGCATTCACTGCGTATAATTATGTTGTTGCTATATTACAAATATTTTTGTCCTATCCTTTGTTTTTTTCTTATAGAGTTTAGACTTCACTGTCTCAACCACTTGGGCCAAGGGATATTGATCGGGGAATGCTCCCCGCAAAATACGTTCCGTCCGTTCAATCAAATCAGTCAGACGCTCAGTTGGCACTTGGTTGACATAACTATGTCGGAATGTGCAAGGGAATAAATAAATAATTAAATAAATATTTTCTTACAATCACACCAAATATCTAAGCCCGTAGTTAATTTCTAAAGAAACTGTGTCTACGTGAACTTGATAACGGATAAATATATAGGTACTTAAATACTTTTTTCTTTGTAAATACATATTAGCAATAATTTTTAACCATTGTATAAGTGAAGGGGTCTTTCCTAATTTAATGAAGAATAGTAAATATTATTCCTCTGTTTAAAGCTGGTGACAAAAGTGACCAAGCAAATTTTAGACCTACATCCATACTAAGTACCAGCAATAAGTAAAATATTTAAGAAATTAATTTATGCTCAACTTTTAGAATATTTTAAATTAAATAGTATACTGCATGAGAAACAGTTTGGTTTTTCAAAAGGTAAAAGTACAACTGATGCTGGGGTTGCATTTCTAAAACATGTAAGTACTTACTTGATGCCTGGAAGGACAAGCAAGATGTAATCGCTATTTTCTGTGACCTTTCCAAGGCATTCGATTGTGTTGATCACCAAACACTATTAAGGAAGTTAAAACATTATGGTGTTTCTGAAATGTCAGTAAGCCTTATGCATTCATATCTGTATGAAAGAACTCAGAAGGTAGTTATTAATAAAACTGAGTCTACCGGAGCTCCCATTACTATGGGCGTACCCCAAGGATCAATATTGGGCCCTCTGTTGTTTTTAATATACTTACATAAATGACCTTCCTTACTACGCGAAGAATTTATGTGAGACAGTGCTATTTGCCGATGATACATCTCTAGTCTTTAAAGCAGATAGAGGTGATGACTGTTCTGACGAAGTAAAAAGTGCTCTTTCAAAAGTGTCACATTGGTTTAATAGTAATAATTTATCATTAAACTCAAATAAAACTAAGTGTTTAAAATTTTCGTTACCTAATGTAAGACAAGTTGATTTTCATATTAGACTAGACGGCGATATGGTCGAATTCATTAACAATACCAAATTTCTAGGTATTATATTAGACTCGCGACTACAATGGGATCCTCATATCGAAGCCTTGGCGAGTAGACTCAGTTCGGCCGCATTCGCAGTTAAGAAAATAAGGCTCTTAACCGATATTGAAACGGCTAGAATAGTCGTATTTTAGTTATTTTCATAGTGTTATGTCCTACGGCCTTTTGTTGTGGGGCTCAGCCGCTAACATCCAAAGTATATTCGTGCTCCAAAAAAGGGCTATTCGCGCCATGTACAACCTCCGATCGAGAGATTCTTTAAGAGATCTATTTAAAGAAATAAACATTTTAACTGTTGCAGGACAATACATCTATGAAAATATAATTTATGTGAAAAAGTATTATAATACATTTGTAAAGCAGAGCGATATTCATCGCTTTAACACAAGAAATAAAGATAAACTTGTCGTTCCCAAGTTTAGGCTAAAAAAATCCAGAGCCTCATTTCTGGGGAAAAGCATAGCCTTTTTTAATAAAGTTCCACAGCATATAATTGAACTACCATTGCATAAATTTAAATGCTACATTAAAGAGACGCTTATGAGCAAAGGATACTATAAAGTAGACGATTATTTGAATGACCGCAATGCATGGTCATGATGTAACACATAACATAATCACTGTTTAATATGATGTATTTTTATACTAAGCAATTGTTCTATTAGTAACGATATGTATATTTTTTTTTGAAATGTCGTTACCTAACTGAGAAACGCTGGCAAGTTTCTTGCGCCCATTCTTCTTGTCAGTTAAAAAAGGAGTGCCACTGGCATCCTCCTCCTCCCTGCTCCATCATCAGACCCTCGCCACCAAGTGTAACGAATAGGTCTCATGAGAACGAAACAAATGAGCCTAAGCTCGAGGGGTTTCCTAATGGTCATTAAGGAGTGCCACTGGCATCCTCCCTGCTACTCCATTATCATACCCTCACCACTAAGTGTAACGAATAGTCACATCAGAACGAAACAAATGAGCCATAACTGGGTGTCCTAGCAGCCGTTGAAGAGTTCTATTGCCAACCTCTTGACTCCATTAACAGATCAGCTCAGCAGATGGTAGTGAATTATTGAATTGTCATTGAATTCCTATAAACTTGCAAAGTTTCAAACCGATACAACAATTATTACAATTAGGTTTAAATTGAATTCCAAGATTTTCTTACATAGTGACTTAGTTACAGTTACAGGTGAAGCTAAAAAATCGTGTTAAAAAATGTTAAGTAATTTTATAGCCGTAAAATATTTTTTCGGGGATCCCTTTCGTTAACATAATATATGTATTCCTAAAATGTTTTGGCACAATGAATTTGGCATATTTTTTTTGGCATAGTTATACTTGGTCATAATTGATTTCTAGCAGCATATGTACTGTGGAATATTTTTTTTATTTATTTTATTTATCGATAGTTTATTCGCCGTCAGGGATCGATACTATCGATAGTATTGTTTTTTACCGATAGTATTGCACTAAAAGAGAGATCGGTACTATCGATAGTATCGATACTACTGTTTTTGCTTAAACTATCGATAGACTATCGAAATGCTATCGATAGTGGACTATCGATCGGCAACACTAATTCTGCGTAAGATGATTATGACTAGGTATATTCATTATAGTTTGATACTTTTATGCCTTTATAAAGCTATGCTTATAAATTTTATGCTTAAATATGATTACTTATGCTAATTTTATTTATGATTAAGACAATTATGCTTAATTTGTTATGGAAAAAAAATTATGCATAAATATCATTAGTCTAAATTACCATATGCCAAAATATTTTATTGATATTTTTTTTATGCAAATGGATAGTGAACCGTTTTTTCGATATGTTTCATTGTCTCCGCCTTAACCGAGGGGTATTGATCGGGGGAATGCTCTTTACAAAATACTTTCCGTCCATCCAATCAAATCTGTCAGACACTCAGTTGACTGCCATCTTTTGGAATGTGAAAGGAATAGGTCCGGGATAAATGCGATTGCTCTGTTAGAAGTCATTTTATAGTTCTAGGTAGCTGAGATTCAAGTAGCAAAAGTTGGTACTATCAAAGTGATCAGAACGATTCAGCACCAGCAAATTATTGTGATCTGCTCATTATCATGATCAGCACTATAATGGTTTTGTAAACGCTTACAATACCAAATAGGCCCTAGTTTATCAGTGCTACACACTTTTACACTGCAAAAATTTTGCACTGTAAAAGTACTCAAATTTAAAAGTAATACCTACTTTATAGCCCAAATTTGCTTCCAGTTATCTTTATTATCACAGTTTTGTTTGCCATTTTTACGTGTTGAATGTTCTGTCATCCTGAGTATTAGTGAAGAAAACATAATTAAATATCCATTTCTGTTAAACGATAACATGTAGGTACCTAATAAAATGGACCTACTTACTATAACACATTCATGAACCGTAACTGTGCCGGAACTAATACTTGCGAAAATAATTCTATCGACAAAATCATTACCTAAGCTGAAATTAAATTTGAAAATGCGTTTTTATTGTGTTTAAATTAAACTAAATAAAAATAATAAAATAAGGACTTAACCCAATTTTATTATGGCTGCTTGCTACAGTACCTACACAATGGCCCTAGCTGTGCTGCTAAAGTTCTGTCATGGCAGACAAGAGCAGCCATATTTTCTCAAAAACTAAAACTCATCATACTTATGCCCGAATACTCGAACGCTACTTATCTTTGGGAGCGTCTCAAACATCGTCCTGTCACTTTAAATGTCAAACGTATGAAAGAGATGCCATGATGTTTGAGACGCTCCCAAAGATGATTTGCGTTCGAGTATTCGGGCGTTATAGAGCTATTCAGAATTTTAATAATTTAGCAACTGCACCAGGAGTCTATATGGTGCTATTTAATACTTTATAAGGGATTTCATAATTTCACTTAAACTTACAGGATCAAACTTCACTATAAAGGTAACGATTACTTGATAGTGATAATGCTAACTGCATTTTGATCCTGTAATATAGTTTTCAATACTGCTTCAATACTAGTTAATACTGTAAAACCGCCTTCAAGAAAATCACATCAAAAAGTAAGAAATAATTCCTCACCAAATAAATAACGTAAGTACTTTGAAGTCGGGCGTGAAACATATACGATTTTTCGTTGTTTTTGTTAAAACCCGCCCGACTTCAAAGTACTTACGTTATTTATTTGGTGAGGAATTATTTCTTACTTTTTTGATGTGATTTTTTTGAAGGCGGTTTTATTTTTTTATAAAAATAATTTTTACTTGTATTCTGGTAAATAGGTATGTGATCAAATTGAAAACCTCCTTTTTTGAAGTCAGTTAAAATACCTTGAGGTATCCCCTTTTTAACAAAACAAGAATCATCTAAATCGGTTTATATACAAAGGAGTTATGCCTAAAGATACGTATTAAATTCACATAAAGTGGTAAAGAAAACGACAGTATTTTCAAGATTTCCTGAAAACTACTGAACCGACTTCAAAATTTCAAAAAATGGGACCAACTTTGAAACCAACCTGATGTAATAACGTTTCAATCATTTCAATCGGTCCATCCGTCTTCGAGTAATCGGTGGACATACACAAAAAAAAAACGATAAAACATACATACAGACGAATAGAGAACCTCCTCCTTTTTGATTTAGAAATCGGTAAAAAATTAATCTTTACGCATTATTAATTGCAAAAAAGATACAGTCACGAGCAATAATATGTATTCAATATAGGACTATGTCATATTACAATATTGAATTACTTCTGTGACACTGATCGTTTTCCTTCGGAACGCTTCAATGTCACAAAGTTCTATGTTGCATACATATTATTGCTCGTGACTGTACATAAAAGTATTACCAAGTTCGTCTACACTAGTACCACATATACCATTACCATAATAGCGTTATGCATATCTATTACAGAACAACGCTTTAAAGATTCTTTTGTATGGTTCTGCAAGTTATAAGAGCAAAATTATAAAACATAAATGCTCTTTAATTTTAGATTAGAATCAAAACGCTCTGTTCAACACTTTAATAGTACCCACAAGCAGTCATGGTTATCTCTATTTAAAGGGCTACTATTTTATTGCTTGGTGATAAATAAAAAAAATCAAAATCGTAACTTCGTAAAAGTAAGGGGTTTATCGTTTTATTTGTTTATTTCATAAATCATGCAGGCTTACAGAAAACAATGTGCCAGAAAGTCATACAATACTTTTTACGAGATGTTAATTTTCACTTTACACACAATAAAATAAAGTTTTAAAACAAAGAGCTTTTCTACGGGCGACTCACCCACTTGCTTACTTTTTCTGATGTTTTTCTTGTATTCTATGGTTTTTAACCGACTTCTAAATCAAAAAGGAGGAGGTTCTCTATTCGTCTGTATGTATGTTTTTTCTCTTTTTTTTTTTTTTGTGTATGTCCACCGATTACTCGAAGACGGCTGAACCGATTGAAATGGTTTAAACGTTATTACATCAGGTTGGTTTCCAAGTTGGTCCCATTTTTTGAAATTTTGAAATCCGTTCAGTAAGTTATTTTAATTTTTGTATTTTTGCACTCACAATGCAATTTTTAATATAGAAAAATGGAAAATGAAGTATTTAGAAAAAATCGACCCGTCTCACAACTAGCTCCGATGGGACTCGAACCCACGACCTTTCGCTATCCGGGCGACTGCTCTAACCACTGAGCTACGGAGTCGTTACGAGAAGCGTCGAATTTATCCAATACTTCTTACTCGCTGTATAGTCAGCGTTAATTTCATCAATGTGGAGATATTACTACCCTCACATGCGAAAGAAATACCTTTCCAGGTATTTGGCAATCGCTAAAGATGAAATTACTATTGCAAGTTATTTTAATTTTTGTATTTTTGCACTCACAATGCAATTTTTAATATAGAAAAATGGAAAATGAATTATTTAGAAAATTTTTAGTGAGGGTAGTAATATCTCCACATTGATGAAATTAACGCTGACTATACAGCGAGTAAGAAGTATTGGATAAATTCGACGCTTCTCGTAACGACTCCGTAGCTCAGTGGTTAGAGCAGTCGCCCGGATAGCGAAAGGTCGTGGGTTCGAGTCCCATCGGAGCTAGTTGTGAGACGGGTCGATTTTTTCTAAATACTTCATTTTCCGTTTTTCTATATTAAAAATTGCATTGTGAGTGCAAAAATACAAAAATTAAAATAACTTGCAATAGTAATTTCATCTTTAGCGATTGCCAAATACCTGGAATAGTAGATTTCATTACAAGTGCGGAAAGCCTGTCATTGCAAAGAGTTCCGACAAATGTCTACCCGAGCCGAGGCGCAGCCGAAGGTGAGGGTTGACAGTCGGAACAAGTTGCAATGACGGTTCCGCACGTGTACTGAACAACTATTTTTAATACAGTTGCGAAAAAATGAAGCAATTTAATAAAATAATAAAACACAATAAACTCAACTAACTAATCGTAAAAGAATATAAGCAGACTTTTTTTTTGTTTTCTTCACCCATTCTGGGTTGGCAAAGGAAACTATGATCATACAGCCAAGGCTTCAGTAGAATTTTTTTATTGATATGAAATGAAAATTAAATTAAATGAGATGAAATGAAATGAAACCTAACAAAAGCAATCCGAATCCTACAGGAGCGCCTTTCCTTATTTCTCTCTTTTACCACATCGTTTTCCATTATTGCACTAATTCCACCATACTAAGTACCTACCACAATAAAAACCAGAAAAAACTAATTTAGAAAATTAAGAAATAAGGTCCCTCATTTTCTTTTCACTTACTTGCGCAAACTCCTATAAGCAGATACTATGGTAAATAGTGCACGTCATACCATATTTAGTAATCTGTGGTCATACAGCCAATTTTATGTATTTTTTATATTCATAAATTTAATTTGGCCGATACTAATATTAATTTAATGTAAGTATAATTAAAATTACTTTTAAATCTGATATTGAAACAAATTAGTAGCTTCTTTTTAGAAATATTTGCATGAATCATAAAAACTTCTATGATTTTTTTTTAGTAAAAACTTCGTGGTTGGTTTTTTCTTTTTAATAGACAATATTTTGACAGTTGGGAAAGAAAACGCACGAGTTCGGGAAAGGTAAAGAAAAAGTTCGAGTGTGTAATAGCCCACATCCCGAACGCTATACGTCCCTGCAATACGCCACTTTTTGAGCAACTGTATTAAAAAGGTATTTCTTTCGCATGTGAGGGTAGTAATATCTCCACATTGATGAAATTAACGCTGACTATACAGCGAGTAAGAAGTATTGGATAAATTCGACGCTTCTCGTAACGACTCCGTAGCTCAGTGGTTAGAGCAGTCGCCCGGATAGCGAAAGGTCGTGGGTTCGAGTCCCATCGGAGCTAGTTGTGAGACGGGTCGATTTTTTTCTAAATACTTCATTTTCCATTTTTCTATATTAAAAATTGCATTGTGAGTGCAAAAATACAAAAATTAAAATAACTTGCAATAGTAATTTCATCTTTAGCGATTGCCAAATACCTGGAAAGGTATTTCTTTCGCATGTGAGGGTAGTAATATCTCCACATTGATGAAATTAACGCTGACTATACAGCGAGTAAGAAGTATTGGGTAAATTCGACGCTTCTCGTAACGACTCCGTAGCTCAGTGGTTAGAGCAGTCGCCCGGATAGCGAAAGGTCGTGGGTTCGAGTCCCATCGGAGCTAGTTGTGAGACGGGTCGATTTTTTCTAAATACTTCATTTTCCATTTTTCTATCCGTTCAGTAGTTTTCAGGAAATCTTGAAAATACTGTCGTTTTCGTTACCACTTAATGTGAATTTAATACGTATCTTTAGGCATAACTCCTTTGTTTATACACCGATTTAGATGATTCTTGTTTTGTTAAAAAGGGGATACCTCAAGGTGTTTTAACCGACTTCGAAAAAGGAGGTTTTGAGTTTGATCACATACCTATTTACCAGAAAACACGTAAATTGCCTGCACGATGCACTAAAAAGAGTGAAATAAAAATTATTTTTATAAAAAAATAAAACCGCCTTCAAAAAAACCACATCAAAAAAGTAAGAAATAATTCCTCACCAAATAAATAACGTAAGTACTTTGAAGTCGGGCGGGTTTTAACAAAAACAACAAAAAAAATGTACATGTTTCACGCCCGACTTCAAAGTACTTACGTTATTTATTTGGTGAGGAATTATTTCTTACTTTTTTGATGTGGTTTTTTTGAAGGCGGTTTTATTTTTTTATAAAAATAATTTTTTATCCTAGATCTTCGATATCACCACCACCAGTGGAGGTGTTAAAATGAATGATGATAATGATGATGAATGCAAATAAATCAACTAAACTAAGCCCCATTTAGTGCTACCGTTAATCTCATCTCGATTATAGAGCTGCGGTTAGGGCTGTCAACACTTTATTTGCCTACCCTTGAACAAAACTTTATAAGATGCAAGATGCAATATGTAAGGGTAGCTGAGTTTTGGTCGGACACAGTTTAGTTTGTTAGCGGCACGAAAGAAGTAGAAGGTTAACTAACTACCTAATGGATAATAATTATAACTATCGCACTCCGTTAAAAATCTATGAACGTTAACACCCCGTCCGTGCACATGTTTATATTTTCGGTTTCCCGCCGATTACTATCAAGACATAGTCACAGTGTCGGCTTAGGTTAGGATTAGTGCTGGAGCCGTACTTCGAAACACAAAATCCGATAGCTCGATTCTGTCATGATTGCAGAGTGAAAGGGACGGGTAAGACGAAGTTTCGGATGTTGCGTTTCGGAGTAGGCCCTCAAGTTTTCCTGTCGTCCTGCTCGGAAGACACCGCCCCTCACTTAAGTCCAGCCTAGGAAAAATCCGGAGACAGAAAGAAAAAAATATTGACGAATCTGTCCAATAAATTACATGCAGAAGAAAATCTTGCCGCCTCTTTTCGTAACGAGGTCGCCAAGGGTTTTGAGAACCGATCACTTCTTACACGTCCACAGGTGTTTGATAAAGGGCCCAACCAAACACTATCAGTCTCCCTGCAGGCATAGGAGATTTGATTTATATTGTTTGGTTTTAAATTAAAATACTTTATAAACTGATATGTGGTTAATTAAAAATTGAAACGGTAGGAAGTAAAATGCTAGGAATATCATATTTTTTGTTTATACTGAGCAATCTGAGCATGTAGGTAAATAAACACCAACAGATGAAAAGAAACAACTTACTCTTTTGTGTAAAGTCTAAAACTCTTCGGTATATTTTAGAAAAGTCTCTCCCCGCAGCTTTTCTCGCGTGGTACCCATTTCCGTGGGAATATCGAGATAAAAAATATAGACACTCAGAAGGATGGTGAAAGATTTTTTAAAATTAGTCCTGTAGTTCTTGAGTTTGTTCATTACAAATAAACAAACATACTTACAAACAAACCAAAATCAAATGTTTCCTATTTATAATAAGTAGGTGGGTTGGGTATTAGTATCTAATAATATATTATCCAAAAACGTCCAATAATATACCAAAGAAAAAATAAAAAACAGATTATTTATCTAAATATGCAATTGAAAACAAACAACGCGCTGTACCAACCAAAGAAATAGTTGTGTAACTAACTAACTAAGCGAAAAGAATTTCAATCCTTTAATAACAATCCTTTTTTAATGTAAAAATAGTCTGAAACATACTGGTACGGTACTAAAGCTAGAAGTTAAATAAGTCCCATTTTACCGTCTCGAAGTACTCTCCCGAATGTTTTTCATTTTATTTGCCGGCTTTAGTTTAATTTACGAGCACATTTCGGCGGTGGTTTACTAAGTAGTACTTACTGTAAATTTAAACGTTGTAGAAGTTACATTTACGATTGCTATCAAATCGAGCGATCACAGAACGCAAGAAAGAGTTAAAACTAGGTAATTAGTACTATTATTTATTCTGTGGTAATAGGTACCACGTCATAACGTAATACCTTAAAGTGGTCGGGGCGCCCGTGGAAAACCTCTGCTCAAACAATTGCATATTATTGTTAAGTACATAAAATATGGTGCAGATCGCGCAATTATAGCTCTAAAATCGCAAATTCGTACCATGGAGGTTTTGTATTTGTATGTAGATTCAACTCGATTAGCGATTTTAGAGCAATAATTGCACGATTTTTGCTATCGCTTGGCTTTTGCAAGTTACGTGATATAAGCCTGCCGAGCTATTGGTTTTTATATCAACGATATACCACTAGCAAAGTAGTCAAATAAGAACTCTTTTTCAGTTCTTCAGTTAATTTACTAAACTTAACTGACGAGTAATTTTTTTAGCTTGCGTGCAGTCGAAGCGTTTGCGCGCATATTTCAATAATTTTCAATGCACAAAACCGTTGACCTCTTGTATTCATATGTGCAACCAACACATAAAAAGTCACATGTGCAGTAGGAAAAACTAGCTTATTATTAACAAGATAAGGTTGTTTTTGTGAAGCTTGGTAAGCTGACGACTGGATGCATGCATATTTATTTGAAGTGTCGAAGTATTTTTGGTTTTGATTTATAAATAAGTACTTTAAGTCTTCGTGCATTGTTTGTTAAATATAAAATGGAAAGCCTGTTTAATGTTCAAAGTCAATTTATTATTTTTAAACGAAAATCTAAGATGTGCTGATAAAATTTTAAAGCAAAATCTGAAAAATATTTTTTTAATTTATTTTTCTTTGTTTGCATTCACTCACAAATCTCACAATGCAATTTTGCCTAGGCGGACGCTGAAAGGTCGTAGGATCTAGTCCCATTGAAGCTGATGGCTGGAGCCGGTTGAGTGTAGTGCAAGTTAGTAAATTCACACACTATCGCGTTTGAGAGAAATTTTCACAGATAGATTGATTGATTGTACCTATTTTTGGAATGACGGCGCCAGACATAGCACAAACATTTGAACAAATATTTGAAGACTTTGCCTTCTGACATGGCAAAGTACCTACCGTAGTATTTTATCAAAACTTTAAACAAATACTCAAATACCCGTGCTACACATGTGTCCAAACATTTGTTCAAATATTTGATAAAATGTTTGTGCTTACAAAGTCGCAGGTGATTGTTAGTCTGACATCCATACTAGATGTGAAATTGTTTGTCCGTCTTTCACGTCAAAACGGAGTAACGGATATCGGCGTGATTTTTGGTACGTTGATAGTTTGGGAGCTAGAGAGTGACATAGGCTACTTTTCATCCCAAAAAATATCAGGCTCCCACGGGACAACGTCGTGTAGTCCATGCGGGCGAAGCCGCGGGCGGAAAGCTAGCTTAAATCAATTTTCCATCACTTTATATGCGTATTAGTATTGTCGTGATTTCCTGTAACTTAATCAATAAAAAAATAACTTCTTAATCAAAACAATAGTCGTTTGATAAATTACGAATTGTTTCCTACTTCTGCGCACTTCAGCTACGCACTTATTTAAAATAATATAGGAAATTGGATTCAATATAAACAATCGTAGGCTTATAGGTCACGGACTTATGTTTTGTTCATGTTTTTTCTTTATTTTATTTCTGTGTGCGATAGTGTTATTCGCATTAACTGATAATATTTTATCTTTCTATTAGCGATTGACCCGGTTTGAATGAATCAATATTACTGTGATAAAACTGAGGGTTATTTCGTATATATCCTAAAAATTGCAATACCCCAAGTACTTCAAGAAATTAGAACTTTTAACAAAACACACCGTACGCCTACGTACCTACAAGTTCTAATTTCTTGAATCTTGAATCTAAGTACTTAGCGAATTGAAATTTTTGGCATTCTTACTAATTAATTCTAAGTAAATTCTCATTAGCAGCTGTTGACTTGACAGATAGTTTATACAAATCTGTCAATGAAACTGGAAAGCATCTCCTAATCGGACATTGTGAAATAGGCATTAATTATTATTAATGATTTATCAAAATCATTAACTAATTTATGGATATGGACCTAAGTATTTTAGTAGCCTTCCGCCCGCGTGCATTTTACGACGCTATTCCGCGGGAAGATGATATTTTTCCCGGGATAAAAAAAAAATAGCCCATGTCACTCTCCAGCTCCCAAACTAGCCCCATACCAAAAATACGTTGCTCTGTTTTGACGTCAAAGACGGACAAACAAACACACTTTTACAATTATAATATTAGTATGGATGACTATGTAAATGGCAGTAAGTATAACGTTTTTCGGAATCAAAAAAAATAAGAAATACTTTGGGGCAAAGCAAACCTAGTGGATAAGCAAATAATTTACTACAAATTGCCCAAGTCTAATGATTTGCGAAAACCAATCATGACGTCATCCTAAACAGTATAGCCTTCCTGCCTTTGGTACGGTATCAGAGATCTTCTCCGTAAACTCGTGATTAATTACTTGAAAGTCACCTCGCTTGTATAACTAAACTATTAACTTCGTGTTAGACTAGCCAAGGCAACCACAGCGTAATGGGATAGTGAAATTTAGCAGAAGAAGAAATGAAAAGTTTTTTTTATTTACGTATGATATAGGATACATTTTTTCTTGTATTAATTGTCAATTTGTCATCAACAATCACACTGATGTTAGGTGATGCTAGCAGAAATAGTGCGCTTCCACTATTCCTGGAATCCTCAATTGCTGAGGAAATGGCTATATCTTATCTCTAACTGTCGGAACACAACAATGTTGAAAACATCGTTGAAAAGGCGTCAGACTTAGATAAGATGGTGGTAGCTAGCCAGGGGGACTTGAACAAACCCGCTCCAACCAAACTAGATACAATATGTACTCCTACTGGGAATCGAACCTGGGACCTCTGGGTCTGATACCTGTGGTGTGTACCACTAGACCACAAAGTCAGTTATAATAGGCTGATTAAAGCCAGGGTACCTAGCGTAAGCGGTATAGCAGGCTGCTACAAACTTGTCCAATCCAACGCGGTTGTAATTATAGAACAAAAAACATTTTCATGCTGCTGGCAGCCGACAGTTTATTTTGACAGCTTTTAATTTGATTTTGCGAGTAGCTCGTCCACCAACGCAGTTCGTAACAGTTAACAGTGGTTGTGGACGAGCCACTTGCAATCCGACCCACTTATCTGACCATGGTCAGATTGTATATAGCTCTGCTCTAAGACCCTGTCCAGAACTACGCGCGAGTTAGATGCGGTTTGACATAGATCGTCCGCTAAGTATTGGCGATGGTGATCCGCGTCTTATCCCTCTATTCCACTCTAATCCATTGGTCAAATCCATTAATGGATTAGATTCCGCTTACAAGTACACTCAAATCCATTCCTATAAACTGACTGGGGGCTGGATTAGAGTGGAATACCAACGTCGTTTAATCCCTCTATTCCACTCTAATCCATTGGTCAAATCCATTAATGGATTAGATTCCGCTTACAATTACAATCAATTAATCCACTCCTATAAACTGACTGGGGACTGGATTAGAGTGGAATACCAACATCTTTAATCCATTGTATGAGTCCGGACCCGTGCTTCTATTATCTTAATAACTTGATTGTACTATTATCAGTACAATCAAGTTATATAAGTAGAAAACCACAAAATGAAATATATTAATCAATATAATTTATTTTAATTTAATAAGAATTGAATTGTTTTTGAAGCGACCATCACCAGGACAGGATCGCATTTAACCAGGAATTATTTTTTAGATGTTTAATTTATTGTTGTTTGTTTTTTTTTTTTGCTACATTTAAAGTGATGTTATCAGCGGCCTGATTCACGAGCCGGCGGAAACGCTCCCGACAGCGGAATGTATGCCCTGTCTCTGTCACTCACTATTGAATAGACAAAGACTGTGACGGGACGTCCTCGTCGGCCAGCGGTACACTAGCCGGAACGTCGGAAGTCACCGCCCAGTATTTAGTTAGATAGATATTATGAATAAAAAGATGTTTAATAGGGACTTGACTTTTTATTGTAAAGGTAGTAATAAAGAACTGTAACAACAAGATAAAAAATACATGAATAACAAAAAGTAGGTAGGTAAGTAGGTAGGTAAGACTGAAAACTTACCCCTTTCCAAGGGTCAAGGGTTCCACTTATTTTGAAAACTATAATAAAACAACTCAAACTGATATAAAAAAACTGGTAATGCTCCGCGAGCTCTGTACAGCTTGGTGGTTTTGGTATATCTGAATCAAAAATGCTGAACAGGGCACGTGAAACGAAGATTTTGAATTTGAATTGAAAGAACAGGATAGGATTCGATAAAATTAATGGCCAGTATGTAGAATATGATGTAGTTTCCAGCCATCATGGAGTTTTTAACCATCCATAATGACTGGTACGAATCGACATCGTTACAAGAAAAAGCACAGAATTCGAATCTGATTCCGTTTCCGACGGTTCGTGAATCAGGGGGCAGAAGCGCCGTTGAAATCGCGGCGAATTCGCCCTTTCTGGACAAGGGCCAACGTAGAGGGTAGAGAGAGACAGGTATATCTAGCTTAAAAGATTTAGAGGCGTAGATTTTCTTGCAGCAGGTATCTAGAAAAGGTTTTGTTTGCTCAATGGCAATCTATTTAATTAGTTTCCCATTTGGAAAGTTAATGGTATCCCTAGAGAGCCGAAAGCAGCATTTTATTAGGGTTGACAATATCTGATACTTTTTGAGATCAAAGTACATTAACTGTACCCTCATGACAGTCATGACCTATATTGCTTGGCAAAAGCTTACCTTTTTCAGTGGAATATATATAGTAGTTACTATAAATCGAATGACAATCGTACACACATATATCAACATCCATATTTAGTTAAGTACATCATACGAGGGAAAATCAGCAACAAACCTTTGACATGTTTTCGAAAAATATCTGAAGCTTATGCACAAGACATGGCTATAAAACTTTTCTGGAAGAATATATTGTTTAAAACATTTTTATTTGAATTATGTAAGTAGATAAAAATTATGAAGCTGGGTTGGTACTTACTTCGTGATGGTATTTGACCGCGTCATGCGAAATATAGCTAACATAAAAAAATTTAAGACTTACATTAATTTCAATGGGTCGCATTGCAACCCTATTCGTTTGGTTACAGTAAATAAATGATCGCGTGCTCTCCATAGCGTACAAAGCAAATTTCAACCTAATGTCCTAATAAATAAACACGAACTTAGGTATATAATTATCTATCCTGTAGTGTTCGTAAATTCTCTTTTTTTGCAATAGTTAAAAACGGTAATCGACAAAATGTTTTACGTGCCCAAAAGATAAATGCCCAATTAAGCTCATTATACAACCAAATACAGTGAATATATAGTGCCTACGTCTTTCTTTCGATAATCTTTTCTGGATACCAGCTGGATTAGCATGCGCACCACGAGATAATTTTGTCGTCTCAAATAAAGTAAAATCTTTATTCCATATGATCGTCACTTGATTTATAATGTATTTTTCCTCCGCAGGTATGAATGAAAGGAAATACCTCGACGCAGATGGGAGCACACAGATCGGATAACAAATCTATGGAATCAAAGGCTGCTGCTTCATAGCGAAGGTAAACATAATTCATTTTATTAACAAACTATTATTTTTATAGTATCTTGATTTTATATTTATCCTATAGTTATAGAAACACTGGATGGTTAATTACTAAGGATATCAAAAACCTCGCAGGCATAGGAGGGGCCTGAAGAGGTAGCAGACAACTCCTTCGTCGACGATTTCCATTTGGCACACGATGCACCAAACACTATGTAATATGTCGGCAACTTTATCAAATCTAACTACAGCAACCTATCTCTGTTCACCTAGTTTGCTACTTACTCCGTTTATGTTGTATTTAATACATCAAGCTAGATATAGGAATCCCTTAAGACTTTCGGTACTTTGCTGTTAATTAAGTAAACACAGATTCTGGTATCGAAAACATATCTCAATGGAATTAGCCTAATAGGTAAATAAAATATTACTAAAATAGGTATTTGTAAAATATTAGAATAATAGTTGTAAAATTTTAGTAAAATATTATTACATAGACATAGCGCGGAGAACCGATGGCCGTTGGGGCGGAAAGGTTCTTGAATGGCGACCGCGTGCCGGACGACGTTCCGTGGGCAGGCCCCCTACAAGGTGGACCGACGATCTGGTCAAGGTCGCGGGAAGCCGCTGGATGCGGGCAGCGCAGGACCGATCGTTGTGGAGATCCTTGGGGGAGGCCTATGCAAATATTATTCTGTGCCTACTTATGCCCAGCAGTGGGCGTCGTTCGGCTGACATGATGATGATGATAATGATTATTAAAAATGTTAGTAAACTATGAGCCTTATAGGTAAGAAAAATGAAAGTATATATAGAAATTATTGTCGTATCGTATTTGACTTAAGTGCTAGAAAGGTACTATGATGAGATGAGATGTTAAAGATGAAACTGAGATTCAGTAATTGGTTGTTTGGACTCTCTATAACGTAAAAATTATTGCAGAGATGCAACTAGTTTTCTCAATATGAGACGCTAAAATGAGCACGTTTGTATTAAAAAAGCCCATATTGGCCCGATTTTATTGCGGGCAAGTGTATATGAGATGTTCACTTACCTAAAATGTACACGAGATTGCTAGTGGGAATAAAGCATAAAGTTAATATACCTATCGGAATAGAGGAACAACCACGAGCTTTCAAACGAAACCGAAATTGGATCGCATTTGTGTGTAAAATTGTTTATGTATGCGTGTCAGTGATGTGCGTCATGTCGCTTTTCAGATTAATATCGATATCGATAATATTAAATAATTACAGTAATAAATAAATATATATTGGACACGATCACACTCATTGTTCCAATACCAAAGTATAGTAGCTTAAGCACTATTATTATGGAAATTAGAAACAACGACGGGTAATTACCACATACACCATACACCCAGACCCGAGGAAATATAGAAAAATTAGTTTTCAACATTTACCCATATTTTTTAGCCGGTAGCCCCCCAGGCTACCGGCTAAAAAATATAGGTATGGGTATCTGCTTCAACTGTCACTTGAATTCCTTATTTTGATAGATTTTGCTACTGTGTTCTGTTGAACGTTGCTAGCTAGCTATCATTATACACAAGGCACAAAACGAATAACTTATAGTAGCTATTTTTTTACAAAACTGACTTAAAGTTCAACGTATGAAGTTCATATCCATAAAGTTATGCGGTAGCCCCCCTGGGGGGCTACCGGCTAAAAAATATGGATATGGACATGGGTTTCAACTGTCATTTGAATTTCTTATTTTGATAGATTTTTGCGGCTTTGTTCTGTTGAACGTTGCTAGCTAGCTATCGTTATACCCGAGCGACGTCACAAAACAAGGAACTGATAGTAGCTATTTTCTTTATAAAATTGACTCAAAATTTCAAAAAACGTATGAAGTTCATATCCATAAAGTTACGCGGTTACCCCCCAGGGGTCGAACCCGGGACCTCTAGAGATAGCGACACCTTGAAACCGGTGCGTACACCACTCGGCCACGGAGGTCGTCTAATAATAATATATTAATATATAGTAATATTATTAATATAACTAAAATTCCCATCTTGGGAAAGGATTTTGCATGGCTAAAACTTCGATTCTGCGGTGAAGTATGCATATGAAAAACTCCCAGAGATTTTAAATCATCCTTACTTATTTATTATACACTAGCGACCCGGCCATGCTTCGCACAATCCTTTGAACAATTTGTTGGTGCTTCCACAGTGATAGTACGTTTCACCTCTCGCGTTTGGAAATATTTTTCATCAAAATGCTTACTGCATAATAATCAATTTAGTCTAGTTAGTTTCTGGTATCCAAGTTAGTATGTAATCTGAAATATAATTATATTACTAATGATAGTATATGTAGGTACCTATTCTAACAGTCAAAAAGTGATACCTATGGATCAGTTAAGTATCTTAAATGGAATTACATTCCCAGGTAATTCATATCTAAACGTCTTACAGGTACTTTAATTACAGTACCTAATACATATTAATTTTTTACCGCGTGATAGACAGTGGACACGAAATATCGATAACTTGATGCAGCCCTAGTGTAAAACGAAAATTATTTCTTTACACAAAATATTCGTAAATACTGCATTATGTGTAATCAATATTTGCTTGTTACATAAATAAATGTTTGTTGAAGAGCATTATCACACTTCTTGCTTTAAATTCGAAGCGCATTGGCAAAAATAAACCTTAGGAAGGGAGGTGTCGGTTTGGAATAATTTACCTGTGAACTGAACATTTTGCGGTATTATTTCATTGTGTTGTACAACAATCAATAACTGAGCAAGTCACCATGTTTCCATATCAATATTGGCTAAAAATATCTAAGATTGCACGTAAAATCCGAAAAAAATAAAATACCTAAATTCTCAGCGTGCTGATAAGTGCTGACGAACTGTCAAACAGTAGCCAAAAACGGTTCTGTTACGTTGCATCACGCATCTCCTTTTATCTCACAGTGTTGTTGCTAGTGACATCCCGCTCGCTCAGCCCTTTGTTTCTCTATTCCGATAGGTATATTATATTAACTTTATGGAATAAAGTTAAAATGAAATTGAAGTTCAAACCGACCAATAACACCTGAGGGTACTGACAGACAACCGGCATTAGATTAAATCAAACGACTATTTTAATATTATGTGCATGTAACTGACGTGGAGACACTATAGTCTTGGTCACGTCTTGCTAACGATAAAAAGATTGACGACCAAAGCTATTTCGACATTGCTTTCGATCGACAAGATGTCGATGTAATGAAAAATAATTCATTACATCGACATATTGCTTCGAAAGCCCTAGTGTAGTGTCTACTCATACTCAGCTTAATTTATTCATGCTACGGAAACTGGTTCATCTCTCTTCGTAGCTTCTACGAGTTCTCTTCGTAGCATGTAACTCCTTTCGAAATAATGCCGTAGTAATGTAATTTTTACGATGATAAACGCCTGTGTCGTAATAGTATATTTCATTACGAGTGCGGAAAGCCTGTCATTGCAAAGAGTTCCGACAAATGTCTACCCAAGCCGAGGCGCAGCCGAAGGCGAGTGTTGACAGTCGGAACAAGCAATGACGGTTCCGCACGTGTACTGAACAACTATTTTTAATACAGTTGCGAAAAAAATAAAATAATAAAACACAATAAACTCAATTAACTAATCGTAAAAGAATATAGACAGAGATTTTTTTTGTTTTCTTCACCCATTCTCTATTCTGGGTAGGCCATGGGAACTATGCCCATACAGCCAAGTCTTCAGTAGAACTTTTTTATTGATATGAAATGAAATTAAATGAGATGAAATGAAATGAAACCTAACATAACAAAAACCCGCGCAAACTCCTATAAGCAGAGACTATGGCAGTGCACGTCATACAGCCAACTTTTTTATATTGATAAATTTAATTTGGCCGATACTAATATTAATTTAATGTTTAAATTTTAATTAAAATTACTTTTAAATCTGATATTGAAACAAATTAGTAGTTTCTTTTTAGAAACATTTGCATGAATCATAAAAACTTCTATTTTTTTAGTAAAAACTTCGTGGTTGGATTTTTTTTCTTTTTAATAGACATTATTTTGACAGTTGGGAAAGAAAACGCACGAGTTCGGGAAAGGTAAAGAAAAAGCTCGAGTGTGTAAGTGTAATAGCCCACATCCCGAACGCTATACGTCCCTGCAATACGCCACTTTTTGAGCAACTGTATCAAAAAGAGTTTTTCAACACACTTGCTCATAAAGTGAGCCTTATTACATCGATCTTAGGGCCATAAACCGAACTATAACACACTGCATGCATAATAATATTACAGTACTAGTTGCGTAATAGAATTATCCCTACAAAGTTAAGTTAGTACCTAACTGCAAATTATATGCGAGTAAACAGAGACTTTTCAATTTAACCGAGTAATACAGTATCCCTACAAAGTTAAGTTATAGTCCAGTCAAAATAAATGTGTTTGTATGGAGTAGGTTGCAATATTAGCACTTTGGGTGATAATTTGGAATAACATAAATGAATACTTGAAAAACCGGAAATCAGAATAATCTCTGATATTAACTTCGTACTTGTCGGTTAATTAATCAATAAAGTAGGAAAAAATAATTTGGGTGTGAACAAAAAATGGAAAACTGGTGATTTCTTTCATTTTAGAGTCTTATAGAATGCTTTAATTAAGGAATAAATAATCTCTCGTCTAGGGCGATTTATTGAGTGTATTTCGAATATAC
Organism: Crambus lathoniellus; assembly: GCA_949710035.1. Lineage (NCBI taxonomy): Eukaryota > Metazoa > Arthropoda > Insecta > Lepidoptera > Crambidae > Crambus > Crambus lathoniellus. Next base: position 26,816,888 of record OX453303.1, read on the forward strand.
TATGTCAAATTATTTCTAACTTTATAACAATAATGGCTCACCGAGTGATATTTAATCAAAGCATGTATATAAATAATAGTAATAAGTATACCAATTATCACCAAGGTGACTCTGGTACTTTTTTTTAAATGCAGTTTTATTTGATTTTAAAATTCGCACATTAAAGTCACCTCAAATTTTTTCAGTAATCCATGTAGAAATGATTTATATAAACTCAAAACAGTAAAAATCCCGTACCAATATGTTATAGTTATTTAATTATAATTATTATCAAAAACGCAAATGAAGTGAGGCGCGCGCGTCATTAAGGCGAGAATTCCCAACCGCAGATACAATTTGAAGAACATCGCATTATCAGTGGGGTGGGACCCCCGTGCGTCTCAGTAGGTATACTTAGCAAAATAAGTAATTTTGAAAATTTATGGCTGTTTTCACCAAACACTCGTAAGGTATTTCTTAGCTAAGAATATCCTAATTTAAACAGTACCTTATGATACTGTTACGTTTCACCAACCAAAACTACTAAAAAGATTCCTAGACTATAGGAACGTCTTAGTTAAGTTTAAATTTCTCTATATATGATGATGATGATGTCACTTCTGAAAAATGAATTCTAGCATAGATTAGGTAGGTACCATAAAGTTCCTTTGAAAGTCTTGAAAGTTCTAGGAAACCAACATTTTCCGTAATGTAGATACAAGTTCTCGTATATTTCCACAGCATGAGAGCACTTCGTGTGTATTGGCGTTATCCGTCGTTGTCTTTATGCGTACAAATATCACCTTTATCGTCGTCAAAAATTTCAAAGAAATTCAGAAATTCAAACAAATCTTACACATTCATTTTTTATTATACAAATTCATGATTATTTTAAACTTTATTCAAGATTTACGAAGATAACTCAAGTCAGGTTTTACGTTTCATTTGACATTAAGTTGATCCTTAACAATTAGGCGGCCGTTTTCTGTGTCCTAACTTTAGGAGCTTCTTAACTACTTAGGGCATTCTTAAGTTGTGGTGAAACGTAAAAGTTCCATTTAAGAATCGCTTAACGATAAGCATTGCCTTAGGAACGTCTTAACGTTTGGTGAAAACGGCCATAAGAATGCCTTTTAAAAAGTTTAAAGTTATGACTAATTATAAGTATTATTTTTTTATTGTATTTCGTAGAAGAAAGTGGAAATTTCATAACTATGAATAAGGTAATCCGTGGCGGTGCCCGTGATATAGTTTTCTAGGTGTTTTTACGATGTTTGGCGGAGTTCCAAGCAGGAAAGTTGCTCAGTAGTCTCGACGATGTTTACCAACGCACCGCAGATTTCACGGGTAAGTAAGTAAGTAAGTTGCATGACGCGTATTCACAAAGTATTATATTGATCCTGGATGTTAGTCCTTTAAGAATTACCCCACATAGGTACATTTTTAATACTTTTATCCTAACTTAAGAGGTTATACCAGTTATACTAAAATAAACAAATACTCTTAGTTTTATAGTGCGACCAAAATATCTTGAGCATGAAATGTTAATTCGTAGAAAACATTGTAGGTATTGAAAACTATTATCCCTGATTTAATTATAGACTGTTATTGTTTGCTTCTATCACAAAGTACAGTTCGCAGAATTGTAAAGTTTGGTAATCAAAGTGGTGGAAAATTCTCGACTCCAGCTAAACACTCCTAAAAATTTAGATGACTTCGATATAATACGTTTGTACTTGTTTGCAAACATGCGATCGGTCTTGAGACCATAAGCAAATGGTTTGGGTTTTAATGCAGACGTGTAGGCATGCCTTTCCAGTGTCAGGCTGCCTTTGGGCTTATACGCACTAGCGATTGACCGCCTAGGCGGTTCGTTTGAGCGGTCCAACCGCTTAACGCGGTTTCATCGCGGCTGACCGCTATGGCGGCCAATCGCGAAAAAACCGCGATGATAACGCGTTAAGCGGTTGGACCAGAGCGGCCCGCGTACCTCATAAACAAAATGGACGCCGTCGAGATAGCTTGTGTTATTTATTATTACTCCCGAAAACAACGAAAGAAAAATAAAAAAAGATACTGGATTCATCCTTTACTAGAAACACGTAATGAATTTGGCCAGTTCGCAAGTTGTTTTCAAGAACTGAAGAAGCACCAAGATAAATTCTTTGGTTATGTTAGAATGAGTGTTTCGTCATTTGAAGAATTACTAACAGTTTTATATGTCACCATCAAAGGACAAGATACTAAATTTCGTGACTGTATCCAACCCGAAGAGAAATTAGTTATAACGTTAAGGTATGTATTTTAAATAAAAAATGTTTTTGCTAGCTATTATGTTTTAATTTGAATCGCAATGTGTATTCATAACCACAAAGAACAATAAAAGTAGGAAACTATAACTATTACTGAGAATTATTATCATTAAAAAGATCTAAATAATCAGATTCTTGAGACATATGTGTATTCTGTGAATATGTTGATTCAGGAGAAGTTACAGATTCTCCTTCATTCCATGTTCCACGATGTGTAGGTGGAACTGAGGGCGGTGGTGGTGGTGGTGGGTTATTATTTCTAGCAAATGATGGTGTCTGATATCCTTGATGTGGCCCTTGGTTGTAGTTAAATGGTCGCACGTAATCACAGTAGTTGTATCCAGACGTTTGGGCTTCAGTAATGACTTGCATTATTTTAGCTTTTGTAAGTAGGCGTATATGTTCAGGCACTTTTTTTATTTCACTAACCAACGACAAAAAGAACAGTCTATCTTCATCTTCTTCGGCCTTTCTGAACTCGACATTCTTATTTAAGACGTTAATCAATTCAACTCCTATATCATCTTCTTTTTTTTTCTTTTTATTTCGTTTTGGCGGTGGTGGTATGACTGGGTCAGTGACATTTTCTGTTTCATTTCCATCATTTTCTTGCCTTGGCATATTTGAATCAGTTTCATTGATGGATACTGTGTCTTTCAAAAACATTAAATTATTGTAAAATATGTATTGAGTCTTTTTCTTAGCTGCTGACCCACTCCTGCTAACATTGTCCTTTAGAGCTTTCACAAAATTATCCCTGATGTTTTTCCATTTTTTTTGTAATTCTTTTCCTAGAACAATACAACAAACAAGTTAATGATATAGTCATAAAGTAATAGAAGTATAATATAGGTACATATCTAAATTGAATTAAATAATGCATGTAGTAATTATAAAATTTTTGTTTCAGATATTTTGCAACAGGTTGTACATTTGCGGAACTACATTATACATTCAAAATTGGAGTAAGCACTGTAGCAGAAATCGTACGAGAAGTTTGTTTTGCAATTTGGTTTTGTCTGAAAGATATTTGTTTGCCTCAACCAAAAAAAGACGCTTGGAAAAAAATTGCGAATGATTTTTTTCAAAGAGCTAATTTTCCTAACTGCTTAGGTGCTGTCGATGGCAAGCACATACGATGTATAGCACCTAATAACAGTGGCTCAATGTGCTTTAATTATAAAAGTTTTTTCTCTTTGGTTTTATTAGCAGTATGCGACAGTAATTTCAAATTTGTTATGGTTGATATTGGAGCTTTTGGTAAATTCAGCGACTCATCAATATTTCAAAATTCTGTTTTCTACGAAAGAATGCAAAAAAACCAATTGGATATTCCAGAGCCACAGCCTATTTCACAAAACAGCGAGACATGTATGCCATACGTTTTTGTAGGCGACGAGGCATTTGCATTATCTACGAATATGATGCGCCCATACGCAAAAAAAGATTTGGATGAAACTAAAAGAACGTTCAATTACAGGCTTTCTAGAGCAAGAAGATATGTAGAATGCAGTTTTGGAATTTATGCAAACAAGTGGCGTATATTTCATAGACCTCTAAATGTTCACTTTGATCTAGCAAAAGATATTATAAAAGCTACTTGTGTACTACATAATTTTGTAAGAGACCGAGATGGTTATTGTTACGACGACTCACTCAGTTGCCCTTTGACAGAAAACTTAACACAGGAAGGGTTAAGAAGGAACGCTAAAACTGCGTTGAGATACAGAGAATTGTTTGCCCAATATTTTATGACTGATGGGAAATTAGAATGGCAAAGAAATATGATTTAATTGAAAATAGACGTATTTATTATGTTTTAAGATGTTGAATGTATGTGTAGTTTCGTTTATATAAATATAATAATAATAATTATAATAAATACTTACCAAGACTTCTTTTTTCCTCTGTTGTCATCTCATCTTTTCCAAAAATGTCTACTAATTCTTCCCATTGTTTCCGTTTTAAATCTCTATTCCTATATATTGCTCCTTGACAATTCCAAATTGATTCTCGTTGTTGAATTTCAACAATGAATTTCTCTGTGTCGAAGTTCATGACTGCGACTCACGTACTAACTCATCGGCGGCTCGCCGCAAACTGAAATCGCAAGTGCGTACAAGCAAGATGGCGGCCAGCCGCGGAGCGGGCCGCAGCTCTCCATTCAACCGCCGCGGTTGAAACTTTGGGGCGGTCAAGTGCGTACAATCACAGGCGGTTGCATATTAAACTGGGAAAGCGGCAGACCGCGCGGTTAGCCGCCCCCGCGGTTGACCGCTAGTGCGCAAGGGGCCTTTGTGTTTTGCTAACTGGTTTGTATGCTGTCCCAAGGATGCAGTCTTTTCAGGCGTCTTGTTTGCAATGGTTCAATAAGACACTGGGCCAGTTTGTTCTTATGAATACCAATTCGATCTTTATACGAACTAATGCCATTGGCTATGTGCTGTTTGACGGTTGGTATATTCAGATACTCATGGACTTCTTCCATTTTTGTGAACCATGGGGCATTCACTAATGTTTTGAGCACACTGTTCTGAAATCTTTGCAGAATTCCTATATTCGACGTTTTTGCAGTAAAATGTTTAGCTGGAGTCATGAATTTTCCACCACTTTGATTATCAAACTTTACAATTCTGCAAACTGTACTTTGTGATAAACATGAAACAAACAAAAAAAGTCTAAAATTAAATCAGGGATAATATCGAAAATATTAAACAACTATACCTACGAATTAATATTTCATGCTCAAGATTTTTTGGTCGCACTATAAAATTACAAGTATTTGTTTATTTTAGTATAACCATATTGTATTATTTTGACCATAATATTTTATTGTATAAAGGGCAATGGGCAAATTGGTAGCCTACGCGGCCACTTCAAAAAATAGTCTCATTTCTTAGATTTTTTTATTCTCTTAAAAAAGTTTGTATGGGCACAAAGTACTGTATCCATAGTTTCTGAAATACATAGAAAAAAAAGTTAATTTAATTTCGTTTATTCAATTTAGGTTTGTTTCAACACTTATGAACGTCAATGAAGCTACGCCATCGGTTCACAAATCCTACGGCAGGAGACCTTGTAACGAGAAGAACCGGCAAGAAACTCGCCATGGGCTATTTTTTACTCCCTGTTTTAATTTATACAGAGTCGTCAAATTTGAAAAGTGACCTTTACATAATAGTAAGGTTACTTTCCATCACAATACAGAATACCGCTTAAAGTAAGTACAATTTTGCTTATTACCTACCTAAAACAGTAAACAATTTTCAACTAAACGAGGAATCAAATAGTTTAATGGACGCACTAATCTTAATCTTATTTACATTATATTATAGGATTAATAAAAAGGAAACTGCAAGCTGCGCCGTATATTCAAATCTATAAGTATTAACAAATAAAAGGAATTTTTGAAAAAATATTAAGTACTTACAATAATAATTAGAAAAAATTGCTGGTACTGTAAGACACGAGTACTTACCAAAGTTACTATGAGATACACCAGCTCGCTAACAAAACTATATTACGAGTATAATACTATTATAAACCGTATCCCGAACACCTTTAACACAAGTTGACACGAGCAGACCCACTCCACTGGCAGCACCCGTTCACGAGCATGACGCATGAGCCAGCCAAATCGCTTCGTTCAACCATATTTTAGGGAACGTAACGACCCGACTCACACGACACCACCGCAGGAATATTTAGAGAATGTAGAAAAGAAAGATCTTTTAAATGAATAAATTCTTTAACCATTTATAACTGTTTCCAAACTGAAAATACAAAAAGAAACTTTCATAGTAGTAAACATTATCAGGTATCTGTATAGATTGAACGACGACGCCCACTGCTGGGCATAGGCCTCCCCCAAGGATCTGGGGGGTTCCGTAGCCGAATGGCAAAAAACGGAACCCTTATAGATTCGTCATGTCTGTCTGTCTGTCTGTCCGTTTGTCCGTCCGTACGTATGTCACAGCCACTTTATTCCAAAACTATAAAAACTACACAGTTGAAACATGGTAGTTAAATGTATTCTGTTAACCGCTTTACGATTTTTATACAAAAATTAAAAATATAAAAAAATTAAGGGAGACTCTCCATACATGGAACTAAAACCGAAATATATTTTTTTAATCAAACATATTATTATTCGTGTGGGGTATCTATAGATATGTCTTTAAAAATGACATGCAAGTTTCTCAAACCATTTCCCCCCCCCCCCCCCTCTAACTTTTAAAGTAAAAGAGTGAAAAATCTAGAAAAAATAAATGCTGTAGATCTTAATAAAAACTTTCAACGAAAATTGGTTTGAACTAGATATAGTAAGCACTTTTTGAGATATAATATACTACATATTCAAAAACCGCAAAACACTATGAAAAACAAAGTTATATTTTGCTAACGAAAAATCGGCCCACAAAAAAAACGCGCCATCTTGAATATTTTTTTTGTATTTTTAAGATTGCGTTACTGTTTTCTTGACAAAATAATACTAGAAATCGAGTCTCATCAGAATCGGCCCACAAACAAAAAATTTGGCCGCCATCTTGGATTTTTTATTCATTTTTACATTGCGTTGCTATTTTCCTGTCAAAATAGTACCAAAACCCGAGTTTGATAAAAATCAGCCCACAAACAAAAAAGTTGGCCGCCATCTTGGATTTTTTATATTTTTAGCAGTGCGTTGTTGTTTTCTTTTCAAAATAGTACTAGAAATAGAGTTTCATCAGAATCGGCCAACAAACAAAAAATTTGGCCGCCATCTTGGATTTTCTCATTTTTGACATTGCGTTGCTATTTTCTTGTCAAAATAGTACCAAAACCCGAGTTTGATAAAAATCAGCCCACAAACAAAAAAGTTGGCCGCCATCTTGGATTTTTTTATATTTTTAGCAGTGCGTTGTTGTTTTCTTTTCAAAATAGTACTAGAAATCGAGTTTTATCAAAATCGGCCCACAAACAAAAAAGTTGGCCGCCATCTTGGATTTTTTTATATTTTTAGCAGTGTGTTGTTTTTTTGTCAAAATAGTACTAGAAATCGAGTTTCATCAGAATCGGCCCACAAACAAAAAAGTTGGCCGCCATCTTGGATTTTTTATATTTTTAGCAGTGTGTTGTTGTTTTTTTGTCAAAATAGTACTAGAAATCGAGTTTCATCAGAATCGGCCCACAAACAAAAAATTTGGCCGCCATCTTGGATTTTTTATTATTTTTTACATTGCGTTGCTATTTTTCTGTCAAAATAGTTCCAAAAACCGAGTTTCATCAAAAACAGCCCACAAACAAAAAAGTTGGCCGCCATCTTGGATTTATTTTTATTTTTAGCAGTGCGTTGTTGTTTTCTTTTCAAAATAGTACTAGAAATAGAGTTTTATCAAAATCGGCTCACAAACAAAAAAGTTGGCCGCCATTTGCAATAAAAAAATAAAATAAAAATAGTTTGTTATAAAACTTAAATAATTATATGATCTTTCTAATTATCACAAAAATAAGTTTTTTGTAAAAAAAAAACATTTTTGTGACAAGCTTTTTTGCTGGCCTTACTTTAATATTGTACTGTCATCCATACCAAACCTATATGCAAAATTTCAGCTCAATCGGACACTGGCAAGTGGGTCAAATTTAGCTCGTAAGATTTGACCCGAACGGACATACATACATACATACACTGCAAGTTAAATAAAAGCTTGTAAAAAATCACATCCGCAATTAAAGTATCAATAATTTTACTCCGGCTAGTCTGCGCACAATACGCAGCAAACTTTTTTGAAATTTAGATAATAAGATGCGAATTTGTGTAATAAATAAAATAACAAGCCTATGTTCCTCTCCAGGCTACAAAGTATCTAGATTCCAAATTTCAACCAAATCCGTTCAGCTGTTTTGGCGTGATCGAGTAACAAACAACATCCAAACATCTAAACTTTCACATTATCAATTTAATTAGGAAGTAGGATGAATTGCCGCCGCGCGGCAACGCGCCGCGTCTATCCATCCTTTTCACGCCCGATAACTCCGTCTCCCTCGCACACCGACTGGCCATGCGGACGCTCCGTCAAGGTCACGCGTAATTTGGATTTTGAATGAGTTATTTTATTACTTTGCGGTGATTGTGCATTTATTTATATTTTGAGGAATCTTTCTCATGTTATCAGGGGATTATGATTTTTTTATATATAAAATAAATATGTTAATGGAAATCTTACATAAAAACTGAAGTGACTTTAATGTATAACCGACTTAACGCAAAAAAACCACTTTTAACCACGTTCCAAGAAAGTCACCTAGGTGAAAACTTAAAATAGGTTCGAGGTTTTTATTTATAGTGTATTAGTAGTAAAATCTCTGAAAGTGCGATTTTGTAAGTCTCATTTTTTACGTCGTGACTGAAAAAACGTTGTAATGTGCAGAATATTGTGCTCACGTCAGGGATTACTTGCCTAACATAATTTAAAGGGTATCCATAGATTATATTATAATATTCACCTAAAGTGCCTTTTTTGTCTAATTATAAACGGCCAAAACACAACTTTAGGTATTTCTCTCGAACGGACACCAGTATACCTACAAAATCACGATGAGTGCTCAAAATAAAGGCAATATTATTATTTAAAAATAAATTTGTTAAAGGTGCCATTAATGTGACCCCAAACTTTATTTTGACTGGACTATTAGTACCTAACTGCAAGTTATATGCGAGTCATCAGAGCATTTTCGATTTCACCGGGTAATAGATACAGTTCTTTTTTTGTAACAACAAAGAGGTTTTATACGGCTGAAAATCCATTTACGTTTTTAGAATAAATAAATGTGTCCCTAATTAAGACAAAAAACATAATTAAGTATATTATTATCAAATTATTTATAATAATTTGATAATCTTCTCAACCCTAAGGTTCAGTATGAAGCCAAGAGCAAGCCCATACTATATAAAAAAAAAAAAAAAACACAATTAGTATATTATGATACAAGTGAGCTATGGTTGCTCATTATACACGAGGCTGTGGGTTGCAGCCCGAGCCGCAGGCGAGGGCGTAAATCAGCCGAGTGTCTAGTGAGTAAGTTGCTCACGAGTTTCATACGCACTTTTTCAACACACTTGCGAGGAATAACAAACATTTATTGTAGCGACGCACTCACATCGCAACAAATACATAACATAATTATTATAATAACATAATATTAGCAAAGGGAAAAAGCGCGCAAGTTTTTTTTTGCACGCGCCAAATGTAAGGTGATTGATAACATACAGCCATACAGCCTACTTCAAAATAATTATAATAATAGTGATAAAATGCAAATGTTATGTTTTATAACAAATTATTGTGCATTTTAAATAATTTGATAATAATATACTTAATTATGTTGTTTTGTCATAATTAGGGACACATTTATTTATTCTAAAAACGTACTTTATTTTAAACTTAGCTAATATTAAGTTATTATAATTATGTTATGTATTCAATAAATGTTTGTTTTTCCTCGCAAGTGTGTTGAAAAAGTGCGTATGAAACTCGTGAGCAACTTACTCACTAGACACTCGGCTGATTTACGCCCTCGCCTGCGGCTCGGCCTGCAACCCACAGCCTCGTGTATAATGAGCAACCTTAGCTCACTTGTATCTTCATATACTATTATACTGTCCGTATATGAACCAGTGGTTCCAAGTTCGATTCCTGGGTTTGCTTGGTTTGGTTCACTAATGTAACCAACGATGTTCATAAACTTTAGTAAATGATGAATAACTTAATTTACAATAAAGTATTATATTTTCATAGTACTTCTTACACATATTTAAATGCTAGTGTCATTCTCGATTAAATTACAGTTTCGCTTTGAAAGCTCGTTTAAGAAAATGTATTCTTTAGCTATTTAGCGTGACTTAAGCGAGCATGAATAAAACAAGACTGCAATAAATTTTGCATTGAAAAATCTTAGAATATTACTTGAACAATGAACTTCAATTATCTTTGAAAATAATAGAAGGTTAAATAACTAAGGTACCTACTATGTACGATCATGAGCTTTATACCTACCATGGTTATTAAATTTATGTTAAACAATGTATACTTTATTATTTTATTCAGTACTAGCTTTACGCTCGCGGCGTCAAACTAGACGAAGATTTCCCGTTAGAATGATATTTTCCTGGGGTAAATAGTAGTTATGCTATTCTAGACTTTTATCTATATCTTTGCCTATTTCGTTCAGCGGGCCTATCGCCGTAATTCTATGCAGCGCGTCTTGATCACGTTTGAGACTTGACGTTTGACTTCGTATTGCCGCCGTAATGAAATAACGACGCACACGTCACGCAAACCTATTGTCAACGCCGCGCGTTATCAAAAACGGTTTTGCACGTCAACTGCACGTACAGTGCGACAACGTTTTCTGTTCCGGTGATAATCTTTGGAACTAAAACAGTTTTCATTCTATATTAATAATAACCAATCAACAATGTTTTCATCGATGCTGAAAACATTGTTGTTATGGCGTCAGACTTAGATAAGATGGTGATAACTAGCCAGTTTGTGCTTGTTTTCAATCTGCAGTCTGCACACTACCTTCAGTAGGTGCTTGTGTCTCATTTTCTTTCATTAAGTTCTTTCTTCATATTTCTGTGGTAAGAACAGATTACTTTTGAAGCCGACTAATTTAAGGACGGGGATAAAGGATAAAGTTTGACTCATTATTTTTCTTTTTGTGAAAATTCAGCGCTTTTTTGTAAATTTTTAAAACTCGATCGACTGTGATTCGACAATTTGGGCGTTTTGCCTCTTCATCGACGTAAAAATCATTGCACAGATGCAAATAGTTTCCTATCTATGACGCTAAAGTGAGCTGTTGATAAAAAAAGTCTCGTGAGTCGATTTCTTTTACCTAACACCACCTAACACGAGTGTAGTACACTCACGAGCAATAATATATAAACAACATTAACTTTGATATATTAAAGCGTTCTGAAACAAAAATTAAATATTGTAATATACATAGTCCTACGTTGGTTACACATTAATGCTCGTGACTGTAGTCTGTACACAAAATACAATGAGTATGGGCATTTTGACTATGGTATGGGCATGACCCGCTATTATTTCTCGGCTGCTTGAGTGCAACGAGTGAGATAGAAGATGGCTTTGGTATGGGCCATGTTGTTTAAATTACAGTGCCACAATCTTTTCTGTTCCGCTGGTCAAAATGTGAAACTAACGTGTTTTTTTTAAATGTCACTTGCTGTCAAGTTGATGTCCAACCATAGCGCTGCAGGCGGCTGAAGGTCTTAGAAGTCAGGGCCGGTTAAATTGCTATAAAAAAAGAAAAAGTACATAGCGCCGCTGTCACCGGAACAGAAAAGTTTGTGCCACTCATGGAGCTAGACTTAATACTGAGGTAACTGGAGTTCTCACCGTGAATAAAAAAGTGTACCCAGCAAATTTGACATTTAGTATGTAGTGGCTGTCAGTTGTCTCATATGACCATACGTATTTTTTCAAAGTGTAAGTGAGTCGGAAGACAGCCACCGTGTAATTTGTGGTCACAAAAAAGTGTTAGTACTGCACTCTCCAGTTAGTCTAGCTCCATGGTGCCACTGTACTTGTTTTTTTTTTAATTAGTTTATTCATGACTTGGATACAGAGTCCTTCAGTCGCATACATTTTTATATTTATATTGTAGAGTACAAAAGGAAGATATACAAAAATTTAAAAATCAAAATCAGAGAGAAAACAGCAAGCAGCTGACTAACATAAAAAATCGCTAACTTAAAGCATAAGATAAGCAAACAAAAGGGAGATAAATATTATAAACTTAACTAGAAACAAAATTAAGATTATGTAAGTACATCAAACTAAATTTAAACTATGTACAAAAAGTATTCACAAGAGAATAGAAAACCAAAATAAATCTTTTCTACTGTAGTAATAATGTACTTAAAAATAGGATTGAAAAAATCACTGTTACTTAAGAGGTTGACTATGGCCAGTGTTAATAATAGTAATTTCATCTTTAGCGATTGCCAAATACCTGTAAAGGTATTTCTTTCGCGTGTGAGGGTAGTAATATCTCCACATTGATGAAATTAACGCTGACTATACAGCGAGTAAGAAGTATTGGATAAATTCGACGCTTCTCGTAACGACTCCGTAGCTCAGTGGTTAGAGCAGTCGCCCGGAAAGCGAAAGGTCGTGGGTTCGAGTCCCATCGGAGCTGGTTGTGAGACGAATCGATTTTTTCTAAATACTTCATTTTCCATTTTTCTATAATAAAAATTGCATTGTGAATGCAAAAAACTAAAAATTAAAATAACTTGCAATAGTAATTTCATCTTTAGCGATTGCCAAATACCTGTAAAGGTATTTCATTTCGCGTGTGAGGGTAGTAATATCTCCACATTGATGAAATTAACGCTGACTATACAACGAGTAAGAAGTATTGGATAAATTCGACGCTTCTCGTAACGACTCCGTAGCTCAGTGGTTAGAGCAGTCGCCCGGAAAGCGAAAGGTCGTGGGTTCGAGTCCCATCGGAGCTGGTTGTGAGACGGGTCTATTTTTTCTAAATACTTCATTTTCCATTTTTCTATAATGAAAATTGCATTGTGAATGCAAAAAACTAAAAATTAAAATATATAAATGAAATAAAAAAACACGAATTAACGCTTATTTCTACAGATTTGTTACATTCTCTGACTTTTCCATTCCGTTTTACATTTACATCGCGTTGGAAAGGGATAGTATGTTAGATTATTTGTGTGCGTTATCTCATTTGTAACTGCATGCATGCATGACCGTCAACGGTCGTACGCCTTAAAAAAGCTCTAGATTAGGATTAGGCTTTAGGCCGAAAGCGCTAAGTTGGCAACAGTGACTATGGCGTGCTGCCGCTATGCCCGCTATCTCCATGCTTAATGTTCCTGCAGGAATATACGAGCGTGCTATTAAGTTGCTAGCGATTATGGACTCGCTCATACAACAAAACGTATGAAAATTTTGATAATGCACTCTTCTACGGTGTGTCTGTCTGTTTAGCTACGGAAAAAGTGTTAATGAATAAAAAAAAGTATGATATGTCACAAAAATTTAACATGGTCCGTTTTGTCTAAATTATTAGGTAAGTATACTTAGAAAATGGCGTTTTCCCTCCAGTTCTTTTGCATAGACCGTTACAACTTTTTACTATTACACTTTCCTTAAAAGGTGTGAATAAAATTCATGCATAAATATTACTAAGGGCCATGTTTCCTGTATTAATTGACTACCTACATGGGTGGTGTGTTGCTCAACGTCCAGCTGAAATATACAAGCGAGCTATTAAACTGCAATCGATTGTTAACTCGCTCAGACAACAAAGGTTAGGGAAGCACTATGGACTGCTAAAGGAATGTTATTGCTGTTGTAAAATGAACATGCCATATGCAGTTGATGGCGTCTAAATCATTTTAATCTACTCGAAGGAGTATGATAAAATGGATGGGACTTGGTCCAAATGTCCACCACTAACGTGACCTATCTAACGAAATAGCTTACTTAAGGCGCCAATTGCCGTCCACTAGCGCCGCCAATTCATTTATTGTTATTACCTATACGTAAACCAGATCAATATTTGAAAAAGAAAACAACCATGCCCTCTTAAATTGTATCTAAGTAATATTTTTTGAATAACTCTTCAACAGTTTTCATCCTTTCTGTAAGTTTTAAAATGGTTATACTTAAACCAAAAGTGTCCACTTTTGGTTTAAAATCATTTTAAAACTTGTGCAAAGAATAAAAAATATTAAAGTGTTATTAAAAAATATTAGGAGACAATGGTTGTTTCCTTTTTTTAAATATTGATCTGCCCCCTGATTCACAAACCGTCGGAAACGGAATCGGATTTGAATTCTGTGCTTTGTCTTTGTCTATTCTATAGTGAGTGACAGAGACAGTGCATACATTCCACTGTCGGGAGCGTTTCCGACGGTTCGTGAATCAGGGGGCTGGTTTACGTATAATAAAAATAAATGAATTGGCGGCGATAGTGGACGGCAAGTAGCGCCTTAATACTGATTCATATGTATAGTCCATTCGCTTAGATAGTGTCGCTCTGCCACAATGCCGTGCGGGTGTACCGACACTATCTAACCGAACGGACTATAAACACTAGACCAGAGTTAAAAATAAGCTGTCAGTAAAATGTTATGAATATAAGAAAAAAAAACATGTTTTCTCACCCTTTTGTATTTACGAAAAAACCAAAACAAACTCAGTTGAAGTTCAGTACTCACAAAACAAAAATACTAGCTAAAAATATTTTAGTAAACTAAATAATTACCTATTGTGAATAACATTTTAACACATCCGAAGCAGTCTTTTCAATTTATCCTATAAATTATTTAACCTTTCTGAGAAACGCAAATTAGTCTAGATTGGCCTGTTTATCAATGTGCGTCAATTAGATTTATGCCTTTTTCGTTAGTCAATGTTGCCGCATTACTAATTTCCGGGAAACCTGTCCCGTGTATGAACATTCTGAGAAATTAGAGCTTTATTTAAAACAAACGATTTAGTAAATTACACTGATGTTTTATACTTCAGTGACATTTTATTAGTAAATGTAGTAGAGTGCGCGCCAGATAAGTCTGCGAGCGTCAAAAGCGAATACTATTACTAATAAGCTTTACATAATAAGTACATTTTTTTGTTCTATCAATCAATCAATCAATCAATCAATATATTAAATCTAAGCTTATGTTTGTTCTGTAACTAGCACCAAAAACGCCCCAGTCTCACGCAGTTATTTGAAACGCACTCTACTTAGGTAGGATAAAATGTCACGTTGGCGCTACTGTATGTTCAAAGAGATGCAAAGTTTTTTTCTGTTAATATTGTTATTACATGACGCTTATGAAGAAATGATCATCAACCAATATAAAAGCGGTATCATTATCTTAAATTATTATAGATCTTGTTGTACCTATTAGCCTGTGACCTGTGACGCTATGCCCAAGCCTTAAAATATGGTTAAGATACCGGTCATCATCATCATCATGTCAGCCGAACGACGCCCACTGCTGGGCATAGGCCTCCCCCAAGGATCTCCACAACGATCGGTCCTGCGGTGCCCGCATCCAGCGGCTTCCCGCGAAGATACCGTTGGAAAGGTCTTAATGAGAAGACGCCGGCAAAATGAGGCAGAATCTATCGAGCTTTAAGGAAAATATTAATGTCATCCAACTGTCAAAGGAAAATTTTCTCATTTAATTTTCAGGCATAGCTAGCTCTTGCTGCGGGCGGCCACTAGTATAATTTTATTAGCCACCAGTCTGGGTATTATAGGGTCCGGCTCTCGTGAGCCACTGCTTGTGCATAGCTGCACTGCAATCCTTTGTTGTCTGGGTCTCGCGTCTGGCAGCCAGACTGTTCGATGAGGCTCTGGAGCAGACTGGAATCCTGAGCCAAACATTAACATTGTTTTGTTTTATGATACCTTTACCAACAGACAATATTCAGAACAGCTGTTTTTTTACTTGTATTTTGTGTCATAAAATAAGTAGCACTAATGAATGATGAATACGTTTAACAGGTGTGTTTTTTCAATTTAAAACTGTCGGTATTTCATAACTCAGCTAATAACTAAATTCAAAATTTATAAAGTCAGCGTCAAAATGATCTAAGCGTTCAAACCTACCAAAAGTATCTAAAGATTTGATAAAAATCACTCTTAGTACAAATACTTTAAGGTGTACTATCATTTGTTGTCATTCGTTCTAAAACAACAAATGAAAATGCATCTTTACGTCTCGAGATAAGGTTGATTTTTGTCAAATCTTTAGATACTTTTGGTAGGTTTGAACGCTTAGATAATTTTTACGCTGACTGTACGAAGTTCACCGCTCACCGGGTAGTAGGAATATAAGTAAGTATCACATAATAAACAAATTATCATCATCAACCACTTTTAAAGCGGTGTAGATACTATAATATCCCTCCAGTCTGGGAATCAAAGAGTTTTATTTTTCCGTGTTCTGAGGGTCCGGCTCTCGTGAGTCACTGCAATGCTGCAGTCCTTTGTTGTCTGGCTCATGCATTTGACTGCCAGACTGTTCGATGGGAACCGGGAACGTCCGACGGGAACGGGAAGCGTCTGGGCAAAGTTTAACCGTGTTATAATATCGGTAGAAACAGACAATGTAGTAAACAGTAAGTTGACAGCAGTTTTTCAAAGAATTTTCCGTTGTTGTTTGATCTATCAATATTGAAAACGTTGAAAGTTTTAATCGGTATCATTATTCATTATTTACCTACACTTTTTACGCGAAACGCTGTAGGAAATCCTTGGAAAATATTTAATTAAACAAAGGTCTGCTAGTACTATTATATATTCTGTGGTTCTGCTTAAAATTTTAGGCCGAGATGATTAAATTTTAAGAGACTGACTAACCAACTAGCGCTGCCCCGCCAGTCGCTTTTATGTTAAGTATTTACTTCTAAATGAGATCAATTCCTAAAGAAAGTAATCAGTCAAGTTCAAAATGTATCCAATAAATATTAGACATAATAGACAGTATTCTTTTAGAAATTGGGCTTAGGTATTTAACATTTTATTTCATATAAAATCAATTGGCGGCGCTAATTGGCTCTATCTATTCAACCCCTTAATATTATATAACTTGATATCTATCGTATAGTCCTCTAGTTTGGTATCCTTGCAAAATCATTTTTTTAGTTAGTTACTTCGAAATTATTAAACTCAACTTATGTAGCTTTAACTCAGGTACTTTCTAATAGAAGTACCTAGGTACTTACTCGTAAGCTAAAATCTTGAATTTCAAATTAGTTAGGTTCTAAGTTACTTTAACTTAGCTGATTTTCGTAGCGGATCTGCTTATTTTAAATAATATTGGAAATAGAAAAGCTATTGCCAATATGATTTGAAATACTTATATTGGATGGCATACATCTTCTTTTGTATTATTGACCGTACACTTATGGTAATATTACACGGTTCAATCAACCAAATTGATTCACTTTGGTTGAAAGGCGCAAAAATACAGGTGCATATTGACATTGCATGATTCACTTTTACGTTTACATTGTTGAATTTGGTTGCTTCATCCAAATTGAAAGGCAAAAGCAACTGTGTAAGTATTACCACAAGGCTATGGTATTACTGCCATTACCAAAAATTAAAAACCCACACCACACTATCACTTCTAATTATATTTACTTCATTACCTACTATGGTTAAATGAACTTAATGAAATATCCTAATTTCGATCACAACTCAATATTTGTCGGACATCCGTTTCATAAAAAGCTGAAACATGGTAGGTAGGTACCTGAAATCGCGTTCAACACCATTTCGCTGTAAATAATTTATCATTCAGTGTAGCCAGAGTTACGGATTCGCGGGCAATTACGCCGAAACATAAATTAAAATTTAAGCTTCACTAGACGCGACGACTCGCTACTCCCGTCTCATAATTTTCAATTTACTTTTGCCCAACTGTAGGTAATATCTCGAATCACCTAAAATCATTGCAAATGTAAGACATTACTATAGCAGCGGCTAACCTATAAATTCAGTTTCCTAATTTTCCCGCGAAAATCGTGAAAATTGTAAATGGCCGCCACGAAAGGATAGGCGGTTGTTATAAATCAGCTTTGCTTCGAACTTTCTGTTTACTTCCAATATTCCGAGTCAAGAAAAAAGTACAATTATCACTCATTTTTTGTTTTTTTTTAATAATAAGTAAGTTAAAGCTTATGTTTATTGTCAAGTAATCACTCAAGTAGTAATATTATCGTTAAGTTTATCGCGCGATTTTACTCATATAGGGTTCCATCAAGGAATATTTTAAATTTACCTATGTAAACATTTTTACTTTAAACTAGCGGATCCTCGCGGTTTTACCCGCGTGGTACCCGTTCCCGTGGGAATATCGGGATAAAATATAGCCTATGTCACTCGGGAAGACTGTAGCTTTCTAACGGTGAAAGAATTTTCAAAATCGGTCCAGTACTTTTTGAGTTTATTCGTTACATACAAAAATACAAATCTTTCCTCTTTATAATATTAGTATAGACTAGCGGCCGCCCACGGTTTCACCCGCGTGGTTCTCGTTCCCGTGGGAATATCGGGATAATAATAGCCTTAGTTACTCCTTATTACATTAGCTACCTGCCAGTGAAAGTCCCGTCAAAATCGGTCCAGCCGTTTCAGAGATTAGCCGGAACAAACAGACAGACAGACAGATAGACAGACAGACAGACAGACAAAAATTGTAAAAAATGTTGTTTTGGCATATGTACCGTATATATAACGATATGCATGTAGTAAAAAGCGATTATTTTAATATTACAAACAGACACTACAATTTTATTTATTTGTATAGATTAAGCAGTTTAAGTAACGTGTGTTAAGACATTTTGTTATCCATTTGTCTATTTGTATTGATTAAGCAGTTTAAGTAACGTGTGTTAAGACATTTTGTTATCCATTTGTCACCCTCATCAATATTTGTTCCATATACCTACTGTCCTTTTTCAGTTCCAAAGTCATTAAGCATGTTGCCTTCACTCGACATGTTGGCTGACTGAATGTCAGTTTTATATTAGTACTAGCGGCCGCCCGCGGTTTCACCCGCGTGGTTCCCGTTCCCGTGGGAATATCGGGATAAAAAGTACATATAAACCTTCCTCTTGAATCAGTCTATCTATTTAAAAAAAACGCATCAAAATCCGTTGCGTAGTTTCAAAGATTTAAGCATACAAAGGGACATAGGGACAGAGAAAGCGACTTTGTTTTTATACTATGTAGTGATAGTGATGATGGTAAACCAGTAACCAACCATTAGGGCCCTCGCCCACGGCGACTTTTATTTGTAGCGATGCTGTCGCGCGGCTCGTAAACGTGCGACAGCATCGCTACTAACGCGCCCACTTATACCGCACCGCTCCGACCCAAACAAAGTATGAGCAGCCATATATGGACTTAATATCGTTCACTGTAGATGCACTTTACAGTAACAATATACAATAGCAGACAGCGCGCGGACAGCGCGCGGTAAGCGAGCCTGCCGCAAGCTAAAGTGCGTCTACAGAGCACGACATTAAGTCCATATTTGACTGCTCATACATTGGTTGGGTGGGAGCGGTGCGGTATAAGTGAGCTATGACCTTTAGTCGCATTCTCAACGCGCTATTAACGTGCGACAGCATCGCTAGTAACGCGCTACAGCATCGCTAGTACTTAACGCGCTACAGCATCGCTACAAAAAGTCACCGTGGGCTTGGGCTCTTACTCTTTCAAAGGCATTTTTGTGCCGTTACTGAATCGCATTTTCATGGCGACAGAAGCGCGAGAGTATCGCGTTTGCACCGCGACTGAGGGAGGGCCTACTCTAAAAAAGCAAAACCCGAAACTTCGTTATACCCATTCCCATTCCCCTCTGGAGTCGTGACAGAATCAAGTGAAAGAGGCGGGGCTAACCGAAGTTTCGGATTAGCGTTTCAGAGTACGGTCCCTGAATCGTTGTTATGTGGACGAGGGCTGACAGCTCGCGACCGCATCGCGACAGCATATCGCTACAACCGCGCTACAGCATCGCTACAAAAAATTGCCGTGGGCCGAGGGCTAACTCTAAGCAACCAACCAAACATATAATAATATAATAATAAAAATAAAACTAGGTCTAAATTATTAATGGAATTTAGATTGCCATACAAAAATACTATCTATATAGCTTGAGATTTTCTAAAACATCGTGTTATTTCACGTCTATGGCATTAGTATTCCGCCAAAATTATATTATTTTCTTCCAATGGGAATAAAAAAATAATCGCAAGTTTTGCTCTAGTCAGACAATCGTTCGCTGTTGATTTTGGGTGTTTTCTATGTAAATTATGTTATGTATTTATGTATTACAGTCATGAGCAAACAACAAACAACATAAGACTACTTACGTCATATTACATAAGACTTAAGAGTGATTTTGGACTCAAAAATGTAAAATTTGATATGCTTATCATCTATTCTATTAATAAGGCATCTCGTTCACTTGGGTTTGTTATGCGTTTGTCTAATCTAAGCCATTTAAACTTATGAAAACCATCAAAATTATTTACTGTGCTTACGTTCGTTCGTAGCCACCTCGAGTACGCTAGCCAGATTTGGAACCGCTCTGCTATGATATTTACATTTTCATCTAAGTATAGAAAAAAATCAAGAAAAGTTTACTCGATATTAAATTAAAAATTAAAAATTTCATAAAATGACATATGAAGAACGCTGCGCTCAATTTTTTATCGACCCGTCTCACAATCAGCTCCAATGGGACTCGAACCCACGACCTTTGGATGGGTTTGAGTCCCGACGGGTCGATTTTTTCTAAATACTTACTTCATTATATTTTTTTCTAATTTTTATGTTGTTTACATATTATTGCTCGTGACTATGTATGTATTTACAAAAAAGTATATAAGTATGCTTTTCCGAGTGTATAACTATACTTAACACAAGTTCTTAAAGTGCTAACTTTGCGGTAAATTTTGATTTGCTTGTAGGAAATATACATTCATTATAATTATTTTCATTCAAAATCCATGCAGTAGTTCTGTGTTGAAAGCAACTAGTTACCTAGATACTTAGATAAATAAATAAAAAATCAACTAACTTAAAACTGAAACTGTTTGTGTATGTTTAAAGCAAACGAAATACTATTATTCAAACACTTAGTCGAAAATACTTACCAAATAGGTACGTTAATGGTCATACTACACGCAAATAACATTTTACTTATATTATAGGTATATTTGTTAAAACTAAAGATTAGTTCTCAATGCCAAGTTTAACTAGACTTTAATGAGTTCATTTGCCTAGTTACGTAAACCACGCAAAAATGTATTATATTAACTAACTTAATTTCGGAACAATGTTTATATTACTGGAACTTTACCGTAGTTAGAAGCAAATTAGTATGAATTAGTTATCATAAATACGAGCACTATAGGTACTCACAACTAACTCTCTTATAAAAAAAAGTCTTGTAACATTCAATTTATTTTTCCCACTCCATGTCCCATAAAGACACTAGCGTAGTGAACCGCGATGGCCGTTGGGGATGGTTGGGGTGGAAAGGTTCTCGAATGGAGACCGCGTGCTGGACGACGCTCCGTGTATAGGCCCCCTACAAGGTGGACTGACGATCTGATCAAGGTCGCGGGAGCCGCTGAATGCGGGCAGAGCAGGATCGATCGCAGATGAAGATCCTTGGATGAGGCCTATGCACAGCCCTTGGCGTCGTATGTGATGTTTATGTGGGTTGATGTCATGATAATACCTACTCCCATTGGAGCGAGTTGTTATTTATTTATTTATTTATTTTATTTATTTGGCCGTCTTATGGCTAATGATGATGATGATGAACCTTCTGAAACTGAATTTTATAAGTACCTACTTAGTATTTTTGTCGGTAGGTAAGTATTTTCGTATTGAAGGCTTTTTTGGGATTGTCGTCAAGCCAATAATCAGTTGTCTTAGTGGACTGGCTTAATGGATTGTCTCAAGTATTGACTCCGTGTAAATGCGGCATAGAGTTGATTACTGCGTTTACAAGTAGCGGCACGTATCTCTAGCGCTGACCGTTATTGCGCAGAAGTCAAAAATAAGGTATTTTGGGCCTTGCGCCATACCTTAAACATGCGCAGCTATCCCTTCTACGTCACGGTCAGCGCTAGACTCACGTGCCGCTATTTATATCACCATCTTGATTACAATATTACTTACAGCTCCTGGTAAGACCCCTGATAGTAATGCACTCAAGGGCGCAAGGTTGTCGAGTGAAGTAATGTGCCGAGTGCATTTAACTCGTCAAGTGTGAATCACAGATTAGAAGTTATCATCGTCATTCAAGGTCCTCTTTGTTTCTTGTTTATTTTATTTTCATTCCATTGCGAAGGTGAAATGATCACACATGAAATCATTCTTGCTCAACTCAACGTTTGAATTTATTTCTAAGATGTACCTACTTACTCTTGATAACATTTGGGTAATAGTTACTACTTAGCCACTTCGTGTTAGTCTTTAAGCAACTCTACTTACTGGAGAAAACCACTCTAGGTACTCTCTTGGCTTAGCTGAGAGAACTTTATTTTAGAAACTATTCTTAGCAAAACACCATTTGAAACGTTAAAAGCATCAGAAAAAGGTTTTTTCAAATAACGTTTGACTCAGATAAATACTTGTGAATAGGTAAGTAAATGATTTTACAATAGTTTAGAAGGCGAAGATTTTTATAAAATATCCCAGAAAAGTTTTAGAGTCCCCGCAAACTGCAGACTTTCCAGTCGGCCGATAGTGACCGCACAAACTTGCATACATCTTCATTCTATCGGGCGATAGAAAGCCTGCAGTTTGCGGAGACTCTTAGCAAGACAAATGAATTTATATGTATAATATAAAATATAGTATAGAGCTCTTATGCTCCAAACTCCAAACATACCCAAGTGGATTTCCGATCGGTTCTCATCAGTTGATTTATCGTAAGGTAGGTATCTCTGGGATGCGTTAACCTAAATAAATAAATGGAACGCTGGAGAATATCAACATACCTACGTAGTTTGGCCGAACCTAAATTTCTTTATTGCATTGACTTAAGTGCTATTTTCATGTGGCAATGCATAATTTGACGCAGTTCATAGTGTGCACTCGAATTAGCATTGGATATGCGGTAAATATAACTTTGCGCACTTATTTCGAAGTTTGTAATGATCACGGGTAAACGGTTTGAAGTCTTGAAATAAACAAGAGAGGAACGCGAATAGGAAATGACTTTGTTAGGCATCACTAACTGCCGCACTCAGAGACGTCAATTAACTTTAACTGACAATTAAATCTATATATATATTTTGGGCAAAAAATTATCTAAGTAAGATTTGAGTTCTCCAAAATTAAGAAGTCCAATCCAACTTTATTTATGAGTGTAGGTACGTAGGTATTGTGTTATTTAATAAACGTGTCATATTTTTATTACACCTGCACAAATAAACTAGGTAGGTAGGTACATTGCTAAAAGGCCTCACACACTAAGTTCACCTGCAGCACAGAATAATATTTGCCTGCAGGCAACAGCCTGTCATAGACTTCTGAAGTGCCTATTACCTATTACCAAAGAATATACTGTAAACTTACGCGCTATTACGGAGACTGTAATCTATATACCTACTAAGATTATAAATCTGAAGAGTTTAATTGTTTGAACGCGCTAATCTCAGAAACTACTGGACCGAATTGAAAACTTATTTTTGTGTTGGATAGTCTATTTATCGAGTAAGGCTATCCATACTAATATTATAAATGTGAAAGTGTGTTTGTTTGTTTGTTTGTTTGTTTGTTTGTTTGTTTGTCCGTCTTTCACGTCTAAACGGAGCAACGGATCGACGAGATTTTCGGTATGGAGATAATTTGAGAGCTGGAGAGTAACATAGGCTACTTTTTATCCAGGAAAATTATAAAATAAAAATGGTAATTTTGTATAGAAAACCGTTAAACTGTCATACTTCACACAACTGTCATTTCTTAGCCGCTTCCAAAGAGAAGGTATGTCAAAGAGTATGTAATCACTGACATTTTTGCCGCTTAAGATTTCTTTTCTTTTAATAAGTGACATTGTGTCAGGCAGGTGATACGAAGTTCGTGTCCAATAAAATTTATATGGCAAAACAACGTTTGCCGGGTCAGCTAGTAGGCTATATAACATCACGCTACGAGAAGCGGAGCATTAATGAAAAATATTGCTAAAACGGGAAAAAATATTTATTTTTCTTTTTAGTAGGTTTTCTCCTTTTCCTCAAATTAACGCAGGTGAATATTATAAATAAGGCAGGTGAGTTTTATTGTTTGTTTGTTTGAACACGCTAATTTCAGAAGCTGCTGGACCGGATTGAAAAATTCTTTTTGTGTTGGATAAGTCCATTGATCGTGGAACGCTATGTTATAATAGGCTATATTACATAGCGCTATGGCCAACAGAAGCGGAGCATTAATGAAAAATGTTTCTAAAACGGGAATAAATATTTATTTTTAACCGACTTCTAAATCAAAAAGAGGAGGAGGTTCTCTATTCGTCTGTATGTATGTTTTTTTTTTTGTGTATGTCCACCGATTACTCGAAGATATTAGATATTCGTTCTTACATCAGGTGGGTTTCCAAGTTGGTCCCATTTTTTGAAATATTGAAATCGGTTCAGTAGTTTTCAGGAAATGTTGAAAATACTGTCGTTTTCGTTACCCTTTATGTGAATTTAATACGTATCTTTAGGCATAACTCCTTTGTTTATAAACCGATTTAGATGATTCTTGTTTTGTTAAAAAGGGTGTACCTCAAGGTATTTTAATCGACTTCGAAAAAGGCGGTTTTCAGTTTGATCACATACCTATTTACTAGAAAACACGTAAATTGCCTGCACGATGCACTAAAAAGAGTGAAATAAAAAATATTTTTATAAAAAAATAAAACCGCCTTCAAAAAACCACATCAAAAAAGTAAGAAATAATTCCTCACCAAATAAATAACGTAAGTACTTTGAAGTCGGGCGTGAAACATGTACAATTTTTTGTTGTTTTTGTGTTTTTTTTAGTAGGTTTATTCTTTTTCCTCAAATTATCGCAGGTGAAACTGTGGAGCACAGCTAGTAATGTCATAAGCGACATCGCCTGCCGGCCTGCCACAGGACAGGCAATACGGCGACTGCTGGGCATAGCCCGTAATGAGGTATCGTATACTATCGTCTCCACGAAGAAATGCTCAAAAGAACTATCGTCTCCACGAAGAAATGCTCAAAAGACATCACCCATATTCTTGATTCTGTATGTTTTTATTTTTTTAAATTATTATTACCATTTTATGTTTATACCAGCACTGTCCTCTTGGGCTTTTCATGTCGTTGAGACAGTGTTGTAATTGTATTTACCCGTCTGCGGCGAAGCCAAAAAAGGGTTATGTATTTGACCTGTATGTATGTGTGTCCGTTTCTATGTTCCCTCGTAACTTCTAAACGGATGAACCGATTTTAATAAATGATACGTCGTCAGATTCGTCTTAACGGGCCAAGTGACAATGGGACATCAAATTTAACAAAAAAACAAAATGGCGGCTTTTAGCCGATATATTCTGTGCATTGTAAAAAAAAATATTTTTTAATCCCATCGAGTGGGGTATCAAAATGAGGAGGTTACAAAGACGATGACGAAAATATAAATAAGTGATATGTTTTGAACTAATTTCGACTAATAAGTGCTAATTGTTTGTATGAGAAAAATAAAAAGTGTTGTTTTACTATTTTCCACGCAGTTTCTTCATAAAAACCTTCCCGCGTGCTTTATAGAACATATGAAAAAAAAAATTGCCGAATTGGCCTAACCGTTCTCGAGTTTTGCGCTTATCAACATTCATTTTTGAATTTTATATAGATATTGTTTTCTTTGGTCACAGCTAGATGGCGCTGATAGTCAATTAGAACGCGCTAACGTTTGGCAAACATAAAATACTGTTATGTGAGTGTATTTGAAAACTTTAAATTAATTGAAAATTTGAAATAATAACTTGAATGAATTTGTTATGATGATGTGTGTGTATTAGTCCATGGAAATCGTACATTTTGCCTTGCGTTAAATGAGGTAGTTCTGATTTTTTTGTATGTTAGTAGTGATGAGATAGTAATTAGGGGTGGGTTGGAACAGGTAAATTGCCGAACCTGTTCCACCTGTTCCTGTTCCAGCCAGACAACAGTTCCAGAAACCTGTTTCAAAATAACAGCCTGTTATATTACAACAATCAAGGTAGAGAACAGTAACTATCATGATTCAAAAGCAACAACCTCATAAAATGGCTTCAGATACAAGTTCCTGAAATGAAAACCATCCTTCATACTTGCAGGCTTAGGACTGACAGCTCGATTGTACACTTTAATGTGACTTTTATACTAAAACTCTAGTAATCAACAAAATACATTAAATGTGATAAGAACTAATGTAGCGGATAAAAGAACTAATTTACTATTTACTAATTTAACTAACGAATACTTTGTAACTTATTTATTACCATTCTACAGTTTCATTATATGCTACCTTACGTGCATAGTATAAGTTTTTCGTAAAAACTTTGTTTTATGACAAGCTTTTTTGTTGACTGTACTTAAATATTGTATTGTCATCCTAACCACACCTGTATGCAAAGTTTCAGTTCAATCGGACACTGGGAAGTGGCACAAATAAAACTTGCAAGATTTGTCCCCCACTAACTAACAAACTAACTTATTCCCGAAGGTTTATATATACAAAACATTTTAATTAAGTATTTGTATAATAGAGAAAACTCCATGTTTTGTGATGAAGCCGTCAAAAAATGATTTTTCGAGCGCCTTCATTGCGAACGCTCTGGCTAAACCGTATGAGATACATCAAAATAATGTACTATGGAATGGAATTGTATGTCATTGTAAGGTCTACAAAAAAGTCCGCAATAGCATATATCTATCTCCTATAGTCGATTCAGAGTAACCATTTCTAACTTTTTAAAAATATAACTTTATTTGTAAAGTTTATTTCTCTTAATCAGCATTAATCCTTATGCAAATAAATAAATGAGTTACCTTGGCCATTTGATGTAGATAAAAATTGTCCCGTACCTTATTTCATTTAAATAAATACTTACTTTAAAAGTAATCACAGATTTAAAAGTACTATCACTGTCAAATCACCAAAAAATTGTTTAAAGGACCCCGTGCAAAGCCGGGCCGGGTCGCTAGTGTATATTATAATTGCAACATCTTTTTTTTGTTGTATTGTCATTGTCAGTTCAAAGTTTAACATAATAATATGTAGATGTGTATCCGAACGCCAAATTAGAGAACAGGTAGAGAACAGGAACTCGCACTATCTCTTTCTAACAACTGTAACCATCATAGGTCAGAATAGGAAAGAGCATGTTCCAATCCACCAGCCTGTTGCGCGAAACAGTTGCACTGTCACAACAGTCAACCTGTTACGAGTGCTATCTGTTCTCGGTCTGTTTCTGTTGTGGGTGGAATTGGAACTGTTACTAGTGCTAGCTGTTATCGGTCTGTTGTGGAACATGTGGAACAGGAGGAACAGTTTTTTGACTTTATAGAGAACAGTTCCAAGCTGTTTTTATATGAAACCTGTTTTATTTGCCTGTTCCGATATATACGCCTCACTCCTAATAGTAATGACAAATCCAAGTTTTCCACCTCGAAAGCCCTCCGGATCATTGTTAAATATTTAAAAATCCAATAAATTTTCAGATTTTTTTCAGTTTTTACCACCAAGGACCTGTGTTACGGCAAAAGTTACTATGCACGCTTTAAAGTAGACTAAATTTGCAATAATAAGAGATTAATTTGGTTCTTGTAAGTCAAATAGTTTTTAAGATGGGGCAATTTCAAAATTTGCAAAAATTCAAAAAAGGAAGTATTACAGTTTTTTTAGTTTTCGACATTTTGACCCATAGTAGTGGGTTTATGACAAAAGTTAAATTATTAGTTATTAAAGTCCATTAAATTTCCAACAAAATGAGACCAATTAGTAATATCAACTTACATTTGATATTTCCTGAGACTGCTGTTCAAAGTTATTGAGGTAAGTAAACAATTATGTACTAGAAGGGTTTGCAAAATGAAGTACGCCATAAAGGAAGGAGGATCTGGGAGGTGGTGGGATCAATTATGTACATTGTATGTATAATTTTGATAGACCAGGCACGTCCTCTGAATCCACAGCACATTTTTTGGGGGCAGCTTGCTGAGGTATAATTTCTTCATCGAACTGCTCAGGAAGGTCAAAATCGTCCTTTGATGGTGGGTTATCAATCAATGGTTCATCAATGTCATCACACATCAGGTCTGGTATGTTCTCGCATGATTGGCCAATGCAGTAGCTGCAAACAGCCGAACATTTGAGTTCTGCTTTCCTGCAACCACATCTGCTGGTACAACCTTACATCTTTGGTATGCTTTCAAGGTGATTAAGGTTTGCGTGTCATTAACATGGTAGAACGGGAACGTCTCCCAGACCCTTCTTCCTTTAGGGCTTACTACCTTTTGCAAACCCTTCTATTAAATAATTGTTTACTTCCCTACCTCTATAACTTTAAACAGCTGTGTCTCAGGAACTATCAGGTTTAAATTGACATAATTAATCTCATTTTGTGGGAAATTTAATGGACTTTAATATCTAATAAAAAACTTTTGCCATAAACCCACTACTAGGGGGTCAAAGTTGACGAAAAATAAAAAAAACTGTAATACTTCCTTTTTTGTGATTTTGCAAATTTTAAAATAGCCGTATCTTAAAAACTATTTGGCTTACAAAAACCCAATTACTCTCTTTTTATTGCAAATTTAGTCTACTTTAAAGAGTGCATTGTAACATTTGCCGTGACTCAGATCCTTGATGGTAAAAATTGACAAAAACTGAAAAAAATCTGAAAATTTATTAGATTTTTAAATATTTAACAATGATCCGGAGGGCTTTCGAGGTGGAAAACTTGGATTTGTCATTACTATCTCATCACTACTAACATATAAAAAAATCAGAACTACCTCATTTAATGCAAGGCAACACCACTTATTTGGTACGATTTCCATGTACTATATTGATAGATACGAATTGCGATGTTAAAATAAAATAATATCTGTTTGTATATTAAAATTATATGACCTAATATTTTAATTTTAATTTAAAAAAAATTGTTCGACGAATTTTAACGAAATCGTTTTCATTGATAGTTAAGTTAGTCAAGTTTTATTTTCTTTGGTTTATTATAATATAATAGGATAGTAGGGGTGGGTTGGAACAGGTAAATTCCCGAACCTGTTCCACCTGTTCCTGTTCCAGTCAGACAACAGTTCCAGAAACCTGTTTCAAAATAACAGCCTGTTATATTACAACAATCAAGGTAGAGAACAGTAACTATCATGATTCAAAAGCAACAACCTCAAAATGGCTTCAGTCAGATACAAGTTCCTGAAGTGAAAACCATTCCGCTACAGCGCAGGGGTAGGCTACCTGCCTTCTGCGCCAGAGGTCTCGGGTTCGATTCCCGAACAAGACAAATATTTGTGTGCATGAACATGTCTATTTGTCTTGGTCTGGGTGTTTTCTATGTATATTAAGTAAGTATTTACAAACAAAAAGTATTTAAGTACTTATATATTTATCCGTTATCTAGTTTTCCATGATACAGTTTCTTAATGAAATTAACATGGGCTTAGATAATTGGTGTGAATGTAAGAAGTTATTTATTTAATGTGACTTTTATACTAAAACATAACTTTAGTAATAAAACAAAAGACATTATTGTGATAAGAACTAATGTAGCGGATAAAAGAACTAATTTTAACGATTAACGATTATTTTGTAACTTATTACCATTCTACAGTTTCATTATATGCTACCTACATAGTATAAGTTTTTCGTAAAAACTTTGTTTTTATGACAAGCTTTTCTGTTGACTGTAGTTTAATATTGTATTGTCATCCAAACCACACCTGTATGCAAAGTTTCAGTTCAATCGGACACTGGGAAGTGGTACAAATAAAACTTGCAAGATTTGTCCCCCACTAACCACAAAGTACACAACGTCAGTACTATTATATATTCTGTGCTAACAAACTAACTTATTCCCGAAGGTTTATACATACAAAACATTTTAATTAAGTATTTGTCACCGTCAAAGCACCAAAAAATTGTTTAAAGGACCCCGTGCAAAGCCGGGCCGGGTCTCTAGTTTATATTATAATTGCAACATCTTTTTTTGTTGTATTGTAATTGTCAGTTCAAAGTTCAACATAATAATATGTGGATGGATGTGTATCCGAATGCCAATTAGAGTGTTCTCTCTGTGTTCTTGGAAGCAGGCGGGATCCATGATATTTTTATAGATTTTATACGCAAATGGATCCCGCTTGCTTGCGAGAATTCTCTTACTTAAAATTTGTATTAAGTACCTAATCCTATATATAACGCTGCATACAATTTACTAGTAAGAACTAAGAACATATTCAATCCACTATCGATCTTTTTTTTGCTTGTTTTTTTCTTTTTAGTTTTTTGCACCGCAGACGGGTTTTTTTAGTTTTTTAAATTAGTTTTTTTAATATATTTTTATTCTGATAATATTTTTATTTATTGTTTTTCTAGCTAGTATTAAGTTGTTATGTTTAGTCTGTGTTTGTTTGTCTTTTTGATGGTGTCTTGTTACTTGCATTCGCACAGGCCCTGCAAGAATACCAGCGTTGTTGCAGGGTGACCTTCTTCACCCAGCAACAACATTTGCTGAAGCAGGGTCCTGATTAGCCCATCACAAAGTTGTCTTATTAAACTTTATTGTAATTGTTTGTAAATTGTAAAGTTCAATTTTCTCTTTAATAAGTATATTATTGTATTGTGATGTGTCAATAAATGTCTTTCATTTTATTTCATATTTCGAACGACTATGACGATCGTTATAAATCAAATCAGTTTACTCCTACATCTGTAGGCACCTTTACACGTCACTCAATATTTGTGTCAGGGCGATTACTTAACGTGTAGAATACTAGAAGTATCTGTGTTCGGTTGGAGTAACAGGTTTCAAGGCTACAGCGAAACGTTCAGAAGGTACAGTTCCTTTTATTACTTCTTGTTGCACTTAATTTGTGGTTACATTGCAATTTACTTTCACCACGTATGATATGAAAGACATGAATTTCTTTCTTTCTCCACACTTCATCTGAAAGTACTAATACTAAATGGAAATGTAGGAAATCTTTGTACCTAGGTATATAAATTAAATGTGCAGAAAAAAATACAGTTGACTCGAGACGTTAAAAACAGGATGAAAATTTCTAGACAAAATTCCAAGGAATATTTAATGTAGGACTAGCGGATCCTCGCGGTTTCACCCGCGTGGTACCCGTTCCCGTGGGAACATCGGGATAAAATATAGCCTATGTCACTCGAAAGAATGTAGCTTTCTAATGGTCAAAGAATTTTCTAATCGGTCCAGTAGTTTCGGAGCCTATTCGATGCAAACAAACAAACAATCAAATCTTTCCTCTTTATAATAGGTATTCGTATAGACTGATTTACTCTCATGAGTCATGAGCTCCGATCTGAATGGTTGACGTTCCAATATGATAACCTTCTATTTCTTTAACTTCCTCTCAACTTGGTAAATACTGTTAATAATTAAATTAAATTAAATTAACTAGTTCTTTATGAACCTTAGGATTCTCATCTATGATACATCAACAAAACACTGTCGACGTTTCTAGCAATAGCAAGACCCGAAGACCCAAGAATTTAGCTTGCGTAGAATTTGCTAAGTACACATAATGTTTTTCTCGAACACAAATGGAGGAGCGTGGGCGTAGTTCATGGCTAGGGACAGTAATGGTACGGTACTGCTATTCATTACGGTAATGGCTGGTATGGTATGGCAAACTGATTACAGAAGTATACATATGGGGAGCGACGAACTTTGGCTTTGACCGTGTGTGACGCTTGTCGTTGAGAGGTTCTTGAGGGATCAAAATGTATGCTACTTACCTTCATAAAGAAATATTTGATATTCATCTAAATGTGCTCGTAGAGATAATCTTTGCTAAATCCTTAGATATTATTGCTAATGAGTTATTTTTTCCCTCTCGAGTAGGGTTCCATGCATGAAGTTGGGACATAGGATTTTTTTTCTGAATTACAAAACTACATAACGTTACTAAATACTTTTAATTACTACCAAAAACTACCAAAAAAATTTAAAGAAAGTCTGTATTTTATGTGAGACAATAATGGTAAGTTACTAAACTACGACCGATTTGGCGCAGGGATAAACTACCTGCCTTCTGCGCCAGAGGTATCGGGTTCGATTCCCGAACAAGACAAATATTTGTGTGCATGAACATGTCTATTTGTCTTGGTCTGGGTGTTTTCTATGTATATTAAGTATGTATTTACAAACAAAAAGTAAATAAGTATATATTTATCCGTTATCAAGTTCACGTAGACACAGTTTCTTAAGAAATTAACTACGGGCTTAGATATTTGGTGTGATTGTAAGAAAATATTTATTTATTTATTATTTTACCTATTCATTGCGGTAATGGCTGGTTTGGCTATGGCAAACTGATTACAGAAGTGCGACGAACTTGGAATTCGACCGTGTGTGACGTGACGCCTGTCGTTAAGTAGTTTCTTGGGGTCACGATTTCATTCATTTCAACTACACTTACATATAATACTGCTACCTACTACTATATTTAAAGGAAACTAGGTAATTTTGGTAGTCGTGTTTTTTTATTTTTATTAAACTGTCTTATCTTAGCGTTATATTCTAACATGTTCACTCACCAATATCCTCCGCATAATATCGTTAGTTTGGCAGTACCTTCTTGTACTGTATTAAAATGAGCAGTAGCTAATAGCTATGACTTCAGAAGTTTAGCAACAAAGAACTATAAAAGACTCTTTGTTGGTCCGCTACTGCTTTAAATAATATTGGGAACGAGCTTTTGAATACAAATGCATCTAAGTTTATTTCTGCTTCATTTAAACTTTAAATGGTTGTGTCTTGTTTCAGCTGTAGTCATAACTTTTATAGTGTAACAGCTCATTTTGTATGTATTCCTATTATGTTTCTTATATTAATTTTACGAGTTTATAAATTATCTCATACGTTGACAGACAGAAAAACTGATTGTCAACGTATGACATTCATTCCTCCCTGGTGGTGTCCAAATCTTTCGATGTTTTTTAACTCTACATATATTTGCTACGGCGGCATAAGCTCGAGTTAAGTCAAGTTAATCGAAAAAGACCTCATTCTCCTCTTTTCATATCTAAATATCACTACCTATTTCTATTGCTCTTCCAAGGCTCTCAATACCCCTTTAATTTTACCGCTCAGTTTGCCAGACCGCAGCATATATTATGTAGGTACTCGCAAGAATATTGGCCACACTATTTGCTCGATATTGTTAATTTGATAGAGAAACGTGGTTCCTCTATTGCTAGAGTAGAGCAAAGATCTCTCTGTTCCCTAACAATTTTACCGCTTCGTTCGACACATCGCAGCGCAGCATATATTATATTCACAAGGATATTAGCAACAGTTTTGCTAGATTTTTGTAAATTTAATTACGAAAGAGCTACTCTGTTCCTAGAGCAAAAGTCTCTATGATTACAAAGCTCTCTATTCTCTAACAATTTTACCGCTAGTTCTGACACAGCGAACGCAACATATATTCGCAAGGATATTGGCCACAGTATTTGCTCGTTTTTTGTTAATTTTATCTAGAAAGTGGTTCGTCCCTCTTATTCGTATAGCGAACGTCTCTATTCATATTCCAGAGCTCTCTATTCTCCAACTATTTTACCACTAGCTCTGGCACAGCGAACGCAACATATATTCGCAAGGGTATTGGCCACAGTATTTGCTCGGTTTTTGTTAATTTTATCTAGAAAGTGGTTCGTCCCTCTATTCGTAGAGCGAACGTCTCTATTCGTATTCCAGAGCTCTCTATATTCTCCAACAATTTTACCGCTAGTTCTGACACAAGCGAATGCAACGCAACATATATTCGCAGGGATATTGGCCACAGTATTTGCTCGTTTTTTTTTGTTAATTTTATCTAGAAAGTGGTCCGTCCCTCCCTCAATTCGTAGATCGAACGTCTCTATTCGTATTCCAGAGCTCTCACTTATCCAACAACTTTACGGCTCGGTCCGCCACAGCGCTGCATATAGGTACTCGCAAGGATATTGGCCACAGTATTTGCTCGATTTTCTACCTGACGAACACCGACGCGGTCATTCGCCCAGCTAGGACGTTGACTCGGCGCTGTTGCGTCTGGGGGTAAACTCTATACTTTAAAGTCTGAGTTCTGAGTATTCGATCGAAATTTCGACTGTAAACTTCAGCAGAAACAAACGTTGGGGTAACTTAGCTTTAGAGGTATAAGTACTTCTATATTGTAAAACCTATTTCGATTCTCGAGTTTGACCCTCGCCAGAAACGTTATCCATTTTATAAGTTACTTCTCGCGTAACGGCAAAGCAGCAAAGACTTATTCAATATCTGTCGCTTCGAATGGTTTACTTTTTATTTAAAAGTCAGAATTTTTTAAACGAAGATGTTCTAGCTCTCTGAAAATAGTACCTACAGGTAAAATAAGACTTAATATGACTGTTTGGCGGCAAAATATGTACATCAATGAAACTTTGTTTATAACTTCATCTTGTCTTGGCACTAGAATGAGGATCTGCCGAGTCCACAGAACAATTTTTCTTGTTCTGTGGCCGAGTCCTACCAAAATGTATGAAAAAACTTTTCATTGTCTTCATTACCAAATGGTTTCACTATAATAAAATTATTATAGTTGTAAAAGTCTTGTAATATATTTTAATATAAACGGTAATTTTTTACTCACCCCGGATAATTTTAGGCATTATTCGTCTACTCATGAATACAAACAACTTTTATTATGGGACATGGGAATGGGAAAAATATTTAATCAAAATGTATGGAACTGCTGATTTTTTTTGCGTGATTTCAGTTTTGGTCCTTTAATAAAAGATGTTTGTTTTCATGAGTAGAATAATCCCTAAAATTATCCGGAGGAACTAAAAAATACCGTGTAAGTACCTATATTAAAATATATTAAAAGACTAATGAAGAAAATTATATTTTTTTTTGCAAATTTTTCCAGAAAGGTTTTTCAGGTAGGTAGTTGAAAATATTAAAATGGAAGGATGCATTTTTCAAATATCATAAAATAGTAGGTATGTTATCGTTAAAATGTATAGTAAAGCAAGAGCAAATTATGGAAAGTGTATTTCAGAAAATAGTGTAGAGAATTTTACGGTTGTTACAATAATTACTTAAAATTTTTAGAATATGTTCCACAACTTTCGCAATATAGTAAACTATTCGAAGAGTTTACTATTGAAATTCCAGTGAGTGGTAGCGACCGACGACGTACTTCGGTCGACGCATAAAAGTTTTACAACTGTTCCACCCGCAAACGATGTTGGGTGTGCAGATGTTACCTACTGACGACATACTTACACGGTATTTTTTTTTACGAAATCCAAAAATTTAAGGAGCTATTGGAATCCGTTAGTAAACTACTTACTTTCTCTTGAAACAGAACATGGGTCGAAATATGACAATTTTTTTTGGACTTTTCATACAAATCAGATCACCTGATTTAGTATGGAAAGTCCAAAATCTTTGTCATAGGTATTTCGACCCATGTTTCTAAGAGAAAGTTGTTTATTTGCCGATTCTGAGTTACTCCTTAAATTTTTGGATAAGTATAGTTTAAAAAATACCGTGTAGGTATATCGTGTGCCGTTATATAAGTACAGAGTGGAATTATTTCATGATGGAAAGGAACCAAGCTTTATTTTTGTCAAGAAACAAAACTGCATTCACACCACATGTAGCCCATATCTTCTACATGTCGATGCCGATACACAATATACCTCCTCTTTTTCTTCGAGTCGATGATTCATGTAAATTAATGATCTATGTTTTTTTTTTTTTCTACACTGCTCCTCAGACGCGAAGTCCGAGCCTTTGTTTCTCTTCCATGCCAGTTCTCACTTTTATGTCTCTCGTACTTTTATGCTTCATACAATATCTTTCTTTCATCCATCCACATTTATTTCTTTAACGGGTGGGAGTGCCCGCCTATTTTAAATCCTGTCTTTATCTAGCTCTGTTTCTTTATTTATTTCTTAAAATTTTACACAGGGAATGATCTATGTTTGGTCTAGTCTAGTGTTTGGCAATCTTGACCGTTCCATCCGTTGCGTCCGTCATGTTTCTTGCACTGCAGGTGTTGGTTGGGATATAGATGACACTCTAGAAGGTGCGACATTGTCTGCGAATACTCTCCACATTTGCAGTTTTAGCTATCAAAATACCTCTGATAGTGCAAGATTTTCTTGCAGCATTCAACTTGGTACACAGGTGGTTGTATTGTTCTGTGCGTTTTAATTATCATTTATATATCTCTCTCTCTCTCTCTTTCTCTCTCTCTCTCTCTCTCTCTCTTTTGCAGATCTCTTACAGATCATACCGAGAAAGAGAGATATATATGAGTCATAACTCGCAATGCTCGTCGTGAAATAGTGGTAGTTTTTATTCTGTGGCTGAAGTTACGTAGGCAGCTTGTTACGGACAGTAGAAAATTGTAAGCCGAAATAGGTAAGAAATTAAGAATAGCATGTCGACATTACCTAAATGTCAAACCCATACGCGGACAGCGATGTCTGTACTTGTCGATACTTCGATCGTTCTGACAAGAGTCGCGTGTCGGTAGGCTATCGATTTTCCAACTGCTATTAGATAACTGTTTCAATTGGTATGGGACATGGAATTTTGAATATGTCAAGCCACACGTTGGAATATTCATTTATTCACAAGGTGAGGTGAGGTGTTAAAGTCCGGATTTCGGAGCATGGAGTTCCAGAATTTCATCCCGCAGGCGTATCACAGCGTAGCTACGTATTCTTTTAACATAATATACAAATCTGGCTTATTTTTAACCAAATTTTAGCGACGGCTACGCCTCTGTACCTACCCGTGGTATTTTTTTTAGATCCATGAAAATATTCATCACAGTTTGTCATCCCGTTTAAGATTTCATCCACTATGAAACATAAACTGTAATAGTATCTTTGTCGCGCGTGTGGCGTGTTTAATTGATTAACTCTCAGTACTGCTATTAGCGGCTTGGATACAAATGACAATGGGACAGTTTTATTGCGTAACATTATTAATCCCTACAAAGGTCAAACAACTAGAAAGATCACGCAAGAGGCAAACTTACTCTGATAAAAGCGAAATATTTTTTACACTGAGCGGTAATGAATGACGGGCAAGCCTAAAGTTCTCCTTAAGAAATTCAGTATCTTCTCTGTTATTGTAAGTATATTAGAAATACCCCGCATCGCGATTTTTACTATTTTTGTTATGCACGATTTTTTTTCGCAAATGCCTTACTGAAAATGAAAACAAGAAGTTGAAACAATAAAACAAGAGAAAGACATCATCTCTTCGTCAGATTTTGAATTTCTTTTCAATGTGATGGCATAAGTGGCTTGGCTATTTGCGTTCGCGAGACGATACTTCTTTCAATACTAAAAGCGCAAAACAATGGTCCTTCATAATTTATAAATAAAAGCTTTATTCCATTTCCGACATCACTGTGTCAAATTTTGATTTTTCCCAATGTCATGGCATAACTGGCTATTTGCGATTGCGAGGCGAGGCGATACTTCTTTCAATACTAAAAGCGTAAACGTTGCTCCTGCATACAAAATACAAGTTCAAATAAAAGCTTTATTAACAATTTTGAGTAAAACCTCGCTTAGAGGCAACAGAAGTGGCAAAAACAAACATTGCCATAAAACATATGCGCGGACCCGACGCGGAATGGGGTCAAGAGCTGATAACAACCATTGTTGGTGCCCGATATGCGATATGACGTTGGGTATACAGTATACTGCACCTATCCACTCGGCCTAGTTTTTCAGATCAACTTTGTTGGGTACTTTCTATATATTTTCGCTTCGCAATATATGTTAGCTTTCCGCATGGGCGTAGCAAGTTACGGGCAGGCAGGGGCGCAGCTGCCTCCTCTTGGGAGAGCGGTCGTTCGCTGGTCTAAAGCTTCTTAAAAGACCTAAGAAACTCACAGTCTTGAAGGCTGACTTGTGAAATCTAACAATACGGGATGTGATCTCTAATATATTAATTCCCCCCCCCCCCCCCCCCTTCAGATTTGTTCAGCCGTGTCGAGTAAGTAAGAGTAAGTGTGATTGAGGAAAAAACATCCAAACATACATACATCAAATATTTTGCATACTTTCAGCGATATACCTAGAGCATCAAACCACAGGGTTAAAAAAAAAACTATAATCAAACTTTATAATTAGATAAGGAGAGCGCTACCACCAGCCAGTGACGTCACATGCTAGTAGCGCCATACTGTAGCTAGAGTCACAATTAAGTAGCTCAAAATTCGCTTGAATTTCTTTTGACACATTTGTTATTCACTAATGTTAAATTTCTGAATGTCATAATTAAATGTCTAACATTTCAACAACAGTCAAATCAAATACCCTATTATTTTGCCATAGGCAGGAAACGGAAGGCCGCTGAAAATATGCAAGCAAGGGTAGTGTGCGTAATGGTGTGAACGAGAAAGGAGTGAATGAGGGGAAAGCCTGTCCCAAACCCAATTAGAATTGAGATAGAGAAGATGATAATCATCTGCTCATTTTCAGTACTTACTTACTTAAGCTTAGCAGTGTAGGTAACACTACAAATACGGATCTTTCAGGGTCAAGTTCTTAAGCTTGATGTGCTGCCACACTAACTATAAAATTTATTCAAATGTCATTTCCACTTTTACACTTTGCTTAACTGATTCTTAAGTAAAAACCGCAGTACATAAAAGTGTTAGCTAAGCAGTTCCTCATAATTTCTCGATTGATAGACTTTCGTTGTGATAGAACAGAACATCATTAGATTTTTTTTGTCTTAACTCCAGAACTTGCAGCCGCCCATTAATATACATATACCTATTTAATTGCGTAATTTCTTACGTATGTATGTACCTACTTCCAAGTGTCTAGTAATTGCGCTTTGTCTAGTCTAGTAAGTGTCTAGTTTTGGCCTTTTATAGATATGTAGTTGTAGTAAGTACCTGCTGGCAAAAAAATGCTGGGTCGCCATTTGGCTACCATGCTGAAGGCGATACTCGGAAAAATTATGCTAAAGCGAGATAGCAATGAGAAAACGACGCGCGCGGGAGCGAAACCGATTTTGCCGATTACGCAAAAAAACACAAAATCACTTCGTATTCAAAAACTATAGCGAGTTTAAAAAAATGCTTCTATACGATCCTAAATATTATTGGTGTCCACTAATTAAACCAATTTTCAATAGTATATGTATCCCCATTTAAGAATAATCTTGATATTTCTTATTTTTTTGAGGTATTTT
Source organism: Crambus lathoniellus (assembly GCA_949710035.1). Taxonomy (NCBI): domain Eukaryota; kingdom Metazoa; phylum Arthropoda; class Insecta; order Lepidoptera; family Crambidae; genus Crambus; species Crambus lathoniellus. The sequence goes on from OX453303.1 coordinate 26,856,233, forward strand.
CGAAAATAAAAAGTGTCGAGCCAAAATCATAAAATCGTGTTTCTGAAACTATACGATTCTAGATAAAGGTATGAAGAAATATATATCTTATTACCAGATTTGTAACAACTGTAACCGTCCTATAGTTTTAAATCAAAAAGTCCATACTTTTTCCGAGTAGCGCCTGAATCACTAAATTCACAAGAAGAGAATCTCTCATCAGTTAAGGTGCAGTTGCCATTTGGATTTGTATAGTAGCAGTACTGCTTTTGCTAATACGTAGGTATGTTGCTGTGTTTCTTTCTACCCTCGCGTGCCAAGGACCCGATCTTAGCCGGATAAATCGCGGGTCAAGGCACTTCGATCAAACGATCGTACCTTCCGCCTCTTGTAGGTGCTCCTAGTGCACCGGTTCAACATGCCGATAAAACAAAGGCCGACTCAAAGGTATTAAGGCCGGCCTTTCTATTTTAAAATAGATAAAGAATGGATTTGTTAAACTAAGGAACTGCAAAACGTGAACTTTGGTAAATTCTAAGAATTATCAGTAACCATTAGGATTTGTATTGGTCAATTTGAGGATATTTAGGATAATGAGGATATGAGGATCTTTCTATAACTTTATGTTATAGAAAGATTAAAAAGAAAAGATTTTTCGGGATTATGTCTCGTGTTCTGTTTATGTGAAGTTCCGTTATGTGAAACTTAAGATTTACAAAGTGATATTTGGTCCTATTAGTGCAATCAAAGGTCTTAAAGCTTGCCCTCCTCTTTTGATATACTTAAGTAAATAAACAGTGGAAGTGATGCTCCAAAGCACAGAACACGGAAAGATTTTTTTCTCTAAAGGCTAGGACTTCATCAAATTCTATAAACTTGCATTAAAACCACTATTAAAACCTAACATTTAGATAAGGATTGTATCAAAAAGGGAAGATATTTTCAAGATATTTTTTACTATTAAAGTTTTCATGCGGTAAATGTAAAGTTCGGGTAGGTTGGTAAGATGTCTCGTAAGTGTGAGGTGATATTTGTCCAAAGTGAATGATGAACACAGAAGGACTTTCAACAGTAAGAATTGGTAATTCTTAGCTTTACTGGAAAATCTTAGATTTAAGTATATCTTATTTCAGCATCTCTTGTAGTTCGACTTGTATACTGTTTAGAACACAAGAAAGGAAAACATCCACACCGTTTCGTAACGTTGTTTATTTCAAATTTAATTACGCTTTTAAGCCTTTGATTCTTGATAAAGCAGCTAACTCGAACAAGACTGTAAAAGCTAACATGGTTGATCAAAGTGAAAACAAGATATTTCAGACGTATACTTAATCTCATTATAGCTTAAAGAGAAATGGCCAATTAATATAAAAGAAAAACTGCTTCAATTTGTATGGGGCTATCGTTATCTTAATTAAATATGATAGACTAGCTGACCCAGCGCGACTTCGTTCCCGTGGCCCTACCCCCTACTCCACCCTACCCTACCCCACCCCTACCCTACCCTACCCCTACCTACCCCTACCCTACCCCTACCCTACCCCTACTCTACCCCTACCCTACCCCTACCCCTACCCCTACCCTTCCCTACCCCTACTCTACCCCTACCCTACTTCTACTCTACCCCTACTTACCCCTCCTTCCCCTATTTTCTCACCGCTAAAACCTTCCTTGGACTTCCACGAACATTCCAAGACCAAAATTAGCCAAATCGGTCCAGCCGTTCACGCGTGATGCCGTGACCAAGGGAAATAGGGATTCATTTTTATATATACTAGTCAAAACAAAATAAGGGCCACCATGTTTTTTTAGTATTCTTATTAAGTTATTAAGTTTGGGGGTGGGAAAATTATTGAATTTAATTAATTGATTAATTTTTAATGTAATTAACTTAAAATTAATGTTTGGAATAAAAAACAAACGTCAATGTTAATTTTTTTAATAAAATAATCATTTTTTCTTAAAATTATGCATGACAAAAAAGGGTTTTCTTAAAAAAGTAAGTTTTTTTTTAGTTTTTTTTTTACTTTTATCAATACCGTGTATGGCCTCCCCTCTTCTGAACACATTCTTGAAGTCTGGATGGCATACTCTCAACCAGGGATCGCACCGTTTCTTCTGGAATTTGTTCCCAGCTGGTTTTGAGCACATTAATGAGTTGTGCTTCGTTGTGCACAGGCTGATTTGTGTTCCGAACGCTTCTTTTCAACAAGTCCCACATGTGCTCAATTGGGTTAAGGTCCGGACTGTTGGCGGGCCACGGTAACACCTGTATACCAGCTTCGTCTAGAGCTTCCCTGGTGGCTCTAGCTGTATGAGCGCGGGCATTATCGTGCATTAATTTGAATTCCGCACCAATTCTTTGTGCGAATGGCACCACATAGGGTCTTATGACCTGCTCAATGTATCGCTGAGCCGTTACTGTGCCTTCATTGAGAATTACAAGCTCTGTTCTACCAGAAAGTGAAATTCCCCCCCACACCATTACATTAGGACCCCCAAATCTGTCACTTTCATGGATGCAAGCATCTGAAAATCGCTCACCTTCTCGTCTCCAAACCCTAATACGACGATCATCACTGAAAAATTTCACTTTGGACTCGTCTGTGAATAATACCGTGCTCCAATCACTCATGTCCCATTGCTGGTACTGCCTTGCGAATGATAATCGGTTTGCACGATGCGCACTTGTCAATGGAATGCGTACTACGCGCCTCCTAGAGAATTGTTGATCTTCATGCAACCGATTTCTGATCGTTTGGTCACTAACGCGGGTACCCGTCGCCTGCCGCAAGCGGTTTTGTAAGGAGCGAGCGGTAACGAATCGCTCTCTGCGGGCAGTCAGGCGTATATAACGATCTTCCTGTGATGTGGTTGCTCGAATCCTGCCTGATCCTCGTCTCCTGGTGACACTCCCAGTCTCTTGAAATCGATTCCAAGCATTCTGGATCGCACGTCGTGAAAAACCTAGCTGCAGAGCTACAGAACGCTGAGAATGGCCCTCCTGAATCAATGTGATGGCTCTAGTTGTGGTCTGCAGGTCCATATGTCTTCGAATCCTCGGCATTGTTCTCTCAAAATGTTAATTCACGCTTAAACTTAGCAAAGTTTGTCTAATCACGAAGCAATCCAAAGTTGAACTGACTCAAAAGTTAAAAAATAAAGTCTTAAAATAGGGTAAATTCAAGTGGTTAAACAAAACTAACACATTCTACCCACTTAAAAAAAAGATGCAAGTGGTATTGTCGCATTAGTGTTTGTTAACACTTTAGTGAACACCACAAAAAAGAATTAGCCACTTAGGATCGCTTTAAAATTATAAAATTGAGTGAGACTTCAAAATAATCAAGTGGCCCTTATTTTGTTTTGACTAGTATATATAGATAGATGAGTGGCTTTTGAATTGCCCTGTTTATTAATGACTATTAAGTGGAGATTGGAGATTTTTTCTATTTTTAACAAACTATTTACTGATAGGATCATCATTTTCGTAAAATTAGACTTAATGTCGAGTTTCCATTTCAGTTCTTAAAGATTAGTTTCACTTTCAATAGGGCCCTTTTTAATGATGATGACAAAAAGTAATCGTACGGCATAATGGAAAGAATAAGTTCAAGAAATGTGACTTAGAATTCAGATTTTCTCTCAGAGAAATCCAACACACCAGCACCGCCGGATGACTGGTACTTTGTCCTCAGGAAGTCAAAATTGTTGTTTGTCATTTGTGCTTTAAGACATAATTTTTCTCCAGACATCGAGATTATCTGCAGTAGGTAGTAGGTAACAGGGAAATAGGGCTTTCAGTGACTTGAAAGCACGAAAATAATATAGGTCCTTGACGATGAGAAAAACAAGTATGCTGTGAAAATCTTCCTTATGCATCCAAAAAGAAAGATTTTTGCCCTAGCAGTGGGGAGATTAAATGGCTGTTAATAATGATGTTGATAAAAATCTTCGTACTTTCAAGATTATTAATTTCAAGTCATTTCTTTTCATTGTCATATAATCGGAATCAAGTTTAATGCAACTTAAATGTATGCCATACCCATTGCTTTGGTTATTGATTTGCTTACATGTTTCTTTTTCATCTTTTATGATCTCAAAATATAGTATGTAATAGGTACTTACGACAGATCTAATTTGGCTGTTTACGTCCTTAACGTCGCAGAAGTAGAATTTTCTATGCTCTGATACCATTCAGTCTAACTTTCATCTTTTATTTTTAATAGTGTTAATCTTCTTTTTTCTTTCTTTCTTTCAGCTTTATAGACCAGCCCCCTAATTCACGATCTATCGGAAACGCTCCCGACAGCGGAATGTATGCCCTCTCTATGTCACTCATTATAGAATAGACAAAGACAAAGCACAGAATTCGAATCCGATTCCGTTTCCGACGACGGTTCAGGGGTTCAGGAGGCAGGCAGGAGTCAGCGGCTGCTATTTCCATCTCATTTGCCTCAATTAGGTCGTTCATGGTGCAGGTATTGTAGCACAATGGACACCGATGCAGGTGTTCTATGGTCTGAGATGGGGCTATGCATTTGGTATACGCCGATGGGGTCATATTCCCTCTCCAGAGGAGCACCTCTGGAGAGGGAATATGACCCCATCGGCGTATATCTATGCATTTGGAGTGCTCCTCTGGAGAGGGAATATGACCCCATCGGCGTATATTATAAGTGCTAGTACCTGTTTCACGATGACCGATTAGGAGACACCTTCCAGTTTACTTGACAGTTTTGTATGGCCTATCTGTCAAGTAACTGCTAATCAGAACTTACGCAAACATTGTGAAACATGCCCTTAAAGTTGTAAAAAACGTTAATCTTACTTGAAATATTTATTTTTTAGCTACATTTGCAGAGTTGTAACAAAGACAGTGAATTAATACGTCAACTTGTCGACAATTGTTATGTTAATAGAGTTTATACAACGCAAAGTACTATTATTGCAAAAGTCTCAAACAATTGACATTTTACATTGTTAAGGACAATCCTTTGTTGTAACTCAGTGTTTTGTATTAAGGACGACATATTTTAAAACGTTCAAAGATCTAATTATACAACAAAGGTCAAATACAGGTTTGCAAAAAGTGCAAACGCGTTTGATTTTTGGACCGATAGAGATTATCACTTCTCCTAGTGAGGACATTATTGTAACTTTTGATAATAATCATCTTAAAATTTTGTATCTAGTCCAATTATAATGAGATAATCAAAGAATACAGAAATTTTGAACATTTTGATGTTCATTTTCAAAAAAAATCTCGATAAAAAATCGGCTATAAAATCGGAAATAATGATGTTTTTAAACACCTGCACAATAATATTTCAGTGTTTTCCTTTCATATTCTTGTTGATATAAATGATTATGATGTTAATACATCTTATTTCTTAATAGAAAGTTATTATCGGTCAAGAGCACGAAATCATAAAATTCCAACCTTCATGCTCAACCAAAATTTACGTATTACGATACGAATGAAGTTATTCTTGAAATAAAGTAGTTATGTTCCATTTCATGTGTCATTGACACGCCAAGTTCTTTATTAAATTGTCTGGACGCTATAAAAGCAATTACATTAGGCGATTTTCTAGTTTCCTCTGTTTCTTCCGGTAGTACAACTGTACGTAATTTTGTTTACTAAGTGTCGTTCAAAATCTGCTGTTATCATTGTAAGTACCTACCTACTTATAGTGGCTGTAGATTAGCGAAATTTATCTTTGTTGACCTATAATATGTTTAATCCTTACTTATATTATAAATGCGTCTCTGTCTGTCTGTGTGTTACACAATCACACCTAAACTACTGAACCGATTTGAATGAATTTTGGTACAGAGATAGTCTAGAGCCTGAGAAAGGACATAGGCTACTTTTTATTCCTGAAAAATATCACTTTCCCGCGGGATAACGTCGTGTAGTACACGCGGGCGAAGCCGCGGGCGGAACGCTAGTTGTACATATGTGTAATTGCGTATGCTTAGTTGTTTTGTTTTGTTATTATCTTTTGCGTTTACAGCGTTTGGTGTACTTGAAATGTATTGTTTTGGAAAAATATTTTCTTTGTCTCCTATCTTGAAGAAAGTACACTTATCTAGTGAGGTTGATGGAGTGACAATAACACCAGTGACAATACTAAACCACATGAGTACTAACTGCGTAGTAAGTAGTATCTTGATGTTTTCACTGTTATTTATTTATTATAGCGAAATCCAATAGTAGGTACATACATACATTCAATGTTTACGTGTTCATTCACCGCTTTGTATGTGGTGCGTGCGGCCAGCGCGCATGCGCAAATCGCCCGCGCCCGTCTTTGTTTGTTGACAAGCTGAGTCGACGCTCAACAAAATATTCTCTGTTCTCGTTCGAGCGCCGCGAGAGGGGGACGTGCGTTCCGTCCACGTCTTCATTCCGTACAAGAAACACGCGTTATCGTTCACGTTTGCTATATTTAGTGCAGTTACTTGAAATATTTTTCCACTTCTGCGCATTATTTTGGAGTACAGTGTTGTTAAGCCCTGCCCCGTGTGAGTGCGAGCCATCAAGATTTTTTGTTCCACATCTAAAATTACTCGTTCGCCGCTGTGCCAGAAGGTAGGTTTTTATGCTGAGATTTTCATAATCAGTGTTTCGAAGATGTAATTTTTTTATGCTGACACCTGTGCAAATTGATTATAATCTACACAAGAAGTTAACATTGGAAACAGTTACAATTATATATGTTCCAGAAATCTATATGAAATGTGATAAATAATGGAAATAAACTGATAAAGACAATTTCATAATAAAATCTTATACATTATACAGTTCCTTTCTATTGTTGTTTTGTCAACAAAGAAGCTTTAACCCTAAGAACACAAGCAAACCTTCGTAAACAAGGAAAAGTCATGGAACGATAACAAAACAAATGCCTAGCGTCCTATAAATAGCACCCAAATACCGTTAAATTAATTGCGCACCGGAAAGTGGGACAAGTGAAAAGTTCAGAACAACATGGTCATTAGGCAGTGTCACTGCACGATTTCACTGCTAATGAGATGCTCTGCGCGGCCGAATATCCAAACTGTGGTTCTACAGCCTTGCAAGTTACAGTTATAATTTATCTGGGCGCCTTAGAAGCGTAGCGGTACCTCTTATGGTTGTCTCACAGCCTGGTAGCTCTCGGCTAACGGTACAAGTAATGCATGTTGTCCACATGTAACAGTAACGCACAAACGCGATTTGTCTTACTCCAATGGCTTCCACAATATTTGTGTCGACTTCTACCGAACTAGTGTGTGGTTAACAGTTATGTCAACAGCCAACACAGACTTATCGCTTTACGTTACGAGAATAATTTATCCACTTCAAACGTGTTACAAACCTTAGCTTTAAAGCCGTTTATTAATGCTTGTAATTGCAAGGACATTATTATAAAATGTATTATATAGGTACCTTAATTTTAATGCACAATCCTAAAAAAGTCATTACTATAAAACACATTTAGATAAAGTAAGTATTTGTAATGCATCCATTAACTATGTCATCATTATAAAAACCTTGCTTTCTTCTTATGTGTATTAATTAACCTTGCGTTCTCTGTTAAAATAAAAAAGTGCAGTAGACTCGCATTTAGCTCAAAAAGAAACAGAGCTACTAACAAACTATTGTAAGTTTCTTAGTTGACCAAAACTGCCTAGTAAAATCACAATAAGATTTTTAAGGTCTCTTCTAATCTCTTTGTCCTTACAACAATACTGCAGTTTGTATGTAGTTCTAGGAAAATGAAACCTTGCGATATGTCTATTCACTATCGGCTTTTGTTCAGTATCTTCATTCACATGCCCTTTCTTTCATTCAACTAAAAGTACCTACAACTTTTAGTGAAGGACCTACCCACGCCTTCAAATAGCTTCTATCTATTTACACATTCTAGAATATTGACCTCTTACACGGTCAAATACTTTCAAAAGTGCGTCTTTGACATTTGGCGTTTAATGAAAATAATGGACGAACTTTTATATAAATTGAAAAATAAAAAAAAATTGTCAACAATTTGAGATCAAAACTATCAAAAAATTTAAACTCGAAAGTTTAAGACTATAAAACATATATATTTACCTACGTTACGTATGGACACCGAAATAGCAAATGCATTTCATTTGCAAATATCTTATAAAAATGTTTCGTAACAATTTACTTATAGATAACAATAGTCTTAAAGAAATAAAAACATACCATTTTAAGAAAAAAATCTAGATTTAGAATAAGTAGGTACCCAAATCTAACCAGCTAGCTCAAACCAGTTTAGGAGGTGTCCTTTTCGAGAAATCGCGAAGCAGTTAAGTCTTTGTTCGTTACGGAGGTCAACAAAGATTGGGGACAGCGAAAGTAGAGATTTATAAGTTTGGCTGCAATCCAACCGAGGAAAACGAAAATTTAAGACATACAACAATATCACCTATTATTACTTTAATGATGTCTTTACGCAATCTGTTCAACTTGCCTCTTAATTGATAGATAATGAACAATTTCTAAAGCATCATAATTATATTAATAATAGCATTTGCCTTCATCTTTGCATTTGTTTTTTTTACATCCATTGTTCCAATCTAACAAACAGCATCAAAAAACTAATTTCACAAGCAGTTCATTGTACCAAGTTTTTACAACTTTGTGAAAGACTCTCGAGTCTCATTAATTAAACAGTCAAGTTTTGTGTGCGAGTAAGAAGCACCTAATATTTAATTATTATGAATTATCATCTTGTTTCCACTGACCTTTGGATGAAGCTGTCAATGTCATTGACCTGTTCGAACAAATATTAGCATTAGCACCTATTGACGAATAAGGGCGAATCTAACAAAAAAATAACTGTATTGACGTCTACGTTTTTTGCTGTAATACCAATTAAAAATCATAAAACTAACGAGACAGTCTTACACATACAAAAAGCTTAAGTACCATACCGTATGTCTAAAAAAGTAAGTCGAAGGTACCTCGTCTCGAATAAAATTGGATTCGTTCCAAGGAGTTTAAGGAAAATATTTGCGCGGCGATGTCCGGGACCCTTTGTCAGCATTATAACTGCGTGCTTACTTCGTATTACACTGCGACGCAAATACTAAAATACCTAGTACAAATATATTCACACACAACCACGTTTAGATATAATGTAGATAGCACTTCAGAAATTAAATGCTCGTTCATACCTTTAATAAAAATATTATAATATTATGTCAAAAAAGCTGCAAGAGCTTTCTTTTGAATCACAATGTTCTTTGTGTCGTGAATCAGCTCATGAAAATGATTCACAGAAATGGAAAGAGTCATGAAGAGATCTATCTAAATGTTGCCAAATTCTCTCTAAGAATATATTATGTATCAATATCAAACAGAATAAAAACTGTGGTTTTGAAACAGAGATTTATGCAAAATATTTAAAGATTGCGGTACGTATTTGAACTTGCACGTTGCATTCCATCGCTAGAATCTGCTGGTGCGCCAAAAAAAATTACCAAAGAATAAATTCTAAGAAATTTTTGCAGCTTCCACTGCATCTCGTAAAGTTGCCAAGTTAAAACCTCTTGCAGCAACCGTCTAGACATGCGTGCATTAAATTCCTCTCCTACCCCTTTCTCCCGTCTGCATTAAAATGGCTATACTAGTCCTTCCAAGAAACTTGTTATATTATCATGTCTGAACAGCGTCTCGACTGTCGGTCGGAGCTTCCTCCCACCGGCGCCACTTTATCAGCTCCCTCCAGCAATGAGCAATAAAACTAGACGCGGAGTTTATCGGAAGATAGAGTTTTTCAATACCTACATCGACATTGTATCTTTCATTACTTACGAGGACGAGTTTATACTTTAGTACTAAAGTGTTTTGGTTTATTTTATAAGCAGTTCATGGTGCTTTGATAACATCATTTGGATATTGACCACAAGCATTGATTTGGTTAAACACTGGTGATTAAGACTATTATGGTCAAAGGTTGTTAATTGTTAACCGTGAACACAAAATTGATAGTTGATATCTCGTGTTTCAATTATGAGTATTCATCCAATCCACGTCTAGTGGCTTACAAGTGAATCTTCGGCTTCGAATTTGCATGCAATATTTAATCAAATCAACACATACGATTACTCGTAGAGTTTGTAGACGTGGCTCAACGCTACACCTACATTCAACTGTTTACTTAAGCACCTTCGCTTTGCAGTTAAATCTGAGTGCAAACGCATTTCATAGACGACGATGTCATCGACTTCGAAATTCAATTTAGCAAATGATGCAATTCCACATTCAACGTTATGAAATCCAAGCAATGTTCGCAGAGTTGAAGAAACGGCATTACTTTTAAGTAAACGTGAGGTTTTCCTGACGTCGTAACAGGGATCAACGTATATTTTATAGTATTATCGAAACGTAACGTAACGATATACCTAAATCCTGTTTGGCCTAGCACGAGGGCATGACCGTGACAGTGAATTATATAAAGAACAAAAACGTAAACAAAAACTACTGCGTAGGTACTTGTGTTGCGATATTTTTAACGGGCAACAAATTGTTACAGCCGGGTGAGCTTTTCTGTTCGGCAGTTAAATATTCAGGCAAGTCGCCTGGGGATTTCACGACTTTTTATGGAGTGGAAGGGGTCAATGATATCTGTTTTATTTACCATGAAGCTCTTCTTTTTAAGTGCCGATGATTGAAATGTAACCTATCAGTAACCCAATTGGCCATGCCGCGAATTCCCGCGTTATTTTAAGAATCATGCAGATCTCATAAATCGTGTGAATCATTGTATTATTGCGGAGGGCGATCGTTGGCTCCGCGCATTCGGGGCCAGTGGCCGTGTAACGCCGACATACCGGTACTTAACTCTTGGATACCGGTTATTGCAACTCTAAGAAAGAAAGAAAGAAAAATATTTTATCTGGCACACACAACTAGTACACAACATTACACTATACAAACCACAAAAACAATTCTATTAAAACTTAATACATATTTAAGTAACATTGAGTACAGTCGCGTGATGCCTAACTGTACTCAACTCAGTATGGGCAGTAAGCACTCAGTCTACTCCCCTTACAGTTCCATAAGGATTCGGTTCAACATTACTTTTGATGGAAACTACTAACAAGGCTTTCGCTTACATCCCTTGTTGTTTATGTCATTCGAAACTAATCGTGAAAGTTAGAAAATCAATGTTGAATCTAGTTGTTTTTGTGTAAATAAAACTGCAAAGCATTTTCAATTACGAACAATGTCAACACATAGTTACGTGTTTTTATAGCCAAGCTGTAATGATGCCGCGGCCAGTCAATTTATTCCAGACTCATTGGGCAATTCACACTCCATATATCCAACTTTATACTCTATAAAACGTTGCCGGCACCGATTTAGATACGATACATCATTTTAGATAACTCCGGACTACGTCGAACGAATGTACCTACTGCGCATTATCGGTGTTCTTACCGCGTCACTTTGTTATTATACCCATGCTCATTGTGTTCTAGAACGTCGCAGACAGCATTAAAAACATAATTATCTTGTCTGTTATCTAAATCTCCACTAATTCAGTGTGAATTGCGTTTCCCATCCAGTGTTTCATTTGTTTCATTGACCTGCAACGATCGCTATCGACCGTCCATGCCTAATTTAGACATACCTTCTGAATACGAAGTTTGATTACACAGGATGTTGACCTTACTTGTTCCTTTGTCAACGACTGTTTTTTTTTATTCTCACACGTTTAAGGAAAATTTTGTCCTTTTCTCTCTGTACGCTTATTAAATTTGCCAGCAGTTGTCCGATGTCTAGTAAATCTATTATATGGTTATATATTTTTAGTACATACATATTACGGCAGATGGTTATAAAATTGAATTAACGGTATAAAGTTTGTTTACTTAATTAATAATTATTTTTATTTTATTCCAGGTAAACATCTTGTCCACGCACCTGTTATATTTGAGTAAGTTATTGGCACTTAAGCTAATTATTACACAGTTCAACCAAATTGATTCACTTTAGTTGAAAGACGCAATAATACAGGCGCACATTGACATTGAATGATTCACTTTTACGTTTACATTGTTCAATTTGGTTGCTTCATCTAACTTGAAAGGCAAAGTGAACCGTGTATTACCGCCATTAGTTTAAGTAGAAAGCGCAGTTCCACTGAGAAAGCGTCATACGTGGTCCTATACTTCCTAGGTATTCACAAATTAATTTAAACATGTAGCGAACTTTATGAGACGAGACGACAACAATGAAATAAAAGCAACCTTTAGGTACAAGAAAGCATAATAAAATTAATTACGAAGCTACACACACACACTTAATGGTACTTATACTTTATATGTTCTTATACATAATATATTGTATTACACGTGTAGATACTTAAGTACTAAAGACTTATTTGTCGAGAATGTCTATCTCTCACAGCTGAAAAGTAGATCTGAAATAATTTCACTTACATAGTGCGTCTAGTTTTTCAAAATAGAGCGAAAGAAGTGTAACTTTCGACTCAACTGCCACTTGTATCGCCTACTAAGCTACGTCTTGTTGGCACTTTACTGACTGCTACTTATTTATTTGTGATCGGGGTAAAGCGTATCCCCGATGTATTACATTCTCGACAGAGGCTTTGGGCATTCTGAACTCGACTTCGCTCGCTCTTTACGTGCTAAGAGGGCAATAAAATCAACAATATACGACCTGTGTTCAGGAATGGAAGTTATGACATTTAACGCGAACATTTTGAATGTATTTACTACACATTTATTTGGCAATAACACGCAAATCGAAGGACCAGGCGATGAAAAAAGTTGTTGGTATTTTTGAAGTATAAAAATAAACGTCAGTTTATGAAAGAATGTTCAAATAACTCGTGCGAGCAATATTTGATTGGTAAGATTTACTTTTGTTTTCTATAACAATCCGAGTGGTACTAAAAAGCTACTAATAACTGTGGATATTCTTTTACAATTCCCATCTTGTGATGAGATTCAATCAGTTTATTTCTAAGTAAATGAACTGTACTTAGTAGACAAACTTGCGGAAGACCTGCCATCTAAAAACCTACATTAGAACTAGTTAAACGAGTCTGGCTGACTAGACCGTTCCATACAGGTTGATAAAACTACTTCTCGCTCGTCCGTAATCACTAAAAAGGTCTTATTGACAATTAGCAACTGTTACGTATGACTAAGTACCTACTTTTATGAAATAAAATCTCAGCAGTAAAGGTATCCATTTATTAACACTTAATTCGTACAATCACTGTTTAACGTCCTTTCGACTCGACAACTCAAACACGACTGACTGTCCGGCGCGCGTTCGTCTAGGTTCCCACCATATCACCCGAACACAGTGGCGCCGCGCCGGCGCTTTCTCAATTTAGAAATGAATAGTGTTACCAGAATGATAATTACAATTCCTACTACAATTATATTTTAATTGTTTTAATCATTACTTTTTGAAATACGACATTCGGCCATCCGACAGAGTGCAACCTCCTGGTGCACTCAATCGATCCAAGCAGTCAATTTCTTAATTTTTACTCAAAAATTTTCAAGAATACAATTTCAATGAAATATAAATACAATACGACATTCGGCATTATAACCACAGTATCTGATTTTTAAGTTAAGATTTTTAATGAGACAAAGTAAATTATCTATTTGAGTTTAGATTTATTTCGAAAGAAGTAGATTAATAATTATTTTAAAACAATGAAAAAACTACTGACTCACTACCAGTTTACAAATGGGGAGGCCCTTCGAAGAAAGAACTGGCAAGAAAACTTGCGAAGGGTGGACTGACCGACCTCCGTCTTTTAATTTCTTTTTATTTACTTATACCTACACAAAAGAACTTGCCAGAATATAATTGAAGTAAATTTAATTATGACAATAAGTAGTTTCATTATTTTTATTTTATTTGACTCTTATATGACATGTATTATTAATTACATCAATACTTTTAATGTGATTCGCATTTTTTGTAATTATTGTGATTTTTATGATTGTATTTTATTCGATTGATTTTATATTTGAATTTCACTGAACTTATATTTACACATTTCTTTTCAAGTTAAATACATATTTGATGTAATTAGAATTCATTTTAAAAGATTTTGTAAGAATTGTTGATCTTATTGATTCTGTCTGGAACAAAGTGATTTTATTTTAGTTTAATTATTTATTAATAAAATGCGTTGATTTCTGTTTGTTGATCGATTAGAAATTGTAGTTGCACGCCTGCAGTGGGGCGGGGGCCGATCTACTTCCAGGAGCACTCGGTTTACCCGTGGTGCCACTGACCAACGCTTACCACATTACAAGCTGCCCTGTGGGCTTATTCTTACTTGCTATTATTATTATTATTCTCAGAATTTAAACAAGTATAGTGGATATGGTACACTAAATGAAATAATAATTATTGTTATCCCTACTTATTCATTAATCATTTCAAATTTAATAATTCTATTTTATTATTTTTATCCTATAAATTAATATAATGGCTTTTTATTTATTTGACCTGCATCTTTATTATTACATTTAATTTATGGTACAGGCGTTCACTCTCGGTTTCAACTGATAAATCAGTAATTTGGTTGCGTGCCATGCAAGCAATATGACGCTAAGCTGCGACCCTTGAGTAGTGCTAGGGCACACACCCATCTTTTTTTTTTGAACTTTTTGTGTCAATCCTATTTTGTGTTTTCTCTCCTTGTTCTTTATACAGTATAACCTTATCTTTTTTGTGAATCTGTTTTGTAATTAATGAATATGTGTGTCTGTAGCAAAGAAATAAAGTGATTATTTATTTATCTGTCGATAAAAGAATACTTAGATTATTCTTATCTGGCGCTTTTCTTAATTTTGAACTGTGCAAAAACGTAGTATTGAGCTAGCTAGCTTGGATAAAGTCGGATAATCATAAAAGTGAAAAATAACAAGCTTTAATTTGTAAGTTAACTATTATAGATAGTGACTAAATGTTATTAATCCTTATCAGTAGTTATTTACTTTAATTTAACGAGCTTTTAATCGTCCAATCCTTGGATTTAATTAATTGCTACTTGACCATTCCTAAGTCTTTATTTTTATGTACTATAATATTATAAAGAGGAAAGATTTGAGTCTTCGTTTGTTTGTTTGTAGTTATTATAAACTAAAAAAAACCGTTGAACAGATTTTAAAAGCTCCTTCACCAGTAGGAAGCTACATGATTCAGCAAGGGCTATATTCCATTCCGACATTCCCACGGGAATGGCAGGCGGAACTGCGGCGAGTCACTGAACACCTAAACAGGTGAAACGTAGATAGATCAAAATATATATAATTTACATAACCAATCGAATAAAGGTTTACATTCATGAATAATTTAATACTAATCAAATCTCTCTCTATAACATTTTTTTTATTTTTTTATAATTAAACAAATTGCTAGAATATAGATTTATGCAAGAGAAAGGGATTTCTTTTCTTTGAAAGTCCTAAGCATTTCGTGGTAAAACGTCAGATAAATAATGAGAACGTGATACAAATAATGTGAATGCATCATTTGGTAATACGAGTTTACCATTCAACATTTAATTTTACAGAATTGCTCCGATATATATGATGCCATAAGTTAAAATAGGATACACATTACCAAAATCACCGAAAATAGTTAGGTATAAGTAAAGCGTAACATTATTTGAGATCTTGTTTTTGATATTTTATATACCTATAGCGTCTATAGATACACCAAGTAAATACTTTCATTATTGCTATTATTTTTGAGTTTGATTCATATATGTTTAAGTTCAACCAGTCTCATCTGAGGTAACGAAATTGAATTAATTTAATAATCGTGGGATGAATTACGCACGCACTTCAGACGTACAATTATATTGTTCCCAGTTTGTAAATTATCTTTAAATAATTTTAAAGCAACACGGCACTGCGCCAATTTCGAGTCGGTTGAGCAGTCAACGTAGGCAGTCACGTACCTGACTAACTACATCGTCAAAAGCTTCCAACATATCTTTCTTTTATTAATTGCGCTTAGCATACCACCATAAGGACCATGAAAATTGCTAAGATAGTAAATAGGTATTTTTTTTAAACATCTATTGGTATTAAGTAAATTGTTATATTTTTAAAGGTCATAAAGATTATAAAATATTACTTTCTCAAAAATCAAACATTTGAATTTCTAGGTCTTATTAAATCAAATCAAATAGGTAATGATTTTTTTACCGCAAATTTATTTTATATGGGAATGCTTAAGTCTCAAAGCCCACATAATGAATCAATAGACTTCCCAGTTACATGCATCGAGATACCGACAACGCCACTGCTTCCTTGAGATTCAATTTTGTACAAAATTTGTATCAGTGTATTTAGAATAATAACAGTCTAGTACAGTTTATGATTTACCTTCCTTTAGTCCTGTTAACCACTATTCACCAAAAAGAGCCCATATGTCGTGGCTATGGCTTTCGACTATTATTGCAGTGTCATTAATACAAACATTGTGGTTGGTTTAAGGTCATATACAAAGGAAATTAGTTTCAAAGTCTAAACAGATTCTGTTCCGCTTGATATTAGTAGGTTTATAGCCTGATGTATAACTCTGCTACTAGTGCTCCCTTTTTCTGCATGAATGGCAGATTTTAATGTTCTACAGTACTCTCATAATAAGAAACTATATATCTGTAATTTTACTACATATTATTTTATAAAGATATCACCCCCCTTTATGTAAGGATTTCATGTACCTACTTGGTATCCTACTTAGCATAACTTTACATTGCCACTTCAATCTCTTTTCATACCTTATATAGTTCTATGAAAGCTCTATACTTACGCATTTTTATATTTACATCATTATGTAAGAAACCATTTGTAAAACAAAGTTAACAGGTTCATGATGTCGGTGTTATTCTAGTGGTTTCCATAAGCAGGATGCTGGTCGTAGTAGACAATTGGTAGTAAACATTACATAAAAAAAATGCTTTTTGTATTTCTGATATATATATACAGAATATAAATATTTAAGTCGCGAGCTAAGACCTTTCTCTGTTCGATACCTACTCTTATGTAATATCCAAAATCGTTTTAATAACAAATAGTTTTAATATATTTTTAAATATGTCAAATCTAGACTTCGAAACACTACAGTCACATAATACATCAGCAAGGTTTAAATCTGAGAGCTTAATAACACAATATTTGGGAGTTACGAAATTACACAATTAAGTCTTAATATTTAATGCCGATAGTAATTTATATACACACTCCGCCCTTCCACTAGTTTCCGTATGAAGATGCAGCTAACTGATAACCTAGAATCACTTTGACGATCCAAAGGGAAGGAGACGGCTCAGAACAACGAGGCATCGGTGACGGAGTAGGTGATCTGCTCCTCTATTCGGTTGCCGCCTTCTTCCTTCACTTGTCTACGTTTTGATGACCTCGGAAACATTAGAACAAATAAATGATATTAGTGCATTGTGTTTTATTTATCCTTCTAGTCAATGTAGTTAATTAGTCAAAATACTTGAAAAGGTTAAACTTCTATAGCAAATTCACTGGATTATTCAACTCTACCATATCCAAGAGGAACATCATTCATAAACATTTATCTCTCAGACGATCAAAGGTCAAATTTGATGTCAACGCAAGAAAAGTGCATTCGTGACACCAAAGGTCAAGCAAACTAGGAAGGTACTTGAGAGGTCAGCTTTTAATCATTTTGCGTCTGGTGCGGTCTGCGAGAGGAATGCCTATGAATCCAAGGTTAAGTATGGCGAGACATATAATGTTTAACCTTCTTTTATATTCTAAAATAAAGAGCGGCTAGCTTGTCCATAATTATTAATTATATGTCTCCTGCCATAATTATATGTCCTTTAATTACGTGTGAGCCACGCCACACACATAGCATAATTAACTAAAAATAGTATAGTCAGGGCAGGACAAAGGTGATGTCCAAAAATGTATGAGGTCTGGGCCACGTCTCCGTACAGTATACCAAAAAATAGATAAAGATACGATAAACAGATTCTAATAATTCAATTTCTTTAAAATCGCTTTGTTTTCTGGAAGGAACATTAAATAAAATGCAAAATCACATAACAATTCATGACGGAAGAATGAAGGTGTCATTTGATGTTGTTTGTCTGGTCTGTCCTGCGCCGCCACTGTCAGCTGTCGGTCAATTGAATAATGATGACAACAACACACAGCACAGAGCAGAGCAGAACAGAACTCAAGTCAATTACAGTGACACTGACAGTTTTTTTTTTACGAAGAGTTGCAATATTTCACGCCTTATTTCGAGTAAAAAATATTGATTTGTTTTTATTAATAACCATTTAACCGTGCATTCTATAATATTATTTATATTTTCTCAGAATCAGTAAATT
The DNA here is from genome assembly GCA_949710035.1 of Crambus lathoniellus. NCBI lineage: Eukaryota > Metazoa > Arthropoda > Insecta > Lepidoptera > Crambidae > Crambus > Crambus lathoniellus. The sequence goes on from OX453303.1 coordinate 26,874,628, forward strand.
TTTCTCCATCTCTGGGGATGGTGCACACAGACGTGGCCCATATTGGGACATGTCCTTTAGTCATTTATCAAATTCATTCCTTTAATAAGTCAAGACTTGTACTTTTTGAGAGTAATTCACTTATCTGCTATAACTTTATATAAAATTTCGTACCATATATATTTACCAGAGTAAATTATATCATGGCAAACGGTAATGTTTCATATTCTATTTGGTTGACGAACTGGTTGCTTGATAATGGCATTGCGACGGAATACGTCATACTTAATCGGTAACCTATTGCTTATATTGAGCAAACGAAAAGATCTTCAGGTGACGATCGTTTTCCTACTCCGACCGCACATATTGATACTCAACAAGCGGTTACTACTGTTAGCACACATGGCTTAATCATTAGAGACTCGCATTAGTGGATCTGTAGCTGGATTTGGATTAGTGATCTATAGCTCCGATACGACAAATCAATGTTAAGTTATCCTAATCATAAACGGCTCACATGGCCGACATATTCTTAGTCTACATGGTTACTCAAGCTAAGACGCACATGGTCTGCTATGGAACTGCGTAAAGTCAATCGTATCCATTTGACAGCTTTTGATTACATCATAATAAATGTCATTCCATACAAATTGCAGCCGATTGAATACGATATGAACCGTCAAACAAATACGACTACCCCACGCAATTGCACACCTGATTATAAGCGACACACATGGCCGACTCGTAGCTCACATGGCTACTCAACTGAGCTATAGGCACACATGGCCCGATTTTAAGCGACACACATGGCCTGATTTCAAGCGACACACATGGCCTGATTTTAAGCGACACACATGGCCTGATTTTAAGCGACACACATGGCCTGATTTTAAGCGACACACATGGCCTGATTTTAAGCGACACACATGGCCTGATTTTAAGCGACACACATGGCCTGATTTGAAGCGACACACATGGCCCGATTTTAAGCGACACACATGGCCTGATTATATCATTACTTTTGTTAAGCGACTGAATAATGAATCTCAAATTAGCTATTCATTCATGATTCTGTCTACTGTTTACGGTATGTAATATGTCCATTACTATCTAATAATTGAATAAGAATATATTTATCAACAGATCCTAATCGGGCTTTTTTTCTTGACAAACTATTTTATTAAAATTGCGTGGTCATAGAAAACAATAAATCAAATATTGAACATTTGAACTCATTCCTTTTTTATTTATTTTGAATTCTCGTATCTCGTTTAGTTAAAGTGGTTCTTCTATTCTGGCGCGTAACATAGCCACCAAAGAGTAGCCTTTATCAAGCCTGTCACACGCCAAAACATCGTAAAATCTATAAATATTTTTTGTTTTTGTGTAGTCCATAGTCAATGTGCTAAGAAGGTATACCCTCATCGCGGAACAGCTATCAAAGAGTAGCCCCGATCAAACATGCTCAAACGACAAAGGTACCCTCCCCGTCAGCAACACAGACAAATAATCTTTTATATTTTGTAGAAAGGAATAAGTTCAACTAATTTTAAAAACAAGGAATCAAATATTTAACACTTAACCTCATTCCCTTTTTATTTTGCATTCTTGTATATCGTTTAGTCAAAGTGGTTCTTCATTTTTGGCGCGTAACATAGCTATCAAAGAGTAGCCCTGATCAAGCCTGTCACACGCCAAAACATCGTACAATTCATAAATAAATTCTTTTAGCTGTGTAGTCCATGTGCTAAGAAAGTATACCCCCATCGCAGAACATCTATCAAGGAGTAGCCCTGATCAAACATGCTCAAACGACAAAGGTACCCTTCCCGTCAGCAACACAAACAAACGAGATTTAATCTTTAATATTTTGTAGAAGGGAATAAGCTCAACTGATTTTACAAAACTTCTAGAAAATAACTGTACATACCTCGTAACTTAACTTCGTTGTGGGTCGCGGTCATCCCACTTCTGAGATTTTATGAAATAAAATCTCAGCAGTAAAGGTATCCATTTATTAACACTTAATTCGTACAATCACTGTTTAACGTCCTTTCGACTCGACAACTCAAACACGCACGACTGACTGTCCGGCGCGCGTTCGTCTAGGTTCCCACCATATCACCCGAACACAGTGGCGCCGCGCCGGCGCTTTCTCAATTTAGAAATGAATAGTGTTACCAGAATGATAATTACAATTCCTACTACAATTATATTTTAATTGTTTTAATCATTACTTTTTGAAATACGACACTACCTACCTATATCTATTAAATTCTTTATTGCAGTAGTGTTATTTTTTAATTGAGTTGTTTCCACAGAAACATAAATCTCGGAATTATCTTGGAATGAGTAGTTCATTAGCTTAAATTAACGTTCAAATGTACTCGTTTGCGTGAGTATACATACTGGTATTTATAAATCCGGGCGCGAGTACACAATGTTCTTATCATTCTTTTTGTGTTTGTAAACAAACGAAGCGGCCCTTGCTGAAGGAATTCCCATTTTCTTAATAGAAAACGTCTATGACAAAGTCAGCTGTCACGTTACACACAACGTTTCAGGTTCACGGCCGTATAATTGTGTTCGTATTCACCCACACAGCTGTTAAAAACATCTGTCTAAACGCTAAAAAGAGTTGCGTTGTATGACTTTTATTGTTTTGATCATAGGGGTGATATTTGTGGAGGCTTCTTCCATCGATCGAGTCATCATTTGATCAATAGGCGCGTGGTCATTAAACCGATGCCCGGCGTGGATTGATCTCAATTCGTACTTCCTTCGACGATCAATATCTAATTGTTCTGTTTGTCAGGTTCCATTGTAATTTACCCGTTTCTTTGTGACGAATGTTTTAACTCTTAAATAGTGTTACAAAGCTAATTTTAGCTGGGATATGAGGGTTTCTTTAAAACGTATTGATTCGAGGGACATTGCAAGAAAGGTCGCAGGTGTTTATTTAATATCTGTATGCATAATATACGTAGGTAGTATTGCTTGTATAATTGTGTATTTTTACCAGTAAAACGTTTGAAAAGATATTTAAAAAACGCTCAATAGGTAACTTATTTTGGAGGGTGAAATGTAATTTTCTTTGAAATATTGATTATTGAATTTGACCGAAAAACAGAAAACACTGCAACTTATTCAAGTACAACTCTGATCTCTTTTTTCATAAATAAATAAAACGTCGAAAATAAACTGTTTTTATGTTCTTGTCGTAATTAGGTACCCACGGGGTTGCCTCTAGGGACGAAATCAAAAGGTTAATACTTATTTTAATTTTTAGTTTTTTGCATTCACAATGCAATTTTTATTACAGAAAAATGGAAAATGAAGTATTTAGAAAAAATCGACCCGTCTCACAACTAGCTCCCATCGGAGCTAGTTGTGAGACGGGTCGATTTTTTCTAAATACTTCATTTTCCAAGGTTAATACTCTTGCTTGATCGATTTTAAAAAGGTCTAGCACCGAGTGTGGTAAACAGCGGTTGGTGGGCTCGGCACGAAATGTGATATGACTAGGTTAAATGTAGTTGTAACGTTAAACCCCTTAGGAAGATAATGATACGCTAACTGAAAGTTGTAGAAGACTAGGTAATACCACAGCAAAATGCACCCTGTAGCGTGGCCAAGGAATCCAATGGCACTCATTTAGAAGAATAAAACAAAAATGGATCTACCTATTACTTACCTAACCTACCTTATTGATTCGACAAAGGTCAAAGACCGAGTTTCGCAAACAGCTGATAGTGAGCTTGGCACGAAATGAGATACAAGTAGTTGTAACTTTATTTTATACCCCTTTGGATTGGACGAATATACCTTCCACCCAACGAAAAGCTGTGAAAGACTATACCTAGTGCTTAGTGCCCCCTATAGTATATTCAGTCAAGGACCCTACTTTAAGCTGTTATAGCAATGTTATAGGTAGTAAGATTGTAAAAGAGATGGCGCCATACACAATGTATGTATAGGTAGCTCTGTCTTTTTTTAACCTGACTTTAATATTGCAATAACTGGTGGTGGTGGTAGGTATAAGGCCAAAAGTTAAATCGCACTTATTTTGAACAAAACCTGTCATTCAAAGACTTTTGGTAATAAAATTGTTAACTTATGATACCGAAAAAGAAGAACTAGGTACGTTTATTAATTTAGTTACTTACCTAATTTTTAAACAAGAAAAAATACGGTCATCTTTTTTTTTTATCCACAACGGGGTAGCACTTAGCCTTCATCACACCTGATGTTAAGTGGTGATAAGGCTGAAGATGGAAGCGCCCTACTCCCGGCGCTCTACTCATCTCTGCTTGAAAAAATAATATTTTGCATTTTCCTAGCAAAAGTTTAGAAGAATAGCACTGTGAATGTAAATGTCTTTCTGCTCGTTGTAAACTGTGATTCTTATTTCTTTATAAAAAAAACTAGGTACTTAGCGGCCGCCTACATTTCGTCTGGTTTGACTTAGGACTGTATTTATTTTCCCATATTGGAATAAGTAATTTTATCGTCATAAAAAGTTAAAATAACGCAAGGTAATGTTCACTCGTATAGAAAGTTGATATTTTTGTGTGAAAGTGAACAGGCCTTCAGACATGTACCTATGTGTGTACCTAAGTATTTATTTCAGCGATATCGCTTGGGGGCTTATCGTCTGCTATCTGAATCTTTAACCATGATGTATAAATAATTATAACTTTTTATTTGTCTTTGTACTTAGTTATTTTATTTCTTATATGGATCATTAAATTAACAGCCATTTGAAAATCCCCATAGATGAGATGAAAAATTAAACATAATTTTATTATGAATAGGTTCTTTTCATAACTCTTTAGATAGATAAATTATACTAAGGAATAGTCCACATAGTGTAATTTAGACTGGATAGTAAAAGTTATTAAACTTGCGTGTCTCATGCCATTAGGTAGGTAGGATATTATATTACCTACCAGAATTTCTATCACGGTGGCAGTTTTCGTCGTTAGTGTAGGTATTTTGATATTATTGTGAACAGTGTATCTATCTTTCATACCTTTTTTTTTCTTTTCAAATCGATTAATAATTCATTTCATTATAGCTCATGTGGAAATTTGTAAAGTCTGTAAGGTGAATTTAACACCAACTCAACACCGAAGAGTACCTATTACGAAAGTAAGTACATAAGTACATACTCGTACATGTAATACTACCTACACATATTTCAGGCTGACAAAAAGATTACTTACTTACAGTTATTTTCATGAAATCAGTGCAGAATAATTTATCCGACCCTAGGTAGGTACCATTATTCACAAAATAGGTAGGGCAGGCGTACCGGTTTTGGCCACTTTAAGGATTTTTTCACTTTCAAACGCATAGTGCTTAATGATCTTAAGTCTTTAAGAAAAAAATTATATCTAGAATTATAGAGAATTTATCGACCTTTAAGGGTACAATTTACAAAGTAAAAAAAAACAATAGTTTTTTTTATATAAAACAAAATCTGCAGGGAGGGCCAAATGTACCGGTTTTGGCCATTTTGCATTGGTTTTGGCCACATCGTTTGCATTGGTTTTGGCCACTTTCATAAAATTACTATATTTAGAAGTTGAGTTTATGCTTAATTGATGTCTTATTAGAGTTCTGGACTAAAACACTACATGAAATAGTTTTTCAATCCCAGCTAGCTCCTTACTACAATTTTATAAGTATACCTTTATCACTTGATTAGAAGAAAATTAACGGATTTAGGCTAGTGTTGTAGGCAACAGCGTCAATTCGCTAATTTAGGTATTTGGGGCAATAAAACAATAGTGCCTCTTACCTTTGTCATCAGAAACACGTCGATGTCATGTTTGGATGAGATAAGTGTCACTTAACTTTAAGGGACACTTGAATTTGATGTTGTCTTCTACATCTAAAATCAGTCAATGTTCAGTGAGGGGCACTTATCCATGACGGCGTCTTCTACCTTTTTTGACATCAGCAACACGTCAACGTCACGTTTAGTTAAGATAAGAGTTATCTTTCTTTGAAGGACACTTAACTTTAAGAAGCACTTAACCACTATGGTGGTTTGTTTCGCTGTTGTTAATATGAGTGTCACTTAACTTTATGGGACACTTAACTACTATGGTAGTTTCCATCTTTGACATCAAAACACGCCGATTTCACGTTAATATGAGTGTCACTTAACTTTAAGGGGCACTTAACTACGATGGTGGTTTCTATATTTGACATCAAAACACGCCGATTTCACGTTAATATGAGTGTCACTTAAGTTTAAGGGGTACTTAACTACGATAATGGTTTCCATCTTTGACATCAAAACAGGCCGATTTCACGTTCAGTTGAGTGTTACTTAATTTTAAGGGATACCCAGCCTTAATTGGCACTCGACCACGAGTAAAAATTTCATCTGTCTAGCTGTCACGGTTCATGAAATACAGCCTGGTGACAGACAGACAGACAGACGGACAGCGAAGTTTTAGTAATTGGGTCCCGATTTTACCCTTTGGGTACGGAACCCTAAAAAGAAGCGGAGTGAGAAAACCTAGCAGAGAAGCGGAGAGAGAGAGCCAAGCGGGGCAAGCATCCTGACTCCACTTATCCACTCGACACGCTCGCTCCACTTCCTCTACCGTGTCACTTTTTTTTTTTTTTTTTTTTTTTTTGCGTCGAACGACCGACCGTTTCCTATTGAAACAATCGCTCATCCGGCAACCTTCCGAACTACGGGGGAAGGAGGCAGTGAATCCTCATGGATACCATTACAGCCGGCTGTAATGGTTATGTCGGACTCTTACCGACTAAACACTGCCTGAAAACAGCTGTTACCTGGATGGGTATTTCAGCTTATCTGTGGCGACCACGTCCCTGGAGGGCCGTGGCGCAGGGCGTCACCCACCTAGGCGAAGTGCGCACTGGGGATGGCCAGCATCCAGAAGAGGTTTCTGGCCATATCTGAAATCAGAAAACAAAAAGGCCGATGCCCAAAGCGGGCGGTTCGGCAATGAAATGAGTGAAATGAAGGAATTAAAATGAGATAAGATAGAAAAATGGGACTTTACTTAAAACTTTGAAGTGCTTTTAGGCACTGACTGTGTTGGGATATTATGATTACGCGCTCCCGGCCTGTCCGGGCATTGCGTAATTTATGGGCAATGACAGAGACCTCGTCGAGGTCAATGTTTTGGATTGAACTGAGGACGTAATCAAGGTCTTCCTCTTTAGAGTAGGACTGTGGTTGCGTCGGGGGGAGCGCTTCAGAGCGCCAATTTGGGGGGAGCGCTTGGGAGCGCCAATTTGGTGGGGCGGGTGCCTGACTGGGGGTGTAGGTGTTAGAGCCGCCCCAGGCCGACTTTGTGGCCTGTGCGGCTATCCTACCTCCCGATTTAGGAAGATCGGGGAAGTTCTGGGTATTGTTTGTTGGGGGGCCCGCCTGCGGCCACCTGGGAGGTTGCCGCTTTGGCCCTTGTTTTTGGGACTGAGATTGGGACTTGGGATTAGGGCGGGGGGCGCGTATGCACCCTCTCCAGTTGGCTGGGTGGCCAATGAGGCCGCAGTTGACACACGCGGGCTGACCGGGAGTGTCGCGAGTGCGTTCACACTCACTGGTGGAATGGGAGCCAAGGCACTTGACGCACCTTGGTGGGGCCGTGCAATTGGCCGCCGCGTGTCCATAAAGTTGGCACCGGTGGCATTGCGCTGGGACCCCGCGACTGCGCGGGGGCTCGACGGTGATTTTGGAAAGGCCGCAGATGACAAGTTCTTTGGCCTTGTATAGTTCTTTGGCTTGGGCTGTGTTGGTCATAGCGACCAACGCCAGAGGGAAGCGGCGCCTGCCGTGGCCGTACATCGGATGCACGGCTTCGACAGGGAAGCCCTGGCTGATGAGATCGGCTTTGATCTCATCGGTGGGGAGCTCCACGGGTACCCCACGGAGTACCGCGCGGATCTTGCGCTCTTCCGGGAGCGCGAAAGTGTGGTAGGCTATCTTGAGAGTAGATAGCTTTGAGATTAGTTGGCGGTAGTCAGAGATGGTGGACACCTCAATTTTGATGGCAGAGCCCGTGTTGGACGCACGGGTGTAATTAATTTTCTCGGTTAGGCACATTTTGGACACTTCGGTCCACTTGCCTTTTTCCCGGAGGAAAACGGGGGGAGGCGCCTTTGGTTTGGCAGACATGGGATTGGCCCGCGTGTGTGGGTGGGTTGGCGCGTCTAGCGCGGGGGTTGATGGCACAGTGTCCATGGGTGTCGCTGTGACCGCGGTAGCGATCTTGACCAGCGGAACGGGAGTGCGGTTGCTTTGAGCGACCGGGGGTGGAGTGGGGGAGGGGGGTTTAGGGAGCTCCGGAAGCGGCAAGGGCCGATTCTTGGATTTTTTCCCTTTTTTCCCCTTGCGGGGGAGACAGTTGACGGAGACTGTTGGGGGGTCCTCTTTGGGGGGAATGACTGACTCCTGGTCGGAAGTCGGTGAAAGGGACCTCTCAGACGAGGCCCTCTTCAACGGGTTGGGAGTTTGGTGGCTAGGGGTCGGGGTGGGCTGACGCTGGAAGTCCTGGATTATGGGAGTTAGCATTTCCCGCAGGTGAGGGAGGTGGCTCAAGTATTCCACTAGGCCGGGAGTATTTTTAATGTATTGGGCAAGGTTAGACCCAAACGCGGCGGCGTCCATGGCGGTGAGAGAGAATGAACACAAATAGAAAGTGAGAAGTGAACACAGATAAAAAAAAACAAAAAATTTAACAAGTGAGAAATAAAAATAATAAATAAAACAATTGTGCTTGAAGAGCCAAGAAAGACTCCCCCCGCCGGAGGCAGGGGGGGAGGGGGGCCTACTGCGGGAGCAGGTATCCCTAATTCGGATAGCCGCTCGTTCCCTTCCCCTTGGGACTAGGCCCAAGTGCAATGGGTCCGGGACTGCGGTTTTCCTAGGCCTGGAGGCCTAGAGAGCGAACCGGGGGCGCTCCGTCGGGGTAGTTGGCACCGTTAGGTTTCAACCGACGCAAATCGCGGGCAAAATAGGCACTTAGTATTTTGATACAAACACTAAGAGTACTATGTTTGCAACGAGTGCAAAAACAGCAAGTCGTTTTGCACTAAGACGGTATACGTACGTAATGCGGCGAGCGGGAACCACTCACAACACTAGCACAGCACACGCGAGAGCGCGAGAGAGGTCGCAGCTGTAAGCGGGCACGAGAACGCGTCCGCACAGCGCGGAGGTCGGTGAGAGAATGATGATGACCGTGTCACTATAAAGCACGGCGATTTATATCACTTTTTAAGTGAAAAGTGGCCCTAACAAATACGAATGATTCCGAAGCAGAAACAGTGTGCGACTCCGCTCTGCATTGCTGACCCACTCCGCTTCACTACCGCGACAGCGGACAACCTAAACATTATTAAAAGTTTAGTGAGTTGTGAGTTTGTGAGTCTTTTATAATAAATGAGCTTGAAAAGTTGGATACTTCCTACTAATGCCAAAGTGGCCAAAGGTGGCACAATGCTAAAATTTCCAGCCCCACTTTTGGCCACTTGTTGTTTTCCAACTTTTTGTGACAACAGTGAGAAAACAACACTTTATCCATCTGGAAGAAACATATTCTAATGTGATATAAAATATTAAATAACCATATAATAATTTTATTGTAGAAAAAAAATGATTTTTCAAAACCTTTACTCTTAACATTTTGCTTAAGAATTTTACAAAATGTTAACTTTGAAACATAACATGGTGTTTATTTCTAAAATATCGTACTACGTAAAAAAAGCTAAGTGCTGTAATTATTAACTAAAAGTCCAATCTTTTATTCGCCATTAATAAATATAAGCAATAGTTTTTTAATTCCTATATAAATAACTTTAAAGTGAAAAGTGACCAAAACCGGTACAGTGGCCAATACCGGTACGCCTGCCCTACTTACCTTACCTAAATAACCAATGAAGTTCGTTCGTCCATTCCCTTTATTTTATTTTTCAGGAATCGAACATAATATTACCTATTCATAAAAAAAATTGCGAAACGAACTAAGACTTATCGAAATTAGAAATTACTGTTATTAGTAGTCTTATCGTAATCATTTTGTCAATATTGTTAATTACAAAATCTATAAAGCACAATTTAATGTTTATTTCTTTAATTGAAGTTATCATTTTAAATGTGTTAAGTAATTTTAAATACCTATGTATAAATAAATAATAAATAAATAACTTCTTACATTCACACCAATTATCTAAGCCCATTATAATTTTGTATCATGAAAAACTTGATAACGGATAAATATATACTTACTTAAATACTTTTTGTTTGTAAATACATACTTAATACACATAGTAAACACCCAGACCAAGACAAATAGACATGTTCATGCACACAAATATTTGTCTTGTTCGGGAATCGAACCAATGTATGTAATTTTAAATAATTACAAAATGCAGTTCAGGTTGAATAAAGTTATTAATTTATGTGGTAGGTATGTGTACATATTAGTGATGTAACGAATATCAATGCGGATGCGAATATTTGCCGCTGATATTCGCGAATGCGAATAAGAATGCGAATGTTTTACATAAGTTTCAAAATGTGTTGAAAGTAAATTTATACTTTTTAAGTAAGTACTTACACTAAAATTGAACACCTGTGATTTCACAGAGTGTAATTTAATCTATGCCAGTAATTCCAGTAGTTTAGGTACGCGAGCTTTACAAAAATACGGCTACTGAACTGACATCTTGCAGAATTCGTATTGTAGGTGTACTTGATGGTCTGAGTTTTTTTTTAGTTTTTTTTTCTGAGAATCTGCGTGAGAGGCTTATGCCCAGCAGCGAGGGCATGCGTCTGATACATCTCAATCTCCGCCACATCCAATTAAAGAATTTGCCAGCTGCAGTTAGTACAGACTACAGACAGATAGGTAAAAAAAGAAAATATCGGAAGTCGTCCCCTTTTGCGCCGTTTTAAGATCCAGATGAGATTTAAACAATTATGTTTAAGTAAAGACATTAGACTTAAGAAATTATGAATTCATCCCTATTTCTGCACTTAAAATATGGCTTTCGCTACATCTCAGTATATTTACCATTTTTTTTCAAAGTTGTTTCAGGAATTATAACTTTCAAACTTAACAAACACACAGACAAACGTACTTACCTAATTGCTTTATACATCACCAATCGAATGAATTGAATACCAAAAAAAACGAACTAGGTACTTAAAATTATAAGTGCTACAAGTTTTTCTTACATCAGTTGAGCAGGTTTTTTTGTATTTTTAACTTGCATTCTGAACTGAAAGAGTTGAACGAATCGTTAACTCTGCGAGCAAGGTAACTTTCTTTTTGATTTTGTGCTTAATGGGTAGGTACTTTTTTTAAACGCTTTTGTTCTGACGGTAAGTGGTAATAAGAACCTACTTATTTTTCACCAATTCGAGTTTCGATGTTGAATGTAACTTTAAAACTTTTTAATGATACTTTTTACACTTCCCTAAAGATAGAATAAGTGGTAGCTTCATAATATTTATAGGTAATTACTCATTTAATTTAAACAAAATAAATGGTAAGTACCTACATACATTTTAAAATGAGAAATAAAACTAGAAATAAAAAAATACACGTCCCCAAGTATTTTGCCTGAGGTAAGTACCTACTTGGGGAGTAGTTGCTTTTTCTAGTATTATTTCTCTTGCCTACTTATTATAAAGAAATAAAATTACCTACTTGTTTTGTAATAATATTTATTGCAATGAAACACCCTTGAGTAAGGAAAACTAAAAGTAGTTTATTGTAAGAAGCCAGCGCAATAAAAACTGCCTTCTAATTTACTTCAATTATTTACGGGCTGGAGTAAATGTAGCCGTAATGAAAGTCCACAGTTCTAGTTGATTTGCGCAAGATTAGCTCCATGATTGAATTCTGCTCTGCCACTGCCCGTGCCCGGTCACGGTGTCTTCCCGTTGGTTCGTTGACACCGTATACATTTCTCGCATGCAGTACATCATTATCATGTCTATAGACGATATCTACAGTAATATTTTAAAGAGGTAGATACGTAAAGTTTGTTTGGATGTTTCTGGAAATCTCGCATCTACGACGCCGATTTAGTGCTTGCCTCTGGATTACCTGTCAGATTGCGTTGAATTTTAGTATTTAAAAATTGGACCATAGGATATGTTAGGCTCTTAGATCAATTATTGAATTCTGCTCTGCAAATGCGCCGGAAAAGTCACGGTGTGTTCCCATTGATTCGTTGATACCGTATATATTTCTCGCATGCAGTACATCATTCATTATCATGTCTATAGACAATATCTACAGTAATATTTTAAAGAAGTAGATACGTAAAGTTTGTTTGGATGTTTGTGGAAATCTCTGCAGCTATAGTGTGACAAGCTTTTCTGTTCCGGTGATTATCTTAAGAACTAAAACAGTTTTCATACTACAGTCCATTATGACAGCTAATTTCGTATTGCAAGTGGCTCCTCTGTCACGGCTGTCACCGGAACAGAAAAGCTTGTGACACTGTACAACGCCGATTTAGCGCTTGTCTCTCGATTACCTGTCAGATTGCGTTGAATTTTAGTATTAAAAAATTGGACCATGGGATATGTTAGGCTCTTAGCTACATTATTGAATTCTGTTCTGCCAATGCGCCGGAGTAAGTCACCGTGTGTTGCAGTTGGTTCGTTGACACCGTATACATTTCTCGCATGCAGTTCATCATTATCGTGCCTATAGATACTAATATATGTAATAAAGCTGAAGAGGATCTTGTTTGTGTTTTTTAGAACCACAAAAGAAATTGCGTTGATTTTATTCGTCATCACCATTCTAGCCTTTGTCCCATTGCTTTTGGGGGTCGGCTCTCCGTATTATTTCTCCGACCATTCTCAGTTATTTAAACTGAGAATGGTCGGCTCTCCATTCTCAGTTTTTGGTTATTGCAGGGCTCATATCCACCACCTTGAGATCAGTGCCATCGTTTTGGTTGATTACAGTTTCATATTTGATTTTAAAATTCAAGAAAATTTGGAGCATGGGATATTATCTATAGCGAATATTTTTTAAATATTATGAGGGTTTAACGTGACTGCGTGACTGGCGCACAAAGTTGGGAAAGGCCGATATTAGTATAACAAAATAAGAATTTTGTGGAGACCTATCTATGCCCAGCAGTGAGTGTTATACGGCTAATGATGATAATGAAAAAAATAAAACGAGAATTTCTTCAAGGCCATGTTCTTCGAGAGGTGGCAATGTTATCTGTAGTAATAGTCAAAAATGTTATCACTATCTATCCCTATGGAGCCTGGCCGAGTCTCATTAAATGGCTGATGATGTTGATGACAGGTATTCAAAAAAGGATGAATTGAAGGTGCAAACTTTGTCGAAAGTTCAAATGGATGTTAAAATAGGCTTGCCTATAAAATGAAAACTTTTTAGAACATTGTACTGAAAGTATAGTTCAAAAACCCCAGTAAACCTCAGAAGTAACTTGTCCTCTTTGTTCTTTGTCACAGCAACTTAAAAACATGTTCTCTTGTAAACCTGCCATCGTAAAACACAGTCATTAGTGCGACATAGTACCTAGTAAGTGTGCAAGTGCCCAGTAAAAGTGAGTCGCATTTTCTTCGATGCACACGTGTGGCAAATCAGTAAACACTGTAATCTTTGTCCTGTGCGAAGTTGACTAGATCTTTCTTCTTTAGTAACTAGTAACACATTTGACGTTAGGGCTGCTAGCAAAACTCTTTTAGCGACTGGATAAGAAACAGAACTATGCCTGAAACAGCTGACCACAGCCTCCAATAGAGAAGGCTGTGATCTATACAGATCACAAGCAAGAAAACAGAAGGAGCAAATCACGTATTTAGTACTGAATGAAATAGAAATCAAAAGGCAGTTGCCTGCCATGACAACTTGAAGAAATTCAAAATCGTGCGAGGGAAAATGTTTGACCTTTGATACTTTGAGTAAAGGGCACTTGCTCCTTTTAACTTTTTACAAGCTTTTATTTAGTTTCACCTGTCCCAGTGTTTGTAATCAAATCTTGCAAGTTAAATTTGACCCAATTCCCATTGTCCAATTGAGCTGTATACAGGTTTGGTTTGGATGACAATACAATATTAAAGTACAGTCAGCAAAAAAGCTTGTCATAAAAATGAATTTCTTACTAAAAACTTGTTTCTCGTGTCTTGTCTTGTTTCGTATTAACGACGATGAAAAAACTTATTTTTTTATAAATCATTTAGGTAGGTATTTTCTGTCGGTAAAGAGAACAATCCGTGATTCATTTAGATTTTCGGTCACACAGTATTTAATATAGGTAACTAGAACGGTTCTAGTGGACGTAGATGTCCATAAACCAACTAGGAACATAAATCATCAGTCATCGTTGACACCCCTGGACACGGAACTCACCTCTGCATAATTTCTTGAACAGCCAAGTGCTGAACGTCGCCAAAGCGCATTAGAGTTTAAGCCGTAATTCAAACGCTGAAGATTGATTATTCATCGATCGGTGCAAACATCACAACACAACTGGTTTTACTTTAGTCAGATTATGTAAATAGCGAACACAGCTGTGAGGCAGCGTGCTTTACTACGAAAGGGTATCCTGAGCCTGACATTGTCTTATGGACTTTACTGTGTAAGGAATAGGGGTTATAGTGATGTGTTTTTTGTAAATGCGCAGCTCAGTTATCTGGTTGCATAAGAGCAAGGGCTATTGTGTCTTTATCAGTGTGTTGTCTTGCCGTGACTGGATGACGTGACGCAACTGATATTGCTGTTCGGTTGCCGGTATGTTTATGTTTACCTTTATATAACCTATTCACTTTGTACTTAATTGTCTATGGTTTTTATTTTTGTTCCAATGCTGAGTTTTTTGGTTTACTATTCAGTACCTACGTTGTGTTGCGTTGTGTGTGTGGTGTTGCATCTTTGCTGTGTTAAGTATGTGAGTTTGCTTTGGCCTTTTAACTTGTTCATCTTTCATCTTTCTTTATTTTCATTCTTCTCATCATGTCACCTATCTGGGGGCACGGCAATGCGCCCGCCAAGTCGATCTGGAGGCACGGCAGCGGCAGTGCCAAATAAATGCCAATAAAAAAGGTCTCGGTCAATAATAGAGTCCTGTAACAATAATTTAATAAATTGAATAAATTTGAAACATATTCAGAACGGTTACTGACGTGGGAAACCAAGAAGCATTTTATGCGATTCGATGAAAATGCACCGAATTTTATCACAGAATTTGCTCAGTTATTCGTATTCCACTCGTGCCGAAAATATCGGCGCTGTATAAATTGTTCGCACGATCTGTAAACAGAATTAATTTGACGGCTACTGTTTTGTCAGCGAAGCTTACGTGGAGCCTTATTTATATCACCTTAGGTATTAAAGAGGCAGAACACAACGCATTATTCAGCTGACTTGATTAAAAGATAGGTTTACCTGTTTTTGCAAGACTTACTGACAGACTTATTTTATTATAGGCTTATTAGAATCGATTTATCGTCACACCTTTATACCCGTGTTGTTTTATTTGTCTGTAAATTCCTGTTACCTACGTAGAAATGAAATTTGTAAGTACATACTTACATCACAGAACACGGAGTTTTTTTTTTTGTGTAACCTACATATTTGTTTCTTGTAACATTCACTATTCGACCTAAATAAATCCTTAATACCTACCTAATAATTAATTGATTGTGTGGCACTGTCTAATCACAGCTTTACCCATCAGCTATACTTTTTAAAACTGTCAAAAAGGTCCGCGAAAATTTAATAAAACGACCCCTTTGGTTGGCCGTTAATTAAAAAGTTTACAAATTATTTCCAGATAGAAAAAAGGGTTTAATGTTTATTCGAGAAAATATGAATCCAGATTAAAATTAATCAGCAGTGCTTGTTCATTTTAGACGTTTTGTTTGTTTTTAATCAGCACGAACACTACTCATATTTTAGTGTTGTTTGATGTGAAATTCTTGGTGTTACATATCATGTTGTGTTTGTTACTGCTAGCTAACACCAGCCATTTTAATTTCCGCTTTATAAAAACTACCGCTTGCGCATTCCTTGAAGTGGTCGTCGCAAATTACGGCAGTTTTTGTGATAGTAGCTCCATTTCATATTATGAACTTTAAAATGTTCATAAAAGACCCCCCTAGACAAAAGTGGATTATAGAAAGCAACTTGTCTAGGGGGGCTGGAGAGCTACCGGCTAAAAATATGGATATGCGGGCGGACATGGTCTTCATTAGACCTTTGAAGCCAATATTATGTCCATATATGGACAAAATATGGGCTTCAAATGTCAAATGAAGCCCATAAACCCATAACCATATTTTTAAGCTGATAGCCCCCTGATAAGGTTACAAAATTAATTAGAAGCAATTTTATTATAGGTAATGTGTTGGATTGAAAATTAAGCAAATAAATAATAAATATCCCTATCGAAATAAATGTACACTATCCTATCGAACATGCCAACATGCCAACGTGCAACGCAATTTAATTAAATAAATAATATTACTCTTTCAAATACATATCATAATTAAAGTCTCTACGTATTTCAATAAATTAATTATATTTTATCTACAAACAATCAATAATAAAGCTACATACAGCAGTACAGCTGTTGTAATAAATCAGTACTTATTTAAATTAAACAAACTCATTAAGTGGATGATAAACTGGTAGAAAATTTAGTAAATATTAATGTGCTTACTATCGTAGACCCTGTTATCCCGTAGTGACCAAATGATATGCAATGAAATCGGTGCCATGAAAACAAGTACCTACATAGGTAATTCGGTATAATTCATTCTATCTAAATGTAGTGTCTAATTCTATTTTGTCTTCCTACGTAAGTACTATTAAAATTACAAAAAAAACTGGCTAGCGGATGACAAAGTACGTCTAATCAAAAAGACTGCTTTGTTCATTTAGCCACAGAAAAAAACCAAATAATATAACTAAATAATAGTTTAAAGTACGGTCACGAATTTAGGCTAAAACCTCCAAATGGAAGAAATTATAGTCATATTCTTTCCATACCTACATGCCACGTCAAATTACTTCAACGGTACCTTAAAACCTTATTATTATTTAATCTGTGAATTTCCGACAAATACTTAAGTCAAAAGTGGACAACAAAATTTTGAACTGACCGCGATTCACCTCACTTAACTGATTCGCGTCATGAAATAACCGTTTCAACTAGTCAACAAACATAGCACTTAAGTACCTTAGGCGCTGCGCAAACGTAGACACTTTTTGTTACACAGCACGGCAAGGCACACCGACCGACCGAGTTGCTGTGTCGAGTAGCGGCGGCAATCGGACACTATCAGCCGGCCTAGCATGAGCGGCTTTTATCGACTATTGACGCATGATAAGAGCCTATATCTTGCTTACACCTTCCGGCCTAGCATGACCATCCGGCCTAGCATGAGCGGCTTTTATCACGCGATATGATATGGTACGGCATGCCGTCTTGCTTACACCTTAGTGGTGTAAGCAAGCAAGACAACTTGCCGTGCCATATCATATCGCGCTATAAAAGCCGCTCATGCTAGGCCGGCTTAGTGGGGTAAGCAAGACAGCATGACGTGCAATATCATATCGCGTGATATAATGATGGTCATGCTAGGCACTCTATTAACGATACTGCACACCATCACAGGGGAACTGAGTTGCTTTGTCCGGTAGCAGTAGCAGCTTAGTACATTTAGGAAAAGACAATGGGTAACAAACAGCGTAACCAGACACGAAAATGGTTGAAGCATTTTGGGTTATTTCAGTTTTGTTGCCCTTATGAAGTACCTAAGTACTTTAATAACTCTAAAAAAGTAAGGCCGAGTCCATACCATGTCCTTCGTTAATGTTGCTTGTGTCTTCAACTGACGACTTTTAGTCTTTTAGTTTTCAGTTGCCTACACCGAACACTTTTTGATCAGCGACGAGTATTTGTCAAGTGGAAGTAACTGGACACAAAAAGTCGAGGACGCCGGGAGGGCTGATTTTATATTTTACTGTTAGCTTGTACTGTATTGTACCCCACACAAGACACAAAAGTGTCTAAGTTGGCGCAGCGCCTTAAGTGCCAGCCAGCCCGCAACAGCTGTCGCAGGCCACACACATTCTAATTCTAGGACACAACACGGTTTCCACATTATTCACTAAAGATAATAACCGCTTGGGTATAGTTATACCGCTATAGTTATTATTGTTCGTTTAGGGATGCTATCTTCTATATTCTCTGACAAACAATGCGAAGATGATGAAGTTTATGCATACATATAAAATATTTATAATAAGTAAATAATAAAAACACTTTATTGCGCACGACAGGAAAAAGACACAAGTATACATACAGAGAAACAAACTTAAAAGTAAAACAAACGATAGGCGGCCTTATTGCTACATAGCAATCCCTTCCACGCAACCTTGGGTAAAGAAATAAATAAATAGGAAAAAATAGGGGACAGGGTGCACAAAAAGATAAGGTATTATTATATACTTCTACTTACATATATATTAATATTTTATACGTATGTGTAAGTTTGTCTTACAGTGTTAATTTATTGTATCTTTTTATGTGTTTGGATGTGTGCGTAGGTAGTTTAATAAATAAAGAAAAAAATAAATAAAAATTTATCCTGAGACAAAGTCCAAGTAATTTTTTTTATTCACATAACTACTTAGATTAAATAAAATTACTTAATGGTTATGAATCGTCTAACATACTTACTTATTTTTTACCTACCACCTACGTAATGGACATCTTTTAACTGACAATAAAAGAAAAAAATAAGATAATAATATTTAATTTCTAGTTTTGAGGAAGAAAGGTAATACCTACCCTAAGGATCTTAGGATTTGAGCCTTTCTGGTGTCCTCTAGGTAGTGCATTCCACAGACGAACAGCTTTCCCTGGATAATTACCTGGTTTAACAAGCTCAGTAAAATTCAGTGTAGTGTTGTGTAGTACCTAGTTACTGGCCGGGCCGGGGCAGCGCAGTGATCTCTTTGAAACTACACTCAACGGACGCGTTTTAAACGAGAGGAATAATGAGTTCCTTGGAACGTCAGCAATTACTTGCTTTATTGCTTTATGTACGAAGACGTAGAAGACAGAAAGAATTTTGGGTTCATCCTCTTATCAGTGAAAGGTACCTGACAGGGTCATTTTACCGAAATCACAACTAATTGAGATTTGATGAAAAATTATTTTTTAACTACTATCGAATGTCTACAGCTAGCTAAGTATATAACAAAAAAGTTTCATCAAAATCCGCTTAGTAGTTTTTGCGTGAAACACGGACAACAGACAGACAGACAGACAAACAAAAATTTCAAAATCCATATTTTTGGTGCTAGATATATTACGTGTTATTGGAACAATAAGAAATAATAAGAATAATAATAAATAAATAACTTCTAACATTCACACCAATTATCTAAGCCCATACTGTATCATGGAAAACTTGATAACGGATAAATATATACTTAAATAGGTACTTTTTGTTTGTAAATACATACATATTATACATAGTTAACACCCAAGACAAATAGACATGTTCATGCACACAAATATTTGTCTTGTTCGGGAATCGAACCCGAGACCACTGGCGCAGAAGGTGGGTAGCCTACTCCTGCGCCAAATCGGTCGTCAATCGAGAAAGGCGCTTGAATTTATTTTGGCGTGCGTTTATTTATTTGCGATCACTCCTAAGATATTCATTTAAATTATATGGTGTAAAAGAGTAAAATAATGTGCATGAAATGCTTAAAGCAACTAACGTATTTAGATTGATAAGGTTTAATACTGTATCCGTTTAAATAGCTTTGTTCATAACCATTTTTTAAGAGATAATATGGCTATAATATGCTATCCTTAAAAGATAGACATATGCTATCGCGGACTTTTTTGTAGATCTATAGAAGAGGAATATCCCAACATGCATTATTTTTTTAAACCTCGAAAGGATTAGGCAGCGTTTTTGCTGAAAGCTACTAGGCGGCTTGCCGTTTGCCGGCACTTTCGACAATTATCGTTATATTTCTACCAATTTACACAAAACTTTCATAGATTAATATTAAAACCTTCCTGAAGAACTACGCTACCTATTAGTGAAAACCGCATGAAAATCTGTTTCGTAGTTATAAAGATTTAAGCATATATAGGGACAGACAGACGGGAAGCGAATTTGTTTTATACTATGTACTTAGTGATTTATGATTAAAATAGAACCATCCGTTTTTTTCCGGACGGTAAAATTCAGTGTAGGTAGTGCACAAGCACGCATATGTTTTTCATTGCCGTCATCTCGGAACGGAAAAAAACGGTCCGGAATGGGGAAAAGTAAAATGACGGACGGTAAACTTCAGTGTGGTGCACAAGCGCCCATATGTTTTTCATAGCTGCCATATCGGTCCGTAAAAAACCGGACCGCCCGGATCGGTAAAATTCAGTGTAGTGCACAAACGCCCTTACTGAAGTAATTTCCTTTAGTAGTAGAGTACCTACTTAACTAGTCTTTCAATCGGATACTGTTTGATATCCCCGTCTGGAGTTCCACACTAGGACAAATCCAGAAAAACCCGGGTGGTGGGCAACCCTATTCAAATCAATTTGATTCAAATTAAACTTTCTTCGCAAATCGTATAGTTTGTTTTGAACTCAATTTCTGTGGCACATTTTGCTATCATCAATAGTTTTTATTATTATTTATCGTGCACCAGGGTACTGTCTGTCGAACCGTCGAACTGTCGAACACAATAAAATTAATAAAAATTCTCTTAATGAAGGTAACTAGTTTTAAATGTTGTCCTCCAGCACGATAATATAACAATGTAAGAAGTTTAATGCGCACAAGTTTATTATCTTTATCATTTTTCTATACAAACCAGAATCAAAATGATAACATTTAAATGTATGTTCCTCAATAAATGTTTAAGAGACCCATAAACTTTGTTATCTTAAAAAAACTTGACCTAAAACCTGCCCGATTGACTCCGGTTGTTAAGCACAATCACGACTTCCTTCCTTGCCTTTGACATACAAAACACACACGTCGATTAAAAACTTTTGATGCTATATCTTGGCTAGAAGTAGGTCAAGTAAATAATACTTGCAATAACCTACAACAACTAGATTAAATGTAAACATTTACTAGCGTAAATTGCGCAAAAACAAACTTTGAACTTTTAAAACGCGATCCCTCATTGTCTTGCTAAGATGAAAATTGATAATTTTAGTAAAAGTATAAAAAAAATCCTCTTAGCATATTTTTTTACATTTGTTTACAATCCCAGTTCTGATATTTTATATTAAAAAGACTGCCATTTTTATAGTCAGATGAACAGCTTGTGGGTGGTAGGTAGGTGTACCTACTGAGTTAGGCTTCTTACAAAATTTTCTGTCAAGTAATTAAACCGGAAATTGTTGGGCAAGACAAGACTTTGAAATAGAGCGTTTCGCCTCTGTCGTTTTCTAGCAGTAGGTAGGTACTTTTAATTAGTACAGATTCTCTGTGTTTCTATTAAATCAGTGCTGTGAAATACAATACCTACATTTTCGTCCTTGGCAACACGTGCAATTGATATTTAAAACTTGAACACGCGAACCAGAGGACAATAGCCTTCGATAAAAAAGAGCCTAGTTACCTACCAGAGGTTTTTTTTCTAGCACCACTTAATAAGAAACCTTACAGCGTTGGTCTGCGACCTTGTATGCGTGGGTTTCGATTCGAATCTAAAAGTCAATTCTATTACTTACTATTAAATTTAAATCTAGTCGTAGTTCTCAATGTACCTCAGAATACTTGATAGCACGTAGAATATTTAGGGAATTACGATGGTTTTACAATTTATTAAAATTGCCCTACTTAACAGAAATGCAACTGGAACTTTAACAGCACGGTCAGAAGGTTATCAAATTTGTAAGTTATCTACAATGTTATTGGCTCTTTTAAAGGTCTATGTATATTATAATTTCGTTAAAATTCGCGATGTGGATATTTTACAGTTTTATCACAACGCGTTGTGGTTGTGAGCAGTTTTTTCGCTCAAGGAGCGATTCGTTCTTAGAGCGCTTCGATCATATTATACCTAATCGAAGTTAGAGCGTAACATATTTATACATAGCACGAGCAGTCGCTCAAATATTTATAATATGATGTTGCAACGATTTGAAATTCACTCAAAACGCGCGACATAGTTAGATACTTAGGTACCTACTAAAAAAATCTTAAGGTGACAACCAGTTGTTAATTACCTTCTGCTAATTGTTGCCAGTGTCGGTATAGCACTCAGGTGTCGCAATATCGAGCAAAGGCGAATTTCCCAAGAGCCATTGTAATGCACAATCATAATGCATTGTGTCTGGCGACGTTGCAGCAACTGCATAGAACAATGCAACCACACCATTGACCCGAAATCGTTACGAAACGACAAACAGATAAACGTTTTATCTGTTAAGATAACGGTTGAACTCTAAATGTAATTACTTTCGTGTGTGTAATTACAATTACGTAGTAACTACTTAGTAATCTGTGGTGTAATGCCGAATATAAAAGGCTAGCTGCTTTTTTATGAAAGGACTAAACCCTGTAGGTACTTAGGTACTTATAGATACAATGTGGAGATATCAATGCGACAATAAAGTTTAAATGTCATGTAGGTATCTCAATGAAATAGATATAATGCAATAGTTTAGTCGCAGTAAATAATTTTCATTTGTGACTTTTTGTACACGATATGTTTAGGACACTCGTCTTTATTCTTTAGACACTAATTTCTTTAGAACCATAATATATAGTATTACAAGTGGCTTGTACAAGTGTGTTACAATTACAAGTGTGTGGTCGATTGCGGCCAACTGACAGGCCGTTGCCTGCTGGCGTACCTAACCTACTGATAGTCTGTGGGGCCCTTTATTTAAATTGCGCTAAAAGTATAGTCCTACATTCCTGTCTGTTCCGATGACAGCCGTGATAGAGGAGCCACTTGTAATACAAAATAATATGTTGTCAAAATGGACTGTTGCATGAAACATGTTTTGGTTCTAAAGATTACCACCGGAACAGAAATAGTTCTCGCACTACATGTCAGTCATTGCCGTCGTCATGTCATCGTTGACATTGATCTGATGTTTTGTATGGATTACCTAATATTGCAAACGGTGTTGTTTTTTAGAAAAATAGGTAAGTAATGACGGTGTGTAGAAAAATAGGTAATAATGACAAATAGAAGATTATTCTCAGGCTAATTTTTCGAAAAATGAATTTATGCTCAAAATAACAACAAAAACATTGAAAAAATGAAAAAGTGAGGTTATTTTAATTACTCTTCAGTCTTCACACATAAAGAAAAAGACAAAGACAGAGTTTTTGGAAGATCCTGCCCTTAAGTAGCTCGTACACTAGTATTATATAAATTGGAAACAACGACGGGTATTACCACATACACCGAGAAAATATTGAAAAGTTTATTTTCATTATTTACCCGAGCGGGAATCGAACCCGGGACCTCTTGAGATACAAGCACCATGAAAACCGGCGCGTACACCACTCGGCCATGGAGGTCGTCAATGTTTTCACCATATTTTATAAAAGTATGACACCTTAAAACTATTAACTAACTCGAACCAAGGTCGTACCTACATGTAGACAAAATTAGCTTGATTATTCACAACTTCAAAAACTTCATTTAAATGCAATGAATTTTTTATCCTACTCTTATAATAGGCGTCGTCGTACTTACGTCTTTTAGAAAAAAAAATAAGTTAAATTCTCACCGAAAGTTGTTGTTAAATTTATATAAACAGCTTAATTTTAAACAGCTCAAAAGCAAAGCTGCGAAGTACGTAGTTGCTTTTAAAATTACTGTTTCGTTTGAAAGCTAAACTAATTGGTTTACATTTCTAAATATACTTACTCTATCTATACGAAATAAAAAATGTTATTACTATAGTATGACTTTGAATTCAATTTACTTTCTAAAATAAACTAAGCAAAGATTAAAGGCTATTTTACAAGCTTTTTATTAACTTGCCATGTTATTAGTTAGTTAGTTAGTTTGTGGGGGACAAATCTTGGAATCTTAATTTGACTCACTTCCTAGTGTACGATGGAGCTGAAATTTTGTATACAGGTTTGGTTTAGATGACAATACAATATTTAAATACAGTCATCAAAAAAGCTTGTCATGAAAATGATTTTTCTTTTAAACTTATTTAAACTAAATTTTAAAGACTCTATAAGGTAAAATTAATTTGTCACAAAAGTGGCTTTAAGATACACACTTATGAAAAGCAAATCAAGATAACATAGTACCAATTTCGTGGAAATATTAACTAGAGGTGATCCAATTTAGCTCAGTGTTGGTAAACCTGGTTTAGCTGTGTCAACAGCCCCACTCTAACGTTAAACAGAATCGTAAGTGCACGTGCAAGCTGTTGCACAACCAGCTGGTATAAGCTCATACATTATATAGGACCCTACCTAGTCCACAATTGACACTGTTTACGATTGTAAATGTTAAATAAGTACTTTATATGCTTATACATACTAGTGGACCCGGTGGACTTCGTATCACCAACATTTTAATAAAGATTTTCATTCACCAAAGTTGCCACAAATGATACAAAAGAGCAGCTAAACCGTCAGTGATTTGATACATACTCTTTGGAAGCGGCCATGGAATTAATGTCAGTTTAGTTAGCATGTCAGTTATACGATTTCCCATACAATCCCGCGGGATAGTGATATTTTTCCAGGATAAAAAGTAGCCTATGTCAATTTCCAGCCCCCATACTATCCCCATAAAAAATATCACGTCGATCCGTTGCTCCGTTTCGGACAAACAAACAAACAGAACAAACACACTTTCAGATTTATAATATTAGTATGGAATTATGGATGCTCAGTCGTTGTATCGCCTCGAAAAACAAATTTAATACCTATATCACAGAATATATAATAGTACTCCTATATGGAAGAAAAAATTATATACCTAAATTTGTTTGTCTAATAAAATTGTGTACCTATTTTGTTTTTAGTCATTACATTAATATCTCTACATTGTCCCCGACACGTGGCAGTTGGATAAATATTTATCTCATACGACTGTTTGTTTAAACCTTCGTAAAACAATGCAAATGCAATGGTTTTGTTCTCAAGGATACTATCGATTTTGTATTTTTTAAACATCGCGAAAGGCATCATACGAAAGATTTATTTTATTTAATTTAGTTAAGAAAACTTATAGCTATTCATTACTTACATCATAAATTACAGTAAGATAATAACTAAAAGCCATTCATAAGTTTTCTTTCATTTCATTTAATTAGTTTTCACAAGATAATTTAATTTTACCGTTATTCATATCATAAGTGTTGAGCTGTTGAGTTAGTTTTTTTAGTAACATCAGCTATGTCACTGTCATTCATTACCATAATACTTCAATTTGTTAATGTTCCGCTACGAAGAAAAACTTATTTGAATATGATTCATGACATGAAGCATTATATGATTCACTCGTTTTCCTCAAACAAAGTCATTTTCACCGAAAACCAGATTGGCTGTCATTTGTACGTCCATTGCACTTCGCAGTAAATTTTGACATAGTGAGTTAGACGATATTCTACAAATTATTAGGAGTGACGACCTCCATAGCCGAGTGGTGTACGCGCCGATTTTTAAGGTGCCGCCACTATCTATGGAGGTCCCGGATTCGATTCTCGGTCGGGTAAATATTGAAAACGAACTTTTTAATATTTTCTCGAGTCTGGGTGAATGTGGTTTGTTGTTTCCAATTTCCGTAACACTACAACACTAGCGCTCCAGCTACTAATGTATTAGAACAATAATGTGATTGTGATGGTGTCCAATATTTATTTATTTATACTCTAGAGTAAAGTTTTGAATTCCAGATAATATTAAGCTCTTTATTTAAGTATGCTTTTTATCAACCGTAAAAGCTCTTAAGCTGATTATCTGTGTTTAGATTTAGACATCAATGATTTTTTTAATACACTTTTATGACAATGGTCTAAGTTTTTATTTTCGAGTTGGATTTTTTTATCCACAACGCGTTAACACTTAGCCTTCATCACTTATGATGATAAGTTTGAAGGTGGAAGGTAAACTACTCCCGGAATCCTCAATCACTGAGGAACTGGCATCTTATCTCTAACTGCCGGAACACAATAATGCTGTGAAAACATCATTGTTATAGCGTCAGACTTAGATAAGATGGTGGTAGCTAGCCAGGCGGACTAACAACAAGTCCTACTACCAACCGAACAAGGTTTGTACTCTCCTGGAAAAACATTTAACTGTTATAACTAGGTTTATAAGTTAACCTTATTATTTATTATATACTACACCAGTTCTACACATGGTCATTTAGCCACTGTATATTTAATCCATTATTAGCCACAATAGCCTGATTAGGTCGATGTCCTTAAATACCTAGCGCTTAGCATTACCAGCTCTCACAATGAAAATAAATGTACTTAATTAAAATTTCCAAATTAAGTTTGGTGAAGTCCCCAAGGATCTAATCCAGTTTAAGTAAGTATAACGCAATACAAGTCGCAATAGAATTCTCCCGGGGAATTGCAAAAGATTTGATATTACTTGCCTTTTATGGCTTTCTAAATCCTCTTGTTTTTACGCTGTGTTTCTCTTGATTTAAGTACATACACTTATTTTATTTAGGTACCTATGTAATGTATGTGAATCGATTATGTTTAAAGAGGAAACTTGTGAAGGCTAGAATTTCCTAAAATAGGGTAAGTAAAGTATTTTAAATTATGGATTACTCGCAAATCACAAGTGCCTACTCAAAATTTGGAATAAAATCTGTTATTTTACAGTTATTTATCTAGTGCTCCAGCCGTTTTTTTTTCGATTAGTGATATTTTACTGTATTAAATAAAATCACAAACATCCGTCTAACGTTATCCAAATATCCTATTAGGTACTTGCAGTATACTTGGTTTAGTTACTTAATGAAAATATACCAAAATAATTGTCTTTGAAAGGCCGAGGGATTCCGGCCGGCATAAGTTTAAAATTGTTATTATTTAATTTTTAATTAAATTTTAAATGATTTTCGATTCGCGGGGCGCTCCCGAGTTCACTGCCGGCTGCCGCTGCGTCCGCGCGCAACACTTATGATATTAAAATATAAGACAATAATTAAATACAGTAATAAGTATTAGGTACTGGCAAATCGTTCACGCTAGCCGTCGAACCATTAACAATAATCTCCATGTCCAGGTGCGCCGTGAAAAATGTATAAATGCAGACATTGGTTCCGATGGTTCGCAACGATTATTAAATTAAATCGTTAACAATGTGAACCGATTTGAAGACGTGTGTACAAGTACCTTTATATGAGGTGTTTTTAAAACATGTTTTTTCAAGGCCGATTTCAAAGTTAAAAGTTACTAGGTAGGTAAGTACTTGATTCTAAACCAGGTCAGAAAATTAATTAAATAATTAAGTAATAAAGCCTTTATTTTCCGAAATACATATTATGGCTAGAAATTCGACAAAATTTGATAAAGTAAAACAATATAATAAAGAAAGACGAATACTTAAAAAAAAGAATTTAAATAACCTCACCAAAAAAAATGTGTCTTATTTCGGTATGCCTTATACGGCACAGACCTCCTCCAACTCTTTCCACTGTTTTCTGTCTGCCGCTACTCTTATCCAATAGGGTCCTAAGGCCATTTTCAGGTCATCCTCCTATCTTATTGCAGAGATGCAAGGAAAGCAAGAAGATGGGAGGTAAGAAAATTATCACCACACAAAATTTTGATAAAATCTGTCTAGATTTATGTGTAAAAATTATCAGAGAAACAAATATCACTTTTATTTTAGTACCTATCTTAATTTTTCACACATAAATAACCTGCATACAATGCACACACATGCATTGTATGCAGGTTACCATTATTACTATTTTTACACATCCTGATAATTAAATTACGCATAGCCTGAAATTATTTTGTTCAGAATCGAGAGGAGAATTTATTCCACTTACGAAAAATATGGTTAACCCAAGAAAGTAAAGAAATAGGTAGGTATATGTACCTTCTCTTAATAATCCGTAAAATATTAATTAAGTAATTTAGGTATTATTTCTTTTTTTTTTATATTATGGGGTGTCTGAGGTTTTGCTTTTAGAGGTTGGCGCTATAGGTAAGTATTTCATTACCACGTTGGTTGGACTCTCGTATCGTATGTGTAGTTCTTTATAGTGTGTTGTACTAGCGCTCCGCTCGCGACTTCGTCTGCACCCAACAAGCAAAGTAATCCTATAAGGATTGATTATAAGTCTGCCTCTACTAATAACGTTCTTGTAAAGGATTTGTTGTAGACCCTTTTACTTATAATATCATTTGACAAGTCGTAATATACTCAAGGGCATTAGTTTTTATATATCTATCTTATAGCTTGCTACAAGACTAAAGTTTAAAACATTTATAGGACACTTTTACTAGTAATAGCATTCCACAAGCATAGATATTCTTAAGAGCTTTTGCTTTTATATCTCAGTCTTGTAGTTAGCTGCAAGAGTATCTTATAGGACATTTTAAAGAATAAGTCTCGTATAATTGTTTTTGGTAAGACTATATAGTCCTGAATAATATTTTGATCTAATAGTAGCATGTTGTAAGTAGAACAAGATTTATAACACACTTCTCTGAGATTACTATAAGTTTGAACTGCTATAGTTTTGTTTGAGACTTTTTTAAATCTTGTTATACTCAATAAGAACGTTATGAGATCAAAAAAGCTAATGAACC
Source organism: Crambus lathoniellus (assembly GCA_949710035.1). Lineage (NCBI taxonomy): Eukaryota > Metazoa > Arthropoda > Insecta > Lepidoptera > Crambidae > Crambus > Crambus lathoniellus. Next base: position 26,903,425 of record OX453303.1, read on the forward strand.
ACTAGATCAAGCACTTAACTAGTAAACATCTGTCATTTTGTAGATTTCTCCATCCTCTTGAAGAAATAAGTTTAAATATAAGTTATTGGAAACGATTCAAAAGGAGCAGTGGTTACAAAAGAAAAGTGACAAAAACGTATGATGAGTTAGTGAATAGGTGACCATTCGGAGAATAAATCCGACAAGATCAGAAAGCAATCAAAGCTCTTCCAGTGCGAATTCAGGTGAACTGACAGAGGGTTCTGCATATTATTCTATTAGCAATATTTTTTCTTCTTCATCTCACCACTCAGAAGATGAAGAAGTTCAACATTGGAAAGGAGAACACCATTTCAAATGAATGAATGAATTCTCTAATAAAAGAGTCCTAAAAAAGTGAATAAAATCATTAGTGTAAATAGATTTCAGGGAACCCTAATTTGTTTCAAATGGAGAAGAGTTATCTGGACCAAAACTACTACAAGCACTAATTTACCTATAATGGTTCTACAAAGTACTTAATGCAGTGCAATTTTAAAACATGGCGGATATATATAAGAATTTGATTAAATAAAATTTTTACAACATTGTACTATGTGCTTATTTTCGAGGGGCATTGGTGAAACTAACCAAATTACTGTACATATTTACAGTAAAAATTAATTCCCCATCCTCCCATTCACATAGGTACTTAATTACAAATACTTACTACAATGTATTGTTATTTCTATAATAAAAGCAAGTGTGTTTACGTATACAATTTAACTTTAATCACAAAATAACAAGGAACAATATTAACTTATAAAATTTACTTCTAAATACATTAGCTAATTACACTATAAACTAGATTGCATTAGTAAGATACTTGTGTAATATAATAATAAGAGCGTTTGTGCTTGTAATTGTTTAGTCTTAGATTATAATAGAAGCAATTGCTTTTCGCGAACGCTTTCTCAAGTATGCTATAGGGCTTAGTGACATTCTTTAAGCTGGTTATAAGATAATTACAGAAATAATAGCTCCTGTAACTGCGCCCAAATCCAGGTTTGTAGCATACTACAAGTTACTTAAAAGAGAGGTTAGAAGTAGTCTTGAAGATAGCTATAAGAACTGATTTTGCTAGTTGGGCATGGACCCCCTTTTTTATACCCCTAAAGGGGGAATTACCGAAAATCCTCTTAGTGCACTCCCTAAGGAACATACATGCCAAGTTTCAGCTTCTTCCGCCCAGTAGTTACGGCTGTGAGTTGTCTGTCAGTAATACAGTAACTGTAAAAAAATGAAGTCTCCTTTCAGTAAAATTCAGTACTTAAGGTAGGTACTTACTTTCCCTCCATTTGGCATAGTTATGGGACACCCTGTATATAGATAGTCAGATATATAGATAGACTAGCTGACCCGGCAAACGTTGTTTTGCCATATAAATTTTATTGGACACGAACTTCGTATCACCTGCCTGACACAATGTCACTTATTAAAAAAAAAGAAATCCTAAGCGGCAAAAACATGAAGCTCGACTTAATACTGAGGTAACTGGAGAGTGCAGTACGAACAATTTTTTGAATACCACAAATAACACAGTGGCTGTCTTCCGTCTCACCTACACTTTAAAAAAATACGTATGGTCATATGAGACAACTGACAGCCACTACCTGCCACTACATACATAAATGTCAAATTTGCTGGCGACACTTTTTTATTCAGGGTGAGAGCTCCAGTTACCTCAGAGTATTAAGTCAAACTTCATGGGCAAAAATGTCAGTGATTACATACTCTTTGACCTTCTCTTTGGAAGCGGCTAAGAAATGACAGTTGTGTGAAGTATGACAGTTTAACGGTTTTCTATACAAAATTACCATTTTTATTTTATAATTTTCCTGGATAAAAAGTAGCCTATGTTACTCTCCAGCTCTCAAATTATCTCCATACCGAAAATCTCGTCGATCCGTTGCTCCGTTTTGACGTGAAAGACGGACAAACAAACAAACAAACAAACAAACAAACAAACAAATAAACAAACAAACAAACACACTTTCACAATTATAATATTAGTATGGATAGTCAGTCCCCTGGATTGGATATAAGTAGTTAGTTAGTTCCCAAACGGTTTACTGCTGGTAGTATCAAGTTGTTTCATACTCGTATCTAAGTTACGTAATTAACTTGAGCTAGTGGTATCAGACGTAGCTCGTGATTAACTTTTCTTTGTCGATTTTTATGAGTTTTTCGACAGTACATTTGAACGAAATAATCAAGTTAAAACGATTAGTTAGTTAGGTAAGTACTTACTTAGGTAGGGCAGGCGTACCGGTTTTGGCCACTGTACCGGTTTTGGCCACTTTTGGCTCTAAAAGTTTTCTCAACAACTTTTAGCCATTTTTGATAAAGGCAATTAAAATAAGGTATTTTAAGGTAATAAAAACAAACGTTAGAATTCCTTATGTCATAAGATTTTTTTTCAATAAATTCCATTTTCTGTTTGAAAAAATGTTTTGTATGAATATTTTAAGAAATTTTTTTTGGATGAAATACTTTATAAACCTTTGTTTTTTACAATTAAATTGTTGTTTTGCAATTGACTGGTTTCTAGCGCATTAGAATATATTGATTTTACCTGGGTTTGGTTTTGATTTTTCGCAATACTAAGGCGAAGGCTAAGTGCTACACCGTTGTGAATAAAAAAAATAAAAATAAAATACTTACAAAAGTTTAACTATCAGTAAGTGGCCATAACTGGTACATTTGGCACCTCTCACACATTGTGTGTAATTTAAAAAAACTATTTTAAGTATTTTCATAAATTTGAAAAATGTACTTTTAAAGGTAGATAAATTATCTATAATTTAAGATATAATTTGTGTCTTAAATACCTAAGACCATTTAGTACTTAGTGCTTAAAAGTCAAAAAATCCTTAAATAAAGTGGCCACAAAGGGTACCTCTGCCCTACTTTTAATTTGAAAAGGTGTCCTTTTCATTCAGCTAGAAAATTGCAAATGCCTCCTGTCATCTTAGATCTTTTATTTCATTTATTTAACAATTTATAGCAACGCTCTTTAAGTACTTACCTGTAGGTACTTTTTATTTAGTAATATTATATTTGTTTGGAACCTGCACCTACACTACACACATAAGTACTTAGGTACTTAAGTACCTAGTTGTTTAAAAAAATTTTTCTGCACACTTTGATAAGATATTACTCAAAAAAAGGCAATTAGTGTTTATTAAATAAACATTAAAAGAAAATAAGTGTTATGTATCAATCATAGCATCAAAACGCTATTATGTCTTTACTGGACTTGCTAAACATACAATGTTATACGTTCTTCGCGTAATATGTGGTTGGATTTGATGGCTTTTTGGACATAATATAGTAATATACATACCATCAAATCATACCATGAATTACATGATCGAAAACTCAATATTCTAAACGTATCCCACGCTGTGATTGACAGTCTCGTAGTGCTGGCTCTGAATATATTATACCGTGGAAATGTCAACACAATACTAATTCTGCTAGACTATGGGAGCTCAGTTAAAATGTAATCGCTCTGTCTCATCATGCCAATAAAGTTGACTGTCCTCTTTCAGGCGAGTCATTAGAAATTATTCAATGAAAGTTTGATAGTGTCTTCGAAGAATTTGAGAAAAGTTAGGTCAATCAATGCTAAGCACCAAACTTGTCTGCTCCTCGCTATCTTAAGCTCCTGTGGATACTCACAACCACGCATTGCAGCTAGGATTTACCTATACTAAATATTACAAGGTACTAAATTGAAAGAAAATGACTATGCCCGTCTATTGGTTGCACACGTGCCCTTTCCAAGGCACGGCCAACGTTACTTCGCAATCGGCAACATGCATCATGACCGTATGCAGCAATTTCCATAATTAATCGTTACCTTCCACGCGGCCATTATTTCATCAAATAATATTTTTTTGTCATTTTATGCTACCCATAAACCCATAATGCGACTTTGTCTGTTTCAAATTTGTTCTAAGATTGTTCAGATTTTGGCAACTTCCGTACCTAGCTGCAGAAAGAGGTTATGTCGCGGTACTTTTTTTGATTTTCTTTGGTCTAGTCCAAGAAATTGTGTAGTATTTTTTTTGTAAAATGTCCATTGTTAGTTAATTCTATTCTATCTATACAAAGTGTTCAAGCTTTTCTATAAGTACTCAATTATTTACATTGAAGTGATTTATCGATTAATACGATTTTGTCACGGAAACGTTACCACACACGACAAATATAGAAAGCTTTGAAACATCATTAGCTAAAGACATAGAATACATTAAAATTAAAGTGGAAGTAATACGTCACTTGAAGAAGCTGAACAATTAGACTAATTAGAGCGACACATGGTACTAAACTGCTTAGCTACTTCTGAGGCGGATATATTTTAATTAAACACTACAAAACAAATTATTGTTTACTTTTTCCATTCACTATGCAATTTTTATTATTGAAAATTTAGTTTTAGAAAAACTAGCTCTGATGGGACTCGAACCTACGACCTTTCATTGTCCGGGCGAAAGCACAAAACAAACTACCAACCTATCATTTAAAATTCATGACTCATTAAGAAACCAGGGTTTGAAGGTCTCCCAGTAAGTAAAGTTGTACGAACGAAACGAATACCGATTGTGTACTAGCTTCTAGATTGAGCAAATGATTTTTAATTGAATGTTTTTTATAAACAAAGGAAAACTTTGATTGAGGTGAGATGAGACACCAGGCCACCACACAATTAACTACTTCTAGCATCCTAGACTGAACAAAAAAACGTTGGCTGGACAGTCGCACAAAAAAGGTCCAGAAAAATGTGCTAAAACGTTACAAATCTTGCTGCCATAAGACGGGAAAAGGACATAATATAATTGGTGACCCACAACGATAAGTCAAGTGTTAGAAACTCAGCTAACCGTGTTGTACCGGTGCGGTGCCGGCGTGCGGTCAACGCACGGGCCTCGCTGCTCGGCTGGCCAGACATTGGCACAAAAAACGTCCAGAAAGTCCGGTTCTTTTTTACCCAACCCACCCACCACGTGGTTGTATGTCTCATTCGTTAGTTTTAGTGTTGGAAATTGTTATGGGAAATTGGCAATAAATTTTGTATAAAATGACTGTTATATGGACTGCTCAATTGCTCTTATTACAGATTACCACCATAAAATGTGTGATGGGAATTGTATTCGTTGCAGACTTAATGGAATAAAAAGTCACAATAAACCTTATCTTTGTTCATGTCATTGAACTTACAATAATGAAAAGCTGCATGCTGCATTTTTGCATTATATTATGACTATTATGTAATACCATGTAACTTTGTAATGTAGGTAACAGACCTGTGATGTGTTTCTGTAGTAGGTACATTATTATTTAGCAGCAACAGTACTACTTTTCGCAAACCTAATTCTAACCCCGTAGAGTCGATTTCAAAATCAATAAAATAGAAGATGGTAGAATATTTTGGAGTCTATGTAGGTACTCATCTAAAAACCTGTGGTCTTTAAACGCTAATTTGCGCAACTCTTATTTCAACCTGGTAACAGCATGAACGGGCAATAATAGGATCGCGTAATGTTTTGTTTTATCAATTTACAGTCGCCTGCACTTCAAATTACCACAAAATGTCAAATACTTATCTACAAACGGTTTTGAACTTAATGCTCCATGATTGAAAGTCGATTGGAGAATTTTGGCAATTTTGTGTAGTCTGTAGTGCAGCCGACCGTACCGTAGTACGTAGGTAGTTTGTATTGAAATGTCAATGTTGTTGTTTGGTTTCAGAGGGTGGCGGGTTCGAGGCGAGCGCGCGCGGCGCGGGGGGACGCTGCCCGCGGCAGGTGACCGACGTTTCGCGCGGCTCATGTGGGCGGCGGGCGCGTGCTGCTCGCGCCAGGCAGGTGGGCACGCCTAACTATACCTTTTTTTATAGAAGGGGGAATGCGGTTATGCATCCCGAAGGTATGTGGGACTCGCCGCTAAGACCCTACCCACTAAACCCCCTACTGCTTCCAACACCACCTAACACGCAGGACCTACGGGACCGTGATATCACGCACCGTGTGTTACTGCGCCCCCTCTTGCGACTAGGGGAGATTGAGACGCGCACGTTGGCGTCTCGCCTTCTCTTTTTCTTCTCTCGTTCTCTCCTTCTGCGAGATGACATCCTCGCAGAAGGCACGCCTAACTATACCTACATGTAGTACCTGCCTAACTATAAACTTGGCTGCAGCCGTTAAATGCAGCGCAAAGGGATGCTGCTCGCGCCAGGCAGTTGGTCGCACGACTCAAAATCATCATAATTTTAGGTAGTTGTAGCTATAGTAACTACAACTGAAATCTTTGGTAGTAACTACAACTGATATACCTATCATTCGCGAATATGATGCATTGCTTTTGTATTTCGTTACTTTGAGCAGACCCACACACATTATAAATAGAAGACGATCAAGTTTACTGCCTTGGGGAATGCCAAAACTATTTTCTTTGAAATCAGAGCGGTATATTTTTAATCAATACTCTTATCATCGAAATGGGTGCTTTCAACCGATTGGGCCCTTTTTTGCAAATGATTTTATCCACTTTCAACGTTTTTTCTCTTACTAACAGCATATGGAATACAAAGTCGAAAGCTTTCGACACATCAAATAAGAGAAATGTGGTGAAGTTCTTATCTAAATGAGTCATCACCATCAAAAGTAATCAAAACTAAGAACTTCACCACAGTTCTCTTTTTGTATTGATGCTTTGTAATGTAAAATATGATTTATCAGATAAAATCAGCGTTTAGGTACCTAAAGTACATCTAATAACTATATCGGGGTAGGGTTATCACCATAATCATCCTTACGACGCTTACTGCCAGACATAGACATTTATCTCTAATATAGGCATATAACTAAATTAAACATAGGTAAATATCATCATAATATTTTCCGCATAGCTATAACTTTAAACACAATAACTAACGCTTGTTTTATCATTGTTTCAGATGCAATAGGTAAATTGATAAATAATAAATAAATAACTTTTTACATTCACACCAATTATCTAAGCCCATGTTAATTTCATTAAGAAACTGTATCATGGAAAACTTGATAACGGATAAATATATACTTAAATACTTTTTGTTTGTAAATACATACTTAATATACATAGTAAACACCCAGACCAAGACAAATAGACATGTTCATGCACACAAATATTTGTCTTGTTCGGGAATCGAACCCGAGACCACTGGCGCAGAAGGTGGGTAGCCTACCCCTGCGCCAAATCGGTCGTCAAATAAATGATAAATAGTATGATAGAAAATGATAGATAAGGCTTGTCTCTAATATAGGCATATAACTAAATTAAACATAGGTATATCATACAAATACATACATACTTACGTAAATATCATCATAATATTTTCCGCATAGCTATAACTTTAAACACAATAACTAACGCTTGTTTTATCATTGTTTCAGATGCAATAGGTAAATTGATAGATAAGGCTTGTACTTGTACTTGAGCCATTTCATAAATACTTATAAGCGACACCGCATGAGTGCTGTGTTACTCAAACTCAATGCCCCACGCGCACTATACCAGTAGGATCGCATTGGGAATTCCCGTTATTAGTTTACAAATAATTGTGCTAAAAAGTTAATTAAAATGAAGCTTCACATCATTTTTTTTAAACACTGTTTAGAATGAGCACGCCGATCAAATGCAAGTGTTTTAATACAAGAGAAGAAGTAACTTAGAAAGATTTTTCTGAATTCTCTAAAATATAGATTGAACATCTTCGTGGAAAGAATTTTGTCAAATCACTTGACTTTTGTTGACTTGACACGCAACCACGTTTACTATAAATTTACTTGACAAACTTTTTAGTTTTTTAAACAGTCTGTTGAAATAACACTTTTACTACCTTTAAATACCTTGTATGATCAGAAAAACTACAGTGGCAGGAAAGAGAATGCAAGTTGCTTGTGCTTTCTATTTCAAATCTTACTTTTTTTTTCTCCGGAAGAAATACAATTCAGTACCTGCATGAAATAGAAGCAATAAGCAATTCAATGAATTTATGAATTCGTTAAATTAAAGTCAGAATACTAGTCCAGTCTGCATCTAATTGCCTGCGTCAGCTAATGCACTAGATTTAATATACCTACTTAACCTAACGGTATTATAAGCACATGCAACTTGCATTTTTATCCTCCGCAAGGCTGGCCCTAGAAATCTTGATAGGCGAAAGTGTGGAATAGCAAACTTGTAAAATGTCCAAATAAATATGATTTAGTGACGATTAACCAGACTGTGTTGATTGCATTAAATTGCTCACGACATAAATGCAACAGCAAAAAATAATAATATCTAATAATGAAAGCGTTTGCATCTTCTTAACGACCTCTGATCCCTAACCCCAAGAAAAAAAGAGCCCAGCGTCAGCCCTAGACGAGTTTCTTGCCGGTTCTTCTCATAACAAGGTCTCCCGCGTTAGAGCTTTGTCAACCAATGGCGTAGCTTCTTTGACATTCAATAAGTGCTTGTTATAACAGCCTAGAATGAATAAATATTTTCGGTATAGATTTTCAAGTGATATGACAGTTCTGATTCCCAATGCGGTCCAAATAGTGCGCTTAGGGCTGACGCTGACGCCGCGTGTGTTGGCAGCTAACAGGCACTCATGCGTGACGGAGTGACTAACCGAAGCGGCGTGGCAGGCGAGGGCGGCGCGGCGGCGCGCACGCCGGTGAAGACCTTCCAGGCGTACCTGCCGCCCGCGCACCGCACCTACAGCTGCATCCACTGCCGCGCGCACCTCGCCAGCCATGACGAGCTTATATCGAAGGTAAGCCCGGTCCTAAGCCTTATCATTATGTGCCTTGATGCCTTCTCTGTGCTTTTATCCAAAAGCCTTATGATGGCCATACACCATCCTACCTATCGTCCCATCGGCATGACGCCAGGCTTGATCCAATCTGCAGGTCGTCCGTATTACACCATAATTTATAACCCTCATGCCAACTGGACGATGGGCAGGATGCTGTATGGCCAGCATTATAGTAGCAAGGTAGAGTAGTGCTACTAACATATCTGACCCAGAGACAGCGGTGGTGGAGTCACTCGCAATACAAAATCAGCTGTCAAAATGTACCGTCGTCAGCTGTTAGCAGTATGAATATTGTTTTATAACCACCGGGCTAGATAGGTTTGCAGCTATCTACCGTGCTACTACACCGTTTGCAATAATATGTAAACAACATAGAACTTTGTAACATTGAAGAGTTCCGAAACAAAACTACCTATACCACAAACGTCATTCAATATTGTATGACATAATCCTATGTTGTCGACATATTATTGCTCGTGATTGTACCACAGGCAAAAGTTTCACACCAAGATACTTCTTCGATACTAGACAATCTTTATGACAAGTTAAAGGGTTCTATCTAACTAATCTTAACCCAAAGTCTTACGCTTTAGAATTAGTAGGTACGCGTAGTTGCACACTGCAGGTGATAATTAGGTAGATCGATCAAATCATTTCTACACCTTCAATATGCTCCTATTGTATTCCATTTCCTACAGTATTCTTATCAGTGATGACAGTGACCCTCTTTAAGGTACCTACTTCCAAGCTTTTTCTTCCATGCTTCCTTTTCAAAAAACATGTCTTAATAATTCAAGGTTACCTTTGACACCCACGTTTTTGCATTCATTTACTTTACTACGCGCAACTTCTACACTACTAGTTTACAAATTTTAAAATTCATTAAATGTGTCCTCATTATTGACAATATCACAGTCAATATCACGATGTTATTGTAACAAACAGCTTTTCATCCAATCCAATATACCTACATACTTAAACAAGACAGTATAGTTTTCTATTGACTTTGAAATGGTAGATTTTTCTCTGATTTTATCACCTTCCCCTATTTGGTGGCGATTTTTTTGAAACTTGAGTAATTCATCTCACTTTATTTGATTTTCACTCAATGTATATTTCGCTTGTTCAGAATAAGAACTCACTGACTTTATAGAGCTATAGTTTTTAACTGACTTAAAAAGGAGGTTATCAGAATTGATAGATAATAAGTATTTGAATAGAGCGTTCGATTTAGGCTTCCAAGCAAGTGTGCTAAATTTCGTAAGTGTATGCCCTAGATCCACATCTGGTGTATTCCAACTGGGAACAGTCCAAGTTTCATTTACCTAACTAGTAACCACTTGTCAACTGAAAAGGAAAAAATAATATCTTTAAAGTACCTACCTTTTTGAGGTAGGTGCCTTTCCCTATATATTTTTTTTAATAACTTTTTTTATTTGTATTTCATTAAGATTACAAGGCAAAATAAATCTAAATTAAGTAAAGCCTGTTTTACATTAATTTGCTATAGAATGCTTAGGTATATTATTCTTAGTCGTGAAACATTAGTAGTTAAGTACCTACCTAATATAATTAACGTTTTTGTAAAATACATATTCCAGTGAGTAAAGTATATCGCAGAGTACTTCGACTAAGCCGCAAGGGAAATCGAATAGAATCCTTCTAAATGCATAAATAAAGCGAATCGCGGGTGGGAATCGGTTCGTATAAGCAATCACTTAATTACACTGAAATCTACCAGTTTTCTACCAACAGTTATTTTTATTTTCTCATAATTTTGAATATAAGTATTAGTTTCTGACAAAGCAGTATTTCGCTGGTGTTTCTTTTCCCATAATTTGAGTATTTGCTCTGCCCTTAGAAAATGTAATGCCAGCTTATCCGCATTATCCTCGACAAACGTAAATATTATTTCAGTATTTCATTAAAAATTGGGCTGAATCCATGATACCCAAGGATTAAGTGAACATTTTAAGGCTTCACTGTTCACAGGGAAAATCGCCCAAAGGAAACAAAGCGTTGTTTTTAAAAGTTGATCGTATTTGGGGGGCTACCGGCAAAAAAATATGGATATAGACATGGGCTTCATTTGACATTTGAAGCCCATACTATGCCCATATATGGACAAAATATGGGTTTCAAATGTCAAATGAAGCCCATGTCCATTTCCATATTTTTTAGCTGGTAGCCACCGAGGTATAACGACGCGTGAGCGAAAGGGGCGATCCTAATGAGAGATTTTCTACAAGCAAATAAAAAAAAAAAAGTTTATTTATTAGCTCGATAGATGGCGCTGACTTGACATGAATCCACTCACCTCTATTGTTTATTACCACACAGAGATGGGCCTATTTCTCGAAAGATACAAATTTACAAGTTCACAAGCTTCGAAATGTAACATGGACTTGTAAATTCTGTTTCACGAAGTAAATAATAAGTGTTTTTTACGGTAACAAAAAAGAGTGTCATTGGAATACCTAATGACATATAAATGCATTGGCTGATAAATATTTTTCATCTCTCATATTCGAAAAGTGATGTATATTTAAGGCCTAATCAGACGAAGGACTTTTGTCCCCGTGGGACAAAAAGTCCCTGTACGTCCAAAATATTTCCTCCGGGTACTTGTCGCGGACTCAACGCATATAGTGTGCGGTCATTTGTTGCCCGAAGACGTACTTCACTATCGGGCGCCCAATGCAGACTAAAGTTCGTTGTGTTGTTTTTTTCGGGGACTACCGCGAACTTTTGTCCAGTCCAGTCTCTCGGTGCCCGCCGTACTTTCGGGGACTTTTTGTCCGCGGTACTTTTAGTTGAATTTGGTTACAGTCAACCATAGAGTTATCTCATCGGCAATGAAAAAGTTTTCTACTGATGTTGTATGGGGTGGGGGGGCCGGAACTGTTTCAAAAATGAATTTTATAAAAATGAGAATATCTCAAAAACGGTGCGTCGAAGCTAAAATCTAACAAAATTTTCAACCCCCTATCCGATGGACATATAATTTTTTTATTTTTTGTTTAATTGAACTTCAAATTTTTTAAATATAATAGAAAAAATAGAGAAGGCGATGCCCCCCGCCACCATTCTTTTATTTTTCTAGGTAGTTTTAGTTGTTTTTGTTGCTTATCTTATATAGGGGGATGAAAAGCAAAGTGTATTTACTTTCCATAAATTCGAAATGAAAGTAGAGTGTAAGTATTACTCGGCCGCAAAATTATTTTCACCTCGGGCGACGTATATTGAATCCCTCGCTGCGTTCAGGATTCTACTTTAGAATCCCTCACTACGCTCGGGATTCTACTATAGAATTCTTCACTGCGCTCTGGATTAAAAATAGCGCCCTCGCCGTAAATATGCTATTTTGCTCCCTTGTAATACAATCTACTATTATCTTAATGTCAATGTCACATTACACTCGTAATTATAGTGAATGATTTCTTCTAAAATGGCCGCCAACTTGTGATTCTGATGTTCTACTAGAGTAAAAATACAAGTACTTCACGAGCTTTCTTACATAATTGTAGACTTGTAAAAATGGTTAAACAGGGCCCTTGCCAGCAAATTTAAAAAAAGCAAACCCATGTCTGATGAACGCCATCTGTTGAGTTTTTTGGAACTAACTTTTTTCTTTTTTAATCATCTGTCAGAAAATCCCTCATTAGGATCACATTTTCTCTTGCTAAAATCTTCTTGCACTTGCATTAAAAAAAAACTTTTGTTGATGATCATCATCATCAGCCTTATAATGTCCCCACTGCTGGGGCACTGGCCTTCCTTATGTATTTATAAGGAGAATATAAGAAGAGATGACGCATAGTATAAGTGAAAATTACTGTACCTACCTATATCTACAAATGGATATGAAGAAAAGTATTTGATCCCTTAGCATTGAGAGTGAGACTAGTCTTTATAAAAAACTCCGTCATTAATTCCATCATTTGTATCTACTCATATTCTTATGAATTTATTGTTGTTTCCAGTCGTTCCAAGGCAGCCAGGGGCGCGCGTATCTCTTCAATTCAGTGTGAGCACCTATTTACAATAATTATTAATAGTTACCTACCTAAGTAAGTACTTCTTTTTTAAAACGGCTCACCCCAAAGGTCACCCGATCTTGTACACATAGGCCTTTGGAACCTACTTTGTTCAGTTGTCAGCTCGCTATGCATACTTATAATATGAAGCGTCCTCCGTACTGCTTCCGCTGTAGCCGTACGGCTCCGTACGGACGCAGAGACAGCCTCCGCGGCAACAGTACGGCTCCGTGCCGGGCCGGGCAAATGCGCACCGGTGAATCTTACCTAATGAGATACATACAGCGCTAGGTGACGAACACTGCGCTGCGCCCGCCGCGCCGGCGCGGCGTAGTCGCGGAATGCAAGCAGAGAATAAGCTGGTTGCAGCTATTATGAACTGTAATTCATGTTAATACCTATCGCGTCCGTTCGGAGCCGCGGCGTCTATGGAAGCCGTACGAAGCTGTAATGAGAACGGCGATTAGCGGTGCAGCTAATATGAACTGTAATACCTGTTAATACATTTTAATTTACTTTACCGCATTTTAAAATGCCGTCCGGGCCGGGCCGGTGCGTGCCGGTTGGTCTGAATCTTAGCTTAGGATTCCATCCATATCAGCGATGCCAGCAGCGTTTCCGTGGCTGTTTCACACTGTTCCTCGCATCCGTGAGATGCCAAGCCTAGTGGTAACCTTGCTTGGATTAGGAATGTTGTAACACAATTTGATATGTTTTGATTTGCGATGGCTGCCATGGCATCCAAGTGAGATAAAGCTCTAAAGGGCCCCACAGACTATCAGTCAGCCAGCAGACAAGAGCCTGTCAGTTGCTGATGGCAATCGGCCATGATATTCGGTTTTTTTAATGTAAAACTGTGAGTATGTGGCAGATTGCGGCCAACTAACAGGCCATTTCCTCCTGGAGGACTTATACTCTGTGGGGCTCCTAAGGCTGCTTAGGCTGCCATCGACGGATTACACTGACGATCGTAATATTATCAGTATTGCAACGTTTCCCTATATTGTTTGCAGTGTCAACGTGGGTTGCGGTCAGGCGGAGGAGCGGGTGCTGCTGACGGGGCTGCACGCGGTGGCCGACATCTACTGCGAGTGCTGCAAGACCATGCTGGGCTGGAAATATGTAAGTAAGCGAAGTCAGTGAAGTGCCAACTAGCTGCACTGTTGTGCGATTCTCTAAGATTCAATCAACAAACTCGACCTTCTTTTTCGTTTGACTTTCACTTGTTTTGTTTATTATGAATATTGACATAAAGAATCGAAGTGAACGACGATGTGACGGTGAAACTTCGTTAGAGAATCGCACCCCTGGACACGATCCTACGCAGAGCTGAGAGGCTAATTGGCGACAAAAAACTTGTGAAGAGCAAGTTTCACACCCTAGCTCAACGCCGCAAAGTAGCGTGTCTGTCGGTCTTTTACAAACTTCTTACTTAGGTATACTTCGGAGAGTGTGCTTAGGAGCTACATGAGCTCGTACCGCCATCCCCCTTCTTCCATCGGACATCCAGACGCACAGCGGGCTACCACCCTTTCTTGGTTGATATTCACTCAACATCTTTTGCGCACAGCAAAGAAGTGGAACTTCCACCCTGCGTCTGTATTCCTGAGTACTTATAATCCGACCACCTTCAAAGCAAGGTTGAATAGGCACCTTCTGGCTTAGCTCGCTCCATCGTGGATCCTGTCTTAGCCCCTGGGCTTGATTGGGATCAAGAGAAAACCCATTATAAGTAAAAAAAAGTTGCACCTTCATCTTCTTGATGTGCCTCTTCACTCATGTAGGTTGGCCGCTCGTTTCTCGGTTTTATCCCACGTCCAGTGCGCCTTTTCCTTAGTTTTTTTCCGATATGGTGATAAATTGAAGCAGCAATTATATATTTCGTGTCTAAGCACATGGTAGCACCTTCCTTCATCATCAAGCATCATCAAACATCATCAGCCGTTTAATGCCATATCTCAACGCGGATTGGTCAGTATGTACCTATAAATCACCCATCCCGTGGTTGACCGTTGTGAAAGTTGCTTAATCTATTGATATTTCGACCACCTTCGTGGCCGAGTGGTGTACGCACCGGTTTTCAAGGTGCCCGATCAATAGAGATTCCTGCCCCCTGATTCACAATCCGTCGGAAACGGAATCGGATTCGAATTCTGTGCCTTGTCTGTGTATTCTATAGTTAGTGACTGAGACAGTGCATACATTCCCCTGTCGAGAGCGTTTCCGACGTGAATCGGGGCGGTCTGGTAAATATTGGAAACGAACTTTTCAATATTTCCTCGGGTCTGGGTGTATGTGGTAATACCCGTCGTTGTTTCCAATTTCCATAACACTAGTGCTCAAGCTATTAACTATAAGTACTATGGTATTAGAACAACGTACCTATATGATGGTACTGATAGTGTTCAATTAAAAAAAATATTTAATGTACCTAATGTGCATGCTATTAATTGTCACCGAACAAGACAAATTTTTGTGTGCATGAACATGTCTATTTGTCTTGGTCTGGGTGTTTACTATGTATATTAAGTATGTATTTACAAAGAAAAAGTATTTAAGTATATATTTATCCGTTATCAAGTTTTCCATGATACAGTTTCGTAATGAAATTAAAATGGGCTTAGACAATTGGTGTGAATGTAAGATGTTATTTATTTATATTTGTTTATTTAGGTCAACTGTGATGTGTGATTAATAAGTAGATACTTACTTACCAAATTCGTGCAAAATGTTATTGTAGAAGGTTTTTAACTGAATAGGCTACAACCGAGCAGAAATTGATCTAGTGCCCAGCCCACCCAAGGCTGGCTATACACTTCAATAAAAATTTTATTGCCAGCAGCCGGCTAGGCACAGCTTATTGCGTGGCGTGGTTTATGTCCAAACATGCTGCAGGATACGGTTCATACGCTGAACTATTGTAGTAAGTCGCTGGAATAGGTGCACATGAGCTTAAAAGATATGCTGGCAGCTTGGCAGGTTTAATCTATCGGATAGATATACTTACCTACGAGTCTCACTAATCTTACTAAAGTGATACAGTCATGTTAGAAATGCGATAGTTTGGATGTTTGTTACTCAATCACGCTAAAACGGCTGAACTGATCTAAAATTTGGCAGAGTTTTTTTTTTATCCACAACGGGGTAGCACTTAGCCTTCATCACACCTGATATTAAGTGGTGATAAGGCTGAAGGTGGAAGCGCACTACTCCCGGAATCCTCTATCACTGAGAAACTGGCTATCTTATCTCTAACTGCCGGAACACAATAATGCTGAAAACATCATTGTTATGGCGTCAGACTTAGATAAGATGGTGGTAGCTAGCCAGGCGGACTAAGAACAAGTCCTACCACCAACCAAACCGAATACAATATGTACCCCCACTGGGAATCGAACCCGGGACCTCTTGGTCTGAAATCGGTGGTGTGAACCACAAGACCACAGAGGCGGTTAAATATCTATAGATTATGTTAGATATCTATAGATTATGATCTAGCAAGCAAATATCTCATTACCACGGGAAAACTGAGTCCAATATGCCGTTAACGGTATACGAAATTAATACTGTATTTGCCCTCACTATAAACAAAAAAAAAAGTACTTACGTGTTGTTTCGAGAACACGAGTTTTGATAATTTACTATATTGTCGTCTCTTTCTTCCCCTGGATTGGTAACAGACTATTTATTTTAGAGCTTTTAACTGGTGAGGTAAATTCTTAAATTCAGGTATAAGCGTTTAAAGCAATGTTTATAAATATTTGTAATTTCTTTCAACCTCGACCGGCTCATTTTGTTTGACAGTAATGGCCCAGAATCGATTTCCCGCGGTTTACGCCAGTCAATAATGATAATCCGTCCGCTTAGCTTTACCTACCTATGAAGTGTGCCATAGGTAGCTACGTAACGCGGCGTTATTTCCGCAAGGCAGATAATATCTGACAAGGATAACTTCCCTATTTTGCAGATATTTTTTATGAATAATGTATGCAGTTTATGGTAAAATTATCTTTTGTTCTAAATCAAAACTCAATCTTGCAATTACTCAGTGGATTATTTAACCTTTATTGAAAACTACTTATCTCTACTTTCCTATTTAAAATTGTCTTAAACTCTTGAAAATAAAGTATTAAAGAAAATCGACCCGTTTTACAACTAGCTCTCATGGGACTCGAACCCACGACCTTTCACTGTCCCGGCGAATGCTTTAACCTAACTACTTTAACTAGGTAAGCTAGTTGTGGGAAGGGTCGACTTTTTCTAATACTTCGTCACCAATAATAAAAGTTGCACTGTGAATGCAAAAAAGTAAAAAAATAATTTGTCTTTAAACTCTGACCACGAACGAAACACGGCGAAAGCTAGAGGAAGCGACGGCCGAATTTGCGATAATTAACGATAATTAATATCAACGCTCATTGAACAAAGTTTACAAGCCTGAACAAAGATACGTCATCCAAATTTCCTTCTTTACCAATCTAATAATATCATTCGTTTTTTCCAGGAGCACGCGTTCGAATCGAGTCAAAAATACAAGGAGGGGAAGTTTATCATCGAGCTGGCGCACATGGTGAAGGAGAATGGGTGGGACTAGTAGCTGGACGCTACGAGTGAGCTTCGGTTGAAGGCTTTGGAAGCCAGGGCCGGTTGAAATTCTACAGTGAACTGCCACCGACGCCCAACACGTGCCTCAATTACTTAACCACAGCTTACCACGTTAACCCGTCGTTCCAGACGTTTCAGTGCAGTTGTGATATAGACTGGTCTGATTGGCTTGATGGCGCGTTGTAAGGACTTCCCGCGTCAATTAGCCTCCGCTCCAACGCAAGCATAGCAGCAGTGTCAGTGCGACAGTTCGCGATGCCCCCGCCCTCGTGATGGCGCGACGGGCGAGTATGAGCTCGCCTTGTCCTGTGATTTTGACGTTTACCCCCAAAACATGATAATTTTGGTCGTAAACGGCGACCGCTCGGCGTACGCCTAGTGCGGGAATCTGTCGGTGTCGATTGTTAAATGCTATTTTTATCATAATGAATTATTATTGGGAGGTCGGCACCGACCGGTTCGCGCGCCCGGCCTGCTATGTACAGTGTCGCATGGGCTGGGGAGACTGTTCGATAGTTTAATAGTGAGGGGTGTGAGACACATATCGTGTACGTGATAGCAAGGGCCGCCGGCTTCGCTCGAGCAGCGCCAGTCAACGTAATGTTATTGTTATACATAAGTGGTCGATCTCAACCGCCCCCGTAAGGGGCTATGGGCTTAGAATTAATTATAATTTGGTATCGTTTGATTTCCGCCGTTACGGCGCGACGCGACGGTCGGTAGTACATCGTAAGTTGTCTTAGTTTTACATTATGTACTATGCATTGTACTGTATTAAGAGAACACTAATACTTTCTCTTGTCCCCTTTAACCTGTGATAAGTATGTTAGTATAGAATTTGAATTTCTTGAACGATTATTTCGAGAAGTTGCTCAGAGGTATCAGATGTATGTTCCTAATAATTTCAGCTGTACAATTCGCTTTTTATTTTGTGAGGTAACTAGTCGACGTGCACTGGAGGAATCATTTTATTTACTTTGCGCCTGATTTAGTGATTTTATTATTTTTAGTTTTAATCTTTTTCGACTGTTCCTCGTTCGACTTTGTGACTCGTACAGTTGACTAAATTGAAAATTTACGTTTAGTTTGTCTATTACGCGAGTAGATAAGTTATAGAAAGGAATTGTGAGGTTTATAAAGAAAAAGGGAATTCTGCAAGTTTTATTATTCATTTATTGTTTCATTCATTAAAGTGTACCTATACCTAAATTAGTGTCATTTATCCGTATAATTTAACTCGTATGGTACTTCAATTTTATTGTAATCGTGGATTATGCTTAGGTAACCGCATGAGCTTCGAGTGTACTATTTACTGCGGATTGGAAGGATAAGCGCCTCGGTGGTTGTTTTCATTGCGATACAGTTCCATAAATATAGAACGCATGTCTGAATGGGACTGTGTCACATTGATAAACCCTCGACAGTCGAACTAGTTCTGACACGTCCTACTTCAATATTTGTATTTGCTATTTGAAGTGTGTACCATGTACTTTATTATTCTATACGCAAGAACTTCTGCCGTCGCATACCATTGTATCAAGAGCGTTATAACTGCCATTAGATGTACCTACGTTTGTAATATACATTAACTTAATATTAATACTACAAAGTCAAGATAAGAAACGCTCGATCGATGTTTAAAAAAAATATTATTTTTACAATAAATATCTAAAATTTAATGCTACATTAGAATCGGATTTGTTTAGTGATAAGACGTTTGTCTATTATTTTTTAGCCTCACTCTCGTAAGATGTAACTATTTCGTAGTTGACACCAATAAGCTGTCAATATCCTCATTTGGAAGGCAATAGCAAACTTTCACGTCATTTATTTGCTAATCTTGAAAAACAAAATGATAGCTTTGCAGTTTATCAAAATGAATCGCATTTTCCAGTGTTTTAGGAGAAGTTGTGTCTTATCTGGTTAATGGTGTCAATTGCTAAATTTCACTTATGGCATTCTTTCGTCCGCATATTCAATACATTTTTTGTCTGCTCCTTTGCTTCTTGATATATCTCTAAAGTAGGTATAACTTCTAAAGCAAGCATTGTTTAATTTACATCTTCGAAGAATCCGTCATTCGGTGTTAAATAGATAATACAATAATAAACTTCTTATGAATATTAGATAACGAAATCAACCATATTACTTCATCTAGACCAGTCAAAAGACATTATTTTGACGATACTGTGTGATCCGACTAACAACTCATTAAACACAACCTAACACCAATATAATGATGATATAATAGCTTTTAATATTGTGAAATGCGGTTCAAATGTCTCAATTGTGTGAATTAGTAAAATAAAAAAGCCTCTGTAAAGGACAGCCCAAATAAATACGAAAAAAAAACTAGATGCTCTGTATACAAAGTGTTAGCACTTTGTATACTGATCGTTATAAAGGGCGCCCTACTTTAGATATCTTAATATATTCATTCCCAGACACACTACTGGCTAGTTGTTTAATATTGTGAATTTAGCAGACAGACTGTCATAAACGGCAGATTGACACTGGGCCAAAGTAACACTGTGTCGAAACACACCATGCCGAAAATACGCGACCGATGTTCGGCGTGATTAGGTACGCCAGCTTAAATACTATTTAAATTACTGATGAGATGACACGCGTGACGTACAACCAGGAACAAATTCGTTAAATCACCTCTTCTTTTCGTGTGGCTGGCGCCTCAACATTCACTTGCAGTCCCTATGCATATTTGCTTATTAATTATGCTAGTTTAATACATAACCAAAAAGTAAAAGGGTCTGCGCGTGAATGGCGAGGTACCAGCCACCCGAAAAGAAGCAAGAAGTAGTTTACCGAATTTGTCCCTGACTGCACCTAATTGCATACATAAAACTAAGCCGCGTAGTTTCAGTCGCGTATTTTCGGCAGGTGTGTTTCGATACTATGAAGGTGCAGGTCATGCTGAAAGCGAAGTGAAACGATAAGTACTACGTTTGTTGCCAACTCGCGAGCTTTCATCGCTGACTCAGCTTAGCTCTGACGTTTATAATGTGAACACAATATGAAAAGAATTGGCAGCAGCATAAGATGCGCAACGAACCAAGCATCATATCGTTTCGCTACCGGTATGACCTGCGCTTAAATCAGTATCTAAACCACAAAGAGCATAAGCATGCCCGAAAAGCAATATTTAGTTTCTGGACAAAAATATAAAGAAGACTGGTACCCGTACTACGGGTCCGTAGTGTAAGTTTGTCAACGAGCAAACGTGACGTTTGAGTTCCATTTTGAGTGGATTGTATATCCATGGGTAGCTAATTCATATAAGGCTCGAAGGACCATGAAAAATATTGGTCATAGAAATAAAAATGCGTGCGTTGCTCGATGAGTTGTATTCGAAAGAGGTCCACATGACATTCAATTCATAGATAATACAGAGCCAAAAGCATAGACCATTTTTAATGTTTAAATAGGGTCTAGAATAGATTTTTTAATGTAACGTCCGCACATTGACATACTACACTACGGGTACTGATTCTTAAACAATATAGCCGTATTTGTTGGTAAACCTATTAATAATAATTATTAAATGGCACACACAGGTTCAACTTGATCCTTGAGGTTTCAGTTTAAAAATAAAAATAATAAATTGTGTTGCTTTTGGTCCAGTGTGTAAATATGCCAAATTCAAGTAGTAGGTAATCGATGAAGCGCGTTGCGAGTTCACTTGTCTGTTTCATGCTATCGTATTAACTGTTTATTATACTGTTATCACGTTAAGATTTCTGATGCACAATGTTCAATGAAAATCATACCGTCGGCAGCTAAACAACCCCATTTATAGAATAATTCCGTCATTATTTTTCATGCTAAATGAAATTGATCTTTGAATAAATAAAAGGAGTGAATACTAAGCTCAACTCTGTCAAATGTTTCATATCTTCAAATGAAACTGAAACAACAGTTTTGATAGTGTTTAGAGCACCCAATATTTTCATACTGAACATTATGCAACAATTTAATCGAATCTTATTGAGATTGTCACAGTAGGATAGATTTAACACTCTTAGACCTCTTGATCATTGACGCAGTTTGACGAAAAAAAAATGAAAACGAAACTCTATTATTAAAGAAAAAAAGCTAGAGTTCTGTGAGGCATAATTAAAGTATTTTTCTACTTGATCGTATAGGGATGCTATTAGATATTTTTGGACCATTGTTAAGATAAAACTATGATCAGTATTTGTGGAGTGGTGATAAGATTATTGTTAGTTTTCTGAATGTTACAAGATGTGTTCGTGTCGAGATTAGAGAGAAACGCTTTCTTAGATCTGCGATGCACCCGCGCCGATATCCAACTCTTACAACCTGAGATATGTCTAAAAGGCACCCTTTGTCCTCTTAACATTCCATTTTGTTAGCAAACTGTACTTTGGTTACGCACAAACTAACATTTTGTTTACATTTATTTACTTACATATAATATATAATAATGTTTCGTTACATTTAATTACAAGAAATTATTCAACACATTATTCTGTTGCTAATAAAAAATTCTAAATTTTGAAGAATATGTCTTTTATATCTTTCAAATACATTTCGTTAATTTCCATATTCTATTGTTTTTATTGTACTGTTATTGTAGGCCCTATGGATGGATTTACTGTATTATCTATAAATGTGATGCCTTTTAGAAATATTCTATTTAAAGGTCTCGGAGTGTTAATTACGACCAAATGAAGCCATCGTCTTCAAGGTGCATTTCATGAAGTACGTGTACATTTCGCATATAAAAAAATATATAACCTGGTAGATATTTACCATGGAACCGCTTAATATTTTTGTATTTTCCTAGTATGTAATGAAGCATTATAAATCTTGTGGTGTCTTCTAACGATTGTGTATGCATTATGCTATAGATGAATATTTCGTAAACATTTGGTTGAAATAATAAGTGCGTAATAAAACACTTTTTCGTATTAAATTAGCATTTTTATTTATATTTAACAACATTTATTTACATAGTTACAACTAGGTACGAGGAACCCAAGTGACGACAACATCCAAGCAAATCAAATTGAGAATTTGTATCGAAAATCACATAAAAAAAATATATATAAAAATCGCAGTCTGTTGAAGATTAATTTGTCTTCAATATAAATCCGACTTTAACTGCTAAGGCCTTAGGGCGTTTGTCCACGGATGATCCGGTCCGATTTTTCTCGGATGACGGAAGCTGGTGTTTAGACTTAGTGCAATTGTGCACTACACTGAATTTTACCGATCCGGAAAAAAACGGATGCTTGTATTTTAATAATTAATCATTTATAATAGTAAGAATTTATTTATTTCGTGTAGTTTCAAACCCTAAACTACGCGAAATAAATAAATTCTTACTTTTTTCCGGATCGGTAAAATTCAGTGTAGTGCACAAAAGCCCTTAGACGGATGGAAACCGGAATACGTTTGTCCACTGCGTCCGAACCAGGACTAGCCACTTCATACTGAGAGGTTGTACGTGTGAGTGAAACAGTTATATGAAATCTACGCTCACACTTCGGTACATCCGATCTAGCCAAATTCCCGGAGCCCGTCAAAAAACCGGATGACGGAACTCTGACGCGCCGGGGCTCGAGAGGACAGACGGTCAATAAAAATATATGAACCGCTTCTTCGGTCCGTCTAGAGTCTAGTCTAGTCTAGAATGTAACGTTTGTCCACGACGTCTGTCTCGCCCTCTAGACGGATCCGGCGAGACAGACGTCGTGGACAAACGGCCAAATCGAATGGATAAAACGAATTTGGTTAGATCGGATGTACCGCTACATCGGATCCGGTTTCGAACTCCGTCCAAAGTGTAATTGTAGTTGTTGTAAGTGTAGATTCCATATTAACTGTTTCACTCACACGCACAACCTCTCAGTATGAAGTCTCGTCCGGGTTCGGACGCAGTGGACAAACATATTCCGGTTTCCATCCGTGACGACCGATTTGGCGCAGGGGTAGGCTACCCACCTTCTGCGCCAGAGGTCTCGGGTTCGATTCCCGAGCAAGACAAATATTTGTGTGCATGAACATGTCTATTTGTCTTGGTCTGGGTATTTACTATGTATATTAAGTATGTATTTACAAACAAAAAGTATTTAAGTATATATTTATGCGTTATCAAGTTTGCCATGATACAGTTTCTTTGAAATTAACATGGGCTTAGATAATTGGTGTGATTGTAAGAAGTTATTTATTTATTTATTTATTTATTTATCCGTCGTAAGTCTAAACACCAGCTTCCGTCATCCGAGAAAAAATCGGACCGGATCGTCCGTGGACATGCAGCCTTAGGGTAAAATGACACATCTGGCTAACGTACGGCGCCGAAAGTTCAGCGACTGACGTTTTTTAAGCGACGTAATTTCGGCTGATGTATCATAAGGGACTTCAAAAATACTGCGAGCGTATTCAACCGAACACTTAGTTCACCAACAGTAGGTATGTAAAACGTTGGTTAGTTGGTTTGTAAACGCCACGTTAGGAATTGCCCAAATTATAATGCATTTGTTATGAAACAATATACTTAACAAATGTTTTTTTACACTGGTGATAATTATCAAGAAATTTAATTATCTTGATAATTTCGAACCCTGGACATTACTGATACCGTCTGTAATTAAAGGAGTACTTAGATCACACAATCAATATGAATGTTGCAATGTCTAAAAATATAGTAGTTTATGTGACTGTCAAATAAAAGGGGTTAATAGAACCACAGCCATCTCTATCGTCTTCTACAAGCCATGCGCATAAAGTTGGCAACGTAGTTTTAAAAGTGAACCGATTTGACATCGTTTGCACCGTTTGACAGGTAAACAGCGAGTAAACCTCGAGTACTGAATCCTATGGAGATGGCATATCTTCTATACATCTATACAAATAAATAAAGTTGGAGTGTCTGTTTGTAACATTAAATAACCGCTTTTTACTACGTGCATATGATTAAATATACCAAAATGACATGTTTTACAATTTTTGTCTGTCTGTCTGTTTGTTCCGGCTAATCTCTGAAACGGCTGGATCGATTAATACGACAATTAGAAGAAGTTTAAAATTGAATTCCAAGATTTTCTTACATTGTGACTTAGTTACACCTCACTTTTTCGTAGGTATGCCACCTCCATAGGATTTAGTACTCAGAGGAGTAAACCGGTTCACAGCAATGTTGCCGTTCCGTATCATAGCATGGCTTGTAGAAGACGATAGAGACGGCTGTGATAGAACACGAGTGGGAGGTTAAAAAACGAGCCATGGCGAGTTTGTAAAGCTGCGTACGGATAGCGCGTACATTGGTACGCGTGTCCTGGAACGCCATATCCATCCCTACTTGCAGCTTCGCGTATACTCTTGGGGAACGAGTAAACTCCGCGCAAGCTAGCTCGCAGGCAAAGGCGAGCCGCCGTCAGTCTGTTTTTGGTGATACGCTATATTTGGACGGAAAAATGGAACTGGCAGGAATAATGGCTCGCGTAGCGCTGTGGATCGAATGATCTCGCGTTCAGGTTCACGTCGGTCAGTACAGGAGCTGTACGCGTGTCCAATGTACGCGTGGGCACCGTATCCCGACTACGCGTAACACAGAAACGCGCTATCCGTACGCAGCTTAATAACATCCCACGAGTGTTTTAATACCGACTTATGTGCAGTCTCATACACTACTTTATCTACACTCATGTACATTTAGGTACTTACCTATTACTTATTTCAAAAATAAAACAAAAAAAAATACTAATAAAATGTAGAAGAACAGAACGCGCGTTCAGTTTGACCGTCACGGTCTGAATGCTTTTGTGTATGTAGGTTTCTGTGTGTGTAGGTTTCTATTCTAAGACACCGCATACATTACAGAGAACGCGGAACGCAGAACACGGAACTCTGACCGCTAGACCGCCGCAGTGTGGCCGGCGCCTCAGGTATGAGTTCATAATTCGAATATTATAACATAAGTGTAGATGAAACTGTTAACGACAAAGTTAACACATTTTTAGGCCGAAATAAAACCATAAATAGAAAATCACTTCATAGCTATTATTTAAACAATTGAAATAAAAGTAAACTTAAACAAAGTAAAAGAACACGCCTCTAGAAAAAGTTCTAGAGGCGTGTTAAAATTATCATTTAGATACAATCGAACCAATGAAATCGTGTCGTGAGACTTATGGTGGCATAAGTCTATTTTACAACAGTTATTAAAGTTCCATAAGGTCGACATTCAAGCTTGATGACATTGACACTGGCCTTTATCGTTTTGACGCTTTCAAACCAATTATTAGCAAAATGAGTCATGACATGATTCAATTGGTTTGATTGTACCATTGAATATGTAATAAAATATGCACTTCATTTTAATCCGACATTGTGTTAATGAAAAATATAGTAGAAAATAGTAACATAGGTATTTACAATTGGTTTCTTTGGCAGTATACTTATTGACAGCTATATGGCCTATGAACAAGCCGATAAACAAATTTAAACTGAAAGGTTGGGAATGACAAAAGAAACTTACAAAACATTCAATTTTATTCAAAATATTTTCAAATAGAAATAATTTCCATTTCAAATATAACTGTCATTGCAATCAAATTTGACAAGCAATCGATTGCTATTAAGTTACATAATCAGCACGCCAGTTAAGGTGGTTCGATCAGCTCAGTAGCGCCACCAATAGAAATAAATCATTTATGATTTATCAAGGGTTTAGAATAAAAGTTTCGGTTATTTTGCGCAAATAGAAAAATAAAGTGCAATTTTTAAGTATTTTTTCATGGCCTCAAATATGAGCATTAAGTTATGGATCTCGATATTACTAAATGTGGCCACTTTTTGCACTATTGATATTCACGACTTATTGCTTAAGTTTGAGTTCCTAAAGTATATAATAGGTCTTTACATATGAAATTGCCGTTTTTTTCTTTTGTACATATAACTTAACAACTTTTATAATATTAGAAATACATAATTTCTTTAATATTGCGTTACATTAAGACCGTATCGAGCAACTTTTGATAATTTAATAACCACGATATTTGATTATTTACATAGAAAAAACTTATTCCGAAAGTTACGACTATTTTTGTTTCCAGAATTTCGTACTTTATTAGTTGTAACTTAGTGAAAAAAAATTTTTTTCTCTTAACGAATGTGTCATTTAGTAGTTAAAATGTCCATAAATACGTGTGTAAAATTTTGTAAATTTACATAATATTAGTCGTTAAATAATAACAAAAACGTTAGTATGGAAAAAAAATAATTACAGAAATCTCCATACAAAACGGCAATTTCATAGGTAAAGACCTATTATTTATAAAATGCATTTTACTCTTTTATTCTTTACAAAATAACCAAAACTTTTAATTGATTAATTTCCATTGGTGGCACTACTGAGCTGATCGAACCACCTTAAGTTTTATAATTTTTATGTTTGGTAATTATGTTTGGTTCTAGGGCAGGGTCTCCGTATCGTGTGTGCGTTACGCTGCCCACACACTTGTCTAGCGCAATGTGTTGACGCGCGGTACGATTCGTATCGGTTTCATACATTTAGTATGGTTAGAAACACACTTATGCAGCGTGGCGCGACTCTCTCTGTCTCTGTCGTGTAGATACTAAGTGTATGAAACAGAGATTCTGGCGTCGCGCCACACCACATAAGTGTGTTTCCGACTTTATGTGCGGCGTCGTCTAGGTGTCGCCACACGCGTACAACGCGTGATTGAATTCGTAAAAAGTGGTTTTATTTCATTGAACTTGATGTTTGCTTACATCCATGGCCAGTCCATGTTTGGAATGGAGTATGAGTATAGTGGGTAAATCGTTTGCTAGCTATCGTACCTTATTTGCTGTCCGATTATAAAAACGTAGGCTGGTCTGATGTGAGAATGGATTTCGCTTGATGCAACTGTTCGTCCGTTAATCTGGGTAACGCTTTGAAGAACATCTGGAACAGAAGGCATGGTATAAAGTTTTCTTTACTTGAGGATCCTGGCGGTTTTACCCGCGTGGTACCTTTTCCCGTGGGAATATCGGGATAAAATATAGCCTACTAGCCTTCCGCCCGCGGCTTCGCCCGCGTGTACTACACGACGTTATCCCGCGGGAAGGTGATATTTTTCAGGAATAAAAAGTAGTCTATGTCCTTTCTCAGGCTCTAGATTATCTCTGCATCAAAATTCATTCAAATCGGTTCAGTAGTTTAGGTGTGATTGTGTAACACACAGACAGACAGAGACGCATTTATAATATAAGTAAGGATGCCACTCGGAAGCAATGTAGCTTTCTAATGGTGAAAGAATTTTCTAAATCGGTCCAGTAGTTTCGGGGACTACTCAATGCAAACAAATAAATAAACAAACAATCAAATATTTTCTCTTTATAATATATTTATTATTTTATAATTATTTAAATGTAAATGCATCTCCCGTAGATGTAGTCACTGCCACCTAAAAGATCTATTGTGACTTGCCACCTGGTTAAAGTAACTCTTTCAGCCTGGAGGCTTCCAAAAAGTCTAGAATACTCCTAGCTTTTTTTAAATATAAGTATTGATTTTTATTATTTTCAGCCTGGGTCGTCCCACTGTAGGGCAAAGGCCACCTTCCTTCCAATTTGCGCGATCTTGTGCTATCGTATGCCAATCATTTATAAATGAGTCGAGATCGTCTTTGATAATATAATTTTCATATCTCCAGCACGAGAAAGGGGCTTTTGGCGCTTTAAAACTTACAGCAAAAACTGTTTTTGCTGCGAGTTAGTAAAAGAGTGAAGAAAATTGATTCGTATTTCGAACACCTAATTTCGGAATTATGAGACGGTACAAAAAAAAAGGAATGATTGATTGATTATGATTAAACGTACAAATTAATTATACACACGTATATAATTTTAAACATAAGAAACAGAAAAACAAAAAATACTTATATGAAGATAAAACAAAACGGAATAGGTATTATAATATAATCGAACAAACCGACTCGTGCCTGTCGTGCGTGACCAACCAGAAGTTTTATATAATTATGTAATATTTTAAATTAAAATTTAATAAGGTCGAAATTTAAAATGGTTGACATTGTCTCTGACCTTTATTTAAAGTGTTGGCGCTTTATGATATTAGAGAAATGGGTCACGAATCAACGATTAAATTGATTCGACTATTTTAATCGTCAATTAGGAGGACTATGTAGCAAACGGTTTCCATACAAACGCCGATAACGTTTCCCACCCTCTAAACCTTAGGCAGTCCGTGTAAACAAAAGAGATCAAGTTAATGTTACTTCCTCTCCGCTATTGCGTATTTTTTCAAATAATAATAACTCTTAAAAATAAGCGTTTAATTAAAAACATTATATTGATTTTTTGTCCTTTAAAAATAACTTTTTTCGTTGAACGGTTTTACAACGGTTGGCAATCTAGGGCACGAGTAGGAAGCAATAACTTTCTCCACTCCTTCGCTCTCTCTCGCCCTTTCAACGGTCAACAGTTTTCAACGGTCTCTAACGGTTACTCGGCGCGGAGCGCGGGGGGTGGGGAGCGGACAGCTATAAATACGGTCGCAGCGGGCGTTTTCCAGTCATTCGGTGCTGGATTGCATACGGACAAACATCTCCTGAGGATGCCCCGGGTTGGGGCGAAACACGTGTAGAGTAGTGTGATCGGTGAAGGTGCAAGTTTTGCGATTATTTGCGGAAGAAAGCTACATATATTTATTTTTCACAATAATAACAAAAGAGAGGCATATATTAATAGTTGATCGCTGACTGTTCACACTGCCAGAGAGGACTCGCTCCAATAGTTTTGTTTCTGAGCAACAAGAGCTATCTATATATATAAAAATGAATCCCTATTTCCCTTGGTCACGACATCACGCGTGAACGGCTGGACCGATTTGGCTAATTTTGGTCTTGAAATGTTCGTGGAAGTCCAAGGAAGGATATAGGGGTAGGGTAGGGGTAGGGGTAGGGGTAGGGGTAGGGGTAGGGGTAGGGTAGGGGTGGGGTAGGGTAGGGGTAGAGTAGGGGTAGCGTAGGGGTAGGGTAGGGTAGGGGTAGAGTACGGGTAGGGTAGGGTGGAGTAGGGGGTAGGGCCACGGGAACGAAGTCGCGTTGGGTCAGCTAGTTAAATATAAATACTCGCTCAGCGATACTATCTCAGTTCGCTTCTTGTTCATGCCTTAACATACAGTTATGAATTTTCGGTATGTTGTTGAAATGCATAAGAATTAAGAACTAGGGTTGTACGTTTTGCTTCTTTTACACAAGGAGCTTTAAAATGTCCGATGAAGATAATAAGTTATACATCAATACTAATATTATAAATGTAAAAGTTTGTTTGGTAATTTGTTAAAACGGAGCAACGGATCGACGTGATTTTTTGTATGGGGATAGAGACTGATATGGGCTAGTTTTATCCCGGAAAATATCACGTTCCCGCGGGATAACGTCGTGTAGTCCACACGGGCGAAGCCGTGGACGGAAGCTAGTAATAAATAAAGTGCACTCACTCTGCGAGTCATCAACGACATTCCGTGAGCCCTCTTCATGTGGTCCCTTACTAATGACATTCGAGGATAACTGCAAATAAAAATAAGAATTAGAGAATTTTAAGTGGTTAAAATGTCGAATCGAGTGTTTTTTGTTACAATAACAAAAGCTTTTTATGATCATCACTCATTCATTTTACTTTTTTTTTAATTGAATAATTGACAGTCACTTTACTATTATGTGACTGTCACATAATGAGGGGTATTAAAACACGAGGGGAGTTTAAAAAACGAGCCTCGGCGAGTTTTACAATAGCATCCCACTAGTGTTTTAATACTGAGTTATGTGCAGTCTTATACACTACTTTATCTACACTCATGTACATTTATCATACATTTCAAAAATAAAGCAAAAAAGTATGAATTATAAAATGTGGAATGGTGCCAAACCCTTCTCAAAGAAGTCTACTCTATACTTTCTAAATTCAAAATTCTAATTTTAAAATAGTTGCCGGCTAAAGAAAGGCTTGGAGCAGTTGGAAGTCAGGGCTGGTAAATACTACGGTTGCCATGGAGACTGTAAAATTAAGAAAAATAAGTAAATATATTATATACCTATATATATTATTTTTTTCAATTTCTTTAAAGTTGACTACAGCACAATACGTTCAGGTACAAGTTCATAATTCGAATATTATAACTTTTTTTTTTATTATTATCTACTATCAGCCTGTTAGCTTTAATCAGATTGGATGTTCTGCTCTTGGACTTTTGGAGAATGCACATCCAGCGATGTGTCATCCATCTCTTATTATTATTATTAATTTATATTGAAGCCAATTGCTTTCTTTTCAGCCGGAATAGCCAGTTATCTCTGTATGTGAGCTGATTAGCCAGATGGTTGATGTGTCGCTCAAGGCGTCGGTTGTAGGACACAGAGGAACTCTTTATTTCCTCGTTGACTGTCGGAATTTCCAGGTATTCATGCACTTCCGTATTCCGCGTGAACCATGGCGCATTGATCAAGATCTGTAACACTTTGTTCTGGTAGCGCTGGAGGACTTCTACATTTGAGTGACTCGCTGATACCCAGAGTTCTATACCGTATGTCCAAATCGGTTTTAGGATGCACTTGTAAATAAGGACTTTATTTTCTAAACTTAAAGTTGATTGTCTGCCCAACAACCAGTACATATCTCCAAACTTTTTGTTTGCCTGTTCTCTTTTAGCCTTTATATGAGTCCGCCAAGTGAGTCTTCTATCTAGGTGCATGCCTAAGTATTTAACTGGCGTGTCTGTTGGCAAGACCGCACCGTCCAGTGTCACGGGCGAGCAGTCTCCTCTCTTCAGTATGAACGTGATGTGGACCGATTTCGCTGGGCTTGCGCGGATTCTCCACTTTTTCAGCCAAATTCCAATTTCGTCCAGACACTCCTGCAATTTTGCGGATGCTGTGTTTAGATCTTTACTACATGAGAGAACTGCAGTGTCATCTGCATAGGTTGCAGTCACAACTTTATCTGAGGTGGGTAGATCAGCAGTGTAGACCGTGTATAGAACGGGACCCAGCACCGAACCTTGGGGCACTCCTGCTTCTATTTGGTAGATAGATGACAGAAAATCCTCACATTTGACTTGGAATGATCTGTTCTGCAAATAAGACCTCAGTAGCATGTACGCAGTATTTGGCAGATGAAGCTTTAGCTTATATAACAGGCCCTTGTGCCACACGCGGTCAAAGGCTTGCTGGATATCGAGAAAAACAGCCGAGCAGTATTCTTTTTTTTCTAGCGCTTGCCGTATCGTGTGAGCTACTCGGTGTATTTGCTCTGTTGTCCCATGGTTTGCGCGAAAACCGAATTGGTGATCGGGTATTACTTTTTGTTCTTTTAGTACTGGCAAAAGACGTTTCAGGATCAATTTCTCGAAAACTTTCGACAGCAAGGGAAGAAGACATATGGGTCTGTATGATGTAACCTCTGTAGGAGGCTTGCCCGGTTTGGCTATCATGTTTATTATGGATACTTTCCATACCTCTGGGACATGTTGTAATCTCAGTATGGAATTAAAGAGGATTGCCAGCAGGACGATGGCTTTTCTTGGTAGTTGTTTAAGAACTTCTGCTGTTATTAGATCAAATCCTGGTGCCTTTTTTGGTTTCAAATTCATGATAGTCTTTTTTACTTCTACAGTTGTCACTGGTCCCAATGGCGGAGACAGCTGTTGGTCGCTGTTCAAGACTTCATCAATTTACTGTTCGGTGTGTGCATTATCAGAATATTATAACGTGAGTGTAGATTAAATAAAGGAAGTCTCCGCTGCCGGTACCGGTTACAAACAAAATGGGACGGGAGCCGAAACAAAATAAAGATAGTGTTTTGTTGTACGAGCGTCTCGCGACAGTAATTCAGAAACTTAAATTTCTAACCTATCACGTGTTCAAGGCAAGTACCGGCAACTGTTCAGGATGCCGGTACGGGCAACGGAGGCACAGCATAAAATAGATTATGATGCATTCAGTTTATAAATAAAAAAATAAGAAGCAATATGCGCGTCCATACCTCTTGGGGCAGATGGGGCAGGGGCAGGGCGGCGGCAGCTGGCGGTGCACGCCCCGCACGTGGTGCGTGAGCGCCGCCTTCGTGGCGTAGCGCCGCGGGCACTCCTCGCACGCGAACTTGGGCAGGGCTGCAGTGCGAGGGAGGAACGTGATTGTTTACCCCACTAACATTTGTAGAGGTCATAGCCCACTTAATGCTTGAGCACACCAAACGCGGGTCAGAAGCAGAGCAGGTCAGTAGCAGCGCGGGAGTCGGCAGTAGTCGGCACACTGAACGCAGCAGCAGTTTCAAAGCACTTGCAACGCGGGCCCGCGTTCAAACCGCGTTCAGTGTGACGGGTTATGCATAACGTGACCATACGTCCCGCTTTGGGCGGGATTGTCCCGCTTTCAGACTGTCTGTCCCGCTGTCCCCAGTAAGAGCAAAAATGTCCCGCTTTAGCTTTAGGCATGCATCTATCGTTAAATGAGTAGAGCCGAGTAGAATCTCTGAAAGAGATAATGGGATTCCACTGACACAAAGTATCAGAAGCTCTTGGGTTAAGTCCATATTTGACTGTTCATACATTGGTTGGGTGGGAGCGGTGCGGTATAGGTGGGCTATGACCTTAGTTCGCCGCGTGAGTCGTAATAATTTAGAGGTTGTATACGGGTAGGTAATGGGCTCTAACTGCCGCACTCAGAGACGCCAATTAACTTTAATTGATCATTCTCCCTCCCTGATCTGTCCCTTTTTATGTCCAGTATTGAATAGAGTGGGAATGATAATTTAATGCGAATTTTTAATTGACGTCTCTGAGTGCGGAGGTAAGGTCGGTATTATAGAACAACACTGAAGTGGAAATCTCTTCTTAAGTATAATATTCCTGGCATGTATTTGCATTCCTTTCTAGCTATACTTGAGAAGAGATCTCCACTTGAGTGTTGTTCTTTATCTAATACCGACCTAAGTTGTATTATTGTAATACGATGTTTTTATTTTAGCACTTTCAGGCTGCACTCGACCTAACTTTTATTCCAAGAATAACGCTTGCTTTCGGATAGTAATGTCAAAACCCCATACTAGTTTGACATTAGCATCCGACAGTAAGCGATATTCTCGGAATAAAAGTTTGGTCGAATGCAACCTCAGTCACGTAACTTTTACATAATATTAGGTCAAAAAAAATTGTTGGGTACCTAATAGTGATGCGCGATTATGACTAATTACATTTATCGAATTAACTACTAATACTTATCTCGAAAATCGAATATCAGATGAGTAATATACTAATTTTAACAATCGAATCAGTATTACTAATTAATAATAAAATCAAACTTTTATTGGTATTGAAAGAAAGCAAAAATATCCTTTAACGCCACAGTATAAGGCTCATAGCGGTTAGGTACCGAGACAGGCCGGCTGTAATCGAAAATAGCGACCACTGTATAAGATATTGCAGTGGCGCTAGTTTCAAAGCAATTTATGACAGCTACTGTAAATTTTCATACATTTGATATCTAGTTCCATAATAATTTCTTTACTAAATTAATTACTAACGATATAATTAATTCATTATCAACTGACAGCTTGCTTAGTAATACATTTCAAAAGTCATTCGAATGACTTTTGAAATGTATAATCTAATGATTCAGTCGGTATCATTCATAATCGCGCATCGCTAACATACATGTACAGTTATTTTATCTCACGAGCGCGGGTGAGCCATACTTGTAGTTCTAATGCGTATAGACTAGACACGCGCTCTTGCGTGCGTCGCTCGGCGGCTCAGCCAATACCAGGGGGCGCAATATTCATACATTCAAAAGCCAAAAATTTCGAAACTTGTTATAATCAGGCCCTAGGTGTCACTTTTTTATCACTATATAATGTGTTTATGTGTGCGTTTATACACCAAAAGCACTTGGACCAGACAACAGATAGCGCTAGTTATGCACTTTCAATCAAGAAAAAAAATTAATGAAAGGAAATGTAAACACCATTTCTTTTTTTACTCTGGCAACGCTGTCAATATTGACAACCGGCCATGCAGTGTTTTGTTTTTTTTTTTTTAAATAACGTCTTCTTCCGTTTTTCTGTTTTGCCATTTAATGGTTATGATCACAAACAGCTGACAGAAGTTGTCAGCTGTCACATTGGCGAATAAAATGGCAATTCAGTGTGGCTATAATTTATTTAAAAACATTTATGTGCATCTAAACTAATAACTTTTGGAACATTTCGACTGTTGTTATGTAAACCATTGATGCATTTGGTAATTTTAACGAATAGCACAAATCCGAGCCATATTTGCCTATTAAAATGATTAACTCCTTTGTGTAGTGTGGTCAGTAGCCCGATTCTGCTAACATTAAGTCGTAATCGTGTGTCAATCGTGTTTCAATTGTTGTGCTTTTTTACACACTTGTTACAAGAATTATGACAGTATGATGTGATGTGAATGTAGTGTGTGGTGTGACCCTCAGTAGTATTGTGAAAAAAGTTCACATTTCTTGTAACTAGTGTGTAAAACAGCACAACAATTGAAACACGATTGAGACACGATTATGACTTAACGTTAGCAGAATCGGGCCCCAGGCCTATTTCACTCCCCGTGTCGGGTCGAAAACGCGGCGACAACGCCGGCGTTATAAATCCATAGAAATTAGGTCCGCAAAAGAGCTAGAATATATGCGATAGAAAGAGATACAACGACAAGCTGAATTCTACTTTATTGCGTTATAGTTAGAGTTGCTATTTATTTAAATGACTTAGCGGAGTGAACTATCTGTTACATAGTAACTATTTAGTAATCTGTGGTGTGGTGTAGTGTCTGTACTTACGCGCGTGTGTGTTGAGATGCACGGCGAGCGCTGCCTTGATCTTGAACACGCGGCCGCAGCAGTCGCAGACGTACTCCGCGCCAGAGTGCTGCTGCTTGCAATGGCGCTATACGAAATAATACAATCAATTTTTTAATACAGTTGCTCAAAAAGTGGCGTATTGCAGGGACGTATAGCGTTCGGGATGTGGGCTATTACACACTCGAACTTTTTCTTTACCTTTCCCGAACTCGTGCGTTTTCTTTCCCAACTGTCAAAATATTGTCTATTAAAAAGAAAAAACCAACCACGAAGTTTTTACTAAAAAAAACATAAGTACAAGTTTTTATGATTCATGCAAATATTTCTAAAAAGAAGCTACTAATTTGTTTCAATATCAGATTTAAAAGTAATTTTAATTATACATTAAATTAATATTTGTATCGGCCAAATTAAATTTATGAATATAAAAAATACATAAAATTGGCTGTATGACCACAGATTACTAAATATGGTATGACTTGTACTATTTACCATAGTATCTGCTTATAGGATATATATATTTGCGCAAGTAAGTGAGAAGAAAATGAGGGACCTTATTTCTTAATTTTCTAAATTAGTTTTTTCTGGTTTTTATTGTGGTAGGTACTTAGTATGGTGGAATTAGTGCAATAATGTGGCTTTAATGGAAAACGATGTGGTAAAAGAGAGAAATAAGGAAAGGCGCTCCTGTAGGATTCGGATTGCTTTTGTTAGGTTTCATTTCATTTCATCTCATTTAATTTAATTTTCATTTCATATCAATAAAAAAATTCTACTGAAGCCTTGGCTGTATGATCATAGTTTCCTTTGCCAACTCAGAATGGGTGAAGAAAACAAAAAAAAGTCTCTGCATAAATTCTTTTACGATTAGTTAGTTGAGTTTATTGTGTTTTATTATTTTATTAAATTGCTTGATTTTTTCGCAACTGTATTAAAAATAGTTGTTCAGTACACGTGCGGAACCGTCATTGCAACAGACTTTCCGCACTTGTAATGAAATCTACTATTAACCCGTGGAGCGCTTTTTGTTACTGAAACCACAGAATATATATTAGTACCTTACGGTAAAGAAATTTCACTCCCGAGTTTAGGTATGATAAACGCAAGCGTCCGGTCACCGGACTAGTCTCAATAGGCTGGCACTCGCTCGACTTGTCGCACACGCAGCGCACGCATCCGCATGTGTCGCCAACTGTCTCGCTTCGCGTGTATTACTTGCATAGATAAAGTAGTACCACTGACAGCCCTAGCAGATTGAAGCGAGACGGTAGACAGTTATTGTACTATGAACGCTATACGCAATGCAAAAGGTTGAAATTAGGTTGTTTTCCAGAATAGTAGGTACTTAAATATCTCGGGGATTTTGCGCCGCTTTATGGAAGTGAGACAGGCCTGCTGAAACTAACCTTTTTATCCGCAAAAAATAATAACAAGAATAAAATGACCACTCAGCTATGTTTGAACTGAGGGTAATTTTGATGATTTTTTTTTTATCTTTATAACGATCAGTCGGTGTAAATGCGTTAAGTTAACCTCAATCTTCGAGTGTAATTACCTTGAGTCTGGCGAGCGACGTGTAAGCGTTGGGGCAGTGTTGGCAGACGAACGGACGCACGCCCTTGTGCAGATTCTCGTGAGCTTCTAGGTTCGGCTTACTGGTAAACACTGCGGGGCACTCACTGCAGGGGTACCTGGGTACAAGTAATACAAGGGTATTAAACCCTTATTTATTTTATCCACTCATGTTATAATATTCTAATTATGAACTTATACCTACCTGAACATATTATGACATACGTCAACTTTTAAGAAATTTAAAAGAAAAACTATCATAATGGTCTTTACGATACGTTTTTTCTTATTGTATGAAAATAATACTTTTGTTATGTAAATTAGAAATATGGTAAATAAAATGGAATGTAAAAAATAACGAATAATTAATTTCAAACTTTTTTTTATCTTACATCAAGCTACTTTTTGATTAATATTAAAAGTTATTGCAATTGGTAGTTGTTTGTTAGTCTCTTTGCCCATTGGCAAAGGCCTCCTCCATTTGGCACCATGTTATCTTTGAAAGTTACTGGTTTTAGGTTTAGGTTAGCCACTAGTAAGTTATAAAGGAGATTTCACAAACAAAAAACCTACTTTTTATGGTAGATCGTTTGTCGTATTTCTATATCCTCCGGCTTCGGAATGAAAGGCCGACCGCGCCCCTTGCGGCCAAGGGACAGCGCGCGCGCTTTCAGTACGGTCACGATGTCGGGCGCCGTGCAACGCTTCTCATGCTTATACAAGTTTGTGGTACTGGAAATTAAAAAGAAAGACTTTAATGCGTGTAAGTATTTTATTTTAACTAAAATAGCTGAGATAATAAGTTACAATAAGTTGATAATAGTTCACAACGACATGATCAGCCGTCCAACACTAGAATGCTTAGAGTAGTGGTGTGTAGACTGTGTAGGTGCATCTTACGCTCACGCTCATGACCATATGATCACACTACACACCACACACTTCACTAAACATCACGATACACTACATAACACATATTACGCTACATGCGACTACAGTGGTGTGATATACCTGCGCATGATATGTGGTATATTTGTGATACATTTGGTTTGCTAAAATTGTCTGAATAACATTAAGGCGCTACTCGGAAAAAGTATGGACTTTTAGATATAAAACTAAAGGACGGTTAGAATTGTTAGAAATCTGGTAATAAGATATATATTTCTTCATACCTTTATCTAGAATCGTATAGTTTAAGAAACACGATTTTATGATTTTGTCTCGATACTTTTTATTTTCGAAAATACTTCTAAAAAATACGAAATACTAAGATTATTCTTAAATGGGGTAACATATACTATTGAAAATTGGTTTAATTAGTGGACACCAATAATATTTAGGATCGTATAGAAGCATTTTTTTAAAATGACTATAGTTTTTTAATACAAAGTGATTTTGTGTTTTTTTTGCGTAATCTGCAAAATCGGTCTCGCTCCCGCGCGCGTCGTCGTTTTCTCATTGCTATCTCGCTTTAGCATAATTTTTCCGAGTATCGCCTTAACTACAGTCTATAAAATATAGCATTATTAAAATGACAGCTCATTCGTGCAAAGCAAGAAGTTCTTTATGCTACTGGAATAAAGCTCAAGAAAAACAACATCAGACATTTTTTTATGTAGCTTAGGCTAGAAAGTTAGACCCTATGTCTGTTGCAGAAGCAACGTTTTGCTTTGCATGAATGAGCTGTCATTTTAACCATGCTTTATTTTACAGACTGTATTTAATATTATTCAGACAATGTTTGCAAACCAAACCTATCACAAATATATCACATATCATGTGCAGGTATAATATGACACCACTGTAGTGGTGGCATGTATTGTAACATGTTTTTTTATCCACAACGGGGTAGCACTTAGCCTTCATCACACCTGATGTTAAGTGGTGATAAGGCTGAAGGTGGAAGCGCACTATTCCCGGTATCCTCAATCACTGAGGAACTGGCTATCTTATCTCTAACTGCCGGAATACTATAATGCTGAAAACATCATTGTTATGGCGTCAGACTTAGATAAGATGGTGGTAGCTAGCCCAGTGGACTAAGAACAAGTCCTACCACCAACAAAACCGAATACAATATGTACCCCCACTGGAAATCGAACCTGGGACCTCTGGGTCTGAAATCGGTGGTGTGAACCACTAGACCACAGAGGCGGTCAGATGTGTTAAGTAGTGTAGTGTGATGTTTAGTGTAGCGTGTGGTGTGTAGTGTGATCATATGATCATGAGCGTGAGCGTAAGATGCACCTACACAGTCTAACGACAACACTAAGCATTCTAGTGTTGGACTGCTAATCATGTTGTTGTGAACTATTATCAACTTATTGTAACTTATTATCTCAGCTATTTTAGTTAAAATAAAATACTTACTCGCATTAAAGTAAAAGCTATAATTTTATTATACCTAATTGATTGTAACTAAATATTAGTTACATTCGAGGACTTTTTCATAACAATGTTTCATTTCTACATTTTCATTATGTGCATTTATTTTGAGGAATCCTCATTTACTTTGCAGTTGTAAATAATTTCTAACCAAGCAGTTCTTGTACTAGTTTAAGATATTGTTTAGTAGCACTAACCTTCTAAAATCTACACCGCAAGCAAAGCAGACCAGATATCTTGGACCATGTCTCTCCTGATAGTGGCGACCTGCAGCCTGAATGGTCTCCGACATTCCACCACACTTTCTGCATCTAAAAGTACCATTTCACCACCAAATCATTATTTTCATCAGCAAGAATGACTGTGGAAAGATACTACGTACAATACAACACCGCTCTTACATATTTGTATTTTGTCAATACATATATTGAGGGAGGCCTATGCCCAGCAGTGGGCGTCGTTCGGCTGACATGATGATATATTTTATTTATATTTCCAGTTTTCACAGTTACCTGGTATGTTTAGCTTTTGTAAGACGGGAGCCAAGACAAAGTGGCTTTTGTAAGGTATGCTTACACAAAATTGCATTGTAAATGCGTAAAAATAAATTAAAATCTCATGCTACATCAATTCTTGGATGTCTGTAAACTTTCAAGCAATTTGGCAAGTGTTAATTATGGCAGCTTTTTGCATGTTCATGAACATGTTCGGTCAATTGATTTGTTTAGATGCTTCGATATGACACCTATTGTCGATAAGACTAGTTATTATTATTATTATCATTATTCAGGCATGCAGTTGTTGCAAATGATACTCCCCACATTTAGTAAATAATAGGTCTTTACATATGAAATTGCCGTTTTTTTCTTTTGTACATATAACTTAACAACTTTTATAATATTAGAAATATATAATTTCTTTAATATTGCATTACATTAAGACCGTATCGAGCAACTTTTGATAATTTAATAACCACGATATTTGATTATTTACATAGAAAAAACTTATTCCGAAAGTTACGACTATTTTTGTTTCCAGAATTTCGTACTTTATTAGTTGTAACTTAGTGAAAAAAATTTTTTTTCTCTTAACGAATGTGTCATTTAGTAGTTAAAATGTCCATAAATACGTGTGTAAAATTTTGTAAATTTACATAATATTAGTCGTTAAATAATAACAAAAACGTTAGTATGGAAAAAAATAATTACAGAAATCTCCATACAAAACGGCAATTTCATAGGTAAAGACCTATTATAAATAATCTTGCAGTGGTTATTCAGTTCAAATGTATATCATCACCATTCTCTTGCGCTTTTCCCATTTATTTGGTGCTGCCAAAGTATGCCTCTTTAGCCCATTTAAGGTTCGCGCACATTATGCCGGGCCGCAGCGGATGGGACCGGGCCGCAGCGCAGCGCAAAATGCGTACTTAGCACATCAGTGACGGGCCGGGCCGCAGCACATTGTCGGATTTTAAGTGCAGTTTACTGCCAGACATCCTACTCAGTCAAGATAACACGAAACCTGCAAGTTATACCCGTCTCTTTCACTCAATTCTGTCATGCCCTGAGTGTGAGAGGGACGGGTATAACCTGCAGGTGACATGTTAACTGGGTTTTTTCCTACAGGGTTGTAGGAAAAATCCGCTTGCTTAGCTAGCACACTGCCGGGGAGCAGCGGGGCAGGGCGGGTCGCATCGCAGCAACCGAAATCCGCGGCGGATTATGCGGCCCGCTGTGCCCCGGCATCGGCATAGTGTGCAAATGTCGTGAAGAAGTGTAATGGAATACATACGAGCTATTCGAGCGTATTTTTGCGCTGCGGCTCGACCCGCTGCGCCCCGACATAATGTTCGCGAGCCTTTATACAACGTCTTAATACTTTTAGCGTAACTGAGGAAAAAGATTGTTCAGAATCGGGAGTAGAGAAAAATCTAAATGTTTGTGCCTACCTCCTACCTATGTATTCAATACGCGCGCGACCCGCCACATGCTCTGTGGCGTTATAGTAGAGCTTAAAATCCGTCAGAAAGTCAGAGACATGTGCACGAACATCCAAAGGCGAAAAGCCAATATACTCCAACTACTATATTGCATTAACATGTAGTATATCCATACTAATATTTTATATAACTAATATGATAAAGTGTGTTTGTTTGTCTGTCATTCACATCAAAACGGAGCAACGAATCGGTGTGATTTTTGGTATGGGGATAATTTTGGAGAGTGACATAGGCTATGTTTACTCCAGAAAACATCACCTTCCCGCAGGATAACGTTGTGTAGTCCATGCGGGTGAAGGCTAGTGGAACTATATACTTAGTGAGATATCAGCTGTCAAATCTGCAGTAAACCCTTCTTGCGCATATCCTTCATGCAATGCATCCACCTCTTATTCGGGCTTTCTCTCCCCACATAGCTAAAAGTTTAATGTATTTTTCAATAGTTTCAATAGTTTCTTGCGCCCATTCTTCTTGTCAGTTAAAAAGTCTTGAATGGGTGGTAGGAAAATATTGACGATTCATAAGTACATGCTTATTATGTCTATGTGAATAAATAAATATTTTGATTTGATTTGATTTGAATATTACAAAAACTACACTTACTCAAACATAATATCAGTCACATAGTAAAAGTCTTGGGGTGGTTCAGGCCTCTTTACGTTTCTCATAATTTCTGAGAGTGCTCTCACCAAAGCTTTTTTATTATTACGCAACTCGGGGTACTCTTGCATGAGATCTTGAACAAAAGACTTCCTTTGCGCTGGCGGAATCATAGTCCTTCTATGCCTAGGCATGTCTGCTTCATTCTCAGAATCTGACCTATATTCTTCTTCATATGCATCTTCTGGCACGTACTTCCTTTGCGCTGGCGGAATCATAGTCCTTCTATGCCTAGGCACGTCTGCTTCATTCTCAGAATCTGAGCTATATTCTTCTTCATATGCATCTTCTGGCACGTAATCTTTATCAGAACCACAATCAACATATTCTGGTTTGACTTGAACATAATCTTGGTCATTATCGCTATTACATTCCTCCTTAGGCGTGACCAACTCTTCTAGATTACTTGCACTCAAAAATTCTTCATTCAATTCGTAGTATTCCCCATAACCTTTTTCAATTTTAAAATACTCTTCTTTCACAGATATGGGCTGGCCATGCTTTTTTGCTACTTCTATAAGTTCATCCACATCAGCACCGTCGATCGGTTCTGTTTTGATGGGTCTAGGAAATTCTTCAACGCCTTCGTTATCCCCAATAATAATAACAACCATATCATCTTCGTCCATGATTGGTCGAAAACAGCAGAAAACAGTACTGTCGTGACGCAGACGCACCTGTTACGAGTACAAACTTACGAGAGAAAATCTAATTATTTTCCTTTTCGTTTAGAACCGAAACTTTCACTAAGTATTTATTTTATTTACAAACAAGTCGCACGCGCAAGTCGCTCACCAAATCAAAAAAACACAAACCCAAACCCGCCGAACCGAAATGTACTTTGTTTGACAAATCAATCAAACAAAGGTAAAGAATTCAGACCGCCATGAACGCCATCAAGCTGCTTGCATCAACCTAAAAACTTAAAACCGAACTCTTTTTTATTTAATCAGTACTTTTGTAAGTTAATGCAAAATATGACTTAGGATAAGCTTTGTTGATAGTATTTTTATTTGTCTCTACACAACCCATTATTATATTAGTCCAAAAAAGGTCCAAAACTCCAAAAAATTAAATTCCTTTTCCTCACAGTCACAGACAAGACAAAAGAGAAAAACCAAACCACAAACAAACCAAACTACCAAAGGCAAATTAAATTTGCCTTTGCCTTATAAATTTTATAAAGAAAGATAAAGGACCCCACAGCACAGACGATCAGGGGGGCAATTGCGTAAGCTAATCGTATTCTTTTGACAGTTCATATCGTATTCAATCGGCTGCAATTTGTATGGAATGACATTTAACATGATACAATATGAACTGTCAAATGAATACGATTGACTTTACGCAATTCCATAGCAGGTGGCCTACCACAAGCTCTTATAGCTATAGCAGTTATTTTTAAGTTGAGAGAGTGAGACGCCGCTATACGGCGTGTAGAGCAGCGTCTCACTCTCTCAACTTAAAAATAACTGCTATAAGAGTTTGTGGTAGGCCACCCACCAGTTCGCCGATGCCGACTTCGTGGTCGGCAACAACAGCCTATCGTCGTGACACGCATCGCATGACGTGAGCCTGTCAGATAAGGGGCTACAGCTAGATACACATTTCGCTGGCCCAGCGCAGCGCAGCGCAGCGCAGCGCGATCGGTTTCATACATTTAGTATGGCTAGAAACACAATTCCCTAGCGCAGCGTTTCCGCTCGGCTCCGATTGCGCCAGGCCCCCCACCACTTTCTAGCATTGTATCGTCAGATATGGCTCGGTGGCGTGTCGGTGGCGGACTGCGCAGCGGAGCTGAGCTCCGCATTTTGCTTTTTACTACTTATGTTCTCCGAT
The DNA here is from genome assembly GCA_949710035.1 of Crambus lathoniellus. NCBI lineage: Eukaryota > Metazoa > Arthropoda > Insecta > Lepidoptera > Crambidae > Crambus > Crambus lathoniellus. The sequence continues at coordinate 26,947,294 of OX453303.1, forward strand.
TTCTCCGTCAATAATGGGCCAATTTAAAAAATATTTTTTTTGTTTAGAAGAGTCACCAATTCATTATCATGAAGGGTTGTTAAAATACTGTTAAAACAGTATTAAAGTGTTTTTAGTACACTATACTTTTTAATTTTATAACAAAAATAATGTATAATTCTGATATGAAAATAAATAACACTAAATATTTCTAAAATCGGTTCAGTATTTTTTGAGTTTATCTATTACAAACAAACAAAGTGTATTTATAGTAATATTATAGATATAAATTGCATCTCGTCTTCATTCACGCTAGTAAAGTGTGCACACCCGGGTCGACGCTGCGCTGCGCTGCGCTGCGCCAGCGAAATGTGTTTCTAGCTTACCGCATGAAGCTTGTAAGTCGAGCTTCATCTATGGAATTGCGTAAAGTCAATCGTATTCATTTGACAGTTCATATCGTATCATAATAAATGTCATTCCATACAAATTGCAGCCGATTGAATACGATATGAACTGTCAAATTAATACGATTACAGTGCCACAACCTTTTCTGTGCCGGTGACAGCGGCGCTACGTACGTTTTTCTTTTTTTTGTAGTAATTTAACCGGCCCTGACTTCTAAGAACTTCAGCCGCCAGCAGCGCTATGGTTGGACATCAACTTCACAGCAAAATGACATTTAAAAAAATCACGTTAGTTTCACATTTTGGCCACCGGCACAGCAAAGTTTGTGGCACTGTACCTTACGCAATGAGCGATTTTCTGAGAGGCCATTTAAAAAAAAAAAGCTTCCAATTGCTTCACTAGATGGCGTTGAATAGGTATGTACATGTCTATGGTATATTTTGGTATGAAACAAATTTAAATTAATTACTTTATAAAAACCCCAAGGAAACTAATAATATATTAATTAAGTACTGCTGTGAGGAACAGAAACGAAATAGGTAAATTTAAAGATTTAGGTAAATAAATAACATCTGTCTGACGTTCCGTTTTACGTAAAAAAGTCGCGTCAAGGTAAAATTTATAACGTTCCGTTCCTTCTAACTGCATAGGTGGGACAGCGCCATCTAGTGACTGAGCTTTCAGAAAATCGCCCATTGCCCCCCATGTGCTACCACGTAACTTTATGGGTATGAACTTCATACGTTTATCCGAACTTTATGTCATGTCATGATTTTAGAAGGTTTTTCTTATTTTTTAATAGCAACACTGGTAATGCCGTCTCTTGCCGCCATTTTGTTAAATTTAATAGGCTAATCTGTGGTAAAATTGGTGGGGGGTAGCTAGACTTGAGCCCGATTAACGAGCAAAGTGAGGTCATTCTTCAAACTAGCCTCGAGGGGATAAGTTCACTAAGACGTCGACTGTATCTATATTGTTATACCTGTACTATGCCTGTACCTGTAAGTTGGATCAATAATTATATGAGTGTTATCTGGAGTCTGCGTTTTCTTCATATTTCAGAAGCGGTAAAGTACCCACGTAAGTTTATTTCTAAACCTGATAATAAGAATAATTTGCTTATTCTGTGATATAGTAATGCCAAACGAGTTATTTTATTCTCTTCACGCAGAGAAAGGATAAATATTCCAGATTCCATGTTAATGCGTATTTTTTTTTATCTAAATGACATTTTAAATACCTTTGCGGTGGATTGTGTTTTGTACATGGTCGGGGCTACTCTCCGACGGAACGGACATAAATTAAATCGCATTTGTGTTTTAATTGATTGTGTTCGTATACGGTCGGGGCTACCCTCCGACTATACTAACATAATTTAAAAAGTCTATATGCGTAGCTTAGTACTAAGATTTTACTAATTCGTGTTCGGGGCTACTCTCCGATCGTGTTAGTTAAATCTAAAGCGTTAAAATTTGAATATTTGTGTGGCGAATTGTGTTCCGTACATGGTCGGGGCTACTCTCCGACGGAACGGACATAAACTAGATCACACTTTTATTTGAATTGATTAATTGTGTTCGTGTACGGTCGGGGCTACCCTCCGATTATACTTACATAATTTTAAACGCGGGTATGTAGTAGATATTTTCGTATGGCACGATCATAGCGTACCATGAATCTGGCATAATATCTTGATTGTTGTTGTTTAATTTACATGATGTATTAAATGTGGATTGTACAGAATTAATGGAGATCGATTGGCATTATTATATTATTAGAGTACTTGCTGTTTATGTTGTTTATAATCTTACACATGGAGCTAGGACTGGCAGTTTTGGCTGTGTACCTACATGTAATGTTTTAAGTAATTAGTTCTAGCACTAATTGGCTAGTTTTGATAGCCTTTACTGTTGCACAGAGTGAAATCACTTATGGCTACTAAATCTTGCATACAATCCATGTTTTAACGTGGTATCTAATATCAACAGTGAATAAAAGAAAACTATAAGTTATGAAGCTAGTAAGAAGTAGTAAAGAGTAAGAATAATTTATGATTGGTTGCTCACATTTCATTTATCTTAATATTATTAAAATTAATTATTACTAATTTTCCTTTGTTTTTAATGTATTGAGCGAACGTGTTGTTCTCTGGGTTGAGTGAGTCATGTATGCTTACTGGTTACCTACGTTACCTGGTAAGATTGGTTTAATAGGTACGTATTACTTACTTACAATTGAATTCTGGCTTTCTATTTATTGATATATTGATGTGCCTCCGGAAAACATACAGCATTGTCTATGAAGAAGCAGTGTGTACTTAGCTTTACGATGGTGTGGTCTGGCCTTTAGCCATAGACAAAGTCGATCTTCCACTATTCGTCCGCTAGGTGTCGCCTGTGTCCCCAGCTAGGGCGGAAGGTGTTTGCCGCCATTCCGAGTCTCATAGCGTTGTGTACTTTCGTCACGTACGGACGAAAATCGTCCTGAATCTTCATGATCTTCAAATAAAGATCGGAAATTCAACTCACACGTTAATTGTTAACGTCTTTCATAAACGATCTATATTAAATTTGTTATTTTTTTCTCGGTTATTACGGAATTTGCGGAAAAATATGGCGTTGGTCAACGGGCTCCATTACATCGACATCTACGAGAGGGATCCAGTACAAGAGGAAAGTTTGACCAGCAGCTCCAGTGAGACTGATCAACAAGCATCAAACACCGAGAAAAGGAAACTAAGAGCTGAGGTAACGGTCGATCCTCGGATCGATGCGTGATATATCAGGTCAGTCTTTTTACAAATACAATACTGATGAGAACTTGACTAAGCCGATTTGTATCAATGTCAAGACACCAACTGGATATGCAAAACTGTTAGAACTAAGTAAATGTACATAAAAAGTTCATCAAACCAGTTGACAAGAAACTTTTCAAACTTATGATGGAATTTCAACCTTGTTACTCTTAAAATCGGCAATACGTTCACTACAATTGTAGGGAAGCTTAAGCTTAAGCTTTGCATGATATGTTTTAACCAACCCGGTATTGAAATTAAAAATAATAAAGAGTTGTTTACGGTTTTTTCTAACCAACATGAATAGCAGGCACAATAAACTTGCTAGCGTTTTCTGAGCTAAGGATATTTATATCGTTACTCATTACACATTATTAATAAAAAGAGAAAAAAAAAAACATAATGCCTAGTGTTTATGTTACATCAATACCATGCATTGCGGGTCTTTATCCCTTTTGCCCATGGGTGAATCTTTATAAACTTTTGAATTTACTTACACAAAGGTGAATTGATTTAAAGGCGGTAGAATTTTATTAAAAAGGCTACGTTTGCTCCCAGAAATGAGCTTGGGTTTTTACCTACCCTCATCTTTGAAATTATTTAAGAAATGTTCACGGAACAAATTCCTTTCACATCGGCAACGAAAATATAATAAAACCTGAAAAATTAAAGCAATGTGCTATTTCGTACATTTGACATTATTTTCTTCATATATCTTATTAGAACGTTATGTTAGTACCCCACATGTAAATTGGGCTTTCACTATCTTGCACATTACAGGTAACGTTTGTTTTATACACGTTTATATAGTATTTCATTATGGTCGTACTACCAACTGTGTGTTTTGTCAACACAATATAGTTACCTCTATATACGCAAAACTGATCTGTGCGGGTTAATAATAGTGAATCTCATGTGTGTATCTTGCTCTTGCCACACATTAACCATTTTTTTTAAAGAAAATAATGCCTTCACAAGTAACAGTGAAACATTAAATGACAATACCAGTGCAATGACAATACCAGTACATGTACATGCAATGACATTACCAGTAACAACAGATTGATCCGGGCACTTTTGAAAGGAAGGATTATGGTCTGTTTGTTATAAACAAGACTCCCAGTCTCATTTCCAAGCCTTTTCTGCGGAAGAAAAGCAATGGAATAATGCATCCAATCTTCGAAAGCTGAACGAATAGTTAATTAAAATAACTCATCACTTTTTTATTTATTATTACTTGCGCAGACAGTACCTAATTATAATTACATCACCAACACATATAACTTGTCAGAACTAGTCACTGTCATATTTCACATTCCGTGAAGTCGGTGTTCCTTCAGCTTGGAGACTGAATGGAAAAAAAAAACTAGATATAAAACTAGAGTAAAGGAATCTACACTCGTATCCCTACTGCACAATCGCATCGGGTGGTTTTAAGGACCAATTATCAAGGTTTGTTTTTGTGTTTGCATTTTCGTTTGTGGGATCTGACAGCAGCGCAGTCTCATATAACCGCTTAGTGTTTGAGAGGTCAGGTCATGACGACCTACACCTACTAAGTTGCGCCTATAGGCTGCGACGCGGAGGCTGATACACTTTTGCAACAGTAACGTGCTGGGTCGCAGAGACCCAGTAACGTGCTGGGTCGCGGAGACCCTATCAGCGAGTTTGTCGAAAATTATTGCAACTGCAACGTGCTGGATCGCAAAGACCCAATAACGTGCTGGGTCGCGGAGACCCTATCAGCGAGAGTTCGTCGAAAATTATTGCAACAGCAACGTGCTGGGTCGCGGAGACCCTATCAGCGAAAGTTCGTCGAAAATTATTGCAAATGCAACGTGCTGGGTCGCAAAGACCCAGTAACGTGCTGGGTCGCGGAGACCCTATCAGCGATAGATCGTCGAAAATTATTGCAACGGCAACGTGCTGGGTCGCGGAGACCCAATAACGTGCAGGGTCGCGGAGACCCTATCAGCGAGAGTTCGTTGAAAATTATTGCAACAGCAACGTGCTGGGTCGCGGAGACCCGGTAACGTGCTGGGTCGCGGAGACCCTATCAGCGAAAGTTCGTCGAAAATTATTGCAACAGCAACGTGCTGGGTCGCGGATACCCAGTAACGTGCCGGATCGCGGACACCCTATCCCGACCCGGAAGTTTGTCAAGGTCTTACCTGCAGGGTCGCGGACACCCTATCCCGACCCGGAAGTTCGTCAAGGTCTTACCTGCCTACTAATAGACCGATGGACCAAGAAACTGCGGAGGCCGTTAGACACCTGGAGAAACTGGTGTGTACAGTCAGTTACTAAAAACCTACCCCAACGCCCTCTCAACACTGGGAATATTCCCGAATTCGGCGAAATACAGCAGAAAATTCAAAATATAGCGAATAATTTAGTAGCAAGTAGACAAATTCAACAGGAGTCTAGATCGCTTCATAGAACAGAGGTACTGCCTGGCCTGCGTGCACTTTAGAGTCTGCTGTACCCTGGCGGAGCTTTGCCAATTTCGTTATGCGTAATAGCGAGGCCGGCGAGATTCTGTTGGCCACGGCACGGCCGCACTGCCGCTACTACTCACAAATATTGTAACGCTAATTCGACAAAATGTAACTTCGACATACTATCTCGATTCCTACAAAGGTATGCCACACAGCTGTGTGTGTTGTGGCGCGGAGCCATAAACCACTCGACAAAAATACTAGAACCTCCAGTTACTCACTTTCTAGCTAACGGACGCTTCCGAGTAGAGTTGGGGCACTCAACTATACAGAACATGCATGATAGTCGAGCCAGAGTGTGCTCGAGCTTTCTTTCTCTGATCACAAGTTCCGAAATCGCGATCTCTGGATCACACGCGTGAAATCCTGCACTTGTCCAAGACGCTGATAGGTATAACGTTGTTACTGCCACCTCCACAGGTTCAAGCATTACAAATCACCTGAAAATTTAAAAAATTGGGGGTGGGGTAGTCAAATATGAGTGGTCATAAGAAGGAAAAGATTTATTAAATAAAAACAAAACTGACGTAAATCTACCTAAACGGCTTATATGCCAGCAAGTAGAAGATATTTTAGATGGTGATAATCAAGACGATCCTTAACATCTCTTGACTAAGCCGTATAATATCGCATAAATTCTTGATAAATCTATTGTAACAGAAAAATTATTATAATCTTTGGACTTCACAGAGAAAAACTATAATTCTCCAACTGAAACTTGAAACGAAATTTTAAATGTGGTTGGGACCCAAGTCTATTCCTAAAGTGGCTTTCTGCCAACCAAGTCTAAGATTATTAACTCCTCGATATCGCTAGTATATCAGCAAAGTACTATTCTTATCATCTGGACGCAGAGCCCATTAAAACAGTTTTCTTATTCCATATTTTGGGCTTGAAACTGACTCACATGTTCATAGCCAGCTTGGAAACCATTTCAAATATACCGGCAGTAATACCAGTAATACTTCTCGAGATAATTAGAGAATACTTCTTTTAGGTCATGACTAAAAGACAAAGTAACTAAATTAAATAATTAATTAAAGCTTAATACTGCAGTAAATGAAATTAAGTATAAAATGTGCTTACTGATAGCTTCAGGAAGCTGCAGATCTGTTCGCCTCTTTGAGGGGTAAAAAATACTTTCTAGGGGCAATTGGAAATTGTTCAAGACATAATTTTTGTAACAATTATTGCAAACGATTAGTCTCCCTAGAAATAAGTAAAAACCATTTTGATCGTTTTCTTTAACTCTGAAAACTTTCTTATTATATTATAATGACAATTTAACATTATTTTTATCAGACATAAATATAAAATGTCTTAATCATCATAGCGTTGTGTTAATTATTTTCACCAGCAGATAACAAACACGTCTTCATAGACAATGCTGTATGTTTTCCGGAGGCACATCAATATAACGGTTTTACAAAACAATAAAACCGATATTATGTGCCGAGAGGGAAAACATACAGCATTGCAGGAAGTTCTTCCTGGTGAAGACTATGAGACTCGGAATGGCGGCAAACACCTTCCGCCCTAGCTGGGGACACAGGCGACACCTAGCGGACGAATAGTGGAAGATCGACTTTGTCTATGGCTAAAGGCCAGACCACACCATCGTAAAGCTAAGTACACACTGCTTTTTCATAGACAATGCTGTATGTTTTCCCTCTCGGCACATAATATCGGTTTTATTGTTTTGTAAAACCGTTATATTAATTAATAGGTACAAATTTTGTGGATTCAATTAATATGAACACCGTGAATAGCAATATAAATTGCTTGAACTATGAATATGAGTTTAAATACGAATATTTTAATATGGTATCTTTAAATATTTAAATATGAAAGTCTTTGTGTGAATTTGGATATCTCTAATGTGAATATTCTAATTTTTAATGATGAGCGAACAAATATAAAGTGTTCACTGGGTTGAGTGAGCAAGCTATGCATGCTCACTGGTTACAAGAGATACATTGAATTTGTTTGTTGAAATGCATTAAATTGAATTTGATATTAGGGGGCGATGTATGTATGTTGCATACACTCGTCGGATATTAGAGGGCGATGTATGTATGTTGCATACACTCGTCGGATATTAGGGGACGATGTATGTTTGTGGCATGCACTCGTCGGAATTAAGGGGGCGGTATATGTTTGTGGCATACACTCGCCGGATTTTAGAGTACGAACGATGTATGTTGGTGGCATACATTCGTCTGAATATGTTTAAATGTTAAGTGAGTACGTTTCTCACAGGCTGGTTAAATGAGTACCTACTTATATTTCATACTGGTTTACTACCCGTATGGCCACTTTTAAGATTATTAGATTTAAATGAAACTACAACAGAACAAAGATAATTTCAAACGTTTTATTCTTGTTTTTACAATACTCATTTTACATTTTTGCACTAGATAAGTAGCTCTTAATAAAAGAAATGGTTTTTGTAAATAATAAAGGATGTAGGTAGCTACTGTAGCTAGTGAACAGTATAAATCATGAATTTTCCTGAAGGGCATATTGTGTTGATAACCTAATGATTTTATTATAGAATGACACGGAACGATCTTTTGCCGATGAATAATGTATACATTCCAAGGTAAATAGCATCTGAGGACGAATACGGCCCGCGCCACCTGGTGCGCCGCTTGGTAGGCCTCCAGGGTGACGTGGCCGACCCAGGGGAGTCTTGAGCGAAGGAGGAATACCCTTTCTTCGTAGCTGAATCTGGTCAAAGAGGATTTGAGATGATGCAGAGCATTTTGTTTATGGGAAAGTATTGAAGTTGTTTTGATTAAAATGTTTCATGTTTATTTATTTGCATATCGAATAAAGCTATTTAAGATTTAATTTTCATCTCGCATAACCGACTAAATTGATTGTAACACCCCCTTAAATAAAGTTTGTAAAGGTCTACCTAAAACAAAACAAAACTATAAAAACTTATCTTTTCATAGAATCATTTAGATGTTATCAAAATACTCTTAGGGAAGAATGAAAAGCCTTTTAAATCTACAGTTGCCTACGTGCTTGACATTGAGTATCTAGTAGGTACCACAGCTGTAGCAGTAGATACCTTTAAAGTATTATTGTCAATATGCGCTCTAATTAGCGCAACATAGTACCTACTTACTTATAAAGATATTTATATACTAAATTATGTTTGCATCATTTCTTTTTCCTTGCATAATAAGTATCCTCATGCTCCACAATTTGAGTAGGGGTTATTGTCTTATCTATTTAAGATTTTTATAATTACCTTAGTTTCCATTTATACGAAATCCATACCATATCTTGATTCTCATGAGTGGTCAATATCCATGAGCTAGGTTTGTTTTTCTATGCCTAGGTCTATGCCCAGGTGACCTTTACGCAGAACTGGATGTATTTCTGATCTTGATAAGATTGGACATGATGACGATTCACTTTTGAATAAGAGCACACTATTAAAGTCGCGAATTTAGTATTCCAAGATTGCGATTGGGTAATTCTTTTATAAACTGTGATCTGTGTCACTTAGATTGTTATAGACCTTTTAACTATGGAAACAATATTAGTTTCTGGTATAAGCTTAACAACCTCCATAGCAGTGTTGTAGATACGGTGTACGTACGCATAGTTTTCGGGGTGCCGCTGTCTCTGAGGTACCTACCGGGTTCGATTCCCTGTCGGGTGAATGTTTAAAGCGGACTTTTCAACATTCTGCCCGATTGTATGTGGTAATCCCCGTCGTTGTTCCCAAATGCCATAACACAAGTGCTTGAGTTACTTAGTTCGGGATGGAAGCAATGTAGGTATGCAAAGATATCCAAAATTTACTATTTCCTATTACTTATTTTATTTTTTGTAACTTTGTTCAAGTGGACATTTCGTCTATTATTTTTGTTATATGTAGCTTAATTTAAAAGAATTCACTATGCTTGAATTTTTAAATTTGAGTTTAGTGGCAAACTTAAATCTCAAATTTAATTTAAATTCAAACTAAATTGTGGATGAGTGCTAGAGAAAGTTTATCAGGAACATACTTTTCCGAGTCTTCTACATAATTAGACAATAAAGCCATAAGACTGATTAGAAATCATCATTCTTTACATTTTTCCGGGAACGTCGAAGATTCTTTATCTAAGTACCTAGTTTGATAGATACATAGATTAATTCTTTATTTGTACACAATATTACGAACGGAACAATCACACACGAAATAATAATAATAATACAAAGATAACAAACTGTTAACCAAATGGTGGCCTTATCGTCTTACTGCGGTTTCTTCCGGGCAACTCAGTTTTGGTTTAGACGGATGGAAAATTTTACAGCCAAAATCACTAGAAGCTATTTTGCTATTTGTGCGTACTGCGTAGTGTTCTAGATCTCTCTTAATGATTTAGATGCAAATCAAAAGCAGAAATACTTAGTTGCTTAGACAGCACTGCAAGAAGCATTCACTGATATCTATTCTAGTTGTTTTCAATAACATAGTGATGAAATTATGTTTCTAATGCAAAAACATGTAAACAGTCCATAGTGCATTTAAGTAGATCGTGTTTATTACACTGTCAAGTTGTAACTGATGTTTTCCTAATTAAGCAAAATAAAGTAAAACGATTATTGCTCAATCACACCTCTCAATTTATTAAAATGTTCTATACAGCTTCATGCAAACATTTTAATTCATGTTTTAGTTCTAACAAATAAAGCCACAAGTAACCACTGCTGTAGCATACCAAGTTAGTTTTGCCGTGTTTTTGTTCGTATTGGCGGTATGATTTATAATTAGTTTTTGAGGATTTTACTACTACCGTAACGTATTGACAAAATATGATTTCAAATTATGTGAATCTAATTTATTGTTATTTTAATGAGCATTAATATCTTTATTAAACCAAAAATCAAGTAGATCTGTCAAATTTACCGTCTCATTTGGTAGGCTCGTGATACTAAAATTCTTAGCAGTTTACCATTCTCACGGACCTTTGAAGTTCCTTCACATATTCTGTAGTAATCATTTCCATATTTTTTTAGATCTGGTCAGTTGAACATTTGTTTCTACTATGGTTGAAGTTACTAAGTACCTTACATACTAATGTTTATAAAAGAATATGAGAATTCATATACTTACATTTATTTCTATTGATTCATTATCAGATACATCTATTTCTTTTGAATGATTAATAAAATTGATTTGGTTACTATGTGTGTTGTGAGTTTACTGCTTTCAGATGCCAATTGTAGCATCCAGTAGGTACCTACTTATCATGAGCTAGCATCGAGTTAATATAATAATGAGGATCCCGCTACCCTTGAACGTACGAACCAACACAGCATACAAACTGGAGGCAGCAGAGTGTACGTGCTGTGGTAATGAGAGGAGATAATATGATACTGAAGGTGCAGATCACAGAGTGATCGTTGTTGTGATGATGATCATCGTGGGCTGTGGTTGTAAGTCGGATATTGAGACGAGTGGATCGCTGATACTGAAGTTGACTTATATTGAAGTATATATTATCATGTCGTGTATCTTATCTCATTTTACTATTATGATTGCAAAAGCTTGTATGTTTGTTCCCCAATCACGGCTATCGGCTGGACGGATCTTTGAAATCTTTTGTCTGTGAATAGCATATCGGCTTCTTTTGACCCCGGGAGGATATTTTATTCCCACGGGAAATCATCGTGTAGTTAATTCATTTGGGCGAAAAGCTGTTCATGATTTTACTTGTCCTATTTCTATCCATGGTAATATACTTCTTCATATCCCAATTATAATTATTAAATCTATTTACACTAATATTATTCATAGTAATATGAATATTTGTTGATAAGGATGCGGGTCATGCTCGTATGAGGATACCTTGTAGATATTTTTAAGTTTTGATATTAAATTGCGAACTTGTTTAAAATCATTAACTTATTCATTAGAAATGATAATAATATGATCTTTTGATTTTCATGTACGGAGTGGAACCATGTATTGTACTATTCTAACAGAGGCAGAGAATAGATGCATTTAAGATTTGGTGCTGGAAAAGAATGCTCTGGAAACCTTGGACAACTGGTTGACAAGTTGAAAAAGCAAATTGTTGCTGTGACGGTTCAAATTGTACCTGCGGCATCTTCATTATCAGTGTAACTTCCTTATAAGAATATTTAAATTAATCGGTAATAATGCCTATTACGAACATGCCTTTAAATAATTCCTTTAGTTGTCATAATTCATATTTTGATTTAATACAAATTGTGCACTATGGTAAATACGTATCTATAACTTGGTTTGTTACTCATATCTGGGTAAAAATTGGTAACTGTGCAGAGGCCTACAGTTGTTTTTGTAAGGCCTAAACTAGGTCAAACTTAGCGATAGTTAAATTCATCTAATATTAGGTCTTTAATCCTTTCATGACTCGTAGTTGCTTTTTCCACTATTTGAGTGAAGTGATAAGGGTGTCTAGTTATCAGGTTAAAGTTAAATTCTGTACCTACCTATTCCTAATGTAACATTCTTAAGGATTTTGCTTCTGACACCATCTAATATTCTTGAATGTAGCTCCTGACAATGCATTGATGTAAACTAGTACCAAGCTAATCCATTTTTCTTTTATGACCCATAACTAATGCTTATAGATTATAACCAGACTTTACTTTAATCATTCCATATACCTACTTACTTACACATGATTATATAACAAGTATAGTTTCAAAATAAGTTTTCTAAGTAATAATAGTCGCTTGTTAACGAATGTCATGATTATGTTAATTTATACATTGATTCAAATAGTTTTAGATTAGTTTGTTATTGATAATTTATTTTATTTGATTATGTATTACTTAACGATTTACTAAAACAATATTTTCACGATAATATCTATATTCTAAACAAGTCATCGGCTTCCTTAAAAGTTTATTGTTGAGCATTGTGTAATATAATGTATTTGTTTCAATTATGTTTTAAGTTTTAACTTAAGGTTTTTATCACTATAAGATTAACCTAAATAGGTACATAGTTGTAAGACTTTACTATTGAGAATAGTTGTGTATCAGTATATTAGCTGTATACTTACCTAATTAATTGATTCTAAATAATTTTTATATGTGCGTCGGGAGACAGCACGTTATCAGATGACCGAATGTCATGATTTTAGAAGGTTTTTCTTATTTTTTAATAGCAACACTGGTAATGCCGTCTCTTGCCGCCATTTTGTTAAATTTAATAGGCTAATCTGTGGTAAAATTGGTGGTGGGTAGCTAGACTTGAGCCCGATTAACGAGCAAAGTGAGGTCATTCTTCAAACTAGCCTCGAGGGGATAAGTTCACTAAGACGTCGACTGTATCTATATTGTTATACCTGTACTATGCCTGTACCTGTAAGTTGGATCAATAATTATATGAGTGTTATCTGGAGTCTGCGTTTTCTTCATAGTCAAATTTATAAAAAAATTGCCGCTATCGGGGGGGGGGGGGGAGGGGGGCTACCTCGTAACTTTATGGATATGAACTTCATACGTTTTTGGGAACTTTAAGTCAATCTAACAAAGAAAATAGTCGCTATCAGTTCCTTGTTTTGTAATGTCGGGTATAACGATAGCTAGCTAGTAGCTAGCAACGTTCAACAGAACAAAGCAGCAAAATTCTATCAAAATAAGGAAATCAAATGACATTTATTTATGGGTATGAACTTCATACGTTTTTGGGAACTTTAAGTCTATTTCATAAAGAAAATAGCCGCTATCAGTTCCTTGTTTTGTGACGTCGGGTATAACGATAAGTAGCTAGCAACGTTCAACAGAACAAAGCAGCAAAAATCTATCAAGATAAGGAATTCAAATGACAGTTGAAGCCCATACCCATATCCATATTTCATGTACACGATCACGATGGCCCAACATGGTCGCCGACCATGATCAGCCATCCTATACTGGGGGCTTTAAATAATCGCAATTTGTTTCATAGTGGACTTTGTGACTCAAGATAGGTGTGGTTTTATGCCCCAAGTGTCTACGCAACTGGACGATGTGTGGAATGATTAAAATACGCGCTATCTCGGATCTCGGTAACGTGATGCCGAGATTGCCGAGTGTTTTATTGTACTGGTGACTACCTCAGCAAGAATGAGAGATTTTCTGCCAGCAAATTGAAAAAAAAGTTTAATTATTAGCTCGATAGATGGCGCTGACCAGACATGTATCTGATGTAATGTATCTCATCTGGGGGCTACCGGCTAAGAAATCTGGATAAGGGTATGGGCTTCAACTGTCATTTGAATTCCTTATTCTGATAGATTTTTGCTGCTTTTTTCTGTTGAACGTTGCTAGCTAGTTATCGTTAAACCAGACATCACAAAACAAGGAACTGATAGCGGCTATTTTCTTTATAAAATTGACTTAAAGTTCCCAAAAACGTATGAAGTTCATACCCATAAAGTTACGCGGTAGCCCCCCTGACCTACACTTGTATTTCAAAGTTGTGCAAGACCATTGCAAGACGGTGCAAGGCCAAAAAAAAGTTGACGTTGACGGAAGAAAAGAAATGTCAAATAATTCTATTCCTCTTGTTTTGAGTTGCAATACCATACCGACCATACCGCGAGTTGTAGATAAGCCTTTTCAGTCTTGTAAATTTTTTTTTTCCTTCTGCTTTGGTTTTTTTTTAAATTGACCGTCTTAACCACGAAGTTTGACTTAATACTCTGAGGTAACTGGAGCTCTCACCCTGAATAAAAAAGTGTCGCCAGCAAATTTGACATTTATGTATGTAGTGGCTGTCAGCTGTCTCAAATGACCATACGTATTTTTTTAAAGTGTAGGTGAGACGGAAGACAGCCACTGTGTAATTTTTGGTGGACAAAAATTGTTCGTACTGCACTCTCCAGTTACCTCAGTATTAAGTCGAGCTTCATGGTCTTAACGTAGACTCCTTGCCAGCAAATAAAAAAAGCAGACCTATGTCTGATGAACGCCATCTGTTGAGTTTTTTGGAACTAACTTTTTTCTTTTTTAATCATCTGTCAGAAAATCCCTCATTACCGAGAAGACCATGAAGTTTGACTTAATACTCTGAGGTAACTGGAGCTCTCACCCTGAATAAAAAAGTGTCGCCAGCAAATTTGACATTTATGTATGTAGTGGCCATAGATGTATTATTCCTGTAGATGGAGCATAAAAATATGAACGATTCCTTCTATAATCGACTCTCTTCTCTCAAATGGCGACATTTCGTGTGTTAAAAAGAGATGACAATAGCCCAACGTGTGCGTCTTAATGAGCCGCGCGCCACTTTATAGTGAACGTCATATTTGTTTGTTAACCAGCTGCATAGATGTATTATTCCTGTAGATGGAGCATAAGAAAATGAACAATTCCTTCTATAATCGACTCTCGTCTCTCAAATGGCGACATGTCGTGTGTTAAAAAGAGATAACAATAGCCCAACGTGTGCGTCTTAATGACCTGCGCGCCACTTGAAAGTAAACGTCATATTTGTTTGTTAACCAGCTGGTTAACAAATGCTTCAGAAAGAAAAGCTTTTTTTGTACAAAAATATAGAAAGATTTGATGGTGTGGTGCGGTAAATCTGTTGTTTGTTAAGAATGGCCTGTACTGTTCCCGGTTATTCAAGCAGAGTGAGTGTTTTGAAAGAGAATAATGAACACATATCATTTCAGAGGTAAGTTACACTCATTGTTTTGTGTTTTTGCGAACACATTTTTTTAGCAAATTTGCAAAAACTAAATCGCTGTACGTGTATATACAGTTTAACATTGACTTGGTTGAAGAAAATCGGGTGTTTTTAGGCTAAAAATATATAATTTAAAGCCAATTGGGATTTTTTGACATTTGACCAACCTGATAGTGTTGTAGTCCGATTTTATTATGTAATATCGATAAAAAATTGTAGTGTTAACAATTTTGTATTTAAACTTAATTTTTCTCAATTCTAAACAGATTTCCCACCGCCGCGCCGCCGTCGATGTAAAGGAAACGTGAATAAGAAACGTTAGAAAAGGCGACGATTGGAGACCTTCGCAACAAACAAGAATATGCTCGATACACTTATTAAAGCAAATTGTGGATTTATACTTAAAAAAGTGAATACATTAAAAGTATAAAAATTAGCGTGAAATCTGTATTTTTTTACTTGATATCATTTAGCAGATTATTTAATTTAATAAATTGATTAGAAATCTCGTTCAGTTTTACGACTATACCTCCTTGTATAAATAGTATAATTATCATCATTATCATATTAATGTCTTCACTGCTGGGCTTTCCCTGTGCAAGAAAACACCACAGGTAGAACGGGCCATAAGTGCCATAACCCACCACGCGAAGCCAATGCGGATTGGTGGGTGAGAGTGCCAACGACTGCTAATGAAACCGGGACCAACAGCTTAACGTGCCTTCCGAAGCACAGAGGAGACGAGATAATAAAGTTTTGGTCACCATTCAGATGTTCAACCGCAACAAATGTTGCTTATCATCAACGACTGGATGCAGAATGCGCGTACCAAAGACCCATCGATCTCATCAATTATAATTATAGTACCTTCTTCATATTTGGCACTGATTCAAAATTAAAGGGCTTGCTTAGACCATGAAACTGAACAACTTTCTCTTTGGAGCATAGCACACGTCGAAATATAAAAAAAAAAAATCTGCCACACTAGATCGATCAGCTGAGCGTGCGCTTTTGTCTGGAGGGAAGAAATTTTTGCCATATTTCGACCTATGCTGAAGTTTCATAGCATAAACAAAATTCTAAGGCGTGAGCACTTTGGACACGATTAGTACTAAAAACTGACAGAAAAGCGGATTATGAACCGCCCAATTACATTAAGTCTAGCCGCATTGAAAATCGCGAAGCGCTCTATTCAATGCGGCGTACTTTCGATCAGCCGTATTGAATACGGCGTATCTTGAATCTGCCGCATTACAATGCGGTACTGTTTTTTCCAATACAGCTAGTTGCTACCTATGTAATACGGTGAAATATAAAATACGCCTGCGATATATAACATATACATTGTAATTTTATGTATCGCATTGCATTCAAATTATTTTGACATCTTTTATCGATAACTTGTTATAAAAAAAACCACAGCACTATCGTTGCATCATCATCATCTAGCATTGCATAGTCAAAATGGAGACATTCACTAACGTCGACGCAACAGATTAACATGTATGTCTCTTTCTATCTTATGACAATTTGATAGTGTTAGAAGGGGTAAAGGATGGGTGAGTATTAGCTTATTTTTGTGATCCATCTACAGGAATAATACATCTATGACCAGCTGGTTACAAATGCTTCAGAAAGAAAATCTTTTTTTGTAGTAAAATATAGAAAGATTTGATGGTGTGGTGCGGTAAATCTGTTGTTTGTTAAGAATGGCCTGTACTGTTCCCGGTTATTCAAGCAGAGTGAGTGTTTTGAAAGAGAATAATGAACACATATCATTTCAGAGGTAAGTCACACTCATTGTTTTGTGTTTTTCGAACACATTTTTATAGCTTACTGGTCCGTATCTGCAAAAACTAAATCGCTGTACGTGTATACACAGTATAACATTGACTTGGTTGAAGAAAATCGGGTGTTTTTAGGCTAAAAATATATGATTTAAAGCCAATTGGGATTTTTTGACATTTGACCAACCTGATAGTGTTGTAGTCCTATTTTATTACGTAATATCGATAAAAAATTGTAGTGTTAACAATTTTGTATTTAAACTTAATTTTTCTCAATTTTAAACAGATCCACCGCCGCGGCGCGCCGCGCCGCCGTCGATGTAAAGGAAACGTAAATAAGAAACGTAAGAAAAGGCGACGATTGGAGACCTTCGCAACAAACAAGAATATGCTCGATGCACTTATTAAAGCAAATTGTGGATTTATACTTAAAAAAAAAAAATACATTAAGAGTATAAAAATTAGCGTGAAATCTGTATTTTTTTTAGTTGATATCATTCAGCAGATTATTTAATTTAATAAATTGATTAGAAATCTCGTTCAGTTTTACGACTATACCTCCTAGTATAAATAGTATAATTATCATCATTATCATTATTAATGTCCTCACTGCTGGGCTGTAGGCCTTCCCTATGCATGAAAACACCACAGATGGGAACCTACTTCATATTTGGCACTGATTCAAAATTAAAGGGCTTGCTTAGACCATGAAACTGAACAACTTTCTCTTTTGAGCATAGCATACGTCGAAATATAAAAAAAAATCTGCCACACTAGATCGATCAGCTGAGCGTGCGCTTTTGACTGGAGGGAAGAAATTTTTGCCATATTTCGACCTATGCCGAAGTTTCATAGCATAAACAAAATTCTAAGGCCGTGAGAACTTTGGACACGATTAGTACTAAAAACTGACAGAAAAGCGGATTATGAACCGCCCAATTACATTAAGTCTCTAGCCGCATTAAAAAGCGCGAAGCGCTCTATTCAATGCGGTGTAGTTTCGATCAGCCGTATTGAATACAGCGTATCTTGAATCCGCCGCATTACAATGCGGTGCTGTTTTCCAAAACAGCTAGTTGCTATGTAATACGGTGAAATATACAGTACGCCTGCGATATATACATATGCATTGTAATTTTATGTATCGCATTGCATTCAAATTATTTTTAAATCTTTTATCGATAACTTGTTATAAAAAAACCACAGCACTATCATTGCATAGTCAAAATGGAGACATTCACTAATTACGACGCAACAGATTAACATGTATGTCTCTTTCTATCTTATGACTATTTGATAGTGTTAGAAGGGGTAAAGGATGGGTGAGTTGTAGCTTATTTTTGT
This sequence comes from Crambus lathoniellus, assembly GCA_949710035.1. NCBI lineage: Eukaryota > Metazoa > Arthropoda > Insecta > Lepidoptera > Crambidae > Crambus > Crambus lathoniellus. The sequence continues at coordinate 26,965,783 of OX453303.1, forward strand.
GATCCATCTACAGGAATAATACTACATCTATGGTAGTGGCAGGTAGTGGCTGTCAGTTGTCTCATATGACCATACGTATTTTTTTAAAGTGTAGGTGAGACGGAAGATAGCCACTGTGTTATTTGTGGTATTCAAAAAATTGTTCGTACTGCACTCTCCAGTTACCTCAGTATTAAGTCGAGCTTCATGGAGAAGACCGACTCAACATACTTGACGTCTAATACTCTCAAGAAGCATTGGAATGTAACACACCTACATTCTAATGAAAACATAAGAAATAATAATAATATACATAATACTCAAGAATTGGCAGTATGGCTTAATGTCTTCGCCTGTCCAAAAGGACGAATTTTTTTACTAGGTACTACAAACGTGTGTCAAACAAACGTAAAAAAATAAAAGCACCTTGGCGCGGTTTAATTGAGGGGTGTAAAAGCAAAACCAACTCTGTCAATGAAGTGTCAAACTGAGATAAAAGCGAAATTTAGTTCTGAAGTCGCTATTGATGAATATCAGAACTTTTTTGAAGTTTCTAGAAGGAAAAGATTCTAAGATGAGAGTAATAGAGTTACAATAAGTAGATTTTTCGATTAGTACGCTATATTTTAGATTAAAATTTGGAAAGAGGCTATTTTGCTTTTAACCTCTGGATAGAGGCTCCTTTGCTTCTAACCTAAAAGGACAGAGGCAGTTCTGCTGCTCACACAATGGGATTGAGGTGCTTTTGCATTCAATGGAAAATAAGTACTAACTGCAAAAAAAAACAATCATCAGCTATTCTTATAACTTATTATGAAAGTTTTATGTACTTACGTATATTGTGGGTAAATTAGGAAAAATTATTACTTTTAGGCTATTAAAAAAAATTTGTTTGTTTAATGGTAGTTAAGCGTTAAAACTGAGAACCGCCTTTTTTAAGTCAATTGAAATAAGAAAACCCATTTCTAAACGTAACAAATACTTTTTTCTGAAAACCGCATCAAAATCGAACATACATACTTACATATAGGTCAAACTGAGAACCTTCCTTTTTGAAGTCGGTTAAAAAAATATCTAAGTAAAAGTCAGGTAAACGTTGACCAAAAACTGACGACAGTAATTTAAATTATAATTTTCAAATAAATATCACTTAACTAAGTACTTACGGTAACGGAAATAAATTTATTTTTGTTTGACAAAAAGATAGTAGGTACCTAAAACTCACAAACTTTTATCGCTAGCCAAGAAGGTAGTTCTTTTTTTGCAAACAGTATCAAAATGTACTAACCGTTCTAACTTTTCAATCGCTCTTTTCCAACGTTTAGGATTGCGACTTCTCTTCCTTGCTTGGTTCGGTGGGACCTCTTCAATGTTAACTTCCATTGTTGAATGTTTTTTTCGTGGCAAACTGATTATATTCTCATTAAATGAGCAAAAAGTTATACATCGTCTACCTTGAAAAGTTTCGAAAAACACTACGTTCGCCATGACAGTTTTTGGTGAAATGGCGACTTCTGATTGGTTCAAATGGACTGAGTAGACTTTGCTTCTAGGAAACTCTGGATACAGTTGATTTTGCATCTAAACGCGTTTTTCTTTATCAATTTAAAGCGGGATTGAGTCGATTTTGGATATAACGATTACACCATACCATAGAGTAACAGCATAAGAGTAAAACTGCATTCACAGACTTAAAAATTCAAAATTGTGACAGAGCAGGTTTTGCTTTTACACCCCTCAATTATTTTAATAATAAATTTTAATTATCTATTTAATTAAATGCTGTGCTTTTGTTGTACCAGCTGTTACTTTGATTTTGTATATTTTTCAAATAAGTAGAACGCTCCGACCGAACTGAATTCTTTATTATACTTTTTTAAATTTATATAATTTTTCAATAAGTATCATGAGCATGAGCAGCTCCGGTTTATTCATAGCTTGCACTTCTAAAATGTCTTGTAACTCGAAACTAATTTCACTTGAAACTTCCTTACAAAAAAGTTTAACAGACTTTAAAGGCAAGTAAAAATACAAAATTAGGTACTTACATACAGTATTTTAAAACTATTTACATTTTAAAAAACCTCATAACACTTATTCTTAATTTCTTACAGAAATAGTTAAAGAATTTGAAGGCTTGTGTATCGAAGCAGAGGATTATAAAAGGAAATTAACCATACAGACAGAGATGTGTGAAAGGTAAAGTACTTTTTAATTAAATTCAAAGCTATTTAAAACATTGATTTTTAAGGAACAAGATGTGGGGTTGGGTGTAGGTTTAGATAGATAAATATTGTTTAAATGAAATCATGTCCAATTTGGATAAACTCTTGTGGTTGTTGTTTCTGTCTCTTTTATTTACAAAATATTATACTATTTATTGTTCTTGTTAGTAACCATTTTGTCCCCATTAGTATGAAAACATTTTATATTAAATGTTACAGCAAAAACTGTATGAGTGCAGAAACGTTAAAAAAAGTCATTGTATCAAAAGATGTAATGATTCAACATGTTGGTAAGTCAATAACATATACTGTCTAAAAGGCCCTACAGACTATCGTCCACTTGCAGTCCAAGATCAGATTGGCCATCTGCTGTTTGAGATCTCCATACTAGTACAATCATTGCCTGTCTGCAATAGTCGAAAACTGACTTTGAGGTCACTCACTAGCAGTTAAGCATGGAACAAGTTATGAACCACCTTTGATTAATTATAATTATGGTTTATGCAATATAAGTCACACCTGCTACTTCCTTTCAAATAGTCTGCTACAAATAGGGTTACCAGATGAAAAAAACAAAAGTCCTGAGAATAGACCTGATTTCCATTGAAAAAGCCTGAGTTTGAGAGCGGGGGGGGGGGGGGGGGGGGGGTGCAATAAATCAATAATTAAAAAACCTTACCTACTAACCTACCTACTTATTAATTAATTATTACCAAAGGAAGTTAGTTTGTTCTAAAAGATCTATTAATCTAAGCAAATTTTACTATTTCTTTTGTATTTTATTGGAAATTCTAAAAATCCTGAGATTTCATGACTTTTGCAAAATCCGGCCGCAATCCTGAGATGAGTCCAAAAATCCTGAGATCTCAGGCCAAATCCTGAGATATGGTAACCCTAGCTACAAATCATTCTCATTGGAAATCATCCCCAATTTTTTTGAAAGTACCTGAATTAGTTTGATTTCATAAAAAATTATTGAACTTAATACTTTTTATATTTATAGTAGGTAGTGTCATTTTATCATGATCATTAAATAATAATAATCCATATTTAATTTCCACACATAGCTAGCTACAAAGTAGCAATATCATTAAAAATCATTGCTGTGAAAAATCACAATCATTTCCAGTAGCAATAGTAGAAAGTGCAACGGTATGATAAGATAATGATAAATAATTGCATGGAAAAATTGCCTGTGATAAATCACAGGTGAAATCATATGATTTTGATAATATGATCACATGATAATGATTTACAAATAGCAATCATTACCATGATAATGATTTACAAATAGCAATCATTACCATGATAATGATTTACAAGTAGCAAACATTTTCATGATAATAATTTACAAGTAGCAATCATTTCCATGATAATGATTTTCAAGTAGAAATCATGTCCATGATAATGATTTACAAGTAGCAATCATTTCCATGATAATGATTTACAAGAAGCAATCATTTCCATGACTACTAGAAGTTGATAATCGTCAGTGTTAGTTTTAGTTTGTAATTTCTGTCCGGCATTAGCCGACAACTGTCGACAATGGTCTGCCCCACCCAGCGGCCACACACTATGCCTGCATATTAGCCGTCAGTTCTATATCTTAAAGGGAATTCTGTGAGTGTGTTTCTGGTCGATTTTGGCTAACTGACAGGCCGTTGCAAACAGGCGGACTGATAATCTGTGGGGTCTTAAGCTTGTATTAACTGTAATGATTGTAATCAAATTATAATTCCTTCACATGAACTTTATATTTAAGCATCAGCACTAACAAGACTGTATGAAACAAAAAACTTGAACATAATCAACGAAGCCCTTAAAATTATATGCAGTGATACACCAACACCAGTAAAATTAGAACCATCACATGAATCAATGGACATTAACAAGAATCTGGATATAAAAAATGAGGTATACAGTCCTAAAAAAGAGGTGTACAGTCCTAAAAAAGAGTTGTCAGACTCATTTCAAGATGTTTCTTTTAAAGACGCATCGTTGTCAGAAATTGAAGGCACACCTGGACGTACCAGTCCTATTATACAGACGAAGAAGGCACGAAATAATTCTTCAGAACACCGAGACAAGAAGAAATGTCCCGATGACTGGCAAGTATAATTAGATGTTTTATGTTAGTATCAACTATATGCCTCGTATCGTATGTATCCAGTTGATGCTCAATGAGTTCGGCAACGTTGCACAACATCGCGCGACGTTGCCAGCTGGCACTCAACATGACGAGCATAAACAAAAGGGTGACACATTGAAACGCATACAGTTGATTGTCATAATTTCATTTGGCATACATCATAACATAAGGCATAATATTGAAAAGCATTTTATTCCTTGGCATAAATTTCATAACGCATAATGATAATAATGCATAATAGTTGAAAGGCATAATATTAAGAAGCATAATCTTCGAAATTCATATTTTCGTTTGTCATAATTTTGTAAAGCATACTTTAAAACGCATAGAAGAAATCCTAACAGTCGTTTTAGGTTAGGTTAGGTTAGAACAGTGACCAAAACGCCGCGCGAGCCGAGCGAGCGAAGCGAGCTTGCCGCGGCAGCGGCCGGCGAAGCGCCAGAAAAGACTTTTTTTATTTTCACAGACCTAGCTTCAAAATAAATAAATACAAGATAATACCCCGTTAAATTTATGCATTTTGAATATTATGCCTTTTAAGTATTATGACTTATGACATTTAAAAGTTATGCCTTTTGATAATTATGCTTATTGAAATTATGCCTTTCGATGATTATGCCTTTCAACACGATGCGTTTCATGTTTATGGCGAAAAATGTTATGCGTTTCATTAGGTAACCAAACAAAAGTTCCTCAATATGAGCAACATCTTGTTTATCATGTTGTCATCTGGTGCAATGTTCCCTAAAGCTGGACATTGACGATCAGTTTTGTCCTAAAACTGGCGTCACTCCAAATGGTTTAAGGCCAACTAGATTTCCTCACTGACTGGCGTGACGCCGCCGGCTCTTCAGTTTTCGACCGGCCGGGCTGTTGAAAGACGTGTAGGTACTACTTATATTTGTCGATAAAAAAATGGATCCTGATTTCGAATAAGAAATACAACCAAATATTTTGTAAATATTTTTAGCATCTACATGTTGCCGTTATTAACATCGAGCAAAAAATCACGTTTGTTGTATGGGAGCCCCCCTTAAATATGAATTTTATTTTAATATAACTTATCTATTTTTAAAGTGAGTAAGTATACTTACAACTAAATATTCTGAGAATATTTCAAGCGTTTACATATTGCCGTTATTTATATCGAGCAAAAAACGGCAAAAAACGGCAAAAAATCACGTTTGTTGTAGGGGAGCCCTCCAAATATGATATTTTAATTTATTTTGTTTATTTTTAAAGTGAGTATACAACTAAATATTCTGAAAATACTTTAAACGTCCACATATTGCCATTATTAAATGCCCCCTTAAATATTAATTTTATTCTGTTTTTAGTACCTATTTGTTGTTATAGCGGCAATATAAATACATCATCTGTTAAAAAATCATTTTCTAGCTATCACGGTTCAAGTGATACAGCCTGGCCCAACTAACAATTTAAAATCGTTCAATGGTTTAGTAAACGTTATCTTAATTACCATGTTCGTAAAAGCTAGGTCATACTAACGTTATAATAACGTTTACTAAACGCGAAATGGGCGCATTTATACGACCTACATTGTTGTTTAATGGTCATACTAAAGTCACAAGATGACTTCGTCAACGTCATTCAAAAGTCGTGTAAACGTAAAAAAAATACCATTTTCATCACGCAGTAGTTGCATCATAACTTTACAACAACTCGTTTCGTTATATTGTGGGCATACAGGTATTCTTAAATGACTAAAACGTTTTATTTACGTCAAGTACCAACACTAGTAAGATTTACTTATATTTCTTGTAAGTGACTCGATCGGGTCTTTTTTTTATTTGAGTACAAAATAAATAATTACAAGAAAATAAAGATGAGTGTTATTTAACTTCCATATCTTGCTAAACTGTCCCTATCTGTCTCTCATACCGTTTGGTTCGACGGGGAATTAAATTTTAATGATAATATACCTATGTAAATACTATTCATATTTACATGCCCCCTCGTAGTTTTGTGTTTAAAACATTATATTTTTATTAATAAAAATATGTTTATTTCTAAAAATGTAAAACATGTTGCTTTTGTCGCACACTTATCTCTTTATGGCGTTGTAAAGACAAAGTGTCGTTATAAGGTTATTTCAAGACTATGCAATACGCCATTGCAGCTAGTTATTAGGGTTCCTCAAAAAATTTAAAATGCCTTTTATTTTTTTATATTCACCAACACTATTTATCTTTAAATTTATTTCAGGCTGGTCATAGTAAAAGTGCAGTGGAGACTATAAACCATTTTAACTTATTCAAGTAACTTTAACCAATCTGATTTATGATTCAATATTTGGATATAGATAAATATCTAACAAGGGCTGATCTTAGTAGATTGGTTTGGTCATGGAAAAGCACTCATATTATATTATCGGACAAGTGCTATAATGGTTGCCACAGTATCATTGACTATCAAACACTGCGGCGATTTCATTTCATTGTATCAAATAAAAACAATGTTTTACTGACTGAGATTTTATTGATTGCATTGAAAGGAAAAAAGGGAAGGAAAGGAATATAAAAATAATACACAATAATACTTACTTAATCATTAATAAAATAAATATTGATACTGAACTTTTTGTTGTTCATGTGTTGTACACTTTTCTTCTTTAACATTTGTGACTAATGCCACGGTTGTTGGGTTGTACTTTTTAATAAAAGAAAATTACGATTTACTTTCCTTTTGAAAACTCCACTAGGTTTAAGCTTTCTCCGCGATTTTTTTGCTTCCATTTTTCGTATTTAATATAATCAGACTTTACGTTAATATGGCGGCCAAGACGTTTTAAAGTCGAAACTTGACAAAATTGTGACTAGAAGGTTGATTAAAGTCAGGGCATGACATTAAATGGACATCATATATCTAATATAATATTCCTATTCCTTCTCCGTACATGCCGTTCGTCTCTGGAATTCGCTGCCAGCCGAGATACGCGATTGCCGCACAATTTCTCTTTTTAAAAAACGTTTAAAAGAATATTACTTATCTTCCTGTTCTTAACACTGTACCCTGTCTGTCTTTTGTTATTCACAACTATCTCTCGCTATATGTATTATTATACCTTTATGTATTTTATTTTATTTAAGTATGTTTAAGTATATGTATATAATTTTTTAGTTGATTTTCTTTATATTTCTGTTAAAATATTTATTGAAGTTACACACTGTCTGCCCTTCTCCGTGTTTATTTCCTCTCGCGGGCCAGCTGGTAGATATTCCAATGTGGAATAAGTTGTGCCCTTGTACATTTCTTCTCTGTATATGTTTTTCTATTAAAACCTTTGTGTGTACAGAATTATTAAATAAATAAATAAATATAAAGGTTATATTTAAGTCGTAAAGAAACAACAAAGTCATTTAAGTGTCTCAAATTGACTGTTGTAAAACAAAATAGGGATCGTTTTATAAACGTCACTGTAATACGTGTATACAACTGCTAAATTATATAAATATCATATAAAGGTTTTCCTAATACATAATTTAGTCAGTTGAAAACGTTTAATGGATTATAACGTTAGTATGACTATTAGGTCGTCTTAAAAACGTTTTAGATAAAACAGTAATAAACGTCGTGTAGTTTTGTCTTGCCGACGTTGCTATGACGAGTTTATTATGACTAATTCGTCGCACGACTAAATAGTTAAATTAAAGACGTCTATAAGACCTAGTAGTCATCTCATTACTATTATAACACTGCTATCCAACTTGATGTCGTACAAGTCAAGACTTATATGACGTTTTTGCTTGTTGGGGTGACAGACAGACAGACGGACAGCGGAGTTAGGGTCCCAATTTTACCCTTTGGGTACGGCACCCTAAAAACAAGAAAGAAAGTAATGGTTGAAAAATGGAAAATGAAGTATTTAGAAAAAATCGACCCGTCTCACAAACAGCTCCGATGGGACTCGAACCCACGACCTTTCGCTATCCGGGCGACTGCTCTAACCACTGAGCTACGGAGTCGTTACGAGAAGCGTTGAATTTATCAAATACTTCTTACACGCTGTATAGCCAGAGTTAATTTCATCAATGTGAAGATATTACTACCCCCACACGCGAAAGAAATACTTTTCCAGATATTTGACAATCGCTAAAGAAGAAATTAGGTTGTACTTACTATGGCAAGTTATTTAAATTTTTACTTTTTTGCATTCACAATGCAAATTTTATGGTTGAAAAATGGAAAATGAAGTAGAAAGATGGTTCGAGTCCCATCGGAGCTGGTTGTGAGACGGGTCGATTTTTTTTCTAAATACTTAAGTACTTCATTTTCCATTTTTCAACCATAAAATTAGCATTGTGAATGCAATAAAGTAAAAATTTTAATAAGAAAGCAATGGATGAAAAAGTTATCGCTAGCAAGTTATTTTTAAATTTTCAGTACGTCACTTTCTACTTGTAAAAGCAAAAACTACACAGCACACTCGACCACCGCACCACCGCGGGCGGGCGCTGCGAGCGAACTGACGCGATTGGAATGACGAATGACGATCACACACTGACGGTCAGTTTGGCGCGACGACGAGCGACGCGCCGTTGGATTTATGATAGCCACGGAAAATTGCGTGGCGCGTCCTCAGTTAAAACTCTGGAGTGACGATTCGACATTTACGATCAAATTTTGGATTGACGCCGGAGTTTTACGCCACAGTTTTAGGAAAATTTGACCGTCAATGGCCAGCTTATTGGATATTCGATACTCGAACGCTTTTCAGCTTTGGGAGAGTCTTAAACATCATGGCGCGTCTCTTTCATTCGTTTGACATTTAAAGCGACAGGACGATATGAGACGCTGCTGAGCAGCATTCAAGTATTCGGGGGCAGAAGTGTTTCTAGTAAACATATAGTTTTGCCAGTCACCTAAAGGCTTGCGGTCACTAGGCGCGCCGAGCAGAGTCACTAACTGGAGACGAACAATTCGGCGCGCAGCAGTTCGTCTCTAATGGACGCGGCTTCATAGAAATTATATAGCAGGCGACTTTCTGCGATTCAATTCGACTCTGCTCGGCGCGTCTAGGTGGACGCCACGCTTAACACTTGCTTGTTACATAAAAAAATTAAGGCGATACTCGGAAAAATCGTGCTGAAGCGAGATAGCAATGAGAAAACGACGCGCGCGGGAGCGAGACCGATTTTGCAGATTAGGCAAAAAAAAAAACACAAAATCACTTCGTATTAAAAACTATACTTAGCGATTTTTTAAAAATGGTTCTACACGATCCTAAACATTATTGGTGTCCACTAATTAAACCAATTTCCAATAGTATTTGTAACCCCATTTAAGAATAATCTTGAACTTTCGTATTTTTTAGAGGTCTTTTCGAAAATAAAAAGTGTCGAGGCAAAGTCATAAAATCGTGTTTCTGAAACTATACGAACCTAGATAAAGGTATGAAGAAATATATATCTTATTACCAGATTTGTAACAACTGTAACCGTAACTTATTTTAATTTTTAGTTTTTTGCATTCACAATGCAATTTTTATTACTGAAAAATAATATATTTATATTTTTCCAAATACTTCATTTTCCATTTTTCAACTGTAACCGTCCTATAGTTTTAAATCAAAAAGTCCATATTTTTCCGAGTAGCGCCTTAAAATCTGGATATTAACTGCCGCACTCAGAGACGCCAGTTAAATTTAATTGGCATTATCGTTCCTACTTTATTCAATATTGGACATAAAAAAGAGACAGAAATTTGACAAATTCAAATCAAAGTTAATTGGCGTCTCTAAGAGCGGCAGGAAAAGGATTTAATTTATATTTAAAAAAAACTTTTGTAATTGAACAGGGCTCAATCAGAAAATAAGGCAATTAAACTAGTTTTCCCAACACCTTCGAAAAGCAAAGGAAAAGGCAAACTGAGGCAGTCTCGTCTGAACCTTGTCAGTGTCAAATCGGATAGCTACGTAGACCTCACCAGCTCACCGGAACTAATGACACGAAGCTCTCAAAACGATATCAAGGTAAAAAAATAAAATATATTAAGAGTAGCTGCTGTTTGCTGATTTACGCGCGTGGTACCCGTTTCCGTGGGAATATTGGGAATAAAAGTAGCCTTTGTGCTATTCCAGCCTATAATCTATCACTGTTCCTAATTTCATCCAAATCAATTTAGCCTTTCTGCTGTGATTAAGTAACAATCACCCAAACTTTTGCATTTATAGGTAATATTAGTAAGATTACCGTTAGGTAAAATAAAAGGGAATTAGAAAATGGAAAAATTATTCTCATACTTTTCAACCTGCATAGCATTTATTTTTCCCATCAGTTAAGTATCTCAACTCCAACAGAATTTATCAGAGTTAGTTTAAATATTCAGGCACTATTGCATTTAAAATATTAGCACCAATTGTGAACCTAATAACCCTTGAAATATATGCAAAGAAACTTATTTTATTGATTTATTAACTGTTCGCATATAAGCATCTTTGCATGACCACAGAATATATAATAGTACTATACGACTTTAGCTAAAGTAGGTATTTGAGTCAAAATATGTTAAAGCGGGTCCAGCCGACCTAGCATGAGCGGCTTTTAAGCATAGTTTACATTAGTCGAGCAGCTCGGCCCAGTGAACTGGGCAGAGTAACTGAGGTACTACTCGACTCGGCTTCCACCGTTTACATTGGTCAAGTAATTGGGCTCAGCAGTGTTGCCAGATGTACGATTTAAATCGTATTTGTACGATTATTTACAACATTGTACGATCGCAAATTTTCAGAAAATTTTGGATTTTGTATGAAGTACGATTATTATACATATATTATATACTTAAACATATTTTTTTATGTTTAATGTACGATTCTCGATTTTTCGCACCTGGCAACCCTGGCCCAGGAAACAACTCGGCCGAGCAACTATGTTCGGTGCGAGACCACTCGACTCGCTCAGTACTCGGCCCAGTTTACTCGCCCTATCGTTTACATTGGTCGAGTTAGCCTGCTTTTTAACCCTTTCTACTCGACTCGGCCGTCTACTCGACCAATGTAAACTATGCCTTATCACGCGATATGATATGGTAAGTACGGCATGCCGTCTTGCTTACACCTTAGTGGGGTAAGCAAGACAACTTGCCGTACCATGTCATATCGCGCGATAAAAGCCGCTCATGCTAGGCCGGCAGATGTATCACTTGTCAAATACGATTACCGTATCGCCGACCGCGTATTTGGACTGGGCGGTGGCGACGCGTATCAAGACTGCGTATCATATCCCGTCCAAATATGCGATCATGATACGGATAAGGTAATCGGATCGTGCAAGTTATACTTACATAGCTGGCCCTTCTTTACTCATTCTTTGCTTTTATATCTTTAGCCGTTAGCCCAGATGTTAGTGAAGAAGGAATCCACAGACAACGACGAGACGATACTACCGTCTCCGACCAGTGGCCCACCGAAATATCCATCACTGTAAGTATTTATTATGATTTACTAGCTGTGCACTCGGTTTTATTCGCGTGGTTTCCGTTCCCATCAGAACTAGGTTAGGTTTGGTTGGTGGTAGGGCTTGTTCAAAGTCTGCCTGTTCACAGATGACTAAATAGTTACTACGTAACAAACAGATAAATGACTCCAAAGAAAATTTTCAATACCTAACGCGATAATAGCATAGTGCATTTTTGTAGGCGGCAGAAAAAGAAGGCTATAAAGCCCCCAGTACAGGATGGCCGATCATGTTGGCCGACCATGATGGGCAATCGTGTACAGGGCTGGTTTGTACTGTACCTGTACTGGGGGCTTTAGACTATTGCCACAAAGTAAGTACGCGGCGCGTTGTGCTATTGCTTCGCAGCTGCGCGAGACTACATGACTTTAGTAAAGTCACTATTGCCAGGCCTATTTCACTCCCCGTGTCGTCGGCTCGAAAACGCGGCGGCAACGCCAGCGTTGTAAATCCATAGAAATTAGGTCCGCAAAAGAGCTAGAATATATGCGATAGAAAGAGATGCAACGACAACGAGTGGCCGTTCGTAATTTGCCTGCGCCGTACAAGCTGAATTCTACTCTATTGCGTTATAGTTAGAGTTGCTATTTATTTAAATGACTTAGCGGAGTGAACTATCTGTTACATAGTAACTATTTAGTAATCAGTGCTATTGCTTCGCAGCTGCGCGAGACTACATTTGCTACTTCAAGTGATCTGTGGACTACATGAATGACGTCAGATCAGAACGAGACGCAATCGGACAAGGGTGTTAATTTTTATACAGTGTTCCAATGCCGTGTTCTTTTGTTTTTAGTTTATTTTTCCACATCCTAATTTTGGCGGGGTTTTGTGGCGTCATTTAGTTTCGGTTCGGTAAGGTGGACATTTTTTTTTTTATATAAAAAATTAATTAATTAATCGCAAATTGCTTCTAGTGGACTTTGTGACTCAAGATAGGTGTGGTTTTGCGCCCCAAGTGTCCACGCACCGGACGATGTGTGGAATGATTATAAATTATGCTATCTCGGTAAAGTGATGCCGAGTGATTTATTGTACTTAGGTATTACCTCAGCAAGAATTACCGAGAAGGCTGACTCGACAATACTTGACGCCAAATACTCCAAGAAGCATTGGAATGTAATGTAACACATCTAGCTATTATACATTCTTATGAAAAACATAATATTATTTAAGAATTGGCAGTATGGCTTAATGTCTTCGCCTGTCCTACGAAAGGCCGATTTTTTTTACTACTACGACTAAAATAATGTGCCAAATGAAGTAGAAGTGAGAAATAAAGTAAGGCGCTCCGTACGATCAGATTGCTATCCCCGCGTAAAACTCCCATGAGCATAGAGAAGTGTTAGGTTAGCAAGAAAAGAATGAAAATAGGCAAGAAAAAATACTTAAGACATATTATTCAAGACTAATGATAAGGCAGTATGGTCTCAGACCCTAGCCTGTTCCTTTAGGAACGAATAAAAATAACTATTATGACTAATTTTGGCGCCTTTTTCTCCTTTTTGTCATTCGACTTGTTACTTGTTATTCTGAGTTTACCCTTTTATTTGTAAATAATACAATTTATTCGAGATTATTATTGCTGCAATTCCTTTCCGGTACAGCATTCTTTATTAATCATATAGAAAAGACATTTGCCGCAATCTGCTAACATAAATCAGTAGAATTTTCGACTAATTAAATGCATTGCGAATGTCAAACAATATTACAAAGAAATGGGTAAGTAGTGAATTAAATTCCCTGGCTGTATGAAGTAATATATTTTTTACAGATTAAAGAATGCAACAAATAGTCCTTTCAAAAAACCTCTATTATCTTTGAAGACGAAGTCGGAAATCAAACCAGTATTTAACGGTGAAAACCTTGAAAACAGTCTGGTGAATGGAACTGAAGAGTGTCACCATGAAGCCTCAATCAATTTGTTGAATCCGAGGTATGTCTTTTTTTATCCACAACGGGGTAGCATAGCACTTAGCCTTCATCACACCTGATGTTAAGTGGTGATAAGGCTGAAGATGGAAGCGCACTACTCCCGGAATCCTCAATCACTGAGGAACTGGCTATCTTATCTCTTACTGCCGGAACACAATAATGCTGAAAACATCATTGTTATGGCGACAGACTTAGATAAGATGGTGGTAGCTAGCCAGGCGGACTAAGAACAAGTCCTACCACCAACCAAACCGAATACAATATGTACCCTCACTGGGAATCGAACCCGGGACCTCTTGGTCTGAAATCGGTGGTGTGAACCACTAGACCACAAAGGCGGTTAAAACTATATTTTGCTTTAATTTATTATTATTATTTATAGGGGGGACGCCAGCGAAGTTAGATATTAGAAACTTGCCTTTCTTATGGATGTTAAGAGAGTAACTTCAAATTTCAGAATCCCTAAATGCACAAAAGAAAATTCACCCATAAAAGACCAGTCCTTTGATTACGACGAAACCAGCTTCGAGATTCCATCCAGTCTGTCTATACTGCGGCAGGTCCTTATGATGAGGTAAGTGTTATACCGAATTCGTACTCGAGCGGAAATTATAATTAAAAACCAACAAAAACACGCTATAAGTAATAGCAAACCGAACTAAAAAGTAGAAAATAAGATCTATTATTATACTAACACCCAAACCAGGGGGGCTACTGGCAAAAAAATATGGATACCTATGGGCTTAATTTGTAACTTGAAGCCCATATTATGACCATATAAGGCCAAATATGAGCTTCAAATGTCAAATGAAACCCATGTCCATACCCATATTTTTTTGTCGGTACGGGGGCAGACGACTACCACAGATTACTAAATAGTTACTATGTAACAGATAGTTCACTCCGCTACGTCATTTAAATAAATAGCAACTCTAACTGTAACGCAATAAAGTAGAATTCAGCTTGTACGGCGCAAATTACGAAAGGCCACTCGTTGCATCTCTTTCTATCGCATATATTCTAGCTCTTTTGCGGACCTAATTTATATGGATTTACACCGCCGGCGTTGCCGCCGCGTTTTCGAGCCGACACGGGGAGTGAAATAGGCCTGCTACTACTTTGAATCAGATGTGCTGTGCAGCCCTACCGCCTATGGCACGATGCGTCGTAATCGTATTTAGTCCGACGGTGCTTATATAGGGGCGGTAGCCACCATGGTTTTATCTTAGAATAATTGGGTATTTGACTGAAATTTTTTTATTGACTTAAAATGTTCATCTGTAGCAACACAACATAGGTATTTATTTTCAAATATCTTGCATATTTTCAGCGAAATAGAGCATCAAACTTACTAATTAGACAAGGAGAGCGCTATAGAAACGTGACGTCACGTTTCTATAGCGCCATACTCTCGCCATAGAAAATTTCGTTTTAGAAAGAGATAGCTAGAGTCACAATTAAGTAAATCATAATTCGCTTGTTATACATACTTCGCCATACATACTTATTGTTATTTTTTCTTATTTGTTATTCAATAATGTTATATTTTCGCGTGTCATAATTAAATATCTACATTTCAACAACAAACAAACACCCAATTACGTATAGAAAGATAGTCTTCATACAAGCGCTCTGTCAATAGTGAAGCACTAAACCGATTCACACTTTCGTGACGATTACTCGTTTGCGCTCGGCAACACGCACACGTACACTTGTAACTCCGTAATGTACATTGAAAACTCGGCGTTTGGAGCCATAAGGTGCTTCAAAATGGGCGCGTGGATTTGTTTTCTATACGTTATTATTCTAAGGGTTTTATATGATACTAGCGGCCGCCCGCGGTTTCACCCGCGTGGTTCCCGTTCCCGTGGGAATATCAGGATAAAAAGTACCCTATGTTTTATTCCAGGCTACTATAATCTATCTCTGTTGCAAATTTCACCTAGATCCTTTCAGTAGTTTTTGCGTGAAAGAGTAACAAACATCCATACTCACAAACTTTCGCATTTTTAATAAACTACACAACGTTATCCCGAGGAAATGTGATATTTTTCCGGGATAAAAAGTAGCCTAAGTTACTACTTAGAACATCAGCTACCTGCTAGTGAAAGTCCCGTCAAAATCGGTCCAGCCGTTTCAGTTGTAGTAAAAGCGGTTATTTTAATGTTGTAACTGTTTGTAAACAGACACTCCAATTGTATTTATTTGTATAGATTTATTTAATTTGTTTCCCCATTCCATTTTGTGGAGGGTGGAGCGAGCTCAAAGAGTTGTACTGAAGGTTGGCGCTTCACTTTCATTTCTTTGCCCTACAACAGAAGTCTATAAACTCTGGGAAGTGCTCACGGTTAGGCAACTTTTTATTCGGTCAATTATCCTCCGTCAGCATGTCCAACTTCACTACGACCCAAAAGCAAGGGTTCTGTGTGTCCATACCGTCCGTTAAAGACCAAGTTTTCAAATAGATTTTATTGTTTCTTGGGTGGATATCTTTATAATAAAACTAGCGGCCGCCCGCGGTTTCACCCGCGTGGCTCCCGTTCCCGTGGGAATATCGGGATAAAAAGTACATATAAACCTTCCTCTTGAATCACTCTATCTATTAAAAAAAAACGCATCAAAATCCGTTGCGTAGTTTCAAAGATTTAAGCATACAAAGGGACATAGGGACAGAGAAAGCGACTTTGTTTTATACTATGTAGTGATTAACTCAAAGCTCTCGCTATACTCCATGACAGGTAGGACTTGCAAATTATAACTTACCGCATGGCTTCTGAACCTCACGTATGACGAAACAGAGAGCCTATTGATACCCACAGTTTAGCTGTTTATATGCCGACGCAATCGCTTTTTGACTTTTACATATTATGCAGACACAAATATATACATATAAAATTTACACACATACATACATACACACACACACCCACACAAATACATACACACACTACTCACACTCACGCAAATATGCATTGTATTAGTTTGTTTTTTTATTTTCACTTAGAATGTATAATTTTTATTTTTCTTGTCATCCTATCGTAACGTAAGTCTTATATAAAGAAAGGAACAAACTTTTCTCGTTTAAGTATAAAACTAGTATGTCAGATGAGACATCTCGCAGAAGCTTGTCCGAGGTAATGGGAGCCTGATGGCCTGTAACTCAGATTTTTATCTAGCTCAGGTATCAGTCTCTCACAAACTTAATTTATTGTAATAAGTAATGAATGATCTGTGTCTTATAGAATAAGTGTTAATAATAATGTAAGTTTGTGATGAGAGAAATAAACGTTTATTATTATTATATTATTATTATTTTAGTTGATGTTTCCCTACAGCCCCAGTAAGCGCCCTCTAGCTGAGAACAAGAACGCGCTGAACGTTCCTCCGTCCGCCGCAGACTCCAGCATGTCGTTGCTGCAGCCCGCCACCGCCAACCCTGAACCACCACCTCAGAGCGATGTTAAACGGTAACACTAACACTACACTTTTACAGTGCCACAATCTTTTCTGTTCCGGAGACAGCGAGGCTACGTACGTTTTTTTTTTTTTGTAGCAATTTAATCGGCCTTGACTTCTAAGGACTTCAGCTGCCAGCAGAGTTATGGTTGAACATCGACTTGACAGCAAAATGACATTAAAAAAAACGTTAGTTTCACATTTTGGCCACCGGAACAGAAAATATTGTGACACTGTACTTAGTACTTTATGTCAGTCGTAGCAGACGCCCTCTAGCGGAAAACAAGATAGAACTGAACGTTCCTCCGTCCGCCGCAGACTCCAGCATGTCGCTGCTACAGCCCGCCCTCGCCAACCCTGAACTACCACCTCAGAGCGATGTTAAACGGTAACACTAGATCACTACACTACCACTTAGATTTTTCGCCAGATAAGTCTGCGCGCGGTAAAAATCGAATAAGTACTAATGTTTTCTATAACCTTAGAACAAAAAATGTACTGTAACGAGCGCGAAAAACGCCCCAGTCACGCGCAGAGTTATCTGACACGCATTCTAGTACTTTGTCAGTCGTAGCAGGCGTCCTCTAACAGAGAACAAAAACGAACTGAACGTTCCTCCGACCGCCGCAGAACGATGTATAACGGTATCACTACTTACACTATTACTTAGTACTTTGTATCAGTCGTAGCAAACGCCCTCTAGCGGAGAACAAGATAGAACTGAACGTTCCTCCGTCCGCCGCAGACTCCAGCACGTCGCTGCTACAGCCCGCCACCGCCAACCCTGAACCACCGCCACAGAGCGATGTTAAACGGTATCACTACACTATCCTTGAAGAGGAATTTACAACTACTACTATTACCAAACTGAATGAGTATATTTTGTTGCTATTAAATAAATAGTGAATGGCGAACTTAATTAGTAGACAAAGGGGGGGTGGGGGGGGCAATGGGGGCGAATGCTTCTTTCTTTTTCTTTTACGCAAAATTGAAGACAGTTTGAAGATTTTCATTGCACGCGAGTGTAGGTTATAATGATAGGTTTTTAATGATTTCTTTTGACTAATTTAGCATGTTTATTTGTTTTGCGTAGTCTCAGAAGGATTACTCTATTCAGAATCGATAAAAAACATAATCCATAAAAATAGCCATGTAAAAGTTTTTTTTATTTGCGAAAAAGGGTATTTGGTATTGTTTATTTAAAAAAAAAACACAATTTTTTTTTTAGTTTTTATGTTTTACAATTAAAATAAATTTGTCACTTAACATATACAAAAATAATCAAATGCATTACTATTATAGTTCTTATTCTATAAAATTTCCAATTATGATAAAAAAGACCGGCGCTTCTGGAGGATGCGCGTGGTGGCGTGTGAGGCGGGTCGTAACGTTCCCTAAAATATGGTTGAGCGAAGGGATGGCTGGTTCATGCGTCATGCTCGTGAACGGGTGCTGCCAGTGGGAATGGGTCTGCTCTTATCTGCTTGCCTTAAAATGTGTTTTCTTTTGTTTTTATTCATTTTATTAAGAATTACATTTGAAACATGTATGGCGCAACTTGCAGTATATAGTAGAATTGTCTTTTGTTTTTAACTAATACTAAAGCTTTAAGTAGAGTTCCTATAAGTAATTGAAAATTGTTCACCGCTATGATCATTAGTTCGCCTATACTTAACTGTATTTATCATAACCCATTGTGTAATTGTGATGGAAACTGACCTTAGTCTTACCATGTTAAGGTCATTTTTCAATTTGACGACTCTGTATGAAATAAAACAGGGAGAAAAAAACAACCCTTGCCCCCTTATTACAAAACGTGGACTAAAATAGTCCTGGTTTAAAACTGGTACTAAACTGGTGCTGTCACTTTCATTTTCCAAATGAAAGACAGAATTAGCATGAATTTTAAACCAGGTTTAACTTTAGTCCACGTTTTGTAATAAGGGGGTTGGAGTTTCTTGCCGGTTCTTCTCCAAGGCCTCCCGCTGTAGGGTTTGCGAACCGATGGCGTAGCTTCTATGACGTTGACAAGTATTGCACTTAAATAACAATCTAAATTGAATAAACAAATTTGAATCTTGAATCTTATAAAATGGCCGGCTGTCAAAGTGTTAAACTGTCAGCCGAACTGACCATCTAGTTTATCCGGACTTGTTTTGAATATCAAAGCTGGACATCCTAAAAAAAACCAAGGATTTCTTATTGAGGATGCCTTAATTCTAAAATTAAAACCATATTTTCGATCCGGACGCCTGGCGACCTCGTCCAGAACAACACGCGAATCGTGTTACTTTGTTCTCTATGTTTGAGTTGTTTCAGTAGAGAGAGCTACCTATATGAAATCCTGGTGAATTCGACCTTTCTGGACAAGCTATTTATGGAAACTAAAAAAGTGTCAAATAGAAAATTCAGTACGGCAATAAAAATTAAACAATGACTTGATCTGAGCGTCCAAACCCACCAAATATATCTGAATATTTGGCAAAAATCAACCTTATCTCGAGGCGTAAAGGTGCATTTTCATTGGTTGTTTGGGAATAAATGACAACAAATGAAAGTAAACCTTAAAGTATTGTGCTAAGAGTGATTTTTGTCAAATGTTCAGATATTTTTGGTAGGTTTGGACACTCAGATCATTATGACGCTGACTGAACCTATAAACAAGGATTGGTTAATTTTCAGAAAAACGCCTGATGAAACTATATACAAAGAGCCAGCGCCGAGGAAAAAGGCGGGAAAACGAGCGCTCCCTGGGTGGAGCTGTGATGAGTGCAAAAATGTAAGATTTTTCTATCTCCATACAACAACTTTCATATCCATGACTCTTATCCCCTCTCCTACCATATCCATAACAAGCGAAACTATTCATTTTCATTGTTTTTATAAGCTAAACTAGCTGACCCAGCGCGACTTCGTTCCCGTGGCCCTACCCCCTACTCCACCCTACCCTACCCGTACTCTACCCCTACCCTACCCTACGCCTACCCAACCCTACCCCTACCCTCCCTACCCCTACCCTACCTTACCCTACCCTACCCTACCGTTACCCTACCCTACTTCTACTCTACCCCTACTTACCCCTCCTTCCCCTATTTTCTCACCGTTAAAACCTTCCTTGGACTTCTACGAACATTTCAAGATCAAAATTAGCCAAATCGGTCCAGCCGTTCACGCGTGATGTCGTGACCAAGGGAAATAGGGATTTGATCTCTTTCAGGGATAAGTCCACCTTTGCCAAACATACTTATACATTGTAAACTGTAATATTTAATTTGTGCAATAAAGAATATAATAAAAAAAAAGGGATTCATTTTTATATTAATAGATAAATAAAATAAATACTTAAATATTTTCTTACAATCACACCAATTATCTAAGCCCATAGTAAATTTCTTAAGAAACTGTGTCTCTGTGAACTTGATAAGGGATATACTTAAATAACTTTTTGTTTGTAAATACATATTTAATATATAGGTACTTACATAGAAAACACCCAGACCAAGACAAATAGACATGTTCATGCACACAAATATTCGTCTAGTTCGGGAATCGAACCGAGACCTCTTGCGCAGAAGTAGTTTACCCCTGCGCCAAATCGGTCGTTTTTGCTCATCACTACCTCATCAATATTCCGACCACATCATGGTCATTATGGGATCTAATGCCCAAGTTACTCCTTAACATGTTAATACAAACTTCAGCCATTATTTTTAACTTCTTTCAATATAAAATTAACCTTTCTCCCCACCAGTTCTACGACGAACTATACCAAAACGATCCCGTAATGCTCGAGAAGAAGATGAACGAATGCTCGCGTCACCGCGGCCGGCACAACCCGCAGCGGCCCAAGACGCCCGACGGGTACTGGAACCCGCGCTGGGACGTCCCTACAGACACTGAGGAGTTCAACCGGAGGAACAACGCTATATAATTGTATAAAAAAAAATTAAAAAAAAAAGTTAATGTAAAATTAAAAATATAGTTAGTCAGAAGATAGGTAGGTAGACAGGTAGGTTACTTACATAGTAGACTAATTTGTTTTAAGCATACCTAAAGCTCATCTCACTCTGGCGCAGAGTCGAAGCGTTATCTGTAACTTCTCATAGCAAATTCCCCCTTATATCCACAATTGAATGCTGAGCCTAAAGGAGCTCATAAAATAAAACACTCTTCCAATAATTAAAAAATCTGAACTTCAAATCGCAAATCGCAAAAAACCTTTTGAAGATAGGTTAGTAGACTACTTAATTCGTTTAAGCATTAAGAAGCTCAAAACGAAACAATCACTATTGGATACTATGGAAAACGAAGATATGAAAAACAGATAATTTTAGGTAATATTGAGTCTCTATGGGGGGCAAGCTCCTCTCGCCTACTCCCTCCTGACGACAGACACCCTTAGTTAGAATTATAAATTAGCCTTATTTTTATGAATGTCCTACTTATCAAATAAGTTTGGAAATGGTAAATACTTTAGCCCCTAACTTTTTTAACTCTATTTAGTTTATTTAATTAGAGCTGTTTCTGCCTCAGCTGAGAAAATACCTACCTACTATGTCCTTTGTACTATTATACATATATATAAGAGACAGCACAGAATATATTATATTCTGTGCTATGTCTCTTGACTAGTACTTAATTACTCGAATATCTATCGCGATCGCTTTCAGTTTGATAGATTTGTACAACCATTGCTGCAGTAATACAAATATTTTTTTCAACTGCCTTCAGCAACAAGTGATGGATGTCAAACTGAAAGTGATCGCGATAGAAATTGAGTTACACAAATTGTGTGATCCTCTGTGGCCGGACCACATATCAGTACCCAGATGCTATATAGTGCAATAACAGCTACCTGTAGTCTACTTTCATAGGAATGTATTAAAATTAAAAGTACCTCAACAGATAATGAAATATTCAGTAGCTTTTGTGGTCCGGCTGCAAAGCAGTGCTCTCTGGCCGGACCACCTCGAATTCAGAAAAGTGTGATGCACTTTCCATGAAACTAATACCTCAAAAGAAGCTACTTAAAGAGTACCTTCCATACATACAAGTGTGGTACGATAGAAGTCATTGGTTCCGAAGTTACTAGTCGTAGATTGTGGTCCGGCTGGAGAGTATACTCTGCAGCAAGTCATTTTGATAATTTTAAACATCAACTATGCGTGAATCTATTTAAACATAATCTACCTTTTCTCTACCTCTCGTTGCTACTATTTTTTCTCTCGTGAAGCTATTAATTTGTTTGATTATCCGCAAAATATGTGGCGCGGCTAGGGAGAACTACTTTTGCGCGAATAAAAAGAAATTTGACTTTTTCTTCATAACAACCAATACTGCATAAAAAGTACTTTATAAAAAAACCTTGACTTCATTTAAAATCTTTTGTTTAAAGTACCACTAACGATTTACATTAAGTAATTATTAAGGAGCATTATTAAGGAGAATGGGCAAGAATAAGTTCACCTGTTAGGTATTACTTACCTATTTTATAATAATTAATAGGTGAATGTTCAGGTAAATAAAGACCAAATAAATACTTATAACAAATCATATATCCCTTAACCAAATGGACTCCCATTACTTATGTATCACTTATGTACTAATAAAAAAAACAAAAATTCGTCTTCTTATTGACTAGGTATAATTTATAAAAATCAGACTAAAATATATCTTATTCTTTTTTCTTATTAACTATAAAAAAAAACAAAAATATATCTTAAATTTCTATACTCAAGTGTCTTACTTACAGTATTGTAAAGGACAATGATCGTTGATCGTTTGAATCGTTTGAATTCCTTATGTCATACGATTTTTAAAACGAAACTAATCAATTGCAAAACAACAATTTAATTGTAAAAAAAGTATATAATACAATCCATAAAAAAATTCTTAAAATTTTCATTCAAAAAAATTAAACAGAAAATAATGTTCATCAAAACGTATGACATCTCATACAAATTTGCCCATTGCCCTTTTTGGAGCAAAAGGTGGCCAAAACCGGCACAGTGGCCAAAACCGAGGCTTCCGCTCTACTTTAAGAGAGCAACAAAATCCGATATAGATGTAACCCATAATATTTATGGAGATGGTTAACTGCCTGCCGAAACGGTAAAAGATACAGAGGTGGTGCTTTGACTAAAATAATGTACACCCTAGGCAAGTGCAATAAAAAAATGGAATGGAAATGAAAATTTTAAAAACCCTCGAGAAAAATATCAAATAAGTAAGTAATAAAATTTCTCTCTCTGTCGGGGGACTCCCAATGTATAATACACCCTTTCAGTACTTCTCTTTTTGTAGTCCCCCGAATGAGAGAGAAATTGACTTTTTTTTCTCGGGGTTTTTAAAATTTTCATTTTTTTTGCTATATTTCTTTCGTAATAGTAAAAGAGATGTAAAATTTTATGCCAAGACCCCGAACACGTACTTACGTAAAAAAATATAAAATATGTGTCTTTCGTTGAAATAGGTTACACTTAAAAATATACGTTATCGTTTTAAGTGTGTACAAATAAAATAAAGAAACATAGTTTTGCAACTTGAGATGTCGTCTGCTAAAAATCGAAAAGTTAAAACTAGAGTCCGTGCCAGATAACTCGGCGCGCGACTAGGGTGTTTTTGGCGCTTTTTACTGTACAATGTCTTGTTCTAAGGTTATGGTAAAAGATTAGTATTCGATTTTGACCGCGCGCAGACGCAGTCTACCAACTGTCGACACTAAATGACATTTATCCTACAAACTTATCTGACCCAGTTAATTTATTTAAGAGGCCTCCCCATACATGGAACTGAAACTGAAAAATATTGTTTTAATCAAACATATTCGTGTAGGATGTCTATAGAGAGGTCTTTAAAAACCGCCTTCAAAAAAAGACATAAAAAAAGTAAGAAATAAACCCTTACCAAATAACGTAAGTACTTTGAATTCGGGCGTGAAACATGTAGGTACAATTTTTTGTTGTTTTTGTTAAAACTTCAAAGTACTTACCTTATTTGGTGAGGGGTTATTTACTTTTTTGATGTCTTTTTTTGAAGACGGTTTTTTTATTATTTTAATTTTACTCTTTTTAGTGCATCATGCAGGCAATTTACGTGTATTATGGTAAATAGGTGTGTGATCAAATTGAGAACCTCCTTTTTTGAAGTCGGTTAAAATACCTTAAGGTATCCCCTTTTCAAAAACCGCAAAATATGTAACTTTGTCATTCATACAAACTCTATGAAAAACAAAGTTGTATTTTGCTGACGAGAAATGGTTGTTATTGAAATTTTTAAATTTTGTGCACAGTGCCTATAATGGAAGATGCCACTACTGCTGCAAAAATGCCTAACACAGCAATAATAAAATTTGTACAGGAAAATGGACAAATTGGACAAAATATTGTAGCCCTTTAGGCTATATGTCATTGGAAAGCAACCAATTAGAGAAACATTTCTTTGTATGACGACGATTCTGAAATTCACTTAGAAAAAAAGCTAATTATAGATTTGGCTTCAAAGTATTTTTTTTTTCAATTAAAGTTATTTTTTGTATATTGTCAGCTATTTTTAGAAAACTTGGCAAGAAAAACCATGAACATATCTTAAATACCATGTAAATAATAATATAAACCAAAATAACGTCACTGTGCCATTGGTGCATTATAACTCAATGCATTGTGCATGCTTGCAGTGAACGCACTCCGCCACCAGTGGAGGTATTCCAGTTACGGCACCACTTTGAACCGCACCATTTGAACGGCACCAAAAGCAATCCCATTAGTGCCTAAAATATTATTAAAGCATTCCTGTTACGGCACCAGTGGTTAGAGGCGTAGTAGAGCTGTTACCTAACTAAAAAATAACGATAACTCCGTTTAGTTTTTTTATTATTTTTAAAGACTTTATTTGAAGTAGGTATTCTAGTAACGGTTTAAAGTACAAGAACAATGTAGCTTTGCAAATTATCGTTTGAATTCTAAAGTACCAGGATAACATAGCTATGGAGGAGGTAGTTATAGTGTATAGGTTTTTTATAACCCCTGACGCAGCGCAAACAGAGGTGTTATAAGTTTGAGGTCTATGTCTGTCTGTACGTATATTCGTAGTGCCTAAACGGATAGGCGATTTCATTGCGATTTTTTTTTATTTAAAGCTATATTAATCGAGATGGTTTTTAGCCACGTTTGATGAAAATCCATCCGGTCATTTATGGAGATGGTCAACTGCCTGCCGAAACGGAAAAAGATACAGACGTGGTGCTTTGACTAAAATTATGTACACCCTGTGCAAATTTAGATGGCAATAAAAAAAACAAAATGGCGGCAAAAAAATGGCCGCCGAAAATTATTTGTTTGGCTAAAATTAGCGATTTCAATGCGGTTTTTTTAATTTTATGTGTCATTTAAAAAGGCTGAAATAATAATAAAATTTTAAAAACCCCCGACAAAAAAAGTCTTATAATAAGTCAGAAAACAAGTAACTTTTTATGTCTGCATAAATAGTTAATATATTTTGAATAAGTATTTATCTTTAAGAGTTAATTATTGTGTTCATAAACCCAATCGCTGTGTGGTGAAATAAATCAAATTAAAAGTAGGTAACTATCAAACTGGTCGTATGTTTAGTAACTGTGTCTTAACTAGGCTGCTAAAGACTGATTTTCATAGATAGTAGAGCCAAACATATACTATCAAAAACCAGATTTTAACTATTTATGTCTGCATAAATACCTAGTTAAAATCTTATTTTTTATTTTTAACCGAAAAAATATATCCTAATTCAATCGGAAATTTAATCCTTGTATTTACTAAACTAACGAGGTTTTATCAATGTTTTTCTAAAATAATAATTTATTGTTACGACTGGTTAGAAAAAAATCCAATGTACTATAACTACCTCCTCTATAGCTATGTTATCCTAGTACTTTAGAATCGAAACAATAATCTGGACAGCTACATTGTACTTTATACTTAACAATGTATTATTCTGTTGTTACTAGAATAACTACTTCAAATAATGTCTTCAAAAATAATAAAGAACTGAACTGATTTATCGATGTTTTTAGTGAACACCTCTATTTTAAACCATTGGTGCCGTAACGGGAATGCTTTAATAATATTTTAAATTCATTTTTCGAACGGCACCAAATGGTGCCGTAATGGGAATGCTTTTGGTGCCGTTCAAATGGTGCGGTTCAAAGTGGTGCAGTAACTGGAATACCTCATGAAGTGTGTTCGAACATTTTTGCCCATTCTCCTTAATAATGCTCCTTAATAATTACTTCCTGTAAATCGTTAGTGGTACTTTAAACAAAAGATTTTAAATGAAGTAAAGGTTTTTTTATAAAGTACTTTTTATGCAGTATTGGTTGTTATGAAGAAAAAGTCAAATTTCTTTTTATTCGCGCAAAAGTAGTTCTCCCTAGCCGCGCCACATATTTTGCGGATAATCAAACAAATTAATAGCTTCACGAGAGAAAAAATAGTAGCAAAGAGAGGTAGAGAAAAGGTAGATTATGTTTAAATAGATTCACGCATAGTTGATGTTTAAAATTATCAAAATGACTTGCTGCAGAGTATACTCTCCAGCCGGACCACAATCTACGACTAGTAACTTCGGAACCAATGACTTCTATCGTACCACACTTGTATGTATGGAAGGTACTCTTTAAGTAGCTTCTTTTGAGGTATTAGTTTCTTGGAAAGTGCATCACACTTTTCTGAATTCGAGGTGGTCCGGCCAGAGAGCACTGCTTTGCAGCCGGACCACAAAAGCTACTGAATATTTCATTATCTGTTGAGGTACTTTTAATTTTAATACATTCCTATGAAAGTAGACTACAGGTAGCTGTTATTGCACTATATAGCATCTGGGTACTGATATGTGGTCCGGCCACAGAGGATCACACACACAAATTGTGTACACACGGCGGCACATCAGACTATACATGTTGACCTTGAGACCGCCTTTATGCCCTACGTAATAAAAGCTGTTATCGCAGTTCAGCTGTTTAACATGATGTGCTGTCGAGTGTACATAACACAAACTTGACTACTGCTACACTTTTCGAGCGCTAACGCGTAGCATACAATTTAACTATTTTCTCATACATTTCTTACATATGATTAATTGCCGTTGTACATACACATACATACATTATATATATATTACATACTCATACATACGACGTGTTGCACTACCCTTATTTGTTCACCTGTTGTTTGTTACGTTAAATAAGTGCCTAAGTTGCATTACAGTATTAAAACAATATTCGTGATAAATGAGTGCATATTTATACTCAGTTTAATTAATAACCATAGAATTCATTACTAAAACATTCCTCAACTTCTTTTATAGTACCTACAACATAGTTTGTTTTTTAAACATTCTTTCATTATAGTGTTAAGTTTCACGCGTCGTCGATCGTACTTGTGGATGATGTCATATAACGGAACCAACGCACTACGCTCTTAATATTCTGTGATAATTATATATGATTTAGCGGATGTATGTATTCTTAATTAGAGTATATTAAATTAAGAATTTTTATAAGTATATTTTGTGAGTATAAAAGGCAGTCGTGAATAAATGGATATTTAAAATCTGTTGTTTTTTTTTAATTCTGCTGTTAGCCATCAACTATTAACCATATTAAGCCACTTCAATGTAAACGACATTTAATTTTAAGGTATTGAGGCCGATAGCTGTTGAGCCCATGTATAGAAGTGTACCTATTCACATTCTGTAGGTAACCAATATATCTACATAGTATAAAACAAAGTCGCTTACCGCCGCCGTACCGTAGTCGTCGTCGTCTGTATGCTTTGAAGGTATTTTTAAACTACGCAACAGATTTTAATGCGGTCTAAATCAAATCAAGAGGTATTTAAGTATGCATATTGCACCGGTGAGAAGTCGGGGCCAGTCGCTAGTTGTATAAAATGTTTGATTGTGTTGTGGCTTCAGAATATATATTACTAGCAGATCCTCGCGGTTTTACCCGCGTGGTACCCTTTCCCGTGGGAATATCGGATAAAAAAATAGCCTTAGCCCATGTCACTCGGGAAGAATGTAGCTTTCCCCTTCTTTTCCGTAGTTCCATTGATGTCCCATTGATGGGACGATGGAAAAAATCATTTAACAGTAGACCCATTTGCTTATGGGGCCACCGAAATGATCTAAGAATTTTCTAATCGGTCCAGTAGTTTCGGAGCCTATTTGATGCAAACAAACAAACAATCAAATCTTTTCTCTTTATAATATTAGATTAGATTGCCCACAAAAGGCTGATATTTTATTCCTATACACCTAAATTCAATATTAGGATTTA
This sequence comes from Crambus lathoniellus, assembly GCA_949710035.1. Lineage (NCBI taxonomy): Eukaryota > Metazoa > Arthropoda > Insecta > Lepidoptera > Crambidae > Crambus > Crambus lathoniellus. The sequence continues at coordinate 26,994,316 of OX453303.1, forward strand.
CGTTACCTCCCCAAAACTAGTAAATACCTTACTTGCTTGCTACAAATACCTAGTACCTAACCTAGTAATGGCTTTGTAGGGTAGGGTAGTTACACATAATTATTGACTGGATCAATACCCTGGCGGATGATCAGGTAAAACCTGTCATGTAACTATACCTTGTAAAAAAGTTATTGAATTTATTAGCTTCATAAACTAAGGAACTAGGTATGTATTTATACAATATAATGAAATCCAGTACAGTATTGTATTGTTTACTCGTTTAAAACTGTAGTACATTTGTGGCTACTGGCATAGTAAAAGTATATCTACTGGTTGTGGCCTGAAGTGACCTCTTAAGTTATTTTAGAATTACGCAATTGTATATGTGCATATATATGAATGACCAAGCTGTTTGCAACTGGTTGAAATTATCGTGACTTGCCAAATCAGCATGTGTGTGGGAGTCGGGGAGGTGAATCAACAACAACATTTTGGAGAACACCTTTTATTTTTCTCATTTAAACAGAATATTGTAATTTTTCACTAGCTTATGTTAACAAAATATGTAAAATTAAAAGAATTAGTATTATATATAAAAGTTGAATATTTTGCAAAAACAGTAGCTATCTCATAGTGAACAATATCACTGTCAGAACATCTGCAACAAGGTCACAGCTATTCCCCAATTTCTAAAACTCATTTTACGATTTTTTTTCATAATAATTAACCATGTCACTATTTAGCTTACAACATTGTGGTGTTAATAATGAATTTTTGTATTCATTCAAAAAATAGTTTAATTTACAATCACTTGAACTGAAAATTTTATGGTTATTTTGATATACATACTTTTAACGCTACAACAAATTTACATAAGGGTCTATGAAAGTTTCTTGGCTTTCTGGTAGAGAGTATCTACTACCTTGCTCATGTGGTGGATGGTTTCAAGAACAGTCTCGTAGGTCTTCTCCAGGGGTGATTCATCAAAAACAATAAGTACTCCTTCTCCTTGGTCCAGAATGCCATTCAATTTTTTATCCAAAATCATCTGTGACAACTTTTTTTCTACTTGAACTACTGGCAGACGGATACAACGGGCAACATGTTCGACTTGGACACGCATGTAGGGCTCCACAATACGACATAAGTTTTGCTCCAACATAGTGTCATACAAAGCTCCAAGATGGGCACGTACTACTGCATCTTCTTCAAGCTCTCTCTTGTATGTTTTTAAGGCAGCTTGGAAATCGGCCAGAGACCTTTTATGAGAGGCTGTAGCAACAGCCCGCATTGCTTCCAGCTCTTTCCCAGCATATTTGAGAGCAGACTTGCTGCCACAAACTGTGTTGACTTCCTCAGCCTGATTTAGCATAATCTTAGACAATAACATATACTTCAAAGCTGTTAGGGCCTTTGGGCTATCTGCCCCATCATAACCTTCAAATGCTTCATAAAAGTATGAATAGGCAGTTTTGAAATCACGCTCATCGGCAGCGTGAAGTATGCCAGACTGTAAATCAAGAGCCGCTTGCATTTTAGGAGGACAGTAGATTGCGTTTGCAGTTGTTCTGGCTGAAGTGAGAGAGGCTCTGGCTTTTGGTAAATTGCTAAGTGCATGATAGGTTTTGCTCTCTAAAAGGAGAACTTCTACTAGAAGATTCTTATCATCTAACTTCTTGAGCTCCTTGAGTAGGGCTGTGGCTAAATCGAGGGCTTCTGTGTACATTCCTGTGTCGAAATACAATGCAATCAACCTGGCTTCCAGCGACTGCCGTAAGAAAGTGCGACGCTCCTCCTTGGCCCATTCTATACATTCTTTACACAATTGAACCTCGATCCCGATGCCAGCTTCCAAATCGAGGAAGAAATCGACGAGTGAACGGACGAGTTTCGCTGCTTTTGCTTTACTTATGAGGCTAAGAAACGGTCTCGTTGCTTTGATGAGTTCGGCTAGTTCTTTAGCCTTACCTTCTTTCTTGTATTTTTCTCCGAGGTTCAGGATTCCTTGCTCCTTAGCCCTTATGTTTTCTTCGTCATCCTCGGGCACCTCGCCAGTGCTGACCATTTTGTCGGTCATGCGGACGTCTTCGTCTCTGTTCGTCGACGAGAGGCCTGATCTTTCAAATAACATTGCACCGGCCATGATGTGTATATTTATATGCTTACACTAAAAAAACTAGAGGTAAACAGTAAATCCACACTAAAACAGCTACACTTTTCCTTTGTAATTTTGTATAATCGCAAAGTCATCGATGACCTCTTCACTTCAGAAACAAATCGTAGACGCGGACGGAATTACCAGCAGTAAAAATTATAAAACTACTAAAGCAATATAATACATTTTTAATCGGCCCTGGGGGGCTACCGGCTAAGAAATATGGATATGGGTATGGGCTTCAACTGTCATTTTAATTCCTTATTTTGATAGATTTTTGCTGCTTTGTTCTGTTGAACGCTGCTAACTAGTTATCGTTATACCCATGAAGTTTGACTTAATACTCTGAGGTAACTGGAGCTCTCACCCTGAATAAAAAAGTGTCGCCAGCAAATTTGACATTTATGTATGTAGTGGCAGGTAGTGGCTGTCAGTTGTCTCATATGAGCATACGTATTTATTTAAAGTGTAGGTGAGACGGAAGACAGCCACTGTGTTATTTGTGGTATTCAAAAAATTGTTCGTACTGCACTCTCCAGTTACCTCAGTATTAAGTCGAGCTTCATGGTTATACCCGACGCAGGGTTGCCAACCCAATACCACAAATTGGTGCTAAACGTCATCTAAAATAGTGCTAGATAAGTATGGATTTCCAAAAATAGTGCTAGATTATTTTTAAAAATCATAAAATTATATAAAAATTTTTTTTTTTTTTTGTGAATGACGCTTATTTCGATTATTTTTGCATTCATTTCTGTTTAGCAAAATATACACATTGCTTTCAAGCTATTACCGAGTGGTCTATCTAAGCCATTTTATTGTATTTCATTCAGGATCGAACGATCCGATCTCACTTCTTTCTGAAACTTTGAGCATACTGACTTTTTGTTAAAGTAATATCCATTTTCGTAACTCACCACGCACTAAGCTTTTTCGTCCGTTTTAAAGAAGCAAATCATCAATCAACAAACAAGACAAAGAAAGACTTAACTATCTTAAAAGAACATCTAGTCAGGCAGGTCAAATTATATCAGATTGCCGTTCCATAAAGCGTTTTGTTACTAACCGCGTGACTGCCTTTTGTTCTGCGGTAACCAGAAAAAAATCAGCATGAGTAGATACTATTTAGTGCTAGATTTGGTGCTAGGTGCTATATGCCGTTGTTTTAGTGCTGGACTTATGAAAATAGTGCTAAATCTAGCACCGAAAGTGCTAAGTTGGCAACACTGACCCGACGTCACAAAACAAGGAACTCATAGCGGCTATTTTATCTATAAAATTTACTTTAAAGTTCCGAAAAATGTATGAAGTTCATACCCATAAAGTTACGCGTTAAAATGAATTTCGTTGAAAAAATAATTTAAAGATACTTCCAAGATTTTTTTTAAACTAAAAACCGGGCAAGCATTTGACCGCCATCTTGTTTGGCCAACAGGACGCAGTCTAGGCCGCGTTTCCACCTGCAAGTAAACTTGCGGAAGTCTTGCGTGAGTTCATGCTAAATCGTTTACATAATATGTAAATCTAATAATAGCATGATATTATCATGAGAAATTCCTGCAATTTGTTCATGCAATTACTGTCTCGCGAGAGACTCGCGGGTCTTACTGTCGCAAATTTATCGCAGAGGTGTTTACACACGAAAACTAATGGAAGTCGCGATATTTCTGTCAAGCAATAAAGTTTATACTGTACAATCATGCCAAGACGCGCATTTTCTGGTCACTTCATTCTCCGTTGTGGAGAACTCTCGCGCGATGTTATTAAGTATAGAGTTCTTCTTTAATCTATTTTTATAATCTGCATGTCGGTTGTTCCACAAAGAGGGATTGCACTCGTAAAACCCAATTAACTTTATTATCTCTTCCCGCGACCACTCACGAGTCTGTTGGCTCATTTTTAAAACTAAAACAAGAAAATAAGAGTGTGCACACGACTGATGAAAATGAAAGTTCCATCAACTTCCGTTATACTCTCGTCATCACCAGCTTACTCCCCAAGTCAAGCGTGCGTAAACAAGTTTTACTTCAAAAACAGCTATAGTTTAGACATATTAATTGCTTGCGCGACAAATCACGGAAACTGTCCGGCAAGCTGTCGCGAGTGGTAGTTTACACTTGCAAGTTGCTGTCGGACATTTATCGCAGAAGTTTATTTGCAGCTGGAAATGCCGCCTAAGGTGTTACATGCCTGCCAAGGAGAAGCCTATTCACTCTCGACTTAAGGTAGAAACACATTTCGCTGGCGCAGCGCAGCGCAGCGCAGCGCAGCGCGATCGGTTTCATACATTTAGTATGGCTAGAAACACATTTCCCTAGCGCAGCGCAGCGCAGCGCAACGCAGCGCAGCGCAGCGCAGCGCAGCGTTTCCGCCCGGCTCCGATTGCGCCAGGCCCCCCACCACTTTCTAGCATTGTATCGTCAGATGGCTCGGTAGCGGACTGCGTAGCGGAGCTCTGCATTTTGCTTTTTACTACTTATGTTCTCCGATTTCTCCGTCAATAATGGGCCAATTTAAAAAATATTTTTTTTGTTTAGAAGAGTCACCAATTCATTATCATGTAGGGTTGTTAGATATACTGTTAAAACAGTATTAAAGTGTTTTTAGTACACTATACTTAGAGATTAAACGAACTTACCTGAAGTGAAGTTCTATCTTAATTATACGAACTTCGTCCGAAGAGATTAGCTTGATTTAACACTTGTAGTACGCCCTAGTAATCGCCAATTTCACACTGTATTGAGAATATACCTATTTATAAATTAAAAAAGTAATAAAAGAAAATTATTATTTTTTAAATTTCAAAAGTGGGTAGTCAACACCGATCTGGCTCAAGCGCCCATCATAGCTGTCATTTAGTTTAGAGTATTATATTTTTCGAATCATATAGGGGAGTAGTTAATAACTTTTGGGAGGGAGGGAAGCTAATCTCTTCGGACGAAGCCTTCGTATAATTAAGATAGAACTTCACTTCAGGTAAGTTCGTTTAATCTCTAATTATACTTCATGCTTCGTCCTCAAGATTAGCTTGATTTAACACTTGTAGACGTTTAGAGACTAAGTGTTCGAAAAATATGCAAAAATTGTAATATATAGGCTACTGAATAATATAGATTGAAATTATAACTTAACTTATACTATCTTGCTTCTTTATTTTCTCAACATAGAAACAAAAAGCAATAAAAAAGTATTATTTGTTACATAAAAAATCAACATCGCTTATGAAATAAACGAAAAATATTTTGATTAAGCACTCAAAACAGTGGTGCCAAATTTTTTATCACAATTGCTGTTTACTGGCCTGTTATAAAATTTGGCAAACGTATGTGATTCTGAAAACCAACCTGCAGTTTTATAATCTGGTCTATGCTAAAACCTAAATTTTGCGCAGCTGACGTAGCAGCATACAGGGTATTATGCGCAGTGAACGTAGAAATATCAATTCCACTTAAATGTAACGTATTTTTTATCCATTTGAATAAGGTTTGTGACGTATAATGCTTATATGGCTTTCGGTAACTAATAAATAAATTGTCGGAATCAGGACAGAGAAACATTTTCATTTCAAGGTAAGTAATCAAAACTCTTGCAGGACAAATACTTGGCTTTTCGTTATAGAATGGTATAACGAGCAATGTGTTTTTTTTTATATATTTTATATATATTTTCCAGATTCTAACTTTCGTTAGCAAACCACTTTTCAAGACAATTTAAAATCTGTGCTATATTTCAGACTTCATTAAATTTAGGGGATGGAGGTCTGGTACGAAAAACTCCTTTAATAAATCTTTTTATTTCTTGATTTAGTGATATATCAATTTTAGTTATTAAAGCCAAAGCAGAATGATAACAGTTAATTGTGCCATACTGAGCGCCACTGTTTAAAGCAGATGCAAAAAATTTTGTATATCGGGAATTGATACTTTCGTATAAGTTTAGTTTATTTTGTTGACAATAAATAAACCACTTTTAATAGCAAACTTCGTATTGTTTATACGAGTTATCCAAAAAAGGGGTTAAGCATGACGTCCAGAGAAAATTATTTGACGCCTCTTCGTACCATCACCATCACCAGGGCAATGGAGTTGCGCATTTGTTTGCGGCTGGAATTTGTAGACAAAATTAGGTTTGAATCTGCTTTGAAAACGAATTGTTTACTTATTAAAAGACTCTTAAATAGTGGATACCACGTTTATGTGGACCAAAATGGAACTACTATTATATCTGTGGCATTGTCAGAGATAATCTTTCTTAAACATTTAGGCATCATTGTGAAAGGAGGAAAAACATTAAAATTTAATTTCGACCACGACACTGAAAAAAAAAAACATTTACGGCGTATGCATCCGGATCCTTATGCCATGGATATATATCTTGGACATTTATTATTTTTAACGACTAGCGTATCAATGAAAATATCTATGAAACTTTTCAACAATTTGTTGAAAGGCATAATCAGCTAGCTGCCATTCTTGGTCTGCCTGCATAGTATTATCTGAAGATCGAATATGAGATGCAAAAACGTAAAGATTTTTACGTTTACGCCATTGCCAGAGGTCTTTTGCGATCTCTGTCAGGTGTGGGGAGTGTATATCACCCATACGGTTTACGTAGGAAATTACCGTGGTATTGTCAGTTCGTAGAAGTACTTGACAGTTAGTATCTTAACCAATAAACGCAGCAAGAATTCCTAAATAATTTATTGTCTGCTACTTTCTTTTACACTCCATAAACCACTAGCTCTGTCGTCTCCACATGCAATTCCCCACCCCGTAGTTGAGGCACCTGAAAAACTTCTAGGTCATACTTGTCTATTTTTATTTTGGTGCGGCTCCACCAATAGAAACCTGTTCCAAGTAACAAAGTATATCCATGTACTAATTATACATATTTCAAATAATTTAGTATACAACCAGCTGCATTTCACGGCGGGACAGGCGGATATTAACAGTCCAATAAAACTAACAAATTCTCTAATTTTACACCTTTTTAAGTTAGAAAACTTTTGTATTGCAAATTTAATTTTGGCAAAGTGACCTAGAATTTCTTTTAGTTTAAACTATATTCTAAGAACTTACAAGACTGAGAAGGTATAAAATTACTTTTATCGGTATTTATAATGAAACCTAAGCTTGTAAGCAACTTTACGGTATCTTGTAAGTTTTAAGACCCTTATATTAGACAGAGGTCATCCAAATATATTGTTAACAGGTAACCATATAATCATGAGTATTTCATGACCGGTTTCATGATGACTTTAGTGAAAAGTAGGAGCTGTGTTTAAACCAAATAATAAGACATTAAATTCATATGCTTTTTGATCAAATTGGTATCTTAGATATTTTCGGTCTTCCTTGTGAATTTTCAACAAAAAGTATGTCTTTCAGGTCTACTGTGCACGGTTACAATCTCTCGGTATCAATTTTATTACTGTTCTTAAATCCTTGAGTATAAAATGTCTTGATTCAATAAATTTATTTAGTGATAAGTTTAAGATGAAGCGCATTTTTGGCTTAAGTACTTAAGAAGGCTTGGGTACTAAAAAATAGTTGATAGATATTGATCAGATTCAGAGATCTCTGAAATTGCAGAGACAGCAAATTTTTTATTTCGTGTATGAAAAGAGCCTTTTCCTTTTCACTACATTTTTGGGTTGACGGTGATACAGGTTGCATCGGCTTTCGATTGAAGGGAATCTTATATCCTTTTTATGAAAAAGAACCAGTGGGTCCTTGGTAATCATTAAAAATTCTTTATAGAATAATGATAAACGACCTGCATGCGTTAACGTATTTAGCGTCGGCTGTTGTTCTGTCTCTGCCACGGATACTGCGACTGCTTCGATAAGTTGATGAGCCGTCTACGCGTCGAAGTCGTTGCAGGCTCCTTCGTCCTGGGAGGGCCCGTCGGCCTGCGACTAGGACCCGGACCCTTTCAGTTTAAATTTCGCGAAGAACTGTATAACTTACTTATTACGAAACTTTTGTGTCGTTGATTGCTTTGGGTCTGTGCTAGACTTGTTAATAGCTTTAGCTGATTTTTTGTTTTCCCTTAAGTTTTCGCCGAATAATTGTTTATCAATTTTGATTTTTTGAAGAGAATCCCTTAGATCTTCACGGCATTCAGAAAAAAATTTATAATTGAATTAGAATGTTGACAATCACACATAATTTTTGCCAAATCCATAAGTGTTTTTAGCAAGGCTGTATTTTTCTCATTTTCAGACCGTAGAATAGTTTAGATTTTACCAAACAAGTGTTGCCAGCAGTCGATTCCTTCTGTTTCAGTTGAATGGCCTTATTGTGTTTAGCAATAATATCTGAAACAGCTGCTTTAATCTTAGGATCAAGCTCAGGTGGGTCAATCAATTTGCAATTTTCTGGGGTCATGTACTTACGAGTTCTTTACGCAATTCTTTGTTAATACCTGTTGAGACCCAGTGCTGGAAAACTCCAGCACTCCTGACTGAAGTAGGGTCAGTACCTAATATTTCTAATACTTCACTATCGAAGTGTATGTTTTCTGTTTCAAGAGCAGACGTTTGATCTGAAGGTAGATCACGCTTCGGAGCCTCAGTCGACGAATGACCATCCTGTATATTTGTAATGTTTTCAGACTGGGATGTACTGGGGATTGGTTCCAAGTACTTGTTCTAATTGTCCTTCAGGTTAACCCTTAGAACATGGTGCGTCGAGGTCAACTATGACCTCTTGGTCGTATGTAAGGGACAGAGTAAGCCTCATGTTCATACAATTTTAGCATGTCAGTATAATATTGTAAGAGACAGTCCCCAGTTATAACAACACGTACTGTCCGCAAACTACACTTAGTAGTACCTTATAACAGTCCCGTTGTACTGTTTGTAGGACCCAGTGACTGCAGTGTATATAATGATGATAATGTTATCATTATTTGAGATTATGTATTGCTTAATCTTAGGTATGCAATTAAATTTCGTAAGAGACAGTCCCAGTTCGAAAAAAAAGTACTGTCCGCAAACTATTGAAAATCGACACATCATAATAAGCATAATACTTTAGAGTACAAAGCTCTTTTTTAGCTTAGTCACTTATGTGAATTATTTTCAGTAAGAAGCAGTCCCAGTTCATAGAAAATACTGCCCGCAAACTGTTTGAAATCTACTTATACGAGAACTTGTAAAAGTCTGTGACGAACTAATGCATTTATGTTCAATTATAACTTTAAAATTAATTAATAATTTTGTTACACTTTATTGAAAGTATTTATTTTACAAACTTAGTAATAAGTAGGTAGTTAAATAGTCAAACCGTTTTATCGTTGAACGTAATTATCGTTTGCATTTTTTGCGAAATGTTAGAAAACCAGGTCACTGAACTTCAATATGCAATATAATATGTCAAGGCCAGTGACTTATAAATGTATAAAAATACATAACGTACCTTAAGATAAGGACGACGAGCGATAGAATTGTTCCGATAACTCAGAACAAGATAAATCTCACCGGTGGTGGTGCTTCTTTTTTCGCTCCAACTTTCTCTCCAATCTTATAATTTGTCGTTTAATGTGTTCACAGTTATCTTTTTTGCGTTTGGGCATCCTAAATAATCACTTTTAACAACAACTAACAACTTTTTTAACACAATTTAAAAACTAGATGTGAATCGGCGACGCACTAGAAAGCGAATGACAGCTATGATGGGCGCTTGAGCCAGATCCATGAAGTTCGACTTAATACTGAGGTAACTGGAGCGTGCAGTACGAACAATTTTTTGAATACCACAAATAACACAGTGGCTGTCTTCCGTCTCACCTACACTTTAAAAAAATACGTATGGTCATATGAGACAGCTGACAGCCACTACATACATAAATGTCAAATTTGGTGGCGACACTTTTTTATTCAGGGTGAGAGCTCCAGTTACCTCAGAGTATTAAGTCAAACTTCATGGCCAGATCGGTGTTGACTACCCACTTTTGAAATTTAAAAAATAATAATTTTCTTATTATTTATTATTATTATTACTTTTTTAATTTATAAATAGGTATATTCTCAATACAGTGTGAAATTGGCGATTACTAGGGCGTACTACAAGTGTTAAATCAAGCTAATCTTGAGGACGAAGCATGAAGTATAATTTTTAATTTTTTTTGAAAATAAATTACACTAAATATTTCTAAAATCGGTTCAGTATTTTTTGAGTTTATCTATTACAAACAAACAAAGTGTATTTATAGTATTAGTATAGATATAAATTGCATCTCGTAATCATTCATCATCATCTTATCATCGTAATCATCAACATATTTTTTTTTGGATTTAATATGTTCAAGTAAGAACAGAAATTGTTTTCAAAATTAGAAGAAAACATAATGCAGATGTTAGCTCGGCAACGACTCGATTGACACCATAGAGTAACTTGTATATATTGACACTGATCATGGGGGGGTAACTTCCATACATTTTTGTATCAACTTATCTTCGCTTAGCGACCAGAGCTCGCCACCAGGGGGCGCTAAAACCGTACACAGACTAGAAAAGTAAATGCTATTGAAACAGAAAAAAGTCTCTTTTTTCTATACTGTGGCAAAGTCGTAAAGTTAATGTTATAAATACAAATAAAAATATACGTATTTTAGAATGATTTATTGCTAAGTTATTAAAACCATACACAGTTAGGCTGGGTTGCAACATCTCGAATAACCATAACTTTAACAGATACAAACTTATCTGACTCGATGACAGCGTCGCTGTCGTCTATATAGCGTAACCTAGGTAACAGCAATAACCCATAGTTCTACATTTGGCCACTGACTCAAGATAAGTTTGTGTTTGTTATAGTTTAGGTTAAAGTAAGATGGAGCCACCCACCCTTACTCTATGAGCTAAACCCATGAAGTTTGACTTAATACTCTGAGGTACCCATAGAGAAAGATAAATATATATAGTAAGTATTAAGTATTAAGTCGAGCTTCATGGCTAAACCATAAAAAAGAATAATAACCATAACATCACATAGGTAACATTTTGTCAAATAACGTCAAATTCAGTCGCGAATTTTTTATGTTTATTTTCTAAATATTAAATTTTTTGTAAAGCAGTGCGTTTAGTTGAAAACATAATGAATCCAAGTGTGTTGTTGTTTTGTTGAATCAATGTGATAGTCATTATTATCGGTTGGTTTATATTTTATATTTATAAAATTTATTTTATTTTTATATTTTAAATGTTAAAAGAAAATAAATTCTTAATTTCTAAGTATGTTGTTTTATTTAATTGTTATCCCACTATAGTAAGTGATTTCTTTAAGACATAATTTCATTCATTTAAAGTTTTGTGGCCACCACAGGGCTTGTAATTCCACAAAATAACTAACAAAATCATAGTTATTTTGCGGAGTACAAGCCCTGTGGTGTCTACAATTTATTCTCGTTGTAGCACTAATGTTTTGCATAACTTTGAAGTCCGTAAAATTAATAACAAATCATTCTTCAATATTTTGATATTCAAAGAAAAGTTTATTCTACTAAATTTTATATTACAGCGCCATCTAGTAAGTCAAAAGGCAAGCTCGCAGGAAGTATGACTTACATCGCCATCTATGGACGAGTTCACCACATTTTAGACAATATGAAAAGCTGAGTTGACTATCTATTCCTCTATATTAGTGTCTTATAGCCGCTACACACGCTCCTATCCGACCGCCGATTTGGTCTGCTCTCAGACCAAATCGGAACGTGTGTAGCGCAGATTTGGTCGGAACAGACCAAATCGGAACGTGTGTAGCGCAGATTTGGTCTGGGAGCAGACCAAATCGGCGGTCGGATAGGAGCGTGTGTAGCGGCTATTATCTATGACACTGATCAAAAATTTCGTCAGGAAACGCTGCGCCACGCTAGTAAAGTGTGCACACCCCGGTCGACGCTGCGCTGCGCTGCGCTGCGCTGCGCCAGCGAAATGTGTTTCTAGCTTCAAACTGACTTAAAGAGACCTGGGGCCCGATTCTCAGGCATTCGAACTTTTTCAGTGTGGTAATTCGTATGTCGAACATTTTGTTTGTGGTTTCTATTGAAAAGTAAGAACGTTTCAAACAAACTAAGCTGTCTCACATGTCAACAAATTCATTTTGACAGCTAAGTTCGTATACGAACATCTATTGGTTTTTACCATTCGTAGCGTTCGACTGGTTTTCGATCGAACTTTTTCGATTGTGAATTTCTGACAATACAAAAACTGTGTTATATTTGAATTTCGAGCTATAAATGTGAACTTTTCTCGATTGCCTGAGAATCGGCCCCCTGGGTAATAATACAGTGTGACAACGTTTTCTGTTCCGGTGGCCAAAACTGGAACTAACGTGTTTTGTTCATAATGTCATTTTACTGTCAAGTTGCACCTCAGAACAATAACTAGCTTTAGAGTGTTTGTCAGATAACTCTGCGCGTGACTGGCGCGTTTTTGGCGCTAGTTACAATGCATTTTTTTGTTCTTATGTTATAGAAAAGATTAGTATTCGATTTTTACCGCGCGCAGACTTATCTGACGAGCACTCTAGTTATTGTTCTGAGAGTACCTGTTATCATAGAGTAACTTGTATATATAGGAAATAGAGAACAATCTTCGGCCCCTTTAGCGGAAGTGTGAACCTGGCGCCATCTGGTTTCTAGCCATAGCAGCTTAACACACACACATACACACTTATACACGTATGTACACATATACACGCACGCACACATTACCTGCTATTTGCGGTTATTTATTTTTTATTTACACTTAACATTCAGGAAGACCCACCTACCCACATTCCTATAGAATAACCTATACATTACCTATACAATACTCTATCATGATAAAGAATGGATAATTTGCGTAAATAAAATGCAGATTAACAATGCACCTTATTTTATTAACAACTAGCGGCCGCCCGCGGTTTCACCCGCGTGGTTCCCGTTCCCGTGGGAATATCGGGATAAAAAGTACATATAAACCTTCCTCTTGAATCACTCTATCTATTAAAAAAAAACGCATCAAAATCCGTTGCGTAGTTTCAAAGATTTAAGCATACAAAGGGACATAGGGAAAGAGAAAGCGACTTTGTTTTATACTATGTAGTGATAATCGTAGAAGAAACCAATAGTAACACTTAGTTAAATATTATATAAATATGACAAATCTACTGATATTTAAAAATACATTTGTTGTACACTGCACATAACAAAACCAACAAGTGGTATGTAGCTCATGTATGGACCATATATTGAGCAATGTAAAAGGTGCTAGAAGACAAACCTCTCCGTTTATCTGCCCCCTGATTCAAAAACCGTCGGAAACGGAATCGGGTTCGACTTCTATGCTTTGTCCTTGTCTATTCTTTCACCAGATAGAATGATGATGATGATGAGCAATTCTGTAAGTATAGGAAAAAATGTGTGTAAATGTGATAATTTTTCCTATACTTACAGAATTGCATTGTAAATGCATAAAAATAATTTAAAATCTCAATTTAATGGCTGTTTCATCTTTTAAACATTTGTAAAAATGTTTCTTTCGGATGCGAGGGTTTCCTCGCATTGATGATCCAACGCTGGCCTACAGCGTAACAAGTGATAGCAAAATTCGACGAGTCGTGTAAGCCTTTCGGTAGCTTAGTTGGTCAGAGCATCGGGCCGGATTCCCGGAGACGCGGGTTCGAATCCCGCCTGAAAGCTACTTATAGGGCTCGTGGTTTTTTACTGTCACATTTTTTCCTATAATACCTAGTTAGTAAAGAAAATAGCATATTTGGGATAAAATATAGCCAATGTCACTACTCACTAGGGAATAATATAGCTTTCTACTGGTGAAAGAAAGTTTATAAGCGGTTCAGTAGTTTTTTTGTTTATCCATTACCTACAAACATAGAAACATTGAAACAAACAAATAAGTAATCAAATCTTTTCTCTATTTACAAACGCGAAAACAAAAAATCAAATCTTTCCTCTGTAAGTATAATATTATAAGTAAAGTTTGGATAAACACAAAAGCAAAAGTCTCATCTTTCCTCACCAAATATAAGTGTCCATGTTTTTTAGTATTTCCTCAAATTGCTACCTGTAATCATTTGTTTGCAAATAGCAATGAACAAATTGCTGCAGTACATTTATAAGTAATTACTTGTTATACAAGAGAGCAAAGTTGTTTTTTGCTGCGAGTGCTGAATTCAAATCACGAACTAGCGAAGTAGTCTAATATAGACTACTGAAGACAGTGAGTGATTTAAAGGCACGAGACATCAGGAAAATTTGCTCTCGTGTTATACTTACATACAACTTTTCACCTCTACCAGCGAGAAAAGTGTTACAGGTGAGAAAAACAACATTGAAGGCAAAATTTGACAAAAGGTAATTATATTTAATAAAATAATCAACATAGGAAAAATGTGATAGTAAAAAACCACGAGCCCCATAAGTAGCTTTCAGGCGGGATTCGAACCCGCGCCTCCGGGAATCCGGCCCGATGCTCTGACGAACTAAGTCTAACCTATACTTACAAAATTGCATTGTGAATGCATAAAAATAATATAAAATCAAAATAATCAACATCAAAATTACAAAATTAAAAATTAAAAGTAAAAATGCAAGTTGAAGTTTACGAAACTGCTTGTCATTTTAATGAAACCAAACATGATTTATGTAAACGATATACTGTTCACTACATATTTTTTACATTTTTCATCAAAAGTCGAAAACTATGCGGCTTAAGAAAAAAAATTTGGCGCTCTTTCATGTTATACCTACCCCATATGCCCTAGTAGCCCCACTTCGAATTTTTAAGACCCCCTTTCAGTGTCTGTTGCAAAAAAAAATATACTTAAATATTTTTATTTCTCTCATAATTGCAAAATAGTAGGGCAAACGTCATTTAAAATTATTCCAAATTTGCGAGTTTT
Organism: Crambus lathoniellus; assembly: GCA_949710035.1. Classification (NCBI taxonomy): domain Eukaryota; kingdom Metazoa; phylum Arthropoda; class Insecta; order Lepidoptera; family Crambidae; genus Crambus; species Crambus lathoniellus. Next base: position 27,009,361 of record OX453303.1, read on the forward strand.
TAGGTGCCAAAAGCGCCCTTTTCTTGCTGGAGAGGTGAAAACAATATTACAATCAAACATTACAATTACACTTTACAAAATACAGTACACAATAAATAATACATCACAATAATAAACACAAAAACTGTGATGTGAGCTTAATTTTTTGCAATAATAAATGTTTATTGTTCAATTACCCATTCTAATTCTTATTACGTAAACATTTCTTAAAAACTATCATGTTATATTACAAAATTAGTAACATTTAAGTAATAGACTTTACAATTTAACAATGTATCACTTTGAAATGAAAAATAAAATAAAAAAGCAAACTGCAGATTCCTACATTAAACATGATAGCTAGTTCAGTAGGCAATTTTTTAAATGAATATGTTATCATGTTATCAAGGTAGGTAATTATCAAAATAAATTATCTGACTAAAAAAAGATGATGGGCATTTTTATATGGCTACTTGACGTACTTCTTGTACTTGCATTATTATGGCTTTAATTTGCTTAGCTATCTCAGGCCCTTTTGTAGCGCTTGCTGCAAATTGTTTATAATTGCGAAATCAGCCGCGAATCATGAAGACTTGAGCGTGATCTGCATATTGTTGCTTGCGTTGCTCTCCATTGTCAACAAACCCTGTCACCTTGTCCTTTCTTTCATTGTAAGAAACATGCGGTTTTAAAGATATTTCGTCGAATAAAATAACACATAATTTGTCTTGGCTCGTTGTCATGCTTTCGGCTTTCTTTCTCAGTTGGGAAAATATTTTCTGAATAAGTTTTATTAGAGTTTGTGAAGCCGGAAGTATAAAAATTGTTCTAAGGAATCGGTATCGTTTAGGACGCTGTTTCAAAATTGATAGACTTGCAATTTTTTGTTCTAACGTAAATCTTCTTCCTTTTAGTTTTTTTTATTTTGGCTCTACTGTATTTTCATTAACAGTTTTGCTACACTGGAGCAATTTTCTATGGTGTTTAAAATTGCAGGGTTACTTGAAAAATGTTTTGCAGCTTTAATATCTGCAGTTTGCTTTTTCATTTTATTTTTCATTTTACAAATTTTGTTTTTTGATTTAACTAGTTTATTTTTTAACTCTTTTTCTTTGCTTGTTAGAAAAACTCGGCGAGTTTTTCTAACAAGCAAAGCGTTCTTCGTTTCTCGTTTATGATGTTTTTCTGTAAAATATGATAAGTCATATTAAATAAATGTTTATATCGTTGATATACTACGTAAGCAATTATTTTTTTACTTCACAACAACAAGTAACTATAAAAATATCTCACCAGTTTTCTGTTTGATACTTTCCACATTGAATTTATTTTCAGATAAAACTTGTTTAGCACAAACAAGCTCCAAATTCTTAGGACCTGAAACATAATAATTATGTGATTTATATGCTTACTAGCTTTCCGCCCGCGTCTTCGCCGAGTGGACTACACGACGGACGTTAACTTGCGGGAATGTGACATTTTTCCGGAATAAAAAGTAGCGTATGTTCCTCTCCTGTCTACAAAGTATCTGTGTCACAAATTTCAGCCAAATCCGTTCAGCCGTTTCGGCGTGATTGAGTAACAAACATCCAAACATCTAAACTCTCACACTAGCTTTCCGCCCGCGGCTTCGCCCGCGTGGACTACATGACGTTATCCCGCGGGAATGTGACATTTTTCCTGGGTAAAAAGTGGCCTATGTTCCTCTCCAGGCTACAAAGTATCTGTGTTCCAAATTTCAGCCTAATCCGTTCAGCCGTTTTGGCGTGATTGAGTAACAAACATACAAACATCCAAACATCTAAACTTTCACATTAATAATATTAGTAGGATATAATATTAGTAGGATTATCTAGTAATAGTAGTTATAGATAGCCATCCCGCGATAGACCATTGCGAAAGTCACGCCGCGCACGCTACCCACTGCTCTATATCAAATTGCATGAAAGTCAGATTAGTGATTTAGTATGTGTGTCCTAAATTTCAGCCAAATCTGTTTAAACATTTAGGCGTGATTGAGTAACGTGAGATTGAGTTCATGTGGGTTTGAGAATTGTTTAGATTTACAATTGGACCCGGTAGGTGGCGCTGCTGACGGTATCGCCGAGTACCGTATACATTACAATAACACAGGTTTTTACCCCAATATTCCCACAGGAACGTGTACCACGCGAGTAAAAACACGCAGAACAGCTAGTATATGTTTAAGTATGTAAATATTTATTTGTTTAATAGAAATAATCTAACCTTTGTACACTTGATGCACAATTTCCATATTTGGAGCTTGTTTGCACTCCAAAACATTAGGATCTGAAACATAAATTCAAATGTTACTAATGATATTAGCAAAGCACTCTCTATTATAATAGAGTCCTTCCCAGGAATTCAAACTATCACCTTAAATAGCAATTCCATGCCACAAATTCCCCCGCGCTAAAAGTTATTTTCCCATGGGTATGAGAGCTTAATTCCCGCGGTAAAAAATAGCCTATGTCTTTCCTAGGGTCTTAAACTATCTCCATTCCAAATTTGATTGGTAGAACAACATTTAATATTGTACCTTTGGATGTTGACGGAATGTTTTCTATAGAGCTCATACATCTTTGAGCAATCATCGAAAATCGAGGTATAGTTAATAGTCCTGAAAATAGGCCTCCTTTAATCATCTTAAGGTTTTACCCTATCTATAGACAAGTCATAAGTAATTCTTGAGTATAAGTCATTACTTAAGCAGCCATTTATATACAATAAACAAAAATTTTAAGGAAGTAAGAAACCATTAAAAGTATGTTAATGCTTGGGCAAGTAATAGTCATTGATTTCATTACTTAAGTACGTTCAGTAAAAACAGCGCTTAAGCAATGACTTATACATCTAAAGAATATATCTATAGAAACGAGTGCTAGTATTTGTGTAATTACATTACAAGATACACCAATTACTTAAACATGTTGTACATGCATTCCACCCACACAAAACATTTTACCAGTTACTAGATTTCCACCCGCGGCCTACAAATATTATTCTGTGCCGCGGCTTCGCCTGCGTGGACTACACGACGTTATCCCACGGGAATGTGATATTTTTCCGGGATAAAAGGTAGCCTATGTTCCTCTCCAGGCTATAAAATATCTATGTCCCAAATGTCAGCCAAATCCGTTAAGCGGCTTTGGCGTGATTGAGTAACAAACATCTCAAGTAGGATTTCATCTCATTCTTTGGAATCATTTTAAATTCAACATGCAGAAATTTATGCTACTCTTAGAAAGGATTATCTTGAATAATTTGTTGCTTTTTTTAAAGCTAATTATAATTTTGTGACAGAATCATTTAGAAGACTGAATTTAGAAAAGTGTAATTCTAAAAATAATGAATCTTCAAGATTATGAACAATTAAGAATTAATAATTTAATAGGTTATTTACCAGGTAAACAAAGTCTTGGTACTGCTACTCGACTTAGTTTGTTATAACGACAGCAGTGGGTCACTTCAAAATGACGGTGACAAACTCGGCGATTTTTATAGATAGTATTATCATCCAGAGCCACAATATCACCTCCGACAGCATGAACCCATAACCTGAACCGCGGTGTATGTCTTTCTTTGGATTGGGAAATACGTGTAGCACAGGGTGTGATTCTGTAAATTTAAAATATACTTTTATTATGTCTAGTTTATTATTTATGTCTTAATTATGACAATCAGGAGAGTACCACGACGGAAGGGTGTTCTATTTACTTACCTACCTCCACTGCTAGCGCATCCAGGAACACAACAAATTTTTTTCGATGTCATGGTAAAGAAAGAGTCCTGTCCTGTCTCACAAAAACTTCAGCTCAACTCAACGTACTTGGCGAGGAATGTAGAAATAGTCCACGAAACGCAAAGAAACACTCAACAAGAACACTACAAATTATATAGATTAAGCGAAGAGTTATTATTAAAACTTCAGTACGAGAAGAAAACGCACAAACCCAAACAACCAGCAACAACAAAGAACAGCTGACAGTCAGCTGACAGACGTGTGACAGACAACCTGACAAGCTTTTGGTATAATGTTGCCAGGCGAAAATTAAAGAATCGCCATCCATTCGTCTTGATGTAAACTGATAATTTAATTGATGAAGCTACTTATTTTATGATCATTCAAAAAAAATAAACTTTCCATAATGTTGTGTGACACAAAATTCTACCTAACTGCCCGTGAAATTGTACTTAGAGTGTGTGTCAGATAACTCTGCACGTGCCTGGCGCGTTTTTGGCGCTAGTTACAGTGCATTTTTTTGTTCTAATGTTATAGAGAAGATTAATATTCGATTTTTACCGCGCGCAGACTTATCTGACGAGCACTCTAGTGAAGATATTCATATGAATATCTCTTCAAAGGATATCCTTTAAATACATAAATTTGGATAATTGTCGAAACTATGGCAATAATTTGATCGATGACTATACTATAAATTTCAGAAGTAATCATTTTACATAAATAACTTGGTACTGTGTGGGATTTTTCATTTTGTCGGCTTATGTTGCACAGTTTCGCCACCTGGCCGCATGCCAGGAAACTCATATATTATAATACTGTTATATAAAAAATCTGTAGGTTCATTAGACGTTTAGTTATATCGGACACCTCTTTATTTCTGTTGGGTATCATCGCTAATTGTGACACTTATTTTGTACTAAGATTGAACCCCCTGCCTGTTATGCAGGTAACACAGAGACAGGCAGCTCATTCCATTCGTTAGCGCTTCGTATGAGGAATGAATTGGCGAAGCGCTTGGTACGGACAGCTGGAGTGTCAACGATGAGATGATGATATGATGATGAGATGATGATAGGTGGTAGGCTAGTCTGCGTCTGGTACCCCGATGGTGGAAAGAGGCTGGAGGCGTGCACATGCTCGTGCATCACTCGCACACTCACCAAAGTGTATTCCATAAAAAAACCGATAAGGATGCAACTTTTCGGCGGTGGCTGAGGCTTCGAAGTTTCGCCGTGGCCAACGCCGAGTTCCCGATGAGCTTCCTGGCACGGTTTTCAATCAAGTTCAGAAGCTCCAGCTGATACTTGGCAGAACCATCGCACAGGTGACTACAGTACTCCAAGCACGGACGAATCTGGGCTTTGTATAACAAAAGCAATTGATTCGGTGATAAGTACCGTCTAGCCCGTGAGAGGACGCCAAGTTTTTTTTGCTCAATACTCGTCTCGTAGGGCTCCGTGACTTTCTGACTGTGTTTACAATTGCTTATATATTAATGCCCATGGTCTACATATTTATGTTTCCAATATTGTGAACATAATTTATTTGCATTTAGAAGCATACAATTTTTATGGGTCTTTATATGAATACTTATTTATTGTCATGTTACTTGTATCTATATCTTTGACCTTGACTGTACACTAATACCAAAATGACTTTAAATAATTAGAGAACTATTTAATGTATTTGTGATGGTATTCGGAATAAAAGAGTAGGTACGTATTTATCTAGGTTTCCATAAAAAATACCTAAATACTTAATTTAAAAAAAACTTTTTGTATGAGAAAATGTAATTGGTATTATTTTTTTATTGAATTAATATTTAGGATTTTCTTTTTAAAGAAAAACTTAGATAAATACAGTCTTAATCCAAATAGGTAACATCACACAAATACAGTTAATCATGCTCTTGATTTATTATGGTATTACGTTATGGGAGACCAAGAAAGTATGTTGTTTATTTACCTACAGTTCCATGTGGGAGACTGACGCGTCTCGTCGTGGGCCTCTGGTCCTTTCAGTCCCTATTGCAAAAAAATATATAAATATTTTTATTTCTCTCCTAATTGCAAAATAACCTTTCGGGGCCGTGTCATTTAAAACCTTTAAAACTATTACAAGTTCAAGCTGTACAGACTGAGTCGCAACATATGGGTTCCTTTTTTTCCATTTTGGTACAGAACCTTAAAAACAATTCTTTATTTTTTTAATATTAGTATTCGGGTGGAGGTATTCGGATTTTGTCAGGGATACAGGGAAACTAAACAGACATCATTAAATAAAAATAAAACTCGTTTATTTATTGCACTTCATTAATGATACATTTCTATACCTAATTATTATGTTTTTAATCAGAAGCTGTCTAAATCAACTACCTAACAAATATTTACTTTTTCTACTTTTTTGCATTCACAATTTTATTTTTATTCCTGAAAATTAAGTATTAGAAAAAAACCCTTCGGGGCCGTGTCTCCCTCGGTGTCTCCCCTAGGGGAGACAAAGGGATGTTGCAAGTGGCCGTAGCTCCCCTGAACGGGGGAGACAAAGCCCTTCCATTTATGCAATAATTATATGGTGGTTTTGTCTCCCTCATATTTGAAAATGACGAACGAACACGCAAATGCAGCTTATCCTTAATCATTCAACAGAAATATTTGCTTTTCTTGGGGTTGGTTTGGAGACTAGGTAGTCTAACCAACAATCAACATCATATTTATTTATATATAAAACTATGCCAACTACAACAGCATACGTATAACACGAGAGAACAAATTATCACATGAGATTTCAATAAAAAAGTAATATATTATTAATTACCAAATTTGAGTTAAGCGTAATAATTAAGCTTATAAAAAACAGCGTAGAGAGGTTTAGGTAAAAAATATTTTTATTTTTAGGTTTAGGCAGGCCTATTTCACTCCCCGTGTCGGCTCGAAAACGCGGCGGCAACGCCGGCGTTGTAAATCCATAGAAATTAGGTCGGCCAAAAGAGCTAGAATATATGCGATAGAAAGAGATGCAACGACAACGAGTGGCCGTTCGTAATTTGCCTGCGCCGTACAAGCTGAATTTTACTTTATTGCGTTATAGTTAGAGTTGCTATTTATTTAAATGACTTAGCGGAGTGAACTATCTGTTACATAGTAACTATTTAGTAATCTGTGGTTTAGGTAAAAAATATTTTTACCTAAACCTCTCTACGCTGATTTCATTAAGAATGAGCTGCATTTGCGTGTTTGTTCGTCAGTTTCAAACATGAGGGAGACAAAACCACCATAAATTTATTACATAAATGGAAGGGCTTTGTCTCCCCCGTTCAGAGGATCTACGGCCACTAGCAACATCCCTTTGTCTCCCCTAGGGGAAACACCGAAAGAGACACGGCCCCGAAGGGGAAAAAAATGGTTGTCTGTAAGGCCGGTTTACGGACGATGATAAATTTTAAGTGATAACGTCTTATGAAAACATTGATGAAAAATCATGTCGAAGTCGAAAGTTACCTTACCAGCGACCTCTATCGTCAACTGATTGAAGAACAAGTATTCTATCACACATCTAATTTACATGCTTGTGGAAACATTGTGTCACTATGTAGTGACACTTAATTTTGTTTCTCTAGTTTGATTATGGTACAAAATTATGTTACCGATAATCTTTACAGTTAATTTGATACTTGAATCAATCAATACGTAACTATAATGTTTAAAGCTAATAGGGTATTTTACTGTTGTTGAAATGAAGATATTTAATGATGACGTTAAAAAATATTGCAATTAAGAATACCAAATGTGAAAAAATAATTTGAATCTGTTTTATAATAAAAGAATTAAAGTCTGTTTGATTTTGACTGTAGCTGTCTCTTTCTAAAACGAAATCTTCTATGGCGTGACTATGACGCTACTAACTCACTGACGTCACTAAGATAGCGTCCTGTCCTTGTCTAATTATAAAGTTTGAAGTCCTATATCTTTGAAAATATTCAAGATAATTCAAAATGAAAACTTGTTTTGTGTAGCTAATATTTCGAAAAACATTTTAAAGAAATAAAAAAAAAACAGTAAAATACCGTATTATTAAAAATATGCCGCTGTCTGTCTTCAACTCGGACGCATAGCGCGAGTCAGCTGCGCATAGTGCCATCCAGTGATGTTAATTTGAGCTAAATAATTTTGTATGATTGTGAGAAATTTAGTTATTTCTATGCAAAACTATATTAGTTTTGTTTAATAGTTTTCCCTTTATGTGGTCATTAAACTCAAACCCCTGTACCAAATTATAAGACTTTGGGTATATGGGAAGTAGGTACTATTCTATTTTGAGCTCAGTCGGAACGTGACATTGCGACGCAATGATTGCGTCATCTTTTCTCGTATGTGCAGCTGACGTTCATTGATTTATAAGACGTTATCACGTCGAAAATCGACCCGTCTCACAACTATTCCCTATAATGTCCTATAATGTCGATTTTTTTCTAATACTTCATTTACAATACATACTTTAATAAAAATTAAAAAGAGATTTTTTTTAAGATGTCACAAACAAGATAGCGTTCTGTTGAATTGTTAAGTATACGTATGATTTTGAACTAGGTACCTAATAATATTATTTAAAAACAGAGCCTGGAATATTGTTAGGATTTTGAGTCATTCCAACTCGCTCGACTAAATAAGATAATATAAGTAAATGTGCTATTAGACTACTTTTAATAAAGTCCATTCTTGCTTATTTATTTGGAGCTAGCACCTGCGGATACTACGTCATCTTGATGCACTGGAGTATAGTTGAGCAAATTAGAATCATAACTAGCTTCACTACCGCCTTGAGCTAGTAGCGCTGCTTCCATGGCTGCTCTTTCAGCAGCTGCTCGTTCTTCAGCTAATTTTATCTCGCGCTCTACATTTAATTCCTCTTTTTCTCGGTGTCTTTTGTCTTTCAATTCTAAATTTTCTCTATATTTGATTAGGCGTTGTGACAAATACTTGATAGGATCTGCTGGTTGGTGTAAAATTGTATTGGCAATACTTTCTTTTAGAGCAGTTCCCACAGTAAATTTCAAATATTTAAATTCTTCCGTAACATTAACATCGTCTGCACATGGTTCAAAAAAGTCTAAATGACTGCGGATCCGAACGAGATTTCCAAGGCCATCATTTTCATATTCGCTTGTACTATCTTCTTCACGATAGATATGTTTTCCTTCGTCATTAATATAATATCGTCCGTAATTATCGTAGTAATAGGTTTTACCATCTCTTTCTTCTTTAATCTTTAGAAGGACACCCGATGATTCCATTAAATATTCACTAGCTGTAGCGTGAGCTTTATAAACGCGTTGTCTGGTCTTATTATCAATGAAATAACGACCACATTCATCAAAATAATAAATGTGTTCGGCATCATCTGTAAGAGGTACTAACTCGTTCGATTCATTAGCTTGGTATAATTTTTCATCACCAGGTAGCTTATAAATTTTTCTAGTATATTCATCTATGTAGAAATTTCCAAGTTCATCGGCAAATTCTTCTTTTGCGTCAGCTACACTAAGAATCGAAATGATTGACTGATGACTCCTTTCTCCAAACACTGCAAGATCCCAAAGGTAGCATAGTTTCGTAATAAGTCGTTCTCGTTCTTCAGCGGGCAGTAAATGGTTGAAAATTTTGAATTGAAAAAAATCTTCACACACACAAATCTCTTCTTCTTCACCAAATCCTGTTTCTACTTCACTCGCACGATGAAGGCTTCTTATTGTCGTTTTCAAATTTTCAAGTGATTGGAGACGTTTTTCTAAATATTCTTTTTTATGACGTAATGCTTCAACAGCCGCTGAAAGGGGTTCATGTTCTAAACGTTCAATGCGATCGTCCAGAATTGCAATTTTTTCCACAACTTTGCTTATTTCAAGATCTCGAGTAGACACTCCTCTAATCATGCAGCTTATGTCCTTACTCTTCCTTTTTAATTCGTCGACCAGTATCAGTGCTGAATACGATTCAGCGTCTTTCATCTCGTCTACGATTTGTTGAAGAGTCTTTGTAAGGTCAGTACTTAAATGTGGCACATGGCCTTGCATATATTTAGTTAATACATAAGCAAGATCATCACTTATTTTATCATACCAGTTACATAGTTCTTCAATAGCTGCATTGACTTTTACAATGAATTCATCTCTGTCTATGTAGTTACGAAAACATCTATGTTTTTCTAATAAAAGACGAGTAACGTCTTTATGCATTTCCTCTACAATTTCCATATCAGCTAACAAGTTAGCTTGATCGGCATTTGATAATGTGGAACGATACTTTTCCATATATTTTTGATAATACTTTAAACGATATCCCAATGCGTCAATAGTGAAACTTATTGCTTGATAAATATCTTCTTTATTAAGGTCAACGATACGTTTTTTGAAAGTTTCCAATTCATTGATGGAGTGTAACCACTTAAGATGAAAATCAGCTATTGCATCAATCAGATCATCATTAGATCCATCTTCCAGAGCTGATCGAATGGTGCACATGGTGTTGAATAAAGTATCAGAAAAATCATTTTTATTTACGAAAATTACTGGAGTTTCGTAAAAGTGCTTAATTGTTTTAGACATGTCAAACAAAAAAGCTGTATTTTGTTGTTTATCCATTTTTAGGATAAGGTGAGATTTTACAAATAAAATAATCACTTTCCTTTCTTTTAAATAAAGTTATCTGCCTGCCAATAATATTGACATTGATATGTTTATTTATAACGACGCGACGTTGTCAAAGATATAAATTTGTTCTTAATGTTTGTAGACCAGCCAAACTCTTTTCAGTCTTTTAAATAGCTAGATGACGCCCATAGAGTAACTTTTTACATTGTGACGGAAACGTTGTACAACAGTACTTATAAATTCCTTGACAACAACCTTTGAGACAATAACCTACAAAACCATGAAGCTCGACTTAATACTGAGGTGAGTATTAAATCGAGCTTCATGTACAAAACAGACTTTCTTTTTCTTGAATAAAACACGCACGACGCAAATACTCTGAGTACTGAATCCTAGGATTCAGTACTCAGAGCGCAAATATGACACCGAATTATGACTTTTTAAAACGGAGAAAAAGGTAAAAATATTTGAGATCTTACTTAGAGTGTTTGTCAGATAACTCTGCGCGTGACTGGCGCGTTTTTGGCGCTAGTTACAGTGCATTTTTTTATGTTATAGAAAAGATTAGTATTCGATTTTTACCGCGCGCAGACTTATCTGACGAGCACTCTACCTCAAAAATGACAGAATAGATATGAAATAAAAAATACCTTTGAAGTGCACTCTTATGCGCTCGGCCGTTTTTGACACCCCAACCGGTTATCTAGTTAGTGGTATTGTTGATCGTAGTTTGAGTAACCAAAATTGGAGCTTCCAACACAGTTAAAAAACTGCAAGGGTGTAGAAAACGTAAATACTACACATAGATACTACATATATATCAGAAAACGTTGTCGCACTGTACTATTAGTATGTACTGCTTTTTCTTTTCTTCTTTTTAAATATTGGACTCTATCACATACATACATTGTTAGAACCAATAATGGTCGGTCCATACTGCAGCGGCGACTTTTGGTCGTGTGTGGACGTGAATTTAGCAGCGATTTGTTGTCGCTGGCGACTTAATGGCCCGTTCACACGCAGCCACTTTGATCGATGGCGACTTGCTGGCGATTACTACTGATCATAAGTCGCCAGCGACGTCGCTGCTAAATTCACGTCCACGCGCGATTTTGACATCATTGACCAGCGAGTCGCTATCGACCAAAAGTTAGAGGAGTGTCTACTGCCGGCCGAGTGGACGGGCCATAACATCGTAAATCATAAGTCGCCAGCGAGCGAGTCGCCATCGATCAAAATCGTTGCGTGTGGACCGACCGTATAGTCCCACACTCCTGTCTGTTCCGGTGACAGCCGTGACAGAGGAGCCACTTGCAATACGAAATTAGCTGTCAAAATGGACTGTCGTATGAAAACTGTTTTAGTTCCAAAGATTATCACCGGAACAGAAAAGCTTGTCGCACTATAGAGATAGTCCTCCTCCAGAGAAGTGAAGTGATACATATCAATGATAGCGGCATCAGGGGGGCTACCGCGTAACTTTATGGGTATGAACTTCATACGTCTTTGGGAACTTCCAAGTCAATTTTATAAAGAAAAGAGCCGCTATCAGTTCCTTGTTTTCTGACGTCGGGTAAAACGATAACTAGCTAGCAACGTTCAACAGAACAAAGCAGCAAAAATCTATCCAAATAACGAATTCAAATGACAGTTGAAGCCCATACCCATATCCATATTTCTTAGCCGGTAGCCCCCCGCCTGCTTGAATACCGGTGCGTGCGCGTGCACCACTCGGACACGGAGGTTGTCAAAGTTATAAAAGCTTTACCTATTAGTGGTACATGATATTACTACAAATTGAGAATTAAATACATAGCAAATGAGTATTACTGATACTGTAATAAAAACTACTATGACGTGTTTGATTTTTTGATACTGCAACATTTTTGTTTGACCACAATTTGACATGACAGCTGATAGTCAAGTCAGCCATATTTGTGTGAAATTGACGAACGATTTCTTTTTAATCTTTCTTGAGAGGTCAAATCAAAAATACGCTTTTGATGAAAATTAACATAAACCATGCACGTATGGTGGTTACAAATGAACGCCAAATCCTTTAAAAGTTCTACAAATGTAGTGAAATGTTAAATAAATGAGGTGACTTCATGAAAACAATTTCTAGTGCCTACGTATTTCCTACTATGATTAATGTTTTAGGGCAAGGTTCTTCGGTATTCTATTTAAATTATTATGGATCAAATTGACGTATCAAGGGTTGAAAGTTTTCATCACGTGCTCGTGTGATCGTGAAATTCTATCGCAAAGGTTCTAAAAGGATCGTGTTACTACTGTTACTTCACTCACGTCGTGAACTACAGAGGTGTTCTTCTACTTATGGCTTGTTCGGTGGCATAGTTGTGTTGTATAGACGAAGTTGATATGGCGCCAAAGCCTCCACCACCTCCGGGGCCTCCGCCTCCGCCTGGGCCGCCGCCGCCTCCCATTTTTGGAGGAAGTTCCAAAAGTGGTTCCCCAGACGTGAATGCCTTGTTGAGTTCTATAAGACAGGGTGCGAAGTTAAAAAAGACTGTGACTGTTGATAAAAGTGGACCTTATATACCAGGGAAAGTGTCAAGTGTATCAAATAGTGCTTTGGCTGTAGGAAATGGAGTTAAAAGTGGAACTCCGATCCAGAATGGTGCAGGAGCGCCACCAAGTCTGGGAGGATTGTTTGCTGGTGGTATGCCAAAGCTCAGGTCAACAGGGAAATTTGCAGGTTTGCAGAATTGTATTTTAACTTGTGAAAATGTAAACATATATCTTAACCCATTGACGTCTGACCTGCCGACTAGGGCCGGAGAACAGTGGAAAATCTATTGTGTCTCATTTATGGGCCGTTGAAGGATTAAATTGCTGTGCAAACTGATAATTGAAACAATTCAACTGTTATGAATTTGCCAAATAAGTGTTAAATAAATTAAGTCTGTTAAAAAGTCATTGAAAGTAAATATTTCATTTAGGAAATGTATTTTTTCAAATAAGCTGTTGGCTGCTAATGGCTAATTTTTAATTGAGGACTAGGAATATTTTGTAATATATAGACATGCGCTAAGTAAGATTATTATTATTCACTTGAGCAAAGTGTGTGTGTTCAGATTTTACAGCAATGAAAGGTAACTAACAGGGGGCCGATTCTCAGGCAATCGAAAAAAGTTCACATTTATAGCTCGAAATTCAAATATAACACAGTTTTTGTATTGTCAGAAATTCACAATCGAAAAAGTTCGATCGAAAACCAGTCGAACGCTACGAATGGTAAAAACCAATAGATGTTCGTATACGAACTTAGCTGTCAAAATGAATTTGTTGACATGTGAGACAGCTTAGTTTGTTTGAAACATTTAACTTTTCAATAGAAACCACAAACAAAATGTTCGACATATGAATTACCACACTGAAAAAGTTCGAATGCCTGAGAATCGGGCCCCTGCTCTTGATATTTATTTTGTATGTGATATGATTATGAGTTAGGTCTATCTATACTGATATAAGAAATTAAGTTGTAGAAGACTATCCCAATAGTTTCATGAATTGACTACATTTATGTACCAAACATTTAATATTCACTTCTGAAGTACACTTATTTGGTTTCATATCTAGCTAGTTGTTATAAAAGTATTGTACAAGAGGCTATTTTTATCAAGGTAGTATTACTATTACTACCAGCTTACTAGCTGTTTCTAACTTTATGACATAGAGCTACAAATTGTAACTAGCATCTGTCAAGAAAAGACAGCAAGTCAGGATAATATACCAAATAGCTTGCTATCTTATGCCGGCTCCACACATTGGCCTAAACATTGACCAATACAGTTTACACTGACACTTGAAAGAACAAGTCTATAAAAAACTTTCAGAAGTGTCAATGTGTGATGTATTGGCCATTTGGCCAATGTTTGGGCAAATGTGTGGAGCAAGCCTTAGATTTGAAAAACAAATCTTGTGTATCTCAGCAGGCATCAGCATATAATCGATTTTTTCGCTTACTTAACTAAACAGGTTGTTTCTTTTGGGTTTGTAGATATCATACTTTACTAGTTAGTCCTAATAAATTTGTCACAAAGCACATATAATGGTTCCTTGTAACTGTATTTGGTACACTCAATAGGGATGATGAATGATGAATAAATTAACGAAATACTAATGAAAAACGTAAAAATATTTAACTTTTAGAGTCGCTTGTAGACCTCTTGGTCTTATACATATATTGCGTTTTATTAGTTTTACGACCCTTCAAAGTTGGGTGAAAAAGTATAAAATTAAAATAAATATTAGGTAAGCTTTAATTATTATTATTATTATTCCCTTTATTACATTTAAAATACTTACAAAATTATATTTCTAAACATTAAATTTTTACAATGTATAACACTAAAAAATATAACATTTAAAAATACAAAAATGCAGTTCCCCAACGGTAGCAAGATCAGGGTCCCGGCTACCGATGGTTAAGGATCCAGAGACAGGAACTTTCTCACTATTCGGGCCGTGTCCAGAAGTACTGCCTTCTGCATCTGACTCCCGATCCATCCACCTAACGCAAGCCTCTTAAGGTGTTTATCGAGGCTCTTGGCTATCAGACCATGGGCAGATATGACTATCGGCACAACAATTGCTGGATCAATGTCCCACATGTCAACAATCTCGTGAGCTAAATCAAGATATTTGTTTTCTTTATCTTTTTCAGCTTTCACAAGGTTGTCGTCATGGGGAACAGTGACATCAACAATTATTGCGCGGCGTTCGTGTCGATCTATCAATACAATATCAGGCTTATTAGCTACAATAGTCCTGTCTGTAATGATAGATCGATCCCAATACAATGTGGCATGGCTATTTTCAAGGACCTGTTCTGGTGCATACCTGTAGTACGGCACCTCGGATGCCACAAGATTATGTTTCAGAGCAAGTTGTTGGTGTATTATCCTAGCCACTTGGTTATGTCTATGCAAATACTCGCCGTTTGCGAGACGAGAACAACCGGAGATAATATGTCTAAGGGATTCACCCGGACGATGGCATGCTCGGCAAATATCCACTGTGCCATCCCTTAGGATATACTTTCGGTAGTTATTCGTTATCACAACCTCATCCATAATTGCACAGACAAAACCTTCGGTTTCACCAAAAAGATCACCGAAACGGAGCCAGGATACTGAGGCTAGTAAATCTACATCGGGCCCATGGAGAGCCCGGTAGAATCTGCCATGTAACTCCTTGCTTTGCCACACAATGCTGCGGTCGGAAGTACAAAGTACTAGAGGTTTGCGCCAGTTTTCTTTTGCTAAAAATAGTGGAGTCAGTCCATTGTCAACAGCAACTACATCTCTATGAGACCCCATATCGACTTGGAGAAAATACTCCCTAAGCTAGCATATCTCGCGGTTATGCAATTATTATTATTATCTATAATTCAGGCAGGCAGTTGAGACAACTGATAGATGCCTGTATCCAATTAATTAATTAGTCTGAAAATGTTTAGCAAATTTGTCTCAGGAACCATTTTGATAAACACAATATTTAATATAGCTGCCAAACAAATTTCTTACGCGTTGCATACAAACTATGAAAGCGTGACGTCACATTTTCGTAGAGTATGGATCGTTATTGGGCGAGTTCAATGTGTGTGCATTTCAAACTGTGATATCTCAGGGAGTTTTCATGCTAGCAAAATAATTTTTTTATCAATATTTCTATCTTTGAAAGATCATTGTATATTACCTAAATAAAAAAATAGTCCTTATGCCTATTCTATTGAAAAGGTAGTCCTTTTATTTGTTATAACTACCTAGTGGTAGTTATAACAAATAATTTATAATCATCAGCATAATATTTTAGCTGTAATTTATAAACAAATAAACTCTCATGGCCATATCTATCTATTTATTATGAAAAGCAAGAATCTTAACACGGTGAAATTTTTTGTAATTATTATTATGACAATATAACATTAATTTCTTAATACTTCCTAGGATCCACACCAAACGGTCAAGTTAAGACGGACGCTCCACGGTTTCCCCCACCGCAGCAACCACAGTATCCACCAAAATCCTCGCCAGAGAAGACCAGGTCCCCTGCCCCATCTGGTGGTGTTGGAGCTCTGACTGCAGCATTGTCCGAAGCGCTGGCAAACCGGGAGAGTCCTAGAGAGCCTGCGAGGGAGTTCGCGCAGTCCTCGAGAGAGCATCCGAAGGAGCCCCCGCCGGCGCGGCCCGCGATTCGACGGCAACCCAGCGACATTCGCGTCAGAGGGCCTCCGCCCCAGCCGCCTGTACAGAAACCCGCTATGCCATTGGTGAGTAACTCAGTACTTTTGTATTGTTAAGTTAAGAGTTCAGAGCGAAATCGTTAAGCATTCTTCAAGTGTTTAGTAAGCTGATGAACATCATGTTTGGGATGGGAACTGGGTGAAATGGTCCCGACCTAGGTGACTGATCACCCGTCCGGCTTCGCTGGCGTCTCCCTATAAATAATAATAATAATAATATAATATAATATCGAAGGTATAGGGTGCGAGTCGATCGCTTTACTCAGAACCGCATGTTCGAGAGAGATCAACGACGTGTTTATGCATCCTGGGAGCGATCGTATCAGAGTGATACTGATATGCATCGGCCGGATGATGAAGCCATGATTTCTTTTTGGCACAACATCTGGTCCGTGCCTGTCACTCACTCTGAAGGCGCGTGGATGGAGGATGTTGAGCGTTCGTGTGAGCTTATACCTGATATGAATGAAGTAACCATTGACTACCAAGACGTAGTTTGTGCAGTTCGTTCCTTACCCAACTGGAAATCTCCAGGCCCGGATGGACTGCACAATTTCTGGTATAAATGGTTACCTAGCTCGCACGTTTGCTTAGCATCTCAATTTCAATGTGCTTTATTATCTCGATCGCTTCCAGAATTCATGACAACAGGCATAACCAATCTGCTCCATAAATCTGGTAGTACTGCGGACCCCAAAAACTATAGACCTATCACCTGTCTGCCAACAATTTATAAAATTCTTACGTCCATTTTGAGGTCGAAGATTAATGAACACATTAATCAAAATTCTATTATGGTCGCCTCTCAGAATGGATGTAGGAATGGGGCCCGTGGTACTAAGGAGCTACTCCTCATTGACATGGCTATTAACCAACAGGTTCGTCGAAACCGAAAGAACCTGTCGACTTCCTGGATAGATTATAAGAAGGCCTATGATTCCGTGCCGCATTCGTGGCTCATGAGGGTGCTGGAGTTGTATAAAATAAATACAACTCTACGCACTTTCTTGATATCGTGCATGCGAAAATGGAGAACGGTCCTTTTCTATCCAGGATCTCGACGGATTCTAGGTCAGGGCGATCCTATAAAAATAGAGCGAGGTATCTTCCAGGGTGACGGTTTGAGTCCATTGTGGTTCTGTCTCGCCTTGAACCCTCTGAGTACACTTCTCGAGAGTTCAGGGTTAGGCTATCGTTTACGGAGAAATGGTCAAGTAATATCACACCTGCTGTACATGGATGACCTGAAACTATTTGCCCATAGCAGTTCTCATTTGACAGCGTTACTGAAGGTTACTGAAGCTTTCAGTAATGCCATTAAAATGGAATTTGGTGTGGACAAATGTGCAGTCATGCATGTAAAGCGTGGTCAGATAATGGAATCTACGGGTATACAACTCTCGGATTCTATTCATCTTAGATCTCTCTCCGTAAACGAAACCTATAAATATTTAGGTATGTCACAGGCATTAGGCATCAACGATGCTGACATGAAACAGTCGTTGCGTGAGCGTTTCTTGGGGCGCCTTTCAAAAGTCCTTAAAAGTCTTTTGTCTGGCGGAAACAAGGTTCGCGCATACAATGGATGGGTCATGCCGGTACTAATGTATTCCTTCGGCATACTTAAATGGACTCAAACTGAACTGGATGCCCTGGATAGAAAAGTTCGTACATTGCTAACAGCACACCGCATACATCACCCACGTTCATCGACCATGAGATTGTATATCCCGCGGAAGTGCGGTGGTCGTGGCTTCTTAAATGCTAAGACATTGCATAACCGCGAGATATGCAATCTTAGGGAGTATTTTCTCCAAGTCGATATGGGGTCTCATAGAGATGTAGTTGCTGTTGACAATGGACTGACTCCTCTATTTTTAGCAAAAGAAAACTGGCGCAAACCTGTAGTACTTAGTACTTCCGACCGCAGCACTGTGTGGCAAAGCAAGGAGTTACATGGCAGATTCTACCGGGCTCTCCATGGGCCCGACGTAGATTTATTAGCCTCAGTATCCTGGCTCCGCTTCGGTGATCTTTTTGGTGAAACCGAAGGTTTTGTCTGTGCAATTATGGATGAGGTTGTGATGACGAATAACTACCGAAAGTATATCCTAAGGGATGGCACAGTGGATATTTGCCGAGCGTGTCATCGTCCGGGTGAATCCCTTAGGCATATAATCTCCGGTTGTTCTCGTCTCGCAAACGGCGAGTATTTGCATAGACATAACCAAGTGGCCAGGATAATACACCAACAACTTGCTCTGAAACATAGTCTTGTGGCATCCGAGGTGCCGTACTACAGGTATGCACCAGAACAGGTCCTTGAAAATAGCCATGCCACATTGTATTGGGATCGATCTATCATTACAGACAGGACTATTGTAGCTAATAAGCCTGATATTGTATTGATAGATCGACACGAACGCCGCGCGATAATTGTTGATGTCACTGTTCCCCATGACGACAACCTTGTGAAAGCTGAAAAAGATAAAGAAAACAAATATCTTGATTTAGCTCACGAGATTGTTGACATGTGGGACATTGATTCAGCAATTATTGTTCTGATAGTCATATCTGCCCATGGTCTGATAGCCAAGAGCCTCGATAAACACCTTAAGAGGCTTGCGTTAGGTGGATGGATCGGGAGTCAGATGCAGAAGGCAGTACTTCTGGACACGGCCCGTATAGTGAGAAGGTTCCTGTCTCTGGATCCTTAACCATCGGTAGCCGGGACCTTGATCTTGCTGCCGTTGGGGAACTGCATTTTTGTATTTTTAAATGTTATATTTTTTAGTGTTATACATTGTAAAAATTTAATGTTTAGAAATATAATTTTGTAAGTATTTAAAATGTAATAAAGGGAATAATAATAATAACATCATGTTTGTTTACATACAGCAACAATCGGTTTGAAATGGACTATAATTAAATAATATAATAATTGTGAAAAACGGAATATATGTAGCTTAAGCTTAATATTTTAGCACAGACAATATAATACTATACTAGATTTTAGCTTGTAAGCTACATATATTTCGTTTTTCACAATGGTTAGGGACTTCCGCCAAGTGACGCCTGATTCAATAAAAAAATATATTATATAATAGTTTATTTAATTATATGGTTCATTATTATTATATTAATTATTATTATATGGTTAATTATTATATAGTTGTATAGTTAATTATATAATAGTTTATTTTATTTTATTTATCTTTGGGTCTGTTTAGGTTTTTTGTTCTTTATAGAGGATTTTAGACTTTTTTCGACAATCTTGAAATTAAGGGCGTGCTAGCATCTATTTCAAAACCTGTTGAATAAGGTTTAATCGGAGCTATTTCATGATGTTCTTTTCTTTTGTGTGATTTCGATTTCCCTGTGTAAGCGTTAATACTTACGAATTATTACGCTAATTACGCATCATTGTTGTACATATACTTGCGATAAAATTATCCCATGACCATGACCACCACAGAGGTACAAACATTGCCAACCTTAGGCAAGTGCAGTCATACCCTTAAACATATACATGAAGAAAACACTATGGTGATAATGTTTTAATTAGCATATAAAGGCCCAAAATATTACATCGAATGACTAGTCTTCAACAATATCAGGTTTAATAACTTGAACAAGCAATAATAGTTCGTATAAGACAAGTGAGATTTGAATAACAAAATACTAGAAACACAAAAGTCTGATGACACAAAAACATAATCATATCAAATTCAGTCCAGTGCGCGAGATAATTTGTAGCTTCGTAAAGTCGGGTCATTACTATGTTAATCATCGTACAGCTTCCAGCGACCGGCACGCGGTCGCAAAGAGAAAACACTGCTATACGAGTATAAGTAAATAACAAAAAATGTACAACTTTCTTGCAAATAAGTTCTTTGAACGTCTGCGTATTATGATAAATGGCAGCTGGAAGCCAAACGATACTACAATATACTCTACAAGTTAAAAAAAAAACAGCCCTTAACGAGTTTCTTGCCGGTTCTACTAGTTAAATGTCTCCCGCCCGTAGAATTTGCGAACCGATAGCGTAGCTTCTTGGATGTTCACAAGGGCTTTATGAACCTAGACTGCATAACTATTTTCATTTTTTTTTCAAGTTTTTAAACCCCTCTATTAGATAATTTTCGCGTATTTACGCGAATAGTTCTTTTTCTAATAGTGACTCCCCATTAATGGATGAACACAAATCATGAAAAATAGGCACGTAATTCAATGTTTGAGTTAGCTTATTTGTGTTGTCTTTTTATTGCCGTAAATAAAAGTAACTCCCACACGCGTTCAACAAAAATATTTAGCCGTTTGGTCAAACACGTGTGTCGACGATACTTAAAATATTCTCCGTGTGTGGGTGACCGTCTGGAATACATTTATTCGGATTCACTTTGTTCTGAGCCACGAGTAGATTCCGGCCCCTGCGATACCGACAGCGGAAGGTATGCACTGTCTCTGTCACTCACTATAGAATAGACAAAGACAAAGCACGGAATTCGAATCCGATTCAGGGACCGTACTCTGAAACGCTAATCCGAAACATCGGCTAGCCCCGCCCTTTTCACTCGATTCTGTCACGACTCGAGAGTGAGAGGGACGGGTATAACGATGTTTCGAGTTTTGCGTTTCAGAGTAGGCCCTCTGTTTCCGTCGGTTCGTAAATCAGGGGGCAGAACAGCTATTTCGGCAGAATCCGCAACTTTTGACACTGTTGATGTCGAACGGTTGGTTGATTGGTCGGCACACGATACAGCTGCCAGCCTACGACTTTTTGTCGTCCAATTCCGATGAGACAAAAAGATTTTTATATTGGTCAGATTTTTATATTCTACGTTGGTTATGATAACGAGCTTGAAAAGTGGGCCATAAAATTACGTACCTATGACAAAAACTTGTGCGTGTTCATTATCGGACCTACAAAATGTTGATCGTGGGTTGTCTTATTTGGATTCACCTTTTCCTACGCAAGTAGTTTATTAAAACTGCTTAATTTCGGCAGAATCTGCATGTTGCGACACTAGTCGTCGATACACATTGCCGGCAACACTAATGTTGCGACAGGTCGTAGGCCGATGTCGCTCACGTAAATACGAGTAGGTATACCGGTATACTTACGATTTCATTGCAATTTTCAGCTGTTCTTGTTTTAAAAGGGTCTTTGAAGTATATACTATGAGTGTGTCTGATACTTCTTTGACGTTATATTCTTGCCTTAAATGCTCAATTTAATTCATCCTTAATCAGTGGGTATTCTTTAATTATTCATTAATTATTTGTGAGTATTATCACTACATAGTATAAAACAAAGTCGCTTTCTCTTTCCCTATGTCCCTTTGTATGCTTAAATCTTTGAAACTACGCAACGGATTTTGATGCGTTTTTTTTAATAGATAGAGTGATTCAAGAGGAAGGTTTATATGTACTTTTTATCCCGATATTCCCACGGGAACGGGAACCACGCGGGTGAAACCGCGGGCGGCCGCTAGTTATATATAAACCTAATTAGAAACCACAAGTGTGTACCTAATAAAGAATTTCTTGGCGTGAGTATATGTATCTCCAATTGTTTATTACTTTGTCAGTAGTCAATATCCTTAGGTACTAATAGACAAACATCTGTCTGTCACCTTTTCACGTTTAAACCTAAAATTGTTGATGAATTTTGGTATAGGTTTGATAGAAAACGCGTCCATACGGACGAAGTTGCGGGCGCTAGTTTTTATCAGGTATATTGCACCTCAAAAACAATGACTAAACTCTGAAAATATGTCTTATCTTACTGCTTACTTCATTATCTGTATTCAATTTTAGTTATCTTGAAAGCATTATAGATTTGCGCGCATTTATACATTATTTGACTATTGTACATATTTAAAGAATATTTTACTAAATTAACAATATTGTAAAATCGGCATTGTCATGCCCTTGTCACTTCAGCTTCTGCAGCATGTCTTTCGCTTCCATTCATCTCTATTAGCCGTCATCTCTGCAGTCACCCCTTTCTTCCACTTATCATCCTTCACGCAATCCATCCACCTTTTTTTGCCTTTGGCCTTCCTCGCCCCACATACCCATCCACATTCATGTTTAGTACGTTCTTTATCACGTGACATTCACATAACGTGACCAAACCATGCAAGTCGATTTTCTCTCATCTTCTCTGTCACTACTTTCTACTTCCTCTTATATACCTCATTCTGTATCTTGTCCATTCTAGTCCTAACCCCACAGATCCATCTCAACATTTGCATATCTCAGTTGCATGCAATCTGCTTTCGTCTAACAATATTGTAAAATATAAACATTTTATTTAACGTGTCCAGATTCTTTTAAATTCATACTTATTGCATATTTTTAACCCATCATATCAACCAAAAATGTGCCCATCTCAATATTCCCATCTCAGTTGCATGCAATCTTCTTTCATCTAACAATATTGTTAAATACTTATTAAACAGTTTGATTAAATTTTTCAGATCCTTTTAAATTCATACTTATTGCATATTTTTAACCCATCATATCAACCAAGAATGTGTCACATCTGATAAAACATAATTGCTTAGAATAAGATGTAGAGAATATCATCAACCATTTAATGTCCCCATTGCTGGGGCACAGGCCTTCCTTAGTGATGGACTAGTAGAGGAATCTGTCAAGAGTTATATCTTTGAAAGGCTTTAAGGTGGTACGATGAGCTCAGTAGCGCCACCAATGGAAATAAATCATTTACGATTTATGAAGGGCTTAGAATAAAAGTTTCGGTTATTTCGCGCAAATAAAAGGCCTCAAATATGAGCATTAAGTTATTGCTAAATGTAGCCACTTTTGGCACTATTCACATTCACGACTTATTGCGTAAGTTTTAG
Source organism: Crambus lathoniellus (assembly GCA_949710035.1). NCBI lineage: Eukaryota > Metazoa > Arthropoda > Insecta > Lepidoptera > Crambidae > Crambus > Crambus lathoniellus. The sequence goes on from OX453303.1 coordinate 27,032,901, forward strand.
TTCTTAAAAGTATATTTATAAAATGAATTTTACTCTTTTATTTGCGCAAAATAACCAAAACTTTTGATCTAAGCCTTTAATAAAGTGTAATTGATTTATTTCCGTTGGTGGCGCTACTGAGCTCAACGAACCACCTTAAGGGATAATGTTTACCACAGTCTGCTACCCCACGTGTCTAGATGTGGAATCGACAAACTATAAAAGTATAGCTATTGCTTCGCAGAGCTTCACCATCTATCACCTGCAGCCAAAGAGTCGTTAAAACACCTAGAAATTGAGGTTTATCATGCATGACCTTACGAAGTGCATCACCCATTCTAGCCAAACGCTATGATGATATAAAAGTATATGAAGGTAGGAATTAATATAAATTTTCAGTTAGCACATCATTCATCATGTTTATTGTTATCGCTCGCTTTGTATCTTATCGGCGCGCGTTTTGTTTGGAGCCTCTTATCTATCGATAATTATTGCCCTGAGTGTAAAACTTTTTCAACGTTATTGATTTAATATTTAAGAAAAGTTGATTGTTTTGGCGCCATGGAGTTTAGGAAACTTTTTAGGGTAAGAGTATACTGAAATTAACAGATATTATTATATTTAAATCAAATCATATTTAATAATACAGAAATGGCGTCAATTTTTAATAATATTTGCCTAAATAAATTTTCAATTTAATTTATATAAGATCCAATTTAATTTATTATCTATTTTAATTTAAGTATTGTTTCCGCTAATTTTCAAAAATTTGAACTGATGTTTAAATAAATAAAAATAAAATCAAAATTATGTCTTCCGACATAAAACTTATCTTTTACAAAATCCTTTGTCTTCTAATAGCATTGTTGCTAAAGTAATCTACCTCAAGCATTTTATCTCTTTATCAGTTTTTATCTAGATAGTAACTCTATGTAAGATTATGTTTTACCAGTATTACCTCAATCGAACCCGATGTTGCGTTGCGTACGCGCACTGCGATCGTGTTCACATTATGAGTATCGATGGCTTTTACGATCCGTTACAATGTTGTGTACTATTGTTCATAGTCAGTTACCGAGAACTCTACAGTTACTTCAGTACAATGTTTTATAGTAAAATATTTATTATAGTACACTCGCCATCAGATATATAGTAGCGGACGAGGTTCTTAAATATTTCGGAGCAACATTAAATTTCAATTATTTCGTTACACTCTGGTAAGGTTAATAACATCAGAACATGCAATTTGCCATAAGTATAAGACCAGCGACTTGCCAATAAATCACAGATTGTCAAAGGTATCTATGCAGGCAGGGTGATCATAAAGATCTAAACATTTGTGGAAAATAGACTTTAAGTTTGTAACACACAGTTTAAATCACAATAAATTATGCATAATGCAAATCCACAAAAGTGGTCTTAATAATTTTTGACAACTTCAATGTGAAAATGCTTTGATCATATAAAATTTATTATATATTATAAAATTTATAATTAAGTGAAAATAGTATCGAATTTAAAATTGTTTCCACAAATGTTTAGATCTTTATGATCACCCCGACTTCGCCGATACGTTTGAAGATCTATGCTTAGGTACTGATATTTTACCTCGTTGAGTGTTACGAATCTTTTGAAATTTGCTGCTCCGAAATATTTGAGAATCTCGCCCGCTACGACATATCTAATAGCGACTGTAAAAAGCATAATATTTTCTTTGTCATCAAGATTTCTTTTGTAGCTAGATTGAGATTATAATATCACAAATCCTTAGGTACTAAAAATTATATTAATGCTGCCATTTTGTTTAAGTATTAAATTTTTACATTGACATAGACTGAAATTTGAAAAAGCGATATAGAGACTAGCTTTCATTGCAAAAGTAAATATATCTGCGGATATATCTGTGCATATCAGTGGCGAGGGGTGGAAATATGGCGAAGGTAAGCCGGGCCAAAAGTCTCTTTTACGTTTTACCACGTGATGATCAGCATAGTGGATCAGTGAGATGCGGTTTTTGGAAATTTAAAAAAGTGAAACCGATTGTTAGGGAACGTTTCCACAGAAGCGGAACTGCGCGGAGCTGGGGCCTTACCACAGAATATACAGGGTGTTAGGGGCACCGTTGCAAAAACTTTAACCATGGCTTCAGGCCAACATGCTGAACAACGCACAGCAATAATTTTTTGTCGCCGTTTTAATTTGAAGCCCGGCAGATTTCCAATTATCGGAGCGTTCGCCGGTACGGCCCCAGAGCTGTGTTCTCATACATTTGTTTGACGTAACCAGCTGTGTTAGCTCAACTGTCAAATGCATGGAAACACAGCTCACCTTCGCGCAGCTCCGCTTCTGTAGAAGCACACCCTTATCGGCATGCAAGGAACTGGTGCATATTTAGAGGTGAATAAATAATAATATTATAAATGCAATAATAGGACATTAAATTAATATTATTACTTATATCAAAAGGGAGACTGTTATTTCCTCAAATGCAACATGCAAATTAATATTTCAAGTAAACAAAAAAGGGATATAACACCGGAAATTCATGTGAATAATAAATGGATTATTGATACAAATGGTAAATCATAACTACCGTTAGTGCACGGTAATTTATAAATTAATATTACGAATTCCAGAAACCTTGGCAAGTTGACCTACTATGGAAGACGAAGTATATTATTATGAGAAAACTACGAATAGGGATTTCCGTAAAATGTATTGCAAAGTCTAAAAAACCATTTCGATAAACACAATATTTAATATAGCTGGTGATCAATTTTCTTACGCGTTGCATACAAACTACTTAGGCGTGACGTCACCACTAGGTAGCCAGCCACCACCTGAGGGTAGTTAGTATGGAGCGTTTTTGGATGAGTCCAATTCGTGTGCATTTCAAACTGTGATATCTCGAGGAGTTTTCATGCTAGCGAAATAATTCTTTTACCAATCAATGTTTATATTTTTGAGAGGACATTATCTATATATATAAAAATGAATCCCTATTTCCCTTGGTCACGACATCACGCGTGGACACGGCTGGACCGATTTGGCTAATTTTGGTCTTGAAATGTTCGTGGAAGTTCAAGGAAGGATATAGTGGGGAGCTGGGGAGGACGCTTCCTCCCTCTGCCCGGCCCCCTCTCGAGCTTTCGAGCTCGTTAGGGGGCGGGGCAGAGGTTAGAACCACCCAGCCCTGACGCGAAGCCTATTAGGCTTGGTGGGAGGGCTGGGCGCGGCGAGGAACATGCCCAAGGTGTGACCGAGTCCAACATGCCGTTTGGTATGCCTAAAGATCGCATTCTCCTCTTGATACAAAAAAAAAGGGGTAGGGTAGGGGTAGGGTACGCGTAGGGTAGGGGTAGGGTAAGGTTGGGTAGGGGTAGAGTAGGGGTAGCGTAGGGGTAGGTAGGGTAGGGGTAGGGTAGGGGTAGAGTACGGGTAGGGTAGGGTGGAGTAGGGGGTAGGGCCACGGGAACCAAGTCGCGCTGTGTCAGCTAGTATTACATAAAATAAAAAAAAAAATTGTCATCATGCCTATTTTATAATTTTTAAATTTTATAAGTAAGTACTAAATTTGGGTCTCTAGGAGGGCTGATGCCACCTGACCCCCCTGGCGACGCACTTGTTTTTTTATTTTTTTTTATAGTAGGGGGAATGCGGTTATGCATCCCGAAGGTATGTGGGACTTGCCGCTAAGACCCTACCCACTAAGCAGTAGGGGGTACTGCTTCCAACACCACCTAACACGCAGGACCTACGGGACCGTGATAACACGCACCGTGTGTTACTGTGTGTTACTGCGCCCCATCTTGCGACTAGGGGAGATCGGGACGCGCACGTTGGCGTCTCGCCCTCCCCGGTCGCGCAAGTCGGAGTTGACTTGCTGCGACGTCCGCCTCGCGAACTCTCTCCGCGGCCTCCTTCTGCGAGATGACGTCCTCGCAGAAGGCGACCATGGCCTACCATCCCCCCTCGCTCCGCAGCATCGCGACTGTGACATTGGGAAGCGAGAGGTCCGGCCCAACCGCAGCGACCAACTCCTGGCGCTGCACCGCCCACGCCGAGCACTCCATCAGAGTGTGGCGAGCGGTGTCCTGCGGAGAACCACAATGGTGACACTCCTGGGACTCCTCTCTCTGAATCTGACACAGGTACCTTCCGAAGCATCCATGTCCGGAAAGTACCTGTGTCAGACGGTATGTCAGAGCTCCATGGGCTCTGTCTCTCCATTCCCGGAGGACTGGTCGGATGGCTTCCACCGTATTCAGACCAGCGTTAGGCGTCTCTAACTGCCGCTCCCAGTCCCGGAGACATCTCTCCTCTGCGGCTCGTCTTTTCGCAGCCCGCTCTTCCGGGGCCAGTCTACTTTCTCTCTGTCGACTCTCTCGCCTCTGCCTATAGGCATCCGCGAGTACATGAGCGTCCAGCTCCCATGGGGGAGTGCCGGCAAGGGCACACGCTGCTGCCCATGACACAGTGCGGTACCCGCGGACCATGCGAGAGGCCACGACTCTCTGTGGCCGCCTTAGAGCAGCCTTATTCGCCTGGTTCAAGGCATCCGCCCAGACAGGGGCTCCGTAGAGGGCCATACTACGGATGACCCCTGCATAAAGTCGCCGAGCACTTTTATTAGGCCCACCTACATTTGGCAGTAGTTTGGCAAGGGCTACCGCCGCACCGACCAGCCTGGGGCCCAGCTGTTTGAAATGGGCGGTGAACGCCCAGCGGCCATCTAAGATGAGGCCCAAATAACGCATAGTGGGGCGCAAGGGAACCGCAACCCCATCTATGAAGACATCCGCTCCAGGTGGGGGACCCTGTCTTGGGCCATGAAAGAGTATGGCCTGAGTTTTTTCAACTGCCACCTCAAGACCCAACCTCCTAATTCGGTCGATCATTGCCTCGGCTCCAATCCTAGCCAGGCGCCTCGCCTCCATGAAATCTCGACCCCGGGCGGTGACGAGAGTGTCATCTGCGTAGCAGGTGACATCCATCCAGGGGAGCAGCACGCCACGAAGTGCCCAATCAAAACCAAGATTCCACAGGAGTGGTCCCAGGACCGACCCCTGTGGAACGCCACAACACATAGTACGGACCATAAGTTGACCGTCAGCGGCAAGATAGATCACCTCTCTATCTGTCAGATAGTGCTTGATTATCCGAACAAGATAGGGAGGGACGCCGTGATGCCTAAGGGCATCTTCGACAACACTGTAGGGAAGAGAGTTAAACGCGTTCTTTATATCTAGCGAGATTGCTACGACTCTCTCCCCACGACCAACAGCCCTCTGAGACAGTTCCTTTAGAGGCAATATTGCGTCTATAGTCGACCTTTGTCTCCTAAAGCCGAACTGCCGCTCCGACAGATTCGGCCCCACTTCATCCAGGTGCTGGACGACTTGGTCTGCGATTATGTGCTCTAGCATTTTGCCGAGCTCGTCCAGCAAAACTATAGGCCTATAGGCCGAAGGAGACTCCAAGGGCCGGTCCTGCTTCCGCAGGAGGCAGAGCCGACCCTTCTTCCATCTTTTGGGAAACTGCCCCGTACGAAGGCATTCGGTGAAAAGCAGCCGGACTTCCTCGCCAAGGTGTTCTAATGCCACAGGCAGGACTCGGCCCGGGACACCGTCCGGACCGGGTGCCTTCCTTTTAGATCGGATGCGGGGCGGCGCACTTGCCTTCAACAATGGTAATGGAATGGAAACCAACCACGAAACAACTCTCGTTCTCGAAAATATTGAAAATGAAGTACCTATGTGAAAAATTTTAAATGAAGAAGTTGAAAAAAGATCGAGCCGTCTCACAACCAGCTCCGATGGGAATTGAACCCACGACCTTTCGCTATCCGGGCTACTGCTCTAACCACTGAGCTACGGAGTCGTAAAAATGAATGAAAATTGATGAAGTACTTATGTATTAGAAATACCGAACTCACAACTAGCTCCGATGGCATTTGCCCGGACATTGTAAGGGTTTGAGTCCCATCGGAGCTAGTTGTGAGACGCTCTAATACTTACTTCATTCTCAAAATTTTCAATAAATTTGCATTGTGAATGCAAAATGTAAAAATAATCTGGAACTCTCGTTCTCAAAAAGCTGTCAGCTTCCATATTTAAACTAGCAGCTTTGGCAGCATTTTCATGGATGATAACGAGATTTGTTCTTCTTGGGGCACATCTCATTGGTAGGCTTGCTGGAGGCGTGATAAACCAGTTTCATTACACAGAGAAGTAACGATAAGTAAAAGAAAAGCAATGTTTACATGTTATTTTACATTATTCTGCCAGAAGCTTAATGTGTCCACCCTTATTACTGCACGTAGCTCATCTCAAAGGGCTTAATTAAGCATAGATAGGTACACTACTTACTTCATTTCTTCATTTATGTTGTAAGCTTCAAAGTCGAATAGGTAATGCGATCGTTTTGTCATGGCATGGTGTTTTGGCACATCAGTTTATTGCTGGTGATTGATTAGTTAGATATTCCCTTGTAGTAATTATTTTACTAGCTTTGATATCTTTTGGTTCATACTTCAGAATAGCACTTAAATCGATCGATGAAAAGTGCCCGAAAGCAGTTGGGATTTCGTCTGCACCCGTACTTCGTTTTGGCATGACGGAGTTTTGGCAAGCTAATGTCGTTACAGCGCTGATTACTCACAGGACGCGCGGTCCGACCCCATTTCGACCCCATTTCGCAATCACACAGTTAATGTACGTAGCAGGCCTCCAAACTTGTGGATTCACGGCCTATGTTATATAGATACAGCAGCGGTTTGTTGCTGGTGATGACAAAGGCAGATATTATCCCTTCATACTAATTTCATTTCGGGCTTTGATGTCGCTGGAGGAATGTTAGCTATTCTGTCGAACTACGATATCTAACTTTTGAATCCTGGTTAAAGCATAAAGTATAAATAAATAAATAAATAAATATTTTCTAACAATCACACCAATTATCTAAGCACATAGTAAATTTCTTAAGAAACTGTGTCTACGTGAACTTGATAACGGATAAATATATACTTATATACTTTTTGTTTGTAAATACATACTTAATATACATAGAAAACACCCAGACCAAGACAAATATACATGTTCATGCACACAAATATTTGTCTTGTTCGGGAATCTAACCCGAGACCTCTGGCGCAGAAGGCAGGTAGTTTACCCCTGCGCCAAATCGGTCGTCAAATCGGTATGTGTGATAATGTCGACACAGTGGCGGTACTTCATAAACTGAAAAGCCTGGATTGCCCCAAGAGCTACTCGTAAATGAAACCTCTTCACAATTTGGATCACGTATATGAATATTATTTTTATTCTATCAACATAGGTACAATCCATTGGATCCATGGATATAAACACAATTTAGATATTAAAAAATAGCTTCTGATTACAGGTACTACAATTACAGTTACTTTATTATACCTTATCCTCTTATCAAATTGATCAATTAATTCGAAGAGATTATTAAATAATTCTGTCTGGCGCTAAATCGAAGGATAATCATCAAATTATTATTGTGTAGGTACAAGTTCCGTGCATTTTGATGTTTGATGGAGTGGAGTATGAATGGATATGACGCGGTTTACAACACCTATTAGAAACCGAAGGTGCCAGGAAATTATTTGCTTTGATTGTTCATTAGTACATTAGTGTTTGCGTTCTAACTACATATATTCAAAGTCAGTTAATGTGCAAATTGCAAGTGCTACTAATAGTTGCAACTTGCAGGTGCTCTCAGTGTGTTAAATTAGCGGCTACACGCGACTTTGTCTAGATTTTGTGGAATTTTTTTCCCCATATCAATATTACAAAATCAAAAATACTCCAAGAGTTGCAGGCTTCAAAATTTAGCTACTACTACTATGTATAGATGAAAGATTCATTATTGTTATAACTTTATGTAAGACTTGGCTTCCCGCCTGCGGCATTGCCCTTTTGAACTACAAGATATTTTCCCGTGGAAATGAAATATTTTTCCGGGGCCAAAAGTAACTGAAACTAATATGCAACTCAAGACCATAATTTACCTCTGAGCCAAACAGGGTAGTTTTTTTTAAATTCATGATTTTTTTGTTTATTTGATTTTTAATAGATTAAATTATGCAAAAAATACCCTAGTTTTTCTTGTGGGCAACACTTTTATTTATGTAGAATTTGATGTAAGTACATTAAACAAATCATGCAATAAAAATCGTGATTTATCATGCACTAGCTTTCCGCCTGCGGCTTCGCCCGCGTGGACTACACGACGTTATCCCGCGGGAATGTGATAAAATGTTCTATATTCCTCTCCAGGCTACAAAGTATCTGTGTCGCAGATTTAAGCCAAATCCGTGCAGCCGTTTTGGCGTGATTGAGTACGTAACAAACATGCAAACATCTAAACTTTCACATTTATAATGTAATAGCGGCCGCCTGCGGTTTCACCCGCGTGGTTCCCGTTCCCGTGCGAATATCGGGATAAAAAGTACATATAAACCTTCCTCTTGAATCACTCTATCTATTTAAAAAAACACATCAAAATCCGTTGCGTAGTTTCAAAGATTTAAGCATACAAAGGGACATAGGGACAGAGAAAGCGACTTTGTTTTATACTATGTAGTGAAGCCTGGAGCCCAATTTCATCCAGATCTCAGATCTTCAGTTTCGCTGTGATTGAGTAACCATCATCCAAACTTTCGCATAAATAAAAGCGGATATTAGTAAGATAAAGACACCCCGGGAGTCTCCTCAAATATAAAGCGATAATATCTATAAATATTATGTTGTAAGTTTCTGAGAAATTGCTCTCACTTTGGGTCACCAGCATCTGCTATGATTATTTTGGTCGGACCCATAGGGACATACTTACACATAAACGCTTTATTAAATTCTTTTATTTAAAATTCCAATAAGGATTCGTTTGCTTTTATTATAAAAACCGACTAAGGTACAAGCACAGAATAAGCAACTTTTCATACAGTAGGCCGACGGAGACGTCTAGACAGGTCAATCGTGCGGGGCTTGCGGGGTGAGACGGGGGAGTGGTTGTCCCGAGTAACATACAACGCCGTTCATAGTAACTCGGGACAAGTCTTCCAGGGCTATCACGTCTTTATCGTTATAATTTATTTTTTAAATTAATACTAAAGTGCATACGACATGTAGTGTGAGTGCGTGCAAATCTTCATCTCGCTTATTAAAAAAAGGCAATTTCCAAAATCCAAGATGGCGGCCAACTTTTTTTTGTAAGCCGATTTTGATGAAATTTAGTTTCTGGTACTATTTTGACACGAAAAAAACAACGCAATGTTAAAAGTATTAAAAAATCCAAGATGGCGGCCAACTTTTTTGTTGGCAGGCCGATTTTGATGAAACTTAGTTTCTGGTACTGTTTTGACAAGAAAACAGCAACGCAATGTAAAAAATATTAAAAATCCAAGATGGCGGCCGACTTTTTTGTTTGCAGGCCGATTTCGATGAAACTCAGTTTGTGGTTCTATTTTGACCAGAAAACAGCAACGCAATGTTAAAAATATTAAAAATCCAAGATGGCGGCCAACTTTTTTGTTTGCAGGCCGATTTCGATGAAATTCAGTTTCTGGTACTATTTTGACAAGAAAACAGCAACGCAATGTTAAAAATATAAAAATTCAAGATGGCGGCCAAATTTTTGGTTTGATGGCCGATTTCGATGAAATTCAGTTTCTGGTACTATTTTAACAAGAAAACAGCAACGAAATGTTAAATATATTAAAAATCCAAGATGGCGGCCGACTTTTTTGTTTGCAGGCCGATTTCAATGAAACTCAGTTTGTGGTTCTATTTTGACAAGAAAACAGCAACGCAATGTTAAAAATATAAAAATTCAAGATGGCGGCCAAATTTTTGGTTTGCTGGCCGATTTCGATGAAATTCAGTTTCTAGTACTATTTTAACAAGAAAACAGCAACGAAATGTTGAAAGTATGAAAAAATCCAAGATGGCGGCCAACTTTTTTGTTTGCAGGCTGATTTCGACGAAACTCAGTTTCTGGTACTGTTTTGACAAGAAAACAGCAACGCAATGTTAAAAATATTAAAAATCCAAGATGGCGGCCGACTTTTTTGTTTGCAGGCTGATTTCGATGAAACTCAGTTTCTGGTACTGTTTTGACAAGAAAACAGCAACGCCATGTTAAAAAAATATTAAAAATCAAAGATGGCGGCCAACTTTTTTGTTTGCAGGCCGATTTCGATGAAAATAAGACTATGTCATTCAGTAAGCCTAGCATGACCGCCCAAAACGTGATATATATCGCATGATATAGCGTTTTATCGACACTCAAACGTCAAAACCCATTGTCTTTTGACGCGGTAAAGCGCTCTATATTCATGTATAAAATTAACTTGTCGTGGCAGCTAATAATAAGACAACACTGTAGCTTGTAAGTTTCAAATGTATTTTTACCTTGTGTTTGGTGAATGTACTTGCTAGCTGTCATTAAAAAAAATAAAAATAAAAAATAAAATATCATATCGCGTTTTGTTGGTCATGCTAGGGGGGCTGGTCCGGAAGAATGTAACTTTCCAATGCTGATATGGTGAAATATTTTTTAAATCGGTCCTGTTGTATTGAGTTTATCCGTTACAAATATACATACAAACAAACAAACAAAAAATGAAATTTTTCCTGTTTTATAATATTAGTAGAGACAGTAAAGAGGTTGAGTTGTGGTGCTACATTACCAATATAAAAAAAAATTAATATGATAATAGAACAAAAAACACACTTATAGATTTTCGAACGGGACTTGAACCTGCAATGTTGGATTACCGGTTTGTGTTACGATTACGAGACACGTCGAAATTTTCAACTTCATGGTCACTTTCACTATAACCATATTAATCATTATGAAAAACGAGATTTTACGGGATTTTTATTACTCCGTGATCATGCCGAAATATCGGGGACTCAAATTTAGCACCATAAAGTTACAACTAAAAAAATACAATACAATCAATCTATACAAATAAATAAAATTGGAGTGTCTGTTTGTAATATTAAAATAAACGCTTTTTACTACATGCATAAGATTATATATATACGGTACATACTTATACAAAATATTATTTTTTACAATTTTTATCTGTCTGTCCTGAAGTTACTGAAGGTTTCAGAAGCCATAGCCGGTCTATAAAAAACATATAATGACATATCATTATGTATCTATACATCTATACAAATAAATAAAATTGGAGTGTCTGTTTGTAATATTAAAATAACCGCTTTTTACTACATGCTTAAGATTATATATACGGTACATATACCAAAATAACATTTTTTACAATGGGAGAGTTTCCTGCAGTAATTTTTCGATGCACTAGATGGCGCTGTAACCCTAACACAACCTACTTTTTTCAGCATATTATGGCAAAGGATTAGTTCATTCAGCCTAAAAAAGACTTGAGTGTCGGTCGGTTTTGTACTGTCAAATTAATCTGTCTGTGGTAAAGTTTTTCTTCTGTGAGGTCTGCGGATTGCTTTGCTTCCATGCGTTGGTGTTGGTAGTGTTTTGTGAGCGTATTCGTTTTTCTTGATAGTTTGATTGAAACCAGGGTGCCTACCATCAACTTTAAGACAGCGATTCAAAAATAGCGCGATGCAGAATAGGTTCCTAAAATGAATTGCTTTCTTTCGTACTATGACCTTCTAAAAACTGGATCGCAAATGAATTGCTAAATGTTAAGGACCGAACAATTTGTGTCCTTATTACTTCTACCCGTCTCTTTCACTCGATTCTGTCATGCCCGGAGAGTGAGAGGGACGGGTATTACCTGCAGATGTCATGTTAGCTTGGCCGAGTTATAAGTCAAATAAGACTACATGACAGGATAGCGGCCTTTAGGCGCATTTGGCCCAATTCGCGATTGGGCCAATTCACATTATTCGCGGTTGGTCCAATTCTCAGTTGGTCCAATTCGCAGTTGGCCTAATTAGCACTTGGTCCAATTCGCAGTTGGGCCAATTTGCAGTTGGTCCAATTCGCGTTTGGTCCAATTCGCGGTTGGTTCAATTAATATGTTAAATTTTGTAACGCATCATAAAATAAGGCAAAGTGTATTCCGCGTATTATTTTTGCGTTTATTCTAAAGTAAACGCAGATTCGATTAACTACGAAACGTCTCGAAAAACAGTTAGGCGTCCAACACACTGCCTCCGGTTTCCGCACTACCGGACGGAGATGCGGCGTGATTTATCATACACTGCGGGTTTTGTATGCACATCAAAATTCTACAGCCATAGTTAAGAAGCGCACTACCACAAACCGGAGCGTCGTGCGGTGCAGTGTGGGATCCGTCTTACGTTCTCAGTCTTTATTTTTTTAAATACTAGTGTTGTAACCGTTGTGTGCAGGATTTCTCCAGCTTCATTCAATTTTATACAAATAATCGTTATAACCACTTTAATAGATTAATTTTTAAAATTGATCTTTTTTTGTGTGAAAACTAGATTGGCGCTTAAAGCATTAATGAAATTATGAATTGGCAACAATGGTTCTAGGCAAACGCAAACTTATCCAAGGAGAAAGTTTCGAATGAACCGACAGAAAAAAAAAAACTTTAAATAAAACCACACCTTGCACACCTCACCATGTCGAATCGTCACGTTCACCTTTCCAGAGATTTCTTAAAACACGTTTCGTTCAGCTTGTTCGAAGCGTTCGCATCAGACAAGCGTGCGTTCACCATAAGCGGCCTGTACACGTTGGTCCAACCACTGGCCACTACATCGTACATTGACACTTTTGAACGTACAAGACGTTTAAAAAGGTTCCTTCAAAAGTGTTAATATACGACGTATTGGCCAATGGTTGGGCCAACGTGTACAGGCCGCTATAATAAGTAATGTAGCTACTCTATAACCATGTCTATGCTGTGAGCTGTAGTTAAAATACTTGCTCTTTTAGAGCCAACGCGACTTGTGATTTTTAATCGACCGATAGTTAAGGTGGTTCGATCAGCTCAGTAGCGCCACCAATAGAAATAAATCATTTACGATTTATCAAGGGTTTAGAATAAAAGTTTCGGTTATTTTGCGCAAATAGAAGAGTAAAGTGCAATTTTTAAGTATTTTTTCATGGCCTCAAATATGAGCATTAAGTTATGGATCTCGATATTGCTAAATGTGGCCACTTTTGGCACTATTGAGATTCACGACTTATTTCTTAAGTTTGAGTTCTTAAAAGTATATTTTACTCTTTTATTTGCGCAATCGAAACTTTTAATCTAAGCCTTTAATAAAACGTAATTGATTAATTTCATTGGTGGCGCTACTGAGCTGATCGAACCACCTTAAGTAGGAATCGTAAGACGATCGTGATCAAACTGTCGGCCGATAGTTTGGTTTTGAGAACCTGCGAGCACTTGTGATTTTTAGTCGACCAATAGTTGGTCGATAGTTAAGTTTAATCCGGCCGGGCACGCGCTCACATAGTCCTTCATGCACACACAGGCCGATAATTTGACCGATAGTTGTATAACTGTAACTATAACTATAGTTGTAGTAACTATTGGCCAGTCATTTTCGATAGTTCGATACTGAATGCGCAGTCTACCGATAGTTGGGCGATAGTTTAGTTGAATGCAGTGCGCGCGCTCACATAGTCCTTCCTGCACATTACCGCCCGGCCGATAGTTTGATTGTACAACTATCGGCCAGTCATTTTCGATAGTTTGATCGGTCGATAGTTAAAGCGCACTGACGATTGCCACTGCCACATATAACTCTATACTGAATCCGAGAACGACCAAACTATCGCCTGGTTAAAAATCACAAGTGCGCGTTTGCTCTTATATAAATTGTGCAATTTAAGTGGATTCGATTCAAGTTTATATATAAAAGGTCAATTTATACTTTAATAATATGTTTATTAAAAGTATAAGTACCTATATAGTAAGTTTAACATTTTATAATAATAACTTTAGTCTTAATCCACATAAGTTGCAAACCTACTATAATCGATTAGTTAGGTACTCAGAACCTTAATCGATTTATCGCGAGAACCGATTACAGACTCGTATGGTTACATGCCTAATCATGTCACTTTAGCATGTGTCAAAACGGGCATCTTAATTTGTGACGACTGTAGAGTATAAATAAGTTTATGAAGCCAACACAATGCATAGAGTAAGATAAATAAACACAATGACTTTTCGTATATTACTCAGACAGACTATATTCTTTGCTATTTTCTATTAGGTAAATACTTTTTCGTTTACTTCTTCAGAAAAAGTAAGGTCGCTATAGTGGGGTAGCGCCATCTAGTACAAATTTTTGAACTGAACGATGAAACGTCAAAAGAAACTCTCTCATTTTTGTCTGTCTGTCTGTCTGTTTGTTCCGGCTAATCTCTGAAACGGCTGTACCGATTTTAACGGGACTTTCACTGGCAGGTAGCTGATATAATAAGGAATAACTTAGGCTACTTTTTATCCCGGAAAAATATCCCATTCCCGCGGGATAACGTCGTGTAGTCCAAGCGGGCGAAGCCGCGGGCGGAAAGCTAGTAATAAATAATAAATTACGGTACTAAAAAGGTCCCCGCTCAGCTACATGTCACAACTAGTGATGTGCCGCTGGGAATATTCCCATTTCCAAGTAATTTACTCTTTGTAAATTTACGGGAATATTCCCAATGTTCCCGGGAATATTCCCAATGTTCCCAGACTAATTTAATTTCAAGTATGGCAAAATTTTCTGTCATATTTATATTTCCTTTTACTCCCATGGTTGCGCAACTACTTACTAGTTTTTGCCTGCGATTATACTTCTCTTAATCTCTATTAAAACACAGAAAAAATCTACTGAATGTTAAACTACATAGTTTAATTTGTTAACTGAGCAAAGTAAAGGTCTTAAGCCAACATACTTTGCAGCATTGATTATTATAGATCCTCATAGCCAAGGAAATCAAGGAACAGATATCACATCGAAGAAAATATTAACGGATGCCAAGTGACTAAAAATGTTAATCGAGACTCTTAAAGATTTATCAAACTACAAGACGTGCAGACGTGGAATTTGGAGTCGTCCTGTCTTACAACTAGCTCCGATGGGACTGGAACCTATGACCTTTGTACGGGCAAATCGAATTTATTTAATACTTCTTATAAGCTGTTGGCCAGCGTTTATTTCATCAATGTGAAGATATTACTACCCTCGATATTTAATAATAGAATATTTGATAAGATCTTTTTTTATATGGAACTGGGCAGGCATTTGACCACCATCTTGTTTAATCATAGGATGTAGTTTAAGATGCTGGATGTTTGCCCAGGATGCCTGTTCACTCTGGCCTTGAAGGGTTCAAGCTTGTAGTTATCGGGGATCACATAAGCAGGCAGCGCATTCCATTCTTTAGCGGTTCGCATAAGAAACGAAACTGCGAAGCGCTTGGTGCGGACAAGTAGAGTGTCAACAATATAATAATGATAAGATAGCCAGCGTCAGGTTCCCCGATGGTGGAAAGGGGCTGAAAGAAAAAGGTCGGACAGTTCTCTCGCACACTCCCAAAAGCGTATTCCAAAAAATACCGATAGACACGCAACTTTGGGTTGGTGACTGACATTCTGGAGTTCCGCCGGCGCCGTAGCCAACGCTGAGTTTCCAATGAACCTCCTGACATGGTTTTCAATCGATTCCAGAAGTTCTAGCTGATACTTAGCAGAACCATTCCATAAGTGACAACAGTACTCCATGCACGGACGAATCTGCAATTTGTATATCAAAAGCAGTTGGTCAGTCCGGCGTGAAGTACCGTTTAGAGCCCTAGAGAAGACGCCCAGTTTCTTAGCAGCACACTTTGCAATGGAATCGATGTACTCGCCACAATTCAGGTTGGATGGTGAGTTCAGGCCAAGAAGTTGCAGATGTTCCGTTATCGGCAAGAATACACCCTGGAAAGTCAAAGTCAGTTGGAAAGGATTCCGTTTTGCAGTGAATAAAAAAACCAGTGTTTGAGTAGCATTGAAAGTAGCAGATTAATTTGCTGAACAAGGGATTGTCGACAATAGCAATAAATTATTTATGATTTATGACAAGACTGGATTTCATCATTCGTAGCCTTTACAGTTGAGTTAGATATATCTGGGGGGCAATTGCGTAAGGTAATCGTATTAAATTGACAGTTCATATCGTATTCAATCGGCTGCAATTTGTATGGAATGACATTTATTATGTTGACCTTTATATTAAGTTGTAGTAATAATTTTATAATTCAAATACTATGACATTTTAAATTACAATTATTTTAATTTCTATATTTTGTTTGGATTTAGTTGACATTTTTCATAGCATGCTAATGTTTGAATGTAATCGATCTAATGGATACAACATAATTTAGGTCCTAATATGATGTTTTGTCGCTTGTTTAAGATTAATTTTATACCTACTCATTTCTCTTAAAAAAACAAATATTTGCACGCCGACATTGTTAAGGCAAATACTGTAGTGCATTACGTACTATCCATATTTGTAAACTAACACCTTGTACCTACTCAGTATTAGCAAATAAATATTTCTATTTCTATTTCTATTTCTATGATACAATATGAACTGTCAAATGAATACGATTGACTTTACGCAATTCCATAGCAGATGGTAGTTTAATCTGTATACCCGATAGTATTCCTCAATGTCTCAAGACTAAGGTCTTTGACCAGTGTGTGTTGCCAGTTATGACTTATGGAAGCGAGACGTGGTCTTTTACTATGGGACTCATAAGAAGGCTCAAGGTCACCAAGCGAGCAATGGAGAGAGCGATGCTTGGTATTTCCCTGCTCGATCGAATCAGAAATGATGAGATCCGCAGGAGAACTAAAACGTCCGACATCGCTTGAAGGATTGCTCAGTTGAAGTGGCAGTGAGGGGGCACATAGCGCGGAGAACCGATGGCCGTTGGGGCGGAAAGGTTCTCGAATGGTGATCGCAAACCGGACGACGTTCCGTGGGCAGGCCCCCTACAAGATGGACCGACGATCTGTTCAAGGTCGCGGGAAGCCGCTGGATGCGGGCAACGCAGGACCGATAAAGATAAAGGTCTTGAGACTTTTTGCCGTGTGAATATGCCATAATAATAAGTCTGCGGTTGTGGCTGATTATCATCTTGTTCTTTTTTAAACAAATAATGAAATGTAGTAAATGAAGAGAAAATAAAATAAATAAATACACATGTGGGGAATATACGTTACTCAAGCTGTAAATTTTTATAAAAGTTTAATATTATATTACATCATGATACGACACTATTATGATTCGAGTTATTTTAATAAATGACTAGCGGATCCTCGCGGTTTTACCCGCGTAGTACCCGTTTCCGTGGGAATATCGGGATAAAATACTATGTCAGTCGGGAAAAATGTAGCTTTCTAATGGTGAAAGAATTTTTAAAATTGGTCCATTAGTTTCGGAGCCTATTCGATGCAAACAAACAAACAAACAATCAAATCTTTCCTGTTTATAATATTAGTATAGATTACTATTGAAAATCTTACAAAAAAATCTGTTTTACTAAGTAGGCATTGGGAATATTCCCGGAAACATTGGAAATTTACTGGGAATATTCCCGGGAAAATTGGAAACTTTCGCCATAGTAGTGATATTAAGTTTCGCATATTCATTTTGCTGAGTAATTTTGGCCAATGGAACGGTTAGCACAAAACAAAAAAGATTGAATTACATTATAAGCAATTTTCCCCAATATTTCCACTTTTGGGAATATTGCCGGGAACGCTTCTGGGAATATTCCCAATGTTTCCAATATTTCCGGGAACGGCACATCACTATCACAACGTAAAGCCGTGACGCTGATTTTGAGCGGAATACTATTACTTGTTGCTTTTGCTTGCCAGCGTAAGTTAATAACTTAAATTGATATTGCACTTGCTTCCACCTGCAGTTTGATTAGTCAGTCGAGCGTAGTGATAGCTACTTCGTCATTACATAACACGCTTGCGGTTTTCTATTGTAATTGTAAGCCCAGTTCAAACTTGACAATGTAAGATTAGTCACTAAGTTTCACTTTGAATTTCAATAACGTATGCTATGCGTCATCATTGAAGACTTGTTTGGCTTGACCACTAATGATAGGGGTGTGTTGTGATGTTGTGAAGTCAAAATAGTAGATTGTACAACAAGTGCATAAAACATACCATTTTACCCGAGCCGTAGGCGAGGATGGATAGTCAATTCGAGGGTAAAATGGGTTTTATGTACGAGTTATACACTCTGCTTTTCACTTCGAGTGTGAGGAAAATAAATTACAATATTGCAAAAAAGAAAAAATAAAGACTTCGCCATATTGGCGGGAAAACTTTATTTTTCTTTTTTTATACGTGGAAGTGGAAGCACAGTTACTTAGCATAGATCGTACTCCATAATGCTCTTGAAATACTTATTTCTTACAAAACTCATTAGTTTTGCCTAGTTTTATTTATTTAGTAATTTAACATGGATTATGTACAAAATTTAAGAAACAGAATGAAACAACAAGTTTATTCAACGAAGTTTAATTGCGTGTGTGACTGTTTACCTGACGACCTTTGTCTTAGAGTCTGTGACATAGACGAAGATTTTACTTTATGCACTAGAGCATAAAAAGCGATTTTATGCAGCCTATACCCAACATAAACACGAACTTTACGAGCATGAGAAGAAAATATTTTAAAATATTAGCCTGTGATATCTCTGGCCGTAAGAGCCGACTAAAAGAGCAAAGCCTTGAGAAAACCTGGGGAAGATGTTCTCGGTTCAGTATTTTCTGAAATTTAGATACTAAACAAACGCTTGCAAATCGTAAAGGTTTGACATTGCCAACCCAGCTTATTTCGGTTAGGGAATCTTTAATAGAAATAGAGAAAGTTTGCGGTAAAATAAGTAGATTTGTATTTGCTCTATATACAAACTTTCAAAAGTAGCAAGTCAAAGAACAGCCATTACTGCATACTATGCGTATATAGAATCTATATTAAGGTATTGCTTGATAGTGTGGGGAAATGGTACGGATATCAAACAGCTTTTTATTGCACAAAAGCGATGCATAAGAGCTATTTCTAACATAGCTCCTGATATATCTTGCAAACCCTATTTCAAATCTTTACAAATTCTGCCACTACCGTGCCTGTACATTTTAGAAGTATGTACCTTTGTAAAAAAAAACATGGATAAATTTACAAAAGCCCAGGATATTATAACCCAAAGGTCAAGGCGCGATCCTCATAAACTGGTCTTAAAAACAGTACCAAAAACCCAACGCTATCTAAAAAACTGTCACGCTATGTCTCAACAAATATTTAATAAAATACCAAGTCGCTTTAAGGATCTGCCTTTAAAGCGTTTTAGGGCAATATTGCGGAGATGGTTGCTGGAATACACTTTCTACTCCGTTAACGAGTTTCTTAAATTTAAGGAAGGAATAGTTCTGAGGACTGTCTATGCACAGATTACTTTTACATTTAATTTAGGTTTATGACATTTAATTTTATATACCGAGACATATTATGTATGACACTGTATTAAATGACTGATGTTGATATATGTTAGAAACTTAATATGATTGTATAAATGATCATTTAAAATTGTAATCCTTATAAATAGTCAATCATAAAAATTTGCATGCTATTATAAATGGCTAAATAGGTATAAGCTCTTAAATTATGACTACCAACTTCTCTGTATGACACCCTATTTATGGCAAATAATAAATAATTCTAATTCTAATTCTAATTATCTAGGTATACCCTGCAGTTAGGATTGATAGATATTATTATTATAATAATCTCAAGTCTGCGTCCAGTGTGTTAGATAGATGACTATGACTTTGATACGATTTCTGCATGCATGCATTCATTCTGACTGATTATTATCATTAAAAAATGTAAAAATCTGTGGAATACGACACACAAACGTTGTTTGTTGCTTTCAAGGCTTTTCAAGTGTTGATTCATTTTTACACATGATTACACATTTTCATGATTCTCTCTCTAATTACGTTAAAGGTTGTAAAAATAATCTCCTAAACATGTCTTCCTTTGTGTACGCTACGTAGGTATAGATAATTCGGCTAATACTGATTTTTCGTAAATTTTCCAGTGTCATTGAAAACATCCATTTACACACTGAATGTGTGTATTAACACCTAATTAAACGATAGTAATTGCGGCATAATCAATGGTTGAAGATTCAAGGAATAGCGCACTTCCACCTTCAGCCTTATCATCACTTAACATCAAGTATGATGAAGTATTAAAAATGTATTCGAGGAGTATCAGCCCTATTAAATTATGAATCCAATAATTCTATAGTTGTACTAAACAATAGTACTCTTATGCCCAGTATTATGATTGCAAAGGGCTAGCAATGCAATTGTGAAACCTCAAACCTGCTGCATAGATAAACTATTATTGTTCACGTAAGATTAAATTACTGTGTCATTGTAGTATGAATTCCATTACCTATGTGACTGCCTGCTATAAGCAATAAATGATCATTTATGTTATTTGTGTTACGAATAATAGATTAATAAGTTCATTTGTTAGTTAGTTATTTTTAACAATAAGTACTTACTTCATAGATTCAAGATTCAAGATTCAAATTTGTTTATTCAATTTAGATTGTTATTTACAATACTTGTGAACGTCATAGAAGCTACGCCATCGGTTCGCAAACCCTACAGCGGGAGGCCTTGGAGAAGAACCGGCAAGAAACTCCAAGGGTTGTTTTTTTCTCCCTGTCTTATTTCATACAGAGTCGTCAAATTGAAAAATGACCTTAACATGGTATGACTAAGGTCAGTTTCCATCACAATTACACAATGGGTTATGATAAATACAGTTAAGTATAGGCGAACTAATGATCATAGCGGTGAACAATTTTCAGTTACTTAGGAACTCTACTTAAAGCTTTAATATTAGTTTAAAACAAAAGACAATTCTACTATATACTGCAAGTTGCGCCATACATGTTTCAAATGTAATTCTTAATAAAATGAATAAAAACAAAAGAAAACACATTTTATGGCAAGCAGATAAGAGCAGACCCATTCCCACTGGCAGCACCCGTTCACGAGCATGACGCATGAACCAGCCATCGCTTCGCTCAACCATATTTTAGGGAACGTAACGACCCGCCTCACACGCCACCACCGTATAATTTACTAATTCATAGTTCAATTTAATATATTAGTTCATTTCATCTCATCTATTAGTCGTTGGGTTTTATATTTTAATATCAGACGAGAAACATTTCCTAGCCATGGATAAATTGATATAAAACATTAAAATGTATAAAACAAACTAATTTAGTATAGCTAACTATACATACCTCAACGTATATATTTATTTTTAATCATGATGTGAATTATTGAATTGTTTAAAAAATAAATTTCCTTTCGAGGCAATACAAGATTCCGTTAAAGGCCTTGATATTATAAAATTATGTGGCCTGTAGTTATGGTAAGATTTAAAAAAATCGTGACGTCATCTCCGCCTACTCCGGCTTGCCTTGTCGTTGGTAATTTATTGCAACTGCTGCTTCTCAACTTTTTAATGTGATTCATTGCGACCTCTGATAGGTTGCTATCGTCATCTATCGTAGAGTTGACGGTACAGATGACAATAAAGTACGTATAAAAGATTATAATACGATTTAAAAGTGTCATCAATAATTTAAAATAGACACCGACCTTTACTTTACTTTCCGTGTGGTTTTAGTTTTTATGTTTGAATATTTCATACTGAACCCTAGTAGTATTAGAAGAATTGAATATAAAATATGTAGGTAACTTTTTATTGCCAAATGCAATCTTCATAAAATATTAAAAAACAAATCACCTGTCCTGCAAGTAATAAGTTACAGGGCTGGTTGTTGTTACTATCACAATTTTTCCATTACCTAAAGAATAGCATTGTGAATGCATAAAATAAAAATAATTCAAAATCTTAATGCCGATCTGGCTCAGTTTTATGTCTGGGTAGAAAATATTTATTGCATTTTGAAGATTGCAGGTAAAAAAAAACGTTACTTAACTACTTACATAGTCTATATTCATATCTTCTAATACTACTAGAGTTCAGAATGAAAAGTCTAAATGTTAGTCTTGAACTAAGACCAAATGGAAAGTTAATTTAATTTTATTTATTTATTGGTATTAACTTGCGTGGTAGTATTGTTTTATTTTATAGTGAGTCAGAGTTATCATTGTCAATGTACTCGCAAGTAATGTTGCCTTTAAAACTAATCAAGAAACTATAGAGCCTTTCCACGTTTAAAACTGCGGTTTGTTTGAATCACAAGTTGTGATTCATTTTATCACCTTCAGAGACAATGTTCACACATCTGAGTCATTGGAAAATAGGCTTTGTCCCGTTTTAATAAGTGTCCTCACACGTACAGCTTGCAATGATTGAATGACGCTCCCTTCCCATTTGATGACTCAGTTTGTGTGCGTAAACATAAATGTAAGTATGTACCTTACATACCTTTAGTTTTATTTCTGTATTTATTAAAATAAATAACTTAGTCGTAAATGACATAAGCATAATTGTTGGGAATCTGACTTGAAAATACAGGGAGTCCAGGTTTATTTAAATGTACCTACTTACTTATGCAAGCAAATATTTGAATTTATTTCTTGTTATCGTTTTATTACAATACCGCTACATATTAACCATACTTAGTTAAAAGTAGTAGGTTAAAAAACTAGTAAGTAATAATAAAACTTAAGCAAACTCTTTTTAACCGACTTCAAAAAGGAGGAGGTTCTCTGTTCGTCTGTATGTAAGTATGTTTTTTTTGTGTATGTCCGCCGATTAAGTACTCGAATACGGATGGACCGATTGAAATGATTTTTAAACGTTATTACATCAGGCTAGTTCTCAAGTTGGTCCCATTTTTTGAAATTTCTCCGACGAGTATTACTACCGACTTCAAAAAAGGAGGTTCTCAGTTTGATCCGTATGTATGTTTATGTCCGCGATTATCTCACGTTTGGCTGAACCGATTTTGATGCGGTTTTCATCAGACAAGTATTTTTGATTGATGCGGTTTATGTGTGCATCCTAACATACTTGTTTACCAGGATACACTAAAATTGCCTTTATGATGCACTAAAAAGAGTGAAATAATAGTTATTTGTTATACAAGAGAGCAAAACCATTTTTCGCTGCGAGTGCTGAATTTAAATCACGAACTAGCGAAGTAGTCTAAAATTGAATCACGAGCGTAGCGAGTGATTCAAATATAGACTACTGAGCACAGTGAGTGATTTAAAGGCACGAGACATCAGAAAAATTTGCTCTAGTGTTAAACATACAACTTTTCACCTCTACCAGCGAGAAAAGTAATACAGGTTAGAAAAATAAGTTACATATTAGTAAAAATTTCATTTTTATGACAAGCTTTTTTCCTGACTGTACTTTAATATTGTATTGTCATCTGAACCAAATCTGTATACAAAATTTCAGCTCCATCGGACACTGGGAAGCTGGTCAAATTAAGCTTGCAAGATTTGTCCCCCACTAACTAACAAACTTAATAAAAAGCTTGTAACAACATTGAATGCAACATTTATCGTATTTATCTAATTTGTTATTAGATTTCATTAATTCTTC
Organism: Crambus lathoniellus; assembly: GCA_949710035.1. NCBI lineage: Eukaryota > Metazoa > Arthropoda > Insecta > Lepidoptera > Crambidae > Crambus > Crambus lathoniellus. Next base: position 27,056,515 of record OX453303.1, read on the forward strand.
TTATTTAAATATTTATATCATGCATGCGACCTCATTTCGTCCAAACTCTTTATTTCGAACTTTGGTATCCGTGTATTTATTTTTTATGCTTTATAATTCATGTCCAACGACATAAAGCTTCTATCTATCCTTTTTGCACTTATTAATTTTAAAAGTCTCATCCTTGTCACTCTATTACATTTTTCTTAATTATTTCAAAAGTTGGTGTAAGAAATTAAAAAAGCACTTTGCCTCACGCTCGCAGCAAAAATCGATTTTGCTGCTAGTTTTTACGCGCCAAAAGCGCCCTTTTCGTGCTGGAGAGGTGAAAAAAATATTTTTATAAAAAATAAAACCGCCTTCAAAAAAAATGCCACCAAAAAGTAAGAAATAATCCCTCTTTTACTGTATTCACATCAAATAACTTAAGTACCTACTTACTTTGAAGTCGGGCGTGAAACATGTTCAATTTTTGTTGTTTTTGTTAAAACCCGCCTGACTTCAAAGTATGTAGCTAGGTACTTACGTTATTTGGTCTGAATAAGGTTAAGGTTTTTAATGCTATAATCGTTAATATTTTTTTTTTTTAATGTTTACTATTACTACACATGCTTGCGTAAAAGTTGATTTGATCAAATACTTATCAATTTGCTTTAATAACAGATAAGTAGATTAAAACACGATAACTGTTAGAAGCTGCTTACCAAATTAAGCTAAAGAAAAACAGAGTAGACAGCTATACTATCTATAATAATGTGTAGATAAAGTATCGATAAGATCTAATAGTTTCAAAGCATTAAGGCTGCTTAATTTGGAACTAATTTATTTATTACCTGCTGGTTGATTTGCATACAAATGGTCCATTCAGTGAATAGATTTGAGGAAACAATATAGGTAATTCGGTTTCATTATTCTCCAAATGGTGACAGTAATAATCTAATAATACTTTGTTCGCGAAAAAAAAAACTATTATTCCATCTAATATTATAAACGGGTAAAGTTTGTAAGTTGGTATGTAAGTGGCTAAAGCCATACACGATCCAGTCTATCGTCAAGTCTGCTTGAAGCATGCTTGAAGTAAAAATTCAATGTATGCTTCAAGTAGACTTCTCAAGCACACTTGATAGCCACATGTAAGCTGTGGATTTTAAAAATTCTTCTACCAGTAGAAAGCTATATTATCCCGGAATAACAAAGGCTTTAATATTCCCACGGGAACGGTACCACGCGTGTTAAACCGAGGGGAACAACTAGTATTATAGATTATAATATAATATTTTTATGTTTAATACTTTTATGGTACAAATATAAATAAAGAAGGAATACTACAGGCGTTAACATAATCGGCTACAAACAATATTGGTAGGTAATAACTTCATGACATACAAACCATAGGATAGATAGCATAGCATACTAATGAGTTTCGTTTCGCCACTCTGCCGATCGACTACTTATCGATTTAGTGATGTGAATATGTGATTTGGCAACGGTGCATGATGCAGACTGCTTGGCGTTGCTCTTCACAAACTTTGTCTTTGCCCCGCTAGAGTAGAAGCTAAGGTGGCTTCTAATTATACGGAGACTTTTCAGTTTTGTTAAAGAAAATTAATTTGACGATACGATTTAAAAACAGACATAATAATTATTGTAAAAACCTACTTATCAATGATAAGTTATCATGTTTCCCAAATATATTTTTTTTGAAGTATATCTATATCCTATTTCTCCCTGCAAAGCATTAAGGATATAGAAATAAAACAATAATGGAAATAATATGTAAGATCGAATTCTTTGTGGCCCTTGATGCCAATGATCACTGACGTCAGGACGTCACCCCTAATGATGGCATCAAGGGTCCCTTAATGATTACAGTACAGGTACTGTAATTATTAAAGGACACAACATGGTTAAAGAAAAAGCGAGTTTGAGAGTCGGTTATAATTCCTGACGATGAAATATGACGGTAGCATAAGACGTTATATAGCTAGTTTACCGTCATCATTCATCATGATTTCAGCCCTCCTCTAGCAGTGAATCGAAAGGTCGAAGAAAGACTGAAATTATGTTCAGCGGCGGCAGTGGCTAAGCGTAAATACCTCTCTTTGTTTGTAGCAAGTGCAGCAGTGAAAGTCAAACTCACGACCTTTCACTGTTCCCATCGGAGCTTGTTGTGAGACTGTTAGATTTTTACTAATATGTAGGTACTTCATTTTCAATATTTTCGATACACGTGGTTCCCGCTCCCGTGAGAATATCGGGATAATAATAATATAATAATAATGATTTATTAAAAGGCATAAAAAACCCAATAAACAGTCAAATACATAATATACAAAATAAAGTAAAATTAAAATATAACACAAATAAAATAATTCAGTACAAGGTATAATAAAAAAAAACCATTTATTTCAGGCCGATCGACCCATAAACACACAAGACACAACATAAGATTTAAGAAATTTACACATAACATTGAATCAAAAATATTAAATTAAAATTATATAAGTTCATTAAATATGAATACATATATAATACATGGTCAAACATTTTTTTCTGTTGTCGCTCTGGTGCACTGAAATCCAGTACTTATATAGCGGATTATCCATGCCCGAACTTACGGCCCTAATTATGCTAATAACAGAAAGACATAGGTATCTTCGTCCAAAACGAAGCTATGCGCTTTCTCATAACAGCATAAAAGTCCGCAATACTGGCGTCCGCGAACATGCTCGACGCGCTGCTGTATCTTGGATGTTTCTTAAGGATATGAAACGCGTCATTGTATTGTACCCTTATGGAACTGTAGGAAGTACGGTAAAAGTTGGATATAATAAGTATTCCATGTTTTAATAGCCTGGCTATTTACTATCTGTGTGCCAAATTTCAAAGTAGCAAAGAAACAATGAAACAAAATGACATACTTTCGCATTTAAAGGAAGTAGGATTTTATTTGTTGGAATGTTCTAGCCTAGTATATTCTTGACGCGGCTAAATGAGGTCTTACTGATGCACGTAGCACCCTAGAAAAGCCAAGCCACTGAACTTCCATCCATCTTCCTTTTTTGCAGTCGGTTAAGAATGGAGATTGTACTTACCTAACATAACGAAGAAAAAAAATCCATTCGCGCAAATGTTGTTCGCGCAAATGTCTTTCGCGCAAATGTCTATTCGCGGAAATGTCCGTTCGCGCAAATGTCTTTCGCGCAAATGTCCATTCGCGCAAGTGGATTCGCGCAAGTGTCTTTCGCGCAAGTGTACCAGACCCAGGACACATTGGTTGAAGACACGGGTGTTGAGGCATATTGTGGAATATGTTTCTAAAATAACGCTCAAATAACTGAAGCGAATAAAAACATGGTCATTAATATTATTGAAATTTTACGATATTTTGTTTCAGAGTTCCTCCGACTCGGTGCTGACGACAGGCTCGATATCCGACCGCATCAACAGCCTGCAGCAGAATGCGGAGCAGCAGCTGCCGGTGCACGTGGCCTCCACGCTGCAGCGCAACAAGAGCGCGCTGCACTCCGCGGGCCAGGGCTCGCTCGGTAACTATCATTGGGAGCCTGTAAAATACCCACATAATTCAACATTATCCACGTAGGTACTGATTGACTGAGCGAGTAACCTTGCGCGGAAAACGTCAGAGGCACGCTCGGCCGAGGCAGCGCGCGTTTGTCTTGGGCGAGGTGAGGCACGTCCTGAGCTACCGAGGATATTTTATGCATTGCGCGAGGCTGCTCGCTCGGTCAGCACGCGGCTATAAAGTGAAGTGCCCCGGTAAAGTGCCCCGGTAACGATCAATCGCAATTGACAATGTTTACGTCATTGACGGACCAAATGATCGTCTACAGAGGCAATTGAAGCGATTGTCATTCGAAACTACGTGATTGATGCGAATGATGGAAAGCCCATTGTCAATCGCGATTGACGCTACCAATTGATCGTCTCGCTGTGCGATTGACAGGTTTTTCGATGAGAAACATGGCGCGAGCAATTGACGCATCGATTGAAGCTCCATCATTCGCACCTTCAATTGAAACGGTCAATCACGTAACAATTGACGAATGACGATTGATCGTTACCGGGGCACTTAACACTCATTCGCAATTGACAATGTTTACGTTATTGAAGGACCAAATGATCGTCTACAGAGGCAATTGAAGCCATTGTCATTCGAAACTACGTGATTGACGGCGAATTATGGAAAGCCCATTGATAATCGCGAATGACGCAACCAATTGAACGTCTCGTTGTGCGATTGACAGATTTTTCGTACATTTCTTCGCTCGCTAGTCGAGACACATGGCAGACATCGCGGAACAAATGTGGGCGAGCAATACGGTATTTTACTGATTTTTTTTATTTCTTTAAAATGTTTTTCGAAATATTAGCTACACAAAACAAGTTTTCATTTTGAATTATCTTGAATATTTTCAAAGATATAGGACTTCAAACTTTATAATTAGACAAGGACAGGACGCTATCTTAGTGACGTCAGTGGGTTAGTAGCGTCATAGTCACGCCATAGAAGATTTCGTTTTAGAAAGAGACAGCTATAGTCAAAATCAAACAGACTATAATTATTTTATTATAAAACAGATTCAAATTATTTTTTCACATTTGGTATTCTTAATTGCAATATTTTTTAACGTCATCATTAAATATCTACATTTCAACAACAGTAAAATACCCTATTGACGCATCGAATGAAGTTCTTCATTCGCACCTTTAATTGAAACGGCCAATCACGTAACAATTGACGAATGACGATTGACCGTCACCGGGGCACTTTACAGTGCGATTCAATCTTATTGGCGGGCGTGAAAATAGCCGCTATGAGCAGTCGAGTACCCGCCACCTCACGTCTCCCACCCGCATACCTTTCACCAGTGGCGTGCCTAGGGCCTGAGATCAGGGCAAGCCCGAAGACCTAAAGCCAAAAAAGGCGTCCATTTTTTATAACGACTCCGTAGCTCAGTGGTTAGAGCAGTCGCCCGGAAAGCGAAAGGTCGTGGGTTCGTGTCCCATCGGAGCTGGTTGTGAGTTTTGTGAGACTGGTCGATTTTTTCAAAATACTTCATTTTCCATTTTTCAATAATAAAAATTGCATTGTGAATGCAAAAAAGTAAATAAAGGCTTAATTAAAAAATTATTTTTTGATTTGGTAGTCGTAAACCAACGTTATTATAAATGGTTTCGAAAATCAGAAAAAACGGATTTGCAAATAAACTATTACATTTACAACCAAACAAACAGCTGAAAAAAATACCCGTGTTAGACACTTATTATGTCAAGAATTTTAGATCTTGTAACTTTACACGATATAAAGATAAAAATAAATGTGATAAATTTTAGACTTGTCGTACTTTAGAGATCGAATACTCAGTTTCCATAACATTAAGACACATGACATATATTAAATGAATTTAAGTAATTCATGAACATTAGTTCCTGTTAATTTCAGCTTTCAATTCCAGCTATCATGAAAGATATATCAAAAACAAGATTAAGACAGCAATTCTTTAATAAGCCGCCCAAATTGTAGAGGTCACGTAAAAGCGACCGCGCCATAGGTATATAAGCGTACGTAACCATCTTAAATGAACGGGATGTTTTCTACGAGTTTTGTACACATTTCTATTGAATTGCCTTTTGTGAGTCTTACTAGTTTGCAAAATACACAAATCTGGAGTAGGTCTGTCTGAAAATACTCGCTGCTTTTTTCGGCAAAGTGAAATGAATTTACCTTTCCCTCGCCTCACCGGCCGGGCGGCGCCGATCAAAACTTTTAACACATTTTAATCTTTCACAATCACAAAAAACAACATCACTCGTCGTTCTGAATTCTGACATCTTTTTGTACAACGAAAAACAATAATTAATGCAAAACAGAAAACTTTATCAAAGAAACATTGGCTCAATCAAACTGCAAAACAACCTGTTATTACTTAATTCACCCAGGTGATCGCATTGTTCCTGATTGGCCCGTTTGTATGCGCTACGCAACGCAGCCATTGGCCTGATTGTGTGCTGCTGTGCAGGGATTGGCCCGATCGTGAGCTGTTTCTGCGGGTTCATCGCTCCCACTTGCGGCTAACTTCCTTTGCATGCCGGCTTTTGCTCAGTTTTGAAATTTCTCATAGAATCTATAGATAGGCACAGCAGTATGTATGTAGTGGGGTACCAGTTTCGTTAATGTTAGAAGAGTGCGGATATATGAATTCGCAAAGCCCGGTTGCAAGCCAACGAGTGCGAGAGAGATGAATTGTATTTTTCGATTAATACGCTATCATTATTATGTAGTTAATGACTTGTCTATCGAACAGTTGTTTGAAAAATTTAATTTTTGATTGAAAATTTACGTTTGTGAATATTATTTTGTTGTTATCATTAATTGTGATTCATTAGTAGTGTAAATAAGATTTTGTTAGGGCAAGCCCGGCTTTTGGGCTTGTATGGAGGTACCGCCACTGCCTTTCACTTCTGTATATTGCGCATCTCGCGCGATGATTCACGCCAAAAAGTTTAAATCGGGCTCGCGAGCTTATCACCTCATTAGCCTACTCCAACAGTAGTATCATTCAATACCAAAGCCCTTGTTCCAGGCGGCAGCATGACCTCCCTAACATCAGCACCGCCGACGCCGACGCCGTCATCTTCTCTTTCAACATCGGACCTCTCCGAGCGGCCTCGAGTGAGCCACGGGAAACCGAACTTGGCGCCGAAACCGCCAACGCTGCCAGACAACCGGCCCTCACCGCCGCCCAAAAAGCTGATCGTCAATGGGAAGGGTGCGGCCAGGACGCAGAGTATGAGGGTACCAAGGTAGGAACTTTAGCTAGGACGTTCTTGGAGTTGCCATGCTCTTTCTCCACGTTGGACTTCTCGGTTGAATGATGAAATGAAATTTACTCTGATCATGAATGATGAGATGACATCTTGGGACTAGTGAATAGGACTCAAATGTGCGTCAACTCTGAAGGTCACCATTTAAGAGACATCATCTTCAAATCCTAATGAGACGAAATTTTATGGTACACATATATAAAAAGTTGTAGCTGAACCAAATAGTGCCAGTACTTTTGCGCCACCCAGTATAATCAATGTAGGAAAACTAACTTTTTATCACGACAGAGAGCGTTGAACCAATCATAACAGCAGCTGTCAAAATCGATGAAATCAGAGTACAGTGGACCCCCAATCATAAAAACGCCACCTACAAAAGTTTAGCCTGTTTCTCCCCATTAAACTCCATTGTGTTGCGTCAGATCGCCGCCGGTGTCGCCGCCGTCGCCGCCGTCATCGCGGCCGCCGCAGCTGCCGCCCGCGCCCGCCTGCCCGCCCATCGGCACCAAGAACCCCGCCTCGCACTTCGGTAACTATACCTACTCTTCAGGAACCTTTAGGTCATAGCCCACTTATACCGCACCGCTCCCACCCAACCAAAGTATGAGCAGCCAAATATGGACTTAATATCGTTCACTGTAGATGCAGTTTACAGTAACAATATACAAAAGCAGACAGCACGCGGTAAGCGAGCCTGCTGCAAGCTAAAGTGCATCTACAGAGCACGACATTAAGTCCATATTCGACTGCTCATGCATTGGTTGGGTAGTAGCGGTGCAGTATAAGTGGGCTAAGTCCTTCACATACAAGCCACGCTTCTTACAGAACTGGGGGGCTACCGGCTGAAAATTATGGATATTATGGACATGGGCTTCATTTGACGCCCATATTATGCCCATATAAGGATAACATAATGGGCTTCAAGTGTCAAATGAAGCCCATGTCCATATCCATATTTTTAGCCGGTAGCCCCACAGATCTCGCTTTCCCTGCCCGTTATTTCGACTAAGCTGGGCTCGAACAAGTTGAAGGTGTGCTTTTCGGTGATCTGTCGTCAAATTAGGGCCTGTGGCAGACTTAATTGGAGTCGATTTCACTTGCATAAGTCTTCAGCGAGTTGTCCATCCACTGACAGCCAGCACACGAGCGCATTTGTGCTCCTACTTAATGTCAACACCCGTCAAACTACAATTTATTATGGATAGAAATCGGCACGATAAAATGGCCATTTCTCTTTTCTTTTTTATTTCAAGCTTTTTATTAACTTGCCATGTTAGTTAGTCTGTTAGTTAGTTAGTGGGGGACAAATCTTGCAAGCTTAATTTGACCCACTTTGAGCTGAAATTTTGTAAACAGGTTGTGTTCAGATGACAATACAATATTAAAGTACAGTCAGCAAAAAGCTTGTCATAAAAATGAAATATTTTACTGAAAACTTATATCTATTTTAATAGGTAAGCTATGGATAAACACGTGATTTACAATAAATTATTTAATTAGTACACAATTTAATATTTCCTATACATTCAAGGAAAATAATGAAGGTTAATGTTCTTGTTATGGACATAAACAGGTATTTGTTCCTGTTGACCCAGATTACTGGGTGGGAAGGTACTTAGTTTTATGATCTAAGTGTTCTTAGCTTAAGCGAAATAAATAGTTTGCTAAGGGTAGTAAGTAACCGATCGACTAAAATACTTTTTTACCGACAAAAATACTAGGTGAGCGATTTTTTCCGCAACTAATCCTAGTATTTTAGTAGGTAAATTTAGTAAATTTTAGTCGGTCGGTTTATTATATTCCGTTTGCTAATACGAAATTATGAACCTAAGTACAAAAATAAAAAGGGTTACAGCAAATCTGTTTACTAAATTAATGTCATTTATGTAAACTTCGCCCATGGTATAAATTGTATAGGAATGTGGGCTGAGTTTAATTTAACGACTTGATCGATGACCTCGACCGTGGTCGAGTGGTATACGCAGTACGCACCGGTTTGAAGGTGCCGCTAGCTCTAAGGTCCCGCCCGATTTCGATTCCCGGTCTGGTAAATGTCGCAAACTAACTTTTCAATATTTTGTCGTGTCTGGGTGTTTCATTCGTCGTTGCTTTTTTATCCACAATGTGGTAGCACATGTTCCCACGTGATGCTAAGGCCCGTATTATAGAACGACACTCCAGTGGAGATCTCTTCTCAAGTATAGTTAGCAAAGGATGAATGTATTCGTTGCATGTATTTGCATCCCTTTCTAATTGTACTTAAGATGAGATTTCCACTTGAGTGTCGTTCTATAATACGAGCCTAACCGCCGGTTTCTGAAACGCCAATCAAAATTAAAATTAGCTAACAGACTGTCACAATTAATTCCCAATTAATAGAACCTTGGGTTTCTGAAACGAAAATTATCTCACAATTAGGCTTAGATTTGTATGGGCACTGACAGACTGTTAACAGAATGTTGACAGTCTGTCACATTTTTCTTTCAGAAACCCAAACTACAATTAATTGGTGATTAATTGGGAATTAGGTAATTTAATTTTAATTGGCGTTTCGGAAACCGGCGGTAAGTGTCTCGAACTTTCTGATTTTCCATAACGGTGATCAATTGAAACAATGTACAGTACACGTGACTGTGTACTGTAGGTATAAATAATTATTAAACAATATAGAACTTTGACACACTGAATCCTTCCGAAACAAAGATATATGTACCATAAAAGTCATCGATAGTGTAATATGACAAAGTCCTAAGTTCTTTACATACTTATTATTGCTCGTAACTATATATGATGTCCATTAATGTCCAATACTTAAGCCTTGTTCAAATATAAGCGATATCGCTGTCGCGCTCAGTAGCGATACCGAGTCGGTACGTACGCGATATCGCTGTCATCCTCAGTAGGAGATATCTCCTACCAATATCGCTGTCGCGCTCAGTAGCGATACCCACTCGGTATCGCTTACATTTAAAAAAGGCTTTATATTTAATATTGTGGTGTGGTGTGTAGGCACACTGCGCGCGCCGCGCGGGCTGCGCCCCCCGGGCGTGTGCCCCCCGCCGCCGCCGGGCGGGCCCCCGCCGCCGCCGCCCGCCCGCCACGCCTCGCTCGCCGCGCCGCCGCCGCCGCCGCCGCACTACCGCCAGAACGTGAGTTGTTCCTTTATTTTTATTTTATTTTACTTTAGTATTAATCTAAACATTCTAATAAAAATTTTAAAGACCTACTTTCGAAGTGTTATAGATGAGTTTGCTTGATTTTTCCATAAAAAACTGCAATTCGCATTTATTTTTATTGGGTAAGTATTTTGTTTTTAAGGACCTTGATAAATGCCGTCTCAATCTTAATAAAATCCCAAGTAAGTAGGTACAGAAAAAAACTATTTTTTTTAAATATAAATATTGGTATTTAGTTTGTATGGGATGCTCATTTTAGCTGACCATTCGCCGGCCTTATATGTTTCACTCATTCTATGTGTATCCCACAGAGCTCGAGCGCGAGCGCGAGTGCGAGCACGAACGGCGACGAGGCCCCCGCGCCGGCGCCGCCGGTGCGCGGCTCGTCCATGCGCGCCACCGACCTGGACGCGCGGTTCGCGGACCTGTTTAACACGGCCGCCAAGTTCCCCCCGCCCGACCCCTTCTTGCGCATCGCCAAGGGCTACAGCAGCACCGCCGTCGCCGGTAAGTACGCGTGATCCGAACGGTATAGCCAGTCGTTTCAATATAAAGTTGGAAAGGGATGAACAATCTTGGCCCTTATTGCCATAGGAATATAGGATACCCGTTATATCCACCTAGGTGACCATATTTGTGGGTCAGGAGACATATTTCCGTAGCGCTCGAAATGAAAATCGAATACGAATTGAAAATGTATACGTCAACCAGTCGTCTACGAATTCGAATTCTATTACACCCGTTTTCATGTTTTTTTGTAGCATTCGAAATCAGTGTTGCCAATAAATTAATATTCTTTAATTGTTTCAACGCAAAGAGAAACTTTAAAAATATAGCAAAATTCAAACACAATCACTTGTCAGATTTGTCAGTAACGACATTTCAATAATTTTGTGTGTGAAATTTCAATATTTGTTTATGATTGGATTGAGACATACCTATATTGCTTATAACGGATTGTTTATCTTCTTCCATTTTTTATTGAAATAGACTGTGGTTTTTGACCGAGTGAAGTGGGCGAAGTGAAAGTATGACATTAGGGTATTTCTGCCTTACATACTTTGTTCATGATTGGCAACTGGTGGTAGTTGTCAAACTAGAATTTGCGAAATCATTTTAAATCCACTGCGGTGTAGAAGAATTCATTTTAAAATTTCTCTTTATTTTGGTAAAAAACTGCAACTTCACTGCCTTCTACGACACGAGTGGACCACAATTGAATCAAATTTGTTACGGTTTATGTTCGAAACTTTTGGAAAACTAGCATTAACCATTGGAGTGATGATGAAATGGCGATAAGCTTTCGACTGATAGACTGGCGACTTCACACACATGAGATATCAAAATAATTAACTTTTCACTTCTCATGCTCGTAAAGTTCGTGTTTATGTTGGGTATAGGCGGCATAAAATCGCTTTTTATGCTCTAGTGCATAAAGTAAAATCTTCGTCTAAGTCTCAGACTTTAAGACAAAGGTCGTCAGGTAAACAGTCACACACGCAATTAAACTTCGTTAAATAAACTTTATTAATACCTAACGTATTTCATTCTGTTTCTTAAATTTTGTACATAATCCATGTTAAATTATTAAATTAATAAAACTAGGCAAATTTAATGAGTTTTCTAAGGAATAAGTATTTCAAGAGTATTATGGACTACGATCTATGCTAAAGTCACTGTGCTGCCAATGCCCGTATAAAAAAAAAGAAAAAGAAAGTCTTCCCGCCAATATGGCGAAGTCTTTATTTTTTCTTTTTTGCAATATTGTTATTTATTTTCCTCACACTCGAAGTGAAAAGCAGAGTGTATAACTCGTACATAAAACCCATTTTACCCTCGAATTGACTATCCACCCTCGCCTGCGGCTCGGATGGATATATACGTCTCGGGTAAAATGGTACCTTTTATGCACTTGTTGTACAATCTACTATTTTTGTCTACTAAGCCATTGTTCATCTTAAGATGTTGCTGTTATCGATAGCCATTTCATGACCACTTTTGTCAGCATGCATTTCAATATAAGCTTTTATTGAATTCAATTGTTTCACTTACTTTAAAGGCACACAATTTTCATAAAAAAAATGGCTTCCGTCCAGACATTAATTGCACTCTGAAGCCAAATATTACTTATGCCTGACATTATACAAAATATTTATAAGAATTGTGTGCCCAAAATTTTTGGATTGCTATATTGTCCTGCTTTTTATGTAGATGGTAAATGTAATTGATCCGTATTGGTAACTTTTAAGGTTCATTTTCGTTTGCATTTGTTTTACACAAAACACAGACTGTAGTATTATTATTAGTACTAAATTTAAATTAGTAGACTATTAATAAAATCAACTATATATGGTCGGCAGAGCTAAACAGTATCTAACTTCTTTACTAAATTGATATGTTTACGATAGAAAAATTAGATATCAAAAAATATCGTCCAAAGTACAATGTCATAACTTAATATGACATAAAATAAAACATGTTTTTATTTAATCCGATTTCTTAATAAGTCTCGATTTAGTTCACGAACAATATTTTATGTATACAAATACGATTCAAAGATCGCGTATTCATATTGTTGACTGATATAATGACGTTCGTATTAGTAGGTATATTTTAAGTTATTATAGTATCTTTTACACGTTAGTCGATGAGCAAAACGCACACAGATAATGCTCTGTAGTCATCTTGAATATTACATGTATGAGAAGTAGTATTAATTAGATTATAATTTAATTTAGGTACAAGTCATAAAACTTTGACATAATAATTTGTAGTAAGTATATATGTTTTATTGAGTAGTCTTAGCTAGTTAAGAGAGTCATATATAATGTTAGTTTATGTACCAAAATCAATGGAAATATTTCTAAAAATGTTATTTATAAATGTTATTTTGTTATATAGTATTTCGGTGCATGTTTGCATGTGAAATGTATCTACAAGAAAACAGTGGCCTTATCTACCAATTTCTTTATTCCGAAAAACTATTCTTCCCTATAGAGCGCATTTTAATTCTGTTTATAATACTTATGTCAAATTTTGTTTCACGGAATGATTATTGTAATACGAAATACACAATGCGTTTAACATATTTTTAAACTTTACATATCATCCGGAATACTGCTATTGCATTTAAATTTTTCATTCCAAAACATTTTACAAGGCAATCACACAACCTTAATTGAGTGTTTACGGTAAAGTAAAATCAAGTAGGTATACAAGTTTACTCATTATTCATCTATTTCTCACCGAGGTTCATCTACCCATACAAATCAGGATGAATCCAGAATGTCACAATCCATTAATCAAAGCAGTATTCAATTTTTATTCGCATCATTTGTGGTTTAAACTTTACATATCATCCGGAATACTGCTATTGCATTTAAATTTTTCATTCCAAAACATTTTACAAGGCAATCACACAACCTTAATTGAGTGTTTACGGTAAAGTAAAATCAAGTAGGTATACAAGTTTACTCATTATTCATCTATTTCTCACCGAGGTTCATCTACCCATACAAATCAGGATGAATCCAGAATGTCACAATCCATTAATCAAAGCAGTATTCAATTTTTATTCGCATCATTTGTGGTCAGAGCTTATCAGCTTTTTTGAAGTCATTTAAACCAAAACTTTGACGTTATATATCATATGGTATTGGTGTAAATGTAATTTTAATTCTATTTCGTTAGTATTATTATAGTTAAGTGGTTCACAAAATGTTGGAAACTATTTAATTCAACTGAGAATATCTCATATTGGACTTTTGCTACGTGTATCGCCTTCAATCATTCTCATTGCCACACAGTATTACGAAATGATTCTTCTAAGCTTTTTGAGTTAATTAATTACCTATTTATTGTTTAAGTTACACTCTAAGAACAGAATCGCTCCTTGAGCGAAAAAATTGTTCACAACACAACGCGTTGTGGTCACTGTAAAATATCCACATCGCGAATTTCGTGTTATTGCTCCTATTAAAACGGTCCTATGAAGACTTTCCGAGTGCCTGTCTGGTACTTGTCACAGGGTTAAAAATATTTCGAGACTGTAGGACCCATATTGCAAATCACTGTGCTTTGTAATCTCATATACCTACATAATATAATGGTTTTATTCGCTGTGCGGTGTGTAGCGTGGTGCCTATGACAGCTCATTCGTGCAAAGCAAAAGTTCCTTATTGCTATTGCAATAAAACTCAAGAAAAGCAGCATTAGACATTTTTAGTGCAGCTTGTTCTAGAAAATTAGACCTTATTCCTTGTGCAGAAGCAACATTCTGCTTTGCACGAATGAGCTGTTATTGGCACCATGCTACACCGCACAAACAATAGTGCTCATTATGCGTCATGGCAATTCTTTATTGCCAGAACCACAGCCATCTCTATCGTCTTTTACAAGCCATGCGCATAAAGTTGGCAACGTCGCATTTCTAGTTTAAGTGAACCGATTTGACAGGTAAACAGCGAGTAAACCTCGAGTACTGAATCATATGGAGATGGCATATCTTCTTTACATCTATACAAATAAATAAAATTGGAGTGTCTGTTTGTAACATTAAAATAACCGCTTTTTACTACGTGCATATGATTACATATACGGTACATATACCAAAACGACATGTTTTAAAATTTTTTGTCTGTCTGTCTGTTTGCCCGGCTAATCTCTGAAACGGCTGGACCGATTTTGACGGGACTTTCATTGGCAAGTAGTTGATGTAAAAAGGAGTAACTTAGGCTACTTTTTATCCCGGAAAAATATCACATTCCCTCGGGATAACGTCATGTAGTCCACGCGGGCGAAGCCGCGGGCGGAAAGCTATTTGTTCTATATGAACTATTCGTTATACAAATATAAGCTAAATCGACATTGTTCTCATAAACCTGTAGCCATCTTGTTCTATCTTACCTCCAATACTCCATGTAAAAAGATACAGCAATATATTTATTCGACCTATTTTGGCAACATTTAAACGTGACGTCATAGTAATGCATGATTAAGTCCGGTCGCCATTTTTGTTTCTCAGTATGTGTTAGGTATGCCTCACTTTTTCGTAGGTATGCCATATCCATAGGATTTGTACTCAGAGGAGTAAACCGGTTCACAGCAATGTTGCCGTTCCGCTTCATAGCATGGCTTGTAGAAGACGATAGAGAAGGCTGTGCCAGAACGCATTGCGGTCGTGTAACATGACAGCCACGACACGAATTTCGCGATTTGGTCTTTTTGTGATTCACACAACGCGTTTATGAGCGTTTTCACAGGAACCATAACACGATTTTCGCGATGTGTAACATATACATACTTTTTAATAGAACAAACAGTCAGTATAGTTAAATATGACTTTCTATTCGGAATAAAAGGTCTCAGTATTTCTCAGTCGCAAGTATGTTTAATCGATACACGTAGCATCTGCCCCGTATTGCACGTTCGTAGGAATGTTAAAATTATTGTCTATGTGTTAACGTAGACAGGAACTGTTGTGATCTTTATTTTTAATTAGTCAGGTGCCATTATTGCGTGTATTTTATCGTATATGTGACCGCTTTATAATATTCACCTAATCACCTTTTAATTTAAACCTGTTCAACTAAGATACTTAACTGCATATCATTACATAACAATACCACTTATATAATAATAGTATCTGCACACCACAGCCATTGGATCGGCCGAAGTTTTGATCGGGCTCATAATTATTATGGTTTATACCAGGGCGCTAACGGTAAATAAAATATGGACATGAGCATGGGCTTAATTTGACATTTGTTGTAGTCCATAATCACTTCAAAAAAAGAAGATCAAATCTAAGTCTCGGCGTCGCCGTACACAGCCACAAACGCCGCCACTTGAAGCGCAAGAATAAGAAACAAGTGGAAAGTGGTCGGTGGCGGCGTTTTTAGTGGCCCGTGTGCGGTTACTACACACTTAATGTAGTTCATGTTCATATCCATATTTTTTAGCCGGTAGCCCCCCAGGGCTTCCCAAATAGTACGGCATACTCCCTGTAGGGCTAAAGGTCATAGCCCACTTATAGGTACCGCACCGCTACCACCCAACCAAAGTATGAGCAGCCAAATATGGACTTAATATCGTTCACTGTAGATGCATTTTACAGTAACAATATAAAATAGCGGACAGCGCGTGGTCCGAGAGTTTACCGCCGTCAGACTGCTCGGTAGTTGGCCCAAAATGCATCTACAGTGCCACAAACTTTTCTGTTCCGGTGGCCAAAATGTGAAACTAGCATGTTTTTTTAAATGTCATTTTGCTGTCAAATTAATGTCCAACCATAGCGCTGCTGGCGGCTGAAGGTTTTAGAAGTCAGGGCCGGTTAAATTGCTACAAAAAAAGAAAACCGTTCATAGCGCCATACAGTCAACGATATTAAGTCCATATTTGGCTGCTTATACTTTGGTTGGGTGGGAGCGGTGCGGTATTAGTGGGCTATGACCTTTACATGACGGCAACGAGATAGCACGAGATAGTTTGTCGCGCGCCTTCCAACCAATCAGCAGTCACGCGCGCTATCTACGAGCGATCTGATTGGTCGAAAGTAATGCGACAAACTATCTCGTTGCTGTCATGTTAGCCTTAGCCCTACTGGTTTATACGACACCAAAATCGTTGTAGTCTGCGTATACATGCACATGTCGCAGTAATATAGATAAAGCCGTGATATATTTATATCCCTAGGGATATAACTATATCACGGCTTTATTTATCTTACTGCGACACATACATTTTATACCGATTACAAGGCTGATCAAACTATCGGCTGATAAGATGTGCTGTGGTGGACGGATAGTCTTAACATCCGTATGATATGACATATTGTGCAGTTAAGGAAATTAGTGAATTGCTATATTCGCTTTCACATTCGAAGCAACCAGTATTGTGATAGTTGTCTATGATGCCTTAATATTTATATTATTTTTTTAATAATAAAAGATTTAAATGATGTTCGTACTTTCATTGTTCCACCTAACATCTCATTTATATAAGGGGTCATCGCAAATTGTTTATTGTGAGTGTTCGCTTTTCCGCAGATTCAAGTTGGAATTCTAAACTGATCAATATTTAGTTCAATATTATTAGTATATTAGTTTGAAAACCAATTGCATTGGGGTCTATTTTGCGAACTGTATTCGGTATATAATGTTATCGGTGAGTATATCTTCTTTATTTAATTTTGAAGCATGATACATTAACGCTAGTACATAAGAGCATGTGTTTTTTAATTGATTTAAAGTCTAATCCAATCGCACCTGGTTTCATAGCATGGTCATTCGACGCATGAGCATTCAGCATGATAATATTGATTGAAATGAGCATGAACACGTAATTTTGGAATATCTTATATGATACGAGGCTGCATTACCTGCTAGTACCTATTAATATTGATACAAAAATAATAGGGTTCATTTATTAATATACATAATATAGGTACAGCAACATAAACACTCATTATGTCATATCATAATAATACATGCTTCATGTACGTTGTTTGAAATAACGTTTTTATGTTGTGGAATAAAACTGTATATATTCATTTAAAAACCATAATTTTGTTGTAATTAAACTGTCTGTGAAGTAGCAACGACAGAAATTCAATATATTCATCTGATACATGTTACAAACAGCAAAAAACAACACGCGGTCTGCTGCAAAGTGTAGTATAGTGGTCTTCTTATTCTTAGCTGGCAATACACGCTAAATTTGACAAAATATAACCATTGATACATTGAATAAATCAACTTTTACCTATTATCGGTTGCTGCCTTGCAGTCAGTTTGTAACAACCATGCATGTGGACTAAATGTGCGTGTGTAAAAAGGTTTTTTTTAATCACTAACAAAATATCAGAGGTTTGAGCTCGCTTTTTTACAAAATGGCAGTTAGAGATGTGAAATGCAAGATTTAAAGTGCGCCAGATAAATCTGCGCGCGGTCGGTATCGAATACTTACCTTTCCTATTTATAACAATTAAAATGTAGGTACTGTAACTAGCGCCAAAAACCCTCCAGTCGCGTGCAGAGTTATGTTATCTGATGACACGCGTGACTCGTAAATCACGTGATATTAATATTGCATTAGACATTTCAAACTGTCACTTTAATTTTCCAGTTTGAAAAGTGATTAAATTTAAACATTATGCACTGCAATTAGTCCATCTAATAATCAATAATTAAAAAGTTCTATTTCTAATCCGTTTCGGTGTTGCAACAGCAAGCAAGGCACAAGCGCCGCCGCCGCCGCTGCGGGTGCCCCTGGACGGCTGGTCGGGCACGTCGAGCGCGTGCTAGCGAGAACGGGGGGCCCCCGCCCCCCCGCCGGCGCGCGCGCCCCCCGCCCCTCCTTCGGCCAAGACCCCGCACCTGGCCCCCGACTCGCACCCCGCCCACGCGCTGCTGTCGGTCGCCCACGCACTGCTCTGCCCCGCCTCCACCATCGCGAACCCAGCGATCCCCCGACGCGCCGATCTCGACCGGCTCCCTATCGACGACCTGACTATATCCACCGGCGACGTCAGCGATCTCCGAGATGTCGTCGACGCTATAAACCGACTCTGCGACGACATGAAGACTTCCTACGAACATTCCGATGCGCCTTCTGAAGAGCACGAAACCACGAATGAATTAATAGGCTACGAATCTTTTGGCTATAGTAGTAAGTTTGCCGGCGAGTCCAATGCGCCCAGTGAATATGGATCCGTAGCTAGCTTCGCATCCCGCGAGGATATATCGTTGTCGTCCTGGGATACTACGCTCTCCGGAACTGAGAATACGGTCTGTGAAGATGTCCCGCTCTTCCACGAGGCTGAAAGTGTGCCTTGCGGGGAGATTGCCTTTCATGAAGTTTTTGCAAGATGCAAACCACAGCGAAATGCGACTCAGAGAAGCAGTATCGCTCCGACTCACGAAGTAGTGTCCCTTCGAGAAGAACTCGCCACGAATGAACTTCTTCTAGATATACTACAACAGGAAAGGTCTCAAGACAGATTACAATACGAGGTGTCTATAGATAGAGTACAACACGAAACGTCTATAGATAGACTTCAACAAGAGGTGTATTTAGAAAGAGTACAACAGGAGATATCCCTAGATAGAGTACAACAGGAAGCGGCTCTAGATAGAGTACAACATGAGCCATCTCTATATGACCCAGTAAGTCCTGAAGGTTCGTTTCGGACGATTGAAGTGATAAACCGTACGCAAAACTGGAGCGATTCGTTAGTATCGCTCCCTGTGGAGTCAGTCGGAGAGCCCGTAAGCGAGATGTATTACACGGCTTCATCTGAAGTATCCCTGCTTTCTGATACAGAGGTGCCCATGGGTGTTGATAAAGCTGGTGAAGATTCCGTTGACGGTAAAGAGGGCCCGGAGGATAGAAAGGACTGCGTTATAGCTGGCCACGTGGCCGCCATGAGGGAACGCTTCGAAAGCATGACCCGAACCAACACTCCGTGCCCCGACAGCATGATGCGGTCCATATCGCCTTCCCTTGATGTCTTCAGAAATATCACCCCCTCTCCTGACCGCTTAGGTTAATATGTAATCGTAATAAAAACGTAGGCACTTGCGAAAAACTCGAGATGTTTGTAACCTCCTTTAAAGTGTTCAGTATTCGTAACGCGTATTCATCGGTTGCTACTACTAGTCTTTCTAGGTGCGCGTACACGGGCAATTATTTTGGCAATATTTGCCTGGCAACTGTCATTGATCAATCTAGAGCAATTAAGACTTGGATTTAGACAACCTCCGTGCCCAAGTGGTGTACGCACCATGACCTGATCGAAAACTGTTACAATGTCATTACATTAGAATACAAAGGCAAATTTTGCCACTGTTTCCGAAGTTGCAATAGCTCAGGTTAGCCCTTTTCATTTCTGCCGGTACTCCCGGAGTGCAACCCGTTGCCCCCCAGGTTGCTACATTGCGTGACGTCATATTTGCCGGGGGTTGTCAGGAATTAAGCAATTTTAGTTGCCCGTGTAAGCGCGCCTTTACATCTTTAGTAACATTAGAAATAAACGTGCCAAGGTGGTTAACGTAGGCGAAGGGTTGTGATTGATTTTTGGGAGCTCCAACGTTTGCAATTTATTGACAGGTACATATCGTAAAAGAATGCTTAGTTAATTTATTGTTACCTCAGTAAGCATCTTAGGAAATGTAAAGGAACTTGTAAATTAATAATACTTATCTTATCTACATAGTATTGTGATGATCTTGAAAGCTCAAATTTTGTAGTACTGATAGATATAGTACTGGGATTAGAGGAAACTATTATTGGTATCGAGTTTATTCAGACCAAGTAGGGGGTAAAGTTGTACCATAGCTTACCTATACATAACATAATTAGGTATACATTATGCCTGTTGATGAATTTAGAACAGTCGCCTATAACGTTTTTGCGTTTCATAGGCGCCCATTAGACGATAGGTTTTGCTGTCAGTCACGATTCTTTTAGCCAATCAAAATGAACCATTCATAACGCTGCCCGAAGTTCCCCTATACCGATTGGTTAGATAGTCATGAGTGATGGAATTGACTGATGGTTGCATGACCGTCTAATGTACGCCTTACGCCTGAATAACTCGACTTTGGAAGCGTTTCCAACATCATGCCGTCTCTTTCATACCTTTGACATTAAATGCAACAGGGCGATGTTTGAGAGGATCCTTAAAGTTGAGTAGCGTTCGAGTATTCGGGCGTTAGTGCCTTTTTACATTGTGAGTTTTTACATACAAACGCGCGTTCGATAGCCGTGCGTAGACATCGCGATTGTGTCGCGGCTTTAGTAAAGGCGCGAGTACACAGCATTTTTTTTTGCAATAATTGCCTGGCAGCTGTAATGGATCAATCTGGAGCAAGTGTAGCGATGTTGCTCCATATATCGTGGTATTGTTTGGCTGTGTCTTAGGAACAGTTTTCTACTTTTTGACATGGCCCACAAGTGCTTGATATGTGCCTGTCCTGACGTTATTTTTTTAGAGCCGATTTTTCAATGCCTGGATAAAAATTATTCGTCCGATATCGTTAAGTCCCTCCAAGTTGAAAAGCAATTTGTCATTCATATCTTTCTTGTTTTGGGATTGACATTTACTTTGGTTGGTTATTATCATAACGAACTGATATCTATTATCTGAGGATGGGAAAGTCAGACCTAAGTTTGTTATTTTAGTTGCTCGTGTAAGCACGCCATAAGGCAGGGGCGGGTAGATGTTTTTTGATTGTATCGATGCTGCTGTATCGCCGCAAAAAGTCGCAATGTAAAAGCACGCTTTTTTATGTAGGTATGTAATCTGATGTGATCTTTCATCTCCAAGGTACTCGCAGACAAAATGTATTTTTCCCACATCAGAATACAGATACTATTTTACATTTTAGAATGTTGCCATAATTAGGTTTAATTGTTGTAAGTTTGATTTTATCAGCCATATTGTTTATCCTAAATTGTCTGTTGTGATTATTTTAACCAAAATATTGTATTTGATTCTACAGATTATTCTGCAGTGATACTAGTTAATTTGTTAATAAGCCTGTTGTATGCAATGTGTATGTACTTATGTGTAAGGGATTGGTATTATGGTAATTTCTAACAGTTCTAGTGATAGATCCAAGTATTTTAATCGTGTTATGTGTACAGACGAGACCTTTTTATTATTGTATTGTAATAATTCAATATATGGCTTTTTATTAATAAATGTGTGTTTGTATGATTTACAAAATTGCCACTTCTAGTTAAATGAATTATGGCAACACTTCTTCCTGCTTCCTTGCTTTCAGGAAATGCTACAGAATTAAGATCCTAATATAAGGGGAAGATCACTTTCTATACCTACTTTGTTCAATGTAGAATGGGTCCTATGACAGCTCATTCGTGCAAAGCAAAAAGTTCTTTATGCTATTGAAATAAAACTCAGCATTAGATTTAATTTTAGGCTGGAGAAATAGGCCCTATTCCTTGTTCAGAAACAACGTTTTGCTTTGCACGAAATTCAGCTGTCATAGGACCCATGCTACATCATTGTTTATACTTTCTTCAATATAGCTTTCAACAAAGTATAAATAATTTCTGTTGGGATTCGAACCCAGTATTAGTGAAACACCAGAACTAAGAATCTAATTGTTTTGTTGTCACATAATTCATCAAATCTGCTTCAAGTTTCTGCAATAGAAAATATACACAAGTTCCGATTTTTCCGAATAAATGCAGCCACGATCATTTGTCATTGCTGCAAGCTAAGATATGGTAGCAATTAGTTATAATAACCAAATTAAATACACACTTACATTGTGCTTTTCGACAGTTTATGCAACTTCACAACACGCTATTATTGGTTTGCAATGAATGATCTCATAGAATTAGAATGAAGTACAACTGTTCGCATACAGGATCTATAACATTTCAACATGACATGCTACACATATATCATGGAGCACATTGACAAGGATAGAAATTAAAAGCGAGCTTCATGTTCATAGCATTTAATCAGTAAAATAGTCAAAATTCTATAAGAGTAGGCAAACGTCACAACTTCACGTGGAAATGCTTAAGAAAAAATTCAAGGCAATAACATTACATATTAGAAATTATCCTTACACACATGGTGTACACCAGAGAAATTAATAAATCGATCGACACTAGTGAACTGCGGTAGTCTATGTGAGGTCTGTGATAGTCGAGTGATCGCTAGGGACAGGGGGCCGCCAATCCAACAACGCTCGTTGTGACGGGTGTCGCCTGCGGACTGCGGACTGCGGACTGCGGTCTGCGGTCGCAGGGAACTGCCGGCCCAACCTCGCTCGGGCGACTCGCGTCACCTGTCCCGGCCCCCTTACCTGCTGCCCACCGACTGCGCGCCAGTTAGTAGCCGCCACCGGTTACGTCACCACCAAGCGACATACGGTACTCGGCGAGGGTTGCCACAACCGCTAGCTTATTAATATACAAACGACATACTCGCTCGAGTGGAACCTTCATATTTATGTACCTAATTAATCGTACACAACTCCTTAAAACATCAAAAAAGTTGATCATAATTTACCTTAAAACAATTTGGATGAACGATTCAATAGACGAGAAGTCCTTTCCGAACACTTAAAACTGAAAGGAAGTAAATGACAAGTTTACACAATTTCTTATCGAACAAAGCAAAACATTTTGTTAAAGTTAAGCATTGTAACGTAACATATTATTGCATTTTTGAAAGAGCCTTTAAAACTAAAGATGATTAAAATTTTTAAGAGGTAAAAACGTTTTAGTTACTTCAACCAGCCGTAACTGATAGAGTGGCAACCCCCAGTAAGAGCGCGTACTCGCCTGTCGCGGCGGGCGGGTGGCGGGCTATCGGTAGCGCGGCTGCATGACGGACTGCATGGACAGGCCGGGCACGCCGCCCGGGAACATGGCGCCCATCTGCATCATCCCGCCCGGCAGCAGCATCCCTTGCATCCCTGCACACAAGCTCGCGTCAGCGCCGGCCGGGGCGGCAGGCGCAGCAACAGGGGACCCCGCGGTCCAACACACGGCCCCACCCACACAACGCACGGAACGGGTCAAAAGGAGCGAAGCTTCTCAGCCATTTTGAATTTATATTGTCATGGCAACGTTAGCGTACGTTTCGTCGGACTTATATCTGGGGGCTACTGGCAAAAAATTATGAATATTGACATGGGCTTCACACATTTGAAGCCCATATTTTGTCCTTATATGGGCTTCAAATGTCAAATGAAGCTCATGTTCCATATTCTTAACTTTTAGCCGGTAGCCCCCAAGTCAAAAGGAGCAAGTCTTCTCAACAGCCATTTTAAATTTATATTGTCATGGCAACGTTAGGGTACGTTTCGTCCAACTTAAATCTGGCCTCAATTTTGTTTATATTGAACACATAGCTGACTTTTGTCGCTAAAAGATATCCTGAATAGGTAGGGGAAGAAAATGGCTTGATTCAAAAATACTTGGCAATAAGCTTAGTTGAATAAAGTTTCTATTGAATTTAACCTATACTTTGAATAATGTAGCATGGGTCCTATGACAGCTCATTCGTGCAAAGCAAAAAGTTATATATGCTATTGGAATAAAACTCAAGAAGAAAATCAGCTTATTATGCTAGAAAATTAGACCCTACTCCTTGTCTAGAAGCATCATTTTGCTTTGCATGACAATGAGCTATATAGGACCCATGCTACATTGTACAAAGTCTGACCAGTTTGCGTTTAGTGTTTTGTTTGTTAAGTCAATACTAAGACCATGGGACATATAGATTGAAACTTATTATTAATGGGACGAGTTTAATTTGGGGCGAAACGTCACTATGGACGTGCCAGTTTGCGAGACAAATTCTTTGAGTACTGAATTTGGTAAGATGCTCCTTGTAACCCTTTCCTTGCGTTCTGTGGCTGTGCCGTTGTGACTGCTGAACAATCGCCTGTCACCCGGCCCGAGCCCGGACCACCGCCGAGTCCATTCATGTGGACGCCCAGACGAATGTACTATCCGCGCAAAATTACTAAGACGGAAGAGTCTTCATGTATTTTTGAGAAATGAGATAGTTGTGTGTATGGGGCGGTGAAATCTTGATCGGATAGTACGGTATGTATCGGAGATGGCTCTAGCGCGGCCGTCACATGAATGCACCGAGGCGTGGCGACTGATTTAAGGTGCAGTATAAGCAAAGGAACACAGGTAGGTAGGATAAATAATTCACATGAAAAATCACACTTTCAAAATACTTCGGCGATGTAATCGTATCCGTAGTCATGCATGTTTCAGTGTGATCCGAGATGGTTGCTCGAAGAATCCAATTCAGCCAACGACTATTAACTCTTCGTTTCATGCACATTGTAAAGCGACAAAACTACTGTACGTAAATATAATATTAGTGTACCCACCCTTAAAATCGACAAAAAGTCACATTTTATATGACACTACGAGAAAATCGAGACAGTAATAAGATAAGAGCTACTACAATAAGCAAATCCATTAAGGAATGTGAATAAAATTACCGCTCATATTTTCCGATCCTCCGATAGTGCGGATGGCACATCAAAATCACAGTTTAAGTCTTGACAGTGTTTTGTCTACAGTCGAATCGTACGGGGGTGAGAGATCGCCCGGCGTGTTAGTGGGGTGTTAGGGGTGAGTATCGGACAAGCTGTTAGGTGTTGAGTTTACGAGAGACAGACAGCGGCCGCTGAGTAATCAAGTGCACCCACCGGGCGAACCGCCGCTGCCACCGGGCCAAGCTGGCGCGGCCGACACTAGCCAACTAACTCGAGCGCTCGTCCGCGCTCTTAAAACACAATCCATCGTACTGTTCACAGAGCATCATTAGAACATTACAACTATTGCTTACTCTACCACGGTCTATCGGGTTCAGCAGTCGTGGAAAATAGAAAGGATTTTAATAGTGATCTAATTATGATTTATTGAACAAAAACACTCCCATTTTCCACGCCGCTAAGATACAAAGTGAAGTCAGTGTCTTTCAAAATAATACTGAGCAAACCTTGGAAACAAATTGCTGGTCAATAATCTAAAAAAAATATATTAATGCTAAGAAAAACGCACCCTTCTATGTTATTCTTAAATTAATTAAATGCAAATAATACTGCTTCATTCACTACAATGGAGAAGCATTTGCCTGAATCACTTGTAATATATAACGAAAACTATTTGACTCGAAATTCAATATAATTTTACGTGGTTCTTCCTACACAATATGATCTTATAATTAATTAATATTATATAAAAAATTTCGAGTTATGATATAAATTTTAACAGCTCCTAATTTTGGACCATATCGACATCAAAAATACAATTCATTGAGTTTACATACTGTGGTGACATCCAAGTAAATATTGTGCAACATTCAGGGTGGTACGTTACAAGACTATTTTGATATTACTAAATTCAATTCTCTTAAAAAGTACTTTCGAAAGTACATAACACTGTAATTAGGCTTCACTTTGGAGGTACATTAAACTATAAAAATTATTACTTTTAACACACCTAATGCAGGTTTTCGTTTGATGTAGAATCTAAAGATCAAACATGTAAATGAATGGATTTCATAGAAACGGTAACACATGGAACTCGACTGATTGCCTTCAGTATAAACAGGTGTTTTGGAATCGCAATATTGCAAACCAGTAACAACGCTTTATATTGACAGTACGGTACGGAATACAATGTCATTTGTTTGTGGATTAGATTGACTTACTGTTTTCTTTGTCCGCTGTTTTATGGGCTGAAACATTTTAATTTTTACATCTAAGTAAACCGAAATAAATGCCCATAAGTAAATGTTAGATTATCACGGTATTAATATTATTTTGATTTACGTGTCCAAAGACATTGTGTCATAACTTTAATTATTAAACAGTAAAAAATAAACCACACTGTTGAGCCGGCGGATTTCGAGAAATGAGATTATAGTCTATTCCAGTTTGGATTTGGTTGTCACTGCCTATAAAGTATAAACAAACATGAAGTTCCTCGGCTTACCAAAGACCATAAGGACTGGTTAGGAATGTGAAAGTTCTAAAATTGATAACATTTTTGATTTTTTAAGTAGAAATGATCAAAATGATTAAATTAATTAATAGTAATAATAATTATGAGTTTAACTAGCTTGTTTTATAAAATACTATTCTAGCTCGAATTAAAAGAGTTCAGAGTGAAATCCACTATCCAATTTTCTCATCAATAACCAGTTTGATATAGTTTTTGGTATGCTGACGAACTTCATGTGTGTTAGAGTTCTAAATTTATTGCAATACTTATTGATTTTTTTAAGTCGAAGTGATCAAAATGATTAAGTTAATTAATAGTAAGTACTAATTATGAGTTTCATTTGCTTGTTTTATAAAATAGTTATAATACTTATAAAAGAGTTCAGAGTGAAATCCACTATCCAATTTTCTCATCAATAATTAGTCCGATATAGTTTTTGGTATGCTGACAAACTTCATGTGTATTCACGCACAGCGAACAGTGGATTAGAATGGATCGACAATAAACTTTCAAATCAGAAAAAAGGATACAGCAACGAAACTGACAACAAAATCCTATCACTTTAATACGGGTATTCAAGAACGACACCCAAGTGAAGATCTCTTCACAAGTATAGTTAGCAAGGGATGAATGTATTTGTTGCATGAATTTGCATCCTTTTCTTATTGTATTCTGTGCGTCCGCGCACTGTGAGACCTCATAGTAATGTTAGTGAACGGAATATGACATTCAAATCAAATAAGTGTGCAATTTTCTTATACTTACAAAATTGCATTGTGAATGCATAAAAATAATTTAAAATCTCAATTTAATGGCTGTTTCATCTTAATCGACTGTTAAACATTTGTAAAAATGTTTCTTTCGGATGCGAGGGTTTCCTCACATTGATGAAACAATGCTGGCCTACAGCGTTACAAGTGACAGCAAAATTCGACGAGTCGTGTAAGCCTTTAGCTTTGTTGGTCAGAGCATCGGGCCGGATTCCCGGAGGCGCGGGTTCGAATCCCGCCTGAAAGTTATTTGTAGGGCTCGTGGTTTTTTACTAAGTATCACATTTTTCCTATAAGTGTGCAATACCTAAACCACAAACAAAATGCTATGCTATCTCACTAAAAGTTCACCAAAATCCGGAGCTAAGACCTTCCAGGTTTGCAATAGTCCGTCCACCTAACGACAGTCGTAGTGCGCATAATACTGACCGGGCTGCATGGGGCGCATGAGGTTGAACTGCGGCATGACGGGCAGCACGCCCATGACGGGCGGCATGGACACGGGCACGCCCACGCGCATGGGCGGCTGCAGCATCATGGGCTGCATGAGCGGCCGCCGCATGGCCGCCTGCTGGCGCGCCGCCGCCACCGCCGCGTTCATGTGCGCCGCCACCTGATACGTGCCACATGTCGCTATTGCCGCTACTTTAAGCCGCTTTGACAGGGTTCGACTTCGGTCTTTCGACATTTGACTCAATTCCCAGGGACAGATATATTATGTTTAACCCGGTTATTACGCCACCGACTTATCTGTACAATGAAGTGTGGCCACAATCGAATTTTGATCCACTTTTGATCGCTTTCGGCATGATTTAAGGCTGTGCATTCTGCACATTCTTAAATAAAGACGAAATTGTAAATTATCTCTCTGCAGTGCACTCCGAAGAAGCTTTGTGGTACTTTCTATTGCTTTATCTATATTTTATAGCTTGTCGTTTAATTTAATTAAGTTTTATTGCTAAAAGTGGCCACTTTTCGCAAAAAAGCTGAATTAAACTCAACGACAAGCTAACAAATATCCTATAAGCGATCAAAAGTACCACAGAGCTGCTTCGGAGTGCACTGCAGAGAGATAATTTACAATTTCGTCTTTATTTTGGCACTATGATTTTTTTCAATGGCGGCGCTAGTGTGCAGACTGCACAGCCTTAAACACAAAAATCTTGGGAAAATTTGGAAAAATAAGAACCTCGACTGAACAGCACAGATTACATCGACTGACAACAGAAAAAGGACGTTTTCAAAATGTCGTCAGTAGTTGTCGCTTTTGGCCGTTCTACAGATAAGTTGGTGGCGCTGTACATAAAGATACTTACAGAAGACTAGTATTCGAGTTGCCGAGGCGTATCTCCCATACATGTGTATAGGGACTCGCACACTTCGCTATACTTTGTTCAATGTAGTGTGGGTCCTATGACAGCTAACTCGTGCAGAGCAAAACGTTATTTATGCTATTGGAATAAAACTTAGAAAATCAACATTAGAAATTTTTTATGCAGCTTATGCTAGAAAATTACGACCCTATTCCTTGTCCAGAAACAACATTTGGCTTTGCACGAAAATGAGTTGCCATAGGACCCATGCTACATTGAACAAATTAAACCAGTATGCAACCTGTCACTCAATTTAATGACAGGTTTCAATGACTGGCGTCGTGTACTAGTCAATTGTAAGTTTCGTAATGTTAGAACGGTCTAAG
The DNA here is from genome assembly GCA_949710035.1 of Crambus lathoniellus. Taxonomy (NCBI): domain Eukaryota; kingdom Metazoa; phylum Arthropoda; class Insecta; order Lepidoptera; family Crambidae; genus Crambus; species Crambus lathoniellus. Next base: position 27,085,506 of record OX453303.1, read on the forward strand.
TACCCGTTCACACAGCCACCGCCTGATTCACAACCGTTCGGTAAGGGAATTGGATTTGAATTCTGTATTTTGTCTTTATCAATTGCGAAGTGAGTGGCAGAGATAATGCATACATTCGGCTGTCGAGAACTTTTTTATCGCGTTTAAAAATAGTTCTGAGTCATTGGATTAAGGTGTATCTCAGCATTCTCATTTAAAATAGAAAATAAAATGATAAAATCAACCTTATTTCAATGACTCAGAACTCTTTTTAAACATGATTAAAATGTTCTTCTCGTTGCCGGTCTGTGTGAACGGATACTAAGGTCTGTATCTCATTAGGATGCCATAGCCACACCAGGCAGCAGGGCTTCCGTGGCTTTATTCGTGTCCGAGAAATGCCAAGCCGACGTCGAGTGAGGTAGAGTTATGAATGCTGTAATACAACTCGACATACAGGCTGCCATACATCCTATTGAGGTACAAGTTCTAAGGGAATTATAAACTAGAGCATTTATTTGGCGTGTTTGTACAGTTGCAATAAACTCTTGAGATGTTCATGCCCTACGAGATGGACGTATTGAGTGCCCATTTTGTGAGGCTTTGTACTATGGGCAATAGCGTCGCTTAAGGCGCTACTCGGAAAAGTATGGACTTTTTGATATAAAACTACAAGATGGTTAGAGTTGTTATAAATCTGGTAATAAGATATATATTTCTTCATACCTTTATCTAGAATCGTATAGTTTTAGAAACACGATTTTATGATTTTGCCTCGACACTTTTTATTTTCGAAAATACCTCTAAAAATACGAAATATCAAGATTATTCTTAAATGGGGTAACATATACTATTGAAAATTGGTTTAATTAGTGGACACCAATAATATTTAGGATCGTATAGAAGCATTTTTTTTAAATCGCTATAGTTTTTTAATACGAAGGGATTTTGTTTTTTTTGCGTAATCTGCAAAATCGGTCTCGCTCCCGCGCGCGTCGTTTTCTCATTGCTATCTCGCTTTAGCATAATTTTTCCGAGTATCGCTTTAACCCACTAGCAACAAAATTCGAGTGCGCGCGTATCGCCCCTGCACGAACTAAACGTATGTTGTGACGGCGCGGCGTGCAAGCAATTTTAACCTTAGAAGTGGTTAAGCGACGCTAGCGTACGTGACTGGCGCGCCAGCTCAGACCATAATCCCCTATTGATTATGCATTAATACCGTGGTCGAATGCGTAACCAGTCAGTGGCAGAGTCTGAGACGTGGAAAGCCAGTCACACAAAAAGTTGTGGTTAGGCGTGAGTCCCCGCTCTGCGTTTGTCATTAGAACCGACTCCGCCCTAAACTTTAAACGTAAGATTCTCTACGCAGCTTTACACTGTTTCAGTAGGAACTCCCTCTTATCACGACAAAAAATGCTCTAGTTTCTACATAAATGAAAGGTAAATCTCACAATGAGACGAAGTTTTTAGGAACATCGAAAAGGCCAAGGAAGAAGGAGTCATAGTGAGAAGCACTTCCGGGCAAATATTTAAAAGGTTTTTGGGAATGCATGTACATAATTATGTAAGTACCTTTACAACTCATCTCATATTAATAAACAACTTTGTATACCTAGTCAATGGGTTTAAAAATCTTAAGGGATATTTTAAACACATTGCCGACAGTCTAAACTAAACAAATAGTGTTCATGTCACATGCATTTTTATTCTGCCAGGATAAGAAAATATTGCAGTCACTTTCCACCAAAACGAAAATAAATTGTGCAGTTTTTTGATGGCATCGAGTATGGACATTCGAGTATCGAGTATTAAAAATTATATTCCTATAGTCCGTGCATGCATGTTTGGTGGAAATTGACCTTTATACTGGGAATTGAGTCTTAAAAACTACCAACACCAAATATCACTAATTTAATAAACTCTGGATAGGTTGCTTACCTATGTGCAGATAAAAGCTGAGAATTGAAATACTATAGTGAGAAAAATAAAGTAATCAAAATTAAAAGTATTGAAATAGCAACACTGCAAAGTTGTTCAATAAATATTCATAAAGTATAATGGCAATCCATAATGCCACAGATACAGATCCCAGCAAAAAACTTGACCAAAACCATTTAATATGAACAAAAAAATCTACATAATCTTTTGTACTAAATATTGTAAGCTTTTTTGTCTATGGATTCAGTTAAGTTATGTGTCGGGACCTATAATTATTTGTATTTTTAAGTCTAGCTTGTAAGTTTATTTCAGGATGATTCTTGTTCAAGGTCATAGCTACCTATCCAGAGATCAATTTTGAATGACTACAGACCATAAAGTCAGAAAAACCCATAGCAAATTACTTTTGAATTTAATCCACCGAATTTGAGTATTAGCAGCCTAACTTCTTTGATAAACGGAGCGGCTCATACGTAGCGCTAGTTTTAAGTCACTCTGGATTATTATCACATTAGCAAGTTGAAAATGTCAATATATTCTGCGAAAGAATTAATGAATATGGCAATATAAGCCATCGAACTCAGTTCACATTATGTAAGTGCCTGAAACAGAGCGCTACATCTGCATCCAAAAAGCGTACACTGAAACATTTGAACTATAGTAAAGTACAGTCAGCGTCAAAATGATCTGAGCGTACCAAGTGTCTGAAGATTTGACAAAAATCAACCTTATCTCAAGACGTAAAGATGCATTTTCATTTGTTGTTTGAGAACAAATGAAAGTACACCTTAAAGTATTGTGCTAAGAGTGTTATTGTCAAATCTTCAAATACTTTTGATATGTTTGAACGCTCAGATCATTTTGACGCTGACTGTACCAACTAATTAGGAACGTATGTAAAACTTGCGTAACTGCAATTGCAACAAAAGCAACGTTACTTTAACTGTCAGCAATATTTCGTATAGTGAGGTATAATCTTGCAAGGAACCAATTTAAAAGTGCACAGAATTGACTTAAACTTTTATCTTTTCCAGAAACGTGCAACATTTGTTTTATGTGCTATAATTTATTAATTGCCTTTCATTCTCCACAAGAGAAATTTCAATCAGTCAAATTAAAATCAGTGTGTGATTTATGATCAATATTGCAATATCTTTTCCACTTAGGGTCAGTTCAGACAGAGCAGAAAAATGATAAAGTAATTTACTAGCTCAATTGAAAATAAGACCGTTAAACCTAAATTAGGAAATGGTGTGAAAATCGCTGCAGTAGGCTCGCGCAAGCTCGCGTTTTCTGGCGCCCGCTCGGGAGTGCTCGAGAATGTTCTTACAGGAGTTGTTTGCCATAGTTTCAAGCTATTTCAAAGGCATCCCCTATGCCCCTCCACCTGCAGCGCAAGCGACCTGATGACGGCAACCGATGGAGCAGTCCAGGTTGCCACATACTGGGCGAAACTAATTTAAATGTGAAATAATCGACACGAAGAAGACAGGAGTTGTTTCATATGTCGCACCGTGTCGTAGCGCATTTTTGCTCTCAATGCGACTTGAATTGCGGCCAGAGGAAGCTCGAGCCTGCGCGAGGAATTTTCCGTTCTGTCTGAACTGATCCTTAGTTGTGAACAATGTTCACTCAATAAGCGTTTAGCTAACAACCTTAGTATGTACGTGATTTGTAGGCATAAAAATACAATTTGAGCGTGAATTCACTTAGCCCGCAATGATACGATTAAATTAGAAATTAGTTTCAGTGTACGCCCTTATCGTAATACTAATAGGGGTGACTATGCACCGCCGCTTGCGAACATGTGCCACATGATATTACCGCTTGCGACATATACGCCGCCACCTGCAAACGTTACACGGATACAATAAGCTTTATGTTACTAGGCATAAAGTTGAAATTCCATCTACACAAATCATGTAAAAGGATGCAAAACATTAAATGAATTTATAAGGGGGAATTGCAAAGATTTTTAAAAAATATTTGAAGCACACATTGAAAGTTTTAGAGAATTATTGTACTAAACTCTTACGGCCATATTATTAAACAAAGAGTAAGTTTACACCTGGTTTAACCAAAAACATTGCTTAGCCATATTACTCCTTACGTTTGACGTTTCAAAGCGTCATATTCCTTAGCAAACTTTTTGGTTAGACTAGATGTAGACTTAGGCGTACATTAGACGGTCGAGCAACCATCAGTCAATTCCATCACTCAAGACTAGCTAACCAATCGGTATAGAGGAACTTCGGGCAGCGTTATGAATGGTTCATTTTGATTGGCTAAAAGAATCGTGACTGATAGCAAACTGACAGCAAAACTTATATCGTCTAATGGCTGCCTTACTCTTCGTTTATTAATAAGGGGGTTATAGGTTATTATTGTATGACTAATGTAAAGTTAGCATTAACATACCATATCTAGTGCTATTTTGTGGCAGCAATTAAGTTTTTTATTTTTGAATGTTGAAGGCAACTTGACTGTTATAATAATCTAAGCAAAACTTGGCTTCAAAATTCGTTAACAAGCTAAGCAAAATCATGATCTCAATATTCTTTTAGGACTGCTAATGGCTTTAACTTTTTATGTTTTGTGTAATGTTAACTGATATCAGATTGTTTTACGTGTCCATTAAAAAGGGCACAAAAAATTTAAAACATCCTTTTAATTTGAATGATTACTCAAGTTATTGTTTATAATAAATATTGTTCCACTATTTTAAAACATCCTCCTATGTTTATATAGGTATTGATTACTGATATGCATGCTTATGTGTTAGTACTCACACACACAAACAAAGATATTTGAACCTTTTGATAAACTACTTATTGAGTGACCTATGTTTAAAATCTGAATGAACTCTAAGTAATAAAAGTAAGTTATAAATTCATTATTTTTAACTACACTGGGTACTAAAAATGTCTTGCATATGTTTTTTTTTTTGTCAGAGTGGAAAGATCAATTACAAACAAGGAATACGCCCTAGCGTGCTTCTTTGATGTCGAAGGCGCCTTTGATAAAGCGTCTGCGCAATCCATCGTGGAGGCACTAAACAGAGATGGCGTAACAAAGCAAATATCAGGTTGGATCACCAACATGCTACAACACAGATCCATACAAGCAGAACTAGCAGATATCAAATACACCATCAAAGCCAGGAGAGGCTTTCCCCAGGGAGGTTGTCTGTCTCCACTACTTTGGTGTATCTTAATAGATGAACTAGTAACCAGAATCACTGCTATGAATATATACATCCAAGCATACTCGGATGATGGCCTGTTACTTGTAAGAGGCAAAGTTCTAAGCGTGGTCAGAGATATAATGAGAAGTGGAATTATGACAACATTGAGATGGTGCAGGGACAAGGGATTGAACCTCAACCCTAGCAAAACCAAACTGATGTTGTTCACTAACAAAAGAAAGATTGATAGCATGATCCCAATTAACATTGAGAACGTAGAACTCGAGACAGTAAAGGAGTTTAAATACCTAGGGATAGTCTTAGACAGTACCCTAAGTTATAGGACCCACATAAAAGAAACCAGTAAAAAGGCAATGACAGCTCTCATGCAGTGCAGAAGAGCCGTTGGCAGGAACTGGGGCATGAAACCCGAAGTGGTCCAATGGATCTATAGGGCAATCATCCTACCGAGAATCCTTCACGGAGCACTAGAATGGTGGCATAAGGCAAAACTAGAATACAATAAAAAAGAACTCACTAAGGTACAAAGACTAGCTAGCATCATGGTATCGGGAGCCATGAGAACAACTCCCACGGCTGCCTTAGAAATGATACTAGGCCTTAGTCCAATAGATCTTGAAATCGAAAAGAAAGCTACAGAACAATGGTTTAAGCTGAAAAGCACTAACCTATGGATAGGAAGGCACAATGATCAAGGTCACGCTGAAATAGGGAAAAAGTACGAAGAAAACCTTTCCATGATACTGGTCAACAATGACCTAATAAAAAAGGAAAGGATCTTTGACAAAAAGTACAGAATAAGCATCAGACCCAGAGAAGACTGGAAACTAGAACATGACAATCTGGATAGCACTGTAGTATGCTACACAGATGGGTCAAGAAAGGAGTCAACTGGACTATCGGGAGCTGGGGTATATATAGCTAAACCCAACACTATAAGAACTACTTTTAATCTGGGCAAGTACGCCAGCGTGTTCCAGGCGGAAATATTCGCGATACTGGAGTGTGCGAACACGATTAAAAGTGAGATAGGCAATTATGACGTAGGAAAAATAATAATATATAGCGATAGTCAAGCTGCCATCAAAGCCCTTGACAAAACGGAGACTACCTCAGCCTTGGTAAAAGAATGCAAACAAAGCATTCAGGAGCTTGCTAACTTGGTCGAGGTAGAAGTTGCCTGGGTGCCCGGACATGAGGGTAACGAAGGTAATGAGGAAGCTGACGAATTAGCCAGGGGAGGAGCTGATGCACCCTTCATTGGCCCTGAACCGAGACTACCAATCGCATATAGAATTACTAAGAACATTATCGAGATTAGAACAGTCAAGGAAGCCAACCAAAGATGGATGAGAAGAAAGGACTGCAGACAGTCTAAGATCTTCATCAAATCGGTTGACAAAAAGAAAACTAGAGAACTTCTGAAACAGAGTAGGAGAAATATAAGAACGATTGTAGGTGTACTCACTGGGCACTGCCCACTAAACAGACACCTATCAGTGATTAAACGGACAGAAGACTCTATCTGTCCGCAATGCAAAGAAAGAGAAGAAACAAGCTACCACTTCATGGCAGAGTGCCCGATGTACGCATCACTGCGCTGGGAGCTCTTTGGAACGGACAAGCTTAAGGAAGAGGATCTAAAGAAGTTAACGATAAGTCAACTCAACAGGTACTGTAAGCGCACAGGTAGGTTCGAGGGTCCGACGCCGGTGGGGTAAATGATAACCCGCCTCCCCCCTGATTTTTCAGCTTTTAGGGGACTTGGGGAACTGGGTGAAATGGTCCCGACCTAGGTGACTGATCACCCGTCCGGCTTCGCTGGCGTCCCCCCTATAAATAATAAAATAATAATGACATGCATTTTTTTGTGTGCTAATGCGATTTCCATCTCTGGGTGAGTTCAGGGTTCCTTGTAGAACACCAACAATCGCGTAAGAGTAGATTACCGAGATGATAAATAACATCGTTTGCCCTACGACATTCCGAAAAAGACGAAAAAAAACCCGGTCAGCTGTTCGGACATTTGTATGGAAGGAAAGTTGTTTTTTAGTTTTCTTTTTTGATATAGTTATATATTTATAGTGTTTGGTCACAGCATAAATAATAATACAGGTACAGAAGCTGCACTCCGCTAAACCATTTAAATAAATAGCAACTCTAATAACAATGCAATAAAGTGGAATTCAGCTTGTACGGCGCCTTTGACAGCTCATTTGTGCAATTCAAAAAGTCTTTTGTTATTAGAATAAAACCCAAGAAAAACAGTATTAGACATTTTTAGCTGCAGCATATGCTAGAACGTTAGAACCTATTCCTTATGCAGAAGCAAAATTTTGCGTTGCATGAAAATAAGCTTTCATAGGACCCATGCTACATTGAATAAAGTATAATGAAACTAGCAACTTTGTTGAAATTACTGCTTCAAGTCCTCTCGATGATATAGGTCTTACAATGTTATTGGAATAAAAGTCAAGAAAAACAGCATTAGACATTTTTTTGAATAATAGAACTTATTCCTTGTGCAGAAGAAACATTTTGCTTTACATGAAAATAAGCTGTCTTAGGACCCATGCTACATTGAATAAAGTATAATGGAACTAGCACCTTTGTTGAAATAACTGCTTAAAGTCCTCTAATAAAATAGGTTTTACACTCATTAAGTGGCTTACCAAAAGGTTCAAAAGTGCACTAGAGCAAAATCTTACCTCAGCCTGGCTGGTAGAAGGCATCATGTTGGGCGCGGGCTGCTGCGGCGCGGGCGCCTCGGGCTTCGGCTTGGCGCGGTACGCAGAGTTGCGAGCCCTAATCTCTTCCAACGACACGTCTTCGGGGGGATGCACTATCTTGGACCCGGCGCCCGTCGCCGTCACTAGCGGACACGAGTTGGCAGCGGGCGGTTTCACATCTCCGTTCTCTTTGGGATCGGAATTGCTTGAGGTCGATGTAGTAGGAGGTGCGCTTATTGTCGCATTACTGAGAAAAGGAAGAGAATATTAAATACCTATTATAATTATCAATGTTTAATAGCTAATCATAAAAAAAGGGAAAAAGAAATATTTAAAAAAATATATTTTTTATTTTAAAAAGGTGGCGGTCAGATAATTATAGATAACTAGCTTTCCGCCCGCGGCTTCGCTCGCTTGGGCTTCACGACGTTATCCCGCGGGAATGTGATATTTTTCCGGGATAAAAAGTAGTCTATGTTCCTCTCCAGGCTACAAAGTATATGTGTGCCAAATTTCAGCCAAATCCGCTTCGCCGTTTTGGCGTGATTGAGTAACAAACATCCAAACATCTAAACTTTCACATTTATAATATTAGTAGGATTGATTTTCATACAAATGCGGTATCTTTGAAGCCTTGGTTCTCCGCCAAGGATTGACCTAGCTGTGATTAAATGATGGCCATCTAGGGAGTGAATGGAGGAGATTCAGATTGCTATACACACCCAACTGATCTGATCAGCAAGCAGCAAGGCTTCAAAGTTACCTTGTTTGTGTGAAAATCTACTGGTCTTTAATTATGTGACCTCCACTGTAAATACTCTGAAAAATATCTTAGGCCACATCCTGTTGACAAACAAGATGGTGGTCAAATGCCTGCCCAGTTTTATATAAAAAAAAAACTGTTTCTGACATTTCTAATAATTTTAAAATGATGTAAAGCAAATGTCTTCAACACTCACCTATATGCAGGGAAAGTGGGCTTGTTAGGCTGTGAATTTTGTATGCTTGCAGCGGGAAACAGTGGTCGCATACCAGGCATCATCATTCTACAAAATACAAATATAGGTAGGATATGATATTTTAAAAGAATCTCCAACAACAACATATTTTAATTTTCCAGCTTGAGTCCTATTACTCAAGGGACCAGACTGGACTGTTATTGATAAGTAAATATAAAAAAATGGATAATGAAGTATTTAGAAAAAATCAACCCGTCTCACAACCAGCTCCGATGGGACGCGGTGTGAGACAGATTGATTTTTAATTTTTTTTTATTTTTTCATTTTCATTTTTTCAACAATATAAATTGCATTGTGAATGCAAAAAAGTAAAAAATTTAAATAACATGTAAATATTAATCAGTAACATTCACAAATATAACATTGAAGAATAACAGTGACAAAAGAATTATACAGTGTCAAGTTATCTCGACCGAGTAGTATTTGTATTGTTTATAGTCTTTGAGTGGGCAAAGTTATAATTTTGGTCTCAACTGATGTTGTAGCAGGTGCATGCAGCACAATGAGAATGCAAGCATAGTTAATTTAATATTGCTGCATTTGACTAAGTATATGATAAAGAAGAAGATAAGAGAAGAATCCATATCCATATCAATATTATAAAGAGAAACTCAAAAACAACTGTAGGTACCAATTTTAAAAATTCTTTCACTATTAGTAAGCTACATTCTTCCTGAGAAACATAGGCTATATTTGATCCCGATATTCCCAAGGGAACGGGTACCACATAGGTGAAACCGTAGATAGTCACTATTATTGCTAATTTTTTTATTTATTACTTTTTTGCATTCGCATTGTTATTTTTATAAGTTGAGCCATGGGATGGGTTGATTCTGTTCTAATGTTTCAATATAATTGTATGGGTATTCCTTTATTGACTCTGTTCAAAACCATTTTGTCCAAAGAAACCTGGCATAAAACAAGCATCAAAGACCCTGAGCTTACCTAGGTGCCTGCATGAATGGTGGCATCATGGGATTCATTCCCATATTTCCCATGTGCCCTGGATACATCCCCTGGGGCATTTGCCCCATGGGAGTGGGTAGTATACCCTGAGACACATTCGAAGGCCCTGCACCTAACTGTTGATAAAAATAAAAAAGTTATGTTATTATTATATTACTTACGCTATAGTATTGAACAAGTATATTAAGCAATGTCTACGTACCAACGCAGGTGTAGCTTTTTTCTTGGCTGCTGGTTCATCGTCATCACTGTCAGAACCTTTACCACCACCTGAACAATATGTTAATTAATAACCAGTCTTGTTGGATTCTCGTTCCCTTTATATTTACACTAGAAACAGTTCTACACATTTATAACAACTAAGCTATGACCCATAACTATGAAAATATGGTTTTGTACATACATTTCGATCCAAACAGACGTAATAATAAACTAATATTTATACCTGATTTCTGCTTCTCATGCTCTCTTATATCTTCAGGTGGGATACCTTCCATACCATAGATTTCTATTTCTATATTTGACCTATTTGGTAATGAATTTGGTACTTTGTCTATAGCTTCTTTGTGTACCTGCAAAAATATTATGAAATTTTAAATTTGCATAGGTAACTGGTTTTGGCGAATTATAAATTAATTAGGTACCAATTTGAAGTGGATGGCTATTGATGTAGTACTATAATAGGAGCAGATTAAGACGCGCCAAAAAATCTAAAGATATAACTACTCCTCGCACGAACGTGGGCGGGCGGGGCAGTTGCCAATTCGGTGGAGCTGACGTACCTGCATGCAGTGTATTGACAAGCCTGGCCCAGTATATAATTTCTTGTGGCAAATGTGACATTTGAAATGTTTCGCTTTTTGATGCTGAATCAATATCTTCTCGTCGTCAAACTCCCTGTTACAGTACCTGTTTATGTGCGCTAAAGAATAATATTGTGTTCAATACAAATCTAACCACAAAGTAAGTTCTCAAAACGAACAGTAAATACGATTGACCCAATTACGAAGGTCAAATTATTTCGCAATGCGATGGATGAAGTGGATTGGAAAAGGATACCAGCACCAAGGTTTCGATGCCTTCTTCTTCTTTCTACCCATTTTTAAGTTTTTACTTAAATCTAACACAAACTAAATACAACACAACAAATTAACGTAAATAATATTGTTACAACAACAATTTCCCAGGCACAATAGCACTTAAATCCTAACTTAACCAGACAAACTTGGTAAACCACACAATTTCGCCTCGGAAAGCAATGCAAAATGGCCACAAAATGGCGTCCACAATGTCCACAGATAACAAAGAACTGCAGCACCGCAGCAGCGCACAGACCACAGAACAGAAAAAAACCTAATAACGGAAACACGAACACAGATTAAAAACTCAAATTCAAGCAATATTTTTATGTTTTACCGGTTTTTACCGAACAAGAAAAGCTCCCAGTACAGGGGGGCTACCGCGTAACTTTATGGGTATGAACTTCATACGTTTTTGGGAACTTTAAGTCAATTTTATAAAGAAAATAGCCGCTATCAGGGGGGCTACCGCGTAACTTTATGGGTATGAACTTCATACGTTTTTTGGAACTTTAGGTCAATTTTATAAAAAAATAGCCACTATTAAATTCTTGTTTTGTGACGTCGGGTATAACGATAGCTAGCTAGCAACGTTCAACACAACAAAGCAGCAAAGATCTATCAAAATAAGGAATTCAAGTGACATTTGAAGCCCATACCCATATCCATATTTCTTAGCCGGTAGCCCCCCAGTTTCTTGTTTTGTGACGTCGGGTATAACAATAACTAGCTAGCAACGTATAACAGAACAAAGCAGCAGAAATCCATCAATCTAAGGAATTCAAATGACAGTTGAAGCCCATTCCCATATCCATATTTCTTTGCCGGTAGCCCCCCAGTGGGGCCACCTCGTAACTTTATGGGTATGAACTTCATACGTTTTTGGGAGCTTTAAGTCAATTTTATAAAGAAAATAGCCGCTATCAGTTCCTTGTTTTGTGACGTCGGGTATAACGATAACTAGTTAGCAACGTTCAACAGAACAAAGCAGCAAAAATCTATCAAGATAAGGAATTCAAATGACAGTTGAAGCCCATACCCATATCCAGATTTCTTAGCCGGTAGCCCCCCAGACCCCGTACCGGTAAAAAATTATGGACATGGACATAGGCTTCATTTGACACTTGAAGCCCATATTTTGACCTAATTATATGGGCATAATATTGGCTTCACATGTCAAATGAAGCTCATATCCATACCCGTAAATTTTAGCCGGTAGCCCCCCCGGTCTAGGCCGACAGGCGTTCTGACCGTCTGTGGGCTCCTTTAGACTGCTTTGCTGTCAGTTTGCTATCAGTCACGATCACGATTCTTTTAGCAAATCAAAATGAACCATTCATAACGCTGGCCAAAGTTCCTAAAAATATGGATATGGACATGGGCTTCATTTGACACTTGAAGCCCATATTTTGTCCTTATATGGGCTACCGCGTAACTCTAAGGATATGAACTTCATACGTTTTTCCGAACTTTATGTCAATTTTATTAAAAAAATAGCCACTTTCAGTTCCTTGTTTTGTGACGTCGGGTATAACGATAGCTAGCTTGCAACGTTCAACAGAACAAAGCAGCAAAAATCTATTAAAATAAGGTATTCAAATGACAGTTAAAGCCCATACCCATATCAATATTTTTTAGCCGGTAGCCCCCCAGGGGCAGACCGGCCGTCTGTGGGCTCCTAGTATGAGTTTGGCAAATAATAAACTAACGATCTATCTCTTTCATGTCCTTTGACTACTTTACCGACATGAGCAGTTCATCCGAGTTTTCGTTGACAGTATAGATCAACTGATATTAGGGGTTCTGAGTCTGACAGGCTGTTGCCGACAGGCGAACTGACCATCTGTGGAGCGCTTAATGGGCGCCATAGTGGTGGCCAATAATAAAAAAAATTGTCTCTTGTTTTGTGTTTTGTTGTATTTTTTTTTATTTATTTATTTATTTATTTATTTAATAATTCTGTACACACAAAGGTTTTAATAGAAAAACATATACAGAGAAGAAATGTACAAGGGCACAACTTATTCCACATTGGAATATCTACCAGCTGGCCCGCGAGAGGAAATAAACACGGAGAAGGGCAGACAGTGTGTAACTTCAATAAATATTTTAACAGAAATATAAAGAAAATCAACTAAAAAATTATATACATATACTTAAACATACTTAAATAAAATAAAATACATAAAGGTATAATAATACATATAGCGAGAGATAGTTGTGAATAACAAAAGACAGACAGGGTACAGTGTTAAGAACAGGAAGATAAGTAATATTCTTTTAAACGTTTTTTAAAAAGAGAAATTGTGCGGCAATCGCGTATCTCGGCTGGCAGCGAATTCCAGAGACGAACGGCATGTACGGAGAAGGAATAGGAAGCGAAATCAGAATGGTGGGATGGAAATTTCAGGAGGGATTTGAGATGGGATCTGCATGGAGTGTCAGGCGGGTGTGAAAAGGAGAAACGATCGCGGAGATATGAAGGATAGGAAGGATTGTAAAGGACATTGAAGAGGAGACAGAGTATTCTTACATTCCTACGCAGACGTATAGGGAGCCACTTGAGTGCCTTCCGGAAGTTGGAGACATGGTCATACTTGCGTAGGCCGAAGATGAAACGAATAGCAAGATTTTGAAGGCGCTCAAGTTTATTTAGTAGAAGCTCGGTGGCATCTAAGTAGCAGACATCAGCGTAGTCGAGAAGAGGTAGAATGAGTGACTGTGCAAGAGAGATTTTAGTGGGTAGAGGAAGATAACTTTGGAGACATTTAAGAGTGTGAAAGGAAAAGTAAACTTTGCGACTGACGTCAGCGACATGTGTCGCCCAGGAGAGGTTGGAGTCCAAAATCAAACCCAGATTCTTAACTGAGTCACTATATGGAATATGTATACCATCAAGCAACAAAGGAGGCAGTTGAAGTTGACAGGCTAAGTTAAGCGTATGTCTACTTGCAACGATTATGGCCTGTGTTTTGTTTGGGTTTACTAGAAGACCATAGTGTCTAGCCCAGGTGGATATTAGATTTAGATCGTCATTTATCATAGCTAAAGCTGTGTCATGTTCTTCAATTTTAAAATGTCGATAGAGCTGCAAGTCGTCTGCATAGAGATGGAAATTGGAAGATATGACTCTGGTAACTGAGTTAATGAAGATGGAGAAAAGGAGCGGTGAGAGAACACCTCCTTGTGGGACGCCTACAGTCAGCTCAGCCTTATCGGATATTGAATCTTCAAGGCGAACACACTGCGTGCGCCCACGAAGATAAGATTCGAACCAAGAAAGGGAAGAAGCAGAAACGTTTATTGAGAGAAGTAAGGCGAGAAGAATGTCGAAATCGACGGAGTTAAAGGCACTGCTGAAGTCAAGTAGAACCAGGACAGTAAGTTCTTTGTGTTCCATGGCCCAGCGAACATCGTCAGTGACATTCAGCAAGGCAGTGGCAGTGCTGTGTCCAGGGCGAAAACCAGATTGAAATGCATTTAAGAGGCTATTGGAGATAAGAAAAGAAGACAGTTGTTTGTAGACGATATGCTCGAGAACTTTCGATAGAAACGGTAAGATGGAAATTGGACGAAAATGACAAGGTAAAGTTGGATTGGATATTTTAGGTAAAGGAATGATGTGTGCAATTTTCCAGATCTTAGGGAAACACTTTGAATCAAGAGAAGCATTAATAATTGCAGTGACTAAAGGGAGAAGTATGGAAAGGATAGGAATGAACATTCTCGAGCATATATTATCATCACCAACTGATTCGGAAGAGATAGCCAAGATGGCACTTTTGACTTCACTCTCGGTAACAGAAGAGAGGTCGAACGTCGAGCAGTTGGGTCTAGGAAGGGAACAAAGTTTCTCTAATGTAATGTCTTTAACACTGCGATCGAGACTGACGGGGGGATGGGAGAAATGTCTGTTTAGAGCGTTAATATCAGTACCGGTAGGGATGGAAGAGGGGGCCTTGCCTACACCAACAGAGCGCAAGAATCTCCACGCGTCCGCCGGGTTGCGATTAACCAGGGAATCATGGAAAAAGCGTCTCTTGGCATCCCTACACATACGACTGCAGCGGTTTCGAAGAGATTTATAGCGAGATAAATTAAAATCGGTAGGGAATTTTTTGAGCCTCCGTTTCGCCTTATCTCTAAGTGACATGAGTTCCTTGATTTCGGCAGTGAGCCAAGGGGCAGGGTTGCGTTTCATTTTAAATCGTCGTAACGGGGCATGCCTATCAAATAGTTCAATAAGCAGATTATTGAAATAAGCTACTTTTTCATCAACAGTAGGAGCATCGAGCACTGATGACCAATCCATGTCGCTGGCGTCGCCTCGTAGTGCCTCCAAGTTGATACCTTTATAATTGCGGCGCAAAATGAAACGGGGCTTACATTTGGGAGGGCGTATTTGGTAAGAAAGGAAGATCACATCATGGTACGAAAAGCTAGCAGAGATTTGGCCGTGAGAGATTACTTTGTCGGGAGCAGAAACTATCATGAGATCAAGGAGGGAGGGTGTGCAATTTGGAAAATGATGCGTGGGAGATAAAGGAAGAATGTGTAAATTCAGGGAAGAAAGGACAGTTTGAAGTTTTGTCGAGCGTGAATTCGACTTCAATAGGCACGTGTTAAAGTCACCCATTATAATAATTTGTTCATAGGATGGCCTAAACTCCTCAAGGAGAGTTTCGAAAGAATTAAAATAATCAATAGACAGGTTAGGTGAGTAGAATACACCAAGAAGAAGTTTAGTCTGGCGAAAAGATATCTCTAAGAAGAGGTGCTCAGCTGAAGCGCTATAGGTAGAAGAAGAAGGTGAGGTACTTACAACTCGAAATGGTATTTCAGCGCGAAGGTAAACAGCTACTCCGCCACCGCCCTTGCCAATCCGGTCGTTACGGATAAGGTTATATCCTGGAATAGCAAAAATAGAAGACGGAAGAGAGGGCTTGAGAAAAGATTCAGATATTAAGAATGCGTCAATTAGTGAGCTGCTGATGGATGCCAATAGATCAGAATGATGAGCAGGAATACTTTGCACATTTGCATGTGCAAGGTTAAAATTGTTGGGATGATTGGAAAAGTGGGGAACCAGTTTGTCATGTAAAGTTCCGGATGAATCGCTGTCGGCACTGACAAAGCTGCACGGTGAGGAAGAACATGAGAAAAAGCTGTCGTCTAAATTTAAAGAGTTCATAAAAAGTGATATAAAATATATAAATATGAGTAACTAAATATAATTGTATAAATATATAGATGGCAGATAAACTAGAGACCGTTACACAAGCTGCTTACACAGTAATATAAAAACACAAACAAGTAAAGCACAAAGAAAGATAGAGAAAAAAAAAAAAAAAAAAACAAAAACTCATGTTAATTTGGTATCTTGCATTGCACCAGGTGTAAAAAAATAAATTAAAAAAGAAAAAAAAAACAATAAAAAAAAAAAAAAAAAAACTAAGAAAACTTTGAAGAAAGGAACTAAAATAAGTCACAATGTAATAAACTAATAAAAATAAAAATAGAGTTCTAACAAGTGATAGTAAAAACAAGCGGAGGCCAAAGCGGTAAACATACATTTACAAAAAAAAAGGATGGCCCAAGGCATTGTTCCAATGCCGAGAAAAAAAAAAGAAATCAACTAATCTGTCAAAGTCAGATGTCATGTATGATGTAGTGTTGTCAGTTGTCAATCATGCTATGTCAATTAAATTAAATAAAATAATAATTTGTTGCTTTTATAAATCTACCGGCATAAGGAATGATAAACACAAGTTTAATATCATTCATTATTAATGAAATATCAAATACGAACCTGGTGCAATGCAAACAATACCGTGTGAGATCAGCTGTAAGGCTACGTTTTGTCAAGGCAATTTAATTACGGCGTCTCGTCTTCCTTGTACCCGGGGCCGATGGGCCAACGTCGGCTTCCCTTGGAGATGAAGATTGTCCTTCGGCGCCACCGCTATCACCCACGCAAGAGGGAAACAGCTCCTTGACCGCTTGCAACTCGGCTTCGGTTTCAATGCGTCGTCTGCTCTTGTCAGGCAGACTGACTACGATTCTGCCTTCTACAGTCCAGCAGTTCTTGATGCCAAAGTGCTTACGTGCAGATGTAAATACGCTGTGTCGGAACCTTGTTAAAAATTCCGAGATAGTGACACCGGAGCCCTTAAGCGAAGTCTTGCTGTCCCAGACGAGACGGCGATGTTCGAAGTCATGAAAACGGACTACAATAGGACGTGTTTTGTTGCCCGGGGAGCCAAGTCTGTGACAAACCTGCAACTTGTCCTTAGTAATATCTTGTAGCTTGAGTTTATTCACAATTAAACTATGGACCTCTTCAGCCAGATCCGCACCCTGGGTTTCATGCACGCCGTGGAACAAGAGCACCTTGCGCCTCATGACCATCTCATGTCTATCGGTCACAGACGTCAGAAGATCAAGCTGGGATTTGATAGATTTCAGCGCTTCCAAGACAAAACATTTGAAGTCGGCAAACTCACGAGACAGCGTAGTGATGTCAGGGCTCGATGTTGTGGATCCTGCTGTCACCTTCTGCAGCTTTTCCTCGTATTGATTGAGGCGGGAGTCAAAAAGCTTCTCCAGGTTCTTCAAATTTTCGCTAAGATTGTGTTCCATAGTGCGGACGGTGAAGTGATATACAAAAACAATTTGTGTTATAGGAGTGAAGTGAAGTATTTTAGTTTCAGCAGCTGTGTTAGGACTCTAAAGGTAATTAATCCATAAAAATATGTAAAATATGTGTAAATTATTAATTATTATTAAAATAATTGCAAGAGCTAGAAATCAGATGACTTTCACTTTCGACTACCCACGTTGAAAAAAGTTTTTATTTTTTTTTTACATAAAAAGTTAACATGACACGACACCACAGCGGTATTAAAGTTTGAAAATCACTTTACAGTCGTCCCAAATTAAGATGCCCGTTTTGACACATGGTAATGACCCTAGAATGTAACTTGTTACGAAAATAAAAAAATCAAATATATGCTGATTACTTATCAAAGGTGTATGAAAATAATATGTTACATTTTTAAACGCATCATAAATTAAGGCAAAGTGTATTCCTCGTATTATTTTTGCGTTTATTCTAAAGTAAACGCAGATTCGATTAACTACGAAACGTCTCGAAAAACAGTTACGTTCACAGTCTTTATTTTTTTAAATACTAGTGTTGTAACCGTTGTGTGCCGGATTTCTCCAGCTTCATTCAATTTTATCGAGATAATCGTTATAACCACTTTAATAGATTAATTTGTAAAATTGATCTTTTTTGTGTGAAAACCAGATTGGTGCTTAAGCATTAGTGAAATTATGAATTGGCAACAATGATTTCGATAAAACGGTTTCTAGGCAAACGCAAACTTATCCAAGGAGAACGTTTCGAATGAACCGAATGAAAAAAAAAATCTTTAAATAAAACCTAGACAACCTTGTACACCTCACCATGTCGAATCGTCACGTTCACCTTTCCAGAGATTTCTTAAAACACGTTTCGTTCGGCTTGTTCGAAGCGTTCGCATCGGACAAGCGTGCGTTTACCATAAGCGGCCTGTACACGTTGGTCCAACCACTGGCCAATACATCGTACATTGACACTTTTGAACGAATAAGACGTTTAAAAAGGTTCTTTCAAAAGTGTTAATATACGACGTATTGGCCAATGGTTAGGCCAACGTCTACAGGCCGCTATAATGACCATATCTATGCTGTGAGCTGTAGTTAAAATACTTGCACTTTTAGAGCCAACGCGCACTTGTGATTTTTAGTCGACCGATAGTTTAGTCGGAATCGTAAGACGATCGTGCGTGATCAAACTGTCGTCGGCCGATAGTTTGGTTTTGAGAACCTGCGAGCACTTGTGATTTTAGTCGATCGATAGTTTAGTTGAATCCGGGCGCGCGCTCATATAGTCCTTCATGCACAGGCCGATAGTTGTCCGATAGTTGTATAACTGTAACTTTATCTATAGTTGTAGTAACTATTGGCCAGTCATTTTCGATAGTTCAATACTGAATGCGCAGTCTACCGATAGTTGGGCGATATTTTAGTTAAATGCAATGCGCACGCTCACATAGGTAGTCCTTCATGCACATTACCGCCCGACCGATAGTTGTGCGATAGTTTGATCGTACAACTATCGGCCAGTCATTTTCGATAGTTTGATCGGTCGATAGTTTAAGCCCACTGACAATTGCCACTGCCATATAACTCTATAATGAATCCGAGAACGACCAAACTATCGCCCGATTAAAAATCACAAGTGCGCGTTCGCTCTTATATAAATTATGCAATTTAAGTGTTCTCGATTCAAGTTTATATAACATAAAAGGTCAATTTATACTTTAATAATATGTTTATTAAAAGTATAAGTACCTGTATAGTAAGTTTAACATTTTATAATAATAACTTTAGTCTTAATCCACATAAGTTGCAAACCTACTATAATCGATTAGTTACTCAGAACCTTAATCGATTAATCGCGAGAATCGATCACAGACTCGTATGGTTACATGCCTAATCACGTCACTTTGGCATGTGTCAAAACGGGCATCTTATTTTGTGACGACTTGTAGGATCAATAAAAAATATTTTGTTTATGGGCGATTTTCTGAAAGCTAAGTCACTAGATGGCGCTGTCCCACCTATGCAGTTAGAAGGAACGGAACGTTATAAATTTTACTTTGACGCGACTTTTTTACGTAAAACGGAACGTCAGACAGATGTTATTTATTTACCTAAATCTTTAAATTTACCTATTTCGTTTCTGTTCCTCACAGTAGTACTTATTTAATATATTATTAGTTTCCTTTGGGTTGTTAAAAAGTAATTAATTTAAATATGTTTCATACCAAAATATACCATAGACATGTACATACTTATTCAACGCCATCTAGTGAAGCAATTGGAACCTTTTTTTTTTCTTAAATGGCTTCTCAGAAAATCGCTCATTGGGAATAAATCCATAAGTTTTATTTCACAAAAAAAATAACCACGAAGTTAAAGGCGATCGCATCGCTGCGCTTCGCGATCGCCGCCCTAAATTTCTTACCTATAACGTGTTCTAGAGGACTTCCGAGGCAAACTCGCTTTCTGAAAAACGCAGCTGTGCGTATTATTGAGATCAACTGAGATACTGACTCAGAACAATAACTAAAGCTAATTGTTCTGAGGATACTGATACATCATACTGTCGCGAGACGCTCTTCTTCTCACTGTCTTGGTCTTGTCTGCGGCATAGACAATATAGACTTGTACGTCACGTCCCTTTCGCATCGCGCGTATTTTGAAAAAAACTGCGAAGATGAAAGACAAAGACAAAGTATCTACGCGGGAAAACAGAACGGGTAAACACCTGTAAATTCCAAAAAGATATTCTACACACTTCGATCATCAATAATAGTACTTACGTCACAGATTACTAAATAGTTACTGCTTACCAATGATGTTTTATATATATACCTAAATTCAAATGTTTCCTCTTTATAATATTCTTATAATATTAATAGAAATGGGCGCACTAGTTTGGAAGGTTAATTAATTATTCTCCCCCTATCTTCAGGTATTTTCAGTTTGTTTGTAAGGGCAAGGACTTTGTATGACATTGTCACGGAATCTTGTGGAGATATCAATTCAAAAATGTATTGTATTGTAATGTATGTCAAAACTGATTGCGCGTAGAGTCCGCGCCACATAACTTGGCATTTGTCAGAGGGCGCTGATCGTCGTGGTCAGTCGGAAAAATAAGCCTTATTCCACAGCCTTCTCTATCGTCTCGATAGAGAAGGCTGTGCTTATTCCCATGTCATAATTATGAACCCTTGGCATATGCTTGGCATTGATAAACAACTGTCATTAGGGCATTAAGGTCGATTATAAACGTGTAATGTGTTTCTTTGTTTGTTTGTCCGTCTTCCACGTCAAAACGGAGCAACGGATGCATCATGCACATGATTTTTTATATGGGGATAGTACTTATAGGCTACTTTTTAGTACTTACAGGCATCGCGGAAAATATATCTCATAAATATATCACATTCCCTCGGGATAACGTCGTGCTCGTGCAGTACACGCGAGCGAAGCCGCGGGCGGAAGGCTAGCATAGGAATAAAAATACTGTTATAAAATTCTCAACCCTACCCTACCTAGTGGAGTGCTGTATTGCGAATTAGCATTATTTGCCAAAGAATTAGCAGGATCAGTTATCAGAGTATCTTGACACGTCTGTGCGAGCACCGTGCGCCGGCGCAGGCCGCGCATGACTCCCATGAGATGGAGGCATGCTCCCGTCCACTGCTGCTATTGGCGGGTGAAGTCGCGTTGAGACGACGCATAGGAGATTAACGTTATCTTATTGTGAAGTGGCGTTTAGTTACATTGCTCTTATAAAGCCTGGTTCATGATTTATGAGTCATATGATAGTATGGATGTGATGTTGAGAGATTTTGTTGGTTTAATCACAAAGTAAGTACGCGGCTCGCGCCGGAGGCTAACGAGATTTTAGGATTCCTTGGCTAAAAGACAGGAAAGGAGGTTATCTTCAAAATGTTAGTAACAGTACTTACCTAAATGTAAATTATACTTATAATGAATGAAAAAATGAACAGAATGTTTTAAGGTTATCTTCATACATTTATCATAAATCTTCGTTTAGGTTTCCGTAGCCCAAAATAAAAAAACGGTAAGCTGTCTGTTCGGTTCGTCCGTCCGTCCGTTCCGTATGCATGCGTATGTCACAGCCACTTTATTCCAAAACCACAAAAACTACACGGTTGAAACTTGGTAAGTATTAGGTATAGATGTATTCTGTGATCCGCTTTACGATTGTAATACTAAAATAAGAATAAAAAAATTAACAAAATCTGAAAAATATTTTTTAATCAAACATATTCGTGTGGATAGTGTCTGAACTTTTGAAATAAAAGAGTGAAAAATCTAGAAAAAATATTTGCTGTAGACCTTAATAACAACTTTCAATGTAAATTGGCTGGTAAATTTTAACCGCCTCTGTGGTCTAGTGGTTCTCTCCACCGATTTCAGACCAAGAGGTCCCGGGTTCCATTCCCAGTGGGGGTACATAATTATATTCATTATTGTATTCGGTTTGGTTGGTGGTAGGACTTGATCTTAGTCCGCATGGCTAGCTATAGCTACCACCATCTTATCTAAGTCTGACGCTATAACAATGATATTTTCAGCATTATTGTGTTCCGGCAGATAAAGATAAGATAGCCAGTTCCTGAGTGATTGAGGATTCCGGGAGTAGTTAGCTTCCACCGTCAGCCTTATCACCACTTAACATCAGGTGTGATGAAGGCTAAGTGCTACACCGTTAAGGATAAAAAAAATGGTTTGAACGAGATATAGTGAGCACTTTTTGAGATATATTATAAGTAACACATTTTCAAAAGCCGTAAACGCAACTTTGTCACTCATACAAACACTATGAAAGACAAAGTTATATTTTGCTGACGAAAAATGATACCCAACTTTGGCTAGGTATAGTATAGGCAATCGGTACCTACGTTGAGTGGGTACGGAATCCTTCATGGGCGAGTCCAACTCGCACTTGGCCGATTTTGCTATGAAAGCGACGACTAATTATAAATATATGGTTATTTTCTTTGTCGAGGAATCGAACAAAGTCTGCGTTGTTGCGCATTGTCAAAAAGATTTGTCTCGTTACTTTAAACTTGTGTATTACGTACTTGTCGGGGAGTCATATAGTAAACAATATATTCTTCAGATTCGTCATACCCGTGTCATACACGCTGTGCAGGGGTGATGGAAGACGTAAATTAGTGTCAGTTGAAAGATTACAGGATGTACTGAGACAAGAGATGCACTAGACCAAATATGACTCACGTTCGAGTACCATTCAAGAATATTCAAGATTCAAGATTCAAATTTGTTTATTCAATTTAGATTGTTATTTACAATACTTGTGAACGTCATAGAAGCTACGCCATCGGTTCGCAAACCCTACAGCGGGAGACCTTGGAGAAGAACCAGCAAGAAACTCCAAGGGTTGTTTTTTTCTCCCTGTTTTATTTCATACAGAGTCGTCAAATTGAAAAATGACCCCAACATAGTATGACTAAGGTCAGTGTTACCCATGCGCAACAGTGTTTACCATACCATAGGAATGCGTCGATTGAAACGAAGATTTTCTCAATAATTTCTTGTATTGTCTTCCAAGTTAGCCATGCGAGCTTACAACCGAGCCTGCGCCCGCAAGGCCCCTAATGTACATTTTTGCTATGCCCGAACTAGTGGCTACTTATCTTATACTACATACATTGATTCCTTACAAACGAAATACATTTCTTATTTTTATAAAACTAAGGTGGGCACGCGCAAAACATTGTGCGCCGGAACCGGCCACGCCCCATCGGCACATTCGAAGTACCGACACGGTTTCTAACATTTCTGTTCACCTCTCTGTCGTACGTCCGACCTCTCGCTTGCTCATGGGCGAGGCTTGCCCCCTCCAAGAATTTATAAAATAACTACCTACATTTATTTTGACATTTATCAGTCTGTCTCTTTTTATTATACTGACCCATCCCGCTCATTTACAGGGACCATCGGGGGGCCACAGACTGAATACCCACCTGGTGCCTGAAAACTTATTTATTAAAGATAAGTTTTCAGTCACCCTTTTTCAGGCTACCTATGTCATCGACCTATGTCTTAGGTCTCATTATTTCATAGTATTACTAATAAAACGTCATTGGTTTTACTCAGTACTTTATACTTACATAGTCCCTACCACCTCGCCTGGCTTCATTGGGATACCTCTGGTTTTCCACCAGCCCAGGATTGTAAGACCTAGAACCTTGATACCTTTCCCTACCTACCTAACTAGTATTAATTACTTATAGCTAATTAGGTTAGCACAATGAAACCAGGGAACACAAATAGTTTTTATTTTCATACCAAACACCTTACACTATAAGTTAGGTCACATTAGGGCTTATGTAAGTACTAAGTTTATTTAATTACACTATAACTTAATTATCTTAAAAACTATAAAAGCCACACAAACGTAAAGCATATCACTAGAAAGCTTATAATTTTATCTACGTTATTAAACTAAAAAGAACGTTACATATTCATATACAAAAAAGTTATCAAAGTTATAAGCTTATGGCTTTTACTAGGCAAGTTTAGCAAATATTACTTATGCTAGGTACTTACATGATATAAACAATCACTGATTTTAATCACTATTTACGCACTTAGTGTCACTTTAAATTGTCTTTTATCACAGATTGATGCTGTCCGTAACATTCTCCCCCCGGTGCAGCGCTGGCGGCACCATCTTCTTCAGTCGGGAGGACAGCCAATCTCGCTGTCGGGCGACGAAACACTCCTCCTTTTGTCCTGACTTCTGCGTTGCGAATCTCGCCGTCTGGTCCTGGATACACCGCCGTCACGACGCCTCGTGGCCACACGTTGCGGGGCAGACTGGAGTCGACGATGATGACGACGTCGCCGAGCCTGAGTGAGCGGCCCGCGACGTCGCGCGCGCCGCCGCGCGGCACGAGCTGCGGCAGGTACTCGCGCACCCAGCGTCGCCAGTACTCGTCGGCCAGCGCCTGCGCAGCACGCCACAGCTTGCGCGCAGCTGGCTCGCACGGCCCGGTTAGAGGCAGGCCGCGCGGGCACCCCAAAAGGAAGTGGTTTGGGGTGAGCGCCTCCGGGTCTTCTTCGTTGACGGGCACATGGGTTAGCGGGCGAGCGTTTATAGTGTGCTCGACCTCCGCCAACAGTGTACCCAGCACCTCTTCTCGCGGCGCCCTCTTGATCGTTGTTTTCTCACGGTCGCGACGGCGTTTGCGTATAAACAGTAATACTCTCGCCATCGTCCTTACCAAGCGCTCATAAGTCGAAAAGCGCTCGGCTCTAGGTACGCTACTGTTTGTCTCTACGCGCTCTACCGTCGCCAATACCATCTCTACCGTGTTTTCTTGTACGGCTTCACACACCGGCCATACATCTTCGTCTTTGTACAGGTATTCGGGCCCTTTAAACCATCTGTCTTCGCTCGTTTTCATCGCTTCATTCGCTCGCGTTGCGTCGTCGGCCACGTTCAGCGCCGTCGGGACCCATCTCCATTGTGTGGCCTTTGTAGTTTCTGCTATCTCGCCTAAGCGATGCGCTACGTAGGGTGTGTAACGCACGCTATCATTGTGAATCCAATGCCACACGGTACGAGAGTCTGTCCAAAATATAACTCTTTCGGGTTCCCAGCGCGACTGTTTTCTTATGCTGTGTGCTAAGCGCGCTCCTATCAAGGCCGCCTGTAGCTCTAGGCGCGGCACGCTCAACTGTTTCATAGGCGCTACTCTGGCTTTAGCTGCTGCCAGTGTGACCTCCACTCTACCATCTTGGTGTACGATACGCCAGTAAGCCGCGGTCGCGTACGCTGCTTCGCTCGCATCACAAAATATATGTAACTCCCGTCGTAATAACGGCGCTCCCCCCGTCGGCGCGTAGAGTCGTGGCAACCTTAAGTGTTTCAATTTTTCTATGTCGCTCAGCCACTTAATAATCTCCTCGGCCTCCGTCTCTGGTAGAGCCTCGTCCCACTCTATGTTCAGTCGCCATATACTCTGTAATACAATCTTCGCTCTTATGGTATAGTAGCTTAGTAGCCCCAGCGGGTCGAAAACAGACATAACCGCGCTAAGTGCCTCTCTTTTAGTCGGCGCTCTTCTCAGCTCTTTTACATCAGCCGGTACTCTCGCGAGCGTTGTATTAAACCCGAGCGCGTCGGTACCCGCGTCCCACAGTAGGCCCAGCGTGCGACCACTATCTAAATTTGATCCCAATTGTTTAGGCGCGGTGGCACGGCTCTCAGTCGGCAGCTCAGCTAAGACCGCAGCCTCGTTAGAGTTGAAGCTGGTCAGCTTGAATCCTGCGCGCCGGTGCACGTCTATTACTTGCTTCATAGCCGTGATCGCCTGTTCTTTATCATCGTAACAATCGACCCAGTCGTCCATATAGTGATTTCTCGTTATTGCTTGGCACGCCAGCGGGTACTCTTCCGCGTTCTGTTTCGCGTTCCAGTCGCGAACGCTATGTGCTAGGAACGGCGAACTTTTAGCTCCGAATATCATTGACGTCATTTTATATCTCTTTGGCGGCTCGCTTCTATCACCGCCTCTCCATAAAAACATTTGAGCCGGTTGGTCTGCGGCGGCTATCTTCACTTGTAAGAACATTTCTTGTATATCAGCCGTTATCGCTATCTCTTTCTCACGAAAGCGTAACAGCAGCCCGTTTAATTCTTGCAGTAAATCAGGCCCCTCCAATAATTCGTCGTTCAAACAAATTCCATTTGCTTTAGCGGCCGCGTCGAAAACCAATCTTATCTTCCCCGGCTTATTTACATTTACAACGGCGAAGTGAGGTAGGTACCACGCTTTCGCGTCGTCTGTCTCGCTCCCGTCACACTCAGTGGCGTAGCCTTTATTTAATAAATTATCTATCTGCGACTTATATGCTTGTTCGAACTCTTTCGACTTATCCATTTTCCGTTCTATCGAAAGTAATCTTCTTACGGCGTTATCGTAGCTCGGTGGCAAACTAACATTATCTCGCTTCCAAGGTAAACTAACCTCACACTGGTCGCCGACACGTTTAATACTCTCATTGAACGCGTTAACCGCTCTCGTCTCTAGCGGGTTAGCGCGCTCCCTCTTAGCGATACCCAGTGAATCTATCTCGAAATAACGTTTTACTATGTCCCTTAGCTCTTCTTCAGGTGGGATGAGCTCCGTCTTATAAACGTTCGACGAGCCCCCTAGCGCCTTAGTACGGGGCGCCGTTCCATGTATAACCCACCCGAGCCTCGTGAGCGAAGCTACCGGCTGCCGACGGCCGCCTGTTAACAGTTTGCGTGACACTATCAGATGCCAATTATCGGCCCCGATGAGCAAACGTGGTTTAATTCTTTCATAACACACGTCGCTAGTCGATAATCCTCGTAAGTGCGCGTACTGTAAGCAATCTTCATTTACTGTTTGATGATTGAGCGTTAGACCCGTCATTGTCTTGGCGCGAACGTGATGTGTGCTTTCGTCTCTTCCTACTAACACCAAACTAACATCCTTGCTGTTCGCTACGCTCCCTTGCGCGTTTATACTACATATACGCAAGTCTTTTACAGGCCCTGACGCGCCTATTTCATCCGCCAGGTCCTGGTCTATAATGGTGATCGTCGAGCCTTCGTCCAATAGCGCGTACGTTCGTACGGCTCCGCTAGGCCCCTTCACTGTAATTGGACATACTTTCAATAAGACGGCGTTCTCCGCGACGTTGGCCCTATTAATCGTGGCGATAGTCTCTGTTTGCGACTGTCGCACCAACGTCTCTTCATTACTTGCGGTCCGGTCTTTATGAAGCGATGCGTGGTGACGCAAATAACAATTATTCACCCCGCACCGTTTTTCTTTACAGCGAAATCTCCGGTGCTTATTGTTCACACATTGAAAGCACACACCATTATTTTTAGCCCACTGCCATTTCTCATCTACCGTCATGGTTTTATATTTATTACAGTGGGGTACTTTGTGATCGTTTCCACACATTAAACACGGCGTATGCGGCGTCTCTTTCTGGCCTAAAGTGTATATTCTTGCGACGTTTTTCTTATCAGGGCGTTTTTCTTGGTTACGATTTCTATTAGCGATTGTTTCTTTGCTGTACGACGTTGACGGTACGTACGCGTATCTCAGCTCGCGGTCAGCCTCGCGCATAAGGAATCGAGATAAAATAATAATCTCGGGATCGCTCGATTGGTTTGCTTCAGCGTAGGCTACCCAGTTCGATAATAAGTGCGGGCTAAGTTTCTTCACAACTTCCCGTACTAATAAAGGATTTCGCAAGTACCCTCGGTCATCCACTGCCTGAATTACACAAACTATGTTTTGTAACTTTACTGCGAGGGTATTTAAATCTGTAGCACTCGTGCCCGAGCGCGGTAAACATTTTAAATCTTCTAGCGCTCTGTCTATAAGTACTTCAGGCCGGCCGTAACACTGCTCCAGTGTTTTCATAATACGATCGGGATCGGTGGCGCTCCATAGTAGCGCCGACACACTTTCTTTCGCTTCCCCTTTCAAGCTCACGCGTAATCTTGCTAGGTTTTCCTCTGCTGTGAACTTATATAGTCGTGTCGAATCGCGCACTGCGGCCTTAAACAATAACCATTCGTGAGGCGAGCCGCTGAACGACGGTAGTTCTTGTGTATACCGTGGCATCGGTCGTCTCGATAGAACTTTGTCCAATGTTTCAGCGAGGTTACCCAACAAGCAAAGTAATCCTATATGGATTGATTATAAGTCTGCCTCTACTAATAACGTTCTTGTAAAGGATTTGTTGTAGACTCTTTTACTTATAATATCATTTGACAAGTCGTTATATACTCAAGGGCAACAGTTTTTATATATCTATCTTATAGCTTGCTACAAGACTAAAGTTTAAAGCATTTATAGGACACTTTTACTAGTAATAGCATTTCACAAGCATAGATATTCTTAAGAGCTTTTGCTTTTATATCTCAGTCTTGTAGTTAGCTGCAAGAGTATCTTATAGGACACTTTAAAGAATAAGTCTCGTATAATTGTTTTTGGTAAGGCTATATAGTCCTGAATAATATTTTGATCTAATAATAGCATGTTGTAAGTAGAACAAGATTTATAACACACTTCTCTGAGATTACTATAAGTTTGAACTGCTATAGTTTTGTTTGAGCCTTTTTTAAATCTTATTATACTCAATAAGAACGTTATGAGATCAAAAAAGCTTAAGAGCCACTAGATCAAGCACTTAACTAGTAAACATCTGCCATTTTGTTGATTTCTCCATCCTCTTGAGGAAATAAGTTAAAATATAAATTATTGGAAACGATTCAAAAGGAGCGGTGGTTACAAAAGAAAAGTGACAAAAACGTATGATGAGTTAGTGAATAGGTGGCCATTTGGAGAATAACTCCGACAAGATCAGAAAGCAAACAAAGCTCTTCCAGTGCGAATTCAGGTGAACTGACAGAGGGTTCTGCATATTATTCCATTAGCAATATTTTTTCTTCCTCATCTCACCACTCAAAACGTGAAGAAGTTCAACATTGGAAAGAAGAGCATCATTTCAAATGAATGAATGAATTCTAATAAATGAGTCTTAAAAAAGTAAATAAAAACATTAGTGTAAATGGATTTCAGGGAACCCTAATTTGTTTCAAAATGGAGAAGAGTTATCTGGACTAAAACTACTACAAGCACAAATTTACCTATAATGGTTCTACAAAGTACTTAATGCAGAGCAATTTTAAAACATGGCGAATATACATAAGAATTTGATTAAATAAAATTTTTACAACATTGTACTATGTGCTTATTTTCGAGGGGCATTGGTGAAACTAACTAAATTACTGTATATATTTACAGTAAAAATTATATCCCCATCCTCCCATTCACATACTTAATTACAAATACTTACTACAATGTATTATTATTTCTATAATAAAAGCAAGTGTATTTACGTATACAATTTAACTTTAATCACAAAATAACTAGGAACAATATTAACCTATAAAATTTACTTCTAAATACATAAGCTAATTACATTATAAACAATATTGCATTAGTAAGATACTTGTGTAATATAATAATAAGAGCGTTTGTGCTTGTAATTGTTTAGTCTTAGATTATTATAGAAGCAATTACTTTTCGCAAACGCTTCCTCAAGTATGTTATAGGGCTTAGTGACATTCTTTAAGCTGGTTATAAGATAATTACAGAAATAATAGCTCCTATAACTGCGCCCAAATCCAGGTTAGTAGCATACTACAAGTTTCTTATAAGAGAGGTTAAAAGTAAACTTGAAGATAGCTATAAGAACTGATTTTGCTAGTTGGGTAATCACGCCGTAGTCCTTATTCGTATCGACTACGGGCCTTGCTTCATATTCCATCGGAACCGTGTATTCATACAACGGCCCGTTTCTATCTTTTTCTAAGGCGCGCGCCTCTTTGCGCATTCTGTCTCTCTCTTGCACGACGGCGGGAGCGATATTTTCTTCTCTCTCTTCCGATGTAGGTAGTTGGGTTATTTCGTCGACCCGACACCGAGGGTTGGCCGTATCAAGCCATTCTTTCAGCCTTTCAGGCACGCTCTCGGCGGGTAAGCTCGCATGACTACCCTCCATTATTGTGTCCATCTCGACTTGTAATCTTTGTTGAATAAGTTCCCGTTCTAGTTCCATTTCTCTCTTCTTTATTTCGGCCAATTGTTCCGCGGCCCGAAGTTGCGCCTGCCGGACGAGCGCGGCAACGCTCGACGAACATACTGACGGCGGGTTCATGTCTCAAAGCCTCAGTATCGACGGCGGCGGCGGCGGCGGCGGCGACATTACTCTCAACTTCTTTGGTAGGCGGCGGTGGCGGACGTCTCTCAGTACCACTTTCTGTGGCCTCTTCCTGCGTTGTAGCACTCAATAACGTTGGCGGTGGCGGCGGTTGTGGTTGTGGCGGTGGCGCGATCGTAGACGGTGACGCTGGTGGCTCCGCATGGGCTATCGTCTTCTTCCTTGCTCCTCCAGTTTGGCTTCTTGTGCATGGCATCTTCTTCTTTCTTGCTGCGATACCCTACTCCTAACAATCTCTCCTGGGTACACTATGTGGGGAGCCCAGGGGAGGATGGAGGTTGAAGCAGGAGCGGAAAGGTAGGTACTACCCAGCAGAGAAGCTGTGCAACGCAAAGGCGCTCGGCCGCCGGGAGGAACACCCGACAGCTTCCGCAGTGCCAACCTGTGGCCCTCTGTGCGACACAACCCGTACTGGCGAAGCCGGACACTTCAGCCGCCTTGAAAAAGGCGAACTGGCAGCCCCGTCCGTTAGACTGCACCGCCTTGAAACGGCGTTACTCAACACTAAACACAGTTGGCACCGTAAGGCTGTGTTAGCGTGAGCCGCGGTCCACCCGCGTTCGTTGTGGTTACAACGTGACGTAATATGTTTAGTGATGCTTCTTTTCTTCACCCTGGACCTCAGTCTTGAGAACGGACCTCTTTTTCTTTCTTCAAATGGACGTCTACTTGCTGTGTTCAATGGTCATCTACTTGCTGTGTTCAATGGTCATCTACTTGCTGTGTTCAATGGTCATCTACTTGCCGTGTTCTATAAGGAACTTCTTTTCTTGATAATGAATCTTCTTTTTTCTTAATGAGCTTCTTTCTTGCTAATGAATCTTCTTTCTTCCTAATAAGCTTCTTTCTTGCTAATGAATCTTCTTTCTTCCTAATAAATATTCTTTCCGACGCGCTGATTTTCTTTTTTTTCAATCCGGCAACGAAGTACCAGGCACAAACTTTTCTTCGTTGACGCGTAGATTCTTCACAGAAAACTTCTAATCCGGCGTTGAAGGACCAGGCTTGAACTGTTACCCATGCGCAACAGTGTTTACCATACCATAGGAATGCGTCGATTGAAACGAAGATTTTCTCAATAATTTCTTGTATTGTCTTCCAAGTTAGCCATGCGAGCTTACAACCGAGCCTGCGCCCGCAAGGCCCCTAATGTACATTTTTGCTATGCCCGAACTAGTGGCTACTTATCTTATACTACATACATTGATTCCTTACAAACGAAATACATTTCTTATTTTTATAAAACTAAGGTGGGCACGCGCAAAACATTGTGCGCCGGAACCGGCCACGCCCCATCGGCACATTCGAAGTACCGACACGGTTTCTAACATTTCTGTTCACCTCTCTGTCGTACGTCCGACCTCTCGCTTGCTCATGGGCGAGGCTTGCCCCCTCCAAGAATTTATAAAATAACTACCTACATTTATTTTGACATTTATCAGTCTGTCTCTTTTTATTATACTGACCCATCCCGCTCATTTACAGGGACCATCGGGGGGCCACAGACTGAATACCCACCTGGTGCCTGAAAACTTATTTATTAAAGATAAGTTTTCAGTCACCCTTTTTCAGGCTACCTATGTCATCGACCTATGTCTTAGGTCTCATTATTTCATAGTATTACTAATAAAACGTCATTGGTTTTACTCAGTACTTTATACTTACATAGTCCCTACCACCTCGCCTGGCTTCATTGGGATACCTCTGGTTTTCCACCAGCCCAGGATTGTAAGACCTAGAACCTTGATACCTTTCCCTACCTACCTAACTAGTATTAATTACTTATAGCTAATTAGGTTAGCACAATGAAACCAGGGAACACAAATAGTTTTTATTTTCATACCAAACACCTTACACTATAAGTTAGGTCACATTAGGGCTTATGTAAGTACTAAGTTTATTTAATTACACTATAACTTAATTATCTTAAAAACTATAAAAGCCACACAAACGTAAAGCATATCACTAGAAAGCTTATAATTTTATCTACGTTATTAAACTAAAAAGAACGTTACATATTCATATACAAAAAAGTTATCAAAGTTATAAGCTTATGGCTTTTACTAGGCAAGTTTAGCAAATATTACTTATGCTAGGTACTTACATGATATAAACAATCACTGATTTTAATCACTATTTACGCACTTAGTGTCACTTTAAATTGTCTTTTATCACAGATTGATGCTGTCCGTAACAGTCAGTTTATACAGTTAAGTATAGTTAGGCGAACTAATGATCATAGCGGATAGCGGTGAACAATTTTCAATTACTTAGGATTAGTTAAAAACAAAAGACAATTCTACTATATACTGCAAGTTGCGCCATACATGTTTCAAACGTAATTGTTAATAAAATGAATAAAAACAAAAGAAAACACATTTTAAGGCAAGCAGATAAGAGCAGACCCATTCCCACTGGCAGCACCCGTTCACGAGCATGACGCATTTAATTTTGTTAAGTGTTAAAGGTAATGGGGCGGAGATACGATGAATAACACACTGGCCTCGTTATCTCCGTCCATCTGCAGAGAGCACCCTGGGGGTTTTAGTAGGTTCATGCCCCACATAACCCCCTCGTCTCCCCGGACGGGGGGGTACGCGAAAGCGTTTCCCCCAGGATAAAAAAAAGTGTTAAAGGTAATGTTCAGGTAAGTCCTACCCCTAAATGCCTCACGTAATTAAACGGACGCCCCCTTAAGTAGGTACCGAGTATTTCACACTAATCTTTAATCATTGTAGATTTGAAAATATTGGCAATTTTTTGTTTTGTATGAAATCACTAAAGTGCAAATATTTCAAAAGCTATGATAAACATTAAAAAAAACAGCGTACAGACCTAGTCCTTATGCATTTCAACAACATACTTACTTACCGAAAATGAATTGCTGGATGTTAAGGTTTAGAGGTCTATGCCCAGCAGTGGGCGTCGTTCGGCTGACATGATGATGATGATGATGATGAAGGTTTAGATGGTGGAAAACGTTATCGCAGTTTGTATGGAGACCGTTTGCTACACAATCCTCTTAACTGGCTAGTAGCTAATTTTTTAAGTGTAAAAATATTCTTGCCGTATTTATCATGTAGGGCAGGCGTACCGGTTTTGGCCACTGTACCGGTTTTGGTCACTTTTCACTTTAAAGTTATATAAATAGGAATTAAATAATTATTATTATTGCTTATATTTATTAATGGTGAATAAAAGATTGGACTTTTAGTTAATAATTACAGCACTTAGCTTTTTTTATGTAGTACGATATTTTAGAAATAAACACGTGTTATGTTTCAAAGTAAACATTTTGTAAAATTCTTAAGCAAAATGTTAAGTGTAAAGGTTTTGTAAAATCTTTTTTTTTCTACAATAAAATTATTTTATGGTTATTTAATATTTTATATCATATTGGAATATGTTTCTTCTAGATGGATTAAGTGTTGTGTTCTTACAAAAAGTTGGGAAACAATAAGTGGCCAAAAGTGGGGCTAGAAATTTAGCATTGTGCCACCTTTGGCCACTTTGGCATTAGTAGAAAGTTTCCAACCTATCATAAAGTTCATTTATTTTAAAAGACTCACATCTCACTTATGTTAGCTAACGTACAAAAAAATTAGCGGATTGAGGCTAGTGTAGGCACTAGCCTACACTAGACTCAATCCGCTAATTTTCTTTTAATCAAGTGATAAAGGTATACTTATAAAATTGTAGGAAGGAGCTAGCTGTGATTGAAATACTATTTCATGTAGTGTTTTAGTCCAGAACTCTAATAAGACATTAATTAAGCATAAACTCAACTTATAAATATAGTAATTTTATGAAAGTGGCCAAAACCAATGCAAACGGTGTATTTGGCCCCCTCCGCAGAATTTGTTCTAAGTAAAAAAAACTATTGTTTTTTTTTACTTTGTAGATTGTACCCTTAAAGGTCGATAAATTATCTATAACTCTACATTATAAATTTTCTCTAAAATACTTAAGATCATTAAGCACTAAGCGGTTAAAAGTGAAAAAATCCTTAAAGTGGCCAAAACCGGTACGCCTGCCCTACATACTATTTGATGTTGATTTGCTGAAATGATGATGATGATGATGCAGTAGTTAATTGGCGTCTAATAGTTACGTGAGGTTGGCTTGCCTCCCCCCCCTCCTAATCTCAGGTGAGTTTTTTCAAAATTTATGTTTTTAGTGAAAAATACTTTATTAATGAAGTGATGGAGAATGACTGATGTTTTACTTATTTCGACCCAGTTTTTTTATTGGTCGAAAGCGATGATGCTATCTACCATGAATCGCGCTTGCCGATATTTAGGTAGGTACCTGTTTACTCGCGACTTGAAGGCTCCCAGAGTGTATCTATCGGGAAACACAGATTCGGGCAAGGAGTTTTATTCTCCAGCGCGGTACGGAAGTATTTCGTGGGCCACACTGAGGGCCAACTCTGAAACGCAAAACCCGAAACTTCGTTATACCCGTCCCTCTCACGCTTCAGTCATGACGGAATCGAGTGTAAGGGACGGGGCTAACCGAAGTTTCGTATGTGCGTTTAAGAGTACGGCCCCTGGAGCGGCGCGTCTTGCGTCCGCGTTGAGCGGGAAAAACAAATATAAGGTCCTTCTTAAATAGTGCACATAATTTTAAGGGGTCAATGTACTCATGCATCCAAATAACTTTGAAATCGCGAAAAAAAATCAGCTGTTCCATACATTTTGATCTATTCGATTTAAAATTTTCTATGGAACAGCTGATTTTTTTTTCGTCTTGTCTCCACGACTCAGGTAAGTTAAGTAAGTATATTATACAGGGTGTTAGTTTAAACAAGGGACATACTTCAGGGGGTGAAACTACCCATCAATACAAACAACTTTTACTATGAGACCAAGTGCGACATCGCGAAAAAAAATCGGCTGTTTCATACAAAAGTGCAATACCGAATGAGCCAAAATATATGGAACAGCTGATTTTTTTTCGCTATGTATTATAATGTTAAATAAATGGTAAGTATAATTGGAGATTTTCAACTAGACTTTCTGTAACTGGATTAAGACCAAATTAGCAATAACGTAGTGATTACCTACATGCTCTTTGAATTGGCAACTTTTGGAAATAGAAAAACTTATACCACAGCATAAAAATATCAATTTTTTTATCTTTAGACTTTATGTCTTGAAAGTTTTGAATACTCAGTCTTGAAATCACAAAATATATTTAGGGTGACTTTCACCACTGATATTTAAACGTGATTAACGCTAAACGTGTTTAAAACATAGTTCTGTCTCTGTCATCTGTTTGAATGTGACATAGACAGCAATACGTTTTAAGCACGTTTAGCGTTAATCGCGTTTAAATATCATTGGTGAAATCGGGCCGAGAAATAAAAAGTAAATTGTAGAGTCATGACACCGTCAGCATGACACTATGCATATATATTTATCTTTCTCTATGGTCATGCCATGAGTCAAATAATCATGAGCCACAGCCTTCTCTATTGTCTTCTACTTCTCTATTGTCTTCTACAAGCCATGCTATTAGGTTTGACAACGTCTCATTTTTCGTTGGCTGTGAACCGATTTAAGGCCTGTCGCATGTTTTACGATTTTTTTCTGTCACAAAATTTGTAACGCCCGCCGGACGCACTCTGCTCATATGTTTTGTTGTAGACTCCGCATACTATCAGAATTCTGACGTGTCTGACGTCCGCTTCTGATGAGTCTCGGATGCAAACGATCGGACGGCAGAAATTTTTCTGGCTTTTTGAGGGCGCACTCTCCATACACTTTGTACTAGACCCCGCACACCTGAGAGATTTTTGAGGGACAGAAAAAAAAGAAAAAAAAGGGTTCTAATAATGAAACGAGATGGCGCTGATAAATAGCGACGTCGGTGTGATCAGAAATAATAAACTAAAATGACGAGTTGATAACATTTTGATTTGTTTTCAAATTCGTAGGTAGCAAGAAGGTAGCACTATCTAATATTAAAACAGTAAAATAACAACGAAGTAACAAATATATCAGTGAGAACGCAACGTAAATCTACTACCTAGTTGAAGCATAGGCAATCAAAAAGTGTGTAAAATCCCCGCGCTTGACTGACATGACATGACAAGCATAGCCTAGCAACGTCGTGCATGCGTGTTTTTGAACTTCTAGTCTTTTAAATTACTTTTGATGCGAGCGCCATCTGTCGCCACTTTAAATCAACTTTTTTTCCTTTATAGCTGTCAGAAAAATCCCCCATTCCCATCAGATATCAAGTCGAGTGGACGCGGACGCACGTGTGCACTTTGTACGGCAAGACAATAAGTTCATCAATCGGTCTGAGCGACATTCGAAACAATAAAAAAAAACCGATAGTTTCTCATTTTCGTGTGTGTCATTTAAATAGAATACCTCTGTACTTACCAAATTTCATTGAAATTGGTTCAGTAGCTTAGGCGTGATAACTTTCATCCCCTATTTTAACCCCTTACAGCCCTTTTTAGGTTCAGTAGTTTAGGCGTGATTGCGTAACACACAGACAGAGTTACTTTCGCATTTATAATTTTAACTAGGGATAATAGGCTGATTGACGAAGTTTTCGACACTCATTCTGAAGTAGCGAAAATATTTTTTGGATATGCTCTCAATTTCATAAACATTGTTTGTATGTAATTTTCCTAGTGTCAGTCAGTCAGTTTAATTTTAACAACGGCATTTGTTTAACCTTCAATAAAAAATATAACAACAAATCGTGTACTTTTAAGTAATGCCAATGACTAGCAACTCTGTTCTATAAAATTTAGATTCCTTGAATCTGAAAAAACTTTGAAGTTCTATATTTACCTAACAAGTAGTTAGGTAAATATAGAATTCAATAATTTTAAATAGATTCATTAACAAACTATAATAAATTTACATTTGCATTCTTAGTTAACTTCTCATATAACAATTTACCATTTCTATTGTATTTCCTGCGATAATCATAACAATAATAATAATAACAATAATCGTTGCGTGAGCGTTTCTTGGGGCGCCTTTCAAAAGTCCTTAAAAGTCTTTTGTCTGGCGGAAACAAGGTTCGCGCATACAATGGATGGGTCATGCCGGTACTGATGTATTCCTTCGGCATACTTAAATGGACTCAAACTGAACTGGATGCCCTGGATAGAAAAGTTCGTACATTGCTAACAGCACACCGCATACATCACCCACGTTCATCGACCATGAGATTATATATCCCGCGGAAGTGCGGTGGTCGTGGCTTCTTAAATGCTAAGACATTGCATAACCGCGAGATATGCAATCTTAGGGAGTATTTTCTCCAAGTTGATATGGGGTCTCATAGAGATGTAGTTGCTGTTGACAATGGACTGACTCCTCTATTTTTAGCAAAAGAAAACTGGCGCAAACCTGTAGTACTTAGTACTTCCGACCGCAACACTGTGTGGCAAAGCAAGGAGTTACATGGCAGATTCTACCGGGCTCTCCATGGGCCCGACGTAGATTTATTAGCCTCAGTATCCTGGCTCCGTTTCGGTGATCTTTTTGGTGAAACCGAAGGTTTTGTCTGTGCAATTATGGATGAGGTTGTGATGACGAATAACTACCGAAAGTATATCCTAAGGGATGGCACAGTGGATATTTGCCGAGCGTGTCATCGTCCGGGTGAATCCCTTAGGCATATAATCTCCGGTTGTTCTCGTCTCGCAAACGGCGAGTATTTGCATAGACATAACCAAGTGGCCAGGATAATACACCAACAACTTGCTCTGAAACATAGTCTTGTGGCATCCGAGGTGCCGTACTACAGGTATGCACCAGAACAGGTCCTTGAAAATAGCCATGCCACATTGTATTGGGATCGATCTATCATTACAGACAGGACTATTGTAGCTAATAAGCCTGATATTGTATTGGTAGATCGACACGAACGCCGCGCGATAATTGTTGATGTCACTGTTCCCCATGACGACAACCTTGTGAAAGCTGAAAAAGATAAAGAAAACAAATATCTTGATTTAGCTCACGAGATTGTTGACATGTGGGACATTGATTCAGCAATTATTGTTCCGATAGTCATATCTGCCCATGGTCTGATAGCCAAGAGCCTCGATAAACACCTTAAGAGGCTTGCGTTAGGTGGATGGATCGGGAGTCAGATGCAGAAGGCAGTACTTCTGGACACGGCCCGTATAGTGAGAAGGTTCCTGTCTCTGGATCCTTAACCATCGGTAGCCGGGACCTTGATCTTGCTGCCGTTGGGGAACTGCATTTTTATATTTTTAAATGTTATATTTTTTAGTGTTATACATTGTAAAAATTTAATGTTTAGAAATATAATTTTGTAAGTATTTAAAATGTAATAAAGGGAATAATAATAATCATTATAATAGAGACAAATAAATTGCCGTGTAAATAAGTGCGGTGACAGAGATAAATAAATGGCCGTGAAAATAAGCGTGCGCGCTAGCCCTAAGTTGAAGTTTTAACAGAAAATTGGGAAAATTTTATGAATCCTTACCTTGTTTAATAGTACACGCTATCAATATAATGCTTAATGATGTTTTCATAAGGAAAAGCATATAATTTCTTCAAATTTACTTTAAAATTCACTGAAATCACAACAAACCTTGCACCAAAACAACCAATTATTTTAAAATGACACTTGTGTATTATCCGACTAAGTTTGCTTTGTAGGAAGTTGTTACGAGCATAAATATGTCCTTAGCGCGAACGCAAATAGGACGCATAATATTAACCACTAGTTATGGTTGGTCAAGTTGCCCATAGGTTTCCATAGCATCTGCTTATTTTTAACTAGGTCGGGTTACCTCTAACCAAATGTTCGGTCTACGCTTAGGTTCACAAGCGACGTTGCCAAACCGCCATAGCATGGCTTGTAGTAAAGGAGGCTGTGCATGAGCCTATCTTTTGAGAATCGTTTATTTGCAAAAAAATATACAAATGCATGCGAGTGGGGAGAGCCTTGGGCAAGCGCAAACCTCGTCAGACATAAAGGAAAGATATGGATCAGTGTACAGTATAGAAACATGTAAGTTTTTATTTTATTATCCTTCAGCAGTCGTGAGTTGACTTTGAAGCTTGTTGAAGCTATGATGAATTTATAATAATACCATGTTTAATAATGCAATGTTAAAAATAAAATCAAATTATACATAGACTAGTTTTCTATGACTACGACTAGCTACACGACGTTATCCTGCGGGAATGTGATATTTTTCCGATATAAAGAGTCAGTCCTACTGGTAGTACCATGGAAGTTTTTTTTTGCCAGTGGTACTAAAGAGTAGCCTATGTCACTTTCCAGGCCCAAAACTATCCCCATACCATAAATCACTTCGATCCGTTGCTCGGTTTTGACGTGAAAGACGGACAAACAAACACACTTTCACATTAATAAGTATAGGTATTAGCCACAGATTGCTAACTACAGGTGATCTGTGGTATTAGCCTAGTCAACGAAGAGATATAGAGGGCAATGTGTGGAACACAATTTTTGATTTTGTAACTTTATTTGGGCTAGTTAGGAGGTAAGTATATCAAAAGTCCCCGCCCGTAGCACGTAGTAACTATTTAGTAATCTGTGCCGTGGCCCTTAAGCCGGGGCTTGTTATGCACTATGCCGGCAAAGCAGTTTTTTGAAGGTCCACTTTTCAAGCGTCAATGCGGTATCAGAGGCAGTACTTAGTACCTACTATTACATTATATTATGTGGCAGTCTTCGAGTTTATATGATCGAAGGTGGCAGTACTTAGTAAATCAATGCCCCCGCTTCTTTATAAACGCAGCCACTAGTTACCGACAGGGTACATATCGAATGACGAATTTTTTTACCTTACATATTCATTCATCAAAAATCATGCTCTCTTATTGTTATTAGACCAGTTTTAACAGCTCTGGTATTTGTTCTACGAATCCTTTTTGCCGGCATCGGTATGGCAAATAAAAAACCCACCGATTCTATAAAAAGAATTTTAGAAGTGGTTTAGCCGCTTTGATAACCAGTCCCCGGTATAGATCTCCTTGGACACGAGGTAGGTTTATGTTAACTAGTCATGGTAGTGTATCCTTTTAAAACATAAATATAAATGAAGTAGGTTGGTATTAGAAAAAAAACGACCCGTCTCACAACTAGCTCCGATGGGACTGGAACCCACGATATTTCAGTGTCCGGGCGACTGCTCTAACCACTGGGCTACGGAGTCGTTTCGTCTCAGTGGTTAGAGCAGTCACCCGGAAACGGACAGTGAAAGGTCGTGGGTTCGAGTCCCATCAGAGCTAGTTGTGAGACAGTTCGTTTTTTTCTAATACTTACTTCATTTTCAATAATAAAATTTGTAATCCTTACTTCCTTACTTATATTATGAATGCGTCTCTGTCTGTCTGTGTGTTACTCAATCACACCTAAACTACTGTACCGATTTGAATGAATTTTGGTACAGAGATAGTCTAGAGCCTGAGAAAGGACATAGGCTACTTTTTATTTCTGAAAAATATCACCTTCCCGCGGGATAACGTCGTGTAGTACACGCGGGCGAAGCCGCGGGCG
Organism: Crambus lathoniellus; assembly: GCA_949710035.1. Lineage (NCBI taxonomy): Eukaryota > Metazoa > Arthropoda > Insecta > Lepidoptera > Crambidae > Crambus > Crambus lathoniellus. Next base: position 27,126,418 of record OX453303.1, read on the forward strand.
GAAGGCTAGTCCTTACTTATATTATAAATGCGAAAATGTCTGTCTGTGTGTTACACAATCACGCCTAAACTACTGAACCGATTTAAATGAATTTTGGTACAGAGATATTCTAGAGCCTGAGAAAGGACATAGGCTACTTTTTATTCCTGAAAAATATCACCTTCCCGCGGGATAACGTCGTCGTGTAGAACACGCGGGCGAAGCCGCGGGCGGAAGGCTAGTAAAACATAAAAAGGTTAAAGTAATTTATAACTATACTAGTTAGCCTTCCGCCCGCGGCTTCGTCTGCGTGACGTGAACTACACGACGTTATCCCGCGGAAACTTGATATTTTTCCGGCAATAAAAAAAGTAGCCTATGTCACTCTCCAGCTCTCAAACTATCTTTAGACCGACAAACAAACAAACTTTCATTTAGAGATAGGATAGGATAGCTAGTTTCCCAGTGCTTGAGGAGTAGTGCACTTCAACCTTCTACTTTTTCACCACTAACCATCAGGTATGATGAAGGCTAAGTGCTACCCCGTGTAAATAATAAAAAAAAATATTTTTTCGAATCGCGTCATTCAATACAAAATGCGTGGCGTGACACGCTCTTCCTAACCATTTCTTCTCTTCCTTGTGTTTTGTGATTATCATACTTCAGCTTCTTATTTTCGTATCAACAGTACCTACCTAGATATCTTTATTAAGTTCCGTCAGTAGTGTGCTACATCAACTGGTTGGCTTTGAAACTCCAATTTGATACTTATATGAATTTCTCTTCAAAACGTAAGAAGATTTTCTCTTAACTTCTTAACTACCGACTAGGGAAATCTACGTTATTATCATTTTATTCTTGAGAAAATTGAGTTTTGATTACGATTAGGTTGGAGTTAAAAACTGTTTATCGTAAAAGATAAAGGATAGCTTTCACGATCTTTCAAAGTGATTATATATTATAACGTCATATAAATGCAATTGACGTTCAACAGTCTTAAAATAGGGTCAGATTACTAATACCTACGTATTTTTATAGCATTGTATTTTAGAAATCTTACCTATGGATAGTTTGTTCCATACCTATTGTCCACCGCCAGCTAGTTAGTTTAGTTTATCTCAAATAGTTGACATGCGAGCTAAACTAACTAAATTAGTTTAGCTGGCGGCGGTGGGTGATCAAAATAGTACATTACAGCCGAGTACGGGAAGCTAGCAATGCAAATAGCTTCCAGAACAAGGCTTGTATAAGGTAACGCAATAAGTGATAAGGTTAAAGCGATACTTCACGCCAGGACAGCTTTTGGCTCTTTACAAAGCGCAAGTCCGGTCATGCATGGAGTAAGTATTGCTCTCACCTCTGGGATGGTTCAGCTAAGTACCAGTTAGCTGCACTCGACTCAGTGGAACGCAGGGCCAGAAAACTAATTGGAGACTATGAGCTGGTTAAAACCAAGCTCCATAGTCTTACCCATCGACGTAAAGTGGCTTGCTTGTCGGTATTTTACAGGCTGTACTTCGGAGAGTGCGCTTCTGAGCTGCATGAGCTCATTCCGCCATCCCCGTTCTACCACCGAGAATCTAGGCGCACAGCGGGCTATCATCCTTACCTGGTCAACATCCCGCGGATGCGTACCAAGCGCTTTTCTTCCTTTGTGATGCGCACCGCCAAGGAATGGAATACCCTGCCTGCGTCTGTTTTCCCGAATGACTACAACCCTGTTATTTTTAAAGCTAGAGTGAATAGGCTGCTTCTGGGTAAGCTCGCCCCATCTTAGGCTTTTTCTTAACCCTAAGGTTCAGTATGAAGCCAAGAGCTAGCCCATTCTATAAAAAAAAAAAACTCACGAAATGCGAGGAAATACATTTCAGAGCATGAGTGAGAAAAATACATGTCTGCCTGCATCCGCAGATCAAGATTTTGGACATTCGGCGTGAGCGCGCCTTTATCGTGTGTACCTACATATACTTACCTACGTAGTAGAGTGCGGTTTTCGTTGTGAACATTTGTGAACCTGTAGGCCTATGGTGTGCTATGGTAGGCCTACTCTTCAACGAAAAACAAAATTTCGTTAGCCCCGCCCCGCTTTCACTCGATTCTGTCATGCCCGGGGAGAGTGAGAGGGATGGATTAGAGTAGGCCGATCGTTGTGTTAAGCTAGATAATTCTGTCAATATTGTACTGTACAATGTAGATTACGAAATTAAAATGAGGATTTGAAAAACTTTCCTTGTGGCGCAAAAATAAATCTTAAAGAGAAGTGAAGCAATGAAAATGTTATGGATGGGGACCATGTAAAACCTTGGATGAGGTTGCGGTTGAGAGCGAATAGAATAGAATAGAATAGAATAGAATATTTTATTTCGAAAGAATACATACATACTAATACATAATATAGATTTTAATTACATTCCTTCTAAGTCCAAGACACATTCACCCAGTTAGGGCATGAAAAAAATTTAATTAATTAAACGTTAAAATGAGAAATTTATAACAGCACTAGCTTTCCGCCCGCGGCTTCGCCCGCGTGGACTACACGACGTTATCCCGCGGGAATTTGTTATTTTTCTGGGATAAAAAGTAGCCTATGTTCCTCTCCAGGCTACAAAGCATCTGTGTTCCAAATTTCAGCCAAATCCGTTCAGCCGTTTTGGCGTGATTGAGTAACAAACATCCAAACATCCAAACATCCAAACATCCAAACTTTCACATTTATAATATTAGTAGGATGACAATAAAACCAATACACAATACAATAGTTTAAAAGATACTTATTACATATTAAAAAGCAAATAATTCCAATGATTTGACCACACGTCACTAAAGTATTTTATACTTAGGTACTAGTGGCCGGCCTACTTCCTTTCCCGTGAGAATATCGGGATAAAAAGTAACGTTTGCGTTTATAATATTATCAAAATCAAAATCAAAAATCATTTATTCATTTTAGGCTGATACAGCACTTGTGAACGTCAATGAAGCTACGCTATCGGTTCGCTTAACCTACGGCGGGAGGCCTTGTAACGAGAAGAACCGGCAAGAAACTCGCCAAGGGCTATTTTTTTCTCCCTGTCATATTTCATACAGAGTCGTCAAATTGAAAAGTGACTTTAACATAATATAATATGTAAAGTCACTTTCCATCACAAATTAATCTTAAGTTTAAAAACAAAAAAAACCCGGTAATCATAGCAGTAAATAATTTTCAATAACTAAGAAATAGACATACAAAAGGTAGTTTCTTTAAAATACACACCAACCAAAAACGTAGCAAATAAAATAATAAATATAAATGCCAAACAAGGGTAATAAAACTTTGAATAGTTTAAGAACATAAGAGTCAATAATAAACAGTGCCATACAAGCCACGATAAAATAAAACTAATAACAATAAAACATTAAAAATCTGCATATTTTGAGACAAGAAACCAGGAGCAGACCCATCCCACTGGTGGCACCCGTTCACGAGCAGGATTCCACTATTTTAGATGTAGAAGTTTCATCAGTCCTACTATCTATTTTATCATTTAAGTACATGACACTGTCGTATGTCGGGTCTTTGATAAGTCTCATCTGAAGAATTTATTTTTTATCTCTTTAGGAAACTGACGGAAACACAATCTAGATATTAACTACAAATTGCAGTGCAGTAAAAGATTGAAAATTAAGCTAATGTGTGAAAGTTTTTTTTTCTTTTTTTTATACGTGGCATTGGCAGCACAGTCACTTTAGCATAGATCGTATAGTCCATAATGCTCTTGAAATACCTACTTACTTATTTCTTAGAAAACTCATTAATTGTATCAAATTAGTGCGCTAAGACCCGGCTACAGCTGCGAATTATATCAATTAGCGCGGTAATTAATGGCATTAAACGCAGGTGAAGCTCGGGCATTAGAGTCTGAGACTTAGACGAAGATTTTACTTTATGCACTAGAGCATAAAAAGCGATTTTATGCAGCCTATACCCAACATAAACACGAACTTTACGAGCATGAGAAGTGAAAAAGTATTTTAGTTGATCGTATAGTTACCTACTACCCGTTTTTAATACTTACACGAGGTCATCAAACTGGCAACAGTTATCTTAAATAACTGTTACAGTGCCGTCCAAGGAAACACAGGTCACCTGTAGTAGTGCAAAGGAATTAAGTGAAAAGTACAAAATTTCGTGAGGACAAAACAAACCGGTTTGTCAGAGCCGTTCGTCCCAAATTTGGCGCTACTGTCATTGTTGTTTGCATTCCAGTTGGACAGGTTTTGCATACAAAAATAAGTTAATTTCCTCTCATAAATGCACATTTGAAATTGAACTTTAGGACATTTTAAATAGGGTCTATTGTTTTGCAAATGCGTCAGGTCAGCTAGTGTATCTTACTTAATGTAAGCTACAATAATTTTGGCAAAGCCATTATTTGGTCTCGTGACATGAAGTAATGTTGCAATAGATATTGTCAGAAGAACAAAGACGCTTTAATTTATGTCTATGAAGTTTCAAACTACTAAATGTAAGTAGGTGGCTTAAAAACCACAATTGAGTAAGTTATAGTACTACCATTATTTAACGCCTTGATGGGCTTTCTGAAGCACTGAAAAGAAAGATTTCTGGTCACCCATCTCATAACCAAACGTAGCGATTGGTGCTTAAGCTACGCAATTGCAGACTGAATGCGCTATATAACCATCCAGATCCTCATTTATTTCTTAACTAGCGGCCGCCCGCGGTTTCACCCGCGTGGTTCCCGTTCCCGTGGGAATATCGGGATAAAAAGTACATATAAACCTTCGTCTTGAATCACTCTATCTATTAAAAAAAACGCATCAAAATCCGTTGCGTAGTTTCAAAGATTTAAGCATACAAAGGGACATAGGGACAGAGAAAGCGACTTTGTTTTATACTATGTAGTGATGTACCATAAATCCTACTTGTGTATCGAGAAATAAAATAAAATGACGTTGAAGTCTTTTGTATGTGACGTGATTCTAGAAAATGTTACATACTTTTCCATACACGTTAGTGATATAATTATGTCACTGTTTCGTTACGTAAGCACAAATACCAATGGACAAAATAAAATGTAAGAAAAAAATTTACTTAAGTACTTACATCTTTCATTTAACCTTGATATTTACATTTATAGGTACAGTGAGTGGAATACTAGGATGTGCTTAAAGTTTGAAAATAATTGTTTTTTTTCCTAATTTCGACATCGGTATCGTTTCCTTGCTCTACTTTTGATTGACTATAACGAAAACAGCATTCATTCAGTTGACATTTCAGCTGCAAAAACACTACGGATACTAAGCCTGAAAGGCTTCGTATCCGTAGTGTTTTTGTACCAATAAATATCACTCGCACAATAAATATGTTGGGCAGTTTATTTTAGTGAATTTACGTCACGTGTATTCAAGTGTTCAATAAGTAAGGGCACAGCCTTCTCTATATAGATTTCTCTATATAGAGAAAGAAAAGAAAGAGGTAAGGGTAATGTGTTTAATCCAGGTTCTTATTATTTCAACAATTTTATTCATTAATAATTGTATTTCATACACAAAAGTTAGTACCTACCTGTATATAATTATTGAAGTACCTAACTGTAGCGTCAGCTTCAATTCGTCAGTTACTAAGTCATACCTTTCATTTTCACATATCTTTACATTTAGATAATAAGTAATATCACATTTATCATGCGCGTGTAAAAAGCAAAAAGAATACTATATACAGCATAAAAAAACCTGATCTTAGATTTGAACGAATAACCGTCTCACTTTTTATCTTGATCTCGTCACATCACTCTGTGAGTAGAACTCCGATAAAATTTATGTAAGAAGCAACAGATAAACCCGCTCTCAATGCTATCAATTCTCTTTCGAAAATTATAAACTATACTAGCGGCTGCGAATGCCAATGTCCGTGAAAACATTGTCCAATCTAAAAGAAAAACATTTTTCACGACAATAGTTTTCTGCTTCTCCTATTAACTCCCACCAACAGTAAACTTTAATGATATGTTTTTGGGTTCTTCATGCTACTAATCATAAGGAAGCTTTGTGGTAAAGTTTATATTCTTTACGTTTTAGATTTTTCATCTGAAAATTTTCTCCGTCTACGCTAGGGGGTGAATTTCCAAAGTGTTTAATAATAATAATAATATGTCATTATACACCTTAGTACAACTCTCGCAAGCCTGTGTTATGTGGTTTTACACCTTTAGACTTGAATTGTCAACTTCAGAGGCCAGTGTATCAGTGATATACCTACCTACACCACAGAACACAGAGAGATTTTTCTGTCACAACATCATAATACGCTCTTTATTAAAACTAGTAAGCCACAAAATAAGCAATATTGAAAAATGAGTGGTTGACCGACCGTACGCGATATATCTAAAGGTTATTAATGATACAGTTTTTAATATACCTACCTAACAATAGAATGGACGCCTTGAAATTTGATCATTTTCTTTTATTATGAGACCACGCGTGGACTTATTTTGTCGGAATTATCTCATTTAAACGAGAAAGCGGATTGTCAAGGTGAAGTAAATATTCAACCTATAGTTGATGCAGATAATATATTAGTTTGACCACCTTATATCTGTATTTAATAGGAAAAATACAAAAACAATAATTCCTCTTTCGGTAGGGGGATTCCTCTTTTTGCGCTTCCCCGACCGAGAGAGGATTTTTTTGTCGGGGGTTAATTTAATTTAATTTTTATTTCATTTTTCTTAAATCAAAATACTTTTACTTAAATACCCAATATGCGTGTCCCTATCGCAGCTTAGAAAAAGAGACTGACCTGGGTGCCTACCATCAACTCTTATAACGATTTTGTTTAGGACCTAAACTGATCTGCTTCGCTTTTTCGTACCACGACACGACAGCTTAATATGAATGACAGCGATTCAGTCATCATTCAATGACATTTCACAGCCGCTAAGCTGTCAAGAACTCTTATTTGACTTTTAACTTGGCCAAGCTAACATGACACCTGCAGGTTATACCCGTCCCTCTCACTCTCCGGGCATGACAGAGTCGAGTGAAAGAGACGGTGTTCGCGCCGCGCTGCGAGCGGTGCGTTGTCATTGTCAAGGTCACGGGCGACACGCAATGCGCTCGGGCCGCGTGCAGGCAGTTGGCCGTAAGCAGCCGTGAGACAGGTTCGCGTGTTTCTGTAGCGACGTGCCGCGCAAGTTACCTACCCATTGGGACCGAGATTTCGTTTTGCTCCTACTAGGGCTCCGGTCGGGGTACGGACTTGTAACCCGTGTGTGTTCGCTTTGAAAAGCGCCGGGAAAGTTTTAGCGGCCTATTAGGGCATTGTGTAGTATAAGAGTGTTAGCTGTAAGAGTATCCCATCGGGGGTTGTGTGGAGATCGTTTTGCCAGGGCGCGCGCGCGCCGGCGAGACAACGTCAGCCCCCCTGGATTACGGACACTATTTTCTAGTAAGGTAGGATTAGTTTAATTTACTTAATTTTGCATGGGAAACCTTCGTTTCAATAAACTGTGGAACACAGTAGATGTGGTCATCACAATTGTGCGTGATCATATTTTTGGTAGCAGAGCTTAGTTGATATAATTAATTTTCATATTAAAATTAACTACATAAAATTTCATAGTAAAAATAAAAAGCGTACCTAAAAAGAGTACCTAAAAATTATTTTTTTTTTGTTGAAATCTCGAGGGTATTTGAAGATCCCGAGACGATTTGAAGTACTAAGAAATTGTTCTAGTAAATTCTCGAAGCGAATGTTTCTCACTTGGTGGATCCGATAATAGATAGACACTTATATAATTGTTGTCACATACTAGTGTTTTGATACGAGTTTACTCGCCTAGATGTGTATATTTTTTTTTGTGTGTCCGGATTTATTTGACGAATAGTTCGTTCGAAAGTGTGTTTATTAGTATCACATACTAGTGATTTGATACGAGTTTACTCGCCTAGATGTGTATATTTTTTTTTGTTTGTCGGGATTTATTTGACGAATAGTTTCGTTCGAAAGTGTTGTTTATTAGTACCACATACTAGTGTTTGTTCCGAGTCCGCTTGCCTAGTTAAAAAAGTGGAACTAGTTTTAATTATTAGTAGTATTAAATTACGAGTATTATTATTAAAAATAGTTTTGTTTTTGTTTGTTGATAACGGTTTAGTAGTTGATTTGCGAGGTTGACTTGGCCGTGCCGTTATGCCATACCGTTAATCCTATACGTTTTGTTTATACCGTTATATTGTTAGCCCTTGAAATTGGTAAGTTGTTAATAATTTATGAAAATAGTAGGGTCCGTGTATGTCGTCCGAATTTCAATTGTGTTTTATATTATCGTGACGCGACCTATTTCTATTGTTTTTTTTGTTGATGTTTACCACTTTTATATTTCTTTGTTTGCTTTGTTTATTAAACGGATTATAAATGGCTCCTACGAATCCGACCGCCGTATCCAGGGCTGGCATCCAAGGAGCTTTGCGTTGGCTTGCTTGTGCGGTCACATTAATAGACCGAGCCGACCGGGTAGGCGCGTTGCTAGCTCGGTATGGCGGGCTGGCAGCTCGGCTGCAAGACCTGGAGCGCCACGCCATGGAGTGTCGCGCGTATTATATGGAGAACCCCCCAGCTGATGATGCCGTGTCGGAACAGCTGGAGCAGGATGTAGCCCAGGCCTATGAGCTGGCTGACCAGTTCACGGAGGCGGCTGAGAGGGCCCTGGCTGTTCGGAAGGGGGAGCCGGTTTTGAGCGGGGAGGTCAAACCTACCCCGACGGCGTTGCTAGGCCGATTGCCTACATTGGAGATTCCCACTTTTAATGGGGATCTGTCAGCCTGGATGGGCTTCATTAACCTGTTTGACAGTTTGGTGGATTCACGACGGGACTTATCCCCTAGTGAGAAGTTGGCCTATTTGCGCTCCTCCCTGCGAGGAGAGGCCAGCGCGGTAATCCAGCACCTGCTCATCAGCGACGACAACTACCAGGTGGCTCGCCAGCTTCTGGTTAGCAGGTACCAGAATGTCCGGTTACTGGCGGACACCCACGTGGCCACGATTTTGGCCCTCCCGCGAATCACGCGGGTACACCTGTTACGGAGGGAGTTGCTGAACCCGCTACTGTCAGCGGTCAACTCCCTAAGGCGATTGGACCTGCCGGTGGATCAGTGGTCCTTTGTACTGCTGCACATAGTCCTCGCCAAATTGCCCGCTGAAATGAAGGGGCGTTTCGAGCAGAGGTACGGAGGCGACAGCGCCTCGTATCTCCCGCCCTTCGCGGACCTCCTTCGTTTTTTGGAGGACGAATGTAGGGTGACGGACCACCTGGAGCCCGCCCCGGTTCCAGGTGTTGGTCGTATGGTGGCGGCGAGGGAACAGCCCCGTCGCCCGACCAATCGGTATGCTGCCTTCCAGCAGTCCCCTCCCCCCGCACCGAGTGAGCGGTGCAGGTATTGCAGGGGAGATAGGCATGTGGTGCACGAATGTGCCAAATTTAGAGGCCTCCGCCCAGAGGGACGGAGGGCCGTTGCTAGACAGCGCCAATGGTGCTATAGGTGTTTGGGGGGACACATGCAGTCGGCGTGTCCCCAGACCGAGGATTGTCGTCTTTGCGGAGGGAGGCATCACCCCCTCCTTTGTTTGGACCGCAAGGACGCCGGGAGCGACCGGGGTTCGAATTCCTCGCGCACGGGCGGGGGCCCGGCAGCCCGGAACCGGCCCCCTAGAGATTCGGCGGGGCTTAGCCCCCCCGTTCAGTCCCCCCCGGAGAGGGGGAACTATAGGAGAGACGCCCCCGCCACGGGCGGGGGTAGGGGGGTACCACAAGAGTACGCCACGGTGGCGATGGGCACGGGCCCTATTTGCTACTCCCCCCCCCTAATGGAGAGGCCTCGATTGGGGTACTATGTACCGAGGCACGCCCCACACGGGTATTACCCTGCACCTAGGAGTGCTGTTGGTCGGGGCCAGTATGTACCCGATTGGGACCCGCTCGCCCGGTACGAGCGCCCCACATTTGGCGCGCCGACTCAGGCGCGAGGGGGACAAGTACCCCCCCAAAATTTTTAATGGCGCCCCTGTCGGACCCAACCACCCCTCCGGAGCTTGTGCTGTTGCCAACAGCCTCCGTGAATGTTTGGGGACCTAAGGGCAATGTTGTCACGGTGCGTGCCCTTTTGGACTCAGGTGCCCAGGGGTGCATAATGTCCAGGTGGCTTGTCCGACAGCTGGGTCTTTTGCTTTTGCCGCATCACGAAGCGGTACGGGGGGTGGGAGACTCGCGGATCCCTGATCCGATTGGTCGAGTTGAGTTCTCCTTCTCCCCCCACTTCACGCCAAGGCCGAAGATCGGTGCTTCGGCGATAGTTTTTGATAAGGTGGTTGGACCACTCCCGCAAGTGCGAGTGCCGCCATCCACGATTGAGCTGACGTCTGGACTGGCTTTGGCTGATCCTTCCTTCCACCGACCGGGCCCAATACACTTGTTGATTGGTGCGGATGTCCTCGGTCGTGTACTGTGTGGAAGCAAGCGAGTTTTGCAGACAGCCGATCTTGTCGCCTTGTCCTCGTCGCTGGGTCATGTGGTGATGGGAAAGGTACCACAGACACCAGAGACCCCGTCGGTAGACCGCCAGACCATTGTCGGTTCTACTTTGTCCGACGTTCTCCAAAAGTTTTGGGAGGTGGAGGAACCCCCCACTGCCAAGCGGTTGGATCCGTTAGCCGAGGAGTGCGAATTGTTCTACCAGAACAACACTGGGCGCCTCCTCTCGGGTCGCTTGATTACCCGCTTGCCCTTCTTGGCGGCTCGCCCTCCTTTAGGGAGCTCCCGACCGATGGCCGAGAAGAGATTGTTATCCATGGAGCGTAGGATGGCCAGGGATCCCGCATTCAAGGAGAAGTATATAGACTTCATGCGGGAGTATTTGGACCTTGGGCACATGTCCATCTCGCAGTTGGACTGGCGTAATGTGGAACATTACTTCCTGCCACACCACGCTGTTTTGAAGACTTCCAATGGGAAGATCCGCGTGGTCTTTGATGGTTCAGCGCCCACGTCAACCGGAGTGTCGTTGAATCAGTGTCTGCATGCGGGGCCGAAGTTGCATCACGATGTCTGTGATGTTTTGACCAACTTCCGCCGGCACGCTGTCGTCTTTGTGGCCGATATCCGCATGATGTTCAGACAGACCGTGATTCACCCGGAGGATAGACGATACCAGCTCATCCTTTGGCGTGAGGATCCCCAGGATCCGATGTTGGCTTACGAGCTGAACACCAACACTTATGGTTTGCGGTCGAGCCCCTTTGTGGCGATCCGTTCGCTTTTGGAGCTCGCAGAGCGCGAACGGCTACGCTATCCCCGGGCATCTGCTCTTATTGAGGGGGGGGCCTTATTTGTCGACGATATCTGCACGGGGGCCTCGAGCTTAGATGAGGCTCTCGTCTTACGTGATGAGCTGATTGCGCTCTTGAGGGCTGGTGGCTATGAGTTGCGGAAGTGGCTGTCTAACTCACCGGACCTATTGGCAGATTTGCCTAAGGACCACCAGCAAGAGCCGCTCCTCTTTGAAAATCCGGAGACTCCAGACATGCTGTCTGTTTTGGGAGTCCAGTATCGACCAGTCCCGGATTTGTTCACATATAGATTAGAACTGCCAGACCCAAAGGTCTGGACTAAACGCACGGTGCTGTCTACTGTAGCCCGTACCTTTGATCCGAACGGTTGGCTCAGCCCTGTAGTGTTTTCGATGAAGTGCTTCCTACAGGAGCTCTGGGCTGCGGAATTGTCATGGGATGAGCCCCTCTCTGGTAGCCTCCTACGAGAGTGGGTGAGGTTCGTGTCATCCCTACCCGACGTTAATCGGGTTTGTATACCGAGGCAAATGCTGCCTTCGGGAAAGTTTAAAGCCTCCCTGCACGGCTTTTGTGACGCGTCCGAAAGCGGATACGCGGCAGCCGTTTACATCCGAACGGTGGATGCAGCAGGCGTTGTCGCCGTACACTTAGTTACGGCCAAGAGTAAGGTCGCCCCCCTTCGGACTAGGCTAACCATTCCGAAGTTGGAGTTGTCCGGCGCCACTCTCTTAGTACGGCTACTCAATCATGTTGCCGACACCTTGGGAAACGGTGTCGACTTGGAGTCGATATTTGCGTGGTCTGACAGCCAGGTCGTCCTTTGTTGGCTGAAGAGTTCAGTCCACACCCTTGAGGTTTTTGTGGCCAACCGGGTCTCACAAATTCAGACTTCAAAGGCCCCGTTGATTTGGCGCCACGTACCGGGCGAATTGAACCCCGCAGATTGTGCCTCCCGCGGCTGCGAGGCGCCTGAGTTAGTGGACCACCACCTATGGTGGAGTCCATCATGGTTGTTACGGCCTGAGCGCTCATGGCCTGCCACCCCGGCTGTGGCCAGAGTCCCAGACCTAGGCATGCGTGTTCACGCCGTGGAGACGGTGGCGGCTCCGCAGATGGAGTTTTTGTTAGACCGCTACAGTTCTCTTGATAAGTTGCTCGGCGTGACTGCTTGGATGAGGCGCTTTGTGCGAAATTGTCGCCAGCCTCAGGAGAAATCGTTGTCTCCGGTCCTCGCCCCACAAGAGCGGCAAGACGCTCTGTTGCATTGGTTGCGAGTGACGCAACAGCGAGAGTTTGAACCGGAGCTGAAAGCCCTGCGCTCAAGTAAGTCCAAGTTGAAGGGACCCTTGGTGCGGTTGAATCCCTTCTTGGACAGTACCGGATTGCTGCGTGTCGGAGGTAGGCTCAGACATGCCAACCTGCCGTACGGATCACGCCACCCTTTGTTGCTCCCCAAGGATGGACCGTTAGTTAGACTGTTGATTACAGACCGACATGTAAAGAATGCTCATGCCGGTTGTAATGCTTTGACCGCGCTCCTCCAACGAGAGTTCTGGATTTTGTCAGCGCGGAGAATAATCCGATCCGTTATTTTTCGTTGTCTCCCGTGTTATCGTTTGCGCGCCGATACGATGCAGCCCCAGATGGGTGATTTGCCTGCCGATCGAGTGAACGAATCGATGCCCTTCTCAGGAGTTGGAACGGATTTTGCGGGGCCATTTACCGTTAAGACATCGCGGCTTCGTAATGCTAGAACGGAAAAGGCTTACTTGTGTGTATTTGTTTGTTTGGCCACTAAAGCGGTCCACCTGGAGGTGGTTAGTGCCCTCACCACAGAAGCCTTTGTAGCCACGTTAAATCGTTTTGTGTCTCGCCGCGGAATGCCGTCGTTAATCAGGTCCGATTGTGGAACCAATTTCAAGGGCACCGATAGGTATTTAAAGGAAGTTTGTGAATTTTTGGATAGGAATAATTTTGAGATCGGATCCACACTCTCTCGCAGAGGGGTACGATGGCAGTACTCCCCGCCATCCTGCCCCCACTGGGGAGGGATTTTTGAAGCAACTGTAAAGGCCGCTAAAACTCACCTTCGTCGCGTTATTGGGGAGACGGTCCTCACGTTTGAGGAACTCGCGACCGTATTTTGTAAGGTTGAGGCGGTCCTCAACTCGCGTCCGTTGTGTCCGTTGTCTTCGGACGCGAACGATTTAGAGGCCCTTACGCCGGGCCATTTTTTGATTGGCAGACCGCTTAACGCCTTGCCGGAATATCCTTATTCCGAAGTGCCCTCCGGACGGCTCTCGCGATTTGAATTGCTCCAGCAGCTTACGCAGAGTTTTTGGCGCCGTTGGCATCTGGAGTATTTGCACATTTTGCAGCAACGCGTTAAGTGGTCGGATAGGACGACCCCACCCAAGACCGGAGACCTCGTGTTGGTAAAGGATCCAAACCTGCCGCCCCTCCGCTGGCGTTTAGGACGCATTGTTCAGCTTCATCCGGGGTCGGATGGTGTGCCCAGGTTTGCCGAGGTCCTGGTGGGGGACTCTGTTTTGAAGCGAGCGATCGCTACCCTCTCTCGCCTGCCCTTAGATTGAGTTGGCGGACAGTTTGCTACTGTCCGGGACGGGGGGATGTTCGCGCCGCGCTGCGAGCGGTGCGTTGTCATTGTCAAGGTCACGGGCGACACGCAATGCGCTCGGGCCGCGTGCAGGCAGTTGGCCGTAAGCAGCCGTGAGACAGGTTCGCGTGTTTCTGTAGCGACGTGCCGCGCAAGTTACCTACCCATTGGGACCGAGATTTCGTTTTGCTCCTACTAGGGCTCCGGTCGGGGTACGGACTTGTAACCCGTGTGTGTTCGCTTTGAAAAGCGCCGGGAAAGTTTTAGCGGCCTATTAGGGCATTGTGTAGTATAAGAGTGTTAGCTGTAAGAGTATCCCATCGGGGGTTGTGTGGAGATCGTTTTGCCAGGGCGCGCGCGCGCCGGCGAGACAACGTCAGCCCCCCTGGATTACGGACACTATTTTCTAGTAAGGTAGGATTAGTTTAATTTACTTAATTTTGCATGGGAAACCTTCGTTTCAATAAACTGTGGAACACAGTAGATGTGGTCATCACAATTGTGCGTGATCAGACGGGTAGAAGAAATAAGGACACAAATCGTTCGGTCATTCACATTTAGCAATTCATTTGCGATCCTGTTTTTAGAAGGTCATAGTACGAAAGAAAGCAATTCATTTTAGGAACCTATTCTGCATTGCGATATTTTTGAATCGCTGTCTTAAAGTTGATGGTAGGCACCCTGATCCTGAAAAGTCTGAACACAGCTAAGAACCATCTCGATCACGCTAGCATTCACACACACACACACACACACACACACACACACACACACACACACACACACACACACACACAGCTATACGTCTAACTTATAACACCCCACTTTTTCTAGTCGGTAGTTAAAAATACACGGTTACCACGGTTAGTTTTATGTAATTGTACTTATTATTTATTATAGAGGATAAATTTCAGATGCTGTGCTATTTTAGTAATACCTACTTATCTATTAAAAATGCAAAAGTTTGGACGTTTGGATGTTGGTTAGAATTGTTTGAAACGGTTCAACGGAATCTTACAAACTACTTTTCACCTCGTGAAATTATCTCATTCCCACGGGAAAACATCTTCTCGAGCGGAAAGCTAGTAGTATAAGATGAACGTTGATAACCCGCCTCCCCCCCTGATTTTTCAGCTTTTAGGGGACTTGGGGAACTGGGTGAAATGGTCCCGACCTAGGTGACTGATCGCCCGTCCGGCTTCGCTGGCGTCCCCCCTATAAATAATAATAATAATAATAAGATGAACGTTTCTGTACCCCGAGTGTAAGTCTGTAAACCCCCGTGCTGCCGCCCGCCGGGCTTGTTTACATTATACATATAATCGTCGCAAAACAAGCCCAGCGGCCTAACCGGCGGGTTAACCATCGTTACTATAGTAACCAGTTACTGTTACCAATGATCTGTCTGACCATGGCCCGCTATTATTTCTCGGCTGCTTGCGCCCCTTGCAACGAGTGAGATAGAAGATGGCTATGGTCTGACCAACTAAGCTACAGAAACGCTTACAAGACTCATCGAATTTTTCTATCACTTTTAAACGCTAGGCCAGCGTTGCTTCATCAATAAGAGGAAATCCTGTTCTTTCTAGTCCTGTTTAAAAACGATCTCACAGCCAGCCTTGCAAGTATCCTTCGCGCGGGATTCGAACCCATACGCCCCTCACTGGTAGTTTTTTTTATATACACTTACAAAAACCCGTTGTAGCCACTTTAATGATTTAGTTAGATCGTGATTTAAGATCGATTAGTCCTAGGTAAAGATCTGTGGTTAGAGCATTCGCCCGGACAGTGAAAGGACGTGGGTTCGAGTCACATCGGAGCTAGTTGTGAGACGGGTAGATTTGTCTATCATTTTCAATAACAAAGATTGCTTTGTGAAAAAAGTGGAAAAGTTTATACCAAAGACAAACAGGAAAACATCACAATCTTGTAGCTAAGATTTTTCTGACTTCTTAAATTCAACGGTATGTTAAAAATAACTTTTGCCTGTTGTTAACTATTAGCACTGTTATGCGTATGGCATGCTCTTCCGATCTATACTTATAATAAATAAATCGTTAGAGATTAATTACAATTTAATCGATGAATCGTTTTCGGTTATAATGTAGGTACCTACATATCTATTA
Source organism: Crambus lathoniellus (assembly GCA_949710035.1). Classification (NCBI taxonomy): domain Eukaryota; kingdom Metazoa; phylum Arthropoda; class Insecta; order Lepidoptera; family Crambidae; genus Crambus; species Crambus lathoniellus. The sequence goes on from OX453303.1 coordinate 27,142,487, forward strand.
TATTATACATGGTAATTGACATTAATGTAATAGGTTTTGTTTTTATGTAAATTATAAAACTGCCTATTAGATTTATTTTTCTGAGCCGGCCTTACTACTACTTACACACACACAGCTCTTTCTCTAAGGGCTCCAATCTAAGTATATCATGGTTTTTGAAGCATTCCTATGGATTTTTTATAATGCTTAGAAATAATATCTTTTAAAATGCCGGGACAGCTTTCAACTCTTTATCTAGTCCGATCTTGCATGGAATAGGTATTGCAGTCACCTTTGGGACGACTCAGCGAAGTGCCAACTAGTTGCACTGGACACGATCCAAAGCAGAGTTGAGAGGCTAATTGGCGACAAAAAACTGTTGAAGAGCAAGTTTCACATCCTAGCTCACCGCCGCAAAGTCGCCTGTCTGTCGGTGTTTTACAGACTATACTTTGCAGAGTGTGCTCAGGAGCTGCATGAGCTCGTACCGCCATCCCCTTTCTTCCATCGGACATCCAGACGCACAGCGGGCTACTACCCTTTCTTGGTTGACATTCCTAAATGTCGCACCAAGCGCTACTCAACATATTTTATACTAGCTTCCGCCCGCGACTTCGTCCGCGTGGATATTCGAGAAAATACTTAGGGGACCAATAACCAGGATAAAAAGTATTCTATGTTTTAAATTCATAAAAATCCGATCAGCCGTTTTTACGTGATTAGGCGGGTCCTCCCTCACCAAGTGAGCAGCCTCGTGCGAGGCCCGCCGCACGTGGCAAACGTTCTGCCTCGCGCGAGGTGCTTGGTGAGGGAGGACCCACCTAAGTAATCACGTTAAAAACGGCTGATCGGATTTTTATGAATTTAAAACATAGAATACTTTTTATCCTGGTTATTGGTCCCCTAAGTATTTTCTCGAATGTCCACACGGACGAAGTCGCGGGCGGAAGCTAGTAAATAGTAAATGTCTGTTTAAAATAAGGTTTAAGCTTCTAGCTTTAAAAATTACGTAATTTAGATACATACTTTCATCCCCTATTTTAACCCCTTACAGCCCTTTTTTCGCATTAAAAAGTGGCCTATGTCCTTTCTCAGGCTCTAGACTATCTCTGTACCAAAATTCATTCAAAGCGGTTTCGTAGTTTAGGCGTGATTGTGTAACACACAGACAGGCAGAGACGCATTTATAATATAAAAAAAATATAAAAAAATAAAAAAAAATTATAATATAAATTAAGGAATTTAAGGATTGCGCACAGCAAAGGAGTGGAACTCCCTCCCTGCGTCTGTATTCCAGAGTAGAGTAGGTACTTATAACCCGACCACCTTCAAAGCAAGGGTGAATAGGCACCTTCTGGGTTAGCTCGCTCCATCGTTGATCCTGTCTTGCGCCCATGGGCTTGATTGGGATCAAGAGCAAATCCATTCAAAGTAAAAAAGATGCCCTCTTATGAGGCGACAAAAGAATTTTTTTCCATTTCATTACTTACTTAGTTTATACTTACCTACCTCTGATAAATAAATACGCTACACTATTATTAGAACAGGTAAAATAGGATATTTTGGCGGCAAAATATGTTCATCAATGAAACTTTGTTTATAACTCTATCTTGGCACTAGAAATGAGGATCTGCCGAGTCCTACCCAAATTCAGGGGTACTAAGTACCTACCCCCTACCAGGGGATTGGGCATGAGGAAATATGGTGTGGTCTCATTCGATTCAGCGCAAAAAATTACATATAAAAAGACACCTCACTTGACTAAGTTTGTAAAACTTGCATTATTTATGTCTTCCCTGCCCATAGGTAGGGGCAGTAGCTCCGGTTTTGGCCACTGTACTGTACCAGTTTTGGCCACTTTTTGCTCTAAAAGTTTTCTAAACAACTTTTTGCCATTTTACTAAAGGCAATTAAAATAAGGTATTTTAGGGTAATAATAACAATCGTCAGAATTCCTTATATCATACGATGTTTTTCAATAAATTCCATTTTCTGTTTTAAAAATTGTTTTGTATGAAAATTTTAAGCAATTTGTTTTGGATGAAATACTTAATAAACCATTGTTTTTTACAATTAAATTGTTGTTTTGCAATTTATTGGTTTCTAACGTATTAGAAAATACTAGCTGTGCCCGCGACTTCGTCCGCGTGGAATAGTGACTTTCGGCAGCATTTTTAATTTTTAAGGCTAATAAGCTATTTTGTTTTTTTTATTTATTTAAGTATCCTACTTATCCTACTAATATTATAAATGTGAAAGTTTAGATGTTTGGATAGTTTAGATGTTTGTATGTTTGTTACTCAATCACGCCAAAACGGCTGAACGGATTTGGCTGAAATTTGGGACACAGATACTTTGTAGCCTGGAGAGGAACAAAGGCTACTTTTTATCCCGGAAAAATGTCACATTCGCGCGGGAAAAGGTCGGGAAGTCCACGCAGGCGAAGCCGCAGGCGGAAAGCTAGTTTAATATATATTAGTACAGCGCTATGAATGCTATGATACATATTAGCACATTAAAAATTTACATAACATAGCCTTCCGACCGCGGTTTCGCCCGCATGTACTACACTACGTTATCCCGAGGTAAAGTGATATTTTTAGTCTATGTCACTTTCTAGCTCCTAAACTACCTACATACTAAAAATCACGTCAATCCGTTGCTCCGTTTTGACGTGAAAGACGGACATAAAAACAAACACACTTTCCTATTAATAATATTCGAGATAGTATGTCACAAGAAAATACTTATTACGCTAAACAACTTCTCTTATGATGCTATATTTGTATCTCTTATAGTTTGGCTGGGCTGCTAGGGTTCCACATGAGGTGAACCAGACCTTCAAACTTTGTATGACAGTAGAAAATGCTCATCACGTTAAATAATTTTTCACCTCTCCAGCTCGAAAAGGGCGCTTTTGGCGCCTAAAAACTCGCAGCAAAATCGATTTTTGCTGCGAGCGTGAGGCAAAGTGCTTTTTTAATTTCTTACACCAACTTTTGAAATAATTAAGAAAAAAGAAATAGAGTGACAAGGATGAGACTTTTAAAATTAATATGTGCAAAAAGGATAGATAGATAGCTTTATGTCGATGGACATGAAATATAAAGCTTAAAAAATAAATACACGGTTACCAAAGTTCGAAATAAAGAGTATGGATGAAATGAGGTCGCATGCATTATATAAATATAAAATAAGAAAAATTAATGAATTCTAATAACAAATTATATAAATACGATTGTACTACTGTTGCTTTTTATTAAACACACAATATTTAAAATAAAAAATATGAAGTAAACATTATATCGCTTACTAATGAAAGATTGCTTAAACTGTGCTAATATCATGTTTGGTTTTCATAAAAATTACATGCAGTGCAGTTTTTGAACGCAATGCAAACAGTTACCTTCAACTTGCATAATTGCATCAATTTTACTCTTAATTTTTAATTTTGTAATTTTGATGTTTTCTTTATTGTTAAATGTTGCCTTCAATGTTGTTTTTCTGACCTGTAACACTTTTCTCGCTGGTAGAGGTGAAAAGTTGTATGTTTAACACGAGAGCAAAATTTTCTGATGTCTCGTGCCTTTAAATCACTCACTGTGCTCGGTAGTCTAAAATTGAATCACGAGCGTAGCGAGTGATTCAATTTTAGACTACTTCCCTAGTTCGTGATTTAAATTCAGCACTCGCAGCGAAAAATGATTTTGCTCTCTTGTATAACAAATAACTATTCCTTAAGCCGGTATTTTTATATCTCTCATAGATTGGCTGGACTGCTATGGTTCCACATCAGATATTATAGTCTCTACACACGTTCCTATCCGACCTCCGATTTGGTCTGCTCCCAGACCAAATCGGAACGTGTGTAGCGCAGATTTGGTCTGGGAGCAGACCAAATCGGCTGTCGGATCGGAACGTGTATAGATACTATTACGATCGTCAAAATAAATTATAGCCAAAGGGCGTTTGTGCACTACCACTGAATTTTACCGATCCGGAAAAAAACGGATGCTTGTATTTAATTAATTACTATTATAAATAATTAATTATTAAAATACAAGCATCCGTTTTTTTCCGGATCGGTAAAATTCAGTGTAGTGCACAAACGCCCTATATGTTGGCGAGGACCAATAGCCTATACAACAAAAAAAGTTTCATCAAAATCCGTTTCGTAGTTTTTGCCTCAAACGCGGACAACAGACAGATAAACAGACAAAAAATTCAAAACTATATTTTTGGTATCTGTTCCTTTAGACCCCTGGAGGTATTATTTTCTATTTCTTTTAAATGTACAGAATTGGATCGTTTACAGTTTTATTATAAGTATAGATTATTTTATTTATTTATTTAATATATATTAGTACAGTGGTATGATACAATATATTAACACATAACAAAATAATATCACATAGCCTTCCGCCCGCGGTTTGCCCGCGTGTACTAAACGACGTTATCCCAAGGGAAAGTGATATTTTTCCGAGATAAAAACTTATTTTAAGCTTACTTAAGTCACTCTCTAGCTCCTAAACTACCCGCACATACTAAAAAACACGTCAATTCGTTGCTCCGTTTTGACGTGAAAGACGGACATACAAACAAACATACTTTCACATTTATAATATTAGTATAGACTGTATGTCAAAAGAAAATACTTATAACGCTGAACAACTTCTCTTAAGATGCTATATTTGTATCTCTTATAGTTTAGCTGGGCTGCTAGGGTTCCACATCAGGCGTGCCAGACCTTCGATATTTTTCCGTCAATAGAAAATGTTTATTACGTGAAACAACTTTTCTTAAGACGCCATGTTTGTATCTCATATAGTTTATCCTGGCTGCTAGGGTTCCACATCAGGTGAACCAGACCTTCAAACTTTGTACGTCAATAGAAAGTGCCCATCACGTTTAAAAATTTTCCTGAAGACGGTATTTTTATATCTCTCATAGTTTGGCTGGACTGCTATGGTTCCACATCAGATATTACGATATTCAAAATAAATTATAGCCTATATGCTGGCGAGGGCTAATAGCTGTATAACAAAAAATGTTTCATCAAAATCCGTTCAGTAGTTTTTGTGTGAAACGCGGACAACAGACAGACAGACAGACAAAAAATTCAAAATCTATATTTTTGGTATCTGTTTCGTTTAAGAAGACCCCTGGTGGTATTTTTTTCTATTTATTTTCAATGTACAGAATTGGATCGTTTACAGTTTTATTATAAGTATATAGAGTATAGAAGACCCCTGGTGGTATTTTTTTCTATTTCTTTTCAATGTACAGAATTGGATCGTTTACAGTTTTATTATAAGTATAGATATAGATAGATTGATTTAACCTGGGTTTGGTTTTGATTTTTTGCTAGATTTATAAAAGTTTAACTATCAATAAGTGGCCAAAACCGGTACATTTGGCACCTCTCACACATTTTGTGAATTATACTAAAAACTATTTCACGTTTTTAAATTTGAAAAATGTAGATAAATTATCTGTAATTTAAGATATAATTTGTGTCTTAAATACCAAAGACAATTTATCCATAATCCTTGAAGTAGGTCCACAAAGGGTACCTCTGCCTACCTCCTGGGAGTTAGGGGGTTAATCGAACACAAAAATCTTGCCCATTCCACAGAATACTTAATAGTACAAGTGCCCATGCCCAAGTTTCCGCTTTTCAAGAGGGGGTTGGATTGGACCCCAAAATTTTGGTAGGACTCGGCGGATCCTTATTTCTATTGCCAAGATAAAGTAATAAACAAAGTTTCATTGATGTACATATTTTACCGCCAAACGGACATATATTTTTCCTGTACTATATCTATCTACCTACACTATACGCAGAAAGTACGTATACCGTCAAACGATAATTCGCCGTAGGGACCTCGGCAAGTTGCGTGCCATAAAAACAATGCTGAACCATCGCAGCGTGACAGTCTCGCCAGCCTTTACGGGCGCAACGCATGCCTCACCTGCCGCGCCGACTGTGAGCGCGCACTCGCGTATCGGAAAATAAAAAAATACATGTTCATCACACCTATCAAAAACATTGGCCAGAAATAATTAAAAAAAAAACAGTGAAAATAAAACATAGTGTTTGGAAAAGCGCGCGCGTTTCGACGTTTAGTTTTTTGTTTTCAATTTCCGAACTGTTGCAGTGAAAATGGGGTTGAAGCACGAAGATGACAAAAGGCCCAGCAAACTGGCCATCATGGATGAGGATGTTTCGGATACGCCACGTAAGTATTTTATATTTTCTACTAGACGAGAATGGTATATTTTATAAAAGCAATCGTAACTAAATTAGTGTTAAGATCTCGACTTAACTCATAATCATAACTCAATGTTATAGAAACACAAGGTTTTAATTAACGTTCTTATTCATTTACTTACATTGAAAAAAAATCATACCAAAGAGTTTTCTATAAAAAAAAGTCTAGACGAGACTTATCTTTTTCTTTCGTTGTAGCTTAGTAAGACAAACATCACCTGTAATCAACGTAAATAATTATACACCGTTGATGAGTACGTAGATTAAGAACAGTGTTTGTAGAAAGCATACATTTTGATCATATCTAGATTTAGGTACCCACATTTTATTTAACCACTCAACAGTAATTTTACTTTGGTAGAAGTCAATATATTTAGTTTTATATAGATTGCTGCAAGTAGATAAAAATAAGTAAATAACTTATTAAATTGAGATTTTAAATTATTTTTATGCATTCACAATGCAATTCTTTAAGTAGGTAGGTAAGTACAAGGAAAAATATGGGGGGTCCCGCCTGAAAGCTACTTAATCGTGGTTTTTTACTATCACATTTTTCCTAACTTATTAAACTTTATTTTTTCTGTAGTTATCCTTCACAATGACTAAGTTTTAATTCATTTAAGTATTAAAGTTTTTTCCAATAATTGAGAATCGCTCTTTATTTAATAGTTACACTTGTGAAACTAATCATGCGATGCGCTTTTTTACACCTTTTGAATAAACAAAAAACAATAGGATACTTACTCACCAACAGTAATCTTGAAACATCTAAACAACAAAATTACCTAAATATTTTATTGTTTGCCTTATTTTTATGAGACCATAGATTTACATTCTGCGTCCGCTCTCGGTCTTTTGCTAACCTTGCGTTCAAGTTAAACACCTAGTAACTAATTTGCAATATGTATTTATTTAAATATTAACCCCCTTACTAATAGTCGTGGTGTAAAGTTACACGAGGTGTAAACCATTTTGTTGCTGTCACTTATGTTGTCTAAAATGATGACAGGGACAACATTTAGATTTGCACACCACTACATTTACACCAGGGGTAAATAAACGTCATAATTCTTAGTTCGTCATTTGTTTTTCTATACTTTTATGAAAATTAAAACCTATTCTTTTGTAAGTGTTCTTATGGCCATTTATTAATGCGTGTTACTAAATGGAATTAGTTAAGGTTTTAATACTTTAATCTCGACAAATGTTACTTATAATATCGGTACCTACATTTTCCACTGAAAATACTACATAATTATAATATACAGTTTTATTGCATCGGTTATATGTGTAATCGAGTGCTGTGATATTCTTATAATGTTACTTAATTTTTTATGACACTTTTCATTACAGTGCAGTGCGATAAGGGCACAATATATGTTATTGCCAATAATATTCTTACATAAACTTTAAAGATTATATTTTATTTACATGTGGTTTAGCAACCTAAATAGGTTACAACATTTATTCATGTTTTAGCGATATTTTCAACTATTAATAAAAGTAGGCACCTACTAAGTGCAATTATTCAGTAGAATTCTTACTGCCCATTCCAAAACACGGAATTCGATGATTTTTATTTTCTCTATTCTATAGAAAAATTAACTTTAATATGACGTTTTCTTGAAAATTTAAATTCTCAGTGTAAACGCGATAGTTATGTAAGTACCTACATGCACATTTACAAACAAAAAAAAATAGATAGGTTTAAGAGTATTTTTATTAATCCGGTAGAATTCCCCGCGCTGAAAACCAACCAACCAAGGCTAAGTGTGGATGAGACATGAGAGTAGTGGATAAAAAAAATTAAAACTTTCTATCATCACAACACTACTATTGTATCTGTTGTTTACACAGTCTACATCTGCATAAGGTATTGGCAGAAATTATTACATAATATTATATTCAAGGCTAAAAATGTATGTATTGCAAATTGATATTTTTCGCTACATAATTCTGCGGTTTTCATAGTATTCGTATGATTGACAAAGTTATATTTGCGGTTATCGAAAATGTGTTATATCTCAAAAACTTGTAAAGCCTAGGTACTTGGCTGTGATAGTTTTCCTTTTAACTTCGTCATATGTACTACTATCGTGAATTTTTTCACGTACAACACTTGACTCTAACAAAATTTTGCACTTTAAAGCTTAATAATTCAGAAACAAATGCCTCAATCAAAAAACTGTCTTCACGAACCCACAACGTTATTGAAATTTCTATCCAACGATATCCCACACTATGGGGTAGGCAAGAAAAAAAAATTACATACCCACTTCACGTGTAGGAGAGGTAACCTAAAAAAAATATTTTTCAAGATTTTACTTTACCACTTTGTTGGCGTGGTAAATATGTATATTCATGCCAAATTACAGCTTTCTAGTTCTAAGAGTCTATGAGCTAGACTGGGGTCAGTCAGACGGACGGACGGACGGACGGACGGACGGACAGACGGACATGGCGAAGCTATAAGGGTTCCTTGTTGACTACGGAACCCTAAAAATCAGCTGTTCCGGATACATTTTGATTAAATATTTTTGCACTTTTGTATCGAACTGCTGTTTTTTTGCCGCGATTTCAGTTTTTGTCCCATAATAAAAGTTGTTTGTTTTCATGAGTAGAATAATCCCTGTATAATAGTAGGTACCCGCAGTAAAGCCCCTCTGTGATCTTTTCACAGACGAAGAAGCGGGCAGCTATTTTTTAATGTAAACTGATATTGGCTTTACATGAGAGTCATGAGGCAGAATGTAAACATAAAATATTATCTACTTACTTACTTGTTTTTTTCTTATAAATCTGTAGGTGGCTGAATTTCTGAAAATACTTTCTTATTTAAAATTCTTGTTTTAATTTTTTAATAAATACGATCATATTCAGTAGGTATACTTAACTTGTTTTTAGTACTTAAACTGACAATAAATTTTAATGCATGAAGCATTAAAATTATGTTTGGCCTTGAGCATACTTTTGTCTCGTCCGAAATAAAGGTGTTTTTGTGATGCACTGCAACTGCAACTCGGGCTAACCAATTTGGTATAAATTTTCGAGTTCCTCATAAATGCTACTCAATCGCGGCAAAACGGATGAACCGATCTAAATGAAATTTGGCACGGAGATTTTTCAATTGTATTACTTAGGCAAACGCTTGCCTTGTCCGCTATCTCGCCTGATGTTAAGCGATTAAAATATGTGATATAAAGGGTGTCTCAAAAGTACGTATAGGATTTGAATTTCGCGCTATTTCCGAAATATTCAAGATGGCGGGTTGAAATTTGACATACGTCATCTTGACAAATGTAAAATTAATCGTGTAGCGTTTCACAATAAAACAGCGCATAGAAGTTATACAAATATTTATCGAAAATTCACGATCAATTACAAACACTCGTCGAAAGGTCGAAAAATCTCGTAATTTCAAGAAGAGGTGATGTCAAATGGCCACCGAGATCTTGCCATCTGATGCCACTGGATTTCTTTCTTTGGGGCTACGTCAAAGATAAAGTCTACACCAACGATCCACAAAACATAGACAATATAGACAAAATATTCGCCGAGTTATTATTGGTGAAATAAGTAGCGAAATGTGTGAAATTAGCAGCGAAATGTGTGAAAAACTTGCACACAGCAAAAATGCCCGTGGCGGCCATTTAGCACATTCTATTCAGTTAAAATTGTACAAGTCTCTTCTTTAAAATAAAATAAAACTACGAAGAAATCCCAATCCATTCGCGTTGTATTGAGACAAATCATCCTATACAGCTACTTTTGGGACACCCGTTATTCGTGCATGTTTTCCAAGAAATGTTGATTACCAAAACAGCAGGTAAAAACTTAAATACCAGTCTTACGAAGAAGCAACGAAATTACTACATGACTTTTAGCTTTTCCAACAGTAAATTAATCGAAACAACATTTTCTAATTTAGGTAAGTATTGTACCTACTTAATAAAGTTAAAAGTTAAAATCTTCTACTAGCAGTTTTATTTTGGAATATTTAGTTTAGATTATTTTTTATTTCAACAAATCTTTGTTTCAAAATGTTCGTCTATACATAACAATTGTGGGAATGACTATTCATTACTGAAGTTACATAATCATCTTTGGTAGTAGGTATATTATGATGATGATGTGATGACACAAAAGACAAAAATTTTTTGTTTATATCGTAATATTCTCATGGTATATTCTGCGACAATAAACCAAGCGATATTGTTTAAATTTGTCATATCCCGTCTGTCGTTTCGTTTTAAAGATTGGTTCAAATCCTTGCGTCATGTTTCGTTTACCAAAAACGGGTTGTTGTTTTAGATGTAATCCTACTAATATTATAAATGTGAAAGTTTAGATGTTTGGATGTTTAGATGTTTGGATGTTTGTTACTCAATCACGCCAAAAAGGCTGAACGGATTTGGCTGAAATTTGGGACATAGATACTTTGTAACCTGGAGAGGAACATAGGCTACTTTTTATCCCGGAAAAGTGTCACATTCCCGCGGGATAACATCGTGTAGTCCACGCGGGCGAAGCCGTGGGCGGAAAGCTAGTAGCGTTATATTGGTTAACCCTTCCATTACAGTTTCTAAATGAAATTAACATGGCCTTAGATAATTGGTGTGATTGTAAGAAGTTATTTATTTATTTTATTTATTTACATGTACAAGGAAAGTCGCAAGTCTTACTTCTTACTAAAAACTGCGAAAGTTTGTTTGTATAGGTACTGTAAGTGTTTTTTACGGCGAAATGACTGAACGGATCTGGACGAATTTTGGCACAGAGACAGTCTCTAGAATGAACTCTAGAACTCTAGAATGGCAATAAAGCTACTTCTTACCCTTGATAAATTTTATACATTTCCTTTGGGAAAATATCGTGTAGTTCATGCGGGCAAAGCTGCGGATGGAAAGCTAGTCAAATAAATGAAATAAATAAATAATCTGTCGTACCTTTTTTATGGCGCATCATGCGATACCGCGTCTTTTGTTGTGCCCATCCGGTGTTTACCGCAACAAGTCAAGGAGTGAATGGCCGTTGTAAACATATGTACACTACATACACATAGTCTTACACTTTACTATTATAGGTTATTTGTATACAGGGTGGAAAAAAATTATGGGCCCGAGAGAAACTGCCTTAGATCCTTAGTTACTTCTCATTTTGTTAGTTAGCTCATTTTATTGAAAATAAATATTCTTTTATTTAATAAAAAAGAAACAGGACTGCAGTCAGTTCAGTTCCTGAAAACCAGCGTTTTGCTTACACAGGGCAAATGTTTCGCTGAGCCTTTTTGCATCGCTGTGACACACAACACAATCTACGCATTGTGTTAGATTCTGTATACCTAGTCTAAGCTAAATTTAATTTTTCACTGTGTGTTTTGTGTGTTTGTGATGCAAATAAACCTTTTCTTATCTTTTTTCTTATCAGTCAAAGATTTCTAAAAATACGATTTTCTAATGATTCGCCCAGGAATCGAACCGGCTAAAATTAGAAAAAAAAACAGCAACATGTTGTAGTTTTATCGCATCAATCGGTGAGGTTTACCTCAAATAATTTACCTCATTATTTTTAAAATATATTAAGGAGTTTTTGTTTCTTTTTAAAAATAAAGGATTAGTAAAATGAGCTAATAGTGCCCGTTTGCACTAAACTCGGGATGAGCTTGTCCTAGATAAGATACATCTTAGTTTAGGAACAGCCTAAAACAGCCGAGCTAAAATTTTTGTTTGCACTGACAGACTACGTCGTAACTTAGTCATCGCCTTGCTAAGAGAATGAATAAATTCAAATAATTATTGTTTATGGATTTTAAAACTGGCGAGGTAAAGTAGGTCACTGGATATTTTTTTGGTTGAAACTTCTCATTGATTCCTTCGTGAGTTAAAAGGAGACAAAAGCTAACGCGTTGTCTATTTTATTTGGTAAGGGTAATTCACCGAGAAAAGAAAAAGTCAACTGAGCTCAACTGTCAGGAAAAATATAGTAGTTTTTTTTAAATAAAGGATGAATGACGTATGTCACATGTGTTGTGTCTCTATCTAACAAACAAGAATACATACAAAAGCCACAAGCTTTTCTGTTCCGGTGACAGCCGTGACAGAGGAGTCACTTGCAAAACGAAATTAGCTATCAAAATGGACTGTCGTATGAAAACTGTTTTAGTTCCAAAGATAATCACCGGAACAGAAAAGCTTGTCGTACTACTCTTTGCTCACATATCCACAAACAATAACCACTGATATAGGTATTTCTTAAGCCTTATGTGCTCGATATTGGGCCCGTAAGTTAAGAATAGCCTAAAGTGCATTTAAGAATGTCCTAAGGTTAGTGCAAAGCAATTTTTTGTTAAGAATGTCTTTAGTTCGCTAGGAAAAGACTTAGGCGATTCTTAAGTTTAGTGCAAACGGGATTTAAGGCAGTTTTACTCCAGCGTCCATAAATTTGTTCCACCCTGTGTATAGTTTATAAATAGGTACGCCTATAGGTAAGTAGGTACTTAAAATACATCGTGTAGGTACTTATAATAGACCTTAGATTTTTCCCAACTAGGTTCGTATTCGCTCCAATTACGAAATAAAATTACTTATCGATATATCATTGTCAACAATCGATTCGATAAAGTTACGAAACGTCTGTCGTGTTGGTTATTCCATTATTTTTCAATACGTGAAAAATGCATGTCAAGGATGCCTCTAGAAAGTACATGTAAACAAATGACTGTGTACTGTCTTCGAATAGCACGTGTCGTGCGATCAAGTTCAAGCACATTATTGTTTGAGTTTTAAATAACAATTGCCCTAAATACCCGGTATGCAACTAGATAGTCAAGTGTTACGCTATTGTATTATGTTAAGTCATAGAGTGTGTAAGTATAGTTAATTGTTTAATTAGTGCGACAAACTTATCCGACACCTTAATAATTTTTGGAACTACTTACCTATATCTTTTTTCATACCGCTAACAGCCAACAGTCCATTTTGACAGCTAATTTTGTATTGCGATTAGTGCATCCACCATTGATGTCACCGGGGTCAGATAATATAAAATAAAATAAAAAAATAAAAAATGATTTATTTCTCACCACAAGCCAAAAGTAGTAATAAAGTTTATAAGTATTTACATTACTATACAAAATATAGTACCGTTGAGTACTAACTACTATTTCTACTAAATAGGTAACATTAGTTTTGGCTGTGGATCGCTGGTGCCTGTGTGGGTAATAGTACCCGTCATACAGGTCACCAGGTCTCCACCCCACGATTTGAGCTATACAATCTTCGATCAACAATAACACCTAGTTATACAATGCTTAAATTAATCTGAAATTTAAGTATTACAATTTATTTATTACAATTCGGAAGCGTTAAGGACTGTGGGAGATAATATGATGCTGGGTTGTGTATGAGGGTATGTGTCAGTGTTTGTGTGTGTAAGGGAGTGTGTCGGTCCATGCGTGTGTATGTATGTGTATGTGTGAGTAAGTGTGTGCGTGCATGTGTAGATTATTTTAGAACCACCAAGAGATTTTCAGTATCCGCGTATGAGAGTGCAAGAAGCCACTGATTGATAGTTAATTTTAGTTTATAACGATTAAGGGTAAAAATTGATAAAATCTTGTGGGCATTATTATATAAGTGAGGGCCACAGAAAACAAAAAACCTACTGCTAAAGGCTGTCCTTAATTTGGGGCATGGAGCAATGATGTGATTGCGACGGTTGCGAGAGGATTCTTGGGAGAAATGGACCAGGGAATGCTGTTTTATAATCGTTGCCTGTATGTACAACTGCCTAACTGTGAGTACTTGGCAGAATTCATAGAGTAAATTGGTGGGATATAGTCGAGGTTTGGAACAGCAGACCTTTAGTACCGCTCTTTGGGCGCGTTCACATTGTAAGAGATGCGTTTTAGCCGCTCCTCCCCAGGTAGTTATGCAATAACTTACGATTGATTGGCATAGTGCCAAATAGACAGTTTTTACAACATGTGCATCTGCTGATTGGCGAAGGAGTTTAAAGACGTGCATCAACTTACGCAGTCTGTTTGATAGTTTGATGATATGCGGTCGGAAAGACAATCTTGAGTCTAACACTATGCCAAGGTAAGTAATGGTTTCAACAGGTTCTAGGGGTTGATATTGGGATGCAGCATTGTCATCCGGCATGGATGATTCTGTAATTATTCGCAGCTGGTTAGGTAAGGCAGATGAGGCAGATGAGTGTCCTTTAATTGAGAAATTCAGAACTTTGGTTTTTGTCAAATTAAGAGCAAGACGATATGTGGCATTACAGGTAGGTACTAGACTAGAGTGTGTCAGATAACTCTGCGCCCGACTGGGGCGTTTTTGGCGCTAGTTATAGTACATTTTTTGGTCCTAAGGTTAAAGTAGTAGATTAGTATTCGGTTACGACCGCGCGCAGCGCAGACATATCTGGCGCGCATTCTACGACGTGCAAAGAATACTAATCAAAAATTTATTACCGGGTTCAAGCTATTTCGAAACTGAAAAAAGATTTGTTCTTTTCGGGATTTTACCTTATTTTTAAACTAGATCTTATCAGTGATTATTAGCCTTTTTGAGCTGAAGCCACGCAACCTAGCGTAACTTAATTAGGTATAGGTACTTACTTAGTTCAGGGTTATAGAGCGGATTTATTTAATCGAAACGGAAAAATAAGTAGTTATAGACAAGTAGGTACCTAGCCGTAGTGTAGATTTAAACGAGATAATCACAAATCTTACTTATCCATACAAATATTATATGTAAAATTGTGTTAGTTTGTTTGTCCGTCTTTCACGTCAAAACAAATGCAGCCGTGTCCAACGGCTTAACGTGCCTTCCGAAGCACAGAGGAGCTCGACATGAAAAGTTTTTGATCACCCATCCCGTGATCGACCATTGCGAAAGTTATTTAACCTCAACGATCGCAGGCCGAGGCACGCTAACTACTGCGCCACGGGCTCCTTGGATACTTTTAATTTTAAATTGATTGATAATAAAGTACCTAAGTACTTGTATTGCAAATCCATTTTCACTTAGCAGTTCGGTGGTGATCAGTGGCTTACCACAGCTAAGTCAATTTAGCACCTAGTTATGCGTTTAACGCGGGTAGCCTTGTAATTGAAGACTATTAGGTACTATAGGCCAGCCGCTCACTCGTGACTTTTGTCGCCGTGACTTTTTGTCATTGTCACCTACTGTCACCCACGGTGCGCTCACTTGAACAGTCACTGGGTAACAAAACGCGCTCATTCTTAAAATGGATTTCGTACAGACTGCTGTATGAAGTGCTCTTGAAATACGAAAAAGAAAAATGAAATGAAAATAGCGCTACTGGGCGCAACCTATATACACTGAAAGATTGTGTAAAGAAAAATTTAATACTCTACATTATTGTATTGAGATTTAAAGCTACTTATTAGGGCTCGTGGTTTTTTACTATCACATTTTTCCTACATTCTACATATATTCTAAACTACCTACGTCAGTATCCTTCAAATTCTTTGATTTTCTTCGTATGTCAATAAATAGTTTTAGTTTAGTCTCATTTGTGAAGACCTGAAAATGGCTTAATGTTTATATTTAGGCTTTTTAATGTATTAGGTTAAGCAGTTGGTCTTCCAATAAATAAATACATAACTTGCAGCATTTGGTTGGTCCTTTATAACGTTTCATTCAAGTCAAGACACAAGATTTCGCAGATGTATTCCAGTAGAAGAAAGTCTTGTGTTTTGTTTAGAGATATACTTAGATAATAATAGATTATTTGGAGGTAGTAGGTGTGTGTGTAAATAATTCATTTCATTTTGAAAAAAATAAAAGTTAGATTTGTATTGCAAATATGTATCCTAATATTTTGGTCAGCTACTAAAAGTGCAACACCAATTCCAAAATCCACCAGCCGCGACACTGGTGACATAAAGTTTCAAAATGTGCTAATCTGCCTCCTTCCCTCACCTAACCTATTAAAAATTGATAATAATTAAGGCTAATTTATTGGATATGGTTTGCCTTACAGTAAGGCAAGCAATAACTACTTAATTACCTATCGGCTTTTTCTTTTTGTTCTTGTGTGAGGATTGATCGGAAATAAGTGTATATAATTTAGTTCCACAATCTTGTTTTTAAATAAGCATCCTAGTATTTCTTTATTTATTTTATTTCGTATAATGCTGGTCTCTTCTCTATCACCTCTATTAGCAATTCGTTGTCAATGTCTTCGTCTTGTGGAAAAGCCGCCATCGTAATGCTAGAAATCAAAGCCGCACACACACGTCTAATTCGTATGTGTCCGCCGCCCGAGTGACAAAAAGTCGCCGTGTGAGCGCACTTCCATAGTAATGTACAGGTCAAGCGAAAGTCACGTCGCCTGCTGCTAGGAACTATTTGTCACGTCAACATAATCAGCGCACTCCCATATATCTTCTTAGCACACGACTGGGCAACTAAAAGTCACGCTGACAAAAGTCACTAGTGAGCGGCTGGTCTTAGTGTGTTCCATTGTACTGTCCGTCGTGGCTCTGTAATCATTGCAGGACGGAAGATTACGAAAGGAAGGAAGGTGTTTCCTTGTACGACAAACCATAAACTAATAAACAAGGAAATATATAGAATTATAAGTTTGTTTCAGGTTCTGGTGGACAATTTTATATATTTACGCTTTAGTACTTAGATTTGAATAGTTTCAAAATAAGACTACTTATCAGAGAAAAAAATCTTTCTGTGTTCTGTGAGACTAACGTTTTTTAATAGATTAGACCAGTGTGCACGATGGGTCTAAATTTTAGATACTTTTAGACTCTAAAAGTATTTATAAATAACGTGTTCCGTAAAGTAATAGGGTGAAAATCATTTAAAATGACCATTGTGACAAAAATGAAACAAAAATGATACCGTAACAAAAAGGAAACCCGTAACAAAAAATAACAAAGATGAAATATTAGGGTCTTTTCACAAGTCACATAAAACGGATTTATTATTTCCAGGAACAATAAAAAGCATTATTTTTATTAAAAAAACACTTATAATAACAAAAAAAAATATTCATGAACGCAAAGGATTCATTCATTGGTAGCTGGTTGGTAAAATCAACGTCAATGACACTTAAACTCTGTCACAGAATAGATATAAGTACTACCAGTCACGATCAATAATATGTAAACAAAAAACATTTATGGGCATTCTGTTCTTTCAGCCTCTGTCTACAAGGACGCTGTCGTTCGGCTGCTGACATCGGCTTTCTAAAAAGAAATATAGAGAAATATTGCATTGTGAATGCAAAAAAAGTAAAAATTTAAATAAGAAAAATATTGTTAGTAAAAACAAAATGGACAAATAACCAAACAGCACAATAACAGCATGGATACTACGTAATTAAAGTCTGGAAATACATAAAAACACAGATTAAACACATAACCCTCATTTTGGACATCACCGTGGTTGGGTACAAAAAATCAGTCTTGTGAATGCGGCTTTTGTTCATTTTTGTTATATCATTTTTGTTACGTGAGAAAAAAACGTACCGACCCATAACAAAAATGAACAAACTTACTACTTGGAATAGAATCGAAAATATTTTAAACCAAATAAAAACGTCATGAGTGAAAGCTGTTTGCATTTCAATAAAGATCGAAAACAAACCGTTTAAATGAATCGATTAAATATATAAGTATTTTCATACCTGCATATTTTGGTAGAGACAACAAAAATGATGAATCAAAATTGTAATTTTCGCTCGGAGACAGAAAACCACGCGTTCACTCACTTTTTCATGCGATGACAAAATGACCGACACATAATCACTTCTGGCATCTGATTGGCTCCTTAGAGAGCAAGTGTTGCCCTTTGGTAAACAACAAATAATACTAAATAAGATCGTTAGAAAAATGAATAACGAAAATGAACACATCATTGGACATTTATTTGAGAACAAAAATTTATTTATAGAAATAAGAAAATAAAATAGTTTAACCCGATATCAGCGACAAATCATATGTCGTAAACAAAAAATAATCATTTGTTTGAATACTGTTTTTATTGTATTTATTTAGGTGTACTTTGTAACGCTAGTCACGAAGAGGACAAATTATTTTGTACTAGCCTTCCGCCCGCGGCTTCGCCCGCGTGTACTACACGACGTTATCCCGCGGGAAGATGATATTTTTCAGGAACAAAAAGTAGCCTATGTCCTTTCGCAGGCTCTAGACTATCTCTGTACCAAAATTCATTCAAATCGGTTCAGTAGTTTAGGTGTGATTGTGTAACACACAGACAGACAGAGACGCATTTATAATATAAAAGTAAGGATGGAGAAAATCCGGTCTCGGAGCGAATATAGGAGTATATTTATTAAATACTGATAAGGTACATTAAAATTTATATATACTTATTTAGGTAATGTTTCATTCTACTAACGTGAGTACTCATTGCTTTATTTAAAAGAATATTTTGTGAAATATCGCGCGTGGACAAGTTTTGATGTCAAAATGGTCATTTTAAATGATTTTCACCCAATATTAGTATAATCCGTGTTAAATAATATGTTTTAAGTTAACAGAAAAGAATTTTGTTGTCAAAGTCATCGCACAAGCATATTCAATTTTAAACTAAAGTTAATTATTTTTTTATGAAATTGGAACTAGGTACTTACCATAAAGTTAATATACCTATAGGTAAGTATATTAAACTATACTTATATAAATAAATCAATTTGTATTAGGTACATTTAAAAAAGCCTAGACGCACCGCATTTTGTACAGATTCATTAAATAAGACGTAAGTAAACATTTTTATTAATAAAAAATGTGTAAAAGGCCAATAGTAACTAAGTTATGAAATGAGGTTGTTTTCGTCTGCAGAATTTAATTTATAGAAGCCCTTGACATCACATTCTTTGAAACAGGTAGGTATGTCTGTTGCATAAAGCAATCAAAACTATAGCAGTATGTATCTTTTTTATCATTATACGTAAATCAAAACAATAATGTTTTATTCATCGACATCAAAGTTGCTATTACGTTAATTTCAAGTTTTTCAAGACAATGTTACTATTCAAGACGAATACATTAAAGCATTTAGGAATATCATTAGTGAGCCTAATAAAAATATAAAAATACCCAAGTGAACCCCATTTCTCGTAGAAGAGCCATCATTACTGTCATAGTATTATGATAACACAGCCATATTCGGCTATATTGAAACATCGTCGACACACCATTGAGATAAGATTACTGGAAATAGGGCTCGGCTGACTAGCAACTTTGACCGCCATAATATCTTTAGTACTACCCTTAAGCAACGGATAAATATAGTTAAGAAACTATTGCAATTTGTTTAAAAAAGGGTTGTATTAAATTGGCATTTTAATCTAAATATTCATCTACTTCTTACCTCCAAGATCTTCTTGTTAACAGGTACTTTTATTACCTTGTTAAAGAGTTGGCTGTTATCAAATGCAAAATGATTCCGAACCCGTGATCACTGTGCAGAAATACATTCCCACTTCTGTACCATACAGAAGCGTAAAGAAATATTTTCAGTGTTGAACCACTCACTATACTTCGACTGTGGCATCTAACGTAATTAGAGTCAGTTAAATCTTGTACTCGGCTGAGCAATGCGGCACGTTTCATTGCGCATATAATTGCAATTACTTTGCATTTTGTTGGATTGTTAGATGTCCTATTCATTTAAAACTTTTTTTCTTTTGCCACCCATTCGTCTTACCACGGCAATTCTGCCGCGTCAATTTAAGAAAAAAATATAAACAAAGAGGCTTAAGTATCTCTAGCTTTTTCTTTGATTATTTTTTTTCGATGTGGCAAAAAATGTATAGGAACTGCGAAATTTTCGTTTGTCGGTAAGTTTCAAGAAGGTTTGTTCTTAGTATTTTATTTATTTGGCACTTAGCCAAATGTGATGATATCCCTTACTTTTCTTATCGTAGTACCTACCTACCATACCATTAAAAGTACCATACCGTGCCAGTTAAAAGGAAATAATATAAAAAGGAGAATTTATTTATATAGGTAGGTAAAATGCACCGATGATGCATTCATAGAATGGCTGAATGATGGTATAGGTACCTACTTGTACTCGTTCATATAAATAACACTATTATTTTTCTTAATGTATGTTTTTATGTTAATATAAATTCAATATTATTCATGGTTTCAAACTTATGTCACTCGCGTAATATTTTATGAGCTAATATTTTATAACCTACCTACACATACACAATTTAATTTCTTTTGCACGTGTTTCGTTGTTTCATGCGGTCGTTAAATAAATCAAGAGTTGAAATTTGCTTGTCATTCATTATTTTCTTAAATTTAACCTGTATAGTCCCACATTCCTGTCTGTTCCGGTGACAGCCGCGACGAAGGAGCCATTTGCAATACAAAATTAGCGGTGAAAATAGACTGTCGTATGAAAAATGTTTTAGTTCCAAAGATTATCACCGGAAAAGATATCCTCGTCGCACTATTATACATTCCGCTGTCAGGAACGATTCCGACGGTTTGTGAAATAGGGGGCTTGTGTGATGAAAACTTAGTGCTACCCCCTTGAGATTTCTTGTTAAATATTCTTTCTTTTTAAATAAAGGTTCTGACTGACTTACGAATCATCATCATCATTTCAGCCGTACGACGCCCACTGCTGGGCATAGGCCTCCCCCAAGGATCTCCAAAACGATCGGTCCTGCGCTGCCCGCATCCAGCGGCTTCCCGCGACCTTGACCAGATCGTCGGTCCACCTTGTAGGGGGCCTGCCCACGGAACGTCGTCCGGTTCGCGGTCGCCATTCGAGAACCTTTCCGCCCCAACGGCCATCGGTTCTCCGCGCTATGTGTCCCGCCCACTGCCACTTCAACTGAGCAATCCTTCGAGCGATGTCGGTCGTTTTAGTTCTCCTGCGGATCTCATCATTTCTGATTCGATCGAGCAGGGAAATACCAAGCATCGCTCTCTCCATTGCTCGCTGGGTAACCTTGAGCCTTCTTATGAGACCCATAGTAAAAGACCACGTCTCGCTTCCATAAGTCATAACTGGCAACACACACTGGTCAAAGACCTTAGTCTTGAGACATTGAGGAATTTTGGACGCAAATGTATGCCGGAGCTTCCCAAACGTTGCCCATCCGAGCTGGATTCGACGAGAGATTTCTTTCTCGATGTTGGCCTTACCTAATTGGATTGTCTGTCCTAGGTAGACATAGTGGTCAACAACTTCGAGTGTAATGTTCCCAACATTAACTGGAGCGGATGCAACATGGGCATTGGACATGATTTTTGTCTTATCCATGTTCATCTTCAAACCCACTCTTTGGGAAGCATTGCTGAGATCTTCGAGCATTGTGTTCAGGTCTTCCAAGGTCTCAGCCATGAGAACTACATCATCGGCAAACCGCAGGTGTGTTACGTACTCGCCATTGATGTTAATGCCGAATCCTTTCCAGTCCAGTAGCTTAAAAACATCCTCCAACGCAGCTGTGAACAGTTTCGGAGAAATGACGTCTCCCTGTCTCACACCTCGCTGTAGTTGGATAGGATTAGAGCTCTGGTTCTGTAATCGGACCGACATGGTGGCGTTTTGGTATAAGTACCTCAGCACCTCGATGTACCTGTAGTCTATTTGGCACCACTGGAGAGACTGTAGAAGACTAGAAGACTAGACTTACGAATAATATAATACAATGAGATTTTACCATTCTACGTTTCTAGTTGGCGATAGAAGTTATATAAGTAACAGTAAGTTTATTGAGATATTGAGAAATCAGTTCGATGATTATGATCTATCCGACACTGTTTTTAATATTTGTGAAAGGAGATTTGCCTTTTAAAGATTAAGAAAAAGATAAGGAAAGTAGATTACGAGACTTGTATTGGTTCAAATAACATAATACACGGTACGTTACATAATTTTTCATTAATTTTGTTTCTAGGTAGGTACCTACTTACCTATACGCCGCGCTCAGAAACAATATCAGATTTACATCACAAGTAACTAGGTATATAAATAAAAATGAATGTTGCTAAGCGCAAAACTCGAGAACGGCTGGAACAATTCGGCAAATTATTTTTCATATTATGTTCCTAGAGGTACTCGGTAGGTTTTTCTGGAGAGAAAAAACTGCGTGGTGTATTTTTTATTACAATGCGGAAAAGTTTTTTAGTTTGTTATAAAATGTTATTTTTTTTTCTATCCACTCTTCACACGCATGTAGTCAGGGTTCGTGATCATAGCAATTTACAAGCGACACAATGCTCAACTAACAGATAACATCAACACACATTTTTGCACTTCATTTTGTATATTTGCATTCTTAATTTTATATTTTTGCAATTTTTTTTTACTACCTACCAATCCGTATTGAGCCCGCGTAGTGGGTAGTGGGTCATGGCCCAATGTCCTTATCCATCAAAAAGGTCAGCTTATGCCACAGCAGTGGGGACATTAAAAAGATTGGTGATGACATTTTTTACGACATTAAATTAATTTTAGGCATTTATTTACGATGCGATCATCTAGGTAGAGGAAAATTGAGCAGACACAAGCTCTTACACAAGCCTGTTGTGTCAAATGTATGAAATTAGAGCTCAGCTCTGCTTCTGATGTGGAAACGCAGTCTTAATCTCTTGGATTTCCTACCTTCTATCCCAATGCCATGAGCTTTCGTAAAAAGTTTCAATCACAAAACAAAAGATGTCAGAAGTAGTTAGTGGGAGGGGCGAGCGTGGAGAACTCTTTGCTCTAAACAGCAAACCCTCCATACATTATCATCATCATCATCATCATCATAGCCAAACGATGCCCACTGCTAGGCAAAGGCCTCCCCACAAAGAACAGAGAATCTCCACAACGATCGGTCCTACGCTGCCCGCATCCATCGGCTTCCCGCGACCTTGACCAGATCGTCGGTCCACCTTGTAGGGGACCTGCCCACGGAAAGTAGTCCGGTGCGCGGTCGCCATTCGAGAACCTTTCCGCCCCAACGCGCGGCCATCGCCGGTTCTCCGCGCTATGTGTCCTGCCCACTGCCACTTCAACTGAGCAAGCAATCCAGCACTATCAATTGTTTTGTTTAGTTCTTCTGGGAATCTCATTATTTCTGATTCAATCGCCCATACATAACCTTTGTACAATTTTGATTTTTTTTAGGTTGTCATGGCAACAGTGTTATTGTTGGTTTAGTTAGGATAAATAAAAAAAACATTAACTTACGGTCGCTCGCTAGTATTAATATAAACTACAAACGTGCCTTTGTTTGCATTTTCTCTACGAGTTTCACAAACTTTTACTTTTCTTAGTGAAAATGGTAAATACATAAATATTTTATAGTAAGCATAAGATTTTCTTCTCGTATTGAGGTCGCTAAAACGCATCTAAAAATAATGAGGTATTCTACAGTTTACTACTAAAGATACACAGTTTCTACAGTTTACTGCAAAAGATTCTTAATCTACATTAAGGCGCTACTCGGAAAAATATGGACTTTTTGATATAAAAGTATAGGACGGTTAGC
The DNA here is from genome assembly GCA_949710035.1 of Crambus lathoniellus. NCBI lineage: Eukaryota > Metazoa > Arthropoda > Insecta > Lepidoptera > Crambidae > Crambus > Crambus lathoniellus. Next base: position 27,166,260 of record OX453303.1, read on the forward strand.
GTTGTTATAAATCTGGTAATAAGATATATATTTCTTCATACCTTTATCTAGAATCGTATAGTTTCTGAAACACGATTTTATGATTTTGGCTCGACACTTTTTATTTTTGAAAATACCTCAAAAAAATAAGAAATATCAAGATTATTCTTAAATGGGGATACATATACTATTAAAAATTGATTTAATTAGTCGACACCAATAATATTTAGGATCGTATAGAAGCATTTTTAAAAAATCGCTATAGTTTTTGAATACGAAGTGATTTTGTGTTTTTTTGCGTAATCGGCAAAATCGGTCTCGCTTCCGCGCGCGTCTTTATCTCATTGCTATCTCGCTTTAGCATATTTTTTCCGAGTATCGCCTTAAGAATCTTTTACGTTTCAGGTATTTCCATAAATTTTCTGAAAATTCTGCATGTGTTGCGCAGCGGCGCGCGGCGGCAGAATGCGGCTTTTTGCAATTTTATTTGCTCTTTCTGTCGGATTATTTATTACTAGGTTGACATTATATTTAAATCCTTTTTTTTATTTAAAAACATTGTTTTGTCTACGTCATACAAAGGTAATTTTGAATTAGAGCATAAAAGACAAAACAATGTTCACTTACACTAATCATATTTGATTGCATGTTTGAGGTTATCTATGAAACTTCTAAAGATTTTGGTAGTTAATCCTAAGGGAAAATTTTATTCCTAAAGTCCCAAGAGAAGAAGAGCATTTAATTCGAGTCCCATCGGAGCAGCTAGTTGTGAGACAGGTCGACTCATTTAAATTTTTTCAGTAGGTAATAAAAATTGCATTGTGAGTGCAAAAATAGTAGATTGTATTACAAGGGAGCAAAATAACATATTTACGGCGAGGGCGCTATTTTGAATCCAGAGCGCAGTGAAGGATTCTAGAGTAGAATCCCGAGCACAGCGAAGGATTCTAAAGTAGAATCCTGAACGCAGCGAGGGATTCAATATACGTCGCCCGAGATGAAAATAATTTTGCGGCCGAGTAATACACTCTACTTTTCATTTCGAATATAAGGAAAGTAAATACACTCTGCTTTTCATCCCCCTCTATAAGAAAAGCAATAAAGACAACTAAAACTATCTAGAAAAATAAAAGAAAGGTGGCGGGGGGCTTCGCTTTCTGTTTTTTCTATAATAGTAATAAAAAAAAATTTAAGTTTCGAAATAAGAAAAAAAAATTATTGAACAAAAAAAAATTTTTTGAATAAAAATTTTTTTTTTATATCTCTATCGGATGCCTCCTAACTATCTCCGGATTACCATAGGTGGTTGAAAATTTTGATAGATTTTAGCTACCTACGCTACGAGACGCACCGTTTTTGAGATATTCTCGTTTTTATAAAAAAAAAAAAATTTTGCAAGTCCCGTTCCCCATACAAAATTAGTTGAAAACTTTTTCATTGCCGATGAGGTAACTCTATGGTTGACTGTAACCAAATTCAGTTCTATTCTTAAAATTCATTTCCACCCTAGGGTCCAACGGATAGTTTTGGACCCGCTGCTCAGTTTAAATATACATCACTTTCCGAATCTGAGAGATGAAAATAGTATATTTCATTACAAGTGCGGAAAGCCTATCATTGCAAAGAGTTCCGACAAATGTCTACCCGAGCCGAGGCGCAGCCGAAGGTGAGGGTTGACAGTCGGAACAAGTTGCAATGACGGTTCCGCACGTGTACTGAACAACTATTTTTAATACAGTTGCGAAAAAATGAAGCAATTCAATAAAATAATAAAACACAATAAACTCAACTAACTAATCGTAAAAGAATATAAGCAGAGACTTTTTTTTTGTTTTCTTCACCCATTCTGGGTTGGCAAAGGAAACTATGATCATACAGCCAAGGCTTCAGTAGATTTTTTTTATTGATATGAAATGAAAATAAAATTAAATGAGATGAAATTAAATGAAACCTAACAAAAGCAATCCGAATGCTACAGGAGCGCCTTTCCTTATTTCTCTCTTTTACCACATCGTTTTCCATTAAAGCCACATTATTGCACTAATTCCACCATACTAAGTACACTACCACAATAAAAACCAGAAAAAACTAATTTAGAAAATTAAGAAATAAGGTCCCTCATTTTCTTTTCACTTGCGCAAACTCCTATTTAAGCAGATACTATGGTAAATAGTGCACGTCATACCATATTTAGTAATCTGTGGTCATACAGCCAATTTTATATATTTTTTATATTCATAAATTTAATTTGGCCGATACTAATATTAATTTAATGTATAATTAAAATTAAGTACTTTTAAATCTGATATTGAAACAAATTAGTAGCTTCTTTTTTAGAAATATTTTCATGAATCATAAAAACTTCTATGAATTTTATTTTAGTTAAAACTTCGTGGTTGGTTTTTTCTTTTTAATAGACAATATTTTGACAGTTGGGAAAGAAAACGCACGAGTTCGGGAAAGGTAAAGAAAAAGTTCTAGTGTGTAATAGCCCACATCCCGAACGCTATACGTCCCTGCAATACGCCACTTTTTGAGCAACTGTATTAAAAAATATAATTTGAAACAGTGATATCTTTGAGTGTCAGAGTCATAAAGTTTCTGATCTGACAGATGAAGGCTAGCCACTGGCTTCTGATTGTAGAAGATAGCGTTATCAGGTACAATGTTTGACAAGATGAGGTTTTGATATTGACAAGTGTATGAGCGTTTATCAATCTTAAAATTACTTTAACTTTTTTTGCATTCACAATGCAAGTTTTGTTATTGAAAATGAAGTACTTATTAGAAAAAAACGACTCGTCTCACATATACCTAACTCCGGTGTGGGACTCGACCCTTTCACGAGTCCCATTTTTTCGAGTTCCATTTTCGAGTGCCATCGGAGCTAGTTGTGAGACGGGTCGTTTTTTTTCTAATAGGTACTTCATTTTCAATAGTTTATCAATGTTGTTTGAACTTAGCGCTTGAATTTAAATCTGTATGTACTGAATTTGTATGTCATCATCATCATCATCAGCCACTTCATGTCCCCACTGCGCCTTCCTTACTGATGGATAAAGAGAATGGGCCATAATGACTCACCTCACGGGCCCAATGCGGATTGGGTCAGGGCCGACGGTTTAACGCGCCTACCGAAGCACGGAGGAGCTCGAGATAATCATTTGTTTGGTAACCCATCCTATTATTGACCATTGCGAATGTTGCTTAACCATAACGATCGCAGGCTAAGCGCGTTAACCTCTGCGCCTGCGTCACGAGCACGCCTCGTTTGTAGTTCTATTGTTGTATAATTTATTTTTATTTAAAATAAAGCGCGTTAACCTAAGTAATCACTATAAGATACTTGGTTAGATCAACATATTAACAACTTTCGAAAACAAAATTGCAAGCAGCCCCATAAGGAAAATTGGCGTTTTCCTCAAGCCTTATTTGATTACACTGACCTTAATTTTACTTACTAAGCGAATGCTAACACTAATTAAATTAAGTATAAGCTAAGTATTTCTTAACATTTGCAAAACAAAATCTCAAAGTAAAAGACTTTGTAACAGAATATTCATATTCATGTAAAAAGGTATATTCACCTGAATTGCAAAGGGTGGGTATTATTATGGTCCAGGCGAAATAAATAAGAAATAAGTTAAGCAGACTGTATCATGTGGCATATCAAATTAAAAGTCTTGTTTGTAAGAATTTCAAACACAATATGTAAAATCTTTTAAGTAGAAATACAGTAGTCTTTTAAGTAACTACTAATTACAGGATCAGGAGAATGGGCCATGACATGACCATGATGACTCACCTCACGGGCCCAATGCGTATTGGGTCAGGACCAACGGTTTAACGCGCCTACCGAAGCTTTGGTCACCTATCCTATGGGCGTTTGTGCACTACCACTGAATTTTACCGATCCGGAAAAAACCGGATGCTTGTATTTAATTAATTACTAATATAAATGATTAATTATTAAAATACAAGCATCCGTTTTTTTCCGGATCGGTAAAATTCAGTGTAGTGCACAAACGCCCTATGGGTGATCAAACAAAAATGATCCTATTAACCATACATAACGATCGCAATTCGCGGGCCAAGCGCGTTAGCCTCTGCGCCTGCGTCACGCGACCGTCGTTTGTTGTTCTATTGTTATTTAATTCATTTTTATTTAAAGTAAAGCGCGTTAAACTAAGTAATCATTATTGTTACAATTCTGTATTGCGAATAGGTATAAAGTATGTATTATAAAATAATAATCTAGTTAGACTTGTAAAGAGGGTTATAGTTTACTTATTAGGGCTGAACCAAACCAGTTGTAGTATCTTCAACTAATAAAAGGCCGCATATTACGAGTATGTAAATAAGTTACTTGGCAACTTTCGGAAACAAAATCGCAAGCAGTCCCATAAGGAAAATTGGCGTTTTCCTCAAGTAATATTTGATTACACGACTTAAATTTTACTTACTGGGCGTATGCTATGCTAACACTGCAATAAACAGGGGGCCAAGCCTGCTAACGTTAAGTCATAATCGTGTCTCAATCGTGTTTCAATTGTAGTTCAATTGTAGTGCTTTTTTACACACTAGTTACAAGAAATGTGTACTTTTTTCACAATACTGATGGTCACACCACACACTACATTCACATCACATCATACTGTCATAATTCTTGTAACTAGTGTGTAAGAAAGCACTGCAATTGAACTACAATTGAAACACGATTGAGACACTATTATGACTTAACGTTAGCAGGCTTGGCCCCCTGGTATCATTATCATTCACCTAGTGGACTGCAAAAGGTTTGGTATTAGTGTCCACGCGAAACAATAAAAAAGTTAAGCAGATTAAGTATCATACGTGCCATATTAGAGAAAGGTCTTGTTGTTGTGGGAATTTCAAAATAAAGTAGTCTTTCTTGAGTGAACATTTTATTATTATAATTTTTTATCCACAACGGGGTAGCACTTTAGCCCTCATCACACCTGATGTTATATGTAGTGATAAGGCTGAAAGTAGAAGCGCACTACTAACGGAATCCTCAACCACTGAGGAACTGGCTATCTTTTCTCTAACTGCCGCAATACAATAATGCTGAAAACATCAATTATTATCAGGTGGACTAAGTAAGTCATAACACCAACCAAACGTATACAATATTATGTACCCCCACTGGGAATTAAACCCGGGACCTCTGGGTGTGAAATCTGTGGTGTGGACCATTAGACTACAGAGGCGGTAAAAAAAGATAAGAAATATAAAAGAGGTAGGTATACCTAGTTTGGTAAATCGAGTGAGATAAATAAACACTTATTTCTTTTACCATAAAAGATAAGGGTAAAACCCCAACTGCCAGTACATGAAGTGTTGCCAAAGCCTCAAGGATGATGATATCATGTGCGAAGAGTATTTTCCTTTTACAGTCTTTGATGCATTCAGACCACGACTCAGACAGGGTACTTTGCTTCCTAGTTGAATGTCTCACAATACGGATTAACGTGTCATAACTAAAAAGCCGCTGAGGAAACAGAAGTTGCAAACGCAAAAATAGGACGGGAGTAACCTATATTAAAGTTTTAAATTATATTTTATACCTGAAATAGGCCACCATCACCCAGTTATAAAATAAGAGCTCTGTAGTTGAAGAATGTAAAGAGAATGCCACGATTTCACTTCAGACTAATGAACGGATACTTATATAGGTATTTCACTAGTTTATTATCTCGATTTGAAACTAGTATTTATGTTAGATTAGACATCTATGATGATCTAGAAGGAAAGAAAGTGTCGAGCGGTTTTATTAAAACTCTTAGCTAAGGAGGGTTATTTATTGGGTTGTATTGTAACTGATTACCAATCTTACCATACCTTCAGAAATATTAAGTAAGATCTAAAATACTGAACGTCAGTACTATTATATATTCTGTGATACTGACATGCATACCTACTTACTTTACTAATAAAAACTACGTTTGATGTCAACTCAATATTTCTGGTGCCAACTTAGTATTTCCACAGAATAATATTTGTAGGTATTTCTTTGAGGCTTGATTTATTATTATCAATCAATCAATCTCCGACTCAAATTTGTCACATTTGGTGAACAATGGACAGCACAATAACAGGAGGCCAAGTCTGCTAACGTTAAGTCACAATCGTGTCTCAATCGTGTTTCAATTGTCGTTCAGTTGTAGTGCTTTTTTAAACACTAGTTACAAGAATTATGACAGTATGATGTGATGTGAATGTAGTGTGTGGTGTGACAATCCATAGTATTGTGAAAAAAGTACAGAATTCTTGTGACTAGTATGTAAAAAAGCTCTACAACTGAACTACAATTGAAACACGATTGAGACACGATTGTGACTTAAGGCGATACTCGGAAAAATTATGCTAAAGCGAGATAGCAATGAGAAAACGACGCGCGCGGGAGCGAGACCGATTTTGCCGATTACGCAAAAAAAAACACAAAATCACTTCGTTTTCAAAAACTATAGCGATTTTTAAAAAATGCTTCTATACGATCCTTAATATTATTGATGTCCACTAATTAAACCAATTTTTAATAGTATATGTATCACCATTTAAGAATAACCTTGATATTTTTATATAGAGGTATTTTCGAAAATAAAAAGTGTCGAGCCAAAATCATAAAATCGTGTTTCTGAAACTATACGATTCTAGATAAAGGCACAGATAATATAATACTGTAAGTATCCGATTCGGTCAATGAACTTAAGGGTTAAAGTTTTATTAAATTGTTATTTTAGTTTCAGTCCAGTCTAGACTGAAATATTATTTTATTTATGTGTATAGTGTCAAAAACTTAGTTGAATGACCTTCAGATTTGCGTGTTTGTACATACTTAATAAATGAGTAACACATTGTACCACATTAATCTCATAAATCTCATTAGTATTTGCCGTGTCAGCGACAGACTAGAAATAGCACTCCTCCTTTTAGTACCTAAGTGTTTCATTCGTCGAGGAAGGGGGTGCAGTAGGCTTAGCGTAGCACGATCAAATTTTTCGATTCTTTTCAGAATGCTTAAGCTTTTTTCTGTTCTGTGACGTAGAGTGCGCGTCAATATAGAGGAGATACGCCTTCAAGTCAGATGTAGCTTGTAGAACTTTCTAACTTTTGCTTGTCAAACTCGTCTGTATCGAAACAAAAATGTGCATCGAACGGCGCCTGAAAAAAACCTAATGCCTAATGCAGCCTTTGAAGTTTCTCCTGTACTTACAACTATTTCTGTTTAATTTTCGGGTTGAAGAGGGAGGTACAATTTTTATGGAACATTTTGTCAATTTGAATATTGTAATTTACGTAAAACAGCGGTTATAATATAACAGCTAAGTATTACTTATGTGTTCAACATCTCTGTAGTTTATTTTTTCGTCATAATGAAACCTGTTACTGTTCAAACTATATTTAGCCTTCGTTTGTTATTTGCTATATTATGTGGAAAATTTCGCGGGAGCTTCAACGTAAGTTTATCGCAAAACTGTTACGTTTTATTTAGTACTAGCTTTCCGCCGCGGCTTCGCCCGCGTGAACTACATGACGTTATCCCGCGGGAATGTGATTTTTTCCGGGATAAAAAGTAGCCTATGTTCCTCTCCAGGCTACAAAGTATCTGTGTTCCAAATTTCAGCCAAATCCGTTCAGCCGTTATGGCGTGATTGAGTAACAATCATCCAAACATCCAAACATCTAAACTTTCACATTTATAATACTAGCCTTCCGCCCGCGGCTTCGCCCGCGTGTACTACACGACGTTATCCCGCGGGAAGGTGATATTATTCAGGAATAAAAAGTAGCCTATGTCCTTTCTCAGGCTCTAGACTATCTCTGTACCAAAATTCATTCAAATTGGTTCAGTAGTTTAGGTGTGATTGTGTAACACACAGACAGACAGAGACGCATTTATAATATACTAGCCTTCCGCCCGCGGCTTCGCCCGCGTGTACCATACGACGTTATCCCGCGGGAAGGTGATATTTTTCAGTAATAAAAAGTAGCCTATGTCCTTTCTCAGGCCCTAGACTATCTCTGTACCAAAATTCATTCAAATCGGTTCAGTAGTTTAGGTGTGATTGTGTAACACACAGACAGACAGAGACGCATTTATAATATAAGTAAGGAAGTAAGGATAAGGATGTTATTTTATTATGATTGAGTGATTTTTTGATCTATAAGTATGTATCTGAAGCAAGTATTAAGGGTGTTTTTAAGTAGGTATATTAAGCATGTAAATGTATTAACCAACCAAATGTATATAAGTAAGTATAATACTTATCTATCCGTTAACAATTTTTGATAATTGGCTTGGTGATTGTTATTTATTATTATTATTTATTTGTTTCGTTCGAGGTATTATTACGAAACAAAACTATAAAAAGGTTTTAAATAAAACTATACACTGGGTTGGTACTAATTTAAATAGATACTTACTTAATTAAGAAACGATCCAGAAATACATACAGTTTTCGTCTTCCGATTGGTTGTCAGTATTGTCCTCTTTATGTCTTCTCAAACTATTTTTAAGAAGACATAAACTTTATGTCTTCTATAACTATTAGAATAAAGTTTAGTCTTTTTGGGACAAGTATACTTACTAAGATAACGATATTCAATCTAGATTAGATATCATTCTGTGGTGGTTTAGTTCAAGTATTGGAATATTAGCGTTTATTACTGTAAACGAACACTTTAAATACCTACCTACCTCTTTCAAATTTTGCGTGAATCCGTCTACAACCTCGCTCGAAAGTTTGCACAGTTGCGAGAACGTCAGTAAAGAAGTCAAACAGGTTTTAAAAAGCTGTGGGGAATTACATTTCGCATGTAAGTCAAGTAGGGTTGTTGACTTTAGAGGGAAAAGTTAAACTTAAACAGAACTTGGTAGATTGTATGGAACAGTAGTCGCAGGCAGGGCAGGTGTGGAACGCGAATATAAACGCAAATAAGTAAGTATAATAGAACGCGCTTTCGATATGGTTCGATGGCGAACACACGGTGCGTGATATCACGGTCCCGTAGGTCCTGCGTGTTAGGTGGTGTTGGAAGCAGTAGGGGGTTTAGTGGGTAGGGCCTTAGCGGCGAGTCCCACATACCTTCGGGATGCATAACCGCATTCCCCCTACTATAATAGCGAAAAAAAAAATCGGCCGTTTCATACAAAAGTGCAATACCGAATGGGCCAAAATGTATGGAACAGCTGATTTTTTTTCGCAATGTGGCACTTGGTCTCATAGTAAAAGTTGTTTGTATTGATGGCTTTTACCCCCTGAAGTATGTCCCATCTTTAAACAATCACCCTGTATATATCGTCGGCGGGCTGTGAAAAGCTCGTGAGTCACAAATTTAGTGAAGAACACTTAGTTGATTTTCGTGAGAAAACCTCGTAATACATGTCTACACGGAACGAAACTCAGATTCAATAATTGTAGCGCCATCTATTGAAGTAAATGAGAACCTCGTGAAAAAGTCGCGTTGACCAGTGTGGTTTGAAAAGCTCGGCTACGCGGTTCATCCCGTGGTTTTATTCATAACCTCTTATAAAAAATATATTTAGTATGGAAAAAATGCAGAGCTTGTAAGAATGTATACGTGTTTATCATACGTAGTATACGACAGTACTAAGATATTTGACGACCGATTTGGCGCAGGGGTAGGCTACCCACCTTCTGCGCCAGTGGTCTCGGGTTCGATTCCCGAACAAGACAAATAGTTGTGTGCATGAACATGTCTATTTGTCTTGGTCTGGGTGTTTTCTATGTATATTAAGTATGTATTTACAAACAAAAAGTATTTAAGTATATATTTATCAGTTATCAAGTTTTCCATGATACAGTTTCGTAATGAAATTAAAATGGGCTTAGATAATTGGTGTGAATGTAAAGTTATTAAAAAGTTATTTTGTTGTCTATGAAAACCTCTCAAGTAACATTAGACACTTTTCTGTAAATTATTTGCGAATATTTGTCTTCAGAATCATTGAATAATGTTTTAAACATGAAAAATCCACTAAATGTTTTACTTGGCTTCATTCAAAAATTTTCACTGTACCTACGGTTTTTTTCATCTCCTGTAAAATTTGGAGTAATGCACATGCGAGGTTTTCACAGCCCGCCGACGATATGTAGTTATGCCTAATTTTCAACTTTGACACCCCTGAGCTCCTGACCACCGTATTCGGGGCCAGGATGCGTTGATTGGCCGAGAGCTATGAAGGTTTCACTTGGCAATAATGACAGAGTCTCTTTGTCCTTTTGCTTTTGTTTGTGCAGAAGTGACGTGTGTTTTTGCGGTTGTAAGAATATTTGGGAGATGATTCCATATTACGATTTGGCAGATTTTGAGTTGATGACTAGGTATGCCAAATCGTTGTAGGGTGGGGTTATCCGATTGGCGGTGTAGCCAAATCATGGGCCATCGTCCTTGCGCATTAAATTAATGCAATTATTTTAAAATTATCTACAACTTCAATATAAGTACCACAAAACAACCTGATTTCATTCTATTCATGGGATTTTTTGTTTTGATTTCATGTTAGGTTGCTGGGAAGTTGAAATTATAAATATTTTGTAAGTTATTTGGTAATTTATTCTTTTGCAACATGTACCAGGGAAAAATTCGGTGAACCACCTCGTATTAAATTAAGTGAAATAGTCATAGACTTAAACGCCATACGAACTTGCGGGTCGTCACTCAGTTTCAATCGTGACGATCTGCTGAAAATAAGTTTGCCCTCAAAATTAAAGGGTACCTACTGCCACATGCACAAAGCTTGGTCACAGATTACTAAATAGATACTACGTGCTTGGTACGCTAAAAACTGGCAGTAGGTACCTACCTAGTATCAATATACAAGCTACCTTAAAAGTACTTAATGTTTACGATAAAATAAAATAAGTATTTATTTACATTACAATTGCGTTTCCAAAACATTTAAATTACAAAAGGATCCTAAATCTAGGTTGGTAGAAATATCTGAAAGGGCTGACCAGCTCCCTCCTCCACAAATCGTAGGACGCGGCGCCGATTCCCCAAAATAGGGTGTTTTAAATTATGGATTACTCGCAAATCACAAGTACTTAAAATTTGGAAAAAATATATGTTATTTTACAGTTATTTATCTAGTGCTTCCGGCCGTTTTTTTTCGATTGGTGATATTTTACTGTGTCAAATAAACACCCAAACATCCGTCTAATAATAATTCAAATATCATATTACTTGCAGTAGAATTGGTTTTAGTTAATGAAAAACATATGAAAATAATTGTCTTTGAATAGCCGAGGGATTCCGGTCGTCATAAATTAAATTTTCTTATTATTTAATTTTTAATTGAATTTTAAGTGATTTTCGATTCGCGGGGCGCTCGCGAGTTCACAGTTCACTGCCGGCTGTCACTGGGTCTGCGCGAAGTGTATAGAGCGCGGCCGAGCAAGCTTTAGCGTGCCTGTTTTGGTCGGGATTCCTCGCCTTAACTTTGTCTATTCTCTATTGACTTGAAGAGGTATGACGCTTTACCGAGGCTAAGGTAATAAAAGAGATGTGACTTGTTCGGTGTCAAGATGTATATTGAGATAATAATATTGAGTACAATTAAAGATACATTATCTTAGTAAGCGATCTTATTCTAGATTGCTGAGAATGCTACGCGTGTGTTCCAATTTTCTGTAAATGCGCGATAATGCAAACATCTTGTTTGTGTAATATGTTGCAATCATACTTCATCTCCCCTGAAAAAGTGGAAGGATCATCCCCTCCCTGCAAAAAGGAACAGACTCGTAACATTGACTTTAACGAACTTAACCAAAATTTAATTACTTAAGTAAAATAAGTAAACAAAATTTAAACATTATCAACATAGCAAAGTTAAAACTATTTCATTTATTAAATCGTACTAATACAAAAACGTTTTACAATATAAACAATATACCTAATTAAAATTGTATCTAATTAAAATGGTATCGAATTGAAATGGTATTGAATTAAAACGGAAGCTTCACATTTTACACTTAATCATAACAATAACAAAGTGTTAAGTAACATGGTATGTAATTAAGTACCTATACTTATAATTACGTATCAAATAAAATAGTTATTTATTGAATGGTTTGGTATTATTCTTATGCACAATTATAGCTTTATTTTCTTTTAAAATTTCTACATTAGACGTCATATCTCTTAAAACTTTATAAGGGCCATTGTAAATACTATCTAATTTATTTCCTACTTGGTTCTTTAATAATAACAAATCGCCTAACTGATAGGTAACATTATTGCTAGTTTTATCATACAATAATTTTCTTTTCTCTTTAGATTGTATCAAGTTACGTCGTGCGTCGGATTGCGCTTGTTGTAAACGATACTTAAGTTCTCGGGGATAACTGTCATAGTTATATAAGGGGTCGATTTCTGATTGTAAATTATTTGGAAGGTTACAAATTTTTCCAAAAACTAATTCGAAAGGCGTATATTTAGTTTCACTATGCACTGTGGTATTAAAAGAAAAACACCAATATGGAATCCAGGTGCTCCAGTTATGTTTATAATTATTACACTGGATTCTCAGAAAAGCTCCTAGGGTTTTATGAGTATTTTCTAAAGCGCCTACAGTTTCGTGATGGTACGCCGTAGAATTTAATTTTTTAATATGTAATAGAGAACATGTTTCGGACATCACTGATGACATGAATTCGGTTCCCTGGTCAGTCAATATTTCTCTAGGAATACCATAACGTAAAATGAAATTATTGGTAAAAGATTGAGCAACTGTGACCGAGTCTTTACTAGGTAATGGATACGCTTCAACGAATTTGGTTAAATCGCATTGTAATGTCAATACATATTTATTATTATAGTCATCAACATCGAGTGGACCCATTATATCCAAACTAATTCTTTCGAATGATGAGTGGGCTGTTGATGTTATGGTTAAGGGCTGCTTAATATGTTTATTACTATGCTTATGATATTGACATTGATGGCAATTTTTAACAAAAAGTTTTACATCATTACTCAAACCTGGCCAAAAATAATATTGCTTAATGTTGTTCATCATTCTATTAACTCCTGCGTGTCCGCTGGTAGGTAATAGATGGAAATCATTTAGTATTACTCTTTTTTGTTCACTATCATATATTCTTAATATATTTTTTGTTATGAGAAAGCGCGGGGTAACAGAGTTAATTCTTTTTGTTGCTTGTACAAGACTTTTGATTTTACTCTCGTTACATTTTTCTTTAATAATAAGTACCTCATGTATGCCTATTTTTTGACATAATGACTCTAAGTCCCTCGCTAACACCTCTGGGGTAGATGACGATCGGGTACTCAGATATATCGCTGATTGCGAAGGTACGTAAACGTAACAACTTGCATTAGAAATAATGCTATCTTTAGACTTTGAATAATTGTCAAACTTTAATTGATTAAAACTTAATTCAGTTACGTCATCGGGTTTCTTGAGAAGTTCTACCGCAATAGGTTGATCAGGCCTAGTGCTGGTGGAGCTCTCTGAAGAAGAATCAGTGGGGGTTTTTAATTTTTTACTTTGTGCTCTAGTTAAAACTGATACTGTGTTTTGATGTAATGATTTTAAAGTAGAAGATGTAATAGGTATGCGACTCAATGCGTCTGCAGCTGCATTGTTTCGTCCTGGAACATACTCTATTTCAAAATCATACTCCTCTAGGAATAATCGGAATTTAGTAAGTCTGCTTGTTGGGTCTTTCAAGTTAAATAAATAAATTAACGGTTTGTGGTCTGTTATAATTTTAAATTTACGTCCATATAAATAAGGGCGAAAATGTCTCACAGACCAAACAATTGCTAAAAGTTCTAATTCTATGATGGGATATCTCGTCTCGGCGGGTTTCAGGTTTCTACTCGCATACGCGACTACTTGACCGTTCATGTTAGATAAAACAGATCCTAAACCTGTCTTACAAGCATCTGTTTGTAGCCGAAAGATGTTACTTTCTGAAAAATCTGGATAAGATAAAATAGGGGGTTGAATTAATGCTGATTTTAATTTTTCAAATGCCGTTTGACACTCTGATGACCATAGAAACTGTACATTCTTTTTTCTTAATTGATTTAAAGGATAAACAATGTTTGCAAAGTTCGGTATGAATCGTCTGTAGTAATTTGCAAACGCGACAAAACGATTGACATCGTCGCAGTTCATCGGCACTGGATAGTTTTGCATGGTTGCAATTTTACTTTCATCTGGTAAAATTCCATCAGAAGTTATTTTGTGTCCTAGATATATTATTTCGTTTCGCAAAAATTCACACTTCATAGGATTTAATTTTAAGTTAACTTTTCTAAATCTCTCTAGTATACTAATTAAGTTTTTATTGTGGTTTTCTATAGATTTCCCGAAAATTACGCAATCATCTAAATAAATAAAAGCCTTTTTATAATTTAAGCCTGACATTGCAATAGTCATAAGACGTGAAAATACACTCGCAGATGTCCGGAGACCCATGGGACAGCGTTTCATCTGAAAAATTTTATCACCAGCAGTGAAAGCTGTGTACTTTCGTGAATCTTCGCTTAAAGATAACTGATAATAGCTTTGCGAAAGGTCTAATTTTGAAAAATAAATGTTATTTGCGAGCGAATCTAAGATATCAGTTATATTAGGCAAAGGGAATTTGTCGTCCTCAATACGATTATTTAACTGCCTGTAATCTATAACTAATCGCCATTGTTTCTCGTTTGACCTATCTGTTTTTTTCGGTACAAGCAAGACGGGACTAGACCACTCTGACGTAGCCTCTTCTATAATATCGTTTTCGAGCATAATATCTATCTGTTTCTGAACTTCCTTCCTTAGTGCGAACGGTAATCTATGTGGCTTGACATAAACTGGCGAGACATTAGGTTTTAAAGTTATATTATGGGTCATTAGGTTTGTACAAGAGAGTTTGTCGCCTGGCAGATGAAAAACATCTGCGTACTTAGCGCAAATACTTTCAATACTTCGTTTTTCTTCTAAATTCAGTTCAGGTAAATTTAATAATCCTAATAATGTTTTTACACGATCGACAGAAACCTCCTCTTTTTCAAAATTACAGACTTCAAAATCATTCAATGAAAAAGTCTCTAAATCGGTAAGATCTAGATCAACTTCTTTCTCAGTGGTGTTTAATATCCTTACTGGCATGCGACCATTACAAGGTTTCGCTATTATACTTCCTATAAAAACTCCTTTCTGTATCTCTTTAGATAAACAAACACAATCGTCGCCTAACGATGTAGGTATATATTTTATTACCTCACATCGTGGCGGTATCAAATGTCTATAGTGACTCAATATAGGTATAGACACATAATTACTATCTTTAGTTAAAAGCAAAGTATTTTCTTTATAGTTAATTATAGCTTGATAGCGTTTCAAAAAATTATCACCTAAAATACCATTTGCAGAACAAGACATATTTTTAAACACATACATTTTTTCTCTAAAAACTAACCCATTATAAGACAAATCTAAGTAAATATATCCTTCAGATACTAGTTTACCGCTAACACCTTTTATAACTAACTTCTCAAATGTAATTAAATTCAATAACTTCGGATAATCGCATAACCATTCGTATTTTAAAACACAAAGGCTTGCTCCGCTATCGACTAAAAGATCGATATTGCTATTACTTACGTTAAAAGTTACGGTACTACTATTATTGTAGTTTAAAACATAATTTTCAGTAGGAACGAAAAAAATCTAAATTATTATCGTTCTGGGGCTCAGAACGCGCTTGTGACTCACTATTGGTCGATTGCTCGTGGCTAGCGTACTGCACACGTTGAAAAGGCACAGCTGAGCGCGGCGGGCGCGGGCTCGGCCGACCGCGGTCACGTGAACGTGATTGTGTTCCTTGCGCGGCGCGGGAGTCTCGCGACATGTACTTACCTTGTTGTGGTCTCGTGTTTCCGGCAGCGTACCTATTGTTTGCGCTAAATCTATTATAGTAACTATATTTATTAGAATAATTACTTGGCTGACGCGGATAATTAGTAGGTGTGCGTGAGAAATTACGAGTATGAAACTTTTTAATGTTCATAACTTCCTCGTGTCTGGTAGACATTGACTGCTCGTCTAGGGCAGTTCTTATAGCCTCTGGTAAAGAATCAAAGTGACGTGATGCTATGATAGTACTAAGCTTTTGATTCACTAATCCATCTGAAAAGCGCTTGATTGCAACCTTTTCATTAATGGGACGCAATACTTCAAACTTAGTAGCGTCGTCATCCGCTTGTGCTATGGTTAAATTCACAAAAAGTTGTTCTAGTTCCGAGCCGAACGACTCGATCGACCTATGACCTTGACGACAGTTTTGTAATTTGTGTTGGATAGCAACAGCAGATTTTTTCTGAATCAAATGCGTATTCATATCTCTAATTAAATCTTTAATAGTTGGATAACTACTTTTTAAACGTAATTTTGCGCTAGGAGAGAGCCTAGTTTTAATCACAAAATCAATAAGTAACCCATGAGTAGCATCGCTGATCATTGAACTATATAATTGTATACCATCAATTAGAGATTTAGTGACGTGTTCTTGACCTGTCATCGTTGGTAAAAGTGCAATGGCTGTCTTCAAGTCAAATTTATCTTTTTCTGCCATTTTTGAAATACTACTAACACTTAAAGTCTCTAAAGAAATAATTTTGTCATAAATGATCTGAATGTCATTTGCTATTTTATTAATTAAAGTTATATCTTTAGTTGATACCTCCGATTTTTCAACTAAATTATGTACTTGAGCTAAAATATACTCTAATTTCGCGTATTCAAGTTTCGCTTCATTAAATTTCGTAAAACCTAACTCTTTTTGACGTCTATCTGGTCCTAGTTTTACTAAATTATCTTTAATATACAATAGTTTCTTATGCAATTCATTTAAATCGGAAATAATAAATGACATTATCTAATAAGAAAAAAAATGTAATCCTACATATTATTTAAAACGTTTAGGTATAAAATAACTTACGACTTACGGTGGCATTATAGCGCGCGAATAAAATAATTACGTCTCTGCACGATGAGTAGGTATGTGGTGACCGGCGTGGCGTGTGGGGGCTGGGGCTGCGGGCTGGGGGTTTTCTCATGCTCCTTGAGTGTGTAGGATCTTCAGACTTCTAAGATGGGTTCCTGGACCGCTTGAAACAGCTAACTGAAGATCGGGCTGGGATTTCCCTTGCCCCTCGTACAATGGGCCGGGTTTCTACCCTGGACACCTCCTGGTCTACGTTGATGGTTGAGTCGACGTCGTTGCCAGTTCCACGGAAGATATTGTGTTTCTTAGAACTGCGCTGTTGAATTCTCTACGGAGTCGGTTGACAATTCGGTCCCAAATTTTCCGGATGCAGGCGTAAATGATGAGTATAACGATGAGAAGCAGTATGACGGATAGTAAAATTTCTGTTGTAGTGAGCTGGCTTGAAGTTTTCTGCGTTGCTTGGGCGTCGCCGCTGGCGGTTTGTGCGATGATAACTTCTTCTTTACTTTGTGGTGCTCCCATATTATTGTTTTGTCTTCCCAAGTAATGCGATGAACAGAAGTGTAGAGCCAAATAGCACCGCAACGAAGACTGCTGCTAGTATGGTGTTGAAAATTTTGCTTTGCTGCTCCATGTAGTAATGATTTTCTCGCAAAAATTTATAAGTTCGGTTGGCAAAGGGTCGCCATGAAGAGGTATGACGCTTTACCGAGGCTAAGGTAATAAAAGAGATGTGACTTGTTCGGTGTCAAGATGTATATTGAGATAATAATATTGAGTACAATTAAAGATACATTATCTTAGTAAGCGATCTTATTCTAGATTGCTGAGAATGCTACGCGTGTGTTCCAATTTTCTGTAAATGCGCGATAATGCAAACATCTTGTTTGTGTAATATGTTGCAATCATACTTCAGACTGACAGAAACAGTGCATACATTCCGCTGCCGTCGGGAGCATTTCCGGTAGTTCGTGAATCAGGTGGCTTCAGCTAGTCTCATGTTCCAGTTTTAAAATTAAATAAATACTTAAATAAAAAAAAACTTTATTGCACACAAAGAAAGAAACAATAACACAAATAGACAAATAGTAATGAGAAAACAGACAACAGGCGGCCTTATTGCTATATAGCAAACTCTTCTAGGCAACCTTGGGCGAAAGAAAAATAAATCAAAAGAACAGAGGGGAGAGGGTGCATAAAAAGGATAGAATAAGTAACTATATTATGATAAATAGAGAAAAAGAAGATAAAACATAAACTTTAATGAGTAGGTAAGGGTGAGAAAATCACTTCTAACTTGATCTCCAAAGGATTTTAGAGTCTGAGCCTTTCTGATACCGGAAACGTTCCACAAACGAACAGCATGGACAGAGAAAGAGTAGGAAAAAAAGTCGGAACAATGACGTGGAAAATTAATTAACATATTCAGCAGATATTACAGTTAAAGTCAAAACTACGCAAAAACTGTTTCCAATGGTAATATTTCACTAACACCGAGACGTGTTATAATAATAATAATAAAAATACATTTATTCATCACACACAAGATGGTACAATACAATAACCAGTAAGTAAGTAGGTACAATAACTGCCTCGAGTGTGCGATCTGGAGCCTAAACTAGGGCGACCCTGTATTTCAGGACTCCAGGTTCCCACCCGCGGATTACTAAACCTATAATGTTATACCTAGGTAATGATTAATAATCCAACAACAGCTGTTCAAATGCATTTTCCGTTTAACCTGTATGGTGTTATTAGCAGTAACGTGTTAACAAACACAGTTCCTAAACTGTTTATTCCATATATGATTCACCGCCACGTGTCGCCCGTTTACCCTGCCATACACAAACACACAGTTTGACTGCTGCTGTCATACAAACAATGACTATTAGGGCGCAACTCCAATATGCAACTTACCTACTTGTATGCAAGTTGCAAATAGTATATTTTATAACGAGGGACTAAACGAAGCCATTATATACCAGGAGGTGGTTTGGCTCAATGAGTCAATTAAACCGAGGGTATATTAAGTTGGCGTTTAGTCTCGAGGTCCAAACTGTACTGTTCACTTTAAGTGCGTGAAAAATAGTCTATTTAGTACAAAAACATTTAACAAACTCTGAAACTTTTCGCGGTCTGTAGTAGTAGTAGTAAAAATATTCGCCCTTTTGTAGGACAGGCGAAGACATTTAGCCATACTGCCAATTTTTGAGATTATTATAGTTTCTTATGTATTCATAAGAATGTAGGTGTGTTACATTCCAATGCTCGTTGGAGTATTTGGCGTCAATTGTGTCAAGCCAGCCTTCTCGATAATTCCTCCAAAGGTTGTAAGGTAACCTTTGAAGGCACAAAAATGAGGTATTATAGATCACAATCGGCAAGATTATTCAAGAAAACAAAAATTATTTATCAACTCTCATACATTTTTACGTATGCCAAATAAAGGACAGTTCACAGATGTGCTCTCTTTCGTGATAAACTTGTAAGCAAATGAGACGTCATACTTGCATGCAGGACTTGCCTAACGGAATCGCGCCTTTAGACAATGTTTGGTGATCACATTCAGGAAAATCTAGACTTTGTTCCGGAACACTTGCATTGCAGTGTTACATTGTATCAGTTCTTTGAACGATAAGGTGCAGGTTTGAAATACCTGTACCTACCTGTTATCGCCATATTGAAGTCATGTTAATGATGACAAATGACACTACGTAAGTTGGATTTTTAATTAGACGAAGTAATCTGACAGTTGCTAATGTCACTTAGTGGAATAATGCTGCCATGTTCAATGTAATAGTAATGTGTTCTATTCGTTCATTCACAGGAATGAATGATGATGAATGAATACTTTAATATAATTTGTCGATATCTTCTGTGTTGTATATTTATTATAATCATATTTTCTTTCTATCTATTTAAAAAAACACACTGGCACGGTTGGCACGTTTATACCTAGTTTAAAACTATAACGGTTGAATACCCGACTCTGCACAAAAAATGAGTTAAATTTTATACATCTTGACTAACTTACTGAACAGGTATAGAGATATATTATGGCGAAGTTCACCGGTTTACATTGTGACTAGCCTTCCGCCCGCCGCCCGCGGCTTCGACCGCGTGGACTGCACGTTCGTTATCCAGCAGGAATATGATGGCGGCCAACTTTTTGTTTGTGGGACGATTTTGATGAAAGTTGGTTTTTGGCACTATTTTGGAAAGGAAACAGCAACGCAATGTTAAAAATATTTACAAATCCAAGATGGCGGCCAACTTTTTTGTTAGTGGGTCGATTTTGATGAAACTCGGTTTTTGGCACTATTTTGGAAAGGAAACAGCAATGCAATGTAAAAAATATTAACAAATCCAAGATGGCGGCCAAGTTTTTTGTTTGTTGGTTGATTTTGATGAAACTCTCTTTTTAGTACTATTTTGACAAGAAAACAGTTACGCAATGATAAAAATGAAAAATGGTCAAGATGGTTGCCAACTTTATTCTTTTAGGGTTCCGTACCAAAAAGGTTAAAAAAGACTCCGCTGTCCGTCTGTCTGTCCGTCTTTTTGTCCGCCTGTCACCAGGCTGTATCTCATGAACCGTGATAGATACAGTTGTAATTTTCACAAATGATGTATTTCTGTTACTTACCGCTAGCTATAACAACAAATATTTAAAAAAAACCCGTCTGCGGTGCAAAAAACTAAAAAGAAAAAAACATGCAAAAAAAGATCGATTGTGGATTGAATAAATGTTCTCTTACTAGTAAATAGTATGCAGCTGTATATATATTAGGTACTTAATACAAATTTTAAGTAAGAGAATTCTCGGAAGCAAGCGGGATCCATTTGCGTATAAAATCTATAAAAATATCATGGATCCCGCCTGCTTCCAAGAATTCTCTTACTTAAAGTTTTTTAAACATCAACCACCGGATGCAGAATGCGCATACCAATGAGCCATCGATCTCCTCAAGTATAATTATAGTACCTACTTCATATTTGGCACTGATTCAAAATTAAAGGGCTTGCTTAGACCATGAAACTGAACAACTTTCTCTTTTGAGCATAGCATACGTCGAAATATAAAAAAAAATCTGCCACACTAGATCGATCAGCTGAGCGTGCGCTTTTGTCTGGAGGGAAGAAATTTTTTCCATATTTCGACCTATGCCGAAGTTTCATAGCATAAACAAAATTCTAAGGCCGTGAGAACTTTGGACACGATTAGTACTAAAAACTGACAGAAAAGCGGATTATGAACCGCCCAATTACATTAAGTCTCTAGCCGCATTAAAAAGCGCGAAGCGCTCTATTCAATGCGGCGAAGTTTCGATCAGCCGTATTGAATACAGCGTATCTTGAATCCGCCGCATTACAATGCGGTGCTGTTTTCCAAAACAGCTAGTTGCTATGTAATACGGTGAAATATACAGTACGCCTGCGATATATACATATGCATTGTAATTTTATGTATCGCATTGCATTCAAATTATTTTTAAATCTTTTATCGATAACTTGTTATAAAAAAAACCACAGCACTATCATTGCATCATCATTATCTAGCATTGCATAGTCAAAATGGAGACATTCACTAATTACGACGCAACAGATTAACATGTATGTCTCTTTCTATCTTATGACAATTTGACTGTGTTAGAAGGGGTAAAGGATGGGTGAGTTGTAGCTTATTTTTGTGATCCATCTACAGGAATAATACATCTATGGTGTATACCTAACTAGCGCTATCTATCGTCTGGTGTAGGCAACTTTTGGTGTATAAACACACACACTAGACATAGTCTTCTTATTATTTATTCTACTTTTGTCCACTATAATTTATATGACAAAACAACGTTTACCGGGTCAGCTTAAGCTAGTTAGCAAATAAAGAATCAATAAGCAAGATTAGATGTCAACAAAAACGGCTACATTCATAAATTGTCAAGACATGGCGCTAAATGATAAATGTAAAAGACAAACTACTGCTATATACACTGACCTCTATTATTTACACACTGGACTGGCTGACATAAATATTGTCGACTGCGGTAATGATTGTGTCAAAATTAGTTCTCGGGACACTCGTAGTGACGGCGCTTTAAATTGCCACATAAAATTAGCTGTAATTTGTATGGAGACAGATTGTCCAGTGTATAAATAATATAGGTCAGTGGCTACGTAGTAATAATTATATAGTATTCTTTGATACTGCCAAGGATTCTATATTAGTGCATTGTGCGGCAAAAGATACGAGTTTGTCCGGAAAGCTTTATCGCTTAATGAAACCAGAATCAAAACGCAATGGAAATGCAATATCTGCTCAGGAACATTAAATACCTACTGCAACTTCGTCGAGCAAAACACCATACACTATTACGACAAGGAAAAAGAAACTGTTGGAAATAAGAAAATCTGTTAAAAATGATATTTCTACGTCCACACCAAACACGAGCATAAAATTAGTTTCATTGTCAGTAGCTGATACACAAGGGCAAAGTAATATAACTGGCCAAATAAAATATACTGAAACATTTGGTATTAATTTATTATGAATAAGTAGGTACCTACTAATAATTTCTCTACAAAAAGTAATGATATCTCATCAAAAACATAAAATATGTGAAGTGAGAGCCAACTTCAATATTAGGAAATATGCCTTGGTTGTTGACTTCAACGACAAAAGATGTGAGATCTAAATGGGTGCCAAGTTTAACGGTCAGTCCTGAAAATTTAGTACTTACATAAAATGTTTCATAACAACTTAAAATATAATTTCTTCTTATAACTTAGGATAATATATTGAAGCCTAAGGTCTGACTTGGCTAGTTTTCATATACGAATTATATATATTATAGCCTTCGCCAGCTCTAAAGCCGAAGTTCTTATTGTATTCTTCCGAAAATTTGGCTTGCTGGTAGACTAGAAACTAGAGATGAACATAGGGCTCTTCCATGACTGTTTCAGTAAGTACCTAAGAATAATTCGTATACGAGAACTAGCCAAGTCAGACCTTAGGCTTCAATATATTATCCTAAGTTATAAGAAGAAATTATATTTTAAGTTGTTATGAAACATTTTATGTAAGTACTAAATTTTCAGGACTGACCGTTAAACTTGGCACCCATTTAGATCTCACATCTTTTGTCGTTGAAGTCAACAACCAAGGCATATTTCCTAATATTGAAGTTGGCTCTCACTTCACATATTTTATGTTTTTGATGAGATTTATTTTTATTTTAAGCTTTTTAGTTAAATGTTCTATGTACATGAGCAAGACCTCGCAGACGTGTCAATTCTTGTAGGGAGTTTTGGTCGTTTCGTTAACTTCACGACAAACCAAAATTCTAAACAACTCCTATTATTATCGCCTCCTAATAAATAAACCAAAGAAAATAAAACGTCTAAACCAAAATTCTAAACAACTCCTATCCTATTATATTATAATAAAGTAAACCAAAGAAAATAAAACTTCTTGACTAACTAAACTTAAACTATCAATGAAAACGATTTCGTTAAAATTCGACGAACAATTTTTTTCAAATTAAAATAATAATTAAATATTACGTCATTTATGTTATGTATCTAAAACAGATATTTTATTTTTCAACACACTTGCTCATAAAGTGAGCCTTATTACATCGATATTAGGGCCATAAACCGAACTATAACCCACGCGTGCATAATAATATTACAGTGCTAGTTGCGTAATAGAATTATCCCTACAAAGTTAAGTAAGTACCTAACTGCAAATTATATGCGAGTAAACAGAGACTTTTCAATTTAACCGGATAATACAGTATCCCTACAAAGTTAAGTTAGTACCTTACTGCAAGTTCTATGCGAGTCAACAGAGCATTTTCAATTTCAGCGGGTAATAAATGCAGTTCTTTTTTTGTAACAAAAAAGAGGTTTTATACGGCTGAAAATCCATTTTCGTTTTTAGAATAAATAAATGTGTCCCTAATTAAGACAAAAAACATAATTAAATATATTATTATCAAATTATTTATAATTCACAATAATTTGTTATAAAACATTTGCATTTTATCACTATTATTATACTATTAACATCGCAATTCGTATCTATCATTTGATTATAGTATAGTATCATAATAACCTATCAAGTTATTTCAATTTATTTAAGTTTTAAAAATTTAAATACAGTATTTTATGTTTGCCAAACGTTAGCGCGTTCTAATCGACTATCAGCGCCATCTAGCTGTGACCAAAGAAAACAATATCTATATAAAATTCAAAAATGAATGTTGATAAGCGCAAAACTCGAGAACGGTTAGGCCAATTCGGCTATTTTTTTTTCATATGTTCTATAAAGCACGCGGGAAGGTTTTTATGAAGAAACTGCGTGGAAAATACATCGACAACAACACTTTTTTTCTCTCATACAAACAATTAGCACTTATTAGTCGAAATTAGTTCAAAACATATCACTTATTTATATTTTCGTCATCGTCTTTGTTACCTCCTCATTTTGATACCCCACTCGATGGGATTAAAAAATATATTTTTTTACAATGCACAGAATATATCGCCTAAAAGCCGCCATTTTGTTTTTTTGATAATTTTGATGTCCCATTGTCACTCGGCCCGTTAAGACGAATCTGACGACGTATCATTTATTAAAATCGGTTCATCCGTTTAGAAGTTACGAGGGAACATAGAAACGGACACACATACATACAGGTCAAATACATAACCCTTTTTTGGCTTCGCCGCAGACGGGTAAAAAAATAAATATTTATCCCAAATTACACCACGACCTGGCTGCTGCACCCAGGGTTGGCTCCAGGCGAGAAAACTCCTCAACGCTCAACAGCACTGACACGAAATTTTATATATGCATTCAATTATGGTGACTTGGCTCCTGCACCCAAGGTTGGCTCAAGACAGTTGGTAGTGGTGCCTGCTCTCGACCGCCCCATCTGGTCAGCCCACCCGGAGTGGGTAACCTTATGGGGAGATTGAGAGGAAGCTCTCTCCTCCTGCGCCGCCTCCTGTCGAGCTTTCGAGCTCGTCAGGGGGCGGGGCAGGGGTTAGAACCGACCAGCCCTGACGCGAAGCCTATTAGGCTTGGCGGGTGGGCTGGGCGCGGCGAGAGACGGGCCTTGTCTGACTGAGTCCAACATGCCGATAGCGGGATAAACGAAAAGACTTGTTGCCCTCACTATAAAAAAAAAAAAAGGTTGGCTCAAGACGAGAGTCCATGAAATTTTATACAAGCAATCCTTTATGAGAGTTCGTTCTGAGTTCCTGATGGCCTTGATTTAGTTCAACAGGTTAAATTATTATAACAAAAAGCAAAAACACCGAAAAAATAAACAAGCTTAATTATGTTAGTTGTTAATAAAAAAAACAAAAATGTAAACAAATAATTTTATTCAGATTGGAAATAAGCCACTTCATATTTCTTAGCCATTGAAGCTTCTTCGTCTATATCAAAGTCATCCCATATCAAAATTTTATACATATTTTTAAACCCTAAAACATCATATCATTTATTATAAAAAAATGTGTAGGTATTTGTCACTTTCTAAAGCTTCCAAATAATAGCGTGTTACATTTTAATAACAGCAAAAGAGAAAAAACAAAGTTGGCAACCATCTTGACCATTTGTCATGTTTCACATTGCTTTACTGTTTTCTTGTCAAAATAGTACCAAAAACCGAGTTTCATCAAAATCGGCCAACCAACAAAAAAGTTGGCCGCCATCTTGGATTTTTTTATATTTTTAACATTGCGTTGCCGTTTTCTTTCCAAAATAGTACCGAAGTCCGAGTTTCATACAAATCGACCCACAAACAAAAAGTGCCTACATGGCACAACTAGGATTCGAACCCGGGACTCGATATCGGTAGCTCAGTGTTCTAACTACTCCTTAAGCTACCGAAAGAACTATACTTGATATTTATATTAATAATAAAATTCTAATATTTTTGTTTCATTTATTCTTTTTGCCGCGTCACTATTTATGTTTCGTCAAAACCTGACAACCCAGTAAACGTCAGATTACTTCGTCCAATTAAAAATCCGACTTTAGGTATCATAAAAAAAATTTTTTTCACTTCTCATGCTTATTATTAAAGTTCGTGTTTATGTTGGGGATAGGCTGCATAAAGTCGCTTTTTATGCTCTAGTGCATAAAGTAAAATTTTCTTCTAAGTCCCAGACTCTAAGATAAAGGTCGTCAGATAAACAGTTACACCACACACGCAATTAAACTTAGTTAATTAAACTAGTTATTTCATTCTGTTTCTTCAATTTTGTACATAATCCATGTTATAATACTTAATTAATTAAACTAGGCAATATTAATGAGTTTTCTAAAGAATAAGTATTTCAAGAGCATTAAGACTACAATCCATGTTAAATCACTGTGCTGCCACTGCCGCGTAAAAAAAAGGAAATAAAGTCTTCCCGCCAATATGGCGAAGTATTTATTTTTTCTTTTTTGCAATATTGCTATTAATTTCCTCACAATCGAAGTTAAAAACAGAGTGCATAACTCGTACATAAAACCCATTTTACCTCGGGTGGATATATTACGTCTCGGGTAAAATGGTACGTTTTATGCACTTGTTGTACAATCTACTACCATAAATTATTATTGTTCCAGCAACTCAAGGAAAAATGGATTTTCCAAAAAAAATTACTTGACTATTTTCATATGACTTACCTATTTCGTTATAGAGAAAAGTGTTTCTCAAACAAGGCTCCGTTTTACTCAATAAAAAACACGGTAGGAGGTAATTTGTCTTAGTTATGTTATGTCAATGTGTTGTTAGTTGGGTTAAGCTTTGCGTGAAAAGTTAACATTAAGCAACTACATAATAAATTTTGTTTTGGTGTTTTGAACGTAGGTGTTTTAACGTTAGGTATTTTAATTTTAGGTAGGTATTTAAATACGTACTTACCCATTTTAAACTTTAGGTATTTTGAATTTAAGTGAAACAACCATTAGGTATTTTGATTTTAGGTATTTTGAACGTAGGTATTTTAACGTAAGGTATTTTAATTTTACCCATTTGGTATATAGGTAAGTATCATTGCTATTATTCGCGACCATGTCATTCGTAGGAAACTCGTTTTTTCTTTTTCAAGAATCAATTTTACTCTATCGATCGGCCATATAAGTAGTTTAGATTATAATGTGACCCTGGTATTTTTTACCTTCAGTAACTTCAGTTGGTCTCAAACCTTACTAAAACTTCACACGCAATGAAATCTTTACTAATTAACCGAAACGGAACCAATATAAGCCAGAAAATATGATTAACTTTTAAATTACGTAGGTACTTATTTGCTATACGATTTGACGAGCCCATTTTGCTTATTGTGTCAAAAAGCATCAACAGTGGCTTTATGTGGTTTAATTACAAAATCAAGCAAATAACAAAGCTTTATAACCTGAAACCAATTATGAAGACATTCAGCATTAAATAAAAATAAAACAGGGGGCCAAGCACGCTAACGTTAAGTCACAATCGTGTCTCGATCGTGTTTCAATTGTAGTTCAGTGATAGTGCTTTTTTAAACACTAATTACAAGAATTAGGACAGTATGATGTGTTGTAAATGTAGTGTGTGGTGTGACCATCAATAGTATTGTGAAAAAAGTACATATTTCTTGTAACTGTGTGTAAAATAGCACTACAACTGAACTACAATTGAAAGACGATTGAGACACGATTGTGACTTAACGTTAGCAGACTTGGCCCCCTGAAAATGTTTGTTCACAACCACAAGCAAACCAATATAGATAAATCCAAGAACTGAACT
The DNA here is from genome assembly GCA_949710035.1 of Crambus lathoniellus. NCBI lineage: Eukaryota > Metazoa > Arthropoda > Insecta > Lepidoptera > Crambidae > Crambus > Crambus lathoniellus. The sequence continues at coordinate 27,194,047 of OX453303.1, forward strand.
CTAGCACAGTAGTGCTAGGTACGCAATAAGGGCTGAAATGTATGGCAGGGCTTCCCAAACTTTATTTTACTGTGACCCCTTTGGGCTTTCGCCAAATTTTTACTTCGTTACTTTCTTGGATGGCTACTAATGAGAAGGATGTCGTTGCTTTTCCGAAAAGTGTTCCGAAAAGCAAATCCTCTTCAAACGGGGCTAAGTTTGACGGAATAACTCTAAATTCTTAAGAAATAATGTACCCAGACTAGATCACCTCCTCGCGACGAGACCTGCCTCCTGATTCACGAACCGTCGGAAACGCTTCCGACAGCGGAATGTATGGCCTGTCTCTGTCACTCACTAGAGAATGGACAAAGATAAAGCACAGAATTCGAATCCGATTCCGTTTCGTGAATCAGGGGGCTGGAAGTATAATATGTCGCGACTCCCCAGGATATCGCGGCAAACGCACTCCTATATATACAGGGTGTTTTTCTATAAGTGCAATACCTCTTAGGTGGTGATTGTACTCATGAATATGAACAACTTTTCAACAACAACAACAACTTCACAAAAAAAATCAGCTGTTCCATACATTCTGGTCAGGTAGATATTAACAAATTGTATGAAACAGCAGATTTTTTTGTTGAGTTGCAGAGTTGGCCCTTTAGTAAAAGTTGTTCATATTCATGAGCACAATCACCACCTAAGAGGTATTGCACTTATAGAAAAACACCCTGTATATATAGGCCTCTACGTCTAATGCAGACGATCTACTCAGTGCCTCGGAGGCAACTTTTTTGGTGGCTAAATAAACCGATGCGAGAGCGACAGACTTTTTCCGCAGGCCTGGCAGGGGAAGTTTGCGGCTGATGTATTGGCGCCGCCCTGGTGTCGTTTCTCCCTCCTGACAGCCAGTGTACTGAACCAGGTCTCATCGCACAACGTCCGACTCTCTGCAACTGCAACACGCTTACGCCACTCGGATCGCTTGTCTGCAATCCCCTCCCAGTGCTGATGCCGATGATCTATTTTAAAGGCGATCATGTCCCGCTTGGCGCAATCTTTAAAGCGAAGCATTGGCCTCCCTACGTCTCTTTTTGCATTCACAAAGTCGCAGGACGCGTAGGGGTAGTCAAAAGGTTTCCATTTTGTGCACATGCCCTAGCCAACGCAGACGCCTCTGTTTGAGAAGTGCAGTTAAACTAGGCAGCTGTGCTATTTCAAGACTCTGTCCAGCCACGTTATGCCCAAGATCTTTCGTAGACAGCGCATTTAAAAAGAGTTAAGTCGACGCTCCTGTTTCGCATATGACGTCGAGGTTTCAGCTCCGTACAAAAGTATATACTCAAGATGCAAGCCTGGAAGACGATCATCTTGGTCTTAAAGGTCAGATACTTGTTGTGCCATACTTTTGTACTGAGCCTCCTATACGCACCGCTTATTTCTGGTATTTTATAATACTGATTCAAAAACCAGCAGCTCATAATCTGAATCACGTGACATTAGATTTCGCAGCAAGTAACACAAACACATTAAACTTTTGAGCAACTTAACCGCCTGTTAACGATATACGAAACGTGTGTTAAGACACGTTTGATAGCGGCTGGAAATATTTATGATGCAAGAAGCACTGCAGGACAATGCAGTTATGAGGTACCTACCTAATATGTCACAGAGAACATTTTTTTATTACACTAAATAATGATCATGTCATAATAGTCATAGTCATAAATTTTTATTCATATAGATTAAATAAAATTAATGCTTATGAATCGTCCAACATTTTTTTACCTACCACCTGTTATGGTATACGAGTTTAAATACGTGTGCATTCATAGTACCTACCCATACTAATATTATAAATGTGAAAGTGTGTTTGCACTTTTGTCCGTCTTTCACGTCAAAATTACGGAGTCTAAATTAACCACGACCAGATTTTTAGTATGGGGATAGTCTGGAAACTAGAGAGAGACATAGAATATTTATCCCGGAAATATAATCACAATCCCGCGAGATAAGGTTATGTAGTCCACACGGGTAAAGCCGCGGGCGGCAGGCTAGTACGACATACATAACATAATCACGCCTTTCTCCCACAGTGTAGGCAGAAATATCTTCTTTCTACTTCTAACGATCTATCTCGTGAGATCGTTATCTCTTGCTTTTCTCTCTACTCTACTATTGGGACATAGACTTATAAGTACTTACCCATTTTGTGTTTGCAGTCATAGTTATAATAGATATCCTATTAGTCTTTATCATCTTCAATTACTAAAAAAATTTCTAAGGGACAGTTCATTGATGTTCTACTTGACCAGAGTTTACATCGAGATTACCTACGCCGTAGTCAGCCGCCAGTGAAGGTCCATTTCTTTCGTGGTTTTTTCTATCCGTACTCTAGTAGTAAGCGTGGCCGACAAGGTTATCCATTAGCTATGGGCTTAATTTTAAATGTTATTTAAAATTCTTAGATTTAGAGTTCTTACTTCGAATTGCATGTGTCATACTGTTATTTTTTCTGTGTTAGATTAGAGCATTATACTTAAGGGTCCCACCGACGGAGTATCAATCAGTCTGCCAGCTCTCCGGGCATGACAGAATTGAGTGAAAGAGGCGGGTGTAATTTGCAGGTGTCAAGTTAGCTCGCTCGAGTCGTAGGTACTCATTACTCATCTTGGCAGCGACAGTTTTTTTTAATGAGAGGCGTTTTTTATGTTATGCCTAGAAATCATTATAATGTGCCTTTATCAAGATAAAAGGGGCTCTTTTCCAAATATTTCAATAAATAAGTGATTGAGAATGAGACAATGGCCTGTCAGTTGGTCGTAATTTGGCAAAGTTGGGCCGTGTGGTGTGGCCCTGGCGCCACTTATCAGCTACTGTCACCATACGGCAGTTTTCCGTGGCAGTTTTCTATTCCAAGCCACCAAGTGCTGGAATGATTTGCTGCCACTCTAAGTACCTACACTTTCAAACAATAATAAGGGTAATAAGGGTTCCGTTTTTTGCCATTCGGCTATGGAACCCTAAAAACTGACCTTGCACTTACTTGCACAACAGAAGTTAGACATTCCGACTCGGTAATCTGGCGGGAACGTTTCCAAAGATTTGTGAGTCTTGGATTGATTTATCAATATTATAAAACGTACTATTTGTTTGTTATTTGTACAAAAAGACAATCGTTCCATTGGAGCAGTCCGGTGGTCACGTCACGTCACGTTCCACTGTCATTTCATTAGGCTTTGTTTTTTTAAACTAATTGATCCGTATAATTTGTTCTGTGTCACTTCCTATTCCTCTTATTGAGTAGGTACGACTTCATATTTTATTGCGATTAAGAAGAACTTTAATATAGTTGATGAGGTCGGCACTGTATAAAACAAACAAAATGGGTCCAAGAATAGAGCCCTGCGGGACTCCGCGTATCACAGGGGTAGGAGATGAACGAGATTTGACACCATTGGCATCAACAAGCTCTATAATAATATACAGCTTGATATCTTTGTGATTTGTTTGAACTCCTTCCTTGATTGAGCCACAGAGACTCCACTGAGGCTGAGGATAATACTATAAAGATTTTGATGCTTCGAATTTGAATTGTATGTTTACTAGCAGATCAGATCCTCGCGGTTTTACCCGCGTGGTACCCGTTCCCTTGGGAAGATCGGGATAAAATATAGCCTATGTCACTCGGGATGAATGTAGGTAGCTTTCTAATGGTGAAAGAATGTTCTAAATCGGTTCAGTAGTTCCTGGGATTAGCGCCGCCAACAAAAACGCCAACAATCCAACCAACCAACCAAACAAACAAACTCTCCAGCTTTATGATATTAGTATAGACAAGTTCGAATTTACAAGTAACGGAACTGCTATAGGTAAGTGTAATGTTACGTTTGCGAGTTAAGAAATAATTAAAAAGTGATTTTATCATTAAAACATTACCGTTAATCTAGATCTGTAAATATTTCTACTTATACAAATTGATAGAGGACTACCTACCGCATCGGCACGAATCGTGTTGTGTGGATAAATTAGGAGGTCCTTTAAAAAAATTCCGACTGAATGAGGTCACGCTAAAGGACAAATCACATACGGGTTGCACTGCACGACCGACCTGATGCTGATGGGTTAATCTTAGATCACATGTATATAAAGATCGATGTTAGTATGTTTGTTCTATATGCGTTCCGAAACCAAATGAAACTTTGGTAGTTAGGTTGTTATGGAGACGTTCGAGAGTGTTCGAGAGGCTATAGCTCATTTCACCCACTTTACTTTCCAGAAAGTAATAAAAAGAATTATGTGAATACCTACTTAAGTAAAAACTTTACACCAACTAAGTATTCATCTTCGATTAGTTACTGATTCTGACTTAGGTAGTTATTAATCTGTATTCTCTATATTCGGTGGACAAACATACCTAATTCATAATTCATCTTATTTTAAAATTACCGACACTTACCGAAGTGTCGGTATGTAGGTACCTGGTAGGTACTTACTTAACATAATAAGTAAAGCAAACAGAAATAATATTTCCTTAATTGGATTTCCTACAATTTATACTCATAAATAAATTTCGTTCTTTGACTAAGAACATGAAAAAAAATAGCAAAAGCTAAACGTAAATAGTAACAAGATTATTACTGTTGTGGCAACGAATAATTACCACATAATCGGTACATTGTTACTGACAAAAACAAACTTTTTATATTGAATCGTTGAGTTATTTAACTCATGAATTGACACAATTTTCTAGTATGTACCTACATGTAGGTACCAAAAAACTTTGTAGGCAGTATTAAATGTAAGCGCACGTAATTCATGTCAACAAAAAAACAATTAGGCGGGAAACTTGTCTCTAAAGAGCGAAGCCAAACCAACTGTCACTTTCGATTTTAATGGAAGGTGAGGTTGTTGACCAAACCAACTAAAGATGAGCCTTGTTTTGACGGCGATTATGAAACTGATAAAAACAAGTTAAAGAGGAAAGCTTTCATTTACAACTTTCCTTAAGTATGGAAGATTTTTGCCTCATTAGTTTACGGCATTAATGGTAAAAAACCTAATTATGAAAGAAATTATGCCAGAAATCACATACATAAACAAAGGTGACATAAATGGAAATGTAACAGTTTACTAAAACAAAGACATACTTACCTAATTTCAACAAGAACGTAGAACTATCATGTGTAGTGTGGGGCCAATAAATACCTGTCTCAGCATAGGTTCCTCTGGTACTAGTTTATTGGTACACTATACCAGTAACTTAACAAAATGTTCTGAAAGAGGAATGGAAACTAAAATAAAGTAAAAATGTCCAAAAAAAGATCAGCCCCCAGATCCACAAACAGTCGGAAACGTTTCCGACCTTTTGGAAGGATCTTTTGGCTCCTGGATTACATTGACAAGAGCGCTAGTTAACTGATTGACTTGTATATGGTTAGAGGAGGATTAGTTTCGATTTCGACCGCACTCGAAATGATCCTAATCGCACATAGTTCAAGCTCTGCCACCGAAACTCACTTCAAAATAAACAAAGCATAGAATTCATATCCCAAGATTCAGGCATAGCCTAGTTTGGGGACCACTGAAAAATCCTAAAATAAGACATTTTTATATTTTGTAATTTGTAAGTATTTTTGCATATAACATGTGTAACCTTTCTGGTATTTTAATAAATAATTTTTCATTTTTCATTTTCATTTTTCATAGCATAGATATAAGTAACTTGTCTGGACCATGTCTGGGCATAAAAAGCTTTGTTATTATTTGTAGTCAAATAGAAATTCTTAACAGATGTCTATGGTGACTTAGTGTAGTAGGTGAGTATGTCTGTTAGTTTGGTTGAACCACTTTATTTTACCTACTAGCATTTCGCCCGCTATTTCCTCTGCGTGGAATTCGGTTATATCGAGCTTGTACACACAACTAAATCACGCATTGGCTGGTTCTTCACACAGACACTCGTTCCCGAAGGATAAAGTTAGGCAGTATCACTGCATACGGTCCTCATACTATTATTTGCCTCAACATTTTATTTGACTAACTTCGATCGCTCAGAATGGCCCTGTGATGTGAGTGAATCTTCCAATCGGCCTCGGGATGTGGCCACTTCAGACGGTTACGGCACCGGCACCGGCCATACCACGCAATTGATGAGAAAAACGACACCCATTTGTGCTAATATAGACACGGCTGATGGAGATAGACTCAATTATTTTTGCTGTTTCTATCGTACTCCGCCTATTTCTCTAAAGAAGAAAAATCATAGAAACATTTGCCTTGAGTTTTAATAAGTAATTTTATTGCAATGATCAATAAAATTTATAAAGATTGTTTAAATACTTAGAAAAAAATTTTGGCATTTTTATAAATTGGTGAATACTTACATTAGATTGTGCCTGTCTGTACTGTACAGGACGTATAATAAAATACTTAGCTCCCTTTTATTTTGTTCCTTTATTTTAAAACTACCAGTTTTACTGAGCAAATGAAATAATAAAAAGACAAAAGTACCTACAAATTTACTTATCTTTAATCACACGAATGTTTAACAACTAGTGAAGTGTGTATCACGTGCTAGCATAAATTGCTAGGATTACTTTTAACAACTTCTTAATCTACCCGCAATAATAATGGCAGTGATTCAGAAAATAATAATTTAAATGTATGTTCTTGTTTAAACTGCATTTAACCTGTATTCATGATGATTGGTAATATTATGTATTTTTTTTATCCACAACGGTAGGTAGCACTTAACCTTCATCATACCTGATGTTAAGTGGTGATAAGGCTGAAGGTGGAATCGCACTACTCCCGGAATCCTCGATCACTGAGGAACTGTCTTCGTATTTTATCTCTATCTAACTGCCGGTGAATAATGTACCTATATTGTATTTTCACACCAAATTACCTACAAACCTTCTTTCTACCGCAGGTGTAGGGTACTTGCTATCCTAGGTAGGTACCTACACCCTTTTTTTTCTTTTGCTTCCTTTACTCCTAATATACCTAACATTTGTTATAGATGATCGTTAAGCATTAGACACTACTCACTCAACTCTCACTTTTTAAATGACTTATTTAAAAAGGTTCCAATTCTTATACATTCTTCATAATGGCACAAAATGTATCTAAAATCATCATTAAGGCTAGGATTCCCGACCGAAATAGAGTGAAAGATGTTAAATTTCGGGATTGCCATTCTCGCCATACCTACTTGGCATGCGGGTTGGCGGTCAAACTAGCCAAGATTTTACGAGACGTTGCCATTGCCACAGAATATATAATAGTACCAAGGACGTTGCTGCTGCTGTCTTCTTATCTTATGACTGTGCTTTGAGTGGGCTTGGTGACCTACAGGAAAAAAAGAGTTTGGTTAAAGGCAGGCATTTACACATTTTCCTCAGTGGTCGGTCGAGGATTCTGGGAGTACCTAGTGCGCTTCCACCTTCAGCCGCATCTTCACTTACCATCAGGTGCGATGCGATAAAGGCAAAGTGCTACCCTGTTGTGTATGAAAAACGCAAAATAGTTTATTCGGTCAAGGCTGTTAAGCACTTGTAAAATGTCAAAGAAGGTACCATCAAAACAACTACAAAGCTTACAAAGCCCTTAACGGCGGGAGACCTTGTAACGAGAAAAACTGAGGAACTCATTAACTTATTAACAGAGGTATTTTTTAATGACCCACAACTGGGGAAGTGCTACTTACTTACTGCCTTCAAGAAAGGTTTAAACGAGTGAAAGTCGTTAAAAAGAAAACTAATCATTTTGTTTTTGTTTCAGGTAAGTTGACCTTCAATTGTGTGTGCTTTATGAAGATGGATGGATTCATTTGTCATGAGTTTTATGTAAGTAACTTTACTAAATTAATAATAATAACGCTGTAATGGTTGTCAGTCGTAGAAAAATCGACTTTTATGGTAAAGTAATGGGAGGGAAGTAAGTAAGGCGCACAAACGTGTGTCTTGCATTGCATCCCACACAAGACACAAAGGTGTCTACATCAGCGCAGTTAGGACCGATTTTATTATGTCACTGGTTGCTGGGTATTCCCCACAAAAGTGTCTACGTTTGCGCAGCGCATATTATTATTCCCTTTATTACATTTTAAATACTTACAAAATTATATTTCTAAACATTAAATTTTTACAATGTATAACACTAAAAAATATTATTATTATTATTATTATTCAGGCAAGCAGTTGTTGCAACTGATACTGCCCGTATCCTGATCATCGTAGAATATGGTTTATATTATATAATATATAATATTATATTATAAAGCTGAAGAGTTTGTTTGTTTGTTTGTTTGAACGCGCTAATCGCAGAAACTACTGCACCGAATTGAAATATTCCTTTTGTGTTGGCTAGTCCATTTATCGAGGAAGGCTTTATGCTATATTTTATCCCGATATTCACACGGGAACGGGTACCACGCGGGTAAAACCGCGAGGATCCGCAGTGTAATATAAATATGTATACTTAAAATTAGGTACTTATACCTATAGCTAAATAATCTAACACTTCTTTTTTAAAAGAAGCCTTTATTTTAAATCTCGTAACTCTACAATAATGAATTTGTGTTTTACGCTAAGAATTACCATAATAAAGCTGGAGAATTTGTTTATTTGTTCCATATACGTTCTGGAACTATAGATTTGATATTGTCATATTACTTTTTGGTATTTTGGAGCCTATTATTAAGCATTAAATATACTGACAATCCTCGCAGACGAAGTCTCAGTACCTACTTACTAGTATTATCGAATAGGTACCTATAACATAAAGGCAATACGCATTTCGTTTTGAAATTCTACGTGTCGTCGGTGGTAATACAGTTGCGCAAACGAAAATTACATGAAATATAATAGGTACCTTACTTAACGTGGGGAATGATTCATCGATTGGAAAATTTAAGTATTATAGTTAAACTGTTTTTGCACGTATTAATGAACAAGAATGAACATTCTAAACCTTCCTCTTAATCACTCGTATCTGTTAAGGCTACGATTCCTTATATTACCTACACGTACCTAAACATATTATATTCTTTATTGCATTAAAAAAAACACAGTTTAATAAACAATAATATAAAAATGGGATGCAAAGGTGGGCTTATCTCTGAGATCTCTTCCCAGCCAACCAGGATGTGTGAGAGAAGTAGGAGAGGCAAAGAAAAACAAGACAAATACTAAAATCTTAAATTCATAAACATACCTACATAAATAAGACATAATAGTATAAAATATACATACATAATATTATAATATATAGGTACCTTCATAATAACATCTGTGATGATTTTAAATGTTATGTGATGATTTCTAGGGATGTGACAACTTTTCTAAGAAGTGCTTTTTTAATTTCCATTTAAATTAATTAGTACTCGGAGAAGTCTGAATGTTTGACGGGCGTTTGTTCCAGAGCAGTGTAGCTCTAACGGAAAAGGAATTATGGAGGGAGTTGGTGTTGCTTCTAGGTAGCTCAAGCATCTTCGTGAAACAAGGCCGCCTAGAGCGAGTGGGAGGAGGAAGCATTTGGAAGCGGGAAACAAGGTACCTACTGGGGCGAGTTCGGGTCATTGAGTTGAGGATTTTATATAGGTAGTGTGCAAAGGATGTGCATATCACGGCGAAGTCGAACTGGGAGCCACTTGAGTTGATGACGAAATGATGACACATGGTCATATTTTCGTAATCCAAAAATAAATTGAATTGCCAGATTTTGAAGGCGCTCCAACTTGTTCAACTGTTCTTCTGTCACGTCCAGATAGCAAACATCGGCGTAGTCGAGAAGTGGAAGAAGGAGAGATTGTGCTAGCAGCAATTTTGTTTCACCTACTCAAAATTTTGAAAAAATATATGCTATTTTACCAAAATAACGACATTTCCGTAACTTGAATAACTGCTTGGCACTAATCGTACACTGTTGACCTTCATAACAAAAAAAAATTATCGTAATACTATTTACAATACCTAATAATGTGCATTTATTTTCGTTTTTCGTGTTAGTTTCAGACACTTTGAGTTTTTTTAGTCCAATTCCAAACATGTATGAAGGAAGCGTGTGTGATCTCTTTGAAATAATATGGAGGTACATAATATTATATGTCATATGAACAGCTATGTGTACAATTGTTTAAACAATAAAATTGGCAAATGTATAACACTGTTACGAATCAATCTGCATGGTTAGCATGAAGTTTATACGAGTATAGTGATATTAATATCGCTTGTTCATGTAGCTAGGTACATTTTCTTCTCTGATTCAAGATAATTTATGTCAAATATTACGAAAACGGTCCTGATTAGATTTTACCCAGAGTGTAAATGTCTTCCTACTTTCGATAACACATTTCAACGAGTATCTTTCCGTTAAGTAGGTAAATGACTTTGCCTTCCTTTCCTTCCTTTTTTTCTCGTTAAGAATTCTATTGTAGATCTTATTTCTTTACATTATGGTACCTATAATATATCTGTCAGAATTTAATTCAAAAGCGCGTATTTATTTACCAACTTGCCACAACCCTCTGCTATTACCCTGCCATGTAGTGTTTTAGGCCTCATTTCCACCTGCAAGTAAGTCTTCTGCGATAAATCTCCGACAGTCTGTCAGATAGCAACTTGCAAGTGTAAACACACTTGCAAGTTGTAGTTTACACTTGCAAGTTGCTATCTGACAGACTGTCGGACATTTATCGCAGAAGACTTTCTTGCAGGTGGAAATGAGGCCTTAGGCTTGTTTCTAAGCAGAATATTAGACTTAATGGGATCACTTCAAAAAGATTTATCAATCACTTTGTGTGTCAAACCAGAATTTCTCTAATACTTTTGTGGTAGCAACTACCTAGACTTCATTTCGAAGACGTTCGTTTAGTTGGAAAAACTGAGATAAAATACAGTAGGTAGATCAACTACAGATATGGGTGCTGTCGGTATAAATCTTTACTATCATTCACGTGTCGAGATTCTAGTGTTTGGTTTTAAACTGCGTTTGGCTATCCAGCCAGACCAACTCGGCCTTTTTTGGTTAAAATAAAATGCGTAGCCAAATTATTTTCGACAAATGGGATGGAAGGAATGAAATGGCGCTGAAGGATGAGTCTCTGTCAATACGGAACTTAATTCTGCTAGGTGCGTTTTCCATTGAGGGGCTGACATGAGCCAACCAGCAGCGCCGCCAATCGATTTTATTGTTTTTCTTCTAAATAAGCCCAATTTTCAAAAAGGGAATCAGTCAAGGTACCTATTATGAATTACGTCAAACATTTATTAAATAACTTTATCCATTATCCATTTAAATTATTTAAATGGATAAAGGATTATTAAAAGTAAAAGAAACGATTGGTGCGTTTATTATTGAAATATTTTAAAATAATAAAATACACGTCCGATTTTTCTCTCCGATAGCCTGATCGATTTGAAAAACAACCAATTCAGAAACAACCAATCAAAATCAAGTCTGATCAGACTATCAAAGAGAAAAATCGGTCGTGTATTCCCAGCATTAATCTTTAAATTATTTAAGGTGGTAACGGAAAAATTTTAATTATCACATCGAATAAGTATAAAGAAAAAGTAAGTAAGTACTTAACTACTTAACAAAGGAAGTCTTTATTATTTACTGTAAAATAAGGTAGCACAGTAATCTGTTTATCTCTTGTCGAGAATCGGTAGGTTAGGTACCTATGTCAATATGTTGGTTTTTCTCAAGTATTTCCTCGCATTTGACACTATTTTGATTTTCATTGGAAGTCTTAACACTTAGTACCTAAGTACTTACGTATATTCTTGAGTTGCTGGAATGCTGCAAAACGATAAATAAATTGACGCAAAACTTTGAGTAGGAATGTAGGGGGTTTTGAGTTTAAGTTTTCACAGATCGATCATAATGATATGAAGTTAAGATCGAGAAAATGTTGATGTAAGTAACTTCACTACATAGTATAAAACAAAGTCGCTTTCTCTGTCCCTATGTCCCTTTGTATGCTTAAATCTTTGAAACTACGCAACGGATTTTGATGCGTTTTTTTTTAATAGATAGAGTGATTTAAGAGGAAGGTTTATATGTACTTTTTATCCCGATATTCCCACGGGAACGGGAACCACGCGGGTGAAACCGCGGGCGGCCGCTAGTTTTCAATATAATTAAAACTTACCTATTTTAGAACGCGTAAGTAACGTCAATTACTTACGCGTTCGTCAAAGATTGCCAATGTTAGCAAACAATGAATGGAATTATGTTAAGTACTACTTAGATATTCAAATTGGTATTTTTTTTCGAATACAAACTTTTTATTCAGTTTCGTTTATCGTTCGAAAATAATAGCGATTAGCCCCCCCCCCCCCCCCCGTTCTAAGGAAGAAAGCGCGGGAAAGAGCTGCGCAGTGATCGCATGGTTGCGCCGAATCACATATCGCCTTCGATCAACAATAGTATCTACTAGATGAAGGCGCACGAACTAAATGAAAACTTTATATGGACAGACTGACTTTTTTTTAAACAGAGAAAAAAGGTTACGAATTATTTAAATTTTTACTTTTTTGCATTTACAATGCAATTTTTATGGTTGAAAAATGGAAAATGAAGTATTTAGAAAAAATCTACCCGTCTCACAACCAGCTCCGATGGGTTACGAATGTTACGATCTTACATTAAAAATTACAGGAAGCGTTCCAAGTTTGAAATACCTTAGTAGGTATTATTGACACTGTCAAAATAATCTACTTATAATTATACTCTCAAGTGGGCTTATGAGGCTTGGACATATCTGTCACTCCAAGTATGTATCTAGAACTATTGTTATTGTTGATCGAAGTATATCGTACTGGTGCAGTCTGCACACTAGCGCAGCCATTGAAAAAAATCGTAGTGCTTAAATAAAGAAAATGAAAATTATCTCTCTGCAGTGCACTCCGAAGGAGCTTTGTGGTACTTTCTATTGCTTTATCCATATTTTCTAGCTTGTGGTTTAATTTAATGGACTTTTATTGCTAAAATTGGCCACTTTTCGCAAAATTACTGAATTAAACTAAACGACAGGATTACAAAATATATCCTTTAATTAAGCGATAAAAAGTACCACAAAGCTTCTTCGGAGTGCACTGCAGAGAGATAATTTACAATTTCTTCTTTATGTAAGCACAAAATATTTTTTTAATGGCGGCGCTAGTATGCAGACTGCACAGCCTGAAGCAGAAATCCAACCACGACTGAGCGAGCAGCGGTTTCTAAAATGGAATCGTATTAAAAAGTGCAATGCCGGTTTTTTTATATTCCGGATCAAGAACCGGGGGGGTTCAACAAATTCATTTTGACAGCTAAGTTCGTATACCAATACGAACATCGATTGGTCCGTACCACTCGTTGCGTTCGACTGGTTTTCGATCGAACTTTTTCGATTGTGAAATTCTGACAATCCACAAACTGACATTTATTTATATTTGAATTTCGAGCTTATAAAAGTGAACTTTTCTTGATTGCCTGAGAATCAGCCCCCAGGGTAGGTAAAATGCACTGCTTTGTGTTTCGAATCTAATGGAAAACTGGCAGATGTGGCAATGGCATCTTGTCAAATATCAAAATCAATACCATTTGGTATTTAACTTGTTCTAGTAAAAAAGTTTTTGCATTTGCACTCAGATGTTGGTCGATTCAAGATAAAAATAATGTAAGAATACACTGAAACCTGTTTCAGTTTCACATCTTATTTTTATCTAGGAACTATCCTGATTCCTGAGGAATTATCGAACGAGTTTCGTTCAGTAAGTCGATTCTCTATTTGATCACCAATTCGCATATGATTTGGATGTTCTTCACCTCCCACTTTAATATGAAATGGAAATATGTATAAAGTCGTTTCTGGTGCTTCGCCGGCCGCTACCGCGGCACGCTCGCTTCGCTCGCTTGGCACGCGCTTTTGGTTCATGTAAACCTAACATGCTCGTCGCTTCGCTCCTCGCACCTATCAGGAATACTTGGCTCGCTATTTTATCACTACATAGTATAAAACAAAGTCGCTTTCTCTGTCCCTATGTCCCTTTGTATGCTTAAATCTTTGAAACTACGCAACGGATTTTGATGCGTTTTTTTAATAGATAGAGTGATTCAAGAGGAAGGTTTATATGTACTTTTTATTCCGATATTCCCACGGGAACGGGAACCACGCGGGTGAAACCGCGGGCGGCCGCTAGTACTTAATAAACCGTAGGTGAGTTGGACCGTAGGTGAAATGACCAGATCAACCGTATTCGATCAACCGTATTCGATCAACCGTATTCGATCAACCGTAGGTGAATAAAACGTAGGTCAGATAACCGTAGGTGAGTTGACCGTAAATGAGATGACTAGTGATTTCGTCCATTAGTTATTTCAAACATAGTTGTAACGACCAGTAGTTATTTTGACCGTAGTTATATCGACCATAGTCGAAACGACCGTAGTTATTATGATACATAATGAATAAATAATAATAAATAATTAAAGCGCTCTTGAATGCGGTAAAATTGATAAAGGTGCCATGGGCAATACATATTTCTTTTGTGTGCGACTTGTTACCGACGAGTTAATGTGTGGTTTATCTCTCATTGTAACTAGGTTGCGACAAGTGTCTTTGTGACACGAACAAAACTAAAAATAAACTACATAGGTATTTACGGATTTCAGCTCGATTCGCTCAAATCCTAATAATGCCACACGTGACATAAAAGACGGCCGGCGTGAGTTCTCAACACGAAAGAGATAGGAGTTACCTATAGACATTTTTTTAAATCGAATAAGCATAAGAGTTTAGAGGTAGAGTCACGCATTATTACGTACGATTGCTTGGGTACATACAGCCGATAGCACGAAAAACTATCGTTAACGTAATCGAATAGTAAACTACATAGTACATAGTACATAGTACAGTCGCCAGCACGTCGGGTTACCACAAAATGTCAAAATTTATTAATTGAAACTGAACTCTTATATGTTCGACATAAGGTTGAATTTTATTTGAAGAAATTTGACTGACGTGCTGGCGACTGTACCTAGGTAGCTATCCTTCAAATCTCTCAAAGTGCTGCTGGCAATCATCTATTGAATTTCAATTCCTTGTACGACCGAAAGAGGCACTGCTCTGGTTTTCATAGAAAATAATACGATCACGATAACGGTTACCATAACGACGAAGAATGGTGTATTCACAGAACGCGGAAAGATTTTTTCTCTGGTGTATTCTTAATTTTTGCGGTTACACTTACCATAGTTAGGGCCCTAATTCAGAGTACATTGCTTACTTTGAGCTTAGCATGTGATGCAATGCAATCAAAACAAGCAATGTATTCTAAATTAGCTTTATATATTTTTTTGAATCAGCTGAGTATTTTTGCAGATCTCCTCCAACAATACATAAACTTTATCTCATTCGCAAAACGAAGTTTTTTGCATAAGGAAAATGTTCAAGTTTTGCATTAATTAACCTTAGTTTATGAAGCAAGGCCTTGAGTTATCTCAATGACTTTTATATTTTTGTCTTTAGACTGAATTAGCAACTGTCTCGTTTCGTTTAGCGGCTGCACTGCAGTATCCCAACAAGGAAAATATTTCGTTCTCGCAATTGTATTACTTTGCCGTTTACGGTCCTAAAATCCAATATTATCCAGTTTGTCAGTACACACACATACACTACAGGACAATGTTAATCAAATGGATTTGTCAAAATATACCCCAAGAACTATCCGATATTTTTGTAAAAAATTCAAGAACAGGCCAAATTTTTGTAAACGGCCCAAGTATAATTTTAAGAGACTATATTTTGGAATCCAACATAATATCGCATTGGAAGGTATAAAAAAAAAGTTATACCCCGAAAATGGTGCAATTCTTTCAGCAAATATGCTATCACCAATTTTCTCCATATCTAAGCACCAAAGTGTAAGTGTATATATTCTTTGCCAAAGTCGAAATCCATAAAGATATAAAACGGGAAACTAATAGGTACTTTAGGAAGAAGGCGGTTGTTTCTGATAGCATTTTTAACGCATAGGTTTGAGTTTACGTAGAGCGTTTTTTTGAAAGTTTTTTTTGTTTTTCATTTACAAATATAGGGGGATTATATACTTTTACGAAAGATAATAATAAATGTATTCAAATGTAAAGTGAATAACAGTTAGGTATACCATTTTTGGCTATTTTTCATAGATTTTGTAAAGCTTTGTATTTGGTTTTTTTTTAATGTCGCTGTCATAAATATTGGTGGATTACTAATGAATTGTTTATTAAACTAGATAATCTAATTTTCAATGTTAAGAAATTACTGATATAGAATTATTGTTGAGTCTCCATAGAGCGAATTAGTTTGGCTCTCGGGCTAATATAGTATGAGTGGCTATTTCTTCTAATGAGGAAGAAAACCAGCTTTTCGAAACAAAATCTGTCCAAAGCTGCTGGCTGGCATTACATCTGTTACCACCTAGGACCTAGGTAACTCGATTTTGACCGAGTGGTGTACGCAACGATTTCAAGGTGCCGCTATCTCTAGCTAGAGGTTCGATTCCCAGTCGGGTAAATGTGGAAAACTAACTTTTCAATATTTCCTCGGGTCTGGGTGTATGGTGGTAACCCGTCGTTGTTTCCAATTTCCATTATAGGTACTTGTGCTCAAGTACAGCTTGGTATTGAAACAATAGGTATGTGATGGTGTCCTAAATTTTTAAGAGCACCATAGAAGCAGATAAAGCTGGTTATATTAAAAAAATAGTTTGATGAGTGTTTGCATCTATAAGGTACCTATGTGTTAAATCGTTAAGTTTGTGTTAGTGCAAAGTTCTAATATTTGGTGTGTGCTCAGTTTTAATTCGATCCGAGAAGGAAAACACTTAACACAAACCTGTGTGGAATAATGATCAGCTCGTGAGACGCCAACCGGTCTAGAGAGAGACTTTAATCGAGATACCTTTGCTTAAGTATTTTATATTGGACGATTTTTTTAATGATTTCACTTTAAGAAATTAAAATTATAATTATTGTTTGGAAACTGTAGGTAAAGTATTTATTTTGTGGATGCAAAAATATAAAAAAATTTGAGTGTGAATGAAACTTTAATGGCTGATGAGTTGAAATTATTTTATTACATGGTTGATTATGATACTTAGTACAAAGGCCTCTTGAGAACCAAATCTTTCAGTAGGTGCCAAATATTAACTGGCTGAACAGCTGTTTGATTAAAATGTGGTGTTCGTTTCCCTTCCCTTTATACCTACACCAGTAAATTTTAATTAAGTAGGTAGAACAAAGATTTTAGGTGATGATAGTTTCCATCAACTTTTTAGGCAAAAACTTATTGATCATGATTGGAACAACATTGGAATCAATAGTTTCATAAAAATGTTTTGTCTTATCTTTCGAAACTGCGTAAAAAAGAAAAGAATATCAATTAACTTGAATCGCAAATCTGAATTGCAATGGGTGACGAAAGGCATTAAAGTATCCAGTCAAATGAAGCGGTTTCTTAGTGTAGGAAAAGCATGCGGCAATGACATAACAATTGTTAAATATAGAGTAACATATATGACACTTTATAGAAGAGTAATAAGACAAGCCAAAAAATTGACGGTACAGAATAAGATAGCACGTTCGAAGAACTTGTCAAAAAGTATATGGCAGCTAATCGACAAACATAGAAATAAAGCTCATAAAATTCCCAGTCAACTTGTAATCAAGACAGAAAATAAAATCCTAAATGATCCTGTACAAATTGCTGATACCTTTGTGAAGCAATTTGAACTCAATGCAAGTAAGATCTCAATATTTTCGGAGAGTGCTCGGAGCTATCTTAACCAGAGCGAAGATTATATAATGGACGAGATGGTCTTATATCCTTCTACTGCAAATGAAGTGAAAAAGATCGTTCAGAATATGGAAGCGAAAACATCCTCCAGCTATGACGAAGTGCCCATAACAGTAATAAAAGACAACATTGATGTTTTGGCCGAGCCCTTGAGCAGGTTCTTTAATAAATGCATTGCAGAAGGAGTCTTTCCTGACCAATTTAAGATTGCAAAAATTGTGCCAATTCATAAAAAAGGTTCCAAGTTGGATACCAAGAACTATAGACCGATATCCATACTTATTACTAAATCCAAGATCCTTGAGAAGCTAATTAAAGCGAGACTGATCGCTCATATTAGTAAAAACGGAATTCTTCATAAAAATCAATTTGGTTACCGGAATACGGTTGGCACACAGGACGCAATAATCACTTTTCTAAATGACGTCACTGACAAAATTAATGCAAATTTGAGGGTAGCCACGGTTTTCCTCGACTTGAGCTCAGCATTTGATACAATTAATCATAAACTGCTCTTAGAGAAGCTGGAGTTCTATGGTGTTCGAGGGAAAGCACTGAAGCTTTTCCAATCATATTTACGAAATAGAATTTTTTTTGTAGAAATTAAAACTATAGATGAAAATATGTGTGAAATTGTAACCAGGTCCAAACTAACTGATTGTGAAGTAGGCGTCCCACAAGGTTCCATATTGGGACCTATACTATTTATAATATTTATAAATGACTTGATTGGTTATATATCAAATGCTCATAATTCAGTCAAATTAATCCTATTCGCAGATGACACCAATGCAGTAATTTCTGATAAAAGTCTTATTGATTTAGAAACAACAGTAACTCAAACATTACTATCAATGAAAAATTGGTTCACTGTTAATGGTTTATCGATCAACAGCCTAAAAACTAATATCATGATGTTCAAAACTCACTCCAGGGATAATAGTAACTTAAACATTAATCTTAACGGTGACTTGCTACATACAGTAAGTTCAACAAAATTTTTGGGCGTCAAGTTTGATGACCAACTGAAGTGGAAGGAAGAACTAGAAGACATTGAGAGTAAAATCAGTTCAGCCTGCTATGTCCTTCGGAGTCTTAGAGATGAAGCAGATATAAAGCATTTAAAACTTGTATACTACGCCCTTGTGGAATCAAGGCTACGTTATAGCATTTTTTGCTGGGGTAGAAGCTATGACTACAATATTAATAAGGCTTTCATTCTACAAAAAAGGGCAATCAGGACAATGGTACGCATACCCCAACAAGAGTCTTGTCGAGAGCACTTTCAGAAACTGGAAATATTGACTGTTCCTAGTCTATAAATTCTTGTGATATTATCTCATTTTGCTAAAACTATAACAGAACACGAGACTACAACAGAAAAGAATATAAGAGTTGCTACAAGAAGACAAGGTTTTACACAAAAAATTCTTCCTAGAATAGATATAGTCAAGCATTGTCCTAGTTACCAGTCAGTACTTTTATTTAATAAACTGCCAAGTGAGCTAAAAAGTGCAGTGTACGATTCAAATTTCAACGATACATTGAAAACATACTTGTTGAAGAAATGCTTCTATTCCATTAATGATTTTTAAATAGCAATAATGCATTGACTGGTATTACCTAAAATATTATTATGGAATTGAATTTTTAAATAATTTGTTAATTAATATTGTAAATTATGACATTATTGTTAAGAATTTATTAATTTTGATTATCACTATTTTTTTTTTGTATTTTTTTTATGTAATTTAATTATAATTGGGAAAGTGTAATTAATCAAATGTATTTACCATAAGTGTTATAATTTTCGACACAATGAACATTGTTAAGAAATAAATAAATCTATCTATCTATCTATCTATCAATACGAACAATTTTTAATATGGGGCCAACCACGGAATCACGAAAAAAAATATCATCTGTTCCATACAAAAGTACAACATCGACTCGACTGAAATGTATGGAACAGCCTTCGATCATAATAGGTCTTTACCTATGAAATTGCCGTTTTCTATGGGGAAATTGTAGGAAGTTGTAATTAGCATACAAAGATATTTGGGAATTTCTTGGACATGTGAACTCCGAATTCAACGAAACTTTCGAGATATGATCAGACAAAATTAATCTAACTATTGCCTATAATCTCATTTAATAAACAGTTTTAGAATAAAAAAAATATCTGTTCAAAGCTGTCAAATTGACGACAACCAAAGAGCGGTACTTTGAAGCAGTTTTTAAAAAATTTGGACGCGTGTTTAATTATTCTTGTCTTAGATGTTTAACATGACGAGATACTCTTTTTTCGAAACTGACTATTAATTTTGATATTGTAATATTAATTAAAAAATTAGAGACCAATAAACATGTGAGAAAAAGACGGCAATTTCATATGTAAAGACCTATTATTTATATACCGTTTATAAACGGAACAGCTGGTTATTTTTTTCGCGATTCCGTGGCTGGCCCCGTAGTCAAAATTGCTCGTATTGATGGATAGGTCTGACAAAAGATGAGTCTCACAAAATTATGATGAAAAGGAGAATGGAAAAAGTAGGTACGTAATAGTAGTTTATGTGACTATCGCATAAGGAGGGGTATTAAAACACGAGTGGGAGTTTAAAAAACGAGCCTTGGCGAGTTTTTTAATAGTATTCCACGAGTGTTTTAATACCGAGTTATGTGCAGTCTCATACACTACTTTATCTACACTCATTACATTTATTATATATTTCAAAAATAAAGCAAATCAATATTAATTATAAAATGAATTGGTGCCAAACCCCACTCATAGGAGTCTATACGGTCTATTCCTTCTAAATTAAAAATTCTAATTTAAAAAAAGTTTCTGATTGTTGCCGGCTAAAGAAGGGCTTGAAAGAGTTGGAAGTCAGGGCCGGTAAACCCTACGGTTGCCATGGAGACTGTAAAATTAAGAAATATAAGTGTTTTATAATGAGTGACAGCTGTATCCGGGTGTTTCTTAATGGTCATTATCATGAAGTTTGACTTAATACTCTGAGGTAACTGGAGCTCTCACCCTGAATAAAAAAGTGTCGCCAGCAAATTTAACATTTATGTATGTAGTGGCAGGTAGTGGCTGTCAGCTGTCTCATATGACCATACGTATTTTTTTAAAGTGTAGGTGAGACGGAAGACAGCCACTGTGTAATTTGTGGTGGACAAAAAATTGTTCGTACTACACTCTCCAGTTACCTCAGTATTAAGTCGAGCTTCATGGTCATTATGAAACACCCGGATACAGCAGTTTTATTTTTTAAAGTTGACTATGGCATAAAGTGTATCATTCTACGTTCGGGCATGAGTTCATAATTCGAATATTATAACATGAGTGTAGATAAACAATTTTAGCAACCACTTGCTTGCTTTTTACAAGCTTTTATTTAACTTGCCATGTCAGTTAGTTTGTTAGTTAGTGGGGGACAAATCTCGCAAGCTAAATTTGACCCACTTCCTAGTGTCCGATTGAGCTGAAACTTTGATACAGGTTTGGTTTGGATGACAATACAATATTAAAGTACAGTCAACAAAAAAGCTTGTCATAAAAAGGAAGTTTTTCAAAAAACTTATACTAAGACTAGCTAGTAGCTACCTAAATGCTAGACGTGCCTGACGCTATCGCATGTCGAGATCGCATGATAGATTTTGATTTATAAAGAGAGCTAGCAGCGTTGTAAGTGCGATGAGCACGGCAATGGCGGATTTGGAATTAGCACTTATCTTAATGATGAAGATCTTGTATTCTGTCCGTGTTGGTGCTCTATAATAAATAGACACATGTTATTACAGTTATAAAAAACACTTCGTTTTAGACGAAATTAAGGATTTTTCATTATATTTTATCCAAAGAATAGGTACCTACTTTGGTACACAAGGAGCGCACACAAAAGGACTACACGACGACGTTATCCCATGGGAATCAACTTCGGATCGAAGGGAATCTGATATATTTCCGAAATAAAAAGTTACCTAATGTTACTCTTCAGCTCCCAATCTATTCCTAAACCAAAAATCACGTCGATCCGTTGCTCCGTTTTGACGTAAAAGAGGGACAAACAAAAACACTCTTTTACATCACTACATAGTATAAAACAAAGTCGCTTTCTCTGTCCCTATGTCCCTTTGTATGCTTAAATCTTTGAAACTACGCAACAGATTTTGATGCGTTTTTTTAAATAGATAGAGTGATTCAAGAGGAAGGTTTATATGTACTTTTTATCCCGATATTCCCACGGGAACGGGAACCACGCGGGTGAAACCGCGGGCGGCCGCTAGTTTTATAATAAAAATATTAGTTAGTATGGATGAGCTAAGGTATTTACCACAAAGCAGTGGTAACATCTTACGGCAAATAATATGGTGAGGAAAATAAAAAAAAGGGGATTAGTAAGTAACTGCGCCCGCTGCGCCCAAATACATCCCAAATCGGACAATGTCAAGGCTCGGCAGTAGACAATCGAATAATGTATTCATTCGTAGCGGTACCGTTCGTCCTAGAATGTGTGGAGTCGTCATTGTGTCGGATACCGTATAATCGGCAGTGTAGTGTATGGACGGACAGAACATGAGTAATGTTTGTTAAAAAGATTTTTTGCAAATGAGGTCACTGGAAAACACACAAGTAGGACTACAAAAGGCACCGTACCTGCTTTTTGCTTAAGAATCACGAATCACCAAGGTACCTAAATAATACCTAAAGTGGTTATTGCTATAAATGATATAAACAGATAGAAAGCATCATAATCATAACATAGCAGAAACTGAGAAGAGAATAAAAATCATCGGTTAACTCCCGAAACGGGATATAGAATATTAACAAAATACCCTCTAAGTATGTGGAAAAGCATTAAATTTAGAATTAAGGATAATTCTACAGATTTACTACAGAGACGTTAATTAACTTTTAATGACAATCAAACATACCTACATAGGTACTTACCTACTTCCTGCTTTATTAGGTATCTATTCTACATAAGTTACGAAAAGAGACTAGGTTGCTCCACTCAATACTGAGCCGGAACAGATACTATGACACTGAAAATTAAATACTAGAAAAAAAATTGCAAAAAGCGATCGGTCCTTCAAGTAGCTAAAAAAAAAAAAAAAAAAAAAAGTAGCTCCACCGGCAATCCGACCCGGGACCTTTCACTGTCCGGGCGAATGCTCTGACCGCTGAGCTACGGAGTCGTTAGAGGAAGCCTCTTTCGAACGAAAGTCGTATCTTTCTTATACTTATAACGCGCTGTTAGCCAACGTAAATTTCAAAGTAAAAGTTAGATACCTATGTACTTATGTATGTACTTACTAGTTAAGTTTCATATTATACCTCAAATAAAGCGACAATCAGTCTCGACTGTCGACTTGCGTGGACGCAGCCCGGTGCGCGCTGCGCCACCCGACACGGTAACGAAACGACCCTACCTCGCGTTTGTCTGTTCACATTTCTATATAGGGTTGCCAGGTCTTAAAGACGAGAAGCCGGACTGGCCAGCTAGTTTACCTAGCCTTTTGGGCATCAAGGCCGGACACCCTAAAACCCAAGGATTTCATGTGTTAATCACTACATAGTATAAAACAAAGTCGCTTTCTCTTTCCCTATGTCCCTTTGTATGCTTAAATCTTTGAAACTACGCAACGGATTTTGATACGTTTTTTTTTAATAGATAGAGTGATTCAAGAGGAAGGTTTATATGTACTTTTTATCCCGATATTCCCACGGGAACGGGAACCACGCGGGTGAAACCGCGGGCGGCCGCTAGTTCTAAAATAAAAGCCATGTTTCGACTCGCGAGTCGCACTTGCTCGACTCTCGCCTCGCGCACTGCCACCGACAAGTTGGCCGCAGAGGTAAAAACCGGACAGGCCGGATACCGTCTAATTTGGCCGGACAAGCTTCCAAAAGCCCGAACCCTGTCCGGCTTTATCCGGACGCCTGACAACCCTATTCCTGTTTTTAACTTACCTATGTGACTATGTATTGGTGTCACTCTCATATCGAGATGTTATCATGTGTCAGTAATGGATTTTTAGACACAATGTTAGTGCTAAAAAATCCGCTTTGCAAAAAATCCTGGATCAAGAATTAAAGTGGAAAAAAGAGTGCGAAAAGATCCATCAATGGATCTTTGCAATGGACAATGTTAGTCGTGGAGCGACCGCGACATCTCCGACAAAAAATTCTTGCTGTGCGTTGTTCAGCATGATGGCCTGAAGCCATGGCTAAAGTTTTTGCAACGGTGCCCCTAACACCCTGTATAAAGTAATCATTAGCTCATATTTTTTACATTCAAATCCATCGTCCCCTCATTAATCTTCACATTACCAGAATACTGACGAGTATTTTAACTGCCTACTTAAGATCTGAAGCGAGTTATGAATTGAGGTACTCTGGAAGGTGAAGTGTATGAGAAAACTATGAAGTTTAGGTAATTTTGAGTCTCTAGGCCCTAGAGACCCCCGAGTCTAGGGGGACAGGGCGGGGACCCTTGAAAATTGTATGCAATAACTTGCCTCGTGTAATTCAGCCCTGGACTATTGTGAATTAGCTATTGTGCGGCCCGCGCAGTTACTACCTATTTCCAGCGTTTTTCTTGTGTTCTGTGTTTACCAACCGTCACTGGACAAAAATTGGAAGTGTAATAGCGGAAATACACGGTTCACTTTTGCCTTTCAATTTGGATGAAGCAATCAAATTGAACAATGTAAACGTACAAGTGAATCATTCAATGTCAATGTGCGCTTGTATTTCTGCGCCTTTCAACCAAAGTGAATCAATTTGGTTGAACCGTGTAATATTAGCATTATTGCTGAGCCTTACTTACTTCGCTGGCTCAGCGACCCAAAATGAGTCTTGGCCTCCGATGCTAGAGATGGCCACTTGTTTTGATCTTGTGCCAGTTCCGATCGGTCGGGCATACCTGCAGTTGTTCGAGATATTTTGCAACATCATCGGACCATCTGCAGCGCGGGCGTCCCACAGCCCACAGGTCGTTTTCCAGTCGGTGTCGTCCGTGGTATGCTCTTTTGGCTTTACATCCTCTACTATTAGTATTCTCTATCCTCTCTGGTGTGCCCGGTTTGGGCCAGCGCTAACAGCGTCCTGAGCATGATCGCGAGCAGACTCGACTGCAGGTACCTACATCAACCATTGCTGTATGGTTCATGTGCATTTAAATGTTTAGTGTTGTTGTGTCTTTGTTTGTATTGCTAGGCTTACTAAATTTAGATTTAAGTATCATTGTTATTATTATTTCTGAGACAGTATAGTCAAAACATTCAAATTAAGAATAGTCAACACTTACATACCCATCCCTGAGAAAATATACCTACCAAAAAAATCTTTCCGTGTTCTGTGATACCTACTATAGGCTTATAGGTCTACTATGTATTGTCGGCAAATCGTCTTGTGCACATATAATCACCGGATACAAGCATTTTGCTACATTTATCTGCCCACAGTCCACACCCATGCCTAGCCCCAACAAATCATCCTTACTTATTAGGCAATACAGTCGAATTTTGCAAAATGTTGTCAAAGTAGGCTGTAATCACACAGTTATGCTATGATTTGAGGGGATGAGTCACATCGCGTTCTGTTAGACAATAAAACTGGCTATCTACTTGATATAAAAAAAGAAAATTACTATCGTCAATTTTGTAGCAGCGGCGAGACACCGGTTAATTAAAGAGGCATTTGCTTGCTAATAATAGTGGGCTTAATTTTACTGATTGTTAAAATAATGGAATCAGAATAATTTTATATTTTCTGAAGCGCGCATTCTTCAGCATTTAGCATTGGATGTGATGAAGGCTGCGCTATCCCGCTAAATTAAGTATGCTTTAAGGGAAACTAATTATTAAAGGACGTACATACTCGATTCCTGAAAATAATGGTAGATTATTGAATTATGAAGTAAGTTGAATAAAATTGGAAAATTGAATAAAAATGGAATATTTCATTTTTACAAATAAAAATTGCATTGTGAATGTCAAAAAGTAAATATAAAATGGAACTAGATTTCCACACGACTACCGCGCACTGGTGGCTTTAATGCATGTACAGAATAACGTGTTTTATCGTGAATTGCATCACAATAGGAGCGAGGATTAAGAATAGATAATTGTGGAGTGTCTAGGGCTTACCAGCGCTAAATAGCTATTACATTGTCGTCATTTACATATCAATGTTCTCCCGACGTCAGTGAACAAAGTAGTTTCTGTATGCATAGAAAATCCTTTGATATAAGTAAGTACCATAAAAATCGATGATTTTACATCTACCTATGCATCGCCAGTAGAATTACTGCTATTTAACAAGCATATTATTATCAAACGTAATTTTTCCTAAGTCACATAACATTAGCTTAGTTTAGGTAAAAAATTGCTCAAAATTAAGTCGAAAATGAAGGTAAACATAACCTCCCAAAAGCATCTTATTTAACCATTTTTTTTTAAGAAGAGACGGTGTTATTAGATCTTTGTGCATTTCTTGTGTAAAGAGTGCTAGAAACGCTAAAACCTTTTCAGGAAACTTGTTAATAAGATTGTAAATTTCGAAGTACCTAAGTAGGTACCTATTAAGTGGTTTGGTAAAATAAATGGACACGTGCGTATCCCTCAACGGGTATTTACAACTATATCGGGCTTACTAGAACCTATGATAAATAGATGTTCTGGCAATTGTAGTTTATGCCTAAGCCGGCCGGTAGTCGTTTAAGCCCGTATTGACCAAACAGCATTGGGCAACAATGCTGGACATTCTTAACTGGGTCGAACGCCATTCATTGTATGTCGGACATATCACTAACTAATTTATATTAATAATACAAAATCTAACGTAACTCTGTCTTTTTGTTACGTTATCATATCCATATTATATTCTGATAATACCATTAAACCTTAAAATAAAATGTATAAAACTTATTGAATTCCATTTTTAGCGCCCTCTCGGAAAATCAGTCGGAAAATGTTTGTAATAATTGGTTCAAGCATACAGTACTGGGCCAAATTGTGAAGTAAGACATAGATACAAATTAGTAGGCCGCAGCAATGAAAATTAATAGGGACTAATCATATCCATATATTCTTATAGTAATAGCACAGTGTTAAATAGTGGTAATATCATGAACCGAAATAAAACTGTATAATACTTATAGATTTCCATCTACTTGTTAGTATCACTAGCGCCCTCTCGGAAAATCAGTCGGAAAATTTGTTCACGCAGACTAGTACTGGGCTAAATATTTCAGAAAGACATAGATGATAATAGAAAATGATTACTAATCGAACCTAACTACCAAATTATATTTTTTTTGTTTTATAAATGTAAACTGTGTGTACCTACAATATTTCTGTAATTATGTAATTGGGTTTTTATCCGTTTAATTATGTTTAATAAATAATAATAATAATAATAATAGATATAGATTAGTTGGGGGCGGCCGCAGCAATGAAAATCAAGACTCCGTAGCTCAGTGGTTAGAGCATTAGCCCGGACAGTGAAAGGACGTGGGTTCGAGTCCCATCGGAGCTATGTAGTTGTGTAGTTGGTAAAAAAAATTACCCATCAATTTTTTTTAATAAGTACTTAATAAAAATTGCATTGTGAATGCAATAAATGTAATAGTAAAAAAAAATATTTTTATAAAAAAATAAAACCGCCTTCTAATAAACCACATCAAAAAAGGAAGAAATAATTCCTCACCAAATAAATAACGTAAGTACTTTGAAGTCGGGCGTGAAACATGTACAATTTTTTGTTGTTTTTGTTAAAACCCGCCCGACTTCAAAGTACTTACGTTATTTATTTGGTGAAGAATTATTTCTTCCTTTTTTGATGTGGTTTTTAGAAGGCGGTTTTATTTTTTTATAAAAATAATTTTTATTTCACTCTTTTTAGTGCATCGTGCAGGCAATTTACGTGTTTTCTGGTAAATAGGTATGTGATCAAACTCAAAACCTCCTTTTTCGAAGTCGGTTAAAATACCTTGAGGTATCCCCTTTTATACAAAACAAGAATCATCTAAATCGGTTTATAAACAAAGGAGTTATGCCTAAAGATACGTATTAAATTCACATAAAGTGGTAACGAAAACGACAGTATTTTCAAGACTTCCTGAAAACTACTGAACCGACTTCAAAATTTCAAAAAATGGGACCAATTTGGAAACCAACCTGATGTAATAACGTTTGAACCATTTCAATCGGTTCAGCCGTCTTCGAGTAATCGGTGGACATACACAAAAAAAAAAAAAACATACATACAGACGAATAGAGAACCTCCTCCTTTTTGATTTAGAAGTCGGTTAATGATCATTATCATCATCCGCTCCTTATTCTAATCTATTTGGGTTCGGTAATACACACAATGATGATATATCACACAACACAATATCATTCCACATTCACGGCGAAATGGCTGATCGGATCTGAATGAAATTTGACACATAGATAGATCATAACTGGATTAACTGGGTTTAGAATAGCACTTAAGCCACTTTTTATCCTAATATTTCTACAGGAACATGGAACACGCGAGTGAAACAGCTGGGCGCTGCTAGTCTATAGGTACTCTACTAATATTATAAAGAGGATAGATTTGTTGATTGATTGATTGATTGTTTGTTTGTTTGCATCGAATAGGCTCCGAAACTACTCGACCGATTTAGAAAATTCTTTGACCAATTGAAAGCTACATTCTTTCCGAGTGAAATAGGCTTATATTTTATCCCGATATTCCGGGAACGTGTACCACGCGGGTGAAACCGCGAGGATCCGCTAGTATAGCCATAAAACCAAATGACGCCACGTAACTTGAGTAAATAAAGAAAACAAAACGACTCAAGAATGTATTGGACAAACAATAGGTCATCGAAGAAAATTGTTAGTACTGTGAGTCAATCAGGTGCGGTTCTGATGAATCTTGAACGTTCAATTTTATTTATTGAAATTGATTTCAGTTTATTTAAAACTAGCAGATCCTCGCGGTTTTACCAGCGTGGTACCCGTTCCCGTGGGAATATCGGGATAAAATATAGCCTATGTCACTCAGAAAGATTGTAGCTTTCTAATGGTCAAGGAATTTTTGAAATCGGTCCAGTAGTTTCGGAGCCTATTCGATGCAAACAAACAAACAAACATTCAAATCTTTCCTCTTTATAATATTAGTATGGATTAGCGGTTCCTCGAGGTTTCACTCGCGTGGTACCCGTTCCCGTGGGAATATCGAGATAAATTAATATGCGTATGTCACTCGGGAGGAATGTAGCTTTCTAATGGTCAAAGATTTTTTCTAAATAGGTCTAGTAGTTTCGGAGTCTATTCGATGCAAACAAACAAACAATCAAATCTTTCCTCTTTATAATATTAGTTTGGGTTTCTTCACGAAATTTCACAGTTCCAAATTCTTATACCTGCCTTAAACGCATTCTTACAAGTAGGTACACTTATCTATACATATCTATAGATACATACATACATACATACAAATAAATAAAATTGGAGTGTCTGTTTGTAATATTAAAATAACCGCTTTTTACTACATGCATATGATTATTTATACGGTACATATACCAAAATATTTTTTTTTATTATTTTTGTCTGTCTGTCTGTCTGTCTGTCTGTCTGTCTGTCTGTCTGTCTGTTTGTTCCGGCTAATCTCTGAAACGGCTGGACCGATTTTGACGGGACTTTCACTGGCAGGTAGCTGTTGTAATAAGGAATAACTTAGGCTACTTTTTATCCCGATATTCCCACGGGAACGAGAACCACGCGGGTGAAACCGCGGGCGGCCGCTAGTTTTAAAATAAGATCCGTGTTATAGTGATGGATACCTAAACGAAATCTTAATGACAACATCGTATCGCAAATGCATAACCAACCTAAGTAGCTGTAGGAGCTGTTTGTTACTTTATAGCTAGTTATTATACGTAAACAAAATTAACGACTTTTTAAAACTTCAACAGGAGGGCTCCAAGAAGCGAAACATTTAATAGAGCAACTATTTATACTGCATTTTCTTTATTGTCTTCAATAAAAACGGTCGGGATTTTTTTTGCTAATTAACACTACTTGTTGAAAAATAAACTATAAAACTTCTTTCTAACTGGAATTTATTCTTTTGAGTGTATAGGATACACCATAATTATATAATTAATTAACAAATATTTAATACTAAAAAAAAATCTGTTGCGTACTCACTTTTGGTTTGGCGCGCGTATGCCGTAACGGCCGCGCGTAGCTCAATTTTCAGTTTTAAATTAAAATTATAAATAATGGAGAAAAAAACTCCGGGGGTCGCAAATTTTTATTGGATATTTCCTCTTCTCATTTAAAAATTTCTAAATTATTCATAGTTGCGGAGTTATTACAATAAACGAAATGCATTTTTTTTCAAAACTGGCAATTTTTGCGTGCTGAAAAATCCTTCGAATACATTTTTCTGGACAACATTCCGATCCGAATCCAATGAGCTATCCTAATCGCTCATATTTTTAGGAGCTTTATCTCTATTTAATAAGTTTTTGAACTTGTTGACCTAGATTATTGCTAACTACAGCAAGTCATTTAAATTTAATTTTTCTGCGTCTAGGTACTCGTAGTAAAAATAATAAGTCCACGTGGGGTCGTTTGACTGTTATATTTTACCCATTGACGCCTGACTGGCCGAATAGGGCCGGAGAACAATGGAAAATCTATTGGGTCTCATTTCTGGGGCGTTGGAAGGATTTTTCTAAAACGAAAATGTACATAGATTACCATCTACGTTAGTTCCTAGTTTCCTACCACTGGCGCCCTCTCGGAAAATCGGTCGGAAAATGTTTGTACTTATTATTTTCCTTGATCCACTGTAGAGGTCGCTATAAAAGTCGGCTGTTTCAGGTAATCGTACCTAGATGGAGTTATCAGTCGCGAACGTAGAAGAGCTGCGAAGTCTTGTTTTGTGGCGCGAATGGTTATGGCGGCGCGGGGCGTGTTAAAGTTTTTCATGGTCATAGTCATAGTTTCAGAAGAGTAGGTAAGTAGATATTCATGTTTTTAGTTTACACGTAATGATGGTGATAATGATATTTTATTGATCTGCGACGTTGAAATATTGGGTTATTTATTATAGTCATTCAAACTGTGAATGTTTTCTATAGAGTTAAGTAATGCATTTAAGCGTCTAAAGTTTACCTGCATTATCTTTACTAATATTATAAAGAGGAAAGATTTGATTGTTTGTTTGTTTGCATCGAATAGGCTAACTTTTAGATTTAGAAAATTCTTCACCATTAGAAAGCTACATTCTTCCCGAGTGACATAGGCTATATTTTATCCCGGATATTCCCACGGGAACGGGTACCACGCGGGTGAAACCGCGAGGATCCGCTAGTAATAAATAAGTAATATGGTGTTAGTCAAAGAAGTAAAACTGAGTATAAACCACATAGCTACTAATAAAAGCCATAAAATAGGTACCTACTAAGACATAACCGTCGTATAGAGCAAAATCGTGTGATACCTCCTAAATACCAACATAGTCTTTATGTTAATGGTTTTTTTGTTAGTTGTATAATAAATGGCCAGTTGCCGACTTGGTATACAGATTGAATGAGCTGATTACTGTATGCCGAGTAGAGTGGTAGTAGGTAAGATACATACAAAAACAGTTTGGCTTGCTCATAGTTCGATGAACTTAACTTTTTTTGCGATTCCACCGACGACGCCGCCGACTCTGCCAAACATGTAGGTTTAACTAGAAACTTTGGAAAAATATTGGCTTTCTTTCTATTTTTGAATGATTCTTAAATTTCTATTTTTTAAGGATAAAACGAGTTTTTGGCAATAAGTATTGCTCGGTTATAACTGTCTAAGTATTAGCTGTCGAAAATTTCTTACAGTATTTTCCGTTAGTAAAATCTTAGAATAAAGGACTGAGCAAGTATACCTAAGTACCTATATTCGTAATACAATCATTTGCAATCATATTATGTGAAGGTACTCATTATGACCCTAACTTTCCTAAAATAAAAAAGTGATAACCATTGACTATGGTGATAAGTTGATAACCTAGCTAATCAAGTTGTAAATTACTTACTTAGCGACTTCAACAAACCCTTATTTAATAAAAACGGTATTTTAACGTCGATATCTGTAAGCAAGAAATTGATATGACTGTAAGTAGTGCTCATAATCATAATATGACTATTTAGGGCCCCCACACACTAACCCCACACGAAACTGCGATGCGACACGTCCGTCCGTCACGTCTAAGAGAAAGTTGTTTATTAATCGATTCCTAATCGCTCCTTAAATTTTTTGATACCTACTTAGTTAAAAAAATACCGTGTAGGTATAAAACCCTTGGCTGATTTTTGCGATCTTATTATTACAGCGGTTTTGACCAAATTATAAAAAAATCATAAGTTTTTTATAATTTGGTCAAAATCGCTGTAAACTCTACATGGAAGGTGCTCCTTCACAGATCACATCAGTCATCAGAATCGCATAACTCATCATGAAGATTTTGCTATCGAATATTTCTTATTAACAAACATTTTACGGTTCAATAAATAAAATACGTTTCGAAATAATCAATACCTTTCATAAAAGATTCGATTGTGTCCCGTCTTCCCGTTGTCCATGGTCCCGGTCGGTACCAAGTAGGGAGGTCACACACATCAAGGAGCATTCATACTTTCCGTTGATCCATTCATTTGATTTCCATTGATGTTCCCCTCGAATCTCGATGACGTAATTGAAAGGTAGATTGACTTAGATGTATTTATTTTTATTACTTATATTTTTAATAAACACGTGCAATATATTTTTGAGGTTCCGTGTAGGAGTATTACTTTTGTTGGATTTAAAAAGTCTAAGGCTTTTATGGCTAGGTACATATTTTAATCAGATTTCACTGAAAAACGCTATTCCTACAAAGGGATTACTTAGATGCCACGGAATTCGTAGCGTATGACTAACATTCACTTAGCACAATCAAATACTGTTCAGTCACACACCTACAATTAGGTATTTCCTGTTTCAGTGTTGTTTCACTTTATCTGCTCTACATTGTCGAAACAACAAAAGTTTAGCATTCAAGTTCCTCCTTTAAATTTTACTAACGCATTTGAATTAGAACCTTAAGACTTTGTGTCTACATCCATTTTTGGACAAATGTGTTAAGTCACTGTGCGTGCACGCTAGGTTTTTCCTACAGTCGACGACACATTCATACTTCATACTAAAGGTCGCCATACACGATCAAGCTTGCCGTTAAGCTATGTACGCTTGAAGCGGCATTCGGCAAGCTTGATGGTGTGTCGCTATCAAAGTGCATCTATTTGAATCATACATTGAAATTTTGCTTTAAGCAGGCCTGACGATCTGACGATAGGCTTGACGGCAGGTTATGAGCGGCTTATAACACGCGATATGATATGGTACGGCATTCCGTCTTGCTTACACCTTAGTGGGGTAAGCAAGACAACTTGCCGTACCATATTATATCGCGCGATAAAAGCCGCTCATGCTAGGCCGGCTGTACTATCTATGTTTATTTTTTACGCTTGAATCACTATATCAATCTTCATTAAATATGAGAGCTAGAGATAAATCTTCTTCGGGGAAGATTTAATTTAATTCCCTACCATCGACTCGAAAGAAGAAAAAGGAGAGATAAATTATAGACCCTAGAGAAAGACATAGGCTGTTTTTGTTATTACTTTTCTTAGGTCAAGTCAAAAATATATTCTAACTAGCGGCCGCCCGCGGTTTCACCCGCGTGGTTCTCGTTCCCGTGAGAATATCGAATTAAAAAGTAGCCTAAGTTACTCCTTATTACATCAGCTACATGCCAGTGAAAGTCCCGTCAAAATCGGTCCAGCCGTTTCAGAGATTAGCCGGAACAAACAGACAGACAGACAGATAGACAGACAGACAGACAGACAAAAATTGTTATTTTAGTATATGTACCATAGATATAATCATATGCATGTAGTAAAAAGCGGTTATTTTAATATTACAAAACAGACACTCCAATTTTATTTATTTGTATAGATTTAGGCTCACACCACGAGATAATTTTGTCGTCTCTCATCCGCGAAACGTTTGTTTCTGTCTTACTTATCTTAGTGACACTAGAACGGGACAGTAAAGGGCTCCACACATCAAGCAAGTCCCACCCAATAGTCTGTTGTGATCTATCGTCGCAATCGGCCATGATATTCGGTTTTTGTATGTAAAACTGTGACTGTGTGGCCAATAGCGACCAACTGACAGGCCGTTGCCTGCAGGCGAACTGTAAGTGTGTGGGACCCTTTAGTCAGATAAAAGTCGACAAAGTTTCTCGTTATGCTATGCGTATGCTAGGCCTAGGCTACTTTTTATCGCGAAGGGATTTCTAAGGTACCTACCATAGCTGTGATTGTGACTCACTTTTTATCACTTGTAGGTAAGTCCAAAGTTCCCCCCTTTTGCTAGTTTAAGCTAACTGTCCTAAAGGTCAGCGTTCCAGTGGCTACAATAATATAAGTAGATAGCTGAAAAGTCATTAATGTTACTTTTCATGGTTAAATTACTGAACCAATCTTGAGATTTTATATTATTTTTATGCATTCAAAATGCAATTTTGTAAGTAAAGGAAAAATGCGATAGTAAAAAACCACGAGCCCTATAAGTAGCTTTCAGGCGGGTTTTTTTTTTTTACTATCGCATTTTTCCTTTATGAACCAATCTAATTAATTCTGGGACAGATAAATAAGACACTTGGAGAAAGAAATAGTCTACTTTTGACCAGACTGCTTCAGAAGGAGGGTTTTGTTATTGTCGCAACAAATAAAGGGATTCTAAAGGCTATGTTATCATATTTGTGAATCATTATAACCACATGGCAAGTCCAAAGCTCACCCCTTTTGCTAGTTTAAGCAAACTGTCCTGAAGGTCGCCGTTCCAGATGGCTACACGTAGTTCCGCCACAATTAATGTCGGATTGTATCTGTCGCTTTGTAAGCGTTTGTCAAAAGCGACGTTAATCATATAGCGGTTCCAATTTCCTAGCTCGCTTTCAGCGTTCAGCAAAAAGTTGTGGCATGTAGGGTTGCCAAACGCACTCTTGGACATTGATGATGAGTTATAGAGTATGGAGCGTACGGATTCACGTAGATCTACTTTGTACCTATGTACTTCATAATCTACAGTTTGAATTGAATATACTAAAATACTTTTTTTCTTGTAAACTAAGTTTAGAGTTGAACAATTCTTTTAAAAACGACGAATAATTATTGGTTTTCTGAAAAGTCACGACGAAAATATTATTCTTCTTTATATAAAATACAAACATACCTAGCTAACGCTATTTTCAATCAATGCAGGTAATCAATCAGTCAATGTACATTTGTTTTTCAAGCTATTTATTTACCTTTTTGAAATCTGATAGATTCCTATAGGTAGGGCAGAGGTACCCTTTGTGGTTTTTTGTAAGTATTGCGAAAAATCAAAACGAAACCCAGGTAAAATCAATATATTCTAATGCGCTAGAAACCAGTCAATTGCAAAACAACAATTTAATTGTAAAAAACAAAGGTTGATATAAAGTATTTCATCCAAAACAAATTTCTTAAAATTTTCATACAAAAAATTTTTACAAATTGAAAATGGATTTAATTGAAAAAAAATCTTATGACATTAGTAATTGTAACGGTTCTAATAATTACCTTAAAATACCTTATTTTAATTGCCTTTATCAAAAATGGCTAAAAGTTAACTTTTAGAGCAAAAAGTGGCCAAAACCGGTACAGTGGCCAAAACCGATACGCCTGCCCTAATTACTTACCTTTTTCACAAGCATTTTTCAATTAATACGTAGTACGTACGTTCCTGGAACTAGATATGCTATATGCTTGTGAAAAATCTTCTCCAAAAAGTAGGCAGCCCTAGTGTCTGACGTCACCGCATGCTCGGTGCGCGTGCGCTCCCCCCCACCCCCCTCCCACCTCTATATTTACGAGCGGCGTCCGTCGCCGCCACCCGCCAGTCGGCCGTCGCGCGGCCTCTCCGAACCTCTCGAAGTCTTCGACACTACCCTCGCCATGCAGCCCCTAAAGTCACCCCACGTTGGTTCCACCAACGTAACATAGTTTAGGTCCCCTACTAGTTTAGTTTGCTAATTTAGTCTAATTAGATTCTCGTTGTTTCCTCTCTTTCTCTCTCTCTCTCTTAAGTATTGAAGATGGTGTCTCGTACTCGCGCCGCGCACGTGTTGGTTTGGGATCAGCCCGGCTTGGAAGACCAGGGCCCTAGGAAGAACCGCGGTGAGTGCCACGCTATGACGTCACACGCGTCAGCTAATCAATCAAACACGAAAATAGGTCGATAGATTTACAAGCGTTTCTTTGACAACGAAAGCGTGGGAGGGCCATTGATGAAATGTAGACATTAAACAACCGTAGATTGATTCAACTGGTGGTTGTTGAGTTTTCACTTGTAGGACGGAAATTTATTGGTTTTTCCCGGTGTTGATTACGTAGTTCATCATCATCATCATCATGTCAGCCGAACGACGCCCACTGCTGGGCATAGGCCTCCCCCAAGGATCTCCACAACGATCGGTCCTGCGCTGCCCGCATCCAGCGGCTTCCCGCGACCTTGACCAGATCGTCGGTCCACCTTGTAGGGGGCCTGCCCACGGAACGTCGTCCGGCACGCGGTCGCCATTCAAGAACCTTTCCGCCCCAACGGCCATCGGTTCTCCGCGCTATGTGTCCCGCCCACTGCCACTTCAATGATGCAATCCTTCGAGCGATGTCGGTTGTTTTAGTTCTCCTGCGGATTTCATCATTTCTGATTCGATCGAGCAGGGAAATTAAAAACTGGGAATTTTGAAGCTGATATAAGATTGTTTTATGCTATTATAATATAATTAATCACACTGCAATCAGTGTAGTTAATTATTTCGTTTATACGCGGGAAACAGCTGCGTTTCATATGAAATGATAAAACATAAAGGTATTTGATAATTTAAACCGTTTTTTAAACTAATTTAAACTATACCTAATTAAAGTGCACGCTGTCTACTTAAAGTTCAGAATTATTTACATAAATACGTTAAAACTGTAAACGTTGTACGTTGTACCTTACGTAAATTGTAAGTAAAAGAGTGACATACCTACTTGCCACAAAATTAGAGCACTGAATTTTTCTTAGCACTAAAATTAGGTTACAGTATCACACATCACATCACACCTTCGCGCGTCATTCATGAGATGAACTTTGGAAAGAAATGTTTTAAATTTCTCCAATGAAAACTTTAGTGAAACGACAAAAGGTGGCTTGACGATTGAAAAGAGTAACTTGATTAGTTTATTTTCTTTTATTATAATTATGTATTTGTTTTCAAATTAATTACCAAATCCAAGATTTGTTTGGAATAAG
Source organism: Crambus lathoniellus (assembly GCA_949710035.1). Taxonomy (NCBI): domain Eukaryota; kingdom Metazoa; phylum Arthropoda; class Insecta; order Lepidoptera; family Crambidae; genus Crambus; species Crambus lathoniellus. Next base: position 27,231,293 of record OX453303.1, read on the forward strand.
TTAAGTAGTTATGATTTTAAGTTATTTTTATGCATTCACAATGCAAATTTTGTAAAAATAAAATTGTGATAGAGAAAGCCATTAGCCCTGCAAGTAGGTAGCTTTCAGGGGGCCTTCCGTCAGCTATCATGGCAATATTGATGTAATGTTGATACATACAGGACGGAGCTCTAAACTGCGTGTAGCGCCCGTGTCGCTTACAATATTACTTAAACCTTGTTTTACAGCCAATAATGGTAAAGTTTCGTCTGAACTAGCTGTCAAAACAATATCGCGATACGAAACATGTCAAAAGTTACAGTTTGGTTATGGTCCAATAGCGATTATGTCAAGTTTATGATAATGCGATTGCCCCCCAGGCAAGCTATTAGCAGCTATAACAGCTATTATTAGCTGTTATTTTAAGTACAAGTAAAATACTAAGTGGTTTTGTTATGTTAGTTTTTTACCAGCTTAGGGTTCTATAGTTTTCACCGGCAATAAATAGGAGTTTTAAGTGACGTTTCACAGATTAAAAATATAAAATTAACTAAAATTCTAGAATACTAAATTATTAAGATCCAGGAGGTTATGATCAACTTATAGTGTCAGAACTGGGTGCTTACCATCAACTCTTATTACGGTTTTGTTTAGGAACCTAAACTGATCTGCTTCGCTTATTCGTACCACGACAGCTTAATATCAATGACAGCGATTCAGTGATCGATCAATGACATTTCACAGCCGCTAAGCTGTCAGAAACTCTTATTTGACTTATAACCCGGTCGATTTAACATGTCACCTGCAGGTTATACCCGTCCCTCTCACTCTCCGGGCATGACAGAATCGAGTGAAAGAGACGGGTAGAAGAAAAAGGACACAAATCGTTCGGTCATTAACATTTAGCAATTCATTTGCGATCCAGTTTTTAGAAGGTCAGAGTACGAAAGAAAGCGATTCATTTTAGGAACCTATTCTGAATCGCGCTATTTTTGAATCGCTGTCATAAAGTTGATGGTAGGCACCCTGTACTATCAGTAGCTTTTAATTTAACTTTTGATTAATTTAAAATGTAATCGTTACATTGTTATTTTTAAAGTGATGGAAGGTTGTTATTTAGATTATAATGAAGATGTTGGTAGAAAAGGTAAATATTTATTTTTCAAGTTACGAGTACCTAACTATTGTCAGTGAAACAGATTTAGTTATGGGTACGTGGTAATTTTACCAAAAACCGTTACAAACTCCTGAAAAAAAGTGGCATTTTCCACAGAACACAAGAAATAGGTAGGTATGTGGTACAGTGGGCGGGGCGGGCGTGGAAACCCCTTTGCTAAACCCCTTAGAATTAATGATAAGTAGTAAGAGTTAGAGGATCCCGTCGCGCACTGGTTGGCTGGCGATCGTTGAAGCTAAGCAACTTTCGCAATGGTCGGTCACGGGATGGGTGACTAAAACTTTTCATCTCGAGCTCCTCCGTGCTTCGGAAGGCATCTTAAACCGTTGGTCATGACTGCATTTGCAGTCGTTAATACCTACCAATCCGCATTGGGCCCACGTGGTGTGTCATCATGGCCCATTCTCCTTATCCATCCATAAGGAAGGCCCAGTGCCCCAGCAGAGATGATGATAGAGTTAATAAATTTTGCCTTTGTATATACGATGAATTTCTACAGGTTGTTATGGCGACTAGTTTATTATAGATTCCATGCTTCTTTTTTTAAATTCCCTATAGGTATGTGTGTTAAGCTCGTTCTTACTTCTCTTTTTTACAACAAATACCTTGCTTATTCTAAGAATCGGAACCCTAAAGATGACTCAACTGGTATTTTTTATGAAACTTGTTATTTTGAAAATGTTTTCTATTATTCCTATACTATGTTTAATGGCAAGACCGCCAGTGTGGCCAGTTCCAAGGCCATACGTCTCAGTAGAATGATTTTATTGTCATACTGTCTGCGCGTGATCCTGTTTTTGTATACGTTGAATATTAGGTTTTCAATCTGATATTCAAGTCGACTCAGTTTTTCTTGGCATTGAGTTTCATCTTTTTTTGGCTGACTGAGACCTGTGACTGTTGCCATTAAAACTACTGAAACTTCAGATACCTGCCTAGTTTATAGGCTGTTCACGCTATCAGCAGCATTCTGTTTATTCAGCCATTTGAAAAAGATATTTTTTTTTAAATAATTAAAAATAAAAAAAAAATAAAAAAAAATATTTTGATGCTATGAAGTTTCAAGATAAAATATTTTCTAAGTCCTTTTTCTACGCACCTATCTGATTTATGTAGATACGGTACTTTGTACTTTAATCAGATCTCAGAAAAAAATATTACCTACTTATAAAAAAAGACACGTAGTACGAATGAGTTCGCTAGTTCTAATATTAAAATAAAAAACATGAAATAATGCAACTTTTAACTTAAAGTCAACATTTTAAAAGAGATCTTAATCCTATGTTTACAGCGTTGTATTTGACTCTACAAAATTAATCAGTCGTAGTGTTTTTCTTTACATAATCGCAAATAATTTATTGCATATTATGTAAATTATTTATGATGCAAGAATCTAATACATGAACCACTTATTTATAACAGTTTTGAACCGTTTCAAGGTCTTGTATCAAATATTTCTGAAGATGATTCATTTGACGTCGATAAGAGAAATCACGTCATTTTTATCGTTACACACTTGTGAGCGTTGCATGTATGAGTAATAATTTTACACATGGACAATTTGTGTTGTCTATCTATGGGTGTTACATGCCATTGTAAGCCCGGCTTCGATCAAACTTAGATACCGCGTCACGAACTAAAACAAAACGCAAATACATACAGCACCAAAAAGCTTGGACTAAATACTGAGGTAACTGAAGAGTGCAGTACTAACACTTTTTTGTGGCACTGAGGTTGTCTTCCGTCTCACCTACACTTTGAAAAAATACGTATGGTCATATGAGACAACTGACAGCCACTACGTACTAAATGTCAAATTTGCTGGGCACACTTTTTTATTCAGGGTGAAAACTCCAGTTACCTCAGTATTTAGTCTAAGCTTTTTGTACGGCACCGACTGACTTTGTTAAAAACGGAGAAAAACGAATGTTACGATCTCATGTCATTGACAGCAAACGATAATAAAATTAGTGCGCAATTTTTTCAGTGCGCTCTTATTCGCTCGACTAATTTTTACACTCCAACCGGTTATCTAGAGGCATTGTTAATCGAAGAAACCCGGTCTTACCTATATTGCGAGACTTAAGGGCCCCACAGACGATCAGTCCGCCTATTGGCAACGGTCTGTCACTGTCAGTTGGCCGCAATCGGCCACACTACCCACACACACTCACATTTAGAGGACTGTGTACCAAGCGGTTTTTATACAAACGGCGATAACGTTTTCCACCCTCAGAACCTTAAGGTGTATCGATGAGCTCAGTGGCGCTGCCAATGGAAATAAATCAATTGCATTTTATTAAAGGCTTGGATTAAAAGTTTCGGTTATTTCGCGCAGGTGAAAGAGTGGAATGCATTTTATAAATATACTTTTGAGAACTCAAACTTACGCCATAAGCCGTGAATCTCAATAGTGACAAAAGTGGCCACATTTGGCAATATCGAGATCCATAACTTGGTGCTCATATTTGAGGCCATGAAAAAACAATTAAAAATTGCATTTTGCTCTTCTATTTGCGCGATTCAAATAATAAAATAAAAAATATTAAATATTAATAATAAAATAATAAATATTAAAATGCAATTGATTTATTTCCATTGGCGGCGCCACTGAGCTCATCGATACACCTTAACATACTTATAGCAATTCATTTTCGGTATGTTGTTGAAATGCATAGATCTAGGGCGGTACATTTTGTTTAGTCATAAAGGTAAAGTGATGTTATGTATGACTAAGTGCAGAAAGATTCCTAGAGGATGTTATCAGTTCAGTGAGACGTCGTCGTGCACTCTAGGGTTTTCAACTGTACCTACACAGAATATATAATAGTACTACTGTACTTCAGACTTAAAGTTTTGTTTTACTTTTAAGTTGAAAGTGTGGTTATAATTTAAGATTGAGATAGGTCGAACATAATACCTACTCTGTGGCGAAGTTGCAACCTTTATGAAAATGATAAAATAAATTAACGTTGCATTTTTCTTTGTTGCAAATGTCAATTATTCCCTCATAAATAAGATAACTTACATCACTTCACAGCTGATTTAAATATAAAGTTGTGGGATCAAACAACAATCAAATACTTAAAGTCTGAGACAATAGAGTTCGATCGATTATTAAATTTCTTGAAAAGAAAATCCTGAAAATGTTTGAGCGTTAAATCCCGCGAAATTTACAGCCCTGTGGGCGTCAGACGCAACGCGTTAGTTACACAATGCTATCGCGTCACTTCGCAGTTTCGCACACACTATATTACTCATCTGATCTACTACGCATACCCACGTCACGAGACTAGTCTCATGTTGAGTCTCGACTTAGCTACACACTTTGTACCTATAGGTACAAAGTTTGTAGCTGAATGGTCCTGTGCCTCAAGCACAAAAAGTCTCCTGATAGAAAAGTTTAGGGAAGAAACCTACTTTTTGGCGAGTCGGAAAATCGTGAGTGACGATGCGCAGGTACATCATCATTCATCATAATTCCATGCATAGGGAATGTTACTGATATTTTTTAACTTAACTACCTATTAACATGTTTTTCGAAATATCTGCAACAAAACAAGTAGGTAGGTATTTATTTTGAATTTTCCTGAACATTTTCGCAGGTCATCAAACTTTCTAATTAGACAGAGAGAAAACAACTATCTTTGTGATGTCACCAAGTCAGGAGCGTCATGTCCATGTTTTGCCATAGAAGATTTCGTTTTAGAAAGAGACTGCCGTAATCATCTCATAATTATTATCTTGTTAAAATAAATTCAAATGATTTTTTCACATTTGGTATTCATGTATGTTACCTATATTACAAGCTTTTTGTTAACTTGCCATGTTAGTTAGCATGTTAGTTAGTTAGTGGGGGACAAATCTTGCAAGCTTAATATGACCCACTTCCCAGTGTCCGATGGAGCTGAAATTTTGTATACAGGTTTGGTTCAGATGACAATACAATATTAAAGTACAGTCAGCAAACTAGCTTGTCATAAAAATGAAATTTTTACTTAAAACTTATTTTTACAAGCTTTTTATTAACTTGCCATGTTAGTTAATTAGTTATTTGGTGGGGGACAAATCTTGCAAGCTTAATTTGACCCATTTCCCAGTGTCCGATGGAGCTGAAATTTTGTATAGGTACCTACAGGTTTGGTTTAGATCACAATACAATATTTAAGTACAGTCAGCAAAAAAGCTTGTCATGAAAATGCTATTTTTACAAAAAAAATGTTAAGTTTCTAATTCCCTTTTTGAGGCTTGCGGGTGTGAAATGTGCGGTTGTTGGGTACTCCTCTACTACACATAGCGGGTGACTTCATGATTGAATTTAGTTTGAATCACACTGCACATCAATACAAACAATTTTCATAGAACTCGCACACTGACGTTCATAGGGTATCTAATCGAAAAGCAAGACTGAATAGTCTCGTGACAAGTCTTGAGTGACAACCCTTATCATCGTTTTAGCGTAAAGCTAGAAACACATTTCGCTGGCGCAGCGCAGCGCAGCGCGATCGGTTTCATACATTTAGTATGGCTAGAATAGAAACACATTTCCCTTGCGCAGCGCAGCGCAGCGTTTCCGCCCGGCTCCGATTGCGCCAGGCCCCCCACCACTTTCTAGCATTGTATCGTCAGATGGCTCGGTAGCGGACTGCGCAGCGGAGCTCTGCATTTTGCTTTTTACTACTTATGTTCTACGATTTCTCCGTCAATAATGGGCCAATTTTAAAAATATTTTTTTTGTTTAGAAGAGTCACCAATTCATTATCATGTAGGGTTGTTAATTATACTGTTAAAACAGTATTAAAGTGTTTTTAGTACACTATACTTTTTAATTTTATAACAAAAATAATGTATAATTCTGATTTGAAAATAAATTACACTAAATATTTCTAAAATCGGTTCAGTATTTTTTGAGTTTATCTATTACAAACAAACAAAGTGCATTTATAGTATTATTAGTATAGATATAAATTGCATCTCGTCTTCATTCATCATCATATTATCATCGTAATCATGAACATATTTTTTTGGATTTAATATGTTCAAGTAAGAACAGAAATTGTTTTCAAAATTAGAAGAAAACATAATGCAGATGTTAGCTCGGCAACGACTCGATTGACACTGTTCAAAAATTTCGTCAGGAAACGCTGCGCCAAGCTAGTAAAGTGTGCACACCCGGGTCGACGCTGCGCTGCGCTGCGCTGCGCCAGCGAAATGTGTTTCTAGCTTAACAAAGCGGTGTCTTTCTTTCGTGTTTGATTCGTGACGGTGCATGCGATGCGATGCGAGCGGTTTGATGTTTTATAAGTACATAAGTATATCAAATACAGAAAAATAATTTTCAACTTTAAATACCAAATAAATATAAGTAGCTAATGTGCCATGTAGACACTCCTTTTTGCACGCAATGTGCCTAAAATATATACTTATTTTTCGTATTTATTATTGACCGTTTTAAATTCACTTCGTTTCGAATTTTCCTAGCTCATAGTGTGAAAAAATATTTCTAAATAGGTACCTACTGGCAGCATCACGTTCAAATCACGTGTAGTTCTACATGAAACCATTGTAATGATGTGAGAAGCATTTTAAATGCAACCTCGTTATTAGCTAAGGCTAAGTACCTATTTCATTTATTAGGTACCGAGTCAAACAGTCAGTCTGTTTATTCACAATTAAAAACTCCTTTCAGTTTCAGTAAGTAGATGGTATATTTTATCGATATTATGATAATACGGCGAGTTGCAAAATTTAATGTAAAGAAAAACTATAATTTTGATTTAATAAATTAAAAAATTCTTATGTCATATTATCGTAAGTGCCGTGTAGTGCCGGCACATAAATAGAATAGCACTACCCCCTCTCTTCCCGTGGGTGTCGTAAGAGGCGACTAAGGGAAAACTGCCATCAGGAGATGGGCAGCAGCGTCTCCAGTTACAAAAGGCCAATACTGCGATCGCCAACCCGCCTGCCAAGCGTGGCGATTATGGCACAACCCCCCCTTAAAATGACAACACAACCAACAAATCGGCCCCCAGTCCCCGGCGGCCCCGCTATTCCTAGCTACGGTAGCGGCTATGGTAACGGCGGGGCAGGGGGTGCTAAGAATCTCCGGGTAGGCTCCGGCTACCAACACCGACGACTCGACCTGGCAACCTACAACACGCGCACATTGAGGCTTGACGCGAAGCTCGTAGAGTTGGAAGAGGCAATAAGTAAGTTACATTGGGATATCATTGGGTTATCTGAAGTCCGAAGAGAGGGGGAGGACTCGATAACCCTGCAATCCGGTAACTTACTTTACCACCGGGAGGGCGACCAACAGTCCATCGGTGGTGTCGGGTTCATCGTCCATAAATCCCTTGTCAACAACGTGACCACCATCGGAAGTGTGTCGAGCAGGGTAGCGTACCTGATACTCAGATTATCGAAACGATATTCGCTGAATGTTATCCAGGTCTACGCTCCGACCTCGACACACGACGATGACGAAGTGGAGGCTATGTATGAGGAGATCTCTAAAGCCATGCATAGCTATAAAACCCACTACACGGTTGTGATGGGGGATTTCAATGCAAAGTTGGGGCAACGTTGCGGTGATGAGCTGAGAGTGGGGCAATTTGGATTTGGGCAACGGAACGATAGAGGCCAGATGCTGGCAGACTTTATGGAGAGGGAGAACCTCTATATGATGAACTCCTTCTTTAGGAAGCCCGTAAGCCGCAAATGGACCTGGATCAGTCCGGACGGTAAAGTCAAAAACGAGATCGATTTTATCATGTCGACGAAGAAGCACATATTCAATGATGTCAGTGTGATCAACGCTGTTAAGACAGGAAGCGATCACCGTATGGTAAGAGGCACATTGAATATCGATGTCAAGCTCGAAAGATCGCGACTGATAAAATCCACGCTCCGACCAATACCAGCTCAAATTCAAAACCCCGAGTGCTTTCAGCTCGAGCTTCAAAACCGCTTCGAAGCCCTTGAGAACAGCATAGACGTGGACGATCTATACAACATGGTGGTGGATACTGTCCGCACGGTAGGGTCTAAGTACTATAAAACCCGCCGTCCCAAATTGAAGAAACTCTCCAGTCAGACTCTCCTACTCATGGATCAGAGACACGAAATGAAGCTGCAGAACTCAGCGGATGCCCATCGCTATCGGCAGCTCAATAGACAGATATCTAAGTCCTTGACGCGCGACCTTCGCCAATTTAATACCGAGCGTATTAAAGAAGCCATTGAGCGGAACAAAGGCTCCAAAGTGTTCGCGAGAGATCTGTCTATCGGGCAAAGTCAATTGACGAGGCTGAAAACTGGGGAAGGTAGCATCGTTTCGTCAACACCTGAAATCCTGAGGGAGATTGAGAGTTTCTATGGACAGCTATATTCCTCGCAAACACCTGTTGAAAGCAAGGCTAAAGACCCTAGAGCCAAGCTTACCCGACACTATACCGAAGATATCCCGGACATCAGCCTGTACGAGATTAGAATGGCTCTCAAGCAGCTCAAAAACAACAAGGCGGCGGGTGATGACGGAATCACAACAGAACTTCTAAGAGCGGGCGGTAAGCCGATACTTAAGGTCCTCCAGAAGCTCTTCAACTCGGTCATCCTCGAGGGCAAAACGCCAAAGGCATGGGGCAGAAGCGATGTGATGCTGTTTTTCAAGAAGGGTGATAAAACTCTCTTGAAGAATTATAGACCCATCTCGCTTCTGAGCCATATCTATAAGTTGTTTTCCAGAGTCATTACGAATCGTCTCGCTCGCAGGTTCGACGACTTCCAACCTCCCGAACAAGCCGGGTTCCGGGAAGGCTACAGTACCATAGACCACATTCATACGCTGCGGCAAGTTATACAGAAGACCGAAGAGTATAACTTGCCACTTTGCTTGGCGTTCGTGGACTATGAGAAAGCCTTTGATTCGATCGAGACCTGGGCCGTGGTGCAGTCTCTCCAGAGGTGCCAAATAGACTACAGGTATATCGAGGTGCTGAGGTACCTATACCAAAACGCCACCATGTCGGTCCGATTACAGAACCAGAGCACTAATCCTATCCAACTACAGCGAGGTGTGAGACAGGGAGATGTCATCTCTCCCAAACTGTTCACAGCTGCGTTGGAGGATATTTTTAAGCTGCTGGACTGGAAAGGATGCGGCATCAACATCAATGGCGAGTACCTAACACATCTACGGTTTGCCGATGATGTAGTTCTGATGGCTGAGACCTTGGAAGACCTGAACACAATGCTCGAAGATCTCGGTAATGCTTCGCAAAGAGTGGGTCTTACTTAAGATGAACATGGACAAGACGAAAATCATGTCCAATGCCCATGTTGCACCCGCTCCAGTTAATGTTGGGAACATTACACTCGAAGTTGTTGACCACTATGTTTACCTAGGACAGACGGTCCAGTTAGGTAAGTCCAACTTTGAGAAAGAGATCTCTCTTCGAATCCAGCTCGGATGGGCAGCGTTTGGGAAGCTCCGACATATATTCGCGTCCGAAATACCTCAATGTCTCAAGACGAAAGTCTTTGACCAGTGTGTGTTGCCAGTAATGACCTATGGAAGTGAGACGTGGTCTTTTACTATGGGTCTCATAAGAAGGCTCAAAGTCACCCAGCGAGCAATGGAGAGAGCGATGCTTGGTATTTCCCTGCTCGATCGAATCAGAAATGATGAAATCCGCAGGAGAACTAAAACAACCGACATCGCTCGAAGGATTGCATCATTGAAGTGGCAGTGGGCGGGACACATAGCGCGGAGAACCGATGGCCGTTGGGGCGGAAAGGTTCTTGAATGGCGACCGCGTGCCGGACGACGTTCCGTGGGCAGGCCCCCTACAAGGTGGACCGACGATCTGGTCAAGGTCGCGGGAAGCCGCTGGATGCGGGCAGCGCAGGACCGATCGTTGTGGAGATCCTTGGGGGAGGCCTATGCCCAGCAGTGGGCGTCGTTCGGCTGACATGATGATGATGATGATGATTATCGTAATGGGATTCATGAATTACCTACGTTAAAACGTGTCGAAACACATTGTTTTCATTACCTCATGGATAGGAATACCTACTTATCCTTTTTGTTTAGAACCCCACAATATTAGTTTAATTATTCCTTTTTAACTAGCTTAGTTTAAATTACCTATTTAAACTCTATGAAAAAAATCGACCCGTCTCACAACTAGCTCCGATGGGACTCGAACCCACGACCTTTCACTGTCCAGCACATACACACACCCACACGTCACACTTTTTTAAAACTTACTTCATTTTCAATAAGTAATAAAAATTGCATTGTGAATGCAAAAAAAGTTAAAAAAATAAGTCATAGAGTTGTCTGGGGCATTTTTTTTCGTTGACATTCGAGCTTCACAGATAATTTTACCATTCCAAACTTCTTGCAGAACCGTCTCCTTAAAACGTAAGTTATGAATTTTCATAGTATGAAAATATCGTTTAATTATTTTAAGAGTTTCTCTACCTTTCATTAGTGAGAAGTCTAAAGCACCTAATTTATTTATTACCTACTTACTTTAATGTTTTCATGTCTATACTTTATTGTATTTATGTTTGTACTGGGTACCTATGCATTTGACCACCATCCAGCTTAATAAAAAGGTACTCATCTTTCATGTAGACTACACGTGATTTGAACGTGATGCTGCCAGTATTTAGAAATATTTTCACACTATGAGGAAGGAAATTTCGAAACGATGTGAATTCCAAACGATCAATAATATTATTACCTATATGTATAACTTCTCTAAGTATGTGTATAATAAATTAATCCTTCTATACTTACTTAATAATAATTGTGAAAGGAAAGATTCGATTTTTTGTCTGTTTAACTCGGCGGCACTCGCTAGGTATTTTTAGTCACAAAAACTCGCTACCGGGTAAAAAATACCACACAATATAAATGCGATTATGTACTTAAATAACGATGTTTTTTACTTTTTTATGATGACATAGTGTTAAATAGGATGTTTCTCACAAATGGAATGCCAAATTGTGGCTGTAACAGTGGTATATTATGGATAAGACCAAATCTTAAAAAAGTAACAAATATTTAAAAAACAACCTACTTAAGTACTTTCTTTTTAAAAACAATCAAAATTGAGACCAATCACCAAAATTAGACTTCTTACACTTACAAATTACCAACATAAATCAAACTTTTTTATATAACGTGAAAATTTTGAAAAATTAACATGAAATTCACGCAACGTAAATGGAACAAAAATGAAAAAAAATATAATTACTTCTACAAAAGTCAATGAAAATATATGTTTTTCTTAGGAAGTATCTGTAATTTATTGATCGGAAGCTACCTAGACTCCTGAGTCGCTGCGGCGCTCAGGAAAAAAGTAATCGTCGAAAATATACCCTCTGTGGTATTTTTTACCCAGTAGCGAGTATTCGAGGGTTAAGAACGACTTACCCTTTTTTTAATTTTTTCACCATCAGAAAGCTACATTCTTCCTGAGTGTGATTGGCTATGTCTATGTATTTTATTATGCGGAACAGTATATACATAATAATATAATTTTGTAGTTTAGATTTTTTTAGTGGCCAATTAGCATTAGGTACAAGTAGATAGATATGTAAAGATTAGTGCTTGTATACTTGTCTCTGGTAAAAGTTAAAATAGAAATCATCAAATAACAGCTTTTTGTAATCTCACGTGATGTCTAACGACGCAAATGCGTAATTTAGCCAAAATTTTTGAGACATGCGCAAAACGTAGAGATATGTTTTAGTGTTGCCAGTCATAATTTGACACGTTTGGCTGTGTTTAGCGAATGTCTCTGCCAAATTCATGAACACATTCATTACCTACCTACTCGAATATTTGGTAATTTGGAATATACACGAGTAATTCGAAATAAAACAAAATGAAGTAAGTATTAGAAAAATCTACCCCTATTTTTATAGGCGTCAGACTAAGATAAGCTGGTGGTAGCTAGCCAGGCGGACTAAGAACAAGTCCTACCACGCACCAAACCGAATACAGTTTGGCCACTGGGAATGAAACCCGGGACCTGTAGGTCTGAAATTGGTGTTGTGAACCACTAGACCACAGAGGGGGTGACTGTTTTCATTCATTAACTGACTAATAAGGTCTAATTTAAACATTTTAGGGGAAAAATCCATCAACACATCCAACAACTACGAACATTATAATAAATTATAGGTACCTACTTACTTACTACTACGGGACCAGGGGGGCTAACGCGTGCAGGGGGTGCATACCACCACGGCTCCCCCACAGCCGGTGTGCTTAAAACTGACGGCGGAGAGCAAGTAGTGAGGGGTTTAGTTGGTAGTGGTGCCTGCTCTCGACCGCCCCATCTGGTCAGCCCACCCGGAGTGGGTAACCTTATGGGGAGATTGAGAGGAGGCTCTCTCCTCCTGCCCCGCCTCCTGCCGAGCTTTCGAGCTTGTCAGGGGGCGGGGCAGGGGTTAGAACCACCCAGCCCTGACGCGAAGCCTATTGGGCTTGGCGGGAGGGCTGGGCGCGGCGAGAGACAGGCCTTGTCTGACTGAGTCCAACATGCCGTTAGCGGTATACGAAAAGACTGTATTTGCCCTCGCTATAAAAAAAAAAAAGGGGGGGGCTAACGCGTAACTTTATGGATATGAACTTCATACGTTTTTGGGAACTTTAAGTAAATTTTATAAAGAAAATAGCCGCTATCAGTTCCTTGTTTTGTGACGTCGGGTATAACGATAACTAGCTAGCAACGTTTAACAGAACAAAGCAGCAAAAATCTATCAAAATAAGGAAATCAAATGACAGTTGAAGTCCATACCCATATCCAGATTTCTTAGCCGGTAGCCCCCCAGCTTCGAAATCTTAAAGTAAAAATCATCTGTTAGCTATCCATAAATTTTGTATGCTTGTTTGTTTGTTGTCACCTGTCCATACATTTTGGTTAAGTCGATTTCTAAGGAACAGCTGATTTTTTCGCGATTTCGTGACTGGCCCCATCCCATAGTAAAAGTTGTTCGTATTATATTATAATAGACACATGTATGTTTGTTTGTACTAATCAAAAATTTGTGGTGCATACCTACGAAAAACTAATATAATTATTAAAAGCAACGTAATTAACGATTTTTATGTAAACACTAGCATTTATCGTGGTTTCATTTAAAAAGTTCGCTTTAATAACTTTGGTATAATCGGAAACCAGATTAAGCTAAGTAATAACAAATGAAAAGCGAAAAGCTTTTATGTACCAAGTCAAACACTATAAAAGTGTTATCTTTAATTACTTCGATACGTTCCGCTCTGATATAAAAGTTGTAGATAACGAATTGTGTATGAAAATCTGACCAAATTTCTGTCAGTTTATAGGCTTATCTGTGTTACGGCCCTTAGAGATAATTTTAGCCTAACGGTGCCTACGTCGTACCGAGGGAATTGATCTCTAGGGCTAGAAAAGTTTTGTTTTTAATAATAGAGCACAATTAAGAGAAAAGATTTGTTTTTTTTGTTCGTAACGAGTAAACTCAAAAATTACTGCACCGGTTTTGAAAATTCTTTCACCAGTAAGTAGAGCTACATTCTTCCCGAGTAACATAGGCTATATTTTATCCCGATTTTCTTATGGGTAGGTATGTGCACTACGCGGGTAAAACCGGGAAGAGTCATAGATAAATCATTGTGTTATTTATAATGTACTAAACTCAATGGCTAAATCAATGAAATACAATGAGCTTATTAGGCTAGCTTAGATTATTAAACGAAGTTAAAAAAGTTTAAAAAGAAGGAAAAGCCGACAGTTCGTTTACTTTGCCGCATATAAGTACGCAAACTCCTTTGAAACTTATTCTTATAGAACTTTATGTCTGTGCGTGAAAGTTGTAAAAACGGGTGATTTTCCCAAGTGCCGCGTATGTGTTCTTTCATTGAGTTTTGTTGAACTGTAAAAGAAACTTAAGCTGGACATTGACGATCAGTTTTGTCCTAAAACTGTGGCGTCACTCCAAATGGTTTTAGGCCAACTAGATTTCCCCACTGACTGGCGTGACGCCGGCTCTTCAGTTTTCGACCGGCCGGGCTGTTGAAAGACGTGTGTGTGTACTCATCGTGTACTACTTATTTTTGTCAAGAAAAAAAAGGATTCTGATTCCGAATAAGTAATAGAACTAAATATTTTAAGCATCTACATGTTGCCGTTATTAATATCGAGCAAAAAACGGCAAAAATGACGTTTGTTGTATGGGAGCCCTCCTTAAATATGAATTTTATTTTAATATAGGTAATTATCTATTTTTAGAGTGGGTATACAACTAAATATTCTGAGAATAATTCAAGCGTCTACCTATTGCCGTTATTAATATCGAGCAAAACACAGGAAAAAATCACGTTGTTGTAGGGGAACCCTCCTTAAATATGAACTTCATTTTATTTTAATTGTTTATTTTTAAAGTGAGTACCTATAAGTACAACTAAATATTCTGAAAATACTTAAAACGTCTACCTATTGTCATTATTAATATAGAGCAAAAAACGGCAAAAAATCACGTTTACTTTATTGGAGCCCCCCTTAAATATTAATTTTATTCTGTTTTGTTTTTAGTACCTATTTGTTGTTATAGCGGCAATAGAAATACATCATCTTAAATTTTTTGTTTGAATTAAACAATAATTGTCTAGCTATCACGGTTCATGTTATACAGCCTGGTGACAGACAGACAGACGGACAACGGAGTCATAGTAATAGGGTCCCGTTTTTACCCTTTATACTTCCTTTATACCAAAAACTATACGCAGCACCACCGCAGCACGCTCGACCACCGCACCACCGCGGGCGGGCGCAGCGATAGAACTGACGCGATTGCGTGGCGCGTCGTCAGTTAAAACTCTGGAGTGACGATTCGACATTCACGATCAAATTTTGGATTGACGCCGGAGTTTTACGCCATAGTTTTAGGAAAATTTGACCGTCAATGGCCAGCTTTATGGTTTTTGCTTTCCGCTATTTTTACGTGGAAATGCTTGAAACGACGGCTGATTGATACGGCAATCAAAAGTTCGTAAATCATTAATGTTTATTTTATAATAAAATATTAGCTAGACGAAAATTTTAGAAAGTTTCAACGAAAAACTATTTTACTAGAAAAGTAGGTAGTAGGTAGGTAGAAGTCTGGTAAAAGTAGGTAGGTAGTAGTACCTACCTACCAGATAGTTTATTATTATTTTTGAAACTGTTATAAGTACATTAGCTGTGCTCCGCAGTTTCACCTGCGTTAATTTGAGGAAACGGAAAAAACCTACTAAAAATGAATTTAGAAGAATATATTATTTTTTCCCATTTCTGCAACATTTTTCAACCCATTGACGCCCCTGACCGGCCGAATAGGGCCGGAGAACAATGGAAAATCTATTGTGCCTTATTTCTGGGACGTTGAAGGATTGCTCAACTTCTGTTAGTCGTAACTTGTAGCGTGAATATAGCCTATATGCCTATAGCCTTCCTCGATAAATGGTCTATTCACCACAAAAAGTATTTTTCAATTCGGTCCAGTAGTTTCTGAGATTAGCGCGTTCAAAGAAACGAACAAACAAACTTTTCAGCATTATAATATTAGTAGGTATAGAACTATAGATTACTACTATATAGGTTTGTAAGTAGGTATATCAGTTACGTCAGTCACTTGAATACGTCTGATTCGGATAAACACACGAGTGATGTCATTTATCACGCAAATACGTTGATTTAACTGTATTGCCTATTTGGAAAACCTTTTAATTAAGGCATTACAATAGGCCCATTCAAATGACATATTTGTTTGTCAAGCAATCACAGATTATACAGCAATTAAGTTAATAGCTATGTACCTAGTACACTGTTGCTTTGATTACGAGCTTTGATATTATTCGCTTTATTATGATTACATGGCAAAGTCTCACATCACACACACATATATGTTTAATTATCCTATGTTAAAAATTATCAGAAATAAGTAGGTAGATAGAATCATAAGTTCTTTATAATTTATTTTAATACGTGACTGGACATGCACGTAGGTACAAACTTACATAGGTACATTTCTGGATCCCCATTCACTTTTCACAAATTTGGAAACTTATTTTCTCATATCACTTGCATTGATTTTTACCAACTTAAGCACTTCGATCGATAGTGTTCGCAAGCAATCTTTGACAATCTAGGTAAACCTTTTATGATGCTAATCGTAGGTAGGATACATACATGCAAGATGTATATATGTACATACATCAAGTGTAGAGATAATGCAAGACGAAATATTTGAAATTCAAAATGGCCGTCTTTAACAAGATGTCGTTTTCTTTCTAGGTGGCATGGGCACGCGGCACTTCGTCACGTTCATGCTGTTCCTCGGCATGGCGAATGCCTACGTCATGCGGACCAACATGTCGGTAGCCATCGTCGCCATGGTGAACCACACCGCTCTGCCGGTCATCTCCGAAGCGATGGACACCGAATGCGGAGAAGTTTCCAACAAAACACATGTGAGTTGTTTTACTAATGGCGGTATTACACGGTTCACTTCTGAGTTTCAATTTCGATGAAGTAACCAAATTGAACAATGTAAACGTAAAAGTGATTCATTCAATGGCAATGTTCAACCACATCCAAACGCGTTGAAAGAATTGAGCTTGCTCAATATTTTCATCTTTGCGTTCAAAGTTCAATGCAATAGAACGAAAGTTAAACGTGTAAACATAAGAATTGAATGATTCACTAGATGTTCATTCTCAATGTGCTACCTGATTGGTAGAAATTTTCAAGCAATGCGAATTGATTGGTTCTCTTTATAATTTTGATAGTTCACTTTTAAGATACTTACCTACGCGTAAACAGCAGTATCTTTCACTTCTGCGCCTTTCAACTAAAGTGAATCAATTTGGTTGAACCGTGTAATATTGGCATAACCTAGTAAGTACGTAGCTCTAGGGCAGGGCAGGGCTTTGGGAAACTCACCACTTCGTCGCGTTCATGTTGTTCCTGCCCCTGTAGACAAGTGGCTTTCTATTAGCGAATTCGCCAGTCGAATAGAAAGAAAGTGTATGGGATTGACATTAGCGGTCACGTGACATTTCGATTGCTAATGTCAATCCCATACATTTTCTTTCTATTCGATTGGCGAATTCGCTAATAGAAAGCCACTTGTCTAGGGGGGCTGGGCATGGCGTAGCTATGTCTACATCATGTTCACCAACATTTGTGTCATGTCTCCAGTGAGCTGCGAGAGGAGCGATGTTATCGTCATGTCACGTATTTCTATACACTCTCGCCGCGATAACATAGCTGTGTGTACATGCAGATAGTATAATGAAATACTTACGTGGCACGACGATTGCATCGCCACGGTCTTCTCGTTCGTGGAGACAGCCCCTAAGACTATCAGTCTGGCGACAGTTCATTCTGTGACTTGGGATTGATGAAAAAAGAAATTCCGGATCTCTTTCTCTTTCTCTGATCTTGAATCTGATCTTTAGATAGATCGTCTAATGATGTTCACCTAAGTTGAGTGTTAGTTAAGTGACAAGGATTACTTTCTGTTGTAGGCTGACGCTTCCCAAGACGGCTCGTTTGTGTGGAGTTCGACTCTACAGGGATACATATTGTCATCGTTCTTCTACGGCTACGTCATCACTCAAATTCCCTTTGGGATATTGTCGAAAAGGTAAGAAGTGATGGTAGGTAATGAATAATGAATGATGCAAAAACTCGCAAGTCGCAATGTAAAAGGGCACTTTGATATGGCTTTCACATTCCATGTTGTGACCCCAAAACAACAATCATGACACCATATCAACCGATTTGATTTCAAGGAACTAATCCATCCATTCATCAGGTTTGGCGCCCGTTACTTCCTGGGCGTGGGCATGTTGATCAACTCGGTGTTCGGTCTGCTGGTGCCAATCGCGGCGAACGCGGGCTACGAATGGCTCATCCTCGTCAGGTTCATCCAAGGTCTGGGAGAGGTAAGCATCCTTCGTAAAGATGGCAATAGACATCAACACGTTTACTTAAGCTTTTACTAGCAGCAATTTTCACCAGATGCATATCAATAATGCTGGGCCTACATTACCGGGCGAAGGTTCGTGTCGCGTTTAATCAGTATGATTGAACCCTTTGCTGCGCGGCAGTGTACCGTCAGTGCCTCGATAATACATCGTCTTCGCCCGAATCTACGCGTTGCGTCGATCTACTCGACCACACACACCGCTTTAACAAGTATATTCACCGTAGCCCGCTAATATAGCCCCAGCAAAAGACACTGTCACATGAGTTTTAGCGCGCTAGCACTGAAAGTTTCACAAAGACAAAACCTTTGTGCCTAAGTTATGACTCCCATTACAAAGTTGTTAGCATTTATCTATCCATGAATAAAGTCCTATGCCATCTTCTATCAAATCAATCAAGAGTCTTTACAATGTTATATCAAATGGTTTTCTAATTAAGTACCTACCTGTATTGAATGTGGGCTTGTAATCTGAAAGTGACTTCTTTACAGGGACCGATAGTACCGTGCTCACACGCAATGTTGGCCAAATGGATTCCCCCTAACGAGAGGAGTAGAATGGGGGCTGCCGTATATGCCGGTAAGGAGAAATAAGAAACTCTTTTTTATAATAAACGATTTTTCATAGGGAAATGGTGATTGATATTATTAAGTTGAATTGAATATGTATTATCATCTTCATTATCTCAGCCTGTTGAAAGTCCACTGCTGGACGCAGGACTCCCCCCAAGGAGTGCCACGTTGCACGGTCTGTCGCCTTTCTCATCCAGCCACTGCCCGCTACCTTCTTATAAGGTCTTCGGTCCATCTGGCGGGCGTCCGACGCTACGTTTGCCGATACGTGGTCTCATTTAGAGAACCCATCTACTCCACCGCTCGTCGGTTCTGCGGCAGATGTGGCCAGCCCACTGCCACTTCAGTTTGCTACATTTTTGGACTAAGTCCGCCACTTTAGTCCTCTGCCGGATGATCTCATTTCGGATTTAATCCCAGAGACATAAAATAATAGCTTAGACCTTTCCATATAGCTCTCTGAGTGACATGTAGGTAATCGGTGGCTATGGATATATTGATATCCATACAATACGACACTCTGAAGAAAAGCAGGGTATTGACCCTGCTTTTCTTCAGAGTGTCTCAAGGTAAAGTGTAGGCTCAAGGTTTCAACTTTGACTATATCGTCGATCAACAACAGAAGAAAAACTTATCATTTCTAGACTGTGTCGTTACTTCTTCAAGTTTTCACATATTAGAAATTCGATGCTAATTTCCAAGTTTTGTTATCAGGAGCTCAGTTCGGTACGGTGATCTCCATGCCCCTGTCCGGTCTTCTCTCGGAGTACGGCTTCGCCGGCGGGTGGCCGTCCATCTTCTACGTGTTCGGTCTCGTCGGCACGGTGTGGTGTGTCGCCTTCTTGTTCCTGGTGTCCGAAGACCCCGAGCAGTGTTCGAGGATCTCGGAGACGGAGAAGAAGTACATCGTCAGCTCTTTGTGGGGTGCTGCTGGTTCTAGCGTGAGTATTAAGTATATGTTAATAGATCTTATTATTGTTTGCAGCATCGTACATGGGCGCTCTTTTCAGTCCTCAGTTTGTATTCTGGAATACCTACTCTGAATTATAATTTATCTGCCTGCATGAGATAAAGAAATTGAATCAAGAAAAGTTTGGGAGGATTACTGACCTGTCAGGAAGCATGAATAACTATCACTATTCTATACTGAAAACACGACTAGCATTCGCACCATGAGATACCTACTCTACAGCGCGTATTGCTGTCTTGCTTATAGATATTAATGATAATTAATGATAAGTGGACGGGACCCAATCACTTTGACAGCCTGATAACAGTCGACAAATTTTCTCGTGGCACGCATGCTAGGCCTACTGATGTTCCTGTATTAGGTATTTATTATCCATCATCCATTCTTCCTTATCACCGAAATTAAGACTGAATTTAAGTACAGTGCGATTCAAACTTTATCTTTATGGCGTTTCGGAACATCACGCAATACGATGCGCAGAAATTAGAGACATGCGGCCCACCCGCGGTACGGTCCGGTCGGTGGGTGAGGTTAGCTAACTTCAGCAGCCAATAAGATTGAATGGTTTAATTTTGTGTTTCCAGTCGCCACCAATCCCATGGAGCAAGATCCTGCTGTCGATGCCGTTCTGGGCGATCATGCTGGCGCACATGGGGCAGAACTACGGCTACGAGACGCTCATGACCGAGCTGCCCACCTTCATGAGACAAGTGCTGCACTTCTCCATCAAAGATGTGAGTTTACACAAAGCAAGAAAGAGGGTAGAACGCTTCCACCATCACCATCTTTACACCATCCACCTGCATTAACTTTATTCAGTTACTCCGTGATCATGGCGCGTGCAACTGCGTCGAAATATCGGGGACTCGAAAACAAAATTAAACATGGTAAATTCTAAATTTATAACAAGAACAAGGATCCCGTTTTTCATAATACTTATAGTTACACAAAGGAATTAGAAATTACGTTTAACCAACCGAGAATGCGAAGCGCAAGCACGCGGCGATCTCGACGAGGTTGTCGCATTTCCACTTTGGCAAATGACGGTTATGACTTATGAGCGACAGAAAAGAATAGCAGCATAAGTAGAAGCAATAAAGAGGTTTGCGGAACTTTGTAGGTATAGTGATTTATTGTAATTGGCTTTAATAATTTATAAATAAATAAAGAGGAAAGTGCTGCTCCGTGCTGCCATGCCGGATGACGTCCAACCCAAATGAGCCATTTTAATGTACATAGGTACCTACTGCTGCCGGCCTAGCATGAGCGGCTTTTATCGCGCTATATGATATGGTACGGCAAGTTGTCTTGCTTACCCCACTAAGGTGTAAGCAAGACGGCATGCCGTACCATATTATACCTATCGCGTGTTAAAAGCCGCTCATGCTAGGCCGGCTGGGGTAAAGGCCTTATGGGATTAAGGTTTAGATAAATCAATGGGCCGATTGTTATGTTTAATTTAATTATACCATTCTTCTCGTGGGATACCTAGTGTGTTACAAACGAAACTTTAGTATTTAACAGTTAACTTGAACTAGTCTTGTAAGCGGGTATCTATATCAGTCTTGTTCATAATATAAGGATACGGTGTATTGACTTGACGTACTTTGGCTTTATGCCATTCGTGTAAATGAACTTGAACTTCTGATTGCTTGTACATATTTCAATATGTAAATTTATTTATTTTATTTATGAGTACATAAACAGAGATACAACTAATGAAGGCATAAATCAGTAGACTACAAGCAAGCACGATATGTTGTAGCTCCAGGAGGAATAAAATCTATCATTAAGAAATGAGTCACGATTTGAAATACCTACTGCTGAACTATTTTTAGTATAGGTAAACTAGAACTGTTATTTCATATTACGAAAGCCTATAGGTAATACCTATATATATTTATTACCTAATGTATGAATAGGCTTTCTTTATACACCACAAAATTTTAATTAGCACAAAGATTTAAAGGAATGATAGTGTCCATCCCATGAATCCCATCAGTATGAACAACTAACTTTTACTATGCGGCCAGCCAAGAAATAAATAAATAATAAATAATAAATAATAAATAATAAATAATAAATAATAAATAATAAATAATAAATAATAAATAATAAATAATAAATAATAAATAATAAATAATAAATAATAAATAATAAATAATAAATAATAAATAATAAATAATAAATAATAAATAATAAATAATAAATAATAAATAATAAATAATAAATAATAAATAATAAATAATAAATAATAAATAATAAATAATAAATAATAAATAATAAATAATAAATAATAAATAATAAATAATAAATAATAAATAATAAATAATAAATAATAAATAATAAATAATAAATAATAAATAATAAATAATAAATAATAAATAAATAAATAAATAAATAAATAACTTCTTACATTCACACCAATTATCTAAGCCCATTTTAATTTCATTAAGAAACTGTATCATGGAAATCTTGATAACGGATAAATATATACTTAAATACTTTTTTTTGTAAATACATACTATGAGACTGAGGGTCGTTTAGGAATGATTTCTATGATGATTAGTAGGACAATAAAACAATCACTTCGACACAATTCACGAGTTAAAACAAATAGCGTGCGCGCTGGGTACATACGCGCCATTAGTCGTGGGCGCAGGTCGCGGGCGCGGGCGGCAGACTGTCATGTACTCTAGCGAGCCGAGCTTCGCGGCGGGCGGATGCGGAAGCCGCGAAAATCAATATTTACGAGCATACGTTCCGGAACGCACGGGTTGATTGCTATTAGCCTACGTTCGGAAACGCACGGGTTGCTATATACTCCCCCTCTAGTCTAGGAATACGCCCTCGTGCCTAGACTAGTATTCTTCAAACAACTAGTTCTAGTCCCTATATCTCGCGGGTCTACCGCGTTTTCTTTTTGGGATCAAGGGTTTAGGAGGGTTCACTTCCTCGCTTACGCCATGGTAGCGCGAGAGGTCCTGTGAATGGTAGCGGCCTATCACTACGTCCTGTTGGTCCGTGCTTGTAACTTCAAATGTGGTCGGACTTACCTTCCTTGCAATTTGATAAGGGCCATCACGGCGTGGAAAAAATTTGGCCGTTAAGTTTTCCGTGCCTTTGCTGAGCAGGTGGGATTTTATAAGAACTAAGTCACCAACCTGGAAATCCTCTGAAGGTCGACGGGAAGCATCAGCGTACTGCTTAGTCTTGTCTTGCTGAGCCTCTACACGTTCTCGAACTGCTGACAATGACTTTAAGAATGACCTGAGGTAAGGGGTTATTTCGGGTACAAAATTATCTTTGTCCGTAACTGGGCGATTGTCATGAAGAACCTCTGTGGGGGATCGCAATTCCCTGCCAAAGGTAAGAAAAGCAGGTGACATACCTGTGGTGCGGCACTTCGCACTATTTAGAGCGAAGCGTATAACCGGCAACTTCTCTGGCCAGGAAGTGTGATCCTCTTCCACGAGATGTGCTAACATCGCCTTTAGGTCTCTATTTTTACGCTCGGCAGGATTCGCCTCAGGGTGATACAAAGGTACAAAGTTTTGTTTGATACCTAGTACAGACATGATCTCGCGCATAACCGCGGACACGAACTGGACCCCGTTGTCTGAAATGATCCTGCGAGGTAAACCGAATCGCATAAAATGCTCCTCAATGAGGGTACGAGCACAGGCGTCAGCTGTCGCATCTTTAAGAGCGTACAGTTCCGTCCACCTAGTTGCTGTGTCAACTATTAAAAGAATCCACCGCTCCCCCTGGTCTCCTACCGGTAACGGGCCGAATAAATCCATTGCAAGTACCTCGTTACGTTGGTTCATGACCGGTGTTTGGAGTAATCCTTGGGGTTTGGTGTTCGCGGCTTTATAGCGCTGACAGTGGATGCAGGCTTTGATATAATCGGTGATTATTCTCCGCATCCCTGTGAAATAATATAATTGAGCTACCTTTTGGTACGTCCTATCGACACCTGGATGGCCGGCTGTAGGAGAGTCGTGTAGCTCCTTCAGAATTTCATTAATTTGGCCAGCTGGAATAACTAATTGAGGGGTTTCGCACTCAGAGTCCGGGTTGAAACGGAACAGGACGCCTTGGTCCATGAGGTACCCCCTTTCTGACCATCGTTTGGCAGCGAGATCGTTGGTGCTTTCAAGCTCCTTCACAATCTTTTCCAGTTCAGGGTCAGCGAGTTGCTCCTGGCGCAGCTGAGCTGGCGTCTTCGTTGGCAGATCGCAGATAACAGAGCAGATACCACAACCGTCGCGGGACTCCCCGGTACAGGTGGGCCTACTCAGCGTGTCTGCCACGACGTTCGCCTTGCCTGGTGTGTACTCAAATTGGATATTAAAAGCTTGAAGTTTAAGTGCCCAACGAACTAACCTTCCTGCTGGCGATTTTAAAGAGAGCAGCCAACGCAGGGGCTGATGGTCACTGCCAATGATGACTGGCTGGCCGTCTAGGTACGGTCGAAAACGCTCTACTGCCCACACTACTGCAAGCGCTTCGCGCTCTGTAGTGGAGTAGTTGCGCTCCGCCGAGTTAAGAAGTCGACTAGCGTATTCAATCGGCCTTTCCTGATTTCTCTCACCTTGTAACAGCACCGCGCCTAAGGCGTAGTTGCTCGCGTCGGTGCGTAATATGAAAGGTTGACTAAAATCAGCTTGCACAAGTATTGGAGCCGTGGTCAGGAGACGCTTCAGCTCATTAAATGCTTGGGTCTGTTCAGCACCCCAAGTCCATACCTGGTTCTTTCTAGTCAAGCGTGTCAGTGGTTCAGCAACTTTGGAGAAGTTTGGAATAAACTTCCTGAACCATGAACACGTCTGTAAAAATGTTCTCAAATGTTTTAAGTTACCTGGCTCGTTCATGTCCAGTACAGCACTCACCTTCTCTGGGTCAGTGGAAACACCATGTTGGGTTATCACCTGGCCGAGGTATTTAACGCTTTCTCGAGCGAAGGCACACTTCTCCCTGTTAACATGGAGGTTAAACTCGGCGAGACGTTTGAAAACGGCCTCCAGGTCTTCCAGGTGCTTCTGGAAACCACCTTCAGTTATCAGGAGCAAGTCATCTAAATAAGCGAGTAATATTACGTCTTGCAGAGCTGAGCAGGAACGGAGCCGATCTATGAGTCGTTGGAACGTTGCCGGTGCGTTTTTCAACCCGAACGGCATTCTCTTAAAACGGTAAGTACCTAAAGGGCAAATAAAAGCAGTTTTGTCCCTGTCAGCTTCCTGGACCCCCAACTGCCAGTACGAGGACCTGAGGTCCAGGGTACTCATAAAGCAGTCCCGTTTGGTGCTCTGCAGCAGCTCGTCAATGCGAGGCATCGGGTATGTATCGGACTTGGTGACTGCATTCAAACGCCTGTAGTCGACGTAGAAGCGAATAGAACCATTAGACTTCGGCACCATTAGCGCCGGGGAACACCAAGCCGATTCACATTCTTCGATGATATCCTCCTGAAGCATCTTATCTATCTCTACCTTCATTTGCTCCTTCTTCGAGGGGTTCAAACGGTAAGGAGGCACCGCTATGGGTGGATGGTTACCTGTTTCGATGCGATGCACTGCATATGGCGTAGGACCTCCCCCTGGTTTAAAAACATGCGCGTGCCTGGAGAGAACATCAGCCAGAGCCATCCGCTCTGCTGGATTGAGTTGACGGCCTTCATCATCTCTCAGGACCTCTGTAGCAGCACAGGACACGGTATGCGAAGTAGGTTCAAACGATAAATTATATTGCATAAAATTGTTATCACTAAAATACCAAAACCCTTTATGAAAATCAATAACAACTTTAGCGGCAGTGATAAAGTCTATACCTAACAATGTTTCATTATTTGTAGCGTCGGGAAAAATAAAAAACGGAATTGTAATATACGCCTGTTCTAATTGCACCGTTAATGTGGTGTTAAGCACCTCCATGGTTCGGACTACGCCGTCGGCAAGTTTTACTTCGCGCGCGGAAAGTTGGAGGGGATGACCCAGACGTAGAAGAAGAGCATATAGTGTATGACCGGCGATACAATGTTTAGCGGCCGTGTCTATAAGTGCGGTACCTTTGTGGCCCATAATACTAATATTAAAGATTGGACGCGAATCGCGAATAGGCATAAGCATAACCGAAGAATTCGAACCGCGCGCACACGCTACTTCTTCGTTCGTTACTTGTTTATTTAAACAAACACAATTTAATACATTGAAATTACATTTTGATAAGCATTGTTCATTACAAAAAAAATTACGACATTTATTATTCGATCCGATTATCCGATCCGACGGAACCGACCGCGATTGGACACTGTAAAATTCACTTTTATCACTGTTTACGTTCTCGCGCACTTCTGGGTAAATATGAGTTTGGGACTCACCTCTGCGCTGGCTCTGCAACTTACGACATTGTTCATATGAGTGTCCGAACCGTTTGCAGTATGAACACACAGGGCGGGTCTTTCTCACCGCAGTGGCGGGAAAGGCGGCAGCGGGGTCATCGTCCGGCAGCGGCGGCGGCGGCGGCGGCCTTGGCGGCGCCGATTGCCGCGCCAGCTGCGGCGTTTGCCGCGCAGGCGGCGGCGGCGGCTTCGGCGGCGGCGCCCGCGGCGCGGCGGTGCCGGCGCCAGGGCGGCGCGCGAACGCGGCATCGGTCGCCGGCGCGAAAACACACGGGGTCATCGACCGCTGTACAGTCGAACTAGTCGTTGCACGGGGAACCGTTTCTTCAATATTTCGAGCGTGACGTATTAAATCCTTGAATGTCTCGCATTCCTCTCTTCTTAGCCTTTTCCTAACTTTCACATTTAAAAGTCCGTAGATCATGTCAATCTTGGCTTTCTCCGTAAGGTCATCTTCGGGAATCTTTGAAAATAAGGCGCGGCTGCGCGCAACGAAAACGTCCGTGTTTTCTTCGTCGGTTTGCGGGTTGCTAAATAGTTCCACGTAAATTCGATGGGGCGGGCGGCGATCGCCGAAGGCGCTGATAAGGTTATCTTTCGCCTCTGACCACGAGGTTACTGTGCCTTTTATGCCCTGCCACCATATCGCGGCTTCTGCGTCGAGGAGAAAAGCGAGGCCGCGAAGAATGTTAGGGCCTGACACCTGCGCACATTCACTATAGGCCTCCACTGCATCGATAAATGCTTCGACGGCTTCGTTCGGTCGGCCGGAGAACGACGCTTTGCATCGTGCCAAGGTACCCGTTTCGTATTGCACAGGAGTTGAAGTGTTGGCACGAGTCATCGATAATAGGATGTCCTTGAATGCTTCTGTTTGAGATTTTTGTAAGTTCGTAATCAGTGCTGCGACGCTCTCGCTTGAAAAGACATCGGCGCGGGTGGCGGTGGTGGCGTCGGGGTCGCGACTCGACGGTGAAGTTTGCACGTCGGAAGGGGACGCGAACCGGGAAGCCGGGGAGGGTGGTCGAGGATCATCATCTCGGTCACCCATGCTCGCCGTTCTGCTCCGCGTGATGACTGGCGGCATCTTAATTAGGACGCTTTTCGATGAGCGGCACGCGACACAAAAAGTTTTTGCACTTGTGAAAAAAAATGGCGATCTTGGTGTTGTTGGGCGCGACGCAATTCGCGATTGATTTTAGTCCTATTTTACGTTGGGCGCCACCTATGAGACTGAGGGTCGTTTAGGAATGATTTCTATGATGATTAGTAGGACAATAAAACAATCACTTCGACACAATTCACGAGTTAAAACAAATAGCGTGCGCGCTGGGTACATACGCGCCATTAGTCGTGGGCGCAGGTCGCGGGCGCGGGCGGCAGACTGTCATGTACTCTAGCGAGCCGAGCTTCGCGGCGGGCGGATGCGGAAGCCGCGAAAATCAATATTTACGAGCATACGTTCCGGAACGCACGGGTTGATTGCTATTAGCCTACGTTCGGAAACGCACGGGTTGCTATAATACTTAATATACATAGTAAACAACACCCAGACCAAGACAAATAGACATGTTCATGCACACAAATATTTGTCTTGTTCGGGAATCGAACCCGAGACCACTGGCGCAGAAGGTGGGTAGCCTACCCCTGCGCCAAATCGGTCGTCAAAGAAGAAATCACGATAAAAAACAGCTGTTCCATACATCTTAGTCTACAATTATATATACTTACAATTATATTCCCCAAAACCTTTCTACTAATTAAAATTTAGTGGTGTATTTTCAGATAATTAGAAAAGATAAGGAACACTTGAAAAATCTAGATTAGTTACGGTGTAAGTAGGTATCTATGAACCATCGCTATATACGGCATCTCTATAAAGAAAGAGATGCCGTAGTCGTAGTATAGCGATAGTTCTTCGGTGTCGGTTTTTTAAGGCGGCAAAACTTTAAGCTTGATTGGAAGAAAAAAATGTCCCGAAATTTTTCTATGTCCTGGCTCCATACTAAAACAGTCAAAAATATTCTAAGTCCTATCTCCATACAAAATCAGTTGAAATTTTTCTAAGTCCTGCACTGCACCCCCTTTGCGACACCCGGACCAAAAAGTATGAATAGGATTTGTTTTGATACGACAGTGCTACTTATAACGAGAAAAAGTCATAATATGAAACATCATAGCTAAAGTAAAAAAATCTAACAAGAAACGCTCGCAGTAATAAATCATCTAAATAAATGAAATTAGGTACCGCTGCCACATTTCATCACTCCATGCCGCGCCGCCCGGTCTATTTATAAGTCGCACGTGTGTAAAAAATCACTTATAGCCAAAATAGACCATTATTATGTCGCGTGCTCCGCCCGTGCGGAGTGACGTCACGGGTCAATTGCTTCATTAAATCATTTGCACGAGACTACAACCACAGAGTAAATACTATACCAGTATCACAGAATAAATAATAGTGCTAAGGCACAGAAGACTCACTCTGCAAGCTCATTCAAATAAAAATAAATCTTTCTGCGTGGAAATAAAGTCCAATTCCGGTTGCTTTGTCATCGCTTGCCTACTGTTATAATAACCTAGAGTTCGCGCATGCAAGCAAAACTGTACCCAATGGCTACGCGCGAGCGTTTCCATCTCTATGAATGTCTCTAACAGCTCGCTCGCTGGTTAGGGTTGCGAGCGACTTGCGAGTTCGGTTTTGTTCTTTTTTTTATTTATACACCCGTAAACACAACAGTATCTTATATACGGATTATAAGAACGTTTAGTAGTCATTGTTCGGTACACAAAAATCACAGAAATGATCGATCGTTTTACGCGCGAACGTCGAGCGTACGAGCTGAGCGGCATCCTTCTGCCATACGCCTGCCCGGCAGGCGCGGCGGCCGAACGTACCTAAACTGCGGAGTGACACCCCACTGCCAGTATTTCTTCTTCCTAGCAGAGGTCTGAACGTGAGTCATGTCATGACCTCGGCATGATCA
The DNA here is from genome assembly GCA_949710035.1 of Crambus lathoniellus. NCBI lineage: Eukaryota > Metazoa > Arthropoda > Insecta > Lepidoptera > Crambidae > Crambus > Crambus lathoniellus. The sequence goes on from OX453303.1 coordinate 27,260,416, forward strand.
GAGTAGAATGAGTATTTTAACTGCCTACCTACTAAAGATCTTAATGTAAGTTATATCAGGCCTGTCTCACTTCCATACAAGCGGCGCAAAATCCCCGAGATACTTACCTACTATTCTGGAAAACAACCTAATTTCAACCTTTTGCATTGCGTATAGCGTTCATAGTACAATAACTGTCTGCCGTCTCGCTTCAACCTGCTAGGGCTGTCAGAGGTACTACTTTATCCGTGAAAGTAATACACGCGAAGCGAGTCAGATGGCGACACATGCGGATGCGTGCGCTGCGTGTGCGACAAGTCGAGCGAGTGCCAGCCTATTGAGACTAGTCCGGTGACCGGACGCTTGCGTTTATCATACCTAAACTCGGGAGTGAAATTTCTGTACCGTAAGGTACTAATATATATTCTGTGGTTATATGTCGTAACGTCTGGCTGTCGTCGGTACATGCGTTTACGGTGCAGTGGCAAGTAAACCGACCGAACGTTATCCGTGCCCTAAGGGCCTACTCTGAAACGCAGAACCCGAAACTTCGTTATACCCGTCCCCTTTCACTCCCCAGTCATGACAGAATCGAGTGCAAGGGGCGGGGCTAACCGAAGTTTCGGATTTGCGTTTCAGAGTACGGTCCCTGTATCGACGGACTCGCTTTGAGATCTTAGGCAGTTAAAATACGTGTTGGTACTCTGGTTATATGCATGAAGCGCGTAGTGAGAGAGAGCAGCTTTAGTTTAGCCAGCGTGTAGTACCTGTTCCAGTGGGAACGGGATAAAATATAGCCTTGGGAAGAATGATCAAGAATACAGCTTTTTAATAATCAAAAAGTTTTTAAAATCGGATCAGTTGTGTATTAATGCATTACAAACATACCCACACTACAATAAATCAAATCTTTCCTCTATTATATATTTTTTTTATTTCCACAGAACGGTTTCGTGTCGGCGCTGCCTTACCTGTGCATGTGGCTGTTCTCCATGTTCATCTCCGTGGTGGCGGACTGGATGCTGTCCAGCGGCCGCCTCAACCACACGCAAGTCAGGAAGATCATCAACAGCATCGGTCAGTACCACGCACTAGCTATCATGATGATCAATCTATGGCAATTTGGATCTTAGAGAACAGATATGCCCAATATTTTAAGAAATACTTCGAAAGACGTAGAGCAATCAACAATCATTAATCGAAATAGAGAATTGATATCGTCGACCTCCGTGGCCGAGTGGTGTACTCACCTGTTTTCAAGGCGCCGCTACCTCTAGATGTCCCGGGTTCGATCCCCGGTCGGGTAAATATTGAAAAACTAACTTTACAATATTTTCTCGGGTCTGGGTGTATGTGGTAATACCCGTCGTTGTTTCCAATTTCCATAATACTATATCCAATTTCCATATTCTTATAGTGCTTAAGCTACTATACTTTGGTATTGGAACAATGTATGTGATGTGATGGTGTCCAATATTTATTTATTTTTTATATCTCAAAATACTTTTGCGTAATTTCATAGAACAACCAATAGCTCTACTAACTTTTCAATGTGTGGCGAGTGCAGTGTACTTATTCCTCCGGCTCCGGTACAGTGGCGGACTAACAGGGGGGACGCTTAGTATATTTGGTTGTATGCTCAGATCATATAATATAATAATATGTTGTATGTTTCCAGGTGAATACGGGCCGGCGATCGGTCTGTTCGTCGCGGCCAACACGGGCTGCAACCCCGCCGCCACCGTCGCCATCCTCGCCATCGGCGTCGGGCTCAACGGCGGTATCTACTCCGGGTTCAAGGTATACCTACTGATATTATTACATACCTATATTGCGTATTATAATGCTTAGGCATACTCGGAAATGCGTAAGAGAGAGATACTACACCCTTCTTCTTTTTATGCGGTGACGATTCCCATTTGGATTTCGCCAATTTCCAGTTTTTTCGTCCTGCAAACTCTGCTTCTTCAAGGCGTCTCGTAAGAATACAAGGGTACCAACAGTGGTTGTTACGCTCGTAAGCGGGCCGGAATTGGCGGTTCGGCAGTATTTTCGAGCAACAAAGTCGACCCGAAGCAATTTACCTACTTCTTTGTGCTTCTCGAACATTCTTTTCGATTTCACCACCCGGCTTTGGCAATGAATGCCGGTCCGCTTATGTATATAGCAACTCTGAGTGCAACCGACTGGTCTTGCTTGCGCACCACGAGATAATTTTGTCGAGCACTAATTCACTCTTGACACGAGAGTCATGTTGACACGTGACTGATATAAAGATAAGCAAGACAGCAGACGTGTTGTTTTCGACATAATTTTCTCGTGGTACGCATGCTAGGCCGTCGGCCTTACTTTATAAATTCTTTGTAGTTCGAAATTATTGTTTGCCATCGTCTCTTGACAAAAATATAGTTTCGATAGAATGACTCTATAAGAAATCTATCAAGTTATTTTAATTTTTTAGTTTTTTGCATTCACAATGCAATTTTTAATACTGAAAAATGGAAAATGAAGTATTTAGAAAAAATCGACCCGTCTCACAATCGGCTCCGATGGGACTCCGATGGGACCCTCGACCTTTCGCTTTCCGGGCGACTGCTCTAACCACTGAGCTACGGAGTCGTTCAGTGGTTAGAGCAGTCGCCCGGAAAGCGAAAGGTCGTGGGTTCGAGTCCCATCGGAGCTGATTGTGAGACGGGTCGATTTTTTCTAAATACTTCATTTTCCATTTTTCAGAAATCTATCAGTTAGAATCTAGTAAGAACGTCTCGTTTGCTCATCATTTACTTTCTTCTGTGCGATCTATTAGGTACCTAACAATTATTCTCTGTTCGCTACTAATGACTAAAACATCATCTAGGTAAACCACCTGGACATCTCGCCGCGGTTCGCGGGCATCCTGATGGCGTTCACCAACTGCCTCGCCAACCTCACGGGGCTGCTCGCGCCCATCGTCGCCGGATACATCATCGAGGGCAGGGTGATTGTCTATAGTTTTCTTACTTTTATAGGCAACTGCTTTAGTAACAGGGGGTCTACCGCGTAACTTCTTCATACGTTTTTTGGAACTTTAAGTCAACTTTATAAAAAAATTGTCGCTTCCAGTTCCTTGTTTTGTTATGTCGGGTATAGCGATAGCTAGCTAGCAACGTTCAACAGAACAAAGCAGCAAAAATCTATCAAATTAAGGAATTCAAATGACAGTTTAAGCCCATACCCATATTCATATATTTTAGCCGGTAGCCCCCCAGAAGCTGGAATATAAAATCTTCGTTCAAAGTAAAATTCTCGATTTCGCTTTATATGAAGATTTCTTTTTTTGTTTCTGAGTACCACATGGAAATAGTGTAACTTTGAAACTAAAACCAGAGAAGAGGGTTGATTTCACGTGTAAGATGACAATCGTAGTAATCTTGCCGATTAAAATTCAGGTCTGACAGAACACGGACGGAACACTTTATGTGTATTGGAAACCCGTCGTTGTTTCGAATTTCCATGATACTAGAGCTCAAACTACTACAGTTTGGTATTGGAACAATGTATGTGATAGTGTTCAATATTTAATCATTTACTTTTGATTGAACTCTGAACTCGCCAATTTACGTAGGTATACCAAGGGTCTTCCCTTGTAGGTAAAAAATATAAAATGAACAACTATTTCTGTACTGTACTACTTAATGATAAAAGTTTTTAGTTGTAAAGTTTCTAATCTAAACTTATCTTTTATAGCCCACCCAAGCCCAATGGAGAATAGTGTTCTACATCGCCGGTGGAGTCTACATCTTCTGCGCGACATTCTACATCCTATTCGGTTCCGGCAAACGGCAAGAATGGGACAATCCAGCTGACGACGAAGCCAACGCGAAGAAAGCCGCCGACAAGAAAGCCATGAAGGAAGAGAAGAAATCAGCCATGAATCAGAACCTAGCCGAAACGGCGCAATAACAGACCTTAAAAAGTTGCAAATGCTCCATAGACACAAATCGCATTTTCGAAAGGCTCAATTGACTGTGATTCACAGTGATACAATGTTATTGAAAAAAATATAAATATAAAAGGGCGCGAAAGTAGCGCTGGATAAATTTGTATCTGTGGAAGCGTTAGACCCCATAAAGTTAACTCTTTGATTTGAGAGAAGGTGAGACTGTGCTATTTGCAATTGATCCTTTGTTGAAACTACCGTCATTTTATAAATAATTTCAAATATTTATTTTTGCATGAAATCAAAGTATTTATTTTTAGAAGACAACAACTTATAAGTATGATCGTGTTTCTTAGTTTATTTGACATATTTGTTTATTAATTACTTGTGCAGTCGTAACTAATTTATTTCTTGTAAAAAAATTTATGCATGAATACGCACATCAACAGGGCTGTGATAAAATCTTGTGTGTTGCGAACACAACATAAAAAACTATTGTGGGGTCAACTTTTTGACGACTTGTTAAATTGAATGTTATTTATTAATTAGTTTTTAATTACCATACAAGTATTGTTTAATTAGTTTTAAATGCTTGAGAGCGTGAGACGCGTAAAAGGTTAATATTATCGGGTCCAATAGTTGAATGTAACCGTCCCAGTCAGTGACCTAAGAAATGTATTTTTTTATCCTCGCATTGTGGGTACTTTCATTTTTATGAGTGCCATTTTCAGCATTTTGAACGTACTAGCTATTGCAGTAACTCGAATAGGTACATGTGTTTTATAAATATTAAATGGAAGTTTATTATATAATTGCAATTATCGCAGCCAGGAAATAAATAGTAAGGAAATATACAGTCACTACACAGTTTTAAGAGTTAAAATCCAATGCCCCCTTATCGAAGTTAGTGCGTAGCAAAGAATAGTGTTGTGACTTTCAATTTATAGCCTTATTTGTTCGCTTGAAGCGAATGTTGTTGCGCTACCCTATAAGTTTTAGTAAGATTACTATTTATGGAAATTAGTTATTAAATGTGACGTCTCTAGACGCAACACGCCCAGGAGCTAATGTGATCATTCTGTTTATCTTGTACACTATAGAAAAATTAAAAATAATTATATTGTTATGTTAACTGACGCCTGCCCGGACATCAAAATATCATACATCAAATTTTCAAATGATTAACTTAAATAGTCTGACAAACACGTTGACTTTGTTTTCTATCGCGGGCAAGTGTATATGTTTACCATAAGTTATTGTTAATTTACCTATAGCATATATTTTATCGAGTAGCTTTGAATTATTATACTCTAGATATGTTTGGTAATTCCCAATTTCAACCATGTCAGTGACATCGTAAAGTGCCTTGTTAGCAGTACAATCAATGTCTCGTATAAAATACGCGTTGAACGCGTTATCGACAAGGATGTAAATAGTAATTTCTATTATTATTAAACCGTTTTGTATCAGCTCTAGTAGTAAGACAATAGAGAAATACAAAAACTTTTTGGAAATATTTGGGTTGTTTTATTACACGTAGTATGTATGTATACGCTGCGCTGTTGGTTTTAAATTGAAAAACGATTTAAAAATATAACTCTTTATTTTGATAAAAATTACGTCAATCTTACGTTAAATAAGTTACTCTATAACTTTGCTGTAATGTTTTAAACTAAAGGCACCTGTGCCACTACGACACGGCTGTCCCAGCATTAGACAGCTAGAAGCTGACCGAATATTATCCTTCTTGGAATTGATAACAGCTTCTTTCAAGAATATCAGGGAAGACTCGAAAGACATTTGCTGAAGTGGCGACGTGGACGACTCCATACCCTTTCTACTCATTGGTTCAAATATTCCATTGAAAGTCATGTAGTCAGCAATCAACGATAAATGCCTAGGATCTACGGTAATACCGTACACATTGAACACATTTTGAATTTCCTTTATTATCACTTTGTTAGCTGCTTCTATACCGTAAGTATTGGCTATAGCATGTACATCATTGCTGTATAATTTATTCATATCCAGAAGATGATTATACTTAAACATTTGCAAAATGTTAATGCCTTCAGTTTTTATGTAAACAACATTTTTCTCTTTGTTAACAATAGCTCTTTTTATATGCTTCACTTCGTAAATGACCGATTTCATAGCAGCTTCTCGCAGTGCTTGTGATAAATCTACTCTCAAAAAGTCGATAGGAAACAGTACAGTTAACTCGCACCATCTGTGTTGTTTTGTGTCAAATGAGTAATTTGTTGCATTCTTTACATCATCAACAACACTAGTCATGATTTTGCTAGCTTCAGACGTTACCTCGCCATCTTTGTTCACCTCCTGTACCTCATCACTATCTTTGTTCTCTTCATCAACAAATTCAACTTCATCATCAGACTTGTCTTCTTCACCTGATTCTGGGTCTTCATACTCCTGTTCCTCTGACCTCTTTTTTCTAATTCTAGCCTGGAAAATAATGGGCTAAAGTTAGAAACGCACATTTATAAAGTATAATAAAAAATCTTACACTACCCTCTACACAGGAAAGTATGTTTGATGCAGAATCAATGTTCTGTATGATTATGTAATTAATATCTGGCTACATGAATTCAGCTGCATGATAAAAATGAAATTCTATCACACCGCAAATTATACTAAATTTTAATTATTGCAAATACTCATGAATCTTATTAACTTGCATAAACATTATTGGAACAGGAATTGAGTTTTTATTAATTAATTATAATTACTATGCATGCAATTAATGGTAATACTTACATCTGTGTTGTCGTCATCATCATTAGGTCCATCGTCATCGGAACTATCGTCTGCATTGTCAGCTTGACCTTTCTCCTCAGGAACATCGTCCATTTCTTCATCATCATCACCTGCTCCGCCCCCACCACGGCGTTGCCTCTTCTCCTTGACAGAAGACCAAAGAACGCCACAAACAGCCTTGGCTTGTTTGCGAATTGTAATAAACATTTCATCAAAGAACTTCTTCTGCATGTGTTTTATTATCTGAGCTGGCTTTACCGTATACTGTGGTTTGTATTGAGTATGCGGTAAAAACACGAAGCGCATAGTGGTTTTCAGCCGTCTATCAGGATCGGTTACGATTTCACATTGTACATGGATCTTTTCGAGCACATCAGCAACAGTAACTCTATTAAGTTTTTTTCTTAACTTCTCAGCTTTCCTTTGCGCATCTGGGACATCAGGTCGAATTGGTATATCCATGTTAGGTGTTTTAAGCTTTGCCGAAGCGGTCATCAAGATTTCTCTGAGACGTGGAATACCAAGAGTGACATTCATGTCACCACGACCAGCAAAATGGAAAGTGTTCAATGTCATCTGAGTGGAAGGTTCCCCTATAGACTGCGCAGCTAAGAGTCCTACAGGTTCACCTGGGGCAGCCATCGAAGCGAGATATTTAGCATTCATCGCCTCTATGAATCTTTCCTTATCTGTTTTAGTGTCATAAGCACTTTCAGTGCGATTTTTTAGGTATTGCTGTATGATTCCATCTAACTGTTCATTTATGACACCGAATTTATATTCAGGCGAATGTTGACTAGGAATTGGATCTGGACAAGATTTCTTCATGTATTGAAGTTTTTCATCTTCATCTAAAGATCGCCACATCTTTTCTAATTCCCAGTAATGTGGATCTCTTGTCTTATCAGTCGGAGTACATTCGAGATCAATATCATTTTTAGCGTGTACAGAAAACTGTGAAAAGCCACTACTGACACGCTTTCTTTCCAAAGGATTTCCGTGTTTCTTTTTCCACTTTTTCAAGGACTTGTGCATTTTAGCAATGCTCTTTTCGTTTATATCATCTTTGAGTTTTTTTATTGTAGATTTACTCGTAACAGCGTTAGAATTTTTATCCAAAAATGGTAGTTGTTCGCGTTTTAGAAACTGACATTTTAGTACATCAAGACCATCTTCTCCATAAGCGAATTGAACGATACTGCCATCAGAATCTCTTACTGTGTGGTCATAAGCTACATTCAAACTTTCAAGATGTTTAATCAAACATCTTTGTAAGTAACCAGATCGACTTGTTTTAACAGCAGTATCAATAAGACCTTCTCGCCCTGCCATACAATGGAAAAAGAATTCTTGTGGTTGTATGCCAGTCATAAATCGCCCATCTATAAAGCCTCCGGCCCTTGGAGAAATGTCATATGGTGGAAAACTTGGCAATGATCGTCCAGAAATCATCAATGGTGGTCTTTTACCTTCCAATTCAATTTGTCCGAGTAAACAAGAAATTTGCATAGTGTTTACAGTAGAGCCTTTAGCTCCAGATTGGACCATCAATTGCAAATTATTGTAAGGAAATTTCTCAAGCAATCCTTCTGTTAAACATACTTTGTTAATATTATTTGTGTAAGAATCAAGCAAACTTTTGTATTGTCTGTCTAAATTCGCTCTGAATTTGGGATCATTCGTATACATTTCACCTATTGTTTCCTTGAGTTGATTTTCATCTACATCTCCAGGTAGTTCCGTCGCCTTTATGGCGGCCATTCGTCCTGATTGGCGAACCAGGCACACTATATCGTCACGTTTTTCATTAGCCATTTCGACAACAAGAATGTCTTTGACTCCAAGTGTAAATCCGATCCATTGCAAATAAAAGGTGAAAACTTTTGAAAATGAACTCAATAGTGCACTAGAACCGTCACCACCATACAATTCATACATACAATGTACTAAACCATAAGGTGTGGCACCATAATGTGTTTTGTCTAAAACACCGGATAAAAGTTCTCCATTTCTAATTATGACTTCAGCCTCAGTCATTGTATTTGCATCAGAGAACTGACTGCCTCCTGCCTTCCAAGCTCTAGGTGGATACTTCTGCCAGGCTTTTGAACTAATTTTGGCTTTACCTTCCAATGATAGATATGGCTTTCCTTTTGGTATACTGTTAATTATAATGGTAGACAAGACTTGTTTTCCTGACCATAATCTAACCGGTTTTAATATTGTTGGTGGAAGAAGTTTAATTTCACCTTTGTGATTAGATAAGGCTTGAAATACCAACTGCTGGTAGTCACATTTTGCGAAAAATGTTCCTCGCAGCGACATTTTAACTCCAGAAATGACATGATCTTGTATCAAACCACTCAGAGGTGTACCATCTTTTGGTACAAGATATTGATACTTTACAGACATAATGTTATAAGCTTCACTCCTAGCAATCTCGTTTTGAGGGAAATGGGCATTCATTTCATCACCATCAAAATCAGCATTATAAGATTTACAATTGGCGTAATGTAGCCGAAGGGTTTTTTCTCCTTGAAGAATTCTTGCTCTGTGCGCCATCATACTAGGTTTGTGCAAGGATGGTTGACGATTCAAAATCAAAACATCACCATTTACTAAATGTCTGTGGACAACCTTTAACCCTGAAGATTTATATTCGTCTGGAGTAAGTAATCTTTTAGCAAGACTCTTCCTCTTTTGAATTGAATCAGGAGGAATCCTTATGATTCTTCCATTTTCTATTTCCAGTTTTTCTGCACCTGGGTGAACATTAGGACCATTGATTATCATTTTTCTTAATTCATCAACATTCCATTCAGTGACTGGCACAGGATACGTAAGTTTCTTTGCGAAAGCATCAGGAATACCAATTTCATCAATATCTACATTTGGATCTGGAGTAATAACAGACCGAGCAGCAAAGTTTACTCTTTTCCCCATCATGTGCATTCTTATCACACCAGTTTTTTTCTCTAATATTTGCTTAAGACCAAGACTTGACGCTCCTTGCCCTTCACAGCTAAGTAGATTATTTACATCTTTTTGTAAGTCTTGCCAAAGTGTATGTAGTTTTTCAGCAGCAGACTTCCCTGGAATGCGTTCGTAACTTGATCTTGGCTTAGCATCTAAGTTGTCAATCACTTGTTGCTGGTCTGATGATGCCATTACTTGTAATATAACTCTTGCGTCAAAAGCACTAGTGAGAATATTTTTATAAACATTTGTTTGAGGATGCTCTATTAATTCTCCTTGGAGTACATTGCATGGTCTGACACAAGGTGGAAGAACAGGTAAAACTGTCATGAAAAATACATTGGTCACTGGTTTTAGATTCGAATTCTTTAATACAGGTAAACAGGAAACTAATATATCTTCATCATTCTCAGCTACTTTAGAACAAATTTCTTTTATTTCATCAGGCATCAAAATTTTTAAACCCTTTGCTGAACCATCTGTACTATAGTTATACATCAGTTTCGAATCTGATGTAGTAACTTTAATCAGTTTATCTTTACAATACATACACTTTTTTGCTACATTGATTGTTTTGAAATAGTTATTTAATAGTCTGGTTCTCAATTTGTCAGAATTTTTATTGCGAAAAACTTCAGTAACAGGATCAGACTGCTTCAATAACTTTTGGTATTTTCTTATCATTTTATTCGACTTTTTGGAATTATCATCATTATTCAGTTCTTTAATTTCTCCCAAGTCTAAGGCAGCTGTTACATGACCAGCGTCAATTAACTGTAATTGAAGCTTTAGTAGGAGTTTCATGTTATCATCCATTTGGATTTTAAAACATTTTAAGCAACTTATACGAAACAGTGTATAGATGTTTCTCAAAAATAGTGGATTGACAACAATTAAAGGCAATTCAATATGGCCAAAGTGCCCTGGGCAATGAAGTAAAACATTGTTACAAGTGGTACATGAATCATTCCTATCTCTGACTGGTCCTAGTGCGGAATCATATAGTCCTGCTGGATTTGCATTTCCTAAAGAATCAAATGATTGTGGGTTGGTTATTTTGACTACACTTAACTTTTTGACATCTTCATCATTGAACATCAAGAACTGTACAGAGTCAGGGTCCACTGATGTCATACCGGTGAGGGCAGAAGTGAATGACGATTTTGTAGCCATTATTATTCCTGCAAAAGAAATAAATATATAAATATTGGACACCATCACATACATTGTTCCAATACCAAGTTATAGCTTAGCTTAACTTAAGTTATTATGGAAATTGGAAACAACGACGGGTATTACCACATACACCCAGACCAGAGGAAGTATTGAAAAGTTCGTTTTCAACATTAACCCGACCGGGGATTGAACCCGGGACCTTAAGATAGCGGCACCTTGCAACCCGTGCATACACCACTCAGCCATGTCTCAGGTCGTCGAAAAATAAATATTAGAAATTATATTATTATTATTAATAATTAGAAAATATTTAGTTACCAACAGCAAGTTTAATATTGTACAAAATAAAAGTACAGAAGAGAACATGACATGCACAAAATATAGAAATACTTAGGCCTCATTGCCACCTGCACTGCACAAGTAAGTCTTCTGCGATAAATGTCCGACAGTCTGTCTGATAGCAACTTGCAAGTGTAAACTACAACTTGCAAGTGTGTACTTACACTTGCAAGTTGCTATCTGACAGAGTGTCGGACATTTATCGCAGAAGACTTACTTGCAGGTGGAAATAAGGCCTAAGACATGAAATAGATACCTAATTAGTATATAAAATTAATTCAAACTGTAGTTTAGTTTATAGGATAGGCCAGGTAGAGAAGAAATAAGGGGAAAATAACCTAGAAGCACTTGCCGCATAACCTATAGCTGGTTTATCACGAAATGCATTTGAGGAACTTACCAGTTAATAATCACACAATGTCAATTTCACCACTCACATAATATATGATACGAGTAAACTTCGTACCTAGTTATAAACTTTTCGTGTAATTTTTAGCAGAAAAACGTGCTGTTCCATACAATACAACAATAACAATACCACAGGCGTTGGAATCACCCATAGATTGGGTCAAAACTTAGTGACTGCAATTTCCCCGGTCCATTCATTGGCTATAATTAAGACCGCCATTTTGTTTCTGTGCCGCAAGTGAATCCCATTGGCTAAAATTAATACGGTCACTTTTGACGTATAGTTTAAGCAGTGTTGCCGGATTGGGGTGATTACCCTACAAATTCGGGGTTATTTTGGGCAGTGGAGGACATTTTCGGGAGGAAGAGTTTTGACTTTGGGGGGATGTGGGGTATTTTTTCATGGCGAAAATGTTATTTTAAGTGTGTTTTAGCGCTTGGAACTGATAATATATAGCAATCAGTGTTCTTGGTGCAAGTGATCTACTCTGCCACACTTTAAAAAAAGCTTATCGAGTAATCAGTGAGATAGAAGAACGCCTTTTCAAGTGTTTCGGGTTGTTGTGGGGCTTTTTCTTATAAATCAGCGCTTTGGGGATTTCGGAATTTCGGGATTTCGGAGAATGCAACACGGGCATCTGGCAACACTGAGTTTATGTTTTTCAGTTTTTTACAAAATTCATTTCGGTTTTCTTTCTATTATTATTGCGTTCAACATTTCATTCATTTTGTATTGTTTTTAGATATAATGTATACTATGCGATTATTATAAGAATAGGACGGGTTGTTGACAAACTTCACTCTGAAAAGGTACAGTTCGCAAGAAAGTGCAAAACAATATGAAAATAGTTTATTTTTTTATTTTAGCAGAAGGTGGTTTGGGTATTGCCACTTTCAAAACGAAGTTTTTTATTTTTTAAATCCACCTACTTCCCTTTTTCTTCGTACACAACTTTACTGCTCATGCCCTTCGTTATGCCGCCGGCGCCAGACATAGCACAAACATTTGAACTAATGTTTGGACACATGTGGTATTTGAGTATTTGTTCAAAGCTTTGATAAAAAACTAGAACATATTTCTACAGTACTTTGCAATGTCAAAAGGAAAAGTATTCAATGTCCTTGTAGCAGTAGCAGCTCAGACCAGCGGGACGATGATTCTCAAATGAGTGGAATAGAAGAGGTGGAATAGCATTAGCAAGCATAATGTGTTGTGTTTTGATTTACAATTGGCGGATTCACGAAAGGCGCCTCCCCGAGTGGCTAGATTGAATCGTTCGCACCCTGGTAACAGCTAGATTCTGACGAATCTAACTTCAATCAACGTGCAGACTCTAGCTGGCCAATTCTTTTACCATGATAGACCAATACAATTTTTCACGAGTCCCCCAATTTACCAATTTTATTGTAAAGTTGATTATTAAATTATTTTCATAACTTGAAATCCTGTTTTATTTAAATTCTTAAACCAGTAAATAGAATCAAAATTCAATTTATTCTGTGTTATTGAAGCATCAGAACAATGTATGAAAAAATGGTTTCAGTTAAATATCACAAAATTTTAATTTGATTGAGATTCAAATTACCTGATCATTTTCGTAAAAGCATACTTTCATGAGCCCTATACTTTCCGAAAAAATCAAGTTAATGATTTGTATAATTAATTATTATCTGCAAATTATTCATATGTTTTGGTTTGCACGAACATCATTATTTATCGTAAGTTATGACATGATCAGCCACGATAAATTTCTTTTTTTGCACACCGTACTGAAGTGAAGTGAAGTTAGTTTGACAGCACTTTGACAGCTTGACGTCACAACATGGCGGCGTCCCTATCCTATTCTTATTTTAATCGCATAGTACTTACGGCTTACGGTATTCGAAGGTACCTACGGTACGTGAGTAAATACTATTTACGTAGTTTTATGTATCAATAATTCTGTAGGTATATTTGAGTTTGTTGTTTCAGGCAAATTCCAAGAGGCAACTTTGTATTTCATAGACCAAATCATAAGAAAATACTCAATACTCAATCATTTATTGCTATCTATAGTGTACATAAGGTGGTAAAAGCTTATAATCTAAAGATCAATATGGATCCTGTCGGTCGGGTACGCAACTTGGTGGAAGAGGAGAGGAAGCGCATTTTAAAAATACAAAATACAGTTCACAATCCGGAGCAAAGAAGATTTTCAGAAAGTTATGAATGAAAGGTAATGTTTGTTTAATTTTTATATAAATGTACCTAACCTTTGTATATTAAAATTAATTATTGATTAGTTTGTTAAAAATTTTCATAATAATTTCAAAATCCATTTAGCAGTGATATCATATTGTGATATACTATTAGGTACTGCTTTACAGTAGATGAGGTACCTTGGGACACGTTTAATTAACTAACTAGTTTCAATTGTGTGGAGTTAGTAAAGTTGTTAATACTAAATCGAGAGAAAATAACAATGTAATTCAATAAATTTGTCGAAGCATTTAAAACTGACTTATCAGCAAATTCATATTTCTGACAAACGGAACAGAATTATAACAAATGTTCTGGCAGGATAAGAAATTGTGGTGTCTGTACAAATGATGGTTTATTGTGATTGTCTTATGACTGTGTTATTATAACTGTTACTGCTACTATCTTAGATTTTACTTATACACATATTATAAGCCTATGCACAAAGCTTACCTACTTAGTTACTATTATCTAGAAACGTTGATTATCCATAACTTAATATGTGCATACCGGCACAACAAACAATGTGCTTTAGCCACACTACTCTTTCTTGATTTACAAACTATTCAGCTTTCACTTATTTGTTTATGAAATGTTATGGCAGTAGTAACAATATCTAAAATCTATACTTAGTAACAAAATCTAATCTTTTCAGATAACTTGAGTGTCAACGAGGTTCATGGAGTGCTGCGAAGATACCCGTGTCTGCCTATTTCTGCGGTAATAAATTATCAAAACAGAATAATTATGGTGCAAATTACTACTGTTAGTCGCTATATTATTACATACTGTATTATAATGTTTAACTATTTTAAGTTATTGTGTTTTGCATTGAAAGCAATAGCGTTTGTGCGTAAAAAATATTTGCAAGCAGTTTATGTTTTCTTTTATTGGCTATTAAAGTGTTTAGCACCCAGTTGCAGAAAGCTCCATTAAAGTTCTGTTAAAGCTTCACTAAATCTATTGCTGTCACTTTTTCGTTGTCAAGAAAATAAGTGACAGCAATAGATTTGATGAGAGCTTTCTGCAACCGAGTGTTTAATTCTTAGTTTATGTATAAATTCAATGTAAGTAAGAGTAATAATTTCATTACTCTCATTCTTTGCCTTATGTAAATCTTAACTTACACTTATGTACTTTGTATTTAATAAAATAAACTATGTAGAGTAATAAACGCCTTTTTTCATCAACAAATGAGTTTTTTTTACTTGCAGGATTTATTTAAAAATTAATATCACTAGGGTTGTAACTAAATGTCGATGATTTACACATTTATCGATAACGTATCAAGGGCGTCGATAGTATTGACAGCACTATGTTGTCAAAATCAACGGGGCAAGCTGTCGTTCACTAACAAACGCCTGCTACAATTTTTGTATATGGCTTGATTCCTATCTGATACACATGACCATGGTTAACAAACAAATATGACGTTGACTTTTAAGTGGCGCGCGGCTCATTAAGACGCACACGTTGGGCTATTGTTATCTCTTTTTTATTGGCATTCCATTATTGCGAAGGACGCGATTAAATAAACAACGACTGGTTCCATATATTATTCACGTTTATTTCAGTAGGTACATTTTTCTTACAATATTTTTCAGTTGTTTTCACAGACAAAGACAAGTAGAGTAACCACGCCATAGTGATGGTCGTAAGCATAGATAATAATAGGGATGTCCAACACCCCCCTTCAATTTCAACTCTCTCAAACCTATCACAATAAAACAAAACATTGAAATTGTCGCTACATCATAACTTAAATTATAATAAAACAAAACATTGAAATTGTCGCTACATCATAACTTAAATAGTTCTTCTTAACTCTACACACCAACTAACCACTACCAAACAAAGTGACACTTATCTAAATTATTCAAATAAAGTTTATAGAAATAAAATAATGTGTTTCCTTTTGTTACTACCTTTATCTAAGTTTACAAAACATTCATTTTAAATGTTAAATATGAGTGACAGTTACTTGACAAAGCTTTAGTAAATATATCAGCTATATTTTTCTTGCTTTCTATATATGACAAAGAAATAATTTTCTTTCCTATTATATCTTTAATATAATGTGCTTTAATATCTATGTGTTTAGCTCTCTTACTATTTTCATAACTCTCAATTAGTCTTAAAGTACTTTGATTATCTATAAATAGTTTGCAACAAATATCTACTGAGCTAAGATCAGACAAGACACCTTTTAAATTGACAATTTCACAAACCGCTTGTGCGCCTGCTAAGTATTCGGCTTCAGCTGTCGACAACGCTACTGACATTTGCTTCTTAGAATACCACGATATTAACTTCCCACAGTAGAACATTGCACAACCGCTGGTACTTTTCCTGTCCACCTTGTCTGACGCCCAGTCTGCATCTGTAAATGTATTTAAATTCTTAGAGTTGCCATACCTTTTATATATTAGTCCTTTATCTTTAGTGCCTTTTAAATAGCGTAGAACTCTTCTTTCCTGCTTTCCATATACTTTCTGTAGGTTTATCCAAAAATCTACTCAAGTATGACACTGCAAATGTGATATCTGGTCTACTATTTGATGATACAAATAATAACGATCCTATAAGTTCTTTATAAGGTACTTCAATGACTTCTTCTTTCTGATCTGCATTAAAACCTGCTTCCATAGGAGTTGATACTTCTCTACAATCTTTCATCTTGAACTTTTCTAGTATTTTCTCTATCTGTTTAGTCTGATGTATTTTAATTCCATTTTCAATTTTCTCAATTTCCATACCTAAAAATATTTTTATCTCACCCAAATTTTTTGTATTAAATTCTTCATATAGTATTTTCTTTATTTTATTTATTTCTTCTGCTTTTCCTATAAGTAATATATCGTCAACATACACTAGTAGTTTTATATCTTGATTATAATATAAACAAAAATCATGTCCTGATCTTTTCAATCCAATTTTTAACATTATCTTATTAAATTGAATATTCCAACACTTTGGGCTTTCCTTTAATCCATATAAACTTCTCTTGAGTTTCAATATTTTATTTCCTTCTATATTTATTCCTTGTGGTACTTTTATATATACATCGCTTTCCAATATTCCATTTAAGAATGCTGTTGGCACGTCTAATTGATGAATTGGTAATTCTAATTCTACTGAATGTGCCAAAAAGGATCTCACCGTCGACATTCTCGCTACTGGAGCATAATTAGTATCAGTATATTTGTATGGTATCTGGAATCCTTTTGCTACAAGTCTCGCTTTCTTAATTCCATTATCTTTAATTGTAAATATCCATCGTGTATCTATAGCTTTTATTCCGTGTTTATTTTCTGTTACTGCCCATGTTTCTAATTTTTCCAACGACTCTATTTCTTTATTTATAGCTTTCTTCCATTCATTATCCTTGATTGCTTCTTCATATGTCTGTGGTATTTCTTCCGACTCAGTGAATAGACAATATGCAGTATATAACTCGTATTCTTCTAAATGTTTAGGTTTCTTTGTTATCCTTTTAGTTCTTCCTTCTTGCTCTTCCTCTATGTTTTCTTCAAGTTCTCTTTCTTGTTTATCTTCTTGTCTATCTTTTTGTCTATCATCTTGTCTATCATCTTGTCTATCTTCTTGTCTATCATCTTGTCTATCATCTTGTCTATCTTCTTGTCTTGGTTCATTCTGCTGATTATGGTCTTCTTCTTCTTCATAAATAGTTCTTGACTTTCTTTCTTTTATTTTATCTTCTTCTTCTTTATTAAACGTAACCTTCGTTTCATCAAAAATAATGTCTGTTGAAAATACCATTTTATTTGTTTCAGGATCCCATAGCCTATATCCATTTTTGGTGTACCCTACCATAAACATAGGCTTCACTCTTGCATCTAATTTACTTGGTTTTGGAATTGTAACAGTCCACGCCTTTGAACCAAATACTTTCATCCTTTTTATTTCATTTCTTCCATACCATATTATTGCAGGAGTAACATTGTTTAATACTCTGCTTGGACATCTATTTATTTCAAAAGCTGAACAACATATTGCTTCTCCCCACAAATGTCTAGGTAATTTAGTTTCTGCAAACTTAGTTCTTGTTTTGTCTAATAATGATCTATTCATTCTCTCACTAGTACCATTTTGCATAGGTGTATACGGTGATGTATATTGTAACTCAATTCCTTTTTGTCTACAATAATTCTTAAAATAGTTAGATGTGAACTCACCTCCGTTATCCAATCTCAATTTCTTAGTTTTATATCCTAATTGAGTTTTAACTTGTTTAATATAATCTATCAAATTCTCATCCGCTTCATTTTTCTGCTTTAATAATTTTACCGTTACAAAATGAGCGTAATCATCAACAATTACCTGAAAGTATCTTGCTCCATTAATGTCACGTGGTTCGATTGGTCCACAAATATCCGAATGCACTAAATCTCCTATTTGTTTTGAATGTTTTCCTGTTTCACTAAATACTCTTCTTGTAGATTTACCTTCTGCGCAGCTATTACACTTTTCATTCGAAATTGGAAGTCCTAAAATCTTTAAACCCTTTCGATTGAGATGACCTAACCTTCTATGCCATAAGGTGTCATTGTCTTTTTCTCCGCTCAGTAAACAATTGTCTGAAATAACATTTAAATTAAGTACATATAACTTTGATTCTAACTGTCCTTGAATTCTATTCTGTCCCTTACATATTGATACTAAATTATCATGAAATTTCACTTCTAAACCCTTTGATAATAACTGTCTGACAGATAACAAATTATGTGAAAGGTTTTCAACTATTAAACACTCTATTATTATATTTTGATAATTCCAACTTACAGAAATTTTTCCCTTTTCTTTTCCTATTAAGTAATCACCATTAGCTACATATATTTTTATTTCTTTGACTTGTTTTACATCATGCATATATTTTTTAAAAGAATCTTTTATTAAGTTTTCACTAGCCCCTGAATCTATAATAAATTTTATATTAAAATTATTACCCACATTGTCAAGCATTTCTTGCGACTGGTCCGAAGCTGTAAATGACCATAAATGTTCTTGATTCTGATTTCTCTCTTGACTATCCGTTGTATATGCTGACCCTTGTACTCGTCCTCGCATAGGTCTTCTTGTTCCTTGACCTCTTCTCATTCCACGTCTTTTAATGTAGTTATGGTAAGAATTCTGTTTATTTTTACAATCTTTAATCACATGCCCTCTTTTTCCACATCCATAGCAAGTTACAAATGCTTCTTCACTCATTCTATTATTGTGCACTTGCATTTCTTGTTGACTGCCTTTTATTTCAGCATCTAACAGTCTTGCCTTCACAAATTCAATATTGATTGACTTCTCAGTACTCATCGTCTCTATGGAGGTTATTACACCATCATACTGAGGCGGCATCGATGACAACAAGTAACAAACTTTATCTATTTCTTCTATTTTGCTTCCAATAGCTTCTAGCTCACTTGTCAGAGAGTCAAACTTGATAAAATAATCTTGCAGTTTTTCTGATGAACTACATTTCAGTAATAATAATTGACGTTTCAATCTGAGTTTATTGAATATGCTTTTTCTCTCGAAAATATCTTCTAATTTGCTGATCATGTGCGCCGCAGTATTACATTCTTTTACGATTTCAATGTATTTATCCTCAATACTGTGTACTATTACTGACCTTGCTTTGGCGTCACTTTTCTTATCTAGTTTGGTTTCGTCACTATTCACCAATACGTGTGCCAACCCTTTTTCTTCTAGGATTAACTTTACTCTGAACTTCCAGTGGCCAAAACTACATTTTTCATTCAGCTTAGGATATTCTTGCGCCATCATGTTCGGATATCAACTTTTTTTTGCCGGCTGGCGCAGTGGAAGCGTGCTATTGGCATTCCATTATTGCGAAGGACGCGATTAAATAAACAACGACTGGTTCCATATATTATTCACGTTTATTTCAGTAGGTACATTTTTCTTACAATATTTTTCAGTTGTTTTCACAGACAAAGACAAGTAGAGTAACCACGCCATAGTGATGGTCGTAAGCATAGATAATAATAGGGATGTCCAACATTTTTAACACACGAAATGTCGCCGTTTGAGAGACGAGAGTCGATTATAGAAGGAATCGTTCAAATTTTTATGCTCCATCTACAGGAATAATACATCTATGCATTGCATAGTCAAAATGGAGACATTCACTAATTACGACGCAACAGATTAACATATATGTCTCTTTCTATCTTATGACAATTTGATAGTGTTAGAAGGGGTAAAGGATGGGCGAGTTATAGCTTATTTTTGTGATCCATCTACAGGAATAATACATCTATGCATTGCATAGTCAAAATGGAGACATTCACTAATTACGACGCAACAGATTAACATATATGTCTCTTTCTATCTTATGACAATTTGATAGTGTTAGAAGGGGTAAAGGATGGGCGAGTTATAGCTTATTTTTGTGATCCATCTACAGGAATAATACATCTATGCACATGACCACAAACATGACAAATGACTGACAATCACTGACAATGACCACAAATTATAGACTAGTACGTCACGTAACGTGACTGAATAGAATATGCTGCGCTGCGTTGCGTGCGTTTACATGTTGGTTGGGCGAGTGAGCCTATAGCCCCCAGTACACGATGGCCGATCATGGTCGGCGACCATGTTGGGCCATCGTGTACAGGGCCGGTTAGCGTGTGATTGTTGACTGTGAGCAATAATCGCCGGCGATCCGTCCCGTGTCGGTTTTTCGTGCACGATTCAAAGGGAGTTTGTCGCTGGCCACAAAGAGCGTTCACACGTTGGCCGATCATTCAGTGAGAGTGTTCACACGATCGCCGGTTTCATTCTGCGTTGGACTGGCCGTGAGGATGGATGTGTATGCAATGACGGCTTATGCAATTTACATTTACAGCGCTTTTAAATGATTACGAGAATTATTCTATATTGATAGAGTCTGGATATTGTATAATATGTCTAGATAAATGTAATTATGCATTAAAGTAATAATAGACATATTTATCATAACACCCAGACACAGAAAAAACAAATACTTACATCATATCAATATTTCTTGGGCGGGGATTGAACCCAGTATAATAATAATAATGTATTAATAGGTAACGTTTTATTCATTTTATTTTTATTTACTTAATTTTAGATAACAAAACAGAATACTCCTATACATCTTGTGAATTTAAGTGTATTTTATTATCATTTGAATAAAAAATATATTTTATCAAAGATATACAACATCAAGGATATTTTTGACAATGTAATATGCTCCACAAAATGGCCTGATTGCGAAAAAAAACAATAAATTAAAATATCCTACACGTCAGTCAAAGTCAACGCAGAAATATTCAGATGAACTGAATGATCGGCCAACGTGTGAACGCTCTTTGTGGCCAGCGACAAACTCCCTTTGAATCGTGCACGAAAAACCGACACGGGACGGATCGCCGGCGATTATTGCTCACAGTCAACAATCACACGCTAACCGGCCCTGTACACGATGGCCCAACATGGTCGCCGACCATGATAAAACTCATGATAAACAAATGAATAAAACGTTACCTATTAATACATTATTATTATTATACTGGGTTCAATCCCCGCCCAAGAAATATTGATATGATGTAAGTATTTGTTTTTTCTGTGTCTGGGTGTTATGATAAATATGTCTATTATTACTTTAATGCATAATTACATTTATCTAGACATATTATACAATATCCAGACTCTATCAATATAGAATAATTCTCGTAATCATTTAAAAGCGCTGTAAATGTAAATTGCATAAGCCGTCATTGCATACACATCCATCCTCACGGCCAGTCCAACGCAGAATGAAACCGGCGATCGTGTGAACACTCTCACTAAATGATCGCCGGTCATGGTCGCCGACCATGGTCGGCCAACCTGTACTGGGGCCATAAAGCCACCAGTACAGGTTGGCCGACCATGGTCGGCGACCGTGACCAATACATCGTACATTGACACTTTTGAAAGAACCTTTTTAAACTTGTTCGTTCAAAAGTGTCAATGTACGATGTATTGGTCATGGTCGCCGACCATGATCGGCCATCGTGTACTGGGGGCATAAGAGAGCCAGCCAGCCATCACGAGAGTCACGAGCGGGCTGTGCGAGCCAGTGCGAGCGGGCCATGTAAACGGCTGTTTGTGATGGCTCGCCTTGGCTCGGCCTTTGTTGAAGGCTCGTCGTGGCTCGAGTAGGTTCGCCGAGCCAAGGCCAAGACACAGATAGGGACAAAAATACTTTGAATCCTGGGGAGCTACCGCGTAACTTTATAGGTATGAACTTCATACGTTTTTGGGAACTTTAAGTCAATTTTGTAAAGAAAATTGCCGCTACCAGTTCCTTGTTTTATGCCGTCGGGAATAACGATAACTAGCTAGCAACGTTCAACAGAACAAAGCAGCAAAAATCTATCAAGATAAGGAATTCAAATGACAGTTGAAGCCCATACCCATATCCATATTTCTTAGCCGGTAGCCCCCCTGGGGGGCTACCGCGTAACTTTATGGGTATGAACTTCATACGTTTTTGGGAACTTTAAGTAGATTTTATAAAGAAAATAGCCGCTATCAGTTCCTTGTTTTGTGACGTCGGGTATAACGATAGCTAGCTAACAACGTTTAACAGAACAAAGCATCAAAATCCTTTTAAATACAAAGTGTTCAATCCTTTTAATAATACAAAGTGTAAAATGATCACGTATACACGGAAGCGACATCCTCTTGACTATGAATATAAGCTAGACGACGCGCCTATGGAAAGGGTAAGTAACATTCGTGACTTAGGTTTAACTATGGACTCTCAATTAGACTTCCACAAACATGTGACGACTATATGTAAAGCGGCAAATAAAACTTTAGGTTTTATAATGAGGGTCTCTTCGCAGTTTAAGGATCCGAGAGTTGCAATAGTGCTTTATAATGCCTATGTTAGGAGCAAGCTAGAGTTCGGTGCGATTATCTGGGATCCATACGAGGCAAAGTATTCTCTTATGGTGGAGAGGGTACAGAAAAAATTTGCTCGTTGGCTATATAGAAAAAAGTATGGTTATTACCCATATTTATACCCATCTCTCTTCGTGTTAGCCATGGTGGATATGGACACATTAAGAATCAGGCGGTTGATGCAGCTCTTAATTTTCTATTTGGCTATTATACGTAATAAAGTGTATAACCCAACCATTTTGGGTGAAGTAAGTTTACTCGCGCCTAAGCGCTTGGCTTGGGGTGAGGAGGGAACTGTAGCGCCGCGGCGACCTTCACGCTTGCTGCGCCGACCGCCAGCGCGTACCACATACGCTGCGCATGCCCCCACCAACCGTGCTCTACGCTTAATAGGAGATATGCTCGTTCATGACTGTGGTATCGACCTATTTGCCGACAATCCTAGTGTAATAATTAATAAAGCGGTTATTTATTACAACAATATTTGATATTTTGATCGATTTATCATGTTTGACATCCGACATTGGCTATTTAATTTTATTGTAATTTTTTTATGTAAGTATTTTTGTTGACATCTTAAAATTTATAATGGTAAAATCCAAATTGACAATTCGCTACTTATATGACATGAAAATTTGTTTATCACTAATTTGTTAGGTACTTTTAAATTTGACTCTTTATTATTATTATTAACATTATCATAAATTCCTAGGATTAATATTATTAATTTAATTATTATTCTTATTTAACTTTTAAGCGTTTTGGATGGCGACGTCTGTTAGCTTTTAAGGAAATTGTCACAAATAAAATAAAATAAAATAAATCAAAAATCTATCAAAATAAGGAATTCAAATGACACTTAAAGCCCTATCCAGATTTTTTAGCCGGTAGCCCCCCTGGTGGGCTACCGCGTAACTTTATGGGTATGAGCTTCATACGTTTTTGGCAACTTTAAGTCAATTTTATAAAGAAAATAGCCCCTATCAGTTCCTTGTTTTGTGACGTCGGGTATAACGATAACTAGCTAGCAACGTTCAACAAAACAAAGCAGCAAAAAGGCCGGTAGCCACCCAGGCTAAGAAATATGGATATGGGTATGGGCTTCAACTGTCATTTTAATTCCTTATCTTGATAGATTTTTGCTGCTTTGTTCTGTTGAACGTTGCTAGCTAGTTATCGTTATACCCAACGTCACAAAACAAGGAACTGATAGCGGCTATTTTCTTTATAAAATTGACTTAAAGTTCCCAAAAACGTATGAAGTTCATACCCATAAAGTTACGCGGTAGCCCCCCAGGGGGTCTACCGGCTAAAAATATGAAGTTCAGATCCATATTTCTGATTTCAAGCCCAGACCCATAATATGGGCTTCAATTGGAGCTACCGGCTAACTGTTTTTCCGGATCTGGATTTCGCGAGTGAATGATAGTCGCGTCTTGTTGCATCATATCAAATAAATACCAATATTTAACAAAATATTATTATTTCTCTGCATTTTTTACTCTTATTATTTATATTTTAAATGACAACGGACAAAGTCGATAAAAACAATTAATTTAGTTCTTCATAGTATTAAAAACAAGTATTCCTAAAATAAATAATGTACGTATCAATTAATAACCAAACGCAAATGACAAGCCTTTCTACAGTATTCCACTTATGAAAGATCTTTGTCCAATATGCATTTCATCAAAGAATTTATCAATGAAACCATTCGAAGTTGTCCTCGTCCAATTTCTTGGATCAAATATTTGATAAGTGGAATACCACCTTTAACTTTACTTTTTGAATTATGTAAATAACACAAAATTAATAAAATATAACGAAAAAGGCATATCTTTGAGGGTCAACTATGGTTTCTCTTCGATTTGTGTGCGCTAATTACGTGAACAATTTGACAAATGACCCCGTCATGGCAAAATTTTGTAGAAGTTATTGTATGGGTCATTTTGTGGTTAATGTTCTTCATTTCCTCATATTATACTACCCGTAAGGCTCATTATCAGAGCAAGGTTGCAGATATTTATCAAGATTTAAAGAAAAGCAGACCGAATGTTCCTTATAAGTTTAATATTGACATGATGGAATGGACGGCTACTCCAAGACAAGAACATTGTTTATAAGATGATAATTACAGAGAAAATCATTCAACAGAACCTTTAAAAGATAAACAGTACAAAGTATACCGTAATAATGTCTTAAAATATGTGTTGTGAACTTGTGACAATAACAACTTGGTTAATAAATGCATGATGATACCATTTTGCTAGTGCTTTATTTCTGGTTGTTAATTTCTTGTACTTACCTACCTTTCCTATTCTTTACCTTTGTGTTTACATAAATTATTAGTATATTGTGACAAATTCAGACTAAACAAAGCCAATATTCTCAATTAAGAAGTGCCACAACACAACCCTTCCAGAATTGAAAATAAGCAATGTTTAGTTTCTTGAATTCATATTTTTAACACTTATTTATGTAACATAGGTAGGTACTTATTTTTATCATTATCTTTATTTTATATAAATTTGCTATGAAAGAGAAATAAAATTACTATCATTTATGAGGATGATTAAATAGTTAGACCTGTAAATACATAAGTTATTTATTTCTTCTGCGGCCAAATGTTATTTTATTTTCTATGATTTTTCAGTTTAGCACATCTTATGTTTTCAGTTGCTAACTTAAATATAAATAAGTGGGTTTTTGACATTACAATTTAACAGCAATTAAGAAAATTAACAAATTGTCTATCAACTCATAATTTTATTTGGAAAATATGAGCTATAAGCGCTGTCTCCTAGAGTTGCACACAAAAGACAGGTATAGATGTGCATTGTAGCTTATGCTTATGCTATGTTGTACTTAGTAAGTACAACATAGCATAGCATATTATGTAGTTGTACTACTTACTACAAAATACTTTTACAAAATAGCACATAACGTGGATTAGGTACTTTGAATAGAAATTGCTAAATAAATAGGTTAATAATATGGATTATTTATTCAGTAATTCTGAAATAATTGCATCGTCCCGAAACGAAAAACAGACAAACTAGAGTTAGTCTGTTAAGTTTAAAGTATCTAACAAATGATAACAGATGGGAGCTTTTATTGAAATTTATAACTTAAACTTCTATCAATTAGGTTAAAAATAAAAAGATATTTGTTCGACAGAAATGATTAAAAATAAGCAATGATTAAACTGTTCAAATAAAATAAAATTCCTTTATTTCAGACCATTTCTTTGCTTACTGACTATTTTAGTACATAATCACAACATTAAAATTAAAATTGAAAAAGTAAATTAAAATAGGCTACTTATGTTAACATAAAGTTTCACCTAGGAAAATATGGAGAGACTAACTTCTCTCCACTCTCCTCAGAATGCCTTTGAAATAAGAAGCCAGATGCACTGCAGAAACGTGGAAGCGCCAACAAGGATTTAAAGATGTTACTGTATAACACACGCAGGGCATTGTAGGAAAGCTGGATAAAGTTTGACCACAGACTACTGGTATAAAAATTTTTGACAATAGGCTTTAAATAAAGTAAAATTTACTTCTACTGTACACCAAGCAAACCTGTGTCTCACCATGTTACCACTGACCAACAAAGCCCTGCATCCCTATCCATCTATATCAGAATAAATTGTCATACAGAGTTTCAGTTACTATATGCCCAAGGTATTTAAACTGACTTACACGGCCCAAAGGAATCCTGTTCAAAAGTAACAGGGGCACATTTTCAAGTCTCTTAATGTTACCCCTGAAGATCATGAATTCACTCTATTTCTCGTTGTACCTTAGGCCGTGCTTCCATATATAGTCCTCGCAGGAGCTTTTTGGGCCACCCAGCGATAGGCAGAGCAGCACAGCACCATGTCATCAGCATAACTGATATTATTCACACAGACATTATCTATATAACAACCATGTGTGCTGCTCAGCCCAGCGATGAGCTTGTCCATATATACATATATAAGAGCGAAGTCAGCCCATCCTGTCTAACACCACATAAACTCTTCAGAGCATGTATTTCCCCACTTTACCACATTTTTCTGATTACCATACCAATGTGCCAGTAGGTACATTTATAACCTCAGCCAACGAGAAACATCTTTAACTTTAAGTTTTGTCCAAAGGTCCAAAGCTTATCATAACTTCATAACACACAAGATCAAATGCTTTGCTGAGGTCTTAAAACATGAATTTATAGGAAGGAGTTAGCTTTATAACATAATAAATAACAGAGAACTTTAACACAGCTCAATATCACTCGTAAAATAATATGTCAATCAATAGCACTTTCCGTAGACAGACAATATCCACAAAAAAGTGGCTATTGATAATATCACAGAACACAATTACTCCAAGGAGGATAATAAGTATTATCTAGCACTTCAGCACACTTCAGCCAGAATGGTGGCTAGGCTAGGCTAGGTATTTGGTTTAATTTTTGTGTTTCGGATAAAAATCCTCAAAGCAGTAAAAACAAAATATATAACCGTACCTACATAAAATAAAACTTTCCTATTTTTGATTTACATAGTATCTTCATTAATTTAATTAAATGCCTAATTTTTATCAAAAGTAGGTCAACAATTTATCTTTAAAGTTATGTAAATTCCGATAACGAAACAAGAAACGAAAATTTGAATTTCGCGGGTAAAATTCCATTACATGACTTCGAGAGAAAGGAACAGCGAAATAGCAATTTGTGTTTGTCTCTTTTGCTCCATCTTTTCGCTCCGCTTTTAAACTCTCTTTTGCTAAAGTTCAACGTTTTACAAGTGCTAGGGGTATATTTACTATAAATGAAGTTGATTACACTAAAAAGTAGCAAGTTATTTCACACAAATTGAGAAATTAAACTTTTTCATGAATCTTCCGATACCAAAATACTCGCCTGCTTCATTTGACATAACGATATGAATCTGGGTTTCGAGTTTTTACTTTTTAATTTTTACAAAATACCGATTCTGGGCTTCAACTGTCAAAAATGTATAGAGAATTTTCTTCGTCATTCACTCTTTTTCTGACATATGGGTATGGGAAGAAATATGAAGTCCATGGAATTAGGCGGTACCGCCAAGTTCAGATTATGGGCTTCAAATGTCAAATAAAGCCCATATCCATATCCAGATTTTTTAGGCGGTAGACCCCCTGGGGGGCTACCGGCTAAGAAATATGGATATGGGTATGGGCTTCAACTGTCATTTGAATTCGTAATCTTGATAAATTTTTGCTGCTTTGTTCTGTTGAACGTTGCTAGCTAGTTATCGTTATACCCATGAAGTTTGACTTAATACTCTGAGGTAACTGGAGCTCTCACCCTGAATAAAAAAGTGTCGCCAGCAAATTTGACATTTATGTATGTAGTGGCTGTCAGCTGTCTCATATGACCATACGTATTTTTTTAAAGTGTAGGTGAGACGGAAGACAGCCACTGTGTTATTTGTGGTATTCAAAAAATTGTTCGTACTGCACTCTCCAGTTACCTCAGTATTAAGTCGAGCTTCATGGTTATACCCGACGTCACAAAACAAGGAACTGATAGAGGCTATTTTCTTTATAAAGACCTAAAGTTCCCAAAAACGTATGAAGTTCATACCCATAAAGTTACGCGGTAGCCCCCCTGGAGAGGAACATAGGCTACTTTTATCCCGGAAAAATATCACATTCCCTCGGGATAACGTCGAGTAGTGCACGCGGGCGAAGCCGCGGGCGGAAAGCTAGTCGTAAATATTTTTGACGGGTGAAAACCCATTATGTAATAATTTTGCAAAGCAGTGGCAACATTGATGTTTAATTTTTAAAAAATAGTCAAAATGGCGGCCCTGGATGAAGTTGACGTATGTGAAAGTTGGGAGGATATGGACGAGATTGGTGTAAGTTGTAAATTGTAAATATGTCTTCAAAAATGTGCTCTTCAAACATCGTTACCAGCTCACACATTAAATATCATTAAGCATTTTCACGTTTCAGTTAGATCAGAAGATCAGGCTGATGTCCAGTGAGTGCGCGCCTGTAAAGAATCTGAAGGGTTGCAAGGTTACAGTCGAGGATAACGCGTGTATTGGGTCCCAGTGCATCATGCCGGAGCCTGCTATTCGTATTTTGAAGCGGCCTTCGTCTTCTGCTAGCGGTCAAATGAACGGCGAAAATCGACCACGGCCTGTCAAAACGCTTGAACAAAGACAGAAGGAATATCAAGAGGCTCGCCTACGAATACTGGGTGAGGCGAGGAGCCCTGAAGACGTTATTGACGATAAGTAAGTCAAAATATATACATATCTTAATCGTAATCTGTAATAAAAATCTTTACATAACCAAAGTAGTGTCATACTTCTGTGCAGAGGAATTTATGATATCATGGATACATACATACTATGTCCATAACGTTTTCTAAAATTATCTAATGGGCCTTGTATTATGGCCATCAATAATTGTAATTTGTTTGCATCATGCACCACCAAAAGACCCACTGTCACTGATCCCTGACAGACAAACTGTCACTGCCCATTGTAATTCAATTTTTAGCAGTATTGTTTCACATTAGTTTTAACTGTAATAATACTTTTGTTTTCAGCTTAAGCCGGTTACAAGATAAACTGCAAGCAAACAATCTCAATGACAACCAAAATCAAAATAGCAGTAAGACGAAAAACTGTCACATTGACAATAATGCCAAAGGTAAAGAACGTAAAGTTCTAGCGAGACTCCCGCCAGGAGCTACTGCCGCTGGAGTGTTTCCTTCACCTCCCCCAAGAGGCGTCTTAGTGATAAGAACTCCGAGAGGTCCTGATGGCACAAAAGGATTTGTAAGAAGGTAGCATTATTTAAATGTTAAGTCATTTATTTAGTCGCATCTTTCAACTATCCTATTCTGAACAGAAACTCAGCTGGATTGTTGATGTTTATTGTAACTCATCTGTGTGTTATTGTCACTTCACAATTTGTAATTTATTTACAAAACAATATTTATAACTATTGATCACATTGAAATTAATAACATTTGCAATCTAAACAAAATGAATTGGAAAATGACAATACTATTGAATACTTTTTTATAAATAAATTTGCTAGGAATACCTTGCAATATTAGGTAGCATTCCAAATGATGATTCCTTCATCTTATATTTCTAAGATTTATATTCAAAATTTGAAGAACTATGTAAGGTGTTGAAGTCTCAAATACTCATCATTTTATGAAATAGTAAATTTATTGAATCTTATAAGTTTCAATAATTCTTATCTGGAGGTAAATTACAAGTTGTTTAAAAAACATTTAAATTAAGAGTGCTCACTTCAGGGAACAACCACACGTATTGTGATAAATTTTATAAACTGAAATTTCAGTCTAGAATATATTTCAAAGTGATTTTTTTATGAACTGAACACTCAACTCATTGATTGTATGAACATGAACTATGAAAACCTTTGTAAATTATTAAAGATCATAAACATGATAGTATTTTGTCAAAGAAACATGTCAAAGTACATTGTTAATGTATGTGTTGCTATGTAATGCAACTTCAAATACTTTGTGTGCATGCAATTGAAAATCAAAATTTTAACATAAACATTTTTATATCCAGTTTTTTTACTCTGTATAGTATGTTATTAGGTTAAGGTACTTGCTAATTGTATATTTTTAGCTATATTATTTTATTATTAAGATTTTTGCGTTATTATTAATTATATTTGTGTCATATTTTTTCTTCATAGATAGAATGAGATCATTCTTACGACATTAAGGAGTTGTTATGTTGTGGGATAAAACTACCAAGCCAAATGATAATTTTGATATTAAATGTAGACACAAATATAATTAGTAAGTGGCCTAAGTATGACTGAAGTGCGTGGTAGGTTTATTAGCAATTATTTCGATGGCAATGTTGCAAAAAATATGGCTGTAAAGCCTAGTACTAAACTAGTCCGAGTTTATTTCATAGTGTTGGCTTGATGCAGTGAATTATTTTAGCTATTTCGGAAGCTTTCTTTGGTCGCATACTCCATACACAAACTCGCTGTTACTGACACTTCACAGTTGCATTTGTCCAGCGTAGGCGTTCGATAAACGTATGCGAAGCGAAGACGCCGCGATAACGCGACTTAACTTTTCAAAGGTAATAATTTGCAACTCTAGCTGTTGATCATAAAGCCAACTGTGATAAACGTATATCAGTAATTAACATTGTACATCGAAATAGCTGTTCGGTTGTGTGAAACCAATAAACGTAATGTAAGTTAAGATAATGTAACTGCTGTAGATATATATGGTAACACAACAGCTTCAGCAAACTAGGTGCGGTAAATAGATAGTATTTAATCTATTTTCTATATGTTGACACTGAGTGTACTTTAATTTTCTAATTGTTATGAATTAAAAGGGTAATGCCATAATTAAACACGTTAATTTAGTTCAGACGTATTTCCACATTTTAATTTCATGTGGTTGCATGCAACCAAAACTACGCTTAGGACATTTTACTCAAACATGTGAATAACGTTTTTAAATTCAAAACAATAAAAATTGTATTTCTTAAAACTTGCAGTTAGGAGGTATTGGCACTTTGCCATCAAAATCAAGTTCTCAAATTATTTTTTTGCATTCACAATACCATTTTTATGATTGAAAATAAAATATTAGAAAAGAATCTACACGTCTTACAACTAGCTCCGATGGGACTCAAACAAACGACTTTTCACTGTCACGACGAATAGTCCACCCACTGAGTAAGGGAGTCGTTAGAAGACGTGTCGAATTTATCTATAACTTCTTACGCGCTTTTAGCCAGAGTTTATTTCATCAATATGTGAAGGTATTACTACCCTCGAATCTGATTTGACATAACGTCTCGGCCGCCCCGCCACGGCTGCTGTCGTCGGGTCTGCCGTCTATACGCGTGAAGCGCCGCGCGTCCTTGAACGCAGCCCATATCTTTCGGTTGTCGAGGGTAGTAATATCTTCAAATTGATGAAGGATTAGATAAATCGCGTCTTCTAACCACTCCGTAGCTTGTAGTGGTTAGTTAGAGCAACGTTTTCCTTGTAGTGGGTCGCGACCCGGCACCGGGCCACGAAAATAAAATGCCGGGTCACTGCATTGACGTAAAAAAATATTGAGTACAAGAAATACATGCCCTATGAGGGTTAAAAAACTTTTGGTGGGTAACAATGGAGAACATAAATTAACGGCAGGGCATTTCAAAGTTTGGGAAACCCTGAGGTAGAGCATTCACTCGGACAAAAATCGTCGAACGTACTTCTCATTTAACAATATAAATTAAGTTGGCAACTAAATGATTCTGTGGCATAATATGTCGGCTGTAGTCTTACCATACATATCTTTAGTGGTAACTCGAGGATTGTGATATAGAATAATCGTCTTATTACAAGCCTTATCCCATCTATGAAGCGTTATACAGAATAGGTAGTGTAATTGAGATTTCCTCGATACCTGTTGGTAGGTAGTGTTTTACAATGACATGTTGTAACTGCTAGATATAATTTTTATACACAGTGTGAGATAGTTTTAGTGATTTCCCCCTTTAATGTAAATGTCTTGTTGTTTGCAGGCTGTGGTTAGAAAACTGTATTACATTTTCGTTAGTTGCCTCAGCTGGTTTTCTTCTTGATGTTTTAACAGAACATATAATGCATTAAGGTACGCAGCAGTGAGCAAGCGGCAACGACAATGTCGCCAGCATTGACTTAACTGGTTCCTCTCTTGCCGCAAATTGATATGACTCAGTTAAAGCGGAGGAGCCACTCGCAATATAAAATTAGCTGGCAAAATCTACTGTCGTCTGTCAGCAGTATGAAAAATGTAATTTGTTCCAAAAATGATCACCGGGTCAGATAGTGTGTGATTACTGAATTGTGATGTTATGCTATGTTTTCGCTGTCGTTTGCCGCTTGCCACCGAACGGTGCATTCGATCTTAGTGAAAGCTTACCACTTTACTGAGTTTGAATCTATCCAGTCCAAATCTAAGTTCAGCTTTACATGTTTTGTCAACTGTTCAAAAAAGAGGGTTGATTTAAGTGTTAGTATTCGCATTTTGAGACCGACTAAATTAGATATGCCTCTGTATTTTACTCGAGATGACTGCCATCCACAGATCACCTGTGTATCTGTGCTGCCATCCCATATGTTAAGTTACAACATGGATTGTGTTGTAACTTAATAACATAACTTTGTTTATAAAAAAGTGTTTTGAATGTTTATAGAAAATTCGACACAAAAGCACTAATGCATCTATCTCACATTATTGTGACTAAACTATCACAATTTTTACTTCTTTGACTTTTGAAGTTTATAATTTTACAAATGACAGAATAACTTTGTGAATAAACAAAGCAAGCTATTCATAAGGAAGAAGAAGGAGAAGACAGAATAACTGCACGGTTTCATTGTATGTATATTTTAGTTAATTTATTCGGAAAAAGAGGGGATAATGAAAGGTGCATTAGACATTTGGTTGGCTAGTGGAAATTATTAATAAGTACTGTAGTTATAATAGCGGGCTTTACAAAGACACTGTATCGCGCGTGATCAGCAATCGTGTGCGAAAGAGCGTGTAAGTAAAGTGAAGGGAAAGAACGTCCGCCTAAACATCAAATAGAGAATCGCGCGTGATTGCGCGTGCGGGCTTTCCCGCACGCAATCCTGCGCGATAGAGTGTCTGTATAAAGGGGGCTATTGATTATATTATACACATGTTGTAAATAAATTGGTTCATGTTTTATGAACAAAAACTTTAGTGCCAATTAACATATTTATTGCTTGTGCTCATTGTGTTTTGGCTTATTTTTTTAAATTAATTTCAATGCAATAATTGCATCGATTGAATGTAGCAAGTTTATTGATTGAGTATGACTCGAGATTTTATTTGATAATGAGAAGGACAATAGAGGGCTTACCTTAATAAAATCTTTGGTTGTCGAGTGCACTGTGTCTGGAACTGATACTAATTGGGAATGAAAATTTATTATTTTTTACAATTAGGTTACGTACCGTACCGGTACTTACTACCAATACGTACCGTTACGTATATACCATAGCGTAGGTTCTATAAAGCTAATTCATACAGAGATGGCAGCGATCGGCCGCGGTCAGCAGAGGCCTCGGGCGGCCACGACGACCTCTAGCGGCCTCTAGCGGCCTCTAGCACACGCGCCGATGCAAGGGGAAGAGCGTGGGGGCTGCCAACGGTGCCGCGAGAAGCGGGAGAAAGAAGGTGCCTCTGCCTCTTTCGGTCTTTTCAAACAATACTTGTCTTTATAAGTATGTAGATAAAGTTTAAATTTATTTAACACTAGCGGATCCTCGCGGTTTCACCCGGGTGGTACCCGTTCCCGTGGGAATATCGGAATAAAATATAGCCTAGATGTTAATCAGGGATAATGTTGCATTCAGTGCATTCTAAAAGTCGAAGAATTTTTGAAATCGGTTCAGATAGTTTTTGAGTTTATTCATACATACTTACATACAAATCTTTCCTGTGCTCGGCGGTCCTTCGCTGCCATCTCTGTATGAATTGGGCCTAATGAGACATCTCTGGGAATAAACCATGACCACGTCCCGACTCGCATCAGTGCTAGTCGTGACGTGACTGACGCTCTGTCTGATTTTAAGGATCTGTCTTATCTACGCTTACGCTACGCGTATACTGCGTCTGCTTTTTGTCTGACAGAGCTGATATATTGTGAAAATGTACCACCTATACCTACGTAGAACGCGAAAGCGTGTCTGTTTTCTGTCTGACAGATCTCATAGATTGTGAAGAAGTATAGCTTGCTATTCAAATCGTGCAATGATTTTTATGTTTTGTAAAGTCGAACCACTAAAATGGCCTTAATCTATTATAAGGTCGGCCAATACATGTAATTATCAGCGTTAATTTTTAAGAAATAGGTATTTTAGTTTATAAATTCATATTTTAACCGAAAACTCTATTAAAATGTTAAAAATACATTTCGTTTCTGTTTACCTTTTGAAAACCTTGTCAATAAATTAACGGACTAGGTACCTACCTATACAGGATGTTAGGGGCACCTTCGCAAAAACTTTAACCATGGCTTCAGACCATCATGCTGAACAACTTAGGTACAGCAAGAATTTTTTGTCGGAAATTAAAAAAAAACAATCTACTTTTCATACAAATTTAGCAACTAATCGGGACATTTTGCATGGAGAGTCGAAATATTTTTTTTCATTTCCGACAAAAAATCTTGCTGTGCGTTGTTCAGCATGATGGCCTGAAGCCATGGTTAAGGCGCTACTCGGAAAAATATGGACTTTTTGATTTAAAACTATAAGACGGTTACAGTTGTTAAAAATCTGGTAATAAGATATGTATTTCTTCATACCTTTATCTAGAATCGTATAGTTTCAAAAACACGATTTTATGATTTTGCCTCGACACTTTTAATTTTCGAAAAGACCTCTAAAAAATACGAAAAGTGAAGATTATTCTTAAATGGGGTTACTTACACTATTGGAAATTGGTTTAATTAGTGGACACCAATAATACTGAGGATCGTATAGAAGCATTTTTTTTAAATCGCTGTAGTTTTTTAATACGAAGTGATTTTGTGTTTTTTTTTGCCTAATCTGCAAAATCGGTCTCGCTCCCGCGCGCGTCGTTTTCTCATTGCTATCTCGCTTCAGCACATTTTTTCCGAGTATCGCCTTAAAGTTTTTGCAACGGTGCCCCTAACACCCTGCATTTTTCTGTTTAAGTACCACAATAATTTAACTAATTTGAAATTGCTCTACCTATGTAGGTACCTTTAAAAAGATCTCAAGATCGTCCTCTGGGTGGAATATTAAATTAATGTTATTACTTGTAGATTGTCGCTTCGATAAATTCTGAATGTTAATTACACCATCAACTGGTTTTGTAGAACTTCATTAAAACAAATGCTAATATAACGAAAACAAGTTTTGTATCAAAACATTCCTCTAGTCTGCTATTTAACCTGTCGCTCGGCGCTCGTGTCGTAAGGGTGCTATTATGGCTGCTTTGGGACATTTAAGTGAAAGGGATAAAGCTGTTTTAAGAAGTATATTTGATCCTACCGCGACTATTGGGGATGTTGTTGATACTGGTGACACTTTTGAAGAAGAGCCAGGCAAGTAGAATTACTTCTAATTTATAGCCCGAGAGCCAAACTAATTGGCTCTATGGAGACTCAACAATAATTCTATATCAGTAATTTCTTAACATTGAAAATTAGATTATCTAGTTTAATAAATAAATCATTAGTAATCCACCAATATTTATGACAGCGACATTAAAAAAAAACAAATACAAAGCTTTAAAAAATCTATAAAAAATAGGCAAAAATGGTATAAGTGTTATTCACTTTACATTTGAATACATTTATTATTATCTTTCGTAAAAGTATATAATCCACCTATATTTGTAAATGAAAAACAAATAAACTTAAAAAAAAACTCTCTACGTAAACTTAAATTGGCATTACACCTATGTTAAAAATGCTATCAGAAACAACCGACTTCTTCCTAAAGTATTAGTTTCCCGTTTTATATCTTTATGGATTTCGACTTTGGTGCTTAGATATGGTGAACATAAACACATGTTAACAATAAAATTGGTGATAGCATATTTGCTGAAAGATGCGATATTATGTTGGATTCCAAAATATAGTCTCTTACAATTATATTTAAGGGCCGTTTACAAAAATTTGGCCTGTTATTGAATTTTTTACAAAAATATCGGATAGCTCTTGGGGTATTAATATCTTTTCTAGTTCGTAACCAGCCGCAGTCGTTTGTTGCCCTTGTTACTACCAATCTTACTACCAGTAGTAATACCGTTAAGTTTTATTACCCTTACTACTCCAGTATGAAGTTGTAAGAAGGGAAAAATTAAAAAGCCCGTGTTACTACCGTAAGTACTTTTAGTACTTTAACAAAAATAAACAAATACTTTTAGAATCGGCTTAGGAAGCCCTTTCACTGGATACCACACACGATAGGTTTCAGAACAAAAAAAAAACCCATAAGTACAAATAAAAGGTGACGTCATAACTCCTCTCCTTTTTTGTTTTTTTATTCGTGCAAATTGATTCTTATGGCGGTATTACACGGTTCTCTTCTGCCTTTCAATATGGTTGAAGCAACAAAATTGAATAATGTAAACGTAAAACTGAATCATGCAATGGTAATGTTCAACCACATTCAGTCGCGTTGAAAGAGTTGAGCTTCACTCTTGCGTTCAACGTTCAATGCAATTAA
Source organism: Crambus lathoniellus (assembly GCA_949710035.1). Classification (NCBI taxonomy): domain Eukaryota; kingdom Metazoa; phylum Arthropoda; class Insecta; order Lepidoptera; family Crambidae; genus Crambus; species Crambus lathoniellus. The sequence goes on from OX453303.1 coordinate 27,297,467, forward strand.
ACGAAAGTTGAACGTGTAAGTAAACTTAAAAATTGAATGATTCACTTTTTTTTTTGTTCTGAAACCTATCGTGTGTGGTATCCAGTGAAAGGGCTTACTAAGCCGATTCTAAAAATATTTGTTTATTTTTGTTTAAGTACTAAAGTACTTACGGAAGTAACACGGGCTTTTTAATTTTTCCCTTCTTACAACTTCATACTGGAGTAGTAAGAAGGGTAATAAAAATTAACGGTATTACTACTGGTAGTAAGATTGGTAGTAACAAGGGCAACAAACGGCCGCAGTCCGCTTCCAGCCTTCACGCCATACGTTAGTTGAGTTATTCATATTTTATAACGTTATCATATCGTGTGCATTGTTCCAGCAGCGCCCCGGTCTCAGATTTTCTTGAAAAAATACACCATGTAGGCCAATTTTTTACCAGTCGGAAGATATACGGGAATTTGTGTGGCGCTGCCAGCCCCGCCATATCTCATTAATTACAAAAGTGTTTGCCTTCTTTCCATTTCACACAAGCTAACATCCATCCGTGAATGCCGACAGCTTCAAGAGTATAATCGTAGGTCACTTGGGGCGCTGCTGGGACGACGTCGTCCTGGCATCGCCCCGGCCGAATCACAGCAATTCGATTTTTTTACTGGATACAGTGTGCCTGTATATTTAGTTCCTCATCATAAGGCACGGCAGAAATTGAATTAAGTACTACATTTCCTACATGATGTATTTTTTTCAAGAAAATCGGAGACCGGGCGCTGCTGGAACGATGGACACTATCATATCCTAATTGTTAGTTTTCATAGGTTCTCTTCATAAGACCTATTGCTATGTTGAAGTAATTCGACGACTTCCGTGCTCGAATGGCATACACGACGGTTTTCAACGTTATCTCTGAGGTCCCAGGTTCGATTCCCGGTCGGGTAAATGTTAAAAACTAACTTTTCTTCTCAATATTTTCTCGTGTCTGGTGTGTATGTGGTAATACTGTAGCTTGCTACATACTTAACCATAATTGTTTCCTTTTGCCATAATACAGGTGCTTTAAGCTACTTGTACTTAGTTTGGGATTGGAATATTGACGATGTCCAATGTTTAAGTATTATTATTGTTATTAATACCAAAACGAATACCCATAGCACAACATACAACATCATTGCACATGGATGCAGCTCACAGTCTCCCATGTCACTAGCAGCTTCTTGCTCTTGTCCCACGCTAGAGAAAACGGAATCGATTAAATATTTAGGAGTCATAATTGACACAACGCTTACATTCAAACCCCACCTAAAACTTTTGGCCTCGAGACTACGCAAGCTGGTGTACATATTTAGGACACTCAAACAGGTAGCAAACAGAACTGTCATTAAGATGGTATACTTTGCACTATGTCACTCACTTCTGGAGTACTGTATCTCGGTTTGGGGTGGTGCAGCCAAATCGTTTATACTTCCAGTTGAAAGGGCTCAACGCGTGTTACTTAAGGTATCCGCTGGACTACCATATCGCTTCCCTACTGCCGAACTGTATAGAAAATGGGATATACTCACAGTAAGGCAAACTTTCATCTTGAAAGTTATTCTTAAGTACCATTCTCTTCTACCATATGACCCAGCGCTACTTCAGAATAAACGCCGGAAGAATGTAGTCTGCACTGTGCCCAAAGTCAAAACAGCCTTCGCTCAGGGTTTCTTCTGGTTCCTTGGTCCCTTCCTTTATAAAAGCGCAAACACTCTTCTCAACATCTACCCACTTCCGAAATACAGCTGCAAACTGACAGTTGTGAAGTTTTTGAAGTCTCTTGACTACGAGGCGACTGAAAAACTTCTTGTTCCTCTTAAGTAGCAACATTGCCTTATTCTTGCCATTACGCCTTTCACGCCTTTTAGCAACTAAACCTCACAGAGATCCACCACTAACCACACAAACACTCACACACACATGTACATACACACACACATACTCACACATCACCACAAACCCATACTCACTCTCTGTATTCCAGTTAATTTTAAGGTTTATTTTTATTTTAATTTTATTTTTTTATTTTTGTGTTTTTTATTTTATTTTTATTTTATTTTAGGTAAGATAAAGATTTATATATTTTTTTTTTATTTCTTACTTCATTGTCAATGTCGTTAGTTTCTTGCATTGTATCGCTAGTAGCATAATCGTATAAGTATAGTTACTGCTGCTAAAGTGAATATTAGGATTAGTTTTAAAACAGCCCGTTAAATCCAGATCTGTCTGCGGGTGGGGGTCTGGTGACCTGTAGATTGCAGGCTTCCATTTAGGAAACCTTTTTCAGGCTCCAGTTCCTCACAATTTTGGGCCTTTCTTATGTTTTTATTTTATTGTAGCAAAGCCTTGTACAAAATTGTGAAGGAAAAAAAATAAACGATTATTGATTATAATATATTGTGCCCATAGGTACTATAATGCATACTACCTGTAACTTGATATCGCTCTACCCAAGTCCTAGATTCGGTTCCTGTGGAAAGGAAGCTCTTTTATATTAAAAAAAGCGTCAATTCCGGTCAATACAAATAGTTAGATGGGGCTAATGGAATGCAAACCATATAAGGGTCAGGCCGTAGATTTTGCCACATTCGAGGGTACAAAAGTCTCCGCCTCATATAATTTTAAATATAGTACTCTTAGAAATGTCTCAATCTTATCATCGTGTTTCCTAAGAAATAGCAAACCAAGGCAGATATAGATATTTGGATAAGTTTATATATTTGGAAAACTATTTGACATTTCCTTCCCAAAAGTGACGGATTTTTTATAAAAACCGCGAATCCGCAGTGGTAGGTGTACAGCTTAAACATCGATAAAATTATCATTTTTTAACTTATTGATGAGCTGTTTGATTTGACGTTATAAAATAATAATAAGGTTGCCATTCCTTTAATATCTTTGCGTCTTTCCTAAGAAAAAAGATAAATTTTCGGCAATAAGATTTTTTTTTTGAAAAACCATTTCTTTGCGCTACTTATATTGCGCAACCATTTTCACCCATTTTATGGTTTTAAAACATTTATTAAGATTTTGTTTGAGTGCTGGCATCACCAAAGTATCGTATTCTATGGTCAATGCAGCGTTGACGACCATATTTTTTGACATTTCGGTGTCAACTCCGATCAAAGTGAAAAGTGTCGCCTACTTTGCAGAGTGCATTTTTTGAGATTTCAAGGTAAGTTTTTGATTAAAACTTATAATTGTTGTTGCGCATGGTTTAATTAGATGTGTGTGATCTGTATATGTTAAACTAGCCTTGTTAAATAGTATATTTTAAGAGTTATAATCGATTTCATTTGCGCCTCGGTTCCGCAAAACTGTCTTTATGTCACTTTGCGATACCGGGTGCGTAGAAATTGCGCCACTTATTTTACGCTATTGAATAATAGTGCATGCACACAAGGTTTTCAAGTTTTTTATTATTTTGAAATTACTTTTAGCTGTAATTCCGCTAAAAAACATGACTAGCATTACTATTAATTGATTTGTTAGATTTTATTAATATTCTATAAGTACAGGGTGTTCGGCAGAACGTTAAACATACGAAAATAGGGGTAGGTGCGGTGGTCTGCTACCTAACCAGCCTCAAAGATTTTACCTAGGTCCAAAGTTTTTTTTATTTTGTATTCTATAAGTTTTGGAATTTCGTCACTTTCATACTAACTTTTAAACCATGTTTAAACCCATGTAACTTTTTTTTTATTGACAGATCTATTTTTTTTATTTTTTTTGGCATCCTAATGGTTGGCAGGTCCTTTTAAAAGTGATACTTCAAGCAGGTTGTTGCTAGAGTCAAAGTAATGGACTCTCAAACATTGAAAAGAGTTGAAATAAATTTTAAAGTTGTATTATATTTATATCATTAATAATGAATAATACCAAATACCTCTATCTAACAAATTAAATGTATTTTTTTTGTAAATTAAACAAATCATACATAGGTAAGTACTTACTAGTTTTTGTCATCCTGTTTAACTTTTCATTGTGCGCAATATATAAAAAAGAATTACTCATAGGTACATTATTGTTAATTATTAATTAAACATACTTACATACCAACATCGTGTTTTTTTTCTAGTTTGATGCAATACCTCTTGTTAGTACATGTTTGTTAAATAAAATCACATTAATGTACGTGCTCCTTAATAATTTTGCGCTACCATTTTGCACCACTTTGTGCGACCGACTCGTAGAAAATTTTGCGTCACCATTGCGCTATTTGTGGCAAAATCTACGGCCTGACCCATAAAACTTATGGCGCTTTGCAGATGGCGATGGCGGGGCGGTCTTTTTGCCTGCAAAGCAATAAAATATATTTACAAGCGATATTTTCACTTGTGGCGCCGTCAATTTGCCCGTCGCGTGCTTTGGTACTAGTTGTAGGATAATCCTCTTTATCGAAATTGACCGGCCGGCCCGCCCCCGCCTACTACTTATTTTTATCTACATAAACACTTAATTTTACTTTTTTATTTAATTAAATCCTTCAAACTTTAGAGCCATCAACAGACGCATACAAAGAATCCAAATCGCTATGCTCGCAAGGAGTGAAGCTGGCAGAAGCTGGGAAGCTAGAGGAGGCACTACAACTGATGAGCCGAGGCGTGGAGGCGGCGCCGGACCGCCCCGCGGCCTACAACGACCGCGCACAGCTACTGCGCTTGATGCAGAAGGAAAATGGTAAATAAGTACCTACTATAGAGCTACCCATGGACCCATAAAGTAAGTCAAAATCGCTATGCTCGCAAGGAGTGCAGATGCCAGAAGCGGGGAAGCATGAGGAGGCACTACAACTAATGAGGCAAGGCATAGAGGCGGCGTCGGACCGCCCCGCAGCCTACAACGACCGCGCACAGCTCCTACGCTTGATGCAGAAGGAAGATGGTAAATAAATACCTACTATAGAGCTACCCATGGACCCATAAAATAAGTCAAAATCGCTATGCTTACAAGGAGTGCAGCTGGCGGAAGCAGGGAAGCTAGAGGAGGCACTACAACTGATGAGCCGAGGCGTGGAGGCGGCGCCGGACCGCTCCGCGGCCTACAACGACCGCGCACATGCGACATGGTAAATAAATATTATAGAGCTAGGTACCCAAATCGCTATGTTCGCAAGGTATGCAGCTGGAAATTATCGACGATCATAAGCTAATGTACCTACTACCTACCTACTTACTTGGTGATTTGATGTGCATGTGTAGTGTATGCATGGTACAGTCGGCGTCAAGTTGATATAGGTAAGCGTCTAGAGTAGTCAATCAAAAAGGTCTGAAAAACATAAACGCAATGTGATCTAAGCAGTTCGAATCATCATATTGTTATAAGAGCGCAAGGTATTCAAAATATCTTGGCACTCATTGTTTCATATTTATATGAGCAGTCAAGAGTGTTCAAATTTTTTTAAAAACAAAGCTATCAAAATATCTGTGCTGTGCATAATGTACAACACCATATTTCACAGATAACTTTGAGAGCTTTTGTTTGCTTAGATAATTTTGAACACTCTGACTGCTCATATAACAATGAGTGCTAAGATATTTTGAACACCTTGCGTGATTACAACATTTACAACAATATGATGATTCGAACTGGCTAGATCAAATTGGTTTTATGTTTATCAGATGATTTTGAATACTCTAGACGCTTAGGTATATCAATTTGACGCTGACAGTACTTAGGTATAACTACATAAAACGCTTACTTTTTGTCTTATACACTTGATTTCTACTTCTGCGCATTGCAGAAGCGATGGCCGACTTAGACGTGGCGCTAAAGCTGACTGACGGCACGAGGAGCCGCGCGCGGGCACTAGCCCTGTGCCAGCGCGGCGTGATGGTGCGCAAGCGCGGCGCCGACGACGACGCGCGCGCCGCCTTCGCCGAGGCCGCGCAACTTGGCAGCGGGTTCGCTAAGAAACAGGTTAGTGTTGTCATATAATATTGACTTCTTAGGTCCGGTTGCTGGTACATTACAGTAAAGTTAAAGTTAAAATTGTGTCAATATAAACCGTTGTCAATTTTGACCTCGGTCAAAGAAAAATACGTTGGGTTAAAAGTGTTGTCTGTACTATTTCATTAACCTTCCCTTAATTACTAATGTCAAAATTTAAACCACCCCTACCCTGTCGGTTATTTTGACCACCGTTAAATGTGTTATTTGACTGCTCGTTAAAGTAACCGCTTCTTCAACAACGCTTTTTAAAATTGACCGCCGGTTAATTTTACTTTAACCATAATTTAACCCTAAAGTTAACGTAACCAAGCTTCGAGCAACCGGACCTAGTCGGGCAATCTTGACTTGACAGAGTGGTCGTGGCTGTCGATGGACATCAGGGACCGTATTCTGATTCAGAATACGGTCCCTGATGTCCATCGACAGTCTGAAACGCTAAATCGAAACTTCGGTTTCTGTCACGACTCGAGAGTGAGAGGGACGAGAATCCCGAAGTTTCGGGATTTGCGTTTCAGAGTAGGCCCTTAGGTTTGCATGCGGCTCGCCGTCTCGTCGTCGCCGCGTCGCCATCGCCACTCGCTCCCAGGGCGGCCGCACGAAGACGCGAGATGTCTCAATTTTGGTCAACTTTCAGCGTTGCGAAAACATTGTACTGCGGTCGACTGCGTAGTTTTCTGCTGCGTAGTTGGTATCGACTAGTCTATACTAATATTATAAAGAGGAAAGATTTGATTGTTTGTTTGTTTGCATCCAAATAGGCTCCGAAAGTACTGGACCGATTTAGAAAATTCTTTGACCATTAGAAAGAAACATTCTTCCCGAGTGACATAGGCTATATTTTATCCCGATATTTCCACGGGAACGGGTAGGTACCACGCGGGTGAAACCGCGAGGATCCGCTAGTTAGTTATAAATAGCTGAACCGGTGGGTGATATAGACGTCGTTGTCAAACTGACGAAGGGCAAGAAAAGCCGCGCTATTGCTTTGAACGAATGAGCATCCAAAATAATTTTTGTTTGGCAGGTGGTCGAGTTGAACCCATACGCGGCGCTGTGCAACAAAATGCTGAGTCAGGTGATGCGAGGAGAGACAGACATCAAGTTGTGACCTTCAATAAGTGTCTAAGGACATTCTTATTATAAGTAAGGTAACCACAAGTAGATCAGCAATTAGCAGATTTATTACCAATTGGGTACCTATTTGACTGTTGTTGAAATGTAGATATTTAATTATAACATTATTGAATAACAAATGTGAAAAAGAAATTAAATCCGTACTATAACAAGCGAATTATGTGCTACTTAATTGTGACTCTAGCTATCTCTTTCTAAAACAAATTTTCTATGTGACGTCACTGGCTGGTAGCGCTCTCCTCGTCTAATTAGAAAATTTGATGCTCTATATTGCTGAAAATATGCAAGATATTTGAAAATAAGTACCTATGTTCTGTTAATAAGATTTCAATAAACATTTAAAGCCAATAAAAAAAATCAGTCTAATAACCTTGTTTCAACGGATCCAAAAATTGGCATTGTATCCGAAAGAAATTGGTAAAAAGTTTTAAAATATTTTGGACAATAGTGATTCTTTTCATACAGTCGCCGTCACATATAATCGTACCGAGCGAGGTCCTCAAATATTTCTGAACAGCATCATTTCAATAAATTATTAACACTACACAAGAATAATACATAAGAACATGCAATTTGCCATAAATATAAGAGCAGCGAATTTTCAATAAATCGATGCAGTCCGGGCATCATAAAGATCTTAACATTTGTGGAAAATATACCTTACCTAAGTCTGTAACACACAGTTTAAATAACGATAAATTATGCGTATTGCAAGATATTTTTAAATAGTTGAGTGTAAACGAATTTATTGAAATTTAATGCTGCTACGAAATATTTGAGCCCGCTTCGATATATCTGAATGTGCCATGGGCAACAGCGTCGGTTAACCACTTCTAAGGTTAAAATGGCTTGCACTTGTTTAGTTCGTGCAGGGGCGATACGTGCGCACACGAATTGTTGCTAGCTGGTTAAGCGACGCTGTTGCCCATAGTACACCAGCTTCAATGGGTTCCAATTAATTTTTCCAATGTTTATACAAACCTTTATTTATAGGAATATTTACATATGAAATAAAACTCACAGGTCTAATGGATTAGAAATTTATATTGTTGAGTACAATCGACATTTACATCCGAGAAACACCGCGCGACCAGATAATGCTCCGACCTACGGGTATGTGAAACACCATTCAAAATAGAAAATGTCAATTTACATTTCGAAAAAATGACAAATGTAATACTACAAATCGAAATACTGTACTACCCTATCGAATAATAGAATATGCAATAAAATCTCATAAGTAAGAAAGACCATGTGCAGAAATTTCAATACGGTAAATAGATTTGTCTGAAGAAATCCACACATAACCATTAATTTATTGGTTGAATTCAAATTTATTAACTACACTAAGAGGCGAGACGGTAACCTGATTAAAAGTGCACTTTGAGTAGTAAAAATATACTTGGAAGAGCTTCTAGTTAATTTCATGGTAGGTACAAAACGTTTATAGTAGGTATATTTGGCACATTGAAACTTTCGCATTAGTATTGAAGTAGGTATGTATGGCTTAGTAAAAATTCAAAGCGTAGACTATGCTAAATAAAATCATTTTGGTAATACATTATATGAGTAGTAAATGAAATATTTACTAGAAACTCTGCCAAGAAGCTCGTGAACAATTATTTATCACAGAGCCAGTTGCAGTGTAAAGGGTTGTGATAAAAATAACATCAGAGTTACTTATAAGGGCCAACAGTGGGACATATACAAATATATGTGAACATAACAACTTCCTTTTGGTCTTAGCAAAGTTCAAAGATGATTTACATTTTGGATAATTGTATGCGCATTTATCTACCTCCGAAGATCTTAACTATGAGTACTTAAATTGTATGAAATATTTTATATCTACAGAGTATTGGTCAGAAAGGGTAGCATTGAGTATATTTTTGTAAATACACAGTATCTCAAATGTCTAAATCCGATACATGATAATCTATAATAAACAGTAGAAAATGCGTCTCACGGTTGTTTCATTAAAGTTACCCATACATCGAAAACTATTTTGGTGTTGTGTCTTACAGTTCCCAAATACAGTAGATAGATGGCAGATAATTATCTATTAGTCACTAATAATAAATATGGAGGTAATTCATATAAAGGAAAGTGCTATTTTAATTTAAAACAATTTCTCCAATATTACTGGCAAAACTAAGGTTTCGATCTTTCGAAATGCAATTATAAAACCTTGAAGTTCATCCAGTAACACATGAAATCACAATAAACTGGTAACTATGTAAAGTTCGGATATAATAATAATTCATAATATTCAATAGAATACGTCTAATTAAATGGAAAAATATTTACAAATATATTTTGGCACAGGTGACGGTGTGTCTGGCGACCGACGCCGCTGCGATACTTCAAACACGTAATATTCATTAGTAAAATATTTTAATAATTAAAAGTATACTAAGACCTGTATTAACTATGGGCTTATTCTAAAAATGTGAGTTTAGGCCTAAGCTTGAGTGAGATTTTTCTCAAAAAGTTCTACGTTAGCTTTAAATTGGATATTTTAAGGAGAGGTTTCTGTGTAGTTGTTTAAGTGACAGGAGCAGTGACTTGTGGCTCGCAAGCCACAGTCTGTCACTAAAACAAATACAACGTTTCCCCATCCTTAAAATTTAACGCTAGATGTGTCACTTTTCCAATTACACTGTCCTTAATTTATACGCCAGATCTTGAACCATATTGCAATGGCTGTAAGATTGATTTAAATATCTGTGGCTTATACATTTTATTAACTAAACCTTCATTCAATAGCTCACAGTCAAGATGCAACACTTCACGACTTCTGCAAATTTAATTTTAACCTTATGTTACGTAATGATAATATTAATTATAATTATTCAAATCGTTAACTTCAAAATCGATACATATCAACTACGTAAACTATCCAACTAGTTTCAAACAGCTAACCTTGTAATAACTCCATAATAGATTTAATATTTTAATTTTATACTTTTATTTCATAGTAATTCATATAGAATAACAAATGTTTCTAACTTTCGCAAAAGCTTTGCAGTGTTGCTTCTAGAATATGGGCTCCAATCTGTGACAGTGGTATCAATGCTATAAAGATTACTGTATATTTTGGACTTCTCCAAAACGCACGCAATTTTATCTAAAACTCTCAAGACAGTTTCAGACTCGATAATTCTTTATAGAAAGATATCACTCCCAATTTTAATCGAGTGAACACATCTAGACGCTTCCATTTCAACAAGGAATTCGAAAACAATTACTTAGGAAGAGCAACCTAACGCTATTATAATCTATGCTAAATAATATCAAGATATTTTACGAACTAATTCTCACTGAACACATGCCATACCTATTAATAGATAACACCACTAGGGCCTCACAAGATCCTATTACACGATGCAAAAACAATTGCTAGGGTAAGGCAAGGTTAGTGTAACCTAACATATTATTATTATTTTTATCAAGAAGAGAATGCGATCTTCAGGCATACCAAACGGCATGTTGGACTTGGTCACACCCAGGGCATGTTCGTCGCCGCACCCAGCTCTCCCACCAAGCCTAATAGGCTTCGCGTCAGGGCTGGGCGGTTCTAACCCCGGCCCCACCCCCTAACGAGCTCGAAAGCTCGAGAGGGGCCGGGCAGAAGGAGGAAGCTTACCTTACCTAACCATTGTTTCTGGATCACGTTGACAATTCACAATACGGCCCTAGAATCACCATACGAGAAAATGACTTTCAATCGCTATTAATGAAAAGCACACAAGCGAATGATTACAAGCGCTGTTTTCTTCCACATTTTTTAAAATACTTAATGACCAGTTAATAAACGCGTGTCGATGCTTATTTACAAGTGAGATCTTAGTAGTTAAATGATTAAAATGGTTCCATACATTAGCTACAAGTTTTTCAAACTTTTTAACTACATTTAAATCTATATACTGACCAAGTCATAGTAAAATTAAGGATGTAAAAGGCGTAAGCTAGCAGATCTAGAGTAATTTTAATGAAATAAATAGTTAATTTTAATATTATTTAAATTATCAGTGGTCTCATTGCTAGCAGACGTGTTTAGAGGTAACAGATATACAGGATGCTATTAAACACTTACTCAAGGATAAGTATGTATTTAATTAATTAAAATTTGTCTTTATCACAGTGATCACACAAGAATTAACAACTGACACAGGTGACGACATTTTTATTAGTCTCCCTGTTCGCAATATTTAAATAGAGTTTTCAATGTTTTGAGAGTTTTTATTGTTCAACTTTTTGCTCTCACATAAAAAAAAATGGCGTCGCGGTACTGATCGAATAAAATAAATTTTATTTTACCATAGCGACACGACACCGAGCGGCGACGAGCGGTCGATATCTCATATTTTAATAAAGATTTTACTAATATTATAAATGTGAAAGTTTAGATGTTTGTTACGCAATCACGCCAAAACGGCTGAACGGATTTGGCTGAAATTTGGGACACAGATACTTTGTTGCCTGGAGAGGAACATAAGCTTTAGACTTTTTGTCCCGGAAAAATATCACATTCCCGCGGGATAACGTCGTGTAGTCAAAGCGGGCGAAGCCGCGGGCGGAAATCAAGTACTAAATACATTTTATCATTACTCATAGCAGTGCATTCTGGACCTGATAATATATCTACTCGTACATCGCTCGCTGACGCGGTGAGTGCTGTCGTATATTTCCTTCAGAGACACACTATATAATATACTGGGCTGAACGATTTAGAACTTAAATACAAACCCATAGAGTACAATTACAACGAAGAAAAATGTTCTTATAAGAAAGATTACGCTCTCTTTTTTATATTAATTTTCTGTGAAATCATTATAAATTAAAACTTTTAATAAGTAGGTACTTCGTTTTATTTGATTCTTGTGTGTCACTTAATTCACTCTTCAACGTTTGATTGCGTCCAAAAGCAAATAAGTATTTAAATAGCTGGGTCGAGAATAACCTCATAAAGACTATTGTGTTTGGAGACCTTAAAATAAAGTGTATTTGAATTAAATTTGTTCTGTGCCACAATAGTATTCATAACGTTAGCATAGCGTGGACGTGGGATGGTGCAATCGGCATACAGACTTCACTGTGTTTTTTAATCTTAATATATTCTTTACAATCTTTTTTACATTCAAAGCAACTAAATCCATATCAATAGCAGAACAGTTAATATTTATATCAAAATGATTTAGAAACAAACTTAAGAAATATACGCGATATTTGTTTCAGTTAGTATGTTCAATGAAGTCCCTCTCCACATTTTGTTTGTTTGTTGTTTCTTTAACGTAATAAAAGAGAATTTCAATACACTTTGTGGTATACGATACGATTTTATTACAACCTTGATATTGTTCACATTATCTTAGAAATCTTGCTAAAGAATTTCCGTATTTATTGTATAGACATTAAGGTCCAGTGTTGTATGCCGAGGAGTGCGTGCGGTGGGTATCGCCAGAGCGATCGCTACTTGTCTCCCTCTCCAGCTGACTTAACCTAAAGTGCTGGCTCATTTTGTAAATTATATTTAATCGAAATCATAATAATAATAAATATTCGGGAGTCAGATGCAGAAGGCAGTACTTCTGGACACGGCCCGTATAGTGAGAAGGTTCTTGTCTCTGGATCCTTAACCATCGGTAGCTGGGACCCTGATCTTGCTACCGTTGGGGAACTGCATTTTTGTATTTTTAAATGTTATATTTTTTAGTGTTATACATTGTAACAATTTAATGTTTAGAAATATAATTTTGTAAGTAATTTTAAATGTAATAAAGGGAATAACAATAAATATTAGACACCATCACATACATTGTTCTAATCTCAAATTAAGTAACTTTACCACCCTGTATTATGGACATCGGAAACAACGATCTACCCCAGCCATGAGAATATAATACTTACTTATCAAAAAGTTAGGTTTTCGATTCGACATTCACCCTACCGGGAATCAAACCCGACACCTTCGGGATAAAACTATAGCAATAAAAAAAAATGAATCTACACGATCCTAAATATTATTGGTGTTCACTAATTAAACCAATTTCCAATAGTATATGTAACCCCATTTAAGAATAATCTTGAAATTGCGTATTTTTAGGGGTCTTTTCGAAAAGAAAAAGTGTCGAGGCAAAATCATAAAATAGTGTTTCTGAATCTTTACGAATCTAGATAAAGGTATGCAGAAATATATAATTATCTTATTACCATATTAGTAACAACTCTAACCGTCCTATAGTTTTATATCAAAATGTCCATACTTTTTCCGAGTATCGCCTTAATTAGTGGCCAAACTTTAAATCTCACGATGTTAATTAAAAATCATAAACTCGATAAAATAATATTCAAAATGAGCCAGCACACCTAACTTATGTTTATTCTTAACCTTTAAAAATTGAAATTAACACTAGTAACTCTAGTTATAGATAAAAAAACCGTCAGGAATATCTTACACGGCACAAATGGAGATCGAGCGAAGATAACATTACTCTACGTAACTAGAACTAATTCCAATCGAAGACCAACTATTTTCACACCTCAAAGAACAACAATAGACTTATAAAAATTATAAACACCTAGAATGTCATTTTATTACAATTCATTTTAGAATCGAATGCTTTTTTTCATTTAAATTCACATTGCTTTTAATCTAGCAAGAAACTTTTAAACGTATTTTATTAACGATATTAATTAATAAGTAATATTAAGTTAGTAAGGCTATTTTAGTAGACAATAATTATCAGACGATAGTTGTTTTTGGCGTCCTTCTAGAAGGCAATCTCTAATAGTATTTTCAGTTAAATAAGCAATCTGGGATACATTTTAAAGTTTTCAAATTCATGACATTTTTCTTTCCTGTCACCTCATTAAATAGATAAATTTCTACCTTGAATTATAAAAAAACGATATATGAAACGGGCAGTGAGGGTTTCTCGTAAAAATAAACGTTAATACAAGTCGCAAAAACTATTCTAAAACTACAAGCAAATAAACTCAACACAAATAAATATGTATCATCGGTTACCACCTAAAAGGACAACAACTCGACTGAATGAAAATTAATGCACACATACGCAAACACACACATAACACTCTCATACACACATGCACTCGCACACACACACACATACACAAAGTGATTATCGCACACTAAAACGAGCTCATTCAACATGATTAGATCATACATCACAAAATGATCACGATAGATCAAATATAATAAAATTTATAAAACAAATCAACAATAGACATTAAAAAACTTAATAAAGATTATTAGTTTCAGCCAAAAAATTAAATTGGCATAACACCTTTATGGCTGTTGTCAACAATAAAAACTAAAGTCAAAATATTATTACTTACTTACATCTTAATTAAAATGAGCTTTCTAAATGAATCTTAGCGTAAAGAATAAAGGAAATGATAACACGCCGAATTTCATCAACACGACACGACATTAAGTTAATTCTATACATTGATATGTGACCTTACTGGGAAACAACAAAACGTACCTTACCAAGGTACACACATAGGCAAAGGGAAGGAGTAACAATCTAACCAAATAAAATTAAATAAATTAAGATACAAATCATATTTCCTTCCCATTGGTCTCTATTTTAATTAAAACAACTAAAGACATTGACAAAGTCTCAAAACTGTGTGAGCGATGTATACTTACTATACTGAGTGGCCCCAAGATCATGATATATTCTTGATACTTATGACATTAACGTGAGATTCTCTTAAAACGAATGAAGCGCATGTCTAGAGTAATGAATCAAAACCAATCAATAAGATAAACTTAGAGAGCAAACTTAACAAGAAAACTATTTTTAGTATTGCTTTTGAGAAATTCGTTGAGACAAGTTTGATTATTATTGCGTCTAACAACAAAATTATTGCAAAACTCACAAGCTACTGATAACTTAATAAAAAAAAGTCATGTCGCATTGGATGGATATGAGAATGGAGAAGAAGAACATTAGAAAAGATAAGAATAAACCATCTTCCTCGCTTTTTCATAATTCCCATTTTTAGCTTTTTTTCTATACTCATAAATTCCTTTTCGAGAAAGATCGGTTTTAGAAACGAGCTTACAGTCGAGTGTGAATGAGATAGCGAACGACTGGCGCCGCAAGAGTGACAGAGACAGTCGACAGATGGAGGTGTACTCGCGCTCCGTGCCGAGGCGACGGCGAGTTAAGTCAGCTTCTATAGCGTGAGAGGAGTGGTTCAACCCTGGAAAAGAATAAAAAGGTAAAATATTTTTTTAATGCTATTATGAGCGGGCCCAACGCGGGTATCAAATGCAGCCGGGACCAACGCCTTAACGTGCTCTACCGAAACAAGGAGGAGCTCGAGATGAAAAGTTTTTGGTCACGCATCCCAAGACCGATCATTGCGAAAGTTACTTAACCTCAAGGATAAACGGGAACCACGCGCTATCATGCGTGCGTGTCAACGTAATGTGACCTATTTTTTGATTGGCCGATCAAGCTAAGCTTCCATGCGCGCATAGGTTAAAAGCGCGGGAAGCCACTATTTTTAGAAGCAATATAATAAATCGGGTGACTAAAAGTTTATAGGTTGGGATAGCAAAAATTATTGGTTGGCAGCTGAAAAACTAGGTTTAGGTTCACTTAGATTGGCGACTTACGGCCAGAATTAATACTTAATCTATCCACAGATAGGGATAGGCATGATCCAGATTAGTTGCTAGGCAATACTTATTAATTCTGGCCGTAAGTCGCCAACCTCTCGTAACGTATATTATATTTTTGCTACGCCGTTTTTTTTTGTCGCCGTGGTTTTATAATAAGTAGAATTGTAGAGATTACCTTTTCCGTTCAGACGTGCTGCACATACTCGGGGTTGAGGAAAGAGAACCCCATGAACTCAGTCTGGTCGAGGTTCATCATGAACAGCTTGTCGGTTGGCGTCAGCTCCGTCTTTTCCTGGGTGAACTGCTTGTCGAAGTTGGACACGTCCTTGCGGTGTTTCTGGAATGTTACGTGGGAGTGGGGTTACGAACGGCCAGACGTTGCATCTCCTTCTATCGCATATATTCTTGTTCTAATGCGGATCTAACTTACGTCCAGATTAGTCCGGACATGTCCGGAATTATGGACTTAAGGTCATAGCCCATTTATACCGCACTGCTCCCACCCAACCAATGTTTGAGCAGTCAAATATGGACTTATTGTGGTTCGATTAGCTCAGTAGCGCCACCAATGGAAATAAATCATTTACGATTTATCAAGGGCTTAGAATAAAAGTTTCGGTTATTTTGCGCAAATAGAAGAGTAATGTGCAGTTTTTAAGTATTTTTTCATGGCCTCAAATATGAGCATTAAGTTATGGATTTCGATATTGCTAAATGTGGCCACTTTTGGCACTATTGAAACTCACGACTTATTGCTTAAGTTTGATTTCTTGAAAGTATATTTATAAAATGCATTTTACTCTTTTATTAGCGCAAAATAACCGAAACTTTTAATCTAAGCCTTTAATAAAATGTAATTGATTTATTTCCATTGGTGGCGCTACTGAGCACATCGAACCACCTTAATGGCGTGCTCTGTAGACGCACTTTAGCTTGCGGCAGGCTCGCTTACCGCGCGCTGTCTGCTATTGTATATTGTTACTGTAAAGTGCATCTACAGTGAACGATATTAAGTCCATATTTGGCTGCTCAAACTTTGGTTGGGTCGGACGGAGCGGTGCGGTATAAATGGGCTATGACCTTTAGCCCGGCATTGGTCCGGCTTTTTTTGGTTTAGATGGAATAATGTGAGTGATGAAACTTACAGTTATATCAAATCATACTTTCATCTTTATCAACTCTTTGCTCATCTTAAAACAGCCCCGAGCGAGCGTATGTTACTTTATCACTGTTACTGAGTAGGGTGGGTACCTAATGTTTGCATTTTGTGACTAAAATGTCCGGACTTTTTTTTAACTGTCAGGCTTTTTGTCAGGACTTTTCAAATTTCTAAATGGTAACCCTACGTGGGAGTCGGTATTTGGAACTTGGTAGAAGAATATTGAAAATTAAGTAGGTATTAGAAAAAGCGAACCGTTAGAGCATCCGCCCGGATAGTGAAAGGTCGTGGGTTTGAGTCCCATCGGAGCTAGTTGTGAGACGGGTCGATTTTTTCTAATACTTACTTCATTTTGAGTAATAAAAAATGCTAAAAAAATAAATAAAAAATTAACTTGGTAGAAGAACAGAACAACCAACAACAACCGCTCAATTTTAAATTTTTTAATTTTTTCATTTTTAAATTAAAAACAATAAAACGAACTCCACGCTCCAAATATAGTTATATGGCACATGAAGTTTGACTTATTGTTTTCCTTTTTGAGAAAATTGAGCGGTTTTTGGCCGTTACTGAAAACAGGTCTCTCCATTGACGCAAAAATCATTGCAGAGATGCAAAAAGTTATCACTCATCTATGAGACGCTAAAGTGAGCACGTTTGTATAAAAAAAGCCCAGTGGCCTCTATTACAAGCTTTTTTACAAGCTTTTTATTAACTTGCCATGTTATTTAGTTAGTTAGTTTGTTAGTTAGTGGGGGACAAATCTTGCAAGCTTAATTTGACCCACTTCCCAGTGTCCGATGGAGCTGAAATTTTGTATACACGTTTGGTTTAGATGACAATACAATATTAAAGTACAGTCAGCAAAAAAGGTTGTCATAAAAATGAAATTTTTACTAAAAACTTATTTTACAAGCTTTTTATTAACTTGCCATGTTAGTTAGTTAGTGGGGGACAAATCTTGCAAGCTTAATTTGACCCACTTCCCAGTGTCCGATGGAGCTGAAATTTTGTATACACGTTTGGTTTAGATGACAATACAATATTAAAGTACAGTCAGCAAAAAAGCTTGTCATAAAACTAAGTTTTTAACAAAAACTTATTCTTTTGAGTAGTATATGAAACTAAAGCAAGTCACTCACGATCTTAGGCTTGAATGGTGGCTGTACATCCCTAGCCTCGATGCGGGCCCAGTCGATCCTTCGGAAGAATGGGTGTGTGCGAACATCTTCTTCGCCGCGCGCGTTGCAACCCAGCCGCTTCACGGGGTTCTTCATCAGGAACGCCTTGCACGCATCCTTTGCCTCCTGCAACACGCGATACAAAAGATTTGATATAATTCATTCAAAAAGAAGTCGAAGGACTGCTACTTTAAAGTGGCAGTGGGCGGGACACATAGCGCGGAGAACCGATGGCCGTTGGGGCGGAAAGTTTCTCGTATGGCGACCGCGTACCGGACGATGCGACGTTACGGGACGCCTACAAGGTGGACCGACTATCTGCCCTCTGATTTACAACCCGTCGGAAACGGAATCGGATTCGAATTCTGTAAGATAAGATAAAAATATTCTTTATTCACTTAGACATAATAAATATGTACTTATGAATCGTCAATATTTTCCTACCACCCATTCAAGACTTTTTTAACTGACAAGAAGAATGGGCGCAAGAAACTTGCCAGCGTTTCTTAGTTAGGTAACGACATTTACAAAAAAAAAACATATCGTTACTAATACAACAATTGCTTAGTATAAAAATACATCATATTAAACAGTGATTATGTTATGTGTTACATCATGACCATGCATTGCGGTCATTCAAATAATCGTCTATTTTATAGTATCCTTTGCTCATCAGCGACTCTTTAATGTAACATTTAAATTTATGCAATGGTAGTTCAATTATATGCTGTGGAACTTTATTAAAAAAGGCTATGCTTTTCCCCAGAAATGAGGCTCTGGATTTTTCTAGCCTAAACTTGGGAACGACAAGTTTATCTTTATTTCTTGTGTTAAAGCGATGAATATCGCTCTGCTTTACAAATGTATTATAATACTTTTTCACATAAATTATATTTTCATAGATGTAATGTCCTGCAACAGTTAAAATGTTTATTTCTTTAAATAGATCTCTTAAAGAATCTCTCGATCGGAGGTTGTAAATGGCGCGAATAGCCCTTTTTTGGAGCACGAATATACTTTGGATGTTAGCGGCTGAGCCCCACAACAAAAGGCCGTAGGACATAACACTATGAAAATAACTAAAATAGACTATTCTAGCCGTTTCAATATCGGTTAAGAGCCTTATTTTCTTAACTGCGAATGCAGCCGAACTGAGTCTACTCGCCAAGGCTTCGATATGAGGATCCCATTGTAGTCGCGAGTCTAATATAATACCTAGAAATTTTGTATTGTTAATGAATTCGACCGTATCGCCGTCTAGTCTAATATGAAAATCAACTTGTCTTACATTAGGTAACGAAAATTTTAAACACTTAGTTTTCTTTGAGTTTAATGATAAATTATTACTATTAAACCAATGTGACACTTTTGAAAGAGCACTATTTACTTCGTCAGAACCAGGGACCGGAAAACCCCTGTTTTTGATTAAGCTTATTATTAGGGAAACCTTGTTAAAGGGTAACCGTATTATAGGGTTACCCTATCGATAGTGTAAGACTCAAGAAAGGGTAACCCTTTCGAATTAACTTAACTTCTTTCCAATGGGCTTACCGTATCGAAAGGGTTTTGAATTAAGCACTTACCACATAATTGGGTTACCCTATTGTCTCCTGCATCGCATCAATGGTCTCCTGTCTCTTTTCCGCGCATTCTGCATACCGTATCTCGGGGTGGTGGGCGTCCGTCTCGGTTATAATTATGTTGTGTTGTGTGTTGTGGATACTAATAATTTTTAAAGCGCATTTGGTTTTTTTTTGTGGTATATCTATCTTTACTAATATTATTAGGAGGAAAGATTTGTATTTTTGTATGTAACGAATAAACTCAAAAAGTACTGGACCGATTTCGAAAATTCTTTCACCGTTAGAAAGCTACAGTCTTCCCGAATGACATAGGCTATATTTTATCCCGATATTCCCACGGGAACGGGTACTACGCGGGTGAAACCGCGGGCGGCCGCTAGTTATGTATAAAGTAAAGTCCCGTGGACTAAAATAGGTAAGTACCATATTAGAAAAGCTCAAATTAGGGATGTGATTTTTTTTTCTTGTGATAAATCAAAAGATCATAATATAAGTTTTCTAATAAACTATTTTTATTTTTTTTGCAATAATTCAAAAGTTATATCAAAATAAAAATTAGTATTTGAATCGAACCGAAGACACGCCAAAACAGCTCCCGAACACACTTGAGCACGTGTGACGTCATAAAGTTAACTTTCACTCATTGCAGTACCTGTGAAGCATCGGCGGGGGCCTCGAGGCACCCGACATGCCAACTAAATGCTGCCTTATTTCTATAGAAATAAGGTCTCTATTTTCCACTGCCAATCGGCAACCGCTATATTTCAGAGGCTCGGACAACTGACAGACACACAGACAAAAACTTCAAGTTTTAGCTTACTTCGCCATCACCACGTGGCGGTAGCTTTTATGATTTTTTATTTTGGGGGCCGATTTTGATGAAACGCGGTTTTTAGTATTATTTTGACAAGAAAACATCAACGCACTTTTAAAAATAAAAAAAATCCAAGATGGCGGCCAACTTTTTGTTTGTGGGCTGATTTCGATGAAACTCGGTTTTTGGTACTATTTCGTCAAGAAAAGAGAAACGCAATGTTAAAAAAATAAAAAATCCAAGATGGCGGCCAACTTCTTTGTTTGTGGGCCGATTTTGATGAAACTCGATTTCTAGTACAATTTTGACAAGAAAACAACAACGCACTGTTAAAAATAAATAAAAACCAAGATGGCGGCCAACTTTTTTGTTTGTGGGCCGATTTTGATGAAACTCGGATTTTGGTACTATTTTGACAGGAAAATAGCAACGCAATGTCAAAAATGATAAATAAACCAAGATGGCGGCCAAATTTTTTGTTTGTTGGCCGATTTCAATGAAACTCGATTTCTAGTACTATTTTGACAAGAAAACAGCAACGCAATGTTAAAAATATAAAAAATCCAAGATGGCGGCCAACTTTTTTGTTTGTGGGCCGATTTTGATGAAACTCAATTTCTAGTACAATTTTGACAAGAAAACAACAACGCACTGTTAAAAATAAAAAAAATCCAAGATGGCGGCCAACTTTTTTGTTTGTAGGCTGATTTCGATGAAACTCGGTTTTGGTACTATTTCGTCAAGAAAAGAGTAACGCAATGTTTAGAAAAAAATTCAAGATGGCAGCAAATTTTTTTGTTTGTGGGCCGATTTTGATGAAACTCGAAGTCTAGTACTATTTTGACAAGAAAACAGCAACGCAATGTTAAAAATATAAAAAAATCCAAGATGGCGGCCAACTTTTTTGTTTGTGGGCCGATTTTGATGAAACTCGATTTCTAGTACAATTTTGACAAGAAAACAACAACGCACTGTTAAAAATAAAAAAATCCAAGATGGCGGCCAACTTTTTTGTTTGTAGGCTGATTTCGATGAAACTCGGTTTTTGGTACTATTTCGTAAAGAAAAGAGTAACGCAATGTTTAAAAAAAAATTCAAGATGGCAGCAAATTTTTTTGTTTGTGGGCCGATTTTGATGAAACTCGAAGTCTAGTACTATTTTGACAAGAAAACAGCAACGCAATGTTAAAAATATTAAAAAATCCAAGATTGCGGCCAACTCTTTTGTTTGTGGGCCGATTTTGATGAAACTCGATTTCTAGTCCTATTTTGACAAGCAACGCAATGTAAAAAAATAATTTATATTTTTAACAGTGCGTTGTTGTTTTCTTGTCAAAATAGTACCAAAAACCAAGTTCCATAAAAATCGACCCACAAACAAAAAAGTTGGCCGCCATCTTGGACTTTTTTTATTTTTAAAAGTGCGTTGTTGTTTTCTTGTCAAAATAGTACTAGACTTCGAGTTTCATCAAAATTGGCCCACAAACAAAAAAATTTGCTGCCATCTTGAATTTTTATTTTTTTTAACATTGCGTTACTCTTTTCTTGACGAAATAGTACCAAAAACCGAGTTTCATCGAAATCAGCCCACAAACAAAAAAGTTGGCCGCCATCTTGGATATTTTATATTTTTAACAGTGCGTTGTTGTTTTCTTGTCAAAATAGTACTAGAAATCGAGTTTCATCAAAACCGGCCCACAAACAAAAAAGTTGGCCGCCATCTTGGATTTTGTTTTTTTTTAACATTGCGTTACTCTTTTCTTGACGAAATAGTACCAAAAACCAAGTTTCATCGAAATCAGCCCACAAACAAAAAAAGTTGGCCGCCATCTTGGATATTTTATATTTTTAACAGTGCGTTGTTGTTTTCTTCTCAAAATAGTACTAGAAATCGAGTTTCATCAAAATCGGCCCACAAACAAAAAAGTTGGCCGCCATCTTGGATTTTGTTTTTTTTTTAACATTGCGTTACTCTTTTCTTGACGAAATAGTACCAAAAACCGAGTTTCATCGAAATCAGCCCACAAACAAAAAAGTTGGCCGCCATCTTGGATTTTTTATATTTTTAACAGTGCGTTGTTGTTTTCTTGTCAAAATAATACTAGAAATCAAGTTTCATCAAAATCGGCCCACAAACAAAAAAGTGGGCAGCCATCTTGGATTTTGATTTTTTTTACATTGCGTTACTCTTTTCTTGACGAAATAGTACCAAAATAGTAGATTTCATTACAAGTGCGGAAAGCCTGTCATTGCAAAGAGTTCCGACAAATGTCTACCCGAGCCGAGGCGCAGCCGAAGGTGAGGGTTGACAGTCGGAACAAGTTGCAATGACGGTTCCGCACGTGTACTGAACAACTATTTTCAACACACTTGCTCATAAAGTGAGCCTTATTACATCGATCTTAGGGCCATAAACCGAAGTATAAAACACGCGTGCATAATAATATTACAGTACTAGTTGCGTAATAGAATTATCCCTACAAAGTTAAGTAAGTACCTAACTGCAAATTATATGCGAGTAAACAGAGACTTTTCAATTTAACCGGGTAATACAGTATCCCTACAAAGTTAAGTTAGTACCTAACTGCAAGTTATATGAGAGTAAGCAGAGCATTTTCAATTTTACCGGGTAATACGTACAGTTCTTTTTTTGTAACAACAAAGAGGTTTTATACGGCTGGAAATCCATTTACGTTTTTAGAATAAATAAATGTGTCCCTAATTAAGTCAAAAAACATAATTAAGTATATTATTATCAAATTATTTATAATTCACAATAATTTGTTATAAAACATTTGCGTTTTATCACTATTATTATAATTATTTTGAAGTAGGCTGTATGGCTGTATGTAATCAATGACCTTACATTTGGCGCGTGCAAAAAAAAACTTGCGCGCTTTTTCCCTTAGCTAATTAGGTTAATTAATTTATGAATGAATGCAATAAATGTTTGTTTTTCCTCGCAAGTGTGTTGAAAAAGTGCGTATGAAACTCGTGAGCAACTTACTCACTAGACACTCGGCTGATTTACGCCCTCGCCTGCGGCTCGGGCTGCAACCCACAGCCTCGTGTATAATGAGCAACGTTAGCTCACTTGTATCATAATATACTATTTTAATACAGTTGCGAAAAAATTAAGCAATTTAATAAAATAATAAAACACAATAAACTCAACTAACTAATCGTAAAAGAATATAAGCTAAGCAGAGACTTTTTTTTTGTTTTCTTCACCCATTCTGGGTTGGCAAAGGAAACTATGATCATACAGCCAAGGCTTCAGTAGAATTTTTTTATTGATATGAAATGAAAATTAAATTAAATGAGATGAAATGAAACCTAAAAAAAGCAATTCGAATCCTACAGGAGCGCCTTTCCTTATTTCTCTCTTTTACCACATCGTTTTCCATTAAAGCCACATTATTGCACTAATTCCACCATACTAAGTACCTACCACAATAAAAACCAGAATAAACTAATTTAGAAAATTAAGAAATAAGGTCCCTCATTTTCTTTTCACTTACTTGCGCAAACTCCTATAAGCTGATACTATGGTAAATAGTGCACGTCATACCATATTTAGTAATCTGTGGTCATACAGCCAATTTTGTTTTTTTATATTCATAAATTTAATTTGGCCGATACTAATATTAATTTAATGTATAATTAAAATTACTTTTAAATCTGATATTGAAACAAATTAGTAGCTTCTTTTTAGAAATATATGCATGAATCATAAAAACTTCTATGATTTTTTTTAGTAAAAACTTCGTGGTTGGTTTTTTCTTTTTAATAGACAATATTTTGACAGTTGGGAAAGAAAACGCACGAGTTCGGGAAAGGTAAAGAAAAATTCGAGTGTGTAATAGCCCACATCCCGAACGCTATACGTCCCTGCAATACGCCACTTTTTGAGCAACTGTATTAAAAACCTAGTTTCATCGAAATCAGCCCACAAACAAAAAAGTTGGCCGCCATCTTGGATTTTTTAATATTATTAACAGTGCGTTGTTGTTTTCTTGTCAAAATAGTACTAGAAATCAAGTTTCATCAAAATCGGCCCACAAACAAAAAAGTCGACCGCCATCTTGGATTTTTTATTTTTTTAACATTGCGTTACTCTTTTCTTGACGAAATAGTACTAAAAATCGAGTTTCATCAAAATCAGCCCACAATCAAAAAAGTTGGCCGCCATCTTGGATTTTTATTTTTTTTACTTTGACGACATTTGACGACTTCCGTGGCCGAGTGGTGTACGCAACGGTTTTTAAGGTGCCGCTATCTCTAGAGGTCCCGGGTTCGATCCTCGGTCGGCTAAATATTGAAAACGAACTTTTCAAATAATCAAATTTCTAGCGCGTACCTTTTTAATAACAAATAAGTTTCGATTAACCGGTGTTAAAAAATGCCCATTTTCAAAAATTTATTACTCGGTAACCAAGTGGAATTGAAACACGGGAGTTCTACTCTTGCATTTGTAAAGCTTAACTCTTTCCAATTATTGAAAAAAAGGGGGATGTCCGATTTTAAGGGTTTTGGAAACACCGTGCATGGCCACCAAAGTCCACCAAAATCGCTGTATCGAACTGTTTTTTTTTCATGACAGATAATGAATTTCCTAACAATTTTATATGAAAAAACTGACAAATGCGCAGTTATAGAGAAAAAAACTAGTTTTTTTGTATGAAAAAATATTAGTTTGCGTCGAGATTGCATCACATGTTAAAGAAGGCTAAATACTATTAGTACCTACGTAGATTAACAAAAATAGGCGAATCCAAAAAATTAAGTGATTTTTTATTTCTTTTTGATAATTTTTGTTCCAATGACTAATAACGTTGCAGGCCTCAGAAGCCATAGCCAGTTAAATTGAAAAAATGAAAAACGTTTCTACAAAGTAGCATTATATCAAATTTTACTTTTTTTATAAAGCTATTTTATAAAGCTATACTATTTCTCACGCTAGAGTTTTTGTACAATATTTAAATTTATAAGTTTTTATAGGTACCTACTTCGAGTCTTGTATTGTAACTATACATTATTAACTTAAAATGTAGCCATATTGTTGAGTTTACAATAACTTATTATAATTTGTTAAAATTTTGTAATTTACTAGACCTAAGCAAATTGTAAACTTGTTCATGGTTCTGTAATAAATAAAAAAAAAAAAAGCTACTAGCTGCTCGGTCGGCGAAATTTGTACCGCCTTATCGACAGCACGCCAACTACCGGGTCCAATTGTAAATCGAAATCATTCTGGAATCCGCCTGAAGACACAAAAAAATTCATTGAAATTGAAACTGTTTAGGAGGACTTCAGTTACATACACACGCACAGAAGAGTTATATATATATATATATAAAGAATTCACTGCTTACAAATAATTAAAAACGATCGTCAGTAACAAAAACAAACAAACACGTGTAATGTAGCGGTCATATTAAACAAGTTCCTTCCTTCCGTTTTTAAATGCCGGCGCCGCGGCCACTCGGATAAACAATAGCGAGCGGCGGTGACCGACGGATCACGTGAAAATGAACTTTAGCGTGAACGACGCATGATTCGTTATTATCTGACGTAGCGAAGATTTTGTCGATGCCGCGATCACACTTGAAATTGTTATACAATAATAAGTCTAATGTAGTGCGCGCAGAAGTTTAAATTGCTTTGACGCTTCAAAACCCTGTCGCAGGGTAAGACTTAAAAGGGTTTTTCGTTTATGGTAAGCGCTTACCCGAATTAACTTGATTCATTTGGTTAGCCTGTCAATACGGTTAGTCGATGATATGATTATCAATTTGAAAGGGTTTGTAGAAACAAGTCTTTAAAATACCCTATAAAAACCCGGGTTAGGGTAAGCGGTTCCGGTCCCTGGTCAGAACAGTCATCACCTCTATCTACTTTAAAGACTAGAGATGTATCATCGGCAAATAGCACCGTCTCACATAAATTCTTCGCGTAGTAAGGAAGGTCATTTATGTATATTAAAAACAACAGCGGGCCCAATATTGATCCTTGGGGTACGCCCATAGTAATGGGAGCTCCGGTAGACTCAGTTTTATTAATAACTACCTTCTGAGTTCTTTCATACAGATATGAATGCATAAGGGTTACTGACATTTCAGAAACACCATAATGTTTTAACTTCCTTAATAGTGTTTGGTGATCAACACAATCGAATGCCTTGGAAAGGTCACAAAAAATAGCTATTACATCCTGCTTGTCCTCCCAGGCATCAAGTACATGTTTTAGAAATGCAACCCCAGCATCAGTTGTACTTTTACCTTTTGAAAAACCAAACTGTTTCTCATGCAATATACTATTTAATTTAAAATATTCTAAAAGTTGAGCATAAATTAATTTCTCAAATATTTTACTTATTGCTGGTAGTATGGATATAGGTCTAAAATTTGCTGGGTCACTTTTGTCACCAGCTTTAAACAGAGGAATAATTTTACTATTCTTCATTAAATTAGGAAAGACCCCTTCACTTATACATTGGTTAAAAATTATTGCTAATGATGGAGCTATCACATCAATTATTGATTTGATGATACTTGTAGATATGCCCCAGAGATCTTCTGTTTTCTTAATATTTATTGCTTTGAATGCTTTAATAATATCTTCGGTAGTGACATAGCTAAAACTAAATGTTTCCTGGCACTTGTTCACACTAGATTCCATAAGAGAGACAGCGGTGTTGGGGCAAGAATTAAGTCTGCTAGTAGTTTCTAACGGTATTCGAGCAAAGAAACCTTCAAAATCACTAGCCACCTCAATATCTGATTCAAAAGTCTGATCACTAATTTTTAAGTTAAATGAATTAATTTTGCTTTTTGTTTTGCCAGTTTCTTGGTTTATAATACTCCAGGGAGCTTTTATTTTATTTTCAGATGATTTAATTTTATTTGAAATATACCTTGATTTTGCCAAAGCACATACTTTCCTAAATGTTATTGAATATTTCTTGACATATTCAATGAAGCTAGGATCACAGGAAGTCGTTTTTTGTGCATAGAGTTCAAATAACTTTCTTCTGCTATTATAAATACCAGGTGTGGCCCAGTCACTAAACTTCTTACGATCATTACACTTTATAACTTTTTGTTTAAAATTGTTACTAAATTCTTTTTCAACAATATCAAATAATGATTGATAAGAGTTATTAGCGTCAGCAGAAGCTGGCAAACATTGAATTTTATCTTGTACATTATTTCTAAATTTATTAATACCACGTTTCGGTATTGGCCTGCAAATTACTTCGCGTTTAGGAATAACATTATAGTGCTCAAAAGAAGCTAGTTGTCCACTGTGGTCGGATTTAATAATATTAATTACCGATTTCTCAATTAAGTTACAGTTGGAAAAGATGTTATCTAAGCAAGTAGCCGATGTTGGCGTAATTCGCGTCGGTTCATTAAAAGTGTGAAGCAAATTAAATGATTTAAAAAGATTAAGGAATTTACTGGAGAGTTGTGCTAATTTAATATCTAAGATGTCTATATTAAAATCTCCACAAACTACAATTTTTTTATTCTTACGACAGCATATTTTCAAAACATCCTCCATAGTGGACTCAAAGACTGTGTAATTTGCTCCAGGGGGGCTATACTGTACTTTGCTGTACTTTGTCTTTGTCTATTTTATAGTGACTGACAGAGACAGGGCATAAATTCCGCTGTCGTGAGCGTTTCCGAAGGTTCGTGAATCAGGGGGCTGGTCTTTTTTTTAATCCACAACAGGGTAGCACTTAGCCTTCATCACACCTGATGTTAAGTGGTGATAAGGCGGAAGGTGGAAGCGCACTACTCCCGGCATCCTTAATCATTAAGAAACTGGCTATCTTATCTCTAACTGCCGAAACACAATATAATGCTGAAAACATCATTTTTACGGCGTCCGACTTAGATAAGATGGCGGTAGCTAGCCAGGCGGATTAACAACAAGTCCTACCACCAACCAAACCAAATACAATAGTAATTATGTACCACCACTCGGAATCGAACCCGGGACCACTTGGTCTGAAATCGGTGGTGTGAACCACTAGACCACAGAGGCGGTTTGGTCAAGGTCGCGGGTAGCCGCTGGATGCGGGCAGCGCAGGAACGATCGTTGTGGAGCCTATGCCCAGCAGTGGGCGTCGTTCGGCTGACATGATCGTAATGATGAAAAAGAACCTTGGTCCCAAAACTTCGTAAAAATATTGCATCTTACGCCAGTTTCACCATTTCCATACAAACCTTAACTAGAGAAAATAACAGAGTAACAAATCGAGAAGTTAGTGTCCATTTGTCAAACACTTTAAATAGCCCATCCATTTTAATAAATGACATCATCAAACCAGAAAATTTCTCATAACACTATTACTTAATTTACGAATTTGTGTCCTGGATGTCACTACTGCGCTCAACATAATATCAGTGCAGCAGGTTACTAACCTGCTGCTTATACTGAGCTGGGCGCAATTCTGACACCACACGAGCGCCGCTGAATCTGTTATTTTAAATTGTCTATTTTTTGTTGTGTATTTTCTAGTTGTAATGTTTTTTTCTTTATTTTTTTACTTTATGCTGTCGTGTGGGTCACAGATTATTTTCTTTCTTTCTTTTATTTATTCACAACGGGATAGCACTCAGCCTTCATCACACCTGATGATAAGTGGTGACAAGGCTGAAGGCGGAAGCGCACTTCGTCTATGGCGTCAGACTTAGATAAGATGGTGGTAGCTAGCCAGGCGGACTAAGAACAAGTCCTACCGCCAACCAAACCGAATACAACATGTACCCCCACTGGGATTCGAACCCGGGACCTCTGGGTCTGAAATCGGTGGTATGAACCACTAGACCACAGAGGCGGTTAAGTTTCTTACTTATACTAAACCTACTTTCAATAAAATGAATATCAAGTAAGCTTTACCTTGCTCAAATTCTTCGGGTAAGAAACGCTGTTATCGGTGATAGCCGCAAAGAGTTCCTCTTCATCCTCTCCATCGAACGGCGGTTGACCAACCAGCATCTCATACAGCAGCACTCCGTACGCCCACCAGTCCACCGACTTCCCGTACGGCTGGTATAAGATGATCTCCGGCGCGATATAGTCCGGGGTCCCGCAGAAGGTCTTTGTGGTCTTGTCGCCGGTGATGTTTTCCTTGCACATGCCGAAGTCAGCTATCTTGATGTGCCCGTCTTGGTCGAGCAGAACGTTGTCCAACTTTAAGTCGCGGTAGACGATGCCTCGGGAGTGAAGGAAGAAAAGGCCGATTGCGATTTCAGCGGCGTAGAAACTGAAACATATACAACGTGTTAATGTAATAATAGAAAAGAGCATACACCCCAACAAATTTATGTTATATTAAATTGAATTCGATTGATAAAATATTTTTTTAAACAATTTTCTAAGATATTCGTGCTCATAGATCTCCGTGACTTTCCAACAGGTTATAAGCTCACTATGACATAAGAGAGCACGTGACGGGTTGCGAACGTAATGAATGAATAGGCAGTAGACACACACATTTTTAAAAGCGGCAAAAAATTAAATCAACTTTCGTAAATCGTAAATGTGTGAAA
Organism: Crambus lathoniellus; assembly: GCA_949710035.1. Lineage (NCBI taxonomy): Eukaryota > Metazoa > Arthropoda > Insecta > Lepidoptera > Crambidae > Crambus > Crambus lathoniellus. The sequence goes on from OX453303.1 coordinate 27,327,533, forward strand.
TCGATTCTATTATCGATTCTGAACAAACTATTTTTTCAGTTTTGCTGATATTATAGATATTATACTTACTACTTTTGTATTAACATGTTGTAGATATTTTTTACAAAAAAATTACAAACAAGTACAACCAATAATTAACTCTTATTTAAGGGGTAGTAAAAGTGATTAATAGTCAATTATACCCGGTGATTATACCAAAAGGCCATATCAATTTTACCATTGTTTGGGCACAGTCGCGCCGGGACTTCCTTTATGGGAGAAACGGCTCTGCCAATAATATTTTTATCAGCGATAAGAAAGTTTTTCATAAAATTTCGTGGATAATTATGTTTTTGAAATAACATATCAAAATAATTTGTCACACCCTCATTAATTAATGTCATATGTATTGTGAAAACGCCCTTACCATTTGCAATTTTTAGTCGTCATGGAAATAATGGGATAAAATTCGGAAAAAAACACATGTCCCACTATTAGCATTTTGTATTTCTATGGAAATAGTGGGATACACTCGCTGTCCCTCCCCCCACTGGGGACGACCTTGTCTCTAAATGAAAACATCATACCATATTTTCAGTGCTTAAAAATTATAATTAGGTACTTACACGGCGACCGGTTCTTTGAATTTGCCGCACTGCTGTATTTGAAACATGAGATCTCCTCCATTCACGTATTCCATTACGAAGTACAGACGGTCCTGAAATAGATTTTAATATAAGTTATTAAAATTAATCCTTTAAATTGATGCGGCGGTTGGGCTGGCTGCGCTCTAGGCTAGGCCAATCATATTTAATTTAATCATTTATTATTATAATAAACGAACCAACGATTCGATAGGAGAGAATTCTGAAGTAATCAGGGGGCTTACCACAAGCTCTTATAGCAGTTATTTTTAAGCCTTAAAAAAAACTGCCCTGCTTATCGGTACCATGAACCATAACAATAGCAGCGCTGTTAGTCCTAGACGTTCACCGGTCAAACAGCGTTGCTAAACGTACCATGAGCTCACTTTAGCACGCCAGCAGGCCTGCCAAACTGTCGTAATTAGCAGTTTTTAAAAAGTTGGTCTCAAGCAGCTTTATAAAGCCTGCTAAGGGTGGTATTCCACTTATCTCAAATATTTGATCAAAGAAATTGGACGAGGACGATTAAAGATCTTTGATAAGTGGAATATCACTGATAATTTTGTTCGTTATTAAATGAATGATCAAGCAATTCTGTGGTTTTTGGAGGACGAAAGCTTTCCGCAATAGAAAGAAAAAAGTGTGGCGTAAACTAATACGAGAACAAAGCAATCCATTGGAAGTTTACGACAAAATGGATTTTATTCGGAGGTTTTGGTTTTGGTTTCGGGGCCCTTTAGACCTCTGATGCCCCCTGATTCACGAACCACCGGAAACAGAATCTGATTTGAATTCTGTGCTTTGTCTTTGCCTATTCTATAGTGAGTGACAGAGACAGTGCATACATTCCGCTGTCGGGAGCGTTTCCAACGGTTTGTGAATCCGGGGGCTGATACTGCAGCAGCAACGAAGTCTATAGATTAATCCGTTCAGGCAAGAGTGAGTGAGTTCTACCAATTCAAAAATTAAAACAAGAGTCTTACAAGATTCTTATTTTTTCGAACTTTGTAACATTTAAATTATTTATTTTAGGTATTGTCTGCTTTAGTGCTTTGTCCTTTTTTGCCACCGGCTTCTCTGAAAAACCTGTGGCTGTGGGGGACATTGGGGGCATTCCATGGCACAACAAACCGTGTCAAGTAGGTTACTGCTGCATTATTGTGAAGCGTTCCGAGCGCTTTTTTCTTTAATACGAACTTCTCCGTATTAAAGAACGACACTCACTCAAGTGGAGATTTCTTCTCAAGTATAGTTAGCAAGGGATGAATGTATTCGGTGCATGTTTTCGCATCCCTTTCTAACTAAGCTTAGAAGAGATCTCCACTTGAGTATCGTTCTAGAATACGGGTCTAAGTAACTGTGTTAACTTTGTTTGTTGAAATTAGTCACTTTTCCAACTTGAAACCAAAGCTTCCAACACATTTGTAAAAAAAAAAACATTAGTTGCGAGTAACGTTCGGAAACTAGAAGTGACGCTTGTTCATAAAACTCTGTCAATAATAATATTTAAAACCATTTTTTTACACTGCCGTTCAATTTTATTTCCATAAAAACATCTTGTTTTTGGGTTTTCCTTTGCATTGTTATTGTATTTTATTTATAAAATGATACTTTAATACGAAACGGTATTTACCGGTAAAAATCATATTTAGTTTTCGAATGCCGCGTACACACCGCGCCAACGAACGCCAACGAAGGATATTCAGCGTTGGCTGCCGCACATTCGTTGGCTATCGAAGGTTATAGCACACACAACAAACGTTGAGCAAACGATCGTTGGCACTCGATTCCGGCTCCAGTGCCCAGTGTTGCCAGAAGGTTACTTTTTTGTACATTTCAGGGTTTAGGAATATTATTCTGTGGTTTAGGTGTATTTTTTGACAAGACCTCGCTGGCAACACTGTCCAGCTTGGCAACTGACCTCTATTAATAAATTATTATTTACATACTGGAGTCATGCTGGAGGCTGGACTGGACTGGCTGTCATAAAAGTGCCTATGCCTATTTGAGTATCGCTATTTTGGCGCTGTAGGCATATAGGTACGAGTGTCTATGTAACTAAAACTAGTGATGTTCAGTCAGTTGTGGTAATGATTATGTCAAAATTAGTTCTCGGGACACTCGTAGTGGCGCTTCAAATTGCCACACAAAATTAGCTTTCATTTGTATGGAGACAGCCTATCCAGTGTGTAATAATAATAATAGACGTCAGTGAGCTTTTGGTGAGCTTGGCTTTATTTTAATTTTAATACTAGCCTTCCGCCCGCGGCTTCGCCCGCATGGATTACAGAGTACAAGCTTTTCCGGAATAAAAATTAGCCTATGTCCTTTCGCAAGGTCAACTCTTATCTTTGTAGGTACCAAATTTCATCAAAATCAGTTTAGTAGTTTAGGCATGAAAACGAAGCAGACTGACAGACAGAGGTACTTTCGCATTTATAATTAATAGTAATACTTAAATATATTACTTGGGTATAAACAATATTTAAGTATACTATTAAATATTGAATTTAAATAAATTATGCACTCATTATAAATACCAATTTATATTTTACTCAGCCTGCTATAATATTATAAATTGAATGATATGTTTGATGACGCTTGTAAAAATCAATATTGGGCGCACACAGAAAATCGCAGCAATCAAAAGAATCATCAATAGATGGATTGATTGTTTATTTGCATATAACTCGCTACTGTACTTATTGAAATGTTAATCGGTCTAGTCTACCATATCAACATCTCCTTTCAAAGAAGAACATACGAAACTATCAAGACCAAAGTGTTTCTAACATAAACACAAAATTTTTATTAGTGTTTTTATGTCTTATTTAATATTTAGGGCTTACATTTAATTGAATAAAAAAAATATTATTTTATTACATTTTGTTTTATTTTGTACTTTTATACAGGTAAATTTTTGTTTCCAATTATTCACTTTTGGAAAAAAATAAAACTAAAGTTTCATTACCCAATAACATTTGCACTTTTCACTTTTCTCATAATCTTAGCTGTATTTTAAGTAATTCACAGTTGGATACATTTTAGTTTGCCGCAGCTTGTAGAAATTGTGTCAGCATGTTTTGGAAGCAGTCTGCTAAGAACATGGTCTTATACCGGCTGATATTTCCTTCATCATCATCATCATTTCAGCCGTGATATATTTCAAATTATTTCCAACATGAGCTAATTTGGATTTCTTCCAGTAGCACTGTGTGTCAGTACTGGATGGTTTTTCACTGCGCCTGTGTATTCACATCTGGAGAGCAACAGCATGTTTGTACGCTGATGACTTTTCCTTCTTTTTCATCCACTATCGCTGCATATGATTTCGATCGGACTTATGTACTGTACACACCTTCAAATCAATTCATTCATATCGCGCCGAAGTATATCCAACGGCAGCATCACCGTAAGATTATCTTGCCGACCTGAAAAGACAGGGAACGTTAATATTTTATGTTGAACATAACAAAAATAATAAGTAGTTAAAATATGATGAGTTACACTTTTGAGGTTATGTTATTTTCGCAATGATTTTAAACTTGTAGGTATTTGATTATAAATAATGTAGTGGATGACAAACTTACACGGATGTTTTCTTCACATTCCTAAATTCAGCAGCACAGTAATCTGAATTAGAGGCAAATAAATTGCCGACCATTATTATGTCTACTCCTGCCTGGGGCCGGACATTGCGATTATCGGCTTTCGTGAAGCGGTTCACAATAGAGAAGGCTGTGCCTGGTTCCATGGTAGGTATTATTCAATGGGCACTTTCGATGACTCTTGAAACGGTTTGTTTGGCTATTATCACAAACTTTTACAGTGTTTTGCAAACAAAAGCTAGAAAAAACAATATGGATCAAATAATCACCAAATCACCTCACATTTGACGTCACGCTCACGCGCTGTGATTGGTGTTTCGCTAGAGATTACACACAGATTAAACTCAACGCTCTCGCTTTTGGTAGAAACTATGCTTCAAATGAGCGTTCGTTCGTTGGCCTTCGGCCGCCGTCCACACCGAGTTCGATCTAATGGCTCAATTCCTTTGATGTTACCGCCACGCTCCGGATCGCCGGCACACGCCAACGAACGATCGTTGGCCTTCGCCAAACCGTCCAAACAGGACCAACGAAGGGCATCGAAACCCATTCGTTGGCGTTCGTTGGCGCGGTGTGTACGCGGCAGAACGCAAACAACATTTTGACTCGACAGGCCAGAGACAATCATTCAATAGCAACAGCAGTGCAGCAGGCCTGCTAAAAGACTGCTAATGTTGGCTTATGGTACGATTAGCAAGAAGTTTATTTTAAACCTTGCAATAAAACTGCCCTGCATTTGTTCTGTTTGCTAAGAGCTTGTGGTAGGCCACCAGGTTTTGTGTCCAAAGTCCTTGACGATTATCCCTTTGACGCCAATGGAAAATCTATTGTGTCACATTTCTGGGGGCTTTGAAGGATGCAAAAATTAGAAAGGGTTATAGTATCATCATATTCATCATAAAGCATAATTATGGAAAAAAAACTTGAATAGTAATTTTTTTTTTATTTTTAACCCGGCAAGGATGTGGTGAAAATACTAGTTAAGTACGTAAAGGTTGTGGAGGGTAGGTAAGTATATTTGCGAAAAAAAAATTGCACTCAAATTAGAGCGGCTTACATTTACATACAGAACATATTATTTAGTACGTAAAAATAAAATATGTAATATTAGTAGTAGATGGTAGTAGCTAGCTAGTCTAGTGCTGTCAGATGTGTCAACTCAAGTTGGGCCTAGTTCGAGTTGAATTACTTGAATTCAATCCAACTCGAATTTAGTTAGATTATATTGGCGCGGACGACGGTGCTTTCATTAATTTTTTGTTGTAAAATCGCTCTTATTAGAACCGAAACAAGATGACGCGGCGTTGGCCTTGAATCAATGCTTCATGTTACGTTACAACAAATTTTATTAGATTATGTGGGCCGATCCCGGCGGCACTGCAATGCCGGGCCGACCCGTGACGGGAGTGGAGCGAGCCCCGAACATCCCGTCGAGTTACAAAAATCAGTTTAATATACTGGTCCCTCAGTGAGGGAACTTTCAGATATTAAGAGCATTGACGCGGTCGAACGCCGTTTTGCCTCAAAATAGGCAGTTTTGAACGAGATATTTTCTATGAAAACGTAATCTTAGAAACATGCTAATTTCAAATTATTGTAAACAGTATCTTTGTCTAAAAAGTTAGTAAAAAACATTTTTCTTTTTATAGAGTATTTGTGAATACTGACAATTTTCCCGAACAGTGTTTTATAAACTTCACTTTTAACATCAATTTTGAAGCTCTAATTTTTTAATACCATTGAAAAAAATAGGAAACAAAAATTTCTATGTATATCTACATATCATTACGCAAATAGTTAGTAAGGAAATTAGTTTAATTTGTGATTATTTTCATACGAAATTAAAATCCAAACAAAGTGAAATTATAAAGAAATCACTGGTAGTAAACATGCAACATTTATCAATAAATTACTTTATTTTACAAAAACTTATAGTCTAACGTAAAATAAGAACATATTATCTAAAGTTTGAATACAAAAAACCTATATAATGATGCATAATTTATTTTATATATATTTTTTTAAAGTGCTATAAAACACTCTGCGCAAAACATTTCAAATTAGTCCGCCGCTAGGCTCTTCAGAGGGAGGACGTATCGCTCGGTGCTCTGCCGTCTGCCGTTCGCTGACCTTTGCAGTGTGCTGCGTGGTGTGGTATAGCTTATAGTGCAACCGACACGTCTTAGTACTTTCGTCTTAGTACACTCATTAGATAGGTAATTGAAAATTGTTTACTTCTATGATCATTAGTTCACTCACACACCTAATTGTATTTATCATAATTGAATACGTATTTGTAATAGAAACTGACCATGAAAATGATCTAACAAATAGTAATTTGTAAGGTCATTTTTTAATTTGACGATTCTGTATGAAGTAAATCAGGAGGAAAAAAATTAATCTTGACGAGTTTCTTGCCGGTACTTCTTCAAGGTCTCCTGTTCTAGGGTTTGCGAACCCATGGCGTAAATGACTGAATTATCCAAATGGGATGTTGACCTTCAAAACGGTGTATAGGCACATGAGTACTATCAGAGTGTTGACTTCATAGAGCGTGCAAAATTTTGGTAGGGTTGTTACAAGAAGATTATGAAATATTTATTTACAAATTACTTACTCTAATGTTTCTCTTTATACATTTTATTTTTATAATTATATTTTTTGGTACTATTTTAATAGAAAACAGCGACGCAATATCAAAAATATAAAAAAAATCCAAGATAGCGGCCAACTTTTTTGTCTGTTGGCCGATTTCGATGAAACTCGATTTCTAGTACTATTTTGACAAGAAAACAGTAACGCAATGTAAAAAATATAAAAAAAATCCAAGATGGCGGCCAACTTTTTTGATTGTGGGCCGATTTCGATGAAACTCGGTTTTTGGTACTATTTTGACAAGAAAATAGCAACGCAATGTCAAAAATGTAAAAAATCTAAGATAGCGCCCAATTTTTTCGTTTGTTGGCCGGTTTCGATGAAACTCAATTTCTAGTACTATTTTGACAAGAAAACAGCAAAGCAGTGTTAAAAATATAAAAAAATCCAAGATGGCGGCCAACTTTTTAGATTGTGGGCCGATTTCGATGAAACTCGGTTTTTGGTACTATTTTGGCAAGAAAATAGCAACGCAATGTCAAAAACTTAAAAAAAACTAAGTTGGCGCCCAAATTTTTGGTTTGTTGGCCGATTTCGATGAAACTCGATTTGTAGTACTATTTTGACAAGAAAATAGCAACGCAATGTCAAAACTTGAAAATATCAAAGATGGCGCCCAAATTTTTGGTTTGTTGGCCGATTTCGATGAAACTCGATTTCTAGTACTATTTTGACAAGAAAACAGAACTGCAATGTAAAAAATATTCAAAAACCAAGATGGCGCCGAAATTTTTTGTTTGTTGGCCGATTTTGATGAAACTCGATTTCTAGTACTATTTTGACATGAAAATAGCAACGCAATGTCAAATATAAATCCAAGATGGCGCCCAATTTTTTTGTTTGTTGGCCGATTTCGATGAAACTCGATTTCTAGTATTATTTTGACAAGAAAATAGCAACGCAATGTCAAAAACTTGAAAAAATCCAAGATGGCGCCCAAATTTTTGGTTTGTTGGCCGATTTCGATGAAACTCGATTTCTAGTACTATTTTGACTAGAAAACAGAACTGCAATGTAAAAAATATTCAAAAAACCAAGATGGCGCCGAAATTTTTTGTTTGTTGGCCGATTTTGATGAAACTCGATTTCTAGTACTATTTTGACATGAAAATAGCAACGCAATGTCAAAAATGTAAAAAAATCCAAGATGGCGCCCAATTTTTTTGTTTGTTGGCCGATTTCGATGAAACTCGATTTCTAGTACTATTTTCACAAGAAAACAGCAACGCTATGTAAAAAATATAAAAAAATCCAAGATGGCGGCCAACTTTTTAGTCTGTGGGCTGATTTTGATGAAGCTTGGTTTTTGGTACTATTCTGACAAGGAAATAGCAATGCAATGTTAGAAACAATAAATAATTCAAGATTAAAAACCAAGTTTTATCGAAATCGCCCCACAAACAAAAAAGTAGGCCGCCATTTAGGATTTTTGAATATTTTTAACATTGCGTTGCTGCTTTCTTGTCAAAATAGTACTAGAAATCGAGTTTCATCGAAATCGACCAACAAACAAAAAATTGGGCGCCATCTTAGATTTTTTTTACATTTTTGACATTGCGTTGCTATTTTCTTGTCAAAATAGTACTAGAAATCGAGTTTCATCAAAATCGGCCAACAAAAAAAAAATTCGGCGCCATCTTAGTTTTTTAATATTTTTTACATTGCAGTTCTATTTTCTTGTCTAAATAGTACTAGAAATCGAGTTTCATCGAAATCGGCCAACAAACCAAAAATTTGGGCGCCATCTTGATTTTTTTTACATTTTTGACATGGCGTTGCTATTTTCTTGTCAAAATAGTACTAGAAATCGAGTTTCATCGAAATCGGCCAACAAACCAAAAATTTGGGTGCCATCTTGGATTTTTTTAAGTTTTTGACATTGCGTTGCTATTTTCTTGCCAAAATATTACCACAAACCGAGTTTCATCATTTCATCAAAATCGGCCTACAATCAAAAAAGTTGGCCGCCATCTTGGATTTTTAATAAAGGTTGGTTAAATTCAAAATATATTTCTCTTTCGAGAGGTATTGAAAAGGCGTAGCCTGAAAACTGCTCATACGTGCTTCGCGTTGACCCTGAGCTTGTCCACTGGCTGAGCTGTCGTAAACCGGTTTTTACAGACATGCCGTGTACGGACACGCCAGTGACAAGCAGCCAGTGGACACGCACACATGCCCAGCATGCTTGTAGTAGTGTAATCATTTCCCACCGTTCTATGAAGTCGTTTCTCTGTAATACGTAGTAATATTTTTTTTCCTGTGGTATAGGTCTACATCAGATTGTGATAAAAATGGTATTCTGAAATCGGTATTTTATTTCTAAACTAGCTTTCCGCCCGCGGCTTCGCCCGCGTGGACTACACGACGTTATCCCGCGGGAATGTAATATTTTTCCGGGATCAAAGTAGCTTATGTTCCTCTCCAGGCTACAAAGTATCTGTGTCCTAAATTTCAGCCAAATCCGTTCAGCCGTTTTGGCGTGATTGAGTAACAAACATACAAACATCTAAACATCCAAACATCTAAACTTTCACATTTATAATATTAGTAGGAAGTAGGATAGGATTACGTATCGAATGGTCGGTCATACATGAATAACATAAGATGAGTAAGCAAGTACTTACATACACATTTGGGAAGGATTACTTTATTAGTATTAGTTGGTAAACTATTAAAAAATCTACTTCATATAAACAATAAAATATTGTCTATGTAGTAAACCCATTAGATTACAGCATACACTTATTATGATTATGTAAGGGTAAGTAAGGATATAATATAAAAACTAACACTAAATAATATTTAAAGTTGAGTTAAAAGGATCAATGTGATTAGTTTGACTATAGCAGGACACCGCACGTTTGACCTTGAGCGCACGTCTGATGCGAGTGAAAGTTATTCATTTACCTAAACTCGACGCGACGCATTTGGGTTTAACGCTCTTAAGCTGAAAAGAACAGATACTACACTTTGATCTTAGCCAAAAGGCCGAGAAGCGATACTGATGAAATCCCAATGGAGGGTTGTCATTACAGCGACAAAAATCTTAACACCGCCATTCAGTCAACTCACTCGATATAGAGTGGCGCCATCTAGTAGTGACTTTAAGTATTAGTGCCTTTAAGTATTAGTGCCAAGTACGTAGCCATCACCGACAGAAATGATTAGGGTAAAACGGGTGAATAGAACTGCTGGGGTGAATAGACACAAAATTAAAACGCGTTTTTGAATACTTTTCCCATAAACAATTTGTTAGAAAAATCTAAATCTTGCCTTTTGAAACAAACAAACCTTGTTTAATTTTTTTAACAAATTTAATGTCTATGGAAATAGTATGAAAAACCCGTTTTAATTTTGTGTCTATTCACCCCAGCAGTTCTATTCATCCCGTTTTACATATTTATTGTTATACATTATTACTTCTTACACATTACTTCTTACACATTACTTCTTACATTATTACGTAAAAGATTATTACAGCTAAATTTTGCTCCTGTCCGCTACCACAGAATAAATAACACTGTGCTAAGGCACAGAAGACTCACTCTGCAAGCTCATTCAAATAAAAATAAATCTTTCTGCGTAGAAATAAAGTCCAATTCCGGTTGCTTTGCCATCGCTTGCCTACTGTTATAATAACCTAGAGTTCGCGCATGCAAGCAAAACTGTACCCAAGAGCTACGCGCGAGCGTTTCTATTTCTATGAATGTCTCAAACAGCTCGCTCGCTGGTTAGGGTTGCGAGCGACTTGCGAGTTCGGTTTTGTTGTTTATTTTGTTCTTTCTTTTATTTATACACCCGTAAACACAACAGTATCTTATATACGGATTATAAGAACGTTTAGTAGTCATTGTTCGGTGCACAAAAATCAAAGAAATGATCGATTGTTTTGCGCGCGAACGTGGAGCGTACGAGCCGAGCGGCATCCTTCTGCCATACGCCTACCCGGCAGGCGCGCCGGCCGAACGTACCTAAACTGCGGAGTGACACCCCCCTGCCGCTACAGAGGAGCGGCGAATTTAAGCAATTCTATTGACGATTTTTTTATTCGATCACCGCCCCGCAACTTCACACCGCTTTGGTGGACAGGCATCCTAATAGTGAGTAGGATGAAAGTTTTAAATCATTTTTTGATTGAATCAGGCGTCACTTGGTGGAAGACCCTAATCATTGAGAAAAACGAAATAAACACAACATGTAAGATGCACCGCCCGCCTGCCCGCAAAAAATTGCCCATGCACACCACGAAAATACCAGTGCACAATACCTGCATTTAGCAAGACAGCAATACACCTTCATCGATTAGACTACTTACTCTACACGTGTTTTGCCGCAACAACCCGGGACATCCTCAGGAGATAGTTCATACGAAAGACAACACCAAATGAGCTCCGACGCCTACCGACACCGTACCGTGTAACTTCGTTATACCCGTCCCTCTCACTCTCCGGGCACGGCAGAATCGAGTGAAAGCGGCGGGGCTAACGAAGTTTCGTTTATCGCTGAATTTTGAACTGGTATTTTCGTGGTGTGCATGTGCAATTCTTTGAGCGCGGGCGGACGGGCGATGCATCTTGCATATTGTGTTTCTTGCGGAAGTAAGGACTAAAGCTAGAAACACATTTCGCTGGCGCAGCGCAGCGCAGCGCAGCGCAGCGCAGCGCGATCGCTTTCATACATTTAGTATGGCTAGAAACACATTTCCCTGGCGCAGCGCAGCGCAGCGCAGCGTTTCCGCCCGGCTCCGATTGCGCCAGACCCCCCACCACTTTCTAGCATTGTATCGTCAGATGGCTCGGTAGCGGACTGCGAAGCGGAGCTCTGCATTTTGCTTTTTACTACTTATGTTCTCCGATTTCTCCGTCAATAATGGGCCAATTTAAAAATATTTTTTTTGTTTAGAAGAGTCACCAATTTATTATCATGTAGGGTTGTTAATTATACTGTTAAAACAGTATTAAAGTGTTTTTAGTACACTTTACTTTTTAATTTTATAACAAAAATAATGTATAATTCTGATTTGAAAATAAATTACACTAAATACTTCTAAAATCGGTTCAGTATTTTTTGAGTTTATCTATTACAAACAAAGTGTTTTTATAGTATTAGTATAGATATAAATTGCATCTCGTATTCATTCATCATCATCTTATCATCGTAATCATCAACATATTTTTTTTTGGATTTAATATGTTCAAGTAAGAACAGAAATTGTTTTCAAAATTAGAAGAAAACATAATGCAGATGTTAGCTCGGCAACGACTCGATTGACACTGATCAAAAATTTCGTCTGGAAACGCTGCGCCACGCTAGTAAAGTGTGCACACCCGGGTCGACGCTGCGCTGCGCTGCGCTGCGCTGCGCTGCGCTGCGCTGCGCTGCGCCAGCGCAATGTGTTTCTAGCTTTAGCCCACTTATACCGCACCGCTCCGACCCAACCAATGTATCAGCAGTGAAATATGGACTTAATGTCGTGCTCTGTAGATGCACTTAAGCTTGCAGCAGGTTCGCTTACCGCGCGCTGTCTGCTATTGTATATTGTTATGCCCGGGCTTCACCTGCGTCTAATGCCATTAATTAGCGCGCTATTTGATATAATACGCAGGTGTAGCCGGGTTTTAGCGCACTAATTTGATACAATAAGCGCGCTAACACGCGCATGCCGTTATTAACGCCGTTAGGCGTCACGCAGGTGAAGCCCCGGCATTACTGTAAAGTGCATCTACAGTGAACGATATTAAGTCAATATTTGGCTGCTCATACTTTGGTTGGGTGGGAGCGGTGCGTTATAAGTGGACTATGACCTGTAAGCTACATATATTTCATATTTAACAATAGTTTTCAATCAGTTTTGAATACAACCATAGTCTGGAAGCAGGAATGCAGTTGCACCAGGAACGGCGGCTTGGTGCTGAGCGCGAGCACTCGCTTCTCCACCATGGTGCACTCCACGTCATCGTCCTGGATGATGATGTCCTTCTTCAGAATCTTTATGGCGTACAGCTCGTCAGTGCCTCGGCGCTCTGCTAACATCACCTAGAACCAACACCAGTAATTATTGACAAAGAAATCAGTAATTACTACAAGTTGTTAAGGAAAACTACGCTATTTATAGATAACTAGCGGATCCTCGCGGTTGCACCCGCGTGGTACCCGTTCCCGTGGGAATATCGGGTTAGTAAAATATGGCCTATGTTAGTCGGGTAGAATGTAGGTAGCTTTCTAATGGTCAAAGAACTTTCTAAATCGGTGAGTAGTTTCGGAGCCTATTCGATGCAAACAAACAAACAATCAAATCTTTCCTCTTTATAATATTAGTATAGAACTAATAGACTATCTAGGAATATTTAAAATATTGTAATAATAGGAAAAATAAAAGTAGCTTTCAGGCGGGATTCGAGCTCGCGCCTCCGGGGGAGCTGACCCGATGATGCTCTGACCAACTAAGCTACCGAAAGGCTTACACGACGCGTCGAATTTTGCCAGTGTTGCTTCATCAATAATGTGAGGAAATCCTCGCATCCGAAAGAAACATTTAAAAAATCATTAACAGAAAAATGGAAAATGAAGTATTTAGAAAAAATCGACCCGTCTCACAATCAATATCAATCGATGAAGATAAAACAGCTATTAAATTGTGATTTTAAACTATTTTTATGCTTTCACAATGCAATTCTGTAAGTATTGGAAAAATGTGAATGCATAAAAATAATTTAAAATCTCAATATTGTAATAAGTCAGTGTATTAATACGGGCGTGGCTTGTGATGAAGGATAAGCGTCCATTGTGTATATAAAAAAGGTTGAAACCAACCTTTCCAAAAGATCCTTTTCCAAGCACCATGATGAAGTTAAAGTCAGATGCTCTAATAACGTCAGCAGCAGCCATATTATGAGGAACCTCTCTATCTGGCGGAGGCGCGGCTCTCCGCGCCCCCACACTGGTAGCCCTCATCTGGTTCTTCAGCTGAGCAAGATCAGTCCCTTCCTCGGGCACTGGCACGTTGTAAAACTCGCCTTCTTCTTGGGTCAGCAGCTTGAACCAGCCCTCGGCAGGAGCCTTCATCAATTCCGAGATCCCGAATGATAAAGATCCCATGAAGTCGTTACGAGAAGTTCGGTCCCAATCCCATATCTGGAACATTAGAGCCAAACTTTTATAAAGCATTTAAATCTAAAGCTTTTAGGGTACTATATCTCCCTTATTCCAAAACGTGGACTAAAATAGTCCAGCACGCGTAGCATGACAAACCCGAGAAGAGTTTTGTCTACCTCGAAAGTCTATAATTGACAGCAGAACAATAGCTTTGTCTACGATGAAATGTCATTTTTGACGTTTCGATATAGACAAAACCTTTCTCGAGTTCGTCATGCTACCCGTGCTGGTTTAAAACTGGTGCTATCACTTTCATTTTCCAAATGAAAGACAGAATTAGCATCAGTTTTATACCGGTCTAACTTTTAGGTCCGTATTAGAACGACACTCAAGTGGAGGATTTCTTCTCATGTATAGTTAGCAAGGGATGAATGTATTCGTTGCATGTATTTGCATCCCTTTCTAACTATACTTAAGTCACTTGAGTGTTGTTCTATAATACCGACCTAGTCCACGTTTTGGAATAAGGGGGAAAGAGTTTAAAATCCAAGGTGATCAAAAATAATGAAACAGTCAACTAAGAGCCAACGCGCACTTGTGATTTTTAGTATATATATAGTTTAGTCGGAATCGTAAGACGATCGTGATAAACTGTCGGCCGATAGTTGGGCGATAGTTTAGTTGCGCGCGCTCACATAAGTAGTCCTTCATGCACATTACCGACCGGCCGATAGTTGTGCTGTGCGATAGTTTGATCGTACAACTATCGGCCGATACTGGATCGGTCGATTTTAATCGTCAGTGCATTTAACTCTATACTGAATCCGAGAACGATCAAACTATCGCCTGATTAAAAATCACAAGTGCGCGCTGGCTCTAAAGCTTACACGGGCAATTTTTGTGGCAATAATAATAATTGCTTGGCAACTGTTATGGATCAACCTGGAGCAATCTGGAGGCAACTTTCATGGTATTGTGTGACCATATCTTAGCAACAGGTTTCATTTTGACATGCATCGCCTTAAATAATTGCTTTACGTGGTCGTGACGTTACAGCTGACGGGTATTGACAGGAATTGCGCAATTTTAGTTCCCGTGTAAGCGCAGCTTTACATAGATTTAGGCAACTTCATATTATTATGGTTTGTAAACATTCATCATGGTTCAAATTAATTGTACCTATATAAACATTTACAATTTGACAACTTAGGTAAGTACATCTTTTAAAAATAAATGTAAGTAATAATTTCTGTTTTACTATTAATTGCAGTTTAATAAAGAACTTGCTCCTCATATGAAACAAAAGCAAAAGTAGATGATCATAAACAAATGCTAGCTTACTGTCGCACTCAGAGACGTCAATTAACTTTAATTGGCATTAAATTATCATTTCTACTTTATTCAATACTAGACATAAAAAGAGACAAATATAGATTTAATTCTCAATTAAAGTTAATTGACGTCTCTGAGTGCGGCAGTTAGAGTCTAACTAACCTCAATAAGGAGTCGTCTGTCCTTGTCCTCCGCCTTCAGATCGAAGCTGAGCGTCTCGTTCCACACGGGGTTGAGGGTGCTGCGGATGGTCTTCGTTTTTCTCTTGACGTTGTCGGCGTCCGGGATCAACTTCATCTTCACGTAGGGGTCGGAGAGACCGTTTGGGTCCATCGGGATTAGGTTGCGGCCTTGCTTTACTGGGAAACAAATGAAAATTTATATAATAACTAGCTGACCCAGCGCGACTTCGTTCCCGTGGCCCTACCCCCTACTCCACCCTACCCTACCCGTACTCTACCCCTACCCTACCCCTACGCTACCCCTACCCAACCCTACCCTACCCTACCCCTACGCTACCCCTACCCTACCCCTACGCTACCCCTACTCTACCCCTACCCAACCCTACCCTACCCCTACCCCTACGCTACCCCTACCCTACCCCTACGCTACCCCTACTCTACCCCTACCCAACCCTACCCCTACCCCTAACCCTACCCTAACCTACCCCTATATCCTTCCTTGGACTTCCACGAACATTTCAAGACCAAAATTAGCCAAATCGGTCCAGCCGTTCACGCGTGATGCCGTGACCAAGGGAAATAGGGATTCATTTTTATACAGGATAATTTTTTTATCAGTGCACAAATTTTTAGCATCGACTCAGAATCGATAAGTGAACAACTTTCTCCTAGAAACATGGGTCGAAATACGACAAAAATTTTTGGACTTCCCATACTAATTCGATCACGTGATCAGTCCGATTTGTATGAAAGGTCAAACAATTTTTGTCATATTTCGACATATGTTTCTAGGAGAAAGATGTTCACTTACCGACTCTCAGACGATCCTAAAAATTTGTGCACTGATAAAAAAATTATCCTGTATATATAGATAAATAAACATAGTATAAAATAAAATCGCTTTCTCTGTCCCTATGTCCCTTTGTATGCTTAAATCTTTGAAACTACGCAACGGATTTTGATGCGTTTTTTTTAATAGATAGAGTGATTCAAGAGGAAGGTTTATATGTACTTTTTATCCCGATATTCCCACGGGAACGGGAACCACGCGGGTGAAACCGCGGGCGGCCGCTAGTAATAAATAAATATTGGATACCATCACATACATTGTTCCAATACCTAAGTATAGTAGCTTAAGCACTAGTATTATGGAAATTGGATACAACGACGGGTATTACCACATACACCCAGACCCGAGGAAATATTGAAAATTTCGTTTTCAACATTTACCCGACCGGGGATCGAACCCGGAACCTCTAGAGATAGTGGCACCTTGAAACCGGTGCGTACACCACTCGGCCACGGAGGTCATCATATGATTAGGTACTAACGACGAATATTGGATTAAAATCATGTGTAAATGAACCTTGTTTGTTTGTGTTATCATATTTTGAAGAAAATACTTATTCATATTATTATCTACCAGCCTTCTGAACTACACGACGTTATCCCGCAGGAATGTGATATATTTCCGGGATAAAAAGTAGCCTTATGTCACTCTCCAGCACCCAAACTATCCCCATACAAAAAACCACGTCGATCCCTTGCTCCGTTTTGACGTGAAAGATGGATAAACAAACCAACCTTAACTTCGACGGTGAGCTTGTTCCCATGGCAGGAGACGATGAGCTGGATGCGATCGCGCCGCTCGGTGTGGTCGCAGCCGCAGAGGTTCGGCACCGACTCGTCGCATCCAAGGAGATTCAACCAAGGAAACTGAAGATAATAGTACTAACACTTTTTTGTAGACTGTAGCTGTCTTCCGTCTCACCTACACTTTGAAACAAAACGTATGGTCATATGAAACAACAGACAGCCACTACGTAGTTAAATGTCAAATTTGCTGGGTACACTTTTTTATTCAGGCTGAAAACTCCAGTTTCCTTGTAGAATCTCCTTGGTCGCACCGCTAGTGCACGTTACTGTCGCATGCTGTCATTATATGGATGATGATGATGATGACAGCTATTACCTTCGACGGTGAACTGGTTCCCATGGCAGGAGACGATGAGCTGGATGCGTCCGCGCCGCTCGGTGTGGTCGCACCCGCAGAGGTTCGGCACCGACTCCTCGTACCGCTAGTGCACGTTACTGTCGCATGCTGTCATTATATGGATGATGATGATGATGACAGCTGTTACCTTCGACGGTGAACTGGTTCCCATGGCAGGAGACGATGAGCTGGATGCGCCCGCGCCGCTCGGTGTGGTCGCACCCGCAGAGGTTCGGCACCGACTCGTCGTACCGCTAGTGCACGTTACTGTCGCATGCTGTCATTACATGGATGATGATGATGATGACAGCTGTTACCTTCGACGGTGAGCTTGTTCCCAAGGCAGGAGACGATGAGCTGGATGCGCCCGCGCCGCTCGGTGTGGTCGCACCCGCAGAGGTTCGGCACCGACTCCTCGCACCGTTTGTGCACGTTCATGTCGCATGCTGCCGTTGTACAAAATATTAGTACTCATTTTAATTTAATTGTACAATCACAATGCATGTAAGTATAATGTATTTCGGCAATTTCTTGACTTGAAAAAAGAAACAACGAAAAACTCTCGTTCGTTCTGATAATCGTATGTATACATTATATCATTCGCCAAAATATCTGTCAGTTTCAATACTTTAACTGGCAGCTTTGACAGCATTTTGACGGATATGTAGCATAGTTTAAATGACTAGCCTTCCCTCCGCGTCTTGCGTTATCTCTCGGGAATGTGATATATTTCCGGGATAAAATTAGCCGATGTCGCTCTCCAGTTCCCAAACTATCCCCATGCCACACGTCGATCAGTTTCTCCGTTTTGGCGTGAAAGACGGACAAACACACAAACAAACGGTTTATAATATTAGTATGGATTACCGTAACGAGAGTTGTTCGTGCTTCGGCTACTAGACTCCAACGCGTATCCAACGTGTATTTGATCAAGCTGGAGGTTAGGTTTCTAGTATAAAATTATCTTCTTTATAAACAGTGACAGGTTTGATTCAATATATTATCTGAATATCTGAAGCTCACCTTAAGAAAGAGCCTGCATTCAATTAAGGTTTTATAAAATAATATTTTAAATTTTCATAGTCATTTTCACTATTACTATTATGATAAACAACATTGTTACCATGTTTAAAATTTTGATTGCACAGTTGATGGCACAGTTGCACTCCGGACGCATTACGGAGTTACTCCGTAACAAAAACGTGGTAAAAATCCCGTTTTTCATAATAGTTGTTACAAGTCATAATGACATCGATAAAATTTAAGGAAGCAAAAGTATTGATAATAGAGAACTTGTGGTATTGGAAGAGAAAAGCGTAATCGCAATTGATAACATTTTAAACAAAATATGCGCAATGTATTTGCGAATAATAATAAACATGGTTATCAAAAGAAACGTGTAAGATTCAAATATCTTTAGACTAAAA
This sequence comes from Crambus lathoniellus, assembly GCA_949710035.1. Classification (NCBI taxonomy): domain Eukaryota; kingdom Metazoa; phylum Arthropoda; class Insecta; order Lepidoptera; family Crambidae; genus Crambus; species Crambus lathoniellus. Next base: position 27,346,448 of record OX453303.1, read on the forward strand.
TACATCAAACATCTAAGAGAAAAAAAAATCTTTCAGTTCTCCACTATCAATGCAGTTTAAATTTCTTCCTTCTGAATTAAAGAATTAAGTTTCAAATAGGATGGTGAAACATTTCTCACAAGCTCACGTATAAAAAGAATTAGTGGCAGGAAACGTTGAATGAACAAAAAGAAGAGCAAATTGGGTCACAGCAGTGGTTGCAGTTTTTACTTGTTGCTGGCAAAGGGTATATTTAAACGTAGCGGCAGTATTTTTTATATAAAGAGAGAGGAAAAAGCTTTTTGCATCTATAAAAACAGAATGCTAGTCTAACGAACTATACCTACGCGTTTGCAGAAAAAACAGACACTTCTTTTTCATACAAACATGTGAGAAGTGAGAAGGTTCACTTCACAGTCTCTATGCAGACTATCATGTATCTCTACTCTATCATTATAATGCTAAATGCTAAATGATTCTTCTTTGGACTAAAAACTCAAATAAGAACAAACACTTTCCTCTTCACAGCGGAAAAACATTAAACACATTCCATACATTGCTATGCTATAAGAAACTCCACTAATGTTTTACATTTTTGAAGTTTGTGAATGTGAAAAGATTTTTAAAATTGTTTCAAATGATTATAGGAAAAACAAACATCAGAAATACTCGTAGAAATATACTGAAGTTTAATTGCAATGAGGATGAAGTTTGTATGAAAATAACACAAGTGCCCGTTTTTTTTGCAATGGGGTTTAGTTTGAATGAAAAGCTTTAAAGTTGAATCTTATTTGTTTAGTAGATAATCCCTAGTACCTAATATCACGTAAAATACGTTTTAGATAATAAGCTTAACATAAGTGAGGACTTTATACAACAACGTGCTATTGTTAAAGGTTTTTCCGGCTACGTGGAAAATTGATCAATACGAGGAACAACGATTAAAAAGCTTGAATATTTTAATTGCGGTACGACCGATAAATGCCATTAAAACGCCGTAATGCGACCGTTTTGCTGATTCTACAATTACAGGATTAAGTGTTTAATTAATAATTTGTATTCATTCAGGCAAGCCTTTTAATAAAATATTGAAGCCACTCTGCAGTCTGTAAGCGTCGTTCGGAGCTAATTAACAAGAATTACTTACTGTTTTTTTTTGTTAAACAGTAAGCTGGAAACTTATCAGAAGGGGTTATGTAAACTATATCTATAATATTTATATATTTTTGTCGTTTTGCTAAGGTTTTTGTGGCATGCTCAAATTATCGCGATATTGATAATATTTCCTCTATGGAACAATAATCGTTAATAGTATTTAACAATATGTATACATAATATGGAGGCAAATCCGATAATTATTTAAAATTTAATTTCGGATATTAACCAGACAGTTAATTGATGATATATTTCAATTATTTATTAAAATGTATCTATATCGCGTTTAACAGAAGAATATGAACCACCCATGTGTAAGCAAAACAACATACTGTATTGTATTTAAGAGAAATGAAATGAATATAATTTTGTATCCAAGATAAAACGAGGGTTTTTAATTGGGATGTGTCCCATTTAAAGCCGCAACATCGATAAAGCGATGTTTAACGATCCTCTGTCAACCACTGCCGTGCTCCATTTACCGGCACGGGAAAACAATGGACAACTACCAACAAACTCATGCTAGCAACATCACAACTTTGAGCAAAGCAGAAACTAAGAGTTAGTAACTTAAACAAGTTAAATACAGCTCGCGGATAAGGCTAAAACATTAAGACGGTAAGTGCACAAATATAATAAAAACAACATAAAACAAACAGAAAAAGATTCAATACATATCAGTGTGGACTCTCAACAGTGAGTTTCATTCTCGTGCGATAATGAATCCATTTAATTAAGGATTGTCCTAGGGCATATTAAATTTATGACACATAGATTAAGTGCAATCTATGTTTACCAATCTATATCTTGTTTTGCAGACATACACCATAATCATCTTTACTACCTTTACCACTTGTGATATAAACACAGTCAGTGTAATTCAGGCACGTACAGTCCATTTCGCTAAAGGGTTTACCGGGAGCTAATTTCCACGGTATATCACAATATCATTCTAAGTTTATACCTCGACATCTAAGTCCTTGGTGTGCTAGCCCATGTAGCAAGGTGCCACAATGGTCGCAAAACGTTGGAGCTAGGAACGTCCACGTGTTCCATTTGTGTGGAGCGTAGGCGGCCTTATTAACAATAAATCAAATTTTAATATAACAAATGGTGTATGCCACGTCAAACTCTTCGTAACGGAAGCTAACGTTAACTTCCGAGGAAGGAAGGAAAAGACACGCGTCCACATAAAGTGCCATTAAATCAAGAAGAGACAAAAAAAGCATTAGCACAACCACCACCAGCAGTTCTGTAGATAGAAGAGCTAAAAAGAGAACACAAAAAGCGCTTTTAGAAATTCAAGCGAAGTACAAGCTTAAGTATGAGTACGGAGTTTCGGCAAACTCCCGTCCGGTGCGCCTGCAGCGTTGTACCTTGACACTTGAGACCCTGGTGGATGAGCCCGTACAGCAGCGACCCGCAGTGGTCGCAGAATGTCGGAGACGCGTATGTGTGTGCGCGGAAGTTGTGCCGAGTGCGTGTATCCTGTTGGTAATTTATTCATAGATGACATATTGATAAGCTCCGGAACTATCGCAATGCTTTTATTATTTACATTGGAACTTTAAATCCCTGTAAACTTTTAGGTAAAGGGATCAAAGTAAAAGCTTTGATTGTCTTGTCACCACGAATGTTCGTTTGCTCAAAAAGCTCAAAAAACTTAACTGGATGTTTCTTTATCGCAAGGTGTATCTATGCTTCTTGACGCAAACCCATCTTGTGAAACAATTCTTTGGCATTTTGTAGAGTTGAAAGGTCATCCTTTGTTCTCCCACTTACTCCTACGCATAACATTTCCGTTTGGTGAACATTTCGCATAAATTAGGGTAAGTGGAAATTCGTAGTAATTAACTTTGGTTCATAGAAATGAAAGGACTCAAAATAAATTTCGATAAATATTTTATTTGAAAATTTCATTAAACACTTAGGTACAAACACTTCGAATCGAACTCTTATTGTATAGGAATGTATGTAAGAAACCTTACCCATTTCTTATTTTCCAAGTTACATCTTTTATGATGAATCCGAAAAGAGCCTTGATCTTTGAGGGAACGTTATAATGGCTAGTGGGCGAACAACTTGGGCGTCGCATTTTATGCCATTTGCAAATGACTGCCAATTTTATATCTCCGACCACATGTGTCCTAAATATGCCTTTTCAAAAAGGCAGACGGTAGTACAGAAATAAATAACAATAGATGAGAGTTCCTAGATTTATAACTTCCTCGTTCACTTTAGCGTAATTTTTCAAATTATACAGGTAGTGGTCTCATATTGTCGGCAGTACCTAAGTTCCAAAGGAATATAATAATTTTTTTAGTCTTTGTCCTCTTTCAGTTTTTTCTTGAAACCAGTGTCCAGTTGAATTTGGATTAAAGAATGTAGGTATATTTTTATTGGTTAAATTGTATAATCTCGTAATCATTTCAAACGAAGATATAGCAGCCATTCTCCAGGTTTTATTGCTGAGCTGCAAGAGGTGCTGAAAATAAAGGTAAAAGAATTAGAAATAGGTACCTATTATTATCAGGTTTTGTGTAACATGTTATGTGCTATGCACATATCTCCCATATATTGATCATTGATCAGAATAATATCTGATAAAATACCTGTTAAAATTTAAACTTACAAAACTGTTTCAAGAGTAGAATAAAGTACGTAGTCGAAATTTTGTCAATTTATAAATGCAAAGACGCTTAGATTAATAACTCTTCGCTAAGCAAAGCAGATTTGTGGAGATCCTTGGGGGAGGCCTATGCACAGCAGTGGGCGTCGTACGGCTGAAGTGATGATGATGATGAAGCAAAGCAGCTACAAACAAATATCTGGATCTGCGTGACGCCATACTTATTTGTAGAAGACAAATTGTGTCAAACAAAAGGAGTTTAATCCAATTTTAATAAAATCGACCACAACAAATTACTATTGTTTTGTAATTGCTTGCTTCCTCGACAAGTAATTAAAGCCATTAACAATCCAAAGCCTTACTTGTATAAAGATAAAGTTGATTTTGCAGCGATATCGTGTGCCTTGTATTTGGTATCCGATATTTTAATTGAGTTCAGCTTTACAACAAACTTTTTGGCTACAGCGGATTATCGGGAGGAATTATTTGTCTGACGTAGTATTAAGTTTTGTAGTTAATTGCTGTTAATCAATTAATTTTAAATAAATATATATAATCATTTGGTTATTATTTGTCTTGTTGTTGAAGATTTATACTTTTTTGTACCTAATTAAAACTTAGATAAAAAAATATACAGCTAGCAATTTTACGACACTAGTAGAGTATGTAGTATGGAAAAAGAGTTTTTTTTTAGCATGGGTTCCTGAAAACCTTAAATAACACAATACTGCTCAATAATACTACCAACTGCATTTAACTAATAAGTATAAAAATAATCATTTTTTCGGTAGTACTGAATGGCATAGAATACAAATTTATTACCTACTTCTACGTAGCTATTGTCAGCCGCTGCGCTTCCGTAGCTTCGCACCGTAGTTACTACGGCGCCGACCCGACGGCATCGGCACCTAGCTACGACATTTTTGTTGTGTTGTAGTTACTACGGCTCCGACGGCATCGGCACCTTGCTACGACATTTTTGTTGTGTTGTAGTTACTACGGCGCCGACGGCATCGGCACCTTGCTACGACATTTTTGTTGTGTTGTAGTTACTACGGCGCCAACGGCATCGGCACCTTGCTACGACATTTTTGTTGTGTCGTAGTTACTACGGCTCCGACGGCATCGGCACCTTGCTACGACATTTTTGTTGTGTTGTAGTTACTACGGCGCCGACGGCATCGGCACCTTGCTACGACATTTTTGTTGTGTCGTAGTTACTACGGCTCCGACGGCATCGGCACCTTGCTACGACATTTTTGTTGTGTCGTAGTTACTACGGCTCCGACGGCATCGGCACCTTGCTACGACATTTTTGTTGTGTTGTAGTTACTACGGCGCCGACGGCATCGGCACCTTGCTACGACATTTTTGTTGTGTCGTAGTTACTACGGCTCCGACGGCATCGGCACCTTGCTACGACATTTTTGTTGTGTTGTAGCAGCCTTTTTTTTAGTGAGGGCAAATACAGTCTTTTCGTATATCACTAACGGCATGTTAGACAAGGCCTGTCTCTCGCCGCGCCCAGCCCTCCCACCAAGCCTAATAGGCTTCGCGTTAGGGCTGGGTGGTTCTAACCCCTGCCCCGCCCCCTGACGAGCTCGAAAGCTCGACAGGAGGCGGGGCAGGAGGAGAGAGCTTCCTCTCAATCTCCCCATAAGGTTACCCACTCCGGGTGGGCTGACCAGATTGGGTGGTTGAGAGCAAGCACCACTACCAACTAAACCCCTCACTTGTCAGTTTTAAGCACAATAACTCCATTGTAATACTCTTCCATAAGACCTGCGCAAACTGTGGACTGTTGTCCGTGGATAAAAGCAAATGGCGCGCTTACACGAGTAACCTTACTTCCTGGGCAAGCATGCAACATCTTAGACCACATCCTGTTAATAAACAAGATGGTGGTCAAATGCCTGCCCAGTTTTATATATATAAAAAAAAATAGTTTGTATATTTTTAATGAATAAACTCAAAAACTACTGAAACGATTTTAAAAATTCTTTCATCAATAGAAAGCTATATTATTCCCGAGTGACATGACATGAGCTATATTTTATCCCGATATTCCCACGGGAACGTGAACTGCGCGGGTAGAATCGCGGGGAGCCACTAGTTTTGTATATTTCTATAACAATACCAACAAAGCCGATGCTTGTGTGCTTAAACGCATTGATCTTTAGAATAACCATTTAGAAAAGGATGTATTTTTATATAGGTATATATGTCACCATACCGACCGATCGTTGTGGAGATCCTTGGGGGAGGCCTATGCCCAGCAGTGGGCGTCGTTCGGCTGACATGATGATATAGGTCACCGTAACATTGTGAAACCCGTTAGTTCATAATCTACCTCGCGAGATTATCAACTTTCGATAAATGATGAACAGTACGTACGAGACAGTATGCACACGGCTGCGAGCTCACGAGTTTGCCTCAGAAAAGTGCTGTACCCTACGGATCTCCTGTACTCCTTTACTCTCTGTAATCTCCTGTACTCTCCATACAACCCATGGATTGTTTCACAAAAAATAACCTCGAAATTTCTAGCCTATCACTTCACTTTTCATTCACTTCGATCAACAATAACACCTAGGTCTACAGGACTTCCGAGGCTCGCAGCCGTGATATGCACGCACACGGCTATCTCGTACTGTTCATAATTTATCAAAAGTTGATAATCTCGCGAGGTAAATTATAAACTGACGGGATTCACAATCTTACGGTGACATATATATCTTGAAATTTGGGCATTACTTTTTTTATAGGTATCTGAAAAATGTCAACGCGCACGAAACCTTGGGCAGGCGTTTCTCACAAAACTTTTCTAACCCAACGTACCGTGAAATCGATTAGAAATATTTTCTTTGAATGTTTTCACAGCGGATTGGGTTTATTCATTACAAGTATCGGTAACTGAAAAATAATAATGCGGAGCCGAAATCCTATTGATATCCCGGATTTCGGTGGCCTATTGAACGATCCTTTATAAGCACACCCTGCACACCCCACCGACTTAAGCGCGGGCCACACCGCCAGCTAGCGAGGCGGGCGGGCGAGCGAGCCGAGCGAGCCTTGTTTTACCTATTTTCATTCTTTGGTTCTTTTTCTCACAACGGGTTAGCTAGCACTTAGCCATCATAAGACCTTTTTTATTTTTGAAGTGAAAACTTCTTTAGCGGCGCTGTGCATTTTTTGTGATGCGTAAAAACTTGTAAACTCGCGTCAGGATCACGTGACCGTAAGACGTCTGATCGAAAAACTGTTACAATGTCATTAGAATACGAAGACAAATTTCACCAACTTTCCCAAAATGTTGTGATGGCTCTGGCACCTCGGTTAGAAAACAGGCGGCGCGCGGCGGCAGAACAGAAGACCCTTCGGTTCAAATCCAGTCCGTATTATTTTATTGTTTTTGTCCAAATTACCTTTTTTTTGTGAAAAGTCTAGAGAGCCCTTTATCAACGCATCTAATTCATCTCTAAGTATATTTTCTAAAAATCAACGGGTTAAAAAATTTAATAATATCAAAAATGCACAACGTTAATATTCAAGTTTTCACTTCTGCCGGCACTCCCGGAGTGCAACTCACTGTTTTTTTTTAATTGAGGGGAATGCGCATACCCCGTCCACGTGCGGTGTGTGGGTGGACGGTGGTTATGTGGGACTCGCCTAAGGCCGTTGTTGACAAAACAAAACATTGTTGTTATGGCGTCAGATTTAGATAAGATGATAGTAGCTAGCTAGGCGGACTAAGAACAAATCCTACCACAAACCTAACTCAATACAATAATGTAGCCCCATTGTTAATCGAACCCGGGACCTCTGAGTCTGATACCGGTGGTGTGTGCCACTAGACCACAGAAGGGGTTCACACCACAAGCGAGCTTGCCTCTCGCGCCAGCTCACCTCGCTTCGCCCGCGCGCGCCTCGCCTCGTGTGGCCCGCGCCTTATTGTTGCCTTCGGGATACCTTTTTAATCAAACGAGTTACATTTAACAGAGATTCTCGATATTTCGAGGTTGAACTACCTGAATAAGAAGATATGATGATAAGAAATTTTGATACGGGTTCCTAATCCTAATATATGATAGGTTTTCGTGGATTAAAAATGTCATGAGTAATTTACTTATATGTGTGAAAATTAATCCTCTTTTTCGCTTTATATAAGTCTCACTCATAAAAGACATACGCTTTATCGCCAAAATGAGCCTCGCAGGTGGTAAATGAAAGAAAAATGAGTATTTGTATGGGGAACACATGTTTTTTTTAAATATAAAATTTGTTAACACCTTTTCAAAACAAAACTATCAACCTTTTAAATCAGTTTCCTACAGCTTCCTAAAACAAAGTTATAGCGACTAGTAAATCAAACGAAACTTTTAACGTAATCTTTTTGTACTTCACAGTCTTTGCATGACTCGACATTTTTTCATATGTTGCAACTAATTATGTAATTTAATTACCATTATATTTAATCAATTCACGCCGGCAAACTCTAGCAGACGTGAGTCATACATTAATTTATCCAAAGTGCATAATAAATACATACTGGAAAATACGAAGACTAATTACATTGAAGTGGCTCTCGCAGGGTTGGCAGTTGGAATTGAAATATAAACTTTCGGGATTTTTGTCACAATCAAAATAAGTTATTATTAAAAAAATCATTTTTATGACAAGCTGTTTTGCTGACTGTACTTTTATATTGTATTGTCATCTAAACCAAACCTGTATACAAAATGTCAGCTCCATTGGACACTGGGAAGTGCGTCAAATTAAGCTAGCAAGATTTGTCCCCCACTAACTAACTAAAATGGCAAGTTAAATAAAATCTTGTAAAAAGTAATAGGTACCTAGACAAAGCGTTCCTTTAAGCTTGAGGTTCTGTCAACAAAAACTACTAATCTCGGTAGAGAAATTGAGAGACGTTCAAGAGAATTCGTAGTAGATAGACGCCTTTATAGCCCGTAGTCCACCCGCGTTGCATAAAGATTCGTAGACAAAAAGGCGATATATTTTTAATTTTTTTTACGGTTGAATTGAGCTATACAGGAACATGTCGAGGACAGGTCGAATTTTTTCAGTAGGTATTATCCAAAATTCGAATTCTAGTTCTAGTTCGACTAGCTGGCGCACCACGAGGAAATTGGTCGTCCCTCATCTGACTGTCAAACTGTCAACGTGATTACATCCCTTTCACATAACAGTAAGATAAGCAAGACAGCAACACGCGTTGTTTGTCGCGAATGAGAGACTACAAATTGGGGTACTTGGGGACTAGTAAGTTTTTTAGGATTATTAGATTATTACTCATATAGGACTAGCATTGTGAATGCAAAATTTAAAAATCATAAACAGACTAGTACTGTCAACAGCTTTTTTTATTAATCTGAGCCAAACAAAATTATCATTTCTATGATGAAGATAACTTTTTAAATAATGTACATTTTAACAGGTGTCGCCAACCCTGCTGCCAGGTTGTGGCTCATGTCACCGCTGCACGCGATGCTACCAGGCACTGCTCGACAGACAATTACTTTATACTGTACGTATGTACTTTAATTTTATTTGGGTTCAACACGTACCAGAGGCGACATATTTTCCAGTATTTTCTCTATTAGACAGAAGAAATTTTGTCGGCGCTTAATATTTTTATATGTCCGTAGGTATTAAGGATAACCATCGGATTATTTTAGAGGATGCATGCATTTTTTTAAAACGTCATGCAATTTATTTTTTTACAAAAAAAATTGTAAAAAATAAATTTGAAATAAGATAAGTGGGAAAACCATTTTTGTTTATTTCGCTACTATATAGTGGCTCCCCGCGATTTTAACCCGCGTGGATCCCGTTCCCGTTGGACTATCGTCGGTATAAAATATAGCCTAAGTCGTTTGGGAATAATGTAACTTTATACTAGTTAAAGATTTTATAAAAAATCGATTCAATAGTTTTTGACAAGAAACAATCAAATCTTTATTCTTTATAATATTAGTACTTATAGATAATTCAAAAGTTATTATCAATTTAAAAATAATTTATTTAAGTATTTGATTGAATCCGGCGTCACCTGGCTTACTTCCGCAATAAAACACAACACATGAAAGATGCACCGCCCGCCCGCAAAAAAATGCACATGCACTCCACGAAAATACCAGTGCACAATACCTGCATTTAACAAGACACACCTTGCACCGTCACCAATTAGACTGCTCTACACGTTTTTCGTCCCAAGCCGGAGCATCATCAGGAGTTCTAACTCCTACGATCTAGTAGTCTAATTGGTGAAGGTGCAAGGTGCGTTGCTGTCTTGCTAAATGTACCTATATATTGTGCACTGGTATTTTCGTGGTGTGCGTGTGCAATTTCTTGCGTGTTGCATGGTGTGTTTTTTGCGGAAATAAGTTACATATTTTTCTTTTTTCACAATAACTATTATTTAACCCAGTAAATACAGAAAACATGCCGAAACCGAAAACCCAAACCGAAGAAACCTGACAGCATGTGACGTAGGTAACTACAAATGATAATTTCTTTCTAGTCTTCGTAGCACACCTGCTGATACAGTGTGGCACTGAGCTACTTGCACGCTACGTGTAGTGTATTATGACATCACAATCAAAAATTTGTGATGGTGATGGTGACTAATCACTTCACGTGTTCTTATTTTAAATTTCATCAATAATTAAATATTTCTTATTAATTTACATAAATGTTTTAAGCATTTTTCTCAAATAATTTATGATAAAGAATGTTTATTTTCTCATTTAAGTTAATCTATCGATTGAAGCATAACTAGCTAACCCAGTGTATATAGGCTGTTTGACCCGGTCGTGGTTACGGAAGCCAATTTTGGGGAAATTGGGGAATACCGCCAATGCAAACACCATTACTTGTTTTTTTTTTGTTACGCCTCCCTTTATTGAGGAAATTGTGTATTTAACGGGGAGTGGAGGTTGCTTGATAGGGTTGAATTGAAAGAATTAGGGTTGATTGTGGCTTTCGCTTTTTTTTCATTGGCGTATATTGTATGTTTAACTTATAATGTATCCCACAGAACTAATCTTTACATAAATGTTTTAAATTATTGCATCGTTCGTGCACTGCGTCCGATCCGTATCCGAGTACGCAATTGGGTATTTGACTGAAATTTTTTTATTGAGTGAAAATGTTTATTGAACTAGTAGCAACACAACATAGGTATTTATTTTCAAATATCTTGCATATTTTCAGCGATATAGAGCATCAAACTTTCTAATTAGACAAGGAGAGCGCTATAGAAATGTGACGTCACATTTCTATAGCGCCATACTCTCGCTATAGAAAATTTCGTTATAGAAATAGATAGCTAGAGTCACAATTAAAAGCTCATAATTCGCTTGTTATAATACAGATGGAATTTCTTTTTTCACATATGTTATTAAATAATGTTATTATTCTGAATGTCATAATTAAATATCTACATTTCCACAACAGTCATATACCCAATTATATCCGGGACGCAAACTCAAAATCTGAAAGTGAAAGTGAAAACTGAAACGCAAATCGGTAGTCCCATCCCATTCACTTGATTCAGTCAGGTCTGGTGAGCGAGAGAGACGGATGTAACGATATTTCGGGTTTTGGGTTTCAGAGTAGGCACTCGGAGTATTCTCGGCTCCTGGTTCTTGCTCGCTGAGTATTCTGAATTATTTATTGAAATATTATGTCAACTTAATAATTCTACTATCACCATGAGGTACATACAATAAAATAAGTGTATTACAATTTAAATTGTAGGCACTTACCTTCTTTAACACGAGTGGAAATAGTTGATCCTATTATTGGAAGTCGTAACGTGAAATAAAATAATATTCGTGAACGAGGCCAAAAATAAAGCATTTTAAGATTTGCTAGCAACTTAATATTTTATGTTATAAGAACTAATATATTTGAAAGTATAAAACTTATTAGGTACTTACTGCATTTTCATTACAAAACTGTCGCCTTTGCACAGAAATAAGCGAGCTGTAAATAATCCTTCTTCGCTCTTTGCATGCGAACAATTTATTACAAAACGCATCTTCCTGGCTCTTGGTAGGTACCGTAATTCAGTCTGAGGATAGTGGGGAAATAGCGAGCAGTTCTATGTTAAATTCCAGTGCAATTTAAACTTTATCTTCATTAAATACGTTTGTAACTCTCAGAGCGAGAACTAGAGCGCTTTCTACGCTCGCCATTGCATTTTCATTTTGAATTGAATCGGTGTACAGCGCAGATAACCTAATCCTAGTCATTCACATAGACAGAATTAAGGCATTCATTTTAACGATGTCTTTGTGAATGTTTTTCAGACATTAAAATGTTCAATGGAACATCTTTTAATTTCCTTCATCTTTGTATAAGGAATTAAAATATCCGTAGATACCACACATGAAATCTTACCGAACTTCTCGACTTTCATTGTGCTGATTTAACTGAGAAAAGTCATTCAAAATCAAAAATAGGTAAGTATAGTTTTTTTAACGCATGGTTTGTTAGGGCAAGTCTGACTTGGCCGTGGCAAAGTCCCTTTTAAGGGCCCAACGCAAACGAAGTAATTACTGAGGGCCTAGACAAATGGCTTTCTAATATCGATATCGCCAGTAGAATAGAAAGCCAAATGTATGGGATTGACATAAGCGATTGAAATGTCACGTGACCGCTAATGTCAAGTCAATCCCATACATTTTCTTTCTATTCTACGGGCGATATAGTTAATAGAAAGCCACTTGTCTAAAGACCCTGAGCGTTATCGGAATGCATCCAAAGAAATTGCTTTATCACCCTTGGTTTTAAAATTCTTTTTATGCTGTAGATCGATAAGGTCCGATTTCCTTTGAAAGTTTAAAGTGGCAATTTCTATTAATGTCTTTGTCACATAGTGCATGACGTTATTGAAAAGTCATTCAGATCTGAATTTTAGCGAAATTTTAACCCCCTTCCTAATAAACGTGGTGTAAAGTTACACCTGGGGCCCATTTCTCAAAAGCTTGTAACTTGTAATACAAGCGGAAGTCACTTTTTGACAGCTTTTGTTAGAAAAGGACTTCCACTTGTATAACAAGCTACAAGCTTTTGAGAAACGGGCCCCAGGTGTGAATCTGATGTCGTTTCTGTCATTATTTTAGACAGCATAACATAAGTGACAACAACAGATTTACACCTGGTGTAACTTTACACCACGTTTATTAGTATAGTAAGGGGGTAATGTATAGGAATTGTCAACGAAACATGATAAAGCACTTTCCTGTTCGACTTTACAATAGCGTACAATAAACTTACCTGTATGATCATTTCGCCCTCAGTATTGAAGTGAAGTGAGATGCGTCACATAGTGCATGACGTTATTGAAATGTCATTCACATCTGAATTTTAGCGAAATTTTAACCCCCTTACTAATAATAATAATAAATAATATACTGCATTTTTGTATTTTTAAATGTTATATTTTTTAGTGTTATACATTGTAAAAATTTAATGTTTAGAAATATAATTTTGTAAGTATTTAAAATGTAATAAAGGGAATAATAATAATAATAATAAATCATTTATTTCAGGCGACTTATGGCCCATACAATAAATACCTTACAGACTAACATACATATATTTATATAAGACAATTTTATTATAAAACTTTAATTTACTTTCGGCGTCGTATCGGTGGCCGTGGCAGTAGGCAACGTCCCACGGAAGCGCCGGTACACCACGCCCTGCGGCCAGAAATCCTCCTTCATGAAAGTATCCAACCTTGCTGTCGGGACGCGCACCACAAACGACTTGAAGTTTGTATTGTGGCGCGATTCCAAAGGTTGGACTCTCAAGCAGAAGTTGGCCTTCTTCTTGATGTACTCTGACACGTTCTCCACGGTGACGGTGTGGTGCAGACGGGACAGGTATACCGCCGTAGTCGGTATGGCAGCTCGCAGCAGGAAGTTGGGCCCTGTCGGTGCGGTACCATAGTGGTTCTTCGTCGTCATGCGCTGACGATGTCGCCTTTTGTTCCGAACCTCCATAAAACCTTGGTCATCTTGGCCCGGTGAGGTAACAATCGGCGCAGGTGCTCTTCGGTCTGGCAGGTCTGGCTTCTGCGACCGCGAAGTTGTTTTGGCGGCAGCAACAGCAGCATAGTCAAGTTGACTGTGCGCGGGCGCAAGCGGCGCCGCTGCGGTAGGAGGCGGCGGCGGCGGGGCGCGGGCTGGAGGCGAGCTGCTCACGGGGTCGGCGCTCTCGGCCAGCGGCGGCGGCGCTCGGGTTCTGTCGGGTCGTGGCGGTGTCGGCGACGAAACTGCTGACTTGCAACTCGACGTCGTCGACGTATCTAGGCATGCCCCGCGTCGCATGTTTACATTAGAGCCTGCGATCGGTGACCTACTTACTGCAATCGATTCACGTAAATCGTAAACTTCTTTACGCAATTCGCTTACAGTATTTTCGGATGTTTGAAATTTGATCATTATATCAGCCAGACTCTTCTTCAAGGAAACAATATCCTTCAAAAGGCTGGTTACATCGACGTGATCAAAGGTGACGGGAGGCAGCTTGTTGAGATCCCTCGCCACGAAAGTGGGCACGTCATCTGGATCGGTTTCCTTGAACAGGGTGATGATTTCCTGCAGGCTCTTCTGCGTCCCATCACGCCTTCGGGACACCATCTGGTCAATCTTGCCGAGAGACTCGTAAAGCAGCTTCTTCGCTGTGGCCACATCATCCTCACTGAAGTTAGACTTACAGATTTGGAGCGCGCTCACCTCATCCATGACGTCCAGCTTTTGTTGTAGGAACGCCAGGAGTTCGTTAGCCACAAGTTTATCGCTCATGGCTCTATGCGTAACGCGGCACTTGGCCGCGTTTCACAATATTCACAGAAAATTTTAGCACGCGTCTGCACCGATCCGCATCGCAGACACGACTCGAATAAACGTGGCGTAAAGTTAAACCTGGTGTAAATCTATTGTCGTCTCTGTCATAATTTACAGACAACATAACATAATGTTTAGATTAATTTATGACGAGTCCCCGATATTTCTTTTTTTTTACAATATTTTTTTTTACGATATTTTTTTTACAATAGTTAAGTAAAGTGAAATTGACCATGGAAGTTTAAAATCTTATAACATAACATAAGTGATAATAAACAACAGATTTACACCTGGTGTAACTTTTATTAGTAAGGGGGTAAATGTATCTATAGGAATTGTCAACGAAACTGATAAAGCACTTTCCTGTTCGACTTTACAATAGCCTACAATAAACTTATCTGCATGATCATTTCGCCCTCAGTATTAAGCTGACATGCAAATCCCGCATAAACTCATAGTTACAATACTTTATCACGATTGTACTCCTTATAGCCAATGTGTTAAGGTTTAAAATGGAACTCACGTCTGAATCTGCGCCTTTGTCTGCGCCTGGGCAGGTGAACGTGACGTACTCGTGACATCGCTTGTGGACCACGAAACTGCATACTGCAATTAAAATGCATGACATTTACATAAGCCCAGCAGTAGAGACATTAAAATAAATAATAAATAAATAAATATTTTCTTACAATCACACCAATTTTCTAAGCCCGTAGTTAATTTCGTAAGAAACTGTGTCTACGTGAACTTGATAACGGATAAATATTTACTTATATACTTTTTGTTTGTAAATACATACTTAATTTAATATACATAGAAAACACCCATACCAAGACAAATAGACATGTTCATGCACACAAATTTTAGTCTTGTTCGGGAATCGAACCCGAGACCTCTGGCGCAGAAGGCAGGTAGTTTACCCCTGCGCCAAATCGGTCGTGCGGATTAAAATGGCTGATGGTTACATATTTTTTTAACATGGCCTATGGCCGGCTGTGCCCACAGATATAGAATTACATAGATAGCGCATTTTTTTTGCATTCACAATACAATTTTTATTATTGAAAATGAAATATCAGAAAGAATCAACCCGTCTCACAACTAGCTCCGATGGGACTCGACTCGAACCCACAACCTTTCATTGTTCAGCTTTCAATGCTTCTAACGACTGAGCGATTCCGTAGCTCCGTAGCCGTTTTTAGGGTTCCGTAGCCAAATGGCAAAAAACGGAACCCTTATAGATTCGTCATGTCTGTCTGTCTGTCTGTCTGTCTGTCCGTCCGTCCGTATGTCACAGCCACTTTATTCGAAAACTATAACGACTACAGACTTGAAACTGGTAGGTAGGTATATTCTGTGAACCGCTTTAGGATTTTTATAGAAAAAAAAAATTAAGGGTGCTCCCCATACATAGAACTGAAACTGAAAAAATATTAACTAAATTCATAATACATATTAGGTTTCTATTATAATTTTTAACAAAGTCAATATTTTAAAAGATATACACTTCCAAAGTGGTAAAATGTGTGCTCCCCCCCCCCCCCCTCTAACTTTTAAAATAAGAAAGTGAAAAATCTAGAAAAAATATATGTTGTAGATCTTAATAAAAACTTTCAGCGAAAAGAAGTTTGAACGAGATATAGTATGTACTTTTTGAGATATAACACATTGAAAAATGGAAAATGAAGTATTTTAGAAAAAATCGACCCGTCTCACAACTAGCTCCGATGGGACTCGAACCCACGACCTTTCGCTTAATTCGAGTCCCATCGGAGCTAGTTGTGAGACGGGTCGATTTTTTCTAAAATACTTCATTTTCCATTTTTCAGTAATAAAAATTGCATTGTGAATGCAAAAAACTAAAAATTAAAATATAACACATTTTCTAAAACCGCAAATGTAACTTGGTCATTCATACAAATTCTATGAAAAACAAAGTTATTTTTTGCTGACGAAAAATTATAGTAGAATTTTGGCTAGGTTTAAGCAATAGGTACGTTAAGTGGATACGGAACCCTACATGGGCGAGTCCAACTCGCACTTGGCCGATTTTTCTAATACTTCATTTTCATTATCTTGGGTAACGCAAGTATTACGATTTGTATTGAAATCGGCACAGCCGAAATTTAGTGACGGGAAATCCAAAGTGAATCCATTTTGGGCTATTGCAGTTAATTATCACGCAACGAGGCATTTTTGTATCAGTGATGAAAGTCGCCCTTTGTTGCAAAATGATTAATATTTATTTACCTTATTATTATCATAATACTCTTAATGTTAACAAGTTCAAATTGTATTCTAGTTCACAGTAAAGAGATTATTTGAATTGAGTCAAGATTAATTCGTAAAGTTTATGGAAGTTGAACTTTTTCAAGTCTTAACCCGCTGACTACTTAATCAAATGTCCACTTATTTAAGGATAAAGCTCTTACCTTGACACTGGAATCCCTGTTTGCCGAAACCCCTGGAACAAAACAAATTGGGGGTTAAATATAATTCGAGTGTCTGTTGCTTTTGTGAAATACTATTTTGTTGTCATCATGGAACACCATAGACTAGGATTTGCGAACCGATAGTGTAGCTTCACTGACGTTCACAAGTGCTGTATCAGCTTAAAATGAATACATTATTTGATTTGATTTGATTTAGAGAAGTTGAAAGTGAGCGGGGCAAGCGAAAACGCCTCTGCGTCAAGTCAAATGTCATATGGTAATATTTTGAAGATGGTTATTAATTTAATTAATTTCATTATGATAATCCTAACCAATATTATAAATTTGATAGAACTACTGTGTCTGCATTTCTATATATCCAAGCGAGGCGGACGTCGCTCGTCGCAACGCGGCTGTTTCAGCTTATCGAAAGTCAAATACGAAAAATTTTGTGAAAAAGAAATATATGTCCGTAGCTAACTACCGCAAAAAACATGCAAGACGCGAGCACGAAAATTACACATGTACGCGTACACAACTACCATCATTGCACAATACCTGCAGATAGCAAGGCATGCAATGACACCACCTTGCACCTTCATCGATTAGACTATTATACACGTGTTTCGCCCCAACCCGGGGCATCCTCCGGAGTTGTTTGTTAGACCGAAATCCAGCAAAGAACAAAGAACAAGAAATGGATTAAACTTTATAATTATATTTCTACCGCCTCTGTGGTCTAGTGGTTCACACCTCCGATTTCAGACCAAGAGGTCCCGGGTTCGATTCCCAGTACACATTGTTTTCGGTTTGGTTGGTGGTAGGACTTGTTCTTAGTCCGCCAGGCTAGCCACCATATTCTTATCTAAGTCTGACGCCATACTTAACAATGATGTTTTCAGCATTACCTATTGTGTTCCGGCAGTTAGAGATAAGATAGCCAGTTCCCCAGCAATTGCGGATTCCGGTAGTAGTGCGCTTCCACCTTCAGCCTTATCACCACTTAACATTAGGTGTGATGAAGGCTAAGTGCTTCACCGTTGTGGATAAAAAAAAACAATGGATTACCATTGTAAAAAAAGCTGGATTTGGCTTTAAGGCATTTGCAGCATAGTAACCATCTAGAACAATTAGTGCCTCTGTCAGGCGAGAGGACCTCATGTTGGCTACGGATAACGCCGTAAGAGTGGCACAGTTCTGGGCCAACTTCATCTGATTTACGCTTGCCATTGACACGAAGAAGAAGAAGAAGATTGTGAAAAAAGAACAGCACCTACGCTGCTGGATTTCGCAAGGTCTAACAATTTCTAAGGATTCCCCGGGTTGGGGCGAAACACGTGTATCTAATCTCTAATCGATACGTCATACCGTATGACGTATCGACATTTTCACGATTTTTTTTGATGGCGCGGTATTGTTTTAATATTCCCGCGTTCACACGATGATGAATCGTGAAAAATGACGGATACTTACATCTTTCCCATAAACTTATTATACTCTAGTAATAGACGGACAGAGTTCGCTTGGTTGTGAGACCGAAAATGACATGAGCTAGTGTGTGTAATTTGTAAACGTGTGTGTGAGTTTTAGAGCTGCCCTCAAGCCCATTTTAGGTTGTCGATAACAATAATGTAAATAAAACACAAACAAGATTTAATAATTCATATGATATGACCGGAGAGATCGTTTGCCTATTGACGGTGGTGGCGGTGTTCTAATAGCTGTTAACAAAAACATCAAGTCCTTAAGAATCAACAAATGGGAGTCCGATTACGAAGATATGTGGGTACTTATAGACATGAAGAATGTCCAGCTCAATAGAAACGTGAAGATTGGAATTTGCGGCTGTTACATACCATATCCAACGGCTGCTATACTAAACAGTTTCTTTGACAAGGCAAACACAGCTATTCAGTCATTGGATGAAGTGATTATTGCTGGTGATTTTAACCAACCGAATATTACATGGACACTTGACGCTACAACAAATAGATTGGTTCCACAAAACTACTCCAATGAAATGGGACATGCTCTGATTGACTTCATGTTTCTAAACGATTGTACACAACTTAATAATATTGATAATGTTAACAAAAGACAACTTGATTTAATCCTTACTAACATGTCTAGAGTTACACTCGAGCGGCCAGAAGATCCTATAAGTAAAATTGATCAACATCATCCACCAATATTACTTACTATCGATAAAAACACTACTAACTTAAACAAGAGACAAAAAGCTTCTTTTAATTTTTACAAAGCGGATTATGATAGTATAATTAGCGATTTGAGAAAGATCAACTGGCAGCAAGAGTTCTCTAAGGCGGTAGAAGTCGATGGGATGACTGCGATATTTTATAAATTGGTTAATCAAATAATTGGAAAGCATACACCGAAAACTAGACCAAAATCTAACAAATATCCTCCCTGGTATACGGGAAATCTTATCAAGCTCCTCAAAGAAAAAGATAAATTGCGAAAACGATTTCGCAAGTACAAAAACCCCCGCGATCAACTTGAATTCGTCATTCTCCGAAAACGCTGCGACAAACTTTCTTCCGAGTGCTACTCAGCGTATGTGCACAGAACTGAATCGGCTATCTCTAGTGATCCGAAAGCGTTTTGGAAATATATTAGAAGCAGACGAACTAATTGTAACGAACTGCCCTCTGAATTGAAGTGTGATCAAGTTTTAGCCTCCAATGGCGAGGACATAGCTAATCTTTTCGCAACACATTTTTCTGATACCTTTTCCGATACCATGGCTTACAATCCAGAATCGCGAAACAACCAAGTCATAATGTCCGATTCCATACTCCACTCGGTGACTTTACACGAGAGCTCAGTCTTGAAGGCTCTTAAAAAACTCGATCCTAGCAAAGGAGCTGGGCCAGACGGTTTACCCTCCTTGTTCGTGAGAAGATGCGCACCAGTATTAGCTCTTCCCTTGAAATTAATTTTTAATTACTCTCTACATACTGGGGTATTCCCTTTTCTGTGGAAAGAAGCACGAATCTTACCCATACATAAAAAAGGCGACAGAGATAATATTAAAAACTACAGACCCATTTCAATTCTTAATGTATTTTCTAAATTATTTGAGTCTTTGCTATGTGAAATTATAACTAATCATGTAAGCTCTCTTATCAGTAAACACCAACATGGATTTCAACATCATAAATCAGTGTCAACGAACTTAGTTTCGCTAGTACAGACCCTTGCTGAAAAAATGGATAACAGAATTCAAGTGGATACCATTTATACAGACTTCAGCAGCGCGTTTGATAAGGTAAATCATGAACTACTTTTACAGAAGTTGGCAACTTATGGATTCGGTGGATCTTTACACACATGGCTAGGGTCTTACTTAAAAAACCGCCAGCTAACTGTCGTTGCAAACGGGTTTGCTTCTAAGTCTTATAACGCAACTTCTGGAGTCCCACAGGGCTCGCATCTTGGTCCTATCTTATTTCTACTTTTTATTAATGATATTGTCGACCAAGTACGCTATAGCGACTGTTCCTTATTTGCCGATGACATGAAATTATTCAGGCCTATACGCTCTGAAGAAGACGTTATGAGATTGCAGGAAGATCTTGATCGTGTTAAGGCTTGGTGTGACATTAACCATATGCAGCTGAATGTAAGTAAATGTCATCACATTAAATTTACCAAAAATAAAAATAAAATTAGATCTTCCTATTATATTGATGGTGCTCTGGTGGCTGAGGTGAACCAGATGCGAGACTTAGGCGTAATTTTGGATAGTAAGCTTAGTTTTGTTAATCATTACGAACACATTACAGCTCAGGCCTTCAAAATGATAGGTCTTATTAAAAGAAACACTAAAAGTTTTAAAAATGCACAGTCCCTTATTTGTCTATATAATAGGTCTTTACCTATGAAATTGCCGTTTTGTATGGAGATTTCTGTAATTATTTTTTTTCCATACTAACGTTTTTGTTATTATTTAACGACTAATATTATGTAAATTTACAAAATTTTACACACGTATTTATGGACATTTTAACTACTAAATGACACATTCGTTAAGAGAAAAAAATTTTTTTTTCACTAAGTTACAACTAATAAAGTACGAAATTCTGGAAACAAAAATAGTCGTAACTTTCGGAATAAGTTTTTTCTATGTAAATAATCAAATATCGTGGTTATTAAATTATCAAAAGTTGCTCGATACGGTCTTAATGTAACGCAATATTAAAGAAATTATATATTTCTAATATTATAAAAGTTGTTAAGTTATATGTACAAAAGAAAAAAACGGCAATTTCATATGTAAAGACCTATTAATTCCCTGGTTCGTAGTTGCGTGGAGTTTGCAAGCGTCGTATGGAGTCCATCTTACCAGGTGCATAAAGATAACATTGAACGCATACAAAAAGCATTTACACGGCATCTGGCTTTTAGAGCCCCTGGCTTTAGTCACAGAAATGACTATCGGCGTCGACTGCAATATTTCAAACTCGATCCACTATCTTATCGAAGGGACATGCATGACCAGATTTTTCTCTTTAAGTTACTCCGAGGAGGTATTGACTGTCCGGACATATTAGCAAAGATCGCCTATGCCGTTCCACGACCTAATACAAGAAGGAAAAATGAGAAGCCTTTTTACATACCTAGGCACAAAACTAATTTAATGAGCCATTCTCCGGTGCCCAGACTGCTTTCCAATTACAATAGTTTATGTAATCGCGCCGATCTAGATATTAATTTTGATTTTCTGTCCCGTCATAAGAAAAAGATTTTCGCGGCCCTCTCATCAGACATCGCTTGACATATATAATAATGTATATTTTTATTAATTATTTATTAATTATTAATTAATTATTGATTTATTTTTGACGCAACTTCTAATGTATTTTTAATGTAAATTTTAAATGTTTTTTTTTCCATGTAATTTTCAATGTATTTTTTATTTTTTGCAATTGTATTGTTCAGTTTAATGTAATTTGAAATTGATTTAAAATGTTAGTGCCTACATCGCTTGACATATAATATAATAAATATAATAATGTATATTTTTATTAATTATTAATTAATTAAGTAGTGATTATTTTTGACGCAACTTTTAATGTATTTTTAATGTAAATTTTAAATGTAAGTAATTATCATTTTTTTTTTAGGAAATTTTCAATGTATTTATTTTTATTTTTTGCTGTTCTATTGTTCCGTTTAATGTAATTTTATAATGAACTTTGACAAATTGATTCTCATATTTATTAAGTTATGACTTTGACAAAAATGATATTTCTACTTTTAATGAGTTTTAATGAATTTTTTTGATTAACTTTTATATTTACATCTTAGCTTAAGATTTTTTTTTTTTTTTCTTTTAACATAAATTTATTTTATTACCTATGTGTGATTTGGAGAATGCTGTGTTTAGCTTTAAGTAGTTTACACACTGGGCCGCATAGGAAATAAAAATGTATAAATGTTAAGTGTGTTAAACTGTTGCTAAACCAATAAATAAATACAAATACAAATACAGATATGAAGTATACTTCAATGGACATGGGAAAATAAAAATATAGTTCATGTTAGTTAAATTTTTACTTTTTTTGCATTCACGATGCAATTTTTATTATTGGAAAATGGAAAATGGATTTATTTTCAAAATACTTCATTTTCTATTTTTCAATAATAATGGTCATTTCACTTCAATACGATAAGTATTTACAAAGTTATTGTAAAAAATAATTTGCTTAAAACACTATTGCCTCGGTTGTTCGCTAGCAATCGGCTTTTACCACGTTCGACGTCATTCCTCCCGACCGCCCGTATACCGCACCGGCCGGTCATACTTACCTACTCGCACAGCTGCACTGGTTGAAATCTTGTTTTTTAATAAAACTAGTTCTGGAGTTTTTGGAGTCCCTTTTCATCGCATTGCACCAAATTTTTCGATTTTTTACGAATAAATATTTTGATTCTGCGTTTTGATCGAAGTATTCGTACATAGAGGCACAATACAGTATTTAAATACCTTAGGTACTTTGTGAAGACACGTTGATAATTTTCTTGAATAATACAATATTGTATAAGACTATACAATATTGTATTATTCAAGCACGCATTGTGGCTGTCACGAAAACACTAGCACGTGA
Organism: Crambus lathoniellus; assembly: GCA_949710035.1. Taxonomy (NCBI): domain Eukaryota; kingdom Metazoa; phylum Arthropoda; class Insecta; order Lepidoptera; family Crambidae; genus Crambus; species Crambus lathoniellus. The sequence goes on from OX453303.1 coordinate 27,369,654, forward strand.
AAATTTGAAAATGAAGTATTTAGAAAAAATCAACCCGACTCGAACCCACGACCTTACGCTATCCGGGCGGCTGCTCTAACGACTGAGCGACGGAGTCGTTAACGACGACGACGACGATGAATACAAAGATCAACAACTCCGTAGCTCAGTGGTTAAAGCAGTCGCCCGGATAGCGAAAGGTCGTGGGCGTGGGTTCGAGTCCCATCGGAGCTGGTTGTGAGATGGGTCGATTTTTTCTAAATACTTAATTTTCAATTTTTCGATAATAAAAACTGCATTGTGCATGTGTTAGATTTTAAGGAGAAAGTATGGAAATATGACTATTCTGATAAAAGCAGTAAACTGTTCAATTAACCAGGAATAAAACCATAAAGCTTATATTTCAATAAGACCAGAATCAAGTAAAACACAAATAAAGATTTAAAAGCATTTTATTATTTTGATTCGTCCTCAATTTTTTACCTACCACCCGTTAAGGACATCTTTTAGCTGATAAGAAAAACGGGCGAAAAAAACTCACCAGCGTTATCAGAAACAACGACATTTACAAAATAATTATGTCGTTTTTGGACAAACAACACATTTTATCGTAAATTAACATTTACAACCACATTACTTTTCCTGATAAAGATTAAACAACATTTACGAATAACATCATGCATTTGCTATAAACTGTTACTTCATATTATTTCCGTACTCACATCATTTATTTAAAATCACTAAGGACAACATTAATTTTATATTATCAAGTAATAAACAAGTTAACGAATATCCCTTTAACAAAAGAACACTTCAGCAACATCTACCAGACAATAACATTGGATAGCAAAGAAAAACAGTAAAAAAAGGAATATAAAATTACAGGGGGGTAATACTTAACTTAACAGCGCTGACGACTCGAACCACAAGACTGTTCGTTTTACCGCCAAGCTAGCTTTTATATCTTTATTGACAATTCCTTAAAAACATTAACAAGGATGATACTTTTATTAAACCATTTTTCAAAACCTTTTGAAACTTATGAGAATGATTCACCACTATCTATTATCAAGAAACACATCGTAAATTGTAAGAAATATCAGTTTTAAATTCTCATCTTGTTTGGAAACAAGTAATGTTACAGTCCGACATAAATATTCTTAACATTTATCAACCTTTAAATATTTATCATAGCCAAATGATTTGAAAACCACTCGAAAATAGCTATAATATTATTTTATTAATAACAAACAATAATGATAAGATAAATTCTTCATAAATAACAATAATTAGTAACAGTCTATCAGTTTAATTCTACTTGCTGTTTTTAAGAAGGAACGTTTAGTTAAGCGGATATACATTTAACAACTTATTGATTTTATCACAGCCAAATGCTGTAAAAATCTGTCGATAATATCAAAGTTTGTATTTGATAACTAATAAAATATCATCATATGGCAATTCTCTCAAAAATGACAATAATATAACTTGACTTATTCCCTAAAGTAACACGGCCATACTGACCGAACTTCGTCCCCGAAGTTCCCACTCAATACCATTAATTTTAACTTACTTTTTACACCAGATATTTTATAAGTGATCTGTTTCATATGTATATATATATATTGCATTTGGTTGTAATCTATACATATAGGTACCTAATAAAACAGTAACCAAACTAAATCTGTATATGTTATATTTTCAAGAAATAATTACTGCTTCCCATTGTAAGTATACAAGATATAGACCTCAAATAGAGACTATAACAAAATCATATAGTGCCCTGTTTCTGTGACATTTGGTGATAAAATACAAAGTTATACATGTAGTATACTATACTATACTTTTCATTAAAGAATATAATTTTATATTGTGTAGGTATAATTTATTTTATTTATTTATTTATTTATTTACACTTTATTGTACACACAGATAATACAGATAGACAAAAAAAAAAAATATACAAAGGAGACATACAATTTATGTAATTTGTAAGTATAATGTATTTGTTTTTTTTTTTGTAATCCAATAATATCATTTTATATTGTGTATGTATAATTTATGTATTTTAGGTAAGTAAGTATGTATTATAAGTATATGTCTTGTATGTTTTGTATGACTTATGTTTATTATCTTCGTATCGATCATTCCTCTTTACACCCCGCTTTTTTCCTGTCAATCCCCCATACAGTAGGATGTCAGGAAGAGATCGTTCTGAGCGATAAGACAGCCTTTGTAACACTAGTTTTTAAGTTTATTTTTTAAGTAAGTATGTGATGTTTTATGTTATTGTGGTGTAATAATAAAGTGTTAGGTAATAAATAAATAAAATATACACACATATAATAGTTGATGTATTTTCTGTGATAACTGCGATATTTGGTTGTAATAAATACATAAATAAGATTTTCACTACACTGGTCAAGAGCTTCGTTGGCGTCAAACCCCATCACCCGCTGCTCGTGAAGCCAGGTAAGCGACCGCTCATGGCCAACAGCGTATTATCTTATCATCATTTCATCTCTATTTTTTTCTCATCTCATTTTATTTCAACATCGCTCAAAAACAACAACTCAAATACAATCTTAGTCAACATACCTACTGCCACCCCTGGGCAATTGTCTCAATAACCACATATACTCAACAAGTCAACTGCCATACCTGGGTAGTCAACTTAATAATCACTTTATCAATAAAATCATCGTGACAGTGGTCATGGTCAAGTGTCTCAAATTAGACAAATGGCCCACCTGCATCATTTTTAAAATTACGATCAAATAAATGTCAAATAACAAATATTAAATACATAGTCGTTTCCTCTTCTTACATGTGAGTGTGACTCAAATATGTTTGGCGGCAGTGCTTTCAAAAACTCCCCTTAGGTAAACGGTCGTTTGAAAAAAAAACCGTAGTTTGATACAAGATTTTAGTTTTAATTTTCCATAACAATTAAACAAACGATCTTGGCTAGCAACACCATAAAACGTTTACTGTCAAACTACACTGCGCTTACGATTAATTACTCAAGTGGTTCCAATATCGAGATAAAAACCCTATATTCTATAACTCTTTGGTATTCTGTAAGTATGCAAAATTTCGTCCTAATCTTTCAGCCGTAAGCAACTTTTTTTTTTTAATTAGGTATTTTACCTGAATTCTATTTACTTCTAACTTTATCGAGACTTTCTTAATAATACAATTGTACAACTTGATATATTCGTAGTTCCCGTCTGCCTGTAAATCAACGTTTTGAATTAAATCTATCAATTTCTGAGAAATTATTCGAATTCTAGTATGAGAGAAAAAAAAAGAAGTAAACTTTTGTATGGTTATGTTTACCAATTTCAATATTTTCACAATCCGCTTGGCCATACTGATATTGCTGTACATCTTACATTTGACACTGGAACTACATAATTATCACTATTCGACTATAAGATTCCTACATATTTTGATACGTATTTGAGGTAATCTTATATATGACCAATATTTCTGTAAATATAAAAAACCGATTTTATTTGAAATGAAAAATGTGAATTTTCCTCTAATGACAAGCAAGGAAGTACCAAACGAAAAAAATATCTTAATCATTAACTGAAATTACTTTCTGTGTCGTTAAAACGGTAAGGGATTTCAATATATAAAAGGTAGTAAATGTATCCGATTCTAAATAATTCTTATTTTAATGTCCATTAAAATAAAGTGATGTTTAGCATCTTAAAGAAATGTGCGTTATCATCTACGGTTCAAACTCATAAAACTGAACTAATTTGCCATTACTTAGATAAATAAAAAGTGTAGGAAAAATAAATTTTCCGGATTTGTAAACCTAATATATTATACCTATTACTTTCCCATGTGTCTGTTTTTATCATAAAAAGACCTTAGTATTTATGATTATGACTAACATTAGACTGTTCTCAAATTGTAGTGGTAAAAAAATTTTATCTCGCCTCACTCGATTTGCCAATCAAGGGTCAAGACAAGACTGAAAATAGTTTTGGTGACTACTAGGTACCTAACTTAAAAGAACCATTGCAACATAATCTAATTGAACTACTGTTTTTTTTAACCTTAAATATGGATAACATTCGGACGAGGAGTCCGAGTAGATAACGTCTTTTGATTAATTAATCAAAATGGTGTTTACTCCTAGTAACACATATTGACTACTTATCATTTTCTCAAAAGAAACTTAGAAAATCGAAATTTTAAAAGTAAGTAAGTTATATAGAAGTATACCAACACTCTTATTCGAAGAGATAAATCTGTACAAGTTTTCCAAAATCTTCTTGATTATAGTCAAAATGTTAGGAATGTAGGTAGCCAGTACCTAGCCAGTTTTTTTTTTTTTTTAGAATTGCAATATATTCCTTAGCTTGTGCTACCAATTTGTAATTTAGCTCCAGTTGTATAAAATATAATCCATACATTTATCCAATAAATATCATGAAAAATAAATTCTTGATACTCGATTTTAGCAAAATCTAATCAATACACATGGTTTTGTAGGTACTAATAATTTTCGTTAATACGTGGTTTGAAATACTAAAATAGTGTAGGCAATGAACAGATTCTTTGTATGGAGACCCATACACCAACTCCCCAGTCGATGAAACTTTGCTGAGTTATAAAATAGCATGAGCCATAAACTTTTAAATGATTATCCAAAAAAAAACTCACACGGAAGTTAGGTATTTATACATAAATATAGAAATCTGTTTATATATTGAACCGAGTAATTTCTCAGTCCAAATTTATTTTACCAAATGAATTATTTATACTAGAATGTGATACTTGATGAAAATCCAAAACTTTTTTCAAACATAAGTATGCTTGGCAAAATGGTATAATTCCGTTAAAAAGTTCGACAGAGACATTTTCAGTCCAAGTCACCCCATTTTGTTTTATTAAAATTTGGTGTTTCTGCTGGGATATTTTTTTGGATATTTCATATTATTGTTTTTATACGTTACATGAATATGTCCGGTTAAGAAAGTTTAGACGGAGCATTTTTCTTAAAAAAGATATCAATGAAATAAGACTTTCATTAAAAAATACCTAATCTTCTAATATTACAATTTTTTGGACATTTATACCATACTTCTAATTTATTGATACTTTATCATGATGTAAAGTTTTTTCTGACTGAGGAATTACTGTGGGGGTCAACTAGCTTCATTGACCACACTAGAAGTCTTTAATTTGTAGCTTAAGATATTGATACATTATGTAATTAAAGAATATCGATTCTGAAAAACAGCTTATTGAAGAAAGAATTATGATTATGACATTTATAACACAGAATGAGAAAACAAAATCTCAGTTAGCTATTTAACGATTTAAGCGACAGATTGATGATTATAAAACTGAATACAACCTAGGCACTGCAAAGATAATTTTATTTCTTAAACGAACTTAAGCTTTTCTGAATCTAAAGCGAGTAAAAATTTATATCTCTGTCCAATTTTATCCATATTTGTTCAGCCGTTTCACCGTGATTAAGTATCAAAACAATCACACACAACAACACACTTAAACTTTACTATGGCTGAGGCAAGGTGTCATTACATACATGTACGTACCTACATAATATGTAAGTATCATTCAAATTACAATAGACCAGGCATTATTTTATAGGATAATCCAAACAAAAACACATAGTTAATAGATATCGCAGTTCCAAATATAGGTACACAATATCACAAAAACTATCGCATAAAAAGTCCACAAATACACTGACCCAGAGACAGGAGAATGTATCCATAGTTTCAATTACTCTGACGAATTACTAAACTGTCAACAACGGGCGTACCAAAACATTTATTTATATTAAACTACCTCCTCCATGGTCTCGCACCATCCACGTACATAAAATTGCAATTACCGCCACAATTGTAAGAATGTTTATGGATGCCCCCGAAGAAACAATAAATTTAAAAAACCTTTAACGCACAGTCCCACAAAAGCGGAACATACTATGTATCTCATAAGTGAGAAACGCAAACATATTAATAATATTCAATTTTTAATAGGTACACCACATACTATTTTATCGGCCAAGTTTGTCATAATAAAATCTTACTGTCACTTAATAACAGTTAAATCTTTTCTAGACATTCACAATGGAAATCTTTCATAGTATTTATATGTCTAAAGTACTAAGGCTAAGTAGGCTAAGTAGTTAATCAAAGAATGACACTTTTTTCTAATGATACCCTCAATTACCAATTACGTACCGAAGTTTTAAATAAATGCAGATCCAAAAGGGCTTTACTGGCTTTACTGACCGACGAAATGCGGCTCCAACTTCCTTGGCCAAGTTTCGATAATCTTGCACCAGGAACCAGTCGTCACCGGGTTGGACAGAAGAACGAAATCGTCACCTTGATACGACGGATGACCCGTAATTTGAGGTGGCAGCATTGCAGCGCCACCTTGTCACGATGGATGTCCCGTAGTTCGAAGCGTAGTATATTAGCCAGATCAGCAGCATCCATCCATAGAACATAAAAAAATATATTATGAATTGGTCGTGGGCTTAGTTAGCACTTCTGATGTTAGATTTTAAGGAGAAAGTATGGAAATATGACTATTCTGATAAAAGCAGTAAACTGTTCAATTAACCAGGAATAAAACCATAAAGCTTATATTTCAATAAGACCAGAATCAAGTAAAACACAAATAAAGATTTAAAAGCATTTTATTATTTTGATTCGTCCTCAATTTTTTACCTACCACCCGTTAAGGACATCTTTTAGCTGATAAGAAAAACGGGCGAAAAAAACTCACCAGCGTTATCAGAAACAACGACATTTACAAAATAATTATGTCGTTTTTGGACAAACAACACATTTTATCGTAAATTAACATTTACAACCACATTACTTTTCCTGATAAAGATTAAACAACATTTACGAATAACATCAAGCATTTGCTATAAACTGTTACTTCATATTATTTCCGTACTCACATCATTTATTTAAAATCACTAAGGACAACATTAATTTTATATTATCAAGTAATAAACAAGTTAACGAATATCCCTTTAACAAAAGAACACTTCAGCAACATCTACCAGACAATAACATTGGATAGCAAAGAAAAACAGTAAAAAAAGGAATATAAAATTACAGGGGGGTAATACTTAACTTAACAGCGCTGACGACTCGAACCACAAGACTGTTCGTTTTACCGCCAAGCTAGCTTTTATATCTTTATTGACAATTCCTTAAAAACATTAACAAGGATGATACTTTTATTAAACCATTTTTCAAAACCTTTTGAAACTTATGAGAATGATTCACCACTATCTATTATCAAGAAACACATCGTAAATTGTAAGAAATATCAGTTTTAAATTCTCATCTTGTTTGGAAACAAGTAATGTTACAGTCCGACATAAATATTCTTAACATTTATCAACCTTTAAATATTTATCATAGCCAAATGATTTGAAAACCACTCGAAAATAGCTATAATATTATTTTATTAATAACAAACAATAATGATAAGATAAATTCTTCATAAATAACAATAATTAGTAACAGTCTATCAGTTTAATTCTACTTGCTGTTTTTAAGAAGGAACGTTTAGTTAAGCGGATATACATTTAACAACTTATTGATTTTATCACAGCCAAATGCTGTAAAAATCTGTCGATAATATCAAAGTTTGTATTTGATAACTAATAAAATATCATCATATGGCAATTCTCTCAAAAATGACAATAATATAACTTGACTTATTCCCTAAAGTAACACATGCAAAACATTAAAAAATTTAATAACTTGGTGGTCATTTTTACGAATCTTTAAAAACTCATTGTGAAGTATTTTGAAGGGCTACGGTAAAAAAATTAATGACATATTTTAAGTTAAAATGTATATATTTCAAAAATAAATAAATAATTATACCTTTCCCAAACCCATTGAACATTTAGGTAAGTACACATTAATTATTGTCCTCTGAAGAGAACAATTTTATTTAAATAATTTCTCAAGGTTTCTTTGCAGTTTTGCTTGAAATATTTGCTGCACACCACAGAGTTTTGGCGAAGCTCCCAGTCTATTCTATTTATTAATTTTATCCAGTTTAACTTAATCACTGGATTTACAGGAAACCTGAAAATATTGTTAAATTATTGGTAAGTACTGAAGTGGGTATAATTTACTATTTAAAAAGTGTCGGTTAAAATCAGCTTTAAATAAAACTATCAGTGTTCACAAAGACAAACAAAGTTATATTGGAAACCATCGACATGAGTATCGATAATTTTTGATCAACCCCTACGTCATATTTTCTCAAGTTCACGGATATAATATCTTTTTATCTAACACATAAAGTTTAAAAATCAGCCTTTATTTAGAAAATAGGTGGTAAATAGTATGATATTAATGTGTCACTTAGTGTATTTGGGAATATATTCAACTAAAATATGAACTACTAGCTTTCCGCCCGCGGCTTCGCCCGCGTGGACTACACGACGTTATCCCGCCGGAATTTGATACTTTTCCGGGATAAAAAGTAGTCTATGTTCCTCTCCAGGCTACAAAGTATCTATTTCTCAAATTTCAGCCAAATCCGTTCAGCCGTTTTGGCGTGATTGAGTAACAAACATCCAAACATCCAAACATCCAAACATCCAAACATCTAAACTTTCACATTTATAATATTAGTAGGATGAAAATGGTAATTGTACAATCCTATTTACCTGTGAAATTAGTGTTTATTTGGTTTATTCTCGTAAGTAACATTACAATTCAACACAGAACACTACACCATTATTGATTTATATAGTTACTAGCTGACCCGGCAAACGTTGTTTTGCCATATAAATTATAGTTTTATACACCAAAAGTTGCCTAGACCAGATAACAGATAGCGCTAGTTACACACTACCAATAAAGGGGCCCAAGATTTGTCTCCATTTCCTACATATAAAAAATTACTCTGTGAAGTAGAGTGAGTGTCAGATAACTTTGCGCGCATGCGCGACTGGGGCATTTTTGGCGCTAGTTACAGTTCATTTTTTATTCTAAGCTTATGGAAAAGATTAGTATTCGATTTAGACCGCGCAGACGTCAATGATTACATACTCTTTGGAAACGGTAATGGAAGAAATGACAGTTTTGTATCGAAGGTAAAACATTTGAACGATGTTTCATAGAAAATTACAATTTTTACTCAATTTTCCGGAATAATAAGTAGCCTATGTTATTCTCCAGCTCCCAAAGTACCCCCTTACGAAATATCACGTCGATCCATTGCTCCGTTTTGACGTGAAAGAAGGACAAACAAACAAACAAACAAACAAATAAACAAACAAACAAACACACTTTCACATTTATAATATTAGTATGGATAAGAGCCAAATCGACGCGATCGCGATAAAAATCATAAAATAATCGAGTGGACGCTTTTCATCAAGATGATAAAAGACGCTAAATAAGTCAAATCGGGTTCTGCTGTCATTTTCTTCCAACTCTTTCTCGCACATAGCTTCTGCCGTAATGACTGGTTTCTCACTCGCACCATTGTCCGTCTATTACCCCTAGTATAAATAAGTTTATGATCTTTCCTATACTTTTGACATTCGTGTTTTTTCACAAATCATGAATGACGGATCCGTGTAAAGAAGCCGAATTGCGTAATTTTTGCTTGTTGTTTGTTTAAAGCCGACGCCAGACATAGCACAAACATTTGTACAAATGTTTGGACACATGTGTAAGACGGGTATTTGAGTATTTGTTCAAACCTTTGATAAAGTAATACAGTACTTCGCCATATCAGAAGGCAAAGTCTTCAAATATTTGTTCAAATGTTTGTGCTATGTCTGGCCATATTATTCTGTGGTCTGGCGCCGGCATAAGAAGAGTCCCTGGGCGCAGGCAATCTAGTGCGACTAATTCCTTGCTGCTCCTAACTGTGCCCGGATGTTCCATTTGTCTCCTACTATTCGTTTCATTAAATCTCTGAGATACTGCGTCTTGATTACAGAACAACAGTTGTAAAGATATACATGGTACAAATAGTATATTTGAGATTTTATTCCTTTTTCGAGTGGTATTCCTACAGAATCGGGTAATTGTAGAATACTCATCATGTCAGCCGAACGACGCCCACTGCTGGGCATAGGCAGGCCTCCCCCAAGGATCTCCACAACGATCGGTCCTGCGCTCTGCCCGCATTCAGTAGCTTCCCCGCGACCTTGTAGGGAGCCTGTCCTGTTCACGGAGCGTCGTCCGGTACGCCGGCCATTTGAGAACCTTTCCGCCCCAACGGCCATCGGTTCTCCGCGCTATGTGTAACGCCCACTGCCACGTCAATCCTTCGAACGATGTCGGTTGTTTTAGTTCTCGTGCGGATCTCATCATTTCTGGTTTGATTGCGCAAGCATCGCTTTCTACATTGCTTGCTGGGCCTTGAGCCTTCTTATGAGACCCATGTTAACGACCACGTCTCCCTCCCATAGGTCATTCATTACTTTTTTTTTGTATCGAGAGGAGAATGCGATCTTTAGGCATACCAAACGGCATGTTGGACTCGGTCACACCGAGGGCATGTTCCTCGCAGCACCCAGCCCTCCCGCCAAGCCTAATAGGCTTCGCGTCAGGGCTGGGCGGTTCTAACCCCTGCCCCGCCCCCTAACGAGCTCGAAAGCTCGAGAGGGGGCCGAACAGAAGGAGGAAGCGTCCTCCCCAGCTCCCCACGTGGCTTCCCGCTCTTGGCGAGAAGGCCAGGTGGGGCGAATGGCAACACACACTGGTCAAAGACTTTCGTCTTTCGACATTGAGTTGAGTTATTTCGGACGCGAATATATAGTTAGTAGCCTTTATGCTATTCTAGGCTTTTCTCTCTCCCAATCTTTCATCAGATTTGCGTGTAAGACTAACAAACATTACATACATTTATCCCCAAAAACTTTCTCATTTTTAATAATTATTAGTTGGATACGATAATATAATTTTCGATGACTAGTGTTTTAGCAAATTATACTTTCCTAGCAAGTGCTCAAAACAACCAATGCAAAAATAAAAGGTTTAGGTGTCAAAGGGTACCAGACAGACAGAACAGCGAGTCACTTTTGGAAATATTACTAAAGATATTATAACTTTTAAACTTTCATGGTCATTAACACTGTAAAACTTACGAAAAGCGGGATTTTAACCATGTTTTAATTTGTTGTCGAGTCTCCGATATTTCGGCGCAGGAGTAAAGTTACTCCGTCCGTGATCATGGCGTAATATTCGTAATATTTACATATTTGTTATGATTTAGCAAATTATACAGTTGCAATCTCAAACACGTTACATAACCAATCGTCATTAATCGCCAAACAGACCGTTAACGAGTAGGAAGTACTATTAGCTCAGATTCGGCGGGTCAGTTAGCGTAAAAAGAGATAAAGGGCTATTTTCATCGTAACGAACTAGAGTGGCCATCAGCAAGGCAACCAGGGATGACTTGTTACTGGAAGAGGCTTAATATTAAATGTAGATACTTAGCTAATGTTTGACTTTAACATCATCATGTCGTTTTGAATGTATGAAAGAGGCGTTACCATAGATTACTAAATAGTTAATACGTAAGCGTTACTATGTATAAAAAGCTTTAGAGATGAGAAATAATGTTTCAAATTTAAATAAATTATGGCACTGTTATGATATGTTTTTTGAAATTGGATGGGTTGTATTTACTGACCAACTTTCTTAATGTTGGTGCTTATCTTTTTTTAATCTACAACGGGGCAGCACTTAACCTGATGTTAAGTAGTGATAAGGCTGAAGGTGTAAGCGCACTACTCCCGGAATCCTCAATCACTGAGGAACTGGCTATCTTATCTCTAACTGCCGGAACACAATAATGCTGAAAACATTCATTGTTCTGGCGTCAGACTTAGATAAGACGGTGGTAGCTAGCCAGGCGGACTAAGAACAAGTCCTACCACCAACCAAACCGAATACAATATGTACCCCCACTGGGGATCGAACCCGGGACTTCTTGGTCTGAAATCGGTGGTGTGAACCACTAGACCACAGAGGCGGTTAAATCTAAATCTAAACCTAAACCAACGATAATTTAATTATTTACTACCTAGACCAAAACAGAACTGAATTTAATCAGTGCAAAAGGAAAACAAAACTTTGACGATAGTAATATTAGGACATTCGAGTAATTTACAGGTTGATGACAAATTATTCAGCATAAATAAAGACAATCAAGAAAAAATGCTTGAAAATCTAATAAAATATGACTACACGAATGTTGAGCTACAGCTGTGTTGTAGCTCAACATTCGAACTATATGCTGAAGAACACGTAAAATAGTACGAAAGTGGTCTTGGTTGAGCTGGTTGAGCCCTTTATTAAAAATGCAATAACGTTTCAAAGCTCAACAACGAGTGTTTAAATTGCAAAGGCTTTATGAAACTAATTTGGTGCTCGTCAACTCGCCGTCAAACATACAACAACAGACTCAACAGAGAAAACGCTGGTATTGGCAATCCTAATGCCAATACCAGCGTTGTCTTTGTTGAGTCTGTTGTTGAGTCTGTTGTAATGCTAGGGGTACGGCACCCCAAGTACGAAAATCTCTCGTTATCGTATTATTTTGTATGAAAACCAGAGCAGCGTTGTTGCCTTCGGTCGTTTTAGGAATTTAAATTCAACAGGAATATCTTTGACAGCTTTGACGTTTGACGGATACTTTAGTCTACTATAACGATAACACAACAATGCTGAAAACATCGTTCTTAATAGCCTCAGACTTAGATAAGATGGTGGTAGCTGGTCAGGCGGACGTATGACAAGTCCTACCACCAACCTTATTATATAATGCTATCTCCCTCTATCCCAGATAAAGCGAGCCACATCCAGCAGCCCTAACTCCCAACTGATTCAAGCTGAATCGGAAGCGGCTCAGAATTGGATCGGCGTCCGCTCGAATGCTATTTACTTCAATTAGAGGATCGGTCCCAGCTGCACTGGACTGTTTGAGCGGCTGCATTTATTTCAGAACGTCATTTGGTAGAAATGGACACTACATACATTCTGTTAATGTTGTTTTATCAAGAACTACTAGCTGTTGCCCGACTTCGTCCGCGTTAAGTAGTACAAAAGTAATAGTTTTGGTACAGCCAGCTCGCTTTTTTTTATCCACAACGGAGAAGCACTTAGTCTTTCATCACACCTGTTGTTAAGTGGTGATAAGGCTGAAGGTGGAAGCGCACTACTCCCGGAATTCTCAACACTGAGGAACTGGCTATCTTGTCTCTAACTGCCGGAACACAACAATGCTGAAAACATCGTGGTTATGGCGTCAGACTTAGGTAAGATGGTGGTAGCTGGCCAGGTGGACTTATGACAAGCTCTACCACCAACCTTAACAAATAAATGCTATCTCACTCTATCACATATAAAGCGAGCCACATCCAGCAGCCCTAACTCCCAACTGATTCAACCTGAATCGGAAGCGGCTCAGAATTCCAAGATTTAGACTTGAAAAAAGTAGAGGCTCGTTTTTGGGAAAAGGCATAGCATTCTTTAATAAAGTTCCACAAGAAGTAATCGAGCTGCCTTTGAATAAATTTGAAAAAACATGTTAAAAAGACGCTCTTAAGCAAAGGCTATTACAAAGTAGAAGATTATTTAAATGATCATAACGCATGGTTGTCATAATTATAGTAAGTAACACTAACAATGGATAAAGGGAAAATATTCCTATACTTAAGTATGTGAAAACTTTCCTTCAGCATTAGCTTTTTGTATAAATTTTATTATTGTACCATTTTGTCTAGCAACGACATAATTATTTTGTAAATGCGTTGCTTCTGTTAAAGCTGATGAGTTTTTTTCGCCTGTTTTACTTGTCAGTTAAAAGATGTCCATAACAGGTGGTAGGTAAAAAAATGTTGGACGATTCATAAGCATTAATTTTATTTAATCTATATGAATAAAAATTTATTGACTTTGACTTTGACTTTGAATTGGATCGGCGTCCGCTCGAATGCCATTTACTTCAATTAGAGGATCGGTCCCAACTGCACTGGACTGTTTGAGCGGCTGCATTTATTTCTGAACGTCATTTGGTAGAAATGGACACTACATACATTCTGTTAATGTTGTTTTATCAAGAACTACTATATAGCTGTTGCCCGCCTTCGTCCGCGTTAGTTTAAAAGTAAGAATTTTGATACAGCCAGCTCGCTTTTTTTATCCACAACGGGGTAGCACTTAGTTTTTCATCACACCTGTTGTTAAGTGGTGATAAGGCTGAAGGAGGAAGCGAACTACTCCCGGAATCCTCAATACTGAGGAACTGGCAAAACTTATGTCTAACTGCCGAAACACAACAATGCTGAAAACATCGTTGTTATGGCGTCTGACTTAGATAAGATGGTGGTAGCTGGCCTGGCCAGGCGGACTTATGACAAGACTTACCACCAACCTTAATAAATAAATGCTATCTCCCTTTATCTCAGATAAAACGAGCCACATCCAGCAACCCTTACTCCCATCTGATTCAACCTGAATCGGAAGCGGCTCAGAATAGGGAACTTGCATTATTTCATAAATGTAGTCTATCTGAAAGATTTAAGGATTGTATGAAGATATCACAAGCGAAAAAGTTGAAATATGCTTAAATTATTTATTTAATGCAAATCAAAAATTAACATTTCAAAGTCCGCGCGTAAACGCTCAATGGCCGGACGTGACGTCATTTCTTAGGACGTCAAACTTTTCAATGTGCATCTGAAAGGAGTGACCAAGAAATTTTGACAACTAACGACAAACGCTAAAAGTGAGTGACCAAAGATTTCAGTTTTACTGACTAGGCTTCGCCAGATAGGTAAATGAAAGAAAACTTATGTTTTTTAGCGAAATCTTTACTAGAACTTGGTTTATCATCCGTTTCTCCAAGTACTTACCATACTTTTAGGGGTTGAATTTTTAATTTTTGTGAAAACGAAATTGACAGAATATGGCTGCCATCATTTTTTACTGTTTTTTAAGGTAATTAAAAATTAAGTAAACTTTACGTAAAACGCACTAACATATAAGTATTAAAAATATGCCTATTTTGCATTAGTCTAAAATATTGTGAACTCTAACATTGACAAAGGCAAAAATACTTGTTGTTGCTTGATTGATTATATTGATACTTGATTTATTTCTGCTGCACACTGGAGTAAATATACTGTTACATTGTTATAAATATATTGTTTAAATGAAGATGTTAATGTTGGTAGAAAATATAAGTACTGAGTTATATTTACTACATATGTATACGTATCAGTCAGCTCAGCAGGCAGGCCGCCTGCAGTCCTTACTCGAACAGGCCACCTGATATTCGGTTTTTAAGTGCGCGCACTAGGCCACTTGCAAAAATAATAACTGCAACGGCCAACTGCAAAGTAAATGCTGCCTTATTTCTATATAATTCTCCGGCACTATTCGGCCGGTCCGGAATAAAGAAATAAAGGAAATTCTTTTTTTTAAAAGGATATTTAAAGGTTATTAACAAAAATATATAAGGTCCTTCTTAAATAGTGAACATAATTTTAAGGGGTCAATGTACTCACGCATACAAAAAACTTGTACTATAGTACCAACATTGAAAACGTGAAAAAGAAATCAGCTGTTTCAAAGAAAATATTAAATCGAATAGATTAAAATGGATGGAACAGCTGATATTTTTTTTGCGATTTCAATGTTGGTACCATAGTAAAATTTGCTTGTATGCATGAGTACATTGACCCCTTAAAATTATGTGCACTATTTAAGAAGGACCTTATATAACATAAGCCCTGCCTTATCTATATATTGTAATTATACTAAAAAGTTTCAAGCTTTATTTAAATGTATTATTAATACTAGCTGTTTATCGTGTTAATTATAGCGATTTGGAGGCAACTTCGAAATTTCTTTCTATTGACAAAATTTTATGTAATCGTGATTTTGAGTAACATAGTCACTAGTGTTAGTCCTGAAGTTTGCTGCATCTTAATTTGAAATTCAGTTTTTCATTAATATTGATATTACAGACGATCATGTAAAGCAATCTAATTTTCGTTGGCATATAGCGGGCTCTTAATGTAAAACTGTGGGTGTGTGGGCGAATGTGGCCAATGACAGGCCATTGCCTGCAGGTGGACTGATGGACTGTGGATAGTCGGTTGCATTGCATTGCATCCTTTATACTTGCGACCGCATTCGCATTGCCTTGAACTTTCTCGTAAATATTTTCATAGTGTCCACACACTTGTGCACTCGCGACGTTTACCGCTGTGCTTCACATTCCAATATTTGTCGCATGACAGGATGGACAACAACGTTATAGCGGCATTTAAAATCCTTAAAAAGAAGTAATAAATGAGGGTAACCATCTGTCAATTTTGTTTTAACAAAAAATAAAAATTCAATCTCTAAAAGTATGGCACCCTCAGAGAAACGGATGATATGCCAACTTCTAGTAAAGATTTCGTAGGTAATAATTAATAAAAAACTAAAAAACCCGAGAAGTAAAGAGCTGGTTTTTTCATTTTTAATGGTAAATTTTTGCAATCGTGTTTTTAGTTTTTTAAATATTACCTACGTTTTTATTTTAGACTTTTTAGTTCATTGTCAATAAATCATCTTTTTAAGTAAGAACTTACTAATTTAAAAATTCGTAAATTCTTTTCTTTTTTAGATAAATTAATACAGAGAGATTTACAAAACTGCAAGTTATAGATGTTTATGGAATCGCTATTTAAAACTCTTCATTTAATACCTACCCCACTCGATGAGATTTAAAAATATTTCTTTTACAATGCACGGAATAATATGCCGCCTAAAAGCCGCCATTTTGTTTAATATTGATGTTCTATTTTCACTCGGGCTATTAAGACGAATCTGATGACGTATCAATTAACAAAATCAGTTTATCCGTTTAGTAGTTACGAGGGAACATAGGAACAGAAACACATACATTCAGGTCAAAAACGTAACACTTTTTGGGTTTGGCCGGCGCAGTCAGGTAATTTTTGACTTCGCCCGCCGCAGTCGAGTAAAAAAACTTAAGCTTACTTTCATTTATCTATGTGGCGAAGCCTAGTCATTAAAACCGAAAACGTTGGTCACTCAGTTCAAACGTTCGTCGTTAGTTGTCAAAATATTAACATTAACTATTAACGTTTATTTATTTATTAAACTATTAACGTTTGTACCATTGTTTCTTCATAAGGTGCTAAACAATTAGATATTTAAAGTAATTTTATGTATTTCTTTAGTTTACTTGCAAAATTTGAGAGATTCGATAATGCACAAATTGTATGAACTCAGTGACCAAGCTAAATTCTTTACTAGATTAACACACAACGCTTAATTATTTTGACAGGTGACAGTAAATTTTTAACAGTTGCTGAACTGAGTGTCCAACTCAGAATTAATACGAATTATTTGGAGTTTTGCTTAGGAATCAACAATTTTTTTACTAGATTCTCTGACAAGGGTCTCAAGCTGTTTCTCTTTTGGTGGGCACTCCTTTCAGATGCACATAACTTTTCATGTCGCGTAAAGATTCTCTGATAGGCTCTCAACCTGTTTCTTTTTTCGTGGTCAGTGGTCACTCCTTTCAGATGCACATAACTTTTCACGGCGCGTAAATATTATTTTTGTAAGACAGAATTAATTTATTTCAGTTTTAGTTGACATACAAAAAAGTCAGGAAACGATACTTTATTACTACTACAATGGATAATTCTTTTACAAGTAAAGCTAAATCTCACAAAATAGAGTGTGCAGTTTTAACTGTGCCTCAAGAGCCTAAAGTTAAGAGAAAAGTGGATGAAAGGAGCTATATAAGACAACATTCACCCTCTTCAAAATCTGCCTTGCAATGTTGTGAAGATCATTTGATGTAAGTACCTTGTATTCGTAAAAATCATAACCTCGTTAGATCTTGCATCAACAGTGTATAAAGTAAACAGCAATCTCTACACTTGAAAAATTTGAATTTTCCATAAATAACCACCGCACTATGTCCATATAAACCTTAAGCAAATCTCGCGAGTCGAATTTAGTCAAGCCTTTTTCCATTTTGTAGATATTTTTAATGTTTTATGACATGATTTGAATGTATGATTACCTATATGTTTTTGAACTCAGCTTATGTGACTAATGGAATGACGTCACTGCGCGCTGATTGGTGTTTCAAATCACGTTTCAATTTACGTAACTTTACATTAAAATATTTTGCAAAATAATAATAATTTTGGAATAAATCTTCCACGAATGCACTTTTAATGGCTATCATCATTGGATTATTAATATAATTTCTCAAAATAATTTTAATGCAAGTTCCCCATTGGATCGGCGTCCGCTCGAATGCTATTTACTTCAATTAGAGGATCGGTCCCAACTGCACTGGACTGTTTCAACGGCTGCAGTTATTCCGTAGACTCAGAAATGTTGAAGTTGTGTCTGTGTAAAAAGATGTATGCATGTTCAAATAGTTTATTAATCAAATTTAATTAATTGTTCTAAAATTTGCATGCTATTGTAATGGCTGATTGACCTGAACTTTATTTCCCATGTGACCACTAATGTACACTTGACGAGCGAATAAGAGCGCACCTCAAGCCTGCGCTCTTATTTTTAATATGGCGTCCTGTCATTTCTGACGTAAGATCGATCGATCGAACATTCGTAACCTTTTCTCCGTTTAAATAGTCAGTTTATTGCCATTATTTGAATTTTGTTTTAGTTCGTGAGGCGTTAAAAATAAATAAATAAATAAAGCTGATGAATTGTGACCAACCGTGACTCTAGCTATCTCTTTCTAAAACTAAATTTTATATGGCGCGAGTATGGCGCTAACTATTATAACTATATGGCGCTATTTGACGTCACACGTAATTAGGGCTGTCCTTTTCTAATAAGGAAGTTTTATGTTCTAATCTTCGAAAATATGTAAAATATTTGAAAATAACGCGGGCCTCCGCGGCAATATAGTAAGAAAATGAGTAATTACCTGTGTTGTGTTTCTGATATGTCTAAAAAATTTTTAAATAAATAAAAATAAATCAGTCCGATCTCCCATTGTTGATCGAAGTTCGCAATAAAGTCGGCCTGTCTTGAAACAAGCTAGAGCTCCATACATTCTCAAACAATTTTCATACAGGATATCCTACTGTATCCGACTGAAAATGTTGGCGATTCCTAAGTAAGTAGATATTTTATTATGTCTAAGTGATTTTTTTTCTAGTTAACTGTGACACATAAATGTCTGTCATACAGGATATCCTACGGTGTCTAGTTTACTGTGGCACATAAATTATTGTGTTCCGGCAGATGATATTACACTCCTGGATCTTATGACCACACCGAATGGAGCGGAACAATGTCGTTTAAATATCGTAGAGTCACCTACCTAAAACGAAATCATAATAAGTAAAAAGGAAAAAGGCTGAAACAAATTATTTTATCTTTTTGCAATCACAATGCAATTTTTATTATTGAAAATGAAGTGAAAAAATCTACCCGTCTCACAACTAGCTTCGACGGGACTCGAACCCACGACCATTCACTGTCCGGTGGAATGCTCACATTCGAAAGAAACACCTTTATTTATGAAATAATTGTCTACGTACTTCGTACCTACTTAATATGGTAATATTTAACAGAGTCGATAATATATAGTTCAGAACTTTTCTCATTATTGCCAAGGCCGCAAAACTACGCCGGATATAAATTGACTTGTCAATCCTCTACAACTCGACTACTTCAAACTTTCTAGAGTGGATGGTGATCAAGATTAAATGATTGTGAATTTTATTAGCACTGATACTGGGTACTTACTTAGTACATACATTATTTGTAAAAAAATGTTTTTATCCACAACGGAGTAGCACTTAAGGTAGCCCATTAAGACCGCACCGCTCCCACCCAACCAAAGTATGAACAGCCAAATATGGACTTAACATCGTTCACTGTAGATGCATTTTACAGTAACCATATAAAATAGCGGACAGCGCGCGGTCCGCGAGCTTACGAGCGCCGTCAGACTGCTCGGTAGCTGACGCCTCGCTGACGCCGCTGTCCGCGCGCTGACTGCTAGCGGTCGCCGCCGCGCACCTATAGAGGGAATAGCAGTCGACGCGTGGACAGCTGGGAGTCTGCTAGCTGTCGCCGCGTGGACTGCTAGGTGCCTGCTAGCTGTCGCCTTCGTTTAGGGCGGTGTTGGGTAGGAGCGGTGTTGGAGCGGTGCGGTATAAGTGGGCTATGACCTTTAGCCTTCATCAAGGTATAAGCGCACTACTCCCGCAACCTTCAATTACTCAGGAACTGGCTATCTTATCTCTAACTGCCGGAACACAACAATGCTGAAAATGTTTTCATGACATCCACTGGTGGTTTGTCGTAAGACAGATAAGATGGTGGTGGCTAGCCAGGCGGACATTGAACAAGTCCTACGAACAACCAAACCGAATACTTACCCCCGACCATACCAGACCAACCAAACCGAGTTCCCAATGGGGGTACCAATATGTACCCCCATTGGGAATTGAACTCGGGACCTCTGGATCTGATTTCGGTGGGGTGTACCCCTAGACCACAGAGGCGGTTAAAATAGACGGGAGGCGACTTTGTTTTATGCTATGTAGAGATAATTAGGTGCTCATAGTTTTATTATCTCTAAATAGCATAAAAAAAAGTCGCCTGCCGCCGTCGTCTATACGTCTATATCTTTTAAACTACGCGTCGGATTTTAAAGCTATTTACATCAAAAGACAGAGTATTTCAAGTAAAAGGCTTATATCTATACTAATATGATTGTTTGTTTGTTTGCATCGAATAGGCTCCGAAACTACTGGACCGATTTCGAAAACTCTTTGACCATTAGAAATTTACGTTCTTCCCGAGTGACATAGGCTATATTTTATCCCGATATTCCCACGGGAACGGGTACCACGCGGGTGAAACCGCGAGAACCCGCTAGTTTATAATATTTACACTCATATTGTAGTTACGTATTGTAGCTTTTACACAAATTACCGAGCACACTTAGCAGTTTATTGTATTTATAATCTTCCAAACACCCATCAATTAGTATTGGACCAGCAATGGGGAACTATAATTAGCCAACGATGCGAAGAATCCTCAGATTCACGTACCTATATAGTCCAATTTTAGCTCAACCGCATTAATTAAAAGCTCTAAACTTAAGTTACAAGAAACTATTTGTACTTCCAAGCTCTGTCAGTTTACGCTCAGCGCTCGCTCAAAACACTCAAGTCGCTCCAGTTACTTTGCTCAGTGATATATTGCTGTTTAGATGTCAGATTACAAGATTTATACATCTTGAGTGAAAGATGAGATCTTAGCTGAGGGGTGCGGAATATATAACATGTAAATACTCTTATAAGAAATAGTGGGTCCTCGCAGTTTTACCCGCGTGGTACCCGTTCCCGTAGGAATAGCCGAATAAATATAGCTTACGTCACTCGGGGAGAATGTAGCTTTCTACTGGTAAAAGGATTTTCAAAATCGGTCCAGTAGTTTTTGTATTTATTCGTCACAAACAAAAAAAACAAAAATACAAATCTGTTCTCGAAAATATTGAAAATGAAGTAAGTATTAGAATCTTTTTTCTTTCTAATATTATAGTTATATTAGATAGTACCGGAACGAACGCGAACGCGAACCGGACGACGTTCCGTGGGCAGGCCCCCTACAAGGTGGACCGACGATCTGATCAAGGTCGCGGGAAGCCGCTGGATGCGGGCAGCGCAGGACCGATCGTTGTGGAGATCCTTGGGGGAGGCTTACGCCCAGCAGTGGGCGTCGTACGGTTGAAATGATTATATTGTATAGGAAAAATGTGATAGTAAAAAACCACGAGCCCCATGTTTCTTTCGGATGCGAGGGTTTCCTCACATTGATGAAGCAACGCGGGCCTACAGCGTAACAAGTGATAGCAAAATTCGACGAGTCGTGTAAGCCTTTCGGTAGCTTAGTTGGTCAGA
Organism: Crambus lathoniellus; assembly: GCA_949710035.1. Classification (NCBI taxonomy): domain Eukaryota; kingdom Metazoa; phylum Arthropoda; class Insecta; order Lepidoptera; family Crambidae; genus Crambus; species Crambus lathoniellus. Next base: position 27,391,642 of record OX453303.1, read on the forward strand.
GCATCGGGCCGGATTCCCGGAGGCGCGGGTTCGAATCCCGCCTGAAAGCTACTTATGGGGCTCGTGGTTTTTTACTATCACATTTTTCCTATACTTACAAAATTGCATTGTGAATGCATAAAAATAATATAAAATCTCGATTATATAGTATGTATATGGCTATTTAAAGTTTTACTTATTTGCATTCACAATTTTTCCATTTTTCAACCATGTATATAGCTGCTTCCGGGTATCTTTTTATTTACTTCGTATGATTTCCTGATGGCACAGTGGGTCAGTAATCTAGTCTTCGAACACCACTGATCGTAGAAAGCATTCAAGTGAGGGACATTTGAGTTTATTTTTCGTCTGGGCGTTTCATTATGATCGTAATAATTAGATAGATAGACATTTATTTGCATCAGCATGCACACACACATTACAATAAAAATTAAAATTAAAACCAACCAAAAAACTATTACATACGAAAAAAAAGAAGTAGACTGATTGTGTGCCGAAGCGATGCAAACAGGTGAAAACTCAGCGATACCTTTACTCTAGGAGTAAAGCGCTTATTTTCAGTTTCCATCCCAGAAACAGAGAGCGCAAAATTATAGTGATATTATTTTACATTATTGTTTTACATTTAATTATGTATTTTCATAGATAATGCAGCTTGTGTCCTACATCTACACTGAGTATAATAATATATACTTAGGGCTGATTTTTCAATCCTCGGATAATAGTTATCAGTCAGTTAAATTATTAACCAACCAAAGTAAATGTCAATCTCAAAACAAGAGATATATGAATGACAACTGCTTTTCAATTTGGAGGTATTAAACGATATCAGACGAATAACTTTTATCCAGGCATTGAAAAATCGGCCCTTAGAGAAAAGATTTTATTTTCGTTTGTAATGAATAAACTCTAAAACTACTGAAACGAGTTTGAAAATTGATTGATTGATTGATAAGATGGATGGGTCGTGTTTTTCTATCATTTCAATATAACTGTGAAATAAAAAAAAGTAATTGAAAGCCTTTTTCATCATGCATGTTTTTGGCGGGCTCTGACCACAAAAAGGTAGGTAGTTACTTAGTAGTACTTTAAAGGCATTATTTTGACCTTTTTAGTAGACAGGTAATTTTTGGAGTCGGTTTAATTTTATAAATTACTTTTTATTTCTTAATTTTTTGTCTTTGTACAGTAAGATACCAATTGGTTGGTATCTCAAAAACTACTGAACGATTTAAAATTTAAATCAATAAGAACCATCTCGATGTGAGTTGTAGTACTCGAGAAATTCGTGGACTAACATACAAACACACATACAATACACATACGAAATTTAGCACACGTGCATGGAAACCTAAATAGAACGCTATAAGTATTCAAATATTATCCAATTCCAACTTTATCACATAGGTACACAAGTCAAACTGAGAACCCCTTCTTTTTTTGAAGTCGGTTAAAAATAGAAAATATGTACTTAACACTTAATTAAGTGAATAATTTTTCAGTATCACTCACTGCCTCTCCACTCTATCACTGCCTTCCAAACAAATGTATCACAAAGAATTGAAAACAATTGCCTGTTTTAATAACAATTTAACGTACACTCAGAGCTCTGTGTGAGCGCGATACGATCGCTCGAGTTGTCGCGCGTCGCATCGCTGTCGCAGCCGCGTCCGGCCCGCTAACAATACCATACCACGGTGGATGCATACTGGTATATTATGCTCGTTGTGTGTATGCACTGTTGAGGCTTTTAGGTAGCTGTTAAGATAGTTTTATCTAATAATTTTGAAGACTTGTAAACAAATCTACAACAAAAATTCAGACTAGGTATTCTGTTAACAAATTTCAAATTTCAAATTTCAAATTTTTCAAATTTCAAATTTTTCAAATTTCAAATTTCAAAATCGTTTATTCAATTTAGGTTTGTTTAACAACACTTATGAACGTCAATGAAGCTACGCCATCGGTTCGCAAATCCTACGGCAGGAGACCTTGTAGCGAGAAGAACCGGCAAGAAACTCGCCAAGGGCTATTTTTTTCTCCCTGTTTTAACTTATACAGTGTCGTCAAATTTGAAAAATGACCTTCACATAATAGTAAGGTTACTTTCCATCACAATACAGAATACCGCTAAATTCAGTACTATTTTGCTTATTACCTAAAACAGTAAACAATTTTCAACCAAACAAGAAATCAAATAGTTTAATGAACACACTAATCTTAATCTTATTCACATTATATTCTAGGATTAATAAAAAGGAAACTGCAAGCTGCGCCGCATATTCAAATCTAAAAGTAATAACAAATAAAAGGAATTTTTGAATAAATAATACAATTATTAGAAAAATTGCTGTATCTGTAAGACACGGGTACCAAAATTACCATGAGACACACCAGCTCGCTCATAAAACTATATAAACCATATCCCGAACACCTTTAACACAAGTTAGACATGAGCAGACAAACCCCACTGGCAGCACCCGTTCACGAGCATGACGCATGAGCCAGCCATCGCTTCGCTCAACCATATTTTAGGGAACGTAACGACCCGACTGCGGTCTTATCAGCGCTCGTAATCATTATATCCCATATTTAATTGGTGTAATTAATTAAGCTTACATAAATTATGTAACTGGGTTTATCCCGTTTAATTGTGTTAAAAAAATCGGTTCAAGATGACGTGGCATAGGTCTGACGTCGCTCTGTATGTCTCAATGAAAAAATTGTGAAAGGGTAACAAACGCTTGGTTTTTATTTTAAATCAGTATAGACAGTTGCATGCCGCGAACAAGTTTAACTGTGGTACCTATCTATACTAATATTATAAAGTGGAAAGATTTGTATTTTTATATGTAACGAATAAACTCAAAAAGTACTGGACTGATTTAGAAAATTATTTCACCGTTAGAAAGCTACAGCCTTCCCGAGTGACATAGGCTATATTTTATCCCGATATTCCCACGGGAACGGGTACCACGCGGGTGAAACCGCGGGCGGCCGCTAGTCTTTGATAATGCTACTTTGCACTAAGGTAAGGTCTTGCTTGATCTATAGAGTTACGACTTTTAAAGTCTGGGTACATTGCAGAAAAAGATACTGGAATTCAGACTTTCGTACTATTATAATATATTCTGCGCTTTCGATATAAATAATTGATTCAACGACATATAACAGTATTAAAATTTTATTTCGTTCTTTTTAAACTACACACAAACGTTTGTAAGTAAATACTTACCCATTATGCGTGTCAGTAGATCCCTACCGCAGCTAACTAAATGACAGGGAGAAAAAAATAGCCCTTGGCGAGTTTCTTGCCGGTTCTTCTCGTTACAAGGCCTCCCGCCGTAGGATTTGCGAACCGATAGCGTAGCTTTATTGACGTTCACAAGTGCTGGACCAGCCTAAAATGAATAAATGATTTTGATTTTGATTTAAAAGAGCTGGTGATCATGAAACGTCTAAAAACAGTCTTCACAAATTATAAGTAAGAACCATCTCGATCACTTCAGCTTTCGAACAAAACAAACCGCATCAAAATCGGTCCATTCATTCAGGAGCTACGACATTCTTATTTTTACTATGGCCAAAGAATATATACACTTACGCTATGGCTACGATGCCACAGACAAACAGATACACAGACACGTCAAATTTATAACACATTTTTTGCAGTTGGGGTTTAAAAATAAGACACGTAAAGTAAATCACATTTGCCTATTGACATAAAATTAACTGATGCTATACCGATGTAGCTGAGCTGATGTAGCTGAGACGCGGTTTATGCCCCCCAGTTAAGGCCCTAATTCAGAATACATTGCTTTCTTTGACCTCTTTTTTAGTAAGTGATGCAATCAGAACAAGCAATGTATTCTGAACTAGCCCTGAATACCGTGTAGTGTAATACCCGCTTTAGATGTATCGTATGTATGACAAACACGAAACATCATTGGAATTCTATATTTACACCTAAACCAGACCGTAATGAATGTAAGTTCATTCGTATAGTTCGTTAATAGAGTATTCAGAAAGCGCAATGCAATTTATGCAGATTACAGGGTTCAGAATTGTCGTCAAGGTTCAGTGTCATCTGTCTGTCTGTGGTAGCTAGCTGTGCTGTGAGCGAGCATGCTTCTGCAGTCTAGTCTTGATTTATTGAAGTTGGGATGAGATGCATGGAGTTTAGATTTAGTAGGTACGGTCGAACCAATTAAATCTTGACCCACCTTAAGTCTGTTTTATTTTTCAACAGTTATTAAAGTTCATGTAGGTTGAAATTCAAGCTATTTTATTTTTACTCTTTGCATTCACAATGCAATTTTTATTATTAAAAATATTGGAAATGAAGTATACTAGCAAAAGTCGACCCGTCTCTCAACTAGCTCCGATGGGCTAGCTAGATGATTCAAGCTTGTTGACATTGACACTGACCTTGACCTTGTGAGTTTTGACGCTGTCAAACCAATAATTAGCAAAATGGGTCATAATTAAATTGGTTTGACTGTATATTGCAGAAGAATAAAGTACCTACTGGTAATCAGTGGAGTGAGTTGTTAAAGAATTGATTGATTGATAAAAAGTTTGATTGATTGATTGATTTACTTGAACATTTTAACTCCTTAGTTCTTGATCGAAGTCCTTACGGTATAAATTCGGAACTATTAGACTAATGGCCGTTTTTACCGACACTTATGAATCCCCTAAGTCTTTGCTTAAATACTGATACCTGAGTGTAAGGCGCTACCCGGAAAAAGTATGGACTCTTTGATATAAAACTATAGGACGGTTAGAGTTGTTATAAATCTGGTAATAAGATATATATTTCTTCATACCTTTATCTAGAATCGTATAGTTTCAGAAACACGATTTTATGATTTTGGCTCGTCACTTTTTATTTTCGAAAATACCTCTAAAAATAAGAAATATCAAGATTATTCTTAAATGGGGATACATATACTATTGAAAATTGGTTTAATTAGTGGCCATCAATAATATTTAGGATCGTATAGAAGCATTTTTTTAAAATCGCTATAGTTTTTGAATACGAAGTGATTTTGTGTTTTTTTGCGTAATCGGCAAAATCGGTCTCGCTCCCGCGCGCGTCGTTTTCTCATTGCTATCTCGCTTCAGCATAATTTTTCCGAGTATCGCCGTGCCCGTAAGCGACTCGATCAAGGTGCCGAGTTAACTTGTTCGGGTAGTATTTAAGCAAAGGTTTAGGCGATGCATAAGTTTTGGTGAAACCAGCCATAAAACTTTTTGTAAGCACTTCTTTCACATAGGTAATAGCTTCCAAAAAGTTTTAAGTCGCGAGCCGTTGTCGTTAGTGATACACGACATGAGCTGAAACTAAACAAGACTCCATATCATTCAAAATGGTGTCATTCAATTCAATTAGTTCAATCAAAATCTATAGACACAGTCGGTACACAAAAAATCATTTCTTCTACTAGCCTTATTACCCTCGCGATTTCTTAGTGAATGAGTGATTTTGTAAGTAACTTATTAGGTTTCTTTCTTAGAAATAACTTCTGTACGCGACACAAATTAGTATTATCTCCTTGTCCATGGTCTAATTTTATCATCATCATCATAAACCATACGATGATGGTCATATTTACTGTACTTATTCCTAAATAAGTTTGTTCGCTTAGCCTGGGGATGCAGGCGAAAATAGGCAATGTCGCTTTACAATATTAAAGTAATATTTGCCTGCACCATCGGAATTGTTATTATTACTCATTCTAAAAGATGCTCTTAGGCTGAGGCCGCACTACGGTTTTTTCAGCAAGCGCTTACCGCTACAATCGCGACATCGCCTAGAGACACACACAATACGAATAAAAACCGCGAAACTGCCCGCGATTTTCGCTGTTTGAAAATGGATTTCAAGAGAGCAGTATGTAGGTATATTGTTGCTCTGGTACTGCCATGCCATCGCAAATTTCACAAATATTGGATCCATCCACATCCTCTTAGGTACTAGCCGTAGTTCAGAAAGGTTTCTTTCATAAAAAATAATAAACTTTAAGAGAACATCCTGAGACTTTTTCTATTTACTATCGTATGTCAGTAGCAAGCTTTGATAAAATTTTACAAATTGTGCGTTACCTTCATGGATGGCGCTACAACAAAACCACTCTTCGTGGCGGTCTGCTGAATATGGCCAAAAAACCGTCCACGTGGTAATTGTGCGTCTGTGGTCATTTACTTCCTTGGATTACAAATTTTGTTTCCCTGATTCACAAAATCACACGGTTAAAAACCGCTGCGGTTAAAGCGCAGTACGGAATAAGCCTTAGAGCCTACGCGCACTAGTGATTTTTAATCGGGCGATAGTTTAGTCGGAATCGTAAGACGATCGTGATCAAACTGTCGGCCGATAGTTTAGTTTTGAGAGCCTGCGCGCACTTGTGATTTTTAGTCGACCAACTATCGGCGCGCTCACATACTCCTTCATGCACAGGCCGATAGTTGTGCGATAGTTGTCCGATAGTTGTGCGATAGTTGTCCGATAGTTGTGCGATAGTTGTCCGATAGTTGTGCGATAGTTGTCCGATAGTTGTGCGATAGTTTTCCGATAGTTGTGCGATAATTGTCCGATAGTTGTACCTACAACTATTGGCCAGTCATTTTCGATAGTTCGATACTGAATGCGCAGTCTATCGATAGTTGGGCGATAGTTTAGTTGAATGCAGTGCGCGCGTTCACATATCCTACATGCACATTATCGCCCGGCCGAGTGTGATACCTGACTTCGAAAAGTGTAACATCGAATACCACGTCCCCGTAAGTTTACTAATACGAATCACTTAACAACGAATGCACGCCACCACGAAAAACTTAGCACCGAAGCCACGCGATCTCGAATAACAGAACCTCTAATTCATTGATTGAAAACGAATGCACGCCACACAATAAACATCCAATTTTTTGCAACCAAAACTTCCTATTCACTTTAAACGATAACTTTACATTTTGAATTCATAAGTTTTTTCCTTTCCTCGAAATTTTTATTTAGTTGATTGTCAAATGAATAAATAGTTTTTGTTGCATTTAGTTGATTGTCAAATGAATAGGAAGGTTTAGTTGCAAAAAATTGGATGTTTATTGTGTGGCGTGCATTCGTTTTCAATCAATGAATTAGAGGTTCTGTTATTCGAGATCGCGTGGCTTCGGTGCTAAGTTTTTCGTGGTGGCGTGCATTCGTTGTTAAGTGATTCGTATTAGTAAACTTACGGGGACGTGGTATTCGGTGTTACACTTTTCGAAGTCAGGTATCACACTCCGCCCGGCCGATAGTTGTGCCACAGATTACTAAATAGGTTGTGCGATAGTTTGATCGTACAACTATCGGCCGGTCATTTTCGATAGTTTGATCGGTCGATAGTTTAATCGTCAGTGCGCGCACTGCCATATAACTCTACCTATACTGAATCCGAGAACGATCAAACTATCGCCCGATTAAAAATCACAAGTGCGCGTTCGCTGTTACTGTTGAAAGCTATAGTTATTTCATTCCGACTGTATCATTAAAGAGTCCCTGTTGCTTCCAACCACTCCACTAATTAGTAGCAACGCAGACCTTGGCAGTCCTTGTACATTATTTACTAATAGACTGCGATGTTACTGTGGAGGAACAGGGGATTTGCTTCATAATGGGTACTTACCTATTATTATAAGCTATAAAGTAATATTATTATGAAGAGAGCAGCTAAGCTAAGAGTATAAAGCTCAAGTTTGAAGTAAAGTAAGTACTGTTGTTTTGTTATCGTTGTTAGCGATACATTTAAGAATAAAACCAGGAGATATTATGTTATTTGTTGTCGATATCGTATTTATGCTTTACTTGACCTTCAGAGATGTATCATAATTCAATATTATTTATTAAGAGTAACATCAGTTTCGGAGCGTTAAATTTAATTTGGGATTGCGAAGTGTATTCGTTAAAATAGTTATCTCTGTTATACTTACCTATATTTTTGTTTAAACTGTTAACTACTTATGAGTAGTTAACAGTTTAAACAAAAACAAAAATATAGGTAAGTATAACAGAGATAACTATTTTAACGAATACACTTCGCAATCCCAAATTAAATTTAACGCTCCGAAACTGATGTTATTCTTAATAATTTATGGTCCTTCCAGCGTTGGCGTCTTTAAACACAAGACAAAACCAAATAAAGTAACGTAAAAAAATAATGATAACACAACACAGCGTCGTAAGAAATGTCAACATTCGCCATTAAACAGAGTATTTCAAAATGGCGGGTTTTTTCCCGCGCAAAGCTTATTTTTCTGCCGCATTGTTGGCAACATAAAACATGGCTGAATGGGGGTCGGGCGGCAATTTCACGAGTCACTGACTTGTGATCCTGATTGGAAACTTGACGGAGGTGGCATTCAATGCTGGACTATGGAGTTGCGATACGTAATCTACATACCTTATTAATGACCCTTGAAGTCTGCAGTAGGTATCACGGAATATATAATAGTACTAAGCAGTACTTGATAGGGGGCGTCATAGTTCTCATAGTACTGAAAACCATTGCAGTAAGCTTTGCTTGCTGCGTATACTGAGTTGGGCCAAAGAATATATACACTTACGCGGTTGGGCGCAGTTTTGGCATCACGCGACGGTACACAGTGTTTAATGTAATATAAGTTAGTGTCTATGTTTATGTTTTGTGTAATACTGTGTAAGTACTCGTTGTGTGGGTCGAAATAAATTACTTTTCTTTCTTTCTTTCTTCTTTCTAGTACATTTGAACATATTTTTATAACAAGTTCCTACAATTTAGTTTTCAGAGACCCTGAATGTAAAGTTATGATAAAGGTTGCCATTGAGTGATGGCTATGGAGGTCCGATTCGTAATCTATATTCCTTACTAATGATCCTTGAAATCTGGAGAACTTTATTGAAAGTGCGGCGTCATATTTCTATTTGTGTGGTGAACTCGATATTGGATGGTAATTTGCAGATATTAGTTAGGACGGATTGTAACTTAAGTACCTAGTTGACTTTGTTGTAACTTAGTTGACTTTGGTTATAATTTACTTGCAGCGATAGTGTTATAAAAAGTACGAAATGCCTTTTGCAAATTGTTTTGCAACGAAAAAATAAATTCCATGATATTATTATGTACACCTAAGTACGACATAAAATCTGGCGATTTTACATTTTAGGTGTCACACTCATACCTAAGGGACAGAATCGAGTGGAATTTTTATATTTTAAGTCTGAACAACACTATATTTAATCTATACATATAAAATCCTTGTCCTGAATCACTGACGGATAAACGCACAGCCTAAGCCGCTGATCGTAGAGACCTGAAACTTGGAGGGTGTGTTCCTTGTATGATGTAGGCATCCGATAAGAAAGGATTTTTCGAAATTCTACCCCTAAGGGGGTGAAAAACGGGGGTAAAGTTTGTATGGGACAAGGTGATTCCTTTGTCCAATCTTCTTCAAATTTTGCATAAACATTCTTTAACAGAATTAATCTAATATGTGTTTCATGTGTTTCAGGTCATGGTCCATTCTCCTTATCCATCAATATGAAGGCCTGTACCCCAGCAGCGAGGACATTAAAATGGATTGATGATGGTGCTGATGAGACCTTAGAGAACGCCTATCTACCTACTTTTTGACATGAAATTTTGCGATGTACCTAATTAAAATTACTCGCGGACGGACGTAGTCGCGGCCGGCCAATCATATTCATATTTCTATTATCCCTAATATTATTATAAATGCGAAAATTTGTTTATTTGTTTGTCTGTTTGTCTGTATGTTCTGTTTTTACGTCAAAGCGGCTGAACCGATACAGATGAAATTTGGAATGGAGATATTTGTGACCTTAGGAAGGACTTTTTATCGCGGGAATAAGGATCATTCCCATGGTAAAATAAGTTTTTGCACGAGCATAGCTGTGGAATGGAATTGGTATTTAAGGTGATAGTTTAAGTTAATGGATAGGATTATATTTAGAATAGAGACAGGTTAAGGCCCTGGGAAAGACATAACACTTTTTACCGCGGGAAAAATCTCATTCCCAATCGAAAATCATTTTAAGCGCGGGCTAATTTGCGGCCAGAAATTGGTACCTATTTAAGTAAATAATTTGAGACCCTGGGAAGGATTATAATAGGCTACTTTTACTTTTACCACAGGAAAGTATCATATTCCTACGGGAAAACCAGTAGGTAGGTATTATTTGTTTGTCCGTCTTTCACGACAAAACGGAGCAACGGATCAATGTGATTTTTGGTACAGGGGGAAGATTGGGAGCTGGAAAGTGACGTAGTTTATCCCGGAAAATATCACATTCCCTGAGGATAATGTCGTGTAGTACACGCGGGCGAAGCCGCGGGCGTAAAGCTAGTTCAGCTATAAAAATGTACTGACGATCATTCGCTATGATATTCAATTTCATTTATTCAAGCTAAGCCTGTAAAGGCTTTGTGAATGTCAAAGAAGTTATGCCATCGGTTCACAAACCCTAAGGCGAGAACTTGTAAAGGACCCCACAGACTATCAGTTTTTTTTTTATCCTGGGGCAAACGCCTTCGCGTACCTTCCCGTCCGAGGAGACGAGGGGGTTATGTGGGGCATGAACCCACTAAAACCCCCAGGGTGCTCCCTCTGCACATGGACGGAGATAACGAGACCAGTGTGTTATTCATCGTGTCTCCGCCCCATGCCCGCGTCCCTTCGACGCACCCTCAACCAACTCTTCTGGTAAAGCACGCCGGGGGCACCTGGCGCGCCTTTCCACCACGAGGGCCCTGGATGGGCGACGGAATTCCCCGTTCCGGCACCCGACCCCCCACCTATGTTACCACATCGCGGTGACGCTTCTCCTTGGAGAGGCGTGCGGAGTGGCAAGCGTCCGCAGGAGAATGCCAGAACTAAAGGCTATATGCCCCGGCTTCCCGCACTTAAAGCATAAAGAGCCTCTGTCTATCGCTTAGGGGCACAGTGGTTTTGTGTGCCCCAGACTCAAGCATCGAAAGCACCTCATGGGCAAGGGCGCCAAAGCCTTTACCCTAATGGTGCTCCATCCGACCGATAGGCTCTCCGTCACGATCTTCACGGCCACCGCCGTGGGGCACCTTATCAAGAGCCTGCCCGACCCATGAGGACCTCGCGTCACTTGTTGTGCCAAGATTTCATCCGGCTGACACCCGGCTTTCCTGGCCACAGCATCTACCACCTCCTCTCTGCTCACTGTCTCATCCAGCCCCGTGAGCAGCAGGTCTGTCTACAGACTATCAGTCTGCCTGCAGGCAACGGCCTGTCAGTTGGCCAGTTTTTCATACAAAAACCAAATTTCAGACGTCTCATAGTCTCTGGGCCCCTTTACGAGAGAACCGGCAAGAAACTCGTCAAGAGTTTTTTTCTCCCTCTGATATTTCATACAGAGTCGTCGATTTGAATAATGTCCTTAACATAATGCTTGATGATTTCGGGAGTAGTGCGCTTCCACCTTCAGCCTTATCACCACTTAACATCAGGTGTGATGAAGGCTAAGTGTTGTTACCCCGTAGTGGATAAAAAAAAACTAACCCTAACTTCTGTGGCAAATGTTGTGGGAATCGCTCTTTTTGAATAACCCATAAGTCTTGAACTATATCATATTTATACCCGAGATACACCAAACGATTTGTAAGGGTTATTTACTGTTATAATACTCTGGCCTCTGAAGTTGACAACTCAAGTCCAAGTAACCAACTATACACTGGCCTGTGAGAGTTTTACATGGTTTTACTAGGGTTTATAACGACATATACACGTGACGCTTAACATGACGTAACCGTCGCCGCACAGGGTGCCTACCATCAACTATAAGAAAGCGATTCAAAACTGTGCGATTCAGAATAGGTTCCTAAAATGAATTGTTTTATTTCGTACCATGACCTTCTTAAAACTGAATCGCAAATGAATTGCTGAATGTGAATGAACGAAAGATTTGTGTACTTACTTATTCTACCCGTCTCTTTTACTCGATTCTGTCATGCCCGGAGAGTGAGAGGGATGGGTAGGTATAGCCTGGAGGTGTCATGTTAGTTTGACCGAGTTAGTTCATGACAGCTAAGCGGCTGTGATATGTCGCTGAATCGCTTGTCAATGACCATGGCCCGCTATTATTTCTCGGCTGCTTGCGCCCTTACAGTGCAACGAGTGAGATAGAAGATGGCTTTGCAATGACCCAATAGAATCGTGGTACGAATAAGCGAAGCAGATCAGTTTAGGTCCTAAACAAAACCGCAGTAAGAGTTGATGGTAGGCGCCCAGGGGCCACAAACGCCGTCACTTGAAGAAATAAGTGACGACTAAGTACCTATGTAGGTCTCAAAACTTCAGGAAGGTGGTCAGTGGCGGCGTTTTTAACCGTCAGTCGCTGCCACAAACGCCGCCACGTGAAGCGCAAGAATAACAAACAAGTGTTGACTAAGATGAAAACTACAGGAAAGTCGGTGGCGGCGTTTTTTAGTGGCTCGTGTGCGGTTACACTTAAGGTCAGTTTCCATCACAATTATTACACAACAAGCTGACCCGGCAAACGTTGTTTTACCATATAATAGTGGACCCGGTCACCAACATCTTGTGTGTGTGTTTATACACCAAAAGTTGCCTACACCAGACAACAGATAGCGCTAGTTACACACTACCAATAAAGGGGCCCAAGCTTGGTCTCTATTTCCTACATATAAAAAAATACTCTGTGAAGTAGAGTGAGTGTCAGATAACTCTGCGCGACTGGGGCATTTTTGGCGCTAGTTACAGTACATTTTTTTTATTCTAAGCTTATAGAAAAGATTACTATTCGATTTTGACCGCGCAGATGTCAGTGATTACCTACATACTCTTTGGAAACGGCAATGGAAGAAATGACAGTTTTGTATCGAAGGTACGACAGTTAAACGATTTTTCATAGAAATTACAATTTTTACTCAATTTTCCTGAATAATAAGTAGCCTATATTACTCTCCACCTCCCAAACTATCCCCATACCAAATATCACGTGGATCCGTTGCTCCGTTTTGGCGTGAAAGAAGGACAAACAAACAAACAAACAAACAAACAAACAAATAAACAAACAAACAAACACACTTTCACAATTATAATATTAGTATGGATAGTATGGACTAGCAGATCCTCGTGGTTGGTACCCGTTCCCGTGGGAATATCGGGATAAAATATAGCCTATGTTACTCGGGAAGAATGTAGCTTTCTAATGGTTAAAGAATTTTCAAAATCAGTCCAGTAGTTTCGGAGCCTATTCGATGCAAACAAACAATCAAATCTTTCCTCTTTATAATATTAGTATAGATAAGTTACGATAAATACGTAAATCTTTAATGAGTTTCGTTGCATTTACATACATACCTACTTTTCAATGTCTCCGTTAACTGGCCCTATGAAAATCTACTCAAATTAATAACGCTGAACATTCCATTAAAAGTTACTCTCGCTGCCATTGGCTGTTTCAAGGTTCGCTCATAATTTCATGGGCAAGTCAAACAGTCACAACTTGGAAGCAGCCAACGGGCCTTCAAACTAAGTTTTAAGCTGAATATTAACGTAACCTTAGGCAATGTACCTACCTACTTAGAGAAGCCTATACAAATAACTGCCCTTCTTAAAACTTGTTATGAGAACCATTAAGTTTACTCTTTTGTCTGCGAAACATTTTGTGTAATCTTTTGAGCAGGAGTTTCATTATTTTTTTACTTAATTACCTTTGCTTTTTCTTTCAGTAAATAGGTCAGTCGAGCTTGATTTAATAAAATTGTTGTGATGAACAATGAACTTTGATAACAACATGAAGGTGAAGTATTACTACTAGCTCCAATAAGACTCGAACCAACGACCTTTCACTGTGTGTTTTTTTTTAATCCACAACGGGGTAGCACTCAGCGTTCATCACACCTGATGTTCAGTGGTGATAAGGCTGAAGGTGGAAGCGCACTACTCCCGGAATCCTCAATCACTGAGGAACTGGCTATCTTATCTTTAACTGCCGGAACACATTAATGATGAAAATATCATTGTTATGGCGTCAGACTTAGATAAGATAAGACTAGCTTTCCGCCCGCTTGGACAACACGACGCTATCCCACGGAAATGTATTTTTTTTTGGGGTAATAAATAAATAAATAAAGTAAATAAACATCTTTATTTTCCTCACAAACAAAGGTATTAAAGTAAAGTAACTACAATGAAGCTAATTTTCTAATTACACAAATAAAAGTACTTATAAATTACTTACAGTTAATTTAGGTAAGATTTAAACACATTTTATTTGTGAAGACTGGCGCTTGAAATAGGTTGTATAAAACTCCCCGTTATACAAGACACCAGGGGCCCGATTCTACTAAATACATGGTAGTTCAATGACAAATCAATTGGACGCCAAAGTCTTAAACGGTAGTCTACTGTCCAAGAATGTTCAATGATTGATCATTGGTCGGTCATTGGTCGGTCAATGAAATACTATCCAACCAATCGGTAGTCTATTGTTCAATGATAAATCAATGGTCAATCACTTGTCGTTTAATCGGTATGCTACTCCTTATTTGACGTTTGCAAATACCGATGATCGACCATTGATTTGTCATTGTTTTGTCATTTTGCAAAAGTAAGCTAGTCAATCAAATTGTTCGTCTGTAGAAAGGTGAAGACTACAAATAAAATTAAAAATATTGTGTTTCTTCAGTTTATTCACGTTTGTTGGTGGAATTATCGTTAAGATGAATCCATCAAACATTATTTTACGTCGGCGATTATTAGAAATCGCTGATAGGCAAGACCAAAGAAATCAACAGCGACGAAATCGACGGCGAGATCGCGCGACATTACGTCAAAATGTTGAGCCATTTTTGCTCCCGGACGCGGAATTTGTGCGCACATTTAGACTGACGAAGGCTGGAGTCAGGGAGTTGGCGGAGGACCTCACTCCACTTATTCCGAATGAGATGAGGCGTGATGGGATACCCGTGATGTTGAAGGTATGTTATAATATTTAGCTAGGTATATTTAGTTAAACTTCAATATAACCCGAAGAATGAATGCTTCAATCAAAAAACTGTTTTCACAAACTCGCAATATTTTTAAAATTGCTATCCAACGACACCCCACACTATGGGGTAGACAAGAAAAAAAAATACATCCCCACTTCGGCCACTTCACGTGTAGAGGAGAATACCGAAAAAAAATATATTTATAAATTTTTAGTTCACCACTTTGTCGGGGTGATTTATAAGTATGTTCTAGTACTAAGACTCTAGCTAGTCTGGGGACAGACGGACAGACGGACAGACGGACATGGCAAAACTATGGTTCCTTGTTGACTACGGAACCCTAAATAGGCACAAAACCCTTTTAGATTTTGTTCGAAATCCTGTAAAAATGATTAAAAAAAATGCAATTAAAAAAACAAGTCCAGCACGTTTATTGATAAAAAAAATATTGTAAATCTTGAAGGAAGCAATCGCTGTATAAAATTTATTTCTTTGCCTTTTCCGAAAGAGAATAATGAAGCAAATAACTGACACATTTCATGCATCTATCATCCATGCTATCATGTAACTTTAATGCAATGATCATCCAGATGTCATCCTGTCGTCATCCTGTCGTCATCCAGATGTCATCCTGTCGTGAAACCAAACAAATTTAGTAGAATACCAATTGACTCTGGTAGTTCGTTGGTATGACTTCTGTATGATAGTTGTCTGGTGATTTTTCCTAATTTAGCAGAATCGGGGCCCTGGGGCCCGATTCTACTAAATACATGGTAGTTCAATGACAAATCAATTGGACGCCAAAGTCTCAAACGGTAGTCTACTGTCCAAGAATGTTCAATGATTGATCATTGGTCGGTCATTGGTCGGCCAATGAAATACTATCCAACCAATCGGTAGTCTATTGTTCAATGATAAATCAATGGTCAATCACTTGTCGTTAAATCGGTATGCTACTCCTTATTTGACGTTTGCAAATACCGATGATCGACCATTGATTTGTCATTGTTTTGTCATTTTGCAAAAGTAAGCTAGTCAATCAAATTGTTCGTCTGTAGAAAGGTGAAGACTACAAATAAAATTAAAAATATTGTGTTTCTTTAGTTTATTCACGTTTGTTGGTGGAATTATCGTTAAGATGAATCCATCAAACTTTATTTTACGTCGGCGATTATTAGAAATCGCTGATCGGCAAGACCAAAGAAATCAACAGCGACGAAATCGACGGCGAGATCGCGCGACATTACGTCAAAATGTTGGCCCATTTTTGCTCCCGGACGCGGAATTTGTGCGCACATTTAGACTGACGAAGGCTGGAGTCAGGGAGTTGGCAGAGGACCTCATTCCACTTATTCCGAATGAGATGAGGCGTGATGGGATACCCGTGATGTTGAAGGTATGTTATAATATATAGCTAGGTATATTTAGTTAAACTTCAATATAACCCGAAGAACGGATGCTTCAATCAAAAACTGTTATCACAAACTCGCAATATTTTTAAAATTGCTATCCAACGACACCCCGCACTATGGGGTAGACAAGAAAAAAAAATACATCCCCACTTCGGCCACTTCACGTGTAGAGGAGGAAACCGAAAATAGTAGTTTATGTGACTGTCGCATAATGAGGTGTATTAAATCACGAGTGGGAGTTTAAAAACAAGCCTTGGCGAGTTTTTTAATAGTATTCTACACTCATTACATTTATCATATATTTCAAAAATTAAGCAAAAAAATATTAATTATAAAATGTGCATTGGCGGTAAACCCCACTGATAGGAGTATATATATTCTAAATTCAAAATTCTAATTTTAAAAAAGTTTCTTATTGTTGCCGGCTAAAAGAAGGGCTTGAAAGAGTTGGAAGTCAGGGCCGGTAAATCCTACGGTTGCCATGGAAACTGAAAAATTAAGAAATATAAGTGTTTAATAATGAGTGAAAGCTGTATCCGGTTGTATCATAATGACCATTATGATACAACCGGATACAGAGTTTTATTTTTTAGAGTTGACTATAGCATAAAGTGTATCAATATACGTTCAGACATGAGTTCATAATTCGAATATTATAACATGAGTGTAGATAAAAATATATTTTAAAATTTTTGCTTCACCACTTTGTCGGCGTGATTTATAAGTATGTTCTAGTACTAAGACTCTTAGCTAGTCTGGGGGCAGACGGAAAGACGGACAGACGGACATGGCGAAACTATGGTTTCTTGTTGACTACGGAACCCTAAATAGACACAAAACCCTTTTAGATTTTGTTCGAAATCCTGTAAAAATGATTTAAAAAAATGCAATTAAAAAAACAAGTGCAGCACGTTTATTGATAGAAAAAATATTGTAAATCTTGAAGAAAGCAATGGCTGTATACAATTTTTTTCTTTGCTTTTTCCGAAAGAGAATAATGAAGCAAATAACTGACACATTTCATGTCACCTATCATGCATCTATCATGTATAGTCCCACATGCCTGTCTGTTCCGGTGACAGCCGTGACAGAGGAGCCACTTGCAATACAAAATTAGCTGTCAAAATGGACTGTAGTATTAAAATGTTTTAGTTCCAAAGATTATCACCGGAACAGATATGCTTGTCGCACTATAACTTTAATGCAATGATCATCCAGATGTCATCCTGTCGTCATACAGATGTCATCCTGTCGTGAAACCAAACAAATTTAGTAGAATACCAATTGACTCTGGTAGTTCGTTGGTATGACTTCTGTATGATAGTTGTCTGGTGATTTTTCCTAATTTAGCAGAATCGGGGCCCTGGGGCCCGATTCTACTAAATACATGGTAGTTCAATGACAAATCAATTGGACGCCAAAGTCTCAAACGGTAGTCTACTGTCCAAGAATGTTCAATGATTGATCATTGGTCGGTCATTGGTCGGCCAATGAAATACTATCCAACTAATCGGTAGTCTATTGTTCAATGATAAATCAATGGTCAATCCCTTGTCGTTAAATCGGTATGCTACTCCTTATTTGACGTTTGCAAATACCGATGATCGACCATTGATTTGTCATTGTTTTGTCATTTTGCAAAAGTAAGCTAGTCAATCAAATTGTTCGTCTGTAGAAAGGTGAAGACTACAAATAAAATTAAAAATATTGTGTTTCTTTAGTTTATTCACGTTTGTTGGTGGAATTATCGTTAAGATGAATCCATCAAACTTTATTTTACGTCGGCGATTATTAGAAATCGCTGATAGGCAAGACCAAAGAAATCAACAGCGACGAAATAGACGGCGAGATCGCGCGACATTACGTCAAAATGTTGACCCATTTTTGCTCCCTGGACGCGGAATTTGTGCGCACATTTAGACTGACGAAGGCTGTAGTCAGGGAGTTGGCGGAGGACCTCACTCCAATTATTCCGAATGAGATGAGGCGTGATGGGATACCGGTGATGTTGAAGGTATGTTATAATATATAGCTAGGTATATTTAGTTAAACTTCAATATAACCGGAGAGGAACGGATGCTTCAATCAAAAAACTGTTTTCACAAACTCGCAATATTTTTAAAATTGCTATCCAACGACACCCTATGGGGTAGACAAGAAAAAAAAAATGCATCCCCACTTCGGTCACTTCACGTGTAGAGGAGGAAACCGAAAAAAAAATATTTTAAAATTTTTACTTCACCACTTTGTTGGCGTGATTTATATTATTATTCCCTTTATTACATTTTAAATACTTACAAAATTATATTTCTAAACATTAAATTTTTACAATGTATAACACTAAAAAATATAACATTTAAAAATACAAAAATGCAGTTCCCCAACGGCAGCAAGATCAAGGTCCCGGCTACCGATGGTTAAGGATCCAGAGACAGGAACCTTCTCACTATACGGGCCGTGTCCAGAAGTACTGCCTTCTGCATCTGACTCCCGATCCATCCACCTAACGCAAGCCTCTTAAGGTGTTTATCGAGGCTCTTGGCTATCAGACCATGGGCAGATATGACTATCGGAACAACAATTGCTGAATCAATGTCCCACATGTCCACAATCTCGTGAGCTAAATCAAGATATTTGTTTTCTTTATCTTTTTCAGCTTTCACAAGGTTGTCGTCATGGGGAACAGTGACATCAACAATTATCGCGCGGCGTTCGTGTCGATCTATCAATACAATATCAGGCTTATTAGCTACAATAGTCCTGTCTGTAATGATAGATCGATCCCAATACAATGTGGCATGGCTATTTTCAAGGACCTGTTCTGTATTATTATTATTATATTCTTTATTGCACAAGTAACATCATTTACATTTACAGTCTTAAAATCTATAAGGCAAAGGTGGACTTATCCCTGAAAGGGATCTCTTCCAGTCAACCTTGAACAATTAATAAGAGAAAGGTAAAGTGGGTGACACAAACACAAAGTGCAACAAACCCAAAGTTTTGATCTAACATTTATACAACATAAAAAAATGCTTAATCTAAAAATAATATAAACATACATATATAAGCAATAATATATATATATACCTACATACATATACAAGCATAAATATGATATATATAAATACTAATGATCATGTTAACATTGTTAGGAAGTGACCTTTTACCTTAGTTTTGAAAGACGCTAAGGAAGGAGAGTCCTGAATAGCGGTCGGGAGCTTGTTCCAAAGCTGTGCAGCGTAAACAGAGAAAGAGCGAAAGAAGAATTTGGTCTTGCTAGTCGGCAATGCAAGCACTTTAGTTACACAAGTCCGCCGGCCGCGAGAAGGAAGAGGAAGATAGTGAAAACGAGAACGAAGATAGGAGGGAGAGTTAGGGTCATTCAATATTTTAAATAGAGTGCAAAGAATGTGCATTTCACGTCTTTGACGAATAGGGAGCCACTTTAACTCCATGCGAAAGTGGGACACATGGTCATACTTCCGCAAGCCGTAAATAAAGCGTATGGCCAGGTTTTGCTTTTTTGCTTTTTGGTTTGGTTTTTTTTATAAGTATGTTCTAGTACTAAGACTCTTAGCTAGTCTGGGGACAGACGGACAGACGGACAGACGGACATGGCGAAACTATGGTTCCTTGTTGACTACGGAACCCTAAATAGGCACAAAACCCTTTTAGATTTTGTTCGAAATCCTGTAAAAATAATTTGAAAAAAAAAATGCAATTAAAAAAACAAGTCCAGCACGTTTATTGATAGAAAAAATATTGTAAACCTTGAAGGAAGCAATGGCTGTATAAAATTTATTTCTTTGCCTTTTCCGAAAGAGAATAATGAAGCAAATAACTGACACATTTCATATCACCTATCATGCATCTATCATACATGCTATCATGTAACTTTAATGCAATGATCATCCAGATGTCATCCTGTCGTCATCCAGATGTCATCCTGTCGTGAAACCAAACAAATTTAGTAGAATACCAATTGACTCTGGTAGTTCGTTGGTATGACTTCTGTATGATAGTTGTCTGGTGATTTTACCTAATTTAGCAGAATCGGGGCCCAGGCCTCCACCTCTAGAACATAGGTAGGTAATTATACAATGTACTTAGCTTAAGACTATCAATATACTTTGTCCAGATACTCGTATTTGTCTATAGATATTTATTATTGTTGTAGTTGTATGTATTAGTAGGTATGATAAAAATAAAATAAGAAAAAGAGAAATTACTTATGGAAATAAAATAAAAATTTAAATTCCCTAATAGACGTGCATGTATAGAAATATCTAGTTTGTATTTTGTATAAGTAGGTCTATATATAGGTATGTTAAGAAAGAAATATTATACAGTAAAAACTGCATGTACATAATTGTAATGAAATATGTTTTTTTTATTATTCTATGTTACTACTGTCAAAAGTCGGTCAGTATCATGTTGTGTTAATTGGAATAAATAATTATTTAACGGTCTTTTTATTTGATAACTGTTGTAAAGCTTAAGATTCATTTTATTTTGTAGGATATAATATACTTTGGGTCCTAGAAAGTAAAATGATCGTTGTGCGAAACTGGTTTTGCAAGATGGTACGATATAACGTTGTAGTCTTTTAGCACTAAGGGTTGTAAGAGTGATTTGGTATAGGAATAGTTTTCGTACGCTTAGTGTTTTTGTTTTCTCATATAATAGACTAGTTGGGTGACGCCTCGGTAAGGACATGAGTACCTTTAGAACAGCTTTTTGGGCTCTTTCTAATTGAAGGAAATGTGCCTGGGCAGCGCCCCAAACACAAATACAGTAGCAAAGGACGGATTCACATAGTGCTTTGTAGATTTTAATGAGTAACTGAACGTTTGCAACAGTACGAAGATTTTTAAAAACAAAAATTAATTTTCTAATTCTACCAGATGTAAGAGACAAGTGTGGTTCCCAGTTAAGATGTTCATCTATTAAGACTCCTAAATACTTTATGGTGTCGGTGCGCTTGAGCGCGTGATTTTATAATATTTATATTAAAAATTAATATAATATATAAATCAATATATATTCGTAAATATAATTAATTAATTATTAAGTAATAAGTAGCCTATGTTTCCCTCCAAGCTACAAAGTATCTGTGTCCCAAATTTCAGCCAAATCCGTTCAGCCGTTTTGACATCCAATAAGTTTTTTGTAAAACTTCGTTTATATGACGAATAAGCCTATAATAAATGACGAACAAACAAGCCTTTTTGTTGACTGTACTTTTATATTGTATTGTCATCCAAACCAAACCTGTATGCAAAGTTTCAACTCCATCGGACACTGGTAAGTGGGTCAAATTTAGCTTGCGAGATTTGTCCCCCACTAACTAACTAACTTAACATGGCCAGTTAAATAAAAGCTTGTAAAAAGCTAAACTTCGTGCTTCGGAAGGCACTTTAAGCCGTTGGTACCGGTTGCATTTGCAGTCGTTAATACCCTCCAATGACCAATCTGCATGGGGACCGCGTGGTTGGTCATGGCCCATTCTCCTTATCCATCCATAATCACCTCTCTGCCGCATATTGACCGATATCAATAAGTTCCTGGCTAAGCAGTCTGAGTGTGATGTGTTTGCGGATGAATTGAAGTTAATTTCAAGAATTTGTTTATTGTTTTGTGAGAAGTCAGAACCAAAATCCACCTGTGTATGATTTTATTTCCAACTATTATTTTCAGTTATTGTTATTTATCTACCATTTTATCTTTTGTTATGTGTGTGTAATTTACTAGTTACTGTAAGTGGCACTTTTGTTGCCGTTGTAATTATAATGAATAAATAAAATAAAATAAATAAATAAGGAAGGCCTGTGGCTGTGCCCAGCAGTGGGGACATTAAAATTGCTGCTGATGATGGTATGAACCTTAATTCTCTACTAGTTTGCTTTGTGTGCAAACGTAGAATCGTAACGATGTTTCATGTTTGTCTGTCAGTGTCATATACTATACATCTAAACCGCGTTTCAGCTACAAACCGCAGTATAGCATTAATTAATTTTATGACAGCAACTGTGAGTAATTTTACGTGTACACTATTAAGATGAGGTGCTTCGTTAATTTCTGATTAATGGAGGTAACCTTACCTACCAATAATGAACACTTTTAGTTTCAGACTTTTATTTCTACTTTCTTGATTAATTTTAATTTTATAAAAACACTAGCGGCCGCCCGCGGTTTCACCCGCGTGGTACTCGTTCCCGTGGGAATATCGGGATAAAAAGTAGCCTAAGTTACTCCTTATTACATCAGCTACCAGCCAGTGAAAGTCCCGTCAAAATCAGTCTAGCCGTTTCAGAGATTAGCCGGAACAAACAGACAGACAGACAGACCGAGAGACAGACAAAAATTATAAAAAATGTTATTTTGGTATATGTACCGTATATATAATCATATGTTTGTAGTAAAAAGTGGTTATTTTAATATTACAAACAGACACTCCAATTTTATTTATTTGTATAGATTGTCACACTGTGACTTTTTCTATACTATAATATTATAAAAAGGAAATTCAATTCAATTCAATTCAATTCAATTTATTCATTCCATAACAATACATACAATTGTGTCGGAAATAAAGTTAAAAAATAAATACAATATTAATCAAAAATAGTAGTAATACAATAATAATCAAAAATAGTAATAAGTCAATCAATTTGATGAAAGATTTGATTGTTTGTTTGTTTGCATCGAATAGGCTCCGAAACTACTGGACCGATTTAGAAAATTCTTTCACCATTAGAAAGCTACATTCTTCCCAAGTGACATAGGCTATATTTTATCCCAATATTCCCACGGGAACGGGTACCAAGCGGGTGAAACCGCGAGAATCCGCTAGTATTTCATATCCAAAGTTATTAAAATATACCTAGCTACTTAATTAAAGTAGGTACTCATGAATCGCTTTTTTTATTCTGGCCTTCAGGACATCATCACTGACAAGAAACGACGGAGAGAGATAAAGAACGGACGCAAAAACTTTTTAAGCAATAATACAGCGATTGTTCACTGCATTGATTAACTGATTTAATTAATTGATTAACATTGAATTAACTTATACATTTTAAGTTTTATTTTGTTCCACGAAATCTAACAAAAGTACATTTTGGAACAACCTCACGACCTTCCTAATTACACAGTCTTGAAATACGGAGTTTAGGAATCCTCTTTATTACAGCATACCTGCCGTTTGTGCTAACTTTACATTCAGCCTTATATCCAACTCTGAGCCCTAGAGACAAGCATAGCTGAGAACCAGAAATTCCATTGCGTACAATATGATGTGGGACTCGCGCGATATTACATAACTTTAGAGCAGCAACAACAGGTAGAAATTGTTAGGCCAGTACCTAACTAAATTTGTCTAGAAATTGGAAAATTAATAATTGTTTACATGTAAAATATAGAATAATAAAGAATAGAATAATAAATACAATAAAGTAGAAATATTTACTTGTTTAGAATATGTCGCATGGTGTTTTAATGAATCCGTGTCGACCCTGAATCACAGAACTTCTTTTTTCTGATGATGATGTAACGTTCTAAACCGTATTGGTAGTATAGCCATCACAAGACTAGTAAGACTCTCAGCATGTCTCCAGAAATGTTGGTGACTGTGATCTCTAGCCCTTTTGTTAATTGGCGCGGTAAACACTAAAAAGTACTCATAGCAAAACTCTCAATTTGCTATTTTGGCTAAGGCACCAGGCAACCGGTCCTATAGCATTAGCATTTTAATGTTGTTTAAAGACAATAGGTACCTTTGGAGTCCTTCCTCGAATTCTACCTTAAACCCGCTATCTATAAGTGAGTGTGTGCCTTTTAGTACGAATTGCTTCTTAATAATATTTGCGTGATTAATGATTGTACCTTAATGAATTAATACCAAACAGCTTAAAGTCCTCAGCCAAGAGATGTCATCAAAATTACCTGAAACAAAAATAGACATTTAAATAATCGTACTTTCAAGAGAAATTCCATACAACAATAACACGATTATTTATTATGTTTTGTGCCAATGACACAAAGGAAAGGCGCGTTCTCGACGCATTTCGAAATTCATTTCCACACCGATATTAAATTGTTTTGTGAAAGGAATCGCTGCAAAGACAAATTGCCCCACTCAGATTCTCAATACAAGACGTTATTTATTCCGTGAATATATTTGACCACCTTGGAACCGCGCCAATGTACACCTCCCGTAATAATTTCCCACATCTTTACACTCAATTCGAGATGGCATATTATATTCAATGATAGTAAACATAGTAAACTATAGTAGTTTTATTCTTTTTCAGTCGAATCAAACCGAAATCGAGTCCACAGTACCCGTACGTACAGTAGCACGAAAAAGTATCTTTATCGTAATGGAATAGTAAACTATAGCATCCTCCAAAAGCTGTCAAAGTGCTGCTGTCAGACATGTATTGAATTTTCAGTTCCTCACACGACCGAAAGAGACGCTGCTCTGCTATGGAATTGTGTAAACTCAATCCTATTCATTTGACAGTTCATATTGTATCATCCCAACAAGCAAAATTATCCTGGAATGCGTTTTTATAAGTCTATGTGGACTTGTAAGCCTCCTAAAGTGGCTCCAAATTTACCGACTGCGCTTGTAACAGCATAAGCAAATGCTGTTTTTATTTAAGTACATTTACTACTATAATTTTACCTTGTAAACGACTATAAGATCATTTCCCCTGACCATTACAGGCTCAAGACTCCTATACAAGCATAAATAATTCAAGAGTAATTGCACTGAGGAGTAATTAGTTTAGTAACATAGACTTATAAGTGCCTATAAGAGGTCATATTCATGCCATTATAATCGTAGACTCCTATAAGAGCCAATACTAGGAGTATATACGCCTATAAAACTGAGGAGTAATTACTCCGATTACTTTGACTTGTAGGCGTTTAAAAGAGAACATCTGCGTGCTGTTATAGTCTCACTGCTCTTATATGAGCTAATGTTAGGAGTAAATACACTCAGGACTAATTACACCTATTACTTAGGCTTAAAAGCGATTATAGGATAACATTAAATGGCCATTATAAGTTAAAAAACATGGCGATTTCTTCGGTTTTGACACATGCCTTTATAAAACTAAATATCCTATAACAGCATTATAAAGCATTTCTGAATGCCAGCTGCAAAAATGACAGCTGCCTCGGGTATTTCTTAAAATAGTTAATAAATAATAATAATATGTCAAAATGCAAAGTTTATGTGGCGCGTTAAAATTTTAACTATAAACGTGATAGGGTTTCACACAAAATTCAAGTTTCCCGACGAAAACATGGTACGTAGTTCAACAACACAATAATTTATAGGACACCTCCTCTAGAAGAGATAATGTATATTCTCCCCATTACTTATTTTTCAACCTGTTTTAATTAAACAGAACCACTTCGTGACGATGTAGTTTGCATCTCGCGACTTGCCAGAAATAAACTTACCAAAGAATTTGCCGAGAGCTCAATAGTCTCATTTTATACTGTAAGACACTAATAGTAGATACCGCAAGTCTGTTTGGGTTGATGTGGCTCTTAACTAGGATCACTGTTGGCGTAAATGGCATATTCACGGACCATTATAAATACCCTACAAGTGCAGATAGACTTATAAAGTGGGCCCTTTTCCGGACTTATAACTGGTTATAAATCCTCTATAGTCCTGATAAAATATGGTTCTAGGATAATTATAAAACCGTATTTTGCTAGTTGGGATATTAAATGACATTCCATACAAATTGCAGCCGATTGAATACGATATGAACTGTCAAATGAGTACGATTACCTTACGCAATTACCCCCCTGGTTTTCATACAAAATAATACGATCACGATATCGGTTACCATAACGACAGTTTTTCGTGCTAGGGCTACCTACTGGAAGCATGAGAAATATAAGAGCTCTGTAAACGATCAAATTGCTTGTCGAACTTCACGTGTTTGTCAAATTATTTGATAGTGTGCAGCTGTGTTTGAAGCGTTTGTCAAACATTCTACGTGTTTCACGTGTTTGATGAAAATCTTGATTGATGCCGTGTTTCACAAACAAGTTTGAAGGTGTGCGGCAGCGGTGTTTGTCAAACAAGATCTCAGTTTTGGTTTGACGTTGCCAGGATGATCAAACAAATTTGACAAATTGGTTTGATGATTTGCTTGACCGTCTGCGGTAATGTTTGATGAAAACGTGTCAAGCAAATTTGATCGTTTACAGGGCACAGAGGGCACTATACTCGCATGGTTACCGTAGCCAGTTCAAGGCGTAAGGCGTGATACTTAGTATGAATGTACATACTATGTATATTCTACAGTACTGCGGGCCAATCGCCGTAATTCTATGCAGCGCGTCTTGATCACGTTTGCGTCTTGACGTTTGACTTCGTATTGCCGTAATGACATAACGACGCACACGTCACGCAAATCTATAGTCCCACAATCCTGCCTGATCCGATGACATCCGTGACAGAGGAACCACTTGCAATACGAAATTAGCTGTCAAAATAAACTGTTTTAGTTCCAAAGATTATCACCGGAACAGAAAAGGTTGTCGCACTGTCAAAGCTGCGCGTTATCAAAAACGGTTTCGCACGTCAACTGCACCTATACACTTGACCAATGCGTCATAGAATTATCGCGATCGGGGCCCTGTGGTGTGGTATAACATCATTAACCTGACTTTAAGCTACAGTCACTCTAAATACGGTCTTCAGAAAATATGAAATTCATATAGCAGGAAGTGACCATTTAACTTTCAAAGTTTGATAATGTGCAATACATTAACATGAATTATTATCATTATAATTTAACAACATACTTTCCTAAAGCTATTCACGATTACAAATGTACCTAATACTGAAATAAAAACACCGTTAAAAGTTAGAATCTAATTTGCGTGGTAGATTGAATTAACCGAGGAAACTTGTGATAGGGCTCTTCCGTCTATTTTCGCGGAATCAAATTAACCGACCGACCAGAAGTTTGTCCTTTCTGGCCGCATTGCAAAGTATTTGCATTTGCGTCTATTAACCCATTTGTTATATGTACACTCTGACCAACTGACCAATATAGGATTAATCGAGTGACCTTATATGTTGTCTCTCAAAGCGGACGATAATTTGATCCAACTTAAGGCGCCGATTCCCGAAAATAGGGTATTTTAAATTATGGATTACTCGCCAACCATACATATATTTATCTAGTGCTTCCGGCCGTTTTTTTCGATTGGTGATATTTAACAGTGTCGAATAAAATCCCAAACATCCGTCTAATCGTAATCCAAATATCCTATTAAGTACTTGAAGTATACTTGGTTTTAGTTAATGAAAAATATACGAAAGTAATAGTCTTTGAACAGCCGAGGGATTCCGGCCGGCATAAGTTATTTTTTTTTATTTAATTATTTATTGAATTTTAAGTGATTTTCGATTTGCGGGGCGCTCGCGAGTTCACAGTTCACTGCCGGCTGCCGCTGGGTCCGCGCGAAGTGTATCGAGCGCGGCCGAGCAAGCGTTAGCGTGCCTATTTCGGTCGGGATTCCTCGCCTTAACGCCGCCGCCAAAACACAGGTCTGTCTCTTCTCCGCAAAAAGGAGCCCTTTCAGCCTGACTCATCAGTATTTGTTGTAATAAGTAACGATATGTTTTTTTGTAAAAGTCGTTACCCAAGAAACGCTGGCAAGTTTATTGCGCCTGTTCTTCTTGTCAGTTAAAAAAGTCTTGAATGGGCGGTAGGAAAATGTTTACGGTTTAAAAGTACAGTATGTGTATCATGTTTATTTGAATAAATAATATTTTTATCTTTTTTCATTTTCACATCACATTCTTGATTAGCTATTTTTTTTCTTTAGTAGGTATCGAGTGAGTATCGTAAAACCGAGGGAAACCATAGTCGAATAAAAAATAAGACATAAAATACTGATCTTTTCCTACAAAAACCTACTGTTCCTTGATATAAAACAGTGAAATCAATATAAAACATGTTTATTGTTTACAGAAAGTCTTAGTACCGCGTTCGAGTTAATAAAAAGCCAACTAACAGCATTCACTTCACATGATTTTATTTATTACTAGCCGTCCGCACGCGGCTTTGCCCGCGTGGACTACACGACGTTATCCCGCGGGAACTTAACAATTTTCCGGGATAAAAAGTAACTCTTATCACTCTCCAGCTCCCAAACTATCCCTATACCAAAAGTCATGTCGTTGTTCCATTTTGATGTGAAAGACGGATAAACAATTTACGTCAAATATTTGGGTACCGTAAACTGCTGCAACTTTGCACGAAATTTATGGTTTTTTGAAAATATCTCTTCAAGTATTTATTATCTGTGTCCATGTTTACATTAGCGGTCTAATTGGAGATCTATGCCATAAATCTTAAGGTTCATAACGCCGAAACTGCTGTTAAATTGATCACCAGAAACCGTCAAAGTTGTAGGCAAAATTGTGATGAAAAGCCTCAACTTTGCCTAGAAGATTATTAGCAAAAATACGAGCCGCATTTAAAAACTGATCTTAATAATAGAGCCATAAAGAATGTGTTACCATAAAGATGTGCATGGGTTACCACATAGAACCATCAATTTAGTTTTCTGGCAAGCAGGCAAAGTTGGCCACAAGCAGGCACAGTTTGAGCAGTATCAGTAAATATTTTCATAGTAAGTTTTAAGCATGGTTAGGGTTGATCCAAATAGAAAAACACAAAATGTAAAAGACTAAGTAGGTATATTCAATAAAAACAATTAAAGATTTTTTGTACCATCATGTGGAATACTCTTTTAACCAAAACAAACGTTATAATAGGGTCAATCAAACAAATCTGACAGGAATAAACTAGTTTTCTTTATTTAAGTTTTAATAAGTCAATTAAAATCACAAAACAAAAGTAACAAATAATAGTATATTACCTACCTACCTACCTACCTTATATGCCACTATGGACACCAACAAAAGATGTATAATTCTATTTAATATAAATTATTTTTGCAAAAAGTGAAATAAAATGGTAAGTATAACAAAACCTACACGGACCAAGTAGGAGGTTTAATAAAAAAGACTGGTGTACGCAGTGACAAAAATCGCCGGGCATGTATGAAATGAAAAGATTGATGGATGTGAATGAAGCGAAAGAATTGTGCAAGGATCGTAGCAGTTGGCGATCCATAGTCTTTGCCTACCCCGTGGGAAATAGGCGTAAGTATATCTATGTAATAGATGTAAATATATCTTTTTTTAAATAACTAAACAAAACATACCTATATGTACTGCTAAAATCAAAACCCTCCAAACCCTTCACTGTAGTTGAGTAACTAGTGACAACCCTAGGACTAGGCAAACTTGAGTCACTAAGTGACCGAGAAGCCTTCACAACATTGCCTACCATCGTTCTAGTCGTAAATGATCACATTTACAAGAATAACCATTATAAACATGAGAAAGAGCACATTTGCTTACCCCGTAAACACTAAGAAAGCTGAAATTCTCGATTTTTCCAATGAAAAACAAAAAGTTTTGCACTGACTTAAAAAACGTGCACACTTCTTGTGACTGTTGAAAGGTGCCAGACAAAAAAGTGACGGTTTTGCCACAACGAATAATAATGAAATGGGTTGCCATTAAAACGAAGGTTTTTCTCCCATTATCAAAAGTAAAAAATAGATGGCGGTGGTGAAGTTATGTTAATTTTAATAGATTAGGCAAAGTTGAAGCTAAGGGGCAAAATTGCAGCAGTTTACGGTAGCTGGTTTGTATGTGAAAAGAAAAGTGTGGTTTTTACTATTTTCCACGCAATTTTTATGGTTTTTCTCTCCATAAAAACCTTTCGTGGGACTTAGGGAACAATTATGAAAAGAGAATTTGCCGAATTTTTGCGCTTAGCAAAAATTCATTTTTAACATTTATTAAGTTTTCGCCCGCTGCTTCGCCCGCGTGGACTTCACGACGTTATCCCACGGGAATGTGATATTTTTCCGGGATAAAAAGTAGCCTGTCTTCCTCTCCAGGCTACATAGTATCAGTGTGCGGATTTTCAGCTCAAACCGTTCAGCCGTTTTGACGTGATTGAGTAACAAACATCCAAACATCTAAACATCAAATCATCAAATCATCTAAACTTTCAAATTTATCATATTAAGTAGAATAAGTAGGATATAAATGAGTATAAAAGTAAGTGGTTATGCTAATGATTGAAAATAAAGGAATAGCGGATAAAAACCGCTTAAAATTCCAAAACTTGTTTATAGTTTGTATGTTTTTCAATTTCATCATATCGTAACTCATCTGTTAAATAGAATGTCCTATTGTTATTTTAGCGTCATCGTATCTAACCAACAAGTCGGAGAAGAAAAAAGTTAATTTCTATCCCAAAACTTACGAAGTTCATTTGTTTTTCTATTGCATCATTTTGTGGGGAACTCATCTGTTAAATAGAATGTCCCATTGTTATTTCAGCGTCGCCGTAAATTATAAATTATGACCGTATTGCAATAATGGTGCGTTATAAATCTTATAATTCTGAGCCGGTTGCCAACGCGTCTATTGGCGAGGTTCCACGTGGGTTATCGCGTTGTATGGCAACGTAAGAATTTGTCTGGAAGTAATCTAGCCAGATGAAAGTTATTAAATAATAAATAGCTATTTCCTTTTCTCTCTCTACACCTATTTTATGGATAAGGAAGGAGTGTGCCCCAGTAGAGGGGATGGGGACTGTACGGTGAAACGTAAATATTTCATTTAGCGCATTTTATTTGTAATTTATATCGATCAGTGCCTTACACGCATTTGTTTCCTTTATCATTTCAATATCAATTATCATATTTTTACATTTATATTTTATATCATTTATCATCAAGTGTGGGATAAAACATCCCACAGGGACATAAAATGACTGAACTTATCAAGTCCTGAATTAAGAAGAGCTGGAACTAAGCGTACCTACGCTACCTACACTATTACATTAATTAATTTCATTGTCTATAAATTTATTAGAGGCCTTTCATACTACTTTTTATACCTACTAGAAACTAAGTACCGAGAAGTTTCTCTCAAACTACAACAAATTGACTTTGTTATCAGTTGTACTATGACGTGGCGCAGTGGTTAGCGCGCTCGGCCTGCGATCGTTGAGGTTAAGCAACTTTCGCAATGGTCGGTCACGGGATGGGTGACCAAAACGTTTCATCTCGACCTCCACCGTGCTTCGGAAGGCACGTTAAGCCGTTGGTCTTGGCTGCATTTGCAGTCGTTTGTACCCACCAATCCGCATTAGGCCTGCGTGGTGGTTCATGGGCCATTGTCCCTATCCATCCATAAGGAAGGCCAGTGCTCCAGCTGTGGGAACATTAAATGGCTTATTTTATTAGGTCACGTAGTACGAAGAGTGTATGTTTGTACCCGATAAGGACTAGATCATCCTCAGTGAGGGTACTTTCAGATATTAGGCTGAAAAGAACAGACACTACACTAGGACTAGGTCATATCATACTGTAAAGTTTAATTTGCTGTCCTGCGCTTCATACATAATAATAAATCTTAAATATTTTCTTACAATCACACCAATTATGTAAGCCCATAGTAAATTTCTTAAGAAACTGTGTACGTAAACTTTATTATAACGGATAATATAGGTACTTAAATACTTTTTTGTTTGTAAATACATACTTAATATACACACAAAACACCCAGACCAAGACAAATAGACATGTTCATGCACACAAATATTTGTCTTGTTCAGGAATCGCACCCGAGACTTCTGGCGCAGAAGGCAGGTAGCTTACGCCTGCGTCAAATCGGCCGTCAAACATATGTATGTTCCATACATA
The DNA here is from genome assembly GCA_949710035.1 of Crambus lathoniellus. Classification (NCBI taxonomy): domain Eukaryota; kingdom Metazoa; phylum Arthropoda; class Insecta; order Lepidoptera; family Crambidae; genus Crambus; species Crambus lathoniellus. The sequence goes on from OX453303.1 coordinate 27,423,929, forward strand.
TGTGTGTCTGTGTAGGTACCATGTGGTAAGCATATAAAACGCATCGAAAGTATCAAGATAAGTATCGCTATCGCTGCTATTGATTTTCTCTGCCCAGTTTCATAAGTTCCTAGCAAATAAATCCTTTTCATTTTAAGATAAAAAAAGTGTGAAAGTTTTTCGCAAAGTTTCGTTATTATATAAATCATCGACTTGCTAACTAATCAATTAGTCGCAGTTATTCATAATAACCGTAATTTATATACGCAGTAACGTGCCAAATTCGTTCCCGTTATTCTAGTTACAGTTTATTCAAAATGTATCGTCGTCTTTATTATAAGCTCCGATCCTCCGAATAAAGCTTTACGTCATAAATCGTACGGTGTAAATCCGCCCGCAACAAGTTTACGAGCTCCTTACTACGAGGTGAAACGTGCTCTCCGTACAATGTGAAGTAATTTAGCGTACCGTACCAATTTGTAGGTACTTGTACGATTACTAGCATGTAAAAGGTTTTTTCGCTTTTAGAAAGACAGATGGTTTTGCTGTTTTTATATTCTTAGGAAAAAATAAGTTAACTAACATAATGCCGCTATTTTTCTAGTCTACCAAGACATATTATAATGAATACTATTATTCCTTTTCAGGTTGGTATCAAATTGTTAAAAGGCAAAATTACTGACCAATTATTCAAGTGTCTCAAAAAATTAGCATATAATATTATTTCCGATATAATATATATCTTGCTGTTTAAGTGTGTTGTCAACCATTGTGGCTATAATAAAATTGAATCTTAAATTTTAAATCGTTTGAGCAAATAAAAAGATCTTTTATTTTCCAGTATGTACAATTGTACAACATTATTAGTACCAATTACATAGGTACCTATTTAAAGAAAAAAAAGAAAAATTATAATTATAATAAAAATCGCCTCATCTAAAGACCCTTTTACACAATCTGACGTAATAATGCATCCAATTTACTATACATTATGTAGCGACTGTTTCACAACTGGAGTGGTATTGCCGACGAACGATTTACACTGTTGCCAGTCGATGCGAAATTAGGACAGGAAATCAAAGAAAAAAAGGGTCCCAGGTTCGATTCCCAGTGGGGGTAAATACATATTGTATTTGGTTTGGTTGGTGGTAGGACTTGTTCTTAGTCCGCCTGGCTAGCTACCACTATCTTATCTAAGTCTGACGCCATAACAATATTTTTTAGCATTATTGTGTTCCGGCAGTTAGAGATAAGATAGCCAGTACATCATTGATTGAGGATTCTGGGAGTAGTGCGCTTCCACCTTCAGCCTTATCACCACTTTACATCAGGTGTGATGAAAGCTAAGTGCTACCCCATTGTGGGTAAAAAAAGCTATTAAGATTGTCCGAATGTCCGTCCATCGACAGATTTTGTCTTCTTAATTCGAATATTCGATCATCTGATAATCCATCTATTTGCGAGCGAAGCATTAAAGGGGCACATGGCGATTTATTATGGGATTACAGGCACAAATTGGATGGGATCGCAGTTGTATTCGCCGATATATGAGGGAACGGTATATGTAATTACGAAAGTTGGCAATCATTCATTTTGGTTGGTAGTAGGACTTGATCTAAGTCCGCCTGGCTAGCTATAACTACCACCATCTTAAATCTAATTCTGACGCCATAATAATGATGTTTTCAGCATTTTTGTGTTCCGGTAGTTACATATTGGATGGCCTGGGTGCCTACCATCAACTTTAAGACAGCGATTCAAAAATAGCGCGATGCAGAATAGGTTCCTAAAATGAATTGCTTTCTTTCGTACTACGACCTTCTGAAAACTGGATCGCAAATGAATTGCTAAATGTGAATGACCGAACGATTTGTGTCCTTATTTCTTCTACCCGTCTCTTTCACTCGATTCTGTCATGCCCGGAGAGTGAGAGGGACGGGTATTAACCTGCAGGTGTCATGTCAGCTTGGCCAAGTTATAAGTCAAATAAGAGATCTGACAGCTTAGCGGCTGTGAAATGTCATTGAATGATCACTGAATCGCTGTCATTGATATTAAGCTGTCGTGGTACGAATAAGCGAAGCAGATCAGTTTAGGTCCTAAACAAAACCGCAATAAGAGTTGATGGTAGGCACCCAGTTCCTTAGTGGAGGATTCCGGGAGTAGATACAACTTAGACATATCTTCACTTAACATCAGGTACGATAAAAGCCAAGTACTACCTCGTAGTGGATATAAAGAACATCAATATAATTAGCGCAAAATATGTTTGATACTAAACCATAGAGCAGTAAATAAAGCAAGAATCACAAAGTTTATCACGCACTAACATAAACAACAACCAGTTTGTAGAGTAATGGGCAATTTGGGCCGCAAACGACACATACAGTCAGTTGTTCCGGGAAATTGCGATTAAAGCACAAAGAGACCTTAGCCATTATGGCAACCCTGTTATGTTTTCTGTAGTATGCCTATATAACAAGTGTGTAATCTATTGACGAGACATATTGTGACCTAAACCTACCCGTACGGGTGTTCACCATAAGGTATTCTTATTAAACAACCAGATCTTTGACTGCATTAGATAAGAATGTAGCTACTTCTACATTCCGCCGATTTGTAAAAAAAAAATTATCAAGTCAGCACTCTTAATTAGAACTACTAATTTTCACACTCTTGCTAATTAATATTTTGTTAACTCTCAAAACTCTAACCGCCTCTGTGGTCTAGTGGTTCACACCACCGATTTCAGACCAAGAGGTCCCGGGTTCGATTCCCAGTGGGGTACATATTGTATTCGGTTTGGTTGGTGGTAGGACTTGTTCTTAGTCCGCCTGGCTAGCTACCACCATCTTATCTATAACAATGATGTTTTCAGCATTATTGTGTTCCGGCAGTTAGAGATAAGATAGCCAGTTCCTCAGTGATTGAGGATTCCGGGAGTAGTGCGCTTCCACCTTCAGCCTTATCACCACTTAACATCAGGTGTGATGAAGGCTAAGTGCTACCCCGTTGTGGATTAAAAAAAACCGCTCCAGTTTTTTTCATACCTGTTTGCTCAAAAGAGAAATAACCCTGTTGCAAAATGTTTGTCAAGGTATTAACTGAATTTCCCATTCGCAAATTATGCATTAGTGAAAAAAAAACAAAATATTCAAACCAGACTTCTCTAATTTCAAAACTGGAAGGCGCGGAGAAATCTTGCGTGGGAGTTCCGTTGCAATCGTGCTCGACACCGGACTGTCTTAATTTTTTGTTGTAAAGTGTTTACAGTGCCACAAGCTTTTCAGTTCCGGTGACAGCCGTGCCATTGGAGCCACTTGCAATACGAAATTAGCTGTCAAAACGGACTGCCGTATGAAAACTGTTTTAGTTCCAAAGATAATCACCGGAACAGAAAAGCTGGTCTCACTATAATAAAGAACAAAAGAGGATAAATCAAGCAAAAAGTTTGTATACTAACTTTAAATTACAATCCGCAAATGGTAAAAAAAGAAAATAAAAAGCGCGCTCCATTCAAACCACCTCTACATTCAAAACTGGAACGCGGGAGATATTGCGTGACATTTCCGTCCAATCGTACTCGACAGATGAAAAGAATCGAAAGATCGACCTGTATTTTTTAAAGTTTGAACAACTTCATTTGTTCAAACAGAAACAGAGGTTGAAAGCTTTTCAACGACTTTCATCCTCTTTTGTTCAACTAACCGAATTTACCATCCGCAAATGGTGAAAAAGGAAACTGTAGTATACGGCAATGAAACAACGCGGTCAGGAGTTGACTGATTTATTGTATCTCTAAGTACCTGCACTACAAATAACCAATGTACCCTCCACATCTCCCCCTTAAGTTTAGAAAACAAATTTTAAAGTAAAGTAAAAATCTTAACTAACACACCCACCTACTCATAACTTCAATACAGTATTAAAGTAAATCAAGTAACAATCTTAATTAACATACTTTACCTACTCTTAACTTCAATACAGTAAGGTGTATACAGAACGTGTCGGAGTCTTTTTTTTTTTTTTTTATGACTACGTTAACCAAGTGTAGGTAACCAAGCTTATACTTTAAGTATGTTTAATCATGTTAAATATTACAAAAGTACACTATACACTTATAATCACCTAGGTAATTAGCTCAATTTTAAATTTAACTTCACATAAAGAAAAGGAAAAACAAATTAACGCTAAAAATAGTAAATAACCCTACGAACTTTTTATTGAAAATACAATACAAAATTATCCATAATATTATGGAACAATTTTGATGCAATTTATTTACTACAATACTTACCTAAGTTCAAGATTTTTTTTTTTTTATTTTTGTACGTACCTAACGCTATTAATTAGCCTTTAATTATTTTTATCTAATCCTACTACATCCTTTACTTTTCTCAAATCTCGAATAAGTGCCCTCTTTGCACGCTCACTGACCTCTAATTTTGTGGCTAGGTCCAGGGTCGCTTTTGGAGAAACGGATGCAGGTGGATTATGTTTCACTTCCGAAATCTCACTTTCTCTAGTCACTACATCCGCGTCTTCGCTGCTATCTCTATTTGAATTTGAAGCATTTTTCGGTACGGTTTCTATGTCAAGGTCACTCTCTGGTTCATTAGTAGTTGCTAAAGCTGTAGAAAATCTCTTTTTTACTGACAATAACTGATCAGAGTGTCTGCGGCTTACTATACCATTGTTCATTTTAACTTTATATGATACTGGCCCTGTTTGGTCAATGATTTGGCCTTCTACCCATTTTTTATTATTTCTATTAGAATAGTCACGAGCAAGGACATGTGACCCCACTTTAAAATTTCTGACAATGCCTCCCGCTGCTTCAATTTGTTTATGTTGTGCTTCGCACACTTTATTTGCGGTGTTAGGACGTAGCCCGTCCAAACGGCTGCGCAATCGCCGTCCTAAAAGCGCCACGGCCGGTGCCACCCCCGTAGTGGCATGCTCACAGTTACGATAACTTAAAAGAAAAGTACTTAAACTCGCTGATAAATCTTTGCCTTCGCACATCGCCTTTTTTAAAGTTTTCTTTATAATTTTTACGGAGTTCTCCGCTGCACCGTTTCCTTGTGGTCTATATGGTGAAGATGTGGTGTGTCGGATTATATTCTTACAGCAAAATTCTTTGAATTCCTGACTTTGAAATGGCGGCCCATTATCCGTCACTAACTGTAAGGGTAGACCGAATTTTGAAAAAAGATTTCTAAAAAACTTTATTGTTTCGTAAGCTGAAATACTACGTATTTCTTCTGCCTCAATCCACTTGGAATGTGCATCTACCACTACAATATAATATTTTCCGCCAATTTGTGCGAAATCAGCATGAAGACGTTGCCACGGGGCAGCAGGGAACTCCCAGCAATGTAGTGAGTGTCGCGGCGGCGCGTCGCGCACACTACGACATGACTCACAGTTTTGACAAATCGCTTCAATGTCCTTATCTATTGCCGGCCAATAAACGTAGTTTCTTGCGATTGATTTCATTTTAACTACTCCTAAATGACCGTGTATTTCCACTAACACTTGATTTTGTAATTTAGGCGGTATTACAACCCTATATTTATATAAAATACAACCTTGTACTACGTACAATTCCATTCTGCGAAAATAAAACGGTTTTTCCTCTTCCACTTCGCATTTATCTGGCCAACCAAACATAATATACCCATAAATACGACTTAAAATTCTATCACGCTTAGTTTCTAACGCTATGTCTTTGTAACTTACGGGGAGTGTTTCCTCTGTAAATAACAAGTAATGGTAGTCTTGGTCTCCGTCGTCACTGCTCGCCTGCGGCTGCCTTTGCGAGGTCGACAGGGGCAAACGAGACAGCGCATCTGCATTTACATTGTTCTTAGACGTGACGTACTCAATTTCATAGTCATAAGCCGCCAACTTCACAGCCCAACGCTGCAACCTACTGGCCGCTGTTTGCGGAATCCCCCCCTTAGGCCCGAAAATATATATTAAAGGTTTGTGATCCGTTTTAAGAGTAAAATTCCTACCAAACAAATACTGATGGTGTTTTTGTACTCCATAAATTATTGCGAGTGCCTCTTTGTCCAGTTGGCTATAATTTTTTTCTGCGTCACTTAGCGTTCTCGACGCACAGCTGACTGGCCGTTCTATGCCGTCCGGATATCGATGCGCAAGAACCGCCCCTACCCCGTACGCACTGCTGTCAACTGATAACACTAAAGGCAGCGACGGATTGTAATGACTAAGAATTTTGTCGCTTGCTAAAATATTTTTAATATTTAAAAATGCATTTTCGCACCCATTCCAAAACCACTCTGTACCTTTTTTTAATAGTCTGTATAAAGGATGAAGCGTGGTACTTAAATTGGACACAAATTTCCCGTAGTAATTAATTAAACCTAAAAAAGCTTTTAACTGCGTTACATTTATCGGCCTAGGAGCGTCCACTATAGCTTTGACTTTCGACATATCTGGGTGTAAACCATCCTTATCTATAATAAAACCTAAATAGGACACACTTTTTTGCAAAAATGTACACTTATTAATTTTTACAGTAAGTCCCATACTCGCTAGTCTCTCGATTACAGCTCGCAAGTTCTTTTTATGTGATTCTCTATCTACCCCGGTTACGCAAATGTCATCGAGGAATACCACAGTGTGCGGCAGCCCACGTAGTGTCTCTTCCATTATTTTTTGAAATTTTTCAGGGACGCAACTTAAACCGTAAGGTGTGCGACGAAAGGCAAAAGTCCCTACGTGCGTACTTATCGCTGTACACGCCTGCGAGTCCGGGTGGAGGGGTACTTGCATATACGCGGTAGTAAGATCTATTTTTGAAAATTCTTGCCCACCACTCAAAGCAGCAAATAATTCGTCTATCTTAGGCAAAGGATAATGATCCTTTTTTAATTTCGGATTTATCGTAGACTTATAATCCCCGCAGATTCGAATTTCCCCTGATTTTTTAATAACCGGAACAATAGGTGTACCGTAATCTGAATTTTCCACCTGGTAAATTGAACCCTCAGCTTTTAACCGAGCGAGTTCCTTCTCCACCGCGGCTCGCAGCGCCAGCGGCACGGGCCGCGCCCGCACGTAAACCGGTTCGTTATCACTGAGCTGTAATCGGATTTCGCGCTTACATGTTCCTAGATTATTGCTAAACACCGATGGGTAACTTTCTTTTAGCTCATTAATAAACCGTTCGTGCAATTCCATGTCGCTTTCGTTTGACAAAATATTATTAATAGCTAACTGATTTATGTTAAAACGACGAATCCAACATCTACCAATCAAAGGACGACTGCCATTTTTTATTATATACAACTGCAAGTTTGTCTCGTGAGTTCCTTCGATGGTTGCGTTCACTAGAATATACCCGATCGGTTCAATTAGTGAGCCTGAGTACGAACACAACTTTATACTATCTTTAAAAATTTTATACTTAGAAAATAGACTGTTAAAACACTCTTCATTTATGGCGGAAATTTTACTTCCCGTATCTAGTTCGCATTTAAGAATATTGTCCTCTATTTGAACATTAATAAAATACGGTTTATCACCCGCAGAAACCGCTCTTATATTGTACATTTCACTGTCGGAGTCACTCACTATGAATTTATGACTTTTATATTTTTGAATACCCGTTGCTTTACACATCACTTTTAAATGCCCTTTACCTTGACAATTATCGCACGTATACATTTTAAATCTACACTTATCTGCTCGGTGTGGCTTTCCACACCTCCAGCACGTCCCCGGGTAGTGCGTTTGCTGGCCGCCTGCGGCGGAGCGCGCCCCGCGAGCGGCCCGCACGGCGTGCAGGCCCTCGCCCGCGCCACTGCCGCCAGCTCCGCTCGCACCGTCATCGCCGCCTCCCGAACTGCCAAAGCCCGCGGCGGTGCCAGCTCCTCCTATGCTAGCTCGCCCGCTCACTTTTTCTACATGCTTTTCCGCAGCTTCGAGACCCAGAGCTAACTCCACCGCCTTATGATATGTCAGGTTTTTTTCCGTAAACAACCTTGATTTAACATCGCCGCTTGCTAACCCGATCACGAACTGATCACGCAAATTTTCTTCTAAGTTACTTCCAAAATTACAGTTAATAGCCAAATGTTTCAATTGTTGTAGAAAATCTGCCACGGATTCATTTCCGTTTTGTTTTCGGTCACGAAACACCTGCCTTTCGGCTATTTCTGAACGATGTGGTTGAAGATGGTTTTGCATAATCCTCACTAAATCATCGAAGTTTTTGTTTTCCGGTATTTCAGGTGCACATAAATCGCACATAACGTTATAGGTACGTTCACCCACTACGGTAACCAACGTGGCCACTTTGAGCTCATCTTTAATTTCATTTAATAACATAAACTGCTTTAAACGGCGCACATAGATATCCCACTGTCCCGAAAACAAATCAAAAGGTTCGATTTTACCGTAAGGCATTATGTAACACGCGAATAACAAAGTTCGATTAAAATATCCTCGTCGCCAGTGTAGTATACGGCAATGAAACAACGCGGTCAGGAGTTGACTGATTTATTGTATCTCTAAGTACCTGCACTACAAATAACCAATGTACCCTCCAGAAACAAAAGGGCGCTTTTGTTTTCTTTTTCACCATTTGCGCTTCATTCGAACCACATCTAGATTTAAAACTGGAACGCGGGAAATGTTGCATGGCAGTTCCGTACAATCGTGCTCCATACATGAAAACCATCGATAAAACGCACCTAATGAGCTTCATTCAATTGAATCCTCGAATACTCGACGGAGGAATTGAATAGGCAGTCAACTCTTTAGTCTTTTGTGGAATGGATCGAATTATCTGTGGTACGGATGAAGTTGCTATTATGCCTGTGAAATTTTTACAAAAATATATATATATTTTTTTTATGTATAATGGGCTTGCTCTTGGCTTCACACTGAACCTTAGGGTTGAGAAGAAGCCTAAGATGGAGCGAGCTTACCCAGAATATGCCTTTTTACATACTTGCGTGTATTTTTTCGTTACTATAAATAGTAGATTGTTTAGCAAGGGATGTATGGCACCCATAACAGCACACCAATAGTTCGAGACTGTTATGGGTCCGAAGTAAACACTCTACTTTTCATTTTGAATATGAGGAAAGTAAAAATACACAGAAATAATCTAAAAAAATATTTTTCCTATGGCCGCGGAATTTTCGATAGACTATAACTTTTTTGTTCATTTTCTCTATTTTAGGGAAGGCCTTGTTTGGTGTTTGACCCGTACCTACTCTATGCAATTCCATGCAATTACTTAATGGCCTGATTTTTTATGTTACAAATAACTTATTTGGTTTAGACTGTTTCAAAAAACGCATTCTTTAAAAAACAATGTTTTAGATAATGTAATAATAATTCTACGATATTAATTATTTTATATAATAGCAAAACAGGCTGTATAGGCTTATGTCCAAAGAGATACTTATTTACAGATTTTGACATGACCCCTCCTATGCCATTATTAAATTTCATTACGGCCCTAGGGCCGCAACATACCACTTTCAACCCGCATTTTAGGCTAGTAATGAATTACTTTCAGAATATGAGACATGAAAAAGTTTTTGTTTAAATTCGCAATTAGCTTTGTTTAGCTGAGAAATTGTTTTAAGTGATAGATAGATTCTGTATCCCATTACAAAAAAAAACCTTTCCGTACCATTTTTTTTAATCATTCGTTTTTATTCTGAAAATTATTATAGAAAGTGGGAGCCCACCCGCTGTCTAAGTAATAAGTCTGTGTTTGTGAATAAAGGTTATTGTTATTGTGGTAGATATTGGCTCGTTCGTACGAGTTTGTTTATCATAGTCAAAGTCAAAAATATTTAATCAATTAAACACATGTAAGTACACAAGTGCTTTTCCATCCCATTTTACCCTCATCTACAATTTGTGTAAATAAATTTATCAACAAATTATTTTCTACTTAAACTTTGGTTATGTTTCCTACAGTACATAATGCACCAAAATCAAATTAAGGGGTGGACACACGTCAGGCGTCAAATTTGACGTCATTTGGCGCCTGATGTGGGTCGACATGTCAATAGTGGCCGCCGACCTGGGGATTTACGAAAAAAAGTAAATTGTCCAATATTGTTTTAATATTTGGTGGCGTACAATACCTATATTTTTAGCCTTTGATTTTGGAATGTAAAATTTTAAGCAATAACTAAATGGATAATTTTTTTTCTAACTTCGATGTAATAAATACTGAGTATGCTAGCTAAGTTAGCATATCAAGCCTTAGGACTTTTCTAAAGTATTTTATTTTTTGAACACTGCATAAAATGTAAAACGTGGACTTAATGCCCTATGCATTTTCTTTCTACCAGTCAACCTTTGGATCATGTGGAAACTATGATGTGGTTGTGTAAATTACCTACTTATTATTTGAAATTAAGTAAACAACTTTTTTATTTTTTGCGAAGAAGGAACAATATAACATGAGGTGTGTTATGGATTACAATTTGTAGGACTGGATTTTGAAGTGCCACTGTAAAGTTTAATATCAACTGTACCTACTATCGCCTATCTTTTTAGTTCCATTGATAAACGGAACGTTATCACAGTTTTTTTCTTTATCCACAACGGGGTAGCACTTAGCCTTCCTCACACCTGATGTAAAGTGGTGATAAGTCTGAAGGTGGAAGCGCGCTACTCCCGGAATCCTCAGTCACTGAGGAACTGGGGCCCAATTCTCACGCATTCGAATTTTTTCAGTGTGGTAATTCGTATACGAACATTTTGTTTGTGGTTTCTATTGAAAAGTTAAAACGTTTCAAACAAATCAGATGTCAACAAATTCATTTTGACAGCTAAGTTCGTAAACGAACATCTATTGGTCTGTACCACTCGTTGCGTTCGACTGGTTTTCGATCGAACTTTTTCGATTGTGAAATTCTGACAATACAAAAACTGTGTTATATTTGAATTTCGAGCTTATAAATGTCGACTTTTCTCGATTGCGTGAGAATCGGCCCCTTGGCTATCTTTAACTGCCGGAATACAACAATGCTAAGAACATAATTGTTTTGGCGTCAGTGTTGGAATACCAACATTTTTACTCTGTAGCTAGCATAAATAGCTGGCATTTAATAATTTCTTTAGCATAAGTATTATATATGCTCTTTAATCAGTCATTGTCATTGACGCTCTTCTCTTGTGTCTCTTGAGACGAATAGACGTTTATTCTAAAGTTCTGCCCTTATATATAGTACATCAGCCCCTATATATATAATTACATCTATACAGTGCGCTGCTATAACATTGGTCCTTCGTTATTTACAAAAGGGACAGAACAAGTTTGAATTTAATTAGTGCAGGAAGTGTGTTAGCTGTTCAGTAAAATTCAGTGCCGCGAAAATCGTACGCTGGACGACGTCAGTTATACAACTAAGCCGCCTACAATAAATTTCGCTCAAGCTGCAAGAAAAAGGAAGAGCCATCTTCAAGAAAATTACAAACAAAATTTAGTTTCAACTATTCAAATTCCGCCGCCATTTTGCCTTCGCATCAATCAGAAAATCGATCGCCCGTCACTCTGCCTTTGTGGTGAAGTCAGTCAGCAGTCAACAGGATACAGTGCTACCAACACTCGAACCGGTAAAGTTGGTTCCGCTACTTGCCGCAGTAGCGCCACTTGAAGCTGTGCTGCGAGAGCTTTAGCTACGCGCCGCTGTGCGTCGCCTTCGTGGTGCCACCGTTTCCGGAAGCAATCAAATTCGAAACGAAACAGTCTGTGTGCGTGCGTTGTGTTGTGTTTTTGTGTAGTTTCTATTTTGTAGTTTTTGTGGACGCTAAGATTTATAATAAGCAGTAGAAATGTCGAATCCTGAGATTTCTGATCTAGATCGAAATACTAAGCTCGCTTTAGTGCGTAAGCGGGGTGCTATTAAAGGTTCGATCACCAAACTAATAAATTCACTTGATGAAACAGCCCAAATAAACCCGCACGCCCTTGCCGTCAAAGAGGAAAGGCTTCGCGCGTCTTTTGCTCAATTTGAGGTTTTCAACTTAGAGTTATGTGCGATGGACCCTGATGCGGACGACATGGAATCGACCGAAGGTAAGTTTTTGGACGCCTTATCTAGAATGAGACAGCTAAGTTTAAGTGAGTCTGAGACTCCTCTAAAAGGGGAACGTAGTGCGTTTCCCAGAGACTCTGTTCCCGCAGCAAAGCTGCCTCAAATAGATATCTGTGTTTTCGGGAAAATATGCAGACTACAAGCCCTTTATTGGTCTCTTCGACGCCTTAATTCATTCTAATAGCAATCTTTTAGATATTCAAAAACTGTTTTACCTCCGAAATTATTTAAAAAATTAACCATTTGAATTGATAAAAAATCTACCTATTGTAGCTGAAAGTTATTTGACAGCCAAGAAAATTTTAGACGATAGGTACAATAATATTTACAAGATTACAAACGAGCACATCAGCGCATTGTTAGATTTGCAACCTATAAGCAAATCAACTGCTCACAATTTGAGACAATTTGTTTCAACTATCAAACAGCATTTAGCTGCCTTATGCAATTTAGGATATGAGGTCCAACAGTGGGACCCAATTGTGCTTTCCATTCTAACGCGAAAGTTAGACATATATTGTAGCAGGGAGTTTCAATTGAGTCTCGCTGGCAATGTTAAAGTGCCCTCAGTAAATAACATGATTTCCTTTCTAGAGTGCCGAGCCTGTGCGCTTGAGAATGCTTCTGAAAACCTACAGCTAGCTCCAAGGGCACACTTGGTAACTAAAGGTGTTGCAGGATATGATTTGTCTAAGGAGTCAACGCTGGCGCCTCCAGTATGCATAGCATGTAAGTTGCCCCACAAATTATATACTTGTCCAAAGTTTAAACTGATGACTGCAGCAGCTAGGTTGCAGCTTGTCAATAACAACAAGCTCTGCAGAATTTGTTTTAACAGCCACTTTCAAAAATGTAGATACCATTTCAAGTGTGAAGTTTGTAAGCAAAGCCACAACACGTTGCTTCACCAGGATAAAGTCGAGTCTCCGGTGACACTGTTTCTTGAGTCTGGGGCTACACAAGTCGTTTTGCCTACAGCGCGTGTTAAGCTCATAGCAAACAATGGCACTGAAGTGCATGTTAAAGCCCTTCTAGACAGTGGTTCACAGGCTTCATTCATAACTAAAGAGCTTGCTCAATTATTAAATTTGCAGCCTATACAAACAAACACACCCATTGTTGGGATAGGCAACATTAAAATAAAATAAAAGATTGTGTTAGTGTACAATTACACTCAATTATTAATAATTTTAGTATCTCTGTAACATGTCATGTGCTTGATAACATTACATCAAAACTGCCACAGTCCAAGATTAATATGAAAGATATTGTTTTGCCGCCTAATATCACACTAGCCGACAATAATTTCAATGAGCCTAGCGTCATACATATCTTATTAGGTGCAAATATATTCTTTCAGGTGATGCTGCCAACTGAGTCCCCATCGACCCTTCGTGGAGTACGAGATGAGGGCCTTAGAGATACTGCGCCAACCGTTCCAGGACTCAACACTCAGTTTGGTTATGTGATTGCAGGTTCACTACCTACGGAGCAGCATGCATTACAAGTAACTTCGCATTTTTGTAAATTGTGTGATAATACACTTAATAATACTTTAGAGCAATTTTGGAAGGTAGAGAGCATACCTGAAACTTTTAATGAAAGGCTATCAGAACATGAGGCTTGTGAAAAGTCGTACTGTGATACAGTAACATTAGATGCTCAAAATAACAAGCTTCAGGTCGCTCTCCCTCTCAAGCTGCCACTAGAGTCAATTAATGAAGTTCTTGGCAATTCATTTAACTTAGCTTTAAAAAGGTTTCAGAACTTAGAAATTAGATTTCAGAAAGATAGCTTTCTTCATGAGCTTTATAAAGAATTTATTCATAATTATTTGAAAGAGGGTTACGGTACAATCATTGACATTAGCCAATATGATCTTTCTACTGATCCAGTTTACTTTTTGCCTCATCATCCTGTGCTCAGGCTCGATAAAAAGAGCAGTAAATGTAGGGTTGTTTTTGATGGGTCAATGAAGACCGGTAAGAAAGTTTCTTTGAATGACATGTTATTGAACGGGCCTGTGGTTCAAAAAGAACTGATAGATATTTTGATTCAGTTTAGATTTAATCAGTATATTTTTATAACTGATATAAAAAGTATGTTTTTAAGAATTTCATTAGATCCTAAATATAGGTCATTACAAAATATTCTTTGGAGAGATTCTATAGATGAGGATATCCAATGTATACAACTAAATACAGTCATTTTCGGGTTAAAATGCTCTTCTTATCTAGCTACACGCTGTTTAAAAGAATTGGCTGATAGGTTTAAGGTCGAGTTTCCCTTAGCAGCTGTAATTATTGAAAATTGAACATATGTTGACGATGTGCTGGTTTCTAAAGAGTCACCCGAGCTGTTAATAGAGTCTAAAAGGCAGCTTTGTAGTCTTTTAGAAAAAGGGGGCTTCCTGTTGCACAAATGGTATTCTAATTGTCCTCAATTATTGGATAAAATACCTAAGTCACAACAACATTTTGATGATATAGATTTAGAGAAAGGTAATTTTTCTTTAAAAACATTAGGTCTTAATTATAATGTTAACACAGACTTATTCATACTTTCTCCAAAGCCTGTTAAAAGCTTGCCTGTAACTAAGCGCGAGATATTAAGTTTTATAGGACAGTTCTTTGACCCACTTGGTTTCGCTGGGCCTATAGTGCTTAAGGCTAAGGTTATAATGCAACAATTATGGCAAGCGCATATCGGATGGGATGCAGAGCTTCCTCATGATATTTTAAGTGCATGGCGTGAGTTTTATAATAGTCTGTGTGTCATGACGCCTATAACAATCCCGCGTTATATTAACTTTTGTGATACTGTATGTGTTGAAATAATAGGTTTTGCTGACGCCGCAAGTTCCACAGCATATGGATGCTGTGTTTACCTACGAGTAGTTGACTCTGCGGGTACTATTAAGGTATCTTTACTGTGTTCCAAGACACGTGTTAATCCATTTAAGCAAAGATTATCCGTGCCCAAGCTAGAACTTAATGCTATGGTGCTTTTAGCTAAGTGTGTTTCACGGATTCATAGCGTTTCACAGCTTCATTTAAAAATTGACAATGTTGTTTTATATTCTGACTCACAAATAGCTTTAGCATGGATTAAATCAAACAAAGCACGCTTAATTCTTATGTGGCGAATAGAGTGAAAGTCATAGCTGAACTCACTGATAAATTTTGTTGGTCATACATAGGCTCTGAGAATAATCCTGCTGATTGTTTAAGCAGAGGTGTTTTACCACATGAGTTACAGGATCATCCTTTGTGGTGGCGAGGTCCAGAGTTCCTGCACACTAGTGAGTACAAATGTCAAAGCTTACCTGAGCCACCTGTTATAGATTCCTGTGAGGTCGCATCAGGGTCAATCGCATTAGTATGTCAAGTTCAGTATGATCAAAGCTTATGTTTAGATTTCCTCGATAAATATTCTAATATTAATAAAATGCAGCGGGTTTTAGCATATGTTTTGCGCTTTGTGCAAAATGCGAAATCTAAAGCTGATAAAAATAACTGTAGCTATTTAACATCTAAAGAACTAAATGAGTCATTGTTTATTATTGTGAAATATGAGCAACAAAAGTATTTTAAATCCGAGTTTTTGGTTTTACAGTCTAATAGTGAGATTGTAAAGGGTAATTTAAAGCCGCTGTATCCATTTATTGATAGCAAGGGCCTGCTTAGGGTTGGTGGTCGCTTAGAAAATGCATCAGTTCCATATGATCAGAGGCACCCAGTAATCTTACCTAAAGATTCTCGCATAACATCTTTAATAATTAAAAGTGAGCATGTTAAGAATCTTCATGCTGGACCAAGATTAGTAATGTCCACCATCAATCAGAAATTTTGGATAGTACATGGTATTAGAGAAATTAAGAAAATAATTTATAAATGTGTTATTTGTTTTAGGCTTAAGGCTAATACAGCTAAGCAACTTATGGGTTCATTGCCATATGATAGAATAAATGTTTGTCGTCCATTTCAAAAGGTTGGCATAGATTTTGCCGGACCTATTATGATAAAACAATCACGTATAAGAAAAGCCTTGCAAACAAAGGCATATGTATGTATATTTGTATGTTTTGCTACTAAGGCCATACATTTTGAGTTGGTTTCAGATTTAAGAACTGTAACATTTTTAGCTTCCTTGAAAAGATTTATATCACGTAGGGGTCTTCCCACTGATATATATAGTGATAACGCTTCTACTTTCAAATCTGCTAACAGCCAATTAAATGAATTATATAAATTACACAATAGTAAAGAAAATCAGAAGGAAATTCATGACTTTTCGTCACAGAAGGGTATGAACTATCATTTTGTTCCTTGTTA
The DNA here is from genome assembly GCA_949710035.1 of Crambus lathoniellus. Lineage (NCBI taxonomy): Eukaryota > Metazoa > Arthropoda > Insecta > Lepidoptera > Crambidae > Crambus > Crambus lathoniellus. The sequence continues at coordinate 27,440,346 of OX453303.1, forward strand.
TTCTCCTATATTCGCAGGCTTAGCAGAGGCTGGCGTTAAGAGCATGAAATTCCATCTGAAAAGAGTGGTTCAGAAATCTTTACTCACTTATGAAGAGATGAATACTGTCTTATGTCAAATAGAGTCTATACTTAACAGTAGACCTCTCATACCTTTGTCTAATGATGTAAATGATTTTTCATGTATTACTCCTGGCCATTTTTTGATTGGGTCAGCTTTAAATGCTTTTCCAGAGCCAGAAGTACAACTTACCAATAATCTTCAATTTTGGAAAGTATGTAATAGTATGAAGCATTCCTTTTGGAAAGTGTGGAACAAGCAATACTTGAATATTTTGCAGTCACGTCCTAAATGGAAAGGCTCCCATCCTAATATAAAAGTAGGTTCACTAGTAATTTTAAAAGAAAACGATGTGGCGCCTATGTTTTGGCCTATGGCTAGAGTTACTAATGTTTTTCCAGGCTCTGACAATAAAGTTAGGGTGGTAGAAGTCAAAACTGCTAATGGCAAATGCCACAGACGTTCTATTGTAAAGGTGTGCTTGTTACCCATAGAATAAGGGTTGTTTGCATTAAGGCTTTGTATGCAAATACCTACTGTTGTTTTTAAGTTTTGTTTAACATTGTATTGTAGCAGTTAACTTTCAATGTAAGCATAGTTAAACTTAATTTTCTTTATAAATTAGCTGTTATATTGAAAGATTATACTTTGTTGTTAAGTCCTAGATGGGCAGCATGTTGTAATACTAACATTTTTACTCTGTAGCTAGCATAAATAGCTGGCATTTAATAATTTCTTTAGCATAAGTATTATATATGCTCTTTAATCAGTCATTGTCATTGACGCTCTTCTCTTGTGTCTCTTGAGACGAATACACGTTTATTCTAAAGTTCTGCCCTTTCATTAGTACATCAGCCCCTATATATATAATTACATCTATACAGTGCGCTGCTATAACAGTCAGACTTAGATAAGATGGTGGTAGTAAGCGGACTAACAAGCCCGGTAAGAACAAGTACCACGCTAAAAAAACAGGTTCCATAAAATACGAACATAAATGAATAAAACCTTTAGTCGTCTGTTATTTAAAATCTCCTCAAAGTGGTCTCTGAAGATTACGGCCTTTTATCCGCAGCCTCAATGAAGAAAGGTCACGTGTCATGACACCGTTACTTTGTGGCGAATCATGAAAGGGAGAGGAAAATATGTTTCTGCCCTCCTCCCACGCAAAAAAATTTAAAAAGATTTTTTGCCTTTCTCTAGTTCAATTCAAATTCATTCAAAAATAGGGCTCTTCACAATAATAATAAAATAAAATACTTTATTTCTCATCACAAACTTAAACATGGAAAGCTTAAATATGTCACATTTGAGTTACTTTAAGTTTGTGTGAGACTGATGCCTGAAGTAGATATAAAAAAATATCTATACATACAATACAATATGTTTGTACAAACATACAATGTTTTTTTATCAGATTTATACCTGCCTTAAATAAACATTCTTTTACACTATTCTATTTATCGAAACAAAACAATATTTACGTATTAAGCAACCACTGATAACAACTTTCGTTGCATATTGTAACTCATTTAGAATTTATAAGTAACTAGCGGATCCTCGCGGTTTTTCCCGCGTAAGTAGTACCCGTTCCCGTGGGAATATCGGGATAAAATATAGCCTATGTCAATCGGGAAGAATGTAGCTTTCTAATGGTGAATGAATTTTCAAAATCGGTTTCGAAGCCTATTCGATGCAAACAAACAAAAAATCAAATCTTTTCTCTTCATAATATTAGTATAGACTAGTGACCGCCCGCGACTTAATCCGCGATTAATTTGATTTTATTGCTTCAAAATTAAAGAAATACCTAACACACCTGCACCTAGGAAGACCTGAACACAATGCTTGAAGATCTCAGTAATGCTTCTCAAAGAGTGGGGCCTAAATGAACATGGATAAGACAAAAATCATGTTTACCTAATAATGCCCATATTGCACCCGCTCCAGTTAATGTTGGAAACATTACACTCGAAGTTGTTGGCCACTATGTTTACCTGGGACAGACGGTCCAGTCAGCCAGTGTGTGTTTCCAGTAATGACCTATGGGAGTGAGACGTGGTCGTTTACCATGATGGGTCTGGGTCTCATAAGAAGGCCCAAGGTCACCCAGTGAGCAATGGACAGAGCGAATGCTTGGTATTACCCTGCGCAATCGAATCAGATCCGCGGGGGAAGAAACACAACCGACATCGCTCCAACGGTTGCTCGTTCGAGTGGCAGTGGGCGGGACACATATATATCACGGAGAACCGATGGCCGTTGGGGCGGAAAGGTATCTGACACTATGATTTCAAATCAACTTTTTTTTTGCAAACAACAAACATGACAACTAGTTAGGTACACTAGTTTCTATTAAGAAGGCATTTTCCGGTCGTCCTTTATCACAAGTTCTTACTGAACTGTGGTTCTCAAAGTGGAGTGCCAAAGACATTGCGTTCGATTTGTCTTTTGGAAATTACTCAGAAATATCCTTATTCTTTCTCTTGAAATAATTTGACGGGTTCATGCTATCAGTTTTTACATACTTAATAGATACCTATAATAAAGCTGCAGAGCTTAACAGTTCTAGTGTCTTATACAAAATACTTCTTCGAATTGAATTTCGTTAAATACTTTTGATGTATATCACATTTGCGTACACACAAGCTTTTCGGCGGTGGCGGCTTTGAGGCGGGTCGTTGCGTTCCCTAAAATATGGTTGAGCGAAGCGATGGCTGGTTCATGCGTCATGCTCGTGAACGGGTGCTGCCAGTGGGAATGGGTCTGCTCTTATCTTAAAATGTGCTCTTATCTTAATATGTTTTTATTCATTTTATTAAGAATTACATTAAAATTTGAAACATGTATGGCGCAACTTACAGTATATAGTAGAATTGTCTTTTGTTTTTAACTAATATTAAAGCTTTAAGTAGAGTTCCTAAGTAATTGAAAATTGTTCACCGCTATGATCATTAGTTCGCCTATACTTAACTGTTTTTATCATAACCCATTGTGATGGAAACTGACCTTAGTCATACCATGTTAAGGTCATTTTTCAATTTGACGACTCTGTATGAAATAAAACAGGGAGAAAAAAACAACCCTTGGAGTTTCTTGCCGGTTCTTCTTCAAGGCCTCCCGCTGTAGGGTTTGCGAACCGATGGCGTAGCTTCTATGACGTTCACAAGTATTGTAAATAACAATCTAAATTTGAATCTTGAATCTTGAATCTTTCGCCACTACTAAACATTGCTACTTCAGAAGAAAAACGTAGCAACCCAAATCGACAAAAAGACACTAATATCGAAAGTAAAGTCGTTACTCCATACCGACGTCACATGCTAAAATTCAGGCAATCGCTACAAAGAGCGCGTCGTGTAGGCCGCGTTGAAATATCGAGTGTGAGGGCCCAATAAAGTTTGAGAGCCACCGCCTAAATTGTTAGCAGTGGGAACTTCGTGAATGGGTATTTACAGAGCAACTTTTCCCTTTTGTAGGAGGCTTTATTTCAGTTTTAGCCGTGGCAGCCGCTCCTTGCGACTTTGATTGAACTGTCAAAGTTTAATAAAGGTTCAAGTTAAGCTTGATGTTGACGTGCGTCTGAGGAGTACGCTGAATTCAGTTCGTGTTTGATGTGAGCTGGTGATTTGTTTAGCTACTTAACTTTTACTTTCGCGCTCACACGTGGAATTGACTTAACTTTTTCTTTAGAAATCTAATTTTATAAGAGGTAACGAATTGTGCTCTTAATATCGTCAGCTTGCTGGTAAAACATGATAAATAATGTCTAGCAACGGCAGAAATTATTTGTAAAGCCCGTTGCTTCTGTTAAAACTATAAGTTTTTTCGCCCGTTTTTTTTTTTAACCACAACGGGGTAGCTCTTAGCCTTCATCACACCTGATGATAAGTGGTGATAAGGCTGAAGGTGGAAGCGCACTACTCCCGGAATCCTCAATCACTGAGGAACTGGCTATCTTATCTTTAACTGTCAGAACACAATAATGCTAAAAACATCATTGTTATGGCGTCAGACTTGGATAAGATGGTGGTAGCTAGCCAGGCGGACTAAGAACAAGTCCTACCACCAACCAAACCGAATACAATATGTACCCCCACTGGGAATCGAACCCGGGACCTCTGGGTCTGAAATCCGTGGTATGAACCACTAGACCACAGAGGCGGTTTGTTGTCAGCAGTTTGAAAGATATTATTCAAGACGATACAACGATTGTTTATTGGGATATTTAGATGAAAACCTTTTTTTACCTTTAATTTACATAATAAGTCTATGAAAAATTTGTAATGAATGTAGATAATGTAGTCAAGTGTTGACCACACGTGTGTGACGTGGCTGTTGAACCCGTTGTGTTATGTACTTATGTGTCGTCATCGTAAAAGCCTCCTTCGATTTTGTCCGGTTCCTGTCCGTCCAAATCTACCGCGATCGCTTTCAATTTGACAAATGTGTGCTCGGCCTGCGATCTTTGAGGTTAAGCCACTTTCGCAATGGTCGGTCACGGGAAGGGTGACCAAAAACTTTTCATCTCGAGCTCCTCCGTGCTTCGGAAAGCACGTTAAGCTGTTGTTCCCGGCTGCATTTGCAGTCGGTAATACCCACCAACCCGCACTGGGCCCGTTCTCCTTATCCATCCATAAGGAAAGCCAGTGCTCCAGCAGTGGGGATATTGAATGGCTGATGATGATGAATTAATACAAAAGTCTAATAATCGACACATTACGCCTTTCAGCCAACTTTCATCACCGTTTTTAGTAGCGCAATAAAAGATGAGTCCCCCCATACCATCTACTTGTTACTTGAAAAGGTCCTTTCGCAGTAAAACTACTCTACTTGATTAGAACCTTATCGAACTGTTAACCTTTGCTATAAAATCATTCGTACATTTGATTGCTCAATCGTTAAATGAACAAACAAACTTTTCGGAGACGTTCAATCTTAGTCTTAAAAGTTAAATTTGTTCTTAAACTCGAATTAGATTTCGGTAGCAACGAAAGTTGGTCATTAGGTCCATTGGTGAATGGAATCTCAATAAGGGTTGGACCACATCTGTTAGCACGGATCAGCACTTTTCTATGCTGCTATCCTTTTCTGTCTTTAAGAATTGCCATTATGCTTTTTTTTCCACAACGGGGTAGCACTTATAGCCTTCATCATACCTGATGTTAAGTGGTGATAAGGCTGAAGGTGGAAGCGCACTACTCCCGGAACCCTCGATCACTGACGAACTGGCTATCTTATCTGTAACTGCCGGAACAAAATAATGCTGAAAACATTATTGTTATGGCGCCAGACTTAGATAAGACGGTGGTAGTTAGCCAGGCGGACTAAGAACAAGTCCTACCACCAACCAAACCGAATACATTATGTACCCCCACTGGGAATCGAACCCGGGACCTCTTGGTCGGGAATCGGTGGTGTGAACCGCAAGCTATAGCATTCCGCTCTCTTTCTCACTCTAGTTATTGACGGTTCGGTGCGACAGAAAAGGATAGCAGCATAGGAAAGTGCTGATCTGTGACTCAACCAGTAGACAACTAAATAAAATATACAAAAATATAAATACTATAGATGCTAAGGCGAGGGAAAATGAAAGTGACAGCACCATTTTAGTACCAGTTTTAAACCAGGACTATTTTAGACTATTTTACGTTTTAGAATAAGGGGAGAAGGTTTCAAATGAGAGAGTTCTACAGCGCGTCGCTAAGACCTTAGTCACGTGTTAAGACATGAGAAGTACCAGATGCTCTAGATGAGAAAGGTACCTAATGGGAAAGTGACGCGTTGGCAGAAGAAAAAGTCTTGGTTGCGGAACATCCGGGAGTGGACTTATATCGTTAGCGTTGAACATCTTTTTCGCTTGGCCGAGACAGGAGGAAAGTCGCTGAGCTAGCGGCTTAGTAGTGGAGAGAGAACCACATAAAGAAGAAGTTCAATGTTCTAGGCGAAGTCGAAGTATTTATTTACATTTTAACAACAATAGAATTAGAATATGTACCTACTTAATAACTTTCCCGTTGCTTTTCCTTCTGAAATTACCTATATAAAATTTGAATGAAATTCAAATTATCAAAGCAAAATAAAGCGCTTTTTACACTTGATTAATTAACAAAGTATTTACTTAGTTTGGGAGTTTGTTCTCTCGTTAATGTTTTATTTCACAGAGCAAATAATAGTAAGAGTGAAGTTTTATAAAATCTAAGGTTTTATTTTATTAGTTATTTTTGAAACAGCCTCTTTGAGCTACTGTATTAAGAGATTAACGTATCCGGCCTAGAGATGGGTCGAGGGCAAAAACAAATATGAACAAAATGGGCATAAACTTGGAATATTGGGCATAAATGAGTTTACGCCCAAATAAATGCCCGATTACTGGGCAAAAACCGAATAACTATAAATTCTAAGAAATTATGCAGGAACTTAACTAAAATGAAACTCAATGTCAGTATTTTGTTAATTAAATAAAAAGTCTTGTCTAAATATATAAAACTCAAAGGTGACTGACTGACATAGTGATCTATCAACGCACAGCCCAAACCACAGGACGGATCGGGCTGAAATTTGGCATGCAGGTAGATGTTATAACGTAGGCATCCGCCGAATGTTTGTATGAAAGTCCGTCAGTATTGGATTTAGGATCTTCAAATTTTGTATTTAGGCTGGCAATTGAAAATTAATATTTACGTGTGTCAGCGTTTTTGACAATTCCACCCCCGAAGGGGTGAAAAAGGGGATGAAATGTTCTATCTGGAAAATCCTTCATTAAATTTATTATTTAGGCTAAAATGATCGGAAAGTAAAACAAATAAGCAAACACATATTTTTTCGAAAATCAACCCCTTAGGGTTAAATGGAACAAATAAACCTAAAAATCGATATGGATGTCGTTATTGAGGTTTTATGGGATGACGATTGCAAAAATGGCATTTATTTTGATGTTTATCACGCTGAACATGAATCAACCCCTAAAAGGTTAAAAAGGGGGTGAAATTTTGAATGAAAAATCAGGAGTAAAATAGACATTTCAACTTGAAACTTTGTAGGCTTACTTCTTAATACAAATAGGGGGTAAATAGGGTATAGAAACATAAATCATCATCAAGAAGTAGGTACCCTAAAAGTTCTTGGTACCTAAGCTACTCAGAACTAACTTTTTGATTGCGAAACAGACACTCATTATTTACTAGCTTCCGCCCGCGACTTCGTCCGCGTGGACATTCGAGAAAATACTTAGGGGATCAATAACCAGGATATACAGCGACTCGTTATGCCTCGCGCGAGGCAGCACGTTTGCCACGTGAGGCGGGCCTCGCACGAGGCTGCTCGCTTGGTGACGGAGGATCCGCCTAATCACGTAAAAGCGGCTGATCGAATTTTTATGAAATTAAAACATAGAATACTTTTTATCCTGGTTATTGGTCCCCTAATTAGTATTTTCTCGAATGTCCACGCGGACGAAGTCGCGGGCGGAAGCTAGTTATATAATAAAACTAAACCGTCTGTCCTGGGTAAACATAGTGGTCAACAACTTCGAGCGTAATGTATGTTCCCAACATTAACTGGAGCAGGTGCAACATGGGCATTAGACATCATTTCCGTCTTATCCATGTTCATCTTAAGACCCACTTTGAGAAGCATTACTGAGATCTTAGAGCAATGTGCTCAGGTCTTCCAAAGTCGCAGCCAGATGATTAATTAGTTCCTAAACTACATCATCGGCAAACCTTAGGTGTGATAGGTGCCATTGATGTGGATGCCGCATCCTTTCCAGTCCAGAAGCTTAATAATATCCTCCAACGCAGCTGTGAAGTTTCGGAGAGATGACGTCTCCCTGTCTTACACCTAGCTGTAGTTGGATAGGATTAGAGCTCTAGTTCTGTAATCGGACTGACATGGTGGCGTTTTGGTACAAGTACCTCAACACCTAGATGTACTTATAGTCTACTTGGCACCTCTGGAGAGACTGTAGCATCACCCAGGTCTCAATAGAATCAAAGGCTTTCTCATAGTCCACGTACGCCAAGCAAAGTGGCAAGTTACTCTTCCGTCTTCTGTATAACTTGCCGCAGCGTAAGAATGTGGTCTATGGTACTATGGCCTTTTCGGAAACCGGCTTGTTCGGGAGGTTGGAAGTCGTCGAACCTGCGAGCAAGACGATTCGTAATGACGCTCGGAAACAACTTATAGATATGGCTCAGAAGCGAGATGGGTCTGTAGTTCTTTAATTTAAAAGAGTTTTCATCACATCGCTCCTGCCTCATGCCTTTGGCGTTTTGCCCTCGAGGATGACTGAATTGAAAAGCTTCTGGAGGACTTTAAGTATCGGCTTACCGCCCGCTCTCAGAAGCTCTTTTGTGATTCCGTCATATCTCCCGCAGGCTTGTTGTTTCTAAGCTGCTTGAGAGCCATGCTAATCTCGTACAGGCTGAGGTCCGGTATAGGTATCTTCTGTATTGTCGGGTAAGCTGGGTTCTAGGGTCCTTAGCCTTGCTTTCATCAGGTATTTGCGTGGAGCCTTGCTTTCAACAGGTATTTGCGTGGAATATAGCTGACTGTTTATTAGTGGTTCAACTATTTACTCCTACACGCTCTTTTAAAATAAAAGCAGTCTAGAACTACTTCATTGCAACTAAAAAGTACATTAAGTAGTACACTTGTTTAAAAGTTGCCACTTACTAGAAAGCGAAACTTAGTGTACCGAAGTCTGGGATTGACTGTATTATGATTTTCTCTATAATTTTCACTTAACAGATGTTCTGTATGAATGGAGCCACAGCTAGAACAACTTGGTTGCAACTATAGTTAGAACAAATAAGCGAAGATCCGCTGGAATAACGAAAGTTCGCCGGTCGTAGCGGACCAAGATCAATCGGGCAGAGTTGTCAACTGTGATTAGTTTTGTTTTGTTTCCAGCCACAATTCTTGATAGTTTAGATGTCTGGTCTTGAACAAAGTTAAAGTGCGTAACAATTTGGTTTATTTAAAAGCCTGTGTGATTTATTTTTTAGGAACATACCGAACATATAGTCGCATTTGAAAGAAGACGTCTAGGCCAGTATGCTAGTAGCGCGCTACCAAGCAAAGAGCGCGCTCTAAGAGCGCAGTCTAAGTGTAAATAAATACACGGACGGACTGCTTGCAGCAGTAAGGATTCAGGCTTCAAGCTGCGACTGCATAGTGAAATACAGTTTTCTACGTACACACATACACGAAACCGCTCAAGCTGTCGCCAGCAGCTCTCGCGCAGTCCAGTCACCTCCGCCTCCTTATAGGTTACCCTATCGATAGACGTCATAGTCGTTGTTGTTTTTTCCACTTTTAAGCCGGTTGGATTCCTGGGTGTGGCAAGCTTATTTAAAAAAATCTTTAAATGCAGTTTTGATTCATTAAAAAAATAAACGAATTATTCCTTTATTTTGATATCTACATTATTTCGAGTAGGGTAGAGGTACCCTTTGTGGCTTTTTTTGACTGGATGTGTGGATTTTCTGATTTTTAAGCACTAAGTACTAACAAATTATATCTTAAATTATAGATAATTTATCTACCTTTAAAGGTACATTTTTCAAATTTATAAAAATAAAATAGTTTTTTTTATATTACACACAATGTGTGAGAGGTGCCAAATGTACCGGTTTTGGCCACTTACTGATAGTTAAACTTTTGTGAGTATTGCGAAAAATCAAAACCAAACCCAGGTAAAATCAATATATTCTAATGCGCTAGAAACCAGTCAATTGTAAAACAACAACTTGATTGTTAAAAACTAAGGTTTATAAAGTATTTCATCAAAAACAAATTTCTTAAAATTTTCATACAAAACATTTTTTCAAAGAGAAAATGGAATTTATTGAAAAAAATCTTATGACATAAGGAATTCTAACGGTTGTTATTATTACCTTAAAATACCTTATTTTAATTGCCTGTATCAAAAATGGCTAAAAGTTGTTTAGAAAACTTTTAGAGCAAAAAGTAGCCAAAACCGGTACAGTGGCCAAAACCGGTACGCCTGCCCTACCTACTTTCCCTCCGGGTGTCATGAAATAATTCCACCCTGTATATAGGTAGACTATGGTGAATAATAATTTCGCTTAACAGAGAATCAGGATTGAGTCAATATCATTGTAATTGAATTATTGGACTGATAATAACTGATGGCTAACGGAATATTAATTTGGTATTTGGTATGCTAATTTATGTATAATCCATTTAACCCACTTTTGCACTTGAATAAGTAAGACCTAGGCATATGTAGAACATTTCAACAGTATATTAGGTACATTCAAAGTTTTAACTCAATACGACGATTAGAAGTAGGTGCAATTTGACTTTCAAGATTTTTACTACACACCCTTAGTAAATTCGTAGATATAAACAAGAGTAACGGGACTCAACGCGACATTAATTATGAACATTAATTATGATTATGTTTATAATTATAATGGAACGCGAAAGTTTAAAATCTTAAATTCGTAGATATTTGAAAGTTACTAATATTGGTTAGTTATGTAATAAATTTCTCTCTTTAAAGTCTAAAGTATCTCTATGCCTTTCAACAAAATCGGTTCAGTAACTTAGACGTGAAAAGTTACTATCCAATCCACACATAACATTATACTCGTAAAGGGGAAAGTGTGTTTGTCAGTATTTCACGTTGAGGGTTATGCCGTCAGCGAAAAATCACTATGGAATCAACGAGCTCAAAAAGCGGAATTCACACTTTTGTCAAAATGTTTATGTTTAGATTTTTTTTAATCTAAAACAGACACGAAATAGAAAAGCTAAATACCTGTGTTTGTGATTTTATAGGAATTATTATTGTAAAACACGGTCGTAATGTGCATTTATATGAAATTTTAGAGCAAAATTTTTCCAATCGTGTTTTCGAAACAATCCTCCCATCACATATACGTTCTTATAATACATATTGGAAATTTCAATGCGAAAAATCTTCAATGTTTCAAATGACAGCTAATAGAAAATTGGTAATTTTGGCGTTTTCACTTAAAAACAGGGCAACGGATCGGCATGATTTTTAGTATAGATTAGGAGCTGGATGTGACATGGGCTACTTTTTATCCCGTAGAAATATCACACTCCACACGGGAAAAGGCGCAGGCGGAAAGCTAGTTTATAATAATATTATTGTAGAAATAATTTTAACTTCACCACACTTTTCAAAGAAAAAATCTCTAATCACGTAATGGCTATTACTAACCCTTAAACTGTGTGCGTAGTACTTACTGATCTTGATTCTTGCTAAGTTGTAAAAACTCATAAATCCGTGAGAAGGGTCGGCATTGTGCCCGCCGCCCGCGGAATAAAACGGGATAAAACAAACAAGCTCCAAACGATCTTAGGGCCATAGCAAACTGCTACTTTTGCATACTTAGGCTATCTGCGATATGTTGCGTTGCGTGCGATTGTAGCGTTGCTGAATCGCGTTTAGCGACTCTCTGCGTTCCATCGCACCGCAGTATTAAGTCGCGCTTTTTAGAGATTGTATCGATGCTGCATCGCGATCTATCGCGCCATCGGCCTCGCACACTTTGGCGACTGCGACGATGCTTATTGGTTTGCAAGGTGGAGATCCGCATAATATGACAAATATTAGTACTGATCTTGCTAAGTTGTAAAACCTCATAAATCCGGGAGAAAGGTCGACATTGTGCCCGACACACGCGGGATAAAACAAACAAGCTCTAAACGATTTTAGAGCCATAGCAAACATGCTACTTTTTTAACGGCGATCTGCGATCTTGCGACTGTAGCAATATGAAAGTCGCACGTTTTAGAGATTCTATTGATATTGGTCTCCCGCCATAGGGTTTGCGAACCGATCGATGGCGTAGCTCGTATGACGTTCACAAGTATTGTAAATAACAATCTAAGTTGAATAAAAAAGTTCGCGATATTCGCGATATCACGTCTTCCCGTGTCCTCTGACACGGCATCGGCATCGCACACTTTAGCGACTGCGATTCTTATTTAGTGGTTGGCAGAAAGGTGATCCGCAGGTCTATGTCAAATAGTAGTGTAGTACTGGGTGACTACCATCAACTTTAAGACAGCGATTCAAAAATAGCGCGATGCAGAATAGGTTCCTAAAATGAATTGCTTTCTTTCGTACTATGACCTTCTAAAAACTAGATCGCAAATGAATTGCTAAATGTGAATGACCGAACGATTTGTGTCCTTATTTCTTCTACCCGTCTCTTTCACTCGATTCTGTCATGCCCGGAGAGTGAAAGGGACGGGTATAACCTGCAGGTGTCATGTTAACTTGGCCGAGTTATAAGTCAAATAAGAGTTGATGACAGCTCAGCGGCTGTGAAATGTCATGGAATGATCACTGAATCGCTGTCATTGATATTAAGCTGTCGTGGTACGAATAAGCGAAGCAGATCAGTTTAGGTTCCTAAACAAAACCGCAATAAGAGTTGATGGTAGGCACCCTGATCTTGCTAAGTTGTAAAAACTCATAAATCCGGGAAAATGGTCGGCATTGTGCCCGCCGGTCGTGGGATAAAACGAGATAAAACAAACAAGCTCCAACAAATACTCTAAGAACAAATAGTTTTTACTTTTTTGCATTTTCAATGCAATTTCTATTATTGAATTGAAAATATAGGATGGGACTCGAACTCACGACCTTTTACTAAATAAACTAAAACTAAGTCGTGGGTCATCAGAGCTAGTTTTGAGATGGATCGATTTTTTCTAATAAGTACTTCGTTTTCTATATTTTCAAGCTGGAGCTTAACAAACAAACAAACTCGCTCGGATGTGGTGTTAGATAGGCAAATTGTGACATTTGGTTTCTTTGGTGAAAACGACATTTACTGCATTTTATAGTTAAATATTGTAGGAATTAAAATTCACAGGCGTCATTAAATCGAGTGTTATTAATTTACTTGTTTAAAATTTAAGATGTAAAAGATAACACATTTTCAACGGCGCGAAGGAGCCAAATAAAACGAAATACTCAGAATTCAGTAGGACTTTGAGCAAAAAAATATGACCACTATACATGCGAATGTACTGTATTCCAAATCAGATTTTTAATAAGTTAATATAAATGATTTGTAATTTTTATCTTACGCATTCAAAATGCAATTCTGCAACTTCTGCTAGTAGCTATAGAAAATAGTAAGTAACAGAAAAAAAATCTTTATTCTTTATTTAAGCTAGCATTGACGGAAGGCATTTCCCAAAAGAACCGCATCATTATTGGTTCATTTGTTTCGTTTCGGACCACCGTTGGCTCATAAAGTCTGTGAAATAGACAGACAGCATTATAGAAACCCATCTTTTGCGTCGAGGGGTTGAAAAAACAGTAATTCTCGACATTTTGTTTTTGTCAGCGCCAAATGTTTTCAAGCACTTGTTATGCAAAACAAGAAGCCAAGTACGCGACAATAACAACGTAAGTAGGCTGTACAGACAGTCCTAAACGGCCTTTAGGTGCAACATTGATAAATGAATGCTACCAGTGTACAAAGGGTTATTGCCTCAGACTCGTTAAGTATTCCAAGCTCGTAAGTTTCCACCCTGTATTTAGTGCGACTTAAGCTGAATATTGTAGGCTTCAAGGAAAAGTCACAGTTCGAAGGAAATAGAACTTAAGTGGTATAAGACGTCATGTAATACGTAATACGTCTCTGTAATTTGAAGACCGATTTGGGGCAGGGCACCTGCCTTCTACGCCCGAGGTCTCGGGTTCGATTCCCGAACAAGACAAATATTTGTGTGCATCAACACAAAACTATTTACAAACAAAAAGTATTATTTACAAAGTCTACCAATTTTTCAGCTTTTTTAGATTCTCTTTAGAAAAAATGAGATTCGGTCTGTCTTCACCTTTAATCGTGTACAAAGTTCTTCTCAAAAGTGTACAAGCTTGATGCGTGTAAAGAAATGAGCGGAGAAGTGTCACACAGGCAGGGTCACTTCCGACTCGGCGATTATTTGTGATAGCGACTGACTAGAACATTTGCACCGTTACGTCTCGTGTCGCATGTTCCATGCGAGCCTTTGCATGGTCGGTACAGTGGCCGAGCTGGTCATTGCTATTGCCGTGCACTCCACTCAACAATCATTAGTACAACCAGGGACAAATTCGGTGAACCACCTCTTATTACTTTTCGTGTGGCTGGCATCTCACCGTTCACTTGCAGTCCCTATCTGTAATTGCTTATGCATTTTGCAGTGTGCTACCCTAGCTAAACAGTTAAAGGGTCTGCACGAGAATGGCGAGGTACGTACAAGCGACACGAAATTACTACGACGAATTTGTCCCTGAGTGTTCATTATCATCATCGTCAGCCTCTTATGGCCTGGCTCGAAAACGTCGCTCACACTGAGGTGCCGAGTTAACTGGTTCGGGTAGTAGTAGTCGTGAAACGATCATTTTTGAGGCCCTAAAACTCATAAATTAGCCTACTGATGAATCCAGATTTAATATATATTAAATATTGATATATAAACTTCAATCTGAGCATTTATAAAAAACATAGTCTTTAAGATACTATTTAAAAAAAACATTGAAATGAAGCTGTTTTCAACTTCAAATACGCTACTGCTTCTAAACTACAAGTGATATTTTCACGTTTCTTTCAGGAATTGCTAACTTGTTTAACTTAAAACTGAGCATTTTTCGTTTTAAAATAATACATAGTTTTAACGAAACGTGTATTTAAGCTGTTTTGGTGCGGGTAACGGCCGGAAAAATTAGGCCACTTTTCTATGCCCAAGGTCGTTGGCGATACCACGGGCCTTAAGCAAAGACTTAGGCGATTCTTAAGTTTTGGTGAAAACGGCCATTAATGTCCCCGAAAAAAAGTAATTGGTGGTTCACAGAATTTGTACCTGAGTGTACGTTACTTTAAGGTGATACTTCTCTACATCTCGATACATCTCTCCTTCTCCCGCTTCTCGACTACGCCGATGTTTGCTATCTGGATGTGACTGAAGAACAGCTGAACAAGTTGGAACGCCTACAAAATCTTGCAATTAGGTTTATATTTGGCCTACGCAAGTATGACCACGTATCCGCTTACCGTTCTCAACTAGAATGGCTCCCCATTCGACTTCGCCGTGATATGCACATCCTTTCCACTCTATTCAAAATCCTCAAAAACCCGAACTCTCCCGAATACCTTGTTTCCCGTTTCCAGTTGCTTCCTCCTCCTTCTCGCTCTAGGCGGCCATGTGTCACTAAGATGCTTGAGCTGCCTAAAAGCAACACCAACTTCCTTCTCAATTCTTTTACTGTAAAAGCTGCTCAGCTCTGGAACAGACTTCCTCTGGACATCCAGGATAGTCGGAATGTCCTGTCTTTTAAAAAGAAACTCAAAGCGCACTTTCTTGCACAATTGTCCCACTGAATCATCTTAAATTGTAATTACGCACCCTTCATATTATATAATATATTATAATTTATGTATTGTATGTATTTAAATATGTATTTTATATTTATTTCAAAATATATGTATAATATATTTGCGTTAGGTATTTATTTATATTTTAAGTGTAAGTATGTCTTGTATTTATTTTTATAGATTGTTCTGCACTTTACTTCCCCTGCTTATTTATCTATCTCTTACTCGTTCTGGGTTGACTGGAAGAGATCTCTTTTAGAGATAAGTCCACCTTTGCTCACATGTTACAATTATATTTGTGTTCAATGTATTTTTTAATGTGCAATAAAGAGTATAATACTTCAATATCATCATCGCCTGCCATTTAATGTCCCCACTGCTGGGGCACAGCCCTTCAGCCTTTTGCGCAGTAGCAAGCGCAGGCCTAGCGCGCTAACCACTGCACCACGGGCTCCTAATGGCTAACTTGTGTACAAAGTTCCTTTTCAAAAGTGTACAAGCTTGATGCGTGTAAAGAAATGAGCGGAGTAGTGTCGCACAGGCAGGTCACTTCCGACTCGGCGATTGTTTAAGGGGGCGACCCACATTTCGCTCGGGGGTTAACAGACCGACAGAATGCAGCGGGTCGATCTGCGCGCGCCGCAACAGGTGAACGGGATCCGGGGGCCTTTTATACCGACACGTGAGTGCGTACGATTTTTTTTAAAGGTTTTTTGTGTTTGCTTGCTATTTGTTGGTATGTTTAAAACACGTTGTTAAGGCATTATTGAACGATATGGCAGAATAATGTGGGTACACAAAATAAAATAAATTTTAATGGATTTATTTATTGCATTGTCATTTGGACACCAACTATTTTCCGTGTATAAAGCTTTTATCATAACTAAAAGCCAGGAAAGCAAACATACATTACGAAAATTTATTTATTTATAATAACCTAGGTAATTTATTTTAAATACTTTTACTGCCCAATATTTCTGTGTAGGTACATACAGCATGAAATTTTACTTGGTGACTTCCCGAAAATAGGGTATTTTACTTTTGTTGAAATGTAGATATTTAATGATGACGTTAAAAAATATTGCAATTAAGAATACCAAATGTGAAAAAATAATTTGAATCTGTTTTATAATAAAAGAATTATAGTCTGTTTGATTTTGACTATAGCTGTCTCTTTCTAAAACGAAATCTTCTATGGCGTGACTATGACGCTACTAACCCACTGACGTCACTAAGATAGCGTCCTGTCCTTGTCTAATTATAAAGTTTGAAGTCCTATATCTTTGAAAATATTCAAGATAATTCAAAATGAAAACTTGTTTTGTGTAGCTAATATTTCGAAAAACATTTTAAAGAAATATAAAAAAATAAATAAAATACCGTATTACTTGAAGTACTTACTCATCAATACAAACAACTTTTACTTTGGGAACAACTCTGAAATTACGAAAAAAACCTCAGCTGTTTCATACTCATACTAACTTTCAAATCAACTCTATTGAAATGTAAGCAGCTGTTTTTTTTTTACGATTTTCTTCTTCAAGTTAGTGATTTTCGAGACATCAACAAGTTAAAATTTACGGTGTATAATGCTTTTAACAAAACTGAACCAGGAAAGCAAACTTACACACGAAAATATTTTTTTTATACCTATAGGTTTATTTTTTAAATATTTTTATACCTCCCATTATGTTTAAAAAAAGTTGACACACTAACCGAAGTAAACAGACCGGCAACTTGTAATACAAACGTGGTTGGAGAGCCTGCCGCTCGGCCGATACACAATGAGCGCTCTGGCCCAAATCATTTGCTCGGGGGCCAATTGTGGCCTCCCGCCTGCCGATGACAAACGCTCTAATTGCCAATCATAGATGTTGCCCAACACGCGCGAATGGCTTTGTGGAGGGTTATGGGGTACTGGGGACCGCATATCGAAGGAATATACTTACCTACTTACAGTGCCAGCCAAGTGTTTTTCGTTTCGTTTTCGTTATAAGCTGAATCCTGTAAATTAAGCTGAATAATAATAATAGCGCGGAGAACCGATGGCCGTTGGGGCGGAAAGGTTCTCGAATGGCGACCGCGTACCGGACGACGTTCCGTTGGCAGGCCCTCTACATGGTGGACCGACGACGCTCTAGTCAAGGTCGCGGGAAGCCGCTGCATGCGGGCAGCGCAGGACCGATCGTTGTGGAGATCCTTGGGGGAGGCCTATGTCCAGCAGTGGGCGTCGTTCGGCTGACATGATGATGATGAGACACAAACATTTTAGAAGCGGCAATCTTGTTGGTTGTCCAATAAAGTAGGTAAAGTAAAATAAAAAATATATTCGGTGTCCACAGCAGTAGAAGTTAATGAGGGTTCCCCGTGGAGCGTCACGGCTCACGGGGCGGTCAATGTCAAAGCGACGCACTCAAATAACGGGCGACCTTTACCCTACTGCGTTAATTACTTAGCACATGTTACATAAGGTTCTACAATTAAGATCACAGATGGGAACATGTCTATAAAACATAGTACGCAATGATGATTGATGTTGGTGCGCTATATCTTATCTCATATTTGATGTTACTATGAAAACTACGGTTTCGTTCATACGGGATACGGTATTGACGAATTGTAATCATGATTCCGATGATTTTTTTATACGGTGAAAATCGTGAAAAATTACGGATACGACTTTCCTATCCTTTTTACAAGCTTTTTATTAACTTGCCATGTTAGTTAGTGGGGACAAATCTTGCAAGCTTAATTTGACCCACTTCCCAATGTCCGATGGAGCTGAAATTTTGTATAAAGGTTTGGTTTAGATGACAATACAATATTTAAGTACCGTTAAAAAAAAAGGTTGTCATGAAAAAAAAATTTTTTTTCAACAAATTTTCGTGTTTTTTTGACAAATCCGTGCGTGAACGAGCCGTACTCGGAAATGAATAGAATAGAATAGAATAATATTTATTTGCATAAAACATGGTACATCTGAGGTCTTCTATTCTATATAAGTTATATAATAATGGATAGGGTAACTAAAAATCATAGTATCTTACTTTAAATGCAATAGCATTTAACTTATCTTCTCCTCCTCGGTACAAAGAAACGAAACTCGTTGTATTATTATTGAGATTATATTGAGGTGTATGTAACCTATTCCAGCAAAATACATGTATTGTATACTATTTTTATTATGTGTACAAGTTCTTGGCATAAAATTAAACATCTCCTTTCAAAAGTTGTTCTTTTGTGAACTTTACAAACATTAGTGACACGTTAAACAAGCTGTGATCCGCCCTCAGCGATAATCTCGTATGTAAAGTAGCGTGAATCTGAAGTGAAACCCTTCGTTTCAGAGCCTTGATTATGTGTAAGCCTGTAATATGTCGACTGCGTGGTGTATGTGTGGCGATGATAATGAAGGACATTTCTTAATAACGTTATAAACACGGTTAAATTTTAATTAGCATAAATATTTTAGGGGATGTTAGTGCCCATCATTTTTTTTCGCGATTCCATGGTTGGCCCCATGGTGAAAGTTGTTCATATTGATGGGCACTAACATCCCCTAAAATATTTATGCTAATTAAAATTTAACCGTGAATAAGACGGTACAATTACGGTATTACAATTGACTGTACGTCAATTGTAAACCATATGTTAATTGAAATATTTTTTTTTAATTTTTTTTTAAGCTATTGCATAGCTTTTATCGCGGGCTTTGAGCGCGGCGACCGAACCAAGAAATTCCGTAACGAAAAAACCTAACACCCTAGGAGGTTAACAAAACATTGTTTATCTCTTTTTGACAATAGGGGTTTACATATATTTTGTCTCTTACTAACATTGTTTTGGTAAAAAGAGATAAATATACAAAAAACCTGTTGTTAAAAAGAGATAAACGTATTTTTCTCTTTTTGATTACATGTGTTTATTTTTATATAGGTCAAATTCGAATACTAATCTTTTCCATAAGTTTTTGAACAAAAAATGTACTGTAACTAGCGCCTAAACCGTGAAGCACTGGCTGAAACAGAAATAATAATAAAAAGAAGAAAAAGCAATAATCTCAAAATTATGTCAAATTAATGTCACTTGTCAATCTCGGATTTTTATGAAAAAGTATGGAAAAAGTTAGCTGCTAAAATAATATATTTTTGTAAAAGCAGTGCGATAATATGTTGAAAACATTGTTAAGGCAAGAGTATGTTGGTGAATCCGTGTAATAGTTAAGTACCTACAAATAGTGACACATATTAACTGATGACGATGATTTGAAATCACAAATTCTGGAAGTTGCACAGACCCATAGATTAATAACTCTTCGCTTACAGACCAAGGTGTTATTGTTGATCTCAAAAGACGAGCTGGCCTAACCTAACCAGATCAGCCTTTGAAAAGCTAACGAACGAAGATAATAATATGGAAAGATCGCCGCACAATCAATAACACCAAGGTTCGATACACGAAAAGCTTACTATTTCCTATCTTCTTATATGGAGCTGAAACATGGACGCTCCAACAAAAGTACCACAAGAAGATTGAGATGTGGTGTATGATGATCAAACGGACTGCTCGTCACACAAATGTTTCCACTAAAAAGGTGCTTCGGATCAAACAAAGGCTTTCGACGATTGTGCAATTGCGAATTCTAAGAATGTTTGGACTTATCATCCATAATGCAAGCTCCTTGGAACGATTCGATTGAAGAAACAAGGAAGAGTCAATGTTTTCGCGGCTGATAACCCACAAGATGATCAAGTCCTTATCAAGTCCACAACCAAGTGTGCCCTTACAGAATGCACACGCAGTGCCACAAATAGAGAGATATAGAGGAGCATCGCCGCAAAAGCCGCTACCAACTTAGCGGACCATGACCACAACCACTCCGTCAAACTTAGTCTTAGAAAGAAGATGTATATAATAAATACAAACATATATAATTATATATAGGTACAATAGGTAATAAAAATCCAAATCAAAACTGGGTGTTTTATTTTTATCGCCAACTTCTTAAAATCAGTAGAACTACTAGTACTAGGTCTTATGGCGATATTTCGTCGGAAAGCTGCACTTTGTGATAAAGGAAAGCCGCTTTGCACAGTGATACTAGGGACCAAAATAATCGATTTCACCCGCAGCAGCGAAAGTTTCATCCCTTAGGAACAGAAATGGCGCCACTTCTTTAAAAAAATAATTAAAAAATTATACAAGCCAAACCACGGCATCGATTTTGATAAAGTAGGTGTCAAATGAAAGATAGTTACATAATCTATCAAAAAAATATATATTGTATAATCATACATTTAAAAATGCCAAAACATTAGCTTTGCTTGGAAAAATAATGAGAAATTTGTCGGACTTTACTTAATTTAAAAAAATAACTGTTCCGTGGGGTATCTTTTTATCCACTAATATTGTTGACAATTTAACAGAGTATTTGATTAGAAAAACTGCTTGTCGATATCTTTAATACTTATAGAGATTAATTTTTCGGGCGCACCGATTTCAATGATCTATGTATGAAACGACTTTTTTTTGCCTTTATGCATGTTGCATATTTCTTATAGTTATGCATTTAAAAATATATTTTAAAAAGTATGTAAAAGTTTATTTTTGTGAGGTTTAAAAAAAATATGTCAGAAGTTTTACTTTAGAAATACCTAAAGCAAGTAAAATACATAACAAAATAATTTTATTTAATCATATCTTCTTTGAAACCGACGATAGTACTGTTTGAACTAAAAAAAAAACAAAATCTTATTATTTAGTGCAAAATGCAATAGTTTAATGGTTTTAAAGTATCTACACAATGATAAAGGTAATTGAGACTTTAAATTATATTTATGCATTCACAATGCAATTTTGTAAGTACTTATAGGAAAAATGTGATAGTAAAAAACCACGAGCCCTATAAGTAGCCCGTAGTAGTAGTATCCCGCCTGAAAGCTACTGATAAAGTAATTGTTACATTTTATTGGAAATAATTTTGAATTGTGTATCTTTTATACATTAACCTTGGATTTTCACGGTCACGATTGCAAAATTTGCACTGTAGAGTACATGGTAGGCCAATGCATCGACAGCTACAGCGCATAGTAGTATTGCGGGAAGTTCTGCACCCGCAATGATCGAGAAGGTTTAACTCTGACCTGACCAAATCGGCGTAGCAGTGAACCATTTAGGAGTCCATCCCCCTTGTGAAATTTTGTACCATCCCCAAGAAGCTGGACATGGAATTGGGGCTCTTAAATTCAAAGCGTTACCCCATATATCGCCTGCTTGGTAAGCTGCAAGGCATGTTTGTTGAGTGCGGCTAATGTCGGGGGAAGGCTTGTCACTAGCCTTTTTTGTGTCCAAAAAAAAAAGTGTGAAAAATCCATCCAGGAATTTGAAACCAAGAAATTAATAGCAATGCTTTGGGTCTCAATATGTCTACTGCACTCCGAAGTTTCATGCTTTTACAGGGTGTGACATCACGTCTTACTTTAATTTGAAAGGGAAAAAATCTTGTTTCTAGACTTGGATGTCATACTGGTCATACCCTGAAGTAAGAACAGCTTTTGCTAGCATGTCTTATCCACCAGATACCCTCTCCAAAGAGGCAATGGCTCAATTGGAACGGATTTCATGCTTAAAAGAGGAAAGAATATATGCATATAAATAATAGTTAGATTGTTTCGAAATTTATTTGCAAATTATATGATGCTCAAACAGTGTCAATGCTGTACGCAAAGACATGTTTGCCGGCAAAAATAGGCTAGTGACAAGCCTACCCCCAACATTAGCCGCACTCAACAAACATGCCTTGCGTGCAGCTTACCAAGCAGACCGTATATGGGATGGGGTAACGTTTTGAATTTAGGAGCCTCAATTCCATGTCCATCTTCTTGGGAATGGCACAAAAATTCGCAAGGGGGATGGACTCCTAAATGGTTCACTGCTACGCCGATTTAGTAGGGTCAAAATTAAACCTTCTCGACTATTGCGGGTGCAGAACTTCCTGCAATACTATGCGCTGGTAGCTCTCGATGCATCGGCCTACCATGTACTCTACGGTGCAAATTTTGTAATAATGGCTGTGAAAATCCAAGGTTAATGTATAAAAGATACACAATTCAAAATTATTTCCAATAAAATTTAACAATTACCTTTATCATTGAGTAGATGCTTATTTAAATTAAAATCCTTAAACTATTGCATTTTGCACTAAATAATAAGATTTTGTTTTTTTTCAGTTCAAATAGTACCATCGTCGGTTTTAAAGAAGATTATGATTAAATAAAATTATTTTGTTATGTATTTTACTTGCATTAGGTATTTCTAGAGTATTACTTCAGTAATTTGTTTTAAACTTCACAAAAATAAACTTTTACATACTTTTTAAAATATATTTTTAAATGCATATAAGAAATATGCAATATGCATAAAGAGAAAAAAAAGTCGTTTCATACATAGATCATTAAAATCGGTGCGCCCGAGAAATTACTGCCCTCATTAGTAATATTATCTCCATAATTATTAAAGATATCGACAATCAGTTTTTCTTATCAAATACTCTATCAAATTGTCAACAATATTAGTGGATAAAAAGATACCCCACTGAACAATTATTTTTTTAAATTAAGTAAAATTCTCAATATTTTTCCAAGCAAAGCTAATATTTTGGCATTTTTAAATGTCTGATTATACAATATATTTTTTCTTTGATAGATTATGTAATTATCTTTCATTTGACACCTACTTTATCAAAATCGGTGCCGTGGTTTAGCTTGTAGAATTTTTTAATTATTTTTTTAAAGAAGTGGCGCCTTCTCTGTTCCTTAGGGATGAAAATTTCGCTGCTGCGGGTGAAATCGATTATTTTGGTCCCTAGTATCACTGTGCAAAGCGGCTTTCCTTTATCACAAAGTGCAGCTTTTTTTCCATAAGACCTAGTACTATACGATGACTGTCTTTTCGCTAACTCAAATAAAAGTGGAAATTACATCCACTTTTCATTTGAGCTAGCAAATAGGGCCATAGGGCCAGCTGGCAGCTGGGTGGCTTTAGTACAGGCTATTATGATGACACCAATTTACAGAGAGCAGCACTGTCGACAAGATGGCGGACATTCAAAAATTCGACTTTTCATAAAAATTTAGCAACTAATCGGGACATTTTGTATGGAGGAGATTCGAAATATTTTTTTCATTTCCTGATAGCCTGAAGCCATGTTTAAAGTTTTTGCAACGGTGCCCCTAACACATTGTATACCTATATATATTAACTAGCTGACCCGGCAAACGTTGCTTTGCCATATAAATTACTAGCTTTCCGCCCGCGGCTTCGCCCGCGTGGACTACACCACGTTATCCCGAGGGAATGATATAATTTGCCGGGATAAAAAGAACCCTTGATCCTCTCCAAGCTATAAAGTATATGTGTCTCAAGTTTCAGCCAAATCCTTTCAGCCGTTTTGGCGTGATTGAGTAACAAACATCCAAACATCTAATAACATCCAAACATCTAAACTTTCACATTTATAATATTAGTAGGACAGAGTACTTCGTATCACCATTATTAGACAGATGAAAATAAATAATCACGAAGTGAGTAAAATACATAGACTTACGTGACAGATAAGTCTGCGCGCATGTGCGTCTGGGGCATTTTTGGCGCTAGTTACAGTACATTTTTTTGTTCTAATCTTATGGAAAAGATTAGTACCTATTCGATTTTGACCGCGCGCAGACGCGGAGGCAGCCATGGAATAAATGACAGTTTGGTATCGTACGACAGTCAAAACTATTATCAATACAAAATTACCATTTTTATTTTATAATTTTCCTTAATAAAAAGTAGCCTCTGTCACTCTTCAGCTTCCAAACTATCCCCATACCAAAAATCACGTCGATCAGTTGCTCCGTTTTGGCGTGAAAGATGGACAAACAAACAAACAAACACACTTTCACATTTGTAATATTAGTATGGATTCTTCATCTATACTAAGAGGAAAGATTTGATTGTTTGTTTGTTTGTTTGCATCGAAACTACTAGACCGATTTAGAAAATTCTTTCACCATTAGAAAGCTACATTCTTCCTCAGTGACATAGGCTATATTTTATCCCGATATTCCCACGGGAACGGGTGCCACGCGGGTGAAACCGCGAGGATCCGCTAGTTGTATATAATAGAAACCATTAAGCACGTGTACTATTTAGTGTACCCTTCGATCAACAATAACACCTAGTTCTAGATACATAGTTGGAGTGACAGACATGGCCAAGCGTCGAACGCTCACTTGAGAGTATAAATTATAAGTAGATTATTTTGACAGTGTCAATAATACTAAGGTATTTCAAACTTGGAACGCTTCTTGTCATTTATAATGTAAGATCGTAACATTTGTAACCTTTTTTCCCCGTTTAAAAAAATGTCAGTCTGGCCATATAAAGTTTTCATTTAGTTCGTGAGCCTTCATCTAGTACTATTGTTGATCGAAGTAGGTAGGTACCTTTGTTTTTTGTGTATAGGCACATAATTTACCTAGTGGTATAGGTATAGGTAATACACATTAATGCCGCGCAGAGAAAGTACCTATATCTGATATTATATCTATATAAATGTTCATCGCGCGAAATTCGATGATCAAGCTCTTAAATATATAATATCGTTCTTTTTGTTCATATTTTTTTGAATGAATAATTGTTTTGGTGTGTAATTACACTATTTACTTATGTAATAGCTTTACTGCGGCAGTCCCCGAGTGCCACACTTTTTTTTTATAAGACAATAACGTTGCTTTAAAGTATTTTGTGTTTACGACGAGGCGTTCAAGCCTTACAAACAATGAATTGGCAAAAAAGTGTTATAATCATCCGACTCTTTTCTTGAAATACAAAATCAGCAGATTATAGTCTATTTAAAACTTAAATTATTGTTTTGTAACTGCTACGCATAAATTTATGTAACAAAACTAAAGAAAGGGAAGCAATCAGATCAACGTATAGGCACTTTTCAAGAGCATATAACTCATATTCAATTTTACAAAATTAGAAAGAGAAAAGTTTATTCAGAGCACACATTAATATCAGGGAAAAAACGCAAAAACAGAACGACAAAATGTAGGTACTACCGAAAAAGTCTTACAAATTTTACAGTTGTAAAAGCCATAGCGCTTGCATTACGTCAGAGTATAGTACCTACCCGAGAATACGTTTTAACCTCGCTGAAACAGAATTCCTCTTTCAACTGTTTACGAGGCAGTTTAAAAATACAGGGTTTAAACCCAATGTTTTACATCCCCCAGCGCCCGGCCTACATTAACCCACCAACATATAGCCGCTCGACCTCGACCTGACCATTTATAATTCATTGTTCCTGCTAAAATCACAGGCCTAAGACATTATTATGTTCCACCATACCCTTAACTGAGGGTAATACAATCCACTTTTGCTTGACTATTCCTGAAACAATCATCATCGCAGGGAATAAAGGTTGGAACTGACGTGATCGGCTGTGACTAATTCGATAATTCGGGTACATGTGCTAACAACGAATCACACACGCAGATACTGGAAACTTTTAACCAATACTGAACCTAATGATTTAACACATATGATCCATATCAGATCAACCGTTTTCGTGTGATAAAAGTTTACGATAGTAAGCACGAGTTGCGCTCAAGTGTGAACGAATTCGTTAAAGATGTGAATGCCTTAATGTTCGATTAATATAGGAAAATGTGAAGCGTATCGAGATATGTCTTTGCCGATGTAACATGAACATCAAAGAAGAAAATCGGCAGAGCATTCACATTACTAAACAATATTGGATGGTGCAACAACCGTACAAAGCGCCAAATCAGCATTTCACGTGTCGGTCGATTGAATTATATTTTAATAATATTCAATCGGCCGATTGACCGTTGGGGATGGTTGGGGCGGAAAGGTTCCCGAATGGCGCCCGCGTACCGGACCTTCCGTGGGCAGGCCCCTTACAAGGTGGACCGACGATCTGGTCAAGGTCGCGGGAAGCTGCTGGATGCGGGTAACGCAGGACCGATCGTAGTGTAAATCCTTGGGGTAGGCCTATGCCCAGCAGTAGGCTACGTACGGCTGATGATGTTAAGGATGATTTTACAGCTATTTAATTGTTTCGATGTGTAAGCATTATTATTCCGTTTACCTTTAGCAATCATCACGAGTACCTACTCATTTACTTGTATCACTACATAGTATAAAACAAAGTCGCTTTCTCTGTCCCTATGTCCCTTTGTATGCTTAAATCTTTGAAACTACGCAACGGATTTTGATGCGTTTTTTTTAATAGATAGAGTGATTCAAGAGGAAGGTTTATATGTACTTTTTATCCCGATATTCCCACGGGAACGGGAGCCACGCGGGTGAAACCGCGGGCGGCCGCTAGTTAATATTATAAATGTGAAAGTTTAGATGTTTGGATGTTTGTTAATCAATCACGCCAAAACGGCAGAACGGATTTGGCTGAAATTTGGAACACGGATACTTTGTAGCTTGGAGAGGAACATTTGCTACTTTTTATCCCGGAAAAATATCACATTCCCGCGGGATAACGTCGTGTAGTCCCCGCCGGCGAAGACGCGGGCGGAAAGCCAGTTTTATCATATTTCTATAGCTAAATCAGGTTATCATTTAAAGTTTGTGTGGAAGACCATACTTTTTAATACAATCAAAATATAGTAAATTTTCTAGATTTTAAATGATTGAAGTACGCAATAACACAAAGCAAGTATATAATGTATGTATAAAACTATAAGTAGTCGGTAAAACTATACAACTGCTCTGTTCTACTGCTGCACATGTGTGTTGTTGTTAGTAAATTGCTACATCTGGAAACAATAGTTCTAATTTAAAGTCAATTTAATTGGCAGTTCGATCTTGATTGGTTGCGTTGCTGACCCAACTTCAAAGAAAACCTTAACAGCATAGGAATACAGTTTCAATTTGTTTGGAGCCATTTCCATTAACATAATTTCGTATTGAAATTGAGTTTACCCGTACAATTTACATAACATTTTATAGTCTACGTGGGCTCCATTTGAAAAATGATTTTCAGTGGGGCGTCTGACAAATTGGCTCGACGATATAATTTTGATTGGGCGTCAAAAATGGTTTCTTTTTAAAATCGAGTTTTGAACTTGGCTTTTATACGGTCCAATAAATTGTTTGGTAGGCGCTGGGGCTATTTAAAGACATTTTCCTTTTATAGCGCAACCAGTGGCGGTGTTTTTATTTGAGCCGCAAAACCCGGCATGGCCTGATGAAAATCCATTCAATACGAATGATTGAAATTATTAATTTACTGGTACTCTATCAAAATTTGAATCATCTACCGGTATTAAGTATTTCGATAAAATATGTACTTGAACACGAAGCATTGAGCATTTCAAAAGTCTATTTTTATTAGATTTTTGTTAGTATTGATTCTTATTAGAGGCATTTTTTTGGAGGATAAGTTTTTTTGCATATTGGTTGGTAATAGTGATATTGTGAAGTGACACGGTGGTATGGACACGTTCAAAGACGCCAGACGAGACGGCACATGGTGAAGCTTGCCGTAGACATACCAACGACGACACGTTTTCGTAGAAGACCACCCACCTGGTTGACGAACGATCAAAAAGGATCTAAAAGACGCTCTTTAGATAAGGACGCAGCACAAAACCGTGCTAAATGGAAAATGCGGACAAGGAGGCCTTCCCTAACGACCGTAAATAAATAGGAACAGTCTTGCAAGAAGAGTGATAGTGTAGAGTGAATAGTGAATATATGAACTGCAAAAGAGACTGTGCAATGCAGTGTAAATATTATGAAAAGCGGGATTTTACCATGTTTTGATTCGTTGTAGAGTCCCCGATATTTCGGCGCAGTGGCACACGCCATGATCACGGAGTAACTGTATCGGAGAATATCGGGGACTCGACAATAAATCAAAACATGGTAAAAATTCCGCTTTTCGTAATATTTACAGTGTTAATGACCATGAAAGTTTAAAAAGTTATTGTGCTTTGCAGTGTTTGTATGAAATTGAAGCAAATGCCCCTTTCTCCCAGACGAGTGTATTTACATTACAGACGAGTAGCGACAGCGCGTGTTACTCAGCTTTTAGCTTTACTGCGAATATTATGAAACACTGAAGTAACAAAAGTAAACTAATTAGATCCCGCTGCGTCTCCTCAATTAATCTTATTTGATAGTCAGCGCGGTTGTTGTGCCGAGAGTATCTTTTGTATTTGCTCCTTAATTCTATTATTTAAGCGGTAATCCCTTCTACTTCAAATTCTTTTTTTTATTTTTTTGTATTCACAATGCAACTTATATTATTGAAAAATTGAAAATGAAGTAGGTATAGAAAAAGTTGACCCAGATAAACCCGGATACCCAATACTGGATAAACTCGACGCTTCTCCAAGCCACTCCGTAGCTCAGTGGTAGAGCATTCTGAGTTCTGAGTACTTTTTATTGCGAAAGCTAGACGTGTCGAATTCATGGGCAGAGCGCTAGTTTTTATAGATTCCATCCGTAATATAGTATTAATTAAATACTATATTACGGAGTTTGTGATGGAAGGTTAGAGCGCTCGGCCTGCGAAGGAAAAACTGTGATAGTAAAAATCCACCAGCCCTGCAAGTAACTCTCAGGCGGGATTCGAACCCGCGGCTCCAGGAACCCGGCCCGATGCTCTGACCAATAATCTATACAAATAAATAAAATTGGAGTGTCTGTTTGTAATCTTCTATACAAATAAATAAAATTGGAGTGTCTGTTTGTAATATTAAAATAACCGCTTTTTACTATATGCATATGATTATATATACGGTACATATACCAAAATATCATTTTTTACAATTTTTGTCTGTCTGTCTGTCTGTTTGTTCCGGCTAATCTCTGAAACAGCTGGACCGATTTTGACGGGACTTTCACTGGCAGGTAGCTGATGTAAGGAATAACTTAGGCTTCTTTTTATCCCGGAAAAATATCACATTCCCGCGGGATAACGTCGAGTAGTCCACGCGGGCGAAGCTGCGGGCGGCCGCTAGTAATAAATAAATAAATAAATAATAAATAACTTCTTACATTCACACCAATTATCTAAGCCCATTTTAATTTCATAGAAACTGTATCATGGAAAACTTGATAACGGATAAATATATACTTAAATACTTTTTGTTTGAAATACATACTTAATATACTTACATAGTAAATACGTAAATAAATACATAATGTAATGGCTCTTTGATCTTAATTATTCTGGTTATGCGACGCTGTTGCACATAGTACGTAAAGCCTTCCTTACATTTGCAGTAGTTACCTACTCCTACTACCCAACTATTCGCATTGGGCCCGCGTGGTCATAGCCCAGTTGTTAGCGCGCTCGGCCTGCGATAGCTCGTTAAGCAACTAACGCAAGCGGCGGAGCTAGGCGGGGCGGAGCGAGGCGGCGGAGCGGAGCGAGGCGGCGGAGCGGAGAAACGGATAAATTTTCACCAATAGGGTTGCATAAAAACTCCGCTCAGCTCCAGTGGAAAGGGATTTACGAGCTAGTTTTAAAATTTATTATAGAAAGCGGAGCGAGGTAGAGCGGTGCGAGGCGTCGGAGCGAGAGGCAACATGCAAAGCGAGGCGTACAGGCCTAGCTCCGTACAGCTCGCAACTCCTCTTCGCTCCGCTACCTCGCTCCGCGTCAATTTACAGACATATTCCGTAACTCCTCTCCGCAACACTCGCTCGCTCCGCTCCGTCAGCTCGCTCCGCTCCGTCAGCTCGCTCCGCTCCGTCAGCTCGCTCCGCTTCTATGAACAGGCAGCCTTAGGCCGCTTGTGCACTATTTACCGTCCCGGAAAAAAACGGATGATTGTATTTTAATAATAAATTATTTATAATAGTAAGAATTTATTATTAAAATACAACCATCCGTTTTTTCCGGGACGGTAAAATTCCGTGTAGTGCACAAGCGCCCTTAACCCATCAAGCGTTAATTGAATTCGGCTCCGGACAAGTACACGCCATATTGCGAGATGGTAATGATAACAGGGCGCGATTAGGTAAAGACGGCCATACATCAGTGCTACCAATACACGTAAAAATACGATTTTGAACTTTAGAAACAAGGCGTTACGGTTGAAAATCGGTTTACTTTAATTTAAGCAAATTGAGGTTTTAAATCCAATTTGATTTGACTGTTTTGAAAACCTGATTGATACAGGTATTGACTGTGCGAGATGAACTTGGCGCCATGTCTAAATGAATTAATGAGTTTTTTAGAAAGTAAATTTTTAAGTATTACATTCACAATAAGTGACTAGGGATAAATTTATATAATTACCTATATTTCAACGATCAGCGCTTAGGTACCACTGCGCGCACGAACTCTAACTCACGAACGAAATAGTAACGAGTTACTACGCTATACGTGATATCATCACGCATAAGATGTAAAGTAACGTAGATCGAACTATAAACATCTACAAAATTATAGATAACATCACGCATAAGATGAAAAGTAGAGTGTGTGTCAGATAACTCTGCACGTGCCTGGCGCGTTTTTTGCGCTAGTTACAGTGCATTTTTTGTTTTAATGTTATAGAAAAGATTAGTATTCGATTTTTACCGCGCGCAGACTTATCTGACGAGCACTCTAACGTAGATCGAACTACAACCATCGACAAAATTATAGATAACATCACGCATAAGATGAAAAGTAACGTAGATCGAACTACAAACATCGACAAAATTATAGATAACATCACGCATAATATGAAAAGTAACGTAGGTAGATCGAACTACAAACATCGACAAAATTATAGATAACATCACGCATAATATGAAAAGTAACGTAGGTAGATCGAACTACAAACATCGACAAAATTATAGATAACATCACGCATAAGATGAAAAGTAACGTAGGTAGATCGAACTACAAACATCGACAAAATTATAGATAACATCACGCATAAGATGAAAAGTAACGAAGATCTAACTACAAACATCGACAAAATTATAGATTGCATCACGCATAAGATGAAAAGTAACGTAGATCGAACTACAAACATCGACAAAATTATCGCTATGCTTTTTCGTAGTAAGCCCCCAGTAATCAAATCATTTACGACCTCCTTAATTTCATTAACTATAAAAGGCTGTGGCCGTTTACCAGCCATTCGCCATATTTATCAAGGTGTCACCATTACTAGCGTTTTCTATGGCCCTTTGCCGTGGGAAATATGCCTGTAGTTATTTTATTGCCTTTTAATATTTAGGTGCGTTTTAAGGTTACATTACAAGAAGCATTAGGTACCTAGTATACCTACAGACATTAATAAACAAAACGAGTTAGTAGTGTTAGTACCTAGTTTAGACGATGAAATAGTATTGGAATAGAAAAATAGGGCATGTCGCATGTTTAAAATGACTATTAATTATATATTTCTTTATTTTATATACAGTCGAGTCGAACCAATTGAATCGGGGCCCATCATAAGTTAATTTTTAAAATACGGTCGGAAATCAAACTTGTTGTTCGACACTGACCTTCTCTTGACGCTTGCAAACAAATTATTAGCACAACTAGCGGATCCTCGCGGTTTTGACCGCGTGGTACCCGTTCCCGTGGGAATATCGGGATAGATATAGATATAGCCTATGTCATTTAGGAAGAATGTAGCTTTCTAATGGTCAAAGAATTTTCTAAATCGGTCCAGTGATTTCGGAGTCTATTCGATGCAAACAAACAAACAAACAATCAAAACTTTCCACTTTAAAATATTAGTATAGATGGGTCATGATTCAATTAGTTTAACTATACCGTAATGAATACTTGTGAATTCAAGTTTAAAAAAATACATAAAAAACTTAAGTTAAAAGTAAAATAAACAAAGTGCTTGTTTCTTATAAAATAGAAGAAAGTGAAGTGAAGAAACTTGTAATTTCTATTTATTTTTCCGTGAAACCCTTATTTGGATTAATGTTAAACCTTCAGTGAAGCTTAGGAAGATTTAACATATTTATGATATTTCTCCGACAAATAAAAGAAGATAGAACCCTGGACTGTTTTCTTTATACTGGTTAGAGATTGATTATTCTCTCTCTACATTAATAAATGTAGAATACTATAACCTTAAAATTTAACGTTTCCGAATCGTCAATAATATTATAAGTCAACCTAAACTAAGACTTTTACAAACAGGACTTCTACAGACTTCAAAGTACTTACATTATTTGGTGTGAATACAGTATTAGAGGGATTATTTCTTACTTTTTTGATGCCATTTTTAATAACATATGATTTGACTTAAAAAAGTAGGCATATCCGTATTAGCGAGTTCATCACGAAATCTGATAAATTAATTCACATTACGCGCCAATTAAGTACATTGCTAACAAAATTATTAATGAATTATTATGAAATTAAGTAATAAATAATAAGAGGATCAACAAATTTTTATGTTGTGATACTGGTTAGTTACAATGTTTAATCTAAATTCTAATGGTTCTATGTCATCTTAAACACCATTTTTATATCTGGGTGCCTACCATCAACTTTAAGACAGCGATTCAAAAATAGCGCGATGCAGAATAGGTTCCTAAAATGAATTGCTTTCTTTCGTACTACGACCTTCTGAAAACTGGATCGCAAATGAATTGCTAAATGTGAATGACCGAACGATTTGTGTCGTTATTTCGTCTACCCGTCTCTTTCACTCGATTTTGTCATGCCCGGAGAGTGAGAGGGACGGGTATAACCTGCAGGTGACATGTTAACTTGGCCGAGTTATAAGTCAAATAAGACTACATGACAGCTTAGCGGCTGTGAAATGTCATTGAATGATCACTGAATCGCTGTCATTGATAATAGGTCTTTACCTATGAAATTGCCGTTTTGTATGGAGATTTCTGTAATTTTTTTTTTTTCCATACTAACGTTTTTGTTATTATTTAACGACTAATATTATGTAAATTTACAAAATTTTACACAAGTATTTATGGACATTTTAACTACTAAATGACACATTCGTTAAGAGAAAAAAATTTTTTTTCACTAAGTTACAACTAATAAAGTACGAAATTCTGGAAACAAAAATAGTCGTAACTTTCGGAATAAGTTTTTTCTATGTAAATAATCAAATATCGTGGTTATTAAATTATCAAAAGTTGCTCGATACGGTCTTAATGTAACGCAATATTAAAGAAATTGTATATTTCTAATATTATAAAAGTTGTTAAGTTATATGTACAAAAGAAAAAAACGGCAATTTCATATGTAAAGACCTATTATTAAGCTGTCGTGGTATGAATAAGCGAAGCAGATCAGTTTAGGTCCTAAACAAAACCGCAATAAGAGTTGATGGTAGGCACCCTGTACTTTGTTTACTTGGTTACCAAAATTCTCACTAGTAAAAGTACTGATTTTACCAGCTCAAGTATTATTTTATTCCTTTGACAACAATTAGTAAATAATTTTGCTACTCTGACCTATTATATTAATGTCGATAATTGGAACAGTTCGTAATTGTTGTAATTTAGTTGCTCCAATTTCGGAGCTCGAAGATGGCTATGAATATTAACCAAAACTTGGACCACTCTTACCTTTAAGTCCCATTAACTAAGCTCGAGGGGTTATTAGGTGGTTCGCTCGTGTATTTCATTACCAATAGCACTCTATTTCACTTTCCTGACCTTAATGAATGTTATTTGGGGTTGGCGCAGTACGTCCTTCTCTGATTCCACTCTATTACCTGCTTTCTCCTTATTTACTCTTTCCTCGGTGTCGACCCACCCAGCGTCGCCAGACGTCCCGATTTTGGCGGGACGTAGTAGTCCCGCTTTTCGGGGATTACTCTACCGAGTTCTTCAACTATAAAAAAATGAATAAGTAGGTACTTATAAGAAAAAAATATAAGAAAGAAATGAAACTTTTAAACAAGTTATATCTTCAGAGAAGTATTCTTAATCATTAAAACTTTCTATGGCTATCTATCTTCAATATCATAACTGTAAACTTACTTTGAAACTCAGATAAAATGGAAGAATCCCGCTTTTTTACTGAAAAGGTTTCTAAATCACACGTTATGGTTGGACATCAACTTGACAGCAAAATGACATTAAAAAAACACGTTAGTTTCACATTTTGGCCACCGGTACAGAAAAGATTGTGGCACTGTACTCATTCGTTCATCGATTTTGACAGCTGTTATGATTAAGTAGTTGTTATTGTGACGTGATGTCACAATAACAACCAATCAACAAAACACTCCCCCAATATCACCTACGCCCTCTGTCGTGATTAAAAGTTAGTTTTCCTCCCCATTGTACTATTCATTTCCAATACACAATGCGCCCGCCCACGTGTTGTGGTTGTGGTACGTGTGGGTAGATCCTACTATTTTCTACTTTCTCATTCATATTATTACGCACGCATTCAATCCATATTTTTGCGGTCTCCCTCTTCCTCTCCACCTATCAACATTCATGTCTATCACCTTTCTAGTGGCTATCATCCCTTCTCATTACATGTCCATACCAAGCCAAACGGCTTCCTTTCAACTTTTCTGTCACTAATGCTTCTTTCACCAATAGCACTCAATTTACGTCTATCAGTAGATTTCGCAGGCCACATAGGTACTACCTTTTAGAGCTTTATCTCATTGGGATGCCATGCCAGCGACTCCAACAGCCGATGCCAGTCAAATTGTATTTAAAAAAACAATAATCGCAAATACATTTGAGGTGGAGACCAACCCAGTAAGCATTCACGATCACGATGCTTGTGTCAGGAACTCAGGAGGTCCCGGTCTTCCACAAATAAATTATATCGTATTTGGCGAGATTATTTAGCATTCAACAAAACCTTAAATATAACCTTAAGGTTTTGTTGATAAGTATATATATATAGGTGTGCTTTTAAGTAAAATTTATTATTATTTCTATACAATAAGACAAAGAATCCTAAATAGCAAAATAAGTCATAGAAATGTTTGTGAACGTTTCCTGAGCGACTTTGGGTCATAAGGATGGTCATATTGAATTACCACATACCTAGCCCTACCTCACTTGGCGGCGGCTTGGTTACGATACGACGCCAAGCAGTCAACCGTCAAGTAAATGCTGCTGGATTTGCTGCCATGGAGATAGAGCCCTTAACCGGCTTAAGAAACGTGATAATGAATTCGGTCTGTGTGAATCGCTCCTTGAGGCAGTGGGGCACAAACGCCCTAATTTTAACATTAAATAAAAAAAAACTTTTCTTATAATTACACAAAGTAAGTTTTCGCATATGTTTGATAAGATTTGGTGACAATAGTGATATTGTGCTCTATCTATATAAAATAAACTTGATTGAGAGCGATTAAAACCTCTTGCGAACCCAAGCTATCACACATTTTGTTTTGAACTAAAACAGGGTAAAACTTCACCACAAATAGAAATAAAGCAGTGACACAAATTAATGAACACAAGTTACTTGCCACATCATCCATTAGGTAAAAAGTTTTCTGGATCTCTACTACTTTGCGTCAGCGTTTTTACTTAGTTATTAATGATACTTACCATTAAAATATTGACAAAACGGTCCTTTCAAAATGTTCGACGAACAACGAAATATGAAAAATTTATATGCTTTAATAATGAGTGCTACTGAAATTAATACTGAACATTGTTGTCGGATAATGGGCACTATTGTTAAGTAATAATTTTAGTTACCTAACGAGCTGCAATATTCAATTAATTCTCCTTCATCAATGGTAATGATCATTGATTTGATTACGAGATAAATAGATTAAGTACTAATGTATGGGGTTCAGAACCAAATAGGTATCTTATCTCTTTAGGTATTTGTGGAAAGTGTTCCAATCGCTAGTTCTTGTCACATCTTGAAAAGAACCACAGCGCAATGGACAGAAAAGAAAAATACTACTATTAAACCGTAGCACGCGGACGAAGTCTAATTAAACAGTAATAATTATGTAGTTTAAAAAACTAAAAACACACTTTTATAGGACGACCGATTTGGCGCAGGGGTAGGCTACCCACCTTCGGCGCCAGTGGTCTCGGGTTCGATTCCCGAACAAGACAAATAGTTGTGTGCATGAACATGTCTATTTGTCTTGGTCTGGGTGTTTTCTATGTATATTAAGTATGTATTTACAAACAAAAAGTATTTAAGTATATATTTATCCGTTATCAAGTTTTCCATGATACAGTTTCGTAATGAAATTAAAATGGGCTTAGATAATTGGTGTGAATGTAAGAAGTTATTTTATTTATTTATTTATTTATTTATAGGAACATACTAAAAAGTACAAAATAACCGTCTATTCAGTAACGGAAATTAAAAAGCGTGGTGCGCGTTGTCAATATTAAGTACTTACTTGAATGCATGCTTTGCAAAGGGCGCACCACGCTTTTTAATTTCAGTTACTGAATAGACGGTTATTTTGTACTTTTTAGTATGTTCCTATAAAAGTGCGTTTTTAGTTTTTTAAACTACATATTTATTTATAGGAAAAATGTGTGATAGTAAAAAACCACGAGCCATATAAGTAGCTTTCAGGCGGGATTCCTTCCTGGGAAAACTGAAAATATATTTGTTTTTTATAAATACTGATTAAGCGGTCAAATGATGACCATCTTGCTCAACAGACAGGATGCAGTCTAGGGTGTAGCATTTCCAGGATGAACCTTCTACGTACCTAGTTGACAGGAAACCAGAATAGCATTTAATATTAACTTTCAACATGTAAAGAGCTCGAAGTACATATTATAAGTTTGACATTTGAACAAAGAATTTGCAATATGGTATATCTCACATACGCCGACGACGCTTGTTACAAAAAGTTATATGAGAGCATGAAAGCCGTTCACGATATTCGTTGAATCATTCCGCTATTGCGTGGCGGTGTGGCCTCTTATCTTATTACATAATAGAATAATAATAATAAATTCTTTACAATCAGCAATTAATTTAAGAACTTGTGTTATGGCCTTCAGAAAGGAATTATACCAATTAGGTATTATTGGTTTAACTAAATCTTGGCGATACAGAAGTTGAGCTTTTATTGGGGTATTGATTACTAGCCCGAGGCGTAAAAATTGGGTAAAGAAAGTTTCAATGTACTTAAGTGTTTTTCTTTTCACACCTGTTAAGTCTGACACCGACACGCTAAGTCTGACGCCATGAGAACATTGTTTCCAGCGTTGTTGTGTTTAACTAAATCTTGGCGATACAGAAGTTGAGCTTTTATTGGGGTATTGATTACTAGCCCGAGACGTAAAAATTTGGTATAGAAAGTTTCAATGTAAGTGTTTTTCTTTTCATACCTGTTAAGTCTGACACCGACACGCTAAGTCTGACGCCATGACAACAATGTTTCCAGCATTGTTGTGTTCTGACAGAGATAAGATAGTCAGTTCCTCAGTGGTTACAGATTTCGGGAGTAGTGCGCTTCCACCTTCAGCCTTATCACCACTTAACATCAAGCGAGATGAAGGCTAAGTGCTAACCCGTCGCGGATAAAAAAAACAAAGTTTCGTACCAAAGCACACAATTATAATTATAATAAAAAAAAAAAAAACATTTATTTCCATTAACAAATATATACAACCAATCTGTCATTTCTGTGAATATTTCAAGCGTCTACCTGTTGCCGGTTTTAATATCGAGCAAAAAAATCACGTTTGTTGCATTGTATGGAAGCCCCCTTAAATATTTATTTTATTCTGTTTTTAGTATTTGTTTTTAAAGCGGCAACAGAAATACATCATTTGTGAAAATTTTCAACTGTCTAGCTATCACGGTTCATGAGATACAGCCTGGGGCCTATTGCATAACAAAGTACAAGCTAATACTATTAGTGGTTTTGGTTGTAACTTGTACTTTTATGTTGCATAATAAAGTACAAGATACAAATATACAAGTATCTAAGTACAAGCTAATAATATAAGTAAATTCAACCTATAACTTGTATATTTCTGTTGCATAATAAAGTAGCAGTAATAAACTACAAGTGGCAAAATATCAGTACTAATCAGGGACTTATATCGATATTTGAAAAATATCGATATAAACATAAAATTTCGATAGTTGGATATCGATACGAAATAGCGATTAAAATATCGATAATTTTATCGATATTTTAATATCGATAATGTACGAAACGTGCGAGTGCGACGCGCGACGTCGCCAAACTTAGCAGGGCGAGAGGATCGGATCGGGGGATTATTGTCGGAGCGACAACAACGGCAAGACGACAAGCGTTTGATTTTGTTTTGCGTTTTGGCAAGCGGCAGATATAGCTAGCAACTAAAATGCGTTCTTTGCGTATTTTAGTAATTTACCCTATTTGTGGCTATTACGATACCAATACGAATGACGAATACATCGTAATTAATGACCCAATACGATAACAAATTACGATACGAATGCATTACGACTTCTTTTTGATAGCATTTTGTTGAATTTATTTGAAGCTTTGTTTGAATATATGTTTTTATATCAATACTAGCTGTTGCCCGCGACTTCGTACGCACGGTAAAGTGACTTTTGTATTGTATTGTATTTTCTTTATTGAGACAAAAAAATATACATAGGTACATTAACAGTGTCCTACAAAACTGTTTGCACAGTTTGACTGCAGGATCATAATGAGTCTCTAAAATGGTAAGTAAGTACTATTAACTATATATAACTTATGTATCTATTATAACAATGTTTTTTTTTTATTTTTTTTTATTACTTAAATTCAATGAGTTGGAAGCTAAAAGTAAGTACTATTTTGGATCAGCTGTTAAGGAAAAACTGCCCAATCAATTTCCTAAACCTATTTTTATTTTTCTCATGCCGTATATCCTCCTCCTGTATTTGTTTATTTTAAAATAAGTACTTATATTTACCTGACGATACCTGACGACCAATTTGGCGCAGGAGCAAACTACCTGCCTTCCGCGCCAGAGGTCTCGGGTTCGATTTCCGAACAAGACAAATATTTGTGTGCATGAACATGTCTATTTGTCTTGGTCTGGGTGTTTTCTATGTATAATAAGTATGTATTTAGAAACAAAAAATATTTAAGTACTTATATATTTATCTGTCATCAAGTTCACATAGACACAGTTTCTAGAAATTGCCCCTGCCGTGTTTGTATATTTACGAAGTTTGCAAATTTGTACGCAACGCAAACATAGCGAATTTTACACAAAACGACAAGATATTCCATCGAAATATCCATCACGATACAAAAATAAGTTAATGTTGCCAAGTTGCAGATTAAAACTAACATCTAATAGTACATAACATTCATCTATTAAAATATATAATAAATTACCTCCTTCAATTAATGAAAATAAAAATTCTTTGTTTACTAACCAATTAAAAAAATTCTAATAAATAAATGCTATTACAATGGGCGATTTTCTGAAAGCTCAGTCACTAGATGGCGCTGTCCCACCTATGCAGTTAGAAGGAACGGAACGTTATAAATTTTACTTTGATGCGACTTTTTTACGTAAAACGGAACGTCAGACAGATGTTATTTATTTACCTAAATCTTTAAATTTATTTCGTTTCTGTTCCTCACAGTAGTACTATTTATTTATTTATTTATTTATTTAAAATTACAAAAGTTACACAAACATTACAGGTATAACCTAATGCGATTGTGCATATTTGTACTTATTTAATATATTATTAGTTTCCTTTGGGTTGTTAAAAAGTAATTAATTTAAATATGTTTCATACCATAATATACCATAGACATGTACATACTTATTCAACGCCATCTAGTGAAGCAATTGGAAGCTTTTTTTTTAAATGGCCTCTCAGAAAATCGCTCATTCAAATGAATACTTCAATGTCATCATTAATACTTAAAACAAAAAATAATTTATTAATAGGCTACTTGACTCATACTTAATTTACCAAAAAAAAATGAAAAAAAAAATATTTGGCTTAGGAAAACGTTATATAGCGATATAATGAAATAAAAGTACAAGATTAATAAGTAAAAATAATTTTTAAAATATTTTTTTTTTATTTTTTATTTAAACTGATGAAAACACATTATCCATGCTGGTGTAGTCAATGAAGCTAGTTGACCCCCACAGTAATTCCTCAGTCAGAAAAAACTTTACATCGTGATAAAGTATTAATAAATTAAAAGTATGGTATAAATTTCCAAAAAATAATAATAATAGAAAATTAGGTATTTTTAATGAAAGTCTTATTACATTGATATCTTTTTTAGGAAAATGCTCCGTCAAAATTTTCTTAACCGGACATATTCATGTAACGTATAAAAACAATAATATGAAATACCCAAAAAAATATCCCAGCAGAAACACCAAATTTTAATCAAACAAAATGGGGTGACTTGGACTGAAAAATGTCTCTGTCGAACTTTTTAACGGAATTATACCATTTTGCCAAGCATACTCATGTTTG
This sequence comes from Crambus lathoniellus, assembly GCA_949710035.1. Taxonomy (NCBI): domain Eukaryota; kingdom Metazoa; phylum Arthropoda; class Insecta; order Lepidoptera; family Crambidae; genus Crambus; species Crambus lathoniellus. Next base: position 27,481,233 of record OX453303.1, read on the forward strand.
AAAAAAGTTCATCAAGTATCACATACTAGTATAAATAACTCATTTGGTAAAATAAATTTGGACTGAGAAATTACTCGGTTCAATATATAAACAGATTTGTATATTTATGTATAAATACCTAACTTCCGTGTGAGTTTTTTTTTTTTGGATAATCATTTAAAAGTTTATGGCTCATGCTCATGCTATTTTATTATAACTCAGCAAAGTTTCATCGACTGAGGAATTAGTGTATGGGTCTCCATACAAAGAATCTGTTCATTGCCTACACTATGTTGAGACGTATTGGATTTCTAAATTTGCAAACAAATAAACGTCACTTTCACTTTTTCTACATATAAGTAAAGGTGTATTCCACTTATCAAAGATGGATGTTGAATGTATAAAATTGAACGTCAAAGTCTTCAAATTTCTTTAATCAAATGCATATTGGAGAAAGATCTTTGTTAAGTACCTACTTGATACTGTCAACACTGTCAAGTGGTTGGTTACAAATTTTATGACGTCAGAACATGGCGAAGAGCGTTTTTACCGGTTAATAAAAAGCGAAATTTTATAATAAAGTTTTGTAGGTTCTTATGTTTTAAAATTTTAATTTAAATACTTAAATTTTTTTGGTGTAATAGGACAATTATTAATCGTTTAGGACACGATGTTTAAATGAATACTTCCGAGAAATTATTAATTAAAATAAAACATATTTTAATTTTAATCTCCCAACCAAAGAATGTTGGGTTCAAGATTCATACGTTCTAAGGCTGATTGGATGGAATATGGTGGATATCATCAATAAAAATCTACCACCAAAGAATCTGGCACGTCATAATATATGTTTATCTTCAATATCTGATGCGCCGCCAAAAGTAGCACTAAGTTAAATAAAAAAACGACATCAAAAAATTTAAAAAAATGGTTGACTATCCGGTAATTTTCTTATTCAGTTACCTATAAGGATTAATTTTCTAACGCATGTCAATCACTTATTATAAAACAATACTAACATAATTATGAATCATAACGATAATGCGCTAAAAGAATATAAGTAAAAGATAAATAACAGCAACGGCGTTACGGCGCGCCCCATGTGTGTGGCGTGTGAGTGTGTGAGCCACACACACACACACCACACCACACCAGACAATATCCAGACGGACGTAAAGTTGGCAACATGCATACATGGTATGACGCAGCAAGGCCTTATCGATTATTAATTATCGATATTTTTTTCGATATAATTATCGATAATAGAAATATCGATAAATTTTATCGATATTTTTTTATATCGATATATTTTTTTATCGATATTTTAGTCCCTGGTACTAATAACTAATATAATTAGTGAATTTTACTAGTTTCTGTTGCAATATGAAGCTTAAAATACAAATTATTCGAAGAAACTTGTAATTATTTCTACGCACCTAAGGGGCACCATATTATTAAAGTAAAGATAAGATAAGATAAAAATATTCTTTATTCACTTAGACATAATAAATATGTGCTTATGAATCGTCAATATTTTCCTACCACCCATTCAAGACTTTTTTAACTGACAAGAAGAATGGGCGCAAGAAACTTGCCAGCGTTTCTTAGTTAGGTAACGACATTTACAAAAAAAAACATATCGTTACTAATACAACAATTGCTTAGTATAAAAATACATCAATTTAAACAGTGATTATGTTATGTGTTACATCATGACCATGCATTGCGGTCATTCAAATAATCGTCTACTTTATAGTATCCTTTGCTCATCAGCGACTCTTTAATGTAACATTTAAATTTATGCAATGGTAGTTCAATAATATGCTGTGGAACTTTATTAAAAAAGGATATGCTTTTCCCCAGAAATGAGGCTCTGGATTTTTCTAGCCTAAACTTGGGAACGACAAGTTTATCTTTATTTCTTGTGTTAAAGCGATGAATATCGCTCTGCTTTACAAATGTATTATAATATTTTTTCACATAAATAATATTTTCATAGATGTATTGTCCTGCAACAGTTAAAATGTTTATTTCTTTAAATAGATCTCTTAAAGAATCTCTCGATCGGAGGTTGTACATGGCGCGAATAGCCCTTTTTTGGAGCACGAATATACTTTGGATGTTAGCGGCTGAGCCCCACAACAAAAGGCCGTAGGACATAACACTATGAAAATAACTAAAATAGACTATTCTAGCCGTTTCAATATCGGTTAAGAGCCTTATTTTCTTTACTGCGAATGCGGCCGAACTGAGTCTACTCGCCAAGGCTTCGATATGAGGATCCCATTGTAGTCGCGAGTCTAATATAATACCTAGAAACTTTGTATTGTTAATGAATTCGACCATATCGCCGTCTAGTCTTATATGAAAATCAACTTGTCTTACATTAGGTAACGAAAATTTTAAACACTTAGTTTTCTTTGAGTTTAATGATAAATTATTACTATTAAACCAATGTGACACTTTTGAAAGAGCACTATTTACTTCGTCAGAACAGTCATCACCTCTATCTACTTTAAAGACTAGAGATGTATCATCTGCAAATAGCACTGTCTCACATAAATTCTTCGCGTAGTAAGGAAGGTCATTTATGTATATTAAAAACAACAGCGGGCCCAATATTGATCCTTGGGGTACGCCCATAGTAATGGGAGCTCCGGTAGACTCAGTTTTATTAATAACTACCTTCTGAGTTCTTTCATACAGATATGAATGCATAAGGCTTACTGACATTTCAGAAACACCATAATGTTTTAACTTCCTTAATAGTGTTTGGTGATCAACACAATCGAATGCCTTGGAAAGGTCACAAAAAATAGCGATTACATCCTGCTTGTCCTCCCAGGCATCAAGTACATGTTTTAGAAATGCAACCCCAGCATCAGTTGTACTTTTACCTTTTGAAAAACCAAACTGTTTCTCATGCAGTATACTATTTAATTTAAAATATTCTAAAAGTTGAGCATAAATTAATTTCTCAAATATTTTACTTATTGCTGGTAGTATGGATATAGGTCTAAAATTTGCTGGGTCACTTTTGTCACCAGCTTTAAACAGAGGAATTATTTTACTATTTTTCATTAAATTAGGAAAGACCCCTTCACTTATACATTGGTTAAAAATTATTGCTAATGATGGAGCTATCACATCAATTATTGATTTGATGATACTTGTAGATATGCCCCAGAGATCTTCTGTTTTCTTAATATTTATTGCTTTGAATGCTTTAATAATATCTTCGGTAGTGACATAGCTAAAACTAAATGTTTCCTGGCACTTGTTCACACTAGATTCCATAAGAGAGACAGCGGTGTTGGGGCAAGAGTTAAGTCTGCTAGTAGTTTCTAACGGAATTCGAGCAAAGTAACCTTCAAAAGCACTAGCCACCTCAATATCTGATTCAAAAGTCTGATCACTAATTTTTAAGTTAAATGAATTAATTTTGCTTTTTATTTTGCCAGTTTCTTGGTTTATAATACTCCAGGTAGCTTTTATTTTATTTTCAGATGATTTAATTTTATATGAAATATACCTAGATTTTGCCAGAGCACATACTTTCCTAAATGTTTTTGAATATTTCTTGACATATTCAATGAAGCTAGGATCACAGGAAGTCGTTTTTTGGGCATAGAGTTCAAATAACTTTCTTCTGCTATTATAAATACCAGGTGTGGCCCAGTCACTGAACTTCTTACGATCATTACACTTTATAACTTTTTGTTTAAAATTGTTACTAAATTCTTTTTCAACAATATCAAATAATGATTGATAAGAGTTATTAGCGTCAGCAGAAGCTGGCAAACATTGAATTTTATCTTGTACATTATTTCTAAATTTAGTAATACCACGTTTCGGTATTGGCCTGCAAATTACTTCGCGTTTAGGAGTAACATTATAGTGCTCAAAAGAAGCTAGTTGTCCACTGTGGTCGGATTTAATAATATTAATTACCGAATTCTCAATTAAGTTACAGTTGGAAAAGATGTTATCTAAGCAAGTAGCCGATGTTGGCGTAATTCGCGTTGGTTCATTAAAAGTGTGAAGCAAATTAAATGATTTAAAAAGATTAAGGAATTTACTGGAGAGTTGTGCTAATTTAATATCTAAGATGTCTATATTAAAATCTCCACAAACTACAATTTTTTTATTCTTACGACAGCATATTTTCAAAACATCCTCCATAGTGGACTCAAAGACTGTGTAATTTGCTCCAGGGGGGCTATATACACAGATTATAATCATTTGTTCAAGTTCCACGCATGATATCTCACAAATTCGTTCAACAGAGAGGGATACTATATCCTTTCGCTCTTTATATTGTGTGTTATTAGGTAAAATTATTAAAGAACCCCCCCTTACTGCAGTTTTTCTATTGAATGAACTTACAACACTATAATTATCCAAATTTAACAATAATTCATATTCTTTTAACCAATGTTCAGTAACACATAACACATCAATATTTTCACAATTTAAAAATAAACTTATTTCTAGGTCTTTGCCAGCAGAAAAGCCTTGGATATTCTGGTGTACTATTTTTAAACATTTAGGCCTTCCTCTTGTCAATACTGGGCTAGAGTATGCCTCCGTTGTCTCTAATGGTAATTTAAATTAACCATGTCAGTATTTGGATTCAAAAGAATCGAATTATTTGGAACAGATTCCAAAGTTGAATTAGAAATGTCACATTTTAGCTGCTCAAAAGAAGCAGAAGTTAGAGTAGCCAGATTGTTGGCTAGTTGATTAAAATAAAAAGATAGCGATAATGCTATTTGTCGCTTATGATAATTATGCAGATAGTATTTATCTTTCGTCAAGTTAAGATTACATAACAGGGTATTTATGTCAATTATTTGTATCTGACTATTATGAGATGCTATTGTGCTTAATGTTAAATTAAGATTATATCTTAATTTATTCTCTAATTGTGAAAACCCTTGACTATAGGGAAATGTAAACATAACAACTTTTCTAACATTTAGAGAGCATAATGAGTTACAGTATGATATTAAATGGTTTTTGTTTATACTATCTCTATTCCCGATTAAAACAATCAAGTTTGTGTTTTCACTATAAGATTTTTTTACAATTACTTTCATAATCTCATTTATGCTTGATCCAGGCATACAATAATTAGTAACACTTTCCTTAGAATGTTTCTGGATTAATTGGCCCAAGCCCTTCCCAATCTCATCGCAGAACATAATTGTTTTAGCGTTACTTATTCTTGTAGGTGGGTTATTTTCATTATTCAGTAATATACTATCGGGTTTGTTAGAGGTGTCAGAGTTTGTTGGTATATAAACCTCCTGAGCAGCCCGACCTAATGTATCAGTTTTACATAAATTGTTGCTCACTTTGGTACAATTGCAGCTGCGTTTTTTACCTAGCGATTCAAACCGGTCTGAATTAAAATTACAAAGATCAATCATATCATAGGCAGCCATTTTTTGATTATTTAGTTGCTTGTGAGAAAACTCACACAAGTTAGTGTACATTTCCCTTAGTGATAGTTCCAAATTGTCAATTTTGTTACCTATTTGACTACCTATCATTTCACTTTCTTTATTTTTATTACATGTTTCCATGTTTATCATATTTAATTGTTCTAAAAGTACCTTACGTTCTCTCTTTATGTGACTGTACTTATTATAATAATTTTGTCTTTTAATTAACTTTTGTGTTTTCCTAATGTATCTATTAATTTTAATATATTTTTTTAGTTTCTTTCCGCTACTAAAGCCACAAATAGTATCATTACTAAAGAATGGTTTATCCACATAGTTGACACATTCCGAGGTTGAATTATCAAGTGCTGCCGAATTACATAGCGTTAACTCACTAAACAGGCTTTGAGAATGCTTATCTTCTAATATACTTTTATTTTCTTTTTCTAAATCTAGTACTGTTTTCTGGGCAAGGGAGAGACTAATTTCCAGGTCTGTTATGCGACTCAATGCCTGTTCATGAGTATCAGAACAAGCCCTAAAAGACTCAATAAAGTCTTGCATTTGGTTACACTTGTGTACGACTTCTGAGTATTTAATGTGAAGTTCAGCGAGTTCATTCTTAAGCTGAGTATTGCGGGTAATGTTCTTGTAAATCTCCTGCTCACTTTCCTCTCTTTCCCTCATTAAAGATTCATTGAGATCTTTGGCTGCCTTCAGATCCTGCAGAGTATTCTTAAGTTGTAGCTCCACATCCTTTGCCGTTGTCCTCCGGGTCATCATAATTGTTTATTAAGGTTCTAGGTAACTACCTCTGAAATATATACAAATGTGATCAATAACTGATTACAGTAAAGCTTTGAATTACAGATTTATCTATCTTAATAATTAGTAAAAGGTAATTTTGAACTACCTTTTCTATTTATTATTTTGTATACAATGAGCGGTTAAAAAATTAAATAATAATTAAGAGTGTCAGTTGTAGTGAATAACAATAAAGTTATTAAAGAATGTTAAGTAGATATAAATGTCACCATCAACTTTAATTTGTGCAATATAAAGTGAGGCAAACCAATTTAAAAAAAGTGTGCGTTGTTAAATTAAAGTTTATTGTACTAAATTATTAATGAATATGACAAATTTGTTATAAGACAAATTTGTTATAAGTAGTAGCTACTGGTGACAGCTGATGTCACCATAAAATTAACTTTTATTAAAGTAGGTTGAGGTACTTAAGCCTTTCTGTAGTATTCTGTTAATTTATTTGACCATGTAGAAATATCTTAAGATTCAAGTTACAAACTAGTTTCACAATCTTTAATTGAAATGATTTGGATGTCTCTGTATAGATGTAGTGTTTGGAAAGTGTAGCAGTAAGGTGAATGTCTGTGACAGTAGTGGTCACCGTCAGCTTTACTTCCACAGTTTGTCAAGTAAAGAGAGGTTGTCAACAATGCCAAATCGTAATGGATTGTGACGTTGCTCACTGAAAGTGAGCTCTGTACTAGTAATGAAAATTAGTGTACAGTGAATGTGAAACCAATTTGGCATTCAAATCTTGTGTGTTAGTTGAGTTTAAAAGTAATGATCAATACCTAACTAAAATAATAACAAAATATGAGGGTAGGTATTTTGAACTCAATTAAGGTTTCAAAAAGTGTTCTTTATAGTTTTCTCACTTTATTACAAGAAATTTAAATACTGCAAGTAGTAATTCAGGCTGTAAGGGAGATGGCAAAACCTGTAATAACTTAGTCTAATTTATGTCAAACATTAACTACCTACTTATATATTTTAAAAGATTGACTGTTAACTATAGGTAACACAATGCAAACAAATGATATTCTTAATCAGAAAACACTTGTTGTTGATAATAGCATATAGGTAAGTTGTTGGTCTAACAAATTATTGAAAATTAACAACTAAGTACAAATACCTAGTTGATTACATTGAGTTATAAGTTGGTTAGTTAGTTTCTTATCAAGATTGTCAAGATGTATTTGTCGGTAATATAAGTTTTATTGGTCTGAGAATGCAATGTGAGTGATGTAAATTATGAAAACAATACTCCCCAGGTTTAAGTAGAAGCAGTCCACAGTATTTATATCTTTTCAATTTGAATTAGTATCGTCTTCTTGATTGACAGTTGGGTCAATTTTTCCTCGCTTTTAATTCAAAAGTTTGTTCATTAAACTTGCTGATAACACTTCCACTTGTTATTTAATACGTAATTAAGCTAATTATAACAAATTATTTGGAAATTTAACGAGAATTACTAATAAAATTAATTAATTAAAATTACACAGCAAACTTTTAAGTGTTGCTGCCAGTGTTGCCAGCACAAAAAAAAAGTATTTGTTGTAGTTTTCGTTGTAGGTAGTAAACGTTGATCGAAAATGTATCTTCAGTTGATTGAATTATCAGCAGACGAAGAAGATGAATTGCTCCTACAAACAAGGCAACAGTGTAAATTTTACAGAAGCCCTATTTCCTCAGAAGGAGAATCATCATTTAATGATGATCATTAGAGTTTATTTTCTTTGATTTTAGTTTTTATTTTATATATGTACTTACCTAGCTATATAATATTTTTTTTTATTATTATTTTAAATTAAAATAACCCTGGTTGTGCACCCAACCACATAAAAGCCTCCAGATCACCTTAAGGTTGACTGGTAGAGAATGCCTAAGGCATTAAGTCCGCCATTGTACAATTGTGCATTAAGAATTAAATAAATAATAAAATGCACATTTTTAATTTTCTTTGCTCTTCTCTCTTACCAACCATTTTCCGCGTGTTATAAATAAACAAATAAATTATACTTTCGGAAAAAGTTTAACGTTTCTGTTCCCGCCAAGATTTTTTTTTTATTGCAAAGGCTACAGATGGGCAAAGGTTTGACTCACTCAGCCAATTTGTATACTTGTAATTTTGTATGTTTTGCTTATAATATAAGTACTGTTATTACAAGATAGTATAAATTAATTATGCAACAAAAAATATGAGTACTTGTAAATAATGATGAATTCGCTTGTAACTTTCACGATAATATTAGTAATTCATGCAACACAATTTTCTAATATTATTAGCGAAAACACAAAATAATTATGCAACATGAAATAACGCAACTAGTAACTTGTTAACTAGTAACTTGTATTATTCACTAATATTATTAGTCTAATTATGCAATAGGGCCCTGGTGACAGACAGCGGAGTCTTAGTAATAGCACGTAATATCATTAATAGGGTCCCGTTTTTACCCTTGCCCTAAAAAACAGCTCTAATGACATTTGCGTAATCACACAGAGCTGTATCAACGAAAATTTCAACAAAAGAAGTCCGATATTCAGCCCATTTGTTTACAAATCCGGCAATGTTTACGGGCACCCGGGCACACGGCTCAATCAGGCTCGCCGAAATCTTCGCGTGATGGAGTGCCGCAACCTCGTGGCGTTGTTTGTAAACTAGCCGGCGCGGGCGGCATGCAAACTTGTAAACTTGACGAGCCGCTTGTAAACACGCCCGTCCGATATCGTTGGCCTGTCACAGATCTAAGGAGTATTTGTAAATTCAGTTTTGTTTATGGATTCTTTAAGAGAAGCCGAGTATGGGATTAAAATGGGATATTTTTGGAATGAATACCTAATTAGAAGAAGAAATATTTTCGACCCGTCTCACAACCAGCTCCTATGGGACTTAATAATAAAAATTGCATTATTTAAATTTTTACTTTTTTGCATTCACAATGCAATTTTTATGGTTGAAAAATGGAAAATGTAGTATTTAGAAAAAATCCAGCTCAGATGGGACTCGAACCCACGACCTTTCGCTATCCTGGCGACTGCTCTAACCACTGAGCTACGGAGTCGTTCATTTTTCAAAAATTGCATTGTGAATGCAAAAAAAAATAATTTAAATAACATGAATAAGTTTGATATATGAATACTAGCCTTCCGCTCGCGGCTTCCGCTACACGACATTATACCGCGGGAATGTGATGTTTTTCCGGGATAAAAAGTAGCCTATGTCATCCTCCACCCTCCCCAATCTCCATACCAAAAATCACGTCAATCTGTTGCTCCGTTTTGACGTGAAAGACGAACAAACAAACAAACACATTTTCACATTTATGATATTAGCAAGAGTGTAGTAGTGTGGATAAGACACCTTAAATACAATTTTCGAGCCAAACATTCATGTAATGAGCTGTTTGAATCGTGTATGATTGTTTGTATCTGTATTTGTGCTGTATTAATGCTTCATCTCGATTTAAGATAAATTTGATGTTATTGCATATTTTATTATTATCATTTAAAATAATCCTATGCATATTTTGTGTTTTTTACCATATTTTCTAGCTTTTAGTAAAATTTGCTTTAGTTTGTATTTAATACTTACGTTTAACATAAAGGCTTGCTTAACGCACGATTATTGTGTCCATGTATGTCACTTACCTGCAAAGAAAGAAAATATAAAATTATAATAACTGTAGTTACTGCAGATACAGCTCTATTTTTTTTGCATTTATGGCACTAGTATTGAATGTACAGAGCGACAAGAATCATTTGGCGCATGGATGAAATTGACAGGAGCGCTAGTTGGCTGATTGACCAGGTAGAGGAGGGTTAGTTCCGATTTAGAGTTTAAACCGCGCGCCGCAAGATTCTTGTCACACTGTTGGTACCGTGACCACGAAATGCTGAAGATTTCCGGCCCGGCCGAATGGAGCCAGAGAACAATGGAAAATCTATTGTGTCTCATTTCAGGGACTTTGAAGGAATCGATGCATAGATTATAAGCAGTTTTACAATGACGATCGTTAAGTGAAAATCCAAAATTCTTACATAATCCGCTTCCAGAATGTCAAAAGTGGCACTGGCAGCAAGGACACTCGCCTCTCGAACTGCGAACGACTCGTTCGATACGAACACTTAACTCACTTGGCAAGTGGACACTTATCGGCATTCGGTATATTTTTAGATCACTGAGGTGTTTTAGGCGGTTTTTTTTTGTTTTACTTAGCATTACCTATACCAATCAAAATAAATTTTCTGCTTATCCGACTTTGGCTGATATATTTTGGCTATACCGTTAATAAGGTTATGCTTGATTTGTTTTTATTGCTGTGGGTAAAATAATTCTTCAAGGGTAAGGGTTAAAATACACATTTTTTCTTTTTTTAATCCTAAACTAAGTAATTATCAAAGTTATTATATTTTTGTAAAAAAATACCATGACAAGACAATACACAGTTCATCTTACATTCATTCAAAAGTCGACATAACTGTACTGGGTGCCTACCATCAACTCTTATTGCGGTTTTGTTTAGGAACCTAAACTGATCTGCTTCGCTTATTCGTACCACGACAGCTTAATATCAATGACAGCGATTCAGTGATCATTCAATGACATTTCACAACCGCTGAGCTGTCATCAATTCTTATTTGACTTATAACTCAGCCAAGTTAACATGACACCTGCAGGGTATACCCGTCCCTTTCACTCTCCGGGCATGACAGAATCGAGTGAAAGAGACGGGTAGAAGAAATAAGGACACAAATCATTCGGTCATTCACATTTAGCGATTCATTTGCGATCCAGTTTTTAGAAGGTCAGAGTACGAAAGAAAGCAATTCATTTTAGGAACCTATTCTGCATCGCGCTATTTTTGAATCGCTGTCTTAAAGTTGATGGTAGGCACCCTGTACTGTACAGTTGTACAAAAAAGGTATTAATCGACAGAACATGCACCATAATCTTGATGTACTGCCGACTGCTGAAAAATTTGGTTGTGTCAAAAACCCAGAATCTCGCCTCGAAACCTCATTGAAAAATGTAAGTATGTAAAGTCCCACATACAAAACAGCTGTTCCGGTGACAGCCGTGACAGAGGAGCCACTTGCAATGCATTTGCTATCAAGATGGACTGTCGTATGAAAAATGTTTTAGTTCCAATGGTTATCACCGGAACAGAAATGCTTGTCGCACTATTATATAATAGGGCAGGTGCACACCACAAACGTCTTCTATTGTCAAATTTTATTATTTCCGGAGGAACCACGGAGGCGGCGCTGGTTCCTGTCTCGTGGTTAGCTAGCACACAAGCTCAAAATAACAGGTGGCCCTTGTATTATTACATTACTGATTATATTAAACACAGAATTACATTAGTATATTATGATACAAGTGAGCTAACGTTGCTCATTATACACGAGGCTGTGGGTTGCAGCCCGAGCCGCAGGCGAGGGCGTAAATCAGCCGAGTGTCTAGTGAGTAAGTTGCTCACGAGTTTCATACGCACTTTTTCAACACACTTGCGAGGAAAAACAAACATTTATTGCATTCATTCATAAATTAATTAACCTAATTAGCTAAGGGAAAAAGCGCGCAAGTTTTTTTTTGCACGCGCCAAATGTAAGGTCATTGATTACATACAGCCATACAGCCTACTTCAAAATAATTATAATAATAGTGATAAAATGCAAATGTTTTATAACAAATTATTGTGAATTATAAATAATTTCATAATAATATACTTAATTATGTTTTTTTTTACTTAATTAGGGACATATTTATTTATTCTAAAAACGTAAATGGATTTTCAACCGTATAAAACCTCTTTGTTGTTACAAAAAAAGAACTGTACGTATTACCCGGTAAAATTGAAAATGCTCTGCTTACTCGCATATAACTTGCAGTTAGGTACTAACTTAACTTTGTAGGGATACTGTATTACCCGGTTAAATTGAAAAGTCTCTGTTTACTCGCATATAAATTGCAGTTAGGTACTTACTTAACTTTGTAGGGATAATTCTATTACGCAACTAGTACTGTAATATTATTATGCACGCGTGTTTTATACTTCGGTTTATGGCCCTAAGATCGATGTAATAAGGCTCACTTTATGAGCAAGTGTGTTGAAAAAAACATTATTTTATAAACCAAAACAGGTTTCGTTTATTAGTTTATGAGATATCATTCCATGACCACGGCTTCTGCATTGAAGCCGAAACGACGACGGAAAAAAAGAAAAACAAACTCTTTATCTCAAAAGCACATCTTTATCTTTTTCATTTTTCCGTGAAATAAAACCACTTTTTACGGTTTTAAACACGCGTATGATTGCAAATCATATCTTTTATTTTTAATCTTTTTAATCATCACAAATCGTGTGACATCTACAAGATTATGTAGTAGTGATTAACGATTGTTAACTTGATGCTAATTCACACTTCACAGAACACTTAAAAACGTGAGAAGTACCTAGTAAGTAAACGGGAACTGCGAAAACTCTTTCCTCCAAACAGTTGACCTATATTCCATTCCATCTTCGTACGATTTTGATTATGGCGCTACTCGGAAAAAGTATGGACTCTTTGATATAAAACTATAGGACGGTTAGAGTTGTTATAAATATTGTTGTTATGTAATAAGATATATATTTCTTCATACCTTTATCTCATGGCTCATTCTCCTTATTCATCCATAAGGAAGGCCAGTGCCCCAGCAGTGGGGACATTAAATGGCTGATGATGATGATGATGATACCTTTATCTAGAATCGTATAGTTTCAAAAACACGATTTTATGATTTTATCTCGACACTTTTTATTTACTAAAATACCTCTAAAAAATAAGAAATATGAAGATTATTCTTAAATGGGGATACATATACTATTGAAAATTGGTTTAATTAGTGGACACCAATAATATTTAGGATCGTATAGAAGCATTTTTTAAAAATTTTGAATACGAAGTGATTTTGTGTTTTTTTGCGAAATCGGCAAAATTGGTCTCGCTCCCGCGCGCGTCGTTTTCTCATTGCTATCTCGCTTTAGCATAATTTTTCCGAGTATCGCCTTATCTTCAAGTTGTCATGAATGTCATGATCATGCATGACCGACCGATTAGCTTGTAGCGGTAGGAAGCTTGCTATCAATTCCACACTTCATCATTACAGCCGTACGACGCGCACTGCTTGGCATAGGCCTCCCATCCCACAAGGATCTCCACAACCACTTAATTTAGTTCAAAGTGCCACACATTCTCCTCCTAACCTCTTACTCGTATTCCGTGGTAAGATTGATACGCTTGCCCGTAGTGTAAGTTTTTATGTCAAAAAACGCAAACTATCGTGAGTGCGTATTTATGTCAATTTGTATGAAAACTGTATCAGCGCCTCTAGCGGCGAGTAGCGCGCTTATGCAGTTTTCATACAAATTGACATAAATACGTACTCGAAATAGTTTGCGTTTGCTTGACATAAAAACTTACACTCGGGGTACTTGCCCGTAGTGTAAGTTTTTATGTCAAAAAACGCAAACTATTTCGATTGCGTATTTATGTCAATTTGTATGAAAACTGTATTAGCGCCTCTAGCGGCGAGTAGCGCGCTTATGCAGTTTTCATACAAATTGACATAAATACGTACTCGAAATAGTTTGCGTTTGCTTGACATAAAAACTTACACTCGGGGTACTGTCTAAGTTGTGAGTTGTGTTGTGACATGTTGCAGATAGATATCCAATTTTGATGTTTTTAGCTGTTTCCGACATAATGTGTCAGTACTGCTTAACACAAAATAGGCCCCACCCAACCCATAATTTTCTTAACTTTTGTATACAAATTATTTTTTATGGTTATCGTAACATTGAAAAAAAAATAACGGGCTATGCTTGTGGCTACCTAATAGTCTTATTTGTGAGCCTCTACTCTAGTTTAAAAATATCCATTTCAAATTACCAATACCAAAAGTATTTTGAAATTAATGCAAATGACACGGGGGGTCGCGGGCCCTATTTTTACAAGCTTTTATTTAACTTGCAGTGTATGTATGTAGGTATGTATGTCCGTTCGGGTCAAATCTTACGAGCTAAATTTGACCCACTTGCCAGTGTCCGATTGAGCTGAAATTTTGCATATAGGTTTGGTATGGATGACAGTACAATATTAAAGTAAGGTCAGCAAAAAAGCTTCTCACAAAAATGATTTTTTTACAAAATCTTATTTGTTTTAAGCAGTATATTACTGTTAATGGGAACTTAATCGACGCAACGCAAAGTATGGAACGCACTAATCCAAACATTTATCATTATTCAAATATAAGTCATGTGATATTTTGGATTAATAATAATAGTAATATAATTTCTTAAAGGTTGTAATTGTAACTAAGTAGATGGTGTTTTAAAAATTGACCCTGAAATTGAAAATTTATTTTAAAATCGTAACGTCAGGTACACCTGCCAATAACCATAACAAAAGACGGACACTTTAATAGCTCGAACTATAAACACAGCAAACTTTATTAAAGAATTTTTTTCTTCAAAAGTACTTACCTTCACAAACATTTACTAACAATCGTTTTGACGGCAGACACACCGCGTAAACAATGACTGCCGCAAACCGCGGCAATGGCGGCAAGCGGCAAAAGCGGCGTAGGCTCCTCGCTCAAACGGCAATTTAATATCCGCGTTTGTAACATTCTCGAATCTCGACAGAATTTTCATAAGCGCACCTCAATTTCGGAATACCTACTAGGGTTGTGTTTGTAACAAAGTGGGGAAAATATGGTATAGTAAAGTATGCATGTAAGTGGGAGGAAAAAAGGAAACGGATTTTGATTAAATCGGTAAAAAAAGAAGTTAAGTACCTACAAGGTAAGGGCAGGCTACAATAGGAACGAAAAGAAACGATATGAGGTTAGTTTAACCAATAATATGTTTTTATTTTATTTATTTATATATTATGGGCTTGCTCTTGGCTTCATACTAAACCTTAGGGTTGAGAAGAAGCCTAAGATGGGGCGAGCTTACCCAGAAGCAGCCTATTCACTCTAGCTTTAAAAATAACAGGGTTGTAGTCATTCGGGAAAACAGACGCAGGCAGGGTATTCCATTCCTTGGCGGTGCGCATCACAAAGGAAGAAGAAAAGCGCTTGGTACGCATCCGCGGGATGTTGACCAGGTAAGGATGATAGCCCGCTGTGCGCCTAGATTCTCGGTGGTAGAACGGGGATGGCGGAATGAGCTCATGCAGCTCAGAACCACACTCTCCGAAGTACAGCCTGTAAAATACCGACAAGCAAGCCACTTACGCCATGTACGCAATTTTTTATGATAATATAACGTTATTTTGTTAAGTGAAAACTTCTTTAGCGGCGTTGTGCACTTTTTGTGATGGGTTAAAAATGTTAAACTCGCGGCAGGATCACGTGACCGTCAGATAGAAAATTCGTAAAGGACTTAGCCCACTTACACCGCACCGCTCCCACCCAACCAATGTATGAGCAGTCAAATATGGACTTATTGTCGTGCTCTGTAGATGTACTTTAGCTTGCGGCAGGCTTGTTTACCGCGCGCTGTCTGCTATTGTATATTGTTACTGTAAAGTGTATCTACAGTGAAACGACATTAAGTCCATATTTGGCTGCTCATACTTTGGTTGGGTGGGAGCGGTGCGGTATAAGTGGGCTAGGACCTTAAGACGGACACGTGACCAGACTGTTACAATGTCATTAGAATACGAAGGCAAATTTCGCCACCGTTTCCAAAGTTCAGGTTAGAAAACGGGCGGCATTGAAGCCAGAAGACCTCGGTCCAAATCTAGTCCGTATTTTTCTTTTTTTTGTCAAATTCCTTTTTTTTTGTGAAAAAGTCTAGAGAGCCCTTGTCACTTCTGCCGGCACTCATGGAGTGAAACCCGTTTTTATTAATAAACGTCGTTACCTCAGAAAACGCTGGCAAGTTTATTTAGCCTGTTCCTCTATTCGGTTAAGTCTTGTTAGGAAGTCTAGCAACGACATTTAATTATTTTGTTAATGCGTTGCTTCTGTTAAAACTGATCAGTTTTTTTCGCCTGTTTTTCTTGTCAGTTAAAAGATGTCCATAACAGGTGGTAGGTAAAAAAATGTTGGCCGATTCATTAGCATTAATGTTATTTAATGTGGATAGTCGTAATTGGCCTACAGAATCTTTTATTCAATATGTAATTGCAAATTATTTTGAGCTGTGTACTACCCCTATTATAAATTAAAAAAAAAAACTATCATCATCATCATTTCAGCCGTACGACGCCCACTGCTGGGCCTCCCCCACGGATCTCCACAACGATCGGTCCTGCGCTGTCCGCATCCAGCGGCTTCCCGCGACCTTTACCAGAATTTAATAATTTACTACCTATATGTTTTTTTTTACATTGACTTTGACTTCTTGGATGGGTAGGAAAATGTTTAATGTAATAAGTACGTCGCTATATAAAATATTGTTTTAGAAAGCGATAGCTAGATACACAGTTTTTCACAATTCAGTAGCTCATTGCTTGCTTATTAATCAACATTTTGAATATCTTTTTTCACTTTTGTTATTCTCCAATTTTACTATTACATTATTAACATATCAATATCAGTCCGATCTCCTATTTGACAGTTAATCTATAGAGCGACAAGCTTTTCTGTTCCGGTGATTATCTTTGAAACTAAATTTTTACAGCTAATTTCGTATTGCAAGTGGCTCCTCTGTCACGGCTGTCATCGGAACAGAAAAGCTTGTGGCACTGTAACGTCGCCGGACACTGCCTATTTTGTCAAAATCAATCGGACCCGCCATGGCCCGCTATTATTTCTCGGCTGCTTGCGAAGTGCAACGAGTGAGATAGAAGATGGCTTTGGACCCGCCCAATGTGCATACAGTATGTATGTGACAGATATTGCAAAATTAAATAAATGGCTCTACACTAAATCATAAACATTTGCCATTACAACATTTGTACAAAATTTTCTTTTTAATCTTATTCTGAAGAAATCCTTTACTTTATATTCTGAATCTTATGCACCTACAATAAAGCCTATTCCAGCATAACGAGGACAAAATCTGGAGCCAGTGCACAATTTATTGCTGCCAGTAATCTTGGCGAGGCGTCCTTTCCCGTGACGCGTAACAAATGTAGACAACCGTTACTTAAAATGTCTCTTTTTATCAGGAAATGTGAGAAATAAGGGGAGGAAAAACAGTTCAGCAAATCCCGTAATTATTACTCAAGTTAACGCAATTAGACAAAAAGGTGTGGAAACAGTTCAGAAAGGTCGACAAATTAAACAAAATAACACTGAACTGTATCCGTTATATAATTATTATTACTGTTACTTTAACTATTATGAAAGACGGAATTTTTACCGTGTTTATTTTGGTTTTCGGGTTCCCGATATTTCGGCGCAGTTGCACACGCCATGATCACGGAGTATCAGTTACTCCGTGATCATGGCGTGTGCAACTCGAAAACCAAAATAAACATGGTAAAAATCCCGTCTTTCATAATAGTTATAGTGATAATGACTATGTAAGTTTAAAATCTTATTACTGTTACTTCACCTTCAGTTCACAGAAAACTATATTATTAATGCTGTTGCATCTAAAAATAATATTATTCACATATTATGATTAGTATTAATATTTTGGAATCAAAGTAATTTCGACTATATTTCGCAAAGATTTTCTTTGTACAAATGGCACAAATGGCGGACTTACTACCACAGGGCAATCTGTACCAGTCAACTAGAGATTTGTTTATTTAATGTCATTTGTTCCTTTCAAGGAATCCTATTTTCTGTTTATCTTTTAATCATCATCAATGATGGATGGGATGGATAACCACTCAAAGTATAAGTCAAAAGTGTTTCCTCATTATTTTAACTATTTTGCATTCACAATGCAATTTTTATTTTTGAAAATGAAGTATTAGAAGAAATCAACCCGTCCGAGTGTATTCGAACCCACGACCTTTCACAGTCCGGGCGAATGCTCTAACCACTGAGCTAACGACTCCGTAGCCTTTTCCGTTTTCTCCGACGATTTTTTCTAATACTTCATTTTCAATATTTTCAGTGTTTATAGATCATTATCATTTTAAAAAAGTCGCAGAAAAAACAGTTGACAATAACTAAAAGAGACATCCTATTCCTTTTCTTTTAAAAAAGTTCCAACATCAAGTTATGAATAAATGAATGTGTTACTTAAACAATTTCGTTTTTACTCCCACTGCCTTGTTTCACGTTTCTATAAGGTCGCTCTCAATTCTGCTATTGTTATGGGATTCTTTGTTCGGCGCGTCTGACATTTTCACAAAGATTAATTCTATGTTACTTATATACCTACTTTCTTTTATTATACACATTTAGATTGCCGAAGGTCTGGGATGGATAAAGATTATGATGGTTATAGAAAACATTGTAATGGAAAAAAAAACAACAGTCTCATAAGGTATTTAAACTCGTAACCTTTGAACTCCTGTCCAATGCTCTTGACCGGACTGCAGAATTGCATAAGTATATTATACTAGACCCGCGGTTACACCCGCGTGGTTGGCGTTCCCGTAGGAATATCGGGATAAAAGTATCCTATGTTTTAATCCAGGCTATCTACTATCCGTGTGCCAAATTTTAACCAAATCCGTTTAGTAGTTTTTGCGTGGAAGAGTAGCAAACATACATCTATACTCACAAACTTTCGCATTTATAATATTAGTAGGATATGTTATTAATTAAACAGATATTGCTTTATCCGAGTACTCTAGTAGGGCACTACCTTATCCCACTATTCATTTCAAGAGCACTACCTCTTAGGCAAGAGGAATCTAATAGAAAAGAGATTTCGTCCGCTCTTCATTTAATATCTCGCTATATTTTCGCGAACTACTGACCGTTTTGCAAGGTGATTCCAAATATGTACCTATATACGTTCTTAGGCTACATACAGGTGATCTGTGGACTCCACCTTTTAGATTATTAGATACTAGCTTTCCGCCTGCGGCTTCGCCTGCGTGGACTTCCCGACCTTTTCCCGCGCGAATGTGACATTTTTCCGGGATAAAAAGTAGCCTATGTTCCTCTCCAGGCTACAAAGTATCTGTGTCCCAAATTTCAGCCAAATCCGTTCAGCCGTTTTGGCGTGATTGAGTAACAAACATACAAACATCCAAACATCTAAACATCCAAACATCTAAACTTTCACATTTATAATATTAGTAGGAAGTAGAAAAAGCAAACTAACAACATTTTTATATAGAAATATGAAGTACCTATTCCTTGGCTTTGAAGTTTTCTTTCCCGCGCTTAGCTCTGACAGCTGCTCTTATGTCATAATCTCCCCCACTGCCACCACGCCCCATGCTACATTTATTATACTATCTGTGGTCCTTTATTACTTTTTCTGTGATGAAGATATACAAACTCTGTAGTTGTAGTAATAGTACATTACAGCCGAGGACAGGTAAGTAAGAAATTACATTGTCGAGGATGGTTTGAAGCACGAGCCGTAGGCGAGGGCTTTAATCATTCGAGGCAAGGTAATTTGCTTACCGTACAAGGCTTGTATTAGTGCTTTTCGCAAGAAATGCGAGGAAATAAAAAAACTGTTTAACTAAATAAAATTTATTAAAACTATGACAACACATGTTCGGGCAATTATTAAATGTACCTAAATGTTATTGTTTTTCCGGGCACACTTATGTATAAATCGCCCATAATAATATTATTTTAATGATGTATCATTAAAATACGCCAACAACACAGATTCCGAAAACGTATGCGCCTTTTTTTCACTTTTCCAAATCAGATCGTAGGTTTTCATATATCTTTCTTTTGATTTTGCTGGCAGTAAGTTTTCTGTTATTAATTTTGCTTCTACTCTCAAATTTGGTGGAGTAGGTACTTACAATGTCTGTAAATGTTTCATTGGCAGAACTCATTTTAATAATTTATTACACAATATAAACTGTATTGATATCAAATCAAACGCTAGAAATCATTCCTGCCGTTTTTTTTTATATTGGCTTGTGAGACCATGTGGAACGGTCATACAGCCTATTGATACTTACTACTTGCTAATAAAATGCGCAACTTCAATACCCGCTTCTGGGCGGTCGATGGCGCTGTACATATTTCCCATACAAAATTACTCGTAAAGGATATTTTGTCTATGATAAATCTCATTTTGTTTTTTCGATTGATGTTCGTGCTAAGGGTACATAGCGCTTGTGGTACAATACGAAGTAATATAAACTATGCGCACCGTATTTTAAAAAAAGTTAACCTAATTATGTTATAATAATAATAATGTGGCTGTATGGTGCAAATGTCCCTTTGCTTTTTCTGTTTTTATACACGAATAACGAAAGAAAAAATAAAGAAAAAAAGTTGGTAGTACCATTGCAGATCACTGCAGTAATGAATTTCAGTACTTACCTACTGCACTAAAATCAGTGCAGTAAGTAAGTACTGAAATCCATTACTGCAGTGATTTTCAAATTTAGAATGTTTACCTCGGAAAAGTGCCACGTACTGCATTCTTTTCTCAAATATAATATTAACATTTCAGAGCATAAGTGTGAAAAGAAAATTACGGCTAATAAATTGCAGTGTATAGTGCGACAAGCTTTTCTGTTCCGGTGATTATCTTTGGAACTAAAACAGTTTTCATACGACAGTCCATTTTGACAGCTAATTTCGTATTGCAAGTGGCTCCTCTGTCACGGCTGTCAACGGAACAGAAAAGCTTGTGGAAATATACAGTAGAGTACTTACGATCTGGAACTAAAATTATGACATGAGAATAAGGCTTATTTTTCCGACCGACCACGACGATCAGCGCCCTCTGACAAATGCCAAGTTATGTGGCGCGGCTGGGCCCTAGTGCAAGGATCTGCCTAATACACATGCACATCTAAATATACTAACTCTACAGAGGCAATCCATGATGAAGATATACAAACTCTGTAGTGGCATCACTGACCTCTATTATTTATACACTGGACTGGCTGTCATAAAATATTTTTGTGCCTATTTGAGTATCGCCATTTTTGTCGCTGTAAGCAGATACGAGTGTCCATGTAACTAAAGTTAGTGATGTTCTTATGTAGACTGTGGTAATGATTATGTCAAAATTAGTTCTCGGGACACTCGTAGTGGCGCTTCAAATTGCCACACAAAATTAGCTGTCATTTGTATGGAGACAGCCTGTCCAGTGTGTAATAATAGAGGTCAGTGAGTGGCATAGTGGTAATAAAGAAGAGTGCGGCTAATAAATTGCAGTGTATAATGAAAGTGGGCCCAGTGCAGGGAGTATAGCCACCGATAATATATTACCTCTCTCGACTCGACTAATGGAATCTTCGGAGAATCGGAGGTCATCATTCATTGCGATATCCTCTGGAGTCATAATATTACTCGGAGGAAATTTCACTTTACCAAGGGAATCGTTTGGTGTATTTGAACGTAATTCAATAAGAAGGCATTTAGGAAAAAAGATACGTAAAGTGATCGATTTTCAATATGAACTCCGCGGAACCAAAACTTGCTTCTGACATTTCATTATTTAATACTTACAATTTCTGTCATGTATACTATGATTTTTATGATTGTTTAACTCTAATTAGGTTTGAATATTTTTACGCCATTTTATGGTAGAATGCATTATGGAATGGACATGTAAATTACTAACCTACTAACACAATTTCTTTTGTAACACTGCATTCTAACGAATAAACGATTTGATTTGATTTGTTCATGCTCACTGCGTCTTATATGTAGATAAGAAAATGAAAGAAAAATAGTTTTATGATAACTGTAGTCGTTTAATTTAATTAATTCAAATGTTATTTTCAGTCAATGACCTAACAAGTTTTCAGTCAAGTGAATGGCTGTAGCTATGCACCTTATCTTCGGAAGAATAATAAGTTGGTACTTATCTATAAATATTTAAATGCACACAGCACAACCACAGAGGAAAAAAAATACTACTACGTACACAACTCACAATTTTTTTTTATTCACTACGGTGTATCACTTAGCCTTCATCACACCATGTTTAGTGTTGATAAGGCTGAAGGTGGAAGCGCACTACTCCCGGAATCCTCACTTACTGAGGAACTGGCTATCTTAAAAAGATAAGATGCTGGTAGCTAGCCAGGCGGAATTATAACAAGTCCTACCACTAACCAAATTTTAGTTCAAAGTTCCCAAACAAAGAAATAGAAAAAGAACCTTCTTCAAAAAAAGCAAGAAGTAAGCATTGCATCATTAGTACCTACTTAATGACACTGCCAGTAACCATTGGCTGCGCTCTCTGGCAGTCGTCGCAATAAAACCTTTTTCCCTTCATATCATTAGCTACCATCTTGAAAAAAGGCAATTTTCGTCTACGCTTGTCCTTCGTTACTTCGACTTTAGATTAACTGATACAGTCAGAAAACAAGTGAATTGTCGCGAAGAGTTTACGGTTACTTGATAAAACAAAACAAAGGGATGAAAGAGATTTTTGTTTTTAAGAATTTAAATATTATTATTTACTGATGAGTTATTTATTATAGCAAAGTTAAATCAACGTTGCCGAGTTGCTGTTAGCATGTCGGCAACACGCGAGTTCCTAACACGTAGGTATATGAACTTAATTGTCTCTAAACTCTTTAATGACATTGTCGTTTCTTACCAAAATAATGATATAGGTACCGATGGCTCAAAAAATGTTGAAAATATTGAAAATGAAGTATTAGAAAAAATTGACCCGTCGCACAACTATCTCCGATGGGACACGAACCCACGGGATCTTCGATGAGACTAGTCGATTTTTACTATTAGGTACTTACTTCAATTTCAAAATTTTCTATAATAAAAATTGCATTGTGAATGCATAAAGTAAAAATAATCTCAACAAATGTTGATCATGAATACTCTTTTTGCTTAGGCATTTAACCGACACGGCGAAGAGGGCCTTCAGCAGAGTCTTTATTAATTAGATATAGGTATATTCTTAAGTTTAATTAGAATGAGGAGTTTTACATTCCAAAGCTTCTTGGGAGTGTTTGGTATCAAGTATATTACGTCCGCTAAGGAGCTCGTGGAGCAGTGGTTACCGCTCTCGGTCTGCGATCGTTGAGGAACTTTCGCAATGGTCGGTCACGGGATGGGTGACCAAAAACATTTCATCTCGAGCTCCTCTGTGTTTAGGAAGGCACGTTAAGCCGTTGGTCCCGGCTGTATTTGCAGTCGTTAATACTACCGACCCGCATTCCTTATCCATACATAAGGAAGGCCAGTGCCCCAGCAGTGGGAACATTAAATGGCTGATGATGATGATGTTAAAGTCAGCCTTCTCGGTCCTAAGTCCTGCTGAGGTAGTCACAACTACAATAAAAGACTCGTTTCTGGTTTTCTTATTTTTTGTTTATTAGTTTACTAGCGGATCCTCGCGGTTTTACCCGCGTGGTACCCGTTCCCGTGGGAATATCGGGGTAAAATATAGCCTATGTCACTCGGGAAAAATGTAGCTTTCTAATGGTCAAAGAATTTTCTAAATCGGTCCAGTAGTTTCGGAGCCTATTCGATGCAAACAAAAAACAATCAAATCTTTCCTCGTTATAATATTAGTATAGACAAAAGAAGTTCATTTAACAAAAGCTTCATAGTAAAAGTCAACTGGGTTTTTTAATATTCATAGCCATTCTCGTAAGTGTACTCGTACATATTCACTGAAATACAGAAAATAATTTGGTTTTCGCTAAGTACCGGGTTATTGTGAAACGAGTCACGTAAAGGCGCGTGCGTACAGCTGAGCACATTCTTAGTCAATTTATTGTTGCTGTCGAATTGAATAATGCTAGTTAGTTGGAAATCTAATAAATATCTTATGTGTCATTATGTTAAAACAGTTTTTTTTTCAGTATAATTTTTCTAAGAGGTACTTAAAGCATTGTAAATACCCAAATAAAAATCGTTTATTTATTTTCTACTAGCTTTCCGCCCGCGGCTTCGCCCGCGTGGACTACTCGATGTTATCCCGCGGGAATTTGATATTTTTCCGGGATAAAAAGTAGCCTATGTTCCTCTCCAGGTTACAAAGTATCTGTGTCCCAAATTTCAGCCAAATCCGTTGAGCCGTTTTGGCGTGATTGAGTATCAAACATCCAACATTTTTTGTCTCACCTTCTTTATATTTCACTGTCATGAAACATCACGCAAAGTAATATTTAAAAAATCGTTGGTCCTTTCTTTAAATATCGACTAAATTACTGAAGACCTATTCCTTTTGAGATTTTTTTTTCCTATTTACTTTTTTCTACCATCTGTCAACTGATAGAACGGCGTCGGGAAACTTATCAGCTTTTTAACGTAAGTCCTTTTATCATCTATTTCAGGTGCCAAATACGATTTTCAACAAGACAATCAAATGGTTAAATCTTCCGAAACCATTTAAATAAAAGAGAATGCATCTATACGGCAAGAGCGAGACAGAACGACTGAGAATTCACCCCATTTATAAAGGTGTTACAGACTGAAGCCGCTTCCTCGACGAGCTCGGTAAAGTTGGTGATGCACTGAGGAATGTGAATTGGGCAAGGATGAAAGAGCTTATATGTTTTTGAAGGAGTTTTATTTAAACGTTTTAGATGTGGGTTGTGGGTGGACGTGGACGAGGAGCCCGTGGCGCAGTGGATAGCGCGCTTGGCCTGCGATCGTTGAGGTTAAGCAACGTTCGCAATGGTCGGTCACGGGATGAGTGACCAAAAACTTTTCATCTCGAGCTCCTCCGTGCTTCGGAAGGCACGTTAAGCCGTTGGTCCCGGCTGCACTTGCAGTCATTAATACCCACCAATCCGCACTGAGCCCGCGTGGTGGGTCATGGCTCATTCTCCTTATTCATCCATAAGGAAGGCCAGTGCCCCAGCAGTGGGGACATTAAATGGCTGATGATGATGATGATGAGATGTGGGTTTAGTTCAAACCATTTAGTACCCAATTCTAGGAAAGCCAAAAAACTGTGCGAATTAGTGGCGATACTACAGTAACAATGCCATCTCATCTTTTATTTTATTTATTATTTTTGCTGACTAGGTTTACTGTGAAAGGTACAATGGGGTTGACCACAGAACACGGAAATATATTTTTTACTTTTCATGTTCTGTGGGGTTGACATATCCTGCAGGATAAAAACCCCTTCAAAATTTTCAGAATAAAATAAATTATACTATCCTACTAATATTAAAAATGTGCAAGTTTCAATATTTAGATGTTTGTATCTTACTCAATCACGCCAAAACGGCTGAACGGATTTGGCTAAAATTTGGGACACGGATACTTTGTAGCCTGGAGAGGAACATGGGCTACTTTTTATCCCGAAAAAATATCATATTTCCGCGGTCCACACGGGTGAAGCCGCGGGAGGAAATATAGTATTATAAATGTGAAAGTTTAGATGTTTTGATGATTGTTAATTAAATCATGCCAAAACGGCTAAACGGATTTGTCTGAAATTTGTCTGAAATTTCTTTATCCCGGAAAAATATCACATTCCTGCGGGCTAGCGTCGTGTAGACTACGCGGGCGAAACCGCGGGCGGAAAGCTAGTAAAAAGCGTTTTTTCCAGGAAAAATATCACATTACCGCGAAATAACGTCGTGTAGTCCACGCGGGCGAAGCCGCGGGCGGAAAGCTAATAGTGTATTCGAAGGCTTTTTATACTCTCCACTAACGTAGGATTATATCATTGCAACACAGTACCCGCAGTTCCCGCCCGCTGCACCTACAACCTAAGCCAAGTAATCTTATGTGTGGCAGTCACGTCGTCGAGACATAGGTGCCTCGTATATTTAGATGAGAGCACTGACTGAGCTTCTTCTACCATTACCTATAGTATTATATGATATACTAGGTATATGTAAGTATAGTAACTACCTAAAAGACGTGTATGAAAAAAAATGTGATATGTTTCGTCTCTAACTCTGATGCGAAGTTGTTTTTATTGATGGCCATTTGGCCATTGCTCAAAACTGTCTAAAACCAATTTGGCCAATCTTTTTTTAAAATGTTCGTGGAAGTCCAAGGAAGGTTAGAAAATAGGGGAAGGAGGGGTAAGTAGGGGTAGATTAGAAGTAGGGTAGGGTAAAGGTAGGGTAGGGTAGGGTAGGGGTAAAGTACGGGTAGGGTAGGGTGGAGAAGGGGGTAGGGCTACGGGAACGAAGTCGCGCTGGTCAGCTAGTATCTTATAATGATATTGAGTTTTCACACTATTAGTTTTGAACTGTACTACCTACTTTTAACTCTGTAAGGAAAGTATGTGCGTTTGATCCGTACAGTATTACGAGTCCTGCCCCCTGATTCACAAACCGTCGGAAATGGATTCGGATTCGAATTCTGTGCTTTGTCTTTGTCTATTCTATAGCGAGTGACAGAGACATACGCATACATTCCGCTGTCGGGAGCGTTTCCGACGGTTCGTGAATCAGGGGGCTGAAAGCCTTCAGCTCTTCGGACACCCTTTTCAATCTAGAAAAAATCTGTGGAATCCTGGATACGTCCATAATGTCCATATTATAGTGCCACAGACTTCCGGATCCGGTGCCATGGAAACTAAAAAAAATTACATACATACAGTCTATTTTGACAGCTAATTTTGTATTGCAAGTGGATCCCCACCAGCTACACGTCCACGCAGTAGACCGAGACGGCGGTGGCTGGACGATCTCGACTTGTTTAAGAGTGAGTGGTACAACTGCGCAAACCGAAGAAAGGGGAAAGAAGGTGGATAGGCCTTTGACCTGCAGTGGGACGGTTCAGGCTGATAATAATAATAATAATAAGTGAATTCTCCGTCAATGCTGTCACAGGGCCAGGGGGTTACTCTTGACGGAATCAAATTTACTTACTTAAGGATCGAAAAAATTACAAAACAGTACTATGGAAACCATAGCAACAGTTCTCAAAGTACCAAAAAAAAGATTTTTGAAGTTGATTCGATCCTTTGATCCGTCAAGAGTAAGAGGACAGATATTATGTCTGTTCGACTATACAACACAATCAGTGTGGAACCAAATTGTAACGCCCAGTGCAACTGCAACCTAAGGCAGCTAAACGTATGCTCAGAAGTCACGTCGCCGACAGCCGGTACGGGCAATCGCCGCTTTATGTAGATGTGCACCTTCCGCTATCACTGTAACTCGTTGTTCTTACATTACGAGACCGTGAGAGTATTCACCCGGACAGTGAAATGTCGTGGGTTTGAGTCTCAGGGGAGTAAGTTGTGATTGTGAGACAGGTCGATGTTTCTCTGATACTTCATTTTCAGTAATAAAAAAATGCATTGTGAATGCAAAAAAGCAAGATTTATTAAACACATTGAATGCCACCTAATTAAAGTATTAGTATTGCTGGTGCCAATGTATCTACGAGATATCTCGAATGGCACACAGTGCCATGGCACTGTTAGTTAACTTTAATAATGGAGACGCCGTAGGTCTAGCACAACTTAGCGCGACTCTTTGTTGCGCTCCTTTTAACCAATCAGCACGTCGTCTTAAGTCACGCCCGCTATCTACGAGCGATCCTGATTGGTTGAAAGTGCCCGCGACTCTATCTCACTCGAGTCGCGCTCAAGTTGTGCTAGCCCTACAGCTACGAGTTATCTCGTATAGGCTAGTGTATGATGGGAACTGAATTCGCCTTCTCGAATTTTTTGGCATTCAACGTGTAAAGGCAAGTAATTTTAAGCTCAGCAGTCACGTCGCCCCGATAGCCGGTGCAGGTCAGTCGCCGTGTTATGTAGATGTGCATATTCTGCTATCACTGTTGTTACACAACATAGTAAGGGGCGAGTATGATAGTAAAACACGCGGAGGCTTCCAGGCTCATAGAACAACACAATATAATCCTAGAGCCTACTACAACTGCAACATAATCTTATGTTTAGCATTCACGTCGCCGATAGCCGCCGCGTGCAGTCGCCGCGTTATATAGATGTGACCTTCCGCAATCACTGTTACACAACTTAGTACGGGGTGAGTTTGATACTGAAACACGTGGAGGCTTCCAGACTTATAGAACAACACAATGTAATCCTACAACCCACTACAACTGCAACCTAATCTTATGTTATTGAACAACACAATATAAGTCTAGAACCAGTGGCGGACACATTAGCCCTGTATATTTTTCTACTATAATTACCTACAGCCTTTTATTATTCAACATCAAATAAAAGTCAAGCCTTTGCAAAGTGGAACAAAGCACAATATTTATTTTTTACGTAGGTAGGTAATACGTACGAAACACGTGGGTAGATGATCGTCAGAAAGGAACAGCGTAGAATTTACATATTATTTTTAATTAGCCTGCTTTATTCCGGGTATTGCTTGTTTTTTTTAATCCAAAGGGTCCTCTGGGAAACAGGTCGAAGCTCAAAGGTCGGCGATATAAAACGGCTGATAAATAAACAAAATGGCGGAAAAGGTAATTACGTAGGTGAAATTTCGGAGCACGAGGCAAGCTTGGCAGGTTTGTTTGGCCCAAAAAAAAACTTTATTTTATGAGCAGAACTGAAAATCGTTCACTTTTAATGTTTTTGTTACATTATACCTAAACAAAATAGGTTGTAGGGGTTGTTGAAATTTTTGATCATTTTTTGTACAAGAAACTGAACATGACGAAATTAATTAACATTGATTTTGGTTACTTTCTATTGTGGTAAAGTATCAAATTTCCTCACAAAAACTAAATTACTCAGTCCAACGCAAACACTGGTCGATCGAATACTTGTAGGAAGGTAAAGGTACTCTAATGTAGGTAGTTGTAGGATTAAGGGCTTTATCTCATTGTACGCTATTGCAGCGATACTAGCAGCATTTACTTGATTTCCGGCGGCTTAGCGACGCGTCGCAACCAACCAACCTTATCACCACTTAACATCAGGTGTGATGAAGGCGAAGTGGTACCCGGTAGAGGCGTAGAGTATAATCGCCGCCGCACGCCGGTTCCGCTAAGCAGGGCTCTTATCTAAACCTGGGACTGTACTCTGAAACGCAAATCCGAAACTTCAGTTAGCCTCGCCCTTTCACTCAATTCTATCATGACTGGAGAGTAAGAAGGACGAAAACGAAGTTTCGGGTTTAGCGTTTCAGAGTAGGCCCTCTGGATAGAACTCGCGAACGACTTCGCAAGAGACTCCCACACATAATTAAAAAGAGTGTAGCGACGCATTCACATCGCTACATAAGCAAGACGCCGAGTATCGAAGAAATGCAGGATCAGCGAAAATCGACGATTGACGACGTACGTCAAGACAGAACTGAAGAATTGTATGGAAACGTGAATCGCGCCTACAGAGTTTCTCAGATGCGTTGCATAAATACAATTTCCAACCACTAACAGTTCGGCCGCGGTCCCCGAGCACAGACACCTAGCTCGGAGGAAGTACTTCCCTTTTCGCTGAATATCTGGCGAAATATACCTGCCTCTACATTGCTGACCTCCAACATTGGACAGCAGCAGCCTTCTGAAGAATCAAGGTATCCTCTACAAGAGCATTTGGCGTTTCGGTTTCGCTCTTTCAGAATGGATATTATTTCGGTTATATCAAAGATCAAAATAAAACGGTTCCTGCTCGAATCACCGGTTAATTTCACTCGCTGATTTCGGTTGGCCAATCAAACGCAAGCCATATGACAGAGATGACAGATGTCACGCGGCGCCCCGAGATGCCCAATCTATTTTGATTAACCAGGGCCGCGTAAGTGTATAATATATTCTTTGCCAGGGCGATTATAACCTTCGAGAATCGATTCCGCTCCGCGCGAGCCGTTTTTAAGAAACCTGGTAAAGATCTTAATTAAGCGGTATTTTCCGAATCGTTCCCAAGCTCTGCCGCCAAGTGAGGTAAAGATAGGTATGTTATAATACAATTTGACATGTTTTGATTAGCGACGGCTGCTGGCGTCGGGCAACGCTGCCATGGCGTCGTAATGAGATAGAGCTCTAAAAAATAATGAGGGTTAGGTATACTTATAACTATACGCCCCTCGCTCAGGTATCTTGATTTAAATCGGTGTGCCAGAAAGTTCTAGCAACTTCGATTTCGATCTCAACTTTAAAACTTGGAATTTAATTACGAGACCAAGTTTGCTAAAAGTTTCTTGACGTCGGAACGAAACTCGCGATGAAGCTGTCCAAACTCCAAACTAAGTGTGGAATGTAAGTGACTCTGGATATTATCACTTATTTCAGAGAAGTGAATTCTCTAAACTTTGAATCCTGAATTTTCTTTGCGAAAATAGCTAAATATTTGTTTGGTTTTAGAGTTGGTTGGATATAGATTGTAAGAAACGTCATTATAATATCGAATTGATTATTTTGGTTTAGTGGCCTGAATGAATTGCCATTCAAATCAAATCCATAAATCTTATGCAGCGTCATTCATAAGTTATAATGAAAAAATATTATGGAATATTATGTATTCGTTTCGTTTAGTTTTTAGTAAACTAATTAACCGATATTTTATGGCTTATACACACATCGATTTTAATATTAATTATATCGCAAATTATATAATGTCGTAGAAGCTGAACTAGAAAAAGAGCATTGTTCAAAGGTAGAACCGTTAATATACTAACACCATTTTGGTACATTTTCGTCAGTGACAAGTAAAATGTGATTAGAATATTTTTGATAGGTAAAAAGAGATTTCGAGCTAATATGGTCTTACATGCATTACGACTGTAGATACTCGCTCACAAATAAAGCCTTTGGGTTGCCACCTTGGTAAGAAATAAAATATTTTATAAAGTTATTGAACCGTTTTGTCTAGTAGTTTACACCACGCACCGCCCTGTTTATTATTATTATTTATTATTTATAGGGGGGACGCAGCGAAGCCGGACGGGTGATCAGTCACTTAGGTCGGGACCATTTCACCCAGTTCCCCAACACCGCCCTGTTACAGACCCATAGGTCCTGGGTTCGATTCCCAGTAGGGGCTCATATTGTATTCGGTTTGGTTGGTAGTTCGCCTGGCTAGCTACCACCATCTTATCAAGTCTGACGCCATAACAATGATGTTTTCATCTTTTTTGTGTTCCGGCAGTTAGACATGAGATAACCAGTTCCTCAGTAATTGTGGATTCAGTCTTATCATCACTTAAAATCAGGTGTGATGAAGTCTAAGTACCCCGTTGAGTACAAAAAAATATTACGACAGTTTTCAAATTCTGCATGAAATGAAAGATACTTGTTCTTAATAATAAGGAATGCAGCAGCTCTGTTACTGCAGGAGGAAGGAGTAAATATAAAAACACCTTTTTCTTAATGGCCGTTAAGCTACACATTAACGTAGTGTTTTAAAGAATTTGATTGATAAAACCAATAAAGTCACAGCTGCTTTTTATTAAAAAACGATTTTCGCACAAAAATCTGCGTAGCTATAATGGACAGTATACTGAGTTGATGATGAAAAATGGAGGGACATCACTCACGCATCCGTTTATCGTACGAAAATTGAAACACGCGCAAAGAAAAACACATTTTTCACGTAAACGTTATCTTGGGAGCCTTGAATTAGTTTAATAAGCGTAAAAATACGGTCACAGTCGGTACAATTACATGGTAATAAATGAAATTATTGACGGTGATTTTTATTTTATAAATAGTATTGTTTACAGTGTGTTTGTGAGAATTTAAAGTTAATAAATGTAAATGTAAGTACCTACCTGTATAATTTGTATGTATAATATGTATACTAAATCTGAAAATTAAATGCATTTTTTGTAGGCAATGGATGATTTGGGTTTTTGTCTCTTTATTTGTTAGTTGTTTAGTAAAAAGATTAGTGATGATAACATATGCTACCTTTATTAGGTACCTTTTACGATGTTTTAGTGACATAGAGAACATAATACTTATATCTTATTTTCATGGGAAAATGTAGTCGATTTTTACTAATATTTCCTTTCCAACATAATTTGTGAAATTGTGAAATAAAATGGCATTGTAAGTACTACAAACACCGTCGACTTGAGAACCTCCTCCTTTTTTGAAGTCGGTTAAAAGTAAAAAACAAGTCTCATAATATCATTGCACTTATCCTACGTCTTGAATACTCCATTACTGCGGAATGCAAAAGTTTATAGAGAAAACATAATCCTTCAGCCGAAGGCCGAGGTTCCGAAGCATGAAATTGTCACTTAGGGGTTTGCAGGTACTGCTACGGTGGCCGAGTGAATAACCGCTAAAATTGTACGGGACGGGATAAACACGCGGTCAAGGGCCCGATTCTCACGCATTCGATTTTTTTCAGTGTGGTAATTCGTACACGAACATTTTGTTTGTGGTTTCTATTGAAAAAACGTTTCAAACAGACTAAACTGTCTCAAATGTCAACAAATTCATTTTGACAGCTAAGTTCGTATACGAACATCGATTGGTAGTACATGGAAATCGTACCAAATAAGTGGTGTTGCCTTGCATTAAATGAGGTAGTTCTGATTTTTTTATATGTTAGTAGTGATGAGATAGTAATGACAAATCCAAGTTTTCCACCTCGAAAGCCCTCCGGATCATTGTTAAATATTTAAAGATCCAATAAATTTTCAGATTTTTTTCAGTAATTGTAAATTTTTACCACCAAGGATCTGAGTCACGGCAAATGTTACTATGCACTCTTTAAAGTAGACTAAATTTGCAATAAAAAAAGAGTAATTGGGTTTTTGTAAGCCAAATAGTTTTTAAGATACGGCTATTTTAAAATTTGCAAAATCACAAAAAAGGAAGTATTACATTGTTTATATTGGTGTGGATCTGTAATTGGTTTACTGTAGTTATTTATAATTTCACATTTTGTATTTGTAACTTTTGATCCACCGAATAAATAAAAATAAAAAAATAAAAAAAATTACAGTTTTTTTATTTTTCGTCAACTTTGACCCCCTAGTAGTGGGTTTATGGCAAAAGTTTTTTATTAGTTATTAAAGTCCATTAAATTTCCAACAAAATGAGATTAATTATGTCGATTTACACCAGATAGTTCCTAAGACACAGCTGTTCAAAGTTATAGAGGTAGGTAAGTAAACAATTATGTAATAGAAGGCTTTGCAAAAGGTAGTAAGCCCTAAAGGAAGAAGGATCTGGAAGACGTTCCTGTTCTACCCTGTTAATGACACGCAAACCTTAATCACCTTGAAAGCATACCAAAGATGTAAGGTTGTACCAGCAGATGTGGTTGCAGGAAAGCAGAACTCAAATGTTCGGCTGTTTGCAGCTACTGCATTGGCCAATCATGCGAGAACATACCAGACCTGATGTGTGATGACATTGATGAACCATTGATTGATAACCCACCATCAAAGGACGATTTGACCTTCCTGAGCAGTTCGATGAAGAAATTATACCTCAGCAAGCTGCCCCCAAAAAGTGTGCTGTGGATTCAGAGGACGTGCCTGGTCTATCAAAATTATACATACAATGTACATAATTGATCCCACCACCTCCCAAATCCTCCTTCCTTTATGGCGTACTTCATTTTGCACACCCTTCTATTACATAATTGTTTACTTACCTCAATAACTTTGAACAGGTGTCTCAGGAACTATCAAGTGTAAGTTGATATTACTAATTGGTCTCATTTTGTTGGAAATTTAATGGACTTTTATAACTAATAATTTAACTTTTGCCATAAACCCACTACTATGGGTCAAAATGTCGAAAACAAAAAAACTGTAATACTTAGTTTTTTGAATTTTTGCAAACTTTTAAATTGCCCCATCTTAAAAACTATTTGACTTACAAGAACCAAATTATTCTCTTTTTATTGCAAATTTAGTTTACTTTAAAGCGTGCATAGTAACTTTTGCCGTAACACAGGTCCTTGGTGGTAAAAATTGATAAAAACTGAAAAAAATCTGAAAATTTATTGGATTTTTAAATATTTAACAATGATCCGGAGGGCTTTCGAGGTGGAAAACTTGGATTTGTTATTAATATCTCATCACTACTAACATACAAAAAAATCAGAACTACCTCATTTAACGCAAGGCAAAATGTACGATTTCCATGGACTATGGTCCGTACCACTCGTTGCGTTCGACTGGATTTCGATCGAACTTTTTCGATTGTGAAATTCTGACAATACACAAACTGTGTTATATTTGAATTTCGAGCTTACAAATGTGAACTTTTCTCGATTGCGTGACAATCACCCTGGTTGGTGGTAAGACTTGTTCTTAGTTCGCCTGGCTAGCTGCTAGCTACCTCCATCTTAACTAAGTCTGACGCCATAAAAATGATGTTTTCAGCATTATTGTGTTCCGGCAGTTAGATATAAGATTCCGAGAGTAGTGGGCTTTCACTTCAACCTTATCACCACTTAACATCAGGTGTGATGAAGGCTAAGTTCTAGCCCGTTGTGGATTAAAAAAAAAGTGTTACAATCTAATGATGGATCGATTGATTTAATTAACTGAATTGAATTAATTGAATTTTATTAAGATGGTTGGTAAAAGTATTCAAATCGCAGCTTAAGATATAAGATTGACCCCGGACATCATACATGTTGAAAAAGGTCGAGAAATAGCCAATAGACTACTTTAAGCAAACTTTAAGAAGTTGAACCAACATACAAAAATATTTGTTTAAATCTAATCTCGATTTTTCTACATAGATAGATTTAGAACATACTCGTAGGTACGCGCTAACCTCCTGGTAGGAGGTTAGCGCGTATGTTCTTAAAATATACTTCAATTAACTACTCCTTGAAGTGTCAAAGTAAGGCAATAATTGGTTACACTAAAATATTTTTTCTCTGATCCAAATAATAGGTAGTTTCGTTCAGTGATTCGTGAAACAAAGTTATATTCTATCTATTGGTATAAAGAAAAGCTACAAATAACAAGGTATTTTGACAGAAAGCAGTGATGATCAACAATATTAATATGTAATAGGTATATCGAACAGCTTGCGACGCCGCACCGCATAAATCAGGACTCAAGAGTACGTTTAAGATGATTGATGTAAAAAAATGGCGTTTTGATAGCATTACACAAAATCGTCACGACCTTGAGATAAAGTGAAAACGTTTCAGTAGCAAAATTAATCTTATTAGGTACATGCTCAGATCGTATCCTTATAGTCAACACAGTATAAGTTAACGCAGTAACGCTGCTACCACAGAACATACACATCATCAGCCATTTAATGTCCCCACTGCTGGGGCACTGGCCTTCCTTATGGATGGATAAGGAGAATGGGCCATGACCCACCACGCGGGCCCAGTGCGGATTGGTGGGTATTAACGACTGCAAGTGCAGCCGGGACCAACGGCTTAATGTGCCTTCCGAAGCACGGAGGAGCTCGAGATGAAAAGTTGTTGGTCACCCATCTCGTGACCGACCATTGCGAAAGTTGTTTAACCTCAACGATCGCAGGCCAAGCGCTCTATCCACGGGCTCCTCAAACATAAGCAAGACTTTAAAAAGGAACATGTTTTAAGGGTTTCGAAACAAAATGGTAAAAAGAAACCCTTATGGTGCGACTCAGTCTGTGTTTGTCTGTCACAGCTGGATACTACTAATGCTATCAACTTGAAATTTTGAATAGTTTTAGATGACGTTTGCCCAACTGTATTGCAAATAAGAGAGAAATATAAATATTTATATTTTTTTGCAACCGAACTGAAAGCGGGGTCTTAAAAAATCAAATTTAGGCTACTATGGGGTGTCATATGAAAGAGCGCTGCTTGCACATTCTCAATCATTTTTTCTTTTTTTGTTTGAAGCTGCATAGTTATGGTGAAAAATGTAAAAATAAATCGTATATAAATAAAAAATAATTTAAGATGAGATAGTTGAGTTGAGATACCTACTGTTTATGTGTAATTTACTGTGTCTTGGTGGGTTATGAGATTGACGGTTTTTTAGATTGCAATTACTTATTAAGCAACCTTCACACTTCACGGGCGCTTGATGGATGAGAGCTCTTTAAGTTAACATAAATAGATAGACAATATTAACACAGATTTATAGAGTGTTTCATATACCGTGCGAACGGCGTAGCCTACGAACGTTTTGTTATTCCAATTTGCTTTATTTTTACTAATTAATAGATTTAAAAAAACTGTCTAAACGTGATGTAACCAGTAATTCTATTATTGTTATCAGTTCCAGTCTAATATCTAATTAACTATTCTGTTATGCTGTGTCATACATAACATAATAAGTAATATTTGTTAGAATAAGTTCTAGCTATTAATTCGCTTGTTGATAGGTTTTGCGAGGCACTGTCAAACTCCTTTTTTGTGAAATACATAATAATAACGTTTTATGTTTTTCTAGCCTTTGTCCGGGGCTTCGCACGCATAATCCGGGGCAATATAGTTCACGTTATATTATTAGGTAGGTACCTACTACTATTTACTATTTCTCCATCCATTCAAACTTTGGACCCACGTTTAGACGTTTTATCCCCAGATATATATTAATATACAGATTAACCAAATGTCAAGAATTGACATTTGGTTAATCTGGGGGCCGATTCTCAGGCAATCGAGAAAAGTTCACTTTTATAAGCTCGAAATTCAAATATAACACAGTTTTTGTATTGTCAGAATTTCACAATCGAAAAAGTTCGATCGAAAACCAGTCGAACGCTACGAGTGGTAAAAACCAATAGATGTTCGTATACGAACTTAGCTGTCAAAATGAATTTGTTGACATGTGAGACAGCTTAGTTTGTTCGAAACATTCTAACTTTTCAATAGAAACCACAAACAAAATGTTCGACATACGAATTACCACACTGAAAAAGTTCGAATGCCTGAGAATCGGGCCCCAGTATCAGAAACGGAAAAAACAGCTTAGGTAGCCGTTTTTTCCGTTATAATAACTTTTATATTTATACTTGGTATGGATTGTATCTTATTCAGCATCAAATATATGCCTATACCATCCTTAAGAGCTCTTGTACAAGAACTATCTTTAAGGTTGTTCTAGTAGTAAACTTTAAATTAGGCGACGAAATTGTTTCCCAAACTTCGTCACTTCTTATCCGTTTTAGGGCGATTTTGTATAGTAAACTGATACAGTGTCCCACTTATAGTATAAGTTTATAAGGACTTGATCAAACTAACCTCTTGTTATAAATAACCTTACTCCATCAGCTCAACACATGAGCATGGCTTTATTTGTCATTTGAAGCCCATATTATGTCCATATATGGGCACAATGGTCTTCAAATGTTAAATGAAATCCATGGCCATATCCATATTTTTTAGCCGGTAGCCCCAGGTGCTGCCGGAACAACACAAGCCGCACAAGAAAAGTATGTGTGTGTAAGTATGTACAGTCGGTAGTCGGTACAGTAGGTACTGTAAGGTGGGTTTTATTATACCGGGATCTCGCCTCGAAGACAGTCCATCATAGAATTCTGTGGGAGAGTAGTAGGAGATATTTATGCTGTATCTATGTAAGCCTTTTTAAAGAATAGGATTATTTCAAATCATTATTAGAAAACGAATTAAAAAAAGGCTTACCTATATAAAAGTAAATTAACACATTCTATGATAGACTGCCTTCGAGTCGAGATCTCACTATAAGAATTAACCGACCTTACACACAGAATAAATCAAAATCAAAATCAAAATCAAAATCAAAATCAAAATCAAAATCAAAATCAAAATCAAAATCAAAATCAAAATCAAAATCAAAATCAAAATCAAAATCAAAATCAAAAATCATTTATTCATTTTAGGCTGATACAGCACTTGTGAACGTCAATGAAGCTACGCTATCGGTTCGCAAATCCTACGGCGGGAGGCCTTGTAACGAGAAGAACCGGCAAGAAACTCGCCAAGGGCTATTTTTTTCTCCCTGTCATATTTCATACAGAGTCGTCAAATTGAAAAGTGACTTTAACATAATATAATATGAAAAGTCACTTTCCATCACAAATTAATCTTAAGTTTAAAAACAAAATAAAAAACCCGGTAATCATAGCAGTAAATAATTTTCAATAACTAAGAAATAGACATCCAAAAGGTAGTTTCTTTAAAATACACACCAACCAAAAACGTAGCAAATAAAATAATAAATATAAATGCCAAACAAGGGTAATAAAACTTTGAATAGTTTAAGAACATAAGAGTCAATAAACAGTGCCATACAAGCCACGATAAAATAAAACTAATACCAAAAAAACATTAAAAATCTGCATATTTTGAGACAAGAAGCCAGGAGCAGACCCATCCCACTGGTGGCACCCGTTCACGAGCATGACGCATGAACCAGCCATCGCTTCGCTCAACCATATTTTAGGGAACGTAACGACCCGCCTCACACGACACCACCGCAGAAATGTTTACAGAGAGCAAATAATAGTGCTCCTTACATTCCTCACGTGCGTCGTCGGGGTGGTCGGGCGAAAGACCTCAACGATCGCAGGCCGAGCGCTCTAACCACTGCACCACGGGATTGAAATGCTTACACGATTCTGGGAAAATTCTGGGATCAATTTTTTTAAATAATTGGGTATTTGACTGTTGTTGAAATGTAGACAATTAATTATGACATTCAGAAATATAAACAAATGTGAAAAAAGAAATTCAATTTGTATTATAACAAGCGAATTATGAGCCACTTAATTTGTTACTCTAGCTATCTCTTTCTAAAACGAAATTTTCTATGGCGAGAGTATGGCACTATAGCAATGTTACGTCACGTTTCTATAGCGCCCTCCTTGTCTAATTAGAAAGTTTGATGCTCTATATCGCTGAAAATATGCAAGATATTTGAAAATAAATACCTATGTTGTGTTCCTACTAATTCAACAAATATTTTAAGTTAATAAAAAAAATTCAGTCAAGTACCCAATTTCAAACCCAGGTATACTATGATGAACCATTGGAATGAATCCAGTCCGTCTAAGTCCCACTGCACCTGATTAACGTAAAGCCCGGCGCGGCTCAGTGGAGCGGGCGGCGCCTTTGATCGCAATTAACAGATGCGCGCGTCTGTGTGAACGGTCCTCGCTCTGGGCCCACTGCCGCTTGTGAATTAAACCTAATTAGAACTACGAGTGCCGAAATTTGGGAGATATAAATACTCTATGCCTGTGCCAAATGTCATCCAGTTCGTTTCAGCCGTTTTGTTAACAAACATTCACCCAAACCGCCTCTGTGGTCTAGTGGTTCACACCACCGTTATAGACCCAGAGGTCCCAGGTTCGATTCCCAGTGGGGTACATTATTGTATTCGGTTTAGTTGGTGGTAAGACTTGTTCTTAGTCCGATTGGCTAGCTACCACCATCAAAGTCAGGCGCCATAACAATGATGTTTTCAGCATTATTGTGTTCCGGCAGTTAGAGATAAGATAGCCAGTTCCTCAGGGATTGAGGATTCCGGGAGTAGTACGCTTCCACCTTCAGCCTTATTACTACTTATCATCAGGTGTGATGAAGGCTAAGTGATACGACTAGTGGTTAAAAAAAATTAGTTGGAGTGACAAACACGGCTGTGAAAATATGAGCCCACTGAGCACTTGAGCGTATATTTATAAGTAGTTCCTGTCATTTATGACATAAGATCGTACATTATTAACCTTTTTTCTCAGCCATAAAAAGTTTTGATTTAGTTCGTGAGCCTTCATCTAGTACCTACTATTGTTAATCGAAGATTTTTTGATAATTCTCACTTACTAACGATTTACCGCTTAACATTACCGTCAAAAAACCGCATTTGTTATTTAATTCCCTTTAATTCTTAACTATCCTTCACTTCAGTTAGTTACGATAAATTGTCGACGTTATTTCAACTCCGGAGGCATTCCCTGAATCTGCCTAAGCCTACGTCTAGCCTAGTCGCATGCGAATGCTTGTGCTTAGATAGCGTAGGGCGGGCGGGCTCAAGAATTTCACATGAAAAATTGCTTCGCACCCAAGAGACGACGTTTGACCTAGCTCTTGCGAAACTACTAGGAAAATTTTAGTTTAGGTGGTAGGTAACGTTTTTGTCGCATATTTACACGAAAAATAGCGACTCCAATAATTAGTTAAGATAAATTTGTCAACGTTATTTAAACTCCGAAGGTATGAATTGAAACTGCCTAAGCATGTCTAGGCTAGTAAGCAGGCGAATGCTTGCGCGTACATAGCGTAGGGCGGGCGGGCTCGAGAATTCCATATGAAAAATTGCTTCGCACATAAAAGACGATGTTTGTCGGGCTCTTGTGAAACTTCTAGGTAAATATGGTTTTAGCTTAGGTTGTAACGTTGGGTATCACATATTTACCCGAGACATTGTGACAAGAAGCAGTAAATTCAAAAAGAAAACTCTCAATAAATAAACAACTCTTTTTGTTTATTATGTTTTCATAAAGAACACTTCCGAGTAATTATTTGGGTATTAGAAAAAGTATGCATATCGCAAAAAGGAAATAAATATGGTGGTAAAAATCTACCATCCCTGCATGGTATCATCTTCAAACTTTCAGGCAGGATTCTGCAAGTTACTTGCAGGGCTTCTGGTTATAACTATCAAAAATTTTTTTTTACTTATAGAATAGCATTGTGAATGCATAAAAATAAATTAAATCTTAAGTTTACATATCACCGTTATCACCCAACAGAATGCTCACGGGAAACGAAAACTTTAGGGTTGTTTTTATTTGAAGGTAAGTATGAAGTTCTACGATATAAACATTACATAAAGTGTAAAAGTCTTTAGGTAGGTTATCGATTTTTTCTATTATTTCATTTTCAATAAGTACCTACTTATTTTTTTGAAAGTCAAGTATTAGAAAAGTATTACCGTCTCACAACTAGCTCCAATGGGACTCGACTTCCTATTTCGGAACTGAGACTGGGATGGAACTTGTTTGTTATGAATTTGTCACAGAGATTCAAGGAGGACCACATTAAGGAGTGGAGGTGAGGTGATGGCGAAATATCCTTACAGACTCGCATCCCTGTAGGTACAATTTTGTCTACGTAGGCGACGTCATATGAATGAGTTGTCATGTCAAGCATGAGCAATATCACCGATATCATCAGCCCACTATTTTCGGGAGCGAGTAATAAATCAAACTGTAAGAGCGATCTCTCGATTCCGGGTCCCCACGTAAATGGATTTCGTATCGCGATCCATTGCGTCGTCGATTACAGGTGTAATGTGTTTATTCTGCGGCAGACGTGTGTCGAGAGGTTGGTACTTGTAAGTCACATTGTGCTGAGTTCAACCGTACGATTTAGCGTAGATAATCGCGCCTTATATGGGATACTAGCTTCCGCCCGCGACTTCGTCCGCGTGGACATTCGAGAAAATACTTAGGGGACCAATAGGTAACCAGGATAAAAAGAATTCTATGTTTTAATTTCATAAAAATCCGATCAGCCGTTTTTACGTGATTAGGCGGGTCCTCCCTCACCAAGCGAGCAGCCTCGCGCGAGGCAGAACGTTTGCCACGTGCGGAGGGCCTCGCACATGAAAACATAGAATACTTTTTATCCTGGTTATTGGTCCCCTAAGTATTTTCTCGAATGTCCACGCGGACGAAGTCGCGGGCGGAAGCTAGTAAATAATAAGTGTCTGTTTCACAATCAAAAAGTTAGTTCTGAGTAGCTTAGGTACCAAGAACTTTTAGGGTACTTAAGATGATTTAGGTTTCTATACCCTATTTACCCCCTGGGTTTGATTTTCGGAAAACTACGAAATGGGTTGCCTATTTGTTTTAAGAAGTAAGCCTACAAAGTTTCATGTTGAAATGTCTATTTTACCCCCTGATTTTTCATTCAAAATTTCACCCCTATTTCAACCTTTTAGGGGTTGAATCAGGTTCAGCGTGTTAAACATCAAAATAAATGCAATTTTTGCAATCGTCATCCCATAAAACCTCAATAACGACAAACATATCGATTTTTAGGGTTATTTATCCCATTTAACTTCTAAGGGGTTGATTTTCGAAAAAATACGAAATATGTGTTTGCTTATTTGTTTTACTTTCCGACCATAAGCCTAAATAATAAATTAAATGAAGGACTTTCCAGATACAACATTTCATCCCCCTTTTCACCCCTTCGGGGTTGGAATTGTCAAAAACGCTGACACAGAGAAATATTAATTTTCAATTGCAAGTCTAAATACAAAATTTGAAGATCCTAACTTCAAAACTGACGGACTTTGATACACATATTCATCCCCTATTTTACCCCCTGGGTTTGATTTTGGGAAAATTACGAAATGGGTTGCCTATTTGTTTTAAG
This sequence comes from Crambus lathoniellus, assembly GCA_949710035.1. NCBI lineage: Eukaryota > Metazoa > Arthropoda > Insecta > Lepidoptera > Crambidae > Crambus > Crambus lathoniellus. The sequence continues at coordinate 27,523,708 of OX453303.1, forward strand.
AAGTAAGCCTACAAAGTTTCAAGTTGAAATGTCTATTTTACCCCTGATTTTTCATTCAATATTTCACCCCTATTGAAACCTTTTAGGGGTTGAATCATGTTCAGCGTGTTAAACATCAAAATAAATGCCATTTTTGCAATCGTCATCCCATAAAACCTCAATAACGACATCCATATCAATTTTTAGGGTTATTTACCCCACTTAACTTCTAAGGGGTTGATTTTCGAAAAAATACGAAATATGTGTTTGCTTATTGGTTTTACTTTCCGACCATAAGCCTAAATAATAAATCAATTGAAGGACTTTCCAGATACAACATTTCGTCCCCCTTTTCACCCCTTCGGGGGTGGAATTGTCAAAAACGCTGACACAGGTAAATATTAATTTTCAATTGGCAGCCTAAATACAAAATTTTAAGATCCTAACTTCAAAACTGACGGACTTTCATACAAACATTAATACCCTATTTCACCCCCTTAGGGGTGGAATTTCCAAAAATCCTTTCTTAGTGACTGCCTACACTGTATAACGTATCTATTTGCAAAATTTGAAGTCTCTAGGTTCAGCGGTTTGGGCTGTGCGTTGATATCTCAGTCAGTCAGTCAGTCAGTCAGGACTTTGAATTTTATATATATAGATTAAAAGCTATCTATCGTGGACGTTTATAGGCTCAAACAAACTGAGCTTATGACTGTGTGTGATGACACGTATGTGATGTTACGTCCGTCAGAAGACATCGGTTTACATAGTAAATGTATGCACCAGATTCTAGTGCATACATTTACTATGAAAACCGATGTCATCCAATAACTAGAAGCACACTTATCTTTTAACACGTCCAAACACGTCCTTAAAAATACGGCGTGTTAGCGTGGCGTCAGATCACATAAGCTCAGTTTGTTTGAGCCTTTAGTGTAACCACGAAACGCTATTGAAGCACTATTTGTCAGGATTGCATTTTCTTAATAATAGGTAGCATATACAAGGAATTTATAAGTACTACGTTAAATTCCTTGAGCATTTATCATAGCATGTTCTTACTACAACCTGTCAAATTCCGTACAAAAATGACAGTGGGTTTTCGAGAAAATGTATAAATGATATTCACAAGCTGTTTCACCTGTCCCAGTTCTGTAATCAAATCTTGCAAGTTAAATTTGACCCACTTGTCCGAATGAGTTGAAATTTTACATACCTACAGGTTTTGTTTGGATAACAATACAATATTAAAGTATAAGGTCATCAAAAAAGCTTATCACAAAATTGAAATTTTTACATAAACTTGTATTGAATAAACATTAAAAAATTCGTTACGTTTGTACCTTATTAGTCGCTTTACCATAGCGTAAAAGCAAGCGGAAATAACACTAAGAAAACCATTTCCATGTAGTTTGTTGACAGAATTCATTTGGCCGCTCCCGCTAATCCAATCTACATAATGTATGTGTAAACAGGTCTCCGGGCGTAATTACAAGCCTGCCAAGTTCCCAGAAGTATCCTCAGGAGATGCGCAGGATTACACGCCTGACGAGATATTAATGATCTTTCTGTCAGCGTTGTGTAAGAACTGTCTACAGTAGGAGCTAAAAGATAATATTTTCCTTTTGTTTGAGGACAGAGCTCAGCGCTCAGAGCTCTTTGATTATTATAACATTGAAGCAGTCTATATACTGTGTTGTCGGGAGCTATATAAACTGAAATAAAGCCGCCGACACAGCACGATGGCTTGGTGTCGGCGGCTTTATGTCAGAATCCTGTCGGCGACTCATTTGTCCCCCAATACTCGACATGTCACTATCTACTAAATAGGTTGCTGATTTCGTGCTGACAAAGTTGAAAGAGCTGATGTGAAGTCGCCGACAATGTTATGAAACGATACTAAATTAAATTGGAATACAATAAACCGAGCGACTAAAAATTACTAAATTTACCGACTAAAATTTTAGGTTTGGTTGCGGAAAAATAGCTTTAGGTTAGGCTAGATTGGCGACTAAAAGGAGGCATCGGAGCGGATCCGCGAGCAGGACGCTCACTCGGATCGGCTTCGACGAAGGCGGGTGGGGCCGAGGATGCGGCGCTTTGCGCGCCTCATTCCCCCTTAGCGGGGCGGTGCGGTGCGGGCGACGGCTATTAAGCTGTGGCCCGGACCGCACTGCCCCCTCCCACCAGCCTGGGGAGATGGTCACACTTGCTCGGCCATCACCTACCGCGTGGGGGCCTGGGAAGCTGGGCCGGCCGTCAAGTCGTAGGGGGAGCTTGCCATACCGGGCCCTCCACATTACGACTTCCACCGACGGCGGTGAGAGCAAGTAGTGAGGGGTTTAGTGGGTATTCCTCCTTTCTGACCCCCCATCGAGTCTCCGCGACTGGATGGAGGGTCAGGAAGCGGCTAGGCGAGTCCCACATAATCACCGTCCGCACACCAACGTGGACGGGGTATGCGTAAAAGCATTCCCCTCACTATAATAAAAAAAAAAAAAAAAAAAAAAAAAAAAGGCTAGATTGGCGACTAAGTCGCTCACTTAGTATTTTTGTGGGTAAAAAAGTATTTTAGTCGATCGGTTAATTACTACCCAATAAAATTAAGCTATTATGTAAGGATATTTCGGCGACACTTCATCGCTCTATTATCCGCTCGAGCGCGCGTGTCATGACAGTTCGTGACAAAAGTTTTTGGCCGTAGAACGCTTATCCATCGCATCTGGCTTGCATTGCAACGGTGTTCAATGTAATAACAACCTTTCGTGCGTGCGTGACACATGAACATGATACGCTTCAATTTCCTATGGATGTAAGATAAGTGGTTCTAGCAGTAGGCTATTTGCTCGGTTAAATATAAATATTGGACACCATCACATGCATTGTTCTAATACCAAACTTTTGTAGCTTGAGTGTTATGGAAATCGGAAACGACGGCAAAAGGACGCGACGGGTGTCGTTGTCGTTCTGCCGTCGTTGTTGGTGGTTTGGTATGGTATTACCACATCCACCCAAATCCGAGGAAATATTGAAAAGTTCGTTTTCACAAGAATTGAATCGACCGGGAAATTAATCCTGGACCTCCTGGGACCTCGGGATGGTTCGACATTTAGCCGTGGCTAACTGGACTTAAAAACTCAACTTCAGAAACTTGACGGTTTGTTAAATATACCTATTGATTTGTAATTTAACTATCGTCAATACCAATGGAAATCGAAGGAAGCATTTTTTTTTCTGAAAAATGCGTTTATGCATCACTCGCCCCTGGGTGCAGGGGTGATTCAAAATGTGGGACTCACCTTTGGTGGTCCTACCCACTAAAACTCCCAGTACTTGCTCTCGTGGCAGTCATTGGTAATGGGGGATTGGGGTGACAGTCTCCCCTGATACAGGACAGCCGGAGAAGACACTTAAGCCGCGGCGCCGGTATCTGTATGCTACCTTGAAGTTTAAATTTAACAATTTGAGTGAATGCGTAGACACAGTTTTTGAATCATTAATGTAATATTGCTGAGTGAAATAGTAACAAAATACAATCTATTCGGTCGTACCCTTAATATTGCGGTTCGCTTGAAGGTAAGTCGCGTCCGAGCCTTGATTTATAATAGTTATGAGGGCAATATGGCTGAGCACTCGAAGTGGCCTTTATTAAACACTGCTGGAGGTTAGGGTTGCCACCAGTAGGCTGGCTTTATTCAGACATGCCTGAAAAGTAGTCCAAGTCTTTACAGGCTTGACTCTACGGCTCTTGTTTAACTTCTAGTCAACCTAGTCGTATTCAGCGAATAAAATGATATTATTGTTTTTGGTACTCAATCACATCACATCACGCATAACGGTCTTTGATGAAATTACCCCAAAAGATGGACATGATCCAGAATATGAATTAAAATAATATTTATTCTTGAAAAAATTAAAATGAAGTATTTAAAAAAATCGACCCGTCTCACAACCACCTCAGATGGGACGTCTGGTTGTGAGACGGGTCGATTTTTTCAAAATACTTCGTTTTAAATTTTTCAATAACAAAAACTGTAGTGTAAATAAAAAAAAAGTAAAAATTTAAATAATATTTTTTCTTGTAAAATCCAATGTCCTATTTTCAGTGCTAAATTTTACTGTGTCTAGCTAGCGTTTCTATTTTCGGGCCTGGCAACCCTACTTGGGTTAGATTGAAAGGGTAAATCATGCGGGTACTTCTGTGACATAATCGCTACGTTCCATTTTACGATTGTCTAGCCAATAAAAACTGGAAAATTGGTAACACCTGTGTACCTAGCAGTGCTTGAATAGATGAATCAACGGAGGCAGCGATTTAAAAAGTTTGTTTGATTTATGCTTTTAAATCCAAAGGATTTAAAACAATATGCGTAAATAAACAATTGGCTTATTTTGCTTTGGAGTGATGGAAAAACTTTTCAGCATACATTATTCTATTCCTGAAAAAGTGCACAAAGCATTTCAAACAAAGCGGACAAAAAAGGGATTAATCGGAAAATACGGTAAACGCCATTGCTCGGTAGATATTACTATATTATACAGGGTATTAGGGACACCGTTGCAAAAACTCTAACAATGGCGTCAGACCATCATGCTGAACAACGTACAGCAAGAATTTTTGTCGGAAATGAAAAAAAATATAAAACTTTTCATACAAATTTAGCAACTAATCGGGACATTTTGTATGGAGAGTCGAAATATTTTTTTCATTTCCGACAAAAAATCTTGCTGTGCGTTGTTCAGCATGATGGCCTGAAGCCATGGTTAAAGTTTTTGCAAAGGTGCCCCTAACACCCTGTTGTTATAACGAAGACAAATCTGAAAATAAGGTAAAATATACTTACACAGAGTTTGTAATTATTTCATACAAGGTTGTCTGGAAGAGATTCCTGCTACAGTAAGGCCGCCATTTGTATATTTTTCTGTTTTATACTTGTTTTCTTTCTGTATTCGTCTGATTGTGTGCAACAAAGCGTCTTATGATTCAAAATGCTATTATTTTTAGATAATGTTGTATTTAGACTTTTACTTTTCTATTCACAACGGGGTAGCACTTAGCCTTCATCACACCTGATGTTAAGTGGTGATAAGGCTGAAGGTGGAATATACAAGAGAAAAAAATCTTTCCGAATTCTGTAGTGGAAGTGCACTACCTACTACCGGAATCCTTTATCTTAGCTCTAACTGCCATGCCAGAACACAAAACCTCAACTGACAGCCCAAAGAACTGGTTGCCTACCATCAACTCTTATTACGATTTTGTTTAGGACCTAAACTGATCTGCTTCGCTTATTCGTACCACGACAGCTTAATATCAATGACAGCGATTCAGTCATCATTCAATGACGTTTCACAGCCGCTAAGCTGTCAAGTACTCTTATTTGACTTTTAACTCGGCCAAGCTAACATGACACTTGCAGGTTATACCCGTCCCTCTCACTCTCCAGGCATGACAGAGTCGAGTGAAAGAGACGGGTAGAAGAAATAAGGACACAAATCGTTCGGTCATTCACATTTAGCAATTCATTTGCGATCCAGTTTTTAGAAGGTCATAGTACGAAAGAAAGTAATTCATTTTAGGAACCTATTCTGCATCGCGATATTTTTGAATCGCTGTCTTAAAGTTGATGGTAGAATGGTCTAAGCTAACAATAGTAATATAGTGGCGTGCTGCGGCCGAACTTTGTAATTTGGGAATAGTTCGGGACTCCAAATTAGTAGGTACCTACCAAGCTTCATATTTAAAACACGTTAGGCAACCAGAGGCAGATTATAGTGAGGGCTCAAGGGTAAGTTTATGAAAGGAAATTTTTGGTCTAAACTAGTATCAATAATGGTAATGTAACGATGTGTTTTTGTTATGTGCTTTTGCACTACTGAAATCATGCATTTTGGCACAAAACGATGGAACATATGTGAAAAAATTGGATTACTTTTGGCATTTTAAGTTATTTTTACGCATACACAAGGCAACTCTGTAAGTATGGGAACAATGTGATAGTAAAAAACCACGAGCCCTATAAGTAGCTTTCATACTTATTTTTTCTATACTTACTTGCAGAATTGCATTGTGAATAACATAAAAATAATTAAAATCTCAATTTAATGGCTGTTTCATCTTAATCGATTGTTGAACACTTGTAAAAAAAATCTTTCGGGTAAGAGAGTTTCCTCAGATTGATGAAGCAACGCCTACAGCGTTAAAAAGTGATAAGTAGCAAAATTCGACGAGTGGTGTACGCCTTTCGGTGGCTTAGTTCGTCAGTGCATCGGGCCGAATCTCCTGAGGCGCGGGTTCGAATCCCGCCTGAAAGCTACTTATAGGGCTCGTGGTTTTTTACTATCACATTTTTCCAATGGATTACCTTTTCTCGCAAAAGTATGCTTGGAGATTCGGAAAGCACGTTTAGCCGTTGGTCCCGCTTGCATTTGCAGTCGTTAATACCCACCAATCCGCATTGGACCCGCGTGGTGGGTCATGGCCCATTCTCCTTATCCATTCATAAGGAGAGTCAGTGCCCGAGTAGTGGGGACATTAAATGGCTGATGATGATTATGATGAATTGTACATTAATTGAGCCCCGAGTTCACCAATCCAATCGGTTCCGCTAACCGACAGTTAAGCACCTAACTCGGGCCTAAATGGTTTATTATTTGTTATCGGAAAAAAAGAAAAATCTTTTAAGTATCTCTTGGTTTACAAGCACCAATCTTCATTTAAAAATAATACCAACACGAATATTCCACATTTCAGAACAGGTTGACGAGTTGTTCATTTTATAAATCACACAAGAAATACCCCTAAAAGTAACATTTTCAACAAGCCAACATATTGCCTCAATTCGTCTCATGCAAAGTGCCCACTTTCCCTTGTAACTGCGCAAAATATTTACATCAAATTATCTGTAAAAGGGTAACATTACCATTTCAAAACAAATCCCTATTTCAATATGTACCAACCAGTGAGCGAACGAGCGAGCGAGCGGAGCGGGCGCGTACAATATTTATCCTGTTTGGTTTGGTCTGAAATCCCCTGTTATTTGGCGAGGAGTAATCCGAACCTTTATTTTACGAGTGCGATGATTGTACTCTCAATAAAACATCGGAAACATCGACCGGTTGGGGTCGAACACTAGTAAATCCGAACCAATCCATTTGAAGTCTTTGTCGTCCTCTATCTTTGCTAAGAGACGGTGATTTAATCTGCATCAGATAAAGAACCGGTACGTATAGGAAGTTTTTCTTTGATATCTTATCTTATATCCTATTTTATTTAAGTTACTGGTTTTCCGCCCGCGGCTTCGCCCGCGTGGACTACACGACGTTATCCCGCGGGAATGTGACATTTTTTCCGGGATAAAAGTAGCCTATAATAATGTATCCTAAATTTCAGCTAAATCCGTTCAGCCGTTTTGGCGTGATTGAGTAACATACATCCAAACATCTAAACTTTCACATTTATAATATTACTATACGGCCGCCCGCGGTTTCACCCGCGTGGTTCCCGTTCCCGTGGGAATATCGGGATAAAAAGTACCCTATGTTTTATTCCAGACCCAGATCCTTTTAGTAGTTTTTGCGTGAAAGAGTAACAAACATCCATGCATCCATACCCACAAACTTTCGCATTGATAATAAACTACACTACGCTATCCCGAGGGAATGTGAAATTTTTCCGGGATACAAAAAGCCTAAGTTACTCCTTATTACATTGGCTACCTGCCAGTGAAAGTCCCGTCAAAATCGGTCCAGCCGTTTCAGAGATTAGCCGGAACAAACAGACAGACAGACAGACAGACAGACAAAAATTAAAAAAAAATACATTTTGGTATGTGTACCGTATATATAATCATATGCATGTAGTAAAAAGCGGTTATTTTAATGTTACAAACAGACACTCCAATTTTATTTATTTGTATTTGTATAGATATAATAGCTTTCCGCCCGCGGCTTCGCCCGCGTGTAGGTACTACACGACATACTAATTTATTTTATGTAGGTACCGACTACTGGCGTCTGATCGCATCAGGACATTTTTCCATGGACATGAATGAGACAATAGGGGATCCGGATTGTAATTAATATGTAAATATTTAATAGTAACATTCAAAAATATAACATTGAAGAATAACAAAAGTGAAAAAATAATCAAAATGTTGATTAATAAGCAAGTAATGAGCTGCTGAATTGTGAAAAACTGCGTCTCTAACTATCTCCTTCTAAAACGAAATTTACGAGTATGGCGCTAAGCACATCTGACGTCATCTGTGTCTAGCGCTGTCCTTGTCTAATAAGGAAGTTTGATGAGCTATATCTCCGAAAATATGGAAAATATTTGAAAATAAATACCTGTGTCGTGTTTCTGATATTATTAAAAACAAATAAAAAAAGACAGTCCGATCCCCTTTTGTACCGCAATAAAAAGTATCCTAAATGTTGACTTGGTAATAATAATTATTAAACGCTAATATAGTATCTACTACCGTATGATATTAATATAGATATCAACTTAGAAATCGAAACATATGAAGGTAACCTTACGATAATAAAAACGGAGCGATAGTGCTGGGAAGACTTTTTGTGGAACGGTCAGAGAAAAAAATCTTTCTGTGTTCTGTGGGTCAGTTATACGGGTGTCCCAAAAGTAGGTAAAGGATGATTTGTCTCAATAAAACGCGAACGGTCTGGAATTTCTTCGTAGTTTTATTTTAATTAAAAGAAGAGACTTGTACAACTTTAATTGAATAGAATATCTGCTAATTGGCCGCCACGGGCATTTTTGCTGTGAGCAAGTTTTTCATGACACTTTCACACATTTCGCTGCTAATTTCACACATTTCGCTACTTATTTCACCAATAACTCAGCGAATATTTTGTCTATATTGTCTATGTTTTGTGGATCGTTGGCGTAGACTTTATCTTTGTCGTAGCCCCAAAGATAGAAATCCAGAGGCATCAGATGGCAAGATCTCGCTAGCCATTTGACATCACCTCTTTTTGAAATTACGAGATTTTTCGACCTTTCGACGAGTGTTTGTAATTGATCGTGAATTTTCGTTAAATATTTGTATAACTTTTATGGGCTGTTTTATTGTGAAACGCTCCACAATTAATTTTACATGTGTCAAGATGACGTAAATTTCAACCCGCCATCTTGAATATTTCGGAAATGGCGCGAAATTCAAATCCTATACGTACTTTTGAGACACCCTTTAGATGAATACGTACTCTTGAGACACCCTTAAGATGAGCAGCCGATTTTTTTCTGAGTCATTATGAGGGAAAACAGCCCTTGTGGCTTATAAGTAGATTAGTGCAATCGTGATGCTACGATCAAAAAAATTATACAAGAATGGGAGACGATTTCCATTCTCATTAATATTTTTCTCATTAATCTTTTTGAGTACTAGTTAGGTATCTAGACTAGACTAATGTACAGTCACCAACAACATATCAATCTTAAACTATTCCAATGATGTATTTGGTGCGTTAGTTAAATAAGTAAAGTTTTATTTAACTTGTGTCAACCGTCCACTTTGAAAGAATTAAAAACAAAAGATAAAATCTATCTATTTATTCGTATTTATCATTATAACATTATAAATTTTTAAACGCCTCTGTGGTTTAGTGGTGGTACACACCACCGGTATCAGACCCAGAGGTCCCGGGATCGATTCCTAGAGGGGGTACATACTATATTCGGTTTGTGTGGCGGTATGGTAGGGCTTGTTCAAAGTTCGCCTAGCTAGGCTAGCTACAACCATATTTTCTAAGTCTGGAGCCATAACAACGATGTTTTCAGCATTATTGTGTTCCGGTAGAGATAAGATAGTCAGTTCCTCAGTGGTTGAGGATTCCGGGAGTAGTGCGCGTCTACCTTCAGCCTTATCATCACTTAACGAACATCAGGTGCGATGAAGCCTAAGTGCTACCACGTGGTGAATTTAAAAAAAAGTCCATAGAGTTTAGTTGTAGAAAATCTTAACCCCCCTAATACAAAAGAAGAATTTGTTTCTTTTTTACGCGCTAATCAAATCCGGATCACGTTGAATAAAGGTATTATTTTCTTACATTGAAAACCAACAAGAAAAGCATAATGGCAAACAATGGTATCTGGTATCTCCATGGGGAGCAACATACGTTCGTTTTCGTCCTGGGTTAATGGTAAAAGCTTGTACGCTTATGCCATGAGCTTGCTTATCTTTGTGAATAGCAATCTATTGTTGTAAATTGTTTGAAAGCTACGTATAAGAGAGAGTGGGTATTAGATCCTTTGTTTTGTTGGAGTTTAGTTTTGTTTTAATGTGCCGAATCCATTGATACAGTCTTACAACTAGAACATTCTAACTCTAAGCTTATTTACAGTAAAGTAAATGTTATACCGCACCACTTATACCGCACCGCTCCAGCACCGCTCCTACCCAACAACGCATTAAACGAAGGCGACAGCTAGCAGGCACCCAGCAGTCCACGCGGCGACAGCTAGCAGACTCCCAGCTGTCCACGCGTCGACTGCTATTCCCTCTATTGGTGAGCGGCGGCGAGACGGCGCGCGGCGACCGCTAGCAGTCAGCGCGCGGACCGCGCGGCGTCGGTCGGCGAGGCGCCAACTACCGAGCAGTCTGACGGCGGTAAGCTCGCGGACCGCGCGCTGTCCGCTATTTTATATTGTTACTGTAAAATGCATCTACAGTGAAAGTGAACGATATTAAGTCCATATTTGGCTGTTCATACTTTGGTTGGGTGGGAGCGGTGCGGTCTAAATGGGCTATGACCTTAAGGTTTGTGGTAGGACTTGTTCGAAGTCCACCTGGCCTGGCTAGCTACCACTCATCTAAGTCTCACGCCATAACTATGATAAATAAATAATAAATCTTTATTTTGTCATCACAAACTTATAGTTTATGCCTTACAAATACTAATCTTAGCTCAGATTGTGAGAGACTGATGCCTGAAATAGGTAAAAAATACCCGTTAGCACAGGACATCAGGCTCCCACCATCTCGGATATTTAAGATAAACGAGATCAAATAAAGATGTGATGGTAATCAGTAGAATCAAAATGACAATGGAATAACTAAGTAGAATTAAGATTAAGTATATTTAGGTACAGATTACATGCATTTATATTATTTTCAGCATATTATGTTCCGGCAGTTAAAGATAAGAGAGCTAGTTCCTCAGTGATTGAGGATTCCGGAAATAGTGCGCTTTCACCTTCAGCCATATCACCACTTAACCAAACTTAACATTAGGAGTGATGAAGGCTAAGTGCTACTCCGCTGGGAATTAAAAAATAGCTTCTTTTTGTGGTCCAAAATAACGTCCAAAATATATTAGCGATAAGTTACATCTTTCATCATTGCGCCTACCACATCCACCGTCTCTTATTTTATATTTAGCATCTTATTTTCAGACAAAATCCAGAAAAACTTGAGAGACTAATAGATCCGAGGAGGGTTAAAGTCCCAAAATACTAGGCTTTTGTTTGACACTTTGGAGCTCCAACAAGATGTATTGCTGAACGAAAATATAAACTACCTGAGTAAACCAAGAGTGAGGAGAGGTCATAGATATAAATCTAGACCTGTGAGACATTGTTTTCTATGTTAAAGTATGTAGAAAAAACTACGTGACTTTTTTCTTTGCGAAAAAAGTAAGAGAAGGATTCTGTTTCAAACTTTGTTCCTTTCGAAGTTATTTTACTTATTTATACACGTATTAGTAAACTATCTCACTCATCATCCCGTGAACCCGGCACCTCTGGGTCTGACATCGGTTGTGTAAACCACTAGACCACAGAGGCGGTTAAAGATACTAGCCTTCCACCCGTAGCTTCGCCCGCGTACTCCACGTGAAGTCCACGACGTTATCCTACGGGAATGTTATTTTTTTCCGGGATAAATAGTAGCATCTCTCATCATATATACCAAATACCCACACCAAACTCCCATACCAAAAATCACGTCGATCCGTAGCTCCGTTTCGACGTGGAAAACATACAAACACACTTTATTTATAATATTAGTATGAAAAAAAACGAAAATGAAAGCAGCTGTTCCATACATTTCAGTCGAGTCGATGTTGTACTTTTGTACGGAACAGTTGATTTTTTTTCGAGATTCCTCGGTTGGTTGCGTAGTAAAAATTGATCGTATTGATGTACACTATCATCCTCTAAAATTTTTAAGTGGTATATAGATCAAATAAAAATTAAATCAAATAAGGAACATCGCATCGCAGCAACATCTTACAATTTAATAGATATATAGCTAGTTAAATCTTTATAGCTGTCCTTTGTACGTCTGTTTAACCCTAGCACCACAACCAAAGACTCCGGTAATGGGAATGCCTTCGGTTCAGCTTCCAATCGGCATTCTTCAGCCAGGGATCTGCAGTGAGCCGTTGTGAGGAATAAGACATAATTAGAAAGTATAAATACATGGAAGGATACATAAGTATCCTTCCATGTATGTCCAAGCTGCTTGAGAAAGTAGTTTATCTGCAGGTAGTTTCCTATCTAGAGCGAAATAAGATTCTTCCGGTTCATCAGTCTGGTTTCCGTAGGGCGCGTGGCACTGCAACAGCGATGATAGATGTAGTGGATAATATCCTAACAGCGCAAGATAATGGTCAGGCTACTGTGCTTGTTCTACTGGATTTTTCACGGGCATTTGACTGTATTAACATTCCCTTGCTGTTATCCAAGCTCTGCTACTACGGTTTCGACAGGAATACTGTTGCATGGTTTGGTAGCTACTTAATGAATCGCACTCAACGAGTTGAACTCTGTAACAGCAATGATGGATCTTTTTCTGTGTCTGCCAGTAAGAGTATACTTAGAGGTGTACCACAGGGATCGATTCTGGGTCCACTCCTGTTTATTCTGTACAGTAGTGACATAACTAAGGAAATACACAATTGTAGATATCATATGTATGCTGAAGATATACAGGTCTACATCTCTTTTGATCCCCGAAACACTGCGAGTGAAATCCGTAAGCTAAATGACGACTTAAATAGGATAAAATCTTGGGCTGTCCAAAACTCTTTAGTGTTGAATCCGAGTAAATCAAAATTTATGATACTTGGTTCAAAAAATCAAGTCAAGGGTGTAGAAGCCAAGGATCCTTCGGTGAGTATAGATTCCCAACCTGTGGAGAGAGTTTTTGTTACTCGGAATCTGGGCATAATGATGGATGCAGGGCTTCGGTTTGAGGACCACGTGGCTGAACTTGTTAGGAGCTGTTTCTACAAACTCAAGCTACTTTACAGATTCCGGTCCTATCTTAGTGAACAGCTTAGAGTAAGACTGTGTGAAGCACTTGTGCTCTCGAAATTGAATTACTGTCTTCCTGTATTTGGTCCACGTCTTTTGGAGCGAACAAAGAAGTTACTACAACGGGTTCAAAATGCTTGTGCGAGATTCTGCTTCAAAGTACCACCCAGAACGCATATCACGCCGTTTCTTAATGAGGCTAGCATGTTAAAAATGAAAGCGCGATGTGATTTGCATCTTGCTAGCCTACTTTTTGATGTAGTACTCAATAAAGTACCTGAGTATTTGGCAGACAAATTGACCTGGGCTAGCACAATTGGTCACCGAAATACTCGTGGTGCTTCCTGGAAGATGGTCATGCCTCAACACAGAACTGCTGCTTTCCGGGGAAGCTTTCGGTACTTAGCGACTAAATGCTGGAATAATCTTCCGCCGCCAATTAGACAGTCAAGGACTAAGATTGCTTTTAAATCCAATCTTAGGAAATTACTTCTGTCAATTCAGCTCAACACGCCATAAGGTTGCTAAGTACCGATTTTCTTTACCATTACCAAAAAGTAACTACGCGGGCGGTCGCCCTAGCAGAGAGTCCGCTTAGAACAAAGTGCCATTTTCGTCACGCACACATAGACGTCACATATACAGGCAAAATGGGGCAGTTTGGGACAGTACTCAGTCGCGAGTATCGCAAAGAGGTCAGTGATCGCATGTTCCAAAGAGCATTTAATTGATCACTTCACGTCCGCGCCGCTACGTGTCACTGTGACACTTATATTAACAAATTAACAAAATTAATAACCAATATTATTACAGTTGCAGTGTATTTGGTTGTCTAAATACGACTAAAAACTGTGCATACACGTTCTTTCAATTTCCAAACGATATTGAAAGTTAAGTTAGGTATGTCAAACTGTTTTCTCTTATTGGTAGGTGAGTAGGACTAGGTACTTTTGGGACTAGCCGCTTTGATAACGACGATGAACCATACACATTCATCTTATAGTTAGCTGGTTGTGGTAAAACGCCAGTATTTGGGTTCTATGGTTTAGTTAAGTAGGTACCTAGATATATTCTTTGTTGGCGCTCGACCGCAGCCCGCCGCCGGCCGGTCACAATCACAACTCGTAGCGGGTCACGCATAGGTAATCTAATGAGACCGATAGTTGACGGAGACGGAGATCCTTGGGGGAGGCCTATTCCCAGCAGTGGGCGTCGTTCGGCTGACATGTTGATGACGCTGGTCCTTATTTAGATGTTATAGTATTCTCAAAACTTCTTGGCGGTTCAGCGAACACAGCCACAAGTCATGTTGACGAATTTTCAAGTAAAAGTTGTCGTTGCATTTTCTTTTATTTTAGCAGTGTTAAGAGATCCTACTTACATTTTAGAGACTTCAGTCATTAAACCCCAAATAACATATTACTTCCAGTAATTTTTTTTCATCTAAGCGCACGGCAGTGTGCCAGCCAAGTTCAGGAAAGGACGCCAATCATTAAATCCCAAATAACATTTCACTTGCAGTAAAGTTTTCTTTATCTAGGCGCACGGCAGTGTGCCTGCCAAGTTTGGGGAGAACGCCAGTCATTATACTTACCCCAAATGACATTTTACTTGCAGTAAAGTTTTTTTTGACGCACGGCAGTGTGCCAGCCAAGTTCAGGAGAAAACGAACCACGCACGATTATGCGTATACCTATTTATTTTAACGTCTTAATCGTAGGAGTGCCATAGGCTATTTTCGTTTCAAAAATAACTAGTTCATTTTAAAAATCAAATTATTTATTTTCAGACGAACCCTATGGTTAAGTTTAATTGATCGAGAAGATGTACGCAACAAATGGTCAACATATCTTCGAGTTTGTGAGGCCCATTTCGAAACGAATTCTATAATCAAGACATCGAACCGAACTGTCCTGAAAAAGGCACTAACCCCAAACTTTTGCTACCTGTCAAAAAAAAAAAAAGAATCGCAAACAACTGTGGAGACTAATGAATCTTGTACACAATATGAAAAAGTTAAATGTGACTCAAATTCACAAATAGCAACTCACGTTTCTGCAAATTCTCCCAGAAAAAGAAAGCTGAAAAACGATATTCTTGAGTGCAAGAAAAGACTATAAAGAACAGCTGCGCCAGAAACAAATATGAACCTGTTTTCATCTCGCTGTTCTCCCGCTGTAGGGTTTGCGAACCGATAGCGTAGCTTCTATGACGTTCACAAGTATTGTAAAAACCAATCTAAATTGAATAAACAAATTTGACTTTGACTATTAAACTACTTATATTTTTTTATTTACCTATACACGATAAAAACACAACATAGGTATTTAAATACACTTTCTTGTTTTCAAAATAGTTACCACTATTACTTGATACAGTTCTTGCGTTATAAAGGTTTTTCAATTTCTGAAGATGACAAGTTATAAATTCAACATTTAAGAAAATATTAATTATTTGAAGTTCTTGAACGAAAAAATTTATGGAACTTGTAACCCATTTAGATTTCAACTATTTTTCGCTGAACTTGGCACCTTTTTTACCTTTATGTTTTCGTCGAACTTACTTAGTGCCTTTTTCACGTTTATGTTTTTAGTGGGATAACTATCACACCATATTTATATCTTGTTCATAGAGTACATATAGGAAAGGAATACATTACAATACATGTTGTAACATAATAGGTACGGTATAGGTACAATAGGATCTTGTCTTCGTCGTGTGTGGCGTCGGGACTTTAAATGGATATTAGATGCTCTGTTTACCATCTAAGCAGCATCTAAGGCATGTAAACATGTTTAAGATGTATGTGTTACGTATCGGTGCAACATATGAATTGCTGACCGGAGTTTACCTTATTACTGGGCCACATGGAAATAACCCTGCACGAGGCGCCGACGCAGCACAACGTGACGCCGCCGCCGCCGCCGCCCCGCGCCGCCCGTCGCCGGCTCAAGATACACATATTCACGCCACTTTTGTTTCCCACATCGATCATTAGTCACGCCATTTTAATTGTAATTTTTATTGTAATAAAATTTTAAGAATAAACTTTGATTTTTTTTGGAACCTTCGGCTGCCGCTTTTATAATTGGCGCAGTCGGTAGGATCGCTGTAAAGTAGAGTCAGTGAATCGATCACGTCCTAACGGCGGTCCCGAATCTACGGAAGCTGCAGTCCGGAGGAGATACAGAAAATCGATCGGCAGAGAAATCAAAGATGTATATGTGAGTACCTAGATCTTACTAGAGTTGCTCTCCTTTTTATTCCTAGTGTTCTTATAATTTTCCAAGATTTTCCACCCACGGCAATCTCGGTCACGTAGTGTAAGTAATTCAAGTAGGTTAGCAATTTTAGATTCGAACAGAGATTTAAGTTTAGAATCAATCATGGGAGGACCAGGTGTCGGAATAGATGAAGCTAAGTCAGAGGCTAGTTTTTCTACTAGAATTAACGACTCTTACGTCGACCAAATTTATAGGGTGCTTAGAATTGTTCCCGATTTCGACGGAAATTCGGCAGTGCTAACGCGATTTATTAATTTGTGCGACACTATCGTGTCGCAGTACGTGAAAGTTGAGCCCGGTCACGATCTCGGCAACCTAGCCGTAATAAACGGAATTTTAAATAAAATAACAGGTCCCGCGGCCCGCACCATAAACTCCAATGGAGCCCCGGGAAATTGGTCAGGGATACGTCAGACGCTTATTAATAATTTTGCAGACCAGCGCGATGAGGCCTCGCTTTACAACGACTTGTCGCTTCTTACACAAGGTTCGTCCACACCTGGGGAATTTTATGAACAATGCCAAAATTTATTTAGTGTAATAATGACATACGTAAATTTACACGACGAAGTTTCAACTACAATTGAGGCAAAACGCACCTTGTATAAAAAGTTAACCCTTAGATCTTACCTGCGTGGTCTACGCGACCCCCTTGGTGCTCGAATAAGATGTATGCGACCTGAAACCATCGAGGACGCCCTTGAGTACGTCAACGATGAGATGAATACCTTGTACTTACAGCAGCGCAATGATCATCTTCCCGAGAAAAAGTTGCAGTCTACGTCTTCATTCAATAACCAACCAAAATTCTCTTACAGCTTACCACCCGCAATGCCTTATGCACAACCCCCTCGAACATTCGGTTTTAACCCCCCAAAGCCTTTTAATATGCCCGGTCCGTCAAGGCCATTTAATAATCCCGCTGGACCCTCTCGACCATTTAACACACAACCACCACAGAGGCCAATGCCGAGTTGGAGACCCCAACCGCCTCATTTTGGTGGCCCGTCGCGTACTCAACAAATGTTCGCTGCTCACCCGCCGAACTATAGACCTCAAAGTAATGTGTTTAGATTACCACCCCGAAATCCAGGTTTCACTTATAATAATTCAAACGCCGTACCTACACCCATGAGCGGCGTCAGTCATTACGTCAGTAAGCCGTTCACCCCGCGAGCACCCCATGATTGGACCAAACACGGGAATCCGCCCCCGTCTAATTATTTTAAAACGCGAGAGCTACATTTTAACGAGTTATACGACCAGACCGAACAGTACCAACCTTATCACGACTATTACGACTGTTACCAATACGAACCTGACTATTATGACCAATCCGAGTTTACTGATAACCCTTACTATTCTTGCTATCCCGAAACTCAACCCCCGGTAGACAAGACTGGCGACGTTAACGCTACAGATAATAATAACGAGGATTTTCAGATCATGACAAAGTCAGAAAAACCAAAATAGAAATTAACTTACATACGCAACGTCAACTACCCTATATTCAAATAGCAAATCCACCCCTTAAGTTACTTATCGACACAGGCGCTAATCAGTCCTTTATAAGCCCGTTAGCCGTAGAAAAGTATTATCCTCACATACCGTGCAATTACGATCCATTTGAAGTAACTAATATTCATGCCACAACGCGAAATGACTACTCTATAACATTACCTTGTTTTACAGAACTAAACGAAAGAGATGATATTACCTTATTCATTTATAAATTTCACGATTATTTTGACGGGCTAATTGGCTACGATTTATTAGAAAAATTGGAATCTAGTATTGATTTAAAAAATAAAGTGCTAACTACAAGGCAGTCTAAGATCCCGTTACTTATGTATGACTCTCGGAATTGTAATTTATATGAGGAGATAATACCCGCGAACTCATCTAAGATAATACGAGTACCAGTAAACTTCAAAGATGGCGATGCGTATATCCCGGAGCAAACTATTTCTAATTGCTTTATAAATTATTGTGTAACAACTGTTACTAATAATCGCTGTTTCGTAGAAGTCAGTAATCCCACTAGACACGACATAATTTTTTCTATGGATAGACCCGTTAGTGCGGAAGTATTTAATATCGATTGCACGCGCACCGATCAACCATCCGATCGCGTGTCTGAAGTTTTATCCCGCCTTCGTACAGACCATTTGAATCCTGAAGAACGTGCTAATTTAGAAAACTTGTGTGCTCGTTATGCAGATGTCTTTTACATAGAAGGTGAACCCTTGACCTTCACCAATAAAATTAAACACAGTATACGTACCACTGATGAGATTCCTGTTTATACTAAATCTTATCGCTACCCCTTCATTCATAGGCAGGAGGTACAGGATCAAATAACTAAAATGCTAGATCAAGGTATAATTCAACCTTCACAATCAGCCTGGAGCTCACCTATCTGGGTTGTTCCAAAGAAAGCTGATGCGTCAGGAAAAACCAAATGGCGCATAGTTATAGACTTTAGAAAAATTAATGAAAAAACTATCGATGATAAATACCCGATTCCGAATATATCAGATGTCCTCGACAAACTTGGCAACTGTCACTACTTTACCACCTTAGATCTTGCCAGTGGCTTTTACCAAGTCGAGATGAACCCCGACGATGTACAGAAGACAGCATTTAACGTGGAACATGGGCACTTTGAATTTTTAAGGATGCCCATGGGACTTAAAAATTCACCGTCTACATTTCAACGCGTTATGGACAATGTCCTAAGAGATCTGCAAAACGTAGTATGCTTGGTTTATCTTGATGATATTATAGTTTTTAGCGTTTCATTACAAGAGCACATGGTGAATTTAGAAAAGGTATTTAATAGACTCAGAGAATCGAACTTCAAAATTCAAATGGACAAAAGCGAATTTTTAAAATTAGAGACCGCTTACCTTGGTCACATAATCAGCAAAGACGGAATAAAACCAAACCCTGACAAGATCGCGGCTATCCAGAAATTTCCCTTACCAAAATCAGCAACAGAAATAAAACGATTTTTAGGACTACTAGGCTACTATAGGAAGTTTATCCCTGACTTCGCCAAGATAACGAAACCTATGACTCAATGCTTAAAGAAAGGTTCAAAGATAACACCTAACGACACTAACTACGTAAACTGTTTCGAGACATGTAAAAAACTATTGACTAATGACCCGATCTTACAGTATCCTGATTTTGACAAGGACTTTGTACTTACCACAGACGCTTCGAACTTTGCAATTGGTGCTGTGCTCTCCCAGGGTACCATAGGCAGTGATAAGCCAATTGCTTACGCGTCACGTACCTTAAACTCTAGTGAAATTAACTACAGTACAATAGAAAAAGAACTTTTGGCAATAGTATGGGCTACGAAATACTTTCGACCCTACTTATTCGGTAGAAAATTCAAGGTAGTTACAGATCACAAACCGTTACAATGGGTTATGAGTTTAAAAGAGCCAAATTCTAGACTAACACGTTGGAGACTAAAATTAAGCGAGTATAATTTCACTACAGTTTATAAGCAGGGCAAGCTTAACACCAACGCCGATGCTTTATCTCGCATTGAGATAAATAACGAAGACACCAGTTCCATTTTGGTCAATCCTTCTGAAAGACCACCATCATTGGGATCCAGTACAGCATCAGCCCACACTAGTGCTGAAAACCCTATACTTGAGATTCCCATCTCAGACGATCCCCTAAACAAATTTAACAGACAGATATGTTTTATTGTAGTAGGAGACATTAAAAAACGACCGACAGTAACTAAACCTTTCGAGACACATACTAGAACCACTATTCAATTAACTGAGTCTAACCTTGAGGAAGATGTTGTCAATGCTGTAAAAGAATATGTGAACCCGAAAGTCCAGACTGGCTTGATAATCCATCCCCCATTAGCTATGTACAAAATAATCCCTATAATTCAAAGTAAATTTAAAAATTCCGCTATGAAACTAATCTTAACCAAAGTAGAGTTAGAAAATATAAAAGAATACTTACGTCAACAAGAAATCATACAAAAATATCACGAAGGTAAAACAAACCATCGTGGTATTAATGAATGTTTGTTGGCCTTATCATCCAAATTTTATTGGCCAAAGATGAAAGAGCATATAACAAAGTATATAAATGAATGTAATATTTGCGGTAGAGCTAAATACGATCGTCATCCCATTAAGCAGAGATTTTGTATAGTGCCCCCTCCTAGTAAACCATTTGAAACACTTCATCTCGACCTTTTCACAGTTCAAAGTGAAAAGTACCTGTCTCTAGTTGATGCTTTCTCCAAATACGCTCAAGCGTATTATCTAAGAGATGGCACAGCGTTAAGCGTAGTTCAATCATTACTTCAATTTTGTACTCACCATGGTGTTCCCATAACAATAGTTACAGATCAAGGCCCTGAATTCTCAAACCAGCTGTTTTCCGAGTTCACGAGGCTGCATAAAATTCAGCATCATAAAATTCTTGCTCATACTCCCAATGACAATGGTATAGTAGAAAGGTTTCATTCAACCATCCTGGAGCACCTAAGAATCCTTAAACTTGAAAAGAAGAATGAACCAATTATTAATTTAATGCCTTACGCAATACTCGCATACAACAGCTCCATTCACAGCTTCACCAAGTGTAGACCCATAGATTTGATAACAGGACATTTTGACCCACGCGACCCGTTAGACGTTGACTTAACTGAACACCTCCTACAACAATACACATTAGAACATAAAAAACGAATGACAAACGTGTACGACTTAATAAACGAAACAGCCTTACATAACAGGACGGAACTAACTGAAAATAGGAACAAAGACCGTGAACCTGAAAAAGAATATCTCCCTAACCAACAAGTTTTTATTAGAAATCCCCTAGCTAACCGACAGAAACTAGCACCCCGTTATACTCAGGACACTGTACTTGCTGACCTCCCAATCCACATATTTACTAAAAAGAAACGTGGCCCCGTCGCTAAGTCACGCCTGAAAAGAAGCCCTAACGACCCGACATTGTTACAGGACACTTCTATTACCGATCCTGCTTCAACTGACCAGAGGACAAGAAATAACGATTGACTCCTTAGACGATGGACCAGGAATCCTCCCTTTCAGACTAGGACCCACGAAGATTGTAGCTCATTATCACTCCTTTCTAAACCATATCGACCTTAATAATATCTCTTCACAAATTAATTTAGTTAAACTACAATTAAATGAACTAAAGCCGCAACTAAGTAATAAAACACTATCTTTGTACGATCCACATGTCGAGCATTTACGTTCTAAATTAGATAAAATTTCTGAGCAGTTATTAAGTTTTAAGCCAAATCGTAATAAGAGAGGTCTCATCGACGGTCTCGGATCCGTAATTAAATCAATTTCCGGTAATCTCGATTATACGGATGCTATTAAGTACACTAATGCAATTAAAGTTCTGCAAAATAACGAACAGAAATTAGAATCTGAAATAAATAACCATATAACGCTTAATAAAAATTGGATTTTCCATAGTTCAAAGGCAATAAATATTTTAGTGCAAAACCAAGAAAAAATCAACCAGGTTCTTAAAGTTATAATGGACAGTGATAGTAGCAAAGATAACGATCTTATTAAATATGCCCATCTGGCGCAGCATCTTATTATCTTAGGAGATAATGTTGAAGACTTATCTCAGGAGTTATATAAGTTAGAAAATACGTTAGCTTTTATTCGTACATCAGGTACGCCACATTCTATATTAAGTATTAGCGAGGTAAGGAATATATTAAGTAAACTAATGACTTTATATCCTAAAGATGAGGTCATTGACGTAGAATATAGAGATTTCTATGACATAGTTAAGTTAGGCTATTTTTACGTAGATAATCAGATAACTATAGTTATTAAAGTGCCGATTGCCTACCCATCCAATTTTTCCCTTTATAAATTAGCCATTATCCCAAATAAGAATAATAAAGTCCTAATACCATCCTTACCCTACATAGCAACTTCTGGGACAGATTATATGTACATGGAGGCTGAATGCCCGAAGGTAAATTCATGGTTTCTCTGCGAAGCGCAATCCCAGTATAGAATCCAGAATGATCCCGACTGTATCCAGCATCTTATCAGCAAACAGCAACTACACGAATCCTGTAAGCCAACCTCAATATTACTAAAGAAAGAAGCGCTCGAACAACTAGACGATCGACACTACACACTATGCTTTCCCAAGCCAACCAAAGTCAAGATTACCTGCAGTCAAGAACTATACAAAACTCTCCAGGGAAGTTACTTAGCTGTCATTCCGTTTAACTGTTATCTTAAAACGCCGGAATTTACTGTAGCTAACACTAACGAGCGAATCGAAGGACATCCCGTGAAGATCATGGAAATGCCTCAGTATGATGAGTCGAGGCACCAAGAAAATCCACACTTCATCTTAAACACCGTCGACTTGAAAAATCTCCACACCATCAATACGAAGATCTCCGCGCAGGCTCCGATTCATCTGGAACAAGTAACCGACCTATCGCTATATCATACTACGATCCCAATCTACGTCATACTACTACTGAGCGTCGTAGCACTGATCGCTGTCGTAGCAGTCCGACGACTACGAACCCGTAGTGCTAGATCCAGCAACAGCCCCGAAGGAAGTAAGAACAAGGTTCCCGATGCGATTTATGCATTACCGAATCCGAAGATCATGGACCAGCGAGAAATAAGAGTAGATCCCAGTCAAATCTCAGCGACCATCTCAACCAAAGGTTTTCAATAGTCACTGAAGTACGGGGGGAGGTGTTACGTATCGGTGCAACATATGAATTGCTGACCGGAGTTTACCTTATTACTGGGCCACATGGAAATAACCCTGCACGAGGCGCCGACGCAGCACAACGTGACGCCGCCGCCGCCGCCGCCCCGCGCCGCCCGTCGCCGGCTCAAGATACACATATTCACGCCACTTTTGTTTCCCACATCGATCATTAGTCACGCCATTTTAATTGTAATTTTTATTGTAATAAAATTTTAAGAATAAACTTTGATTTTTTTTGGAACCTTCGGCTGCCGCTTTTATAATTTATGTATAAACGAATTTATTTATGTATGATTGTTAACTTATTCTACCTACTCCTTTTTAAATTCAGAATCAATACAGAAGCAACCCTAGTGAGTCAGACAAGGATAGGTATAGATTTTCAAAAATGGTGGGAGCGGTCCTTCTGTAAACTCTTTATTTTGTGCCATTACGTTATTATTATTTCTGAAATGTTCATAATTATTATTTGTTTTTTTTTTTCTTTTTATTAAATCAATTAATTTTTTTTCTCTATCTGACATTAATAATGTATTTTACTGGAAATATTAATTTAAATTATTTTAATTATACTTATTTCTTTAAATTATTCTAATTATAATCTGCTATCAAGTATTTATTATAATTCTGTATTATTCATTTTATTAACATTAAGTATCATATTTTTGATGAAGATGATTGTTATTGCTTCGTTTTATTTAATTAAGTACAATTAATCAATTATAATATCAAATTGATTATAGTTTCGACGCGCATGTCACTCAAAACATAAAGTAGGTAGCCGCCGGCTGAAAAACAGCGTCATGGCAATGTCGTGTTGTCGTGACATTATGCTGAGCCGGGGACTTTTTCACCACTGCAGTGCTACTCACAAGCTCTCATACAAATTTATGTTCTATGTTGATTGTTTTTTTTTTCTTCCTCTCTTGTTTAATTACTTATGCATTGCTGTGTGTGAAATAAAATATTTCTATTCTATTCTATTCTAAATGTAGTCCATGAGAGGCCCGTGGCGCAGTGGTTAGCGCGCTCGGCCTGCGATCGTTGTGGTTAAGCAACTTTAGCAATGGTCGGTCGCGGGATGGGTGACCAAAACTTTTCATCTCGAGCTCCTCCGTGCTTCGGAAGGCACTTAAGGCGTTGGTCCCGGCTGCGTTGGTAGTCGTTAATAACAAATCCGGCTGGGACCGCGTAATGGGTCATGGCCCATTCTCCTTATCAATGCATAAGGAAGGCCAGTGCCCCAGCAATGGTTTTCAATTTTGTTATATGCAAAATAAAACATCCCCCTGATTCACAAACTGTTCGGAAAGGCTATCATTGGATTAGAAATCTGAGTTTTGTTTTGTCCTTGTCTATTCTGTAGTGAGTGACAGTGACAATGCATACAGTCCGCTGCCGGGAATGTTTTCGACGGTATGTAAGGGGGCAGGTTTACAAATTAAATAAGTAATCAGTTTTTGGTAAAAATTTCAATTTAATGACAAGCTTTTTGCTGACTGTACTTAAATATTGTATTGTCTTCTAAACCAAACCTGTATACAAAGTTTCAGCTCCATCGGACACTGGGAAGTGGGTCAAATTAAGCTTGCAAGATTTGTCCCCACTAACTAACTAACATGGCAAGTTAATAAAAAGCATGTAAAATTGGAGATTTGCCAAGTACCTATTTGTTAAAATAATAATTCTAGGTACTGACCAAAATGTTACGGAGAGCTGTGGGATTTAGGGAAAACTTTTCGGGATAATTAGTGAAAAAAACACCACTTAGCATAAGTAGTTGGTGATAACTAATTTAATGACAAGAAAACGTATCGGTATATTACTAGTGAATTGACCACAAAATATGTAGTCTGCATGTTTCATTAAATTACTTTATTGAACTCTTATGGTGGATTTAATTTCAATTCAATATACAGATTCTTCAGGTAACGAGAATGCCGTTGGTTGGATAGCTTTTCAATCGACATTCCTTAGCCAAGGATTCACATGGAACCGCTTTTCAGGAAGGGAACAAGAACAATTACCGATTAGACAGGGGTTTAGGGCCACTCCCAAAGGCTTAACCTTTGATCATTATATTGATTAACGAGGAATCCTACTGATATTATAAACTAGCTTTCCGCCCGTGGCTTCGCCCGCGTGGTCTACACGACGTTATCCCGCGGGAATGTGATATTTTTCGGGATAAAAAGTAGCCTATGTTCCTCTCCAGGCTACAAAGTATCTGTGTCCCAAATTTCAGCCAAATCCGTTGAGCCGTTTTGGCGTGATTGAGTAACAAACATCCAAACATCCAAACATCTAAACATCCAAACTTTCACATTTATAATATTAGTAGGATAAAGTAGGATGTGATAAATGTGTGATGTGGTAGATGTGATGAAAGTAGATGTTTGGATGTTTGTTACTCAATCACGCCAAAACTACTGAACGGATTTGGCTGAAATTTGGGACACAGATACTTTGTAGCCTGGAGAGGAACATAAGCTACTTTTTATCCCGAAAAAATATCACATTCCCGCGGGATAACCTCGTGAAGTACAGGCGGGCGAAGCCGCGGGCGGAAAGCTAGTTAGATATAAGTATAATTTAGGAGAGGAGAGTTTCAGGAGCTCGTGACGCAGTGGTTAGAGCGCTGAGCCTGCGATTGTTGAAGTTAAGCAACTTTCACAATAGTCGGTCACGGGATGATGGGTAGCCAAAAATTTAATATCATCAGATATAGATGAGACATGCCCTACCACCAACCAAACTGAATACAATGTGTACCGCCCTGGGAATCGAACCCAGGATCTCTGGGGTGGTGTGCACTAGACCACAGAGGCGGTTAAATATTTATTAAAATGCGGAACTAGAACATAGTACGACTTCTAAGAAACTAAAGGAAAGAAAAAGGTTTAGTTCGTTTAAAACACAAATAGCGATATTAATATGTCTAGAATACTAATTTCCTACTATCCTACTAATATTATAAATTTAGATGTTTGGATGGCACGCCAAAACGGCCAAACAGTAACACAGACTTTGGAGCCTGGAGAGGAACATAGGCTACTTGATACCCCGAAAAAATGTAGCAGTCCTGCGGGATAACGTCGTGTAGTCCACGCGGGCGAAGCCGCGGGCGGAAAGCTAGTGACTGAAATAAATATTTAATGTACTCTTGAGCTTCCATGTGAATGAAACGTTTTTTATTCCATGTGTGAAGTCTGTAGAGCTATCTAAACACGTCCACCAAGTTTATAGCGACAGTAAAAGCGAACGTGGGTTATTTTTTAAATTCCACATACTCGTGGTACTTATACATTTCTATTTCTATACTACCTAATATTACTAAGCGGAAAGATTTAAGTTTATTTGTTTGTCTATACTTATATTATAAAGAGGAAAGATTTGTATTTTTGTATGTAACGAATAAACTCTAAAAGTACTGGACCGATTTCGAAAATTCTATCACCGTTAGAAAGCTACAGTCTTCCCGAGTGACATAGGCATATATATTTTATCCCGATATTCCCACGGGAACGGGTACCACGCGGGTAAAACCGCGAGGATCCGCTAGTACTGAATAAACTCAAAAATTACTGCACCGATTTTAAAAATTCTTCAACCATGTAGTTGAAAGCTGAGCTACATTATTCCTGAATGACATAGGTTATATTTTATGTGTTGCTACACACGGGTAAAACTGCGCGAAGACACTAGTTTGCTATATACGGTGAGTTTCTAGCTTACAAATTAACACAGGTCTTTGTAATCTACAAAAAAAACGTTTAACAAAATCTCTTCCATTGAAAAAATAAAAATAGGCAGAGCAATTATATAAAATTCGACACGCAAAGAGAAACGTCTTAGCGACGTCGTAACAAAAAGCTCATAAAACTAAATACTTAATTAAAGTTTCTTAGCGTTACTCTACGATTAAATTATTTTTATTTATTTATTAAAATTCGAACATTATTAACACATTATAATATTACATGAAAACAGTGTCACAAAAACCTGTTTAGGTTTGACCTTACACTGTTTGGCTTCGTCGTCTTGTGCAATCATACATTATTATAAGTAAGTAATTTAATTTAAATAACAATCATTTTTGTAGGGTATGCATTAAACATTTTCTTATTTTATTATAACACAAAGCAACTTCTACCTGCCTAGTTCAACCAACGCACGAGCGGTGCAGCGGCGCGTACTCACGGGTGGATTTCTAAGCATTCTATCATCATACGTGATTGTTTTTTTTTTTTTTTTTTTTATTAACATTATTTTATATTATCCGTTCAAATTATATAATTATAACAATCAATATTACTAATTAAACTATTTCGGTACTTATTAATATTTTATTATATTTAATGTCTTTTTTTAGATTTATCAATTTATTAAACATTTGAGAAATTGACATTAATGAATGTATAAATTACGCATTCAAATTATATAATTATACTTATTATTCAATGTTAATAATTAAACTAATTAGGTAGGTACTTATATTTTTTAATTTTTTATTAAGTATATATGATTAGATATTTATTTCTTAGATTTATTATTTTCAGTAAAATTTTGTAGTAGTACATCGGATATTAGTCAGTAACTATTTATTTTGCAGTAATGTAGATAAGAAATATTTTATAAGTTTAACTTTTATGTTGCTTTTATTATTTTATTTTATTTGTTAAATCTACGATAGAGTGGTAAAACACCTTCCAAGTCTCATTTTATAGCCAACACGCTACACAGCCAAAAGTAATGTTAAACACTTCATCACATTTTATCGCTTTTGTAAAATAATCGGCATACCACATTGGATTAAATCTCTGTAGGTGACGTGAAAATGACCCTCAATTCGATATTAAACCTTGTTCTTGAGTGTGCAAAGTTTACTTTGGTGTATCGAACAAGGGTTGGGCCGTTCGCGATGCGATCCTAACTTACACTTCATAAAGTGGACTGAAATATTTGCGGTCAAATACACATTTTGTAGGACTTTTTTGTCGTAAATGTCGCCGATATTTAAGTTTACGTAGATTATTTAAAAGATTATATAGTTTTGGTAACTAATGATAAAAAAAGATGTTATTGAATCAGAGTATTCTAAGGATTCATTGCAAATAAATTAATGTGCGGCATCTATATGACTAATATTTAAAATATACTTGTACTTATATTATAAAGAGGAAAGATTTGATTGTTTATTTGTTTGAATCGAATAGGCTCCGAAACTACTGGACCGATTTAGAAAATTCTTTCACCATTAGAAAGCTATATTCTTCCCGAGTGACATAGGCTATATTTCATCCCAATATTCCCACGGGAACGGGTACCACGCGGGTGAAACCGCGAGGATCCGCTAGTAACAAATAAATAGATGGAAATCTTTAATGAACTTGTTCCGTGATAGAGTTAGTAATTATTTAAAGATACTTGTCCCGTGATAAAGTTAGTAATTATTTAAAGATACCCGTACGCTCGGAGATGTGTCAAGTTGTTGATGCAACTTGACACATCTACGAGCGTACAGGGTATCTTTAAATAATTACTAGTCAGACTCGAACCATGTGGTGGCGGAAATCGAAATTTAAACTTTATTAATTACATTGTAACGTAATTTTTCGAGTGGTTGGCTGAGGCACACGTGTGTACCTAATCCGAGTAATATGTCGATATAATGTTTAGGACGTCTGTGTTCCTAATCCGATCGTACAGGTTATGGAGAATGTTTTATATTTAGCAACAGTAGCTGAGATGAAGTTTCAGATACTTAATTGTATTCAAAATCTTTCTCAAACTCATACTTCATATTTTTATCTATGGTTGACATAGAAAGTTGCCGTTGAGGAAAGAATTGCCGTCAATCAAAATTGTTCCAAATTCAATGACACGTAATTATGAGTTCTAACAAGAAACCTTTTCACGGGCGAAGACAATGAAAACAAATGTACAGAAATACAAAAACATGAAACGATTACGGAGCTTAAGTAACTGAGAGCTATTATTAGTAGAACCATCAAAGATATTACAGAGTAATCCTATGAAAATACCCTCGGAACAATACCGGGGACTACCCCCTTCATTCAAAATCGTTCGATTACGGATTCGGATTCGAATCCTTTGCTTTGTCTCTGTCTTTTCTAAAATAAGTGACAGTGACAATGTATGAATTTCGTACTCGGAAACGTTTCCGAATGTTTGTGAATAGGCCAACTGGTTTCCCTTGTATTATAGGGGCTATTTCCTGGAGCGAGACATTAATACTAAAGGACAGAGGGATTATTGATATAAAAAGTTTTCTACGCAAACTGAAAGGACTGTTTGTGTTGAAAGGGTTTCATGTGTTTTGACCGAAAATTGGGATAAATAGCTTTAAGGGAAAGGTGCAGAGCTTTGTGCTGTTCCCAGCATAGAGTATTTTCGTCCGGCACTCCAAATATATTTCAGGGACGTACGAAATGGACTCTATTTTTAACCAACTTCTAAATCAAAAAGGAGGAGGTTCTCTATTCGTCTGTATGTATGTTTTTTCTTTTTTTTTGTGTATGTCCACCGATTACTCGAAGACGGCTGAACCGATTGAAATGGTTCAAACTTCATTACATCAGGTTGGTTTCCAAGTTGGTTCCATTTTTTGAAATTTTGAAATCGGTTCAGTAGTTTTCAGGAAATCTAGAAAATACTGTCGTTTTCGTTACCACTTTATGTGAATTTAATAAGTATCTTTAGGCATAACTCTTTTGTTTATAAACCGATTTAGATGATTCTTGTTTTGTTAAAAAGGGGATACCTCAAGGTATTTTAACCGACTTCGAAAAAGGAGGTTTTCAGTTCGATCACATACCTATTTACCAGAAAACACGTAAATTGCCTGCACGATGCACTAAAAAGAGTGAAATAAAAATTATTTTTATAAAAAAATAAAACCGCCTTCTAAAAAACCACATCAAAAAAGTAAGAAATAATTCCTCACCAAATAAATAACGTAAGTACTTTGAAGTCGGGCGGGTTTTAACAAAAACAACAAAAATTGTATATGTTTCACGCCCGACTTCAAAGTACTTACGTTATTTATTTGGTGAGGAATTATTTCTTACTTTTTTGATGTGGTTTTTTTGAAGGCGGTTTAATTTTAAGTTTTTAAGGTTTTGTTCAAGTAATAAAAATAGAGGTGAGGTTTTACTATCGGGATTCAAACATATACTGGATAATTTCTTGGACCCCGCCCCTGCAACGGTTTATCTGTCATTACAGGGGTATCTGTTCAGTTTTACTGGGTATCTATAACTTTAGGCATCTTCTCGCTCTCGGTGATATTGTGTCTGTGCACAAAATTCGACTGGAGAAATTGCATAGGTAATATTAACATTTAATAAAATTAATTAAGCATTGTGTGTAAAGCCCGTGGCTCAGTGGTTAGCGCGCTCGGCCTGCGATCGTTAAGGTTAAGCAACTTTCGCAATGGTCGGTCATGGGATGGGTGACCAAAAACTTCCATCTCGAGCTTTCTGCTCCGTGCTTCGGACGGAAGGCACTTAAGCCTTAAGTTAGTCTCGGCTGTATTTGCAGTCGTTAATATCCACCAATCCGCACTGGGCCCGCGTGGTGGGTCATGGCCCATTCTCCTTATCCATCCATAAGGAAGGCCAGTGCCACAGTAATGAGGACATTACATGACTGATGATAATGAATGTTGCCTACTGTATTTGAGATAAAGTTGTTTTTTTTTAATCCAAGTCAATATTGTCAATATCACGCCACTTTCGTTACTTACAAAATCAAAATAATATGGAATTGCGTAAAGTCAATCGTATTCATTTGACAGTTCATATTGGATCATTATAAATGTTATTCCATACAAATTGCAGCCGATAGAACACGATATAAACTGTTATTTGATGACCGATTTGGCGCAGGGGTAGGATACCTGCCTTCTGCGCCAGAGGTCTCGGGTTCGATCCCCGAACAAGACAAATATTTGTGTGCATGAACATGTCTATTTATCTTGGTTTGGGTGTTTTCTATGTATATTAAGTATGTATTTACAAAAAAGTATATAAGTATATATTTATCCGTTATCTAGTTTCCATAACACAGTTTCTTAATGATAACTACTTATGAGCTAGATAATTGGTGTGATTGAGAAAAGTTATTTATTTCTTTTTTATTTAACTTACGCAATTGCACCCAAGATTCAATCGGAACTCGAGAAACAAGCCTACATCCTTCAAAAAGCATAACCATGTTTCTAAAATCACATATTCGAATCAATTCCTCAATTGGCAAGTTGTTTTTGAGTTTCGCACATAAAATCCACTCAGAAATTAGGAACACAGAAATGGCGTCTTGTTCTGAATAAATGCATACTTGAGCGTCGTGTCGCGTCATTTGTCTTTGACACTGGCGTATAAACAGCCTGGATTATACAGCACATACGAAACAAGCTAAAA
Source organism: Crambus lathoniellus (assembly GCA_949710035.1). NCBI lineage: Eukaryota > Metazoa > Arthropoda > Insecta > Lepidoptera > Crambidae > Crambus > Crambus lathoniellus. Next base: position 27,555,492 of record OX453303.1, read on the forward strand.
TAAGAGTAAATTTCATTTCAATTTTAAAAAGTGTTAGTAAATATACAAGCATAAAGTCAGGCATTACTCTCATAGGGGTAAGCAAAGATTACTTCTTTCAATCTGCTAACATTCTTAGATATCCTCGTATATACGAATAATTTATTTCAGAGAAACCTTATTCAAATACTTAGTTGCTACAGCTTGAAGTTTCTCATAAAAAACACTTTACGTTACGTTTTTCAAAAAATTTAAAAGTCCTTGATTAGAAAAAAGGTTTTTTCTATAAGCGAAGATCACGCTTTAAAAACTGAGTATTTGGTGAAGGAGGCGATCCGAAAATAGGCAGTTTTTATTTACTTACGTAAGAAGAGGAGAACGCACGAATGCGATCAAAAATTCTCAAGGGCTGATAAATGTGTAACCAGTACCTCCTTGGAATAAATTAAGTAGGGCAGCGGGAGACCCCTTTGTGGCCACTTTAAGGATACTACTGGGTAAGCATGCTACACCCTAGACTGCATCCTGTCTGTTTAGGAAGATGGCGGTCAAATGCTTAACCAGTTTTTATAAAACAAAAAAGCACATTTAAGTACTAAGTACTAAGTAAAGACACAAACTATCTTAAATTATAGAGAATTTATCAACCTCTAAAGGTACATTTTTCAAATTTAAACAAATAATACAAATACAAATAATTTATTTAAATGCAAAATGTTCCATAACATAAATTATCAAAAACATGATTGTCTAACGAAAACACAGGAACCTTATATTCAGTTCCACAGCGGTCTCTGCACAAGACTCTAGGCCTGAATCGCAGGGACCATTTAACGATTGTATCAAAAGTTCATCAATATGCAAAAGTCATGAATGAGCATTAAACTGAATCATCTGAAAATCCCTTAAACGTATTCTGTCTGCTGCCTTAAATATTTCCGCTTTTACATAGGTATTTCTCCCTAAATCTAGGGAAAAGTCTCCGCAATTGTCAACACTGCGTAGTTGGTACGGTCGGGAGCCTACACACGTTCCGATTTGGTTGGAAGTGAAGTTCGTGCGAACCAAATCCGGCCAGAGCATCAGTATGGTTGTGAGCGGTAATTCAGGTGAAGTGAAGCAAACTGATTCATATTTCTTGATCCTGGTCGTTCAGAAATATTCCTAAGTGAATCTCCCTTGGTGTGAGGGAGAGCCAGTGAAAATCATTACTCCTGTAGATCCTACACTCCCAAAAATAACAAAAACAATTAGGAACATATTTTATTTCCAAACAAGCAAATAATTTTATTATAAGGAACACAGCAGCTTTACCCTGTGATGTATTCAGCGGCAGTTATTATTCAGCAAGGTCACGCTAGGAAACGGACCATGTGAATTGATAATGTCCCGCGCTTTACATTCACTTAGGCAATGAATAACCTTTCTACATAAAATTAGAAAATCTTTAACTTGCACGAAGATAATTAACTTTGCTGATACTGATTACTATGATTACGTTTTCATTATTTTTTAAAGGTAATGTCTTTGAATGTAACTACAAAATAGATAATTTAATTAGAACTGACATAATTATGTCTTTGCCTATCCCAAAAACCTCAAACAAATCCAAAGCCTTTTCTTCTAAAGAGCAAATAAATGTAAGAAACAAAACAGCCCTACCCCGTGATGTATTCAGCGGCAGTTATTATTCATCAAGGTCACGCTGGGAAACGGACCATTTGAATTGATAATGTCCCGCGCTTTACATTCACTTAGGCAATGAATAACCTTTCTACAAAATATTAGAAAATCTTTAACTTGCAAGAAGATAGTCTTAAAAAATTTGCTTTGCTGATACTGATTACTATGTTTACGTTTTTTTTAAGAAAAAGCCGTGCCTTTAAACTTAACTACAAAATTGGTAATTTAATTAGAACTGACATAATTATGTCTTTGTCTCTCCCAAAAACCTCAAAAATAATCAATAGCATTTTTTCTAAACGAGCGAATAATCGTGATGAACCCAGCAACCCTAGTTGGTGATATATTCAGCGGCAGTTATTATTCAGCAAGGTAACGCTGAGAAACGGACCACGTGAAATAATAATGTCCCCCGCGCACCATCCACCCAACTTAACATTTAGAACCTTATTACACGGCAAGACGAACCAAAATTGAAAAGCAATCAATGATACAAACATTGTGATAGTAAATACGTTAGATAGTTCTTAAAAATTACGCTCTTTCTGGGCCATGATCACGACTTCCAGTTAGGCTAAGCAGAATAAGATAATAATAACATCCTAAAAAAGCATTTTGTATGGTTTTTTTTAAATAAGTATCTTACTTCATATTTTATTTTTTATTTTTTAACAATTAAAATAAATAAGTCACTTTAACATATACAAAAAGAATCAAATGCATTACTATTATAGTTCTTATTCTATTAATGACAACATAAAGGCCGGCGCTCAGGTGGATGCGCGTAATAACTATGCCCGGCTGTTAAAGTGATAAAGATGTGGGTACTCACTATCATCGGTGAATTAATGTTGTGGTATTTTTTGACAAACGTACCTGAAATAAAAAAAAATAAATATTAAACCTTCTTAATGACAGGAAAGACAATGAGCATATTGATGTAAATTTCTCCATCCATACTTTTAATATTACAAATGCGAAAGTAACATAACTTAAATGTCTGTTAACTTTTCACGTAAACTACTAATCCGATTTTGTTGAAAATTGGCAAAGAAACAGATTAGATCTTACTAAAGGACATAGGCTGCTATTTATCCCGTAAATTTTATTTGATCCCCAAGGAGCGCGAATTCAACGCAGACGGATTATCAATATTAATATAATATCAATTATCGAGCGATATCAATACGTTACTGATTAGAACATGAGGATAGAATGATACATGCTATTCCTTTCGAAGAAGTCCTAATTTTTTTTGTCCGAATTTCATTTTCCATAACAACTTTGCTATAAACATCAGCGCCTCTAGCGGTGAGTAGCGCGCTTATATAGTTTTCATACAAATTGACATAAATACGGAATCGAAATAGTTTGCGTTTGCTTGACATAAAAACTTACACTAGGGGTACAGTAACCATAATGTTTGAATCTCCTAACTAATCTTGCAAGCTTTTTATTAACTTGCCATGTTAGTTAGTTAGTGGAGGACAAATCTTGCAAGCTTAATTTGACCCACTTCACAGTGTCCGATGGAGCTGAAATTTTGTATACAGGTTTATGACAATACAATATTTAATAAGTACAGTCAGCAAAAAGCTTGTCATGAAAATGTTTTTTTTACTAAAAACTTATTATGTTACAAAGTCACAGGCCCTAATTGTTTAATTTCATTTAAAATAAAATTGTGTCTTCTAAAAGTTTGTTAGAAATTGGGTTTCAGTGGCAGAAATTTGGAACTAAATAGTACCTATTTATATTTAGGTTAGACTGTACGATTAGGTTTAGGTTAAGTTAGATTAGTGAAAATAAGAAACGGTCAGAAGTTAAATTATGTTAAAAATATAATCTGACCTCTAGCATACCTAGTTCTAATTAGGTCTTATAACTACATGTTGTCTAGAACTGACATAATTATGTCTTTGTCTATCCCAAATTCTATGTTATAGTCTTTTGAATATTATGGATTTTAATAGGCATTTTGTATATAGGAATTTCAATTTAAGGCTATAGATATTAAATGAGACATTGCGTTTGTGAAATTTATCATTCGGGCAAATGACGATACTTAATGGAAAGAAATTTTATGAGAAATTAGATTATAGAAAAAAAATATTATGAGAAATATACAGAACCTAAATAAATCAAAATATAAATTTTTTCATGAAAATAAATCTTGAAAAGGGATAGGAAATAGGTAATGGATAAAAGTTAGGCATCTGCTATAAGATTCTACTATGTCGTTCCTAGTACATAGACCATACGACCTAGTTTCGAGCAATCACGCCTAATCGAATATACAACATAAAACGGACCGAAATGTCGATTTGCTCACGATTGCTATCTCTATCTAATCAACGGTGCGAAACGAGAGGAACGACTTTAGTTGATGTTAAGCTTTATGAGATAGTTACGATCAGATCCCAAAGGTCATTACGTCTGGCTATTGAAACTCAACGCAATATTACTCAATTGGATAGGTACTTAATGTTTGGCTATGTCTGTTTTTTAATAAACTTTATTTATTTACTAACTGCCTTAATCATAAAAAATTTTAGGCAATGTTTATTTTATTTTATTTTATTTTAACTTATTTCTACATGGTTTTGTCTCTTTTGCTCAAATTATATTTAACTTTTTTGTCTTTGTTCTAGAAATGTCATTTCTAATTTGAGCAAAAGAGACAAAACAATGATAACATTAACGTTAACGTACCATAGTTTAAATATTTTTATGAATAAGGCAGGAACTAGTAAGCGCACGAGTGCCTAAATCTAACTAAAAAGTAAAAAAACAAGCTCTCATTGCTGTCGGGGTACCACGCTGTGGAATGCTTTTTAAAAGGTCCCCAGACCTTTTTGCAATAAGAGCTTGTTTTTTTTTACTTTTTAGTCAGTAAGTACGACTTTAGCAGCGGTGTTTTGTATTTAACTATTTAATTTTTTAATTGTAAATTTTTATTTTATTGCTTTTAGTGATTATGTATACAAACTATATATAATATTAAAATGTGCTCGTAGAGACCTTTTATTTGATACACATATTGCTATTATTGAAGAAAAATAATTAAGTAAGTAAGTACTTACATAAAAAAATTTATAGCGCCACACGTCCGCCATATTAAATATAAAAAAATATATAGCCAGTGTTACTCGGGATTTCATGACGTTTCTAATGATACCTTATAAGTAAGTTTATTAAAAGCCGTTAAGGCATTCAAAAGATATGGTGGAATAAAGAAACTCACATACATATGTACGTACACACACATGCATTAACCCTAAACACATTACACTCCTTGAGCAGTCGTGTAAATATCAAATCTTTTTCTTTATAATATTAGTATAGTCAATCATTGAACCATAAGCAACAGCAATCCTTGGCTTTGAAAAATCTGCTCTTTTTCATACGACACAGTTCGAAAATAAAATCCAATTCACACGTAGCGACCGCCCGATACATTAACCGTCAGAAACATATAAATTTATTTGTTCAAATTTTATTTTCGCTTCTGCGACTGTCTGTCATAGATTTATCGCTAGACGTAACCACGTTCTGAGACCTTCAGTTCGTCTGGTGACGATTTGTAATGTACTATCGACGATATGTGACTTTTTACAATCATCATTATAAGCCATTTAATGTCCTCACTTCTGGGGCACAGGGTGATTGTCTAACTCAACATCAATCGCAATCGCATTCAGTTTGAAAGATATTGTACGGCCATTGCTGCATTAATATAAATAATTTTGACAACTTTCTTCAACAACAAGTGATGGATGTCAAACTGAAAGCGATTGATGTTGAGTTAGACAATTAGGTACACCCCAGGTCTTCCTTATGGATGGATAAGGAAAATGGGCCAGGAACCACTACGCGGACCCTACTAAATTGAGAAAGAAAGAAAGAAAGAAAACTCATTTATTTGGGACATCATAGAGTGATACATAAAAATAAAACAAAAAAAGCATAGTATGTCACAAAATGGTAGCGACTCAGCATAATGCTTGGCTTGTGACCTTGTGAGCATGTGACTTGGCTTGTGAAATTGATGGGTGTTAATGACTGCAAACGCAGCCGGTACCAACGGCTCAACGTGCTTTCCGAAGCAAGCAGAAGATAATCAATTTTTGTTCACGCATCCCGTGGTCCGACTATTGCGAAAGTTGCTTATCACGCGCTAATAGCGGAAATACACGGTTCACTTTTGTCTTTCAATTTGGATGAAGCAACCAAATTGAACAATGTAAACGTAAAAGTGAATCATTCAATGTCAACGTGCGCCTGTATTTCTGAGCCTTGCAACCAAAGTGAATCAATTTAATTGAACCGCCTAATATAAGCACGAGGAGCCCGTGGCGCAGTGGATAGCGCGCTTGGCCTGCGATCGTTGAGGTTAAGCAACGTTCGCAATGGTCGGTCACGGGATGGGTGACCATAAACTTTTCATCTCGAGCTCCTCCGTGCTTCGGAAGGCACGTTAAGCCGTTGGTCCCGGCTGCACTTGCAGTCGTTAATACCCACCAATCCGCACTGAGCCCGCGTGGTGGGTCATGGCTCATTCTCCTTATTCATCCATAAGGAAGGCCAGTGCCCCAGCAGTGGGGACATTAAAATGGCTGATGATGATGAATATAAGCATAACCACTGCGCCACAGGCTCCTTACCTTTTTACAATAGAATGTCATCGGTTTTAAAATCAACGTCAAACCAATTTAGGTTGGTTGAAAAAAAAAATGTCCCCTTTGTATAGTTTTATGTGCTGTTAGAAGTACGTCAAAAAGTTTTATGAGAGCTCACGATACGTTGGCGACGCAGTCATTTATATGTGGCAATTATCCTTTTTGTTTCAACGGCCTGGAAGTGTATTTCATCACAATTAAAAGGGACGGGACCAATGTCGTAGTCTATAGCGAAAACGTTTTAATTAAAAACACGTGCTGTTTTCTCTGAACTGTTGCTTACTTGTTATTTTGGATGAATGAAAACGCACAGTCAGTGAATAATTCGGTCAACCACTTCTTGCTTCTTTTCGTGAGACGCACACGAAAAAAAGTTATAAGTAAGTCGTGTTCACCGAATTTGTCCCTGACTCTACGTCGATTGAAATATTTTATTGTTCAAGTCTATCATCTCAAAGTAAATACTCTTCTTATCGTTATTTATCCCCGACTCTACGTCGATTGAAATATTTTATTGTTCAAGTCTAATATCTCAAACTAAATACTCTTCTTATCGTTATTTGTCCCCGACTCTACGTCGATTGAAATATTTTATTGTTCAAGTCTAATATCTCAAACTAAATACTCTTCTTATCGTTATTTGTCCCCGACTGTACGTCGATTGAAATATTTTATTGTTCAAGTCTAATATCTCAAACTAAATACTCTTTTTATCGTTATTTGTCCCCGACTCTACGTCGATTGAAATATTTTATTGTTCAAGTCTAATATCTCAAACTAAATACTCTTCTTATCGTTATTTGTCCCCGACTCCACGTCGATTGAAATATTTTATTGTTCAAGTCTATCATCTCAAACTAAATACTCTTTTTATCGTTATTTGTCCCCGACTCTACGTCGATTAAAATATTTTATTGTTCAAGTCTAATATCTCAAACTAAATACTCTTCTTATCGTTGTTGGTAAGAAGAGTAAGTAATAGTTTGATATATTTGTGTGATGCAGCAATCAAACGATTTATTTATCTGTCTATGTATGCATTCAATTTATTCGGAAAATGCACTTCAATGCAGAAAACCTAACCACCAGACCACTATAACTAAAATGGAATAAAGCTTTATAAAGTTGTATGCTTAACTCGATAAGTGTATAATGTAGTTACTTTAACACCAAAGCAATACATCATGTAGATTTTCCTAGAGTGTCACTCTATATTTCACTAAATTTGCATTTTATCTTCGCCGGTGGCAAAGAAATTATATTTTACAGCCCTTTTTCAGACGACAGAAGATTCATATTCCAATTCAATTTTAATTCACGGAAGCTTTCCATCTCAAAATGAAATCTAACAACTTTATGAATAAATTGTTTTTAACGACTTCCTTGTCTTTTATTTTGCTTTAAGTCATTAAACTTTTTAAAAATCAAGAGAATAACTCATCATTACAATAATTTTTTTTTCAAATATGAGTAAGATTTTGTTATGCACTCATATAATCTTCTGTCAATAACAGAACAATTATCATAATAAAATTTTATCGAAAATGCACAAAGGACTAACCGACAACATGTTTGAAAGAATAAAGAATATAAAATAAGTTTTAGTAAAAATTTTATTTTTATGACAAGCTTTTTTGCTGACTGTACTTTAATATTCTATTGTCATCTAAACCAAACTTGCATACAAAATTTCGGCTCAATTGGACACAGGGAAGTGGGTCAAATAAGGCTTGTAAGATTTGACCCGAACGGACATACATACATGCATGCATACATACACTGCAAGTTAAAAATAAAAGCTTGTAAAAACAACGGATTGCACTCAGGGAGTGCCGGCAGCAGTGAAAAGGGCTCCATAGGCCATTTTCACAAAAAAAGGGATTAAAAAAAAAAGTTAAAAATACGGAATGGATTTGAACCGAGGTCTTCTGGCTTCAATACCGCCCGTTTTCTAACCTGAACTATTACATCTTTGGAAACAGTGGCGAAATTTACCTTCGTATTCTAATAGGTATAGGTAGGTAGGCAGTTTGAGTATGTCATGCTCACTAAAACATTTCTACGGTGGTGGCGTGTGAGGCGGGTCGTTACGTTCCCTAAAATATGGTTGAGCGAAGCGATGGCTGGTTCATGCGTCATGCTCGTGAACGGGTGCTGCCAGTGGGAATGGGTCTGCTCTTATCTGCTTGCTTTAAAATGTGTTTTCTTTTGTTTTTATTCATTTTATTAAGAATTACATTTGAAACATGTATGGCGCAACTTGCAGTATATAGTAGAATTGTCTTTTGTTTAACTAATATTAAAGCTTTAAGTAGAGTTCCTAAGTACTTAATTGAAAATTGTTCACCGCTATGATCATTAGTTCGCCTATACTTAACTGTATTTATCATAACCCATTGTGTAATTGTGATGGAAACTGACCTTAGTCATACCGTGTTAAGGTCATTTTTCAATTTGACGACTCTGTATGAAATAAAACAGGGAGAAAAAAACAACCCTTGGAGTTTCTTGCCGGTTCTTCTCCAAGGCCTCCCGCTGTAGGGTTTGCGAACCGATGGCGTAGCTTCTATGACGTTCACAAGTATTGTAAATAACAATCTAAATTGAATAAACAAATTTGAATCTTGAATCTTGAATCTTGAATGACATTGTAACAGTTTTTCTATCAGGTCACGTGTCCGTCTTACGAATTTTCTATCTGACGGTCACGTGTCCTGACGCGAGTTTAACATTTTTTACCCGTCACAAAAACTGCACAACGCCGCTAAAGAAGTTTTCACTTCAAAAATATATAAGTTCGACCAAAACATGTGATTTTGCTATCTTGAATTCTTTATGAGGTTTTTCGCCAAAAATTCATGAGAACTTGCTAGAATGTGTGTTATAAGTTTGACGTGTCTGTGTATCTGTCTATGGCATCATAGCTCTAGAAGAAATGGACCAATTTTGATGCGGTTTGTTTTGTTTGAAAGCTGACGTGATCGAGATTGTTCTTAGCTAAAAAACGGGGGTAATTGTCTAACTCAACATTAATCGCAATCGCATTCAGTTTGAAAGATATTGTACGGCCATTGCTGCATTAATATAAATAAGTTTGTCAACTTTCTTCAACAACAAGGTGATGGATGTCAAATGGATGTCAAACTGAGAGCGATTGCGATTGATGTTGAGTTAGACAATTACCCCCCTGTTCGGACCATTTCAAGGTCTTTTAGCTAGCAGCAGTAGGAATCTGACACGGTTAATCGGTATTTATTTACTTACAAACATATATTTTAGTTTTTGCATTCACAATGCAATTTCTAAATATACTTACTTACTTTATTTTCCATTTAAAAAAAAATCCAATTTAATACTTACTAATGAAATAAAATAAAAAAATTAGGCAACCCTTGACACAGAAAACAATATTAAGTAAAACAAACTCGGTCGGGGGATCAAAAAGAGTGGTACTAAAACGGTACATATATTAAAAGTTGCAGGTCCCCCGACCGTGATATTTTTTTTATGAATCTCTATGAAGTTTACGCGCCGCGACTGCAGGCCGCAGTGTTGCCGCGCTTGGAATCAATTTCATAGAGATTCATAGAAACAAGTAGTGTCGCTCGCAGTTTGCGGTTGCAGTTTGCGGTCTGCGGCCCGTCTCGGCAACCCACCTTTAGACTATTATTAGTAGTTACTGTCCATTTTATTAAAATTTGTCTGCCAATTTCTTAAATGAATAAAATTATAGAATATAATTATTCGCTTATTCACACAGATAATGCCACGGTGTGCGGTTTACAAGCACGCAATAAATGAACAAAACACTTATATTCAAAAATAAAACCGAAAACTATTTAACACCCATTATTTAACGTCGGGAAATGCGAAATGGATGCTCTTGGCAACGAGCCCAGTTCCGGACGAGACAGCTTCAAATTCAATATTCAATACCATTTTCGATTGAAAATCTAGTGCTTTTATAACATTACTTTAATTGAGTTGTAGACATCAAAGCTAGAATTGTAACTGAAGTGCTTGTTTCACAATGTCCGATTATGAGATACTTTCCAGTTTAATTGACAGTTTTTAACCGACTTCTTAATCAAAAAGGAGGAGGTTCTCTATTCGTCTGTATGTATGTTTTTTTTTTTTTTGTATGAACTATCTGTCAAGTAACAGCTCATGGGATCTTACTTACGCCCGAATTCTCGTACGCAAATCATCTTTGGGAGCGTCTCAAACATCATGGCATCTCTTTCATATGTTTGACATTTAAAGTGACAGGGCGATGTTTGAGACGCTCCCAAAGATAAGGCATTAGACATTGTGAATCAGGATTGTATTCTGATCTAATTTGTGACAGTGACATAATCGTATTAAATATATTATGCATCATTATATTTACAAACTTTGAGATTTTTGAGAAAAATCATATAACTTTGATTGCTTGATTTTGATTATGTTGATGTGTTGCTTATTCCTGTGTTGGATTGAACGTGCTTATTCAAAAAGATTTCAGTTTAAAAAATAATAATTTTGAATAGTCTACATTACAAGTCTTAGTATGGTTAGGTTATCTGGATACGCGGAAGCGTATCAGCCAAGTTCAAAAGAAAACAGAACTGGCGAGCAGCACCGTGTGTATCTTAACACGAACCATTTGGAGCCACTTTTGACTCCCTCATAACTCAAAAACTATTACACAGAAACATGTCAAATTTGGCTTATGTATTGAGACTAGCGAGATAAATATGTGCTCCAAATTTTATATACACACCTCAAACGGTTATTTAGATATTTACGTCCAAAAATCGTTATTTTTATCACTGACTCACCTATAATCAAAACTATAACCCACTTCCAGATGACCTAGAAAGCTGAAATTTGGCATGCAGACAGGTAATCTGGTGAATACAAAGGAAAAAATCCGAAACTAGTATTTTTTTTAAATAAAACGTTGACAAACTTATATTTGCGTTCCCTATGCACTTATCCTGTATAAGATCTTGTATTAGATGAAGTACAAATATAAGTTTGTAATAGTTTTTATTCTGTTATATACCAATAATTCGTCATACCTCTTGAAGTTCGGCTAGCGCCAACGGCGTAGTGGCCATTCAATAATGAGGACTCGAGAGAACCAAGTTCGAACCCCAGATTACCCAAATACTTTTTTGTCCTCGCGTTAAATTAATTACAAACTTGCGCCGTCTAGCACGATATCCATATTATTATTTATTAATTATTAATATTAATATTAATATAATTATAAAGTTATTGAAATATTTACTTTTTTGCATTCACAATCCAATTTTTATTATTGAAAAATGGAAAATGAAGAATTTAGACAAAATCGATCCTCATCTCACAACCAGCTCCGATGGGACTCGAACCCACGACCTTTCACTTAAATTAATTATTAATATTAATATAAATTATAAAGTTATTTAAATTTTTACTTTTTTGTATTCACAGTCCAATTTTTATTATTGAAATATGGAAAATGAAGTATTTAGAAAAATCGACCATCATCTCACAACCATCTCCGATGGGACTCGAACCCACGACCTTTCGCTTTCCGGGCGGCTGCTCTAACCACTGAGCTACGGAGTCGTAATGATAAATGTGAAAGTGTGTTTGTTTGTTTGTTTGTCCTTCTTTCACGTCAAAACGGAGCATAGTACTTTAACCCGACCACCAGGGGGCGCAATCTTCATACATTCAAACGAGAAGCCAAAAAATGCGAAAGTTGCTATGTTCTCCCTGTAGGTGCACACTTTGCACATAAATAGTCCACTAAAGTCAACGATAGATGGCTCCAAGTTAATACACCCACACCCACAGTATAGAAAAGAAGACAAAAATCCTTTTTTTCTATACTATATTATTGAAAGTTGATGGAAGGGTATTAACTTTAAAGAGATTAAAGTGTACTTATGGAAAATAATGTCAAATAATCTAAATTATACTTTTGTTTGTTAAATTTGTTATTTGCTATGTTCTGTTTCGTAAAGATCCGTAATTCCGTTAGCAATTATATAGTTTCGATGCTCGGAGTACCTACCGTTTTTTGAGAAAAAGACTCGTTTGTGTTGAGTGTTGATATAGAGTTCTTTGGTGATGTGCTGTGTTTGAAAAAAGTCTTCTTTGAACATTTTTAATGCCTTTAGTGATGCATATTTGTTGTTTTATTGTTAATAAAGGGTGCAGTGTTAACCTATGTTTCATTTACACTGAGTTTCCTTATAAATAAATAATATGTATACTATGCCTATGTGTGTGTCTGTGTTTATATGCCTTTGTACAAAGAGCATGTAATCACTGCCTTTGTAATTTGCATATGTGTGTGTTTATACACCAAATGGAGTGTGAACTGTGAGACTATAACTTCGATACAAAACTGCAAAACTGTCATCTCTTCCGTGGCCGCTTCCAAAGAGTATGTAATCACTGACGTCTGCGCGCGGTCAAAATCGAATACTAATCTTTTCCATAAGCTTAGCATAAATAATGTACTGTAACTAGCGCCAAAAATGCACCAGTCGCGCATGCGCGCAGAGTCATCTGACGCGCACTCTACTTTACAGAGTAATTTATATATGTAGGAACTAGAGACCAATCTTGGCCCTTTTATTGGTAGTGTATACCTAACTAGCGCTATCTATCGTCTGGTGTAGGCAACTTTTGGTGTATAAACACACACACTAGACATAGTTTTCTTATTATTTATTCTACTTTAGTCCACTATAATTTATATGACAAAACAACGTTTACCGGGTCAGCTTAAGCTAGTTAGCAAATAAAGAATCAATAAGCAAGATTAGATGTCAACAAAAACGGCTACATCCATAAATTGTCAAGACATGGCGCTAAATGATAAATGTAAAAGACAAACTACTGCTATATACACTGACCTCTATTATTTACACACTGGACTGACTGACATAAATATTGTCGACTGCGGTAATGATTGTGTCAAAATTAGTTCTCGGGACACTCGTAGTGGCGGCGCTTTAAATTGCCACATAAAATTAGCTGTAATTTGTATGGAGACAGATTGTCCAGTGTATAAATAATAGAGGTCAGTGGCTACGTAGTAATAATTATATAGTATTCTTTGATACTGCCAAGGATTTTATATTAGTGCATTGTGCGGCAAAAGATACGAGTTTGTCCGGAAAGCTTTATCGCTTAATGAAACCAGAATCAAAACGCAAATGGAAATGCAATATCTGCTCAGGAACATTAAATACCTACTGCAACTTCGTCGAGCAAAATACCATACACTATTACGACTAGGAAAAAGAAACTGTTGGAAATAAGAAAATCTGTTAAAAATGATATTTCTACGTCCACACCAAACACAACCATAAAATTAGTTTCAATGTCAGTAGCTGATACACAAGGGCAAAGTAATATAACTGGCCAAATAAAATATACTGAAACATTTGGTATTAATTTATTATGAATAAGTAGGTACCTACTAATAATTTCTCTACAAAAAGTAATGATATCTCATCAAAAACATTAAATATGTGAAGTGAGAGCCAACTTCAATATTAGGAAATATGCCTTGGTTGTTGACTTCAACGACAAAAGATGTGAGATCTAAATGGGTGCCAAGTTTAACGGTCAGTCCTGAAAATTTAGTACTTACATAAAATGTTTCATAACAACTTAAAATATAATTTCTTCTTATAACTTAGGATAATATATTGAAGCCTAAGGTCTGACTTGGCTAGTTTTCATATACGAATTATATATATATTATAGCCTTCGCCAGCTCTAAAGCCGAAGTTCTTATTGTATTCTTCCGAAAATTTGGCTTGCTGGTAGACTAGAAACTAGAGATGATCATAGGGCTCTTCCATGACTGTTTCAGTAAGTACCTAATAATAATTCGTATACGAGAACTAGCCAAGTCAGACCTTAGGCTTCAATATATTATCCTAAGTTATAAGAAGAAATTATATTTTAAGTTGTTATGAAACATTTTATGTAAGTACTAAATTTTCAGGACTGACCGTTAAACTTGGCACCCATTTAGATCTCACATCTTTTGTCGTTGAAGTCAACAACCAAGGCATATTTCCTAATATTGAAGTTGGCTCTCACTTCACATATTTAATGTTTTTGATGAGATAGGTCATTTAACATCACGTTGCATTCACGAATAATAAGCACAAAAGATATGCTTACAACTCAAATACCAGAACCTCATCCGAGTTTTTGTTGGAAAAAAGTATCTATAAAACCAATTCAGACTTTTCTGCTTCTGGCAACTGTACAAAACCACGGAGTACAAGTGAAAGTTGGCGGGGAGCCAAATAATCTCAATTAAGTTGGAAGCAGGGATACCGGCAACTTTTAACAATGTGCTGGAGATCACATTCGGCCTCAAAAGGTGGAAGATAATATACTACTACTAGCTGACCCGGCAAACGTTGTTTTGCCATATTAATTATAGTGGATCCGATAAACTTCGTATCACCAACATCTAGATAGACAGATGACAATAAATAACCGCGAAGAAGTTTTACACTGCCTGTCACATTATGTCACTTCACTACATAGTATAAAACAAAGTCGCTTCCTCTGTCCCTATGTCCCTTTGTATGCTTAAATCTTTGAAACTACGCAACGGATTTTGATGCGTTTTTTTAATAGATAGAGTGATTCAAGAGGAAGGTTTATATGTACTTTTTATCCCGATATTCCCACGGGAACGGGAACCACGCGGGTGAAACCGCGGGCGGCCGCTAGTAACTTATATAGTAGGTAATCCAAAGGGGCTAAAACGTCAGTGATTACAATACTCTTTGACATACCTCTTTGGAAGCGGCTATGGAAGAATGACAGTTTTATATAGTACGACAGTTTATCGATTTTCTATACAAAATAATCATTTTTATTTTATAATTTTCCAGAATAAAAAGTAGCCTTAGTTACTCTTCAGCTCCCAAACTATCCCAATACCAAAAATCGAGTCGATCCGTTGCTCCGTTTTGACGTGAAAGACGGACAAACAAACAAACAAACAAACACACTTTCACATTTATAATATTAGTATTAGTATGGATAGTATATAAGTATAGATGTAATTATTTGTAATGCCAAGACATTTGTAATTAACCATTTACTCCCACATATCTTGTTTGCAACTGTCCTGACTCAGGTTTTGTTTGCGTGAACTTTTTGTCAGTGATATAAAGCCATTGAATTGACGACCTCTGTGGCTGAGTGGTGTAGGCACCGGTTTTCAAGTTGCCGCTATCTCTAAAGGTCCCGGGTTCGATCACCGGTCGGGTAATTGAAAACGAACTTTTCAATATTTTCTCCGGTCTGGGAGTAATACCCGTCGTTGTTTCCAATTTCCGTAACATTAGTGCTCAAGCTGCTGCTTAATTTGGTATTGGAACAATGTATGTGATGGTGTCTAATATTTATTTATTTATTGAATTAAGAGGTCAAACCATGTTGGTGTGAACAGTGGCTTTAAATTATCGTATATCTGACTAGCGGATCCTCGCAGTTTTACCCGCGTGGTACCCGTTCCCGAGGGAATATCGGGATAAAATATAGCCTATGTCACTCGGGAAGACTGTAGCTTTCTAACGGTGAAAGAATTTTCGAAATCGGTCCAGTACTTTTTGAGTTTATTCGTTACATACAAAAATACAAATCTTTCCTCTTTATAATATTACTAGCGGCCGCCCGCGGTTTCACCCGCGTGGTTCCCGTTCCCGTGGGAATATCGGGATAAAAAGTACATATAAACCTTCCTCTTGAATCACTCTATCTATTAAAAAAAAACGCATCAAAATCCGTTGCGTAGTTTCAAAGATTTAAGCATACAAAGGGACATAGGGACAGAGAAAGCGACTTTGTTTTATACTATGTAGTGATAGTATAAGTATAGATTGAGGTATTGTATTTGGGAAAACCGAAACCGAACGAGCGTTTAGTTGAGCTTGCTTGTTTATCCGAACTCCAAATAATCTCAATTAAGTTGGAAGCAGGGGTACTGGCAACATTTAACAATGTGCTTGAAGCCTCATTCGGCCTCAAGGTGGACGATAATAAGTTACTGATGTCATTATTTTTTATGAACGATTCGTTCTCCCGTATCTAGTTTTGTTCCACTGAAAATCTGTCATTGATATACGGTCATTAAATATATAATCCCTTTAATTTAACTTGCTTGTATTGGTAACAAGTCCAAATATTTTGGTCAATACCGCAGCCGAACGAGATGGGTTCTATATATAACCACATACGCCCGTGTGTATATATATACACGGCGTCCCAAAACTATGTCACCTGGAGGGAAAGTACCTTAAATACTGTGCCCGTAGTGTAAGTTTTTATGTCAAAAAACGCAAACTATCGTGAGTGCGTATTTATGTCAATTTGTATGAAAACTGTATCAGCGCCTCTAGCGGCGAGTAGCGCGCTTATGCAGTTTTCATACAAATTGACATAAATACGTACTCGAAATAGTTTGCGTTTGCTTGACATAAAAACTTACACTCGGGGTACTGAAGATATCAAATTTTACTGAAGGGAGACTTCATTTTTATTATAAAAAGAAAACGAACGGCATTCAAAGAATTTTAAATAATCACCTGTCTGAACTGGGAATCGAACCCGCTGAATGTAAAAAAAATATGTCTCTTATTTTATTGTGCCGATCGAAAAGCTCGATTATACCTAAGCATTTCTTCTAAGTAACATAGCATCTTAAATAAAAGGATGACTACGAAATTTAACATTTAATGTTGAACAACAAGTTTATGCAGCGTTATGGATAGCCTTTTCTGTGACTGTCGTGCTCAAAACTTTAACATTTCAATGTATTGTGGTATTACTATTGAGTAAAGATTGAAGCAATTATCATAAAGTGTTTGATAAAGTTAAAATGTGTTAAGTAACGCCAGTTCGATTGGTTTAAAAATGTTTGAATAATTTGGTGCGGTCTATTCCAACATGTGGCATAGTCGTGGGACGCCCCCAGGGCCTCCAATGACTATGCCACATGGTGGCATAGACCGCACCAAATACTGTAGATAGAAAGTTTTATTAAAATAGGACTTTATTTTTATTTAAATAACAATACGAACTGCATCCAAAGATATTTTTAATACTAGCATGTCCAAACCGAGAATCGAACCCACACCAAATTATTCAAACTTTTTTAAACCAATCGAGGTAGTGTTACTTATCACATATTCAAACACTTATGATAGGGAAATTAGGTATAATTGCTTCAATCTTCACTCATTAGTAATACCTACATTGAAATTGTTAAAGTATTGAGCACGACAGTCACAGAAAAGGCTATTCATAACGCTGTACAAACTTGTTATTCAACATTAAATGTTAAATTTTGTAGTCTTCCTTTTATTTAAGATGCTATGTTATTTAGAAGAAATGCTTAGGTATAATCGAGCTTTTCGATCGGTACAATAAAATAAAAATTTTTTATAAAAAAATAAAACCGCCTTCTAAAAAACCACATCAAAAAAGTAAGAAATAATTCCTTACCAAATAAATAGCGTAAGTACTTTGAAGTCGGGCGTGAAACATGTACAATTTTTTGTTGTTTTTTGTTAAAACCCGCCCGACTTCAAAGTACTTACGCTATTTATTTGGTGAGGAATTATTTCTTACTTTTTTGATGTGGTTTTTTAGAAGGCGGTTTTATTTTTTTATAAAAATAATTTTTATTTAATAATTAGTGGCTTCCCGCGGTTTACACGCGTGGTACCCGTTGCCGTAGGAATATCGGTTTAAAATATAGCCTACTAGCTTTCCGCCCGCGGCTTTTTATAAAAATAATTTTTATTTCACTCTTTTTAGTGCATCGTGCAGGCAATTTACGTGTTTTCTGGTAAATAGGTATGTGATCAAACTCAAAACCTCCTTTTTCGAAGTCGGTTAAAATACCTTGAGGTATCCCCTTTTTATCAAAACAAGAATCATCTAAATCGGTTTATAAACAAAGGAGACTAAAGATAAGTATTAAATTCACATAAAGTGGTAACGAAAACGACAGTATTTTCAAGATTTCCTGAAAACTACTGAACCGATTTCAAAATTTCAAAAAATAGGACCAACTTGGAAACCAACCTGATGTAATAACGTTTGAACCATTTCAATCGGTTCAGCCGTCTTCGAGTAATCGGTGGACATACACAAAAAAAAAAAAAACATACATACAGACGAATAGAGAACCTCCTCCTTTTTGATTTAGAAGTCGGTTAAAAATGGATTTAAGTTTGTGTCGACACTTTTTTCGGATATCCGAATCATCAAAATCCGATCCCAATCTTTAGGAGAACCGAAGCTCGACAACATCGGTTGCAATGCCAAGCAAGAATTTGTAATGAACGACCAAAAAGCTTAGACTAAATACTGAGGTAACTGGAGAGTGTAGTACTAAGACTTTTTTGTGGCACTGTGGCTGTCTTCCGTCTCACGTACACTTTGAAAAAATACGTATGGTCATATGAGACAACTGACAGCCACTACGTACTAAATGTCAAATTTGCTGGGCACACTTTTTTATTCAGGGTGAAAACTCCAGTTACCTCAGTATTTAGTCTAAGCTTTTGTGAACAACCAAGCTATTAGTTCTAACTTAGTTTTACAAGGTTCGATCCCAAACCGGAACAAATAGTTATGTGATGAATATTTTGTGTTAGTTCTGTGTTCAGGTTATTATCTTGGGTTCTGTGGTTGGGGTAGTGTAGGTATATCTATCTACACTTATAAAGAGGTTATGTTCGTTGAGATAATCTCTGGAACTACTGAACCGATATTTCACCAGGAGAAAGCTATACGATAAAACCAAAACCATGTCTTTTAAGTATAAGACTTTTGGAAAATATATCTGCAAAATATATTGAAAAGCGCCGTTTACCAGCGAATCCTGCGATTGTGACGCAACTATTGCAATGGCGTGTAAGGTGTTAAAATTTGATGTTTAACTATAACGAACGTGCGTGCATAGGTAGTTAGAACATAAGTATGGATGGTGATGATGGCGACGAAACACACATACAATCTAACATTTTACTTTTGTATGAAAATTTATTTTAACTGCCACTGTGGTCTAGTGGTTCACACCACCGATTACAGACCCAGAGGTCCCGGGTTCGATTCCCAGTGGGGGTACATATTGCACTCGGTTTGGTTGGTGGTAGGACTAGTTCTTAGTCCGCCTGGCTAACTATCACTGTGTTCTGACAGTTAGAGATAAGACAGCCAGTTCCTCAGTGATTGAGGATTCCGGGAGTAGTGCGCTTCCACCTTCAGCCTTATCACTAGGTATATAACATCAAATGTAATGAAGGCTAAGTTCTTCGCAGTGGTGTATAAAAAGCAGGGAATTCAATAAAAAGCATAATTACAACACAATTTAACAGACAAATAAAATTTATTAATTATCTTTGTAAGCAAATACGAAAGGAGCCACATGTCTTAACAGGATAACTGTCCGACCAAAAGCTTGTTTCAAGTTACACGACTAATTTCAACAAAGATTATGGCAACATTATGCCTTAATCAGTGAGTGAACAACCTTTGGCATTATCAACGTTAGACGTCGGCCCTTAGATCGGACAAACCCCTAAGGGCGACTTCAAACTAGACGTGGGGTCGGACTTGATGTTTTATAGGTGATTTTGTTTTACGTGATGAGGTAATTGTAGTTGGACGTGGTTGGTTCGATTGTCTGAAAGGCGAAATCCTGAAACAATACACTAAGCAAAGAGTTTCGATCTTTACAGGACGAACACATATGAGCCCTTTTTTAGGGTTCCGTAGTCAACTAGGAACCCTTATAGTTTCGCCACGTCCGTCTGTCCGTCCGTCCGTCTGACCCCAGTCTAGCTCATAGACTCTTAGTACTAGAAAGCTGTAATTTGGCATAAATATACATATTTATCACGCTAACAAAGTGGTAAAGTAAAATTGGGAAAAATATTTTTTTTTTAGATTAATTAGATTTTAGACCCTTAGATTAAGGGTTTGTTAAGACAGTTTTTTGATTGAGACATCTGTTTGTTAATTATTAAGCTTTAAAGTGCAAAATTTTGTTAAAGTCAAGTATCCCCCCCCCCCCCCCCCCTACCAGCCGAATGGTTGTTTCTGGATACGTGAAAAAATTCACGATAGTAGAACATATGACAAAGTTAAAACGAAAACTATCACAGCTAAGTAGGCTTAACAAGTTTTTGAGATATAACACATTTTCGAAAACCGCAAATATAACTTTGTCATTCATACGAATACTATGAAAAACAAAGTTATTTTTTTCTGGCAAAAAATGACAGTGGTATTTTTGCTAGGTGTACGTAATCGGTACGTTTAGTGGGTACGGAACACTTCATCAGCGAGTCCGACTCGCACTTGTTATTATTAGAGATGGGCCAACTAGTTTGAAAACCAGATAACTCTACAATACTACACATAGTACAACATGTCTTTCAAAACCATTTAGCAGTAATATGGTAAAAAAAAATTATGTACCCACGCCTATTAAACAAGGAATTCACTGTTCTAATCACATACGTAGTAGCAAAAAAAAATGATGATGATGATTATGTATTAATTAAACACGCAGATAATAACTTACTACAGACCTGCTTCGAGACGTTTCCCTTTATTTAGTTGTCATCCAAGATTTGAGACCACTTTGACTTATTAATTGCACTCCCCCTTATGTCAGAAAGCGCCTAATTTAAATATGCCCTTACAATGTATATTTGAAGCGAGTTGCTAAGCCTCTCTCCTCATTTAGAATGTATGAAGCGGCTCGACCGACGCAACCGCCCATTGGGATTACGGACTGTCACGCGACGCAAATGGCCCCAAATCTACATTATTAATGCCTTATGTGTGCATAAAGCGACACCCAAATTGAGACAATGATCGACAATAATCTCATCATAGTCATTGTCGATTATTACTCGTAGGTACGAGAAGACTACGGCCGGCACAGTGGTTAACGCACTGGGCTTGCGATCGATGTGGTGAAGCTACTTCCGCAATGGCCCGTCACGGGATGGGTGACCAAAAACATATAAGGTTGAGCTCCTACGTGCTTCATAAGACACGCTACGCCCCGTTGGTCATGTTTGCAATAGGGTATTTGACTGTTGTTGAAATGTTGATATTTAATTATGTCAATCATAAATATAAAATGGTTGAAAAACAAATGTGAAAAAAGAAATTCAATCTGTATTCAATTAGCTTGATATAACCAGCTAATTATGAGCAAATTCATTGTGACTTTGCTCTCTTTCTAAAACGAGAACTCTTTCTTGCTGGTAGCGCTCTCCTTGCCTAATTAGAAAGTTTGATGCTCTATATCGCTGAATATATGCAAGATGTTTGAAAATAAATACCTATGTTGTGATGCTATAAACAATAAACGTTTTAGGTCAATAAAAAAGAATCAAGAAAATACCCTATTGCAGCTGTTAAAACAAGCCATGCGCATTGTGCCCGCATTCCTGGCCCAGTCCTTTATCCATCCGTAAGGAAGGCCTACGCCTCAGCAGTCAGCTGCGATTTTATAGCTACATAGTCTTAGGTTGTTCACCCACTGGTGTCAGATTACGCGTGTGGCGACGGAGTATCAGATCTGTCTCTCCGAGAAGGGCCCCGATCGCGGTAATCCTATGACGCAAGTGTACGTGCAGTTGACGTGCAAAACCGTTTTTGATAACGCGCGGCTTTGACAGTGCGACAACGTTTTCTGTTCCGGTGATAATCTCTGGAACTAAAACAGTTTTCATACGACAGTCTATTTCGACAGCTAATTTCGTATTGCAAGTGGTTCCTCTGTCACGGATGTCACCGGATCAGACAGGATTGTGGGACTATAGGCTTGCGTGACGTGTGCGTCGTTATGTCATTACGGCAATACGAAGTCAAACGTCAAGACGCAAACGTGATCAATACGCGCTGCGTAGAATTACGGCGATCGGCCCGCTGATTATGCCGAGATTTCCGAGCCTGCGCGCCTAGCGGCTATGTAGGAAGGCCTCAAGCACGATGCTGATGCTGATCTGCCGTTTCGCGCTCCGCAGCGGGGCGCGTCGCCAATTTGCGTATAGTCTACGATGCGTCGAAGTCTACTACGAACATTACAAGCAGCTACACTTCATAACTTCGTTGCCTAAGGCGCTGGTCTGCAACAAACGCCGTAGGTCGCGTCCGGCGTCTACACTGGACGCGGCGTCAGTGTACCTGCGATGGTCACTCTCAGACGCGGCTCTCAACGCAAACTACGATCAGTTTCTCGCACGAGCTCAATGCGAATGAACGTGAAGTTAAATATGGATGAACAAACAATTTTAGGAGTTCTTCTAGAAGAGGAGGAGGATGATGATGTTATTTTACAAATGTTATTTTTTATGTTTTTTTGTACCTTAAACCCTAAAAAGAAAGTAGGTACTAACTATGCGATTAAATATTTAGGACACAGATACTTTGTAGCCTGGAGAGGACCATAGGCTACTTTTTATCCCGGAAAAATATCACATTCCCGCGGAATAAGGTAGTGTAGTCCACGCGGGCGAAGCCGCGGGCGAAAAGCTAGTAAATAATAATTCTAATAAAAATGCAACAACGAAAAAATAAACTAAATAACTTTTTTGTTAAATTCCACGCAGATGAAGTCGCGGGCACAGCTAGTTTAGTCGCCAATTTACAAATCTTCCTCGTAAATTTCACCATCTTGATCAAAAACGCGACGTCTCCGTACGCAAGAATGCTCCGAAATGACTGCGTAGGCAGCGTACGACCTACAGACGCGGCGCACGGCGCTCGTGCGCTGCGTCTGGCGTGTGAGACAGACCACTACAGTGCATTTCCATAGTAAGCATTCGGACGTCGCGCACAGCGTCACGCCGGACGCGACCTACGGCGTTTGTTGCAGACCACCGCCTAAGGCGAATTCGTAGTCTACGATGCGTCAACTACGAATATCGTAGGCGAAGCTGCTTTATATCTTCGTAGGCGTAATCGGTATTTGCGATGCGTCGAAGTCAACTACAAAAATCATAGCCAGCTACGACGTATAATTTCGTAGCCGTAGCCGTATTCGTAGTCTATGATGCGTCGAAGTCCTCTACGAATATCATAAACAGCTTTATATCTTCGAAAACTTTATATCTTCGTAGGCGTATTCGGTGTTGCGATGCGTCGAAGTCAACTACGAACGTTATAGTCAGCTGCGACTTTCTAACTTCGTAGCCGTAGCCGTATTCGTAGTCTACGATGCGTCAAAATCATCATTTAAATTCAATTAATTTATGTTTGCGTGCCAGTACCTGGTGCAACACGTGATCTGCATGACATTTTGTAACAGCTTTTACTGTACCGTGTTTGCCTGCAAATAAAAGACTATTCTATTCTATTCTATTCTACGAATATCGTAAACAGCTTTATATCTTCGTAGGGGTATTCGTAGTCTGCGATGCGTCGAAGTCAACTACGAACATCTCATAGGCAGCTACGACTTTGTGACTTCGTAGCCGTAGCCCTTTCCGTAGTCTACGAAGCGTTGAAATCAACTACGTCGTAGTTACTACGAATAATATAGGGATGCGATTCAGTAAGGCCGTTTGTCCACGGACGATCCGGTCCGATTTTTTCTCGGATGACGGAAGCTGGTGTTTTGACTTAGACGGATGGAAACCGGAACACGCTTGTCCACTGCGTCCGAATCCGGACGAGCCACTTCATACTGAGAGGTTGTGCGTGTGAGTGAAACAATTATACGGAATCTACGCTCACACTTCGGACCAAGCTCGGATCCGGATCCGATGTAGCGGTACATCCGATCTAGCCAAATTCCCGGAGCCCGTCAAAAAAAGGATGACGGAAGTCGGACGCCGGGGCTCGAGTGGACAGACGGTCAATACAAATATATGAAGCGCTTCTTCGGTCCGTCTAGACGGATCCGGCGAGACGGACGTCGTGGACAAACGGCCTAAGGATATTCTGCCTTCACTTCACCTTCACATCGCATTCATACACAAATCTTTATATTAATTATATGACAAACAAGTGAAAGTCAAGGGGAAAAGAACAACGAATTCAAAATCGAAATTTAGAGAATCGACCAACACTACAGCTACGACTTTATAACGTCGTAGCCGTCGTAGCCGTAGCCGTAGTCACAACCAACGATAAGTCGATATGTATGATATGAGATGTCAAAGTGTATCAGCTGTTTTTAAATTTAATTTTATTATTTAAATTCATAGTATTTGTATAGTGTTTTATTGTAAAAGTGATTCTAACATTATAAATACCTAGTACAAGTGTTTTCCAAAAAATCTACTTAATATATTTTGAAAAACATCGACGACAAAATTGTAACGGCGAAACGTCAATGTAACGGACATCAAGATTTAGCAAGACGATAATTACCTATTGAAGAAGGACGATTAAATCGATAATAAGCGGCAAATAAAACCGGGGAAGTATTTGTTTCGTAACTTTATTGTTCATTAATAATACTTAGACACTTTGTTGTTCTCACTGAACTGTTAAGAGACAAGTACAATTGTATGTCAAACTGGTTTCACACTTACTGTACACTAATTTAACATTACTGGTACAGAGTTCACTTCCAGTGAACAACGTCACAAACAATTACGATTTGGCATTGATAATACCTCTCTTCACTTGACATACTGTGGAAGTGAAGCTGATGGTGACCGCTACCTGTCACAGACATTCACCTATTCTGCTACTCTTTCCATGCACTACATCTATACAAAGAAACCCAAATCATCTCGAACAAATATTGTGAAACTAGTTTGCAACAACAATTAGTAATAATAAGTCTGTTAATTTATTAGTGAATGGAGTTAAATTTCCTTAATAAGTATAGGTACCTACTGTTTGACTACCTACTTTCAAGTCAACAAAAATCAATCTTATTTCAGATCCTTTATTTTCAATATATGTATGCAAAATTATTTAAGTAAACTACACAGTATTAATAATATATTAATTTAAACATATTGATTGATATTTATGTAATTTAACTAAGTACCTACCTACATACTTCTGAAAGGCTTACCTCACTTTACTTTAACAAAAGTCAATCTGATGGTGACACCTTCCAGCTACTTCTATAAATATTTATTTATTAAACATTGTTAACTAACACAAATATAAACCTCACTTTCCTTTGCTCAAAGTAAAGTTGATGGTGTTATTAAGATTAACATAGCATTCATTCATAATTTTATTTAAGTATTTGTTATTTTATTACACCTAATACACTTTATGATTATTTAACTTTTTAACTGTTTGTTCCTTTAAAAAAAATTAGTAGTGAAGTACCTAGAAAAGTCAATTAAATAAAAAAAATACTTTTGTTAATTATTTCCTTAGATAAATCTGTCAATCCTAACTTTACTTACATCATATATTGATCACTTCTGTATATTTTCAGCGGTAGCAACTTTTAAGCTAAATTAGCAATTATGATGACCCGGAGGGCAACGGCTAAGGATGTGGAGGTACAACTCAAGAATGCCCTGCAAGATCTAAAGGCAGCTAAAGATCTAAGTGACTCTCTAATAAGGGAAAGAGAGGAAAGTGAGACGGAGATCTATAAGAACATTACCCGTAACACTGAGCTTAAAAATGAACTTGCTGCTCTTCATGTAAAATACTCGGAAGTTGTGCAGAAGTGTAACCAAATGCAAGACTTTATTGAGTCTTTTAGGGCTTGCTCTGATACTCATGAACAGGCATTGTGTCGCATAACAGACCTGGAAATTAGTCTCTCTCTTGCCCAGAAAACAGTATTAGATTTAGAAAAAGAAAATAGAAGTATTATAGAAGATAAGCACTCTCAAAGCCTGTTTAATGAGTTGATGCAATGTAATTTTGCAGCAAATGACAATTCAACTTTGGAAGGTCTTAACTATGTTGATAAACCATTGTTTAATAATAATAACGTCTGCCAGTTTAGTAGCGGGAAGAAATTAAAAAAATACATTAAAATTAATAGATACATAAGAAAAACTCAAAAGTTAATGAAAAAACAAAATTATTATAATAAGTATAGTCACATAAAGCAAGAACGTAAGCAACTTTTAGAACAATTAAATATGATAAACATGGAAACATGTAATAAGAACAAAGAAAGTGAATTATTAGGTAGTCAATTATGTTATAAGATTGACAATTTAGAACTTTCACTTAGGGAAATGTACTCCAACTTGTGTGAGTTTTCTAAAAAACAATTGAATAATCAAAAAATGGCTGCATATAATATGGTTGACTTTTGTAATTTTAATTCAGACCGGTTCGAATCATTAGGGAAAAAATGCAGATGCAGTTGTAACACAGTATGCAATGACTTCTGTCAAAAGGAGTCATTAGGCCAAGCGGCTCGGGAGGTCTAATTACCAACCAAACCTGAAGTCTCTAACATTTGTGATAGTTTATTATTAAATAATAAAAGTAAATCCCCCACTAAAACTACTGACACCAAAACAATTAGGTTCAGTGATGAGATTGGGAAGAATTTAGGCCAATTTTTACAGAAAGATTCAAAGGAAAATGTTATTAATTATTGCATGCCTGGTTCCAGTATAAACGAGATCATGAAAATAGTTGTTAAAAAATCCTTAAGTGAAAACACAAACTTGATAATTTTAATTGGGAACAGGGATAATTTAAATAAAAACCAGTTAATAGCCTATTGCAACACATTATGTTCATTAAATGTAAGGAAGGTTGTTATGTTTACATTTCCCTACAGTAAAAGTTTTTCACCGTTAGAAAATAAAATAAGGTATAATCTAAACTTAACTATGAACACATTAGCCTGTCATAATAAAGAGTTGCATATTATTGATATCAATATGTTGTTGAATAATGTATACTTGACTAAAGATAAATATTATCTGCCTAATTATCTTAAGCGACAAATAGCGGTATCGCTATCATTTTATTTTAAACAATTAGCCAACAACTTGGCTAGTATAACCTCTGCTTCTATTGAGCAGTTTAACTTTGATACTTCTAATGTAACTTTGGAATCTGTTCCAAATAATTCGATTCTTTTGAATCCAAATACTGACATGGTTAATTTAAATTACCATTAGAGACAACGGAGGCATACTCTAGCCCAGTATTGACAAGAGGAAGGCCTAAATGTTTAAAAATAGTACACCAGAATATCCAAGGCTTTTCTGCTGGCAAAGACCTAGAAATAAGTTTATTTTTAAATTGTGAAAATATTGATGTGTTATGTGTTACTGAACATTGGTTAAAAGAATATGAATTATTGTTAAATTTGGATAATTATAGTGTTGTAAGTTCATTTAATAGAAAAACTACAATAAGGGGGGGTTCTTTAATAATTTTACCTAATAACACACAATATAAAGAGCGAAAGGATATAGTATCCCTCTCCGTTGAACGAATTTGTGAGATATCATGCGTGGAACTTGAACAAATAATTATAATCTGTGTATATAGCCCCCCTGGAGCAAATTACACAGTCTTTGAGTCCACTATGGAGGATGTTTTGAAAATATGCTGTCGTAAGAATAAAAAAATTGTAGTTTGTGGAGATTTTAATATAGACATCTTAGATATTAAATTAGCACAACTCTCCAGTAAATTCCTTAATCTTTTTAAATCATTTAATTTGCTTCACACTTTTAATGAACCGACGCGAATTACGCCAACATCGGCTACTTGCTTAGATAACATCTTTTCCAACTGTAACTTAATTGAGAAATCGGTAATAAATATTATTAAATCCGACCACAGTGGACAACTAGCTTCTTTTGAGCACTATAATGTTATTCCTAAACGCGAAGTAATTTGCAGACCAATACCGAAACGTGGTATTAATAAATTTAGAAATAATGTACAAGATAAAATTCAATGTTTGCCAGCTTCTGCTGACGCTAATAACTCTTATCAATCATTATTTGATATTGTTGAAAAAGAATTTAGTAACAATTTTAAACAAAAAGTTATAAAGTGTAATGATCGTAAGAAGTTTAGTGACTGGGCCACACCTGGTATTTATAATAGCAGAAGAAAGTTATTTGAACTCTATGCACAAAAAACGACTTACTGTGATCCTAGCTTCATTGAATATGTCAAGAAATATTCAATAACATTTAGGAAAGTATGTGCTTTGGCAAAATCTAGGTATATTTCAAATAAAATTAAATCATCTGAAAATAAAATAAAAGCTACCTGGAGTATTATAAACCAAGAAACTGGCAAAACAAAAAGCAAAATTAATTCATTTAACTTAAAAATTAGTGATCAGACTTTTGAATCAGATATTGAGGTGGCTAGTGCTTTTGAAGGTTTCTTTGCTCGAATACCGTTAGAAACTACTAGCAGACTTAATTCTTGCCCCAACACCGCTGTCTCTCTTATGGAATCTAGTGTGAACAAGTGCCAGGAAACATTTAGTTTTAGCTATGTCACTACCGAAGATATTATTAAAGCATTCAAAGCAATAAATATTAAGAAAACAGAAGATCTCTGGGGCATATCTACAAGTATCATCAAATCAATAATTGATGTGATAGCTCCATCATTAGCAATAATTTTTAACCAATGTATAAGTGAAGGGGTCTTTCCTAATTTAATGAAGAATAGTAAAATTATTCCTTTGTTTAAAGCTGGTGACAAAAGTGACCCAGCAAATTTTAGACCTATATCCATACTACCAGCAATAAGTAAAATATTTGAGAAATTAATTTATGCTCAACTTTTAGAATATTTTAAATTAAATAGTATACTGCATGAGAAACAGTTTGGTTTTTCAAAAGGTAAAAGTACAACTGATGCTGGGGTTGCATTTCTAAAACATGTACTTGATGCCTGGGAGGACAAGCAGGATGTAATCGCTATTTTTTGTGACCTTTCCAAGGCATTCGATTGTGTTGATCACCAAACACTATTAAGGAAGTTAAAACATTATGGTGTTTCTGAAATGTCAGTAAGCCTTATGCATTCATATCTGTATGAAAGAACTCAGAAGGTAGTTATTAATAAAACTGAGTCTACCGGAGCTCCCATTACTATGGGCGTACCCCAAGGATCAATATTGGGCCCGCTGTTGTTTTTAATATACATAAATGACCTTCCTTACTACGCGAAGAATTTATGTGAGACGGTGCTATTTGCCGATGATACATCTCTAGTCTTTAAAGTAGATAGAGGTGATGACTGTTCTGACGAAGTAAATAGTGCTCTTTCAAAAGTGTCACATTGGTTTAATAGTAATAATTTATCATTAAACTCAAAGAAAACTAAGTGTTTAAAATTTTCGTTACCTAATGTAAGACAAGTTGATTTTCATATTAGACTAGACGGCGATACGGTCGAATTCATTAACAATACAAAATTTCTAGGTATTATATTAGACTCGCGACTACAATGGGATCCTCATATCGAAGCCTTGGCGAGTAGACTCAGTTCGGCTGCATTCGCAGTTAAGAAAATAAGGCTCTTAACCGATATTGAAACGGCTAGAATAGTCTATTTTAGTTATTTTCATAGTGTTATGTCCTACGGCCTTTTGTTGTGGGGCTCAGCCGCTAACATCCAAAGTATATTCGTGCTCCAAAAAAGGGCTATTCGCCCCATTTACAACCTCCGATCGAGAGATTCTTTAAGAGATCTATTTAAAGAAATAAACATTTTAACTGTTGCAGGACATTACATCTATGAAAATATAATTTATGTGAAAAAGTATTATAATACATTTGTAAAGCAGAGCGATATTCATCGCTTTAACACAAGAAATAAAGATAAACATGTCGTTCCCAAGTTTAGGCTAGAAAAATCCAGAGCCTCATTTCTGGGGAAAAGCATAGCCTTTTTTAATAAAGTTCCACAGCATATAATTGAACTACCATTGCATAAATTTAAATGTTACATTAAAGAGTCGCTGATGAGCAAAGGATACTATAAAGTAGACGATTATTTGAATGACCGCAATGCATGGTCATGATGTAACACATTACATAATCACTGTTTAATATGATGTATTTTTATACTAAGCAATTGTTGTTAGTTTTTATTTAGTAACGATATGTTTTTTTTTTTGTAAATGTCGTTACCTAACTAAGAAACGCTGGCAAGTTTCTTGCGCCCATTCTTCTTGTCAGTTAAAAAAGTCTTGAATGGGTGGTAGGAAAATATTGACGATTCATAAGTACATATTTATTATGTCTAAGTGAATAAAGAATATTTTTATCTTATCTTTATCTTATCTTATCTGTAGTCAAAAGGCCTATACAAGTGGCTTTCTATTAACGATATCGCCAGTAGAATAGAAAGAAAATGTAATGGGATTGACATTAGCGGTCACGTGACATTTCAATCGCTAATGTCAATCCCATACATTTTCTTTCTATTCTACTGGCGATATCAATAATAGAAAGCCACTTGTCTAAGGGGTCAGTACAGTTTACTGATCTAATGGCTCATTCAAAAATGATATTGGAATAACTGCACCGTGAAACAAACAAAGCGAACTTAAACGCGCCCCCTATGCTTTCAGCGGCTTCGATATTGCTACTACAGGAGCCTTACTGCTAGCTGTCAAACAATGTTATAGAAAGAAAGAAAGGAAGAAAAACATTTAAGGGACTCACACAGTCAAGGGCCTTAAAAATTCAAAATTCAAAATCATTTATTCATTTTAGGCTGATACAGCACTTGTAAACGTCAATGAAGCTAAGCAATCGGTTCGCAAATCCTACGGCGGGAGGCCTTGTAACGAGAAGAACCGGCAAGAAACTCGCCAAGGGCTATTTTTTTCTCCCTGTCATATTTCATACAGAGTCGTCAAATTGAAAAGTGACTTAAACATAATATAATATGTAAAGTCACTTTCCATCACAAATTAATCTTAAATTTAAAAACAAAATAAAAAACCCGGTAATCATAGCAGTAAATAATTTTCAATAACTAAGAAATAGACATCCAAAAGGTAGTTTCTTTAAAATACACACCAACCAAAAACGTAGCGAATAAAATAATAAATATCAATGTTGAACTGTAAGGCCTAACCTGTTGTTGTGTGTACTACTGTGTACATGTATACACTCTGAATTATTAATTACCCTTGAGAGTTCAGGAGGTGAAAGTACCCTTCAATACCAACTTTTATTTCATAATAAAAGTTGTTTGTACACGTCTTGTTGTGGTACCATTACTAAAAAACTAATAAATGGAGCAACTATTTTACTTTTACAAAATAGGCAAGAATTGCTTTACGTATACCTTATATATACTAGTGACCGCCCGCAACTTCGTCACTCGTGACATCGCGATCCTTATCCTAATGACATTATATCGATAAAAGTTTGTCCTTCACTAAGAATAATCAACCTCTATGTCAAATTTCAACAAAATCGGGCAAGTGTTTTAAGCGTGAAAATGAATCAGTTACGCCCGAATTCTCTAACGCAAATCAAATTTGGGAGCGTCTCAAACATCATGGCATCTCTTTCATACGTTTGACATTTAAAGAGACAGGGCGAAGTTTGAGACGCTCCCAAAGATAAGTAGCGTACGAGTATTCGGGCATTAGAGAGTTACTCTTGCATATAATAAATAAATGACATTTGCTTCTTATCAAAGCTCGCAAATGGCAAAATAGACTGCTCAGAGTTGTTGTCAAAAATTGGTATCCGTTCTAACCCACTGTCTCTACGTCGGCGTCCTATGCTTCACGTACCTTATGCACGCACGAATTACCGTCATAACACTTTTATGATACGAGGTTGTGATACCTACGTTAAGTATAGTACCGAGCACGACTATGATCTATTTTCTACCAGCACGGCAACTATTAGGCGATCTATTGGTCAGAACTTTTTTGAATAATGTTATTATCTTTTGTATTGTTTGGACTGGGAATGGTTCTAGGTGTGATATGGGTTTATGAAATACTTTAAGATTAAGATTGTTTTATTATAGTTTGTTGTTTGTTACATAGTATTTATATGTGAGGGTTTGTAATTGGCTTTGAGGTGTTAGTTTGAAATTATCTGTGCTTTTGATAGCTGTAAACCTTCTTTAAAAATAAAAAATAAATAAATAAATAAAATATAATACTAGCGAATTGCCCCAGCTTTGCATACGTTCAATGTATCGTCTATTGATGAAAAATATCATAAAAATAAATAAACCTCAATCACACCAATTATCTAGCTCATAAGTAGTGACAAATATCCATACATCCATACTCACAAACTTCCGTGTTTATAATATTAGAAGGATTGCCGATACACTAAATTATTCTTAAGTTTCATTAAGTACCAACTATAAGTCTCAAGAGATATAAAGATACAGTATGAAGGTTTAAGAAGCTCTAAAGAAAATTGCTAACCTCAGACTATAAATATATAAGTTCCAACATATTTGGAGGCCGACTAATAAAGCATAATGGAAATTTCCAATTATGTAAATTTCTCTATGACAGCACCGACATATCCCTAGCGTCCAGTTAAGGCGGTGGTGGTCTAAGTGATAAGCTTTTCTAGAATATAATAGAATATCGTTTATTGCCAATACTGTGTACATAGATTAATGTATAGTAAATTTCTCTATGACAGCACCGACATATCCCTAGCGTCCAGTTAAGGCGGTGGTGGTCTAAGTGATAAGCTTTTCTAGAATATAATAGAATATCGTTTATTGCCAATACTGTGTACATAGATTTATGTATAATAATTATCGGATAACACTAAGAAAAACGACGAACGAGGCTGGCCAATGAAGACTGACCTAGTGAAGGTTGCGGGCAGCCTTTGGCAGCAAATCGCTAACAGCCGCTCTGTTTGTCCAGCAGTGGACTGTTGAAGGCTGATGATGACTACGAAAGTTAGTAGTTTATGTGACTGTTGCATAATGAAGGGTGTTAAAACACGAGAGGGAGTTTCAAAAACGAGCCTTGGCGAGGTTTTTAATGGTATCCCACGAGTGTACCAAGTGATGCTTGATTCTATCAAACAAATAATCACTATTTTTTTATCAAACACTATAAACGAAAAATACTTAACATAAGCGAAACACAAAAGTTGAGTAATCGCTTTCGCTTACGACTTAATCTGCGTACCACTTAACAACTTTTATATTATTAACGCATATTCCAGTAACTAAGAACGATTGCTTCATTGGCCTTGAAAAGTTGTAGAATGGCAGATACTTAATAAGTATTTTATTTTATTGTACAAATAAAATGAATATAATGCTATATTATTGAAAATGAAGTATTTGGAAAATATAGACCCGTCTCACAACAAGCTCCGATGGGACTCGAACCCACGGCCTTTCACTGTCCGGTTACGGAGCGACTCCGTAGCTCAGTGGTTAGAGCATTCGTCCGGGTCAGATTTTTCTAATACTTAATTTTCAATAACATACAGCATTTTATTCATTATACTTGAAAAACAAAATGCATTGTGAATGCAAAAAAGTAAAAATATTTTTTTAATATTAATATCAGACAAGATAACAAAAACACAAAAGTATCACCCAACTGCACCAATTCAAAAGCTGTCATTATAATAATACTTTTCTAAGACGCTACCTAGTCTCTCGCATAATGTTTTATTTTTCGAATCTTTTCTCGAATTTGATGAAAAAACATATTTGGATTGAAAACAGCACATTGATAAATCATCATCATTATCAGGCATTATAAGTCCCCACTGCTGGGGCACAGGGCTGGATGGATGGATAAGGAGAATGGACCATGACCCACCACGCGGGCCCAATGCGGATTGGTGGCTATAACGACTGCAAACGCAGCCGGGACGAACGGCTTAACGTGCCTTCCGAAGCATAGACATTGAGAAATAGTAACTAGCAAAGAAAACATTCACTGAAAGTTTTAATGAAAATTTCCATATAATCTCTTAAAGCAACTAAATTGGTTTACAAATTCACAAACAGAAAACATTTACAAATACGAAACAGGATTAGGAAAAACATTTTCACTCATTATATTGAACTACGGTAAGCAATAAGGACTTACAAATATTTAATATTGCCATGAAATGGAAAAAAAGCGTTGTTCGCAAATTACAAGCAATACATAGGGTTGTCACCTCGGTGTCAATGTTTCACTTATTTTTGAATGTAATGTAATGTGTCTTTATTGCACCATGTTGTCACAAAGATCTTAACAATCTAAATGACCTTCCAAGGGCACAGCATGGCATCTAATTATCGAGTTGAGTTGTGCAATCGATAAAAAGTTATCCTTACAGTCACGAAAATGAAAAGCATTTTTCAAAGTTTTATATCAATTAGAATTTAATCGAATTTGTGGAGATCCTTGGGGGAGGCCTATGCCCAGCAGTGGGCGTCGTTCGGCTGACATGATGATGATGATGTAAAAAATATGCTTCATAAAATAAGCCTGGAAGAAATTGCTACGTAGCAATAAGGCCGCCTTTTGTGTACTTCTTTTGTAGTGTCTTCTTTTTGTTATGTGTTTTCTTTTTGCAATAAAGTGTTTTATTATTATTATTCCCTTTATTACATTTTAAATACTTACAAAATTATATTTCTAAACATTAAATTTTTACAATGTATAACACTAAAAAATATAACATTTAAAAATACAAAAATGCAGTTCCCCAACGGTAGCAAGATCAGGGCCCCGGCTACCGATGGTTAAGGATCCAGAGACAGGAACCTTCTCACTATACGGGCCGTGTCCAGAAGTTATTTATTATTATTTATTATTAAATTATTTATTATTAAATTATTTATTATTATTATAAACCGCTATCGAAAAGCTAATTGAAATATCAAAGATTATCTTTTTCCAAAAGAGCTTGCAGAACTACCAAACCGTAGATGAAAATCTGTCGCGCTATATCAGTAAAGCTTTGCAGTTGCAAATTTAGGTACAGATTTTACAAAACTTTCCGAACACACACACGTTAGAAACTTACATTTAAACCGTCCGTCTTTGAATATTTCTCACTGGAAAGCATCGCGATTTACAAAATTCTCGAGTTGAACTTCAAGACAGCTTAAAATGTTATAGCAAGTTTCAAGAAAATTTAAATCTTAGATATACCTATACGTGTATCATGAAAGCTTTTTACATTGATTAAATAAGATAAGGATACCTTCAAAACAACATTCACTATGCAAGAAGGAGCCACGTTAATATTGAGCACGTAATTATTTATTGGATTGGATTGGATTTATTGGATTTTTGTATTAATATATTGCACCTTTTCATGCAAACTTTAATTAGTAAAATTTATAAAAAATTATGATTAATTTTATTTTCTCCGTCATTCGACAGCCCTCTGGGTACCAAAGAAATTAGCCAGGGCGGGCGCATACTGAAGTAGCATATATATTTACTGTGATAATGAGGCCCCGACGACTGGTGCTCTCGGGAGTCCTGCCAATTACAACCAGTTTCGTTTCACAACCTGCTGTGATGACTTATACATAAATAAAGATAAGTTTTTACTAAAAATTTCATTTTCATGACAAGGTTTTTTGCTAACTGTATTAAATATTGTATTGTACAAAATTTCAGCTTCATCGGGCACCGAGGAGTGGGTCAAATTAAGCTTGCAAGATTTGTCCCCCACTAACTAACATGGCAAGATTGGCAAGTTAATAAAAAGCTTGTAAATATTAGAAATGGAGGATTAACTGACCTAAACAGGGTGTCAGGAAAGTCATGGATAACCTTTTACCTGCCGATGGGCTACATTGGGATCTACCAATAAAAAAATGAACTTTGTAAAAGTCTTATGGTTTCCGAGTTTTTTGATGTTTGCAATTTTGGAAAATGTCTAATTTTGCTTTGATCAGTGTATTTCATGCCATTTCTACAAAAGAAAACTTTTTCGAGTACGGTTTTTTTTTATTTTAATCTTAAATCATCCTGCTATCGACTGAATACAAGAAAGTTACAGATATCCTATTTTAAACACCTAAAACTTAAGTCCAAACTTTTGATCCCTGATGGCCCTGGTGAAAAAAATATTTTTTTTATTGGTAGATCCCGATGTAAATACCCTTACCTACCATCGACAGGAAAAAAGTTATCCATGACTTCCCGGCCGACCTGTATAAATACTTAGATGGCAACTGAAAAGAGATAAGGGGTTGCTTAAAAGTTTTAATTTGATGGTTATTTCATTCATTCAATTAAATTACACTTCTTCTTCTTCTCCCTAGCCTTTTTCAACCGTCAAGGTGTAGGCCTCCCTTAAAAATCGCCACTTAGCCCTGTCTTGCGCCAATTGCATCCAGTTGCTTCCTGCCACTTTCTTCAAGTCGTCCTTCCATCTCATTTTGGGTCTTCCTCTTGGACGCTTGTTACCCCACGGCCGCCATTCCAAAACTGCCTTGCACCAAGAGCCTTGCTTCCGTGCAACATGGCCAGCCCACTGCCATTTGAGACTTGCCACGCGTTTGACGACATCTGTGACTTTGCTTTTTTCTCTAAGCCACGTATTGGTTTTACGATCCCGAAGTGTAACACCTACCAGCTTTCTTTCTAGTGCTCTTTGGGCTACCTGCAGTTTGGTGGTGTTCTCCTTTGTTAGAACCCAGGTTTCAGCTCCGTATGTTAAGACTGGTAGGATACACTGGTCGAATAATCTTGCCTTTTGTTCGGCTGTGATCTTCATTCGAAAAGCAAAGTCCAGTTTTGAGTAGGCCGCCCACATAAGCCTTATGCGTCTGTCAATTTCGTTGGACTGGTTGTCTTTGCCCATTTTGATTTCTTGACCCAAATAGACGTATTTTTCAACCTTTTCGATGACGGTTTGGTTAATTAATTAAATTACACACATAATTCAATATGCATTATGCGTGTAGTTCCCTACGACAGCTAACTAAAAGAGCTGATGACCTTGAAACGTTTTAATAGATCTTCACAAATTGTAGCTAAGAACCGTCCAGTTCCAGATCACGTCAGCTTTGAAACAAAACAAGACGCATCAAATTCGGACCATTCGTTCAGAAATTACGATGCCACAGACAGATACCTGTGTATCTGTCTGTGGCATCGTAATTTCTGAACGAAAGGCATCGTAATTTCTGCAAAAAAAGGGACG
Source organism: Crambus lathoniellus (assembly GCA_949710035.1). NCBI lineage: Eukaryota > Metazoa > Arthropoda > Insecta > Lepidoptera > Crambidae > Crambus > Crambus lathoniellus. The sequence goes on from OX453303.1 coordinate 27,592,957, forward strand.
TGTCTGTACACGTCCCTTTTTTTGCAGTTGGGGGTTAAAAAATAAAATGAAAATAATGAGAAAAAAACCGCTTCAGAAAACAAAATCACCATTTAGGTAATTCTATTGTGACAAAAAAATATCGTCAAACAACCACATTAAAAATTCATCGGTTATTGACAGACGCACAAAAAAAATACATATTTAAACAGTCGTTCGGCGTAAATCTCGTAATTTCGCTAACATTTTATGTTGAACAAGAAATCTCATCGGGAAAAAATTAAAGGGAGTTTCCTTTTCAATTCGCAAAATCTTCTTGATCCTGGAAGACAAATGACCGATAGAGTGACGGAATACAGAAGAGGAAGGTTCTACGCGAGGTATTTTGTGTTGTATAACGTGTGCGATAAGACTGGGTTTTGACTGGCGGTTTTCTTACTTGTAAATCAACAGGGACCTTTGTATCTCGACAGATGAGGGAGGGTTGATTAAATGTCTTTCATGTTAGTCAATCTGGAGAGCCGCTCACTCGACACATTACGCCACTTCGTACGGCTTTAAATTCTCTACTTTTCATCAAATGTTTCAGTCGTGAATCGTGACGTAATATTTGAAAGTTCAATGTTAAGAGGGTTGTGTAGCAAACGGTCTCCATGCAAACGGTGATAACGTTTTCCACCCTCTAATCTAAGCCTTAACATAAATCAATGAATTTTCGGTATGTTGTTGAAATGCATAAGAATTAGAGATGTATGTTTTGTTTATTTTTTAATATTTATCATAGATTTTGAAATATTTGCAATTTAGTGATTTCATATTAAACAAAAAAGTACCAATAGAGAGAGAGAAGAGTCAAATTTGTTTATTCAATTTAGATTGATATTTACAATACTTGTGAACGTCATAGAAGCTACGCCATCGGTTCGCAAACCCTACAGCGGGAGACCTTGGAGAAAAACCGGCAAGAAACTCCAAGGGTTGTTTTTTTCTCCCTGTTATATTTCATACAGAGTCGTCAAATTGAAAAATGACCTTAACATGGTATGACTAAGGTCAGTTTCCATCACAATTACACAATGGGTTATGATAAATACAGTTAAAGTATAGGCTAATGATTATAGCGGTGAACAATTTTCAATTACTTAGGAACTCTACTTAAAGCTTTAATATTAGTTAAAAACAAAAGACAATTCTACTATATACTGCAAGTTGCGCCATACATGTTTCAAATGAAATGAATAAAAACAAAAGAAAACACATTTTAAGGCAAGCAGATAAGAGCAGACCCACTCCCACTGGCAGCACCCGTTCACGAGCATGACGCATGAACCAGCCATCGCTTCGCTCAACCATATTTTAGGGAACGTAAAGACCCGCCTCACACGCCACCACCGTAATATAATTTCAAATCTACAACGAATATAAAAAAAACAAAACATACACCCCTAGTTCTTATGCATTTCAACAACATACCGAAAATTCATTGCTGTATGTTAAGGTTTGGTTTAGAGGGTAGAAAACGTTATCGCCGTTTGTATGGAGACCGTTTGCTACACAATCCTCTTAAGAATCCTCTCTTAAAGGTTTATTACACTTGGCTAAATTCAGCATCTAATTAAGTATACATTGCTTTCTTTGAGCTCATTTGTAGCAAGTGATGCAATCAAAACAACCAATGTATAAATAAAACACTTTCACGGATTTTTTCACGCAATTTATTTAACAACTTGGTTAAATTTTAGTTGTTTTTAGAGTTTTTTGGTTTATCCGACGTTTCGGCACCTTTCCAGGGGCTGTGGTCACGGAAAACTACCCCTGGAAAGGCCACGGCGGCCCCTGGAAAGGTGCCGAAACGTCGGATAAACCAAAAAACTCTAAAAACAACTAAAATTTAACCAAGTTGTTAAATAAATTGCGTGAAAAAATCCGTGAAAGTGTTTTATTTATATGGACAGTTCGCGCAGAAATCTAAGATGTGTTCAAGCAATGTATGCTTAATTAGATGTTGAATTTAGCCAAGTGTACCTAATAAGCCCTTTGGAATCCCTTTTACCGTCGCAGCACAAGGGCAACGCGCGACAGCCACAAACGCCGCCACTTGAAGTTAGAATTAACAAGTGACGACTAGCGGCGTCAACCTTGCGACGTTAAATTCATATAATATGTACGAAAACTATAGGAAATATGTCGGTGGCGGAGTTTTGTGACTTTTCATACTTCAGTTCCCACGGCAAGCGAGCTCGCCGGGCAGGGAAAGCGAGCTAGCTAGCTAGACCGCTAGCTAGCGGCGTGTACTGCGCTTTATTGGCAACAAAACAGTGTTCAAAATATATTTTAAAATTTAACAACCAACTAATCTAAATCCGGTACTTACTTCTTGTAATCGAAACGCTTTAAGTATTTTATTTCTATCCTCAAATCAAATTTTTAAATAAACTAATATTATTTTTAAAATACCTACAAGCACCAATTCTTCAAAAGAAACAATAAATAGTAGATTGTACAACAAGTGCATAAAAGGTACCATTTTACCCGAGACGTATATATCCATCCGAGCCGTAGGCGAGGGTGGATAGTCAATTCGAGGGTAAAATGGGTTTTATGTACGAGTTATACACTCTGCTTTTCACTTCGAGTGTGAGGAAAATAAATAACAATATTGCAAAAAAGAAAAAATAAAGACCGCCATATTGGCGGGAAGACTTTCTTTTTCTTTTTTTTTATACGGGCATTGGCAGCACAGTGACTTTAGCATAGATCGTAGTCCATAATACTCTTGAAATACTTATTCCTTAGAAAACTCATTAATTTTGCCTAGTTTTATTAATTTAATAATTTAACATGGATTATGTACAAAATTTAAGAAACAGAATGAAATACGTTAGGTTTTAATAAAGTTTATTTAACGAAATTTAATTGCGTGTGTGACTGTTTACCTGACGACGTTTGTCTTAAAGTCTGAGACTTAGACGAAGATTTTACTTTATGCACTAGAGCATAAAAAGCGATTTTATGCCGCCTATACCCAACATAAATACGAACTTTACGAGCATGAGAAGTGAAATAGTTATTTTTATTCTGTTAACGTGCGAAGGGTCAAATTCACCCAACAGTGCCGACATTGACTCATAATAATGTTGGCGCGAAAGTGGGTAAAAGAAAATAAATATGATTGCGACCACCATAAGGGGAAGTGGCCTTTCGTGTTAGGACGCCTTTATTCTTGGGTCAAACTTGAGAAATTGTCACGTCACCGCGACATATTCCTTTGAGAGGTAACATAAAGAATACAGTTCGCGGGAAAAAGTGTTGCCATTACTTTAACTTATTGTTATCGCTACATAATAGTGGTTTTATGGATTACCTACTGTAACAAATTTTATTATATACTAGCGACCGCCCGCCAATTCGTCTGGCAATACCACTAGAATTCATTAGATAACCGAAAACGGACGAGCAAATAAGAGACCACTTCAAATTATTATTTCTTATCGATTTCTGCAATTTATGACGTAAAATCGTGACAATCTTAACTTTATATAAGATTTTAAACTTTGTTTAAACACGGGCTTCATTTAAGTATTTATTTTATAACTACTTATTTAAGTTATAACTTTTTTAAATTATTGGACAAGCAGATGCTAAAAATAGCTCACTGTGAACACAAGAAATATGTTAGAGAGGTTAAGAAGAGGAAACTCCTTAGCTCGGAACTATACAGTAGCATTGTTGTGTTCCGGCAGTTAAGACATAAGATAGCCAGCTCCTCAGTAATTATTAAGGATTCACTTTCAGCCTTATCATCACTTAACATCAGGTGTGATGAAAGATAAGTGCTACCCGTTGCGCATAAAAAAATTCTATGGATATGAACAAATAAAGCCCATGTCCATATCTATAGTTTTAGCCGGTAGCCCCCCAGGTTTAGGTATGTTACTATATTTTTTTTTGCGTTTGTATTGAATGGAGCGAAGATGTAAAACGAAATAAGAAATTATTTTTTATCGCCGCAAAATAACGACCGAAGTTAAAACATTCGCATGAATTGGCGAACGAAAAACTGGTGTTGCCAGTTTTGGATATAAAATTGCTGACAAAAATGGTACCTCGTAAAAAATAAGTGACAGAAGGCAATTGTTCGTTCAAACATGGTCCTAAGTTTTTATTTATATTTCGTTTTCCTCTTTTACGACTAAATTAAATATATTACTTATACAATATTTAAATTAGTGAAATTTATTATATAATTTATGAATCATAATAAAAAGTATATTCCTATTATATTCTTACTTAATAATAATACGCAAAGTCTTTATTTAAAGCAAACATTAAATTAACATACTAAACTATATTATAATCGTTTAATATAAATACGTATATGAAGTATCTAGTCGGTAGAAGGTTTGCTATTGTTTAAAGAATATACGACTAATTATTTTTATTTCTTTGCATTTACAAAGCCATTTTATTATAGAAAATATTGAAAGTATTATTAAGAAAAAACGACTCGAGCTGAGTGGTTAGAGAATTCGCCCGGACAGTGAAAGGTCGTGGGGTTCGAGTCCCATCAGAGCTAGTTGTGAGACGGGTCGATTTTTTCTAATACTTTATTTTCAATATTTTCAAGATTCAAATATTTTTTTGGCACTAATACAATTGTTTTTACAACATTGAAATACTTTTTATCATACCAGCCGAAGACGAATACAGAACTTACGACTTAGAATAAATTTATTATCCAAGAATTCACTAAAATTATTACTTACATACCTAAGTAATTAATACAGTCAATAGACAAATACTGCATTTTAAAATGATGACAATGTTAAAGACAGTTTAATATCATATAGGTGATACATCTGCCAGAATGCTGCTGCCGCTGGATGCGGGCAGCGCAGGACCGATCGTTGTGGAGATCCTTGGGGGAGGCCTATGCCCAGCAGTGGGCGTCGTACGGCTGAAATGATGATGATGATGATCTGCCAGAAAACGTCTATAACTTGAAAGAAATGGCTTTAGGCGATAGGTTAGGCGAAAGTGGTGCCGCTGTGAATATTTAATATTGTAATTTTAATACACAATTTTATTAAAACTAAACATAGAATTTTTATGGCACTGCTAGAAGTAGATAGCAAAACTGCTAAAAGTGGCCGTTTTTGACACATTCCACATAATCTACTTCTACGAATGGCTACGAGGGAATGTAGCGATACCTTCTAAAAATACTAAAAATCCACGTAAAGTTTTATTAAAATCCTTTTCTATCTATCCGCCTTAAGGATAAATCTTTTTACGACAATAATGTGGAACGGTCAAACAAATCTCTCAACTTATTTCAATTGATTTTAACTCATAAGGTATTCGACGCTAAGTTCCAAATTCTATTGAGGAAATTGTGATAATATTGTCGTAATCGGCCGACTGTAGTTTAGGTTTTGTGATAGATCCTTTGCCAATCTGTTTTAATGGGTACTTTCTTCTCATAAATCCCTAAAATGACTCCAACGGCCGCTTAGTCTTGTCCATAAGAAAACTCCTTGAAACTTTTATACCCACAATTAGTTTGAATTATAAGTACGGACGTTTATAACTTTTTATTAAGTTAATAAGCTTTTTATGTGTAAACTAGTAGGTCTATGCGGCTATACTCGCGTGGTGCCCGTTCCCGCGCTGGTATTTAAATATAACTAAGTATGTACTTTTTCTAAAATACTTCATTTTAAATTTTTCAATAACTATGTAGTTAACTTTTTTTTATAAATATTGGACAACATCACATACATTGCTTCAATCCCAAGCTAAGTAGTAAGCTTGTACTATGGCAATTAAAACAATGAGGGGTACCAGTTACACCCAGACCCGAGAAAATATTGAAAATATAGTAAAAATGTGATAGTAAAAAACCACGAGCCCTATAAGTAGCTTTCAGGCGGGATTCGAACCCGCGCCTCCGGGAATCCGGCCCGATGCTCTGACCAACTAAGCTACCGAAAGGCTTACACGACTCGTCGAATTTTGCCATCACTTGTTACGCTGTAGGCCAGCGTTGCTTCATCAATGTGAGGAGACCCTCGCATCCGAAAAGCAACATTTTTACAAATGTTTAACAATCGATTAAGATGAAACAGCCATATTGAGATTTTATAATATTTTTATGCATTCACAATGCAATTTTGTAAGTATAGGAAAAATGTGATAGCAAAAAACCACGAGCCCTATAAGTTGGTCAGACCATCGGGCCGGACTCCCGGAGGCGCGGGTTCGAATCCCGCCTGAAAGCTACTTATAGGGCTCGTGGTTTTTTACTATCACATTTTTCCTATACTTACAAAATTGCATTGTGAATGCATAAAAATAATATAAAATCTAAATATTGAAAAGTTCTTTTCCAATATTTACCCGAACAGGAATCGACTCCGGGACCTCAGAGATAGTGGGTCTTGAAAACCGGTGCGTACACCACTCAGCCGCGGAGGTCGTCGAAATAATAAAGCATAGTGCTGTAGGCTCAACTAGCCCCTTCAATTATTTGAAGTCCCTCACAAATAACCTTCGAAACTTAGTGCTAATAGCTGGAGTTGTAAACAAAAGAAGCCCTGTGGCAGTTAACGTTAAGATAAACTTGTTAAGTTCCGTATTATGCCTCGGAACGGGTTCGAAAGCACAATGGTGTTAGATTAGATGAATACGTTGAGGTATTAGAGCCCTTGTTTGCTCACAAGGAAGTTCTGCTTAGCTTGTTATTACGAGTAAAGCATGGAGGAAATGGTGTGCTTGCTTGAATTGTATGTCGTGTACTAATTAGGTCTATACCTATGAATTTGCGTTTTTTTTCTCACATGTTCATTGATCTCAAATCGTTTAATTATTATCAACTAGCTTTCCGCCAGCGGCTTCGCCCGCGTGGATTACACGACGTTATCCCGCGGGAATGTGATGTTTTTCCGGGATAAAAAGTAGCCTATGTTCCTCTCCAGGCTACAAAGTTTCTGTGTCCCAAATTTCAGCCAAATCCGTTCAGCCGTTTTAGCGTGATTGAGTAACAAACGTACAAACATCTAAACATCCAAACATCTAAACTTTCACATTTATAATTAGTAGGATTAGCGTGATTGAGTAACAAACATACAAACATCTAAACATCCAAACATCTAAACTTTCACATTTATAATTAGTAGGATATATCAAAATTAATAGTCAGTTTCAAAAATAGAGTTTGTCATAATGTTAATCATCTAAAAAAGAGTAATTAAACACGCGTCTAAAATTCTTATAAATGCTTCAAAGTCCCCCATGGATGTAGTCAAATTCACAGCTTCGTACAGTTTTTTTTTATTCTAAGGCAGTTTTTTAAATGAGATTATAGGCAATAGTTAGATTAATGTTGGTTGTCTGACCATATCTCTAAAGTTTCGTTGAATTTAGAGTTCATATGTCCAAGAAATCCCTAAAATAGATTTGTATGATAATTCCAACTTCCTACAATTTAATTATCAACAAGAGTAACGGGACTCAACGCGACATTTATTATGAAGTACATATTATTATGTACTTACAGCTTGACGTTTCGGCTGTGTTGCAACAACCGTGGTCACAAGCAGACTGGCGGTGCGCGACGACGTCTGTTCGGGCGGGCTTGGAGATCTTCGGCCACCCTCAAATTGTCACTTTTTTTGTTTTTGTCATCGCTAGTGATGGGATTACGGCACACAACACTCACAGTATCGGGGTTTGTTTTGAACGGTAAAACTCGCGACAACAAACTCGCGACAACAACGAAACCCTGAACATCTTCAGTCGGAGCTTGCTCATGTTCAGGAGGTACTAAAACGAAACGGATACAAGGTGTCGCAGCGATACAATAGGCAAAAGAAAAGGGTAAAATATCCGGACGTGAGTCGTCAGGCAGCATTTTTGCCATATATCAAAGGCGTAACGGATAAAGTTGGAACAGTGCTCAGAAAATTCTCCATCAAGACTGTATATACTCCGTTATGTCAAATATCTAAGCAACTGCGATCGCCAAAGGACGTAATACCCTTTCAGACTCCGGGTGTATATAAAATCGATTGTAGTTGTGGTAGTTCATACATTGGACAAACAAAGCGGACCATCGCAGAACGTGTCAAAGAACATATCGCAGCTGTTAAAAATCGACAGACGAGTAAATCCGCGGTAGCTGAACATCTTCTGGAAGCTGGAGTTAATCATTGGATGGAGTTACATGATCCAAAAATCCTCTCCACCGATCGTCATTACCATACTAGGATGGTACGAGAAGCGATTGAAATCAAGAAGTATAAAAATTTCAATCGGGAGGACGGGTTTAAATTGTCATCAGCGTGGAATCCAGTGATTAACAAGTGTAAGCCGCGAGTTTTACCGTTCAAAACAAACCCCGATACTGTGAGTGTTGTGTGCCGTAATCCCATCACTAGCGATGACAAAAACAAAAAAAGTGACAATTTGAGGGTGGCCGAAGATCTCCAAGCCCGCCCGAACAGACGTCGTCGCGCACCGCCAGTCTGCTTGTGACCACGGTTGTTGCAACACAGCCGAAACGTCAAGCTGTAAGTACATAATAATATGTACTTCATAATAAATGTCGCGTTGAGTCCCGTTACTCTTGTTGATAATTATAATGGAACGCGAAAGTTTAAAATTCCTACAATTTCCCCATAGAAAACGGCAATTTCATAGGTAATGACCTATATATTTTTAGAAGCCTTTATATTGCGCTTATTTAGCGATGCGAATTCAAGACATGAATTGTGTGTGGTGCACAAATATCTATATTTGTGGTTGTTTGTATAAATATCAAATGCGCACATTAAGAGAGGCGAGTTTAATACTTAGAATTCTGGTTCAGGTACAATTTTAAAGGCCTTGAGCGTAGAATTACCGAAAATTTTCTTTTTGATAAGTTGATGAGTTTGATTACATGCGGACGAAGTCACGAACATACATTAGAAAATTTAAATGAGCATTTCTACTCTCTAATGTTGCCATTTACAAAAATGCTCTCAAATTTTAATCCTGCTCTAAATATTGAAACTCCCTTTTCAGGAACTTGCAACATGTCCCCGCCCCGCAATCACTATACAATCTCCGTTCCCTCCCAGCATTCCCAAAGCTGGTATGTGGTCCAATTCACAATTTAGCGGTATTCCCTTTGCGTGGCCTGGCCACCCAGTGTAACCGCATTACGAACATATATGTGTACCTTTATTTATATGGCAGCCACTATATCAATGCGATGAAAAGCAATATAGAAATTGTATGAATAAAGCTGGTCCATTTATCATGCACTAAGTAATTTATTGAAAATTCCTAAATAGAAGACTATTAGAAAGACAATTAACATTATAATTAGCAAATTATTAATGTCTTATTGAACTGAATTTAAAACAAGCGCCTGTCTATTTTCAGTTTTCATTTCTTATATTACGTTTAAATGTAAACCAACGATTTTTAAAGTTAAATGTTTTTAATACAAATGTAATTGGTATTGCTCCTAAACTAATGGTGGCGAGAAAGGATATAGCATCAGTAGCCGTAGCACAAACAACTGAGGTAGGTATTCCATATAGCGCAACCATTTTAAAGCGCACCTAATTAAGCGCACCTAAGCTATTCCATTCCACAGGGGGCATTGCCGCGGGCGCGTGGACTACACGACGTTACCCCGCGGGAATGTGATATTTTTCCGGGATAAAAAGTAGCCTTTGTTCCTCACCAAGCTACAAAGTATCTGTGTCCCAAATTTCAGGCAAATCCGTTCAGTCGTTTTGGCGCGATTGAGTAACAAACATTCAAACATCTATACATCCAAACATCTAAACATTCACATTTATAATATTAGTAGGATATATAAGTAGGATGTGAAAGTGTGTTTGTTCACCTTTCACGTCAAAACGGAGCAACAGATCGACGTGATTTTTGGTATGAGGATAGATTGGGGGCGAGAGTGACATAGGCTACTTTTTACCCCGGAAAAATATCTCATTCTCGCGGGATAACGTCGTGTGTTCTACACGGGCGAAGTCGCGGCCTAAATGCTAGTTATTATAATAAAATACATGACTCCCTATTTAGTAAATAAAATTGCTAGAGACAACAAAAGATTTACATCAACTTTACTCCACGCTTATTAATGACGGGCATAAGGAGTACTTAAAGTGTTGATGTGCCTAAGTTAAAATAACTAATGCCCGAATACTCGTACGCTACTTATCTTTGGGAGCGTCTCAAACATCGCCCTGTCGCTTTAGACGTCAAACGTATGAAAGAGATGCCAGGATGTTTGAGACGCTCCCAAAGATGATTTGCGTTCGAGAATTCGGGCGTAACTTTTGCCTATTACTTTAACTCTCAATACTCACACCAACATTAACAAGCAATAATGACTACAATAAAACACATTAGTCAACATTAGTAAATAGGGCGCTTGGCGACAGAGCACCGGTAAGCGGTAAAGCCTCGCTAAGTGGATCGTGCGGCTTCCGAAGCCCTGCTGGCCTCGGCGCTGATTCTCCTTGCCACACTGACATAAAACATAAACGTTTGTTCGATGCGATATATATTTTTAGGAACAGGCAATTATATTGTGAAAAAGAAATTTAAGTAGCATACTTCAGCAAAAAAACACAACATGCAAGATGCACCACCCGCCCGCCCGCAAAAAACTGCACATGCAACCACGAAACTACAAATACAAATAATTTATTTAAATGCAAAATGTTATATTACATAAATTATCAAAACAGGATTGTATAAAGAGAACACTAAAGAAACCTACTATTCAGTTTCACAGGGGTCTCTGCACAAGACTCTAGGCCTGAATCGCAGGGACCAATTTGCGATTGTAAAAACAGTAATAGAGGACGGTTCGGATGAAGTACAAACAGGAAAAACATTTGGGGAAAAAGAATTAACTACGAAAAAGAAATAATTGTTTCTGCACGCATGCCGTGAGTGTGTGTCATCTCAACTATCAGGGCAAAATACCTGCAGCTAGCAAAACAGCGACACATCTTGCACCTTCACCGATTAGACTACTCTGCACGTGTTTCGCCCCAACCCGGGGCATCCTCAGGAGCTGTTATATCGTGCGAAATCCAGCACCGCAGCATTCGGTGCGTCTGCAAGTATTGTGCATTGATAGTCTCGTGGTGTGCATGTGCAATTTTTTGCGGGCCGGCGGGCGGTGCATCTTCCATACGGGTTTTACCCGTGGCCCCACCACGGCCACCACTATGACCCACTGGTGAGATTGTGTTTTTTGCGGAAGTAAGCTACATATATTAATTTTTTACAATGGTTAGGGACTTCAGTAAATACTAAAAGAAGTAGTAAATGAAAGTAAAACGTAAGCCGCCCAACCGCCTCTGTGGTCTAGTGGTTCACACCACCGATTTCAGCCCAAGAGGTCCCGGGTTCGATTCCCAGTGGGGATACATATTGTATTCGGTTTGGTTGGTGGTAGGACTTGTTCTTAGTCCGCCTGGCTAGCTACCACCATCTTATCTAAGTCTGACGCCATAACAATGATGTTTCCAGTATTATTCACAAGTGCTGTATCAGCCTAAAATGAATAAATAATTTTTATTTTCATTTTCATTTTGATTATTGTGTTCCGGCAGTTAGAGATAAGATAGCCAGTTCCTCAGTGATTGAGGATTCCGGGAGTAGTGCGCTTCCACCTTCAGAATTATCACCACTTAACATCAGTACCCCGAGTGTAAGTTTTTATGTCAAGCAAACGCAAACTATTTCGAGTACGTATTTATGTCAATTTGTATGAAAACTGCATAAGCGCGCTACTCGCCGCTAGAGGCGCTGATACAGTTTTCATACAAATTGACATAAATACGCACTCACGATAGTTTGCGTTTTTTGACATAAAAACTTACACTCGGGGTACTGAGCCCGTAGTGTAAGTTTTTATGTCAAAAAACGCAAACATTTTCGACTCCGTATTTATGTCAATTTGTATGAAAACTGTATCAGCGCCTCTAGCGGCGAGTAGCGCGCTTATGCAGTTTTCATACAAATTGACATAAATACGTACTCGCGATAGTTTGCGTTTGCTTGACATAAAAACTTACACTAGGGGTACCTGTGTGATGAAGGCTAAGTGCTACCCCGTTGTGGATAAAAAAAAAGCTGGTAATCTGGGATCAAAAATCAAAGACTTAGGTACGTATATAAAAACCCAACTGTCTGAAAATATTCTACGGCAGTTCGTCTAGATTGAACTTTAGAATTATTCAAGTAAAAATCCATTTAGGCGACCGAGAGAAGTATTTGTTGCCAAGCAACATTTGGTCGGAACGTGAAGAAAATGAATACGTAATGTTCTGGAATATTTCATCGGAACAGTGACGGAATGGATGACGAGTACATCACTATGCTGAAGTGAGTAGATAGTATTGATCAACGTTACAATATTAACCATACAATAACGATACAAAAATATATTCAAGATCTCTAGAGCTCAAAGGTTCGATTCCTGGTCGGGTAAATATTGGAAACGAACTTTTCAATATTTCCTCGGGTCTCGGTGTACGTCGTGATTCCGTCGTTGTTTTCAATTTCCATAATACTAGTGCTTAAGCTACTATAGTTTGCTATTGGAACAATGCATGTGATGGTGTCCAATATCTGTTATTATTAGTTATCCAAAAACTTTGAAGAAGACTATTTTGTTATGTAGGTAAGGTATATACGTCTACTTGTAGCAGAAGAATCATATTTAGTATCTTTTCTATTAATATTAAACACCAAAAAACGCAGCAGTAGTGCTTCAAAAGTAAAACCATTAAAATTGTAGCTACATGAAAAAGTTCACAAGTTAACTATAGGCATACTTGTAACTAGAGATGAGCCAATGTACGGTCACGAGCAATTATATGTTAATAACATAGAACTTTTTCACATATAAGGCCTGCGCAGACGAGAGACTTTTGTTCGCCGACATAACCTAAAGGCCTGATTAGATGAGGGACTGTCCGCCAAGTACTTTTTTGTCCATCGATATAGATCTCATATAAATTTATATGGAATAACGCACACAAGAAACTAAAAGTAGCGCGGACAAAAAGTCCCCGAAAAGACCGCGGACATCGAGAGACTGGACTGGACAAAAGTTCGCGGTAGTCCCCGAAAAAAATAGAACTTACGTAACTAGGCGCCAGGGTTACCAGATGTACGATTTAAATCGTATTTGTACGATTATTTACAACATTTTACGATCAGAAATTTTCAGAAAATTTCGGGTTTTGTATGGAAGTACGATTATTTATTTTGCCGTATACGATCGTTTTTTCCGTGTTTATCCCAAGTTTGTATGGTTTTTGTACAGGTGTACGATTTTTTTTCAATGTTAATGTACGATTCTCGATTTTTCGCACCTGGCAACCCTGCTAGGCGCAACAACGCACACATGAAGCTCGACTTAATACTGAGGTAACTGGAGAGTGCAGTACGAACAATTTTTTGAATACCACAAATAACACAGTGGCTGTCTCACCTATACTTTAAAAAAATACGTATGGTCATATGAGACAGCTGACAGCCACTACATACATAAATGTCAAATTTGCTGGCGACACTTTTTTATTCAGGGTGAGAGCTCCAGTTACCTCAGAGTATTAAGTCAAACTTCATGAACGCACACAACGAACTTTAGTCTGCATTGAGCGCTCGATAGTGAAGTACGTTTCCGGGCAACAAATGACCGTACACCGTATGCGTTGAGTCCGCGACAAGTACTCGACGGACATATTTTGGACAGGGACTTTTTCTCACACGGGGACAAAAGTCCCTCGTCTGATTAGACCTTAAATGTTGTAGCTTTCGTCGCGAATTCAACGTATATCGACGGTTATTTCATTCGTGAAGGTCTTAGCGAGGAATCAGGAGTCGCTAGATAGCTTCATCGGCAGAATAACCTTAGTTTTCGTTAAATTCAGTGACAGCGACTTTTAGGTTATGTCGGCGGACAAATGTCCCTCGTCTGGGCAGGCCTTGAAGCGTTCCAAAACAAACCTATCTGTGCCATTGAAGTCATTCAATATTGTAATATGACAGAGTCCTATGTTGTTTGCTTATTTTGCTCGTGACTGTACAAGGTGAAAACGTGGCTCAGTTATAACGGTATCCACGTAGCACAAGTGAAGGCAATTATTACATTGCAATATTTGCAATATTGCTGCGACAACGCAATAAAGATAGGAACACGATATGACTTTCTTGGAATACCAAGAAAGTCACTCTTTCCGAATACTAACATTAAGAGATTATAAAAGTCTATTTTATATAAACAGAGTTACAAAGAATTACTTACATGCTAAACCAGCAGCATGTTATACTATTCCCAAAATATAGAAAGATCTACGTGTGTTTTGAAAGACCTTCCAAGTTTTAATCAAATCCAAAGAGTCGTAAAGTGAGCAACATGGCGGCCATTTCATCGTTTCCCGATCGCGTCATCGCCATTTTGAATCCTGGCGAGATTGAATTGAATCTGCGAGGCACGCGACGCGTGGGCATCGCGAGGGATGAGGTGTCTCAATATTGTAAAGGTGGCTTTACACAGTTATGGAATGACGCGAAGTTACGAAAATTATACATTGTTATTTTGAAACCACTGGCCAAATTTTAAGTTCAACTCAGAATCGGTAATTGAACAACTTTCTCCTAGAAACATGCTTCGAAATACCACAAAAATTTTTGGACTTCCCATACTACATCGATCACGTGATCAGTATGATTTGTATGAAAAGTCGAAAAAAAAAACATATTGCTCACTTACCGATTCTGAGTCGAACTCAAAAATTTGGCTTGTGGTTTCAAAATAACTCTGTACTATGAATGGAGAAAGGAAAAAAAAATTCAATTCGCAATTGTTGCATCATTATCGATTGTCAAATATCTGTATAGGTATTTCCACAGAACACGGAAAGATTTTTTTCTCTGGTATTTCTTTTTGGTGTCTAGGGTAGGTAATATTTTCACATTGAATAAATAAGCGCTAGCTTTATGGCGAGGAATCCCGACCGAAATAGGCACGCTAACGCTTGCTCGGCTGCGCTCTATACACTTCGCGCGGACCCAGCGGCAGCCGGCAGTGAACTGTGAACTCGCGAGCGTCCCGCGAATCGAAAATCACTTAAAATTCATTTAAAAATTAAAAAATAAAAAAAAAAAAATTATGACGGCCGGAATCCCTCGGCTATTTAAAGACAATTATTTTCATATGTTTTTCATTATCTAAAACCAAGTATGCAAGTAATATGATATTTGAATTATTATTAGACGGATGTTTGGGATTTTATTTGACACAGTAAAATATCACCAATCGAAAAAAACCTGCCGGAAGCACTAGATTAATAACTGTTAAATAACATATATTTTTTCCAAATGTTAAGTACCTGTGATTTGCGAGTAATCCATAATTTAAAATACCCTATTTTGGGGAATCGGCGCCTTAAGCGCGTAAGAAGTATTGAATAAATTCGACTCGTCTTTTAACGACTATAGCTGAATGGTTAAATAAAGCATTTGCTGGACAGTAAAACGGACAGTGCCCGTTTTTTCTGCAAATTGGTTTGTAAAAGAGATAATGGAAATTTCTAAACAAACTACACAAAAAAAAAACTAAATCAAAAAGAACTCTTTTTTCCCAAAGAAGAAAGAAAATTGCTTTTCACCACAGCTTTACGAGACAGGTATTTAAAAGTTTCATATTTAAAAAGGGAACTCTGATACTTCTGATACTCAACATCTGGCTCGGTAAACAGCGCGCCCTTCAAAAATATATCGCAAAATTTTCCTTGTTAAAAAAGTTGCCAATGATCCTACCGTTTTAATGAACCAAGAATTTGTTGGACCACCAAAGAGTACACAAAAAAGGTGGAACGTTGAACAAGATATAAACTCTACGAGGATAATTGAAAAGCAATATAATTTATCGTAACAGGCAACGTTCTATATTTTTTTTTACCTATCCGGATTTTTTGGGTCAGTAATTGTTCACGGCACGGATTATTCGCTGATAATAATATACCTACTCAGTACAGTCACAATCAGATATATCGAAGCAGGCGAGGTACCTACTCAGATAATAGGTCTTTACCTATGATATTGCCGGTTTTTTTTCTCACATCTCTAATTTTTTAATTATTATCAATATATCAAAATTAATAGTCAGTTTCGAAAACAAAGTAAGTATTTCGTAATGTTAGACATTAAAAAAAAATAACCACGCGTCTAAAATTTTTATAAATGCTTAAAAGTACCCCTCTTTGGTTGTCGTCAATTTGACAGCTTCGAACAGTTTTTTTTTTATTCTAAGACAGTTTTTTAACTGAGATTAGAGGCAATTAGTTTAAATGTTGTCTGATCATATCTCTTAAGTTTTGTTGAATTCGGAGTTCACATGTCCAAGAAATCCCAAAATATATGTAGGTATATGATAATTCCACTTCCTACAATTTCGCCATAGAAAACGGCAATTTCATAGGTAAAGTAAAATAGAACAGTATAAATTTTAGAATAAGCTCGCTTTGATATTATCTGATGGCGACTAGAATAGATAGTCATAGAATAAAACTCGTTTCGTTGATTTAACGCGCTCAGTTAGTACTTACAGTCAGCGCTTCGATGAGTCAGCGTCAAAATTATCTGAGCGTCCAAAACCTCCAAAAATATCTGAACATTTGACGAAAGTTTACCTTATCTCAAGATGTAAAGGTGCATCTTTATTTGTTTTTTGAGAACAAATGACAACAAATGAAAGTACACCGTAAAGTATTGTGCTAAGAGTGATGTTTGTCAATTGTTCAGATTTTTTTGGAGGTTTTTTTTAAGCTGACTGTACCTACCAGTTAGTTTTACGAACGAACACTCTTTACATTTGATAGATACCTAACCTTCAACCCCAACTCGATGTGGGCGAAGTCGCAAGCTAGTTTTTTAAATAAAACAAACTTCTTGCCTTGACCTCTCTATCTAATTTCTTTCCTTTCCGAGCTACTGAAGCTTTAAAAGTTTCGAAATATACTTTTAATTTTTCGCGTTGTCCCTGAGTCCGTTTCAAATTAATTTATTACACTTTTTTACATTTCTATTAATCCAACCGCGCGGTAGTAAACAAATGAATGAATGATTTAGCCGCGGAGGAAACGTTAATTAACACGTTAAATTTTATAGTCCCGTTAATACATTTTATGTTTATAAAATACTGAACAATTCAATCTGAAATATTTTGATGAATTTATTTACCTTTTTGAATATTTTTTTATGATATAACAAATTACTATTGGGTACTATTTTTTATCCATAACGGGGTAGCACTTAGCCATCATCACACACACACACACCTGATGTTAAGTGATAAGGCTGGATGGAAGGTGGAAGCACACTACCCCCGGAATCCTCAATTACTGAGGAATTGGCTATCTTATATCTAACTGCCGGAACACAACAATGCTGAAAACACTTAGACTTAGATAAGATGGTGATAAGTATTAAACAATACTGACTACATGAAAGTTTTTAATTCTTGATCGTGTTCATGAAACAATTTTGTTGAAAAGGCGTATTGCTTTTATTTTATAAGCATCATATTAAATTAAGTCGCTGTTTTCAAGTTAAAAATGAAAATGTTGTTTCCAAATACTAGCATTTAAGTCCGCCATCACTGCTTCCGCTTATAAACAGGAAATAAGTATCAGACGAGTTTGAAACATTAGGCGTATGGAAGCGCCAATAAACACGTTAAAATTTATTGTTACTTTTATATAATACACCATAGATATAGGACCGATACTTAAAATTTTTTAAAGCTGCATCATCATTAGCCTGTATCCGTCCACTGCTGGACATAGGCCTCTCCTAGTTCACGACACTGAGATCGGTTATCAGCTTCTCGCATCCAGTCCCGCCTGCCCTTTTTAAAGCTTGCAAAGCCTATTTACTGCGCGTAATCGATTAAAATAAAACAAAAGCCGCCGCGTAATGCTATTTTCGAAAACTAACATTTGTTTTTAATAAAAAATACACCGCTACACGGTTTGACGTCACCGCCGCCGCCGCCGCTTATAACCAGCGGGCAACTTTGAACCGGCCCAGCGAGCTGGAAAGGGTCCTATTAAGCGCGCGAAAACCCGCCAGCCACACTGTATTGACATAAACTGGGTTTCAATAACTAATAGATAGTTATTATTTAAGTTCTATTGGTTGCAATATAGCCAAAAAGATGGTTTTCTGTTTAAGGCTTTACGTTTTTCATTTTTAGAATCATCTCGGATACTATTCAATATCAAGCTAGATTATAAGCGTGTGAAAACCCGACAGCAATACCGAATTGAATGACTGTTGGCATTCAATAATAATAAGAGAAGTTTTTTTTTAAATAACCTTATGATAATCTTTGAAGTTTTCACTTTTTGAATGTTGTTCAAAGGGAGTTTTTCAATATGAAGAAAGAGGTTTTAAGCGCGCGAAAACCCGTGATAGCCACACTGAATTAGCATAAACTGAGTTTCAATGGCTAGTGGATAATTTTTTTGTCTAGAGTGCGCGCCAAATAAGTCTGCGCACGGTCGAAATCGATACTAATCTTTTACCATAACCCACAGAATATATATTAGTCATAGCCTTAGAACAAAAAATACTACTTAGTAACAAACGCCAAAAACGCCCCAGTGGAGTTATCTGGCACGGACACTACCGACGTTTATCATTTCTATCAGCTGAGTAGAATGGAGTACTTATTTCAATCTAAGATTATAGAATAGAATCCGTGATTTCTATGTCGGGCTCAATAGCGCAGTAGATAGCGCATAGCGTAAGTTGGACACGTGTTGGACGAAAGAAAGATAGTACAGTCAGCGTCAAAATGATCTAAGCGTTCAAACCTACCAAAAGTATCTAGAGATTTGACAAAAATCAACCTTATCTCAAGACATAAAGATGCATTTTCATTTGTTGTTTGAGAACAAATGACAACAAATGATAGTACACCTTAAAGTAAATGTGCTAAGAGTGATTTTTGTCAAATCTTCAGATACTTTTGGTAGGTTTGATTTGAACGCTTAGATCATTTTGACGCTGACTGTACCTACCGAGCTCCGCCGTGTTTCGGATCGGAAAAAAACTTTACACCTTGCTGATTGTGAAGGCTCTACATATAACATTTTAAATAATCTACTGATATTATAGGAAGAAAAGTTTGATTTTGTTTGTATGTAATGGATACAGTCAAAAACTACACGACCCATTTAAAAAATTCTTTCACCAGTAGAAACGTACATTATTCCCGTTAACATAGACAATATTTTTATCTCGCTATTCCTATGAGAACAGGAAACACGCGGGTAAAACAGCTGGGAATCACTAAGTATAGATAAATGAAACAAGTTTAACTAAGCCCGCCTGAAAGCTACTTATAGGGCTCGTGGTTTTTTACTATCACATTTTTCCTATACTTACAAAATTTGTGAATGCATAAAAATAATATAAAATCTCAAGTTTAACTAAGTGCGTTGACCGGTTAATCATTAATTTAAAAACTTTATCCGAAACTTTAAATTAAATTTCCAGCTGACTACTTTATTCATAGCTTCTTAGTAAATTAATTACATACGGCACTGAGGTGATTTAGCTTATTCCCAATTCTCAGGAAAATTTCAGTCCAAGGAGTACCTATTCGGTGAATTTATTTCATCGAAGGAATATTCCGTAAATTTATTTCATCGAAGCTTTTCGGATATTAACTGGAGCTAGGGTTACCAGATGGTCGGGATTCAAATACAAATACAAATTCTTTATATGCCGAAAAAGAGGGTGGTACAGTTTGATGTTAATTTGTTTCAATTTGTTCTTATCCTATTTAGCCATTTATATTTTCGTCCGATTCGTCGGGATTGTTCCGACATTTCGTATGATGTCCAGAGTCCCGAGAAATACAAAATGTCCCGACAAATAACTACAAAACAAAAAGGGAACACGTTAGGTGAGTGCGTGCGACTCTGCGCTGCGAATTGTGATCGGCAGGGCGGCAGATCGTAATATTTATTTGTCCCGAGCATAATCCCAACATCCCGACTTTTTAAAAAATTTGCCCAGCCATCATTCTTCCCATCTGGTAACCCTAACTGGAGCCGAAGTTTCGCAAAAGCTATCGATTTAAGAACACATTTCACAGGTTGCCGAGTTTCGGGTTGGTAATAAAAAGTATCTAAAACTAAGTTATACGTTAAATAAGATAAATTTTGTTTGGAAGACAATATTACGTTCAAGTGGATTATATTTAAAGAGAGAAAATGGGAAAATAATATGTTTTCTTAGGTATTAAGAATAAGGAGATATTATTTTTGTACTGGAGCTGAAATATATTTAGGTATCCACCTGAGTATAAATAACATGTAAAATACCATTAATTCTATTGTTGGTATAATCTTAATAATATAATATTAGAGGCAACACAATTTACGAAAACACGTACGTAGTACTAAGAAATCTTAATTAGGCAAACTTGAGCTGATTCGAAGAAATACCTTAAACTCAAATAAATTTGTTTTAGGAGAAACATATTTGTTCTAAACCAACTGTGTTTGTTTTGCACGACCTTATTATAAAAATAAACACCATTATTATAAAAGTATTTTTTGATTGGACGCACAATAAGTATTCACCCGCGCCCCTGACACGCTGCCTCTCCTTTAACGAACCAAACCTCGCATTATTAAACATAACGAAGTCTATAATAGTTGGCACCTTTGTGAAAAGCAATGAATCAGTACGAATGACTAATGAATTCGCTACCAGCGACCTGTTAGCCAGATAAGCTCTTTACCTCATCTGCTTTTCCGATTGAAATTGTCCCAAGAATCGCTAGACGATTCGGACCGATCCGGACTTAGCGAACGCCGTGCATCCCGATTCCCGATTGCAATGGGAATTGGAGGGTAGTCATCGCAGTGATTACGTGAAAACAAGGCTATTTTAATAGCTTAAAATCTTAATCTAGAATTGTGTAATGATAAACCGCAGTAATAAATCAAATAGGATTATTTTACATCTACAAAATTTAATTTCTTGTAATGAAATACTGTAATGAGTATGGATGTTTGGTGCTCTTCCACGCAAAAACTACTGAACGAATCTGATGAAATTTGCAACAGAGATGGATTATTGGCTGGAATAATACATAGGATACTTTTTATCCCGATATTCCCACGGGAACGGGAACAACGCGGGTGAAACTGCGGGCGGCGGCCGCTAGTCTAAAATGATACCTTATTAATCTTGCACTTCATCTATCATGAATAAGCTCCTGGGACTTAGGTGCAAGTGCAACTCGCAGGGATTACGTGGAAACGCGCTCGTTGCATTTTGGTGCTTCAGTTTAATCAAGCATCGAGCGGTTATTATTAAGCTGTTAAGCTTGGTGAGGAACCACAGCACTAAAACCAAATAGGATTAGTTTATGTGGAGAAAATTAAATTATTTGTAGCAAAATGTAGAGTGTAAGCCGAAAATTCAATGCAATATTAAATACGCTCCTGGGAATTGTGTTAATGTCGCCGGTTTCATCAAAACGCCCCGTTGCTTTTTGATGCACTAGAGTCTAATCAAAGATCCAATGACTATTTTTAAAATTTTCTGAGCTTAATGAGTAACCGCAAAACTAAACCAAAGAGGTTATGTATAATCTTGGACGAATAATCTTGGACTACACCCATCGTTAATACTCGCCAGTGGATCTCAGGGATGACGTGGAAACGAGCTCATTGCATTTTGGTGCTTCAGTTTAATCAAACATCGAGCGGATATTATTATGCTGTTGAGCTTGGTGAGGAACCGCCGCACTAAAACCAAATAGGATTAGTTTATATGGAGAAAATTTAATTATTTGTAGCAAAATGCAGAGTGAAAGCCAAAAATTCAATGCAATATTAAATACGCTCCTGGGAATTGTGTTAATGTCGCCGGTTTCATCAAAACGCCCCGTTGCATTATGATGCAAATGACCATTTTAAAATTTTCCTGAGCTCGCAAAACTAAACGAAAGAGGTTTATCTATAATCTTGGACGAATAATAAAGATAAAGATAAAGATAAAAATATTCTTTATTCACTTAGACATAACAAATATATACTTATGAATCGTCAATATTTTCCTACCACCCATTCAAGACTTTTTTAACTGACAAGAAGAATGGGCGCAAGAAACTTGCCAGCGTTTCTTAGTTAGGTAACGACATTTACAAAAAAAAAACATATCGTTACTAATACAACAATTGCTTAGTATAAAAATACATCATATTAAACAGTGATTATGTTATGTGTTACATCATGACCATGCATTGCGGTCATTCAAATAATCGTCTACTTTATAGTATCCTTTGCTCATCAGCGACTCTTTAATGTAACATTTAAATTTATGCAATGGTAGTTCAATTATATGCTGTGGAACTTTATTAAAAAAGGCTATGCTTTTCCCCAGAAATGAGGCTCTGGATTTTTCTAGCCTAAACTTGGGAACGACAAGTTTATCTTTATTTCTTGTGTTAAAGCGATGAATATCGCTCTGCTTTACAAATGTATTATAATACTTTTTCACATAAATTATATTTTCATAGATGTATTGTCCTGCAACAGTTAAAATGTTTATTTCTTTAAATAGATCTCTTAAAGAATCTCTCGATCGGAGGTTGTACATGGCGCAAATAGCCCTTTTTTGGAGCACGAATATACTGTGGATGTTAGCGGCTGAGCCCCACAACAAAATCTTGGACTACCTACACCCATCATTGATACTCTCCTGGGGATCTCAGGGATTACAGGGATTATTAAACTAAATACTTTATAAAGTATTTAGTTATGTCCTAAGTATAGGCAAAATCAAATCGGATCTAGCAAAAATATTTTTATATACTTACCGTTATTTCTATTTTGCTTTTTTTGGGGTACCTAAAACTCGAAAACTACCTTGAAAGTGAGTGGCTTTTTTTAACATGGCAATACTCATTGCCTATCTACATAATATTATTTGGTCTATACATGCCAGCATCATTGGAGCTATGGAAACCGAGATAATCGCGAAAAACTGAGTTTTGTGACCTTTGACCTTGAATAGCTTACGAGCAGATGAGAGAGACCATACCCAATCCGATGGCACAGAATAGTTATAAGTACTCCGAATGGTGCAAACGAAACTAATTAGTCTCATCTGCACCATTGATAGTGCAGGTCAATGGTGCATACGGTACGACGGGGGCGCAGACACAAGATTTTATGTGAGTTTTGAGACAACTTTTAGAACACCAAAATGAAGGTGTATGTATATGTCGCAGAGATTTTGTCAAAGTCGTGATATTATAATTCCATTATAATAATTATTACAATTATGAATAGACAGTACGATACAGTATGCACTCGGCTGCGAGCTCACGAATTTGCCTCGTAAAAGTCCTGTACTCCTCGGAAGTCCTGTGAAATTTCTAACCTATCACGTGTTCTATATGACTTCCGAGGCTCGCAGCCGTGTGCATATACTGTCTCGTACTGTCTGTTCATAATATCGCGAGAAATTATAATTTCACTAGTGGAATTATAATATCACGACTTTGACAAAATCCCTGCGACATATATAAGTTTACAGCTCATAAATATCAGCGTTTTATCTCTCATTCCGAGGTTGACCCCGATTAGACACACGTAACGTAGTTTAGATGTAGGGAGGCTTTAATCAATTGTATTTTTTTTTATAATAATGTGTTGCCCTTTAGGTTTAGGATATAATCAACTAATCACAACACATGAATTAAACAATCATAAGTATAGAAAAATGGAAAATGAAGTATTGAGAAAAAATCGACCCGTCTCACAACTAGCTCCGATGGGACTCGAACATCGGAGCTAGTTGTGAGACGGGTCGATTTTTTCTCAATACTTCATTTTCCATTTTTCTATATTAAAAATTGCATTGTGAATGCAAAAATCAAAAAATTAAAATAACTTGCAATAGTAATTTCATCTTTAGCGATTGCCAAATACCTGGAAAGGTATTTCTTTCGCGTGTGAGGGTAGTAATATCTCCACATTGATGAAATTAACGCCGACTATACAGCGAGTAAGAAGTATTGGATAAATTCGACGCTTCTCGTAACGACTCCGTAGCTCAGTGGTTAGAGCAGTCGCCCGGAAAGCGAAAGGTCGTGGGTTCGAGTCCCATCGGAGCTAGTTGTGAGACGGGTCGATTTTTTCTCAATACTTCATTTTCCATTTTTCTATATTAAAAATTGCATTTTGAATGCAAAAATCAAAAAATTAAAATAACTAATCATAAGTATGTTGATGAGGAGGAGTTAAGGAGAGTTGGTTAGCAAATGAAGGGTGGCAAAGAAGAATGTAAGAATGAAAGACAGGGATATGAATACATGAAACATATGCAAATACAAAAAAGACCCGTAAAATATACTATGTCAACTAAACAGATAACATAAGACATGAGTTTGCATTCATCGTACCAGAGCTTCGAAAAAAGGCACAATAGCCACTTACACAAAAGATGTCTTAGGTAAATCCCCAGCGGTTTCATAAATAAATAGCGCTCGCTACAGACTATTACAGGAGCAAAACAAATATTTGCCGACACAATAAATAGGGGACATCAAAAGGAATCCCAATTGATCCACGTCGCCGTGGGCCAGTGGGCCGGAAGAATCGGCGCTCAGGCCCAATCGGGACCAATCGACGATTCATTGTCGTTCGCTCGTGACAAGTCTTTGGGACATGCGATGAAACAAAAGACAATCTGTCAGGCATTTTTAGTGATTTTGTACAACATTGAGTAAGCTGAAAGGTACCCATCGCATGGATTTTTCCTAACCTACTACTACTACTCAAAACAAAATATGATTGATGATGAAGATGATGATACTTGGATTTTCGAGAGTTTTTCGCTTTAATTTAATTAAACACAGCTAAAGTATTCTTTATGAATGGACCTTATTAGAATACATAATAACAGGTTATTTTAACATAATATGCATTATGCAATAGTCGGCAAGGCAGTTTTTGACAAATTCACTGAAAAACTCTAAGGAAATCACACATTCGTTTTGGTCTGTTTTTTTAAACAAACTTAATATTCGTGTTGTTTATCATCGTGTGGGGCCTTATCTGCTCTGTATGCATTCTCTGAGCCTAAAAAAATACTCTTTCGATCAACTGACTGGCGTTTTCAGTAGGTATTCCTTTCAAACAAGTTTTTGAAGCGTTTTAGGGTTCATGGCTGTAGTCCTATTTATTTGTTTTTTCTATACGTTTCATACATTTTCATTGGAATTGAAGTCGCAGTTAATATTGGCGTCGAAAAGTCGAGCGAGCATCAGTTTGCATAAACACAATATTATTGCCCACTTTTTGCAATAATGGGACGAAACTACACTACAACACAACTAGCAACTAAAGGTGTGCTATTATGTTATATTCGTATATTATAGCATATCGTTATGCTACATTAAAATATTAGGTTATTTTTAATGCTATAATATATTAGTATTAAGTACCTAATATAATAAATAACGTATTATAACCTACTTGCGGCCGCCCGCGGTTTCACCTGCGTGGTTCCCGTTCCCGTGGGAATATCGGGATAAAAAGTACATATAAACCTTCCTCTTGAATCACTCTATCTTTTAAAAAAAAACGCATCAAAATCTGTTTCGTAGTTTCTAAGATTTAAGCATACAAAGGGACATAGGGACAGAGAAAGCGACTTTGTTTTATACTATGTAGTGATGTTAAACTAAAAGTAGTTATTAATGTTTTTTACACTACTTAATGATCAATTACTTATTATTAATAAACCAATTCTTTATTCTTTTTTCCACTATTTTACAAATAACAACACGAATAAATTCATATTACGCTATTAAAAACAGAATTCTTAAGTACTTTTTAAGCCCCGAGCGAGCGTGAGTTCGCGATCAAGAATTCCACAGGACAGCATTAGTTAAATATTCTAATAACAGTAATAAATGTTATAGCAGAAAAATAACATGTTCGTTCAAATCGCATGTCGTACGTGATTTATGATATTAGTCCTTATTGATAAGACATTAGAGTTTGTCTCAACTGTTTCAAATATAACGCGTTATTTGGTTTTCCAACTTTCAAAATTCAACTCTATTTCTGTTTGATAGAGTTGAGTTTTGATAGATTTGATTACCAAGAAAAGAGAGAGCAATACTTGCATCGCCTGCGGCTGGAATAACGGCTGGATAGAGAAGGAGAACACAGTTCATTCGTTCAGTTCTGTCATTTCATTTGTTCATTTCGAATACACTAGATGGCGTGCGGCGGGCGCCCTGCTTGATATAATTTAATATAGCAATAGCAGAATAAGTTATATTTTTATATTAGGTGCGATAGTTATATTTTTATAACGTTATGCTATATGCGTTATCGAATATAACGCACACCTTTA
This sequence comes from Crambus lathoniellus, assembly GCA_949710035.1. Lineage (NCBI taxonomy): Eukaryota > Metazoa > Arthropoda > Insecta > Lepidoptera > Crambidae > Crambus > Crambus lathoniellus. The sequence goes on from OX453303.1 coordinate 27,619,441, forward strand.
CTAGCAACAGGTACATTAGCCTCATCCGGAAGTGCATACCCCTGAAAGTTCATTTTATAGTGCTACTTTAAGGCGATACTCGGAAAAAATGTGCTGAAGCGAGATAGCAATGAGAAAACGACGCGCGCGGAAGCGAGACCGATTTTGCAGATTAGGCAAAAAAACACAAAATCACTTCGTATTAAAAAACTACAGCGATTTTAAAAAAATGCTTCTATACGATCCTCAATATTATTGGTGTCAACTAATTAAACCAATTTTCAATAGTGTAAGTAGCCCCATTTAAGAATAATCTTCACTTTTCGTATTTTTTAGAGGTCTTTTCGAAAATAAAAAGTGTCGAGGCAAAATCATAAAATCGTGTTTTTGAAACTATACGATTCTAGATAAAGGTATGAAGAAATATATATCTTATTACCAGATTTGTAACAACTGTAACCGTCCTATAGTTTTAAATCAAAAAGTCCATATTTTAACGAGTAGCGCCTTAAGATGCAATCAGTAAGTAGCTAACTCCCGTCGGAGATACTTCGAGGGTACTGCGCTACTGGGTGGCCTAGCAATGGCCGTCGAACGGCTGATATGTTATGATGAGTCGTGATAATAAGAAAAACAGAGAAGAATGATAAAACGATGGTTTATCGATGTGGTTCAGAGGGCCGAGTGTAAGTTAATAAACGTGAAAACGTTACTATCGTGTTTGAGTAAGATTTTACCAGATATATCGTAATGATAAAGAAATGAACTAAAACGACCGACATCGCTCGAAGGATTGCTTAGAAGTGGCAGTGGGTGGGACACGTAGCGCGAAGAACCAATGGCTGTTGGGGCGGAAAGATTCTCGAATGGCGACCGCGAACCTTACGTTCCGTGGACAGGCCCTCTACAAGGTGGACCGACGATCTAGGGCCCGATTCTCAGGCATTCGAACTTTTTCAGTGTGGTAATTCGAATGTCGAACATTTTGTTTGTGGTTTCTATTGAAAAGTTAGAACATTTCAAACAAACTAAGCTGTCCCACATGTCAACAAATTCATTTTGACAGCTAAGTTCGTATACGAACATCTATTGGTCTGTACCACTCGTTGCGTTCGACTGGTTTTTGATCGAACTTTTTCGATTGTGAAATTCTGACAATACAAAAACTGTGTTATATTTGAATTTCGAGCTTATAAAAGTGAACTTTTCTCGATTGCCTGAGAATCGGCCCCCAGGTTTTCGATCGAACTTTTTCGATTGTGATATTCTGACAATACAAAAACTGTTATATTTGAATTCCGAGCTTATAAAAGTGAACTTTTCTCGATTGCCTAAGAATCGGCCCCCTAGTCAAGGTCGCGGGAAGCCGCTGGATGCGGGCAGCGCAGGACATGACCGATTGTTGTATAGATGTGTCGTACGGCTGAGATGATGATGATGATAAAGAAATGAGATCTAAAATTAAACTCATTGACAATCTTACACTACGGGTCAAGTACCCAAGTTCAGTAACTTGATGATTGTTACGCCCAGCGCCCACCCTAAAAAATTAATTTCGTATTCAATTTGAGTGCGGACATAGTTCCATAAAAGCGAATTGCACAGGAATAGCCGTCCCCGCGTGTTTGTGCTGAGAACGTGACCGTTTACATTAAATCCACTGTGTTTACAAATATCCCGACTTTTCCGTTCCCGTTGCATTGTTTGCGGAGCTGATATGGAATTCTATGCAGGAATTTTCAATTTGTTGTTCAAATATAATAATAATATTACGAGTGGTTTTCTTACGAAATTAACTACATTTTTGCTTGCGGCGACGTCTGCTCCTGACGCTGGAGTTTGCGTTCTTTGTTTTTGTATTCATTTCATGTTCTGTGCGGAATAACATTGTCTTTTCATATAAAATGTTTTGTGATTCGGAATAATGTTTGGCATTTGATAATGGTGATATATTATTTATGTTATGTTCTTATTTGCAGAATTGATACGTTAATTTAGGTAAACCTGATAATTTGATTTCATTATTTTTACATTAACTTGTTTCCTTGTACTATATTATTTATTTTGAAAAAAACGAAAATATCGAAAACTTTTTCTGACGTAGCAAAAATCCATGCTTTGTATTCAGAGATATGATTTGTATTTTTGTTTGTAACGAATAAACTCAATAACTGCTGGACCGATTTTGAAAGTTATTTCACCAGCAGACAGCTACATTCTTCCCGAGTGACATTGACTACATTTTATCCCGATATTCCCACGGGAACGGGTACCACACCACGCAGGTTAAACCGCGAGGAGCCACAAGTTTTTTGTAAAGTTGGAAATAATATTTTTACTAGGTACTATTTTGAATTGAAATTAAAATAAAATCAAACGAAAACGTAATTGTGACCACTATTCAATATCGTCCAGCATTATTAATGTATGTTAGCTTGACCTCAATTTCATATCATCTTTAAAAGACAATTCTACAACAGAAAGACAACTCCAGTACGAACATAAGCCTTTGCCGAGCGTCTATATAAACAGAACTTCCAGGAAATAAAAATATTCCGTTTCCATATTTACAATAAAAGCAATAAGAATGAAAATCGCTCGAACAGTAGAGTTTCATGCGCACAATAAAGTAACTTATACGTCCCGGTCCGATCGTAAAGCATCCGCGATACATCGAACGGTTTTGTTTGGCCGACCCTTTATATTCATGTGGGCATTAGCATGGCAAAGTTGATGCTAAAACATTGCTTACTGACGAGAGCTTGTTTTAAACATATTGGCAAGGAAGCTTGCGCAGAACCGCCCAGCGATCCATAAAAAAATTACACAAAAAAAATAAACACTTTATTGTTGATCGAAGCTTAGACATAGTGTTTGTCAGATAACTCTGCGCGTGACTGGCGCGTTTTTGGCGCTAGTTACAGTGCATTTTTTGTTGTAGAAAAGATTAGAATTCGTTTTTTACCGCGCGCAGACTTATCTGACGAGCACTCTAATAAATATGTACTTAGGAATCGTCAACATGTACGCCGCGCCCAGTGCTTTAACTGTCAAGATGAATAGGCGCAATAAACCTGCCAGTGTTTCATAAGTAACGACATTTACAAAAAAAACATATATCGTTATTAATTACATCAATTGCATAGAGCATAAGTACAGATTATCATAAAATATTATGAAATAAAATTTTATAGGAAAATTTTCTAATACTTACCCAAGTATTAGATAGGATACAATATTTTCCTTTTAAACATGCCTTTCATCTATTCTCAATCGTACCATTCTTGGCACAGCATTATCGTCATGGGATACCGATGATCCGATGAAGCATGGTTCACGACGTACCGCCATTTGTTTCCCTTTAATTGTTAATGACGCACTTACGCAGATCCACCATCAATATGTCTTTATTTGGTCAGTCTATCGCATCGGCGGCGGCGATCATCCGCAGTGGCTTGTGACTAGCCACCATTAGCAGAAGGATTAGACTCTAGTCCTTCTGCTCTGCCTTGGGCGACTACACTTTCTATGAAGTTGTCACGCCATGCCAAATGTCCAAATACGAAGATCAAGAATCGTTACGGTAACTAATTAGTACTAATGTGTGGATGCGGTAATGCTTTTTTTTATCCACAACGGGGTAGCACTTAGCCTTCGTAACACCTGATGTTAAGTGGCAATAAGGCTGTAGGTGGAAGCACACTACTCCCTGAATCCGCAATCACTGAGGAACTGGGCTATCTCCTAACTGCCGGAACACAATAATGCTGAAAACATCATTGTTATGGATGGCGTCAGACTTAGATGTGATGGTAGTAGCTAGCCAGGCGGACTAAGAACAAGTCCTACCATCAACTAAACCATATACAATATGTACGAGTACCACCACTGGGAATCGAACCTCTTTACGCCCCGCCCTGGCGGAATGCCCGCCCAGCCCGCGTGCGCGAGGGCGGAACAGTGTGCTACGGACAAACATGAAACCTGTTTCATTTCTGTTTGTGCCTTTAATGACCTAAGAAATTAACACAATTAAAAATTAAGAATACCTAGAAACATAAAAACAACCCTATAAGATATTATTCTATTCAGCCAAAACGTTAAACAATTTCGAATTATCGACATTCTAGCCCACAGTTCGTATCGATACCACTTTACAACAGTTAACTCATCAGTGTAGGCGTGTATGGTATGGAACCCAACTGAGCTAATATTAGCGTTCGTGTATCGGCAAACGGGGCCAGCCTAAGATCGAGGTATTTACGCTAAGGTAAGGCGCAAACGAAGACACTTTTGTTACCGGCACTACACACTGGATGGCTGGTTCAGGCGTCATGCTCGTGAACAGGTGCAACTTGTGGCGATGGTCTACTAATTTTTACTAGTCCTAACTGTGTTGAAATGAAACTATTATTTGCATCATATTGCTACTAATTTTCTTCTATGACACAGCTGGCTGGCTGTGTATCTTTAACAGAGTTAAAACTTTAAATAATTTCTAATTGAAATTCCGCCTTATTCCACAGTTCGTATCGACACCACTTTACAATTAACTCAGTCAGTCATCAGTGTAGGCGTATATGGAACCCAAATGCTAATATTAGCGATCGTGTATCGGCAAACAGGGCCAGCCCAAGATCGAGGTACTCGTACAAACACTTAGGTAAGGCGTATACGGAGACACTTTAACTACCGTCACTATAGCTGTCCCGTTGTGTCCAGTGAATGCAGCTGTATCTCAAGTTTGAAAGTCTCACTAAGTTAATTGTAATAGCTAACTTATACTATTCGTCAAAATGCTACCAAAGCCAATACCAAGGCTGTAAATTAAATTTTAGTTCCAAAAACAACTGAAGGCAGCGCTGCACAGGATTGGATTACATCTATATAACTGTCTATCTATTATATTATCTTATAATATAAAACTCTTGCGTTACTGACTGACTGACAGACAACGCACAGCCGAAACTACTGGGCGCAAGGAGCTGAAATTTGGCATGTATGTAGGATTTATATAGTGTTGAACGAAGCGGAAAGAAAGAGATGGATGAATGAGTGAGAGAGAGGTTGTTGTCTTTAGTTTTTGGTTGGAAAAAAAGGAAGATGTCATGTAGATTATGGCGTGTCGTTTGATTTTATATTTTTATTATTTTTATACAATAAATAAGGCGTAATAGAAGTAGTGTTTTTATTAACCGAGCCACGACCCCATATGTATGTTCCTTGGGGAGTGTATGGGAGCACTTATAGAGGATTTTTGAAAATTCCTCCTCTAAGGGGGTAAAAGATAATCAACGCACACGAAGTCGCGAGCGAAGCGCTATTAGTATAAAGGAATACGAACACGAAAACGAGTTTTTCGTGCTTGGGGTACCTACTGGACACAACAGTGTATATTTGCTCAGGCAATGGTTAAATGTAAATAATATGTAAAAATCTCGAGTCACAGTGTTTGTTTTCGAACTCCTCTGAAACGGCTTGACCGATTTTTATGTTTTATGTATATTTGGTAGGTCTATGAATAAGTCGTATAGGCTATTTTTTATCCTGTAATACTGCGAGAGCGAAGCCCCGGGGCGCAGCTTGTTTAAATGCAAATTTCTTATACTATGAAAATAAATTGTTCCCTGCCAGCTTGTGTCTAACACACGACTGTCTCCATTTGCGGTGCGCCTAACAACACTGACAATCCTTTCAGAACCCACTGTAACAAAAGGCCTCTGGCGGTGACATCTTAGATGAATATTTGCATGATCAATTGCTTTGATTCTGTGCCGCTAAGAGAATGTAAGCTAGTGTGTTGCTTACAAGCTTTGTACGGTGGTAGCAATCTCAGATGTTTTGTTAAACTAAAATACATGTATTGCTAAGGTTACTTATTTAAAAAAAAAAAATTTTCTTTTTAATTCACAATGCAATTTTTATTATTGAAAAAAATTAAAAAAGAAGTATTAGAATAACTCGACCCGTCTCACAACTAGCTCCGAGAATTCGCCCGATCTGTGAAAGGTCGTGGGTTCGAATCCCATCGGAGCTAGTTGTGAGACGGGTCGACTTTTTCTAATAAGTAAGTACTTCATTTTTAAGTTATTTATTATCAATATTATAAAACTTTTCCGTTACTCGACTGACAGAGAACGCACAGAAACGCACGAAACTACTGGGCGCAAGAATCTGCATGTATGTTGAAAAATGGAAAATGAAGTATTTAGAAAAAAATCGACCCGTCTCACAACTATCGATTTTTTCTAAATACTTCATTTTCCATTTTTCTGTAATAAAAATTGCATTGTGAATGCAAAAAACTAAAAATTAAAATAAGTTGCATGTATGTTGTTAAGAGAGGGTTTTTGGAAATTTCTCCCCTAAGGGGGTAAAAAAGGGATCAGAGTTTGTATGAAACTTTTGTGGATATCTCAATTCCACGGGGACGATTTTTTATTTACTTACAAAAAAAAAGTATATTTACAAAATAAAGAATTTTTTTTTGAAGATTACCCGACAGATGTTTTGGTGAGTTATTTCGTCTGTGAGAACGTACCTGTAACAAATAAAACGTATATATTAAAAAAGAGTGAAAATTACACATAAAACCTTATATTTATAACTAGCGGCCGCCCGCGGTTTCACCCGCGTGGTTCCCGTTCCCGTGGGAATATCGGGATAAAAAGTACATATAAACCTTCCTCTTGAATCATTCTATCTATTAAAAAAAACGCATCAAAATCCGTTGCGTAGTTTCAAAGATTTAAGCATACAAAGGGACATAGGGACAGAGAAAGCGACTTTGTTTTATACTATGTAGTGAAGATAAGGGTTGTATAGGGAAGATACACATTTAATTAAATTATTAGGTTATTATAACTAACGTAAATTCCCGTGGGAATATCGGATAAAATAGAGTGTAGGTATGTCACTTGGGAATAATTAATATATCTACTGATGGAAGATTCTTTTTAAATCGGTTCTAGTTTTTTAGTTTAACCATTATACAAACAAACAAACGAAAAATCAAATCATTCCTCATTTCATTATAATATTAGTAAAGATATAAACACCGAAGTATTATTTAATTAGCCTTTATTGCTACTCAGTCTACAACAAAATTGAAATCTAACAATTTGCCTCTCAGTCCAATTCATGTACCTATTACCTGTTGTAACCATCAATCCAGTCAGTTTAATACAAATATAGGTATTTCTTTTTTAATAGGTAATACAACAATCTGCATACTAACATAACACTACTGAGTCGACATTATGACTAACAAATGACTATCGAATACAAAAAAAACTTACATACGAAATACGAATGTTCCCATTCCCATTCAAATATTTGTCAATACGACAAGTAAGTCACATTGGGTGATCTACTGCCCTACACGGCAGGTGACACCGCCCAACAAACGCGTTTCCTTTGCCTCGAACAAGTCATGAATGGAAAAATTTATGAGCTGCGCATTAAATAAATCGTATGGGCGTTTGTGCACTACCACTGAATTTTACCGATCCGGAAAAAAACGGATGCTTGTATTTAATTAATTACTAATATAAATGATTAATTATTAAAATACAAGCATCCGATTTTTTCCGGATCGGTAAAATTCAGTGGTAGTGCACAAACGCCAAAAGGGTTCTGTTACCCATGCACAGTATTTTATTTTACCTCAAAATGATCATTCTGTTGATAATTGTTGAATATATGCACTGTCTCTGTCACTTACTATAGGGCTAAAGTTATTAAGTATTTGCCTGACAAAAGAATTTAAAACTGATGTTTGACTCATACTCAGTCGAAAGCAATTGTCAAAAACTCATCTATTTAAACATATGTATTATTTGTTTTCTGTCTATTACGTTACGAGTATAAATCTAATAAAGGCCGCACTAAATAGCACTTACAAAATATCCAAACAAAATTAATAAACATAATAATGAATAACATCAGGTGTGATGAAGGCGTGTTAAAAACAGTAACCAAACTACTTTTTCCCCGAAGGATCCCTAAAAAGCAGACATTGACACCTAGACGAATGTACGCAATCGAGTCCCGCCCGTTTCCGCTCCACTTGTGTTATCCGACGTGTTACTGATGTGATACAAATATGTGCTAGGCGTTTTGTCAAGCGAAAAATGTTAATTTATATGCGGTAGCTTGTAATTAGATAGATAGATAAACACTTTATTGCTCACACAAAGATACAGGTACATAAACAACAGAAACAAGTAATATACAATTATCTGGGCAAAGGCGGTCTTATCGCTAAGAGCGATCGCTTCCAGACAACCTTTGAGGCATAGGAAAATTAACAAAGAGCGAGTGGTAGTACACCAGCAACATACAAAAATTAACTAATTTGAAATTAAAAATAAATAAATAAAATAATAATAACAAATAAATAAGTCTACATAAACTACTTGCAAAATAACATAATAATTAAATTAGCTTATATATCTATGTAATAAAATGCATTGTAAATGATGCTGTAAGCTCCCCAAATAAAATAAAATGAAGGAATCTATTACGAATGTAACTTTTTACAACAGCAAAGCTTTACATATGTAATAAATAATAATTAAATCTATAGATCTATATAAATAAAAAAAATCGTTGAATTTTCCTTGGTTACGGCATCACGCCTGAACGGCATCACGCCTGAACGGCTGCTGGACCGATTCCGCTAGTTATTTTTTCGTTGTGATTGTTATTGTACGGAGAAGGACCTTATGAAAGAAAAAAATATGAAAATTGCATGAAATTAATAAAATTTAAGAAAACTCAACGACCATATTTACTTTTCTAATGTAACCCCATTAGCGCTAAGACCATGAAGCTCGACTTAATACTGAGGTAACTGGAGTTCTCACGCTGAATAAAAAAGTGTACCCAGCAAATTTGACATTTATGTATGTAGTGGCTGTCAGTTGTCTCAAATGGCCATACGTATTTTTTTAAAGTGTAGGTGAGACGAAAGACAGCCACTGTGTAATTTTTGGGGACAAAAAAGTGTTAGTACTGCACTCTCCAGTTACCTCGGTATTAAGTCGAGCTTCATGGCTAAGACCTTGGCTTTTGACATAAATTTCAGTTGTTTGACAGTTAGCGCGATTGACAGAATGCGTGCTGAAGATATGGTGTATGGACGCGCACGGGAAGAAAAATATCGGGGAAATAAAATATTGGGTACATCTATACAGTCTGTAAAACTGATGCATCTGTTGGAATTTCAATGAACTAACTAGTAGTAATATAAAAATTTGATCAAATTCATTTATAGGTTTTTTATGTGTCGGAGTCAGATTCTTTTTTAATTTATGAACAAAAAATCCACAAGCATACATTTACAATATACCCACAGGCGACAACATTCAAAGGAAAACAAAACAAAAGACAACAGATTCAGGACAATAAAAATTAATTAAGGAAAAAGTAAAAATCTGCCTATTTCTTTTCATACTAATTTAGAAGTATTACAAATTTTAGGAGAAGTTAATTAACAATTAGAAATTATTTAGAGGTATGCCATTCTTTGACGTTCCTGAACTTTTTACTTCGTTAATTTAAAACACTTCTAAGCTACTTTTAAGTACATATATGCCCATATATCATTATTTAGATGAAACGTAGGCTTTAACATGTAAATTATTTTTTTATTTATTTATTTATTCAATCATCAAATAAGTAAATAAACATTTTTCTATTCTTTTTTAAATTATAGTACTTATCATTGGTTTCTATAGATAAAAAGTTTGATTTCAAAAAATTAATAAGTAGATATGTGAAGTCATGAAATTTTTGCTACATTAAGCGATACATATTCAAAAGTTATAACTACAAGTTCGCTTATGAAGTCTACTAGGCTCGATAAAATAATGATACACCCACAACCCTCAATTTCTAGCAACCCACGTCTGTTCGTCTGATGATAAAAACTAACAATTCAATATACCCCACAACAGTAATACTGGGTGGCCCATTTAGATCCAAGTAAAATAATTAGCTTGATATATAAAGTTCGTTCTGACCGTTGACTGTTCTTAATGGGCCACCCTCTATAATAATGTCGTCAGCAAAAATAATTATTCTTCCATTTTACTTAGTAGCAAATATTTATTAAATAAAGTACACTTTTGATTATGTCAAGCTCGGTCTAGTCCAGAGAAAGACCCTCTCAGCTTGCTTACCTACAATGAAGATGGTACAATTATCAGATTTAGGTGAATATGTTCATACTCGTACCACTGATTTTATTATGCTAATTATAATTATGCATTTAAAATAACAACTTTTTTTTCGCAATCAATCTAATTAAGTAGGTACCTACTTACCTATTACAGAATTGTTTTTTTTTAATGAAGTACCTATTTGGTACCAACTAAGTACGAGTACCTATATCGTGAACCTGCATACCAATGGTCAAGCCACTGTCGACTTCACAGATAAAATTTAAAAAACAAAAAAAAACTCGTCTAAATCGCGGCATCTCGGAAAAAAATCTTATCGCGTAAATACATCTGAACTTTTCGTCGCGTTCCGTTTCACGGGCGCAACGGCCCGTCCCACTCAATCATAAACAGAAATAAATTGTGTCGTTAAAAGTTGTTAACAAATGAGCGTTGTTCCGCTAATGGAACGTAATTCATTTGGAATTAGCTGGTACAACAATTAGAGTTCCACGAAGCTCGTGTGTATGGGAATTTAACGAGAATGATATTGTTATCAAGTTGATGCGGTGTTGCCATCAACAGCCGTAATTACTGTATTTTACTTCGAATTTATTGTCAGCTTATATGGAAAGAAAGAACTTTTGTTAACATGTATTAGATAGCAGGTAGTGAAATGGTAGGCTGACACTAAAAAGGTCTGTATTGATAAATGTATTAGATCACAAAAATGGTGTAGAGTCTGTGTCAGATAACACTGCGCGAGACTGGGGCGTTCTTGGCGCTAGTTACAGTTCATTTTTTTGATCTAAGGTTAAGGTAAATTTCTAGAATTCTATTTCGACCGCGCCCAGACTTATCTGGCGAGCACTCTAGTTAGTGTACTTTCAATGGAACTAAGTGTCATATGTACATTGTACAGTCACGAGCAATTAATAGTAGTAAAAAAATTCGTCCTTTTGTAGGCTGTCCTACAATGGCGATGACATTAAGCCATACTGCCAATTCTTGAATATTATTATAGTTTCATAAGTTTCCATAAGAATATAGGTGTGTTACATTCCTATGCTTCTTGGAGTATTTGGCATCAAGTACCCACGAGCAATTAAATGTAAACATCACATAAATTTGTCACATTGAAGCGTTCCGAAAGATAACTAGTTGGGTCACACACAAGAGTCATTCAATATTGTTATGACATAGTTCTATGTTGTTTGGTATATTATTGCTCGCGGCTGTACCTACGAAGGAGAGTCAGTTCCATTCAGGAAATACCTATTTTTAAAGTAAGTCGCTGAAAATTTTAAATATTTAACTAAATTTTCCTGGTGAAACATTATTCGCTCCAGTTCATGTCAAACAAATCAATTAATTAAGTCACTCAAATTATTTTCGTTATGTAGGTATTGTAAAACTATGTGCTCTTATAATAATATGTATGCTCTATTTTCTATTTTAGTTCAGCAATCCAATCATGTTTTGCATCGGTCAAAAGCTTTACACGGTAACACAGGAAACCCATTAGCCCAGCCGGCCAATACGTACACTGTACAGTAACATTTCAATAATTAATCACCTCCATAAAAGGCCGCTTCCGAGCCATCCATTCGGAAGACTGCTAATTTCTTTAATCAATTCTAATTTATCGGCCTTGACCGTCCGGCGAGATAAGACATCAAGAAGGAAAATGAAGTATTTAGAAAAAATCGACCCGTCTCACAACCAGCTCCGATGGGACTCGAACCCACGACCTTTCGCTATCCGGGCGACTGCTCTAACCAATGAGCTACGGAGTATTTTTTCTAAATAATTCATTTTCCATTTTTTCAATAATAAAAATTGCATTGTGAATGCAAAAAAGTAAAAATTTAAATAACATCAAGAAGGGTTTCTTAGACTCCGATCTACTAAATATAAATACTGGAGTATTTATGTTTCAAGGAGTTTAATGGCAACAAGTCGTTATTCGAACTTTCTCTCACTACTTCATCGTCAGCTGCACATAAGTCTTCTTATGTAAGTAAGCTTATGCAATGACTATTACTATTATTAATTATATTTTGATATTTTATCTCATTTTTTTTTTTTTTTTATGTAACTAACTTGATTTTAATTTTGCGAAATTTATTTTAATTAACTCATTCAGCCAAAGAATTGTTATTTGTTATTTAAATGTTTAATATTATTACTCTATAGTTAATGCATGCTGTCCGCACATACTTTTGGAGTTACAGTTTGTCTCTCTGTCGATAGATCTTAAGATAAATTATGTAAATGCTGTAAATCTGTTCTGTGTGGCTAATAAATAAATAAATAAATAAATAAATAAAATAAATCATCACAGGCATTGCTCCAATCCCTCCCTAACAAAGTAAGCACATGTGATATGGCAATTTCAAACAACTACGGGGCTGAATACCACATAAACCTAGCTAGACACGATAAAATATTGTAAAATTCGTTTTTCAACATTTATCCGACGCGCGGTTATCACCCGATTTGCCAATAAAAATAGAAGACTTCCATCTGTATTTTATAATGTGTGCGTGCAATGAAATTGTGTATTGTGCAATAAAGTCTAATTTACTTGACATTTTTTATTATTAGTGACCCCCTCCAAAATTTCAGACTGCGATTGCGTCTGCCGGGAGGGAATCCCGTGACCTCAGAGATAGCGGCACCTTTAAAACAGGTGCAAGCACCACTCGGCTACGGAGGTCGACAGACTAACGGCCAGAATTAATAACCTATCCACAGATAGGGATAGGTGCGATCCAGATTAGTTGCTAGGCAACGCTTGATATTAACATAGAATTAACGACAGTTGCCAGGGTGTTGTTAGGTGTTGCCTAGCAACTACTCTGGATTGCACCTATCCCTATCTGTGGATAGGTTATTAATTCTGGCCGTAAGAAGACTACTTCTTTCTTAAAACCTTATTTATTTATTTTAAGGCAGCATTTTAGTTCAACTCTAACAAATATTAGATTTTCATACAATCTATACTTAAATATCTAAAATCTATATGCACCATTTTCCTATTTAAGTTTAGCAATCCAATCATGTTTTTGTATCGGTCAAAACCTCTGCTCAGTAACACAGGAAACCCATTAGTCCAGCCGGTCAATACAAGTAACATTTCAATAAATCACTTCAGTAAAAGGCCGCTTCCGAGCGATCCAATCGCGGGACTGCTAATTCCTGTAATTATCGGCCTGAACCACCCGCCGCGATAAGACATCAGAAAGGGTTCTCCTTAATCTTCACTGTCAGTGGCTCTGATCTACTGCATCTATATAAAACTACCTTTTCATTATCCATGTGGATATTAGAATACAAGGTATCTTATGTGTTATTCCACAGATTATACTATTTTCAATAAGTCTCCGCACTAAAAGCTCATTTCCGCTTGATCCAATCACAGCACAGCTAATTCCTGTAATTATCGAGTTGAACCGCCCCACGCGATAAGACGTTAGAAAGGGTTCTCCACAAGAAAAAAATCTTTCCGTGTTCTGTGGGGTTCTCCTTAATTTTCACTATCAGTGGCTCTGATCATAAGCACCTATTCAAAACTACATATTTATAATTCCATGATACAAGCTGTCTTATGTGATATAACAGACTATACTATTTTCAATAAATCTTCGCAATAAAAAGCCGGTTCCGCCCGATATTGGATAGGGCGGGAAGGCTGCTAATTCCTGTAATTATCGGATTGAACCGATAAGACGCTACTGGGTTAAAGTAAAGGAGAGTTTCCTTAATCTTCACCCTTGATGGCTCTCGCTACTACGCGTATATAATGTCTAATAAGTACTCGACGGCTGTAAGAAGCTGCTTACAGCTGCTCTTTGTGGCGTTCTAAGGGCGTACGCTGCGTCAGGCCGGATCAGCAAAACACAAGAGAGAACAAGCCTTACCACCAACCAAAATCGACTCGTTCAAGGTGTAAAAAATAAGAAGACTTATGTGCAGCTGACGATGAAGTAGTGAGAGAAAGTTCGAATAACGACTTGTTGCCATTAAACTCCTTGAAACACCTATACTGAAAACTGCAATATATAGGTTGAAGTTAATAAATGTGCTTGATACTTGCGCAGCGCTGAGTGATGGTGAATCTGTTGCAAACATAAAAAATAACTAAAGCTATTATACTTTGCATAAGACTACCAATACAACACCGAGGATACTCGAACTGCTGAATCCCTACCTAACCATACAGCTCTCTACGAAATAGTTTCTATTCAGACAATCCATTTCAATTTACCTGCAACATGCACACGCCACTCCGAGCGTTCAAATCTCTCAACATAGGACAACATATCTCTCAACATACCCCCGTAGGCAAGTACCTACATGCATTAAGAAGTTGCTGCTAAGGAACAAAATAAATCTTATGCTTCCACACTGATGTTACAAAATATTTACAAACATAGCAAGCATTTTGTTAAAATAACATTTGGTTACAATGATAGGTAATAGTAAACATTTATAAACAAGTATAGGAGCACTTATTAAAACATCTGAAAATTCCTAACTGAATGTAACCACTTAATAGTTTTTTTACATCTGTAAGTAAGCACACTACACTATTTTATTTTCCCAAATCAATAATAATAATAATAAAATTTAATATTTAGAAATATAATTTTGTACTTATGTATTTTAAATGTAAAGAATATAATAATAATAAATCTTTATTTCATAATTAATACAGTAAAAGTATACCACAACTTAGTCACTAGTAATTAAGTTGTAGTTGTAATAAAGGTGTAGTAGTAGTTAACAAATGAAAGCCACATAATCACTCTACCAAAGATGAAACTATGAAAGGCTTTCTATCAGACCACGTACATGTTTAGTAAATAGCTTGTATTCAGTAAGTCCATTTCAATTTAACCACAGCTTATTCAAATCACATCCATAACAAGCTCCGTACTCCGTACTCCGAACATACCTGGTGTTACGTGGCTGCATTAAGACATTCAGCTACAAACCGGTATGAGACGAGTAAGTACTTGCTCTAGGGCATCGCTACATCGCTAGGCGTCGTCACCCCTAGAGACTCGAACTTGCCAAAAATTTGAAGAAATTCTTATATACAGGGAGTCCCAAAACTATGCCACATGGACGGAAAGTACCTTAAATACTGAAGATATAAAATTTTACTGAAAGGAGACTTCATTTTTATTTTAAAAAATTATTTTTATAAAGAAATAAAACCGCCTTCTAAAAAAACCACATCAAAAAAGTAAGAAATAATTCCTCACCAAATAAATAACGTAAGTACTTTGAAGTCGGGCGTGAAACATGTATTTTTTTTTGTTGTTTTTGTTAAAACCCGCCCGACTTCAAAGTACTTACGTTATTTATTTGGTGAGGAATTATTTCTTACTTTTTTGATGTGGTTTTTTAGAGGGCGGTTTTATTTTTTTATAAAAATAATTTTTATTTCACTCTTCTTAGTGCATCGTGCAGGCAATTTGCGTGTTTTCTGGTAAATAGGTATGTGATCAAACTCAAAACCTCCTTTTTCGAAGTCGGTTAAAATACCTTGAGGTATCCCCTTTTTAACAAAACAAGAATCATCTAAATCGGATTATAAACAAAGGAGTTATGCCTAAAGATACGTATTAAATTCACATAAAGTGGTAACGAAAACGACAGTATTTTCAAGATTTCCTGAAAACTACTGAACCGATTTCAAAATTTCAAAAAATGGGACCAACTTGGAAACCAACCTGATGTAATAACGTTTGAACCATTTCAATCGGTTCAGCCGTCTTCGAGTAATCGGTGGACATACACAAAAAAAAAAAAACATACATACAGACGAATAGAGAACCTCCTCCTTTTTGATTAGAAGTCGGTTAAAAAGAAAACGAACTGCATTCTCAGAATTTTGAATAATCACTTGTCTGAACTGGGAATCGAACCCGCTGAAAGTAATTTAATTGTACCGGTCGAAAGACTCAATTATACCTAAGCATTTCTTCTAAATAACATAGCATCTGAAATAAAAGGAAGACTACGAAATTTACCATTTAATGTTGAATAACAAGTTTGTGCAGCGTTATGAATAGCCTTTTCTGTGACTGTCGTGCTCAATACAGACTTTAACATTTCAATGTAGGTATTACTAATGAGTGAAGATTGGAGCAATTTATGCCTAATTTCCCTATCATAAGTGTTTGATAATGTGATAAGTAACACCACCACGATTGGTTTCAAAAAGTTTGAATAATTTCGTGCGGGTTCGACTCTCGGTTTTAACATGCTATTATTAAAAAAAAAATTGAATGCAGTTCTATTGTTATTTAAATAAAAATAAAGTCCTATTTCAATAAAACTTTCTATCTACAGTATTTGGTGTGGTCTATGCCACCATGTGACATCTTCATTGGAAGCCCTGTGGGCGTCCCACGACTATGCCACATGTTGGAATAGACGCACCAAAGTATTCAAACATTTTTAAACCAATCGAGCTGGTGTTACTTAACACATTATAACTTTATCAAACGCTTTATGATAATTGCTCCAATCTTTACTCATTAGTAATACATTGAAATGTTAAAGTTTTGAGCACGAGAGTCACAGGAAAGGCTATCCATAACGCTGCACAAACTTGTTATTCAACATTAAATGTTAAATTTCGTAGTTTACCTTTTATTTAAGATGCTATGTTAGTTAGAAGAAATGATAACGTATAATCGAGCCTTTCAATCGGTACAATTAAATAAGAGAAATATATTTTTTTACATTCGGCGGGTTCGATTCCCAGTTCAGACAGTTGATTATTTAAAATTCTTTAAATGCAGTTCGTTTTCTTTTTAAAATAAAAATGAAGTCTCCTTTCAGTAAAATTGTATATCTTCAGTATTTAAGGTACTTTCCCTCCATGTGACTTAGTTTTGGGACGCCCTGTATATACTTTGTCTTCCATAGTTCCCACTTCGCTCACCCACTCGTGAGATAAAACAACTTTCTTTTACCTTTTCCTAAACTCAAAAGACGTTCAGTACACGTGATACATTAAGACATAAAGCTTCAAAATATAAACCATTTCGGAAAACGCAAACAATATATCTCCTAGGCAAATGTCAACAAGATGTTAAGCATGCCAAGTCAAGTCAGGCAAGGTATTTGTGCCGTCACGTAATAATAAGATAGTTTTACAAAATAATAAATTAAACTACCACAATTAAAACATGCAGCTACAAACTGATAAATTGTGAAAGCAAAGTTGTATCTAATGCAGTCGAGAGCTAAGACAGAAAACTGGCATAGTGGCCCTCGAGCCAGCAGGTATCTTGGAGCTGGAAATCTCGTCTTGCTCGTTAATGCTGAACAGGGCTGTGTAATTGCCAGTAAACAGACAAATTTTTAAGATTACATTATAAGTATTACTTCTATATCATCATAATATACACGTACAGTACACTGCACATACCCAAAAGACTTCTGTTCATATGCAAGAGTATGATATTTTTACTACGGTTAGTACATGTAGATAAGATTATATTTATATGAATTCTATTTATTATGAATGCGACAGACAGTCCTCTAAGTAGAGGTTGCCTGAACGCTGAGGAAACAGCCGCCCACGTGATCCTGGAGTGCATAGGTTTGGCCGCACAACGAACAGAAATCCTCACAGAGGTGAGGTCGCTCCTAGAAGCCTGTGAAAGCCCCAGGAGGCTTCTGCGCTTCTGGAAGGAGCTAGGATGGCTCGACTAGCCATGTTCACGCATAACGGACCAAATATGAGTCTAAATGCGGAAAAGTGTCAATACCAAATACCAAATACCAAATGTAGATAAGATTGAGGTAGTAAGTCATCAGTCAACAAAATTTTACAAAAATCCGATCTGTTTTTGCGAAGAAAGCGAACAGACAAACAGATAATAATTTAAAATACTATGTTTTACTGTCTTTATCCGTCCCACAACGTGTGTGCTATTTTCAAAGGACAAACAATACGAGAAAATATAAGATAATTTGATGTAGTCAATACCATAACTGTTCAGACTCATTATTCTTAACAGAATTCACCTAGTTTATACACACAATACAAGAGCAAATAACCAACATCTCATTCTTTACGTGTCAGGTGTCCCCCTCCCAATAAAAGTCAAACCAGAGGGAGAAAATAAACAAGAGCGATTTTCCGCTTTATCTCATCCCCAAGAAAACAATAAATAAAAAGCACTCTCAATCGTCCGGAGGTAAACGACATTATACTTCAATTACGGAACCCTCGAAAGCCTTATGGTAACTACGAAAGTCTATTTTTATAAACCGATTGTTTATTGACACTCAATATTGAGCAGCGTTTACACTTGATCTGTTGTCCGATTTCTAATTCCCGTAACTGACACACTAGTCCATAGAATACGAGTTTGAAGATCAATTTTGATTGTTATAAAACATTAATTGAACAGAAAAATAATTTGACCCAATTTTATCAGGAAAAGACAGGTAAGTAATTAAATAATATTTTAATAAGTTAAGTATTATGTATCTGTAATAATTTTTCCTTTTTTGAATTCACAACGCATTTTTTTTTATTGAAAGTGTAAGTTATATCTCTTTTTAGTTGTCCCCCTAAAGTATTCAAACAGCACGACTTACTTACTACGGAAATAAAAATTAAGTTCAAAAACTAAAACCCGACTACTGAAAAATCACGCTCTAAAAAGTATGAAACAAGAAAATATTCTCATCTGAAATTGCCGTGGTCGTATGCCACTTTTCCCTAGAATGAAAATATTGTTTTTTTATATTATATAGTCGTGGGCATACGACCACGGCAATTTCAGATGAGAATATTTTCTTGTTTCATACTTTTTAGAGCGTGATTTTTCAGTAGTCGGGTTTTAGTTTTTGAACTTAATTTTTATTTACATTATTTTGGGCTGTGTAGTGCCGGCACATAAAAATAATAGCACTACCCCCTTTCTTTTCGAGGGTGTCGTAAGAGGCGACAGAGGGAAAACTGCCATCAAGAGAGGGGCAGCAGCGTGTCCATGTAACAGCAGGACATTTTTTTTTTTTGTTTATAGTGAGGGCAAATACAGTCTTCTCGTATACCGCTAACGGTATATTGAACTCAGTCAGACAAGGTATGTCTCTCGCCGCGCTCAAAAAAATAGGCTTCGCGAACAGGTGAGACAGGGAGACGTCGTCATCTGTCCGAAACTATTCACAACTGCGTTGGATGATATTTTTAAGCTTCTTGATTGGCAAGGATGCGGCATCAACATCAATGGCGAGCACCGGTTTGCCGATGATGTAGTTCTTATGGCTGAGACCTTGGAAGACCTGAACATAAGCGAGAAGCCGCTGAATGATCATGATCGATTGTTGTGGAGTTCCTTGGGGGAGGCCTATGCCCAGCAGTGGGCATCGTTCGGCGATATGATGATGATGAATTTCGTGATAAAATCAAAATTCGATTTATGCAAGCAAAGCCGCAAGCAACAACTAATAAAATATATATTTTTGAAACGAGCTCACCAAGAGCTTTCATTTGATACCAAACACGATATTCTTCTCAAAAAAAAGTTTTTTCACTTCTCATGCTCGTAAAGTTCGTGTTTATGTTGGGTGTAGGCTGCATAAAATCGCTTTTTATGCTCTAGTGCATAAAGTAAAATCTTCATCTAAGTCTCAGATTCCAAGACAAAGGTCGTTAGGTAAACAGTCACACACGCAATTAAACTTCGTTATATAAACCTGTTATTTCATTCTGTTTCTTAAATTTTGTAGATAATCCATGTTAAATTACTAAATTAATAAAACTAGGCAAAATTAATGAGTTTTCTAAGAAATAAGTATTTCAAGAGCATTATGGACTACGATCTATGCTAAAGTCACTGTGCTGCCACTGCCACGTATAAAAAAAAGAAAGTCTTCCCGCCAATATGGCGAAGTCTTTATTTTTTCTTTTTTGCAATATTGTTATTTATTAAATTTTCCTCACACTCGAAGTGAAAAGCAGAGTGTATAACTCGTACATAAAACCCATTTTACCCTCGAATTGACTATCCACCCTCGCCTACGGCTCGGATGGATATATACGTCTCGGGTATAATGGTACGTTTTATGCACTTGTTGTACAATCTACTATTTTGTTCACAACTTTATGTCGTCTAGAGGGCGCCATATTCAATTTCATGTGACGTGACATAGCCTATAACCAGCAGACAATCAAGACGCTTCCAACGATACCTCAATTGTGAATATATGATCAGCAGTTTAGAACTTATGCGGGAACAGATGAACATACATACAAACATACATACATACCGGTCAAACTCATAACCCTCCTTTTTTGCTTTGCCGTAGTCGGGTAAAAAGGAGTAGGTATGGATGCAAACATTTATGGGTTATTTAAAAAAAAATTACGCATTCATAACATTATGTAACATTGTCTCTTTTGCTTAAATTAGAAATAGCATTAAAATTTGTGATAAGTACATTATTATGAATTAATATATTATGAAGGTGGTTAGTATTTAAGCTTAGTACTTATGTTTATTTGGAAACATTAGACATTTTCAACACATACAATACAAGTTCATAACATAAATAAAAACATGAACGGGTATCAAATAAAAATCGTTGATAAAGCAAATTGTTTCATTGACATCTTTTCTTTGTTCATTATATTATTGTTTTTCTCTTTGTGTGTAACAAAAAGGTTTTATCTCATTCTTAAGTAAACAGTGACGTCGGCAATCTTACTGGTTGCTTCGGAGATAGAAGAAATAAAGCTAAGCGGCTTATAGCCGGGACTAGCAGCGAAGCCTGCAGCGAAATCCTTCACTAAGGGAGCTTGCAGACTAGCGACAGCTTCCGACGATTATGGCAGATTACTAGCGACAGTATGCTACACGGTATACGGAAGTAGCTCTGTCGGCAAAGATTACGGTGTATTTTTTGTAATAAAAACAAAAGTTAAAGTTTCTAAGCGTAAAATTTTTATTAACTTGAGAGATTTTACATAATACAGCTTTGAAACATTTTGTAGGAAGAAGAAAATTTAAAGAAAAACACAGTAAGATGCACTTACAGGCATACAATAAAAATTGGTAGACCATAGTCCAGGCAACGAACGCTCCGCAATAAGGTCCCTTTTGATTTGGACGACCACATATAATGTACAATTATACATTGACAGACATCGCACAGCCGAAACTACTGGGCAAAAGAAGCTGAAATTGGACATGTATGTTCCTTGGGGAGTGTTAGGGTAGCACTAAGAAAGAATTTTTGGAAATACCTCCTCTACGGGGGTAAAAAACGGGTTCAAAGTTTGTATGAAACTTTGTGAATTCAATTCCACGGGGACGAAGTCGCGGGGGTAGCGCTAGTAGTAAAGTAATATATTATTGAAGATAATTTAATGCTCTACAATTCTATGGCAAGCATTTAGTTTTTCGGTGCATATCGTTGGAAAATTATCCGGTCAAAAGGTGAAATGTGAAGCAAAATATTATTTCCATAATTACAGACATTCAAGAGCGGACATCTCGAAAACTATACAAGATATCGAAAAACTTGACTGAATTGAAGTTGTCGCAAATTGATTAAATTTCATTTTGCATTCAAATATGTACATATTAATAACAGTCAGGTCTCCTAGTATATGATCTGAGCTGCAAACCCACCTTTCACCCAAAGAGGCAGTTAACAGGACCTAGGTACCTACATTTTACTTGCGGCTAAAACAACACGCCCGAACACTATCGACGCAGAATAAACGTAGCGTGGTTTTTATTCCATTCCTTCTATTTACTTTCCGTTCAAGCCGCTTTTATTTATGTTTAATTATAGATGTGGCGGTGTGTTTTGAAAACCTTCTGAGCCAATTGAAAATTTATTGTACAACGATAAGCTTCTTTAAAAGTACTCTGTAGGTTTTTTTTCGTAGGTAGTAGAATTTTTGAAATAAACTGTTTCAAGTGTTATTCTTTTTTATTCATTTAGCCAGATGTTTAAATGGGGATGTTGAACCCTCTTGAAAATTTTCTGGAGATGGATTTCTGGAAAATTAAAATATATATGCAGAAAATTAGTATCGAATAAATACGTTGTAATTGTAAGCGAATAATTTGTATCACATCTTTTGCACGCCTCGGAGAGGTAGTGCTCTACCCTCAACATTTTAATCTATTATGTTAAAAATTCTAAATACAATATCAATTATTTATCAATCAATCATTTATTTAGTCAAGGCTGTAACAATCACTTGGTGTCCAAGAAGCTACGCCATTACCGCCGCAAACCCTACGGCTGCCGGGAGACCTTGTAACGAGAAGAACCGGCAAGAAACTCGTCAAGGGCTGTTTTTTTCTCCCGTTATATTTCATACAGAGTCGTCGAACCGAAAAAATTACTGTAACAAAATATGATTAGCGCCACCACTCCGATTTTTCTATCCACTTTAAACTTTCGAAGTAGAAGCTACAGGCATTGTTACCTAATCATCCAAATATTTAAATCTTCAAGGGTGCTTCAAGTAGGTATTATGGCTGGGTGGTGAATAAAACACCAAATCCACAGCAACAATTTATATTTTAAATTTCAAAATAAAGATAAAAACCAAAAAAGAGAATTATACAAATTAATACACAAAAAGTCAAAACAGAACGTTACTTACAAATTTATCTACTACAAAATTGGTCTTACCTGCAGGAAATTCCTTACAGGTTTTATAATGGCAATAAAAGTAAAATAATAATTTACTAATATAATTTAGTCGATCGAAACAAATCAAATATTTTTTTATATTGACGTCTAAACACACAAAAACAATGTCATGGAAACGACATTACGTTCCAAATATAACGCATAAAAATTTGACAAATAGTTTCGAATTAATAAAAGGAGGTTATAAAAATGATACTGTGAAAATATAGAATAATAAATATATAGTTTCAAAAACTAAACAAACACACTTTTAATAGTTACAGACTTAAAAGTACAAAATAACCGTCAATTCAGTAACTGAAATTAAAAAGCGTGGTGCGCGTTGTCAATATTAAGTTCTTGAAATTCATGCTTTGCAAAGGGCGCACCACGCTTTTTAATTTCAGTTACTGAATTGACGGTTATTTTGTACTTTTAAGTCTGTAACTATTAAAAGTGTGTTTGTTTAGTTTTTGAAACTATATATTTATTTCATTTCTTTTTAGTTTAATAAATGGCAAACCAAATTAACATTAATTAATGCCACTGGCTTCCTTAATTAGATGTAATAAATTACATAATTAGGTACATTTATAATAAAGTATAAGACTAATTTATTCCTCGCTGTTCCATCATCAGACCCTCACCACCAAGTGTAGCGAATGGGTCTCATCAGAACGAAACGAATGAGCCCAAACTCGAGGGGCTTCCTAGTGGTCATTAAGAAGTGCCACTGGCTTCCTCCCTGCTCCATCATCAGACCCTCACCACCAAGTGTAGCGAATAGGTCTCATCTGAATGAAACAAATGAGCCCAAACTCGAGGGGTTTCCTAGTGGTCATTAAGGAGTGCTACTGGCTTCCTCCCTGCTCCATCATCAGACCCTCACCACCAAGTGTAGCGAATAGGTCTCATCTGAATGAAACAAATGAGTCCAAACTCGAGGGGTTTCCTAGTGGTCATTAAAAAGTGTCACTGGCTTCCTCCCTGCTCCATCATCAGACCCTCACCACCAAGTGTAGCGAATGGGTCTCATCAGAACGAAACGAATGAGCCCAAACTCGAGGGGTTTCCTAGTGGTAATTAAGAAGTGCCACTGGCTTCCTCCCTGCTCCATCATCAGACCCTCATCATCAAGTGTAACGAATAGGTTTCATTAGAACGAAACAAATTAGCCAGAACTCGAAAGGTTTCCTATTGGCCATTAAGGAGTGCCACTGGCTTTCTCCCTGCTCCATCATCAGACCCTCATCACCAAGTGTAACGAATAGGTCTCATTAGAACGAAACAAATGAGTCAGACTCAAAGGGTTTCCTATTGGTCATTAAGGAGTGCTACTGGCTTCCTCCCTGCTCCATCATCAGACCCTCACCACCAAGTGTAGCGAATAGGTCTCATCTGAATGAAACAAATGAGCCAGAATTCGAGGTGTTTCCTATTGGTGATAAAGGAGTGCCACTGGCTTCCTCCCTGCTCCATCATCAGACCCTCACCACCAAGTGTACCGAATAGGTCTCATCAGAACAAAACAAATGAGCCTAAACTCGAGGGGTTTCCTACCAGCCATTGAAGAGTTCTATTGGCCACCTCTTGACTCCATCATCAGATCAGCTCGATAGTAGCAAATTATTGTATTGTCATCAGATGCATATAGACTTGCAAAATTTCAGATCAATACGACAATTAGAAGTAGGTTAAAATTGAATTCCAAGATTTTCTTACATTGTGACTTAGTTACAAGTGAAGCTAATAAAAGTGTGGTAAAAATAATATGAAATAAGATAGTAGCTAGCGACGCAACGCTACAGTATGTTTCATCAATATTAATATTATTTCAAGGTTCTTAGACACATGCGAGCGTTTCATTTCGCTTATTTCCGTATGTAGTGCGTACAAAGCTCTATTAAATAGACAAAAGTACCGTGTCCCACAAAGGGTACGCAAGTTGGGAGCGAATCCAATGCGGGCTGTTATCGGTACAGTAGTCAAAGGCTAACGGGCCGGGCTGGAAATATAATTGTATGGATTTAAAACTCTCACTTTTATAATTTTGTTTTGCTTTTAACTTTTTGTTACCGATCTAACTGTAAATTATGTCACAATTATTTTACTATTGACATTATTTTTTATCATGGAAAAAGGTATATTGACATAATTATTTATTAATTATTGTAGGTATTGAATCGGATTAATGCAAAATGTTTTGTAGGGTTAGAGTTGAGGAGTGAGCAAACGGTCTGTATACAAACGGCGATAACGTTTTCTACCATCTAAACTTTAACATCAGCAATGAATTTTCGGTATGTTGTTGAAATGCATAGATTTTGAAATATTTGCACTTTAGTGGTTTCATACAAAACAGAAAGTGCCAATATCTTCAAATCCACAATGAATATAAAAAAAAACAAAACGTACAGTCCTAGTTCATCTTCGAATTGAAAATTAAAAATTGTTCACCGCTATGATCATTAGTACGCCTATACGTATGTATTTATCATAACCCATTGTGTAATTGTGATGGAAACTGACCTTAGTCATACCATGTTAAGGTCATTTTTCAATTTGACGACTCTGTATGAAATAAAACAGGGAGGTAAAAACAACCCTTGGAGTTTCTTGCCGGTTCTTCTCCAAGTTCTCCCGCTGTAGGGTTTGCGAACCGATGGCGAAGCTTCTATGACGTTCACAAGTATTGTAAATAACAATCTAAATTGAATAAGCAAATTTGAATCTTGAATCTTCATTTCAACAACATACCTATTGAACCGACGACGACCGATTTGGCGCAGGGGTAATCTTCCTGCCTTCTGCGCCAGAGGTCTCGGGTTCGATTCCCGAACAGGACAAATATTTGTGTGCATGAACATGTCTATTTGTCTTGGTCTGGGTGTTTTCTATGTATATTAAGTATGTATTTACAAACAAAAAAGTATTTAAGTATATATTTATCCGTTATCAAGTTCACGTAGACACAGTTTCTTAAGAAATTACCTACGGGCTTAGATAATTGGTGTGATTGTAAGAAAATATTTATTTATTTATATTTATTTATTTATTTACCTATTGAAAATTCTTTGCTGTATGTAAAGGTTTAGAGGGTGGAAAACGTTACCCCATTTGGATGGAGACCGTTTGCTACACAATCCTCTTAAACATAACTTTTAAGTAATGTTTATAAATACACTTCTTCAGCTTAATAGTGCTCAAAAAAAAGGAAAACCTCTTTTCAATTTCAAACAAAACTAGAATTCCAGAAGGAGCTATTCATTATTCTTATTCGCCACTAGAGTACCATTCAAGATAAATTTCAATTTTCTCACCCAGATTACTTTATTATTCCATAAAAGGCCGCAAGTCGTCGCTTTGAAGTGAAATATGGTTAAGATATGTATGACTACATTCAACAACTCTCTAAGGCAATCATATTCACCTATACCTACGATATGTGGACTTACTTTGATGTCGTAAAATAGTTATGTTATGATTGCTAGGAACTTAAATTAAGTAGGTACAGTATAATTTTAAGATGTAACAATCAGTATTCAATGTTAGTACTTATTTTATGTTTTCACATTATGGGACGGACCCATTTTGTTGTGTTCTGTCTGACGCGCCACAAGCGTATCGGTTTCATACATTTAGTACAGACACGCACGACAGATCGCATTCCAATTGCAACACAACACACTAAACTAATGTGTTTCTTTCTAACTATATTATTGCAATTGCAACACAACACACTAATAGTAGATTGTTTAGCAAGGGATGTATGGCACCCATATCAGTCGAGTGTTTTGGCGCACGAACGAAGTGAGGGCGCCGATAGTTCGAGACTGTTATGGGCACATACGCCAGAAGTAAACACTCTACTTTTCATTTTGAATATGAGGAAAGTAAAAATAAACAGAAATAATCTAAAAAATATTTTTCCTATGGCCGCGGAATTTTCGAAAGACTATAACTTTTTTGTTCATTTTCTCTGTTTTAGGGAAGGCAAGGGAAACTAAGTCCATACAGTCTTATTTGGTGTTTGACCCGTACTCTATGCAATTCCATGAAATTAATAGCCTGATTTTTTATGTTACAAATAACTTGTTTGCTTTAATCTGTTTCTAAAAACGCATTCTTTAAAAAAAACAATGTTTAGATATTAAAATAATAATTCTACGATATTAATTATTTTATATAACAGCAAAACATGGCTGTATAGGCTTCTGTGCCTTTGCCTGCATACCTTTGGTAAATAAATGTCCAAAGAGACTCTACACAAGTTCCTATCCGACCTCTGATTCGGTCTGCTCCCAGACCAAATCGGAACGTGTGTAGCGTAGATTTGGTTTGGGACTTTTGGGAGCAAACCAAATCAGCTGTCGGATCGGAACGTGTGTAGATGCTATTACAGATTTTGACATGCATGACCCCTCCTATTCCTTTTTTAAATTTTATAAAGGCCCTAGGTCCGCCATATACCACTTTCAACCCGCATTTTAGGCAAGTTAGGAGTTACTTTCAGAATATGAGACATGAAATAGTAGATTGTATTACAAGGGAGCAAAATAATATATTCACGGCGAGGGCGCTATTTTGAATCCAGAGCGCGGTGAAGGATTCTAGAGTAGAATCTCGAGCGCAGCGAGGGATTCTAAAGTAGAATCCTGAACGCAGCGAGGGATTCAATATACGCCGCCCGAGGTGAAAATAATTTTGCGGCCGAGTAATACACTCTGCTTTTCATCCCCCTCTATAAGAAAAGCAATAAAGACAACTCAAACTACCTACCTTTCTTTGGCGTTCGGATACAGCATAGCCCTAGTAGGGCAAGAAAAAAAATTCGAAATTTGAAATTAAAAAAAATGTAAAAAAGAATATATGTCCATCGGATTCCTTATAAGTACCTCCGGGGTTACCGTAGAGGAGTTAAAATGTTTGTTAGATTTTAGCTACGACTCACCGTTTACGAGATATTCTCAATTTTATAAAATTCCTTTTTTGAAAATTTCCCGGTCCCGAAAAAAGTCCCGGCCCCATACAATAGTAGATTGTATTACAAGGGAGCAAAATAATATATTTACGGCGAGGGCGCTATTTTGAATCCAGAGCGCAGTGAAGGATTCTAGAGTAGAATCTCGAGCGCAGCGAGGGATTCTAAAGTAGAATCCTGAACGCAGCGAGGGATTCAATATACGCCGCCCGAGGTGAAAATAATTTTGCGGCCGAGTAATACACTCTGCTTTTCATCCCCCTCTATAAGAAAAGCAGTAAAGACAACTCAAACTACCTACCTTTCTTTGTCGTTCGGATACATCATAGCGCTAGTCGGGCAAGAAAAAAAATTTGAGTTTTGAAATAAAAAAATAAAAAAAAAAAATGTCCATCAGATTCCTTATAAGTATCTCCGGGGATGCCGTAG
Organism: Crambus lathoniellus; assembly: GCA_949710035.1. Classification (NCBI taxonomy): domain Eukaryota; kingdom Metazoa; phylum Arthropoda; class Insecta; order Lepidoptera; family Crambidae; genus Crambus; species Crambus lathoniellus. The sequence continues at coordinate 27,647,689 of OX453303.1, forward strand.
GGGGTTAAAAATTTTGTTAGATTTTAGCTACGACTCACCGCGCCGTTTACGAGATAATCTCAATTTTATAAAATTCCGTTTTTGAAAATTTCTCGGTCCCGAAAAAAGTCCCGGCCCCATACAAAATCAGTTGATTTTTTTTTAAGTACTGCACACCCTTTGCTACACTCCAACCAATGCTTCTTTAATTATGTTCTTAATTCAAATCTCATCGTTTTGGACCCTGTTATGAAGCTGTTCAAAATTCAAATCTCATTTATACCCTCTTGTCATAACAGGTAAAAAATGAATCGTTTTGGACCCTGTTATTAGATAAACAATCATCGCTTTTCGAATCGATGGGATGAAAAATCAGTTTTTTTTTAAAGTACTGCACACCCTTTTGCTACACTCCAACCAATGCGTCTTAAATAATGTTCTAAATTCAAATCTCATCGTTTTGGACCCTGTTATGAAGCTGTTCAAAATTCAAATCTCATTTTTACCCTCTTGTCATAACAGGTAATAAATGAATCGTTTTGGGCCCTGTTATTAGATAAACAATCATCGCTTTTCGAATCGATGGGATGAAAACTAATGTGTTTCTTTCTAACTATATTAAAGGTGTGTAACCGATACGTTTCTGGTGCGTCATAACACAACACACAACAACATAAAAGTAGGTACTTATGTTATCAGCTTTACAAGGAGCTAATAACTTTTAAACTGTCAAATCAGATTTTTCGAACGGCTCTTTGTCTCAACAATTAACCATAATATCGAATAAAAAATCATATTAATCTAAATAGAAAAAATAAACTGTACATGTATAACGATTAACTCATTAATTCCTCGGTATTCCATAACAATTTATACGAGATACTTAGTGCGCACCAATCCACATTTTGGTCTGCGTGGTGACCCATTCTCCCTATCCATCCATAAAGAAAGTCTATGCCTCAGCAGTGGGTACATTAAACGGCTGTTGATGATAAAGTACGAGAAAAAAGAGCACTACCAATCGTTTTTGAACATATCTCCCAATATTTTAAAGTTTAAAATCAATTGGAGTTGACAGTTTTGTCCAAGCTGACGCAGCGAACCGCACTGAGCGGAACGGTAATAAAAATTGATGCTACCGGGCACTCGGGCACTTTGCATAATATAAACGTGATGTAAGTGGCCGGCAGACGCTCGGAAATATAACAAAAGGAATTGCCTGATATTCGTGACACAATTTTAACAGCACTCAGGACTCTTGTAATATTATGAACATCATATAATGTAACTATTATAAAAACGGGATTTTTTCATATTTAAGATACTCCGTGATCATGGCGTGTGCATCTGCGCCAAAATATCGGGGACTCACAACAAAGTAAAAATCCCGCTTTTCATAATAATTATAGCGAAAATGACCATGACAGTTTAAAATCTTATTATAATACATACTATACTACTAAGCTTTGATTCGGCTAATTTTAAGAACAGGCTGAGTCGCGCTATTCCACCTCCAGACTTACGTTATACTTGTGGCAAATGCGGAAAAAGATGTCGTGCTCGTGGTGCCATTGGACTACTGAGCCACCAAAGAGCATGTCGCATCTCCCAGAGCTGATGACACTGCAACGATCATCTGTCAGGATGTCGTGGCACTCGTGGCCAATGATGAGTGATAGGGGTTTTTTTTTATAGGGGAATTAGGTTCGAACGTTTCAAACAAACTAAGCTGTCCCACATGTCAACAAATTCATTTTGACAGCTAAGTTCGTTTACGAACATCTATTGGTGTGTATGTACCACTCGTAGCATTCGACTGGTTTTCGATCGAACTTTTTCGATTGTGATATTCTGACAATACAAAAACTGTGTTATATTTGAATTTCGAGCTTATAAATGTGTTTTTTTCTCGATTGCGTGAGAATCGGCCTCCTGGGCTATAAATAAAACAAATTATTAATGACTAAAGTACGGTCGCGGAGCACGAAGAATATCGTACAACGTCCTGTTATTACCTGTCCCTGTCAATCCCGCTTAAATATAGTTCGTCACGCTCGCACAGATGCGATGACCACCGGCGCGTGCCGTCTCAAGGGATCTGTGCGAGCGTGACTAAGTATATTGCATGCATCTCTTGCCCCTGGATGCAGGGGTAATCCCGAAATAATAGAATGCACTTTGGTGAGTGTGCGAGCGAGCTGCACGACCTTGCGCCTCCAGCCCCTTTCTACCATCGGGGTACCAGACTAACAGAGAATTGGCTTCTCCTGGGCAGGCATGTAACATCCTAGACTGCATCCTGTTAGCCAAACAAGATGGTGGTCAAATATGCTTGCCCGGTTTTAATAAAAAAAATAAAAAAGAAAATGTGAGGGCATATCACTATGTGTGGCACTATGGCAACTAGTGAGGCATGGCAGAGACTACCACTTGCAGGCCAGGTTCAAAACTTACCTTAACATAACATTTTTACTTCCCTAATCCCATGAAATCTAATAAATTTTAAGGCGAAATTCATTTATTGCGGTTGAAAACTACCTTTCCGATGCCGTAAATTGGTGTTACCGAATAGCACTCCAGAGGGCTCTAGGCTCTAGACCGGGGACTACTTTGCATAATAAAGGCACAAAACGACCTCGCAAAATACATAGCAATCACTATTCATTGCGAGCAACTCACCTCAAAGGTAAGTGGAATTGAAACGAGAGCAATCTTCAAGTGAACTGCTAAACAAATATGGGAGTTCCTTTTTGTAAATCGATATCTGGGAAAGTATGTAGATTTTGATAGAAATTACGAGTAGTCAATTCTTTTGTTAAAAAATACACATTCAATATGATGACCATGAAGGTATTAGCATAGCACTGCATGCCATTAACCGGATGGATGATGGCAATTTACAGTTTACACTGGTCAAGTACAGCGACGTGTTGTAAGCATAAAAGTAAAGTAAATATTTACACAAAAATAAATTCACGTCCCTAATTTCTTGAAATCTAATAGGCGAAATTCATTTCTTGCGCGAACTTTCGGATGCCGTAAATAGGTGCCGTAAATCGATATAGGGGAAACTGGGTAAAGTATGTAGATTTTAATAAAATAACAAGTGAATTATGATGACTAAGGGTTGTATTCAAGATTAAAAATGGTTCATGAACAATGTTAGCCCACTGTGTTACCTGTCGAGTAGTTGTTTACAAGAGTTTTACTTACTTATTTGCTACATATATCAATACTAGCTGTGCCCGCGACTTCGTTCGCGTGGAATAGTGACTTTCGGCAGCATTTTTTTTTAACTAATATGGTTTTTCGTTTTTTTGTGTATTTATTTTATATATATTAGTTTAGCGCTATGATACATATTAACACATTAAAAAAATATTTCACATAGCCTTCCGCCCGCGGTTTCGCCCGCCTGTACTACACGACGTTATCTCGAGGGAAAGTTATATTTTCCCGGGATATCAATTAGTCTTTGTCACTCTCTAGCTCCTAAAATATCCACATACTAAAAAAACACGCCAATCCGTTGCTCCGTTTTGACGTGAAAGACGGATATACAAACAATACAAACAGTATGTCAAAAGAAAGAACTTATCACGCTGAACAACTTCTTTTAAGATGCTATCTCATATAGTTTAACCTGGCTGCTAGGGTTCCACATCAGCTGGCCTAGCATGAACGGCTTTTATCATGCGATATGATATAGCACGTCATGCTGTCTTGCTCACCTACCCCACTAAGGTGGAAGCAAGACAGCAAAACGTGCTATATCATATCGCGTGATATAATGATGGTAATGCTAGCCAGGCAGGTGTACCAAGACCTTCAAACTTTGTACAACAGAAAATGCTCATCACATTTAACAGTTTTCCATAAGACGGTATTTTTATATCTCTCATAGTTTGGCTGGACTGCTATGGTTCCACATCGGCCATTTCGATCTTCTAAATAAATTATAGCCTACCTTTAAGTTGGTGACAACTAATAGCTATATAACAAAAAAAGTTTCATTAAAATCCGTTCAGTAGTTTTTGCCTGAAACGTGGACAACAGACAGACAGACAAAAAATTCAAAAACTATATTTTTGGTATCTGTTCCGTTTAAGAAGACCCTTGGTGGTATTTTTTTCTATTTCTTTTCAATGTATACAGCCCCTGTACCGGCAAAAAAATATGGATATGGACATGGGCTTCATTTGACATTTGATGCCCATATTTTGCTTTTAAGGGCATAATATGGGCTTCAAATGTCAAACGAAGCCCATGTCCATACCCATAATTTTTTGCCGGTAGCCCCCTGAATAGAATCGCATACAGTTTTATAATAAGTATGAATTATTTTATTTATTTACTTAATATACACGGTATTTTTTTTATCACCCCAGATAAAATTAAAAGGATTATTCTGCTCATGAAAACAAACAATTATTATTATGGGACCAACACTAAAATCGCAAAAAAACAGCTATTCCATACAAAAGTGCAAAAATATTAAATCAAAATGTATGGAACAGCTGATATTTTTTCGCGATTTCAGTGTTGGTCCTGTAATAAAAGTTGTTTGTTTTCATGAGTAAAATAATCCCTGAAATATCCGGGGTGATAAAAAAATACCGTGTATATTACATAAACAGTACCTACGTATTAACACATTAAAAATTTATATCACATAGCCCTTTGCCGCGGTTTTGCCGTGTGTACTACACGACGTTTTTCCGAGGGAATGTGATATTTTTCCGGGATAAAATTAGCCTATGGGACTCTCTAGCTCCTAAACTATCCACATACTAAAAAAACAGGTCGATCCTTTGCTCCGTTTTGACGTGAAAGACGGACATACAAACAAACACACTTTCACATTTATAATATTAGTATATATTGTATGTCAAAAGAAAATACTTATCACGCTGAACAACTTATCTTAAGATGCTGTATTTGTATCTCTTATAGTTAAGCTGGGCTGCAAGGGTTCCAAATCAGGTGTACCAGACCTTCGATATTTTTCCGTCAATAGAAAATGTCCATGACGTTGAACAACTTTTCTTAAGACGCTATGTTTGTATCTCATATAGTTTAATCTAGCTGCTAGGGTTCTACATCAGGTGTACCAGACCTTCAAACTTTGTACGTCAATAGAAATTAGAAAGTGCCTATCACGTATAACAATTTTCCTTAAAACGGTATTTTTATATCTCTCATAATTTGGCTGGACTGCTATGGTTCCACATTAGAAATTGCGATCTTCAAAATAAATTATAGCTATATGTTGGCAAGGACCAATAGCTGAATAAAAAAAAAACTTTCATCAAAATCCGTTCCGTAAACTTTTTTGCCGACGTCATCACACGAAAAAATTCATACCCTGCTTTCACCCTCTTTAGGGTAATTTTTTTTACAAACTTTGAATGTCGTATTTATTTATCTAATCAAAAGCCTATAAAATAATTTTGAAGCTTCTAGCTTTAAAAATGACGTAATTTCCATACAAACTTTCATCCCCTATTTCAACCCCTTACAGCCCTTTGTTCACATAAAAAAGTAGCCTATGTCCTTTCTCAGGCTCTATACTATCTCTGTACCAATTTTTATTCAAATCGGTTCCGTAGTTTAGGTGTGATTGTGTAACACACAGACAGACAGATTCGCATTTTCGCATTTATAATATAAGTAAGGATATCAGTCTGTGATCCGTAGTTAGAATCAACGCCATTTGGAATAAAAGCGCGCGCCACGTCACCAGCTAACAAGCGAACTGGCGAGCTGGCAGAAGAAGCGAGGTGAGCTGGCGGGAGAAACGAGCAAGCTTGCGGTGTGCACCGAAGAATGAAAAGAGGTGATACGTGAAAGCGTGCTAGCTAGCAGCCAGTATCTACATTAAAATAATTCTTTTATATTGGATATTCATCTTAATCATTCTATTATATGGGTTACAAAAATTCTCTATACCTAATTATAACAAACAATAAATACCAATTATAAGGCGAAGACGTCACTTGAAATTGTACGTTGCGTAATTAAATTGGATTAATTCAAAAGCTTCTAAAACTGGAACGCAACAGTCCCAAAATAGACCTCTTTGGGCAAGTAATGAAGAAGGGGTTCTTACCTCCCACGCGATCACTTGATGATCGCGATGCTTACCTGTCCACGTATTTAATGGAAGAAACTGCGCAAATACACATCCGAGCAAAGAAATCAGTCTCTTTGTTATTTATACGTGTTCATACTTTTAGTTTAGCGAAACTGAGAAAATTGTTTGTTCAGAATCGAGAGTAGAATCGATTCCACACATTTTGGATAGGGGTTAAATTTTTCTAAAAATTTATTTCATTTTTTGTCACATTTATAAATGTGTCTACTGCCACAGATTACTAAATAGTTACCTACTGCCTATTAATTCAAAACGCGCGCGACCTGTCACGAGCTCTCTTACGTCATAGTAGAGCTAAAAGTCTGAAAGTCACGGAGATCTATGAGCACGAAAATCTTGAAAGTTTCTTTAAAAATAAATATTTTTTAATGAAATTCAATTTAATATAAAAAAAATTAGTTGGGGTTTAAGGGCCTTTCGGTTATTGGATTAACACGTTGTATAGAAAAATGTTCATATCACAGTCTTGCTGCCATTGGATTGGACGACTGACCACCAAATACAATGTCGCACCACCCTGATTTGATGTCACAGTAACAATCATCTGTCAAGATGTAGTAGCCAATAAATAAAAAGTTGATGTATTTATGCAAAGTTTTAAATGTTGATGCCTAGATCAAATGTAAAACTAAATATTTAATAATAACATTTGAGGCAATCAGAAATAGTTTCTTCAAATGTATGTTTGATTTGAGTGCCCTAAAAAGTTGCAAGCAGCTTGAAAAGCGACTTTGTTTACTCTATTTATCACAAAATTGAAGGAATTTTTATTTGTACGTCAGTGAAACATCATTTGTAAACAATATCATTACAAAGCTGTTGAAACTTTTGTTACAATTAATAGAAAGAGCATGTTCGTCTGAAAATAAGACAGAGGATCGATTTATTTGCTTGCAAGTGTATCTTGAAAACTGATCATCGAGATTAATCGTGTGAGTAATGATTAATCAATATTACTTATATATTAAACACAACTCCATCATACAAGAACTAAAGCTACTTTACGTGCCTATAATGTGCACTGTTTTATCACTACATAGTATAAAACAAAGTCGCTTTCTCTGTCCCTATGTCCCTTTGTATGCTTAAATCTTTGAAACTACGCAACGGATTTTGATGCGTTTTTTTTAAATAGATAGAGTGATTCAAGAGGAAGGTTTATATGTACTTTTTATCCCGATATTCCCACGGGAACGGGAACCACGCGGGTGAAACCGCGGGCGGCCGCTAGTTTTTAATATTTTAAAAGTAAGTACTTATATCAAATCTTGGGTGTTATTTTTTTTATTAGGCGACTCAATACTGTCTACTTATACCTAAATGAAATTCCTAATTACAATAAAATTTAATTCGAATAAATTAACTTGTCTAACTAAGAGAAATTGACTAGAGACAGAAAATTTAGTTTTTAAGAGATGGAATTAATTAAGTAGCAAGTTAATATCTTTGTTAAGTCTTTTAATAGGTTGTTAGTAGTATATAATATAGTAAATTATACATCGCACTATCGAAAAAAGATTAAGACTACAGATAATATATCTCGCTAAATTAAAACTCAAAATAACTTATATAGTCTACGCTGTTTGCAAGTACTGGTGAATATCAAAGAATCTACGAAATCGAATTGCAAAGCCTTAGAAAGTACTAATTAAATGATTAAACAAACCTATAAAACTAATATATTTTATAAAATAAAAATAAAATTTAATATAAATTACTTGTTTAAAGCATAAGTCGACAGAATGTCCCTCCTTCCGTTCATTTATGGCTACATTTTCAGTTCATCGTATTGTTGTTAGAACCGTTAAGATAGCCAGCGTCCGTCCCTTTATTCCCCACTAGCTGACCCGGCAAACGTTGTTTTGCCCATGGTTTTGCCATATAAATTTTATTGGACACGAACTTCGTATCACCTGCCTGACACAATGTCACTTATTAAAAAAAGAAATCCTAAGCGGCAAAAATGTCAGTGATTACATACTCTTTGACATACCTTCTCTTTGGAAGCTGCTGAGAAATGGGGGTTGTGTGAAGAATAGTTTAACGGTTTTCTATACAAAATTACCGTTTTTATTTTATAATTTTCCTGGATAAAAAGTAGCCTATGTTACTCTCCAGCTCTCAAATTATCTCCTTACTGAAAATCTCGTCGATCCGTTGCTCCGTTTTGACGTGAAAGACGGACAAACAAACAAACAAACAAACAAATAAACAAACAAACAAACACACTTTCACATTTATTATATTAGTATGGATTACAAGAGACCACAAAAATAAACGAGTGGTTAAGTTTAAAACAAGGTAGGTATAACGTATCGTCACAGGGTAAAAAAAATACGTGGTATCGTAATCGTATTATTTTGTATGAAAACCCGAGCAGCACCTCTTTCCGTCGTTTAAGGAACTTAAATTCAATACATCTTTGACAACAGCACTTTGACAGCTTTTGAAGGACGATATAGTTTACTTTTCGATTACCATAACGATAGTTTTTCACGCTACGGCTATAGTACCTAAGCCTATTCATTCAATGCGCTGTAGGCAAACAGTTAGCCGCCAAGTGTGAGCGCAATCGGAACAGGGCCATAAAAAAAATTAGGATACTCTCCGGGAGTGCCGGTAAAAGTGAAAAGGGCTCCCTAGACTTTTTCACAAAAAAAAGGAATTTGACAAAAAAGAAAGAAAAAATACGGACTGGATTTGAACCGAGGTTCTTCAATGCCGCCCGTTTTCTAACTGAGCTATTACAACTTTGGAAACGGTGGCGAAATTTGCCTTCGTATTCTAATGAGATTGTAACAGCTTATCGATCAGGTCACGTGTCCGTCTTACGACTTTCCGATCTGACGGTCGCGTGTCCTGACGTGAGTTAAACATTTTTTACCCATCATAAAAAGTGCACAACGGCGCTAAAGTAGTTTTCACTTCAAAAAACTACAGCGGTTATTCAGCGGTTAGACATCTATTCAAAAATTACGTCTACGAGCTACGAATACTACGCGGCTACGGCGCTACGTTCCTTTGCTACGAACAAACGAGCGTAGCACAAAAACAAGTAGATACGAGTACAATATTGAAGAAATTTCCGACCACTTTTTGGTCATATTTGCTTGCACTTCATTTCAACCGCGAGTACGCACAGTAGCATGCGCGTGGATCGTGTCCAAGTTAAAATCGCCGAAAGGTAGGCGACCGGAACGTTCCTCCAGCGTACATATCACACTGTAGATGGTTTTGAATAGCCTTTGTTCGGATGTCGGAACAAAAAAGATATGTTTAGCTAGCTTTTGTTTATAAAAAGCTGAAATATACAGATATTTTAAGTAATAAGTAATTATTTTTTAAGTAAATATTCAGCCTTAAAGCTTCTGTTGATAAAAACAGAAGTGACCGTATTACTCTGCTTGCTTTTTCTTGTAGATTTGATTAAATAGCGCTTTACTGGTGCTGAAGCCCCACTCATGATAATAAAATAAACTAATATTATAAATGTGATAGTGTGTTTGTTTGTTTGTTTGTCCGTCTTTCACGTCAAAACGGAGCCACGGATCGACGTGATAGTTTGGGAGCTGGAGAATGACATAGGCTACTTTGTATTCCGGAACATTATAAAATAAAAATTGTAATTTTGTATAGAAAATCGTTTAACAAACTTACAAGGAGTAAGTAGTCACTGACGTTTTAGCCGCTTTGGATTATCTACTTTAATAAGTGACATTTGTGGCAGGCAGTAAAACTTCTTGGTGATACGAAGTTCACCGGGTCCGCTAGTCATTAATATGTTTTTTTTGGTACGTGACATACGCTACTGTATATCCCGGAAAAATATCAAATTCCCGCGGGATAACGTCGTGTAGTTCACGCGGGCGAAGCCGCGGGCGGAAAGCTAGTGCATAATATAAAATACAAACTAAATACTTACGTAGGAGGTACTCATCTTGCTATTCAAAGAATTAATCAAAATGACAAAGGGAAACCACTAGGGCAAGCCACTAGATTGAACATAATCAATTAGTTATTATTTAGAGCGTAAACAATCAACCGTTGGAAGTAACAAAACTATAATGGACGTCTTTGGTCGCCCACGGCGGGGGACAATGAAATATGGTTGAGGGGTGCCGCAAGTGAGAGGAATAATGCGTTTTTATATCAATACTTGTGGCTTCCCGCGGTTTTACCGCGGATTTGGCGCAGGGGTAGGCTACCCACCTTCTGCGCCAGTGGTCTCGGGTTCGATTCCCGAACAAGATAAATATTTGTGTGCATGAACATGTCTATTTGTCTTGGTCTGGGTGTTAACTATGTATATTAAGTATGTATTTACAAACAAAAAGTATTTAAGTATATATTTATCCGTTATCAAGTTTTCCATGATACAGTTTCTTAATGAAATTAACATGGGCTTAGATAATTGGTGTGAATGTAAGAAGTTATTTATTATTTATTTATTTATTAATTTACCCACGCGGATCACTGTGGGAATACCGTATTTTTTTTTTCTATCATCAAAAGGGTTAGCACTAAGCCTTCATCACACCTTATGTTAATTAGTGATGATAAGGCTGAAGGTGGAAGCGCATTACTTCCGGAATCCTGAATCACTGCGGAACTAACTATCTTATCTCTATAACTGCCGGAACACAATAATGCTGAAAGCAACATTGTTACGGCGTCAGACTTAGAAAAGATGGTGGTAGCTAGCAAGGCGGGCTAAGAACAAGTCCTACCACCAACCAATCCGAATACAATATGTACCCTCACTGGGTGATTCTAACCCGAAGCCTCTTGGTTTGAAATCAGTGGTGTGAACCACTAGATCCTGTGATCTACCGTGATTTTTTAACCGACTCTGTAGTCGGTTAAAAAATAAAAATGTTGTATAATAATTACGTTATGACACAACAAAATGATGCAGCTGCTCTGCGTATATTTGCTATCTTTTGCATAGAGATATAAGTACAGATATTAACCGCATTTTTTTTGTATTTTTCGCACATAAAGCATGATAAAATAGTTATTGCTTTAATATACCGAATTATTGAATAAACATTATCGCTTATTAATTTCAAGTAACTTGAAAAATGGAAAATGAAGTATTTAGAAAAAATCGACCCGTCTCACAACCAGGGACCGTACTCTGAAACGCTAATCCGAAACTTCGGTTAGCCCCACCTCTTTCACTCGATTTTGTTCCGGCTAGAGAGTGAGAGGGACGGGTATACCGAAGTTTCGGGTTTTGCGTTTTAGAGTAGGCCCTCAGTTCCGATGGGAGCCAGGATGGTCCCATCGGAGCTGGTTGTGAGACGGGTCGATTTTTTTTTCTAAATACTTCATTTTCCATTTTTCAATAATAAAAATTGCATTGTGAATGCAAAAAACTAAAAATTAAAATAATTCAAGTAACTTGTTGGCATTTAAGTCGAGTCTTATTTAATCCAAATATGACAGAGTAGGTACGTTTAAGTTAAAAATATACAGTCCGTATTTCTTTCGTAACTTACGCCACCACGGCACGCTCTACAAAAGGTGGTTGTCCGTAAATAAAACGTAACAGAGCGACGTAGACGGACAATACTCCTGAATTTCGCATTGTCGCCGCTCTGATCTGCGACAACCACCTGCCGGTGATTGATGAATGCATCGACTCGTATTTTTACGAGCGCGACACTAGTATTGTCAAGTTTCGATGGTATAGTCCTTTTGATCAGAATCACTAGGCATTTTAATGTCCCCAGAACTGGGCAGAGTATTGCTATAGTGACGAATGACATTTTAATTCAAACTGAGGAACAGGGGGCCAAGTCTGCTAACGTTAAGTCACAATCGTGTCTTAATCGTGTTTCGATTGTAGTTCAGTTGTAGTGCTTTTTTCTACATTAGTAACATGAAATATGTACTTTTTTTCTCTATACTATTGATGGTCACACCACACACTACATTCACATCACATCATACTGTCATAATTCTTGTAACTAGTGTTTAAAAAGCTACAACTGAACTACAATTGAAACACGATTGAGACACGATTGTGAATTAACGTTAGCAGGCTTGGCCCCCAGGCCTTCCATATCGATGGAAATGGAAAATGGACCACCACGCACCAGTCTAGCGAATTCGCGTTGACAACAACAAATAAACAAATAAACAACTGTAAAATGCGTTTTCTGAGCAAAGAACTCTAAATACTGAATCTCATGCTCATTAAAACGTAACAGATCGAAGTAAAAGGAAAAAATTCTTGAATATCGCATTGTCGCCGCTCGGATATACGACAACCACCTGTCTGGTGATTGATGGATGTTTCGACTGGCATTGTTTGCGACATTCGAAATTGCGTAGAAAAGGTGATTGTATCCATACTAATATTATAAATGTGAAATTGTATTTGTTTGTTTGTTTGTCCGTCTTTCACTTCAAATCGGAGCAACGGATCGACGTGATTTTTGGTATGGGGATAATTTGGTGATTGCATAGCAAATGATGATGATGATAGTCCATTTCATCTTTATTAGCTATGTAATATCCCTGTTGGATAGATCTTCATTACGCATGGATGAGGATAGCAGAACGGCGTAAACGGGCAATACTCAGTAAGATGCCTTTAACCATAATGATTGATGAATCTAGTAAATGATTGTGCAATCTAAGTATATAAATAAAACATCCGATCAACAACTGAGACTAAGTACGTGTTTATTGTGTTGTGTTGAAAGTCATTATTCGTTTTGTATGTAAACTTTAGTTCTTATTTGATTTCATAGAAAGCGTGATTCAGTTCTGAATCTGAGTAATCAAGTTTTGGGACACCTAACAATAAGGCTTTCATCAGCACAAAAAACTTTTGCATCCATTTTTTAGAACAATTTACTACCAAGAAGGTTAACCTATAACTGGTGACATGCGGTCTCACAGGCCGAACGGCGTCAGTGAAACATCATTGCTCCCCCAAAAATAAGATGAGATCAACGTTGTAAAGTTTTACTTTATATGCTACTTAAGAGCTCTGACGCCGACGCCGCCGTTTGGAATAAAGAGGAATAAGTTATTTTTTATTTACTAAGCTGTCTTGACAGGCTTGACAGACAGATAGTCAAAAGACCGACAGTTCTTAAAACAAAACGTGCGTTGTGCGTTGCAATGCCATGTAAAGTATAAAAAAATATTTATTAACAGGTTTGCATTGCATTGTAAATGCATGAAAAATAATATAAAATCTCAATATGGCTGTTTCATCTTAATCGATTGTTAAACATTTGTAAAAATGTTTCTTTCAGATGCGAGGGTTTCCTCACATTGATGAAGCAACGCTGGCCTACAGCGTAACAATTGATAGCAAAATTCGACGAGTCGTGTAGGACTTTCGGTAGCTTAGTTGGTCAGAGCATCGGGCCGGATTCCCGGAGGCGCGGGTTCGAATCCCGCCTGAAAGCTACTTATAGGGCTCGTGGTTTTTTTACTATCACATTTTCCTATATTAACAGGTTTTTTGGGCAAGGTACCCTAGCGGGTATTCCTGGAGAGAGTGGAGAGAGTTTCATCACAATCCGATCAAACGGAGGTGGCCAAATGCATACGCAGTACCAACATAATAAAAATCGATTAAGGAATGCAAAGAGGACAAGCAAACATTGATTTTTATTTATATACCTACGTTTGGTTACATATTAATTTTTGTTCAAGTATTAACCTGCGTTATTCATCAAACAAAGAGATACCATAACGACTTATTTCCCATGAAGAACAATCCATCTTTAACACAACTAATGGTAACGATGACATTAATATCAGATATCTGCCGATTCGTCACTAATGGGCTCCGAACAAAACATCTGTCCTTGGACGGCCGACAACTTAGCCATCAGTTACACACTGTTAGGTGGATTAGTGGTCAAAATCGAAACGATTCGTATCTCTATATTAATGTTATAAATGTGACAGTGTGTTTGTTTGTCTTTCACGTCAAAACGGAGCAACGGATCTACGTGAATTTTGGTATGGGGATAGTTTGGGAGCTGGAGAGTGACATAGGGCTACCTTTTATTATCCTGGAAAAATATCACATTTCCGCTGGGGGATAACGTCGTGTAGTCCACGCGGGCGCAGCCACGAGCAGCTAGTTAGAAAGTAAATTCTAAATAAAAAAATTACTAACTAGTAACTGCGTCATACGTTTTCACGTCTCAATTACTGGAAAATAATTGGTTGTAGAGAGATATCTCAAAAGTAAATTAAAGGTTACGATGAAATTACACCCAATTCAACACTAACAACAACTAGATATTATTATAGTGTCACTAATACGGCAACATAAAAAATGGACACATGTGTGCGTTAGATAAGACAATGGTAGCTACCCAAACCAAACAAACGTGATTGGTCCCTGGTCAAAAGATTCCGGGGTGGTCTTTGTCACCACTCCGGAATCTTCGGAAAGCAAAAATCTAACTACTCAGTAGTGGATTTTAAAAAATATACAGTATCTATAACGATCTGACCTTAGGAACTGTAACCTACGACAAAAAAGCTTCCGAAAAGGTTAAATTAACGCAAAAACGTTACTTTCGTACTACACAGTAAATCACTCGGCATTGTTCAGCATTATAATAATTCATTGTTCTATAGCAAAAGATCCCAAAACTTCACCATCGAAATTCTGTTTTAACTTCGACAATATTAATGAGCGCACGAAAGTTTTGATTCAGTCCTGAAAAGAATTAGCGACCCTTGAAACGAGCCGTCAAGTTCGAGCAATTTGTAGATTTCTTAAAAGGAACTGATGGATTTTTGTCGTTCTAAGTATTTGACAGTTTCGATCGTTAGTCCCTAAGATATTGCTCCAACGCTATACATACTTACGTTAAATTAAATTAGTTTGTTTGCATCCATCCAATCAATTCAGAATTTTTTCGAATAAGGTCAAACACATCGGTCAAGGTTAAGGATACTTACTTCTAATTGCAGTAAAGTCCTTCTAATACCTAAGTGCACTAATGTTAGGGACATTTGGGGCAGAAAAAGGAAGTCACTTAATAACCTTTAGGCGGTTTTGCCGCCGCATCCCGCTGCGGTGTACGGAGGGACGAAATCCGCATGCGGCTGCGGAGGCACAGAACCGTACCACCGTACGGTTTGCTCCGTATCTCCGTCCGGAGCTGCAGTGCACGACGCATTCATTTGCGTCCTGCGCTCATTTAACATTCGAACGTCGAGGTAAAAACACACAAGGTTTCTACACAAAAATCCGTATGATACTACGGAGTTCAGTGTGGCATACCCCGCGGACCGCACCGTACCTCCGTAATGTTTATGGGTATAAACTTTATACGTTTTTTTGGAACTCTAACCGCCGGTTTCTGAAACGCCAATCAAAATTAAAATTAGCTAACAGACTGTCACAATTAATTCCCAATTAAAAGCACCTTGGGTTTCTGAAACGAAAATTATCTCACAATTAGGTTTAGATTTGTAAGGGCACTGACAGACTGTTAACAGACTGTTGACAGTCTGTCACATTTTTCTTTCAGAAACCCAAACTACAATTAATTGGAAATTAATTGGGAATTAGGTAATTTAATTTTAATTGGCGTTTCGGAAACCGGCGGTAAGTCAATTTTATAAAAAAAATAGACGCTATCAGTTCCCTGTTTAGTGACGTCGGGTATAACAATAGCTAGCTAGCTAGAAACGTTCAACAGAACAAAGCAGCAAAAATCTACAAAAAGGAGGGAGGGAAGGAATGGAAGGAATTCAAATGACATGTGAGGCCCTTGTCCATATGCATGTTTTTAGTCGGTAGCCCCCAGGTCTTCAAATGTAAGTTAATGACTAACCTCATTACCATGATACCTCCCAGATCACTCGGTCATCGCGACCGTGACCGTCGGCGTGACGTCAATGAAATAACTTCCTTAGTTTTTGCTATGACGCCTATGACTGACTTGATTTCAATTCTAACAGATTCGGTTTTATGCAAATTTAAAGATATACTTACATATTATTTTGATGGTTTTGTGGGAAAAATCATTGTTATGAGCAATTGTTTGGTTGAAATATTTCATATGAATACGTATTTGTAGTAGTAATTATAATAAGCTATTCTATATCAATGAAATAACTTCCTTCGTTTTTGCTACGACTGCCTTGATTTCTAATAGATTTGTCATATTTGTTTGTATTATGTAATTTTAAAAACATTCATAAGCATATTATTTGGAAGGATTCGTGAGAAAGGCATTGTTATGAACAAGTACGGTAACATTACATTTAATTGAGCTACATCTTGTATGAATATAATCGGACCCGGTAAATTTCGTACCACCAACATCTAATAAAGATAAACAGATAATAAGTTTTTAGTAAAAATTTCATTTTTATGTCAACCTTTTTTTGCAGAGCTTTGCTAAAGTACAGGCGTATTGTATTGTCATCTAAACCAAACCTGTAAGTATACAAAATTTCAGCTCCATCGGACACTGGGAAGTGGGTCAAATTAAGCTTGCAAGATTTGTCCCCCACTAACTAACTAACAAACATGTCAAGTTAATAAAAAGCTTGTAAAAATAAATTTATGGCGAAGCACCACTAAAGAAGCTTTATAGACTGCCTGCCACAAATGTTACATATTAAAAGTAGGTATCCTTGGGGGAGGCCTATGCCCAGCAGTGGGCGTCGTTTGGCTGACATGATAATGATGATGATGAATCAAAAGCGGCTAAAACGTCATACTTTTTGTAAGCGGAAGAAATGACAGTTTTGTATAGTACGGCAGTTAAACGATTTACCATACAAAATTACCATTTTTATTTTATAATTTGTTGTAAGTAATAAAAAGTAGTAATAATAAGGTCGATCCGTTGCTCCGTTTTGACGTGAAAGACGGACAAACAATCAAACAAACAAACCCTTTCACGTTT
The DNA here is from genome assembly GCA_949710035.1 of Crambus lathoniellus. Classification (NCBI taxonomy): domain Eukaryota; kingdom Metazoa; phylum Arthropoda; class Insecta; order Lepidoptera; family Crambidae; genus Crambus; species Crambus lathoniellus. The sequence goes on from OX453303.1 coordinate 27,664,735, forward strand.
ATAATATTAGTATGGATATTGAATTATGTATGTCGTATTTGTTTTAAGCTGTTCTGTATGAATAAAATAAATTACTAAATTTTTGTTCCACTGGGTCGATGTCTAACAGATGTTTGAATGTAAATTTAAGTTTTTATGGATTTTTATGTAGGTTTTGCAAGAAAAGCATTGTTTTAAATTCGAATAACTTCCGTCTTCAGCTTACTAGCAATATAAAACACTGGGCATTTTCCTGAGTTGAGTACATGAGTGAACACATTTGTGTTGGTCTTCTTTTGTTAATTTAAACTATTCATGTATGTATGAATTAAATTCGTCGGTTATTGCTACGTAAAAAAGATATTCATGGCACGGAAATTATTTTGATGATTTCGTGGGAAGTCCATTGTGCTCTCCTATTTAAGTAGATATTAATAGCTGACTATGCTTATAATTTTACAAAATATACGCAAACCTTTACTTTACCCAAAGTATTTAAAAACAAAAAAATTACACTATAAGTAAACCACTTTAACAAAAACGTATAAAAACAACAGGTTCATCTTCACCTTAGTATGGCATAAAACAAAATTAGAAATAAGAAAAGCTAAGTTATCCAAGTAACAGTTGCCTGCACATAAACTAAGCTGAGAGAGAGTAGAAAATAATTAACTTCACGAACTTGCAGCCACTCACGTTAAAGCAAAACGTACACTTTATAATAAGACATAAAACTGTAACTATGTATCTTTAGAAGTTGGCGGTTTGCTCACAACTTGGGAACTAAGCTGGGATAAATGAACCGACTTGGTAAGAATTAAGTTGGATGGTCTAGAAAATACTAAGCTATTATGATTTACAAGAGCATGCATGTAGAAACGAGGACTATCAGACCTTGTGGAGAAAGTTATTCAAAACAGCAAAGAGCTTAATTTCAGCTTAAATTAAATTACACTGATGTTCTTCACCATTAGAAATAAAAATATCTATATATATAAAATCGAGGGGACATAACTCACTCATCACGAAATCTCAAAAACTACTGGACCAACGAAGATGTAATTTGGCAGGAAGGTAGATTATGCCTAGGAGACGTCCGCTAAGAACGGATTTTAGGAAAACCCCCCCTAAAGGGGTAAAATGGGGGGGTTAAGGTTATATGGAACTTCCTCATTTATGGATTTAGAAGCATGAAAATTGGTACGGTGGATATTGGTTACGACCGAAAATGATCTGAGTAAGCAAAGTAAAAAAAACTCCCCCTTAATAGGGTAAAATGGGGAGATAAAGTTTATATGGAACTTCTTCACTTCTGAACTTAAAAGTATGAAAATTGGTATGTTGAATACTGATCACGATTGAAAATTATCTGCGTAAGCGAAGTTAAAAAAAACTCCCCGATAATGGGGTAAAACGGGCGGATTAAGCTAATATGGAACTTCCTCATTTCTAAACTTAGAAGTATGAAAATTGGCATGTTGGATACTGGTCACGATTGAAAATGATGTGCGTATGCGAAGTTATAAAAAAACCCTTAATAGAGTAGAAAGGGAGGATTAAGGCTTATATGAAAACTTCCTCATTTCTGGACTTAGGAGTATGGAAATTGGTATGAAGGATATAGGTCATGATTAAAAATGATCTGCGTAGGCAAAATAAAAAAAACCCTAATAGGGTAGAAAGGGGGGGCTTATGTTTATATAGGGTGAGTAAGGTTTTAAAGATACGGAGTTTGGATGTTTATGGCTCAATCACAACTAAACGGCTAAATCGGGATGATTGAACTCTGGCCGGGAAAATTTCATACGGTTTTTTAACTCGGGAAAATTACAGTTCCCGTGGGATACAGTTTTTTTTGTTCACTTTATATAATGAAGCATGGGTCCCATGACAGCTAATTTTCGTGCAAAGCAAAAAATCTTTATGCATTGGAATAAAACTCAAGAAAATCAGTATTACACATTTTTTAGCAATGTATTGACTTGATTTTTTGCATTTTGGTAGTTCAAGAGTAGGATAATGTCCGAATATTATTCATACGATAGAAGCTCCTGTTTGTCTAGGTATCGTTACTTTCTTATGCCTAAACCACGGGTAGCGTGCTCGGCCTACGATCGATGAGGTTATGTGGCTTTTGCAATGGTCTATCATGGGATTGCTGTTAAAAAATATATCGTGCTTCGGAAGACTCGATAAGCCGATGCTTCTGGCTGCATTTGGATTGGTTAGTACACCATAACTTCAATGGGCCCGTGTGGAAGGTCATGGCCCATTCTCTTTATCCATCTATATGAAGGCCTGTGCCCCAGCAGTGGGGACATTAAAATAGATTGATGATGGTACTGATGAGACCTTAGAGAATGCATATCTACCTATATACTTTTTGACACAAAATTTTGCGATGTAGTACTCGCGGACGTAGTCGCGACCGGCCATTCATATTCCTATTTCTACTATCCCCACTATTATTATAAATGCGAAATTGTATATGCTCACGTCAAAACGGCTGAACCTATTTTGATGAAATTTGGAATGGAGATAGTTTGAGACAGTGCTTCCGGGTGCTCCTACTAATTACTCCTACTGATAGGAGCACTGGGAAACCCATGTCCTAATGCTAGGAAGGACATAGGCAAATTGTAACCGCGGGAATAAGGCTCATTCCCATGGTAAAATAAGTTTTAGCTCTAAAAATTCAAAATTCAAAACTCAAAAATTCTAATACTAATTCCGTTCTACCGAATGGAATTAGTATTTAAGGCGATAGTTTGAGTTCATGGGAAGGATGATATTTAGAATAGAGACAGTCCCCTGGAAAGGATATATTTTACCTTTTACCGCGGGAAATCTCATTGTATGGAAAAATCACTTTAAGTGCAGGCTAATTTGGGGACAGAAATTGGTATTTAAGTAAATAATTTGAGACCCTGGCAAGGATTATAATAAGCTACATACTTTTTACTAGGTATTATTTGTTTGTCCGTCTTTCACGTCCAAAACGGAGTAACGGATCAATGTGATTTTTGGTACGGTAGTAGATTGGGAGCTGGAGAATGACATAGTTTATCTCGGAAAATATTACATTCCATCAGGATAATGTCGTGTAGTACACGCGGGCGAAGCCGCGGGCGGAAAGCTAGTTTTAAAATAAAATTTAACTTTATTATTATATACCAAGTCCTGTTCTAGACCGTCACTGACTCAAAAAAAACGTGTTTTAGTTAACATCGTTCAAACTCTGTTTAGTTAGACATTACCTTTTTTAACAGACTATTACATTCTGCAGTAAAGTCTGTGGTGGTATCCTATGAAACTTTGACCCCGAGCGTTATCACTGGCATTTTATTCAGAACACGTGCATCCACAAAGTTGAAGTTGTGGATCGTAAACCCTCTAGAGGGCTTTAAAAACTTACGCGAGACGATAATATGCAACCCGTAGGTACAGTCAACAGCCACACGTGTGAACATTGAAACAATTGCGATTATGAAAAGTATATTAACTTCTTCGTGTTATCTTCAAGTAATTTAAGTTATAAAGCCATTGATGATTGAGAGCATGACACAAAAAATACTTTAACTTACTTTCTGTTAACTAATTACCGGTGAAAAAGAAAAAAAGTGAAAAATACCCAAATATAAACCAACAGTTTTGACTGTGCCCTTATTTGGACATAATTAGACAATTATTTTTAATTTTTAGTGCTAACCTTAATCAATAATGATGTAATGGTGACATCAATATTATTATTACTGATCAATGTTCTTTTATCACATAACAATAATAATTGTAACTACGTCTATTGTCCATTGTTTTCGTTTATATGCAAGTGTCCTATGAATATTGTTTGTTATTAATGATCTGCATGAGCTATGCACAATACAATGATGCAATGCATGTTCCAAATTGCCTTATTGCATTGATTGCTGTTGAAACTAAAATCGGCTGTAAATTTAAATTTACCAAAATATTTTTTTAATTCACCTGTATTATTTCATTATTATTGATAAGTCTTATCCCAAACTAAGTTGTTGTAGCGAAACGGTCCGTGAATCGCAACGTAACAAGATTAAAATTTGCTTCTTAACTTCGTTACACTACGATACCGTCGCGTCTTAATTTCGGAATAGACAAAACAAGTTAAAATTAATTAATAATAGATTTGCAGTCGAGTTTACATCTACAACAGGGTTACAAAGTGTGAATCACTTCATTCATGTTGCATTGTATACTAAATTATATTTTAAAGTTGTTGAAGCAACACTGTCGTCGGTGAATCGCAACGTAACAAGATTTGCTTCTAAACTTCGTTAGATCAGACTACGATCCTGTTTGGTATAGTTCGGCCCTGATAATATTAATTCGTGAGAAAAATAAATTACACAAGAAATGGAAACGCTATGGAAATCCGCGAGATTACGACGAATTTGCGATACTACGTACTCGTGAAAAACACGTCCAGCATCAATGTCATGTAAATTATTTAGAAAAAGTACAAAAGAATATACGTAAAGATCCGAAAGCATTTTGGTCGTATGTCAAGTCCAAAAGAGGAGGTTGTCAATACCCCAACCAGTTCAAATACGAAGGTGTAACAGTTACAGAGGGTCCAGCTATTTGCGGAAAGTTTAGTGAGTTTTTTAATAAGATGTTCTCTTATCACATGCCATCCTATTCAAATACTGGTATTGATGTTGACCAGGATATTAACTCTAACGTCATAACAAGTGCAACAGTTTCAGTAGACAAAGTTGAAAATTTACTTAAACGCCTCGATATTACCAAAAGTGCTGGATGTGACGGCATACCTCCGGTGTTTTTTCGTCGCTGTGCTGCTGTCCTAGCCTATCCAATCTATTTATTGTTTGGTCTGTCATTGCAAAGTTGTGAATGCCCACTACTGTGGAAAAAGGCACATATCGTTCCTGTTTACAAGAAGGGTTCAAAAATGGAAATAAGTAATAACAGACCTACTTCTATGTTGAACGTACTAAGCAAATTATTAGAAAAGGTTATATACGATGCCATCTACGCTACTTTGTCAAATAATATACCGCAAAACCAGCATGGTTTCATTAAGAAAAAATCGACTTTGACTAGTTTGGCTGAATTTTCTTCATATGTACTGTATGGAATGGAATGTGGCGGGCAGGTTGACGTGATCTACACTGATTTTGAAAAAGCGTTCGATCGTGTGGATCACGTCATTCTGTTGAACAAGCTTTTCAGTCTGGGCATTCGTGGTAATTTGCTCCGGTGGATTAAATCTTATCTTGTAAACCGATCTCAGGCAGTGGTCATGGGTGGTTTTAAATCTGATTATACCCCGGTTCCGTCGGGAGTACCACAGGGTTCTCACCTCGGCCCTCTTTTCTATTGTGTGTATATTTATGACATAAACAAGTGCTTCGGCAATGCTAACCATCTGTTATATGCAGATGATAAAAAGATCTTTATGAAAGTTGCGTCATACTCAGAGTGTGAACTGATACAGCGAGATCTTGACTCTTTAACCAAGTATTACAAAGACAACAATATCACAATTAACATCGATAAGTGCCAAATCATTAGTTTTACTCGTAAAAAACAAGTAATATTGTTTCCATACAACTTCGATGGCAAATGCGTATCGAGAACTAGTACGGTTAGAGATCTTGGTATTTATCTGGACTCAAAAATGGATTTTTCTATTCACGTCAATTACATTGTTAATAAGGCATATCGTAATTTAGGATTCATTAAGAGAACTTGCAAACCATTCAATGACATAGAAAGCATTAAGTCCTTATATTATGCATATTGCCGTAGCATTCTTGAATACGTAAGTCCTGTATGGTCACCACAATACAAAAAGTATATACAGAGCCTAGAAGCTATTCAGAAAAAATTCGTGAAGTTTCTTAATTACAAAACAAAAAGAAGCCATAGGGATTACAACGAAAATTGTGGCCATTATAATCTTTTATCTCTTGAAACTCGCCGCGAAGTATTAGACATGTGTCTGCTGTACAATATCCTAAACAACAATTTAAATACACCTGACCTTCTCACTGGAATCGGTTTCCGTACGCCTAAATTTCGAAGTCGACATACCCCACTTTTCCATATACCAAAGTTTCGTACCAACTATACAAAAAATTCCGTCAAGGCTCGTTTACCTGCCTCTTATAATAAAAGCTATAGTCAAATCGATTTGTTTAATCTAAGCAATAGCAGGTTTAAAAAGCTATTATTTGAATGTAACATTAATAAGTAACAGGTAATATAATATTAACTCTTCTGATAAATAGTCACTGTAACCATTATTTATTTATAATTTCATTATTTAAGCTGGCACTCAGCATTTTGTCAATCCACCTTTAATTTGTGTGTTTGTTAACTGTAATTTAAGTGTTAATGTTTATTCTTCACTTTTAAATCTGACCGTATAAAATGTTATGAAACTCTGTAATTGGCTTAAGATTCAATACTAATGTAATAAGTTAAGTTAATATTGTTAAAAAAGCTGTTGAGTTTCTATATAAATAAATAAAATAAACGATACAGACGCGTCGCGTCTTACTTTCGGAATAGACAAAACAACTAGAAGAAGTTAAAATTAATTAATTTATAGATTTGCTGTCGACTTTATTACATCTACAACAGGGTTACAAAGTGTGAATCACTTCATTCAAGTTGTATTGTATACTAAATTATATTTCAAAGTTGTTGAAGCAACACTGTCGTCGGTGAATCGCAACGTAACAAGATTTGCTTCTTAACTTCGTTAGATCAGACTACGATACAGTCGCGTCGCGTCTTACTTTCGGAATAGACAAGACAACTAGAACAAGTTAAAATCAATTAATTATAGATTTGCTGTCGACTTTACATCTACAACAATGGTTACAAAGTGTAAATCACTTCATTCAAGTTGTATTGTATACTAAATTATATTTTAAAGTTGTTGAAGTAACACTGTCGGTGAATCGCAACGTAACAAGATTTGCTTCTCAACTTCGTTCCGACTACAAATGCTTGCTAGCAGCGAAACCGTTACGTTCTGAATATACAACTAAGTACATAGTTCAAATCAATCGTTGATAAATTTGTTTTCGACTATTCATCCAAATGGAACAGTAAAAGTAAGTACTATTTTTATACAATTAAAAAAACTAGTTATTTCGGTCATTAGAGAAAAGGCCAATTGTCGAATCAGTCGTTAAAAGAATTGTACATTTCAAGAATCGGTCAATTGTCGACTATGTAATGTAGTAATTTTGCGAATTGGTCAATTTTATTAGTCTAGTCGACTAAGGGCCGATTTTTCATTGCCTGTATAAAAAATATTTGTCTGATATCGTTTAATACCTCCAAATTGAAAAGCAATGTCATTCATATCTCTCTTGTTTGGAGATTGACAGTTACTTATGTTGGTTATTAATTTGACTGACTGATAACTTTTATCTGGGGATTGAAAAATAAGCCCTAGACGTTATTAAGATCTATTGTAACCGTCGCCGCACACGAGCTCTAAACGTCGCCACTTGAAGCTAGAATTAGAAACAAGTGACGACTACCTTCTGTATGAAAACTACAGGAAAGTGGTCGGTGGCGGCGTTTTTAGTGGCGCGTGACCGAAATAGGCACGCTAACGCTTGCTCGGCCGCGCTCGATACACTTCGCGCGGACCCAGCGACAGCCGGCAGTGAACTGTGAACTCGCGAGCGCCCCGCGAATCGAAAATCACTTAAAATTCAATTAAAAATGAAATAATAAAAAAATTAAATTTATGACGGCCGGAATCCCTCGGCTATTCAAAGACAATTATTTTCATATGTTTTTCATTAACTTAAACCAAGTATACTGCAAGTAATATGATATTTGAATTATTATTAGACGGATGTTTGGGATTTTATTTAACACAGTAAAATATCACCAATTGAAAAAAAAACAGCCGGAAGCACTAGATAAATAACTGTAAAATAACATATATTTTTTCAAAATTTTTAGTACTTGTGATTTGCGAATAATCCATAATTTAAAATACCCTATTTTGGGGAATCGGCGCCTTAACTTTGGGAGCGTGTCAAGCATGCCCTGTCGCTTTAAATGTCAAACGTATTCGAAAGCGATGCCATGATGTTTGAGACGCTCCCAAATTTGATTTGCTTTCGAGAATTCGGGCGTATATGATGCTGTAAGCTCCCTAAATAAAATAAAATGCTCATGCACACTAATATTGGTCTTGTCCGGGACTCGAAACGGGATACCTCTGCGCCAAATCGGTCGTCGCCATTTTGATTCTTTACTTTGTTAGATCAGACTAAGGCCCGTATTACAGAACGACACGTAAGTACAAATATTATTCTGTGACGTAAGTAGAGATCTCTCCTCAAGTATAGCTAGAAAGGGATGCAAATACATGCAACGAATACATTCAACCCTTGCTATCTATACTTGAGAAGAGATCTCCACTTGAGTGTCGTTCCTTAGATATTCCTTAGATAGAATACGGGCCTTAGATATCGCCTTTTACACTGCTTCTGTTTCACAACAACGGAACAAATAAGTTTTAAGAAGTTTATATCAATTGTTAGGCTGTTGCTGTTTTACACGTTCAGAAGTTCAGAACTTATTATTTATGAGGCGAATTTGGTATGTACTTGGTTGTAAAATTAGGTAAAATTTGCTCAATCATGTTTATAGTAAGTAACTCATACTCATTTAAGGTCTATACAGACCCTAAATGTAAAAACGTAATTTGACACGTCAAAACTAAAGAGATCAGTGACAAAGTCAACAAGTTTGAATTTCATCTTTATTGAATTTTAATATCTGTTAGAAAATAAACTTATGGTAGGTCGCAATTCAATAGGTTTGACCGTATACTCATTTAAGGTCTATACAGACCCTAAATGTAAAAACGTAATTTGACATTCGTTTAACAGCGTCAAAACTAAAAAGATCAGTGTCAAAGTTAACAAGTTTGAATTTCATCTTTATTGAATTTTAATATCTGTTAGAAAATAAACTTATGGTAGGTCGCAATTCAATAGGTTTGACCGTACTAGTGACTGTACCTTTCCATAATTACAAAAAATACTCGAGATACGTTTTATTATTTTATTGATCGTGTGTTGGTAACATAATAATATGGGTTTATTTATTCACCTACCTTTTCTAAATTATTTATTAAAGTTAAGTAAAACCTTGGTATTTTAATCAAAATCGCTACTGTTTTTTTTTTTCACATTCCAGTATTCAAAATTTACTTGCTTACAAATGCAACATCAGTTTTAACTGAATGTGTTAATAGATAGAAATATGTGCTAAATCCCAATAAGATTCGCGTTAGATACGAGCCTAAATTAAAGCGTAACTTTCCGGGGCGCTATCACCAAATGAGGACAGAACTGAATTACACACCCTCCCTTAAACTTCCGTAACTGTACTCTCGATCAAGATACGACCGGAACCGAGTTGGGAATATAGTTTAAAACTTTCCATGTATAATAATAGCAATTTAATGACGATGAGAGTTCAACTTATCTGAAGATAAAAAGATCGAGATTTTCAGATTAATTTTAGGCAATAGGGTATTCGACTGAATTTTTTTATTGACTTAAAATATTTATTGAAATATTAGCAACAGACAGAAAAAAGGTATTTATTTTCAAATATCTTGCATTTTTTCAGCGATATAAAGCATCAAACTTTCTAATTAGACAAGGAGAGCGCTATAAACCAGTGACGTCACATGCTGGTAGCGCCATAAGTACTCTCGCCATAGAAAATTTTGTTTTAGAAAAAGATAGCTAGATTCACAATTAAATAGCTCATAATTAGCTTGTTATAATACAAATTGAATTTCTTTTTTCACATTTGTTATTCAATAATGTTATATTTCTGAATGTCATAATAAAAAAATCTACATTTCAACAGTCAAATACCCTATTATGTAAATTTTGAGAAGCCCGAGGAACAGTGGTAAGCGCTTTCGGCCTGCGATCGTTAAAGTTAAGCAACTTACGCAATGGTCGGTCATGGGATGGGTGACCAAAAACTTTTCATCTCGAGGTCCTCTGTGCTTCAGAAAGCACGTTAAACCGTTGGTCCCGGCATAGGCCCGCGCGGTGGGTCATGGTCATGGCCCTTCTCCTTATCCATCCATAAGGAAGGCCAGTGCCACAGCAGTGGGGACGTAAAATGGATCATGATGTAAATTTAGGAAAAAATGTAAAAGAAAAAGCCAACAGCCTTATAAATAGGTTTAGAATGGGATACGAACCGCACCCTTGGATAATAATAATAAATAAATAAATATTTTCATACAATCACACCAATTATCTAAGCCCGTAGTTAATTTCTTAAGAAACTGTGTCTACTGATATACTTTTTGTTTGTAAATACATAGATTCAAGATTCAAGATTCAAATTTGTTTATTCAATTTAGATTGTAATTTACAATACTTGTGAACGCCATAGAAGCTACGCCATCGGTTCGCAAACCCTACAGCGGGAGGCCTTGGAGAAGAACCGGCAAGAAACTCCAAGGGTTGTTTTTTTCTCCCTGTCTTATTTCATACAGAGTCGTCAAATTGAAAAATGACCTTAACATGGTATGACTAAGGTCAGTTTCCATCACAATTACACAATGGGTTATGATAAATACAGTTAAGTATAGGCGAACTAAGCGGCGAACAATTTTCAGTTACTTAGGAACTCTACTTAAAGCTTTAATATTAGTTTAAAACAAAAGACAATTCTACTATATACTGCAAGTTGCGCCATACATGTTTCAAATGTAATTCTATAAAATGAATAAAAACAAAAGAAAACACATTTTAAGGCATTTTAAGGTCTATGTATATTAAGCATACTTAATATACATAGTAAACATACAGACCAAGACAAATAGAAGTGTTCATGCACACAAATATTTGTCTTGTTCGGGAATCGAACCCAAGACCTCTGGCGCAGAAGGCAGGTAGTTTACCCCTGCGCCAAATCGGTCGTCAAAGTAAGTTGGATAAGTACCTTAAGAAAAATTCGACGATTCTCGTAAGCCTTTCGGTAGCTTGGTGAGAGCAATGGACCGGAATCCCAAGAGTGCGGGGTCTAAACCCGTCTGAAATTTTCTTGTGGGGCTATACCCCAAGAACTATCCGATATTTTTGTAAAAAATTCAATAACAGGCCAAATTTTTGTAAACGGCCCTTAAATATAATTTTAAGAGACTATATTTTGGAATCCAACATAATATCGCATTGGAAGGTATAAAAAAAAAGTTATACCCCGAAAATGGTGCAATTCTTTCCGCAAATATGCTATCACCAATATTATCGTTAACATGTGTTTATGTTCACCATATCTAAGCACCAAAGTCGAAATCCATAAAGATATAAAACGGGAAACTAATACTTTAGGAAGAAGTAGGTTGTTTTTGATAGCATTTTTAAAATAGGTGTAATGCCAATTTGAGTTTACGTAGAGAGTTTTTTTAAAGTTTAGTTGTTTTTCATTTACAAATATAGGGGGATTATATACTTTTACGAAAGAAAATAATAAATGTATTCAAATGTAAAGTGAATAACACTTATACCATTTTTGCCTATTTTTTAGATTTTTTAAAGCTTTGTATTTGTTTTTTTTTAATGTCGCTGTCATAAATATTGGTGGATTACTAATGAATTATTTATTAAACTAGATAATCTAATTTTCAATGTTAAGAAATTACTGATATAGAATTATTGTTGAGTCTCCATAGAGCGAATTAGTTTGGCTCTCGGGCTACTAGTAGTTTTTTCTTTATGCCCATGTACTATTCTAGACCGTAATCTATCTCTATGCCAAATACCATTCAGAACCGTTCAGCAATTTCGGTGTGATTGAGTAACAAACATAAATCTTAACTTTCAAAAAATTTATGATATTAGTAAGATTAACCGCCTCTGTGGTCTAGTGGTTCACACCACCGATTTCATACTCAGAGGTCCCGGGTTCGATTCCCAGTACATATTGTATTCGGTTTGGTTGGTGGTAGGACTTGTACCTAGTCCACCTGGCTAGCTACCACCATCTTATCTCAGTCTGACACCATAACAATAATGTTTTCAGCATTATTGTGTTCCGGCAGTAAGAGATAAGATAGCCAGTTCCTCAGTGATCGAGGATTCCGGTAGTAGTGCGCTTCCACCTTCAGCCTTATCACCACTTAACATCAGGTGTGATGCAGATTAAGTACTACACAGTTGTGGATTAAAAAAATATTGAACCTTTTATTACAAGCTTTTTAAAAACTTGCCATGATAGTTAGTTAATGGGGGACAAATCTTGCAAGCTTAATTTTGACCCACTTCCCAGTGTCCGATGGAGCTTAAATTTTGTTTACAGGTTTGGTTTAGATGACAATGACAATACAATATTTAAGTACAGTCAGCAAAAAAGCTTGTCATGAAAATGATTTTTTTTTTATAGGGCTCGTGGTTTTTTACTATCACATTTTTCCAATACTTAGTTACAGAATTGCATTGTGAATGCATAAAAATAATTAAAAATCTCAATGAAATTTTTACTAAAAACTTAATACTTATTACACTTTATAACAAAACAACGCGAAAATAAAGACAGAGGAGCTTAAATCAAAAGACATAAATTATCCGGAGCCCACGATACGGCCGACAATAAAGTTATTTAACTTCCTAACAACATCGGCCTGCCAATTTAAACGTATCTCTAAGTACTTGGAAATAAAGGGAAAGCATCATTCATCTACTTTAATTAAAAGCTTCAAACACCGGACAATGTTTTAGCATAAACGGATAAATATAAATAAGTATTAATTTTAATAAGTGTATGTAATAATTAGTATATAATAAGTATTAATTTTAAGTATTCGCATTTACAATGCAATTTTTATTATTGAAAATGAAGTAAGTATTACAAAAATCGACCCGTCTCACAACTAGCTCCGATGGAACTCCAACCCACGCTCCGAGCGAATGCTCTAACCATTGAGCGTTTTTTCTAATACTTTTTTTTACAACATTTTCAAGTATCTGCAAGTTAAGGCCCGTGGTATCGCCAACGACCTTGGCCATAGAAAAGTGGCCTGATTTTCCCGCCCGCTACGCGCACAAAAACAGCTTAAACACACGTTTCGTCAAAACTATGTATTATTTTAAAACGAAAAATGCTCAGTTTTAAGTTAAACAAGTTTGCAATCTCTTCCTGAAAGAAACGTGAAAATATCACTTGTAGTTTAGAAGCAGTAGCGTATTAGAAGTTGAAAACAGCTTCATTTCAATGTTTTTTTAATAGTATCTTAAAGACTATGTTTTTTTTTAATGCTCAGATTGAAGTTTATATATCAATATTTAATATATATTAATTCTGGATTCATCAGTAGGCTAATTTATGAGTTTTAGGGCCTCAAAATTGATCGTTTCACGACTACATGCACCTTAATGGATCAAAAGTACAGCTCTCTCAATATAACTTGAGCCAAAATGGTGTGGCAACAACCAATCACAACTCGCTGGAATCCGTTTTACGAGTTGTGATTGGTCGCCGCCCTACTACTTGCGGCTCTAGTTATATTGCGCGAGCTGTACTTATAAACTTAAGTTAGCCAATTTTCCAGTGCTCGATTTTTACAACGACAACTAACGACGACAATTTTGAAAAACCTGACAATCCAATAATATTATAATCAGTTGTATTAAAAATATAGCCATTTATTTAGAAAATACTATTTGTAGTATAAAGTTATATTAGGGACAAACGATACAACGGTATTGCTTACAGCAATAATGTATAAATAAGGCCTTTATTAAAACAGTCAGTTATGGGATTAGCCATAGGACAAATTTTGACTCAAGTCAAACAATCTAATTCCGGACAAAAGACAGGAAAAGCACTGCTGTTACTGCATAAATTATCAACTCGTTGTCATCGTGAATAATGGCAAAGACTAGGTAGAAAACCAGTACCTACCTAAGTACGTCAATGCCGTTCTGAAACAGAACTGTTACTTTGCTGTGACAATTTAAGTATGTAGGTATGTAAAGATGACGAACCTCTAGATTCTAGAACTTCAGTTGTATCCTAAAGGGTGACATCTACTAGTGCTGTGCGATTCGATACACACAGGTGGTAGATAATACGAGTACGAAATGAGCTTTTTTTTATGTACAAATGTGCCCTTAGCTTTCATCACATCATCACACCATGTTAAGTGGTGATAAGGCTGAAGGTGGAAGCGAGCTACTCCCGGAATCCTCAATCACTGAGGAAATGGCTGTCTTATCTCGAACTGCCGGAACACAATAATACTGAAAACATCATTGATATGATGTCAGACTTGACAAGATGGTGGTAGCTAGCCAGGCTGACTAAGAACAAGTCCTACCACCAATCAAGCCGAATACAATATGTACTTCCCCTCGGGAATCGAACCTGGGACCTCTGGGTCTAAAACCGGTTGTGTGAACACTTGACCACAGAGGCGGTTGAGATTGTTACTACCTAATATCTTTTTGAGAAAATGTAATCTATACTATACTAAGATAATATTATAAAGAGGTAAAGTTTGTAAGGTTGTAGGGGGTAATCTTCGGAACTACTGAACGAATTCAAAAGTTCTTTCACCATTATAATGCTACGTTATCCCTGAGTGACATATACAACTTTTTATCTCACTGCTTGGCACGGGTCTTAGTCCACGCAGGTAAAACCGCGCCCGGGAAGCTATCTTACATAAGTGAATTAATATGAGACCTTTAACCACTAATAAAGGCAAGATAACTTCAATTGACACTTATCAAACATTTAATCTAAAGTGGTGCAACAACTGTAAGTTACGCGTAGGTACTAAAAGGAAGCTCTATAATATAACGAACTGTCCCACGATTGGTGGGAGAGTCCTTCATAACACAACGTATCGGTCGGTTACGACCAACGTTGGATTTTACGAGCCCGCCACATGTCCGAAACGTTACAACAACGGAGTGATGACGCAGATCAAAGCGACTGGATACAGTTACCAACACAACAGGTAAACACTAACCCCCTTACTAATAAAGTTACATTTGGTGTAAGTCTGTTGTTGTCTCTGTCATTATTTTAGACAACATAAGTGGCAACAACAGATTTACACCTGGGTGCCTACCATCAACTCTTATTGCGATTTTGTTTAGGACCTAAACTGATCTGCTTCGCTTATTCGTACCACGACAGCTTAATATCAATGACAGCGATTCAGTCATCATTCAATGACATTTCACAGCCGCTAAGCTGTCAAGAACTCTTATTTGACTTATAACTCGGCCAAGCTAACATGACACCTGCAGGTTATACCCGTCCCTCTCACTCTCCGGGCATGATAGAATCCAGTGAAAGAGACGGGTAGAAGAAATAAGGACACAAATCGTTAGGTCATTCACATTTAGCAATTCATTTGCGATCCAGTTTTTAGAAGGTCATGGTACGAAAGAAAGCAATTCATTTTAGGAACCTATTCTGCATCGCGCTATTTTTGAATCGCTGTCTTAAAGTTGATGGTAGGCACCCTGGTGTAACTTTACAGCACGATTATTAGTATAAGGTTATATCTCACACACAATTAAATATGAAAAAAAAATGTCCCTGCAATTGGCGACCCCAGGAAATTTACCGAAACGTCATAAGAAACTAAAAACCTTTTAAAAACACATTTCAAAATTACCAATTAAGATGCGTAATAAAATCCGTAAAAAGTAGTTTTATTTCATTTCAGGTAAATCTATGCGGTACTTAGATTAATTTTCTGTGGGTAGATTGTTTTTTCTCCTATTAATTTTGATCCAGTTACCGACATAAACTCTGGCTTGCAAACCACACCTACTTATACGAGTTGTTCCGGCTATAATTTCCGGATCGTCTTTATGTTTTCCTTTTATTTATTTTTTCAGGTTTCTCGGCTTGAACGTAATCTCCGGAGGCGAAGTTGGAAAAGTATCTACTCTGTGCTTCCGAGTTCCGAATATTATAAGGAAAACTAGTCGTTCAATAATATTTTATCAACGCACTAAATTTAGTTTTTAATATAGAGGAATTACAAAAAATTAAATATCACTTTGTCTTCAGAAAACATAAACACACAAAGAGATAATACATAATATTTCTTGGACATGTAGGTATAATCCACATTATATCGCAAATCGGCATCAGTTTCCAATTCTCCCGCGCCTAAATTTAATTGAAAATATCATCAGGGATTCGGTACGCGGCACGCG
This sequence comes from Crambus lathoniellus, assembly GCA_949710035.1. Lineage (NCBI taxonomy): Eukaryota > Metazoa > Arthropoda > Insecta > Lepidoptera > Crambidae > Crambus > Crambus lathoniellus. The sequence goes on from OX453303.1 coordinate 27,680,970, forward strand.
CGAGGATTTCATCTGCATTTAATTAAGTCGAGAATACAATTTATTAGGCCGCTACACTCAAGTTATGCGAGCCGGGACTATGACACGGCTTCATTGGTCAATAAATTTTCAAGGAGCATTTTAAGGTATGCTCACTTCGCATGGCTTCGCGACTTTACACTTGTTCAGGCTCTTATGTAAAATTGCATTTGAGGATATTGATAGAGCAATGGTTAGCGAGTTAAGCCTGCTATTACACAATAATGAATGATGGGTGACAAACATTTACAATCTCGAACTCCAGCCTGCTTCAGAATAGATCCATATAATCTGAGATGTTATTTACAAGTAATTCAAAATACCAATAATGGAAACGGACGTTTCCTCTACTAAACAAAATCTAAATTTTGACGTGATAACGTCTTATAAATCGATGAACGCCGGCTGCACCCAATAAAAATGATGACGCAATGTCACGTTCCGCCTGAGCTCAAAATAGAACTAGTACTTCTCATAAGCCTAGAGTCCTGACATACAGGGGTTGGATTTAATGACCACATAAAAGGAAAACTATCAAAACTAAGATAATTAGCATTGAAATAACTAAATTTCTCACAATGACACAAATTATTTAAGCTCAAATTAAAATCACTAGATGGCACTCGTGCTCCGAGTAGAAGAGAGACAGCGGCATATTTTTAATATAAGTAATTAAATTCATAACATAATTGTTTCAATTATCAAATTAACTGTAAAGATTATCGGTAAGATTGTCTTGTACCAAGTATCATGTAAATCAAACTAGAGAAAAAAAAATAAGTGTCACTAGTGAGTAGTGACACAATGCTGCAACAAGCATGTAAACAATGCTTCAACAAGCATGTAAATTAGATGTGTCATAGAATGCTTGTTTCATAACAAGTTAACGATAGTACGTCTATGTCTATGACGTGGTAAGGTAACCTATTACTTCGACATATTATTCATCAATGCTTTCATATGACGTTATCACGTAAAATTATCATCGTCCGTAAACCGACTTTACAGACAACCAATTTTATTTTTGATCCAAAAATTCTAAATATAAATAGCAATAAACCCTTTCACAAACAAATAAAAACCTACCAAAACTAGAGTGTCACCCTGACCGCACATTTTCGTTCACGAGCGTTCCCATTACATTTTCGCTGAGATTTCACCTTCATTACAATCCACAAGCACTTACCTGCCAAAACAGCCTCGCCAACCGAATCTAAGCCTTAAAAGCTAAATTTTAGGACAGGATATCCGAAAACTGTCCACCTTTATGGGATTAACAAAAGCAAAACGGGGCAAGAATGAAGCCCGTCACAACTGGCTAATCAAGCGTCTTTCTTAATGACCCTCGCCCCTTTCCAGCCAAAATAAACCTTAACACGTTATCAAAGAGGTTATTCTACAACAAACAAAAAGGCAGGTGGGTGCCTTCCTATCAGAACTGAAACGTTTTATTTTCAATTCACCCAAATGTTTAGGGGAAACAATATGGCATTGTTCACGTTATTCTGGCACGTAATGAGAATTTTCATTAGGCAGGCAGGTTTCGCTTTATAATTTTGCTCTTGAATTTGCTGAGATAACATTTCCGACATTGCGATAATGTACCTGTGGATTTGATACTGATTAATTCTGTTTGAGCGTAGATAATGATCTCGTTGTTTCCATGCGTGGCGATTGTGGGCGACGCTCAAACGTTTTGTCTCAACCGTGAGTTAAAAGACTCGACTAACAAGCAATTACGTAAATATTTGATTATATCAGGCGTCACCTAGCGGAAGTCCCTAACCATTGTGAAAAATAAATATATGTAGCTCTCTTCCGCAAATAATCACAAAACTTGCACCTTCACCATTACCTACACTACTCTACACGAGTTTCGCCCCAACCCGGGGCAAACATCTCTTAAAGATGCAAGTTTTGTGATTATTTGCGGAAGAGAGCTAGCTACATATATTTATATTTCAAAACAATTACGTAAACTATTTTATATAAAAAAACAGTGAAGTACTTGCTTAAGGCGAGGAATCCCGACCGAAATAGGCACGCTAACGCTTGCTCGGCCGCGCTCTATACACTTAGCGCAGACCCAGCGGCAGCCGGCAGTGAACTGTGAACTCGCGAGCGCCCCGCGAATCCAAAATCACTTAAAATTCAATTAAAAATTAAATAATAAAAAAAACTCAATTTATGACGGCCGGAATCCCTCGGCTATTCAAAGACAATTATTTTCATATATTGTTCATTAACTAAAACCAATTATAAGGCAAGTAATATGATATTTGAATTATTATTAGACGGATGTTTGGGATTTTATTTGACACAGTAAAATATCACCAATCGAAAAAAAAGGCCGGAAGCACTAGATAAATAACTGTAAAATAACATATATTTTTTCAAAATTTTAAGTACTTGTGATTTGCGAGTAATCCATAATTTAAAATACCCTATTTTGGGGAATGGGCGCCTTAACACGCGCATCTAAGGTTGGTACTTAGGTACCGTACTATTGGCATATAAAATATCATTGACTATTGGGGTATAATGTACTAATTTGCGTACCTATACTAATTTTACATATAAGAAGATTATGTACTTATTGTGATACAATAATTGAATGTTTAGTAATAAACTTATTAATATTTAGATTAGACATGGTCAATCATCAGGAATAATTCGGTTTTCTTCTAGTTTTTATAAATTTTCATACAAATTTTACTTCTTAAATAAGTAATTAAATATAATTTCTATAATATATTTAAGTTATGAACGTGTGTGTATTCAATAGTTAGGCTAGGCTAGTTTTCAATTATTTACTGTGTCTTATTTGTGAAGACCTGTAAATGGCTTTATGTTTTTATTTAAGCTTTTTAATGTATTAGGTTAAGCAGTTGGTTTTCCAATAAATAAATAAATAAATAAATAATGTATAAGAGTTTCTTGTAGTAATTTCATAATGTATTTTTTATGTTTTGTAATGTTATAATTTATGGTACCTACTTATTTAATTTGTAGTTTAACAATGTTTTATAGTTTCACAATGTAATTGCTATTTTAGGGCAAAACATGCTGTACTTTTTAAAATACTAGAAATAGAAACAAGCTCGTAATGCCTCGGTACCGTTTAGAAAAGGTGCACGGATCTTTCGTTGGTCAAGGTATACACATATATAACAAAATCCCAAGTGATATCTTGGATTTACCATATCTAGAGTTTAAGAATCATATAAAGAGTGGCCTCCTCAAAAAAGGCTATTACACTGTAAATGATTATTTGAACGACAAAACACCTTGGTCGTAACACTCGTAACGAATGTTCCTAGTATGATATTGTGAGTCGTGTCCTATATTTTATATTATTAGCGTTTATATTAGTTAAGCTTTTAATTCGGTCATTTAAGGTAGGCAGTTTGAGTATGTCATGCTCACTAAAACATTTCTACGGTGGTGGCGTGTGAGGCGGGTCGTTACGTTCCCTAAAATATGGTTGAGCGAAGCGATGGCTGGTTCATGCGTCATGCTCGTGAACGGGTGCTGCCAGTGGGAATGGGTCTGCTCTTATCTGCTTGCTTTAAAATGTGTTTTCTTTTGTTTTTATTCATTTTATTAAGAATTACATTTGAAACATGTATGGCGCAACTTGCAGTATATAGTAGAATTGTCTTTTGTTTTTAACTAATATTAAAGCTTTAAGTAGAGTTCCTAAGTACTTAATTGAAAATTGTTCACCGCTATGATCATTAGTTCGCCTATACTTAACTGTATTTTTCATAACCCATTGTGTAATTGTGATGGAAACTGACCTTAGTCATACCATGTTAAGGTCATTTTTCAATTTGACGACTCTGTATGAAATAAAACAGGGAGAAAAAAACAACCCTTGGAGTTTCTTGCCGGTTCTTCTCCAAGGCCTCCCGCTGTAGGGTTTGCGAACCGATGGCGTAGCTTCTATGACGTTCACAAGTATTGTAAATAACAATCTAAATTGAATAAACATATTTGAATCTTGAATCTTGAATCTTGAATAAAATCTTGTAATATCTTAAACGCCGTGTGGAAAATAAAAGTTTTCTATTGTATTATATTCTAATTTAATTATAATATTATTATTATCAGCCATTATAAGTCCCCACTGCTGGGGCACAGGCCTTCCGTATGGATGGAAAAGGAGAATGGGCCATGCATTACCCACCACGCGGGCCCAATGCGGATTAGTAGATATTAAAGACTACGAACGCAGCCGGGACCAATGCCTTCCGAAGCACGGAGGAGCACGAGATAATAAATTTATGGTCACCCATACCGTGACCGATCATTACTAATAATCGTGGTGTAAAGTTACACCAGTAGGGCTAACATGACGGCAACGAGATAACACGAAATAGTTTGTCGCGTGCCTTCCAACCAATCAGCAGTCACGCGCGCTATCTACGAGCGATCTGATTGGTCGAAAGTAATGCGACAAACTATCTCGTGCTGCTGCTGTCATGTTAGCCCTACAGGTGTAAATCTGTTGTTGTCACTTATGAAGTTTAAAATGATAACAGAGACAACAACAGATTTACACCAGATGTAACTTTACACCACGTTTATTAGTAAGGGGGTTAGTGCATCTAGGAAGACATTCAATCGTTATCGCTAACAGTTTACATAAACACGTACTAAACGTACGTCAAATCGGAGCAATATATATACATAACAAGAACCATCTGAAATCCCGCATCAAATACTAAGGACAAATATCGAAATCTTCAAACACTCAACGCTGAAAGACGCATACAAAATAAAAAGAGTTGTTTGTGCAGATCGCGAGAGCCGCAATCATACATATTACATGTTGTCACGTTTTTCTTTGATATGCCGAGTCGTGAGCCTGTTACAATAAAACCAGCTATAAATGTATAAAGGCTGCATTTCCCTCTCCTAAGATACTTTTATTGACGCACTAGAGAGTTTGACTTCGAGCTGAGACTGTGAAGTAAAAAGCGCGAGTGGTAACTCGAAGAATAATCGTTCAAACTTGAATAAATACTTATAAAAATATGAGGTATTTTATAATAACTGAATCGCGACTGCATTTTTTTTTTATATTAAAAAGGGGCAAACGAGCAGACGAGCCACGTGATGGGAAGTAGTCATCGTCGCCCATGGACATTTACAACACCAGAAGGGTTGCATATGCGTTGCCAGCCTTTGTGTTTTAGGGTCCTATTTACACGCTTCTTGAAGAACTCCATGTCATATTATCGTACAGATAAATAAATAATAAATATAAATAAATATCGGACAACATAACATACATCATTACAATACCAAACCAAGCTATAGTATTATGGAAACTGGAAACAACGACGGGTATTACAAAATACACCCAGACCTAAGGAAATATTGAAAAGTTCGTTTCCAATATTTACCCGACCGGGAAGCGAACCCGGGACCTCTAGAGATAGCGGCACCTTGAAAACCGGTGCGTACACCACTCGGCCACGGAAGTCGTCAAGATGATTGAAGTGGCGCGAGTGCGTAGGGGATCTTCAGAATAAGCGATTTTCAGCTGATTTCCCTTTTAAAAGCGAAATCGCGAAATAAGGCGCAGGCAAAATGTGCTTCTTACACACGCGTATGAAACTGCTAGTATTTATTTAACCTTCCGTAGAGGCAGCCGATTAGTGTCGATATCGGTTGTGTGTAAACTTCGATACTATTTTTTTCCGAGACACGTCATCCAATTCAGTGTGTCTTGAAGTCAAGGCCAGACCTTGGCCTATCTAATGAAATCTTGAAACTTGCCATACTGTCTGTCGGATAGTTTTTAAACTCAATTAAGAGTTGTAACTTTTGTACTGTAGTCGACTTCTTGGTGTCAAGTCAATCAAGTTTTAATTAAAATCAAAACTTACAAAACATGAGGCGTTTGGAGATGATCACGTCTGACTTACCTGTAAAGGAAGCAATGGTATAATTTAAAATTTGAAACTTTGGAATATAAGAAAGATTACACCACTAAATTTTAATCAGTACAAAGATTTTAGGGGATAAAAGTGTCCATCAATACAAAGAATTGGAAATATGGAAAATGAAGTATAAGTATTTAGAAAAAATCGACCCGTCTCACAACTAGCTCCGATGGGACTCGAACCTGACCACGACCTGTCGCTATCCGGGCGACTGCTTTAACCTCTGAGCCACGGAGTCGTTTTAAATACGAAGAATTTTTACAATGGGGACAACCACGGAATGGTGAAAAAAAATCAGCTATTCCATACAAAAGTACAACATCGACTCGACTGAAATGTATGGAACAGCAGATTTTTTTTTCGCGTTTCCGTGGATAGCTCCATAGTAAAAATTGTTGGTATTGATGGACACTATCATCCCTTAAAATCTTTGTACTAATAAAAATTTAGAGGTGTATAAGGTTAACCACTTTGCATATTTAACTTATTCTCGAAAATAAGACGGGCATTTTTTGGCAATGATTGCCTGGAAACTGTAACGGAGAAATCAATCTGGAGCAATTCAGTGGTGCGAGCTTGCTCCATATTTCGTGGTATTGTGTGGCCGTACCTCAGCAACAGGTTAATACATTTTGACATTTTACCATGTGGTCGTGCGTGACGACATATTTGGCAAGGATTGACAAGAACAGGGTATTTGACAGATTTTTTTTATTGACAATAAAAATTTTATTGAAGTATTATCAACACGACATAGGTATTTATTTTCAAATATTTTGCATATTTTCAACAATATAGATAGAGCATCAAACTTTCTAATTAGACAAGGAGAGCGCTACCAGTGACGGACGACACATGCTGGTAGGGCCATACCATGGCCCGCTATTATTTCTCGGCTGCTTGCGCCCCTACTGCAACGAGTGAGATAGAAGATGGCTTTGGCCATACCGCCATACTCTCGCCATAGAAAATTTCGTTTTAGAAAGAGATAGCTAGAGTTACAATTAAGTAGCTCATAATTCACTTGATAAAATACAGATTGTATTTCTTTTTTCACATTTATTATTCAATAATGTTATATTTCTGAATGTCATAATTAAATATCTACATTTCAACAACAGTCAAAATACCCTATTGCGCAGTTTTAGTTGCTGTGTAAGCGCGCCTTAAGATGTACTTATACCGACATAAAATGAGATTCAAATAAGAATTATAATGAGCGGCGGTTACAGAAGCACAAATCTTATACTTCTAGAGATTCAGATATAACCAAGACAAATAGAAGTTGCAGAAGAAAGTTATGTTATGACACAGAAAATGTACGAGATAATAATAATAAAAAAGCATAATTTCCATTCTCAGGACAGCCAGTTAAACAAACCTAGCTAAGAAAGAACTACAAAATAACTAGCGGGATTCTTTTACATTAATCGCAAGTAATGGTATTGCACAGAGTCCCGTTAATTTTAATTAGTTTGGTAAGGCTTCTAATCATCTTAGTAGTACTAACAATAAACTTTGCAATATCTTTTCATTAATAATTTCTATATGCTGACCGATATTAGGTATTTTTTTATAAAGTATTGTGAGGAACTATGTGGGTTGTTAAATTAATCTTATTTGCTATAACTGTTGTAAAAAACGGGATATTTACCATGAAAGTTTAAAATCTTATAATCTTATTTGGGCTAGCTAGATAAATAATTGATGTGATTTGAAAGAAATTGGATTATTTATTTTAATATGTGTATTTTTCTTATCGTCATGTTTATCGAACCATTTATTAGAAACTTTTTTTTTTACTAAAGACCCATCGTCTGTTTGTGTGTAAGTACCTACATATTATGATGTTTGCGACCTTCTTTCATTATTATGAAATAAATTATTCTTTATTCCTTACATTGCATTTTTTTTGCCATATTCCTAAATTTCATAACAATTCTAACAGAAGTAGGATTTTCATATAATCGATTTAGATAAATTAAATTAAAAATGTTTAATTAATTCCCAGATTATTTATTAAAATATAGATGTTGACTTCCTCCGGTAAGTACAAAAGAACCTGTGCCAGAGAAAGCCACTAAATGAAATACCTACAGCTTTATTGCATTCACAATTCAATTTTTATAAATACCAGAAACAACTAATCAATCAAAAGTGTAATACACGTTTTCGGAACCCAAATAAAAAACGAAAAGCAGTAGCGAAACACGCGATAGAATTATGCATAAACTGTAGAGTCACCGCGCAAATGAAGAATGGCAAGCCACTAAATGAAATACCTACAGCTTTATTGCATTCACAATTCAATTTTTATAAATACCAGAAACAACTAATCAATCAAAAGTGTAATACACGTTTTCAGAACCCAAATAAAAAACGAAAAGCAGTAGCGAAACACGCGATAGAATTATGCATAAACTGTAGAGTCACCGCGCAAATGAAGAATGGCAAGCCACTAAATGAAATACCTACAGCTTTATTGCATTCACAATTCAATTTTTATAAATACCAGAAACAACTAAATCAATCAAAAGTGTAATACACGTTTTCAGAACCCAAATAAAAAACGAAAAGCAGTAGCGAAACACGCGATAGAATTATGCATAAACTGTAGAGTCACCGCGCAAATGAAGAATGGCGCAGAGTCCTGAAGTCACCTGGCGCTCCCACTTAAAAACCCATTAGTCACGAGTTCTGAACATTCAGAAATAACGGCGAGTGGGCCGCGTTCACACTAAACATATAAAAGTACAACCAAATGAACTACGGTAGGTTGGTTAGTATTTATATTAATTTTCAGCCTGCGGCCCACTAGGGCAAAAGTTTCTCTCCACCTTCTTTCCATTTCGAGCGGTTTTGTGCTGTTGTATGTCAGTCAAGGCTGCTATACACGAGTAGAGTAAACGGTAGAGTAGAGTGGTAGAGTACTAACTATACTAATGTAGACATCATTGGTAGAGTAGAGTAGGTACTGAAATTTGGTAGAGTAGAGTAGCTAGCACCGCGAGCAAGCTACTATACCGCTCTACTCTACCGTTTACTCTACCCGTATACAGCAGCCTTCACTGCCATACGAATTAAGATCGTCCCGCCATCACCGTTTCAGTCTGCCACGTGGCATCGGCAGATTCGGTAGTGACTCTACATTAAATACAAGCCCTCCCGTTTTCGCTCCTCATTAAATTGGTTAGAATAACGGTAAGTTTTGACGCCACGCTCGTTCAAGGCCACGTTATTGGTCGAGCTACCAAAACAAACAGACCGACCTCGTAATTGCTCTCTAATTCGATTTGTAAAACCGTGACTCACCATCAGGCGAGTTCATGATCACAGTGAACTTATCGATGCATAAGTATTTATTAGGAGCTTTTTCCGTATACTACAACTGGTTGGTTAAGCTGGATGTACTCTGACAGAGCTTTCACCTTTTTGTATTGCTCCGATTGACATACGACATACTCCATTTTTGCATAATTATACATTACGTTACGTTTACGTACATGTTCGTGTTGATCTTATTGGTTTATGGCGAAATATGCAACTGTTTAACTCATAGAAATGAAAAGTAAGTCGCAGTGCGATCCTTTTCCCTCTTCGCTTTGCTTATGGCATGGCGTGCGTTTACATAAACATATTATTATAAAAAGCGGTAAACCGACGGCTGGCACTAAGCAAAAGATACTTATATCTTAACCGCCTCTGTGGTCTAGTGGTTTACACCACTGATTTTAGACCCAGAGGTCCAGGGTTCAATTCCCAGTGGGGTTTCGGTTTGGTTGGTGGCAGGACTTGTTCTTAGTCCGCCTGGCTAGCTACCACCGTCCACCACCTTATCCAAGTCTGACGCCATAACAATGATGTTTTCAGCATTATTTTGTTCCGGCAGTTTGAGATAAGATAGCCAGTTCCTCAGTGGTTGTGGATTTCGAGAGTAGTGCACTTCCACCTTCAACTTGGATATAAAAGCCTTATCACCACTTATCATCAGTAGGGCTAGCACAACTTGAGCGCGACTCGAGTGACAAAGAGTCGCGGGCACTTTCAACCAATCAGATCGCTCGTAGATAGCGCGCGCGACTTAAGGCGAAGTGCTGATTGGTTGAAAGGAGCGCGACTAAGAGTCGCGCTAAGTTGTGCTAGACCTACAGGTGTGATAAAGGCTAAGTGCTACCCCCTTTGTGGATAAAAAATATAAAAAAGATAAAAAGCTTGTTGTGAACACGTCCTTACAAATAACGGCAAATATAACAGCGACCTTGGCAGTCGGCAGCCCTCACCCGGACATCCGCCGACGTATCCGCGGATATTTGCATGAAAGTCTGTAATGTGTATAATTTGTCTCTGATGTAGCATTTCTATTTTTGTCTATGAAAAATAACATAACTAGTCTTATAAATCAACTTATAACTCAACTGTTGGGAACTGTGTACGATGAACTATAGGTCTTTTTCAGTAACAGCTAGTCTTAATATTCTATCCTTATTCCTTATTAAGAGAGAGATAGGCATATCGCGACATGGTACCTTCGTACCAAAGTTTCCAACTGCCTGTTTTATCCTTCAGCCATCTGAATCACTTTAACTACCTACTTTAGAAAGACAAGCTTATCGTGTCATCCTAATTAAGTAAGAAAAATTACTACATTGTACCCACGTAGTTAAATATCATTGCAATGATTAAGCTCCAGCTTAGAGTATAAGCCAATAAAACGAAAGAAATCGCAGGTAAAAGTCTAGCATAGAAAAGAAATATCCAAGTAAGCATAGTATATAAAATTTACAAATAAAAATATTTTTAATGAAGAAAAAAAATATAAAATACATATAATAAGAACATAAGTATATAATAATAATATATGATATAAAAATAAAAAAATATTTTCAGATTTTAAAAATATTTCTACATACGAACTTAGCTATTTCTAACAAGGAACAAGAAAAGATCACAAATCAGTCAAAGTCGGTTATTACTCCGACAGACTGTGAGATGATCAACGGAAAGGTCTTCCGAAATCCGACCTCTGGTAAGGATCTCTGAAATGCTCGACTGAGTTTTGCATGAGCGAGTTTTTTATCCATCTCTTTGATATGGGAACTTTTGAGAGACATTTTTTCCTTTTTATTATGACATGAAGGTCGTTGCGCTAAGTATTTCATTTGGAATGCGTTTACTGTCTATTATTATTATAGTTACTACGGCATTTTTTTTTATTATAGTTTATGGCATGGAAATAATAACAAGACAACATATAAAAATGTTGGCTAGCATAAAGCAATATTTTACTAGCAGAGAATACCTTAAAGGGCCTTGACTTGGAGCAAAGAATATTGGAGTATGGTCTCCCGTTGATATCGGCGTATTCCGATAGTGTGGCCCCGGCATAAGAGGTTTCTTGTTTTCAGTGATTCGCATTGTGACTTATAAATTCTTAATGTAATTAAAAGATCGCATTAATAATAAACTAATATAAACAGATAAGTAGTATTTAGAAAAAATCGACCCGTCTCACAATCAGCTCCGATGGGACCCGAACCCACGACCTTTCGCTTTCCGGGCGACTGCTCTAACCACTGAGCTACGGAGTCGTTACGAGAAGCGTCGAATTTATCCAATACTTCTTACTCGCTGTATCATCATCATCATCATCAGCCATTTTTTAATGTCCCCACTGCTGGGGCACTGGCCTTCCTTATGGATGAATAAGGAGAATGAGCCATGACCCACCACGCGGGCTCAGTGCGGATTGGTGGGTATTAACGACTGCAAGTGCAGCCGGGACCAACGGTTTAACGTGCCTTCCGAAGCACGGAGGAGCTCGAGATGAAAAGTTTTTGGTCACCCATCCCGTGACCGACCATTGCGAACGTTGCTTAACCTCAACGATCGCAGGCCGAGCGCGCTAGAGATACTCGCTGTATAGTCAGCGATATATATATATATATATGAATGTATAGTTGTGAGACGGGTCGATTTTTTCTAAATACTTCATTTTCCATTTTTCAGTAATAAAAATTGCATTGTGAATGCAAAAAACTAAAAATTTAAATAGATAAGTAGTATATTTAAAGATATTAAATTAACTTACGGCAAACAAAGTTTCTAAATAAATTTTATAAGATTCTGATGCTTCCAAACCTCGTAAGATTTCAGAGTCCCGATATATTGCTATCAACATGGTCTTGGAATGGCCTCTTAAGTTTATACTTCACAATGACAACATAAAATATATTCCTTACGGTCTCCTTACTTTACTACACGCCTTCAGTGCAGTTTCTTGAAAACAACACGTAATTCTAAGATTTCTTACGAACTCATTTCGGCAACATTTAAATCACCTGGCGGCGTCGTAAAAATGTAAATTGCCCTTAGTACCACAGCCTAACAACAAAGGGTCTGTAAGTAATGTTTTACCGAGCGATTTTACTTTTATGAACCATTTTATTCTCTAATGATTTGCTTTTGTAAATCCCTTTGCTCCCGAAGTTTTGTGGTCTCATTGCAGATGCTTCTGCAGAATATAAATACAAAGAGTTGGTTGACTGCGTAGAATGTTGGGCTTTTACTGCGGGTGTTTGTACTGCAGGGTTTTCGTTAGAACTAATAGATATTGTTTTATATCGGGTTACTATATGTATTAACGACCATCCGTTTTCATGTTACCGAGTCATTCGGTGCTGGATTGCATACGGACAAACATCTCCTGAGGATGCCCCGGGTTGGGGCGAAACACATGTAGAGTAGTGTGATCGGTGAAGGTGCAAGTTTTGCGATTATTTGCGGAAGAAAGCTACATATTTTTATTTTTCACAACGGTAGTTCTGAATTTTTGATATGTTGTCTAGGATGGTTAGTGAGTATTAAAAATGCAAAATGCACAATTCCTCGCCCTCCGCCCCCGCCGCCATATTGAAAAAATTGGCAGTTTTTTTAGATTTTCGCTTATATCTACGTTTAGGTGCAATTGAGCCAGAAAAGATTGTTGACAATGTTGTAGAGAATTAAATTTTCTATAATTAACGGTTTAAATTTTGTTTCTAGGAGAGATAGTTACGGAGAAATGCACTTAAAAAAAATAGTTTTCCAGAAATTTGTAAAACTTCTAAAGAACAGGGTGCAAAATGGGCCCAGAGTCGTAGCACTTTGAAACCTTATTTAATATCTCATTACGTCAGCCGAACGACGTCCACTGCTGGGCATAGGCCTCCCCCAAGGATCTCCATAACGATCGGTCCTGCGCTGCCCGCATCCAGCGGCTTCCCGCGACCATGACAAGATCGTCGGTCCACCTTGTAGGATAATATATATATACTAATCAATAATTACAACATTTTATTATATGGCGACGAAGTTCAGTTGTAAAAAATAAAAAAGAATACAGTAGTTCAAAAAGTCTTGAAATAAGCAAAACATTTTTTGTTTATATCTTCGTTTAGGTGCATTTTAGCCAGAAAACATTCGTCACACAATGTTGTAGAAAATTAAATTTTCTATTATTGATATTTATTTTGTTTCTAGGACAGATAGTTTCGACGATATAAGATATAAAAGCTATTTCGATGCAGTTTGTTTTGTTTGAAAGCTGACGTGACTAGGATGGTTCTTAGTTACAATTTGTGAAAATTTATTCAGACGTTTCAAGGTCATTAGCTCTTATAGTTATCTGCAGTAAGGATCTACATGTATAAGGGGTATTTACTTACAAACGTATGTGCGTAATTTAAAAAGAATGAAATAACAATATAATTAAGTGTAGCTTGCTACTACAGGTGATCTGTGGTTAGTAAAATTGACACACTGACGACGACTAAAAAAAACCATTCGTAAGTAAAACTGATAGTTTTTCACTTATAGAAACCGTAAAGTATAGATTATTGTTTTCCCTTGTAATACTCTCCTTTTTTTGTTTTAAGTTACATCACTACCATCATCAAGCAGGCAAGCTTGAAAACTTAGGAGACAATATCGTATTATATATATTATCGCTTATACCCGATTTCCATAATATCTTTAACTTTAATATCTCAAATAAGTTATGTACTTAGTCTATGCCGTTATAAGCACCTGCGTAAGGGGCGGCAGGCTAATTTAAGGCCGAGAGAGAACAGATTAAATTAGACCATATATTGGTAATATAAAAAAGGAGGAAGTTTTTAAGGTATAAGATTAAATAACATAACATATTGAATTGACACTTTCCTGTTCTTATGACAGACATAATAAGAAATCGATCTTTAACATTCAGGATTTTCAATACAATGTTGCTTTTTACGTCTTGAAAACAGTAAACAGTACACTGTAAAGGAACTTTTACGGCATCCTTTACTGAGATATCAGATAGCATAATATTACGCTCGTAAAAAAATATTCGCAACAAAATAAAGCCTCTTATTTTATAACTTAAGGCAGCTATTGATAAAGTAAGGTTTGAATGGGATATGAAAACAACGCGTCGGGCGCTAAAATAGAGTAAGCATTATTTTTTTATATACTTTTATGTGTTATTTTTTTATAAAATCGTTATATATACTGCTGGATGTGCCGTGTTACCATTGCAGGCATTCTTGGGGAGGCCCATGGCCAGTATTAGGCTTTTTTTTTATAATGAGGGGAATGTATTTACGCATACCCCGTCCGCGTGCGGTGTGCGGACGGTGGTTATGTGGGACTCTCCTGGCCACTTCCTGATCCTCCATCCAGTGTCAGATACTCGATGGGGGATCAGGAATGGGGAATACCCACTAAACCCCTCACTTCTTGCTCTCTCCGCCGTCAATTAGGTAATAATAATGTGGAGGGCCCGAGGTGGCAAGCTCCTCCTACGGCCAGTATTAGGCATGAAGCATGATGCATCTGATATGATTTGGTGTTAATGTAATATCAGTATAAGAACATTATAATAAGTTATTTAAATTTTTCCTTTTTGCATTCACAATGCAATTTTTATGGTTGAAAAATGGAAAATGAAGTATTTAGAAAAAATCGACCCGTCTCACAACCAGCTCCGATGGGACTCGAGCCCACGACCTTTCGCTATCCGGACGACTGCTCTAACCACTGAGCTACGGAGTCTGGTCGATTTTTTCTAAATACTTAATTTTCAATTTTTCAACATTATAATAATTCATGTCAGTAAGTAACCAGTTACTTTAAGTTGTACACAATTGTAACTGGTTCCAAGCTTGCAAATTTTTTTGTTTTATTGTAATTACTTAAGTAAGTAGGTATAGGTATGTTCTTTTCAAGGTTTGTGAACTGTAATTTGTGTTCGTATAAATAAATAAAATAACAGCTACAGTTCAAAGTGAGCTTAATCAAAGTAAGTAGGGCACGAAATTATATTTCATCTTCCACTCCACCTCGCAAAAGAAAAAAAATCTAGGTAGGTAAGTAAATCGAAGTCTTTTTGACCTTGAAATCAAATGCATCATAGGAGTAAAAAAAGCTAAGCAACTAGGTAGGTACACCTACTATAATTTAAAAAAATAAGTCAAGCTTAACAATAGGTAGTTTATTATCACAAATAATTGGTACTCGCGATATTGTGTTATTTAGTTTCCTCAAAAAAGTAACACGTTATTCATTAATTTACAATACCAGTTTTATATAAATACCTACCTAACAATATTCCAAGAACTTAAGAGTTTTTAAAGGCTCTCCCACACAGGCGCGTTATTATCGTCGATAATATCGGATGCGTTATTGCAATATTTGTTTTTAGTACATTATGTATTAGGATGACTACGAAGTTACACACTGCTGCGATAATATCGACTAGGACGCTAGCGATCTCCGTTTTGCGATAATGAGTTCTTCGAATATTTGTACGACTTATATTTATATTTGACGACCGATTTGGCGCAGGGGTAGGCTACCCACCTTCTGCGCCAGAGGTCTCGGGTTCGATTCCCGAACAAGACAAACATTTGTGTGCATGAACATGTCTATTTGTCTTGGTCTGGGTGTTTACTATGTATATTAAGTATGTATTTACAAATAAAAAGTATTTAAGTATGTATTTATCCGTTATCAAGATTTCCATGATACAGTTTCTTAATGAAATTAACATGGGCTTAGATAATTGGTGTGATTGTAAGAAGTTATTTATTTGTATTAGGACTTGCACTTGTGTGCAAGGAATCGATCGACGATTCGACGATAATAGTCAAGAGACGTGTCGATCGACGTTAATAACGCGCGTTATTATCGTCTTTAATACCGGATGCGTTATTGCGATAATGCGTCCCGCTTTCTCGCACACAAATTCATATCCTAATACAAATGTTCTAAGAACTCATATCGCAGGACGGAGGAACGCAAGCGTTTCGTCGATATTAGGGTTCAGTGTGTAACTTCGTAGCCATCCTAATACATAATGTACTAAAAACAAATATCACAATAACGCGTCCGATATTATCGACCGATAATAACGCGCCTATGTGGGAGAGCCTTTAAATGAGTTTTATATCTACTAACCATGAACTTTGCAACAGCATAACTTTTGCATAATTAATGACATATCACGAATGTGTTACACGCGGTTAGTAAAAAACCGGCCAAGTGCGAGTCGGACTCGCGCACGGACGGTTCCGTTCCGTACCATTATCTACACAACATTGGACACTATTTTTAAGATCGAGAAAAAAACGGCAAATAAATCACGTTTGTTGTATGGGATCCGCCTATAAATATTTATTTTATTCTGATACCTATTAGTATTTGTTGTTATAGCGGCAACAGAAATACATTATCTGTGAAAATTCTGCTGAATAGCTAGTATTACGGTTCATGGGATACAGCCTGGTGACAGACAGACAGACGAACAATGAAGTCTTAGTAATAGGATCCCGTTTTTAGTTTTTACCTTTTGGGTACGGAACCCTAAAAACGGTTTAATCGCTATAATATTATTATTTTAACTAGCTGTGCACCGCAGTTTCACCTGAGTTAATTTGAGGAAAAACCTACTAAATAAAAAGCAATATTTTCCCGTTTTTGCAACATTTTTCAATAATGCTCCGCTTCTGTCGGTCGTAGCGTAAAGTGATGTTAATAGCCTATAGCCTCCCTCAATAAATGGATATACCTAGTCCATTTCAAAAAGAACAACAAAACACAAAAATATTTTTTTCAATGCGGCCAGTAGTTTCTGAGAAAATGTCCCGATAAGTTGCTAAATTTGTATGAAAAGTCCAATTTTTGTTTTCATTTCCGACAACAAATTCTTGCTGTATGTTGTTCAGCATGATGGTCTGAAGCCCTGGTTAAAGTTTTTGCAAGGGTGCCCCTAACACCCTGTATACTCTTAATTCTTTGCCCCAACTAAAACCTTGCGTCTAAGCAATATGGAGACAACCCAAAAAGTTGAGTTTTTTTTATAAGCGTCATCCTATTTGATGGCTTTTTACCAGCCTTGGCTTTTATATGGTCAACTACAAATTGTCTTGCAAGCTTTCAGTTAGTACCTACTTACTTACATATTGAACGAAAAAAAAATTGCAATAAGTATAAGCAAGTTAAAAACAATATAGGTACTTATCTCGATTTTTTTTTCTTTTCAGATGTCTTTAGTCCTATTACTTTCGAATTTCGGTATGGCATCCCTACCCTATCTCTTTCCTTATTACATAGTAAGTATAATTAAGTTATGTTCTCCAACATCTACGTACAATATACATAATGATACATAATGTTAAGACTGTTTTTCTTTGATGTCGGTTAATTTACATTTGAACCTCACAGCGGTTGACTTCGTATACGATGAGGATGTGATACAATAGCGGGTTCTGGGAAGGCAATTATCTTCATTATTTGACTACACATACCTAGTGAAATTAGTCCCTCTTCATCCCTTGTTCGTTACGTGTTCCGCAGTGAAATCTTGGGAAGATTGTTTAAACTCGTAGTAAAATTTTCGTTAAGACATATTAGTTATTCTGGGGTAGAATTATACCTACCCAACGTTTTTAAATGCTTATATAGGGTTTGAATTCGATGAAATCATTTTCGTGTGTAAAATGAACATGTAGGGTAGGATAGCATGAGGATGAGGACCAAGGAGTATGTAATCACTAGGTTTCAATGAGGACCACCCAAGGAGATTCTACAAGGAAACTGGAGTTTTAAGCCTGAATAAGTGTACCCAGCAAATTTGACATTTCACTACGTGGTGGCTGTCTGTTGTGTTGTCTCATATGACCATACGTTTTGTTTCAAAGTAAGTATAGGTGAGACGGAAGACAGCCACAGTCTACAAAAAAGTGTTAGTACTACTATCTCCAGTTTCCTTGGTTGGATCTCCTTGGGACCACCACTACCTACTTCTTTTGTTACGACTATTCCGGAAAAAAGTGTAAATTTATTTACCTCTGTCATACTTTAACTTACCCCGCACACGAGCCACAAACGCCGCCACTTGAAGCTAGAAGAAGCAACAAGTGACTACGACTATTCCGGAAAAAAGTGTAAATTTATTTACCTCTGTCATACTTTAACTTACCCCGCACACGAGCCACAAACGCCGCCACTTGAAGCTAGAAGAAGCAACAAGTGACTACGACTATTCCGGAAAAAAATGAAAATTTATTTACCTCTGTCATACTTTAACTTACCCCGCACACGAGCCACAAACGCCGCCACTTGAAGCTAGAAGAAGCAACAAGTGACTACGACTATTCCGGAAAAAAGTGTAAATTTATTTACCTCTGTCATACTTTAACTTACCCCGCACACGAGCCACAAACGCCGCCACTTGAAGCTAGAAGAAGCAACAAGTTGACTGCTATCGGGCGTCGTCGGCGGCGCGGGGCGTTCAGTAGGTCTAGCACAACTTAGCGCGACTCTTTGTCGCGCTCCTTTCAACCAATCAGCACGTCGCCTTAAGTCACGCACGCTATCTACGAGCGTTCTGATTGGTTGAAAGTGCCCGCGACTCTTTCTCACTCGAGTCGCGCTCAAGTTGTGCTAGTCCTACAGATAAAATGAATAAAAACTATAGAGGTCGGTGGCGGCGTTTTTTAGTGACCCATGTGCGGCGACACTTAGGGACTGACGTGAAATGAAAATCGAACTCAAAACTAATATGACTTATAGCGCCATAATATGACATATAATGAATGGCGCGATAAACGCAACGAAATACAAGGTCAGACAAAATAATAAGGTCACCTCGAAAGGTTGCATCTTTTTAACGCTGTTAAGTATGTAAGTACCTACCTATATATTTTTAAGCCGAAAATGTGGGATTTTATTTTACCCGCCCTACAGAAAACAATATGCCTTTGATGATAAGATAACATACGACGTTACTAGGTAATAATATGGTATATTTTACAATCGGCTTATAATAACAAAGACAGTGGAATCTAGCCATTCTAAACAGTCGGATGGACGGTAGTTTCGTGGCCACCTGTGAAAACAATCCCAACTTCAAACACATACAAAGGATTGTTACTATAATATATGATTTGCTACTTATGAATATATTGTTAAATAAGTAGTAGGGCAGGCGTACCGGTTTTGGCCACTTTTTGCTCTAAAAGTTTTCTAAACAACTTTTAGCCATTTTTGATAAAGGCAATTAAAATAAGGTATTTTAAGGTAATAATAACAACCGTTAGAATTCCTTATGTCATAAGATTTTTTTTCAATAAATTCTATTTTCTGTTTGAAAAAATGTTTTGTATGAAATTTTTAAGAAATTTATTTTGGAGTACTAACCTTTGTTTTTTACAATTAAATTGTTGTTTTGCAATTGACTGGTTTCTAGCGCATTAGAATATATTGATTTTACCTGGGATTGATTTTGATTTTTCGCAATACTTACAAAAGTTTAACTATCAGTAAGTGGCCAAAACCAGTACATTTGGCACCTCTCACACATTGTGTGTAATATAAAAAAAACTATTTTACTTTTATAAATTTGAAAAATGTGGTTTTAAAGGTAGATAAATTATCTATAATTTAAGATATAATTTGTGTCTTAAATACCTAAGACCATTTAGTACTTAGTGCTTAAAAGTCAAAAAAGCCTTAAAGTGGCCACAAAGGGTACCTCTGCCCTACACTTTAAACCACATCGAGACGAAAACGGGAAATCTCGACCATGTTTTGTTTGCTTTCTTTCATAAAGGACAGATTTAATGCACTAATGGGCGAATTCTCGAACGCAAATCATCTTTGGGAGCGTCTCAAACATCATGGCGTCTCTTTCATACGTTTGATATTTAAAGTGACAGGGCGATGTTTGAGACGCTCCCAAAGTTAAGTAGCGAACGAGTATTCGGGCATAAGGCATTCTCTATCATTCAACCGGAAAAGATATGTAGGCCTAGGCATCGATCATGGCGGCTATAAAAATAAAAATAATGAATAAAAAGACATGACTTACTATTAAAAAGTATACATTACAAAACAAAACAACAGGGTGCCTACCATCAACTCTTATTGCGATTTTGTTTAGGACCTAAACTGATCTGCTTCGCTTATTCGTACCACGACAGCTTAATATCAATGACAGCGATTCAGTGGTTATTCAATGACATTTCACAGCCGCTAAGCTGTCAGGAACTCTTATTTGACTTATAACCCGGTCGATTTAACATGTCACCTGCAGGTTATACCCTTCCCTATCTCTCTCCGGGCATGACAGAATCGAGTGAAAGAGACGGGTAGAAGAAATAAGGAGACAAATCGTTCTGTCATTCACATTTTGCAATTCATTTGCGATCCAGTTTTTAGAAGGTCATAGTACGAAAGAAAGCAATTCATTTTA
Source organism: Crambus lathoniellus (assembly GCA_949710035.1). Classification (NCBI taxonomy): domain Eukaryota; kingdom Metazoa; phylum Arthropoda; class Insecta; order Lepidoptera; family Crambidae; genus Crambus; species Crambus lathoniellus. Next base: position 27,701,715 of record OX453303.1, read on the forward strand.
GGAACCTATTCTGCATCGCGCTATTTTTGAATCGCTGTCTTAAAGTTGATGGTAGGCACCCAGTTAGGGTTACCATTTAGAAACTTGAAAAGTCCTGACAAAAATCCTGACAGTTCAAAAAAAGTCCGGACATTTTAGTCACAAAATGCAAACATTAGGTAACCTCTTAGTAACAGTGATAAAGTACACTGATGTGCTCGCTCGGGGCTGTTTTAAGATGAGCGTTTTGCTAGATGAGCGGAAAGTTAATAAAAACGAAAGACTGATTTGATTCGATTTGATTTTACTCATATTTTATCTTAAGCAAAAAATCCGGACAAATTAAAGAGCCGGACAAAGTCCGGACAAACGTCTATAAATCCGGACATGTCCGGACTTATCCGGACGTATGGTTACCCTACACCCAGTACTTATTCTGAATTAAAAAGGTCATATTGATAAAATCTGACGTAAGCAAAAGGACATAGCGAAATGAACACTAAAAATTAAAACGACGAGGAATCTCTAGTGGTGCCTACTATATGCTATTCAGTATCATTGAAATCCGATGGCACTCGAACCCACGAACTTTCACAGAGCATTCACCCGGATAGTGAAAGGTCGTGGGTTCGAGAGCTAGTTGTGAGACGGCTCGATTCTTTCTAGTACTTCATCCTACTCCTACTAATATTATAAATGTGAAGAGGAGAGGAACATACGCTACTTTTTATCCCGGAAAAATATCACTCTCATCTCAAATATTCCTCTCCAGGCTACAAAGTGTCAGTGACCCAAATCACAGCCACAGTTTCAGTCAAATCCGTTCAGCAGTTTTGGCGTGATTGAGCAACAAATATCCAAACATCTAAACTTTGGGTGTGTATATTATTATTTTATTTTATTTTATTTATTGAGGATAACTTACAAGATATATGGTATAACAACATTTCGTATAATACTCACAAAATATAACAACACATTACATAAAATCATTTCATATAACGTTCATTTCGTATAATCAACGAATGATTTATAAATTCAAAATACTTATATAATTTTAAACCGTATAATGAACATTTGATATAAAAACGTTTCATATAATAAACATTTACTTAAGCAATTACACTGTATAGTATTTAAAACACATAATGGTTATTTAACATAAAATCATTTCATATAACGTTCATTTAGTATAATCAACAAATAACTATTTCTGGCGCTTCGCTCGCTCGGCTCGCGCTTTGTTTTGTTCACAGTTCCACAGATTACTAAATAGTTACTATGTAACAGATAGTTCACTCTGCTAAGTCATTTAAATAAAAATCAACTCTAACTTTAACGCAATAAAGTAGAATTCAGCTTGTACGGCGCAGGCAAATTACGAACGGCCACTTTTTGTCGTTGCATCTCTTTCTATCGCATATATTCTAGCTCTTTTGCGGACCTAATTTCTATGGATTTACAACGCCGGCGTTGCCGCCGCGTTTTCGAGCCGACACGGGGAGTGAAATAGGCCTAACAGTTCTAACCTAACCTAACCTATCATAAATTGTTTTGTCACCGTTGTGGTTTTTATGGCGGGGGGCTTCGCCCCCCGAGCCCCCCTTTCCGAGGCACTGTAACCCGTGCGCCCTGCTCCTTTGCCTTCCCTATACATTTAATTAACTAATTGATGATTATATAAAACAAAATAATACCAAATGAAATTATTACATATATGATGATTTATATGAAACAAATTTATATCAAATGACCGTTATAGCACATATGTTTTATAAAAAATATTTTTATATAAAATGAGCGTTATGTTAAATGATATTATATAAAATGATGATTATATGAAATGAACATTATGTAAAATGAAATTAGTTGAAGTGTTATTATTATAACTAACGTTTATTATGTCATATGAACGTTATTGAAATGAAATTATACCAAATGAAATTATATCATTCATTACGCACCCCGAAACTTTCACATTTATATTATTAGTAGGATGTATTTTGTTTATACGCAATGCAACTCATGCCGGGTAAAGTTAGTAAGTAATTACATTTCTAAAATAAAATTATAAAATTCACAATAATTATAATACTTACCTCGAGAATTAAGTAGAAGGTGATTCGTGTTCAAACTTTTTCGAAGGTGATTTTTTATAAAACCAAGCAACAAAAACAACAGATCTTATTACAAGGGTATAAAACACAATTTTCGTTAGTTTCTTTATTTTGTTCCTTCTCCATTCACAATGATTGATGATCCAGCGGTGACAACGTGATGTAAAGACCAAAATACGTTATACATGTTAACTGTGAAAAACCTCAGTCGGAAAGCAATTAACTGCTTACTAAAGAAACAGACATAATAATATAATATTTTTACAGAATGCGATTTAAGAAAGCTCAACTAAAAAGCTACTGTGACCTTTACAAAATTATTGATATACTTACATTGATAGGTACTTTAATTATAATAATGAGCATATCTTATTAATAAAACCAATGTGTCAGTGAGTAGGTAGTTATATTTTTTAAGGTTTTGATGTGTTAGTTAACTCGTGCGTGCGTGGGTGGCCCACGCTACGTACGGCCCTTAAAAAGGTTCCAAAACATCAAAAAAATGTTCGTATTTAAGATTTTAGTAAGTATTATCTAAAATAGAATAAAAGAATAAAGTTTTTAATATTAACTTAAATAAAATTAAAGAAAAAGTTACCTAATACTCTTATTACAATTTATGACTTTAATTTAAAAACATGTTAGCTGATGTTCATAATAGGTTTGGTTAAACTGTCCAGAATAATTACAAAAGAACTAACAACCTTGTATCCCAGACAAGATAATTATAATTTAACGATGCAGAATATCGGTATCTACCTGAAACAGATCTAAGAAAGCTAAGACTCCTACAAAACGTCTCAATTGATCCAATCATTATTATCATTACATGAATGAACAGTTAATTAAGCTGTATAAAAGGAAAAGACGGACGAAACAAAACAATACAGAAGGCATCACTTAAGGGCCCGCTATAGGCCAACGAAAATCAGATTGCTGTACATGGTCGGCTGTAATAATATCAATATTAATGAAAAACTGACTTTCAAATTAAGATGCAGCAAACTTCAGGACTAACACTAGTGACTATGTTACTCAAAACCACGATTGCATAAAATTTCTCACTAGAAAAAAAAATTGCGAAGTTGCCTCCAAATCACTATAATTAACACGATAAATTAAAATTAAAATAAAGCTTGGAACTTTTTAGTTTAAGGTCAAACGATTACCATACAAAAAACGTTCACCTTTAACTATGTTAGGATTAACCATTTATGGTAAATTATGTGTTCTATAGTCTTTTCTCATGTTTGAGTAGCCGCGAAATGAATAATTTTACATACTTTCATTCAGAATTATAGCACAAATGAACTCAAAATTTTCATGAAACTTACGCATGTGTGTGTGACATTAGTCGTGTACGTATACAAACATTGCGAGCGAATTTGCGACGTTGCCGTTCCATGCGGCTAAGACGCGCAACGCGCGATGCCGCTCTTCCGTTTGTGCACAGCCGTCTCTATCGTCTTCTACAAGCCATGCTATGATACGGAACGGCAACATTGCTGTGAACCGGTTTACTCCTCTAAGTACTAAATCCTATGGAGGTGGCATACCTACGAAAAAGTGAGGTGTAAAAGTCACAATGTAAGAAAATCTTGGAATTCAATTTTAAACTTCTTCTAATTGTCGTATTAATCAGTCCAGCCGTTTCAGAGATTAGCCGGAACAAACAGACAGACAGTTAAAAATTGTAAAACATGTCATTTTGGTATATGTACCGTATATTTAATCATATGCACGTAGTAAAAAGCGGTTATGTAATGTTACAAACAGACTCCAATTTTATTTATTTGTATAGATGTATAGAAGATATGCCATCTCCATAGGATTCAGTACTCGAGGTTTACTCGCTGTTTACCTGTCAAACGGTGCAAACGATGTCAAATCGGTTCACTTAAAACTACGTTGCCAACTTTATGCGCATGGCTTGTAGAAGACGATAGAGATGGCTGTGGTTTGTGTCTATTTCTCTTTTGAGTTTGTACTAGATCCCACTGCAAATTAGTGCGCTCATCGAGTATTTGCTAATAACCTAATTTTTACGTACTTCTATTAATGATTAGAAGAATATATATCTACAGGGTTGCCTATCAAAATGTTGCCGCTAGTGTTTAAAAAAAACGGCCAAGTGCGAGTCGGGCTCGCGCTCGAAGGGTTCCGTACCATTGTCTATACAACATTATACACTAATTATTATAACATACAATATTATTCTATACTAGCGGATCCTCGCGGTTTCACCCGCGTGGTACCCGGTACCCGTGGGAATATCGGGATAAAATTTAGCCTATATCACTCGGGAAGAGTGTAGCTTTCTAATGGTGAAAGAATCTTCTAAATCGGTCCAGTAGTTTAGGAGCCTATTCGATGCAAATAAACAAACAAACAAACAATCAAATCTTTCCTCTTTATAATATATGTATAGAACTATAGATAGACAACATTAGACCGGACCGGACAACGGGTCAATATTGGAAAGTTTGAAACTATAAGAGATAGAGATATATTTTTTTATGGAACCATGTCGTCGATATTAGAGTTTAGAAAAACTGCATTCAATGATTTTCAAAAAAACTCATACACGACTCGGAAATGGGTCGGTACTCGGTAGTGGGAAATCGAACCTTGTCAGTTTTCAAAACTAAAATATTATGCTATTTTATTACGAAAGTTGATTGTGTAGAATGTTCGAAATACATTTTACTATGGAAACCTATGTCTACAATTGAAAGAAAGTGCTGCAGTTATTTATCTCATAGATGTGCACACGCCCCTTATCATACTTCGGTCCGCGAGGTAGGTATACTTATAGGTTTTTTGGTATCTTTTTTCATACCTTGAGTTACATAATCGAAGTTTTCATACGAATCCCTAACTTTTTCAAAATATTCTATAGCCTATGTTAATCAGGGATAATGTAGCAGAAAGAATTTTTGAAATCAGTCCAGTAGTTTTTGAGTTTATTCGTTACATACCTGATACATACATACCTACATACATACCTGAATACATACAAAACGGGAATACAGGAAATCTTTCCTTTATCATATTAGTATAGATAAGGAAAAATCGGCCAAGTGCGAGTTGGACTCGCCCATGATGGGTTCCGTACCAACTTAACGTTATTATTATTTACCGATTGCCTATACCAAGCCTATTCTATTAGGTACTTATCATTTTCCGTCAGCAAAATATAACATTGTTTTTCATTTACATTTGCGGTTTTCGAAAATGTGTTATATCTCAAAAAGTGCTTACTAGATCTCGTTCAAACTAATTTTCGTTGAAAGTTATTATAAAGATGTACAGTATATATTTTTTCTAGATTTTTCACTAATTTATTTCAAAAGTTAGAGTGGTGGCGGGGGGACACATGTTATCGCTTTGGAAGGCTCTATCTTTCAAAAGATTGACTTTGAGAAAAAATGGTTCGAGAAACCTTTATGCCATTTTTAAAGACCTATCCATAGACACCCCACACAAATATGGTTGATAAAAAAAGTATTTTTCGGTTTCAGTTTCATGTATCGGAAGCCCCCGGATTTTTGTATTCAAATCGTAAAGCGGTTTATAACATCTACTTACCAAATTTCAACTGAGTAGTTTTTATAGTTTTGGATAAAAGTGGCTGTGACATGCGGACGGACGGACGGACAGACGGACAGACAGACATGACGAATCTATAAGGGTTCCGTTTTTTGCCATTCGGCTACGGCACCCTAAAAATGGTTAAAGAAACTTTTATATTATTTTTGAAGACCTATCTATAGGCACCCCACACGAATATATAAAAAAAATTTAGTTTCAGTTTTATGTATGGTATGGGATTATTATTTTTATTTTCGTATAAAAATTGTAAAGCGGTTTACAGGATACATCTAGGTACCTACCAAGTTTCAAATGTGTAGTCTTAATAGTTTTGGATCAAAGTGGCTGTAACATACGGACAGACGGACAGACAGACATGACGAATCTATAGGGGTTCCGGTTTTGGCCATTCGGCTAAGGAACACTAAAAATGGTGTTCCAAGCATTAATTTCCCTGTATACGTTTTTGGAGCATTAGTTGATAGACTACTTGTGTAATTTAAAAAATAATGCAATTGCATTTGTTGCAATTTATACATCTAAATTAATATTTTAATGTTTTTTTTTAAACAATAATAATAAATATAAAAAAAATTTGCTTCCTGAGGTTTGAACCTTAACACTCTGATGCCTGAGTCAAGCATATAGACCGCTGGGCCACATTGTCGTTTTTAGCCGGATCGAAATGTTTTGTTACCTACTAGAAACTCGGATTTATGGTATGCATGTGTGAGTGATTAGTAAAATTGGATGAACAATTTGGATATTCAACATATCTAGATGATTTTTGTACTACAAATAGTTAAGTGTTGGTTTCGAAAATTCAATATTTATTTATAGAACGCGCAAAAAGTATTTTGAGTTACAAAGATACAAAGAATAATTAACAAAAAAATAAAAACTACTAAATAGCGAAAGTAGCGCCATCTAACGAGCCTTCAGCTTTTTGTGACTTAATAGTTTGACCTTAATTAGGTACACTAATAGATAAGGCAGGGCTTATCCTACTAATATTATAAATGTGAAAGTTTAGATGTTTGGATGTTTAGATGTTTGGATGTTTGGATGTTTGTTACTCAATCACGCCACAACGGCTGAGCGGATTTGGCTGAAATTTGGGACATAGATACTTTATAGCTTGGAGAGGAACATAGGCTACTTTTTATCCCGGAAAAATATCACATTCCTGCGGGATAACGTCGTGTAGATCACGCGGGCGAAGCCGCGGGCGGAAAGCTAGTGTTATATATTTTTGTAAATAACTTTTAAATATCCTTTTAAAAAAAGAATTTCCTTCATTTTTCATTCCGGCCCGGCCGAATGGGAGGAGCGGAGATTTATATAGTAAACTAGCTTTCCGCCCGCGGCTTCGCCCGCGTGGAGTTCACGACGTTATCCCGCGGGAATGTTATATTTTTCCAGGATAAAAAGTAGCCTATGTTCCTCTCCAGGCTACAAAGTATCTATGTTCCAAATTTCAGCCAAATCCGTTCAGCCGTTTTGGCGTGATTGAGTAACAAACATAGAAACATCCAAACATCTAAACATCCAAACATCCAAACATCCAAACATCCGAACATCCAAACATCTAAACTTTCACATTTATAATATTAGTAGGATGCTGCTAGAAATTAGGCAGCATTTACTTTACAGTCGGCCGTTGCAGTTATTACTTTTGCTTATGGCCTAGTGCGCGCCCTTAAGCGTACAAATTGAATCTGCACGACCCTAAAGGCTTTTGATTTACACCCATACGGAAATTCGCTAACAAATAAATCACACTACAACAAAAGCGACAATGGTCCATAAGACAACTGGACACGGTCTCAATACGCTTGATCGTCCAATAGTTATTAGTACAAATATTTAGTAGTGACAATGATGGATCGGAACTCACATCGTTGAAAGAAACATTACGGCTATCAGTGCATACAAATTGACATCGATATTTATGTCAATGCTAACAATTGTTGTTAATGTGGTACTTAACTACTGCGGTAAGGTTCGCTATGATATAAACTGTGATAAGTTTAATGAGGTTTTATATGTATTCCGAAATTATTTAATGAAATACTAGTTGGTTAGGTTGGATTAGAAGTGAGTGACATAGGAAACTTATTTAGTAAATGGTCGGAACCTATCTCTTATTCATTAATTTTCGAGGACTACTAAATATATATATATATATTATATATATATTACTAAAGAATCAACAGATTACTATAATTCGTCGATGGCAATGCAGACAGACCTATCTCATAAACCTAGTTATGTTAGTTAAGATGCAGAAATATTTTTCAAAAAAAATGATCTAGGTCGCTGCAAAAGGACATATTATCTATACTTAACTAAAGAAAAGAGCGAGAAATACTTCTGGGGCCCGATTCTCAGGCATTCGAACTTTTTCAGTGTCGTAATTCGTATGTCGAACATTTTGTTTGTGGTTTCTATTGAAAAGTTAGAACGTTTTAAACAAACTAAGCTGTCCCACATGTCAACAAATTCATTTTGACAGCTAAGTTCGTATACGAACATCTATTGGTCTGTAGCATTCGTAGCGTTCGACTGGTTTTCGATCGAACTTTTTCGATTGTGAAATTCTGACAATACACAAACTGTGCTAAATTTGAATTTCGAGCTTATAAATGTGAACTTTTCTCGATTGCCTGAGAATCGGCCCCCAGGCCTATATAAATTCGAGTGAGTGCTTCAGGCCAATAATTTCGAGTTCAAATGTTTTTGGCTTCTCCTGAACATTTAGCAAAACTGAGATAGGTCTATCTGTAGTGTCAGCGACGAATTGATCAGAGGGCCTACCTAGACAAGTGGCATTCTATTATCGATATCGCCAGTAGAATACCTAGCAAGAAAATGTATGGGATTGTCATTAGCGGTCACGTGGCATTTCGATGGCTAATGTCAATCCCATACATTTGTCTTTCTATTCTACTGGCGATATCGATATACGGCCAGAATTAATAACCTATCTACAGATAGGGATAGGTGCGATCCAGATTAGTTGCAATAACCTATCTACAGATAGGGATAGGTGCGATCCAGATTAGTTGCTAGGCAACACCTAGCAACACCCTGGCAACTGTCGCTAATTCTATGTTAATAACAAGCGTTGCATAGCAACCAATCTGGATCGCACCTATCCCTATCTGTAGATAGGTTATTAATTCTGGCCGATAGAAAGCCACTTGTCTACAGTGGCAGTTCAACCTCATAAAGATCAAAATTTAGTTCAATCTTAGAGTAACTACGGCTCCAGAGTCCGAAAATATTATCTTATCATTATGAGTCGATCTCCTAACTCGGTAGACACATTATCTGTCCTCAAAAGATTTAGAGTAGGGTCTAGAAGCGAAATCATATACTACTCGTCTATGATTTCGCTTCTAGCCGAGCAGAATTAAAAAAAAACGGCCAAGTATCTCATATTTTCCACATCATCTAGAACTGTAGCAAACGACTATCTACTCAAAACAAATCTCTTTAATACGCCTTTACGTAGATTTCTTTTGGGTATCCAAATCATGTAAAGCCAAAGCACAAGATCGATCGACCTATGAAAACATCCGCAGATTTTGCCAAGCAAACACCGGCAACATTATTTTTGTCGTCAAATCCAATATAACAATATAAGTGTGGGTGAGTCTTTGCGTTTGTACGTCACCGGTTGTAGATCATTTATTCTGGAGCAAAAATAGCTCGAAACTCATGATACATATTACAAGAGGCAAAAAAATGAAAGAATGTGTTGCCGGTCTTTTGATGTCGAAACTCGTGAAAAATCGGCTCTTGAATGACGAGACGTAGACTGTATGTCTAGCTTTGAATCTTAGCTTGTATTGATAACACTTCAAACAACTTTTGTTAAAAAGAACTTCTTTTTTTAAGTCTCTTTGAAAGTTGACTGGTTCAAGTTTTCATACCAATATACTATTAAATATAACTAAAAAAAGATTTAGCTGTTGTTGTTGTTGTAGTTAGTTAGCTGTTAGGCTTTACTTCTAGATAAAAAAATCTTAATAAAATAATCTGTTTCTAGGAAAAAAAACTTGTCATTTTCCTCAAACAGACGGATAATTTTGTTGAAGTCATTTTTTTGTTACTACTAAAAAAATATAGCTATTACAATAATTGCTTTGTGGACATAATATTCAAATCATAACACGTATTAATTTCAAGTACCCACAGTCTAAAAATATTTTAATGTTACGTTTTTTTGCCGGATGGGGCAATTTGAGAATGAATCACTTCCCAGCAAACATTATCTTAGTGATAAAGAGACACGGATAATTAAATCAACATAACAGATAAGATGTGATAACCAAATTTACAAGGTGATATCATCTGGAACGAGTAGGTATTAAAATGTAGGTATATTGGATTAAGAATAGCTTCACGGGGTGCATAATTGGAAACGGATTGTCGGTTAACATGTGACATTAGAAGAGCTGCAACTAGGGATGCCAACCGTACTCTAAAATAGAGTATTGTATATAGGTGTACTTTTTAATCTATAACACTAATAGAGTACGCTAAAACACTCTATATTCATTTTTAGCACATGCCCAGTGCATGCCAGCCATGTCTTAATACAGGGTGTTAGGGGCACCTTTGCAAAAACTTTAACCATGGCTTCAGACCATCATGCTGAACAACGTACAGCAAGAATTTTTGTCGGAAATGAAAACAAAAATTCGACTTTTCATACAAATTTAGCAACTGATCGGGACATTTTGTATGGAGTCGAAATATTTTTTCATTTCCGACAAAAAATCTTGCTGTGCGTTGTTCAGCATGATGGCCTGAAGCCATGGTTAAAGTTTTTGCAACGGTGCCCCTAACACCCTGTATATTTTAAATAAATGATAAGTACTCTTTTTTATAAATCTGTACTCTTTAATTACCCTCTCTGAAGTCAGATATACTCTACTTCTTCTAAAAATAGTTGGCAACCCTAGCTGCAACCGTGGTGATTAAGCAACTTTCAAAATAGTCAGTCACAGGATAGTCACCAAAAAGTCACGGCAAGCGTCTTATTGCAACGGAAAGGCACGTTAAGTTGTCCTTAACACCCACCAACCATGTGTGATGGGCACTGGTGGGACAGTCATACGGCCAGAATTAATAATCTATCCACAGATAGAGGGATAGGCATGATCCAGATTATTAGCTAGGCAAAGGCAACACCTAGCAACACCTTGGCATCTGTCGGTAATTTTATGTTAATATTAGGGGTTAAAGTATCAAATTGCCGTTTTGTATGGAAATTTTTGTACAATTTTTTTTCCCCATACTAACGTTTTTGTAATTTATTCAACGACTAATATTATGTAACTTTGCAAAATTTTACACATGTATTTATGGACATTTTAACTACTAAATAACATATTCGATAAGAGCAAAAAAAAATATTGTCACTAAGTTACAACTAATAAAGTACGAAATTCTGGAAACAAAAATAGTCGTAACTTTCGAGATAAGTTTTTTCTATGTAAATAACCAAATATCGTGGTTATTAAATTATCAAAAGCTGCTCGATACGGTCTTAATGCAACGCAATATTAAAGAAATTATGTATTTCTAATATCATAAAAGTTGTTAAGTTATATGTACAAAAGAAAAAAACGGCAATTTCATTCTTTAACCCCTATTATTAAGCGTTGCATAGCAACGAATCTGGATCATGCCTATCCCTATCTGTGGAATTGTGGATTGATTATTAATTCTGGCCGATAGTACATTCTCCTCATCTATCTATATGGAAAGCTTGTGTCCTGGCTTCTGGCCTTTTGGGGCGGAAAGGTCGAGATGACGGCCGCGTACCGGACGACGACGCCGACGTTCCGTGGGCAGGCGGACCGAACGATCTGGTCAAGGTCGCGAGAAGCCGCTGGAAGCGGGCAGCGCAGGACCGATCGCTGTGGAGATCCTTTGGGAAGGCCTATTCCCAGCAGTGGGCGTCGTATGGCTGATTCTGATGATGATGATATGTCCTCCTAACTAACAGTGACTGGAAAATGTCCGCTATAAATGAAAGGCTGTATAAACACAATCACTCATCTCTCCGATACCGTTTACCTCTTCTCTACTTACAAGTGTATTAACTATTAATGTTTATATGTTTCCCGAAGGAGCTGAATGATAGCGTGTTTATTAGTATCTGCTTAATCATCTGTTGGTCATTATTTATCAAAATGTTTTACCCTATAGTTCCGCTCCACCTACGAGAAAAAATATTACCTTCGAGGAGATTATTATGTCCAAAATACTATCTTACTAACTCATATTGGCTCTGTGCTTTCCTGTTTGCATGTAATATAGGTAACGTTAAGGAAATTGTTATGTTGTAGATCGTATCACGAATGAGCGATTTTCTGAGAGGCCATTTAAAAAAAAAAAGCTTCCAATTGCTTCACTAGATGGCGTTGAACGAAGTATGTAGTTACCTACATGTCTATGATATATTTTGGTATGAACCATATTTAAATTAATTACTTTTAAAAAACCCAAAGGAAACTAATAATATATTAAATAAGTACTACTGTGAGGAACAGAAACGAAATAGGTAAATTTAAAGATTAAGGTAAATAAATAACATCTGTGTGACGTTCCGTTTTACGTAAAAAAGTCGCGTCAAAGTAAAATTTATAACGTTCCGTTCCTTCTAACTGCATAGGTGGGACAGCGCCATCTAGTGACTGAGCTTTCAGAAAATCGCCCATTTAGCAATCACAATCACAATTAATCGCGTCATGTTTTCTCTGAAGAACAATTTTAGCAAGTGTTTTTGTTCTATCAATGTCGGTACGCGTTTCGTTTTGTGACAGCCTCAGTCACAGCTTATTATAATAAGAGTTTGTTATTCAACGTCACATTACATTATATTTCGAGAAGAAACAGTTGGTATTTCCATCGTCAAGTGGCAGACTGGTTTTCGTGGGATTTTCTTATAAGTAAGTAAATGTATAACCAAGTTATAAGCTAGTATAGAAACTCTTTGCGCCCTGGAGGTAAAACCTCATTAGAGGTTCGTCTTCAAACTGTGACCGAAGAAGAAAGATGAAACAAATGAAGAACGAACGTCACGGGTGTAAAAAATATATTGTTGTTGGAAATAAATACATGGTTTTGTAATAATGGGAATTTAAGATTGCAAAAATTGGGTTTATCGAAAAGGATCGCAGTTTTATTGAATTCAAACCTTTTATTGGTAAAACATAAATTTTACATTGGTCCTTCGCATTCGGATACCAGTGTGGTATAATATCTTGGATTTGCATTCATCGACGCTACGGACAGAGAATCGCTGTCGTAAACGTAGTGGACATCAGGGGTCAGATTGTAGACCTCGGACGGCGCTTTGCTGCTGCAAGTCGGAGCGTGCGTCAGGATATTCAGGACAGGATACAAAGAGGAGAAGAGTCATTCTAGTTGGAGAAACTAGCGGTAGTTTCAACAGAAATGAAATGCAATTATAGTGTGGTGTATATAAAAAATGTGAGTACTTTGAACTAATTACTAAGAAGATTTCAACTTTAAAGTTTTCACAATAACTGGGTATTGGGACTTTAAATAAGTTTAACTTAGAAATAAATTGTGTGTATATAGTTACTTTAAATAATTTGCGTTAAAGATTTTGTTGTGTCCTAATTAATTTGTAATTATTGTTTATAAAAATGGAGGCTTTGTTAAACTTTCAAATGGAGTTATATGAGCGCGTTTGTAAAGCTCCAATTAATTTTAAAAAGAGCCCTAAGGATCGTATTACGAAACAATATTTAGAGGGAAGATTAAAATTAATTGAACAAACATGGTGCGAATTCTTATCGGGACATAAAGAATTAAGACGTAATTCTGATCAAACATTGTTATGCGCTTCTGAATACATAAAAAATGAGATTTATGATAAAGCTGAAGAATGTTATTTGGACTATACAAGTGATTTAAAATGCATTTTAGAACAGTTCACTGTATATGTACCGTGGATGTCAGATAGTACTAATAGCCAAATAAATTTAAAACCATTACCACAAATAAAACTGCCAAAAATTAATATACCATTATTTTCTGGAAATTACTCTGAGTGGACAGCATTTAGAAATTTGTACACTTCGTTAATCCATTCAAACCAAGACATGAGTAAAATTCAAAAGTTGCATTATTTAAAAAGTTACTTAACAGGAGAGGCAGAACAATATTTAAGGCATATCCCCATTGCAAATGAAAATTATGATAGATGTTGGAAGTTATTAGAGGACAGATACAATAATAAAAAGTATATGTGTCATTTTACTTTGAAAAGACTTTTAAGCCAACGGAATATAGGAAGTGAATCGGCCAGTAGTTTAAAGCATTTAATTGATACCACTAATGACTGTCTCTCTTCTTTATGTAGTATAGGTATCGAAGTAGGAAGTTGGGATGCAATTATTATACATATTTTAACTCTTAAGTTGGACTCAGAAACCAAACGTCAATGGGAGTTTAACCTTAGCAATAACAGCTCGGCAGATGTGTTGCCAACATATGAAAGTTTTAAGAATTTTTTAATCAATAGATATCGTGCCTTGGAATTTTTGGACTCTGGGTCCACCTTTACAAGGAGTAACGTAAATAATAGTGTTATTCCAGTTGTAAATAAAATCAAAGCTCTGCATGTGAGCAATATTAGGTGTTTATATTGTTTGGAAGCACACTCACTTTCGTTTTGCAAACAATTTGCTAAAGAAACAGTCGATGCGCGTAGAGCTTTCGTAAAAAATAACAACGCGTGCTTTAACTGCCTGGGTAGCAATCATTCTGCTAAGTTTTGTCGTACAAATGCAAGGTGTCGTATTTGCAGACGAAAACATCATTCGCTTTTGCATCCTAGTGGGGAAGTTACTCCTGAGACCACCGGAGTTATAGAGCAAGAGGTACCGGAAGAAGCAGTGTCTTCTGATATAGCGGCAAACTCAGTATCTTGTTTTTCGTCAGGCAGTGTTTACAGTCAGGCTCTTCTACCGACTGCAGTAGTAAGAGTCAAGACGAATACAAGTAATAGTACTGCGCGAGCACTTCTTGACCAGGGCTCGCAATGCTCTTTCATAACCGAGTCTACTGTACAGCGTTTAGGATTACGAAAAATATCTACGTTAAGTCAGATGTCGGGTCTGGGCGAGCACGAATCAACTTCCAAAACGATGGTTAGTTTCGAAATTGAATCACGTGTGGATTCAAATGTTAAAATAAAAATTGATGCGTACGTTCTGAAGTCTATAACGACTCCATTGCCAACATGTAAAATCGAACCGGCAAAATGGGTTAAATCTGAAAACTTTGTATTGGCCGATCCAGAGTATCACACTCCAAGTCGCATCGATATGTTGCTTGGGGTAGGCGTCTACAATCAGATACTTTTGGATAGAATAAAAAGAGGTCCTCAGGGAGTGCCATTAGCGCAGGCTACTACTTTTGGGTGGATACTTTCGGGTCAAATTAGTGGAATAAATAATAAAACTGAGTATGAAAAATACGACGTTCAAACGTCCGGTTTTGAAACTGTGTATGCTGCCTTTAATGACAAAATAAATGTAGCTTATTGAATAGACAATAATAGTTAAGATTATTTAGCGGGTTGTTATTTGTTTTTTATTTGTATGATTTGTTGTAATGTGTTAGTTTGTGTATTTTATTGTTATAACCCACGGAGGGTTAAAGACAAATGTCATATTTGTCTTGGTGGGCGATTATGTATAACCAAGTTATAAGCTAGTATAGAAACTCTTTGCGCCCTGGAGGTAAAACCTCATTAGAGGTTCGTCTTCAAACTGTGACCGAAGAAGAAAGATGAAACAAATGAAGAACGAACGTCACGGGTGTAAAAAATATATTGTTGTTGGAAATAAATACATGGTTTTGTAATAATGGGAATTTAAGATTGCATAAATTGGGTTTATCGAAAAGGATCGCAGTTTTATTGAATTCAAACCTTTTATTGGTAAAACATAAATTTTACAGTAAATAAACTCGTTGCTAACTTTTTCTGGTCTAGGTATATAGCTGTAATATCATGTAAGAGCGAATGTTTGTAATAGTACTTACATCTGCTTTCTCAGCAACATTCTGTTATTAAAGTAATCTAATATACTTTCAATAGAATCTTAACACATAAGGGTATTTCTAACAATACAATATTGGATGTTACGTTCAAAAACAATTGAAGACTTTTGACAGTTTAAGAAAAGCCTGATGTGCTCTTGACTGTACATAATTAATCAGCCTAGAATTTAAGTTCCGTAAATTAAGCAATTTACAAAGGTGCCTCATTTACCTGGGTTATATGACCGAATTTAGAGGGCTTCACGTTTTACCGCCGGCTTTACACATTTATCAGGCGCTAATTATCTTGCAAACGCCATATAAATTGATTATGGGGATCGTGTTTTCTATGCCAATCAACGTAAGGGGAGTGAAGCTCTTTAATGATCGTCATCATCATCATCATTAACGAAAGTATCACATATCGACAAGACCTGACTGCTCGCTTATCTTCAGTCAATTATGTGCCTTAAACTATTATTTGCTACCTAATCTCATAACAATAAACATAGTGAAGGAAGAATATGTCCTATCCATTCCCGTAAATAAATTGCTGTGAAAATGCAAATGTCAAAATCTAACATTATGCGTAAATGTCAGTCTTACCCATTTCTTTCCTGTTAAAGGCTGACAATATTAAATATTAAATTAATATTAAATTTTAATCTATGCTTATTTCTATACTAATATTATAAAAATCTGTAGTTTAAAAAAACACACTTTTATAGAAACAGACTAAAAAGTACAAAATAACCGTCTATTCAGTAACTGAAATTAAAAAGCGTGGTGCGCGTTGTCAATATTAAGTAGGTATCTACTTGAAATGCATGCTTTGCAAAGGGCGCACCACGCTTTTAATTTCAGTTACTGAATAGACGGTTATTTTGTACTTTTTAGTCTGTTTCTATAAAAGTGAGTTTTTTTTCGTTTTTTAAACTACATTTTTTTTAAATGGATAAACAGCACAAAACACAAAAACTACTAAACCGATTTTAAAAATAAATTCATCATAGAAAGCTAGATTCTTTCCGAGTGGCATAGGCTATATTTTATCCCAATATTCCCATGCGAACGGATAGATACCACGCAGGTAAAACTCGAGGAGTCTCTAGTACAATAATGAAATAAAAATCATACGGCAGACTACAAAAACAAACATTAAACAGATACTACAGTAATGACGTCATCTCAAAATGCGCCGCCTATTGTTTTTGCAACGTAGCTATATCTCGCTCGGTGTATCTTCTAATTATCTTGAATACGTGAGCCATTACAAATTGGACTTGCGAAAGGAGGTGGAATAGAGCCTATTCATTCGGTGTTTTCCGATCCCACGATGAATCATCAAAATACCGACTCTGCTTTTTTGGCAGTAATCATTAGGCTGTTTTCCTGTTGTAGGAGGTTGCTATCATATTTGGTTGATGAATGTAAGTAAAGCCGAAACGCTAACGACATTAGTCCTCTGCGTATTTGTTAATGTTTCGGTTTTTAATTCAAGCTTATTTCGATGCGTAATAGGTATCATGGCAAATAAGCTTCGGCAAGTGATTGAGAATTTGACATTGGTTGTTTCGGCTTCCATCGGTAGAAGTACGAAACCTGTCGAAATAATTACGAACCGAGACAACGTATAAATAAATCACTATCAAGTCTAATCTAAACTAGATAATTTAATCCACTTGAAAACCAAACTTCATTGTTTCAGTAAAATAGATAGTTTTGGGCAACCATTGTTAGTTTAGTCTATTCATTTTAATACACAAAGGACAGATTAAAGAGAACGCCTTCGCAGTGGCCGATCTAGCTACTAAATTAAAGTTTATCGAAATGCGTATTCGAAGGAGCAAGCGGATTTAAACAGAAAGTTTAATTGCTTTAGTTACATTAAATCTTTAATTTTCTTTTAACTTCATTTTATGCTATTCTATAAGTTAAGTAGGTCAATTAATTTATGTAATTTAAGTTAGGGTGATATTCCACTTATCAAAGATCTTTGTCCATTATACATTTGATCAAAGAATTATGTCATTGATCAAATATTTGATAAGTGGAATACCACCCTTAGTAGACCGTGCCGGGTGCGGGCCGAGCCGTGCACGTGTGGTGCCGTAGTACGGAGCGTGCCTCGGCTCGTGCACGGTGTAATATTAACATCACCATCTCAGCCTGTTGCAGTCCACTGCTGGACGTAGGCCTCCCCCAAGGAGCGACACACTGCACGGTCTGTCGCCTTTCTCATTCAGCCACTGCCCGCTCCGCTACACGCTACTTCTTAGGCGGTTATCCTTCGATCATATAAATGATCGAATCGGTTATCACACTGCACCGAACACCCGCTCCGGTGTGCGATGCTGCGGTTTTTAAATTTGACTGTAGAATCTTGATTTGCATTAAAAAACCGCAGGATATAACACACTCTCACACCGAGTATGCATACGTTTTAGTTTTAATTTTTTAATTTTCGCGTCACTTATAATATTATCTATCTAGAAGTAGAAAACTACCTACAAGCAACTTGTCTATAGGTATACAAGTTTATTTAAGTTGCATGCAATTCGCAACTTGCATATGCTTACAAATCAGTTGCTTAATGGAATCGCGCCTACCCTTTAATTCGCAGTGTTGTCCCTCAACAACATGTCAAACAAAAAAATATGGCTTGAGCGTCGTATTTAAAAAAAAATATTATTCGTGTTTACATTTTGGTTGAAATGAAGAGAAACATGGAAAAAAATCAAATTGTCACTTAATGCTCTCAAAGTGACTTTTATTGTCATTCTTAGTAATGATGGCGTCTAGAATTTCTGTTCAAAGTTAAATTATTTTAATTTTATGGGTTTTTATTTCTCAAAATACGGAATGCACACTGTTTTTCTAAAATAGTGTCCCTACTGAATTTGTTTATGTGTTAAAATGTGTTAGTTACATTTATAATCACGACTTATGATGTTGAGAAAAGTTATGTTGTTCATGAACAACACTGCGAAGTATACAGCAACTTACAAAATGCTTTGTTAGTTGTTCTCTAATGACACTGCCCGTTAGCTAGCGAAATTGTTTTAATAGTATATAACTAAGTTTTTTCGGTTTCCGAATGTTTTATAGCTCATTTTGCATGATAATCGATTAAGCTTGAGAAAATGTTTAACAATGTTTGTTTTTCGATAACAATTTTGACCGTAGAGATAATGCTTGTTATCATTCCAAGTTATATCCTGTTTGAGTTTCCCTACGGTACAGGCTATTCCTCATCAGCGAACTGCAGAAGGAGGTTTGCCTGAAAGCGCGCACGGCATTCTTTTTTTATGGGTTTGAGGCACCTTCCTATGATGCGACAGGTCTTACTCAAGGCTAGATTTACCTTCTTTGTATGCGTGAAGAGGTGCCAAACTGGACGCGCATATTCACCCGACGAAATCATAGTGAGAACCCTGTTAATAGGACCTGTGGAAAAGTGCCCCATGATGCTGAAGTAAGTTGAAAAAGCAGGTTGTCCTTCAAGCTAACTTCTTACTTTGAGTTTTGGCAGTAGTTTTGGTACGATAAGATAATATCCTGGGAGCAGGCCCCGAGATTACCTTCAGTAGTTTTATGTTTGACATTATGGGCAACACATCACAAAACGAGTTGTTTCACGCTTTCTTATATATAAAATATCTAAACTTGATTCAGTCTTTGATGGATTAGGTCGAAATTGGAAACTCACACTCCTCATAGTCCTCAGACAGCATCAGTCTAGCGCCTTCGATAGTCTCTGCTAGAGCGGCTTATGCTAGGACATCGACATATAGAAACTGAACAGTACCGGAAAGGGTAGTGTTTTTTATATTGTCATGGATAATGAATGAGTATTCTTTGATTTTGTTAAGTTATGATAATAAAAGATTAACGAAACAGTATTTTATCTTCCTAATTTCCTTCCTAGAGAAAGGCGCAGTGTTGCTGGTGAACGACATACATTATTCAACCTACATCTTTGAGGGGTGCGCAATGTCGTTCCTCAACGACATATATTTTCTCGGAAATGGCACATAATATATATTTTTTATTATTTTTCTGGATAGGTTTAATCCATAAATAAAGCGCCTAAATAGAAAAAGTGACGAATTTTGAGATATTTTTGTTCTGCGAACTAAAGGGTTAAGTTCTAATTTCAAACAACATTCCAATAACAATACTCGTAGATTGCCATTTTAAATGTGAAACGAATACTCGCCTAATGAATTATTGAAAAGCGTGTGTTAACAAAATGTACAACCATTTATCTTGTTTCAGTCGCGCGACCAAGTTACGCCATATACGATTGACATCTCATTAGCGAGTCAAAATAAATCCAATTACAGTTTACAATTCATTTGAATAATGAAATTTAGTTAATAAGTGGCCAGCCTGTGTTTTAAAAGGTGTTTATTATACACAACATTTTCGTTTACAACTACACAATCACAAAATTTTCATAAGGAAAGATAACTAGGTATTTCCAATAAGAACTGGTTTAGTGAAATTCAGTTAAAAGTGGCCAGTTTGTGTCTTAAAAGCTCTTTTTTGCTCAGAATTTGAGTTTTTTTTTTATTTGTATTACTTACTGTGGAAACTAAATATTTAAGAACAACATTTTCAGATAGACTCGTTTCTAATGATTGAGCAATCAAATAAAGAAACTATTACGCTATTTTCACATTACAGTTCAGTTAATTCAAATATAGGGATCAATTTAGATATTAGACAAGGTAACTTCAATTCTAAAAAAGTCTGGAAATAGGACATTTGAACCGGATTAGGAGTTGGGAATTCTGGAAAATAAAAAAAAGGGACAAGTTAATATAAGATGTTTTGAAACAAACTGCAAAACGAGCAGGGGGTGGTCAGGTTAAGTGTTTAGAACGTAAATAAAATAGAAAAAAAAATCCCTAATATTATTTTTTTTATTTAATTTTACAAAAAATGTCTAATATTATCTATGGATATCAATTCAATAATGAACATAATACCAAACGTAAAAACAAAATTACTTATTTAACCACGAGTCAGGTAAATGATGATCCGGAAGCTATTGGGCGTATACAATAGCGCGGTAGGAGTATCGCTATAGCGGCTGGCCGATCAGCTGTTGGACCGCCGGGTTGATGACCGCGGCCGGCGCCCAGCCCGCGTGCGCTCTGAAATTACTTGTTTTCATCGTAAAATGAAATAATTTTATTAAAACGTTTGGTATTGTACATATTGAATTGATATCAAAAAATAATATTAGAATTTTTTGTAAAATTATATTTTTTTATGTTCTATTCACTTGACCTGAACACCTCCTGCTCTATTTGCAATTTGTTTTACACCATCTTATATACATAGACAATGTACCTATATATTTTTGAGCAATATATATTAATGAGTATTAAGGTACAATATTTACACATTACAGACATTGCCCAAAAATTTAATTTATTATGTCCAGGATTTGGGGATTGTTTTAAAAGCAGCTATCATTACACACTTGCTAGTTTGCTTGTCTAATAAGTTTAACTGTACTGTAGGAAAGCAATCCATTTATTGCACACCATACTAAACAATCTTAAGCCTGACTGTAGTCATAGCTAACCAAGATCTGAAATACTAAGAACATTTCCATAAAAATGTTACAAGAAATTTTCATTTAGATTTCCAAATTATCAATTCTTATTGATTAAATATCTTGCTAGCAATTCAAAAAAATTACTTAGTAAGATCTTTAAATTTACTATTACTAGTTTATTATAGTAAGTATATTATTCATTATAATCAACAATTCACAGTGATCATATTAATTTATGCAATGGATTTTATGGATTTGTTTTTTTTTAATCGTCTCCAGCTGCACAGGAGTATAATCAATCATAAAAAAAATCTGGCATAAGTAATTAAAGATTTATCAAAGATGTGAATTAAAGTGTTTAAAAAAATAATGTATGTCTCAAAAGGAATGAAGATGTCAACTCTCTGCTTCTTAGTAAAGTAAATGACAAAAATAACTTTGAACTCCATTTCCTCACAAAACATTCGTTTTAACCCATAGAGATATTCATAGTACATTCCAGGAGTTCAGACTTAAAAATAGTATCACATTATCATAAATCCAGATGTTACATTATTATCGGACAAGCACGGACAGAAATAGTGTTACCTAAATGTGCGATGCTATTTTTTCCTATCAACAATATTATGGTTTTTTTTTCTATTTGAATGCTAGAGAAGAAAGTGGATTTAGAAATGTTAATTTAATTTTTTTATTATTTTCTATTGAAGAATTTCAGAACATGTTCGGAAAGGTTTTGAGTAAAATGTGTAACAAGTTCGGTTTGGTTTTACGATGATTTCAAACACTGCCTGTATAATTCTTTTTTACTTAATTTAATTAGTTTATAATTGTATTTTTAAAGTATATTTTTTATGAAGATTAAATTATTTCTATAAGATTCATTGGACTAAAGATAGAATAAACATTCAAATAGGAATCTTTTATTTATAAGTACTCAAGTTCTGAGTGGCGATTTTGGTCCCATTGAAAACTATTTTGAATGCAAATGTAAGGAATGCTTTTGTGTGTAAACACAATGCCTACTAACATAGTTGTCAGGTCAAATAAAGCAATCATACTGACACAGATCTGTGAAAAGGCATTTTGCAGATTAATACCTATGGTTTATCTTAAACACTGCCAACAGCCAATACTGATTACGACGCGCCTCCACATTGTAAACAAATGGTGTATTTTTAATTTCTAAACAATTGCCGCATGGTATACTTAGCAACAATAGAAAAGGAACACTCACCATATAAAGTCCTTGCAGTGGCTGCAAAACGTAGGCTGCTTGAAGAACCTCGGCATAAACTTGTGGTCTTTCACCAGGTAAACATTCTTCTTCTTCAGGGCACCTTTACGGCCCCGCAGGCGAAACGCCTGGTTGATCTTCAACTCGGTACCATCATCACAAGCATTATCATCGTCCGCCATGGTTACGCGCGTATAGGGGGACGATGGATAGATTCCGAAATAACTCGCAAATTAAATCGCAGCACTACGCGACTCGTATGGACACACAAACCACCGTCCTCAACCGAACGTCATTGCGCTTTGTTAAGTTAACAACAAGGCGACCAATGAAATTGAATCTATTGAGCTGTCAATGTCCCGTCACGCACGTCACATTATCTGATAATGTTACCAGCTCTGTATTTTTTCTCCCTAATGTAAACAAACAAATAGGAAGGACACTAACTTTTTATCACGACAGAGGGCGTATGTATGTGTTAAGTGACTTAATAAGGTCATAAAACATGGATACCATGGTACCTATAGAATTAAAAGTGTCGAAACTTATTTTTATCCAATGTTCTTTTGTAAGAAGAGTTATTGAACTATTTTATTAAATACTAACTTTCCTTAGTGTTATATTTTTTTCAGGATAAAATGTAGCGTATGTTCCTCTCCAGAGTACAAAGTATCTGTGTCCCAAATTTTAACCGAATCTGTTGAACCGTTTTAGCGTGATTGAATCAAACATCTAAACTTTCACGTTAATAAAATTAGCAGGATAGATGTAAGAAAATTTAGAATTAAATAGTAGTAGTAGTAGGTAGCAGTAAGCACAGAGTACTATTTAGAACTAAAGGAAATACTATGAACCTAACCAAACATCTTACATGATATCATAACGAAACTTATTCTGGTAAAAGCAAAAGTGGAGAAAGTTCTTCTACGGAAATAGCAAAACTCGGATGTGGATACTTGCGCGAGAGTAAATTATTATCCCACGTACTAAATAGAAAGTTGACCTTACTTCACACAAAAGCGCCATCTAAAAAAAGCTTTGCCTGTTTCTCCCCATTGATTGAACTCAAACACAACCTTAGAATCATTGAATAAATACAAATATAAACTTGCTCGGAAAATAATTATTTGATGACAGAACGCGACAGCCACAAGTCTGCTTTAAAAGCATTAATATTTTGAACGCGCAGGGTGTAGTACGTCTTGTTAGTATATTTGATCCAGTAGCTAATTGAGTAGAACGAAGAACAGTAATGCTTTAAAAAGCATGATTTTGACTGTATCAAAACTACGATAAAACCTACTCGCAAAATTGCCCCAAAGCCGGTGGGACTGGTGGGGCAAGTTCTCGGCAGGGGGGTGTCACTCCGCAGTTTAGGTACGTTCGGATGGCGCGCCTGCCGGGCAGGCGTATGGCATAGAAATTTGGTCCGCAAAAGAGCTAGAATATATGCGATAGAAAGAGATGCAACGACAACGAGTGGCCGTTCGTAATTTGCCTGCGCCGTACAAGCTGAATTCTACTTTATTGCGTTATAGTTAGAGTTGCTATTTATTTAAATGACTTAGCGGAGTGAACTATCTGTTACATAGTAACTATTTAGTAATCTGTGCCATGGGGTGGGGCAAGCTGTCCCCAGGGACAAGGGGGTGGTGCAACTTGCCCCCACGGCCATGTGGTGGGGCAAATCAGCCCTAGTGGTGTTGTTGGTTGTTAAAGTTTGCCGCCCGATTTTCAAAGGCGATCCTTGTGTTTATTATTATATCTGGTTATCACTTCGCTAACCATCGGTACTTCCAAATATTCGTGTATTTCAGTGTTCCTGGTGTACCATGTGGCACCACTGATAATGGGCGATTTTCTGAAAGCTCAGTCACTAGATGGCGCTGTCCCACCTATGCAGTTAGAAGGAACGGAACGTTATAAATTTTACTTTGACGCGACTTTTTTACGTAAAACGGAACGTCAGACAGATGTTATTTCTTTACCTAAATCTTTAAATTTACCTATTTCGTTTCTGTTCCTCACAGTAGTACTTATTTAATATATTATTAGTTTCCTTTGGGTTTTTTATATTATTTTTATGCATTCACAATGCAATTTTGTAAGTATAGGAAAAATGTGATAGTAAAAAACCACGAGCCCTATAAGTAGCTTTCAGGCGGGATTCGAACCCGCGCCTCCGGGAATCCGGCCCGATGCTCTGACCAACTAAGCTACCGAAAGGCTTACACGACTCGTCGAATTTTGCTATCACTTGTTACGCTGTAGGCCAGCGTTGCTTCATCAATGTGAGGAAACCCTCGCATCCGAAAGAAACATTTTTACAAATGTTTAACAATCGATTAAGATGAAACAGCCATATTGAGATTTTATATTATTTTTATGCACTCACAATGCAATTTTGTAAGTATAGGAAAAATGTGATAGTAAAAAACCACGAGCCCTATAAGTAGCTTTCAGGCGGGATTCGAACCCGCGCCTCCGGGAATCCGGCCCGATGCTCTGACCAACTAAGCTACCGAAAGGCTTACACGACTCGTCGAATTTTGCTATCACTTGTTACGCTGTAGGCCAGCGTTGCTTCATCAATGTGAGGAAACCCTCGCATCCGAAAGAAACATTTTTACAAATGTTTAACAATCGATTAAGATGAAACAGCCATATTGAGATTTTATATTATTTTTATGCATTCACAATGCAATTTTGTAAGTATAGGAAAAATGTGATAGTAAAAAACCACGAGCCCTATAAGTAGCTTTCAGGCGGGATTCGAACCCGCGCCTCCGGGAATCCGGCCCGATGCTCTGACCAACTAAGCTACCGAAAGGCTTACACGACTCGTCGAATTTTGCTATCACTTGTTACGCTGTAGGCCAGCGTTGCTTCATCAATGTGAGGAAACCCTCGCATCCGAAAGAAACATTTTTACAAATGTTTAACAATCGATTAAGATGAAACAGCCATATTGAGATTTTATATTATTTTTATGCACTCACAATGCAATTTTGTAAGTATAGGAAAAATGTGATAGTAAAAAACCACGAGCCCTATAAGTAGCTTTCAGGCGGGATTCGAACCCGCGCCTCCGGGAATCCGGCCCGATGCTCTGACCAACTAAGCTACCGAAAGGCTTACACGACTCGTCGAATTTTGCTATCACTTGTTACGCTGTAGGCCAGCGTTGCTTCATCAATGTGAGGAAACCCTCGCATCCGAAAGAAACATTTTTACAAATGTTTAACAATCGATTAAGATGAAACAGCCATATTGAGATTTTATATTATTTTTATGCATTCACAATGCAATTTTGTAAGTATAGGAAAAATGTGATAGTAAAAAACCACGAGCCCTATAAGTAGCTTTCAGGCGGGATTCGAACCCGCGCCTCCGGGAATCCAGCCCGATGCTCTGACCAACTAAGCTACCGAAAGGCTTACACGACTCGTCGAATTTTGCTATCACTTGTTACGCTGTAGGCCAGCGTTGCTTCATCAATGTGAGGAAACCCTCGCATCCGAAAGAAACATTTTTACAAATGTTTAACAATCGATTAAGATGAAACAGCCATATTGAGATTTTATATTATTTTTATGCATTCACAATGCAATTTTGTAAGTATAGGAAAAATGTGATAGTAAAAAACCACGAGCCCTATAAGTAGCTTTCAGGCGGGATTCGAACCCGCGCCTCCGGGAATCCGGCCCGATGCTCTGACCAACTAAGCTACCGAAAGGCTTACACGACTCGTCGAATTTTGCTATCACTTGTTACGCTGTAGGCCAGCGTTGCTTCATCAATGTGAGGAAACCCTCGCATCCGAAAGAAACATTTTTACAAAGGTTTAACAATCGATTAAGATGAAACAGCCATATTTTCCTTTGGGTTTTTAAAAAGTAATTAATTTAAATATGTTTCATACCAAAATATACCATAGACATGTACATACTTATTCAACGCCATCTAGTGAAGCAATTTGGAAGTTTTTTTTTTTTTAAATGGCCTCTCAGAAAATCGCTCATTCGAAGGATGTTGTTTTGAGCTCTTTGAAGGCACTGGATGTTTGATTTGGAGGCGTTAGCCCACAGCTAGATACTATAGAGCTATATGGGCTTTAGAATTGCACAATAGACCATGATCTCATTATTCAGAGAGAAGGTGGATTGTCGTCCTAAAAGCCAAAGCAGATTCCTGAATCTAAGATTTAACTCATCTTGCTTGTGTTTTATATGGTCTTTACAGGTTATATGGCGGTCAAGGTGGAACCTCATGTACCTATTTAACTTCAGTCAACTGACTGGGTCTGTTTTTTTAGGAATTGGTTTGACAATCGCATCCTTCCAAAGCTTAGGGAACACATTTGATTCGATGGATTTATTGTTGGTCGCAGTAATGATGCCCAGCCAGAGTACTCTTAGTACTCTGCGACATTACATTAGTCGCAATAGATTTAATTATTCTTATAATGGTGCTTTCACTAACAGGCTTTAAAGCAAAAGACGAACAACCAAAACGATGAAACTCAAAAAACGTTAGAGTAGAAAATGTCTGTATCCTGCTTTGAACCATTTTCAAAGAAGTGATAATTAATTTTATTTGGTTCATCCAAATGCAGTGTGTAAATCATCGTGTTTAGTTTTAAAATCTGCTACATTTCGTTTTATGTTTTTCCATAGTTTGCGTGTTACAGTAAATATTTTTATTTACTGAAAATGCAATTTTTAGGTGATCGATTGATTATCATACATAATAAAAGGTTGCTCTAAAAATAACCAACATTTTCGGTAAGTATTTTTGTTTATGAGAACACTTCCAATAACTCTATTCGTTCAAAAACGTTATTAGTTAAATAGTAATGTGTGTAGATTGTTTCTCTACGAAATATTTGCATAATATATTTAGTATTTTTAATTGATATTTTATTAAATTTAAAGATTATAGGCGTTTTAAATATTTATAAATGTAAATATTTAAAAATATTAACTTTAGCGGTGTTTTTGTTGAACATTTGTTTCTTTTATTTCAGAACGAACGAAGTTTGACAGCTGACGCTACAAGCGGCCGTCGGCCGTTAAAAATAAAAATTTCAATTCATTCATTCAAGTCAAGGTGGTGTTATTTTATTATCTTTATTATTTGTTTATTGGATCCAAGTGGAAATGTGGATAATTATTGAGATATAGAAATCAAATTTCAATTGCTTATACTGTTGTATAAATTTTCACAAAATGAGTTCAGAAAACTCTGATTCCGGTCCAAATCTAACTCTGTCGTTGGTAGCGCAGTTTGATGATTTGAATCGTTTGAACGGAGTTCTAAACGATGGGGCAGCTGAAGAAAGTAAGTATTACTATGCTAAGCTTACTTTGTAAATGTAAATTATACTTCAGATGTTGAAAACCGCTCTTGAAACTAACAAAATGGTTTTGATATTTCTTATCTAGTTTGAAACTACCCCCCACTAAAGAGTTTGTTAAGTTCTTTTGGTACCTATGGTCACTGGAAGATC
Source organism: Crambus lathoniellus (assembly GCA_949710035.1). Classification (NCBI taxonomy): domain Eukaryota; kingdom Metazoa; phylum Arthropoda; class Insecta; order Lepidoptera; family Crambidae; genus Crambus; species Crambus lathoniellus. The sequence continues at coordinate 27,729,815 of OX453303.1, forward strand.
AACTAGACCCAATTTTGATACTAAGATATTGATTCATGCACATAATAAATACATATTGTTTTGTTATTATCAGGTTTTTTAGCATTTCTGAAGCAAATGGAGTGGGTGCGTACCCAATGGGCCGCTGCAGAAGCCGAGGCAGTCCGACTGCAGACAGAGCTTGATGAGGCCCACAAAACTCTGGCCAAGTGGGAGTCAAAGTTTGCTCATGTGAGGAAACTACTGGATGGGGAGAAGAAAGAGCGAAACATAGTGATGAAGAAATACAGTGAATTGGTAAGGTTAAGATCATCAGTATAGTGTTACCAAAATGGCTACCACTACACATAGCATACTAATTATTGTTATTATTGTTTTATATTGATTTCATAGTAATCTTTTAGCTCTTTTAGTTTTGAAGAAACAACAAGAAAAAAATACCATTTTAACTATGTTTGAATGGAGGGTAATTTTGACGATTTTCATTCGTTCTCAGCAACCATACTTTAGCAATAGTGTTGTTGGATAACATGTGGAACCCTTTTGATAAGCCATCCCTTTCTTACAAAATTTTAAAAAAAACAGTAAGTGTTGAATATTAAAAGCTTTAAAACTAAACTTTAATTCTTCACTCCTTCAACAGAGTAAACTTCTGGAAATGGCACGCGATTTACTCTTCAATGACAACCGCAACAAGCTCAATGATGAGACCTTGCAGAAGCTTGCATTCCTTAATGGCACAGTGCAGCAGAATCACAATGCTAAGCTTAATGGAGTCCCTGAATTAAACTCTACAGGTAAGCTACAAATTAATTAAATGAAATAAGTATAATAATAATCCTATGAGGGGGTGACAGAATACTTTAAACTAAACACATCTTAGATTTCTGCGCGAACTGTCCATATAAATAAAACACTTCCACGGATTTTTTCACGGATTTTTTTATTTAAATCAAAAAATAGTGGGTAGTTTTCTGTGACCACGGCCCCTGGAAAGGTGCCGAAACGTCGAATAAACCAAAACAACTAAAATTTAACAAAGTTGTTGAATAAATTGCGTGAAAAAATCCGTGAAAGTGTTTTATTTATACTTTAAACTAGCCTTCCGCCACATGAAGATGTGAGAATGTCATATTATTCCAGTCTAAAAAGAAGCCTATGATGTGAAAAACGGATACACAAACACACTTTCACAGTTTATAATAATAAGTATGGATTGTGAAAGTTGTATGTGACTGCAAATAGTTTAAGAAACCCTGCCTTAATGGAAGCTTATAACTTTGTATAGATTTGGTTCTTTTTTTGATTGAAGTATTTTTAAGACACTTTTTTAATCTTTGCATTCTATTATGACTCTGCTGGAAGAAATTTCAAATGTAAAGTAAAATGTTTAGCTGTACCATTTTATTACAATTTTGTAATTTTATCTAATGCTGTGTGTCATCAATACTCTACACTAATATTATAAAGAGGAAAGATTGTGTCATATATTGATATTGTTTGTGTTACTTTATGAATGATTATAATGTAAGTAAGTGGAGGGTGTTTAGATACAGGTTTGACACTTCTATTCTGGCTTCATAGCTGAATAAATGTTGTGGATTGGATTCAGTGTTTTAATTAGTTTTCACATACATAATAGATTGGATTGTTTGTTTGAATTGAATTTAATTAGCTCCGAAACTATTGTACCGATTTAGAAAATTCTTTGACCATTAGAAAGCTACTTTCTTGCATGTGACATAAGCTGTCACTTGGGAAGAATATTTTTTATCCCGATATTCCCACGGGAACTGGACCACGCAGGTGAAACCGGGCGGCCGCTAGTTACAAATAAATAAAAGGATGACTAAACTTTAACCATTGGTTTTTGTTAGGTACTCTTCTGTCAGAGATGTCATACTCCCGTTCGGAGGACGATCTGGACATATCGCTTGCTTCCACACGCCGCTCGTGGGTGCAGCGCGGCGGCTGGACGGCGCCCGATAACGCGCCTGTCTCCAAGAAACGACGCTCGTCTACGTCCTCAGCTACTAAGGTAATCTCAACATGGACTAATCAAGTAAAAACTACACTTACTAATACTAAAGAAGAGCCACAGAACATGAGGATTGGCGACGGATTGTCAATCAAGCCACCATCTCTGATGTGAACTACCATGAATACTCTGCCAAGAGTGTGACGAAAATATAATAGATGTGTTTGAATGATGATATTGACATATTGCCAGTGCCCACAAACTGCCTATCTATGAAAAACGATGCTCTTATACGTCTTCAGCTACTAAGGTAATGTGGACTTGATGTTTATCACAATATGGAGATGAATAGGATAACATTTTACCTAGTAGTTACTCTCCTTCCTGAGATGTGTTCGGATGATGACATGGACATATCGCTGGCGTTCACGAAGGCACTCTTCGATAAGAAACCAATATTACTAGAACAGCATGCTTGTCATATACCGAAGATAAGTTGGATAATATAGTAGTCATACTCTTCTGTCCAAGATGTCATAATCCCATGTTATGGCGTCAGACTTAGATAAGATGGTGGTAATATAACATTGAAGAATAACTAAAATAAAAAAAAATTAAACTGTTGATTAACAAGCAAGTAATAAGCTGCTGAATTGTGTCAAACTGTGTCTCTCTAGCTATCTAAAACGTAATTTTATAGCGCCATAGCGCTACTCACATATTATTATTATTATTATTTATTATTTATAGGGGGGACGCCAGCGAAGCCGGACGGGTGATCAGTCACCTAGGTCGGGACCATTTCACCCAGTTCCCCAAGTCCCCTAAAAGCTGAAAAATCAGGGGGGGAGGCGGGTTATCATTTACCCCACCGGCGTCGGACCCTCGAACCTACCTGTGCGCTTACAGTACCTGTTGAGTTGACTTATCGTTAACTTCTTTAGATCCTCTTCCTTAAGCTTGTCCGTTCCAAAGAGCTCCCAGCGCAGTGATGCGTACATCGGGCACTCTGCCATGAAGTGGTAGCTTGTTTCTTCTCTTTCTTTGCATTGCGGACAGATAGAGTCTTCTGTCCGTTTAATCACTGATAGGTGTCTGTTTAGTGGGCAGTGCCCAGTGAGTACAACTACAATCGTTCTTATATTTCTCCTACTCTGTTTCAGAAGTTCTCTAGTTTTCTTTTTGTCAACCGATTTGATGAAGATCTTAGACTGTCTGCAGTCCTTTCTTCTCATCCATCTTTGGTTGGCTTCCTTGACTGTTCTAATCTCGATAATGTTCTTAGTAATTCTATATGCGATTGGTAGTCTCGGTTCAGGGCCAATGAAGGGTGCATCAGCTCCTCCCCTGGCTAATTCGTCAGCTTCCTCATTACCTTCGTTACCCTCATGTTCGGGCACCCAGGCAACTTCTACCTCAACCAAGTTAGCAAGCTCCTGAATGCTTTGTTTGCATTCTTTGACATTCATTCACCAAGGCTGAGGTAGTCTCCGTTTTGTCAAGGGCTTTGATGGCAGCTTGACTATCGCTATATATTATTATTTTTCCTACGTCATAATTGCCTATCTCACTTTTAATCGTGTTCGCACACTCCAGTATCGCGAATATTTCCGCCTGGAACACGCTGGCGTACTCACATATGACATCACATGTGTCTAGTCCTTCCCCCTGATTCACGAACCGTCGGAAATGGAATCAGAATTGAATTCTGTGCTTTGTCGTTGTCTATTCTATAGTGAGTGACAGAGATGGTCGTACAATATATTTCAAACTGAATGCGGTCGCGATTGATGTTGAGTTACACAATTCCCCCCCCCCCCCCCCCCCCCAGCTTACTGCTCGGTACTGACAGACGCTTCCTTTGTCTTCAGACGGTCGAGCTGCAAGGTGGCAAAGTGCTGGCCACTGCCACCACCACTTTAACCCTGGAACGAGCACCCACCAATCATGACTTGAAGCCGCCACAGAACTTCGTGAGTACACCTGTGTAATTTTGATATTACATAATTATTATTAGGCTGGTTTTATTGTCACGCCGCTAGACGCTCCGTTGGGAAGATCTCTTTTCAACAGCGTGCGCGTGAACAGCGGTGCATTGTGAAACGAGATTAGTACCGCGCGTTTAGTACGAGCGGCGCGCGCTTCGGCACAGAATAAATAAGCGGAGTGAAGTTTCTGTACACGGTACAGAAACTTCACTCCGCTAAACCATTAAAAATAAATAGCAACTCTAATTACAACGCAATAAAGTGGAATTCAGGTTCGTCATCATCATCTTGTCAGCCGAACGACGCCCACTGCTGGGCATAGGCCTCCTCCACGGATCTCCATCAATGATCGGTCCTGCGCTGCCCGCATCCAGCTTGTACGGCGCTAATTACGAACGGTGTGGCCGTTGCATTTCTTTCTATCGCATATATTCCAGCTCTTTTGCGGATCTAATTTCTATGGATTTGCACAGCCGGCGGTTCGGGCGAGAGTAGCGCGCTAGTTAGTACATCGAATGACAGACGCCTGGCTTCGGCATTGAAACGTAACTACTAACCCCATTTATTTCCGAGCGCGCGCGCTCCAACGGCGCTGCCGAAGTGCGTAACAATAAAACCAGCCTTTGATGAAGTTGTGCTGCATTGCTGTATAACTGATAAACATAAAATTGCATCATAATATCATAAGAAAACACATTATTTAACTATTCAATAATTTCCATTAGAGGAGCCCGTGGCGCAGTGGTTAGCGCGCTTGGCCTGCGATCATTGCAGTTAAGGTAACTTCGCAATGGCCGGTCACGGGATGGGTGGCCAAAAATGTAGTATCTCGAGCTCCTCCGTGCTTCGGAAGGCACGTTAAGCCGTTGGTCCCGGCTGCATTTGCAGTAGTTTTTTTTTATAATAATAAAATACTTTATTTCTCATCACAAACTTAAACATAGGTATACAGTGGAAAGCTTAAATATGTCACATTTGAGTTACTTTAAGTTTGTGTGAGACTGATGCCTGAAGTAGATAAAAAATATCTGAGTAGTCAGTAAAAAATATCTGAGAATAACAGGACATCAGGCTCCCACTACCTCGGGCCACTAACAAAGATACATAGAACAAAAATAACTCAAGCAATGTGGTGATGAGTGAAATGTTTCTACATAGAATGCAAAAAAGAAAGAATAATGATAAAAAAAGGAATAATAATCTATCAAAATTGATAGGGTTGGATGAAGTGTGTACGTCGAAGTCGTTAATACCCAACAATCAGCATTGGGCCCGCGTTGTGGGTCATGGCTCATTCTCCTTATCCATCCATAAGGAATGCATGTGCAGCAGTAGGGACATTAAATGGCTGACGATGAAGTATTTCCACCATTTTCTTTTATGTCTTACGCCCCTATAATCAAAAAGTTTAAACTTAAAAGGGTTTTGATGTCGTCTTTAGCCTTTGACATTTAAAGCGATAGCTAAATAACACCGCAATAGAGCTCTTGACATCAGTTTCCTTTTATTATACAAATTGTTATACAAATCGGGCGTACTTTGAGTGGCTGATACACGTTTGAATTTCACAGCTAAATTATTAATGTTGGCATGTGGCTGAGTCAGGCTGACTTTCAGTTGAGCCACAGTGGCTCAACTTTCCAGTAGGTAGTCGTGGCTCCGTAAATGTATAAAAATTGCTGTCAACAGCTCTGTAGCGGCGTTTTAGGCCCGGCGCCCACTATTGTATCGTTATGGCAAAGAGATTTTCAGCGACGAATAAAAATTGGACTTGCCTGTGATTAGCTATATTGTACGGTGGGCCTTTCAGGTTGATTGTTCGGGCACAATAAATAATAGTACACTGGTACAGAAACTTCACTCCGCTAAACCATTTAAATAGCAACCCTTAGTTACAACGCAATAAAGTGGAATTCAGCTTGTACGGCGCTAATTACGAACGGCCACACGTTGCATCTCTATCTATCGCATATATTCTAGCTCTTTTCGCAAGTACATCGAGTGAAAGACGCCTGGTTTGGGGTTAGAAAAAGAAATGCATATCTGCCATTTGATTCAGAAAGTGACAGAATGATTGTTTCGGCAGCAACCGATATCGGAGAGCAGCGACGAAGCGCCCACGCCGCGGCGCGTGTCCGCGCGCGTGACCGTGCACCGCGAGCCCTGCACGCCCACTGCGCCGCCCAAGACAGGTAATACTATACATGTTAGAAAAGTGTGTAAGAAACTGTAAAGAGAACCTCTGTAGAGTTTCTTATAAAGTGTTGTCTATGTTTGCGGCTTAACATTTGTAGTGCCATGTCAACCGTGACATTAATGGATGGATTATTAATTAATTTGATTCGATATAAAGATTTACTCACGCCTATTTCCCACGGGGGTAGGCAGAGACTATGGATCGCCACCTGCTACGATCCTTGCACACTCTTTCGCTTCATTCACATCCATCAATCTTTTCATACATACCCGGCGATTTTTGTCACTGCGTACACCATACTTTTTTATTAAACCTCCTATTTGGTCCGTGTAGGTTTTTCTGGGACGCCCTTGCGCAACCGGTCCTTTCACATTCGCACAATATATCTCTTTCGTGATTCGCCTCTTTCATTCATCCTCTCTAAGTGACCAAACCACCGGAGCATTCCTTTCTCAATTCTTGTCACTACATCGTCTTTCAGCCCACACCTTGCACGAATCACATCATTGCTCACTCTATCACTCAATTTAACTCCACATATTTACCTCAACGATCGCATCTCTACCGCATTTATTCTGCTTTCATTCTTCTTCTGGCATACCCAAGACTCACTTCCATACATCAGTGTCGGCACCAGCACTCCGTTATGAATATCTATTCCCGCCTTTTCAGATACGATTTGGCTACTCATAACCGAGTGTATAGCGCCGTTCACTGAATTCCCTTTCTTCACTCGTCTTTCTATGTCTTCCTCACACTTTCCATCCCTTGTAAATAAACTGCCAAAATATACAAACTCACGCACTTGTTCCACTTTCTCACCAATATGGATTAAATAAGGACATTAAATGTTGTTTTTCTCGTAATTTCAGAAAAACCATTCGTCTCTTATTTCGTATGCTCGGTTCTCCTCTCCGCTGATGTATTTTGCGCACTGTTAATGCTCGGTTGTCCTCCCTCGCTGATATAATTGCGCACTGTAATGATAGATAGATAGATAAAAAGTTTATTTACTACAACACACACATGACATTACAACAGATACCAAATAAAAAAATAAGAAAGAACAGACATACAATTAATAATAATTAACCTTAAGCTATGAGCACATGACACAGAGAGAGAAAAAAGAAGTATGCATATGTGTGCAGCAGCAAAAAGGGTCAAGGCTCGGTGTGTTAATTTGCCAGACGGCAAAAAAATAATGCTCGGTTCTCCTCCCTCGCTAATGTAATTTGAGCACTGTAATGCTCGGTTCTCCTCCCTCGCTAATGTAATTTGCGCACTGTAATGCTCGGTTCTCCTCCCTCGCTAATGTAATTTGCGCACTGTAATGCTCGGTTCTCCTCCCTCGCTAATGTAATTTGCGCACTGTAATGCTCGGTTCTCCTCCCTCGCTAATGTAATTTGCGCACTGTAATGCTCGGTTCTCCTCCCTCGCTAATGTAATTTGCGCACTGTAATGCTCGGTTCTCCTCCCTCGCTAATGTAATTTGCGCACTGTAATGCTCGGTTCTCCTCCCTCGCTAATGTAATTTGCGCACTGTAATGCTCGGTTCTCCTCCCTCGCTAATGTAATTTGCGCACTGTAATGCTCCGTTCTCCTCCCTTGCTGAAGTAATGCTCGGTTCTCCTCCCTCGCTGATGTAATGCTCGAAATGTATCATTACAGGTTGCGCACTGTAATGTTCGGTTCTCCTCCCTCGCAGATAAAATTTGCGCACAGTAATGCTCGGTTCTCCTCTCGCTGATGTAGTTCTCGAATCTGTAAGCGCTCGTTCAAGAAGAAACGGCGCGTCAAGCGTCGCGGCGCGTGCGAATTGTGCATCAGTTGTTGCGTTACATTGACTTATTTGCGCGGTCTCAAAACCTCTGTCGCGAGCGTGCAATAATAGCACAATTTGCCCGCGCCGGCTGTCCTTGATTGAGCCTAACGTTACAGCACCTTTAGAGAAATAACATTATAATTAGTTGGTCACTTTGTCCGTTAGACTCTGACAGTGTATCGGACACGCCCCGCGCGGCGCCGCAGCACACGCCGTCCGTGATATCGGCCGCGTTCGGCGGCTCGCCGCGCGCAAGACTTAGGCAACACAACATAAATTGATTTACTATTTATTTCTTACATTAGGATAGTTCACTCCTACACTCCATTGAGCTATTGTCACTTTGTCCGTTAGACCCTGACAGTGTATCGGACACGCCCCGCGCGGCGCCGCAGCACACGCCGTTCGTGATGTCGGACCGGGGCAACACAACATAAATTGATTTACTATTTACTTCTTACATAAGGACAGTTCATTCATACACTCCATTGAACCATTGTCACTTTGTCCGTCAGACTCTGACATCGTATCGGACACGCCCCGCGCGGCGCCGCAACGCACGCCGTTCGTGATATCTGCCGTTGATTTACTATTTTTTATATAAGGATAGTTCATTCATACACTCCATTGAACCATTGTCACTTTGTCCGTCAGACTCTGACAGCGTATCGGACACGCCCCGCGCGGCGCCCCAGCGCACGCCGTCCGTGGTATCGGACCTAGGCAACACAACTTATAATGATTTACTATTTGCCTCTTACATTAGGACAGTTCATTCATACACTCCACTGAACCATTGTCACTTTGTCCGTTAGACTCGGACAGCGTATCGGACACGCCCCGCGCGGCGCCGCAGCGCACGCCGTCCGTGGTGTCGGCGGCGTACGGCGGCTCGCCGCGCGCTAGACCGAGGCAACACAGCTTTGTCGCCAAGAACTTCTACAAGCGGGAGACTTGCGGGCCTTGTGGGAAGACGTGAGTAATGACACTTAAACTTTTTGCATTTACAATGCATTTTTTGCTATTGAGAATGAAGTAAATTAGGAAAAAAACGACTCGTCCCGAAACTAGCTCCGATGAGACCATTCGCCGGCGCGGACAGTGAAAGGTCGTGGGTTTGAGTCCCATTGGAGCTAGTTGTGAGACGGGTCGATTTTTTATAATAATTCATTTTCAATATTCTCAACTTATCTCTTTTTCTTCGCTTCAAATTAACAGATTACAAACTTATATCAAAGGACGTTACAATAGCTGTTCCCATGCCGGTGTTACCTTAAACGGCTCTATTAAACCATTGGGCGAGAGGATCTTAACAGTCAGTACATGCTGACAATCACTGATTTAGACAGTGCCACAAACTTCTGACCCGGTGGTCACATCTGAAACTTTTAAACTTTTCACAGGGCTCACACTCTGTCAGTGACAGTCATTCCGGTAATTTTATATCGCTAGTGGCGCCTCCACCACCGAGTGAGACATGTTTATGGGTCTGTATTAGATAGTCAACCGTCTTATTTTGTGACCTGTGCATTTGCAATAGTAAGGAGTAAGGATATTGGTATAGCTAGTGCAAATTTGGCCTAAAACTTCGTAGTTTTTATTGAAAACATCTTCATTGCAGCATAAAGTTCGCGAAGTTAGGTGTGAAATGCGAAACTTGCCGCGCCCAAGCTCACCCAGAATGCCGCGCCATGTTGCCACTGCCGTGTGTGCCGCCCGGGCCCAACGCGCGCCGCGTCAACACGCAACAGGTGACTATATTCATCATCAGCATCACTGAAACCCCTCCAGAGTAACTGGGCGTGAAGTGCGAAACTTGATGCGCGCAAGCTCACCCAGAATGCCGCGCCATGTTGGCCAAACGCGCGCCGCGTCAACACGCAACAGGTGACTATATTCATCATCAGCATCACTGAAACCCCTCCAGAGTAACTGGGCGTGAAGTGCGAAACTTGATGCGCGCAAGCTCACCCAGAATGCCGCGCCATGTTGGCCAAACGCGCGCCGCGTCAACACGCAACAGGTGACTATATTCATCATCAGCATCACTGAAACTCCTCCAGAGCAATTAGGTGTGAAGTGCGAAACTTGCCGCGCGCAAGCTCACCCGGAATGCCGCGCCATGTTGCCTTTGCCGTGTGTGCCGCCCGGGCCCAACGCGTGACGCGTCAACACGCGACAGGTACCCAGACAATATTCATCAACATCATTGAAACCCCTACACACATTTGTCGTATTTCAAAAAACACAACAACATGGCAACACATTAATTTATAATTGAGAGAAAGCGCCGGCGCGGCGCCACTGTGTTCGGGGCGGTGGTAGGGGAAACATGGTGGGAACCTAGCAAGACAGTCAGTTGTGTTCAAGTTAAACAGTGATTTTACGAATTAAGTGTCAATAAATGTATGCCTGTACTGCTGAGCTGAGTTATTATTTCATAAAACATTCATAATCATTTGCTCATTATTGTCATTGTCTTGGTTACGATAGAAATCTCCGCTTAATGATTCGTCAAACGAATAATCCCGCGAAAGACAGAATGAAAGCTCTGGTTTTATTTAAGGCTCATATTTTTCTGATCTATAGTCCATCATCATTCTCATGCCCTTTTCCCATTTATTTGGGGTCGACGCAGCATGTCTTTTTCTTCCATTCGTCTCTGTTACCCACCACCTCTGTAATCAGCCCTTTCCGGCTCTGATCATCCTTCACGCACGCAATCCATCCACCTTTTATTTGGTCTTTCTCTCTTCGCATACCCATCTACATTCATATTCAGTACCTTTTTCACTACGTGACATTTATCCTTTCTCATCACATTACCATACAATGCAAGTCGATTCCTCTCATCTTCTAATCTTCAGTCCAAATATTTTAAAAGTAGCACACTCGGCCGTTACTATCCTGACTTGAGAATCTATGTATGGTGTTACTTCAGAGAGATAAAACAACTATTGCGGATGGCGACAAAATTTTCTATTATTTGTATGTTTGTCAGATAGTAATATAAAGTCCAATTTACAGGAGGGCTGTATATCAGACTACGCACCGAGTACGCCACCTATGGTTCCAGCACTTCTAGTGCATTGCATCAACGAAGTAGAGAAGCGCGGACTCACTGAACGCGGCCTGTACCGCCTCAGCGCTGTGGACAAGGATGTGAAACGGCTCAAGGTAAATTGTGCTTTATTCCCTGAATACAAGAGTCGAATATTGTAAACGCAGGATGTGAAGAAACTAAAGGTAAACTGGTTTGTGGTGTAGGTAGTTGGGTTTAATATTGCATACCAGCTGTTGTATCAACGAAGTTAAAAAGCGCGGACTCACTGAACGCGGCCTGTACCGTATCAGTGCTGTGGACAAGGATGTGAAACGGCTCAAGGTAAACTGCTTTATTCACTAGACTATAATACAGTACAGAGTTTGTACAGAGTCGAATATTGTATACGCACTGCTCTATTAACAAGGTTAAGAAGCGCGGTCTGACTGCACGCGGCCTTAAGGCGATACTCGGAAAAATTATGCTAAAGCGAGATAGCAATGAGAAAACGACGCGCGCGGGAGCGAGACCGATTTTGCAGATTACGCAAAAAAAACACAAAATCACTTCGTATTAAAAAACTATAGCGATTTTTAAAAAATGCTTCTATACGATCCTAAATATTATTGGTGTGCACTAATTAAACTAATTTCCAATAGTGTAATTAACCCCATTTAAGAATAATCTAGATATTTCGTATTTTTTAGAGGTACTTTCGAAAATAAAAAGTGTCAAGGCAAAATCATAAAAACGTGTTTTTGAAACTATACGATTCTAGATAAAGGTATGAAGAAATACATATCTTTTTACCAGATTTATAACAACTCTAACCGTCCTATAGTTTTATATCAAAAAGTCCATACTTTTTCCGAGTAGCGCCTTAACCGCATCAGCGGTTTGGAAAAGGATGTCAAAAAACTCAAGGTAAACTGTGCTTTGTGGAGAAGCTTATAGGGTCGAATTTTGCATTGTTGTTGTATCAACGAAGTAGGGAAGCGCGGTGTCACTGAACGCGGCCTTCTACCGCATCAATGCTATGGACAAGGACGTAAAACGGCTCAGGGTGAATTGAGACTTATTGAATTACGATAAACAAATAAGGAATAACGACATATTTATGCAAAACAAATATTTTTACGTATGAGCCATACTTAACTCAATCCTTTATTCTCAGGAGCGCTTCCTCCGCGGCTGCGGCTCTCCCCAACTAGCCAACGAAGACATCCACGTCCTATGCGGTTGTATCAAAGACTTCCTGCGTTCTCTCCGCGAGCCGCTAGTGTCGAGCGCACTGTGGTCGGACTTCATGGACGCAGCCAAGTTGCGCGAGGCCAGCGACGCGACCGCCGCCGTCGTGCAAGCCGTGAGCCAACTGCCGCAGCCCAATAGAGACACGTTAGCGTTCCTGGTGCTACATCTGCAGAAGTGAGTATTGTGACACTTTATGTCGTGCAAGCCGTGAGCCAACTGCCGCAGCCCAATAGAGACACGTTAGCGTTCCTGGTGCTACATCTGCAGAAGTGAGTATTGTGACACTTCATGTCGTGCAAGCCGTGAGCCAACTGCCGCAGCCCAATAGAGACACGTTAGCGTTCCTGGTGCTACATCTGCAGAAGTGAGTATTGTGACACTTTATGTCGTGCAAGCCGTGAGCCAACTGCCGCAGCCCAATAGAGACACGTTAGCGTTCCTGGTGCTACATCTGCAGAAGTGAGTATTGTGACACTTCATGTCGTGCAAGCCGTGAGCCAACTGCCGCAGCCCAATAGAGACACGTTAGCGTTCCTGGTGCTACATCTGCAGAAGTGAGTATTGTGACACTTCATGTCGTGCAAGCCGTGAGCCAACTGCCGCAGCCCAATAGAGACACGTTAGCGTTCCTGGTGCTACATCTGCAGAAGTGAGTATTGTGACACTTCATGTCGTGCAAGCCGTGAGCCAACTGCCGCAGCCCAATAGAGACACGTTAGCGTTCCTGGTGCTACATCTGCAGAAGTGAGTATTGTGACACTTCATGTCGTGCAAGCCGTGAGCCAACTGCCGCAGCCCAATAGAGACACGTTAGCGTTCCTGGTGCTACATCTGCAGAAGTGAGTATTGTGACACTTCATGTCGTGCAAGCCGTGAGCCAACTGCCGCAGCCCAATAGAGACACGTTAGCGTTCCTGGTGCTACATCTGCAGAAGTGAGTATTGTGACACTTCATGTCGTGCAAGCCGTGAGCCAACTGCCGCAGCCCAATAGAGACACGTTAGCGTTCCTGGTGCTACATCTGCAGAAGTGAGTATTGTGACACTTCATGTCGTGCAAGCCGTGAGCCAACTGCCGCAGCCCAATAGAGACACGTTAGCGTTCCTGGTGCTACATCTGCAGAAGTGAGTATTGTGACACTTCATGTCGTGCAAGCCGTGAGCCAACTGCCGCAGCCCAATAGAGACACATTAGCGTTCCTGGTGCTACATCTGCAGAAGTGAGTAGTCTTGCTTTACAGTGTTTTCTTACAGGCTATAACGGCTTCAGTTATGAACAACTTGCGAGCGATATGCTTCGCTGCGCTTCGCCATCATCTTAAATTTTGAAACTATCACGTGTTCTACAGGACTACACTGCTACAATTATTTCATTAAACAAATCTAGTTAAATAATTATATCGCTAAACTTGAACCGTATTATAATTATATTACTAGTAAGATAGTAATAAATCGCTTTCGTATAACTATCTTACGGTAAGTATATAATTATATCCCTAGGGATATAGCTATGTTACGACTATATCTATCTTACTGCGACATATATTTATGTTAAAGACAAACGTGTGAAACTCTTAATACTTTCGGCTGCGATTTCTAACGAGTATATTTTGTTAACAGGGTAGCAGAGAGCCCTGAATGCGAGATGGGAATAGAGAACTTGGCCAAAATATTCGGCCCCACCATCGTCGGCTACGGTCTCATGACGCAAGCCGCCGAAATGTATACCGCCACTGCGCAGATGTTCAATGTAAGTAGTAACTCTTAGAATGCTGTTCAGATCAGATCATCTCTTGCATTCACCCTCTGGGTAGCCGATCACAGCTAGATCAATCCCATCCTTGCGCCAAATCGTATATGACGAGTGAAATCTATTTTTTTTCTAATATTCAGGCGCTATAATATTTTGTTAGCTGACTAACTTCATGTTTGTTTACGCGCAGAGAGAATCGGTTTAGAATGGATAATACATTCGACAGATTTTATACCCGTTTTCCACCATCTCCCTGAATAAGAGCATCGCATGTTATCTTAAGGCCTCCTAACACCAGAGCCGCCGACTTTCGCGGAACAAAAACTGGCGGGTAAGGTAGGGCAAGCCACCGGGCTTCTTCTGCGAAATCGTGCCGGTCGGCCAACGCCGGCGCTTCATAACATAACATTCGTTCGCTCAGTTGCCATCCATCCTAAAGCCGCCAGCCCCGGCGGCTTTAGGATCAACTCGCATAGTGAATTCACCTGTGAATCACCATTCACCATTGAATGTGAATTCACATAGTAAATTCACCCTTATCTAACTCTTTATATTGAAATATGTGCCGTATCCGTTGCAGAGATAAGGGTGAATTTGCTATGTGTTTCAGAGTGACGCTTCAACCCTACCTCAGTGTGAGTTGACCCTTACCCCCTTATTCCAAAACGTGGACTAAAAGTTAGACCAGGCGGACAATTACGTGAGCTAATCGTATTAATTTGACAGTTCATATCGTATTCAATCGGCTGCGATTTGTATGGAATGACATTTATTATGATACAATATGAACTGTTAAATGAATACGATTGACTTTACGCAATGAGTCACACCAACACATCAAAATATGACTATAAAAATTACTGCATTTAATGCGCGAACTCGTGCAAGTAATAACAGTTTTTGTTTCATCGAAATCTGGCCAGGATTTCCAAAGTTACAGCGTTGTAAAGTTTCACCAGCTTTTGTAAATTTGCTTTCCTTGCGCGCTATTGCGATGACGTCATGTCGCAGTGACATCTTCGATTGCGGCTGCTGCGGGTGATATCCGTCCAATTGTACCTACATTAGAGTCCGTCCGTGCGCAATCTTCGCGCAACTGAGGGCCTACTCTGAAACGCAAAACCCGAAACTTCGGTATACCCGTCCCTCTCACTCTAGCCGGGACAGAATCGAGTGAAAGGGGCGGGGCTATCCGATGTTTCGGATTAGCGTTTCAGAGTACGACCCCTGGTGCGTTTTTGGCGCTAGTTACAGTACATTTTCTTCGTTCTAAGGTTATGGTAAACGATTAGTATTCGATTTCGACCGCGCGGAGCCGCACTCTAAAACTGTCACCTACTGTCCATTTGACGGCTTTGTGTTATTGTTGATCGAAGTTTGACGGTTGCTATTTATATTGACAGAATACCGCCCGCCATTACGAAAGTTGATTTAATTTATTAACACGAAAATACAACTTATGTATGTTGTATGTATGTTGAAGGTATTTTTTCACATGGGCTCAATACAAAATTGATCATTGATCGACTATTAAAAAAAATATATATATTGCGAAACCGTGAGAACGCAACTCTAATAGCCAAAGAAGAAATACGGAAGCGCCAACTCTCATTGGCGATGTGACGTCACACGTTAATTCCATTGGCTCACCCGAATTTTTCACGGAGGCCGTACTTTACCGTTCAATAACTCAGTCATTCTTGAAGATAGGAAAAGAATAAATACATATTCTTTTTTCTTGTGTAACATATTTTTTGGATATGCTGATAACAAAAATCATTGGTGTGACTCATTCCATAGCTGGTTTAAAACTGGTGCTAATTTTGTGTTTAATTTGGAAAATAAAACTGACAGCTCAAGTTTGCCTTTCTTTATTAACTTAAAATATATTTAAAAAGTAGCGGCTTCAAAATTGCTAAAGTCACATAATGTACACGCACACACTTTAAATAATAAAAGATTCCACATAATACCAGCGTTGTTTTGTTTTCACTGTACAACTTTGTTTTTGTGAAGTTTATATTTCGAGACTGAATAAAGTTATTTGTATTTGTTTAGTACCAGTTTTAAACCAGGACTAATTTTAGTCCACGTTTTGGAATAAGGCGGTTAGTGTTTAGAGTCCTTAATTAACTTAACACATCCGATATGTGGTAGGTGATGCAGTTACTGCTGCGTCTGCCGGCGGAGTACTGGGCGCAGTGGGCGTGCGCGGGCGACGCCAGCCCGCCGCCGCCGCACAAGCCGAGGGGGTTCTTCTTCTCGCCCGCAGACACCGGGTAACTATACTTCTACTCACAGATCACCAGGGGGCCGATTCTCAGGCAATCGAGAAAAGTTCACATTTATAGCTCGAAATTCAAATATTTTTCGAAGATAACACATTTTGTGTATTGTCAGAACTTCACAATCGAAAAAGTTCGATCGAAAACCAGAAAACCAGAGTGGTACAGACCAATCGATGTTCGTATTCGAACTTAGCTGTCAAAATGAATTTGTTGACATGTGGGACAGATTAGTTTGTTTGAAACGTTCTAACTTTTCAATAGAAACCACAAACAAAATTTTCGTATACGAATTACCACACTGAAAAAGTTCGAATGCCTGAGAATCGGGCCCCAACAAACTAATCTGTCCCATATGTCAACAAATTCATTTTGACAGCTAAGTTCGTATACGAACATCTATTGGTTTTTACCATTCGTAGCGTTCGACGGGTTTTCGATCGAACTTTTTCGATTGTGAATTTCTGACAAAACAAAAACTGTGTTATATTTGAATTTCGAGCTATAAATGTGAACTTTTCTCGATTGCCTGAGAATCGGCCCCCTGATCGTAACAAGCTACGTAGATGTCGTATGACAAATATTTTGTTCTAATTCAGTGTCACAATTTTGGCGGTGGGAAGGGGGGGGCGAGAGACAACTCCGGACACGTTATTAGCTACTTCAATGACAATGACAATAACTTTTACGACATACATGGTACTTTATTGGTCAGCACTGAAACGAAGTTGACAAGCATTGTCACTTATCAGTGATAAATCTAACACCCGTTTGCACTAAACTTAAGAATCGCCTAAGTCTTTTCCTAGCTAACTTATGACATTCTTAACAAAAAATTGATTTGCACTAACCTTAGGACATACTTAAATGCACTTTAGGCTATTCTTAACTTACGGGCCCAATATCGAGCACCTAAGGCTTAAGAAATACCTATTTCAGTGGTTATTGTCTGTGGCATTGTGAGCAAAGAGTAGTGCGACAAGCTTTTCTGTTCCGATGATTATCTTCGGAACTAAAACAGTTTTCATACGACAGTCCATTTTGACAGCTAATTTCGTATTGCAAGTGACTCCTCTGTCACGGCTGTTACCGGAACAGAAAAACTTGTGGCTTTTGTATTCTTGTTTGTTAGATAGAGACACAACACATGTGACATACGTCATTCATTATTTATTTAAAAAAAAACTGTATTTATGTTTTTCTTGACAGTTGAGCTCAGTTGACATTTTCTTTTCTCGGTGAATTACCCCTACCAAATAAAATAGACAACGCCTTAGCTTATGTCTCCTTTTAACTCACGAAGGAATCAATGAGAAGTTTCTACCAAAAAAATATCCAGTGACTTACTTTACCTCGCCAGTTATAAAATCCATAAACAATTAATATTTGAATTTATTCATTCATTCTCTTATCAAGGGGATAACTAAGTTACGACGTAGTCTGTCAGTGCAAACAAAAATTTTAGCTCGGCTGTTTTAGGCTGTTCCTATGCTAAGATGTATCTTATCTAAGACAAGCTCAACCCGAGTTTAGTGCAAACGGGCAATAGATGTTTCCTTGTAGATCCGAAGGTCGGATGCCCTAAATGCGGTATCTATTGGTGGTTATGTGTGACGAACATCAATCACGTGCGTTAACCAACCAACAAACCAACGGTTAACGTAACCGACTGTTGGTGAACTCAGGCCTAAATTGAGGATATTTTAAACATGTTGTGTCTGCTGATTAAAATATTGATGATATTAAACAGAAATAATGTGTTGCAGGGTTGCGCGAAAGAAGAGAAATTATTTCCAGTGACATCAAAACAAGTCTTTATTTTGTAAGTTAATTAATAAAATTAGTTTTGCAAGTTCAAGTTGAACGTTTAAGTTAACCATTTTTTTGTAACCCTATACATTATTTAGTTTATTTATTAAGTCCTTCATGCTAATGTAGTCGACAGTGCCTTGATGTAAAATATAAGTTACAAAATTATTTATACTTTGAAAGAAGTAATTTTTTTTGGTCTTTCTTAGCACTTTCGACTATGTTGAACTATTGTAGTAATTTTAGGATTTTCTTTGTGTTTAATCTTATACTTTTTTATAAGTTTTAACATGAGACAGGATGACACTTTAAAAATTCAATCAGAATTGACTACTGAAACAATTATTCTTTAAAATAAATTAAAATGGCAGTTCAATATGATTCATAAATCATTTGATTCCTTTCCAGCAGACACAAAGTTAATTAATTGATTTTAGAATTTAAATTAGAATTGACCACTAAAGTTATTGTTAGATTTATAACCGCAACTGTCTGATGTGAAAATATCTTGCTGCTATAAACTGGTTTGAAGTTCGATAACTTGAACCTTAGGATTATTAGAAGAAGACATTTAAGTGTATCCCTTTCGACTGTAAAATAGCATGTAGGTTAGGATTTATCATCATAAAATAAAAAATTAAGTTAATTTCTATCAGTATAAACTAGTAATGGTTGTCCAACGCAAATATGATTCGAAATATAATTGTAATTATCTTTCCAACCTGGCAATATTATTGATACAATATCTGACATATTTTAAAAGTTGGTGAAAAGATTCAAATGCTATCAGTAAGTATGACAATCATTTGTACGTTTATTTGATATCGCGACACTTTTTCCTTTTTTTTTGTTTAAGTTAGTTAATATTCCGTTCTTGTGACGTCACACCACCGCCTAAGACGACTATTTTTAAAGCATTATATGAATGCTTGTGCTGTGTGCTTAATATGTAAAGCATTTTATAATCGCTTGTGCTTTTCTAGGTTTGTATTTATAATATGTATCCGCATACGATTATGATGTAAATAATGCTGCTCGTTGAAAATAATATAGGGTCTGGTACAGTTTATAACACCTTAAAATACTTAATTTAATTTTTTTATTTATTTAAAATGTTTTTAGAAATAACAGCAACTGCACAGGAGCCGCAAACGCGCAAACAATGTTATCTAGTAATATTGTATATTTATTTATTTATTTGGGATAACAAACAGTTGTACAGTGTATAGATCGACAATCTTTTCTGTTCCGGTGACAGCGGCGCTGTATTTTTTTCTTCTTTTTGTAGCAATTTAACCGGCCCTGACTTCAAAGACCTTCAGCCGGCAGCAGCGCTATGGTTGAACAACAACTTGTCAGCAAAATGAGATTTATAAAACACGTTATTTCCAGTTTTTGGCCACCGGAACAGAAAACGTTGTCGCAATATAAGCGAGATGGCGCTATACACAGTATATAGCTCCGTCATGTACGAGGGCGGGTCAATAAGTCCGTGACTTTTTGAATTTCTGACCTCTTTACTGAAAAAGAAACACTTCTCCTGTCAACAGGCATCTGTCAGTTGACTCCTATCAAAATTTGAACTTGCTGCGTCAGTTAGTTTGTGTTTGACAGCTATCCTTATCAGACTACCCACTAATTTGAGGAAAAAATTGAAAAAAGTGAATTTCGTGTTGGCGTTGTTTAATCGCAATATGGAGGAGTATGTTTGGTCTCTGGTGTGTTGTGATGGATCCATGTTTCGTCCACGGCTACAAAACGGCGCAAAAACCTACCTTTTTCCATTTTTTCTCAAATTACTGGGTAGTCTGATAAAGATAGCTGTCAAACACATACTAACTGACGCAGCAAGTTCATATTTTGATAGGAGTCAACTGACAGATGCCTGTTGACAGGAGTAGTGTTGCTTTTTCAGTAAAGAGGTCAGAAATTCAAAAAGTCACGGACTTATTGACCCGCCCTCGTATTCAACATTACTATAACATTGTTTGTCAGCTCGCGGTAAGGCCCCTTGTTATTAGCCCTAGGTCCCCAAGCCCTTATTTTCAAATATTTCACATATTTTCAGAGATATAGAGCATCAAAGTTTTTTATTAGACATGGAGAGCGCTACCCACTTGTGACGTCACAAGTGGGTAGTCGTCATACTCCCGCCATATAAAATTTTGTTTAGAAAGAGATAGCTGGAGTCACAGTTGGTCACAATTCAGCAGCTCATTACTTGAATAAGACTTTATTCTCTATTAAATATTTACTTATTAATAGCAGTTCGGTGACCCTATTGAAATTTCATCTAACTGATTTTCATGTCATTGAAATTTATCTTTATTGTCATTTTTCTTTTGCAATGCAAATAATATGACAAAAATTAGGTGTTTAATTTATTTATTGTAAATAAGTAACTTGATAGGTTTTGGTATTATGTGTAGTATTTAGTTACTTTTTGTCACATATTAATACTTACGGTAATTCTTAATGGTAGGTATTAATCTTAATGTTATCTATAATTTCATATCCATATTGAAGTATCAAAACTTGTTACTTTTCTTGATGTTAAAGTGGGGAGGAATACTAAAGACATTGTTGCACGAATACTCGAAAGTAACTCGGCTTTGGGAGCGTCTCAAACATCATCCTGTTGCTTTAAATGTTAAACGTATGAAAGAGACGGCATGATTATAGTTAAGTAGCGTTCGAGTAGGTATTCCGGCATGTGTCTTTATTAATTTGAGATTAGGTTTATAGATTTGTTTTAATAAATAGGATGTACAGTCAGCGTCATATATACCAATTGTATGGTGTACCGAATATGACGCTGACTGTACAATTAAAGTACTTAAGTAATACTAAGGCTGGCCACAATATGTTTAAATTTGAAAAGAAAATGCAACATTTTATACAATTTTACCTTTATTCTGCAAAATGTGCCCAGTTATGGTAAATTGTGTATGTAAAATGTATTGGGAGTTCCATCGCGTATCCTCCGTTTCGTCTTGTGGCCTCGGCAACATATATTTATCATACGGACCAAATACTTAAAGGCAGTTAACATTATTTTTGTACCATAAACATAACTAATCATTTTAGAATAAGTATTTAGTTGTTACTTTTTTGTTGTTTATACTAACATCACTCGCCTAGTCACCGGCTGGTATAGTTATCACTTTGATTAGTGATCCCTTTGTATTCGTAGTTATTATAGCATATAGACTTTGTAAAAATTAAATAAATCATGTATCTTCAATTATAGTCTTTATTCTATTCTTAATACAGTCTTATTACACTTTGTTAGGTCGGAGGTTTGTTAGGTATTAATTTTGACTTTAATTTACGTCTCCACCGCTTCGGCACAACATCTTCTTGACCGTGAACAATGCCATAAGGTCGTAAATGGTATATCAAATATTCAAAGAGGAACATCTCCTTTGGTTTGACATAGTGGAATGTTATGGCGAAGTCGGAGCAGCAATTCATGCCCTGAAAGAAAATATTGACTTTGAGAGCGTACGTTACAGTGCCACAACCTTTTCTGTTACGGTGACAGCGGCGCTACGTACGGTTTTCTTTTTTTTGTAACAATTTAACCGGCCCTGACTTCTAAGAACTTCAGCCGCTAGCAGCGCTATGGTTGGACATCAACTTGACAGCAAAATGACATTAAAAAAAACACGCTAGTTTCACATTTTGGCCACCGGCACAGCAAAGTTTGTGGCACTGTATTTAACCTTAGAAGTATTGACAGTTGGCACCGCATATTAGAGACTTATTTCTATAGAAATAAGGCAGCATTCAGTTTGGCTTTGGCGGGGCCGTACGGCTCTCGCTACAACCCCGCTATGCTTCACAGGTTACATCCTCGTATTTCGTATACATAATATATTATACAATACAGGGTGTTAGGGGCACCGTTGCAAAAACTTTAACCATGGCTTCAGGCCATCATGCTGAACAACGCGCAGCAAATTTTTTTTGGCGGAAATGAAAAAATATTTCGACTCCATACAAAATGTCACGATTAGTTGCTAAATATGTATGAAAAGTCGATTTTTTTTTCTATTCCGACAAAAAATTCTTGCTGTACGTTGTTCAGCATGATGGCCTGAAACCATGGTTAAAGTTTTTGCAACGGTGCCCCTAACATCCTGTATAAAAGGCAACATTTGAAGCGAAACATGTTGCGCAACATTACGAGCAACATGTTGTACAACATGCTGCTTATCATGTTCAAGGACTTTTGTTTAGGCGCGTCATGTTGCGCGCCAGCTGGCAACGTCGCGCGATGTTGTGCAACCTTGCCGCACAAAATGAGCGTCACGTGTTAAGGTCATAGCCCACTTATACCGGACCGCTCCCACCCAATCAAATATACAATAGCAGACAGCGCGCGGTAAGCGAGCCTGCCGCAAGCTAAAGTGCATCTACAGAGCACGACATTAAGTCTATATTTGACTGCTCATACATTGGTTGGGTAGGAGCGGTGCGGTATAAGTGGGCTAAGTCCTTAACACGTTAAATGTTGCCCAACGATAAAGAGGCTTAACTTAAGGGTCCCACACACTATCAGTCCGCCAGGAGGCCGCCTATGATAACGATACCTGTTCGATCGAGGATTTGTATGTAAAACTGTGAGTGTGTAGCCGATTGCGACCGACTGATATGCCGTTGCCTGCAGGCCGACTGATAGTCTGCGCTGCGGGGCACTTTAAAGCCGCCAACTTTAACTTACTAGTGGTTCACACCATCGATTTCAGACCAACATGTCCCGGGTTCGATTCGGGTGGTAGGACTTGTTCTTGTCCGCCTGGCTAGCTATCACCATCTTATCTAACTTTGACGTTATAACAATGATGTTTTCAGCATTATTGTGTTCCGGCAGTTAGAGATAAGATAGCCATTTCCTCAGTGATTGAGGATTCCTGGAGTAGTGCGCCTTATCACCACTTAACATCGGATGTGATGAAAATGTCTAATGCTCCTGTTTGTTCTGCAAAACTCACATTTCCCTATTCCGTTATATCATATCTTAATCCAATGTAATAAAGTTCAAAATAGATTGATACTCGCCTTATCCAACTTGTAATACGAATAATCGTGATACCAAAAAGTGGGGTCAGTGCTTGGGAAGAAATGGTCTTCCGGCATGAAGGGGAAGAAGCGCCCCCTACCGAATCTGTCGCGAGTGTCCATTGCTGTCACCTCGAGGTTTGCCATGCATTGACCTGAGAGGAATCCATCGGTTCTATTATACACAGACATTTTTAGAGAAGTTGACATCAATAGAGGTTTGAGTTCTGTGTCTGTCTGTGTCCCACCGCGCCGGCGCGAGGGAGCGACTAACTTTCAGCTATTTTCTCGCTCAAGAAACATACAATAGATAATTACATTCCGTGTAAACAAAAAAGAGGCGTATAATAATGGTTTGCTCGCTAACTGTTCACACTGCCAGCGAGGATTCGCTACACTAGTTTTGTCTCTGAGCGACAAGAGCTATCAAAGATAGTACTCAAGAGTACAGCTGGCGCGAGTAATCGCCCGTCGCACTCGCACACTCGCTAATAGCCCAGCGACAAAACTATGACACACACTCGCTTCCCGCTGCTCGCTAACACGTTTCTAGTTCTAACACTCGCTTCTCGTTCATCGCCGGCGCGGCGGTGGGACAACTGCCTATGTATTTATCCAATCGAAATTATTCTTCATATTGAATTGCCGATAGGTTCAAAGAAAATCGGGGAAATGAACTGTTTTGTAAAGTCTGATGTGCGTGCTATCTATACGTTATGGTGCTCTCACACTGCTGTTAAAAGATGTTTACAAACATTTGATCACAATGTAATGTTAGTAAACATTTCTAATAAAAAATTATAGGATCACTTAATACATCTAACAAAATGTGAAAAATTACAAAAATTTGTTAGTAAATGATAAATTGTTAGAAAGTGTTTGTAAACATAGTGGGAGCACAAAACAAATAAAAATAAAAATGAAGAAATATTTTCGTATTTAAAATATTACATTGATAATCATAACGAATATTAAACAAGCTTCGATCAACAATACCTC
Organism: Crambus lathoniellus; assembly: GCA_949710035.1. Lineage (NCBI taxonomy): Eukaryota > Metazoa > Arthropoda > Insecta > Lepidoptera > Crambidae > Crambus > Crambus lathoniellus. Next base: position 27,753,986 of record OX453303.1, read on the forward strand.
TAGATAACCGGTTGGAGTGTAAAAAACGGCCACGAAAATAATAGCGCACTCCAAAGTTGCGCTCTTATTTCTTATCTTTTTCTGTCATTTTTGACGTTAGATCTTAACATGTGTAATCTTTTTCTCCGTTTAAAAACAATTAATCGGTGTCATTTTTGTGCTTTGTTTTAGTTCGTGAAGCATTATCCAGTGTATTGTTTATTGAAAACAAGGTTATAAATAAACATACCTACCTAATTTTAAATCCTCGGATCCATCATGTTCCATTGAACACAGTTTGGGCGAAGATATGCCTTTTTGCACAAACCTCCTGAGCGCTTCCTTACTGATTACGTATCCCGCGCCACCGCTCATGTAACCCTATAAAACGATAATTTTATAGTACACTAGCTTTCCGCCCGCGGCTACGCCCGCGTGGACTACACGACGTTATCCCGCGGGAATTTGATATTTTTCCGGGATAAAAAGTAGCCTATGTTCCTCTCCAGGCTACAAAGTATCTTTAACCCAAATTTCAGCCAAATCCGTTCAGCCGTTCTGGCGTGATTGAGTAACAAACATCCAAACATCTAAACTTTCACATTTATGATAGTAGGAACTACGATGTGTCCTAAGTGGCACTTAATTGCACCTCGCTCCGCTCGATACCTTCGCGCCGTGCAATTAAGTGCCACTTGGGGTCACTTGTATCGTAATGTACTATTGCAGGAAAAAGGAAGGGAATAGCTACCACCATTTTATTTAAGTCTGACGCCATAACAATAATGTTTTTAGCATGACTTTGTTTCGGCAGAGATAAGATAGCCAGTTCCCCAGTGATTGAGAATTCCGGGAGTAGTGCGCTTCCACCTTCAGCCTTCTAACCACTTAACATCCGTTGGTCCGATGGTTCATTGAATCCAAATGAAATAATGTACATACCACTGAAATATAGTGTAGGCTTGTGCTGTCTCCGGAAGAGCTTTTTTGACAAGTCACTATAGAAGACGCATGATTGCAAACTTTTAAATCCATTTAGATAACTAGATAATCTCATTAGTTCTACTGTGAAATCGCTAAACTAACCACTAGTTAGCTTATCTAAATGGATTTAAAAGATCCTTATCATTTGAAATCATGCGTCTTCTAGTGACTTTTCAAATGAGCTCTTAATTGCACGGAGCGATTTGCTAATTTAAAAGATCCTGGAACAAAGGATAAATTATTTTTTGATCGAACCGTCTACTAACCTGTGTGACATATTTCTTAAAACGGCATCCGAAGTATAAGGGATCCGTAGGGTCGAAGTACGCTAGCATATGCCTGAGGTTCTCTACTATGACGTATCTAAAAATTAAATACTTTTTTTTTATTAGAACACGAGAGAAATAGAATATAGAGTTTTGCCTAAAGGCATAATCAAACGAGGGACTTTTGTCCCCGGCGGACAAAAAGTCCCTGTACGTCCAAAATATGTCCTCCGAGGACTTGTCGCGGACTCGACGCATACGGTGTGCGGTCATTTGTTGCCCGGAAACGTACTTAACTACCGAGCGCTCAATGCAGACTAAAGTTCGTTGTGTGCGTTGTTGCGCCTAGTTACCTACGTTCGTTCTATTTTTTTCGCGGACTACCGCGAACTTTTGACCAGTCCAGTCTCTCGGTGTCCGCGGTAATTTCGCGGACTTTTTGTCCGCGGTACTTTTAGTTCCTCGTGTGCGTTATTCGATACAATTTATAAGAGATCTACATTGATGGACAAAAAAGTACCCGGAGGACAGTCCGCCGTCTGATTAGGCCTTAACGTTTCGTCATCACATGGGACATTTGACATTTGAAGACCATTTTATGCCCATATATGGACTTCAAATGTCAAATCATTCAATGAACCCCATGCTCATATCTGTATTTTTAGCCAGTAGCCCCCTTGTAGGCAAGCGAATTTAGACCGCATTGGTATAAAATAAGGTAGGTATTCCTTTTGATTTCCCATAACTCTAGGGTTATATTCTATCTTCAAAAAGAAATCGGAAAAGTCCAAGGGAACATACCTACGTATGTATGCCTACTTATTTTTTTTAGGTCGAATGACGAGATTTTATTTTGTTCTCCCATACAAATGTACTGTTCGCTCGCTAAGCCAGGTTTGTATGGGAAAGTAAAAAAACACGTATTTCTTTTCGATAACAGAATATAATCATAGAGTTATGGGATATCAAAAGGAATAGGTACTACGTGTAGGTAGATTACGAAGTTGTATTAAGCCCGGTTCCCACGACCTGTCTTTTCGCAGGCCAGACCGCGCCAGGACAGGCCGACAGGCCGTGGGAACGGTCACATCCGACGAGGCCTGTGGTCGCCTGTCGTCGCCCGCCCGATCCGTCGGGAGTCGGTAAGTTCAAAGGCGTGGCGCGGCGGTGCCTGTCGCGGCCTGTAGGGGCGCGTCTGCGTCGGTTCATTTCACCTGAGATAGCGCGCGCGCGTACACGCTCACATTATGGAGTGGACGAACCATCTAATATTCGAGTTTTTAAATCTCTACGAAAATAAACCAGTGCTTTGGTTCGTGACCACCACGGCATAAAAACAAGAACGATGTCCATAATGCGTGGTTACGGATAAACACTAATTTAAAAGGTGGCACTATACCAACCACGGAGTTATAAAAGAAAAAAAATATATCAAATGTTGACCACTTAATAAAACCATAGCGGCTGCACACGCAGCCATGCGCTCCGTTATATCACACATGTTGGAGTGGCGGTGACGACAGGCGGGTACAGGCCGACACAGGCCGTGGGAATGGCTCGGCACTAGACGCACAGGCCTGCACAGGCATCCACAGGCGTGGCGCGATCCGGCCTGGCCTGTGATAACACGGGCCGTGGGAACCCACCTTTAAGTATCTCACGGGTCGTCGTCAGCCTTGAGGAACCAGTCACCGTCGCGCCGGTGGTGCTCGTATACGTAGCGAAAGTCCCCTTGGTTTTCGCCAGCCAAAGGCAAGCTATTTTAGACCGTATTGGCATGAGTAACAGAGTCGAGCCTTGGTCTTCGCCAGCAAAAGGCAAGCGATTTTAGACCATATTGCCATGAGTAATAGAGTTGTATCTCACGTGTCGTCGTCAGCCTTGAGGAACCAGTCGGCGTCGCGCCGGTGGTGCTCGTATACGTAGCGGAACGCCTCCTTAGTTTTCGACCACAAGTAGTCGCGTCCCTCCAGCACTGGCAGCTCGATCGTCGGCAAACTTTTATCTTAAGATCGGTCATTACTCATTAGTAACAAATATGCAACGAGTTTTTTTAAGAGAATAATATTAGAAAAAAACAACAATTTTTTCTGGTAGTACTTAGGTATTATTTTTTAAGCATTCAAGTTATTTATTTTATAGATAAATCGTTTATTTGCAAAACATGTGGTTAAAATATAGGTCTTGACGATAAAATGTGTACCGTTACATATCTGCCATATGCAAACGGCGTGCAAACATTATAACTTAAATATCAAATTAAATAGCTAATTTCAATCAATTCTATAGTACTTATTACAATCACATCACAATCACATAATGTCAAAGTTATTTATATACTTAATATCAAGTCACAAATAAAAAAAGCAATACAAATACAAGTCTAGATTTTAAATATCTCACGATAGTTTGTGCGGTGTAGCATGGTGCCTATGACAACTCATTCGTGCAAAGCAAAATGTTCCTTCTGTACAAGGAATAGGGTCTAATTTTCTAGCATAAGCTGCACTAAAAATGTCTAATGCTGCCTTTCTTGAGTTTTATTCCAATAGCATAAGGAGCTTTTTGCTTTGCACGAATGAGCTGTCATAGTCACCATGCGAATGCGACACCGCACAAAATGTAATCGACCTTAAATTACCTAACCCTAAATTATACCGTGTACCGTTATAAAATTAAGGATAAGCTTTCGTCACATGAAATAATTCTACTTATACTTTCTATGAATACAGTAGGTATTATCCTCATTAGTGGATGCTATGATTACGTTTTTGTTTTAAATAAAGTTATCAGATCACATACTGCCCCCTGATTCACAAACCGTCGGAATCGGATTCGAGTTTTTTTTTAATGTTTTATGGGCTTGCTCTTGTCTTCACACTGAACCTTAGCGTTGAGAAGCCTAACTAAGGTGGAGCGAGCTTACCCAGAAGCAGCCTATTCACTCTAGATTTAAAAATTATAGGGTTGTGTTGTTATGTGCTGTCTTTGTCTATTCTATAGTGTTAGAGACAGTCCATGCATTCCGCTGTCGAGAGCGTTTCCGAAAGTTTGTGAATCAGGGGGGCGATCCAGGAATCTTACCATATTGAGAACTCATAAACAACAATATATTGCACCTCCTTCCCCACGTGGCCTTCACGAAGGCAGCCCGTACTCTATGGTTCCCGGGATGCGTCATGACCCAGCACAGCACTCTCACTTGTTTGAACAATTGTTTCGCCACAGACGTATTGTCATTGTGGATATGACCGCTGACCGCCTGCGGCGTCTAATAAGTTGTCACCAGGTATAGATGAATGAGTCTTTTGGCTAGGGGAACACAATATATTAGTAAAATTGTTTTTATATTTCTTTCTCAAAAAAACTCAATGTTGAGAAGGAGGTAGAGACAAACTGATACCACGTACGCCACGTATGCAACCATGGAGCTAGACTTAATTAATACTGAGGTAACTGGAGTTTTCACTCTGAATAAAAAAGTGTGCCCAGCAAATGTGACATTTAGTATATAGTGGCTGTCAGTTGTCTCATATGACCATACGTATTTTTTCAAAGTGTAGGTGAGACGGAAGACAGCCACAGTGTAATTTGTGGTCACAAAAAAGTGTTAGTACTGCACTCTCCAGTTACCTCAGTATGTAGTCTAGCTCCATGTATGCAACGCATTATGACATCTAGACCACTGAACTTGTATGACTAGAAACACACTTATCATACGCAACATATGAGTATGATAAGATTGATAAGTGTATTTCTAGTCATACAAATTCAATGGTCTAGATGTCATAATGCGTTGCATACGTGGGATCAGTTTGTCTCTACCTTAACTGTCGTGCATTCAGTGCGACACGGGTGGGAAGATTTCTTTTTCCAACGTGTCACACTTGACTGTTACTCTTTAGGAATTATTTTCATACAATTTTACCCAACCTTACAAGTTACGAGCCTTTATGAGTTACACTTACAAGTTAATAACATAAGATTTTTTCTAGAGAGAAACTACGGAACTCAATTTGGTGTGACACGTAGGGAACAAACACAACTTATTGCTCATAATACTCTTACCTTGTCAATATTTTCGAGTATGACGCCGAGAAATAAATGTAATTCAAGCAAAGACCAATCGACAATCCCAAAAGCAGCGAGAACAAGTGTGTATAGCTAATCCTACAGTCCGCCTTAGCTACCGATTGTAGTCCGGGCGGCATCCTAGTTAGCAATGCCCATTAACCGTATGTACATTTAATTTACTATCGTCGACTATTATTCGCAGGTAATTAAATACTATAATTACAGTTTTCTGATAGTGCCTATTGCGTTTACACTATAACTGGCACTTAGAATTTGTTTAGGTAACTAACTAGGATTTGATTCACAATTCGGTCAATTTGGTTTTGTGCTTTTGCATCATAAAGATGTACTTACCTAATAGTAATTTGGTATGCGATATAGAAGTTAAGTGAAACAAAGTTTTTTTTACTCTCATATTACGAACTCGCGAACTGTATCGTTCGCGACGTGAACCCAAGCATAGAAACTATCCTCGCTGCTAGAACTGCAGTTCTTAACTGAAATTTACTATAACGTATTTTTTTGGGAAAAAATATTGAAATAAAAGAAAAGTATATATTTCATAATATTTATTCTTTTCAAACAAAATATAAATTGAGCAAATTAAATATTTAACAAATACAAAGTTATCACAGTTTTGTGATATGATTTATCAATAAAAAATATGTTATTGCCAGATTGGTAAATAAATAATGTGTCTCCACTCTCCAAGATAGCATTTACAAAAATATAATGCTATATTTATAAACCAAGCAAAATTGTATCCTAAGCTTTTGCAAGTTTTCGGTCCTTCGAAACTTCAAGGTGTTTATTCAGACCTATCTCAATAAAATAAAATTATAATATTGAAAGAAGTTTAATTTTATACAAAAATTTATCGATTTATAATTTCACGCGCTGCGTGGATGGCATGGCTGGCATCATACTCGAATTGACTAACATTTATAATAATTATCTTGGGAGTTAAAAGTGATTCAATATAAACATTTTAATTACATCATATAAAAGAATCAAATAAATTACAAATAATTTTAAACGCACATTAATAAGAACGAAGTACATAAATAAAACATTAAACTACGTTTTTGTGATATAAAATTTTCTATTTAATTGCTATAATAGCATTGTTATTTATTTGGTAAAATTTACATAATTTTGCTTAAAATATATATACAGGACGAAAACGCAAACATACGACCAATTTATTATAGAAGGACCATTAACATTTATTTTAGAAAAAATCTATCATAATACTTATATATAACAGATTTATTGGAAAACAACTACTAATAAAGCAGAAAAATGAAATTGACTACACAAAGTACATATCAAATCAATTTAAATATTCAAAACTTTCCAAAACTGTATGAAGATGACCTTATCTATTATAAAAATAAAAATATATATATTAATATAAAATTCATAATTTGAACTAAAAAGAGTCTTTGGTAATATCATAAAAGATTTTAACTTAAGACTAGATGACTAAAAAAATAGTGACAAAAAGAATGCCTAATATTATTTTAAATTCTAAATTGTATACTTATACAATTTTTAATATAGAAAAAATAAGAATATTTAAAATAAAATTTATTATTTCATGATACTATTTACATATAAAACGCATACCTTGACCATTCAAGTAAATGCTTTAAACCCTGACATGATTATTTTTTACATTTTCTATAAAATAACAAACTAGATGATTGACTAATCTATATTATGGCAAGAACGTGACTCGCTTACACATTTTAAGACTAAATTAAAGGAACTACAATTTGCAAAATGATCTAGACATCTTATTTATTAATTTAACCTATTATTGATTGTAAAAGGTTGCTGCCTATTGGTTGACTACAACACTATACATAATTTGAACTGTTTTAACTGAAAATTTACTATTCTAATCGGTAAAATCTACTTGATAACTCGATATTCCCGAGTTTTAAAGGGCTTTAAAAATTTACACCATTACGTTAAATTAGTGGATATTTAGGAGCACGTATACGCGCGCGTGCACCTCTTCGTATACTAGCCGACCATAAACGGTATATGGACTTGATAAGCAGTCGCAAGATTTTAAAAGAAGTATAGAAATAATATGTGTCGCGAATATTTTCATTTATAAATCAATATTATACGAAACTGTTTGCATTTTTCAGTTTGTTACAGGTACCTATACTAATATTTTAAAGAGGAAATATTAGTTTTTTTTGTTTGTAATGGATAAACTCAAAAACTACTGGACCGATTTTAAAAACTCTTTCACCAGTAGAAAGCAACATTATTCCCAAGTAACATAGGCTATATTTTATCCCACTATTCCCACGGGAACGAAAACCGCGCGGTTGAAACTGCGATGAGAAACTAGTTTATTATTATTATTTTGACTTATCCTGTATGAACGGTTTCTTCGTTATATGCTAGCGTTACGCTATGCTTCATGAATTTTTAATTTTCAACACATTTCTCAACGAACAATCGCACAAGTTGTGAAAATAAAAATATTGCAAATAGATTATAATCATAAGAACATTTTTTGAATAAAATTTTACTGAGATTCATAGTTTACAAGATAAAAGATCTTTTATGGATTGTATTTGATTTCTTATCACCTACTTACCGCTAGAACAAACTACTAATTATATCTACATTTTATCATCTACATCACGATTTATAGGTCTTTGTATCGATTACCTGTCTTTTATCAAGCCATGAACATTCGAACATAGGCTAGTCTGACTCTGAAGACGCATTTCACATTGATAATATGAGACCTAGCGGTTTAACTGTCAAAGTGAAATGTATTTACAGTGGATGGCTTTAAGCTCATATTTGAATGAACATTCATTTGCAGTTTAGGAGCGGGGTTGTTAAAAAGCTATAATATTATTTCTCCTAATTAATCTTTTTAGCGTATTTTCTTTCATAAGTTGTAATGTATTTATTATCTTTATCAAACGAAACATTGCAGTTTGATAAGCGTTGCCGATTTTCGAGTCAAAGAGGCACGAAAACAGATTATCTTAACCTGAAACACAGCTTTATATACATCAATTGATTTATTGTTAAATGCTTTAAAGTTTTAAATTGGATTATCTTAGGCCGTATGTATCACATAAGACATAACTCATAAGTGACTTCATATAAACAAAATTATTTCCAAAAAAAGTTTTTCTACGTCACTGTTTTTGACATCTCAACGCTGAAAACAGAAACCAGAGTTTGACATTTCATATACGTTTGAGTGACGTCATTTGCCGTTATATTACAGTCACCGTAAGACTATCAAACCAAATACGTTTAGTTCATTTACATTATTTTGGAATTCAAAGTTTGACAAGTTAAAAGATAAAATATAAACACATAATCTCAATAACAATATTATGCAAGAAATTGTTTGCTTAAAGATCTATTTCAAATAATAAATAGAGATTTTGATTTCTATCGCAAATATAAGCTGTCAGTCAAAATTCGACCTTACTACCATGCTTATAACTTACATTTTCTGTATAGCTGTCAAGAATAGCCTCTATATATTCAACTTTATTTCAACGGCGTTAAGGTCTATATGACTCAAACCAAAAGTAGCAGTTAGCTAGGAGACATTAATGTACCTCTATTTCTTTGGTGCTGTTACTGCCCAAGATCTTGGGGATGTCGTCTTCTCCAAACTTAATGCCGTATGGCCTTAAATGGTATATGAGGTAATCATATACATACATTAGTTTCGGAGCGACGTAGTGGAATGATATTGCGTGGTCTGAACAACAGTCCAAGCCCTGAAAGAAGGATAAAAGTGATGTTACTGATGGGAAATACCTTAAAACTTTGTGGGATCCATAAAACCTCATTCAACGAATAATACACAACTAAGTTCAAAGTTGTTTTTCTTTTTTTGCATTCACAATGCTATTTTTATTATTGAAAATAAAGTATTTGAAAAAATCGACCGATCTCACAACTAGATCCGATGTCGGGTCCGGGTCGACTTTGATCAGTGTTTTGATGTGTTATGTCTAGTCCACTGTTCTATTAAAGCTAAAGAATTTGTAAAAACATGAAAATATTTGGATCTTCCAATCACATTAGGAAGAGATTTGGAATATGGGGAAGGTAATACAATACAGTTTTTGTCTCATTGAGGCACATGGATTTGAAGAGTTTCATCTTTATTGAGTTGTTTTAAGAGCGTTTTCGGAAGATTTCGTGAGGCAATTGAAAACGTTTCGTCACACAACTATCCTTGTAGGAGGGTCGAATGGGTACTTTATATGAGGTCCAATAGGCACTTTTTGCTTTAGGGTCGAATCTTGAGGGTCCAATGGGTCCGAGATCTCTTAAAGCAGCACCACTTGTATATCACTTTGTAAAAAATCATCAAAATCGGTTGAGTTGTTTAGGCGTAACACTTGAGATAGAGTTACTTTTACATTTACAATTTAAGCGCTCGATCAAGGAGAGGCGGGGCGTCAGGAGTCGCGGGCGGGTGCATTGTGCATCAGTTGGTGCATCACATTGATTTATTTGATAAGACGTCTGTAACGAGCGCGCAATGATAGCAAAACAGGGGACCGAACTGATTTTCTTTATTCATTTAAAATGTTTTTTAGAAGTAGGTAAGTATCAGAAACACAACACCGGTATTTATTTTCAAATATTTTACATATTTTCAGAGATATAGAGCATAAAACTTTCTTATTAGACAAGGACAGTGCTACCTACGTGTGACGTCAGAAGTGCTTAGCGTCATAGTCCCGCCATATAAAATTTTGTTTAAGATAGAGATGGCTAGAGTCACGGTTGGTCACAAGTCACAATTCAGCAGCTCATTACTTGCTGTGTTATATTTGTATATTTTTGAAAGTCACTATTAAATATTGACATATTAATAACAGTCCGGTCCCCTCGCGCCCCTCTCCCTGAACGAGCCCTAGAGAGAATAAAAAAAGGAATGAGAATGTAGCCATACCTCGTCTGTAGGATAGTAGATGTACCTCCAATACCAGAACCCCTTGTCGCTGTTGGGGAACAGGTGGTCCTGCGGCACGAACGGGAAGAACCGCCCGCGGTGCAGCGCGTCGCGCGAGTCCATCGCCGTCACGCCGATCTTGGCCAGACAGATGCCTGGACAAATTAATCTTTATTTTCGACGACCGATTTGTCTTGGGTAAGGTCTTTGAACAGTGTGAATTATGGAAGCGAGACGTGGTCTTTTATTATGGGTCTCATAAGAAGGCTCAAGATCACCCGCGAGCAATGGAGAGAGCGATGCTTGGTATTGCTCGATCGAATCAGAAATGATGAGATCCGTAGGAGAACTAAAACGACCGATATCGCTCGAAGGATTGCTCAGTTGAAGTGGCAGTGGGCGGGACACATAGCGCGGAGAACCGATGGCGGTTGGGGCGGAAAGGTTCTCGAATGGCGACCGCGAACCGGACGACGTTCCGTGGTTGGCCCCCTACAAGGTGGACCGACGATCTGGTGGCGGTGGCGGTGCGCCGCTGGATGCGGGCAGCGCAGGACCGATCGCTGTGGAGATCCTTGGGGGAGGCCTATGCACAGCAGTGGGCATCGTTCGACTGACATGATGATGATGATGATGATTTGTCTCGGGTTCGATTCGCAAACAAGACAAATATTTGTTTGCATGAACATGTCTATTTGTCTTGGTCTGGGTGTTATGTATGTACTTATATTAAGTATGTATTTACAAAAAAAAAAGTATATAAGTAAATATATATTTATCCGTTATCTAGTTTCCATAGCACAGTTTCTTAATGATAACTACTTATAAGCTAGATAATTGGTGTGATTGTAAGAAATTTATTTATTTATTTATTGAATCTATGTTCAGTAAATATTGCGAAAAGCGGGATGTTTTTACCATGTTTTGATTTGTTATCGATAAAAATCCGGCGGGCTGATTATGTAACATAATAGTAATTGATTGCTTGTCAATCATCAATAATTTTAATACATAATAATATATAACCTTATTGCCATAGCAGAAAGTATAGAGACTATGATTTGTCATTTTTTTTTAAACTCCAAAACGGGGTATCACTTAGTTTTCATCACACCTAATGTTAAGTGGTGATAAGGCTGAAGGTGGAAGCGCACTACTCCCGGAATCCTCAATCACTGGCTATCTCTTACGGCTCTAAATGCTGAAAACATCACTGTTATGGCGTCAGACTTAGATAAGATGGTGGCAGCTAGCCAGGCGGACTTAGAACAAGCCCTACCACCAACCAAACCGAATACAATATGTACCCCCACTGGGAATTGTACCCGGGACCTGTGACAGGCGTCTGTCACTCGCGCGCTACTCTCGCCCGCACCGCCGGAGGTGCAAATCCATAGGAATTAGATCCGCAAAAGAGCTAGAATAAATGCGATAGAAAGAGATGCAACGTGTGGCCGTTCGTTATTAGCGCCGTACAAGCTGAATTCCACTTTATTGCGTTGTAATTAGAGTTGCTATTTATTTAAATGATTTAGCGGAGTGAAGTGTACTATTATTTATTCTGTGCCTGTGGGTCTAATAATAATAATAATAATAGATTCTTAGCCGATTTCGGCTACAGCGACTGCTGGCTAGGCTCGGCTAGTGGCGTCTACTTGCTCCGCGCGGTGGTGTGCTCGCATGTGACTGTTGTAGCCAATTTTGGCTATGAACGTTCTGAAGCATTTTGGGCAAGGGGTCTAATACCTGTGGTGTGTACTATAACGTCGCCTTTTCTCATCTATAAGCTACTGGAGCTGATTGAAAGATGTAGCTTCGTTACAATCCTTTATTTATAGCACTTTTTAATATAATCCACTTGGCAGTACGACCAGCTTATTCTTTTTTTTTGGAACGACCTACTGCCCATCGGGGCTTAGCACTGAATGTGTCAAACCAGATCTTTTTTTATAAATAATGTTCCCAATGACTGATTTGAAAAATACAATTTATTAAGGAGTTGCGATCTATTTAAAAACCTAAAAGCGCCATAGCCTACAATGTTATCTCTCGGCTGCGCACAGTATACAGGATATTTTTTTTATCAGTGCACAAATTTTTAGGATCGACTCAGAATCGGTAAGTGAACAACTTTCTCCTAGAAACATAGGTCGAAATATGCCAATTTTTTTTTGACCTTTTATACAAATCGGACTGATCACGTGATCGAATTAGTATGGGAAGTCCAAAAATTTTTGTCGTATTTCGACCCATGTTTCTAGGAGAAAGTTGTTCAGTTATCGATTCGGAGTCGATCCTAAAAATTTGTGCACTGATAAAAAAATTATCCTGTATAAACCCTACAGTACCACTAGACCAGAGAGGCGGTTACATACCAATTTCAGCATCTTCCGCGCCCATGTCGCTTGCCTTGCAGAGGTGCGGGGAGGGCAGCGCTTGGTTCACAAACTTGTCTAACGCCGCGCGACTCAGCACGTAGCCCGCGCCGCCGCTCATGTAGCCCTAAGGAGGAAATACCGTACATAGTCCTAGCGGTACGCCAAAAAATGCTGCAAATGGTGTTAAAGGCATGAAAATCGGAACGATTGATCTTTAGGCCATAACAATCAATTTGACCCGTAGCATCAAAATGAAAACGAAAAAGGAGAGGAGTTATGACGTCATCTTTTATTTGTACAGGAAAAAAAAATGTTCTGAAACCTATCGTGTAAGGTATCTAATGAAAGGTTTTACTAAGCGGATTCTAAAAATGTATCAAATCATTATACTACAGTCACTTGTTTTAAATTAAAATAAAAATAAATTCAAAACATACCAAGTTTGGGCTCCTCCAGATATGATACGATTGAATCATTATTTGCAAAATATACTTACCTTAAATAATAGGTAATGGCTCCATATCAGTGGCGGTACCTCCATACAAGCCCAAAAGCCGGGCTTGCCCTAACAAAATCTTATTTACACTACTAATGAATCTCAATTTATGACAACAACAAAATAATATTCACGAACGTAAATTTTCAATCAAAAATTCAATTTTTCAAACAACTGTTCGATAGACAATGTCATTAACTGCAATAATATAGCGTATTAATCGAAAAACACAATTCATCTCTCTCGCACTCGTTGGCTTGCAACCGGGCTTTGCGAATTCATATATCCGCACTCTTCTAACATTAACGAAACTGCGGTACCCCACTACATACATACTGTACATATCTATAGATTCTATGAGAAATTTCACAAACCGAGCAAAAGCCGGCATGCAAAGGAAGTTAGCCGCAAGTGGGTGCGATGAACCCGCAGAATCAGCTCACGATCGGGCCAATCCCTGCACAGCAGCACACAATCAGGCCAATGGCTGCATTGAGTAGCGCATACAAACGGGCCAATCAGAATCAATGCGATCACCTGGGTGAATTAAGTAATAACAGGTTGTTTTGCTTGCAGTTTGAGCCGTTTTCTGTTTTGCATAAATTAGTGTTTATCGATGTACAAAAAGATGTCAGAGTTCAAAACGACGAGTGATGTTGTTTTTTGTGATTGTGAAAGATGGAAATGTGTTAAAAGTTTTGATCGGCGCCGGCGAGGCGAGGGAAAGGTAAATTCATTGAACTTTGCCGAAAAAAAGCAGCTAGTATTTTCAGACAGATTTACCTACTCCAGATTTGTGTATTTTACAAACTAGTAAGACTCACAAAAGGCAATTCAATAGAAATGTGTACAAAACTCGTTGATAACATCCCGTTCATTTAAGATGGTTACGCTTATGTATGGCGCGGCCGGTTTTACGTGACCTCTACAATTTGGGCGGCTTAAAGAATTGCTGTCTTAATATCTTGTTTTTAATATATCTTTCATGATAGCTGGAATTGAATGCTGAAATTAACAGGAACTAATGTTCATGAATTATTAAAATTCGTTTAATATATGTCATGTGTCTTAATGTTATGGAAACTGAGTTAGTGAGTATTCGATCTCTAAAGTAAGAACAGTCTAAAATTTATCAAATTTATTTTTATCTTTATATCGTGTAAAGTTACAAGATCTAAAATTCTTGGCATAATAAGTGTCTACCACGGGTATTTTTTACAGCTGTTTGTTTGGTTGTAAATGTGATAGTTTATTTGCAAATCCGTTTTTTCTGATTTTCGAAACCATTTAATGACGTTCAGAAAGATATGTAGACGATTTGATTTATAAGAGATTAACGTGTAAACTAATTTGTATTTTTTTTATTTTAGCCACTTTTTTTGTTTCATGAATATTCATACATACGCTCAAGCAAAAAACGGCTTTTTTTCAAAGCCTTTTTTTTTAATTAGGTCTTCGGGCTTGCCCTGATCTCAGACCCTAGGCACGCCACTGCCCCATATCAAACCACAAGAAAGAAATTTAGAAAATATTTGCATTTAGTATTTTCCCATACAAATAAAAGATGACGTCATAACTCCTCTCCTTATTCGTAGTTTTTTTCGTGCTACGGGATTCTTAAATTGATTCTTAAAGATCAATCGTTCCGATTTTCATGCCTTTAACACCATTTGCAGCATTTTACTGAATTTCGGGGTGTACCGCTATGACTAACAATATACCTCTTTATTTTAATTAGTAGAAACATTTTAGGGGGTGATAGTGTCCATCAATACGAACAATATTACTATGGGCAAATCCACAGAATCGCGAAAAAAAATCAGCTGTTCCATACATTTCAGTCAAGTCGATGTTGTAATTTTGTATGGAATAGCTCTTTTTTTTCGATTCCGTGGTTGGCCCCACCTTACGCACTTAACACACTTAATAAGTCACGATTCAGACGTAAAGACAGCTACTGAAAAGGGAACTTTTACTATGAGTAATATAATTTTGAAATAATGCCACAACATGAAAAATACAAGTTAACTAGTGACATGCGAGGATCGTTCGCCACTTTCATTAGTTACTTCTTACACAAGAATATGGTTAGAAAAAGCATGTCACGCTTATATTATACTGAAGCGTGGAATAAAAAACCAGCCAAGTGCAAGTCGGACTCGCTAAGGGTTCCGTACCATTATAGCGCACTGGCAAGTATTATTTTATTGACACTTCCTGTCAATTATGGCATGAGATCGTAACATGCATATGCATAAACCTATTTCTTAGTTTAAAACAAAGTCAGTCGGTGCCTTGTTGGTGGGTGATCAAAGTATTTGTTACCAAAACTGATTTACTTAAGGCCTGTTTCACAATGTCTAAGTAATTCTGATTAGCTGTTACTTGACAGATAGTCCATACAAAACTGTCAAGTAAACTGGAAAGTATCTCCTAATCGGACACTGTAAAACAGGCACTTATAGTTTTATTTTACAAGCTTTTTAAGTTAGTGAGGGACAAATCTTGCAAGCTTTAATTTGACCTTCTTCGCAGTGTCCGATGGAGCAGAAATTTTGTATACAGGTTTGGTTTAGTTAGATGACAATACAATATTAAAGTAAAGTCAGCAAAAAAGCTTGTCATGAAAATGATTTTTTTACCAAAAACTTTATACTACTTTATATTTTATTCTTATTTTAATGAATGTAAATTATGAATAAGTTGACATGTAAACATACGAACCTGTTTTGTGAACGGTTTGAACCGACAGCCGAAGTATAAGGAGTCATTGGGGCTGTAATCTGCCAACATGTAGCGCAGGTTCTCTACCACCACGTAACTGTAACATATAAGATAAGGAACGCTAGTAAATACATATTTTTCTTTTTTATTACATCTCACGGTAAACATTTGTAAAAATATTTCTTTCGAATGCCCGCCTCGATGGCCTATAGCGTTTATTTAAACTTCTAGAGCAAGGGAAAAGGACTTCGAACTTTTATATAGGGAACCTGGCATACCTAGTTGCATTGCAAGTATGACATATTTTGGTGTACACCTATGAAACATGCGCCTGTCTACTGAGAAAATAAATAATTACAAACGACAAATACTAGTGACAAAATGTCGTAAATGATATATTTTCTGAAATATTTCAGTTCGAAGCAAAGTGAACCGGACGACGTTCCGTGGGCAGGCCCCCTACAAGGTGGACCGACGATCTGGTAAAGGTCGCGGGAAGCCGCTGGATGCGGGCAGCGCAGGACCGATCGTTGTGGAGATCCATGGGGGAGGCCTATGCCCAGCCGTGGGCGTCGTACGGCTGAAATGATGATGATGATGATGATGAAGCAAAGTGAAATATTTCAAAAAGTATATCATTTACGACATTTTGTCAATAAAGTTCGATGCCTTTTGACGAGCCTCGTTGGCCTTTCGCCGAGCCCGTTGGCCGAGCATGATCGGTGATCAGGGCCAGTTTGCAAATGCATACAAACTGGCCCTGTAATGATTGGCCAACGAGTTAGGCGATCCTGTACTAGGGGCTTTACGGGTTACCGTATATATACCGTATATACCAATAGTTATATTGGGTAGAGCATTGGGCCAGTTTCTTCCAGCACGGGTAGCATGACGAACTCGAGAAAGGTTTTGTCTTAATCGAAACGTCAAAAATGACATTTCATCGTAGACAAATCTATTGTTCGGCTGTCAATTATAGACTTTCGAGGTAGACAAAACTCTTCTCGGGTTTGTCATGCTACGCGTGCTGGAGTGCGGCTACGAATCACGCCCGAAATTTACTATGGGGCTGCAAGATTGTTTTTTTTTTATTATTTTTTTCTATATATTCTTACGCGATTTACATAGTTACATATATTTCGCAAGGTATTTATCAACAACATATGCATCATCAACGCATACACCTATTGATATGTGTATAATTTCATTTTCTCCATATCCACTAAGCAATTTTCCGTGCCACTACCACAAAAGCATGGTGTGAAAACAAACACCTATTTAAATTACTAGAACCTTGAATGGCTACGGTCAAACGGCTGAAAATCGGCGTGAAATCACTGCTACAGGCGTGCAAAATGCAAACATGCAATATCAGTATAGATGCTAATGCGACGCTTTATAATTTGCTGGGAAACGTGCCATGCATTAATGCCAGCATCAAAGGCTTTGCTCCCTTGGAAATATGAAAATATGGCGTTACAATATACCTAGTACTGATATCGTATAATATGCGAGAACATGTTTATTGTTATTAGATGAAGTATTAGAAAAAATCTACCAGTATCACCACAGCTCCAGTGGGACTCGAACCTACGACCTTTCACTGTCCGGCGAATGCTCTTACCACTGAGCTACGGAGTCCTTAGAAGGCGCGTCGAATTTATCCAATACTTGACGCGCTCGACACCCAAAAGAATATCACATGTCATACAGATAGGTCTAACTGATAACCTCCTTTTTTAAGTCAGCTAAAAATAATTTGTAGGTATATTGTTGCAATGTTTGTTTGGTCCATTCCAAAGCGATTTTCGCTGGATATAAACAAACATGAAGTTCAAACCAAAGACTAGAGACTGATTAATGATCTGAAATAATTTGAAGATACTTTCATAGCATATAAATAAAATGTCTTTCTTTTCCACCGATTTGGTTTCACCGAGATGTCAATGTCCAACCACAAAAATATATCCAAATTCAAAGACTTACATGACGCACTTCGAAGTCCAAAAGAAATTATTTATCAATGTTCCTGTTATCAGACACATTTGAGTCAAAAGGTCAAAATGAGATGCATAAACAAATTGATCTCACTAAAAAATATAGGCTAAATGCGAAAATTTGTTAACACCAACGAAAAGCTATGAGTCTCGTTTCGATTTGAACTTTTAGAGTTAGAGGGTGATTATTACCTTCATTTTACAACTCAATTATACTTGCGTTAGCTGATTCACGCATAACATAATCATAATAACACAGCTGTCATTGAGGAATCGTCGTTAACAATTCGTTATATTAACCGAAAAATGAATCAGAATTATGATTTCCACGACTCGTGATAATATTAACCTATAAAATTGCCGTTTGACAGTCCCCTTGGTCGTTGATGAAATTGCCGTTTGAAAGTCCCCTTGGTCGTCGCCCGCAAAAGGCAAGCGATTTAAGACCAACCCCCTGATTAAAACCGTTGGAAACGGGATCGGACTCGAATTCTGTGCTTGTCTATTCAATAGGGAGTGACAGAGACAGTGCATACGTTCGGTCGAGCGTTTCCGACGGTTTGTGAATCAGGGGGGCGTAATGACATAAGTAACAGAGTTAAGCCTTGGTCTTCGCCAGTAAAAGGCAAAAGATTTTAGACCATATTGCAATGAGTAATAGAGTAGAGCTTCGTGTCGTCGTTAGCCTTGAGGAACCAGTCAGCGTCGCGCCGGTGGTGCTCGTATACATAGCGAAAGTCCCCTTGGTCTTCGCCCATAAAATCCAAGCGATTTAAGACCGTATTGGCATGAGTAACAGAGTTGAGGCTTGTTCTTCGCCAGCAAAAGGCAAACGTTTTTAGACCATATTGCCATGAGTAATAGGTTTGTATCTTACGTGTCGTCGTCAGCCTTGAAGAACCAGTCAGCGTCGCGCCGGTGGTGTTCGCATACGTAGCGAGAGTCCCTTTGGCTCCGCCCACAAAAGGCAAGCGATTTAAGACCGTATTGGCATGAGTAACAGAGTTGAGCCTTGGTCTTCGCCAGCAAAAGGCAAACGTTTTAAAGCATATTGCCATGAGTAATAGGTTTGTATCTTACGTGTCGTCGTCATCCTTGAGGAACCAGTCAGCGTCGCGCCGGTGGTGCTCGTATACGTAGCGAAAGTCCCCTTGGTCTTCGCCCATAAAAGCCAAGCGATTTAAGAGCGTATTGGCATGAGTAACAGAGTTGAGCCTTGGTCTTCGTCAGCAAAAGGCAAACGTTTTTAGACCATATTGCCATGAGTAATAGAGTTGTATCTTACGTGTCGTCGTCAGCCTTGAGGAACCAGTCACCGTCGCGCCGGTGGTGCTCGTATACGTAGCGAAAGTCCCCTTGGTTTTCGCCAGCCAAAGGCAAGCTATTTTAGACCGTATTGGCATGAGTAACAGAGTTGAGCCTTGGTCTTCGTCAGCAAAAGGCAAACGATTTTAGACCATATTGACATGAGTAATTGAGTTGTATCTTACGTGTCGTCGTCAGCCTTGAGGAACCAGTCAGCGTCGCGCCGGTGGTGCTCGTATACGTAGCGGAACGCCGCTTTAGTCTTCGCCCACAAGTAGTCGCGTCCTTCGGGTACTGGCAGTTTGACAGCGGGCAAGAATGAATCTAAGAGAAAAAAAAAATATAAGAAGGACAGATGTAGCCAGTATCTTTCCCTAGTTTCACAGATCACATGAAAAAGGTTAAAAGTAATAAGTTATCGGGTCGCGCGTGCCACGGTAAGAGCAAAAATTAGAGTTCTTACAATACCGGCTAAATGAGTGACACGCACTTTTTACCTTCAACCTCTTGTGGCCTTATGTAGTGATGGTAGCATTTCTTTTCTCTGTGTTTATATTGAGGAAATTGATATTCAAAATGTGAAGAAGACAACAATGTAATTTTTTATGGATTTATCAGAAAGAACTGGAAATCTTTAGGAAACTTTCAACCGCCTCTGTGGTCTAGTGGTTCACACCACCGATTTCAGACCAAGAGGTCCCGGGTTCGATTCCCAGTGGGGGTACATATTGTATTCGGTTTGGTTGGTGGTAGGACTTGTTCTTTGTCCGACTGGCTAGCTACCACCATCTTATCTACGTCTGACGCCATAACAATGATGTTTTCAGCATTATTGTGTTCCGGCAGTTAGAGATAAGATAGCCAGTTCCTCAGTGATTTAGGATTCCGGGAGTAGTGCGCTTCCACCTTCAGCCTTATCACCACTTAACATCAGGTATGATGAAGGCTAAGTGCTACACCGTTATGGATAAAAAAAAACTGTCTCACCGATTCTTACCTTCTTCCGTGCTCATGAACAACACTTTGTTGCACCTCTTCCCCCATGTGGCCTTCACATGGTCGGCCTTCTTTCTGTGGTTGCTCGGTTGGGTCATGACCCAGCAAAGAACCCGGACCTTCTTAGACAACTCGTCGGCTACCGTCCTGTCTTCGTGCTTGTGTGCTGGCTCGTCGGTGCCATGGTCTTTCAGAGCTGATATAGGGTGCTTGTTCAGGTCTCTCGATGATTCCCTGGAAACGAAGCATGTTTAGACTGACGACAACTCACTGTAGTTTGGTTGGATGAGTGGGACACGACACTTGCTCCTGATTCACAACTGTTCGGAAAGGGAATCGGATTCTGTGTTTTGTCTTTGTCTATTATGAAGTGAGTGACAGTGACAATACCGTACATTCTGCGTCGGGAACGTTTCCGAAGATTTGTGAATATGGGGCTGTTTTGTTTGCACTTAAAAAACACCCTTGCAGGAATTAATAAAATTGCAAATACTTAACAGAAAATGTCTACAAACTTAAAAACAGATAGCAGATTTGTTTAAAATAAACAAGTACCTATAAGGTTCATTATTTCATTATTTTTACCTTTTTGCATTCACAATGCAATTTTTATGATTGAAAATGAAGTATTAGAGTCTGATCGGACACTCGTAGCTCAGTGGTTAGATTTGCATTTGCCCAGACAGTGAAAGATCGTGGGTTCGAGTCCCATCGGAGCTAGTTATGATATGAAACGAGTCGATTTTTTTTAATACTTCATTTTCAATATTTACAAAAAACAATAATTAAAAAAAGCCATTCGAAATCAACCAACGAGCTGCTCATACATAAAATGAATACAATATCTCAACAGGCACAAGCAGAATCTATTAATTTTGATGGAGCATAAATTTCAATCAACTTCCAATGAATATAATCATAATCACCGATTGTAGGTATGTAAAAATATCTGCATTATGCAATAATATGATCCTATGACACCCCCGTCAGAATAACAGCGCTGCTGGGTCACTTTGCCCATCTTTAAGAGACCCGGCAGCATTATGCTGAGACGGGTTTTTTGTTGGCCCATCATCATCATCATCATTTCAGTCGTACGACGCCCACTGCTGGGCATAGGCCTCCCCCAAGGATCTCCACAACGATCGGTCCTGCGCTGCCCGCATCCAGCGGCTTCCCGCGACCTTGACCAGATCGTCGGTCCACCTTGTAGGGGGTCTGCCCACGGAACGTCGTCCGGTTCGCGGTCGCCATTCGAGAAACTTTCCGTCCCAACGGCCATCGGTTCTCCGCGCTATGTGTCCCGTCCACTGCCACTTCAACTGAGCAATCCTTCGAGCGATGTCGTTTGTTTTAGTTCTCCTGCGGATTTCATCATTTCTGATTCGATCGAGCAGGGAAATACCAAGCATCGCTCTCTCCATTGCTCGCTGGGTGACCTTGAGCCTTCTTATGAGACCCATAGTAAAAGACCACGTCTCGCTTCCATAAGTCATAACTGGCAACACACACTGGTCAAAGACCTTAGTCTTGAGACATTGAGGAATTTTGGACGCAAGTATATGCCGGAGCTTCCCAAACGCTGCCCATCCGAGCTGGATTCGATTTGTTGGCCCACACACACACATTTAATTATAATTTTTTAGTTTAAGTTTATTTTTTAATTATTAATTTTTATTCTCTTTTGTTTATTGTTTGTTTGATTGTTTCTTTTATAAGTCTGTGTGTCCAATAAATGTTTTCTTTCTTTCTTTCTTTCTTCTATGGCGTGGTGATTGGCCAGCCAAGCAACTTTCGTAAAGGTCGGTCACGGAATGGGTGACCAAAAACATATTATCTTGAGCTCCTCCGTGCCTCGTATGGCACTTTAATCCGGTGGCCACCAAATCCACCAATCCATGTTGGGCCCACATGGTGGGTCATCCCGCAGGCTTATTACCAAAACAAGCAACCAGTTGCTAATTGTACAATTGGGTATTTGACTGTTGTTGAAATGTAGATATTTAATTATGTCATTCAGAAATATAACATTATTGAATAACAAATGTGAAAAAAGAAATTCAATCTGTATTATAACAAGCAAATTATGAGCTAATTAATTGTGACTCTAACTCTAGCTATCTCTTTCCAAAACGAAATTTTCTATGGCGAGAGTATGGCGCTATAAGAAATGTGACGTCACATTTCTACAGCGCCCTCCTTGTCTAATTAGAAAGTTTGATGCTCTATATCGCTGAAAATATGCAAGATATTTGAAAATAAATACTTATGTTGTGTTCCTACTAATTCAATAAAAAAAATTCTGTCAAGTAGGTACCTACCCAATTGCAACGCGACTGATACTAGTTGCGGTTGCTATTAGCTTGCGGTTTGCAATCGGTACAGTACGGTACGACATTGAGTTATAATGTACTAACGTACTAGAGAAGCTATCCCAAACAAAAATCTTGTAGTATTTTTGCTAAGCTAAGAGTTAGCCTCGCGACCAATCGAAAGCGCCCGTGCAGAAAGCGGCAACCAATAGTAGTGCAACAGACATAGATCAAACATTGCAGAACAGACATAGCTTTTGTGCGTGTTTTCTGCCTACCAAATTTTATGAGAATTCATATTTTATTTAATTAATTATTTTTTTTAGATTAAACATTGACATTGTGAGAGAAATACTTACTAATCGAGTTTATTTCTGGTACTTATATACGTTTAAATACATGAATACTATTAATTATTTTACTTGCGTTTATTTAACTTGCAGTATAAATGTAAGTTCAATGTTCAAATGTTCAATAACAAAAAAACATCAAACTTCCATCAAAACCTGAACCCAAGTAATCACCTAAAACCTAGTACCTAAAACGTTTAAACTGTCACTTCTGCACCACAAAATAACCAATTTTGTTAATCTATGACTCTATCGAAATATGGCCGTCGCTTAATTTTTCGGCGACCTAATGAAATAATTACTCAGTAGCATGTTATTAGATACTTTAGTGAGTACTTACTAGTAAAAAATAATTCCTTTGGCTTTATTATAAATTTTTGAGTTATTTAAACAGTACCTCAACCCACATATCGGCATTTTTAAATAAAATAGAACAGAGTATAGTCCATTCGCTTAGATAGTGTCGCTCTGCCACAATGCCGTGCGGGTGTACCGACACTATCTAACCGAACGGACTTTACACACACGTGTTGTTGCGTCTATCGCTTGCCACAGACTAAACGAGTTGAGTCCACGTGGACTCAACTCGTGTTGCAAAGATTCTAGTTGAGATGTCTCCTCTATTCTTTTATCTCAATGCGGTACGAGCACTTTCAATCAATTTTATTTCATCAATCGCTCGCTTGTTATCGTAGCGAGCGATCTACGTTCTGTAATACGAATATGTGTTTTGGTAGCAATAAATTTTTAATTGACGCGATTGCAACCGTCACTTTAAGATCGATAATAAGCCTGCGGATCTCTTTATCCATCCGTAAGGAAAGCCAGTGTCTCATCTGTGGGGACATAATGAAAGCTGATGCAGGCTCAAAGTATAGCATGTAATGTAGGTAGGTACCCAATTAAAATAATATAAACATGCTTTTGCTGAAATTCACATACACGGCCCAATATTGTTACTTAATATACTTAGGTAACATACAAATGTAAAGTAACGATATTTAAATCACGTTAAAAACTGAAATTGACATGATAAAGACTGTGTGTTTACTTCAGACAGAAACTAAATACTTAGATGTACAGAAAACAACGCTCGCAATTTGGTAAGCAATGCAAAAATGATAACAGTGAAACAGGAAGTGATAATAATTCATTACATAAGTCATAATCATTACTTATTGAAAGAGGCTTATGTGTGTTTTAAACGCATTTTATTAGCCAAATATATGTTGCCTATTAACTGTTTACCTAATTTGTTTTACGAGCCGTAGGTTTTCCAAAGGCAAGTAAATATTTTTTTAGAACACCTACCTACGCCTCATTGAAGCAAATTCATCGTGAAATTGAGTCGTTACTCAAAGCGATTTGTTGCAGTCTTTCATTTTCATTTTAGACGTTTATAATCTTTAATGCAAATAAATTAAATCTAAACAGAAGCTAGCGAAAATTGTATTACCTAATTTTCAAAAAAAACCAAGCGAACCTAAGGCTAATCATATAATTAATTATAATAAAAAACGATGTTTTCAAGTATTTTTCTACATCATTAGCATATTTTGCTCTCATTAATCTAATCACACAAACTTAAATTAAATAATATCTTATATTAAAAAACATAAAATTAAATACAACTAAATATTTTAAAACCATACAATAAGTCAGAGCATCAAATTATTTTTTATTTTTTGCATTCACAATGCAATTTTTATTATTAAAAAATTTAAAATGAAGTATTAGAAAAAGTCAGCCCGTCTCACAACTTTTTTTTTCTAATACTTGCATTAACTTGCACTATGAAATAAAGCCAGCTTTTAAGCCAGATGTACACGAGGCTAGTTTGTCGCATGCTTCGCCAATTTCCAGCCGTGAGGAAACTCGGAATGCCAGCCGGAGGCCGAGGTTTAGGGGCGACTGCAACATCAACCCCCATGATCAACCGGCCATCAGAAAGCAAGCAAGGAGGGGTTTAGTGGGTTTTCCCCCTTCTGACCTCCCATCATGTATACTTGCTGCTGGATGGGGGGTCAGAAAGCGGCTTATAGGCGAGTCCCACATAAATAACCGCCGTCCATACTGTGATGTCATGAGGTATGCGCAAAGGTATTCCCCTCACTATAATTTAAAAAAAAAGTTACTCGCTACCTGACTATCCTGACTTGAGACTGTAGCTTCGTGTATTTCGATCGTACAAAGACATATTTTTGACTCGGCATATATTTTCGCACTTTGGTTATAATTATCACCTAGCTAAGAATTTGGAAAACGTATGGAATTGATTTATTATTACCTATTGTATAGTAGGTACACCTTCATTTTTCAAATTCACCGATAAAGGCAAATTTAAAAGTGGTGTACCTAGGTACCAACTTATCTATAATCGTTGATTTATTAGACAAGTTGTGAAAAATTGCAGTTAAATTGCGGTAAATCAATTACGATATTTTATTTCTGAATTGGTTTTTTGTGTTTGCTGAATTCGAATATTTAAAACTTCGGTCATATAAATGATCAAAAATTTAAAACAAATACTTTTTTAATGCGGTTAGAGTTCTTATAATTAAAAGGAAAAAAATGTGCAAAAAATTACCAAAAAACATTATAACATACAAAATAAACATGCAACTAGCATAGAGCATGCATAGAACCACATGCAACACTGAATTAGACATACATAACTAACCTGTAGGACCAACCGTTGTCTTTCGGATACGATGTTAACAGTATGTACGCAAAACTAAATCCTGCCGAGATCCCGATCACCAAGGTTAGCACAAAGCGACGCCCCATCACCCGTCCTTCGCTCTGCAGAGGGGAATACTTCAGACTCGTAAACATGTTTACATTTATTTATGTATCAAGTTCCTACTTGTATACAAGTGGGAACATGTATACAAGTAGCCAGGTACACAGGTGTGTTCTCGCTACGCGCGCATCGTACGCACGAATGCCAATGTGTGACTGCAAGGATTTGACTGCGACTGCGGCTGATTCGTATGAAATACTCCAGATACCTATACCATGCTGAACTCGTTAGTGCGGCATTAAAATAACGCCAATTTGCGTTACAGTTAAAAATTTTAACACCTACAACGCATAGTTATTAAATTTGCAGTGTTAAAAAAAAAACAAATGCTGGTGAAATTTTTTTTTTAGATCTTTTAATGCCATATACATATAGATACCTAGTTGATGTTTTGGGTTTTCTTTAGTAATCGGTAGCATTCGGAGGGGGGTGAGGGGGAGAGGGGAGGGAGGGGGGACTAGGGGAACCCCCCTATCAAGGGGGGAGGTGAGGAAACGCATAGTTTTTGAGTTATTTAAATTTTTGTTTTGAGGTTAAGTCTGTGAAACTGCGCAATGTTTTGTCTACTAGTTAAAAAAAAAAATGTATGTACACTATAAGGGCAAAGGGTTTTGATTAACTAATAGCCTTCCGAACGTCTCCGGCGCTGCGGGAAGTGCAGCCCCTCCGCCCATGCGTAACATACTGCAGGCACTCAATGCTCACCTACGCAGCTTCGGCTTTTTGGTCGCCTGCGGCGACCAGCCTCAGCCGCTGCGGCTCACTTGGTGCCTGCACTTTGTTACAGCGGGCGGGGGCTACTCTCCCTCCGCGCCTCCGGGCTTTTATATACACTCTAGGGGTAGGGCATACTAGTACCACGTGGAGTCGGGGTTGACTAATTCGGTTATGTTACAAATTTTAATTCCAAATAAACAGGCACGAGTCAGATTCTAGAAACGCACGCGAGAAGGGAATAACAAAAATATGGTCCGAGCAATTGTTGACACTTTGACATGACACTTCATTGACAATGGACGAGAGACAAAATAGAACATAGAGACACTATATTTCGTCATACATTTTGACATTTTCTTTCTCTTTCTATCAAGTTTTTTCGTAATTAACCTCAAAAGTTAAAATAAAGATTTTTCAAAAACTACACATCTCCTCGAAAAAAGGAAAACTAGGTTGTGATTCGGCCATCATTACCTATCGATTAAGACCAAAATCACTTTGAAATTCGTGCTGCTGATTACTAAAGCCGATCCGATGTTTTTCTAAAGAAAAATTATACGCATATTTTAAGTAATAATATTCAATGGACATTCTGTTTGCTCAGTTCTGTAAATAATGTAATTTTTTGTCAATTTTTGATAGTTTAATAACTAATGGAATATGGGGAGAAGAGAAGACAGATTTCGTCTTCTGAAATATTGGCGGCGATTGCGATCGCTTGTAGAGGCGTATTGTCAACTTAACTCGCAATTTAAAAGATATTGCTATATATTATGGTTAAATTCCCCAACATTAAGGGAGGGCCAATACCTTTTATATTTTAAGAGCCATTTTTAGGCAAATATTGGCCTAAGAAATATGATTTCTGGTCTTGAATTTGAACATCATCTTAACATTAGGTAATTGTACGAAATGCTAACTCTACGGTATTTTGTTTCACCGAATATCATGAATAAAGTGCTGATTCTAAAAAGTGACGTAATTTCAAACGTCCGCTCTAAAACAGGAAGGAATGATAGGAACAATTCGCCATCCAAATTATGGTAGAAAATTTAATTCAGGCGTAGGTGTGCGTTTCAATTGTTTAAATTGGTTATATTGCTGACCTAATTTGCCTGCTGCAAATCCATTAAGTAAATATACATTATACTGGCAAATGTAGTTTACTATTTTTGAGTACATACCTAATTAGGAATTAAGTAGGTAGGTACTATCTTTACATAGACTACTAACACCTACTTGCTTCTTACTTCGTCCTTTCGACTTAGTCACATCATCGCTGGCTGAATACGCAAATAGCACTATCGTAAGCGAAGCTTGGGTGGCTTGGGTTTGAAAAATCTATTATTTTTTCCAACAATAACTAGAAAAATTAACATCGGAACGGGCTCTTGGGATAGGATAGGACTAATTTAGGAAAATCTTTGACAACTAACTACTGGATGAATACGTTTGATGTTAGTACGATTAACGAGAACGATTCCGACATCTATTCCAGACTTCCTTCTTTAAGTTCCTTGAAATATCGGTACATACTTATGTATGACCCGCAATAATATCGAGTTCGAAACTACGAAGTAGGTACTCGATTTTAAATGAATACTTTTTAGACTCACATTGCCTAATATACCTAGGTAAGTATTATATTTTTATTCAATAACGAACATTATTAATACTAATGTAGTTTCAGGAAACTCCTAGTTTGTTTATTTTTTGTTATCAGGCCAAACAATACATAAATATTTTTTGTCATCATAGGGATTTTATGGTTTGGATTTTTTACGCGGAAAATTAAATGTTCAAAAATAAAATTGGAGTGTAGGTATGACATACATGTCGTACTTACTTTTAATCCTCAACAATATTATAGATGGATTGCATGAAGGATAATATGCAAGAAAGGCATGACTGCAGAAGTGACGGCTGATGAAGTGAGGGATGAATGGAAGAAAAGAAGAAGACATATTGCGCTGCGCCGACCCCAGATAAATGGGATAAGGGCAAGAGAATGATGATGGATGATGATATATAAGTTATGTTACTTCGAAGTTAGAATACTTCAAAAGTCTTGTTATGTCGACGGTTTTGCTTCGACAGTTTGTAATTCTTACGTAGAAATATCAGTATGGGTAAATAATGTAGTCAATAACATAGTCAATAACGGAACAACTCTTTGGAGCAGGCGGGTAACAAGGATACTTTGTAAAACGCGCATAGAAAAAATTCGTTACAAAAAAATCTTTCCATTTCGTTACAATCTAGTAACACTTAAGTGTGCTTTGTTTGCACTAAGCAATTTAGTCTAAAGCTGTTTAACTGTAACTTCTATTTACTTACTAAATATATAATCAGGTATATAATAAATCCACATGGCATTGTAGATTGTAAAGCTGTTTAACTGTAACTTCTATTTACTTACTAAATATATAATCAGGTATATAATAAATCCACATGGCATTGTAGATTGTAAAGCTGTTTAACTGTAACTTCTATTTACTTACTAAATATATAATCAGGTATATAATAAGTCCACATGGCATTGTAGATTGTAATTCTGTTTAACTGTAACTTCTATTTACTTACTAAATATATAATCAGGTATATAATAAGTCCACATGGCATTGTAGCGAAAACACACCTGACACTAGTACAATACAAAAAAATATATTTAAACACAATAATATGACAGCTTATCCTCACCAACCATCACCTCGGACTGCCAAGTAAATAACACAATGTGTTTACAAAACAAGCTTGTTTGTTTGTCAGCATGAGCACATTGTTTACATTTTTATCCACAAGCAGATTCTTGATGTAATGTTAGTGACTAAAGATTGATGTTATTTTAAAGTTAAGCTGTGTCATTTTATAAGCCTGTAGTTAATTGCAAAAGAGTTAATAGAATAACATAGACATAATTTAAATGTAATGATAGTTTTCTTATTGGATTTTGATACTGTTTTTATCAATACTGGTAAAAAAATACTAAAGAAATCCTCTAAATGCTATCTTGACTAAAAGTTTCCTAAAAGAGCTTGATCTAATTAAAGATATTTTGAAGACTGTAAATAACATTACTTACACACAAACATGATTCATTACTGATAAAATATATTAAAAATATTAAGGCTTTATATAAGATCTTGAAATTCAGATTTTGAAATTATTTTTATGCATTCACTATGCAATTCTGCAGGTATAGGAAAAATTGTGATAGTAAAAAACCACGAGCCCTGCAAGTATCCCACCTGAAAGCTACTTGCAGGGCTCATGGTTTTTTACTATCACAATTTTTCCTATCTAGAACTTAATTATTTAATTTTGATGAAACTGCAATTTCGAATGTTATTATTAAACACAAATTACATACAGGTTGTTTCAGTAATTCCTCCATTTCACTTTTATTATTCGGCATAGTGGAAAAATTCATACAACTGCACAAAATTTCAAAGTAATATTTCATATCAATGATCAAGTAGAAAGAGTAATTACAATTGTAGTTTTATGGTCAATAAAACCGAAACATAGCAAAGCCAATCAGCCAATAAATCAGAAAATACTTATTTAATTGTAAAAGTTTTAGAAGTGGGAAGTAAATAAAAAGAGCTACCTAGTATAGTCATGATTACATAACTGAGGTCAACAATTGAGCCAATTGGTTAAATGTCATGATAAGTTTGGTACATTGAATGTGCAATTTAAAAAGTTTAAGATAGCTTATTGATATGCCTGACCGTCTGTTGCTTATATGTCACTAATTTGTAGTCAAAATTTAAATATAAATCGTGAGTAGTTTATAGATGCGGGTAATATTAAATTACATTAGGTACATTAAAACACTACAATATTTTTGTGAAATTAACAATAATAAGAACCATTTCTGCCTTTCATTAACTAAAGTGTTGTTATCTGCAAAAGTCATATTCTGAGAAAATCATTTGCAGATAACAGTCAGTAATTTAATTACATGATGCAGAGACCAACAAGAAAGGAATAATCAGAAATGTATAAAATATATTTTAAGTATAAAATGGTAAGTACTATGCGATTATTATAAGAATAGGATAGGGACGCCGCCATGTTGTGACGTCAAGCTGTCAAAGTGCTGTCAAACTAACTTCACTTCACTTCAGTATGGTGTGAAAAAAAAGAAATTTATCGTGAATCATTAGCTTACGATAAATAATGATGTTCGTGCAAACCAAAACATATGAAAAATTTGCAAATAAATACAAATCATTAACTTGATTTTTACGGAAAATATAGGATCCATGAAAGTATGCTTTCATGGGTCCTATATTTTCAGGTAATTTGAATCTCAATCAAATTAAAATTTTGTGATATTTAACTGAACCCATTTTTCATACTTATTGTTCTGCGGGGTACTTTAATACTATGCTTCAATAACACAGAATAAATTGAATTTTGATTCTATTTACTGGTTTAAGTATTTTAATAAAACAGGACTTCAAGTTATGAAAATAATTTAATAATCAACTTTACAATAAAATTGGTAAATTGGGGGTCTAGTGAAAAATTGTATTGGTCTATCATGGTAAAAGGATTGGCCAGCTAGATTATGCACGTTGATTGAAGTTAGATTCGGCAGAATCTAGTTGTTACCAGGGTGCGCCGGGTATTGGTATCACGGGGAACGATTCAATCAAGCCACTCGGGGAGACGCCTTTCGTGAATCCGCCATTGTAAATCAAAACACATTATGCTTGCTAATGCTATTCCACTTCTTATATTCCACTCATTTGAGAATCATCGTCCCGCTAGTCTGAGCTGCTACTGCTACAAAGACATTGAAGACTTTTCCTTCTGACATTGCAAAGTACTGTAGAAATATGTTCTAGTATTTTATCAAAGCTTTGAACAAATACTCAAATACCCGTGCTACACATGTGTCCAAACATTTATTCAAATATTTGTGCTATGTCTGGCGCCGCCATAACAAGTACCTACTTATGTGGATTTAAAAAATAAAATAATAGTATATTATGATACAAGTGAGCTTAGGTTGCTCATTATACACGAGGCTGTGGGTTGCAGCCCGAGCCGCAGGCGAGGGCGTAAATCAGCCGAGTGTCTAGTGAGTAAGTTGCTCACGAGTTTCATACGCACTTTTTCAACACACTTGCGAGGAAAAACAAACATTTATTGCATACATATTGTATTAACCTAATATTAACTAAGGGAAAAAGCGCGCAAGTTTTTTTTGCACGCGCCAAATGTGAGGTGATTGATTACATACAGCCATACAGCCTACTTCAAAATAATTAAGTATAATAATAGTGATAAAGCGCAAATGTTTTATAACAAATTATTGTGAATTATAAATAATTTATAAATAATTTGATAATAATATACTTAATTATGTTTTTTGTCTTAATTAGAAACACATTTATTTATTCTAAAAACGTAAATGGATTTTCAGCCGTATAAAACCTCTTTGTTGTTACAAAAAAAGAACTGTATCTATTACCCGCTGAAATTGAAAATGCTCTGTTGACTCGCATATAACTTGCAGTTAGGTACTAACTTAACTTTGTAGGGATACTGTATTACCCGGTTAAATTGAAAAGTCTCTGTTTACTCGCATATAATTTGCAGTTAGGTACTTACTTAACTTTGTAGGGATAATTCTATTACGCAACTAGTACTGTAATATTATTATGCACGCGTGGGTTATAGTTCGGTTTATGGCCCTAAGATCGATGTAATAAGGCTCACTTTATGAGCAAGTGTGTTGAAAAAAATGTTTTGAAAGTGGCAATGCCCAAACCACCTTCTGCCAATATAAAAAAAAAAACTATTTTCATTTTGTTTTGCACTTTCTTGCGGACTGTACCTTTTCAGAGTGAAGTTTGTCAACAACCCGTCCTATTCTTATAATAATCGCATAGTATATGCATGTGCCGATTTAGGTATGTCATTTAGATAATGATTGACATAAAATAATTATAAAAAATCTTAAAAATAAATCACACAACACCAACTACAGGATACACACCAACCCCCAGATTCATAGGTCCACTCACTGTGCTTTTACAGTTGAGATTGATTAATAAATAATAAAATACTTAGGTACTCTTTGGTATGTTTAATTTCGCAAACTTAGGTATTGAAAATAATGATAACATCAATCAATATTATTATTATACTAATGGACTAGCTGGCTATCAAAATGTAAACTTATGTTCCTACGGCTGTTACATCCTGCGAAATCGGAAATTTGTAAATTATCACAGAATGAAAGGATGCCACAAAGTGATAACATACTAGGTACAAATCAAATACATACAATAATGAAAATAGGTACATGATGATAATAGAACATAAACTCACGGTCATTTTGTTAATCTTGCGTGTCTTCCCTAATTATTAATTCGTATCAATACACTATCATGTTACTTATGTTATTATGCTCTATTTATTCATTATTTAGTTTTTAGGAAAGATAAAAGAGAGAAAACAAACAGCACAGTGCCGAACGAACGACACCGAAAAAAAAGGCATTTGGTTTTTTTGACAAATGCTTGACAACGACATTGACACACATTGACAAGAGTATTAAAAAAATTCGTCCTTTTGTAGGACAGGCGAAGAAATTTAACCATACTGCCAATTTTTGAATATTATTATAGTTAAACAAGCGGGGCGCTACGTCCGCAATGAGGTCATCGCGCGGGACCTCAACATCCAGCCGCTGCAGGACTTCGTGGGCCAGCTGGCGCGTCGAATGTTTGACAGCGCCGATCATGGCCCTCACAAACACCTGCAGGGCATCGCACCCAGACGACGACCACCGCCGCTAGAAATTAATGACTCAGCAGCTCCTTCCCCCAACATTACCACCAACACCAGAGCCACGAAGAAATGGGCGCTGCCCCGCCATATTGTGCCCCCGCCACTTCCCCAGCCCACCTCACCCAATCCTCACATTCCTTCTAACACCCCTACCTAAATTATAGCCCATACCCCGTTTGCGCGCCCGCTCGCAGGCGCTAGCTGGGCCTCACCCGGCTATACGTTTTAACTTCATACGTTTTTTTGATTTTTTAGTCAATTTTATAGAAAAAATAGCCACTATCAGTTTTTGATTTTATGGCGTCGGGTATAACGATAGCTAGCTAACAACGTTTAACAGAACAAAGCATCAAAAATCTATCAACATAAGGAATTCAAATGACACTTGAAGCCCATACCCATATCCAGATTTTTTAGCCGGTAGCCCCCCTGGCTGGACAACTGGAGGATTGCGATTAACGTGGGCAAGACTACCGCAATCCTTATCGTGGCCCAGCGGAACATGCCACCGAAGCTGGCGATGAAGGAGCAGGAAATCGCCTGGCAGCCTGCCATCAAATACCTGGGCTGCCACATCGACCGCGGCCTGACTATGGCCACCCAGGTGGATCACGCCATATCGTCTGCCCGCGCCGCGCGGGCCATCCTACGCCTTGTCCTTCGCTCCAGACTCCCATTTACAAGACCCACGTCCGGTCGCGACTCACTTACGCAGCGCCGGTGTGGTACTCTCTCTGCTCGCAGACGCAGAGGAAGCGACTTCAAGCCCAGCAGAACGTGGCGCTCCGCATCATCACCCAAGCGGGGCGCTACGTACGCAACGAGGTCATCGCGAGGCACCTCAACATCCAGCCGCTGCAGGACTTCGTGGGCCAACTGGCGCGTCAAATGTTTGACTGCGCCGATCACGGGCCCCACAAACACCTGCAGGGCATCGCACCCAGACGACGACCACCACCGCTAGAAACCGAAGTATCAGCTCCTTCCCCCAACATTACCACCAACACCAGAGCCACGAAGAAATGGGCGCTGCCCCGCGATATTGTGCCCCCGCCACTTCCCCAGCCCACCTCACCCAATTCTCACATCCCTTCTAACACCCCTACCTAAATTATAGCCCATACCCCGTTTGCGCGCCCGCTCGCAGGCGCTAGCTGGGCCTCCCCCAAAGGGGTCTCTCCCGGCTGGCTGACCGCGCCGTGGGCCGCAAACATCCGGTGGGGCACACCACCCGTCCCGAGGACTGCCGCGCAAAGCGGCTCCAAACACCGTGGGGCAGTATCCCCCGCGGTTACGCGGTAGCCCCCCAGGGGGGCTACCGCGTAACCGCGGGGGATACTGGGTTACTGGGGGTACTGGGGGTAACTTTATGGGTATGAACTTCATACGTTTTTCCGAACTTTAAGTCAATTTTATAAAGAAAATAGCCGCTATCAGGGGGGCTACCGCGTAACTTTATGGATATGAACTTCATACGTTTTTGGGAACTTTAAGTCAATTTTATAAAGAAAATAGCCGCTATCAGTTCCTTGTTTTGTGACATCGGTTATAACGATAACTAGCTAGCAACGTTCAACAGAACAAAGCAGCAAAAATCTATCAGAATAAGGAATTCAAATGACAGTTGAAGCCCATACCCATATCCAGATTTCTTAGCCGGTAGCCCCCCTGTTCCTTGTTTTGTGACGTCGGGCATAACGATAACTTGCTAGCAACGTTCAACAGAACAAAGCAGCAAAAATCTATCAAGATAAGGAATTCAAATGACAGTTGAAGCCCATACCCATATCCATATTTCTTAGCCGGTAGCCCCCCTGGGGGGCTTAAAGTTTGTCATAAAAAATAATTACTTTTTTTTTGTAACCACACATAAAAAGGTGTTTTTGTTTAAGAGTTAAGCCTGGTTAACTTACAAATTTGGGTAAAACGTATACCTTATATTCTGCTGATAATGTTTTCAAGCAAAAATGTTCCGCATGTACCCGCCTTTTTTTTTAAATAGTTGTAGCTAATAAGACAAAAACAAACTTTATTCGAAAAAGTATTATTTTATATTTTTATTCCAGAATCATCACAGATGGTGATGGAGACGAGTAGAAAATTACTCTACGATGTCTTAAAAAAATGTTTGGACAGGAAAATGCATGACAAATTGGTGTGTTTAGAAAACTATCTTAAAAAAATATCGATATCGATGGGTGTATTATAAAAGTTCAAATAAAGCACTCCTTCGCTTTCACGATGATCGATTCAAAGGTTTGCAATGCTGCGACGAACACGGCATCAACTATGTGGTGCTACATATGCGGGCAGACCTCAAATTTTTTTAATAAGTTAAATGAAAAACAAACAGAAAACCCTGATTCCCTTAAATTCGGATTATCGATCCTGCACGCAAGGATCTGGGGGGCTACCGGCTAAGAAATATGGATATGGGTATGGGCTTCAACTGTCATTTGAATTCCTTATCTTGATAGATTTTTGCTGCTTTGTTCTGTTGAACGTTGCTAGCTAGTTATCGTTATACCCGACGACACAAAACAAGGAACTGATAACGGCTATTTTCTTTATAAAATTGACTTAAAATTCCCAAAAACGTATGAAGTTCATACCCATAAAGTTACGCGGTAGCCCCCCAGGAGCAGACCAAATCGGTCGCCAGGGGGACGGTCGGATCGGAACGTGTATATAGATGATAGTAGTATTCTGCTGTGTGTGTGTGTGAGAGTGACAAACAAGACCTTGCTGGCAACACTGGCATGGCAGCCATATTGTTTTGATTTGATTTCTTCAAGACGTCATTCATAAAATTCTTATTCAGTCAATAGATTTGTGGTCAATAGCAAAATAAATATTTTTATTACTACGTAAATACATATGTATTATAAAATAAAATGTTTATGTAGTGAGTGATTGACGGTCGATATGACTTTAATTCTTTTTAGAATTCCCTGATAACACGATAGTTGTGCACAACGATGTTCCGATCAGTTTTGAGTTACTTTATAATTATTTTCTTATTCCATTATGTTACTGCTCAGCAAAGTAAATACTCCCAATTTTGTAAAGACAACAATCTGAAAAGTTTGAGCTGCAATAGTCAGGTGAGTTTTTTATGCATTGTTATGATAAAATAGATATATCTACAGACTGGTACATTATGTCCTCAGAATGCTTTATTGATTTTTACAAAGGTGGGGTTGACAAAATTATTGAAGAGAAAATATTGACATACTAAACTACTTTGAAGTTTCCAAATTAAATCAATGAATAGTCCAATTTATGCCTCTAAAATACAAAGAATCGGCTTGTGGTCAGTAACTTCTATTTAGCTCAGTTTGTTATAATTTATTGATATTTATCAATCAGTGTTATTCAATGGTAGTTTTAAACGTGCATTTGTGTCTTGGAAACCAGCAACTTCACTTGCAGATGCAGTGAACCTAAACATTTTTGTTATATTTTGGCCTAAAAGTTTTACTTAAATTGAGTTGTAATTAAGTTTATTGAAAGAAGAATGCACATTATTTGTATGTCTGTAGCATTTTTAATACGATTGATTTCCTTGTATCTATTTTGCATTTCAATAAATTAATAAAATCCTGATAACAATAGAAATAAAAATTATTATTTGTTGGAAAGTCCATTTATCGAGGAAGGCTATAGGCTATATATATTATATATATATTTTGATTTGCATGTCTGAATAGACTAAATGTGAGAAATATCTTATTGTCCACCATTGTCTGTACCATATTTAAGGCAAATAAATTATCATTATCATTATCATTAAATAACATCACGCTATGACCAACAGAAACGGAGCATTAATGAAAAATGTTGCAAAAACGGGAAAAAATATTTTTTTGTAGTTTTTTTCCTTTTCCTCAAATTAGCACAGCTAGTATGAACATGTATTTCCCTAAAGGCGAAACCAATTTTTCTGTAGATTTGAGTTAAATGATAACTGATTGAATAGTTTAATGATCTGACTGATTGATTCTTATTTGTTATTATAGCTACTGAAGAAATAGACCACTCTAAAACTACAGTAGACTACAATGTAACAAACTTACAAATCACTTTTGCTCCAAATCCAAATGATGTTGTATACAAATAATCGGTCTTGCCTTAAAGGGACAATATTATGTTTTTGCTGCTGTTTGCTAGTTAAGAACGTTATCATACAGTTCTCCAGCTGTTAATATTCTGGTGAATTATATCGCAATAATATTTCAGTTGTCTGGACAACAGCCCACTGAGTTGGATGTATGTCAAGTGGAACACTATGCATCAGACAGTCCGGAATGCAAATACATGGATTTTGGTCCATTCACAACAAATACACAGATTGGGGGAGTTCGTTTAAAGCCGTACCTGCTCGATGAAGGATTCAGTTCTGCCAATTTTACAGTTCTCAACATCACATTTACAAATATCAAATGGAAAAGTAAGTACTTAACTTAATATCAATTATTATCTTTTTATTTACAGCTATGGTTGTTGTTATATTCTTTCAATGTGAAAGAAAAGAGGCATTAACATTAATACCTGACAAAGGCATTAAATCTAAATAAATTGGTTATTGGCTAACTCACTTTCTAATTACTGGTATCTGTTGACTTGAAGGTCACTTGTCACTAAACAAGAAAGAAATATTAACTTTGCTGTTCCTACAAAATGTAATGTAAAATCTTGACAAATATATAGGAATTTTGTAATAGGTCTTTTGCTTTTGTAGTTTAGTCATTTTGTTAGTTTAATTAATTGAATATAATATTTTTTCTGATGGCTTAAACATGATTGTTTTTTACAGCTATGAAGTTCCGTTTTCAACCGACGAACTATCAAAGAAACCATTGTCGCAACATTATTCTTTCAAACAACTTCACAATTGATGACCGATCTATCCTGTATTATGATTGCTACTGGTCTTACACTGATGGAGACTACAACAACACAAGTCATATATTGGATTTTGTGGCCACGGACGGCAAAACAGAGAACAGGGGACAATATTATTTCAATATTCCCACTATGCAGATGTTAAGTAAGTTACCATCATACTAGGGTTATTTTAAAATGGTCTTTTATCAACCAATTTTGAAATTTCACAGTTTTAAATTGACATTTATTTAAGACAATGGGTCAAAGCTTTACAAATATTGTGATTTAATAGCATTCATAAAAGTTATGTCTTCTAGGTCCAAATGTGACGGAGAATGAATGGAAGCCGTTTCTCTACATAGAAACACTTGACAGTGTACTACGTTTACACATTATGCCTCCACCAAGACAATTAAAAATAACCGGTTACAAAATAGAAGTGCGAAAAGGATGTGGGAAAGGATCCGACTGTCAAGATGAGCTAATAAAAAGATCAAGCATCATTTTGAAAAATTATACCGATGAAATTACTACGGACTTTTACTACTTGGGAAGTTCGGGCCTCATATATTATGTGGTGACACCTTTGCATGAGCATTGTGTGAACAAGGAGAGTAAATGCCAAGTGGTTGCCAGCCCCAAGTTTTTGATAAGTGAGTAAAATTTTTATTAAATTGTCTACTTATATTTTAACCTTAATGTTGATTGGTAAATGAAGAAATACTTAGAAGTTTTGTTAGAATGATAAATAATTACTACTGATAGGCTTCAGCTTCTAAATAAGTAGATAAATTTAGTTTTTGCTTCAAAAAATCAGAAATAACGTCTTTTGATAGATTCCTTAGAATCACATCTAAAAGTGGCTTCTGCTATTTAATCTAATCTTGATTTTAAAAGTAATTTAAAATTTTAATAAACAGAGTTGTTTATAAATCTAGATTGCGTCATAGTTTTGATTAGATAAGTCCATATCCTTTTTAAGTTGGGACATTTTGCACTGATATCAATATTACGCTACTATACATATTACGCTTAATAAATAAATAACGCAGTATATAGGTATGAGATCATCAATTAAACTTCTTTGTTGTGTAAATAGTCTAACATAAGGAAAATGAATCAACTGGCCTTCTAGAATAAGTAACATTGTAAATACGATAACAGACTTATGTAATCAAGTACCAGTTTGACAGTTTTCATACATACTTTTAGACAATAAGTGCCTGTTTCACAATGTCCGATTAGGAGATACTTTCCAGTTTACTTGACAGTTTTGTATGGCCTATCTGTCAAGTAACAGCTAATCATAACTTACTTAGACATTGTGAAACAGGCCCTTAGTATAGTAAATAGCAATCCAAAAGTAACTAAGGTAATGTCAGTGACATTCTGAAATATTTGATTAACTTTGCTGAATAGATCTTGATGTTTTGGAATGTTTATTTCAGAAACTCATGAAACGCCCTTAAACCGCCATTAGTAGACTATTATAACTACTTACATATGTGACTTTGTTTAAAAAAGCATAATGCAGTTTTTCCAAAGCATCAAAGTCGGAATCAGTTATCCAATATTTTTTTTATCAACAATTGGGTAGCACTTAGCCCTCATCACACCTGATGTTAAGTGATGATAAGGCTGAAAGTGGAAGCACACTACTCCGGGTATCCTCAACTACTGAGGTACTGGCTGTCTTATCTCAAACTGCCGGAACACAACAATGTCGAATACATCGCTATTATGGCGTCAGACTTAGGCCGTATACAGAAAGAAAGCTGGAAACCGATGCCGATCTACCGGCGCTTAAAAGCGCTGGTCCATTCAGGTAACAGCTACTTAAAGCAAGCCGATTGAAGCAGATACTCATTATAAACAAAAGGGCCTGGCCAGCGCTGACCAGCGCGTTTCGGAACTTGTCTGCGACGTTCGGCGCTTATCGGCGCTTGTTCATAGAGACTGCCTCGCCGGTTACCTGCGCGGACCGGTTCCTATAAAAGCTGATAGGATGCCAGCTTTCTTTCTGCATACGGCCTTAGATAGGATGGTGGTAGCTAGCCAGGCGGACTTAGAACCAAACCAATATGTAGTACTAGGAACTCGGGACTTCTGTATCTAATATCGGTGGTGCGTACCACTACACCACATAGACCGGTAGGTAGTTTGTAACAATAACAGTTCACAAAGTCGTACCACGAGAGAGGTTTCCTGACGAATTCTTGATCGTAAAGGTTATTTTTCTATCATGTCCTTATCATCTATTCTATACTAATATTATAAATCTGAAGAGTTTGTTTGAATGATCTAATCTCAGGAACTACTGGACTAATTTAAAAAATTCTTTGACCATTAGAAAGCTACATTCTTCCCGAGTGACAAAGGCTATATTTTATCCCGATATTCCACCACGCGGGTAAAACAGCTAGTTTCATAATAAAATTATTAAACGCTTATCATTCCGTTTAGGCAACGAAGTGCACAAGTACTGGAATATCTGCATCGCGAGTGTGACCGCCCTCGTGGTGGCGACCCTGTTCGCGTACTACGTGTTGCTGCGAGTCATCCGCCGCTACTGGTGCAGGGATTACGCTCTGGCTTCAGGTGAACACTAGCTCTTTCAGTGTATAGATGGTGGTAATTTGGTAATTAGGTAACAAGTCCTGCAATATCTGCATAGCGAGCGTGACCGGCCTCGTGGCTCCAAGAAGATTACGCTCTGGCTTCAGGTGAACACTGGCTCATTCAGTATACAGGGTGTTAGGGGCACTTTTGCAAAAACTTTAACCATTTCTTCAGACCATCATGCTGAACAACGTACAGCAAGAATTTTTGTCGGAAATAAAAAAAAACTATTCGACTTTTCATACAAATTTAGCAACTAATCGGGACATTTTGTATGGAGAGTCGAAATATATTTTTCATTTCCGACAAAAAATTCTTGCCGTGCGTTGTTGAGCATGATGGCCTGAAGCCATGGTTAAAGTTTTTGCAAAGGTGCCCCTAACACCCTGTATAGACACTCGTAATTAGGTAACAAGTCCACAAGTGAGGCAATATATGCATCGAGAGCGTGACCGCCCGCCCTTGTGGTTCCAAGAGGATTACCCTCTGGCTTCAGGTGAACACTGGCTCATTCAGTATATAGGGACTTGTAATTAGGTAACAAGTCCACAAGTGCTGCAATATCTGCATCGTACTACGTGCTGCTGTGCGTCATCCGCCGCTACTGGTGCAGGGATTACGCTCTGGCTTCAGGTAAACACGAGCTCATTCTGTATATGGCCACTCGTTATCAGGTAACAAGTCCACAAGTGCTGCAATATCTGCATCGTACTACGTGCTGATGCGAGTCATCCGCCGCTACTGGTGCAGGGATTACGCTCTGGCTTCAGGTAAACACGAGCTCATTCTGTATATGGCCACTCGTTATCAGGTAACAAGTCCACAAGTGCTGCAATATCTGCATCGTACTACGTGCTGATGCGAGTCATCCGCCGCTACTGGTGCAGGGATTACGCTCTGGCTTCAGGTGAACACTAGCTCATTCAGTATATAGGCACTCGTAATTAGGTAACAAGTCCACAAGTGCTGCAATATCTGCATCGTACTACGTGCTGATGCGAGTCATCCGTCGCTACTGGTGCAGGGATTACGCTCTGGCTTCAGGTAAACACGAGCTCATTCTGTATATGGCCACTCGTTATCAGGTAACAAGTCCACAAGTGCTGCAATATCTGCATCGTACTACGTGCTGATGCGAGTCATCCGCCGCTACTGGTGCAGGGATTACGCTCTGGCTTCAGGTAAACACGAGCTCATTCTGTATATGGCCACTCGTTATCAGGTAACAAGTCCACAAGTGCTGCAATATCTGCATCGTACTACGTGCTGATGCGAGTCATCCGCCGCTACTGGTGCAGGGATTACGCTCTGGCTTCAGGTGAACACTAGCTCATTCAGTATATAGGCACTCGTAATTAGGTAACAAGTCCACAAGTGCTGCAATATCTGCATCGTACTACGTGCTGATGCGAGTCATCCGTCGCTACTGGTGCAGGGATTACGCTCTGGCTTCAGGTAAACACGAGCTCATTCTGTATATGGCCACTCGTTATCAGGTAACAAGTCCACAAGTGCTGCAATATCTGCATCGTACTACGTGCTGATGCGAGTCATCCGCCGCTACTGGTGCAGGGATTACGCTCTGGCTTCAGGTAAACACGAGCTCATTCTGTATATGGCCACTCGTTATCAGGTAACAAGTCCACAAGTGCTGCAATATCTGCATCGTTACTACGTGCTGATGCGAGTCATCCGCCGCTACTGGTGCAGGGATTACGCTCTGGCTTCAGGTGAACACGAGCTCATTTTGTTATTAATGCCACAATAAAAGCTTACAGGAAAATTGTGTAGGTTTATGGATTCCTTTCGTTGACAAAATCTTGAAAGGGGTGAAAAAACACCCTTCTGAAAATGCGTACTCTATAGCGGTCGGCAACCTTTTGACAGGCAAAGTGGCAAAACGATAGACGCGGGCTGCACTTGTTGTGTCTCCCTTGTCTTGCCATTTTTGTATTTTTTTATGTTAACCTTGTTTGAAATTGTATGTGTATGAAACAATAAGCAAATAAGCTATCTATATACTTTTCAGAATTTAAGGTAGTCGCGGGCCGCACTTGCTCATAATAATTGAGAAGTAAGGTGTCTCTCTCATTTTATACATTTTTGACCAGTTTGAGTTGCCAGAGATGAGTTTTTAGACTCTGGTCGGTTCGCTACGAGTCACATAAGAAGCCTTCTTATCATTGTTAGGTGCACTACTTTAGCGTAACTAGTAGTCGCGAGCCGCAGGGAGGAGTGCCACGGGCCGCGCGTTGCCTGCCGACCTCTCAGTTGTATCTTTAATTAATCATATTTTATAATGTTATATTTTTGGTGGGTGACCCGTAGTAATAAATCATAGGCTAGCAGGCGTATCTATTGCGCCATGCCATCAGAAAAGTTTCAAATCGCCAATAAAATGAAGAAAATATCCATCCCCCTTATGTAAAAAATACTTTTGTTTTTTTTTGAGTGCGCCTGATTCAATCAAGTAAATACTTTTATAAAGAGCAATGCCTAACCATTACCTAAATATTTGATACTTTTTTTTGCATTCACAATGCAATTTATATTGTTGTAAATAAAGTATTAGAAAAAATTTACCCGTCCCACAACTAGCTCCGATGGGACTCGAATTCACGACCTTTAACTATCCAGGCGAATGCTCTAACCACTGAGCTACAGCTGGCTACACAGAGAGCTATTTGTGAGATGGCTCGATTTGTTTAATACTTAATTTTCAATAACCGTTACCTATTAAACCTTCCAGTTCAAGAAATCCCAGCGCCAACAAAAGTACTGGTCATATACTCCCCAGCGAGTAGACTGCACGCTGAATGTGTGTCTTCCTTCATCGCGTACCTCCGCTCGGAGTACGGGTTCGATGTGATGCACGAAGGAGACATATGTACCACCTCTCATGGAGACCCGTACATTTGGGCCGAGGAAGCTCTGAGGATTTCCTCACACGTACTTTATGTGGTCGGACCCGCTGAAGAATCGAACCTTTACAAGAGC
Source organism: Crambus lathoniellus (assembly GCA_949710035.1). Taxonomy (NCBI): domain Eukaryota; kingdom Metazoa; phylum Arthropoda; class Insecta; order Lepidoptera; family Crambidae; genus Crambus; species Crambus lathoniellus. Next base: position 27,797,655 of record OX453303.1, read on the forward strand.
ATCTACGAAAAACCTATTGGTGAGTTTTTTTTCTTATTCCATAAACATTTATATAAATTAGCAATATAGTTAGCAAAAGGGATAAATGTATTTGTTGCATGTATTTGCATCCCTTTCTAACTGTACTTGAGAAGAGATCTCCACTTGAGTGTCGTTCTAGAATACGGGCCTTACACTCGGCGTCGAAAATTATTGATGCCAAATAAGGTTGAATGTTGTTTGAGGTAGGTAGGTCGTTTTGTAAGTGCGATTTTTAATGTTTCATGTACAATGTAATCGGAATAATGTTTGGTTGCAATAAATGTAAAGAAGTCTAAACTTTGTTCCCAGGTGTCCACAAAGATGTTGACATCCTCCTACTGTCCATGCTCAAATCTTACCGCATATCTCGTTCACCCAAGGACATATCAAACGTCTTTTTCGAGCACTCCAACGGAACGGTCCCCATCGAAACCAAACATGGCAAAGTGTTCTTCCTACTCAAAGATTGGCAGAAGCTTATATCGCACCTCTCCAAGAATATGCTTCCGAAGAAACAGATCATGCGCACTGAAAAGGGAAGGTGCTTCTTAGATGATTTGACTAAAGCGAAGAAACTGTTAGGAAACAAATGTGAAAAGGAAAAGATATTGGTATAAGTTTTGATACATTAGATTTAAAGTTATCAATGTTACAGTCAAAACTTATAACTGGTCAAAACCGCTTTTGACTAAAGTATCGGTTAAAAGTGGTATGGAGATGGGAGATAGATGATGATGATATCCAGAAGTTTTTTTTTTTTTTTTCATTTCCGACAAAAAATTATTGCTGTACGTTGTTCAGCATGATGGTTTGAAGCCATGGTTAAAGTTTTAGCAACGGTGCCCCTAACACCCTGTATTACAGTCAAAAGTGGTTTTGACTGGTCATGAGTATTGACTGTAACATAGACATGTCATTACTTGTTACCTAAAGATTTATTGGTTGGGTGGGATTTAAGGCTTGAGCACACCAAACGCAGGTCAGAAGCAGCGCTGTTTGAATGCGGGCCCGCGCAAGTTGTAATACAAGAAACTCTATGAACTACGTCACACTAAATTTGAACGCGGGCCCGCGCTCAAACTGCTCTGCGCCGCGCCGAGCCGCACTGCTACTGCCGGACTACAGACGGCGCGGGAGCGGGGCAGAAGCAGCGCAGGCGCGGCGCAGAGCAGTTTGAGCGTGGGCCCGCGCTGTTGTATAACTGTGGCGGCCATGTTAGCATGACACACCGAGGCAGGGCGTTCGCAGTGCAGCGCAGCGCGTCGAAAGCAGTTGACGAGAGTTGTATTATGACTACTGCCTGCCTAACCCGTCACACTGAACGCGGTTTGAAAGCGGGCCCGCGTTGCAACTGCTTTGAAACTGTTGCTGCGTTCAGTGTACCGACTCCCGCCGACTCCCGCGCTGCTACTGACCTGCTCTGCTTCTGACCCGCGTTTGGTGTGCCTTTAAGGTTTGAATGTGCTGGCATGTCTATGAAGTTTATTAGGTCTGAGGTTATGTACAGTCGAACCAGTTGGATCGTGACCCCGCCTAAGCTTATTTTCAAATAGATATTAAAATTCAATAAGGTCGAAATTCTTACTTGCTGACACTGACATTGACCTTTATAGTTTTGACGCTTTCAATCAAATTATCATAAAGGTCACGATTCATTTGGTTTGATTGTACATAGCAAGTTTCCAGTGTTTAGGAGCATATTTTGTAAAACTACCTGTTGAAAAAAAAATATGAAGTACCTAATCACAGTTTTTTGTACTATTTTTACAACTGTCTTCTGATTGTTAATACTTTCTTGATGTGCAATAGTTGTATTAAAAACTACTAGGTTTTACGAAATATGCTCCGATATATAGGATATTATAGTGTTATCAATAATATTTTTGTGGATATATTATTATAATTGTTGTTATACGTACACCTTTAACCCAGTCTGTGACTGTACCTTTGTGCTTTAAAGTTGTAAATAGTACTAATGTATTTTTTTAATATTTTTTATTTGTAAGGAGTTCTGATCAAAGTTCTTGTCTTTTGAATTCTGTCAAATCTATATAATATTTTGTTTGGTGTTGCCATTCGTGCCCCTTATTCACAAATCGTAGGAGTATGCATGTATATAGGAATGTATGCATTGTATGTCACTGTCACTCGCTTCAGAATAGACAAAGACAAAGCACAGAATTCGAATCCGATTCCTTTTCCAAATGGGTGTGAATAAGGGGGATGATTTATGCAGCGGAATTCTACGCACGTTTAATTTTACTTCTGCACCTCTAATAAGACGCAATGTAAAGGTCGTAGCCCATTTACACGGCACCGCTCCCACCCAACCGAAGTATGAGCAGCCAAATATGGACTTAATAGGGTATTTGACTGTTATTGAAATGTAGATATTTAGTTATGACATTCAGAAATACATATAACATTATTGAATAACAAATGTGAAAAAAGAAATTCAATCTGTATTATAACAAGCCAATTATGAGCTACTTAATTGTCACTCTTGCTATCTCTTTCTAGAAGAAAGTTTTATATGGCGAGAGTATGGCGCTTCAAGCATGTGACGTCACTGGCTGGTAGCGCTCTCCTTGTCTAATTAAAAAGTTTGATACTCTATATCGCTGAAAATATGCAAGATATTTGAAACTAAATACCTATGTTGTGTTGCTAATATTCTAATAAACCTAAAAAGTCAATAAAAAAATTCAGTCACATGCCCTATTACGTGCACTGTAGATGCACTTTACAGTAACAATATAGAAAGCAGACAGCGCGCGGTAAGCGAGCTTGCTGTTACTGTAAAGTGCACCTACAGTGCACGATATTAAGTCCATATTTGGCTGCTTACTTTGGTTGGGTGGGAGCGGTGCCGTACAAGTGAGCTATGACCTTAAAAGTGTTAACAGTTTATTTACAAAAATCATATGTGCCATAGTTTATTTGTATGAATTTAATTTTCTGTAATTGTAATTGTTTATCCGTAAAGGGTCTATACGGAACCAGGGGGCAACCGACCGAACATTATCGTAAAACATTCCACTTGTATGCAAGTAAAACCTGTATGCAATTTGCAAACTCGAAATGTGACGTCATACTAGCATTGTCTAGCTAGTCTAGCATAATGGCCGCTATAGACGTTCAAGTGATTTGATCAAACAATGGTCCAAACAGTTTGATGAAAAAATCAAAATCAAATATCATTTATTTCTGACAACTAAAATTAATAAGATTTAAATTATTTTTATGCATTCACTATGCAGTTTTTATAAGTATAGGAAAAATGTGATAGTAAAAAACCACGAGCCCTATAAGTAGCCCTATCCCGCCTGAAAGCTACTTATAGGGCTCGTGGTTTTTTACTATCACATTTTTCCTATAACTGAAATTAAGTTAAAGTCCATAAAAGCCGCTACAATATTAATATTAACGCTTTTGAATTTCGATGAGAAGCAGCGATTAGTTGCAAGTTGCTGTCAAACGTAGTGATTTTGTGTTTTTTGCTGTCATTCGTCAGGTCAAAACAAAACAAAGGTTAAAGTGCGTTCAGCAGATTCTATCGAAAATAGTAATCGGACGCGTAATCGATGACTTGGCGATTATTCAGCGATTAGTTAGGCTAAATGCAGCTAATATGACGTTGGAACTGGCCCGTACCCTGCGCACCGCAGGTGCATCGTCGCGTGAAAACAGGCGGGGCGTACCGCCTCTGCAAATATGGCCGATGCCTGAACGCGTTATTTAAAAAAAAAACTTAATTTTATATTTCTTAAAGCCATTTGATCAAATTTTACCACGGACGTTCATGACAATTTGATCAAATTGTTTGAACGTCTATGGCGGCCATAACGTAATCGCTCCTTAAATGTCAAGAATATCTGAGGCATCATCTATCTTGTTGCATTCCGTATAGATAGTCCTAAATGCGCGGAAAACTCATCTCTCTATCGACCAATTTGTCTTCGAATAAACAAAAAAGCATTTATAAGTCGTTTTCGAAGTGTATTAAGCCTTCTTGTAAAACTAAAATGTTAAGGTGGTTGAATAAAAGTGTGATGAATGAATACTATTGGATGTTCTCTACTCTAGTATTTGTATCTTGTTGATCTCAGTCGGAAAACTGTTAAACGTGTGTTCTATCATTATTACAGGACTTTCAATTATTAAGCTCAATATATACCTGATGTATTTTTGTAATAAAGCCATACGTATTTCAAGAGCGTTTTTTAGTATTATAATAATTTTATTTCTACCCTATACTATATTATGCTATGGCAGGGCTTGAATAAACGCAAAAATAAAGGTTTACCGCTTTCAAGCCCTTCTTACAAGGATTTATAATTTACTAGTGGATCCGGTGAACTTCATTTCACCTAAGTAGGGGAACGGGTACAATTGGGATTGGCCCTTTAAGCAATTTGCTAAGTTTGACATGTTATTCTGTGTATTGTCGACTATTTCACTGCCGAAGTACCTAGATTTAAATTCACCAAAGAATTTTTAAACACTGCCTGTCAAAAATGTCACGTAAGCATAAAGTAATTCGTTGTCCCCATCATGGGTACAAAAATCATGGGGACCACGGGGAAATACAGGGAATGGTGGTGAGCAAGGGTGTCGCCAGCCCATGGTCAAGGAGGGGGAGAAATGCCAGCCCATGGCCCTAGGGGGAGGAATTTATTTTGAGTAGCGCCGTGTGGCCTAAGTGTATGAGAAAACTGCATTTTAGGTAATTTTGAGTTTCTAGTCAGCTGCACGCCCCTGCCCCCCTCTGGCGACGACGCCCTTGGTGGTGAGATAAATTCGTGTGATGTTTCGTGTCTCGGTGTTAGTAATAAATAATAAGTGATAAGTATATATGTCGCAGGGATATGAAGAAATCAGGGATTTCACGAAATCCCTAGGGATATCACGAAATCCCTAGGGATATCACGAAATCACGGAAGATGTGGAGTAGACTTATTTAGGACGTCTTCTTCCTAAACAAGTTCAGTGATATGTCATTTCACTAAACTAAATCTAGTGAAATGAAGAATGACTGAAGTAATAGCAGTAAGCTCACGGCTGCAGGTGACAGGTATGAGCGAGTTTGTATCGGAAGTCCTGTAGAACACGTGATAGGTTAGAAATTTAAATTTATTCGCCTTAAATTTCGTGGTTTTTTTTTGTGCAAACAATCCATAAGTTGAATCACAAAAAAATAACCACGAAATTTCTAACCTATCACGTGCTCTACAGGACTTCCGAGGCAAACTCTCACCTCTGAAATCCACTTTTCTGACATTTCACTAGATTTAGTCTAGTGAAATGACATATCACTGAACTTGTTTAGGAAGAAGACGTCGTAAATAAGTCTATTCCACATCTTCCGTGATTTCGTGATATCCCTAGGGATTTCGTGAAATCCCCGATTTCCTCATATCCCTGCGACATATATAAGACCCTACCACATATATTGTAACAATACCAAATTGGAAAACGACGGGTATTAACACATGCACCCAGAGCCGAGGAAATATAGAATAGTTCTTTTTCAATATTTACCCGACCGGGAATCGAACCCGGGACCTCTAGAGATAGCGGCACCTTGAAAACCGGTGCGTACAACACTCGGCCATGGAGGTCGTCAAATAATGTAATAATAAATAAAAAATAAATAAATAAATAACTTCTTATAATCACACTAATTATCTAAGCTCATGTTAATTTCATTAAGAAACTGTATCATGGAAAACTTGATAACGGATAAATATTTACTTATATACTTTTTAAGATTTTAAATTATTTTTATGCATTCATAAATTCACAATGCAATTTTCCGCCTGAAAGTTCCGCCGCTCGTGGTTTTTTACTATCACATTTTTCCTATATATACTTTTTGTTTGTAAATACATACTTAATATACATAGTAAACACCCAGACCAAGACAAATAGAAATGTTCATGCACACAAATATTTGTCTTGTTCGGGAATCGCACCCGAGACCTCTGGCGCAGAAGGTGGGTAGCCTAGCCTACCCCTGCGCCAAATCGGTCGTCGAATTAATATAATATAATATAATAATGTACCTAATCTAAGTTTCAAATGCAGCAGCAGAATAATCGTGATAAGTATTTATTGACTGCGGTAATGGGTTTCGAAATACAAAATTCGGGTATTTCTGGAATTTATTATATTACTAGCTGACCCAGCGCGACTTCGTTCCCGTGGCCCTACCCCCTACTCCACCCTACCCTACCCGTACTCTACCCCTACCCCTACCATTACCCTACCCCTACCCCTTCCCCTACCCCTACCACTACCCTACCCTACCCCAACCCCTACCCTACCCTACCTCTACTCTACCCCTACTTACCCCTCCTTCCCCTATTTTCTCACCGTTAGAACCTTCCTTGGACTTCCACGAACATTTCAAGACCAAAATTAGCCAAATCGGTCCAGCCGTTCACGCGTGATGTCGTGACCAAGGGAAATAGGGATTCATTTTTATATATATAGATTGGGGATTGGGATGTCTCAAATTGGTTTTCACTAAAAGGGACATAACAAGATTAAAACAAAACAATAATAATGATTGTCATTGGTTTATTTATCACGATAACAACAATACCTACAGACACATACCTAATTTTGGAAAATTGTATACATACAACCGTAATGTCTTTTAATAAAAAAGTTAAGTAATTATAATATTTTCTATCATACCATAATTCATTTTACCTATAAAACCAATGTACTTCAATAATTTTTCTATTAGGTACTTATACATAAAAATATTTTTTGTACATCTAAATACTTAAAACTATAAAAACAATGGCAAAATTAAAATAAAGAGGAACACCGAACATTGACAATGCAAATGATTATTTTTATTATTTTATTTAGGTATACAATATGAGATACATACAATAGACAGCACATCAACGTGGACTTAAGAGGATTACGTTTTCCACCCTCAACCTTGATTGATATACAGCAATGAATTTCCGGTATGTTGAAATGCATAATGCCCCCAGTACAGGTTGGCCGACCATGGTCGGCGACCATGACCAATACATCATACATTGACACTTTTGAACGAACAAGTTTAAAAAGGTTCTTTCAAAAGTGTCAATGTACGATGTATTGGTCATGGTCGCCGACCATGATCGGCCATCGTGTACTGGGGGCTTAAGAACTAGGGCTATACCACAGAATAAATAATAGTGCTAAGGCACAGAAGACTCACTCTGCAAGCTCATGCAAGTAAAAATAAATCTTTCTGCGTGGAAATTAAGTCCAATTCCGGTTGCTTTGTCATCGCTTGCCTACTGTTATAATAACCTATAGTTCGCGCATGCAAGCAAAACTGTGCCCTATAGATACGCGCGAGCGTTTCTATTTCTATGAATGTATCAAACAGCTCGCTCGCTGGTTAGGGTTGCGAGCGACATGCGAGTTCGGTTTTGCTGTTTATTTTGTTCTTTCTTTTATTTATACACCCGTAAACACAACAGTATCTTATATACGGATTATAACAACGTTTAGTAGTCATTGTTCGGTGCACAAAAATCACAGAAATGATCGATCGTTTTACGCGCGAACGTGGAGCGTACGAGCCGAGCGGCATCCTTCTGCCATACGCCTGCCCGGCAGGCGCGCCGGCCGAACGTACCTAAACTGCGGAGTGACACCCCCCTGGCTATACCTACGTTTCGTTTTTTTATATTTATAAATACTTACATAAGTAATTAATTGAATACTTTTGGATGGAAAAGGTGCGTTTCTTTAAATCTTTGAATGTAGTTTTGAGTCTTGTCAAAAATAATACTTAATTGCAATGGTAGGAATTCTTTTTGAGTGAAATTTGCTATCTCCATTATTTAGAGTACAGTCAGCGTCAAATTGATATAAGCGTCTAGAGTAGTCAAAAAGATCTGAAAAACATAAAACCAATTTGATCTAGGCAGTTCGAATCATCATATTGTTGTAAGCGCGCAAGGTGTTCAAAATATCTAGGCACTCATTGTTTCATATTTATATGAGCAGTCAGAATGTTCAAAATCATCTAAGCAAACAAATTTCTCAAAATATCTGTGCAATATGATGTTGTAAATTATGCACAGATGTTTTGGTAGCTTTGTTGAACACTCTGACTGCTCATATAAATATGTAACAAGGAGTGCCTAGATATTTTGAACACCTTGCGCGCTTACAACAATATGATGATTCGAACTGCCTAGATCAAATTGGTTTTATGTTTTTCAGATCTTTTTGACTACACTCTAGACGCTTATATCAATTTGACGATGACTGTAGGTACCTACTAAATTAAAGTGAGCACTTCAAATATGCAAAATATTTATCAGAAGTTGACCTACATTGTCTTGTGTCAAAATAAAAAATTGTCTTAAATCTGGATTTTTAATACACGAATGACTAAGTTTTAATCTTGTTGGGTGATATTAGGCCACACACCGCTAAATAAAAACGCAAAAAATATAAAATGCTACAAAAATCACCATTGCAGTGATGAAAATAATGTCTTATGTAATTTTAATGAAAGATTTAGAAATACATCTTTAGTATTGCTTTGGTTGTATTAGAAACGACTGGTAAAAATTATTATAGATGCATAACCGTGTATAAAATATTAAAAAAACTAGTAAAGTTGAAGAACACGAGTATAAACAGACATACAGGAGTAAATTATGAAACAGAGTGATAATGTCAAATGAAAATTGTCATAATTAATTAATATTAAGACAGTATAGTTAAAAATATTTATAAATTAAATAAAAATATATAATATTGAACATTGTTCAATTATTATTGCACATGTACATGTACTGTCTATTATTACATCGGTTATTAATATTACAAGCTCAGCGGGAATTATGTAATGGCATTAAATCATACTGTGAAATTCACTGATGTTTTAAGTAAGTAAGTAGATCGTATGAAATTATTTAACACTGAAAGCGCTCGACGCGCCGCACAGTGGTTTTAAAATGAAAAAAATAATCTACTATTTTTTATTTTAGAACCACTGCGCACTGTGCGCCGCGTTTGAAATGGCCTTTTGGTTCAAAACAGCGCCAGACCTCAAACTCCATTGACTATTGTAAAAGCTTATAGGTTTGTGTTGCGATAGTCTAGTCATGCACAGGTGATAAAATATAGTTTTATATACTAAAACATTTTGCGAAAACAAACAACAAGAATTAAAATAACAGTTAAAATGTGTAATTTACACAAGAGGTACAAAGGTTCACAACCTTAAGCCAATATAAAGAACAATTGTGAAAAAATAAATATATGTAGGTAAAGCTTATTTGATTGAATCAGGCGTCACCTGGCGGAAGTATTGGTAGTAAGTATTAGTATGGTAAAGGTTTCGACCTTTGTGAAAAATAAATATAAGTATATAAGTATGTAGCTTCCTTACTCAAATAATCACAAAACTTGCACTTTCACCATTAGACTACTCTACGCGTGTTTCGCCCCAACCCGGAGCATCCTCAGGAGTTAGAGCGTGCGAAAACCAACACCGAATGTGCTACGACGCCTACCGACACCGTATTTCTTGCGCGGTGTGTTTTTTGCGGAAGTAAGCTAACTACATGTATTTCTTTTTTTCACAATGCTTAGGGACTTCCGCCAGGTGACGCCTGATTCAATCAAATAATATAAAGGACAACGCAAATTAATTAGTGTGTGTAACCCACGCAACAGAAATCAAAAGTATCTCAGTATACGTCTTGAAACGCTGATGATTTTTTAGTATGGCGACACATAGGTACCGCAGGATTGAGGATTTCACACAAATCGAATTTAAAAAATTGTACCCAGTATGGAGATAATTTGGCACACTGTGGTATTTGTAGTAGGTAAATGTTCATTATAATTATTATTTTATCAGGGTGTAAAAAAGGCGTTAACTAGATCGTTAGTAGATGCCAGAATAAGAAACAAGAATTGTTTTTTTTTTTCAATTTACAATGTGTTTCTCTTGATATCCCATGACTCTAGGGTTATATTCTGTCATCAATGGAAATATGTCGAAATACGAGTTTTTTTTGCTTTCCCATACAAACCTTTCTTAGAGCGGCTTCACATTAAGGCGATACTCGGAAAAATTATGCTAAAGCGAGATAGCAATGAGAAAACGACGCGCGCGGGAGCGAGACCGATTTTGCAGATTACGCAAACAAATCACAAAATCACTTCGTACTAAAAAACTATAGCGATTTTAAAAAAATGCTTCTATACGATCCTAAATATTATTACTGTCCACTAATTAAATCAACTTTCAATAGTATATGTAACCTCATTTAAGAATAATCTTCATATTTCATATTTTTTAGAGGTATTTTCGAAAAGAAAAAGTGTCAAGGCAAAATCATAAAATCGTGTTTTTAAAACTATACGATTCTAGATAAAGGTATAAAGAAATATATATCTTATTACCAGATTTATAACAACTCTAACCGTCCTATAGTTTTATATCAAAAAGTCCATACTTTTTCCGAGTAGCGCCTTAAGTCGCAATCAGTGCGTGCGACTCAAATAGTATGGAAGCCGCGCGGCTGTATTGATGACAGAATATAACCCTAGAATTATGGAATATCAAAAAGAACACTTGTATTTTTTCTCGCATACTTTTTTTAAGTACTTAATACTTTAGCAGGTTCCAATTGATTTTTTACACCTTAAGTATCAGAATTCATACCTTAGTAACATTAAAAAAATAGTGAAGTGTGCAAAATTAACTCTATACTAATTAATTTCCTGTTTTCTAATTCGATTTGTGTAAAATTCCCAATCCTGCGGCGGATGCGCCATACCAAAAAGTGATCAGCATGGCAAGACGTATTAACTGAGATTGAAGTCTGTTGGTAAGTGGGGACACTCCCCATAGTGTGATTTGCGTGGTCCTTTTTATTCTAAGTGAAAATGTAAAATAATCTTGACCATCAACAAGATATAGCTGTACAGATGTTTTATCTCACGAGCGCGAGTGAGCCACGCTTGTGCGAGTGAACTACGATTGTGCGCTTTTTTATATACCTACTTATGGGAAATAGAGACCAATCTTTGGGCCTCTTTATTGAAAGTAGGTATATTACTTAGCGCTATCTGTTGTCTGGTGTAAGCAGCTTTTAGTGTATTAAACACATTATATAGTAATAAAAAATCACACCTAGGCTGATTATAATAACTTTCGAACTTTAGTAGTTCCCATATGAATGTATGAAGATTGCGCCCCCTAGGCCCTAGTTTTGGCCCCTATGGCTCACCCGCGCTCGTGATATAAAAGAACTGTATTCTAATCTAATTGATATTAGTTCTAGAAGAAAATGTCAGATTTAAAAGTCATAAATAGTCATAATGTAATAGGACAAACAAACAATTAGGCAATTTGAAGACCGATTCTAATAAAATAAAATCAAGACACTACATAAATGTTATAACGTTTTGGTTGCTTGCATAAAAATGCTATAAGTAACATTTTAGCATTATTATAGCATTTGTACTAACTAAAAGCATAGCTATAAGAATATAAGATATTTACACAAATCAAAACCCAATGCTTATTTATTACATAGACTTACATTTGATATTACTAACCTTTGGTAATTTATTGCAATTTACAATTTTTTAGTTTTATCAGAATCATTACCTATCTTAATTTCAAGTATCTGTCCTATGCGCTATGGTGTGAATGCTCAAGAAAGTTAATATATTCCAAAAATTCAATATAATAAAACAAACAATATAAGGTACACGATTTGAACTACTTTACAGCAAATGTCAAACAACACCTTTCGAAGACTCGGACCATGGAAGATAGGACTCCTCTTCATGTACTGAAAAGACAAAACATAGATACTTAGCCTCATTAAGTAGTATACTTATTTATTATTATTTTATTATTTATTTATTTATAAGGCCGCACCGGTACAACAAACAAACAATCCATACTAATACTTTAAATATAAAAGTGTGTTTGTTTGTTTGTCCGACTTTCACGTCAAAAAGGCCGTTTCTCCTTTTTGATTGACGTGATTTAGAGTTTTGATTTGGTATGGGGATAGTTTGGAGACTGGAGAGTGGCATAGGCTAATTTTTCTCCCGGAAAAATATCATATTCCCGCGGGATAACGTCGTGTAGTCCACGCGGGCGAAGCCGCGAGAAGCTAGTATAAACAAATGTCGGTGGCCGCACTGCAGAAATGACAAGCGAGTTTTTTTGTTCCCATCGGCATCGTCATCGCCACCGTCGGTCGTCGCTTCGCTGACGCCCCGCCGCCGTTCCAGTGTCTCGGCCCAAAGCAGAGGTTCCCAAACTTATTTGGTCTACTACCCAACCACCCACTTTGAAAATAAATTATTTTTTAGCACTTCCCATTTTTTTTTTACTTAAAAACTGTCAACGAAACGCTCGTCAAATGAAATAATTATTGTAAGCGATATCAGCGGAGAATAAACATTCATTCTAAACGAGTTTTTAACCCACAAGAGTTAACTTGAGTTTGAGGTAGTACACAAAGGCACTCAGCACGTGTAGCCTCTACAACGCCCCCATTTTTTTTCTGGGTCTCTTACCGCCCCCCTTTAGGCATGCACCGCCCACAAAGGGGGTGTTATCGCCCACTTTGGGAAAGACTGCCCTAACTAAAGGGAACGCCGCGGCCGCCAACGCCATAGTTACCCAAAGTGCGACTCAATCTGAATGACAGTCGTGAAACTCGTGAAAATAGCCTGTGGCGTCACCAGCGCCATCCATAGTGCGCACATAATTTAAGTAATCTGTGTGAATTGTCTAAATGCTTGGTACGAATCTCATCTGTGGAGCTTGTAAAAATCATCTGTCATTCTCTCTGTTTTTGGACAAAAACATTACAATACTTTCCTCTTACTGTGGAGGTTCATTATCTCATCGTCATCACTACGATTAGGATTAATCTTGGTAAAACCTTTCTCCGAGACCGACGTCCGACTCATCAGGTTTCCCAAAAGCCGTTATGCTTAGTAGAGAACCCTGTGACAAGGGTTGTCAGCCCCTTGATTCACGAACCGTCGGAAACGCTTCCGACAGCGGAATGCATGCCCTGTCTCTGTCACTCGCTATAGAATAGACAAAGACAAAGCGCAGAATTCTAATCCGATTCCGTTGCCGATGGTTTGTGAATCGGGGGGCTGGTCTTACAACCGAAAAGCCTGACTAGTCAGCTAGTTTATATATTTAGCCGGACTTGTCTCCCCCGGTCGGTGGAGACAAGTCGACAAAAAAGTGGACGTGTCTCTACTGGGGGAGACAAGTGCACGGACAGACTAAACAGGCTGGGACTTTGGGAAGTAAATGATGTCTCCTCCGGTCGGTGGAGACAAGTCGGCAAAAAAGTGGACGTGCCTCTACTGGGGTAGACAACGGGGGAGGCAAGTGCACGGACAGACTAAACAGCGGGCCTACTCTGAAACGCAAAACCCGAAACTTCGTTATACCCGTCCCTCGCACGCTCGAGTCATGACAGAATCGAGTGAAAGGGACAGGGCTAACCGAAGTTTCGGATGTGCGTTTCAGAGTACGGTCCCAGGCTGGGACTTTGGGAAGTCACTACATAGTATAAAACATAGTCGCTTTCTCTGTCCCTATGTCCCTTTGTATGCTTAAATCTTTGAAACTACGCAACGGATTTTGATGCGTTTTTTAATAGATAGAGTGATTCAAGAGGAAGGTTTATATGTACTTTTTATCCCGATATTCCCACGGGAACGGGAACCACGTGGGTGAAACCGCGGGCGGCCGCTAGTAAATGATAAACGAAAGATCATTCTAATAAAAAAATGTAATTTAAAACTATCTCACAACACCAGGATATCATCAATTCATCACCATCACTGAACATACTTAAAAATAATTTAACATTAATTATTTCAAAGGTAATTAATATTATTACTAAATACATAAAACATATTTAGGTGGAGTAAAGTAGGCCTTTTAACTAAATCCTATTAGCTACCTTATTATTACAAATATTGTAAAAAAAACGTATTACATTTACAAAAAAAACTGTTAAATTGCAAAGAAAAAAAATACACATTGAAGACGGTATGGCAAATAAAAGCATTGTTTCAAAGCAATACCTATTTGTATCCGTAAGACTAATTTGTTATTCTAAGCCCATGGTTTTTGAGGCATTCAACATTTGGTTATATGCCTCCAGGTCTTTCTGGTACTGTTCTCTTGCTTTGTCAGCTTTTTCGTACCATACAGATTTTTCTTGTAAATCCATAGCTTTCCATATTTCACCGTATCTCTTTAATATTTCTGTGACTTTAAAACCAGGATTTTCTGCCCTTGCACTGTCCAGCCAAAACATGTAAGCTGACCACGGGTGTCTTGGCTTGACTTTCTCCCTGGTGACAAAAATTGTGAAACTCTTGAATAGAAGCCATAGAACCAGTATAAATAACGGTTTGAAGCAGTGAATGCATATAAACAATGCGTTCACTAGTTTGAAGCAAATGTTCCCCAGTTACACTTGTATCTGTTACAATCATTAGTTATTATAGTTTACTCCATGTTAAGATTTTAACTCATAATTCATAATAATTTTATTTGCATTAAATAGGGTACAAAAAGTTACTCATATAAAATAAAAGTCACTTAAATGCCTTTTTAGCCGTTAATCTTTTAAATGCAAAAGTATGTCCTAGCACAATTCAAAACATCAATTAAACAGGGTATTTTTTTAACACCATCCTAATTATTTCCAGGTATATTAAGTATCATTCAAAGATTCCATTAATAAAAAAATATATAGGTATTTTTTTGCATTTATCGTGATAACAGCATGGATACTTCGTCAAAAATGAAGTCTGGAAAAGCGAAAGGCGAGGGACGTAATCATCTGTTACGCACGGCGCAGGGTGTTAGCGCGCACAATTTTTTATTAAAGACTAGCAGATCCTCGCGGTTTTACCCGCGTGGTACCCGTTCTCGTGGGAATATCGGTATAAAATATAGCCTATGTCACTCGGGAAGAATGTAGCTTTCTAATAGTAAAAGAATTTTCGAAATCGGTCCAGTAGTTTCGGAGCCTATTCGATGCAAACAAACAAACAAACTATCAAATCTTTTCTCTTTATAATATTAGTACTTATAGATAACTTAGAATGGCTCTAAATTAATATTTTACTATTTTCTTCAAAGATTATTATATAAATTAAGATTGTGTTAAAAATAACCCTGTATGTAAGACAATAAGAATATGAAGGTGGAGCAAAAACATATACAAACAATACACATTTACAACATCGGTAGCGTAATTCGACATTATTAAAAAGGAGAAGGATAAAATCACCGTTTAACTAAATAAGATAACTGAAATAAAAATTCTTACTTTTACAAATCTATATATATAAAAATGAATCCCTATTTCCCTTGGTCACGACATCACGCGTGAACGGCTGGACCGATTTGGCTAATTTTGGTCTAGAAATGTTCGTGGAAGTCCAAGGAAGGATATAGGGGTAGGGTAGGGGTAGGGGTAGGGGTAGGGTAGGGTAGGGGTAGGGTAGGGTAGGGTAGGGGTAGGGTAGTAAGGGGTTGGGTAGAAGTAGGGTAGGAGTAGGGTAGGGTAGGGGTAGGGTAAGGGTAGGGTAGGGTAGGGTTGGGTAGAGGTAGGGTAGGAGTAGGGTAGGGTAGGGGTAGGGTAGGGGTAGGGTAAGGGTAGGGTAGGGTAGGGGTAGAGTACGGGTAGGGTAGGGTGGAGTAGGGGGTAGGGCCACGGGAACGAAGTCGCGCTGGGTCAGCTAGTAAAATATTAAAAACGAAATAAACATGTTGAACCCGTGTGAAAATCAATGAAAAGTTTTAAAATAATATTTGTGTCCATAAGAGTATTTCGTTATTCTATGTCACTGTAGATAATTTCTAAACGCTGAGGTATGTTAACTCAACATTGACAATATGCCTCTAAGTCTTTCAGATACTGTTCCTTTGCCTTCGCTGCTTTTTCTTCCCATACAGTCTTGTCTAACGCTCTCCATATTTCTCCGCCCTTTTTAGCTAATTCTGTGACTTTTAAGCCAGGATTGTCTGCCTTTATCTGTTCTCTTGCACTGTTCAGCCACATCATGTAAGCTGTCATCGGACGTCTTGGCTTGACTTTCTCCCTGGAGACAAAAATTGTGAAGGTCTTGAATAGAAGACATCGATAGATACCATCGAACCAGAATACATGGTATGTTCCCCAGTTACACTTGTATCTGAATAGTCTTGATTTGTTACAATCACAATTGTTTACATTTTTGGAACGCCAAGGATGTGACTCAGATATTCTTAGCCGTTACTTATAGCGATAACCATTTTCGCAAGTTATGTTCCTAAATACCGTTATTCACGTTAACGTTTCAGCAATTTGAAACGTTGGTTGCGCGTTGGTACTTTGACCATACCGTCAATAATAATTTTGTCATGCAATCGAACAACAAGCACAAGAAGACTGCCTCTCGGTCCCAAAGTCATCACTGTCAATCCACACTTGAGTAAAAGAACGTGGTAGGTTTACATGAACCTACCGCACGAGCCAAGAGAGAGAAGCGAGCGTGCCGCGGCAGCGCCTGAGGCGAAGCGCCAGAACCGACTTTTGGTCGTACATAAAACGGAGCGGTGAGGTTGGTGAAGAAATAAAATACAGCAGTGTTCGAGCAGAGTGACTTCTTTAATGTTCTTCTCTTATTGGTAGCCGGGTATCGATAAAGAAGTCACTGTGTTCGAACACCCTGCTGTATTTCTTCACCAACCACACCACTCCGTTTTATGGACACCACCACTAACGATCATAAACGGACCGTCTCACAGACAGTTTTTCCTAGGAAATGTATACTATACTTAGCCTATTTTTAACTAGGTACTACCATAAAGTGTAATATAACGGATATCACGCATTTCCGGTACATGTACGATTGTCTGCGTGTGTACACCGCCAAGACACTTAAAAACCTGATGTAGTTACGATGTTGCCCAGTGTCCGATCCGGTGACACTAGTGTCGACATTTGTGTTGGTGTAAGGCCCAATTCATACCGAGATGGAAGCGAATGACCGCGAACGGCCTCGATGCGGCGAGCACTTTCAGTGTTAAATAATTTTCAACTTCATACCTGCCTATAAAAAAGTTCAGTATTGTTTGATAATACCGAGAGGCGCGTGAACATACAGGTGCGTCGGTCAGGTCGCTCGTTGACGCCCGAGGTCACGGCCGTTCGCGGACTTTAGGTCAAAGCCCATTTATACCGCACCGCTTCCAACCAACCAAAGTATGAGCAGCCAAATATGGACTTAATCTCGTGCACTGTAGATGCACTTTAGCTTGCGGTAAGTTGCAGCAAGCTTACTTACCGCGCGCTGTCTGCTATTTATATTGTTACTGTAAAGTGCATCTTCAGTGCACGATATTAAGTCCATATTTGGCTGCTCACACTTTAGTTGGGTGGGAGCGGTGTATAAGTGGGCTAAGACCTTTTCGCCTCTATCTCGGTATGAAGTGTCGTTGTGTATCCTTACCATCAGATCTTTCGCACTACACAACGGATTTTAAAGCGGTTTTTGTTTGTTTGTTTGTTGAGGAAGTTTTACATGAGTATATTACACTTACACCATCATTGCACCAATGCAAAGCCGAATCGCTAGCATAATACTAATATGCAAAACTTACATGATTTCCAAGCTGCTGTCACTGTTCTTCGTACCCTGTTCCCCCTCGCTGGAGTTAGACCCACCGGACTCAGACCGCTGGCTGCGGCTGCGGAGGGGTTTCTTCTGATCTTCGACTACCGCTTCAGTGGACGTCGCTTCCTCGGATTGCCTCTGCCACGCTGGTATGGATGGCGGGTCGTTGCGAGTCTTCAACGCAGGGAATTGGTTCCTGCACAATTGATCAAGTGATAAGTTCATTGATGGGCAAAGTACGGCCCGCGAAATCATTTAATCGCACTGCCCGAGACAGTCCTTCGAAATAAATAATTCTACTTAATATGGCCCGCGATAATTATATTTCGAGGGTCCAGAAGTATGAAGTAGAATAATAGATGTATAGGTAATGGCCTCTACAGACCAAAGCCGGCAGCACACCGGCTTTACCTGGCGGGTTAAGCCGCCGGGTTGGTTTTTATAGGCTTATTACACTACTTGGCTAAATTCAGCATCTAATTAAGCATACATTGCTTGTTTTGATTGCATCACTTGCTACAAATGAGTTCAAAGAAAGCAATTTATGCTGAATTAGATGCTGAATTTAGCCAAGTGTAATAAGCCCTTTATACATAATCGTCGCAAAACAAACCCGGCGGCCTAACCCGACGGGTATAGCCGACCGACCGCCGGCTTTGGTCTGTAGAAGCCTTAAAGGAGCCTGCTAGACTAACCGCGTAGTTCATGTGCTGTGGTTTTCAAATAGAAATGCATTAAGTAACTCCTATAACTCCCTTCCGAAATGTCTCAAACTTTCTGAAAGTTTACCCAACACTGATGGAGCTGAAGGCCTACTCTGAAACGTAAATCCGAAACTTCGGTTAGCCCCGCCCCTATTACTCGATGCCGTCATCACTCGAGAGTGAGAGGGACGGGGCTAACCGAAGTTTCGGATTTACGTTTCCGAGTAGGCCTTCTGAACCCTACTAAATAAATATTGGACACCATCACATTATATTGTTCCAATACCAAAATATAGTAACTTAAACATCTAGTATTATGGAAATCGGAAACAACGACGGGTATTACTTACATATACACCCAGCCAGACCAGATGAAACATTGAAAAGTTCGTTTTCAATATTTACCCGACCGGGAATCGAACCCGGGACCTCTTAGAGAGAGCGGCACCTTGAAAACTGATGCCTACACCACTCAGCCACATAGGTCGTAAAAAAACGAAAAGATGAAGTAGGTATTTTATATTGTCATCAGGCCTACGCCACACTTGACGGAAATGCCGACGCCGATTTTTCACGTCCTTCGGAACACCACCAATACAAGTTATCTTACTAAATTATTAATGCGAAAGTTTGGATGTTTGTCAATCACGGCGAAACTGAACGGATCTGGATGAAAGGATGATGGGCAGAAATGTATGGAACCTAACCAATAACCAGTAAAGGTATTAAAAATATTAACGCGCAAATTCTCGAACGCTGCTCAGCTTTGGGAGCGTCTTATACAATAATGACCTCTCTTTCATACGTTTGACATTTAAAGCGACAGGGCGATGTTTGAGACGCTCTTAATGTTGAGTAGCGTTCGAGTATTCGGGCGCAAGTCACCTATTCTGTCAGTTTATAATGAACTAGCTTTCCGCCCGCGGCTTCGCCCGCGTGGACTATACGACGTTATCCCGCGAGAATGGGATATTTTTCCGGGATAAAAAGTAGCCTAAGTTATTCCTTATTACATCAGCTACCTGCCAGTGAAAGTCTCGGCAAAATCGGTCCAGCCGTTTCAGAGATTAGCCGGAACAAACAGACAGACAGACAGACAGACAAAAATTTTAAAAAATGTTATTTTGGAATATGTACCGTATATATAATCATATGCATGAAGTAAAAAGCGGTTATTTTAATATTACAAACAGACACTCCAATTTTATTTATTTGTATAGATATGTACCGTATATATAATCAAATGCATGTAGTAAAAAGCGGTTATTTTAATATTACAAACAGACACTCCAATTTTATTTATTTGTATAGATATGCAATAAAAATGCATGTTTTTTACTTTAAGATTGAAATAAACATAAAATAAGTGCCTATACATTGAACTACTGTTGGTTGTAAGAAACACAACACAATGATATGCCAAGGTTGCATAATGAATAGTCTTATTGTGTTGTTAGTGTAGGAAATGAAGCTAGTTGACCCCCACAGTAATTCGTCAGTCAGAGAAAACTTTACAACGTGATAAAGTATCAATAAATTAAAAGTATTGTATAAAATTCCAAAGAATAATAATAATAGAAGTTAGGTTTTTTTAATGAAAGTCATATTTCATAGATATCTTTTTGAGGAAAAATGCTCCGTTGAAACTTTCTTCACCATACATATTCATGTAACGTATTAAAATGATTTATGAAATATCCAAAAAAATATCCCAGCAGAAACACTAAATTTTACTAAAATATGTGTTTTTGCTGTGACTCGAACCGTAAAATTTCTCCGTCGAACTTTTTTACGGAAATGCTATTTTATTGAAGTTTTATAACCACAAAATGAAAATCTAAAAAATAAACCATGTAATTAAACTATTTTAAAAATTGCCATTTTACTCGCAGTGGAAAATTTCTCTATCTGTTTTATTTATTGATTTAAGTACACAGTTCACTTTATTTTGAACTACAACAATATCCAAAAAAAAACCAAAACCTAAAAGCATTTTACATAGAAAAACTTAATTCAGCAATCGGGAGCTGTGAGTACGAAGCGAGGCGTACGAGCGGGGCGCGGGAGCCGTACAGGACGGGTTCCCCGCCGCCCCGCCACCGCGCCGCCGTTGCCGTCCGCTCGCGCGATCTATTCTATTTTCACGTATCAATCGTCGAGGCAAAATAATTATGTTGACATTGTCTTTACCAAATAGTTGTATAAATGGTAGACCGAGAGGCGACCGTCGGTAATTCTACCTACTATAGAGTACCACAATGACATACTCATTGTTAGAAGGCAAAAAGTTACGTTAAAAAAGTTGAGTTGTTAGTGCTGGGGGGCTACCGCGTAACTTTATGGATATGAACTTCATACGTTTTTGGGAACTTTAAGTCAATTTTATAAAGAAAATAGCCGCTATCAGTTACCTTGTTTTGTGACGTCGGGTATAACGATAACTAGCTAGCAACGTTCAACAGAACAAAGCAGCAAAAATCTATCAGAATAAGGAATTCAAATGACAGTTGAAGCCTATACCCATATCCAGATTTCTTAGCCGGTAGCCCCCCAGGTTAGGTTGGCGGCTAGGCAAGCCGCAACCTGGGCCTCTTAGTATATTCATGAAAAAAGTGCGGCTAAAATGATGAGAAAATATGTCATCAGGTACCAGCATGGTACGCTGTTCATACGATCAGGCTTGATAGATAGACTAGAAAAATGTGGTCTGCCACGCGCCGTCTTGGCCACTTTGTCAGTTCGAGCGATTTTAGCGGCGGCTTGCGGGGTGGTTTTCATGTCATGGGGTACCAGTATCAAACTAACATCTTACTGTAACTTAGGCCAACCTACAACAAAAAATACCGGTCTGCCGACCCGCAGCCTGGCCGTCTTTTGTGCCCGAGCAACTTTATGTTTGTATTGTTACTTACATCAACAATATGAATGTACAGGGTAACAGGGAAATTCGACCATAATATTAAAGGAGACTAATATTTTATATTAATAGTAATTAACCATTTCAGAAATATTTCACTTTAAATTTGTTTTTTGCGAAACAAAACCTAAACCTTTACTGCTCTTAGTTAATTTATTTTTATTTCTTTTTATTTATTTTTATTTTATTTATAAGGCTTACAAAACAAGTTACAGTCAAAAAGTATGCTTAAGTTTATACATTCAAATAATTTGGTACTAGACCATAACTCTCTAGATGTAGGCACAGTATTAACTAAATTACTAGTAAATTAAAGAGGGGTGCACTTAAAGTAATCTATAGTTAGAACTCTAGAACACAATAACTTAATACAGAAAATAAAAAATGAAGAACGCACTATTGTGTATTTGCTATTTTTGAAAGGGGTGTATCAGTTAACAAAAATAAATAATGAAACTCGAAATAACTGCTCTCAGTTTTTACATAGTAACCGCAACTTTCAAGCACGTTGGTTGGATAAAATCGTAGAAAGTGAATCTGCAGATGAAATGCAAACACTTCAACATATTTTTGGCAATCCAAAAAGGTATAAGAAAGAAGTTCGTTTTTGGGGAAAAGTGTAGCTATATTTAATAAAGTTCCACAGAATTTAGTAGAGCTGCCTTTGAACAAATTCAAATGTCATGTCAAAAAATCGCTCATGGGCGAAGCATATTATAAAATAGACGACTATTTGAAAGACCGTAATGCATGGATTTGATGTAACACATAACCTTAGCTGAACTAGTGTTATATTATTTATTATTAAAAAGTTGTAAAAGTTAACGATATAAATCTTTGTAAATATAGTTACTCCAAATGATTAAAGCTGATAAGTTTATTGCGCCTGTTCTTCTTATCAGTAAAAAAAGTGTTGAACGGGTGGTAGAAAAATATAGACGATTCAAAAGAGCTTATTTATTAAGTCAATTTGAATTCAGATATTTTTTATTATTTATTTTATACCAATTAAGGTCACTTAAGGTCAGAGAGCGGTGACGAGTAGTAAAAAAATATTGTTTGATGAAAGGAAAAAATAAGCTTTACGTTAAACACAGTTAAAAATGACATGTTGCAGTATTTTTATCAATCACATGTTTTACGTGCTCACCCCTACCTATAAGCATATAACTAACACAAAGGATAATGGGCCTTTTTATATGGCGAATTGACGTAGTACAACCATTTAGTACATTATAACTCAATGAGTACAACTAACAGAAATTACATCCTTTTAATTTGTAGTACTCGATAGTAGGCCTAGTTAGAATAGCCTTTACCTAATTTCATCTGCATTATCACCCACATTGAAGAAAAGTGAAGTCCAAAAGATGTATAATAGCTGGAATTAAAAAGTCTAAATACCCTGATGATATCGAATCAAGCGAACAATAACTGAGTGCATCCGCGCGCTTTAGCGGATAGGGATTATGGCAAGATAATGAAAAAATAACTCGAATAAATAACTTTTTTTTTTGTTATTTTCAATTTATAAGCTATCCTGTTAAATTGCTCACCTGGTAACCTAAAGCACGCGCACATTAAGGGCCGACGCAAAGCTTTCAAGTTGGAAGAGGCGATTAGCAAGTTACAATGGGATGTCATTGACATAACTGAGGTCCGAAGAGAGGAAGAGGACTTGATTATCCTAGTATTCAGCTTATACCTTGCTATACCACCGGGTGGGTATATATATTTTTGAAGACCGATTTAGCGCAGGGGTAGGCTACCCACTTTCTGCGCCAGTGGTCTCGGGTTCGATTCCCGAACAAGACAAATATTTGTGTGCATGAACATGTCTATTTGTCTTGGTCTGGGTGTTAACTATGTATATTAAGTATGTATTTACAAACAAAAAAGTATTTAAGTATATATTTATCCGTTATCAAGTTTTCCATAATACAGTTTCTTAATGAAATTAACATGGGCTTAGATAATTGGTGTGAAAGTAAGAAGTTATTCATTATTTTATTTATTATTATTTATGATGATACTCGAGCAGGTAGGGTTACCGACGGTCGCCTCCCGGTCGATGGTTGTTTTGCGTTTATAATACACGTTACGGTTGTTGTTGCTCGCTATGGAACGTTGTATTTTTGTGTGCACGTACAACCAGTAAAACTTGGTATGAGTTTGGCAAACTGTATTCGTAATCGAAAACAATCGCTTTATCTCATTAATGTCGTTTAACTACTTTACCGACATGAGCAGTTCATCCAATAGTTTTCGTAAACGTAGACAGTAAAATCAACTCGCCCAACTCTCCCTAATCGCTTATGAACCCTTTTGTAGAAATCTACAAAAGGGTTCTTTTTTTCTCAATTCGGTGGTTAATTTAATATTTGGTTTTTTAAGTAATTTAAATAATAAAAATTTTAGTTTATTCCATCCTGAATCTTAAAATAACAATGGGACTTAATATTGTGAAGTAGTTTATGAGAAAAGTTAAGCACCTAATTGAGAATGCACCGAATTGAGAAAATGAATCACCGAATTTCAAAATCGCCCATCGAATTTAGAATTGATGTACCTAATATAGAAAAATGTATTTGAATGATCAAAATAATAAATACCAGAAACGTTTTGCTAACTGACTGCTGGTCTATTAGTTTATTAGATGGTTAATTTTAGGATGAAGTGCGCCTATCTTTAATGTTTCTATCTTTAATTGAAATACAAATAATAAAAACAAAAATTCAAATCAACATGTTTAATTTTTTAATAGAGAACTAAGAATAATTAGTCTTAATTTTTATTTAAGAAGAATTTTAAGAAGTTATGAAGAATCTGAATCGCAATCCTATCCATTCCAATACCAAATTACTTAATTTCTTTCCTAACAAAAATATCTTTCAGAACGTTCCATGGCTTGTCATGTAGCATCAGGGATAAATTCGGTGAACCACCTCTTACTTCTTTTCGCGTGGCTGACCTCTCACCATTCACTTGCAGTCTCTGTCCATAATTGTTTATGCATTGTTCTACCCTATTAATACATAACCAAATATTAAAAGGATCTACGTGATAATGGCAAGGCACCAGCCAGATAAACTACACAAAACAAGCAAACCGGGTAAGGAAGGTAATATCGAATCAGGGTCCTGGCCTACCGGGCAACCTGCGTAAACCTGATGGCTCTATGACTTTGGATCAGGAGGAAACGAATGCCGTTCTACAAACCCACTTCCCAAACTGCCATCCTCTACAGTATATCGAGTGGCAGTACGTAACAAGTCATCCAACAGATGACCATTGGTCGTTAGCTAAAAGGGTGATAACATAAGAAAAGGTAAGATGCGCAATAAACAGTTCCTCGCCTTTTAAGTCAACAGGGACGGACAACATCTTTCCTGCTCTTCTACAATGGAGGGATCAGTAACTCGTTGCGGTCATTACCCATCATTTTCAAGCCTGCCTGGCGCATGGCTACATCCCACAGCCCTGGAGGGAATTTAGGGTAGTGTTCATACCAAAACCTGATAAGTCCGACTACACGAACCCGAAAGCTTTCCGACCTATTAGCCTTTCCTCCTTCCTGCTGAAGACCATGGTAAGGGTATGTGAATGGTTTTTACGAGATACAATGCAATCTGTAATGTAATATCTGTAAAACCATATGCACTAGCACGACTACAGTGCTGGCAAATCCACAGAATCGGCACTCAATCAACTACTCGGTAAGATAGAGGAAGCGTTTCAAAACAAACTTGGTGCTTTCCTCGACATTGAAGGGGCCTTTGACAAGACTACCTTCAGTAGCATTGAGGAAGCGCTGGTAAGGAGAGGTGTCAACAGATGCATTGTCAACATGCTTTGCAACAGAGTGATACAAGTATCTGGTGATGGAAACTAAAGGACGCTTGTGGCAAGAGAATGCCCCTAGGAAGACGTCCTCTCTCCACTACTATGGAACCTGGTAGTAGACGACCTGCTATCACTCCTTAACTCAAGTCACTTTTACACCTGTGGTGTAAAAGTGACTTTAGTGATGATGATGTCATCAGCGTAACCTATGGTGATGTCACCATCCTAACAATGGGTACTCAAACAAGCATATTCTGGTGGCCCAAAGCTGCCCAGACTGTAGGAGCAAAGAAACTGCAGAGTCTTCTACGACAGGCCTTCTGTGCTCTCACTGGCTGCATGAACACTGC
Source organism: Crambus lathoniellus (assembly GCA_949710035.1). NCBI lineage: Eukaryota > Metazoa > Arthropoda > Insecta > Lepidoptera > Crambidae > Crambus > Crambus lathoniellus. Next base: position 27,823,208 of record OX453303.1, read on the forward strand.
TCCGATTGCAGCGCTGGAGGTAATGCTTAACAATACTCCACTGCATCTTCACGTGCAACAAGAGGCGAAAGCAGCACTGAAACACCCAGGTACCCTGTAGCGAAGAGCTTACTATAGAAATGATCCTATGAAGTAAGGTCTTACCCAGGTACCCTCAGGTTTCCAAAGGTAAGACACATGAAGGGCCTACTGGAGGAATGGTTGGACACACTCCTTGTGAAGGCGGTGTGTGATAAGGTCAAACTATCCTTCATCTTTGATAAGAAATACAAAATACAACTGAATGATAAGTCATCAAGCTCTCAGGCACAACACAGAGCGCTTCTGATATACACCGATGACTCCAAGACCTCTAAATGGAGCAGGGACCTGTCCCTGTGTTCTCAGAAGACTTAAACATACAAATTGCGCTGCCACTAAGTTCATACAACACTGTCTTTCAAGCTGAGTGTATGGGCATTTAATGGCAGCTCAAGCAGCCGCAACCAGGGAAGTAACCGACTATGATATGCTCTATTGATTGCCATTATCATTTATGAATGGCCCTTACAGCTGAATTCATAATATATGAAATCTCAATTCGGTGTAAGTTTTCTCAATTCGATGGCCCATTTTCTATGGAATTGAGATCCACGGAATTGAGAAAATATTACAATTCATCAAATTACTCGAAAATATTATCAATTACAACAATTTCTATAAAACATACTGGCAGATATCAGTTAAACACTCAATTAATTTAACCACAAATCTCATTAAATATTTCAATAACAAAATTAATATCGCACACCGATTTGAGAAATGACCCGACCCCAAAAACACCGAATGATTTCGAACCTTCGAAAAATGCTCCTCAATGCGACAGGTCCCCCGTCCACACTGCTCGGCTGCTCGGGCGCAACCCCCGGGTGGCGAGAATCAGTAGTGTGCATTTGTACTGCACGTAGTTAGTGATATAGGTAAGCAAAAGTAAATTTCACAGAATTGAAGCACACGCCTCGGACAAAATTTAAATGTGTTACTGTATTAAAACCGAAGGATGTACAATAAATATAATCACGTATATGGCTTTATTGTCTATTCCTTGTTCTGTGAATGTGAAAATTATAATGAGCAAGTTATTATTTTAAAAGTTATGTAACAATAACGAGTAAATTCTGGAAACCGGACACTCCATTTTAAGCCAAATTCTGCCCGATTTTGAACTTTCAGATTTTTTTAGGCGATATGTAAAACCTGGCGGTCTTCTAGATATGCTCTCCATCAGGTCAAGAGTCCTATAAATATGTGTGATTTTTTTTTATTTTCAAGTACCTAATTCAATTATAAAGGTACTTTTTTTGCTCCAGTAGGTCAATCGGTCGTCTCCGTAGAAATGCCCTTATGTATTGTTCTAGGTATCCTAGTTTAATAAATAACCAAATAGTAAAAAAAATATTTTACAAAAAAAGTAAAAGCGCTTTAAAAAAATGCCACAATAAAATTAGAAATAATACTTCTAATAACTGTATTCACACCAAATAATGTATGTACGAGTATTTTGAAGTCGGGTGTGAAACATGTTCACACGGCGGCACATCAGACTATACATGTTGACCTTTAGAACGCCTTTATGCCCTACGTAATAAAAGCTGTTATCGCAGTTCAACTGTTTAAACTGATGTGCTGTCGAGTGTACCTACATGTTTTGGTGTTTTTGTTTAATCCCGCCCGACTTCAAAGTACTTACGTTATTTGGTGTGAATACAGTACCTATTAGAGCTATTATTTCCAACTTTTTTAAAGTCGGCTAAAATTCCAAAATATTTTCCTAAATGTAACAAATACTTTTTTGAAAACCGCATCTCAAAGTCAAACATACATACATACGGGTCAAACTGAGTACCTCCTTTTTTGAAGTCGGTTAAAATGCCAAAACCTTCTAAATGTAACAAATACTTTTCTGGAAGCTGTATCTCAAAGTCAAACATACATACAGGATAATTTTTTAATCAGTGCACAAATTTTTAGGATTGACTCAGAATCGATAAGCGAACAACTTTCTCTTAGAAACATGGGTGGAAATACGACAAAAATTTTTGGACTTCCCATACTAATTCGATCACGTGTCAGTCCGATTTGTATGAAAGGTCAAAAAAATTTTGACATATTTTGACCTATGTTTCTAGGAGAAAGTTGTTCACTTACCGATTCTGAGTCTATCCTAAAAATTTGTGCACTGATAAAAAAAATATCCTGTACATACGGGTCAAACTGAGTACCTCCTTTATTGAAGTCGGTTAAAATGCCAAAACCTTCTAAATGTACCAAATACTTTTCTGGAAACCGCATCTCAAAGACAAACATACGGGTCAAACTGAGAACCTCTTTTTTTGAAGTCGGCTAAAATTCGAAAATATTCTCCTAAATGTAACAAATACTTTTCTGAAAACCACATCTCAAAGTCAAACATACATACATATGAGTCAAACAGAGCACCTCCTTATTTGAAGTCGGTTAAAATGCAAAATTTTCTAAATGTAACAAATACTTTTCTGATAACCGCATCTCAAAGACAAACATACGAGTCAAACTGAGAACCTCTTTTTTTTAAGTCGATTTTAGTACCAAAACCTTCTCCTAAATGAAACAAATACTTTTCTGAAAACCGCATCTCAAAGTCAAACATACATACATACGGGTCAAACTGAGCACCTCCTTTTTTTAAATCGGTTAAAATGACCAAACCTTCTATATGTAACAAATACTTTTCTGAAAACCGCATCTCAGAGACACAAACACAAACAAACGGCTCAAACTAAGAATCTCTTTTTTTAAAGTCGGCTAAAATTCCAAAATATTTTCCTAAATGTAACAAATACTTTTCTGAAAACCGCATCTCAAAGTCAAACATACGGGTCAAACTGAGAACCTCTTTTTTTGAAGTCGGCTAAAATTCGAAAATATTCTCCTAAATGTAACAAATACTTTTCTGAAAACCACATCTCAAAGTCAAACATACATACATATGAGTCAAACAGAGCACCTCCTTATTTGAAGTCGGTTAAAATGCAAAATTTTCTAAATGTAACAAATACTTTTCTGATAACCGCATCTCAAAGACAAACATACGAGTCAAACTGAGAACCTCTTTTTTTTAAGTCGATTTTAGTACCAAAACCTTCTCCTAAATGAAACAAATACTTTTCTGAAAACCGCATCTCAAAGTCAAACATACATACATACGGGTCAAACTGAGCACCTCCTTTTTTTAAATCGGTTAAAATGACCAAACCTTCTATATGTAACAAATACTTTTCTGAAAACCGCATCTCAGAGACACAAACACAAACAAACGGCTCAAACTAAGAATCTCTTTTTTTAAAGTCGGCTAAAATTCCAAAATATTTTCCTAAATGTAACAAATACTTTTCTGAAAACCGCATCTCAAAGTCAAACATACGGGTCAAACTGAGAACCTCTTTTTTTGAAGTCGGCTAAAATTCGAAAATATTCTCCTAAATGTAACAAATACTTTTCTGAAAACCGCATCTCAAAGTCAAACAAACATACATACGGGTCAAACTGAACACCTCCTTTTTTGAAGTCGGTTAAAATGCAAAAACCTTCTAAATGTAACAAATACTTTTCTGGAAACCGCATCTCAAAGACAAACATACGGGTCAAACTGAGAACCTCTTTTTTTGAAGTCGGCTAAAATTCGAAAATATTCTCCTAAATGTAACAAATACTTTTCTGAAAACCGCATCTCAAAGTCAAACAAACATACATACGGGTCAAACTGAACACCTCCTTTTTTGAAGTCGGTTAAAATGCCAAAACCTTCTAAATGTAACAAATAGTTTTCTGAAAACCGCATCTCGGAGACAAACATAAAAACATATGAGTCAAACTGAGAACCTTCTTCTTCGAAGGCGGTTAAAATACCAAAACTTTCTCCTAAAAGTAAAAAATACTTTTCTTAAAACCGCATAAAAATCGGTTCAGCCAAACGCGAGATAATCGGCCAAACATACATACAAACATAGTCAAACCAAACCAAAGAATACTATAAAATGGTCAAACTGAGGAGCTACTTTTTTTTGAAGTCACACTAGCTACACAAAAATAAGCAGGAAGTGGTTCACCGAATTTGTCCCCGACTGTACAAAGAAAACAAAAAAGAAAGAATCACACAGCGACCGACGACACGAACGCGGCCCCCCAGTTGTGCCCCCAGTCACAGGGTCACGCGTTCAAGGTCGTACTATTAGCACGAGGACGCTAATCTGCACCCAACTGGTAACGAAAGACGGTACATTATTGCGTAACAGGGGATAGATTTATCTTCGCTTTCAAAATGTTGGTGTTCCGTATGATATTTCTTTTGGATATTTTAGATTTGTGTGTATATGTGACTTTTTAACATAATTTTAAAGATAAATAATGATGAGCAATTTTCCATATTGAATTATTCATAGTTTAAAATAAATCAATATTGGTAATAATTTTTTTTTGGATGTTCTTACTCGTAACGTCAAATTACATTCTAAGGTCACATAAGTAAAAAAAAACGACGGAGCAATTTTTCAATGAAAATGAGAGTCAAAAAAAGAATTATCATTCAAAAGCAGTACTCATGTTTGAAAAAAGATTTGGATTTTTATCAAGTATCACATACTAGTATAAATAACTCATTTGGTAAAATAAATTTGGGTTGAGAAATTACTCGGTTCAATATATAAACATATTAGTATATTTAGGTATAAATACCTAACTTCCGTTTGAGTATTTTTTTGGATAAGCATTTAAAAGTTTATGGCTCATGCTGTTTTATAACCCAGCAAAGTTTCATCGACTGAGGAATTAATGTATGGGTCTCCATACAAAGAATCTGTTCATTGCCTACACTATGTGTAGTTGAATGAATGAATAGTTTAAAAACAATATGATTGACATTCCTTTTTTATTTTTTAGAGTGATGTAATTCCGAGTTACGTGACCCTGTTGTAATGCTGTGTTTTGGTGACAATAAAATAGGGTTTTTCTCATTCTTTTCATTACAGCCTCTTTCTTCAAAATGCTCACCATTTCAATAATCAATTAGCTGTTTGAACTATAACCTTAGCAATAGGAAAGAATAATAGGTACTTGTTAACTTGTGTAAAACATAAGTGAACTTACCTATTAAAAAGAGGTACATATAAGAAAAAAAAATATTTTTATAAAAAAATAAAACCGCCTTCTAAAAAACCACATCAAAAAAGTAAGAAATAATTCCTCACCAAATAAATAACGTAAGTACTTTGAAGTCGGGCGTGAAACATGTACAATGTTTTGTTGTTTTTGTTTAAACCCGCCCGACTTCAAAGTACTTACGTTATTTATTTGGTGAGGAATTATTTCTTACTTTTTTGACATGGTTTTTTAGAAGGCGGTTTTATTTTTTTATAAAAATAATTTTTATTTCACTCTTTTTAGTGCATCGTGCAGGCAATAATTTACGTGTTTTCTGGTAAATAGGTATGTGATCAAACTCAAAACCTCCTTTTTCGAAGTCGGTTAAAATACCTTGAGGTATCCCCTTTCCAACAAAACAAGAATCATCTAAATCGGTTTATAAACAAAGAAGTTATGCCTAAAGATACGTATTAAATTCACATAAAGTGGTAACGAAAACGACAGTATTTTCAAGATTTCCTGAAAACTACTGAACCGATTTCAAAATTTCAAAAAATGGGACCAACTTGGAAACCAACCTGATGTAATAACGTTTGAACCATTTCAATCGGTTCAGCCGTCTTCGAGTAATCGGTGGACATACACACAAAAAAAAAAAAAAAAAAAAACATACATACAGACGAATAGAGAACCTCCTCCTTTTTGATTTAGAAGTCGGTTAAAAATCAACCCGTCTAATGCTGGCCATACAACATCCTTCCTATCGTCCGATCGGCATGACGCTGCAGATTGGATCAAGCAGAATTGACTGTGGGTGGGCGTGGATTGGCATGACAGTTCTCAAATTATGGTGTAATATGGACGAACTTTTTTTGAGGAGCCCGTGGCGCAGTGGATAGCGCGCTCGGCCTGCGATCGTTGAGGTTAAGCAACGTTCGCAATGGTCGGTCACGGGATGGGTGACCAAAAACTTTCATCTTGAGCTCCTCCGTGCTTCGGAAGGCACGTTAAGCCGTTGGTCCCGGCTGCACTTGCAGTCGTTAATACCCACCAATCCGCACTGAGCCCGCATGGTGGGTCATGGCTCATTCTCCTTATTCATCCATAAGGAAGGCCAGTGCCCCAGCAGTGGGGACATTAAATGGCTGATGATGATGATGATGATGGACAAACTGCAGATTAGATCAAACCTGCTGTCATACTGATCGGCCAATAGGAAGGATGGTGTATGGCCACCATTATAATATAACTAGCTCAGATGGGACTCGAACCCTAGGCAAATAATTTTAAACTTACCTATTGAGTAATATTCCTTTAACAGAAGCGATGTCCGACTTGATGTTATCGAGTTGGGATCGTAACATGCTCTGCTGAGTGGCGGCTTGCATGTCAGATCTTAGAGAAGTAACATTGGCATTTAAAACGTCTAGGGACTTGCGAAGCTCATCGATGCATTCAGATGTGGATTTGCGTTTTGGCTCTTCGACAAAGAGTAACTGCCTTATACAGTTCTGTAAATAAAACAATAATAGTGCGATTGTACAAAATAAATATTTAATGTCTGAGAATTAGAATCATAACTATTGTGTGAAGTAATTGTGTTGGCATTTGGCTTGCAATTTCGATCTATTCCTTTCTAATACCAATGGATTTGTTAAACTAATTTACAACAGTAAACAAATACCATTGGTATAAGCAGGGGGGTGTCACTCCGCAGTTTAGGTACGTTCGACCGGCGCGCCTGCCGGGCAGGCGTATGGCAGAAGGATGCCGCTCGGCTCGTACGCTCGACGTTCGCGCGTAAAACGATCGATCATTTCTGTGATTTTTGTGCACCGAACAATGACTACTAAACGTTCTTATAATCCGTATATAAGATACTGTTGTGTTTACGGGTGTATAAATAAAAGAAAGAACAAAATAAACAACAAAACCGAACTCGCAAGTCGCTCGCAACCCTAACCAGCGAGCGAGCTGTTTGAAACATTCATAGAAATAGAAACGCTCGCGCGTAGATATTGGGTACAGTTTTGCTTGCATGCGCGAACTCTAGGTTATTATAACAGTAGGCAAGCGATGACAAAGCAACCGGAATTGGACTTTATTTCCACGCAGAAAGATTTATTTTTATTTGAATGAGCTTGCAGAGTGAGTCTTCTGTGCCTTAGCACTATTATTTATTCTGTGGTATAAGTTTTGGTATTAGAAAGAAATAGATCGCAATTTTGAGGGATAAGCAACTCTTGCAACCATCCATCATGAGCAGAGATTGGAATAAGTGGAACTATTTTGTTTACTTGCAATAATTTTTATGAATATGGACATTCCTAGATTTTAATCTTGTAGAATGTCCATATTAACATAATGTCTGCGGTCAATGAACTTATACAGCCCTATGCTACCTATGCCAATCTCTTACCATGAGATAAGTTGATCAAAATATTCTTATATAACTTATATCCTTGTTATAGGGTAATATCCTTACTCTAACAGTGAGGGCATTAGAAATGGGCTGGGCTTCATTGCATTATTAAAACATCATTATCATTATCACCTTTTTCGACCCGCTGCTGAGTATAGGTCTCTCTTAATTAATTATTAAAACACATAAAATAAAATGTTATGTACACAGCGGCACATCAGACTATAGGTACATGTTGACCTTGAGACCGCCTTTACGCCTTAAGCCGGGTCTCCAGCAAAAGTTTTTTGAAAACATTCAACAAAAACACATACACAAAACTTTGTTTCTGAAAAATGTTTCTTGGCATGCGCCGTCTATACCTCTCTTGGCTTGTGTACACAAAACAATAGTTTCTCTAGCAAACAAAATGAGTTCGGACGAAGAAGACGTATAGCTCCAGATCGTATCTTTATTCCAATCCATCTTTACTTGCATTGCTCTACTAAAACACCGTAGAATCAAACTTGGCGCGAAAACCAAACTTTTATTTTGTAATTCGGCCATTGTCTAGCGTGTTATCAAAATTAAAAAAGTTAAAAGTTGTCGAAATGATCTATAGATTATGTACAGTACCCTGCCCCTCGACCCGCGCGGGGGAAGTTTTGTGTGCGTGTGGTACGTGTTTTCCACCGGGCATGGAAAGTAAAAACATTGTTGATGCAAACAAAAATGTGCAGTGAAACAATGTTTTGTGTAGACAGTTTTGTTGAATGTTGAGATGTTTTGTTGATTGTGTAGGGAAAAACACGCGCTGGAGACCCGGCTTTACATAATAAAAACTGTTATTGCAGTTCAACTATTTATTTGATGTGCTGTTGAGTGTGCATTGGAATAAACCATAGTACAGTGCTTCCTATTATGCACAAATGTTATAAATAAACTTAAGTTCATCAAATGAATATGAATATGCTGTTTTTCGTACCTTATAGAACCAATAGCATCCATAAGCGAATCCTCCATAAATAATTAAAGGTAGTACATTATCTCTGAACCAAGAATGTCTTGACTGATGGAAAAACATAAGTTCCGAGGTAATAGATGGTACATCAATGATTTCCCCACATTTTTCTATTGCTTTTTGTATCTCAATGTCTGTTAAACCTTTGTTTCGAAGAAATCTCTCTTTGCTTTCCATAGTGCAGCGTTGCACACTAGGATTAGTTAAAAATTTTACTGCAGTTGTGACCTGTGAAATAACAACAGTAATACTTTAGGAATTTTATTTATTGCATATTTAATAAAAATTTATACCAATCAGAAAATTGTTTAGAGCAATTTAAGTATACAATGTGTAACAGACTTAATAGCTTAACTAGAATATGGTAGATAAGGACTATCAAATTGAAGAACTTTTACTATGGGACCAACTCTGAAATCACGACAAAAACAGCTGTTTTATAACTTAACAAGCTGACCCGGCAAACGTTGTTTTGCCATATAAATTTTATTGGACACGAACTTCGTATCATCGACATCTATAACTATACACTGCCTGCCACAAATGTCACTTATTAAAAAAGCGGCAAAAACGTCAGTGATTACAATACTCTTTGACATACCTCTTTGGAAGCGGCTATGGAAGAAATGACAGTTTTGTATAGTACGACAGTTTATCGATTTTCTATACAAAATAATCGTTTTTATTTTATAATTTTCCGGAATAAAAAGTAGCCTATATTACTCTCCAGCTCCCAAACTATCCCCATATCAAAAATCAAGTCGATCCGTTGCTCCGTTTAGACGTAAAAGACGGACAAACAAACAAACAAACAAACAAACAAACGAACAAACAAACACACTTTCGCATTTATAATATTAGTATGGATTAATAACGAAAATATGAAAATGTTGAAACAGCTGTTTTTTTGCGATTTCAGAGTTGTTCAGTTTGATGGACCGTATCTGTGGTTTAGCTATTAAATTCTGTTACACATTGTATACTAGCGGATCCTCGCAGTTTTACCCGCGTGGTACCCATTCCCGTGGGAATATCGGGATAAAATATAGCCCATGTCAGTCCGGATGAATGTAGCTTTCTAATGGCCAAAGAATTTTCTGAATCGGTCCAGTAGTTTCGGAGCCTATTTGATGCAAACAAACAATCTAATCTTTCCTCTTTATAATATTAGTATAGAAGAAATTAACCCAACCCATATTCTTGCGGTTCCCGGAAATCAATTATTATGTTATTGTTTTATGAATATTTTGTTTGAATTTGTTTAAAATTTTGTAACTTATTTTTTACCCAGTAAGTAGTCAGCTTTTCCTGGCGGTAAATGTTTTAAGCCCTATTGTTTCAATTTTTAGAGAAAATCGAGGTTTTAATTACTTTAGTGGGCAGTAAATGAATAAGAAGATAAAACTAATTATTAGTCAAACAATTTGAAACTAGATAAGACAGATATGGGTTATACTGATAACTTGTTATATTGAACTTAATTTAATACCCCAATTTTGTAAAGACAGAAGCGCTAGTAAGTTCTATGTACGATCATCATACAAAGGTTTAAATATAATGCTTAGCGAAGGTCAAATAAAAAATCTTTTGTCAGTAAAGATATAAATAATAGGTATTGTCCGACCGGAATTGGTTTAAATCCAAGTTATATAAAGTTATGGTGTTATTGATAAATCGCATCGTTTAAATACGAAATGGATAAGAAGATAATAATAGAAAACTCACCAAATTCTCTCTAATTTCGTTCCCAGAAGTCAGTGTTTCGGCACCCATTTCGCTACCGTTGCAACCTAATTTTATTCTCCCGTATTTATTTAGTTTGATTTAAATATTTTGAGTAAATTTAAAGCAATTGCCCCTGTTCTTTTAAAACGCCAGAAATTTTAGAAAATACCACGAAGAAAACACAGACAGAAAATGAAGTTGAAATTTTCTCTGGCCTCCCACTGCCAAAGAGCATATAATCACTACGTAAATGCCCACTGCATCCCACTGTATTTTTTGACACACACAAACATAGATGTATTATTCCATCTATGCACACATGATGCACACAAATATTTTTGATGACATTGACATATTTTGTACATAGAAGGCGCAATCCATAGACAAACACCACACCACAGACATACACAAAACACAGATTATTGAGAAAAAAAGAAGTGTGCGCCAGATAAGTCTGCGCGCGGGAAACTACTCTTCCATAACCTTAGAACAAAAAAATGTACTGTAACTAGTTATTATTAAATAATTATTATCTAAAGCCCCCAGTACACGATGGCCGATCATGGTCGGCGACCATGACCAATACATCGTACATTGACACTTTTGAAAGAACGTTTTTAAACTTGTTCGTTCTAAAGTGTCAATGTACGATGTATTGGTCATGGTCGCCGACCATGGTCGGCCAACTTGTACTGGGGGCTTGACACGCAGTCTATAGCTAACTAAGGCTGGGGGTCTACCGCCTAAAAATATGAAGTTCAAATCCATATTACTGATTTCAAGCCCATACCCATATCAAGGACTGCGATTGGAGCTACCGGCTAACTGTTTTTCCGGATCTGGATTTCGCGAGTGAATGATAGTCAAATAAATATTTAACAAAATATTATTATTTCTCTGCATTTTTGACTCTTATTATTTTATATTTTAAATGACAACGGACAAAGTCGATAAAAACAATTAAGTTAGTTCTTTATAGTATTAAAAACAAGTATTCCTAAAATAAATAATGTACGTATCAATTAATAACCAAACGCAAATGACAAGCCTTTCTACAGTATTCCACTTATGAAAGATCTTAGTTAGTCCAATATAAATAAAATAAAAAATAAAATGTTTGTTTATTTTCCCATCACAAATAAAGGCTTAAGTGGTAATTAAAATCTATACCTGAAGGTTACTGAATTTGTGAGGGACTGGTGCCCGATGTAGGTTTCAGAAAAGAAACCTGTGACACAGGTCGCCAGGCCCACCCACAGACAATAGTTTTTTGGTGTGCCTTATGTAACTTGATACTTACACCTAGTACATGTCAGTAAACAAGAGTAGATTATGATTACAGAAATAAAGCTTGAACAAAACAATGTAAACTAAACTATAGTAAATACCCCAAGGCTAAGAAGTATATGTGTGAGTGAAGGAATGTGTGTGTAGGTGAATGTGTGTGCGTGTTTGTATGGGTGGTGTGTGCATGTGTCTGCGTGTGTGCGTGAATATCTGTGGGAGCGAGAGATGTGTACCGGTACGAAATCCAATATTTAGTATAAGTAAGTACACTAAATAAAATAACATTCATATTTATTATTTGCATTAAAATTAGAATGACTTAAATTATTTCAGAATGCTCAGTAGGTTTTCAGTCGCGTCGTAGTCAAGAGTCATGAGAAATTCAATCACATTATAAAGTAGTGGTCCGAGACAGAAAAAGAAATGATGAGCAAAGGATGTTCTGACAGCCGGTGTGTTGCACACTTGGTGTTGGCGACGTTTGCCTTCTAGCAGTTTGGGGTTATACGGTAGCTGTGAATGCTGTTTAAGTACCGTTTTGAGAATATAAGTTTGCCTAACAGAGAGAATATTCCAGTGAGCGTAGAGCTCGACAGTAGGAAAACGGTATGGGAGACCAGCAGCAACTTTCAACAATATACGTTGAGCCCTCTCCACGGGAAGAATGAGAGTTTTTGACGCTCCACCCCACGAGCTGATGCAGTATTCTATGAGAGAATGGCACAATGCATAATATACTGAGGTCATGACTTTGCGATCAGCAACATGTCTCAGCGTCCTAAGGATGTATATGAGCTTCCGTAGTCTTGAAGCTAGCAAATCTAGGTGGTATTTGAAAGAGAGCGTCTGGTCTAGCGTCACTCCGAGGTATTTAAAGTGTTCAGAGCGTTCTAAGGCAGGACAGGTGCAGATAATTGGGGCAGTCTGAGAACCGCATTTATGAACTTTTATACTAAATTCAGGCGATGGGAGTTGGTTAGATTTTAAGGCAAAGGCTACGTATTTAGTTTTAGGGATATTAAGAGTGAGGACGTTGCAACTTAGCCATTTCTTGACAGTATCGAGACCTCTCTGAGCTGAGTCAAATGCACTGGCCCAGGAATCCCCTTGGAAAAAGACAGCCGTATCATCGGCAAAGGTGAAGATCTTGCCCTCGTTGAGCCGTAACTGACAAAGGTCATTGATGTAGATAAGGAATAGAGTTGGCCCAATGATACTGCCTTGCGGAACCCCGTAAGTAATATGCATTTGATCAAAGAATTTATCAATGAAACCATTCGAAGTTGTCCTCGTCCAATTTCTTGGATCAAATATTTGATAAGTGGAATACCACTCTTAACTTTAATTTTTGAATTTGAATAACACAAAATTATAAAATATAACGAAAAAGGCATATCTTTGAGGGTCAACTATTGTTTCTCTTCGATTTGTGTGCGCTAATTACGTGAACAATTTGACAAAATGACCCCGTCATGGCAAAATTTTGTGGAAGCTTTTGTTTGGGTCATTTTGTGGTTAATGTTCTTCATTTCCTCTTAGGATACTACCCGTAAGGCTCATTAGCAGAGCAAAGTTGCAGATATTTATCAAGATTTAAAAAAAAGCAGACCGAATGTTCCTTATTAACATGATGGAATGGACGGCTACTCCAAGACAAGAACATACTATAAGATAAGGATGATAATTACAGAGAAAATCATTCAACAGAACCTTTAAAAGATAAACTGTACAAAGTTTACCGTAATTACCAACTTGGTTAATAAATGTGATGATACCATTTTGCTAGTTCTTTATTTCTGGTTGTTAATTTCTTCTACCATACCTCCGAGTACTGAATCCTATGGAGATGGCATACCTACGAAAAATTGAAGCATACACACACACACAAGCACACATACCGAGAAACCAAAATGGCGCCTTTCCGTAGTGCTGCCCTATTTGTACATCGATATATTTATTGATAAAGTTATAGATACAAGTCTTTTTGTGACTACCTACCTATATCACCCTATATTTTATAAAAGCAGTTTCGTAATCACCTCGATAATTTAAAATGGAATTATAGTGTATAATTATATACCTAGTTTTTTAGAATAATAAAACTTAATAATGTGCTTAAATTATACCTACATTTGCACATAATTAAGTTCTTTATGACAATGACACAATGACCGCGCGCGTGAGACGCAACAACTGTAAAGCCCCCAGTACAGGATGGCCGATTATGTTGGCCGACCATGATGGGCCATCGTATACAGGGCCGGTTTGCGTGTGATTGCCGTCTGCGAGCAACGCAAACCGGCCCTGTACACGATGGCCAACATGGTCGGCCAACTTGATCGGCCATCCTGTACAGTGGGGGCTTAAAGCCCCCGGTGTGAGAGTTTGCGTGTGATTGCCGCCTGCGAGCAACGCAAACCGCCCCTGTACATGATGGCCCATTATGGTCGACGAACATGAGTGGCCATCCTGTACTGGGGGCTTCAAGGCGAGAAGAGCCGCCAACTGCTTCCTCATCTATAGTAATATCGTAAACAGGAAAGATTTGATTGGTTGTTGTTTGAATTTAATAGGTTCCAAAACTACTGGACTAATTTAGAAATTTCTTTGACCATTAGAAAGCTACATTCTTTCCGAGTGACATAAGCTATATTTTATCGTGATATTATGATCCGCATGTTATTATTAAATTTATTGCTTGTTAAGTAGGGCAGAGGTACCCTTTGTGGCCACTTTAAGGATTTTTTGACTTTTAAGCACTAAGTACTAACTACTAAATGGTCTTAGATATTTAAGGCACAAATTATGTCTTAAATTATAGATAATTTTTCTACCTTTAAAGGAACATTTTTCAAATTTATAAAAGTAAAACAGTTTTTTTTGTATTACACACAATGTGTGAGAGGTGCCAAATGTACCGGTTTTGGCCACTTACTGATAGTTAAACTTTTGTAAGTATTGCGAAAAATCAAAACGAAACCCAGGTAAAATCAATATATTCTAATGCGCTAGAAACCAGTCAATTGCAAATCAACAATTTAATTGTAAAAATACCTTATTTTAATTGCCTTTATCAAAAATGGCTAAAAGTTGATTAGAAAACTTTTAGAGCAAAAAGTGGCCAAAACCGGTACAATGGCCAAAACCGGTACGCCTGCCCTACTTAATGTATCAAACATTCAAACGCAGATACAGATTAAAAAAAAGGTCCTGTAGTTTATTTACAAACTAACCTTAGTAAAATATAGTTCATGTTGCAGTAGTAGTAGATAAAAGACCAACCTACTATATTTTACTGAGGTTATAGTTTGTAAATAAACTACACGACCTTAGCTTCAATCTGTACGATTGTAGATACATTAATACTTAGCGAGCAATAAATTTGATTGAGGGCGCACCACTTGTCGGCTCTACTCGCCTTACTTAGAAACTGCAATTTTATGATCAAATTTTTTATGTTTTCCGAGTCACGCGTCTATACACATGCGAGACCTCTATAGAATTCCAGATCAAAGGTCGCGAGAACCAGTTTAAGTAAAAAAAGGGAATGAAATAAAACAAAAAGCTCCAAATTGTGCTTAATGTGCTTTTAATGTGCTAGAATGAATGTAAGTAAGTTGGACAACAACTTTACAGCAAAATGACATTAAAAAAACACGTTATATATAAGTATCCAGTGTTTGGCAACCGGAACAGAAAACGTTGTCGCACTATAATTTCGATTTTGCCAGTGGCCTAATTAACGTCTTTTTTCAAAACTTAAACTGTCGTTGACGTTTGAAACTGTTCTTCAAAATGAAAAGAGCACATAAAAATAGTTTTCGTACGAGTCTTTATTTTTTCCTTTCGCATTGTATCCAGCCATATTTTTATTTTTTTGTTATTTTTAGGAAACCTAAAACAATAAAAACAGTTTAAAATTAATACACTCAATTTACACTTGAAATTTGAAAACATCGATAATTCGATAAGAAAAATGCTATAAGGGCAACTCTAGCGCAAAACAAACAGATTTATATTTTCTTGAAATACACCAACTAAACTCACCAAAATAAGTATTAAGCTACATTTGGTATGAATTCTAAGTAAACTATTCACAGGAAAACCAAAACACAAGGCATTTATTGTATTGTTTTGGTGTTTTTGCAAAATAAATAGTACGTACCGGTGTAATGTAATGTTTGGACGATTTTCACTTTTTTTGATGCCACAAACTACCACACTGCAATTAGACATGTTCCTTGTTGCTTTCTCTCACTTATTAATACCTTTTATTCACATGAAAGTCTCAAATTAAAAGACTTTTATCACAAAACACTGCAAATACAACTCGCGTTGACAGCTCACATACCGAGAAACCTAAATGGCGACCGGCTTCAATCATGCATTACGATGACGTCACGTTTCAATGTTGCCAAAAAATAGGTCGAATAAATATATTGCTGTCTCTTTTTACATGAAGTATTGGAGGTAAGATAGAACAAGATGGCTACAGGTTTATGAGTACAATGTCGATTTAGCTCATATTTGTATAACCGATAGTTCATATAGAACAATATGCCATCTCCATAGGATTCAGTACTCAGAGTACCATACCTACCTTTGTGTTTACATAAATTATTAGTATATTGTGACAAATTCAGACTAAACAAAGTTAATATTCTCAGTTAAGAAGTGCCACAAGCCACAACCCTTCTAGAATTGTAAATAAGCAATGTTTAGTTTCTTGAATTCATATTTTTAACATTTATGTAGCTTAGGTACCTAGGTACTTATTTTTATCTTTATCTTTATCCTACTAATCCTACTAATATTATAAATGCGAAAGTTTAGATGTTTAGATGTTTGGATGTTTAGATGTTTGGATGTTTGTTACTCAATCACGCCATAACGGCTAAACGGATTTGGCTGAAATTTGAAACACAGATACTTTGTAGTCTGGAGAGGAACATAGGCTACTTTTTTAGATGTTTGGATGTTTGGATGTTTGTTACTCAATCACGCCAAAACGGCTGAACGGATTTAGCTGAAATTTGGGACACAGATACTTTGTAGCCTGGAGAGGAACATAGGCTACTTTTTATCCCGGAAAAACATCACATTCCCGCGGGATAACGTCGTGTAGACCACGCGGGCGAAGCCGCGGGCGGAAAGCTAGTTTTATATAAATTAGCTATGAAAGACAAATAAAATTACTATCATTTATGAGGATTATTAAATAGTTAGACCTGTAAATACATAAGTTATTTTTTTCTTCAGCGGCCAAATGTTATTTTATTTTCTAAGACTTTTCAGTTTTTCAGTCAGCACATCACATCTTATGTTTTCAGTTGCTAACTTAAATATAAATAAGTAGGCTTTTGACATTACAATTTAACAGCAATTAAGAAAATTAACAAATTGTCTATCAACTCATAATTTTATTTGGAAAATATGAGCTTTATGCGCTGTCTCATAAGAGTTGCACACGATAGATAGGTAGGTATAGATGTGCATTGTAGCTATGCTATATTGTACTTAGTAAGTAGAACATAGCATAGCATATGTAGTTGTACTACTTACTACAAAATACTTTTACAACATAGCACATAAAGTGGATTAGGTACTTTGAATAGAAATGAAATTGGTAAATAAATAGGTTAATATGGTTTATTTAAGCAGTAATTCTGAAATAATTTCATCGTCCCGAAACGAAAAACAGACAAACTAGAGTTAGTCTGTTAAGTATAGAGTACCTATCTAACAAATGATAACAGATGGAACTTTTATTGAAATTTATACTTAACTTAAACTTCTATCGATTAGGTTAAAAATAAAAAGACATTTGTTCGACAGAAATTATTAAAAAACCGCCTTCTAAAAAACCACATCAAAAAAGTAAGAAATAATTCCTCACCAAATAAATAACGTAAGTACTTTGAAGTCGGGCGTGAAGTCAAGGAACAGGAATGCTACAGCTACTCGAACGAAATACTTACGTAAATAAAGTAGGTAGGTACCTACCTTAGTTTAGTGTACATATTGTTGATGTTAGCGTAGTTATTCGATAACGTCTATCGTGAAGTGAAAACAAGCTAAGGTAAGTAAGTAGGTAGTAACAGCGCGGGCGCAGCGCGCGTCCGTGTAGTTCCTATGTGCGCCACGGCACGGTTGCCACGGCGATGAGCGCTAGCGTCACGCTGCAAAGCGAGAATCATTTTGTCGATTTTTATTTTCGTCGTAATTACCTATGCTAAGGTGGGGCGGGGTCATTAAATCAAATATTCGGATCATTAAGTATTATAGATACATATAGAATAAGACAGTATAGTGACACAAAAAAACTTCTTTCAAAGAAGATTATGAAATTTTAAATCCGGTCTCTTTCTGTCGTTGTTAAGACAACCGAAGGCCGCACAATAATAATGTTTAACATTACGCATTTTGCTATGGGTAAAACCACAAAGTAACACACTTGTGTTTTGGCGCGAAAGTGTGCCGAAAGTAAACTACTTAGGTGACTTCTTTCTCGCGTGGCGTCGTCGTCGCCGTCGCATGCACAACTGAGCGCGCGTGACACCCGTGATTTCTCTACCTCGCGGTAGACAGCGCGTAGTCGATGGCATTGCGGAGTGAGCCCCCCCTGATATTAGTAAGGATATGGAATATTTTTATTTGGTTTCAAGGTGCCGCTATCTCTAGAGGTCCCGGGTTCGATCCCCGGTCGGGTAAATGTTGAAAACGAACTTTTCAATATTTCCTCGGGTCTGGGTGTATGTGGTAATACCCGTCGTTGTTTCCAATTTCCATAATACTAGTGCTCAAGCTACTATACCTTGGTATTGGAACAATGTATGTGATGGTGTCCAATATTTATTTATTTATATCTAGGTAACTTTAGTCGCTAGAATGCAAAGCTGTGAAACTTACTAACTAACAGGACAATTATAGGCTTTTTGTCCATTAATGTACGTACATTGTTGTCACCCTGTTTTAAAAATCTCATACAAATTTTATCAAGGATTGCATTGTAACTACTGCAGTGATTGGTTCAAGGTAAAGCTAGATCCTCAGTGACGGAAATTCTTTTGACTATTTAGTGCTTTACAACATTCGTAACGCCAAATTTACGTAATGTGACGGTTTTAAATAAGGGCCACACAGTCTGACGGGTCGAAATATTGTTTTTGCTTTTTCTATTGATGTGTTGTTATGTGAACGGATTTGAAGTGTTGTATGCTGTCACATATCAAACGTGACGCTGCTAGACTACTTTATTTGGCTCCAAATGGTATGATTATCGATATTTTGACAAATTAAATCTGGTACACACAGTTTCGTGTGGCCCTTGTTTGAACAACGATTATAAGAGATCTATTCTGTTTTGAATGATGTTTGTGTGTTTAATCTTATTTATTTTTGCGTCACTGAGCAGCCAGGGAGTGAAACTGGACTTTCGTTAGCTAGTTTTTGTTATTTTCAGCATCTATAATCTGAAGCGTCAGGTCGTGTGGCCCTTGTTCAAACGTCAATAATTCATAAACTCTTGCGTTACGTTTGTTCTGAATACTAAAATAAGAAATGGTTTATCCGTTACTGAAGGATTTTACAGCTCATAAGCCATAAGGAGTAAGGTACACACGAAATGACGTTCATGAAAAACAACCGGTTGTTTGCGTGGTTGTTTGGTTAAAATTTCACCCGTTGGAGTTGCAACCGAGCGACGACGGAACGATCGAGCTGTTTTCATAACCTCAAAATTTTTGACGACGCATGTGTTAGAAATTATTTACTTTTGCTCGAGTTTTATAGCTATTTCTGCAACATTTTGACTTTAATCCTCCTGGAAGATGAGATAGACGAAGTAATTACGGCGATAAAGTAAAAAATTTTCGAGACGTCATTCAAACTTTGACATTTTTCATTGTTCAAACGTCAAATAGCTGTCAGAGTAAAAACAACCGGTTGTTTGGTTGCTGCACTCTGAGCCACAGAACGGGTGAAACTACACTCTGACAGCTGTCAGAGTAAAATTTCACCGAGCCACGGAACGGCTAGAGCGCGCCCCGGAGTGCGCTCGAGTGCACTCGATCGAAGCGACGGAACGCACGCCTGAGCCACAGAACGGGTGAAACCATAGTGAAACTACACTCTGACAGCTGTCAGAGTAAAATTTCACCAAGCCATGGAACGGCTCATGAAGTTTGACTTAATACTCTGAGGTAACTGGAGCTCTCACCCTGAATAAAAAAGTGTCGCCAGCAAATTTGACATTTATGTATGTAGTGGCAGGTAGTGGCTGTCAGTTGTCTCATATGACCATACGTATTTTTTTAAAGTGTAGGTGAGACGGAAGACAGCCACTGTGTTATTTGTGGTATTCAAAAAATTGTTCGTACTGCACCCTCCAGTTACCTCAGTATTAAGTCGAGCTTCATGGAACGGCTAGACCGCGCCCGCCCCGGAGTGCGCTCGAGTGCACTCGACCGAAGCGACGGAACGCACGCCTGCGTTTTTTCGTTTCAGGAAGGTTTCAGGCCGCGTTCCGAATCACGCCAACAGCGCTGTTAGCGCGAATACAAAAACAGTATTTTGCATTGAGATAAAGTCAGCGTGTTTCGGAACGCGGAGAGTGACATGTCAGTCAAACCCTTTCGGTATAAGGGTATATTCCACTTATCAAGTATCTTTGTCCAATATACATTTGATCAAAGAAATTGGACGTCTTTGTCGTCCAATTTCAT
Organism: Crambus lathoniellus; assembly: GCA_949710035.1. NCBI lineage: Eukaryota > Metazoa > Arthropoda > Insecta > Lepidoptera > Crambidae > Crambus > Crambus lathoniellus. Next base: position 27,843,525 of record OX453303.1, read on the forward strand.
ACATTCGGCGTCCAATTTCTTTGATCAAATGTATAATGGACAAAGATCTTTGATAAGTGGAATGCTACCCTTATATATATATATGACAAAATGACACTGACTGACAGTCAGTGTGACAGGACAGTGACAGTGACAACTGACAGAAAGACAGAAAGTTGAATTTTGTTGTGTTGTCTGTCTTCTCGTCTCGGGATTATTTTATGAAAATTATTATTAATTGAAATGAAATACAAATATGAGTGACATGATAAATGCCGCAGAAGCGGCGTCGCTTGCCGTCCAATTTGACCAGATGAAGGACATCGATAAAGCCGTAGAATGTTACAGAACCGCTGCACGCTTGCTGGACCGTGCTCGGGATAATGTGGCACCTGAGCAAATACCAGGAATTCGAGTAAAAGTGCAGGAGTACCTTGCGAGAGCGACTGCTCTTCTGGAACAGAAAGGTAGAATAATTTTACAGTCATTCTGATAGTACCCGAATGTTGTCTTCTGCAAACAAAGCTGAGTTGTAGTCTCTAGTAGACGATGACTCATATAGGACTGTGACTAATTTCAGTAAAGAACTTAAGCATTAATAGGTAACCTATTAGAAACTCAAGGATACAATTATTGTAGGACTTTCTAATACATACACTTTTTGTGATTGTTCCAGTCGAAGAGTACAAAATAATTATCCCTTATAAGAAAAAGAGAAAGACATATGAAAACCCTTTCAAATAATACTTATCTATACTAATATTATAAAGAGGATAGATTTGATTGATTGTTTGTTTTTTCGAATTTCGAATAGGCTCTGAAACTACTGGACCAATTTAGAAAATTTTTTGACCATTAAAAAGCTACATTCTTCCCGAGTGTCATAGGCTATATTTTATCCTGATATTACCTCGGGAACAGGTACCATGCGGGTAAAACCGCTAGGATCCGCTAGTCTCGAATAAAACTATCATAAGATCTGTTTAGTTGTTATATGCTCTTGTCCAGTCTGACCGACTGTATATAAATTTCAGATGAAGCCCAGCAAGCTGAAAGTGAGCGCTACATGCAGCAGTGTTATTTCCTGATGCAGCAGGCTCTGGATGCTGATGAAGCTGACTTGAAGGATTTAGCTCTACAGCTGTATACTCAAGCAGTAGAACTGGCTGTGACTTCTGTAAGAATCTAGACTTTATTTAAGTGTTCTTCTCTTCGATCAACAATAGTACTAGATGAAAGCTCACAAACTAAATGAAAACTTTATATAGCCAGATTGACTTTTTTTTAAATGCTGAAAAAAGGTTATGAATGTTACGATCCTACATAATAAATGACAAGAGTCGTTCCAAGTTTGAAATACCCTAATATTATTGACACCATGTCAAAATAATCTACTTATAATTATACTCTCAAGTGGGCTTTTGAGGCTTGGACATATCTGTCACTCCAAGTATGTATCTAGAACTAGGTGTTATTGTTGATCGAAGGTTCTTCTGCGTTAATCTTTTGCAGATTTTTTTTATTCTAATTTTTGTTTCATTTGTCACCCAACTCCATTAGTCACAAACATTTAGAAAATATTCCCAAGAGGGAAAAGTATACATTGTCACTGTAACTCACTTCAGAATAGACAAAGGCAAAAAACTAAAAAAAACTGATTGATCTGGGGTGTAATTGCGTAAGGTATAGTGCGCCAATCTTTTCTGTTCCGGTGATTATCTTTGGAACTAAAACAGTTATCATACGAGAGTCCATTTTGACAGCTAATTTCGTATTGCAAGTGGCTCTTCTGTCACGGCTGTCACCGGAACAGAAAAGCTTGTGGCACTGTACATTAATTAATTTGACAGAATTCATATTGTATTCAATCGGCTGCAATTTGTATGGAACGACATTTATTATATACTTTATTATCATACGATATGAACTGTCAAATGAATATGATTGACTTTAAGCAATTCCATAGCTTATCTGATTCTGAGAATCAGGGGGCAACCCTGTATTGACACTAATTGACCCTTTCAAGCCTATTTACTGAAGTCAAAAAGGTTAAAAGTTAGGTCATGAACTCAAATAAATGATGCCTTTTAAAGACTGGTTCATTGACATACTTTATTATTTGTCATGTGAAAATATTACCATGTTGTTTTAGATAAGATTAGATAATCCACAGTCAAACCGACTAGTCGGTTTTGTGGGACTGTATGTACCTAAACACCCTTGTTACTCTTGTTGTTAATAAATTAAATAAATAAAAAAAAAAAAAAACTTTATTTCACACACAACAAAAGCATACACAATGTTTTGTGCAGAAAAGGAAAGATCCTTATTTTTGATGTTGTTATTTCAGAAAGTGAGTGATCCCAGGGTAAAGGAAAAAATAAATGTTGTAGCTAAACAGGCTTTGGACAGAGCTGAAGAAATAAAAGGCATAAAGAAAATTGATGCATTATCAATCAATGAACCTGACAGACCAAGTAAGATTAATGATAGAAAAATAAACAAAAACAAATATTATTTTTACTTTTTTGCATTCACAATGCAATTTTTATGATTGAAAATGAAGTAGGTATTAGTAAAAAATCGGCCCGTTTCACAACAAAATGCTAGCTAAGCGTAGAAGCATGGATAAATTCGACGCATCTCCTAACGACTCCGTAGCTCAGTATTTAAGACATTTGCCTGAAGAGCGAAAGGTCATGGGTTTGTGTCCCATCGGATCTAGTTGTTGTAAGACGAGTTGATTTTTTCTAATTCTTCATTTTAATTAAAAACAAATAATTAACGATCATTATTTCCATTCTTAATAACTGCCCTACCGCTAGCGGCTTTGCCCGCGTCATATGCACGACATCATCCCGCGGGAATGGGATAGTCTTCCGGGATAAAAAGTTGTCACTCTCCAGCTCCAAAACTATCCCCATACCAAAAATAGCTTTATATAAACTCATCTTTAACCATTAAACTATTAAATTACATTTGAATAACTAAATTCGGTATTAAACAATAGTATATTACTTTTGTGAAAAAATAAATAAGCTAAATAATAAGCTTACTTCCGCAAAAAACACAACATGAAGATGCACCGCCCGCCCGCAAAAAATTGCACATAACATACACGAAAATACCAGTGCACAATACCTGCATTTAGCAAGACACCAATACACCTTGCACCTTCACCGATTACACTACTCTACTCGTGTTTCGCCCCAACCCGAATTTCCTGTTGGTTTTCGCGCGAATCTTGTCAATCATCTCGTCTTGCTAAATGCGGGTATTGTGCACTGGTATTTTTGTGGTGTGGGCGGTGCTTCTTGCATGTTGTGTTTTTTGCGGAAGTAAGCTACATATATTTATTTTTTCACAATGGTTAGGGACTTTCGCCAAGTGACGCCTGATTCAATCAAATAGTATTTTACTGTGTTTTCTATCTTAATAACTTACATCATTTTGTGAAATTACTTACATAAGTTGGCGAAATCTGGAATGGAAACGCCATTGCATAAAAAGAAGAAGAAGATGTATAATAATTTAAGATACAGTAGTAGAAGATGCTGTAGCTGTAGCCAGTTTTCTCTTTTTTACAAGCTTTTTATTAACTTGCCATGTTAGTTAGTTAAGTTAGTATGTTAGTTAGTTAGTGGGGGACAAATTTTGGAAGCTTAATTTGACCCACTTCCCAGTGTCCGATGGAGCTGACATATTGTATACAGGTTTGGTTCTGATGACAATACAATATTTAAGTACAGTCAGCAAAAAAGCTTCTCATAAAATTGAAATTTTTACAAAAAAACTTATTGATTTATAGGTGTATCACCAAACCGAGCTCAATTGCAAAGAGAACAAAGTGTACATTTGAAAGTAAGCGGTGGAAAGCATACTTACACTGAAGAAGAAAAGGAAGTATTGAGAAGGACTTCTAATATAAACAACAATTACTTTTTACCATTCATGGACATTGACTTATCAGAGAAGTTCCAGTATGCTCTTCCATTCGAGGATAGAGCAAGTGAATTGAAACTATCTTCGAAGCAGGAACAAGAGTTCGATAACTGGACCCGGCCTCATGAAATTTGCAGTGATCCAAAACTTATAGTTAATGACCATGTTGATTGCTTCAGTATTAAACAGACTGTAAGTAGGATTTTTAAAATATACATTGTTGATGTTACAAGCCAAGCAAGATATATTAATTTTATCAACCGATTTGGCGCAGGGGTAGCCGCTACCTGCCTTCTATCTACACCAGAGGTCTCAGGTTCGATTCCCGAACAAGACGAATATTTGTGTGCATAAACGTGTCTATTTGTCTTGGTGTGGGTGTTTTCTATGTACATTTTATTAAGTATATTATAAAAAAAGTTTAGTATGTATTTATCTGTTATCTAGTTTCCGTAACACAGTTTCATAATGAAAACTATCTACTTACGTAACACCCCCTAACTGTATTATAATTCTATACACATTTTTCATTCATATGATTTTGAATTTTCTCAAGTTGCCACGGCAACAGGCTTGTTTTCGATTTCACGCTTCATAGTTAATGCGTGGCCAGCCCCATTATTCACAAACCGCTCGTCGCGTCTCGTTGGAAAGCTCTCGACAAAAAACGACGGAAAAGCACTGCCTCTGTCACTCGCCATAGAATAGACAAAAACAAAGCACAGAATTCGAATCCGATTCCGTTTCCGACGGTTTATCAATCAAGGGGCTGATTGGTAATGAATTAGGGGGCTGCTCCTTTTTACCTCTTTCTTGTGTTCCGAGGCCATAGTCTAATTCAACGAAAAGCAAAACTTTGTTAGCCCCCTCCCTCTCACTCTCAAGGCATGACAGAATCGAGTGAAAGCGGCGGGGCTAACGAAGTTTCGTTTTCGTTGAATTAGAGTAGTCTCTGTTCTGTGATGTCTGATGTTCCACAACCACTACTTTTGTTGGGCAACATTTTTAAAACCAAATCGAAATAAAACTCATCCTTTTGTTGCCTACTCTTTCAGATAGTGTCTGACTGCTCATTCGTCGCGTCCTTAGCAGTAAGCGCGTTGTACGAAAGAAGGTTCAACAAAAAGATCATCACCTCTATAATTTATCCCAAGAACCGGAACAAGGAGCCAGTTTACAATCCGTTCGGGAAGTACATGGTGAAACTGCATCTAAATGGCGTAAGAAGGAAGGTAAGACTTGCTACAGCTGACAGATAACCACCAATAGATACCGCATTTAGGGTATCCGATCTTCTTCAAGCTTCTATGATTTATCGCTGATACACAGAAAAAAAGGATCTCTCTAAGTAAGAAAAATAGTTTTCTTGGCATATTATGTTATTTCAAGGCAAATTGTCTTAATACAAATAATGTTTATTCATTTTCAAATAATGGCAGTCTTAAAACAAAAAATATATTTTCTTGTTGCAATTTTTACAATCAAGAAAAAATATCTTTAATTAATAATAAGTAATATTAATCTAAAAAGTTCAAATATTATTGCTTCAATACAAAGAATTGCTTAATTCAAACTGAAAGTTTATTTATCACAATGATACAATTCATTCAATGAAGAAAATATTATCTTGAATCATATCTTGAGTAAATTAAAACAAAAATCTCTTGAACTAATGACATCTAATCTTATTTTAACTAAATAACTTGGTTTGCTACAAAATGTTATAGTACCTTGTTTCAATTAAATATAATATTGAAAAAAGTTAAAAATATTTTGACTCAATAACCAGTAACCTCTACCCATGTCTCTACCTTAATTATATTTTTTTTGGTATGTTTTTAGGTGTTGTTCTTGTTTGTTCTGTTTGAGAACTTTGAGATTGTGAATTGAGATTTTTGTTTTCTGTGGTGGTGGAGTTGGAGTGCATTATCAGATCAGATATCTCTTGTGGTGTACACTGGTACTTGTATTGCGAAGTTTAGTTTTTATTTTACAAACATTCCTGCAGAAATGTTTGTAAAATAAAAACCAAACCTGACATTAAAAACTCTTAACACAAACATTTAAGACTATTGTAGCGACATCTGGACGACGACGCACACAACACAGACGGCAACTACAAGACGGCAATCACAGATGGCGCTACCTAACGCTACCGCAACAACTTCTACGCGCGCCTACAAATATACATGAAATTACTACATCGCGCAAGCAAAATAAATCCATCAAGTTGCTATATATACAACTTTCATCCATCATCATCTAGGACAGTAGTCCCCGGGTTAACACCACCCTAGCCCGGAAAAGAATGACATAACATCAGTCTTCCTTTACTTAGCTGCATCTCACATTATGCAGCTAAAGTGGTGTGATGACACCCCTACGGGGCACAATGGAGCACCTTCATCATCAGCACACCGTCATCACCAGCGCCAAGCACCGTCATCACCAGCGCCAAGCACCGTCTTCACCAGCGTCAGCACCGTCTCCACCAGCGCAGCCATCACTTCCCCTACTTATCCACCCAGCAAGTTGCACAGCAAGCCAGCCACCGCCCCCCCGCCTCAAGGTCTCAGCGCAGCAGCATCCAAACGCAAAGCTACACACACAACTGCACACACCCGACCTGGCACTCATGGAGCCCACCTGGAAGCACCACGGGGCACCATTCTCCAGCGTGGCACGTCAGCGGGCCATTGAACCAAGAAATATTTTTCCGGGAACAAGAAAGGTTATTCTTTATCGAAGGTAGCTTAAATTTTAATTTAAAATAGTAGTTATTGGTCTGAGGATATAATTTTCTCATATAAAATAAACACGTTTGAAACAAGTAAAACTAGTGTTAAAGCTAGATTTATTATTGTTTAAAGAAAAGTTTGTTTGTTTAAATTAAGCATATAATTGTTTTCAAGTGAAGTGATTTCTTATCTGAATTGAAATCAATATTTTCTTGAAATAAAAATACATCCTAAGCTTGTATCAAGAGAATTATCAACTTACATTAACAATACTAACAATTCTTGGTTTAAGATGAATTATCTTAAATTAATCGAGAATTGTTTTAATTCAAGATTATTTCACATATCAGTTTGAGATTATTATTTTTTTAATGTAAGAATATATTAGTTTCAATATATATGAGGCAACCATAATCTTGGTTTAATGCAACTTGCTTTCATGCAAGATTATTTCACTTATTCGGAGTAAACCGTTTTTTCTGTGTAAGTGATAATGCTTCTCAATGTCGTTTCAGTGCTGACCAATGAAGTATGTCGTTATTATTAAAAGTTATTATCATTGTAATTTTGACAGAAATTTTCAACTTTTTTATGTAGGTAGCATTTTTTTTCTAGGTGATTATAGACGATCGGCTGCCGTATAGCAGGCACGGTCGCCTGTTATGCTCATACTCAAGTAATAAAAATGAATTTTGGGTGTCTATGCTTGAAAAAGCATACATGAAGGTTATGGGTGGCTACGATTTTCCTGGATCAAATAGTGTAAGTTGTTTAGTCATTATATTTAGATTTAAAGACACTTTCAGCCATACATAATCTTATAATCTATCAACATTGGAGATAAGAAAAAAATTGGGGTGTATAAATTAAAGTTAGCACATTGATAGCGGGAAATCCCCTTATCAATCTCATTAATTTTTATTTAAGTATTTGTTATCAGAAACAGTATTTTACAAAAAATTTACTATATAAACCTCTAGAGTAAATAATAAACGTGCTTTAATTTTTCTAGATTTTTTATTTATTAGCAGTAGCAGAACTACAGATTCTCATACAAAATGTCTCCCGTACGCTCACCAGCCATTTAATATCCCCCACTGCTGTGGCACCGGCCTTCCTTGTGGATGGATAAGGAAAATCGGTCATGACCCACCACGCGGGCCCAATGCGGATTAGTGGGTATTAACGACTGCAAATGCAGCCGGGAACAAAGGTTTAAAGTGCCTTCCGAAGCACGGAGGAGATCAATTTTTGATCACCCATCCCGAGACCGACCGTTACGAAAGTTGCTTAACTTCAACGATCGCAAGTTGCGATGTGTGTGCGCGAACCGCGTGGTTCCCTTTCCCGTGGGAATATCGGGATAAAAAGAATCCAATGTGTTATTCCAGCCTATAAATCTATCTGCAAGTTTCATCCAGATCCGTTCAGTAGTTTTTGCATGAAAGAGTAACAAACATACATCCATACTCACAAACTTTCGCATCAACTAATAATATAAATGCGAAAGTTTGTAAGTTAGTTTGTTACTCTTTCACGCAAAAACTACTAAACGGATTTGGTTAAAAATTCGGCGCACAGATAGTAATTAGCCTGGATTAAAATATAGGGTACCTTATATCCCGATATTCCTACGGGAACGGGAACCACGCGGGTGAAACCTCGGTCAGCCGCTTGTTTATAATATTAGTAGGATTACCTTCGTTCAAGATTCAAGATTCAAGATTCAAATTTGTTTATTCAATTTAGATTGTTATTCAAGATTCAAGATTCAAGATTCAAATTTGTTTATTCAATTTAGATTGTTATTTACAATACTTGTGAACGTCATAGATGCTACGCCATCGGTTCGCAAACCCTACAGCGGGAGACCTTGGAGAAGAACCGGCAACAAACTCCAAGGGTTGTTTTTTTCTCCCTGTTTTATTTCATACAGAGTCGTCAAATGAAAAATGACCTTAACATGGTATGATTTTCAACAATAGTACAACTCTTCTAGAACATAGACCTCCACGCGCTAACTGGCTGGATTCCCGAACGCTGCGCGATCCGGAATGGCGAGGCTGATTTCAACGCCGATGCTTTATATGAGACCATTCGGTCGCGGCTGGAGAGGGGGGAGGTTCTGGTGACAGTCGCTACTGGGCCGTTGTCGGATGCGGACGCGGAGAGAACAGGCTTAGTGGCAACGCACGCTTACGCGGTACTGGATGTTAGACTGGCCAATGTAAGTTCTAAAATTAAAATAATAGATAAATGAAAAACTGACACTTATTATTAAATATTTAAAAGAAGTACTTACTTTAGAGTAATCCTTATCACATAAATAGGTTCCGGATTCAATTCCCAGTGAGGGTACATATTGTATTCGGTTTGGTTGGTACTAGGACTTGTTCTTAGTCCGCATGGCTAGCTACCACCATCTTATCGTCGTAAGTCTGACGCCATAACAATGATGTTTTCAGCATTATTGTGATCCGGTAGTTAGAGATAAGATAGCCAGTTCCTCAGTGATTGAGGATTCCGGGAGTAGTGCGCTTCCCTCTTCATTTTTTTTTTCATTTCTTCAGCCTTATCACCACAACTATCATCAGGTGTGATGAAGGCTAAGTGCTACCCCGTTGTGAATAAATAAAATAAAATAAAGAGTGGTAAGAAAAAATCCCATATTTGATGGGTGGCATATGTCCCTCGCGCGAGCTTTCTAGGAAAATTTTGGACGCGAGCCCTCCAGTGTTAAATATCTTTCTTGTATTCTATGGTTATAGCTATCGGCACCACTCAAGTTTCACCTAAATTCACCAATAACAAAATAAACAATAAAAACAGATTTCATCACCAATCGCCTCTTTCAGGGAGTAAAACTTTTAAAGCTAAAGAATCCGTGGTCCCACCTCCGCTGGCGAGGGAACTATTCCGAACTCGACACCGTCCACTGGACGTCCAACCTCCGCGCGGAGTTGAACTACGACCCCGATAGCGCCGCGCAGTACGACAACGGAGTGTTTTGGATCGACTACGCGAGCATACTCAAGTTCTTCGACGTTTTCTACCTTAATTGGAATCCGGAGTTGTTCAAGTTCACTTATTGTATACACCAGTGAGTATTAGTATAGTAACTATTCCGAACTCGACACCGTCCATTGGACGTCCAACCTCCGTTTAGCAGGTCTACTCCGAAACCCAAAATCCGAAACTTCTTCATCACCGTCCCTCTCACTCTGCCGTCATGATAGAATCGAGTGAAAGGGGCGGGGCTAAGAAAGTTTCGGATTTTGCGTTTCGGAGCACAGTCCCAGGGTTTAACTACGACCCCGATAGCGCCGCGCAGTACGACAACGGACTGTTTTGGATCGACTACGCGAGCATACTCAAGTTCTTCGACGTTTTCTACCTTAATTGGAATCCGGAGTTGTTCAAGTTCACTTATTGTATACACCAGTGAGTATTAGTATAGTAACTATTCCGAACTCGACACCGTCCATTGGACGTCCAACCTCCGTTTAGCAGGTCTACTCCGAAACCCAAAATCCGAAACTTCTTCATCACCGTCCCTCTCACTCTGCCGTCATGATAGAATCGAGTGAAAGGGGCGGGGCTAAGAAAGTTTCGGATTTTGCGTTTCGGAGCACAGTCCCAGGGTTTAACTACGACCCCGATAGCGCCGCGCAGTACGACAACGGACTGTTTTGGATCGACTACGCGAGCATACTCAAGTTCTTCGACGTTTTCTACCTTAATTGGAACCCGGAGCTGTTCAAGTTCACTTATTGTATACACCAGTGAGTATTTATAGTAACTATTACGAACTCGACACCGTCCATTGGACGACAACCTCCGTTTAGCAGGTCTACTCCGAAACCCAAAATCCGAAACATCGTCATTCATTTCCGTCCCTCTCCCTCTCCCGTCACGATAGAAACGAGTAAAAGGGGCGGGGCTAACGAAGTTTCGAATTTTGCGTTTCGGAGTACAGTCCCAAAGTTGAACTACGCTTCCGATAGCGCCGCGCAGTACGATAACAGAGTGTTTTGGATCGACTACGCGAGCATACTCAAGTTCTTCGACGTTTTCTACCTTAATTGGAACCCGGAGCTGTTCAAGTTCACCTATTGTATACACCAGTGAGTATTTACAGTAACTATTTCGAACTAGACACGGATCACTGGACGTCTAACCTCCGTTTAGCAGGTCTGTCCGAAACCCATAATCCGAAACATCGTCATTGATTTCCGTCCCTCTCCCTCTCCCGTCACGATAGAATCGAGTAAAGGGGGGGGGGGGGGGGGGGGCTAACGAAGTTTCGGATTTTGCGTTTCGGAGTAGTCCCAAAGTTGAACTACGCTTCCGATAGCGCCGCGCCGCGCACACCAGGGAGTACAAACGAAAAAAATAAGCTGTTTCATAGGAAATTCTTTATCGACTGTGTTGTCATGATTGAATAAAAACAGACAGAATACATACAATAGCTTTTTGTTATGAGTTAAATACAAACGGTTATGAAGTTTTTAATAGAGATATGTAATTTCCTTTATGGTCAAGGAATGGATTTTACTAATGTTTTATATTAATTTGCTTAGGGAGCTTACAGCATAATTTACAATGTAACTTATTAAGTAGACACTTATAAGCTAATTACAAGCAATATGTTATTATTTGATACTGAAACTGGCTTTTTTATCAGGAAATGGGACGCAGGTACCGGGCCAGTGAAAGACGCGTACAACATCGGAGAAAACCCGCAGTTCTCACTTCACGTGCAAGGGAAAGGAGCTGTATGGCTACTTCTCACGAGACATATCACTCAAATAGACGATTTCAGAGACAACAAAGAATACATCACATTACTTATTTATAAAAACAACGGCAAACGGGTGTACTATCCATGTGAGTTTACATCAATAGATATAGATCGACAATCTTTTTTGTTCCGGTGACAGCGGCGCTATGTATTTTTTTTCTTTTGTAGCAGTTTAATCGGCCCTGGCTTGTAAGACCTTCTGCCGGCAGCATCGCTATGGTTGGACAATAAACTGACATAAAAAACACGTTAGTTCCAGTTTTTGGCCACCAGAACAAAAACATTGTCGCTTGTAGATGTTTGGACGTTTGTTGCTCAATCACGCCAAAACGGCTGAACGGATTTGGCTCAAATTTAGGATACAGATACTTAGTAGCCTGGAGAGGAACATAGGCTACTTTTTATCCCGGAAAAATATCATATTCCCGCGGGATAACGTCGTGTAGTCGACTAATAATTACGCGTGTTTTCTAGATGAACCTGCTCCATACATAGACGGTATAAGAATCAACAGTCCTCATTATCTGTGCAAAGTCATAGTAGGAGAAGGCAGCGCCGACAAGTATACCCTTGTGGTATCACAGTATGAGAAGTCAAAGACGATATTCTATACTCTAAGGGCGTACGCGACGTGTCCTTTCGCGCTCGGGAAATTGGAACCTTATCCCCATATTAAAACGGTAGGTGTTCCTTTAAAGCTTTTAATTTTTATGCAATAAAGCTTTATAAGTCAAGTAAAATGTTAGCTTGAACTTGGCTTTCTAGCTAAAAAGCAAAGTTTTGCAAACTGTACCAAACGACATACCTACTTAAATGTATTTATAATTTGTTTCTATATATTTTTTCACTTCTCATGCTCGTAAAGTTCGTGTTTATGTTGGGTACAGGCTGCATAAAATCGCTTTTTATGCTCTAGTGCATAAAGTAAAATCTTCGTCTAAGTCTCAGACTTTAAGACAAAGATCGTCAGGTAAACAGCCACACACGCAATTAAACTTCGTTAAATAAACTAATTATTTCATTCTGTTTCTTCAATTTTGTACACAATCCATGTTAAATTACTAAATTAATAAAACTAGGCAAAATTAATGAGTTTTCTAAGAAATAAGTATTTCATGAGCATTATACATATACTACGATCTAATGCTAAAGTCACTGTGCTGCCAATGCCACGTATAAAAAAAAGAGAAAGAAAGTCTTCCCGCCAATATGGCGAAGTCTTTATTTTTTCTTTTTTGCAATATTGTTATTTATTTTCCTCACACTCTAAGTGAAAAGCAGAGTGTATAACTTGTACATAAAACCCATTTTACCATGTGCGTCAAGTTAGCAGCCTCACAACAGAATTAGATGGTTTTGATTATGTCAAAAAATACTGTATAAATAGTGTTAAATAGTGATGTATATTAAATAAATAGTGTAACTTTGATTCAAACGATATTTGAGTATCTTAGTGAGGCTGCTAACTTAACGTCAAGTTAGCAGTCACCTCAAGAAATACAGTTCGTATCAATGTGATTTATATGTCAAAAAATACTGTATAAATAGTGTATCGTAAACGCAAAATTTCAAAAGTAGTGCTTTAATACAAGCCGAGATGTTAGGGTCTCTAAGTGGGCTGCTAACTTGACGTTTCTTGCGATGGAGATTCCAGGGAAACAGGTACAAGTTTTGAATAAATAAATACTTGAAAAATTACTGTGTGAAATAGTGAATCTTATGATATAAATAAAAAAAGAATTCTTCTTTGCTATTTTCAAAAAATCTAATGTTAACTTCTACCATACATTCGAATTTAGGTACAGTCGTGTACAGTTTTCTTTAGACGTACTGATATTGTCAAATTTTTTATTCCAGTCATTTTAAATGATACATAATCTATCGTATCATCATCATTTCAGCCGTACGACGCCCACTGCTGGGCATAGGCCTCCCCCAAGGATCTCCACAACGATCGGTCCTGCGCTGCCCGCATCCAGCGGCTTCCCGCGACCTTGACCAGTAGCCCGATTCTCGTAATATAAACCGTGACGATATCGTAGCGATTTAGTCGTTGAAACCATATTCGTATTCACAACTGTCGATAGAACTTGAGCGGCAGCGATTCTATCGAAGTGTCGTCGAAGTGTATTCTGGTACATTAATCGTCCTTCAATCGTTTCAAAACGATAACTCAAAGGTATTCTACTATTTAGATGACCTTTGTTTTGATCGGATTTCAACGACTAAACGTCAAAATAAGCGATCCAAGTGTCGTTGGACAAAAGTTCAATTAGCTGGAACTTTTGTATGTGAAAAATAAGCTTGGGGCTAGCATATTTGTTATTATTTCTTTTTATTTTATTTAATAAACTTTTGTACATAATACATAGGTAATGTAATATACAAGGCGGACTTAATACTAAAAGTATTTTTTGCCAGTCAACCGTTGGGAAACAGAAAACAATTAAAGCGGTACAAATTATATAATTATCTATAAGTAAGTACTAATATTATAAAGAGGTAAGATTTGATTGTTTGTTTGTTAAATTGTTTTCATCGAATAGGCTCAGAAACTACTGGACCGATTTAGAAAATTCTTTGATCATTAGAAAGCTACATTCGTTCAGGTACCACGAGGATGAAACCGCGAGAATCCGCTAGTATATTATAAACAAACAAAATATACAAGCTACATAATCGACGCAAACAGCGTAAACGGAGAAAAAAATTGAGAGCTGCAAGATGGGACGCTTCCGAAATGCCGGAGAGACTTCAAAATTTTGGTACAAACACTCATTTATTATTTATTATTTATTATTTATTATTTATTATTTATTATTTATTATTTATTATTTATTATTTATTATTTATTATTTATTATTTATTATTTATTATTTATTATTTATTATTTATTATTTATGATTTATGATTTATTATTTATTATTTATTATTTATTATTTATTATTTATTATTTATTATTTATTATTTATTATTTATTATTTATTATTTATTATTTATTATTTATTATTTATTATTTATTATTTATTATTTATTATTTATTATTTATTATTTATTATTTATTATTTATTATTTATTATTTATTATTTATTATTTATTATTTATGAAAGAACGATATAATCTAAATAACCTGAAAGAATACAACTAAAAATCTTTACATATCAACGACATTTGAGGAGTTGTACCTTCCATCACCAGCTCATCAGCATGTGATGATGACTACCAGATGCAAATACTTAAAAAACTTTAGAAAATCTTTAAAATACGTAAATTACCATAAAATTTACGGGTTTTCCTCGATTTCCCCTGGATTCCACCATCAGATCCTAACTTGGTAACAATGTGACTACCTCAGGAGTTTACTCTTTCGAATAAAAAAATAATCATTGAAATTGGTCAATAGTTCGCGAAGACATTGACGTGTAAAGCAGGAACTACCAGTCAAAAACTATGTGTTTTTTCAGGATTGTGAAAAAACTACTGAACTGACTACTTTAACTTTTTCATGATACCACACATAAACTACCTACCTATTTTCTTTCAGATAAAAAAAGAATTATTAAAATCGGTTAACAACTGGCGAAGTTATGGTAAAACATACATAAAAAAATACTGTCGACTTGAGAACCTCCTCTTTTTTTGAAGTCGGTTAAAAAGTGGGTAGAAATATATTTGTTTAAATACCTAATCAATAGCATTAAACCGATAATACGTATGTATTGACACAATCAAAAATATATATTTCACTTTTTTGCTCGATAGTACGCACTTCACGATTGAAATAAAGTTTGAACCTTATTACTAAGGAGCAAAGTTCAACATTGATCGTCAGCATATATTCAGATTATTATGTAGAAGTTTACATTAGATTTTTTGAAAATAGCAAAGAAGAATTCTTTTTTTATTTATATTCTAAGATTCACTATTTCACACAGTATTTTTTCAAGTATTTATTTATTTAAAACTTGTACCTGTTTCCCTGGAATCTCCATCGCAAGAAACGTCAAGTTAGCAGCCCACTTAGAGACCCTAATATCTCGGCTTGTATTAAAGCACTACTTTTGAAATTTTGCGTTTACGATACACTATTTATACAGTATTTTTTGACATATAAATCACATTGATACGAACTGTATTTCTTGAGGTGACTGCTAACTTGACGTTAAGTTAGCAGCCTCACTAAGATACTCAAATATCTTTTGAATCAAAGTTACACTATTTATTTAATATACATCACTATTTAACACTATTTATACAGTATTTTTTGACATAATCAAAACCATCTAATTCTGTTGTGAGGCTGCTAACTTGACGCACATATTTTACCCTCGAATTGACTATCCACCCTCGCCTACGGCTCGGATGGATAGGTATATACATCTCGGGTAAAATAGTACGTTTTATGTACTTGTTGTACAATCTACTATTTTTACCTTTTAACATGAGTGTTGCAAAAACATAAAAATTGAATACAGAAAAACTGGTGGATGGAACAGACGCAATTGAAAGTGTAAAATAATTTTTAATTTTTTAAAAACACATAATTTTGAGTTGAAATTTGTAAAACGAAATTTAACTCAAAGAAAAGTAGACACAATAATTTTAAATCTGTGCTATTTTTTTAGTTGCAAGGCGAATGGTCGGGCCGCACGGCCGGCGGATGTGAGAACTACAGACAGACTTATCCGAACAATCCTAAGTACGTAATAACCGTACCGAACACCAGAGTGCCTTGCAACGTGGTCATAGAGTTGAAGGGGCCGAAACAGTACCAAATGGGCATGGATGTGAAAGTCGATTCGTTGGAAGACCCGACGGTTACTGCACCGTTCCTGAAAGAAACTTCTGGACCTTATAGGTAAGTAGATAAAGATCATTTTGCTGTAAACAAGGTTGTTGAAGGTATCAAATGGGCATGGATGTCAGTGTCGATTGTTTGGAAGACCCTACGGTTACTGCACCGTTTCTGAAAGAAACTTCTGGACCTTATAGGTAAGTAGATAAAGATAATTTTGCTGTAAACAAGGTTGTTGAAGGTATCAAATGGGCATGGATGTCAGAGTCGATGCGTTGGAAGACTCGTCGGTTACTGCACCGTTTCTGAAACAAACTTCTGGACCTTATAGGTAAGTGAATAAAGGTCATTTTGCTACATTGCCTTGCACGTGGTCATAAAGTTAAAGGGGCCGAAACAGTGCCAAATGGGCATGGATGTCAGGGTCGATTCGTTGGATGACCCGACGGTTATTGCACCGTTTCTGAAAGAATCTTCTGGACCTTACTAGTGACTTAATAAGGATTATTTTGCTGTAACAAATAAGCATCGATATCAGGGTCGAATCGTGAGAATACCCGTCAGTTACCGCACCGTTTCTGAAAGAATCTTCTGGACCTTACAGGTGAGATAATAAGGATTATATTGCTGTAACGAATAGGAATCGACATCAGGGTCGAATCGTTAGAATACTCGTCGGTTACCGCACTGTTTCTGAAAGAATCTTCTAGACCTTATAGGTGTGTTAATAAAGGTTATTTTGCTGTATCATAGTTAAGATGCATAATTTGTTACTTAGAAATCTATCTTTGATTGTGAATGCAAAAACTTCAAAAACAAATGATTTTATTTTTGGTCCTTCAGATCCGGCTTCGTCGTCTTGCAACTGTACAACTTACCGGCGGGGCGGTACATCATCACCCCCTCCACATTCTACCCAGACCAAGAAGGACCGTTCTTTTTAGATATTAGATCTACATGCGAGTTACATTGCGAACTGCGCTACTAGGTGACAGGTGACAGAAACTGCAGAAAATGGGCGTACTGTAGACATTTGGGTGGGCTGTTTTAGCATACGTATCTGACTCGGTGACAGCTGTGACGAAGAGCCATTTCAATAAAATAAGCTGTCAAAATGTACAGCAGTAAAAAATTAGTTACAAAAATGATATTTTCGGTCAGATTTTAGATATTATATTTTTTTATTCATAAGAAATGTTTTCTAGCATAAACTTTTTTTTACGCTTTCTACAATTATTTTATTTTAATGTTATCAAAATCGACTCTTTGATTTCTGTGATTTTTTGTATTTGTGTTTAAGCATAATAAAAAATATTTAATAAGTAAGAGAGACTTATTACATTTTCAAAATTTTAACTAAACATTGTTTTATGTGGTTGGAAATAGCATTTTAAATTTTAATAAGTACTGACGAATTACGAAAATGTAACAAAACATAGTTTTTAGTGGCAAGTATCTGCCCTTATGTTATAACAATTGATTAAAATAATAATAATAACGATGAAATTGATTAATTTTCATTATTCCAGTTACTAGTCGTCTTTTGGTTGTTGATGATTTTATTTTAGTATGGTTATAATAATATAAGATCATTTCTAGTGTTTGAGAAAAAAGTTGAATTATCTTAGTTAACTTAACCTAAATCGGAGTGAGTAACAACATTTTAAATAAAAATAAATATGATTTGTAGAATGCAATAGATAAACGTATGAGTGTATTATTATAACATTTTCTACCAAATTGAATATTTTTAATGTTGGGCGCAACCACAGTGCTTATACAATAAAGAGTTTAAGAGGAGCAAGTCACGCATGAATCGAAACCAAGCTAGTTACCATGACAACCAAAATCTTACAATGGTAAAATGTATGGAGGGTTTGCTGTTTTGAGCATAGGGTGTAACAAATTCCCCCCCACTAATAACTTTAAAAAATTTCTTGTGTTCTGTGACGGCAACTTTACAACATTTATTATTATTATACTTTATTCAAAGTCAACAATAGACCTCGATTACAAATAATAAATTAGATAACAGAAAAAAATATATTTAAATTAGTACCTATTACATTATTAGCTAGTACATGTACCATGTCACAGTGAAACATTTTAATACTTAGCTCAACACAACTACAACTAAAGCCTTTTCTATCTCTGCCTTTAAGTTACGCTTTTCGCAAGTTGTACCGCACTGTTCTGTGATACTGATAAGTTAGATCTAAGTTGAATCTGTATAATGTATAATGTTGTTGAATGAAATTTTATAAACGATTAATATATTTTGATTAATTACTTGTGGTTGTATTTTCTTTTAACCTTATTATCTTTATTTTTAAGAATATAATTAGACGACCGTTTGGCGCAGGGGTAGGCTACCCACCTTCTGCGCCAGTGGTCTCGGGTTCGATTCCCGAACAAGACAAATATTTGTGTGCATGAACATGTCTATTTGTCTTGGTCTGGGTGTTTACTATGTATGTTAAGTATGTATTTACAAACAAAAAGTATTTAAGTATATATTTATCCGTTATCAAGTTTTCCATGATACAGTTTCCTAATGAAATTAAAATGGGCTTAGATAATTGGTGTGAATGTAAAAAAAAAAAAAAAGGTATTTATTTATTTATTATTATTTATTTATTTATAATTAGGTACTTCCATTGACACTGACATTTTCCCCGTCAGGTATTTTATAAAATAGTGCTATAACGACTATGCTGCGCTGACCCTTAGAGGCTAAGGGTCAGCGCAGACAGAACGGGAAAATGAATAATATGCGCGCGAAGCGTCGCCGTGTCGCTGACTAATCAGTGTTGATGTTCATACAATTTTGTATTTTAGGCTATGGTGACATGGTACATTTTTCAATGACCTCAAAAATTTCCGCGAGGATTTTTCCGTTCTGTCTGCTTCGAACCTCGGGCTTGAGTTAACCAACAGTTACCTAGTTACGTTATCCGTCTGTTAACCCATACGAACACCAATCACGTGTTCTGTTTCTTGACAGGGTGGCGCGTCTACCTTTTGCCTTATCATCAGTTAACATCAGGTGTGATGAAGGCTAAGCGCTACCCCGTCGAGGATAAAAAAACTAAACAATCTACAAGCTGAGAAATGCTTCCCAAAATTGGCTGTAAACAGAACTTCTTACTACGCCTACCAGTATTAGAAAAAGATTTGAAACGAGACGCGACGTACATATGTTAAATTTACGACAACATTCTTTATGAAATATTCCATTACAAAGTGATGTACGCCTAGAAGGTCGCATAAGTGACATTCAATAAATTATTTGTCAGGTCAGACCGGAACAAATGTCGGCAATTTACTGCATATAGGTACATCGAAGTGGAAGATCAAATACTCGTTAAGCATTCCCGGTGTGTGAGTTTAAACGAATTTCGGCTCAAGTGCTCGGCAATAAGAAACTACCCGTCGATCTTGGGCTTTCATTCTATCATTATGTGGTGCTTGGTACAAGTGATGAGCGGTTTAAAATAAGATAAAGATAAATAGGTAGGTACAGTTGTTTTATCTCACGAGCGCGGATGAGCCACGCTTGTGTGTGTAGACCGCAGCCTCCTTTTATCATACAAACTGTCTATCAAACCGTGTAAAACCGTGTACATACACGGGTGAACACAACAAAAGGCGGACCGCACTCGTGAGATAAAACTACTTACTTTTTACTGTACTTATTCTTTTTTTGTACTTCAAACCAAAAACAAACATAAATGAACAATACTATTATTGAATTAATGGCAGCCTTATTACTTAAAAGCAATTTCTGCTAGGCTACCATAATACCTATGGTAAAAAACGCGCGTCGGCAGCGCTATAAAAATGCGGTGTCCTATTACACCATGTTTGCCATGGGTAAATAAAAAAACAAACAGGGGGCTAAATTAAAATGTTGTCATTTATGTTACTGTGGCACTAGCACGAAAAATTGTCGATAAAGTAATCGAATAGTAAATTATACCAGCCTCAAAAACGTGACAAAGCGCTGCTGTCAACTATATTTATAACAAATTTTGGTTCTCTAAACGATTGAAATAGACGCTACTCTAGTTTTCATACAAAATAATACTATTACGATAACGTTACGATACCTTTTCTTGCTTGGGATACTGAGCGGCTTGTTTGATTGAAAAATGTTGTGGCAGCCAACCGACATTGTTAATCAAAAGGTTAATAACCGCACAACGCGTTTTGAAATCGCTTGGTCTCGTGAAATGGGCGTGACGTAAATGTTTTATAAGGGTGTGCTTCAAAATTTAATTTTGCCGGCTGTGTGCGATTGCGCTCATTGTTTTTTTAGACCCTAATTTCACGGGGAAAATGTGGCGAGGTTGCTGTACGCACACCGTGGCTGTGGTAGATGCTTATATTCTTACTCTGTGCTAGGAATTTCGTTTTATTCGGCCGGGACAGTGAGATTGGTGAAAAATCTACCTACGATATACCTACATTTGGGAAAATTGGCGGTCAGATGGACGGACGTTAGGTTAAAGCAAAACGACGTATGCTTAGCTTCTGAAAGTTTAAAAGCTTTCGCTCTTTATTATGCGGCCCCTTTCATTGGCTTGGCATTGTATAATCTAACGACCTCGTGAGGCTGCTCTGTGTGAGAGCGTTAAACCTATATCTTTCTGTCTTTTGTCTTTTGTTTTTAACTAATATTAAAGCTTTAAGAAGAGTTCCTAAGTACTATGCGATTATTATAAGAATAGGACTGTCAAACGGCATTTTTGATCTTTGTTCCTTTTCTTGCACATCCTACACCCTGAAGTGGAAGCGAAACGCAAACAAATATGGCCGTTTTGACAGTCCTATTCTTATAATAATCACATTGTAATTGAAAATTGTTCACCGCTATGATCATTAGTTCGCCTATACTTAACTGTATTTATCATAACCCATTGTGTAATTGTGATGGAAACTGACCTTAGTCATACCATGTTAAGGTCATTTTTCAATTTGACGACTCTGTATGTAATAAAACAGGGAGAAAAAAACAACCCTTGGAGTTTCTTGCCGGTTCTTCTCCAAGGCCTCCCGCTGTAGGGTTTGCGAACCGATGGCGTAGCTTCTATGACGTTCACAAGTATTGTAAATAACAATCTAAATTGAATAAACAAATTTGAATCTTTGAATCTATAATACCTACGCGTTGAGAAGTCAGTTAGTCAGTAAACGTGGAAGGTGTGTGATAGTTTTTGCATTTGCAATATTATTTGCGGGCAGGCGGGAGACTTGCACGCTTTTATTTTTTTTATTTTATTTATTCACAACGGGGTAGCAGTTAGCACTTAGCCTTCATCACACCTGATGATAAGTGGTGATAAAGCTGAAGGTGGAAGCGCACTACTCTCGGAATCCTCAATAACTGAGGAACTGGCTATCTTATCTCTAACTGCCGGAACACAATAATGCTGAAAACATCATTGTTATGGCGTCAGACTTAGATAAGATGGTGGTAGCTAGCCAGGCGAACTAAGAACAAGTCCTCCACCAACCAAACCGAATACAATATGTACCCCCACTGGGAATCGAACCCGGGACCTCTGGGTCTGAAATCGGTGGTATGAACCACTAGACCACAGAGGCGGTTAAAGAAAGTTAGATTTTTATTTCGCCATTTGTTATTGGATCCCGCATCCGCCAGATAACGGCTTATTCTATCAAATAATTCCTGATTAAGTACATTGAAAAGCGATTGAGTTCTATGCCATAAAGTTTGAAATGTAGAGAATAAACTAAATTTTTTAGAGTAAAACCAAGGAGTTCGTACAAGGAAACTGGAGTTCTCAGCCTGAATAAAAAAGTGTAGGTACCCCGCAAATTTGACATTTAGTACGTAGTGGCTGTCAGTTGTCTCATATGACCATATGTATTTTTTTAAAGTGTAGGTGAGACGGAAGACAACCACAGTGCCACAAAAAAGTGTTAGTACTTACTGCACTCTCCAGTTAGAGTGCTCGTCAGATAAGTCTGCGCGCGGTAAAAATCGAATACTAATCTTTTCTATAACATAAGAACAAAAAAATGCACTGTAACTAGCGCCAAAAACGCGCCAGGTAAGTGCAGAGTTATCTGACACACACTCTAGTTACCTCAGTATTTAGTCTAAGCTCTTTGAGTAAAACGATGACGTGCTGGCAGTGAGCACAATGTTTTAAATTCAAGGAGATGAAAACCCCGGAACTTATCCATCAAAATTAATTAGATCTGCATTACGTGACGAACATTAGAAAGGCCTTGTTGGAGGAAGAAGCTTTTAAACGCAATTAGTTTTTTGCGTGTAACCACGACAACGTGGCTACGCGATCTAATTTCAATATTTTTAAAGATATCTAAGCCAAACTTGGTCTTAAATGCTTAGTTTGCAAAGTATCTTAAAGTCAATCTGAAGCTTAGTTCTAAACTTTTGAAAGCGTAGGTATATAATAATATAAAGAAATAAATATAATTATGATTATTCCAATGGTACTAAAACTTACATAGATTCCGTGATACAGTTTGAAGTAGTCTACATAATTTCTACATAATTTGTCAAAGTCAAAACATTCAAATTACGAACGGTCTTGTTAGCGGTTGTTTGCGCAAAATGTAATCTCGGCGTGTTTGATTTATCCATTTTTAAAGTGATTTTTGCAGGCCTTTCTCAGTGATGAATGGATGAGAAAAGAAGTTAATTCTTACGATAAAACAAAGCAGAAAATAATAAGGGCTTAAAAAGCGATAAGATACTCACTTACTTAGCTAAGATTATAAGGGTCAGGCCGTAGATTTTGCCACAAATAGCGCAATGGTGACGCAAAAGTTTCTACGAGTCGGTCGCACAAAGTGGCGCAAAATGGTAGCGCAAAATTATTAAGGAGCACGTACATTAATGTGATTTTATTTAACAAACATGTACTAACAAGAGGTATTGCATCAAACTAGAAAAAGAAACACGATGTTGGTATGTAAGTATGTTTAATTAATAATTAACAATAATGTACCTATGAGTAATTCTTTTTTATATATTGCGCACAATGAAAAGTTAAACAGGATGACAAAAACTACTTACTAGTACTTACCTATGTATGATTTGTTCAATTTACAAAAAAAAATACATTTAATTTGTTAGATGGAGGTATTTGGTATTATTCATTATTAATTATATAAATATAATACAACTTTAAAATTTATTTCAACTCTTTTCAATGTTTGAGAGTACTTTACTTTGACTCTAGCAACAACCTGCTTGGGGTGTAAGGCCAGATAGAACCTCCACGTGTGCTCACCTGCTGTTCGTCCCAGTTCATGTTCGCATCGACTGGGAAGAACAGTGGAGGGGACGGTGCACCCCGGGCGCCACTGTAAGTAATTTCTCTCTTCAGTAGGAAATTGCTTACAGTGGTGGCAGATAATCTGGCACCCAATCCAAGGTGTTAGTTAGACGTACCGTGCCGAAGGATGCGTGGCCAAGGGGGTGCTTGGTCTCAAACGAGTGTCTCTCCAGTGAGATGGCAATCATGGAGCAGTAAGTGGCCTTACCCGGGCAAGCGGGGCTCTGCTCGGGTGGACCGTGTAGTTCCCTCGCTACTCGTGGGACCAATATGGAACCTTTAGATAAATTAAATGCAAACTTAATTAAGCCTAGCAGACGCGCTGAAAGTGAGGAGTCACTTCCAAAAGCTTTCGACGCGTCTCTTAGATTAGAAACTGATGAGAATAAAGAACAGATGAAAGAGGACGTCTTGCTGGAGTCGCCAACCCCGTCCCCTAAAAAGGATGAGGAAAATGGTTCTGGCATAGACGATAAGTGGAAGTTGACCGTGTCCAAAAGTAAGTGGAGACGGGAGAAGCGCAAGCTTATGAGGAGACTAAGGGAGGGCCAAACAGCTTCTGGATCACGGGTCTCGCCAACAAACCCGGCGGGCTCTGGGACCGAGGAGCGTAAACGGCCACCTAAAGTGAAAAGACAGGGGACGAATCCTGATGAAGGACCGTCGCAGCAACGTCCGCCCAAGCGGCAGAACCGAGGCAGTGACTGGGTGGAGGGACCGCGAGGCTCCGCCAAGGAGCAGAGCGATCTCGCCGTCTTTGTGTGCCGAGGGGATGGGGCCAAGGTGGACGAGGCTGCGGCGGCTCACATCAGGAAGAAGCTGGTGGGTCTCATCAGGGAGAGGCTGCTAGCCCGGATAGAGGGGGACAAGGGACGATCTACTGCCTTCGCTACGTCCGGTCTGGTGTCGGAAGGATTTTTCCTTGTGACACCATACACGACTGAGGCAAGGGAGTGGATCCTAACTTGCGACCTGGGGGAGTATGAGGGCACTAGGCTCTTGATTAAGCCCCTAAACAGATGCCGAGTAGCTGTGTGGCTGCCCGGTTGTGAAGAGGACCACGCCGATGCCCTAATGCTCCTGAAGCTCGCCAACGAGCACCAGGAGGAGCTGAGGATCCAAGAGTGGACCCTCCTCTACGGGGAGAAGTTGGCGACGGGATCTCGGCTGGTTGTGGGAGTCCCAAACGAGGTCTTTGGGGAGAGCAGAGACCATGCCTGGCTCCATTACGAGCTTACTAGAGTACAGGCAAGGGTCTTACGAGCGGGGAAAGGGGGTAGCCATCCACAGACGGGGTGCTCTGCCTCAAACACAGCTACACGGACAGAGCACCCAACCACAAGCGCCAACACACGCACACATACTCAAACATGTGGGCCGCCTGGCGATCGGGGCAGAGACTGCGGGGACAACTGTGTGGCGTCAAGACGCGTCGCACAGCCCCTGCGGTCCAGTTCCCTGGTTTTCGGCGGATCCAACCCACATGCTACAAGCACAAACCCGGACCCTGTGACAAGCATCCTGGGGTCGGCACCTTCTGGCCCATCACCCGATGCCCAGAGGCGCACGACCTCGGGGGCGAATCATTAGGGTTCAGGAAGACTCACACAGCCACTAAACACAAACAGTAACACTCAACATGCACAACAACACACACAAAACACAAACACATAAACAAAAAAAAAAATAAAGATACTTCAGCTAAATTTGCACCACTGCCGCGAAGCCATGACTGAGCTTTGCAGATTCGTGGTTACAAATGACATAGACATCGCCCTGCTACAAGAGCCTTATGTTAACACTGTAGGCCGTGTGGCTGGCATTGGATGTCTGGGAGGGACTACCATCTACTGTCGTGATGGTGAGTCGAATCCTAGGACATGCATATACGTCAGCGAAAGGGCAAGGGCATTAGGCTTAATAGAAGTTGAATGTTACAGAGATCTTACGGCAGCTATAGTCACAATATGTGGAGCAGATGGGCGCAGGAAAAGGATGATCTTCATGTCGGTCTACATCCCGAGTGAGACTGACTACGAGCCACCAGGGACACGCCTAGAAGAAACAATAACGAGATATAGAGGTATGGACATCCCCATTGTGGCAGGCTGTGACGCTAACTCTCACCACACGGTGTGGGGAAGCACAGACTGCAACAATAAGGGTAACTTATTACTTGAATATATCCTTAGTACTAACTTAGAAATAATGAATGTAGGTAACACACCAACGTTCGTCACAAGAACAAGGAAAGAAGTATTGGACATCACACTTATGTCCAGAGAAGAAAGCCATCTGATGAAGGACTGGAGGGTTGACACCTCACACTCCTTCTCGGACCATCGCAGAATCACCTACAGTTTGACTTGTCAAGTCGAAACTGTAAGCTATAGAAACAATAAGAAAACCAACTGGGAAAAATTCGATCAAAAAATGAATGAATGGAAACCCGGCAATGGTAGGCTAATTAATAACACAATAGAAATCGAAAAAGAAGCAGACAGGCTGGAAAAGGCCCTTACGAAAGCCTATCTATCGGCCTGTCCGCTGAAACAAGTTAAGTCAGGGAAGGGACAACCCTGGTGGAACAAAGAGCTTAAGAAATTAAGGAAAAGAACCAAGAAGGCACTCAGAATTGCCCTAGAAAGGGACGACGACGAGAGCTGGAACAAGTACAGAGAAGAACGTAACAACTTCAAGTACACAAGCCGAAAAGAAAGCAGAAATGGATGGGAAGCCTTTTGTGAAGGCATCTCTGGACAACCTGAATCGGCCAGGTTGGTGAGGATGCTAGCAAAAGATAACACCTGTAAACTAGGAAGCCTCAAAAAAGATGACACTATTTTAGTGGACCCTAAAGAAATACTTACGGAAATGATGGCCACTCACTTCCCGGACTGTATAGAGCATACAGAGGAGGAGATGAACACTCTGTCGGCAGAAAATCTATCAGACGGCGAGGCAGAGGTCAGAAAAGTAATTACAGAGGACATGCTAGTGTGGAGCATTTCTTCCTTTCAACCATATAAAGCAGCAGGGCCAGATGGCATCTTCCCAAAGATGCTACAAGCTGCTTTAAGGTTTATAAAGGAGGACCTCCTAGTTCTATATCGAAGCAGCCTAGCAACTAACTATATACCTAGTTGCTGGAGAAAAGTAAGGGCTGTCTTCATACCGAAACCAGGGAAGGCCACGTATCAAGAGGCGAAGTCCTTCAGATGCATCAGCCTTTCCTCGTTCCTACTGAAGACACTAGAAAAAATAATAGATAGACACATAAGAGAAACCATAGGCAAAAGTAAAAAACCACTACATGACAATCAACATGCCTATATGGAAGGGAAATCCATTGAGACAGCCCTCCACAACATGGCAGTCAGAGTGGAAAGATCAATCACAAACAAGGAATACGCTCTAGCGTGCTTCTTCGATGTTGAAGGCGCCTTTGACAAAGCGTCTGCGCAATCCATCGTGGAGGCACTAAACAGAGAAGGCGTAACAAAGCAAATATCAGGTTGGATCACTAACATGCTACAACACAGATCCATACAAGCAGAACTAGCAGATATCAAATACACCATCAAAGCCAGGAGAGGCTTTCCCCAGGGAGGCTGTCTGTCTCCACTGCTTTGGTGTATCTTAATAGATGAACTAGTAACCAGAATCACTGCTATGAATATATACATCCAAGCGGACTCGGATGATGGCCTGTTACTTGTAAGAGGCAAAGTTCTAAGCGTGGTCAGAGATATAATGAGAAGTGGAATTATGACAACACTGAGATGGTGCAGGGACAAGGGATTGAACCTCAACCCTAGTAAAACCAAACTGATGTTGTTCACTAACAAAAGAAAGATTGATAGCATGATCCCAATTAACATTGAGAATGTAGAACTCGAGACAGTAAAGGAGTTTAAATACCTAGGGATAGTCTTAGACAGTACCCTAAGTTATAGGACACACATAAAAGAAACCAGTAAAAAGGCAATGACAGCTCTCATGCAGTGCAGAAGAGCCGTTGGCAGGAACTGGGGCATGAAACCCGAAGTAGTCCAATGGATCTATAGGGCAATCATCCTACCGAGAATCCTCCACGGAGCACTAGCATGGTGGCATAAGGCAAAACTAGAATACAACAGAAAAGAACTCACTAAGGTACAAAGACTAGCTAGCGTCATGGTATCGGGAGCCATGAGAACAACTCCCACGGCCGCCTTAGAAATGATACTAGGCCTTAGTCCAATAGATCTTGAAATCGAAAAGAGAGCTACAGAACAATGGTTTAAGCTGAAAAGCACTAACCTGTGGATAGGAAGGCACAATGATCATGGTCACGCTGAAATAGGAAAAAAGTACGAAGAAAACCTTTCCATGATACTGGTTAACAATGACCTAATAAAAAAGGAAAGGATCTTCGACAAAAAGTACAGAATAAGCATCAGATCCAGAGAAGACTGGAAACTAGAACATGACAATCTGGATAGCACTGCAGTATGCTACACAGATGGGTCAAGAAAGGAATCAACTGGACTATCGGGAGCTGGGGTATACATAGCTAAACCCAACACTATAAGAACTACTTTTAATCTGGGCAAGTAGGTACGCCAGCGTGTTCCAGGCGGAAGTATTCGCGATACTGGAGTGTGCGAACATGATTAAAAGTGAGATAGGCAACTATAACGTAGGAAAAATAATAATATATAGCGACAGTCAAGCTGCCATCAAGGCCCTTGACAAAGCGGAGACTACCTCAGCCCTGGTGAAAGAATGCAAACAAAGCATTCAGGCACTTGCCAACTTGGTTGAGGTAGAAGTTGCCTGGGTACCCGGACATGAAGGTAACGTAGGCAATGAGGAAGCCGATGAATTAGCCAGGGGAGGAGCTGATGAACCCTTCATTGGCCCTGAACCAAGACTACCAATCGCATATAGAATTACTAAGAACATTATCGGGATCAGAACAACCAAAGAAACCAACCAAAGATGGATGAGAAGAAAGGACTGCAGACAGTCTAAGATTTTCATCAAATCGGTTGACAAGAAGAAAACTAGAGAACTCCTGAAACAGAGTAGGAGAAATATAAGAACGATTGTAGGTGTACTTACTGGGCACTGCCCACTAAACAGACACCTATCAGTGATTAAACGGACAGAAGACCCGATCTGTCCGCAATGCAAAGAAAGAGAAGAAACAAGCTACCACTTCATGGCAGAGTGCCCGATGTACGCATCACTGCGCTGGGAGCTCTTTGGAACGGACAAGCTTAAGGAAGAGGATCTAAAGAAGTTAACGATAAGTCAACTCAACAGGTACTGTAAGCGCACAGGTAGGTTCGAGGGTCTGACGCCGGTGGGGTAAATGATAACCCGCCTCCCCCCCTGATTTTTCAGTTTTTAGGGGACTTGGGGAACTGGGTGAAATGGTCCCGACCTAGGTGACTGATCACCCGTCCGGCTTCGCTGGCGTCCCCCCTATAAATAATAAATAATAATAATAACAACCTGCTTGAAGTATCACTTTTAAAAGGACCTGCCAACCATTAAGATGCCAAAAAAAAATATATAGATCTGTCAATAAAGAAAAAAGTTAGATGGGTTTAAAAGTTAGTATGAAAGTGACGAAATTCCAAAACTTATAAAATACAAAATAAAAAAAACTTTGGACCTAGGTAAAATCTTTGGGGCTGGTTAGGTAGCAGACCACCGCACCTACCCCTATTTTCGTATGTTTAACGTTCTGCCGAACACCCTGTATTTATAAATATTAATAAAAGCTAACAAATCAATGAATAGTAATGCTAGTCATGTTTTTAGCGGAATTACAGCTAAAACTAATTTCGAAATAATAAAAACACTTGAAAACCTTGTGTGCATGCACTATTATTCAATAGCGTAAAATAAGTGGCGCAATTTCTACGCAACCGGTATCGCAAAGTGGCATAAAGACAGTTTTGCGGAACCGAGGCGCAAATGAAATCGATTATAACTCTTAAAATATACTATTTTACAAGGTTAATTTTTTTTTGTAAAAAAAGGTTAATTAATCACACACATCTAATTAAACCATGCGCAACAACAATTATAAGTTTTAATCAAAAACTTACCTTGAAATCTCAATCACTCTGCAAAGTAGGCGACACTTTTCACTTTGATCGGAGTTGACACCGAAATGTCAAAAAATATGGTCGTCAACGCTGCATTGACCATAGAATACGATACTTTGGTGATGCCAGCACTCAATCAAAATCTTAATAAATGTTTTAAAACCATAAAATGGGTGAAAATGGTTGCGCAATATAAGTAGCGCAAAGAAATGGTTTTTAAAAAAAAAAATCTTATCGCCGAAAATTTTTCTTTTTTATTAGGAAATACGCAAAGATATTAAAGGAATGGCAACCTTATTATTATTTTATAACGTCAAATCAAACAGCTCATCCATGAAGCTCGACTTAATACTGAGGTAACTGGAGAGTGCAGTACGAACAATTTTTTGAATACCACCAATAACACAGTGGCTGTCTTCCGTCTCACCTACACTTTAAAAAAATACGTATGGTCATATGAGACAACTGACAGCCACTACCTGCCACTACATACATAAATGTCAAATTTGCTGGCGACACTTTTTTATTCAGGGTGAGAGCTCCAGTTACCTCAGAGTATTAAGTCAAACTTCATGAGCTCATCAATAAGTTAAAAAAAATTTTTATAAAAAAAATAAACCGCCTTCAAAAAAACTGCAAACAAATTTCGCTTCCCAAAAACACGTAAAAATGAAAAATAAATTAAATCATTCAATTCAAAGGACGAAAGTCCAGGATTTTTTCTAATTAATCTTGGAACTTACTGATCTGATTGAAGTCGGTGCCAAGCCATGTAATATTATGTATTTGATAGGCTATACAATTCACACCACTCCGTGCATGAGTAGGTTTTGTGTGTTATTCTTTCACTAAGTATTTATTTTTGTTACTTTGGGCTTGTCACCGACTTCAATCAGATCAGTAAGTTCCAAGATTAATTAGAAAAAATCCCGGACTTTCGTCCTTTGAATTGAATGATTTAATTTATTTTTCATTTTTACGTGTTTTTGGGAAGCGAAATTTGTTTGCAGTTTTTTTGAAGGCGGTTTATTTTTTTTATAAAAATTTTTATTTTTCCATTTTTAGTATAAGAACGCTACCAAAAGAAACCGCAAAGTGAGCAAGCGTAGCGCAATGAGCAGCTACTAAAACCCATATCTCGGACAAGAATCACCACAGAACACGGACGGACACATTTTCTCTACTATGTTCTGTGAGAATCACCATCTCTTACTCTGTTATAACTGTTATGCACACAGAACACAAAATTATTTTTTCTTTTAATGTTCTGTTGTTTGTTATGCACCATCCACCATCTGCTAACCTAAAAAACTTGAAAGAATACAACTTAAGGTCTCGGTGGTACGTAACCAAACATGCTTTAACTCCTAAGGAGTTTTACCTTCCATCATCAGCTCACCTAAATAACCTGAAAGATTACAACTATATTTTTTTACGTATCAACAATAATTCAAGAATTATCCTCCAACTCCTAACCATTGAGGAGTTGTATCTTCCATCACCAGCTCATGATGATGAGCTGATGGCTATCATATGCAAGTGCTTGAAAATGTTTAGAAAATACATAAAACACCTAATCTATCTTCGGGTTTACCTCGTTCCCCTGGATTCTACCATCAGATCCTGACTTGGTTATAATGAGACCAAAACAGGAGTATACTCTTTTAAATAAAAAAAATTATTGAAATTGGTAAATAGTATAGATAGTAATTTTTCATTTAATCCTACGACCAGCCCTTGCAAACGTTGCTTAACCGCAACGATCGCAAAACGCGGTGATAACCCACATCACCAATCGAGGTCCTGGAAGTGAAACCCATATACCCATTATACTATGACATAATTAGTATATAATTAGTTTCCGCGTGTCACTTTATTGACGCTATTTTGAATAACAAACTATTCAGCCCGAACAAAAACCTAACGTTTACTTACATGGATGACATTATACTTTCTGCTAATAATTCATGACTCCCATGACATCAGGCCCCATATCTCCGAAGATTGTTATCGGATCTCAATGAAACTTATATGGGACCAAATCGAAAGTATACCCAATCGAACAAAAAAACAACTATTAAAATCGGATCACTAACGCCAGAGTAATCGGTATACATACATCAAACAAAAAAAAAAAAAAAATACGGGTTGAATTGAGTACCTCCCTCCTTTTTTTGGAAGTCGGTAAAAAATGATAATTTTATCGATGTTTAAGCTGTACACCTACCAATGCGGATTCGCGGTTTTTATAAAAAATCCGGCACTTTTGGGAGGGAAATGTCAAATAGTTTTCCAAATCTATAAACTTATCCAAATATCTATATCTGCCTTGGTTTGCTATTTCTTAGGAAACACGATGATAAGATTGAGAAATTTCTAAGAGTACTATATTTAAAATTATATGAGGCGGAGACTTTTGTACCCTCGAATGTGGCAAAATCTACGGCCTGACCCATAAATCAATTTTCGAAAATACTTAAGTAGGTAGGTATTTAAATTATCCGCCGAACTGAACTCGACAAAAGGGCACCAATAACTCCATATATTTATTCAAGTAGGTACTTACCTATTAGGTAACAAGTAGGTAGGTAAAATTACCAAGACGTAATGTAGACGGAACGTAGGATCTATCTAGAATATCTAGAGTTCGATTGAATGCGCTAATCTCAGAAACTGCCAGTCTGATTGCAATCTATTTTGGTCCCCGGTCATTCGGGAATCATTGGCAACGAAAAAGCCGAACTTGATGAACTTGCAAGGACTGGAGCTCAAGGCCATCAGATAGGACCAGAACCTTTCTGTGGTATCTCAAAGAACCAGGCCATGCAACTTCTAAAGGGCAACCTATTTGGCGAATCAAAAACGCACTGGTTGATACAACCAGGACAGCTACACGCCAAATCCCTTATACAAGGCTACTCGCAAAGCCGAACTGCCGAACTCCTGGAGCTTAGCAGGACGAACATCTGTGCGATAGTCCGCGCCTTAACCGGCCACTGCAAACTAAACAGGCACCAATTTCACATGAAATTGAGTGACACTGATGTTTGCCGCTACTGTAAACAGGAGAGGGAAACACCCAGGCACCTTTTATGTGACTGCGGGCCCCTTATCCATAAACGCAGTATCTATCTGGGTCGACACATTATGCGCCCAGAGGAGATTAAAACTCTTAAAGCTAGGAGTATTCTAGACTTCTTGGAAGCCTCCAGGCTAAAAGAGTTACTATAACCAGGTGGCGAGTCACAATAGATCTTTTAGGTCGCAGTGACTACATCTCTTAAGGGAGATGCATAGCCCCTTACATTCAAATAATAATTTTGGTCCTCTTTTTAATATAAGTAGTGCAATGTTGGCGGTTCAGGACAACAAATGATACAACTGACTGCGATTATAATGAGCCTTTATTTATGAAATGAACGGGCTTATATACTGAAGGAGATGAGTGTGTGTATATAGATAGTACACACACTACACCTCCCCCCTAAAAAGAAAAAAAAATATGAAGTACATTTTTTTTTAAATCATTAATGCTATTACAAATTTTGCCTTAAGTAAGTAATTTCTTATTTTTTAGAACTGAACATTTCAACGCTACATTGAATGAAAAAAAAAGAAAACAAATTGTATAACTAAGTAAGTACCTATGTACCAATCCAAAATAACATCGAAGTATAGTGTTCAAAAAAACATTGGCTAACGTACAAATTAAAATTTGATTAAAACTAAACTGTCTGTTAGAAGAAAAAAAAAACAAAGACAACATAAAAATCTACACTAAGTATGAAATTCAATATTGTTTGAAAATAAAAAAAAGATATATTTAAAAAATTGGTAAGTACTTCTTATTATAATTGAAATAATAAAAAAAACACTCATAATATGTTTCACTTCTAATTCAATTTAAAAGTCAAGGAAATATAATAAAAAAAATGGATTACAACCAATTTTAAATAAGTAATACATAAGTAACTGTACCTTAAACATATAATACCATATAAAAAATAATGACATGGCATCAAAATGGTTGTTAATATAAAAAGTACATATGACATGGCATCAAAATGGTTAATATAAAAAGTACATGCTTATTACAAAAAGTGTTACAAAAAATCTTTAAACTCCAATATCTATTCAGTAATATTTGTTCTGAAATATTAAACTAAGTAAGTATTTTATTTATCTATATGCAATAATTGTTCACATAATGTATTTATTCTGTTCTGATTTATACTATACGAGATTGCACAGGTTTAGCAAATGTCAAATCAGTTAATTTTTACCTTATTTCACATTTAATAAAATAACCCCTTCAATATTTCTCTAATAACGCGCATAAAAAAAATCGAAGAAAACTAATTTCTAAAAAAAAACAAATCTATATTACTTTTCCAAACATTGCACTTTACTTTACTTTAGTACCTACTTATCTTTTTGTTATAAAAATTCAAACTTGCTCACCTTCCAAAAGCTAAGTACATTACCTACTTTATTTGTAAAACTACATTACCTTCTTTACCTTATCCTTTACCTTCTTTTTCTTTTTCTCAAAATTATATTCTATTATACTTCAATAGTATTTCATCTGAAAGACATTTTCCTAAAATCTCCAATCAAAATATACCTACACTAACAACTAGTGTTTACATAAAACTCAACTTTATGAAATTAACCTTATTCAATTTCTATCAATATTTATCTACCTACCTATTTCATTATCACATATTTCTCTTACTATTTCGATTTGACCACACTTTATCCTACTCTGCTCGTTATTATTAATCACTTTATTTATTATTACAGTATCGGTACACTTATTTTTTCACATCATCTAGGTACTTATCATATTCATTATACTTACTCATTCGTCCGGGCCCGGCGTACTTTCATTTTTATTTAATTATTATATTCATATTGGTACATAATATCATATTTATTTATAGTCGACTTCATATTCATTATTATAAATGGACAAATTTGTGCCATTTGGGTTGTGCGCACAACCTATATTTGGGGGTCATAGTTTAAGCCTCTTTGGACTCCAACTTATCTCACAGAGGAAAGCTCGTTCGCACCATGATCGATAGAAGGATTTGACCCCTCATGTACCATTTCATTATATAGGGTCACGATTTAAGACATCTTATTTGGTCTCCAACAGTATCCAAAGGGGAATCTCGTTCGCACCTTGGTATATCTGAAGGACCTGATCCCTATAGTACCTCTCATTTAATGTGTACCGTACTATCGAGCATAACTACGATAACATTTCATACCAAAACCTAAAAAAAAAACTATCATTCCTAAATGAATAAAGGGTAAATAATGACTTCATCGCTCTTGGGTGATCAGTCCAATTGCATGTGAAACATTCCCTATCTTCAATAAATAAATAACACATTTCAACATTCTAAAACCTACATAAAAATAACAATCCTATACCTTTTAACCTATGCTGTACCTAAACATAATCTAAAAGTTACGAAAAGATTTTTCATACAGCTACGTATATCTTTACCTATACCTACTTCCTATCAATTCCTAATCATTTTCCAAACTATTAAATCTAACCATTTTTCAACATAGCTTTTACTCTATTTTCTTTCTTTCCTTATCATATTCTAATCATCGAAACCATTTAAAAATATTTACTATAGGTAAACTTTTCTATAAAAAAATCTTTACAAAACTACAATACAAATAGATCCGATAAAATATTTCTTTCCAATTAAAGTGATACTATTCTTATTACGTTATAATGTTACGCTTAACCAGCAAACTCGTGTGGAATTGTTTTTACGCGACTTATGTTACTGCTGCACCAAACTAACAGCTTGCATAAATGCATGCGGAGATTCTATGAAACGCCGATCGAAATACAATACTTCTTCTTTCTATATCAAGCTTGTTTGTAATGTAATTTAAACCATCGGATTGCATCACTAATAAATTATCTGTCTAACAATTTTCTATCAATATAAATTTAATTTAAGTACGTAAACACCGAAACACAAGCTAATGAATGTGTTATCTTGTATATCTGTCTGTATGTATATTTAAATTTATATTTACGTATCAAAAATATTATTTAGATAAATATAAACCTACGCAATAACAAATGAAAAATCTTTTAAAAATTTTAGACCATAAATATACAATATTTTTATTTCAAACGAATACGACCGAAACCGAAACTTTATCTAAGCTACTTATAATACATAAAATTATACAAACGAATAAAATCTTCTAGGAACTTGAGTAATAAACAATTATTTTTTACGCAATAAGATCTCGTAAAAATTTGGCTAAATAATTTAAAGTGACGATCTATAATTTGAGTAACGGAACTATTAAAGTTATGTAAACATACTTCTATAGGTTTTCCTTACCAA
The DNA here is from genome assembly GCA_949710035.1 of Crambus lathoniellus. Classification (NCBI taxonomy): domain Eukaryota; kingdom Metazoa; phylum Arthropoda; class Insecta; order Lepidoptera; family Crambidae; genus Crambus; species Crambus lathoniellus. Next base: position 27,879,610 of record OX453303.1, read on the forward strand.
TTGAAAAAATAATAATTTCTGAGTTTACATAAAAACTTTTTCTCTTTAAAATATTAGTATGGATTGATAAAATCACCAGATATTATGAGAAAAAAAAACTATAAAATCAATTTTCACCAAAAAGATATCAAACGAACTTCTAAATTTTACGCAGGTAAGCACTATGTAAACGACAAAATTCTCCAAAGTATAAAGAAAATACATACGAATAAAATTTCGAGTAATACTCATACTAATAATAATTAATAAAATAATTATATACTTAAGGGAAATAACGTGCTAAACTGAAAAAAAGTCTATTAAGTACCATTATTTTAAAATTAGATTACGAGTTTATTCAAATTGGGAAGAAAAATATTGCTGAAATAATGAAATTCTTGAAATTATTGCTGTGGAAAAGCAACCCAAACAATTTTTATTTCATATCAAATTTTGTTTTCTAAATCTCTATAATTTACTTCAAAAGAATTAAGTTATTTTTAACAAAACGACTTGTTTATTGTTAGTTGATTACGTATTCAAAAGCTCTAAAATAAAGTGGAAATAGACTACATAACATAAAACTAATAGGGTACGATAATTCAGCTATAAAAAAACTATAAAAATATAAAATATCGATACCAATTTATTTTATTGCCATTAAATCGTAAAAAAGATAACACATTAAATAATCAAATAATATTTTCACATCGTTTACCTACTTATGTATTTGATTTAATTAAGAAACTCAAATATTTAAAAATAATTTCTTCGAACAATCATTGGAACTTGCTATTTTTATCGACACAGATACCACACGTGCTGCTTGGTCAGCAATTATGCGCAATCACGATATTTATTAACCGACTTCAAAAAAAGGAGGAGGTTCTCAGTTCGGTTGAATTTTTTTTTTTTATTTATTTTTTTAATGTTTGTTACCTCATAACTTTGTCAATTATAAACCGATTTTAGAAATTCTTCTTTGGTTTGAAAGCATATAGTTACAAATTGGTCCCATTGATATACGGTCAGGATCTGATGATGGCATCCTGGAGAAATCAAGGGAACTCTTCAAATATTATAGGCACACCTATAGCGATTTTGGTATTTTCTTAAGTAACTCGTGCATTTGCTTTCGGTAAGCACCATTTGGTGAAGAGTAACTGATGATGAAGACCACATATGGCCATCGAAAACATTAATTAAATACTAAATATGTTACGGGCGCAATACGATTCCTTTAAGGTTTATAAGTAATTTTCAAGTATTTGCGACTGGTAGCCATCATCTCACGATGATGAGCTGGTGATGGAAGGTATAACTCCTCAATAGTTAGGAGTTGGAGGATAATTCTTTAAATATCGTTGATACGTAAATATTTGTAGTTGTTACCTTTCAGGTTATTTAGTTAAGCTGATGATGGAAGGTAAAACTCTTTAACGCTTAGGAGTTAAAGTATGTTTTTAAGTACTACAAGCGCAAATAGAACTTTAGGTTGTATTCTTTCAAGTAATTTAGGTTAGCTGATGGTGGAAGGAAACTGCATAACAGTTAAGAGTTGGAGGGTGGTGCTTGTCTGAGTGTTCTAATTTAGATATGGGCTATAGTCGTTGCACATTGAGCTACCCTTGCTCATTATGCGGTTTCTTATAGTAGATTTCTTACACTAAAAAAGGAAAAATAAACAAAATTTTTCAAAAAAATTAAACCGCTTTCAAAACAAAACTGCAAACAAAAACTCATTTCCCAAAAACACGTAAAAGTGAAAAATAAATTTAATCATTCAATTCAAAGTACGAAAGTGCGAGACTTTTTCTAATTAATCTTGAACTTACTGATCTGATTGAAGTCGGTGTCAAGCCGAAAGTAACAAGAACGAATACTTAAAATTCAATTTCAAAATTCATTTTCATTTCATTTCAAAATAGTGAAATAATAATAAACAATATCTCATGCGCAGAGTGGTGTAAATTGTAACCTATCAAATACATATTAATATTAATATCTATTTGGCTTGACACCGACTTCAATCAGATCAGTAAGTTCAAGATTAATTAGAAAAAGTCTCGCACTTTCGTACTTTGAATTGAATGATTAAATTTATTTTTCACTTTTACGTGTTTTTGGGAAATGAGTTTTTGTTTGCAGTTTTGTTTTGAAGGCGGTTTAATTTTTTTACTAGGTTCATTAACTTTTAAATCATTGTTATTACGAAACTACTGTAAAGAAACCTTAAAATTGAATTTGGAAAAAAAATACAAAATCAAAACTGTTATACTTACACGTTGAAACTACGTTAATATACTTACGCATTTAAATCACGAAAAACAACAATAAAAAGTATTAAAAATCAATGTAAAAAAATTACCTTAAAACCAACAACGATCACCGATAAATCAGGATATCGGGAATACCAAAACTGTAAACATAAAAAACATTTTTAAATAAAATACGTATTCAACTCAGTATTTAACTTGCCAAACCACTATATTTGATAAATTTCTAACTTCCATTATAAGTAAATCGTTAGTTATTTCTTTTACTTCTGTGCATCATCAATAGTATAAACCAGAAATACCAAATACCGATTACAACACTTTTAAATCATTTACCTAAAATATCAACAATATTATAACTATAAACTAATCATGGTAAAAAAATATATTCTTATGCAATAATGACAGTACCCCGTACAAGTCTAACATTTAAGAGAAAAAATCAGCAATAAAAAATTAAATATTATAGTTATCTATCATTGTCACATAAAATAAATTCTTCAAAAAAAATTGTTTCTTCCTAAAGATACTTTCATTTAAATTTTCATTAAGTAATTTCAAAAAGCTCGAAATTATTTATATGTTATAAAAATGTTTTTAAACACTTGATAATAAAAAAAAATATTTATGCCAAAGTTTGGTCAATTGAATCATGTTAGTTAATCTTTTAGCATAATATTACGTATATTTCAATTTAAAATGTTAGTTTTACATTTAATATTCTTTAATAAAATACCTAAAAATGGATAAAATATAACCGTTATTAATAAAATTTATCGTGAAGTAACATTTTAGAAAATCGCTGTTATTCGTGTCCAAAGTTTCCCCACACATTCCTTGTCAGGATCAGCTCCCTGCTGCATCCACTTCCGACTCCAACATCTCCCGGCACCCTGCTAGGGTCATCACCTCAGCATCATCACAAATAACATGTTCGTTCTTCACATTTACGAATTTACATTCTTTTATTATTATCACTTTTCATTTTGATAGTTTAATATTGTTTATTTTTTACAGAAGAATTTATTTTTGCCACTTTTTATTAGATTAATTTATATTAAAATTTTAATTAAGTATTACTAATAAACGAGAAAGTCTCTTTCTTAAAAAATCACATCACATATTTCACTAAGATTCAGTTTTTTATTTCACATTATTTAAAGTCCGATTTTGCCATTTTTAATTGTTAAGTAAACCATCTGCGCAGCGCCGCCGATAGGCAGCACTGGCAGGGTCGCCATGCAATGTTGGCGGTTCAGGACAACAAATGATACAACTGACTGCGATTATAATGAGCCTTTATTTATGAAATGAACGGGCTTATATACTGAAGGAGATGAGTGTGTGTATATAGATAGTACACACACTACAGTAGGTACTATCTATGATTTTGATAGGTAGTGGTTTAAAGGCAAAGTATTTAAAGAGTATTCTCTAAATACGTATTTGGAACAGAATAAATCTTGCAAGTTTAAAGAGACACCAGCTGGTGGGTTTTCTATCACAATTTTCCCTGTACCTAATTACAAAATAGCATTGTGAATACACAAAAATAATTTAAAACCGTAATTATAATTAAGTACTAACTTACAATTTAAGATGGTTCAGTTTACACCAAGCCAGTAGATATCTTCGTTATTCCCGAGTGATTTTTAGGTACTAAGTACCTAGGTAACCTAAGTACTAATTACCTAGTTTATAGTAATAACTTATGTAGTTATCAAAACATGTATTTTTCTTTAGTTATCAATAAATTATTATTTATTATTATTATTATTATTACCTAAAAATCACTCAGGAATAACGTAGATATCCTACCTACCTAAATTTTATCCCGATATTCCCACGGGAAGGAGAAATATGCGGGTAAAACGGCGGGTCTAGACTCTAGTCAGGCAGTGCCACAGAACAGAAAAAGGCAGTGCAGTGACCTCCAGCCTTCCTGCACCCCTGCATCGTGCTGAAAGCGGAGTAACAGTGATAAATAATCCCTGTGACGCGGAACTGTGACAGATTGTCACAAGCTGTGATGTATCGCAGCCATAATGGACCTATGAGATGTTACATCGAAGTGGATGTGGTGCTTAAGATTGCCTAATAATAAGTACAAGTGAAACGAGGGAATGGCCTAACTAATGCTATGTCTGTAGTACTTACCTAATGCACCCCAAGCACAAAAATACTTGTAAAGGAGATCAGTCACGCTTCATACATGTTTGGACCAAAAAAGTAAAAGTATCGGCCAACGAAAAAAAATTGCATATTACTATTGTAAACAGTGTAGCGATCATTTTTTGTTATGGCGTCAACAGTGTACGATTAGCGGCCAAGCAGTTATTCAAGTTTGAAAATGTCATTTTTTTTCTCTTTATTTTCAAACTTGAATACCGCACGGCCAAAAAAGTCTAATCTGCAATTTTTTTTGTTGGCTGCACTTTGGCCAATCTATATTCAAGTTTGAAAATGAAGAAAAAATAGAATTTTCAAACTTGAATCACTGCTTGGCCGCTAATCGTACACTGTTGACGTCATAACAAAAAATGATCGTTACACTGTTTACAATAGTAATTTGCAATTTATTTTCGTTGGCCGGCACTTTTACTTTTTTGGTCCTATTTGACTGATCTCCTTTGTAATGGTAATAGTATAGATATAGTTAGTAAACTATAGTTTGAGGATGGTCTACTCACCATCCGTCAAAACCCCTACGAAATCTGTCCTAAGTGCTGCTAAAACATTTATTTAAGTAATTTAAGTTCCCCAAACGACCTGTAGAGACCGCTAAAGACCAAAAGAGGCGCGCTGGAGAGGCTCTCATAACATGTGGAAACAATGAGGGTTGGTGCGAGTTTACAATGGAAAATAGTGCACATACGTGCATTTTGAAGCATGGGAAAGATGAAGATAGTATATACTTTTGGACATCCATCCTGAAATCACTGGTACCTATCATAACATTTGATTGGGTCGGGCGACATCAGGTGGAAGTCCCTAACCATTGTGAAAAAAGAAATATGTGTCACTTACGCAAAAAACAAAACATGCAAGATTCATCGCCCGCCCCCAAAAAATGCACGTGCACACCACGAAACTATCAGTGCACAATACCTGCAGCTGCAGATAGCAAGATAGCTGCGGCACACCTTGCAACTTCACCGATTAGACTACTCTATTTACCTATTGTTTCGCGCCAAGCCAACCCATGACAACTAAAACAACCCGGGGTTTCAGATTGGTGGTAGGTATCATAATATCACCAATCCGAAGACTTATTCGCCAGAAGTTTATCATTTGCCAGATGTTCCATTTGACCGAAAGTAAAGAGAATTAAATAGGAAAGTATGTGAAAACCGCCTTCAAAAAAATTACATAAAAAATGTAAGAAATAATCCCTCACCAAATAACGTAAGTACCTACTTTGAAGTCGGGCGTGAAACATGTAAGTACAATTTTTTGTTGTTTTTGTTAAAACCCGCCCGAATTCAAAGTACTTACGTTATTTGGTAGGGGATTATTTCTTACTTTTTTTATGTAATTTCTTTGAAGGTGGTTTTTTTTTTTTATAAAAATAATTTTTATTTCACTCTTTTTAGTGCATCATGCAGGCAATTTACTTACGTGTATTCTGGTAAATAGGTATGTGATTAAACTGAGAACCTCCTTTTTTGAAGTTGGTTAAAATACCTTGAGGTATCCCCTTTCCAACAAAACAAGAATCATCTAAATCGGTTTATAAACAAAGGAGTTATGCCTAAAGATACGTAATAAATTCACATAAAGTGGTAACGAAAACGACAGTATTTTCAAGATTTCCTGAAAACTACTGAACCGATTTCAAAATTTCAAAAAAATGGGACCAACTTGGGAAAAGCCCTGATGTTATAACGTTTGAATCATTTCAATCGGTTCAGCCGTCTTCAGCAGTGCGATTCTCTAAGCGCAAACATCGTACAGCCTTGGTGGCAGCGGCTGCAACAGCGGTGAACGTGTACATTGGTACTCTTTAAAATAATTTTCAACGCTGTTCGACACTAGCGCCTCACGGCTGTAAGCGGCGTGATAAGTAATCAATTATTTTAAATTTTTTGTATGAAATTAGTATTCTCTAAGTGAAACAGCCTCAGATTCGACCGCAGCATCGACAATCGACATGGCCCGCTATTATTTCTCGGCTGCTTGCGCTCCCGTGAAACGAGCGAGATAGAAGATGTCTTTGCCATCGACGTACAACAGCCACGATTTCTAATGTCAAACCATTGTCAAACGTAAAAGCTTATATTTTGTGGATGTTGTCAAGGATTTCTAATAGTAATAGTGAAAATTCAAGTAGTAATATGGGATTATTTCCTTCAACGCCCCAGAAATGAGACACAATAGATTTCCCATTGTTCTCCGGCCCTATTCGTCTGGTCAGGCGTCATGGGTTAAAAATCTGTAAGTATCCGCCGCATACTGTTGACTTGTGATAAAATCTATTTTTTTACAAATTTTTCATAGGTCTGTACCTTAGCCCACTGCTGATATCTATGACACACCCGATGCCTTCCTGTTCAGACTCTAGCAATTTTTGTCCATCCATTACGCATTCGGGTCCTGGCATTGGCTGTGCGAGCATGTCCAGTGGCAAGATGCGAGTTTGTTCTTTCTCCCAGCAGCCCAGCCAACTTCTCTGCTTGAGCTTAGATGGTCTGTGTTACGAGCCAATAAAAGTTAAGTGCGTAGTTTGGGTTATAAAACTTTTAGTAAGTACAATTATGGGCCACTTGGAGGGAGAAGGGGAGGGGAGTGGTAAGAGGGAGGGGGAGGAGGCTACCCCCCTGTCTAAACCCCAACTCTAGGAAATGTATAGTTTTCGAGTTGCTTCGTGCGGTAAGATACTCTGGCGCTTCGCTCGCGCGGCTCGCGCTAATCCAATATTGTTTAAATATGAAATATCTTGAAACATTTGTTTATGAAAGCGGTTTACAATATTGCTTAATTTTTCAGAAATGGTGACTTAAATCAATTTTGTGAGGGCCCCCATGATGGATGAGTAACGGCCCACAACAAGTGGGTAGAACTCAAAAGTTTCCTTAATTTGGACACAACCGGCAGTTCCAAGCCGGTTGAAAAGTGGAAAAAGGTATTTCTATGTATGGTTTGTATGTCAAAAACAAACATCATTGCATGTTAACAAGTTTGTTTAATTATTTATTAGTTTTTCTGTTTGCATGTAGGTGTGGAAATACAAAATGGAAGGCAGCCAAAATCCACCGCTCTATCAGTGGAACAGGTGGTGGCATGGCAGGCATCTACAGAACCTACGAAGCAAGGAATACCATATGAATTAAGAAATCTGAAATAAAGAAGATTAGGAACTAAGTTTGTTTTCTATAAAAATAAAAACATAAATTAAACAAAGTATATAAGTTTTTTAATTTACTTTTGTGTATTGGGAAATTTTATGTTAATGACTTGAGGGTAGGTAAGGGCTGTAGTTACCCCGCTGATACATAAATCGACTTGTAGCATAGCTTCTAGCGTAAAGCGGTTGGCTACCCGAACCAGCCGTTGGTAGTCTCGGTTTAGTCCTTACCACTACCTTAGTCTCAAGTGGGACTCTTTGTGGGCTCAGAAGGTCGCTGTAACTCCTTAATGTGCTACGCTACATAGAAATGTAAAGGCCGCCTTTGAGAGTCGATAACGTTGCACAAAGTGTGTATCCGAGATATCGGCTGGGACAGAATAACTCTCGCTGCTCAATATTGCTAATCTATTAGGTACCTTAAGTGTTATTGTTTATCGAAGCCTTAACCTTAGAAAAAAATGTACTGTAACTAGCGCCAAAAACGCCCCAGTCGCGCGCAGTTACAGTGGCACAAACTCTTCCGTTCCGGTGACAGCGGCGCTATGTACGTTTTTCTTTTTTTTGTAGCAATTTAAAAAAACATGATAGTTTCTCATTTTGGCCACCGGAACATCTGACACTGACTCGAGGATAAAATTTTGCCGAATATATAAGTGACAGACAGTGAAGGTGTTGCTTTCTTTTCCAAGTCGTCGCAAAGGCAATGAACGCAAAGGCATAAAATTAAATAATACATACGTATACACTTCGATTTTATTACAAAGAAACATCTAAAATGTACTAGTGGCACTGACCTCTATTATTACACACTGGACAGGCTGTCTCCATACAAATGACAGCTAATTTTGTGTGGAAATTTGAAGCGCCACTACGAGTGTCCCGAGAACTAATTTTGACATAATCATTACTACAGTCACAAAGTTGACATAGGAACATCACTATTTTTAGTTACATGGACACTCGTATCTGCCTACACCTTAGTTCATGAAGTTTGACTTAATACTCTGAGGTAACTGGAGCTCTCACCCTGAATAAAAAAGTGTCGCCAGCAAATTTGACATTTATGTATGTAGTGGCTGTCAGCTGTCTCATATGACCATACGTATTTTTTTAAAGTGTAGGTGAGACGGAAGACAGCCACTGTGTTATTTGTGGTATTCAAAAAATTGTTCGTACTGCACTCTCCAGTTACCTCAGTATTAAGTCGAGCTTCATGCCTTAGTTAGTCTACAGCGCCAAAATGGCGATACTCAAATAACCACAAAAATAATATGACAGCAGCCAGTCCAGTGTGTAATAATAGAGGTCAGTGACATGAGGCCAGAGAGAAGACTTTAAGTATACCCTCTAGCACATCCCATTGTAAATAGATAGTTATTGCTTACTTACTCTATGGTACATCCTTGCGATCAGCCTTGCGTTCATGCAGCCGAGAGCAACGAGAGATCGTCGGCGAGCTAGTAGAGCTTACAGAATACCAAAATGAAACGTCATGATTGCAGCGAACGATGTGACCGATGTAACATCCATGATCTCAGCGCTGCGTGCAGCGTCGATGTGTTGCTTAGAGAATTGCATAGCAGGTAATCGGTGTATACATAGGTATATATAAAAAAAAAACGCGACGAATAGATAACCTCCTCCTTTTCAATTTTTGAAGTCGGTTAATAATCATAATTCAAAGCAAATTAATGTAGGTACCTAGATATTAGCTTAGATATGTTTTGTGTTAAGTAAAAAGTGTTTAGTCTAAGGTAACTGTTCTTCAAGACGTCTGGGGTTAAACTGTAAGTCCTGGAGAACCAAATAAATAAATAAATATAAAAAAAACTATGAATTTTGAATGAATAAAACCATTTCGGTTATAAATACTTTTGGTATCTATTTAGATATATAATAGGTAATTATTATGTTGGATTTATAATAGGTAGTAGGTAACCGAAATTATGATTCAAATGCTTGTACGGGTTCGCAGTGTTTGAGATGCCAACAAAAGCCAATTATTCTACGTTATTTAACACCATTTAACAAACGACAAAATCTGGGTTTTGTAAAGTAGACAGCAGATCATATTAAAACAATGTTGATTTTAATTCTCATGTTGATCAAATTGATTGCACTTGCACACTACGAAAATACCAGTGCACAATACCTGCATTTAGCAAGACAGCAATACACCTTGCACCTTCACCGATAAGACTACTCAACACGTGTTTCGCCCCAACCCGGGGCATCCTCAGGAGTTAGATCGTGCGAAAAACTTCACCGAATCGGTGCTGGCTACATATATTTCTTTTTTCACAATGATTTTGGGACTTCCGCTAGGTACCTACTTAACGCCCGATTCAATCAAATGCTTACCTACCTAAGTTTGACGTGCTTGTAATTGTACCTACCTACTTTTAAGCGCCTACCAAAGGTTAAGCTCCGATCTTGTTAATACAGACCGCAAATTGGGGTTCCCTATTTTGTAATCCACTTTATTTATAGTTTGGAATATGAGTCATTTATTATGCGTGGATTAACGCAGTACCTACCGGTAAAAGTTCTCTGAAAACAGATAGTTATCAAGATTGAATGAAAATAAGTACCTAGTAGGTAGTTGGGTTACCTACAATAAATTTAAATAGGGGTGAACTTCTGAGGGTTTAAATTTTTTGCATGAATAAGCTGCCATTAGGACCCATGATAAATTTTACAAAACATAGGTAAGTACTTAGTAATTTTGTCAAGGTCAATTTCAATAAGTTTGGATCTGTCAGGAAAAAACATTAGCGTGGGGTTTCATTCAATTGGTTCGACTGTCAGTACTTCAAAATTGCTATACTGGTAAAATGTGTCTTCGACAGTACAAAAAAGATTTTCCTGGATTCATCACTCAATCGGCCCATCGCAAAGTAACTTCCAACGAAAAGACATCTGTCGGGGGGAGATTATAAGGCGAACTGTTTGGAACATTGGCAATCACGTTAATGGGAGTGCGGGCACAGACTGAACAATGTAAGTTTACCCAGTTCTTTGTGGACTTATTATGAACCATAGAATCTATAGATCGCACCCTCAGTGAAAAAAAGGCATAAGTAATCTTACTTTGAATGATAAATTTTATCATATTTTTATATGTAACTTTTAAGTTACATACATCAGCAAGAAATAAAAAATATTATGAAACAGTAACAGTTTCATAATATTTTTTATTTCTTGCTGATGTATGTAACTTAAAATTTACATCTAAAAAAAAAAAATTTATCATTCAAAGTAAGATTACTTATGTCTTTTTTTCACTGAGGGTACGAATTTTATACTTACTTTGTTTAAATTATGCATGGGTCCTATTACAGCTTATTTTCTTGTTATTTTCGTGCAAAGCATAACTGATATTGTTTCATAACAAGGTATAGGGTCTAATTTTCTAGCATAAGATGGTGTTATTATTCTAAGCATAAGATGCATAAAAAATGTGTACCTAGTGCTGTTTTTCTTGAGTTTTATTCCAATAGCATAAAGAACGTTACGCTTTGCACGAATTAGCTATCATAGGTCCCATGCTACATTGAACAAAGTATAGCGCATTGTTATGGAGAAAAGAGGTAGAGCTGCAGAGTGGTTATAGAACTTAATTTTTGGAACGTTTCGACTCCCGTATTCCAGATCTAGAGTAAGGGCTTTTATGCACTACACTGAATTTTACCGATCCGGAAAAAAACGGATGCTTGTATTCTAATAATTAATCATTTATAATAGTAAGAATTTATTTATTTCGTGTAGTTTCAATGTTTCAAACCCTAAACTACACGATATAAATAAACTCTTACTATCTATTATAAATGATTGATTATTAAAATACAAGCATCCGTTTTTTTCCGGATCGGTAAAATTCAGTGTAGTGCACAACCGCCCTAAGAGCTCCATCTCACTGGGACGCCAAGGCAGTTGCGCGCGCGCCGGGGCGCCCGCCCGGCTGCATTTATTTGACTTTTGACTGCTTGGCCATTGGCTTCGCAACCAAGCTGCGCCGCCGCAAAGTAAGGGAAAGGTAGGAATTGTTTTGATGTTGCCATGGCATTCCTATAAGATAGAGCTCAAAAGTGAAGTGGCCAAGGCCAAGGTGTCGACGATGCTAATCATAAACTCAAAAACGGCAATTTTGAACTTAAAGCAATTAGTTTTACTCTGGTGACGCTAATAAAATTAAAAGCAGTTTACCGCACTGCTTCTTCATATGAACTTTAGCCGTGAGAAACCTTCCATCTCACTGTGACACGCGCACGATAACAAATTCATGACGCACTTATATCTTTAATTCCCTTTTGCTTGCCTTTAGGTATATAATTAACATGATACTTATTCTATGTTTTTAACATATAGATTACACTTATATTAGTTTGTGGGACATCTGACCCAACATAATCTGTGGTGATCCCGGTCGAATTAACCGAGATCTACGACAATACTATTTTAGAGCCGGTCGAGCCACCAATCTACTTACTTCGCGAAAATTCGATAAAGCAAAAAGGGTTGCAATGTTCGCACAACAACTACTGATGAAGGACGGACGTTAAATAAATTAAGTAATACTTTATTATTAAAAAGTTTAGGTCTACTCTTGTTTTCGTTGGCTGTCACCAACTAGGAACCAAAAAAAACTTTTTACTAGTAAATAAATAAGCAATAAGTAGTACTTGATCTCTCATATAAATCTGGCCTGGCCATGGCCATGAGCTATCAGCAATTCCTGCAACAGTTGGTAGCAAACAGACCATCCCGACTCGTTACGTTACGAAGCACCCGGGTCGCTTTGAATCGGTCCACCGAATACATTTCAGATGTCCAACTGTGCTGTACCCCTAGCATGAAAAACTATCGTTGTGGTAATCGAATAGTAAACTATACCGTCCTCCAAAAACTGTCAAAGAGCTGCTCTCAATCTTGTATTGGATTTCAGTTCCCTATACGACCGAAAGAGGCGCTGCTCTGGTTTTCATACAATATAGCACGATCACAACTTTTTCACTTCAAAAGTTAACAGACATGATTTTGATATTCAAAGTAAAAACAATATAATTAACAAAGATAATAGACAATTTAGCAAGTAAATACTTACTATGAATAATTCTGCCTGATCTTTCACATCAATCTGACCCGGCCATGGCCTATTTGTCACAGAATAAGTATATAATAGTACTAACGCTAATGTGTCGCCCCATCCTGCAACATCTGGCAGCAATCAGACCACCGCTCCACTAATTCCGTTTCCAAATGTCCAGTTGGATGGTAATATTACAAAGCAATTTCAATACTTCGACCAATTTCGGCATCATGTACTTCAAATATACCTACATACTTGAAAAGAAAACAGACACTATTTTGATAGGTATCCAAATTTAAAACAAATATAGACAATTTAGCCAATAAATATTGTCTTATTTCGCATGAATAATTCTGCCTGACCTTTCACATCAATCTGGCCCGGCCATGGCCTATTGTGTCGCCCCATCCTGCAACAGCTGGCAGCAATCAGACCATCCCGATCCCGACCCCTTACGAGGCGCCCGGGGTCGCATTGAATCGCTCCACTGAATACGTTTTCCAAATGTCCAGCTGGACAGTAATATTGTAACAAAGCAATTTCAATATAGCGTAATGTTAGTTGGTTATAGAGTAAAACAAATAAGTTTTTCTTTTTTCAACTTTCTGAAATTATGGCTGATGTCCAGGTTTAACTTTCAGAAAAAATAATACAAACCAGGGACCACTAGCTGCCATCAACGTTTAAAATTAAAGTAATGTTATTTAAAGGACGGGGGCACATATGGGGCACATAAGGGCTGATATGAGGGGTCGAGCTGTGTTGCTCATACAAACTTATTTTTACTGTTTACTTACTTGATTGGTTGTTTATATCGTTTGCGTAACCGAAAATGTAGTTTATTTCGATATTTAATTAAACATAAGTAGTTAAACATCGAAATTAACTCTGACTTCACGTCTGAATGACATTATCATTATCGTCTCATTTGCTTCTCATTTGTAGAAAGATTGGACCGTGAAGAAAGTCATGATTTTTAAATACTTGAGTCGTATCGCTACTTAGGATAGACGTATTTAATATAAAAGGTAAGACTTCACATCAAGACACTTAGACCAACTGCCGCTTATTAAATTGTAAAAAATTAGGTGAAGATGCCGGAAAGTGCTTTATCAGTTTCGCTAACAATTACCATACATTTTGAATTTCCCTAAAACTCAGATATGTATGACATTTCAATAACGTCATGCACTTTAATATGACAGAGACATCAATACTTCGATCAACAATAAAACCTAGTAGAAATTGTCACTTTGAACTTTCAAAGAAAATCAAACCGTATCGATCTACAGCTAAAGGATTTTAAAACTAAAGGTGATAAAGCAATTTCTCGGTCGAGTTTACAATAATAGACAAAGAACATGAAAATTATTGGATTGAATATAAAAATTAAGCGTCAGTACTGTAAACGAAATGAACATTTTAAATCGATAGCAATTAAGATCTGTCTGTGGTTTCTGGGCACGTTTCACCGCAATTAGAGAGCCGAACCGCAGAATAAAGGTAGGTACTCACGGCGGCACATCAGACTACACAATGTTGACCTTGAGACCGCCTTTATGCCCTACGTAATAAAAGCTGTTATCGCAGTTCAACTGTTTAACCTGATGTGCTGTCCTGTTTAACCTGATGTGCTGTCGAGTGTACTTACATCTATAGTTCAGTTTTACCGTAATAAATGCAATTTGGACAACACTATAAAATTCTGAATATTCGCAGTGCTCCTAGTAAGTTTGTATTTAAAAAACTAGTTCGAGAGTATTATCTGGACTCTACCCTGGCTTCGCTGTCTCTGACACATATTATCATGCTATGCTAAGTAGGTATTATATTATTTAAATTATGTGGTCTATTTATTTATTGTGTGAGTATATATGTGTTATTCATATGTATGTATATTAAATTTATAAGGTTATATTGTAGGTATTTATTGTATGTAGGTATTTAGAGTTTGGTAGCGTACCTGATACTCAGATTATCGAAACGATATTCGCTGAATGTATCCAGGTCTACGCTCCGACCTCGAAACACGACGATGTCGAAGTGGAGGCTATGTATGAGGAGATCGCTAAAGCCATGCATAGCTATAAAACCCACTACACGGTTGTGATGGGGGATTTCAATGCAAAGTTGGGGCAACGTTGCGGTGATGAGCTGAGAGTGGGGCAATTTGGATTTGGGCAACGGAACGATAGAGGCCAGATGCTGGCAGACTTCATGGAGAGGGAGAACCTCTATATGATGAACTCCTTCTTTAGGAAGCCCGTAAGCCGCAAATGGACCTGGATCAGTCCGGACGGTAAAGTCAAAAACGAGATCGATTTTATCATGTCGACGAAGAAGCACATATTCAATGATGTCAGTGTGATCAACGCTGTTAAGACAGGAAGCGATCACCGTATGGTGAGAGGCACATTGAATATCGATGTCATACTCGAAAGATCGCGACTGATAAAATCCACGCTCCGACCAATACCAGCTCAAATTCAAAACCCCGAGTGCTTTCAGCTCGAGCTTCAAAACCGCTTCGAAGCCCTTGAGAACAGCATAGACGTGGACGATCTATACAACATGGTGGTGGATACTGTCCGCACGGTAGGGTCTAAGTACTATTATAAAACCCGCCGTCCAAATTGAAGAAACTCTCCAGTCAGACTCTCCTACTCATGGATCAGAGACACGAAATGAATCTGCAGAACTCAGCGGATGCCCATCGTTATCGACAGCTCAATAGACAGATATCTAAGTCTTTGACACGCGACCTTCGCCAATTTAATACCGAGCGTATTAAGGAAGCCATTGAGCGGAACAAAGGCTCCAAAGTGTTCGCGAGAGATCTGTCTATCGGGCAAAGTCAATTGACGAGGCTGAAAACTGAGGAAGGTAGCATCGTTTCGTCAACACCTGAAATCCTGAGGGAGATTGAGAGTTTCTATGGACAGCTATATTCCACGCAAACACCTGTTGAAAGCAAGGCTACAGACCCTAGAGCCAAGCTTACCCGACACCATACCGAAGATATCCCGGACGTCAGCCTGTACGAGATTAGAATGGCTCTCAAGCAGCTTAAAAACAACAAGGCGGCGGGCGATGACGGAATCACAACAGAGCTTCTGAGAGCGGGCGGTAAGCCGATACTTAAGGTCCTCCAGAAGCTTTTCAACTCAGTCATCCTTGAGGGCAAAACGCCAAAGGCATGGGGCAGAAGCGATGTGATGCTGTTTTGCACAATGCAATGCACAAGAAGGGTGATAAAACTCTCTTGAAGAACTATAGACCCATCTCGCTTCTGAGCCATGTCTATAAGTTGTTTTCGAGAGTCATTACGAATCGTCTCGCTCGCAGGTTCGACGACTTCCAACCTCCCGAACAAGCCGGGTTCCGGAAAGGCTACAGTACCATAGACCACATTCATGCGGCAAGTTATACAGAAGAGCGAAGAGTATAATTTGCCAATTTGCTTGGCGTTCGTTGACTATGAGAAAGCCTTTGATTCGATTGAGACTTGGGCGGTGCCGCAGTCTCTCCAGAGGTGCCAAATAGACTACAGGTACATCGAGGTGCTGAGGTACTTATACCAAAACGCCACCATGTCGGTCCGATTACAGAACCAGAGCTCTAACCCTATCCAACTACAGCGAGGTGTGATGTGAGACAGGGAGATGTCATCTCTCCCAAACTGTTCACAGCTGCGTTGGAGGATATTTTTAAACTGCTGGACTGGAAAGGATGCGGCATCAACATCAATGGCGAGTACCTAACACATCTACGGTTTGCCGATGATGTAGTTCTTATGGCTGAGACCTTGGAAGACCTGAACACAATGCTCGAAGATCTCGGTAATGCTTCGCAACGAGTGGGTCTTAAGATGAACATGGCCAAGACGAAAATCATGTTTAATGCCCATGTTGCACCCGCTCCAGTTAATGTTGGGAACATTACACTCGAAGTTGTTGACCACTATGTTTACCTAGGACAGACGGTCCAGTTAGGTAAGTCCAACTTTGAGAAAGAGATCTCTCGTCGAATCCAGCTCGGATGGGCAGCGTTTGGGAAGCTCCGGCATATATTCGCGTCCCAAATACCTCAATGTCTCAAGACGAAAGTCTTTGACCAGTGTGTGTTGCCAGTAATGACCTATGGAAGTGAGACGTGGTCTTTTACTTATGAATCGTCGATATTTTCCTACCACCCATTCAAGACTTTTTTAACTGACAAGAAGAATGGGCGCAAGAAACTTGCCAGCGCGTATCTCAGGTAACGACATTTACAAAAATACATATCGTTACTTATTACAATATTTGAACAAGCATAGAGCACATATTATACAATATTATTATAACATTTAAAAAGAAAATTTTCTCATTAGAATATTTTCCTTTCAAACAAATATAAAAGTATATATACATTTCATAACCAAGCATTGTGATCGTTCATATAGTCTTTGACGTCATAATAACCTTTGCTCATAAGAGTCTTTTTAACATGTTCTTTAAATTCATGCAAAGGCAATTCAATTACATCTTGTGGAACTTTATTCAAAAAGGCTATGCCTTTCCCCAAAAACGAGCCTCTAGTTTTTTCTAGTCTAAATCTTGGAACGGCAAGTTTATTCTTATTTCTTGTATTTAAGTTATGAACATCAATTTTCTTTACAAATGAATTAGAATGCTTTCTTACATACACTAAGTTTTCATAAATGTACTGTCCTGCCAAGGTTAATATATCAATTTCCTTAAACAAGTCTCTTAAAGAATCTCTTCGCCGAAGATTGTATATGGCGCGAACAGCTCTTTTTTGGAGTACAAAGATATTTCCAGCATTAGCTGCTGAACCCCACAACAAAAGGCCATAGGACATTACACTATGAAAATAGCTAAAGTATACTAGTCTTGCCGTTTCAATATCAGTTAATTGCCTTATTTTTTTTACTGCAAAAGCTGCAGAACTGAGTCTACTCGACAAGGCTTCAATATGTGGATCCCATTGAAGTCGTGAGTCTAATGTAACACCAAGAAATTTAGTGCTTTCAATTAACTCGACTACATCTGCGTTTAACTTAATATCCAAATCAACCTCCCTTACATTAGGTAGGGAAAACTTAACACATTTCGTTTTCTTAGAATTTAAGGCCATATTATTAATGTTGAACCAATGAGCAACTTTAGAAAGAGCACTATTTACGTCGTCAGAACAATTATCACCTCTATCAACTTTGAAAATTAATGAGGTATCATCTGCAAACAGCACTGTCTCACACAAATTATTACTTAATGGAGATATTAAGTAAGATAGAGAGAATAATTACTACTAATTAATGGAGAGAGCGATGCTTGGTATTTCCCTGCTCGATCGAATCAGAAAAATGATGAGATCCGCAGGAGAACTAAAACGACCGACATCGCTCGAAGTATTGCATCATTGAAGTGGCAGTGGGCGGGACACATAGCGCGGAGAACTGATGGCCGTTGGGGCGGAAAGGTTCTCGAATGGCGACCGCGTACCGGACGACGTTCCGTGGGCAGGCCCCCTACAAGGTGGACCGACGATCTGGTCAAGGTCGCGGGAAGCCGCTGGATGCGGGCAGCGCAGGACCGATCGTTGTGGAGATCCTTGGGGGAGGCCTATGCCCAGCAGTGGGCGTCGTTCGGCTGACATGATGATGATGATTTAGAGTTTGATAAGTTCTTATTTTGATTTCTTCAGATTTTTTCTTTTTTTTCTTTATTGCCGCCGTAACCTCTCTCCACATCCTTTCCGGTTGTCTGGTAGAGAATGCCTAAGGGCATTAAGTCCGCCATTTATATGTTAATGTACAATAAAGAATAAATAAATAAATAAAATATGCTTTAAATTGATTTATATTTATTTTTTAATTTGGATTCTTAATTCGTCCAATACAAGTATTTGCTCCGCAGAACACCACAAAATATACGTAGACATAGAAGGTAAAAAGATGGCGATTTATCAATAGGTAGGTACTTAAGGAACAACGTCGTCGTTTTGACGAAATCTTTGGCCGAGTGGTGCCCGCACCGGTTTTTAAGGTGCCGCTATTTCTAGGACCTCCATTGTTCGATTCCCGTCGGGTAAATGTTGAAAACGAACTTTTCAATATTTCCTCTGGTCTGGGTGTATTCGTTCAATTCAATTCAATTCAATTCAATTTTATTTATTTGCATAATGGTACAAATACAAGATGGTATTAATAATAATTTTCCCGCATATTCTGTCGAATATTTCGACGTGCAAATATTTAAATGTCACAATCATGTCACAATATTTGATCGTTAATGCTCTCAATCCTCAATGATTGAGGATTCCGGGAGTAGTGCGCTTCCAACTTCAGCCTTATCACCACTTAACATCAGGTGTGATGTGATGAAGGCTAAGTGTTACCTACCCCGTTGTGGATTAAAAAAAACCCGTCGTTTTTTACAATTTCCATTATATTAGTGCTCAAACTACCTACTATAGTTTCGTATTGGAACAATGTTTGTGATTGTGTCCAATATTTATTTATTATTTAGCAGAAATGGTAAAACATATGTTAGTACTTAATTTACATTTAATCTATACTAATATTATAAAGTAGAAGATTATTTAAATGATCACAACGCTTGGTTGTCATAATTTATAGTAACACTAACAATGTATAAAAGGAAAATATTCCTATACATAAGTATGAGAATACTTTCCTTCAGCATTAGCTTTTTGTATAAATTTTTTGTAAATGCGTTGCTTCTGTTAAAGCTGATGAGTTTTTTTCGCCTGTTTTTCTTGTCAGTTAAAAGATGTCCATAACAGGTGGTAGGTAAAAAAATTTTGGACGATTCATAAGCATTAATTTTATTTAATCTATATGAATAAAAAATTTATGACTATGACTATGACTAGGAAAGATTTGATTATTTGTTTGTTTGTTTGCATCAAATAGGCTCCGAAACTACTGGACCGATTTAGAAAATTCTTTCACTATTAGAAAGCTACATTTTTCCCGAGTGACATAGGCTATATTTTATCCCGATATTCCCACGGGAACGGGTACCACGCGGGTGAAACCGCGAGGATCCGCTAGTTTATCAATAAATTGCTGTATTCTTATGGGATTGGGTAAGATTAGATAGCAGCCAGCTTTAATATCTTTATGGACAGGTAATGTGTCTTTTGATCTTCTGCTGAATTTGTGTTTTATATTTGGCATAGTATGGGCCAACATTCCCGTTGTACCTACCTATGACTTTGTTATATTCGTAGCTCAGATGCACACTCGCTAAAGTAGAGTGCATCTGAGCTACGATAATTTATAAGTTCGCTTGTCTCTACAAGCGAACTTATCACCCATCATAATCATCATCATCAGCCATTTAAGGCTTGAGCACACCAAACGCAGGTCAGGAGCAGCGCTGTTTGAATGCGGGCCCGCGCATGTTGTAATACAAGAAACTCTATATACTGCCCGCGCTCAAACTGCTCTGCGCCGCACCGCGCCGCACTGCAACTGCCGGACTACAAACCGGCCGGCGGCGGTGGCGCGGGAGCGGGGCAGAAGCAGGGCAGGCGCGGCGCAGAGCAGTTTTAGCGCGGGCCCGCGCTGTTGTATAACTATGGCGGCCATGTTAGCATGACACACCGAGGCAGGGCGTTTGCAGTGCAGCGCAGCGCGTCGAAAGCAGCTGACGAGAGTTGTATTTTTTGATATTCGTGATGGATTCCGGTGAAAAATTAATAGAATTAGTTCGTAAAAATAAATGTATATGATTTAAAGGACAAATATTATATGAATGTAACATACAAGCTGCGATTGTGGGAGAACCCGTCACAGTGAACGCGGTTTGAACGCGGGCCCGCGTTGCAACCGCTTTGAAACTGCTGCTGCGTTTAGTGTGCCGACTACCGCTCGCTCCCGCGCTGCTACCACCTGCTACTGACCTGCTCTGCTCCTGACCCGCGTTTGGTGTGCTCAAGCCTTTAATGTCTCCACTGTTGGGGCACTAGCCTTCCTTATGGATAGAGAAGTAGAATAGTAGAATAGAACCCCACGCGGGCCCAATGCGGGTTTACTTGGTGGGTATTAATGACTGCAATATGCAGCCACGGATTTACGTGTTTTCCGAAGCACGGACGAGTTTGAAACATAAAATTTTTGGTCACCTATTTCGTAAACGACCATTGCGAAAGTTGCTTAACCTCAACGATCGCAGGCTGAGCGCGCTTACCATTTGTCACGGGCTCCTCGACTTAACTTACAACTAGGTACTTAATTAACTTAATTTTTTACAAGCTTTTATTTAACTTGCAGTGTATGTATGCATGCATGTAAATGAAATGAAATGAAATGATTATTTATTCACGGAAAACAGAGTAATACATAAGATTTGTTTAAATTTATAAAGTCCGTCTGTCTTGCCAACATTGGGCATGTGAAAATTAGGTACAGAGTTGTGAATATTGATATTAATGTGTTAGCAACAAACTGCTGATGTTACTGAAACCATGCATGATGTCACCAGCCATGGCACCCCCTCGCCTCCCTTCCTCAGATGACAAGGACTGGACAACAGCCTATTTGGCCGAGAGACGTGCGCTAGATAACACCGAGCCTTCTTGTTATCAAATCGACTATCATTTTGTATTTAATTTTATCATTAATTTTCAATACATGTTAAAAGTACTTTTGCTTCCGATTTTTATTTAAATAGTTTTCATATTAGATTTCCCTTAAAAGTTCTAAAATCAGATGTGGAATTGAACGCCAAAAAGGCCGCATATTCCCGCCATTTTGAATTTAATTTCCAGTCATGTCTAGCAAAAATCGTAAGAAATCGCGAGAGCGCACGTCTTCGCCAGCTTCTGTCCCTAATATAGGTAGACTGGAAGCGACGATGGAAGCGATCCTGAACCGCCTCGCAACACTGGAGCAGCGCGCCGGCACCCCCGCCAGTGTGGCATCAGCTCCGACCGGTGCCCCCAGTGCCGACCTGATCAGCGCCTCCAGCGCAGACCGGGACGGTGGAGCCACTCCGCCACTTCCTGTGCACGCCGGACCAAACAGCTGCACCCTGAGCGTCGCTGACAACACGGAAACAGGACGCAGGCGGACGCAGGCGGCGTCAGCGGACGTAACGGAGCGTCTCATCGACGCGCTGAGAACCATAAATCCGGTGAGATCAAACCATTATTATGTGTCCGATTTTGATCCCAGTATTCATGACGTCGATGCGTGGTGTGACGAAGTGGACGTTGCTCGCTCGCAAAACCAATGGGATGATAAAGAGTGCCTTGCTCGTGTGGGATTATCGTTAAAAGGTGAGGCACGCTCATGGTTGCGCGAGTGGACCAGTAACGATCGTAACTGGTCTAATTTTAAATTGGAACTTAGATCACTTTGTCCACGCCGCATTGACGTTGCAAATATACTTTTTGATGTAATGAGCAAAGATTCTGATAAGTACTCCACATATGCAGAATACGCGCGAAAGTCTTTGTTACGGCTACGAATTGTAAAAGGATTAAGTACCGATTTATTGTGTGATGTAATCGTACGTGGCATAAAAGACCCTCAAATACGAGCGGCCGCTACAAACGCGAAATTGACACCCGAAACAATTGTGGAGTTCTTATCGAGCTATGCGAAACCTTGTCGTACGAGTGCGAGTGTACCTAACAACAGTAACATAGGCGCACGCACGGACCGCAATGTCTATGATTTATCCTCTAATCGACATAAGCGTCCAGCCCAAAATACAGGTACACTTGTGCGTTGTTATAATTGCAAAAAATCGGGACATAAAATGAAACACTGTCCCAAACGAATTAAAATCGATGATGACGCGAATAAAGGCAAATCGATTATTAACCCGGAGTCTATGAATAAGTTTTCAGCAAAACTCGTGTGCTCATTTTGTAAGAAGATAGGCCATAGTGATGATAGATGTTTTGCCAAGGAACGATCGGAAACGAGAAATAAAGCAAACATAAACTTTTGCCGCGAAACAGAATGCCATCAAAATAAAACCGATATTGTAACAGCTGTAATAAGTGGTATTCCCACTGACGTGTTGATTGATAGCGGGTCTAGTATTTCACTAATTTCAAGTGACCTTGTTAAGCATTTCTCTCGTCGAACGAACTCAAGTGTCCAGATATTACGCGGTTTAGGCGGAGTAGAAATGCGATCCGATTGTTTCGTAACTTTGCCCATAGAGTTTAGCGACGTTACTCTAGAGGTAGATCTTTATGTTGTACCACGCAATTATCTTAGTGCGCCGGTTCTTATCGGCACGGATGTTTTGAATAGGGAAGGTATCGCTTACATCCGTACGAGCGACTCTCAGCGAATAGTTAGAAACAGTTCTATTGTAAATAATGTGACTCATAGTAAGTCGACTACTCAGCTCACTTCAATAAACACTCCGTTGTTCGGCGATGAAAAAGAGCGCTTATCTGCAGTGATAAATAAGCCGGGTTTTCTATAAATTTACGAAAATGTTCTTTCCTTACTACTGAAGTAGAGTATCTAGGAAGAACGATTGGTAATGGTCAGGTCCGGCCGAGTGTGCAAAAAATAGAGGCACTAGCAAATTCACCTGTGCCTAGCACAGTAAAACAAGTCAGGTAATTCCTCGGCCTGGCCGGCTATTTTAGGAGGAACGAATTTCGAGATCACGTTATACTGGCGTTTCACACAAAACAAAACATCTTTGTGAATATTAAAGGAGTTCGTGTTTGATACCTCCTGTATTAAAAACCTATTAAGATCGGGCTGTCGTAAGGCCTAGAGTTGCATAGAGTCGGCAGTTAGGTTACGGCTGTATTAGCAAGTAAGGCCTTAATGGCATTGCATTTCATAGTGTTATCGTGTAAGGCCTAGATTGGCATCGATGTGTTAGTTTTCGCGTGTAAAGCCCTTTGTGGTAACGGGAGGCTGTCTATCGTGTAAGGCCTACATTGGCATCGATAAGTTAGTATTCGCGTGTAAGGCCTCAATGGCAACGGAATACGTGTTATGCCCATTTACCGTGTAAGGCCCTTTAAGGCATCGGTTTAGTGTTTCAGTTGTCGAGTAAAGCCTTGATGGCATCGAAATAGTTTCGTGTACCTACCAGGGAATAGATGTAAACAAAATGTTTTGTTTGAAAAAAAAAGTATCACGTGGAAATGTATGAAAGCGCATTGAAAAAAAAAAATATCGGTCCCTAAACCCTCGATAACGTTGGAGGTACTGCCATGGTATTTACTTACAATCGATTGTATTTACTCTGCAGGTGACGAGACCGATGACCAACCTGGTCAAGGGACAACTTCAGCCGGAGCCAGGACAACAGACCAAGAGAGCATCGAGGACGCTCCTCCGTCAGGAGAGGCCGTGTTAGCAACAAACTGCTGATGTTACTGAAACCATGCATGATGTCACCAGCCATGGCACCCCTTCGCCTCCCTTCCTCAGATGACAAGGACTGGACAACAGCCTATTTGGCCGAGAGACGTGCGCTAGATAACACCGAGCCTTCTTGTTATCAAATCGACTATCATTTTGTATTTAATTTTATCATTAATTTTCAATACATGTTAAAAGTACTTTTGCTTCCGATTTTTATTTAAATAGTTTTCATATTAGATTTCCCTTAAAAGTTCTAAAAAATGTTTATACTAAACAATTTTATAAGTAGATATTAGTTAAGTAAGTATGTCACATTATTGAAACCATTTATCATATTATTATAAAATTATGTCAACTAATTAGTTCGGTATTTATATCAATTTATATTCAAGAGCTTTATAGATATTATGTCATATTATTAAAATCATTTATCATATTATTATTATTATAAAATCATGTCAACTACCTACTTAATTCGATATTTAAGTCAACTTATAGTCTAGAAATTCTTTAACAGAGTAAAAGCATTTTTTAATAAGAAATTTAAATAATTCGCTTTTAAACGATTTAAAGGGAAGCTCTGTTAAGGAATGCGGTAACTTATTATAAATTCTTACACAGCTAGAATAACAATTTTCTTTATACAAGCTAGTTTGCATTTTAGGTAACAATAGCTTGCCACGGTGTCTTGCCGATTTAAAATTATCTTTTTTTTTAAATAAATATGGGTGCGCCTTAATGAACAAACAACATTCCAGAATATACATGCTGGGTAACGTGAGTACATTAAGTTTCGGAAACAATTCTCTGCACGACGTCAAAGGAGGGACATCACATATGGCACGGACACATTGTTTCTGTGATATAAACGCTCTGGGTACATCTACAGAATTGCCCCAGAGTAGTAGACCATATTTAAGAGTCGATGCGACATAGCCATGATATGCCATTAACGCGGCTTTTTGATTAACTTGTTTTGTCAGCCGCCAAAGAGCATATGCAAAACGATTTATTTTTTTGCATACCTTAGTGATGTGTTTTTTCCATCTACATTGGTTATCAATTAAAATACCTAAAAAGGTCATTTCATCAGTTTCCATTATTGCTTCATTGTTAATTGTCAGAGTTAGATTATTTTCTTTTTGTTTTTTATTGTAAAATCTCATGTATTTCGTTTTTTTAAGATTTATTTGTAAATTATTTGCTTCTAACCAGTTGGTGATATTGATTAGAGTATTATTTACGTCCTCATTATAATTTTCATTGTGTCCTTTTTCTATGATAACCGAAATATCATCCGCAAATAAATGTATCTGATGATTTGTAACATAAGGTAGGTCGTTGATGTAAATGATAAATAATAGCGGACCTAGAATAGTACCTTGCGGGATTCCTACGTTATTTTCAACAGTAGATGATTTAAATGTAGTTTCTTCTTTGAACTTATTTATATTTTTTAGTTCTACATATTGACGTCTATTTTGAAGATACGATTTAATCCACTGTAGTGCTATACCTCTCAGACCATATTTTTCGCATTTTAATAGCAATATTTCGTGTGAAACAAAGTCGAACGCTTTGGTCATATCGAAAAACACTGCCATAGATTCCTTGTTTTGATCAATGTTTTCAGTTATTTTACTCATTAATTTGAAAACTGTGAGAGCTGTAGATTTGCCTTTACGAAAAGCATTTTGTTCGTCTCTCAGTATGTTAAATTTCTCCAGAAATTCAGAAAGTCTTTTTTGCATAGCTTTTTCAAATATTTTTGCAATAAGAGGTATTAATGCTATAGGTCTATAATTTTCTATTTTATCTTTTTCATCTTTTTTGAACACAGGTTTAATAATCGATAATTTTAGGATTTCTGGAAAAGTTCCCTCAGTGAACGAAAGATTTATTAAATTACTCAAAATTTCAGATAGGATAATAGCGCAGTATTTAAGTATATTAGTGGGGAATTCATCAAAACCCACCGATGGTGTGTTGTTTAGCGATCTAATTATTCGAAATATCTCGTCTGGTGTAGTAGGGTAAAGAAAAATGGATGCGTCAACAGATTGAATATTATTATTGAATGTCAAATTTGGATTAGATGTTTTTGTTTTATTTGTTAATTTAATAAAGAACTTATTGAAGTCATTAGCAATGTCAACAGGGTCAGAAATAGAAATGTCATTACGGGTTATTTTATTTATGTAATTATTGCCATGTCCAGATTGTTCATAGGATTTAATTATGTTCCATGTTGCCTTAGAAATATTTTTGCTTCTTCTAAGGTAAGCTTCATTGTTTATTTGTTTTGATTTATTAATACAGTTCCGCAGGGCACGGGAGTAATTACGGTAAGAAGCTTTGGTAGATTTACAAGGCTTTTTGTAATACTGAAATCGTAGTTTCCTCTTAGTTATACAAGATTTTTTTAGGCCATCAGTAATCCATTTGCAAACGTTTGGTTTGTTATTTAGTTTAATTTTACGCAAAGGGAAGCATAATTTAAAGAATAAAATTGTTGAAGATTAAATTGCCACGTTCCAAGTCGATATTAGTTGACAGTGACTGAAGCACTGCTCTATGGTTCTTTCTCTTTGGTTGTGTGCTTAGCTGTGTAACGCCATTTTTCTGTTTAATAAAACGAGTTTATTTAATTAAATTCTTTTAATTACTACAGGTTATGGGTCCTCCGCAATCTGTTTGTAATAGTCAGTACAGGAAAATTAGTCAGGAAAAATTATACAAACCAAAAATAAGGTCGCCGGTCTAAAAGTGATACGACCAACATTCTGACAGGTACTGAAACAAAAGAACAATTTTTTCACTAAAAGATGTCTTCAAATACAATGGCTCTTATCGAAAAGCTAGTTGGTCGAGATAACTACAACACATGGAAATTTGCCGTGCAAACGTTTTTGCAACATGAAGACCTCTGGTGCTGCATCGATAATGGTGATAAAGCAGTAGATCCCAAGCTTGACCTGAAAGCAAAAGCAAAAATAATATTATTGGTAGACTCGGTGAACTATATTCATATTCAGGAGGCAAAAACGGCAAAAGAAGTATGGACCAACTTACAAAAAGCTTTCGACGATAAAGGGTTGACACGTCGTGTTGGACTATTGAAAGATTTAATAACTACAACGTTAGAAAATTGTCAGAGTATTGAAGACTATGTAAACAGAATAATGACAACGGCACATAAACTCCGAAATATTTCTTTTGAAATTGATGACGAGTGGCTCGGCACTTTGCTCCTTGCTGGATTGCCAGTAGAATATAAGCCGATGATAATGGCCCTCGAAAGTTCCGGTGTGTCAGTTACAGCAGATTCAGTGAAGACTAAGCTCCTGCAAGAAATAAAGGGCTCCGAGTCAATGGCACTATATGCTAATAAAACTAATAAGTATAATAAACCAAAGTTCAACAAAGGACCACGTTGTTTCAAGTGCAATCGATATGGTCACCTCGGTAAGAACTGCAGAACTAAAAATAAAGAGACAGAAAAAGGAAAAGAAACTGGATATGTTGCAGTATTCTCAGCCTCAGTAGCAGCAAATAAAAGTAATAGCTGGTATGTTGATTCAGGGGCATCTATGCATCTCACTATGAAGCAGGACTGGCTATATGATGAATCATTACCCCCGGTTACAAGCATCCGTATCGCAAATGATAAAATGCTTACTGTCAAAAGCTGTGGAAAAATTGATCTGTCTGTTATAAGTAGCAGTGGAAAAACACAAACAATACAAGTAACTAATGTGTTATATGTACCAGAGTTAGCAAGCAATCTTCTATCTGTGAGTCAACTCATAAAGAAAGGGTGTTCCGTACAGTTTGATAAAGATGGGTGTAAAATACTTAATAAATGCAAAGAAGAAGTTGTAGCTTGCGAGTTAATAAATAACATGTATCGTCTGAACTTACAAAGTACACCAGCGTTCATGTGTAATACAAATGAAAGTGACAGCTACATATGGCATCAAAGGATGGCCCATCTAAACTTTTCTGACCTGAACAAACTGACCAAGTGTACAGAAGGTGTAAAGCTGAATGAAAATAAGTTGAGTATGGTATGTGAATATTGTCAAGAGGGAAAACAATTCCGAATGCCGTTCCCTAAAGAAGGTTCCCGTGCGAAGAAGGTTCTGGAACTTATACACTCCGATGTATGTGGACCACTAGAAGTGAAGTCATTTGGAGGGGCACGATACTTTCTTACATTTGTGGATGATTATACCAGGAAAGTATTTGTCTATTTTCTTAATAACAAATCTGATGTTTTCAGTAAATTTAAACAATTTAAAGTACTAGTAGAAAATCAACTTGATTTAAAAATTAAAAGAATAAGAACTGATAATGGTAAAGAGTATCTAAGCAATGAATTTAAAGAATATTTACATAACTGTGGCATTATACATGAATCTTCTAATCCATATACTCCACAACAAAATGGGTTGGCAGAACGTATGAACCGGACCTTGATGAAGAAAGCACGCTGTATGTTACTTAATGCTAATTTTCAGAAATGCTATTGGGCAGAGGCAGTGGCAACAGCGGCTTATATAACAAACAGATGTCCAACAAGATCAATTTTGTACGTTACCCCCGAGGAGTTATGGTCCGGGAAGAAGCCTAATTTGAAACACCTTCGAATTTTTGGATGTGAAGTTATGGTACTTATACCCAGCCCAAAACGTCACAAACTGGACGCAAAGGCGAGTAAAATGTTTTTAGTTGGTTATTCAGAAACTACCAAAGGGTACCGTTTGTTAGATACTAAAGCAAGAAAAATAGTTATCAGTAGAGATGTTGTGTTTATGGAAAACTCTATAAAAAGATCTGAGGTTCCATTAGCTGATAATGTGAATAATAAAGAGAGAAATTTTTCTTTGGTTCCACTACAAGTACTAGAAGAAAATATTAATAATAATGAGAACTCTAGTGTAGTAATAAATGGAAGTATAGAATCGGAAAGTTCAGATATACTAAACACTCAGATACCTTGTGAGTCCACAGTAACTTCATCAAATGATAATGAAATCTTTGATGGTGATGACTCCGAGTATGTACCTGAAAAAGAAATAAAAACAAATGTGATTAGTAATATTACTACTAGATCTAAAAGTAAAAGTTTAAAACAAGTATCTAATACTTACCTTTGTCAAGGTGGAGATCAACTACCCGGTGACACACCAAAGACTTACCGAGAAGCGCTGTCATCTCCAGATAAAGAAAAATGGGAAAAGTCTATACAGGAAGAGCTGAAAGCACACAGTAAGAATGAGACCTGGGAGTTGGTGCAGAAACCTGATGGAATAAAACCAATCAGAAGTAAGTGGGTTTTCCGAATTAAAGATGAGTTATCAGGGCCACTATATAAATCAAGACTCTGTGCCATGGGATGTTTACAGAAGTATGAAGTGGATTATTCTGAGACTTTTTCGCCAACTGTCAGGTATGATTCTGTAAGAGTATTGCTTTCTAAAGTGTGCCAAGATAATTTGAAAATGATACAATTTGATGTGAAAACTGCTTTTCTCTATGGAAATATAACAGAGAATATTTATATGATTCCACCATAAGGCTTAGAAGTTCCTGAAGGATTAGTCTGTAAGCTGAAAAGATCCTTATATGGCTTAAAACAAGCACCTAGGTGTTGGAATAAAAAAATTGATTTGGTGCTGAAGAAATTCGGTTTTACTAATAGTCACTCAGATAAGTGTATATATACTGGTGAGTTAAGTGGAACTAAAGTATATTTAATTCTGTATGTAGATGATGGATTAATTATTTCAAGGGATAAAAGTATATTGGATAAAGTAATTAGTGATTTAAAAGAAAATTTTGAAATAAAAGTATGTGAACCTAAAAACTTTGTAGGGCTTGAAATAGAAAGAGGTGAAAACTTCATATTCTTACATCAGACTAAATATACAGAGAAATTACTTAATAAATTTAATATGACTAATGCAAATGGAAACTGTATACCAGTAGATCCAAACATCAAGTTAGAAAAAAATATATCAGAATTAGATAGAGAAATACCATATAGAGAAGCAGTCGGCTCTTTAATGCATCTAGCTATAGTTAGTCGTCCTGACATTATGTATGGTGTTAGCTTGCTGAGCAGATATCTTGATTGTTTTGATCAGAGTCATTGGAATGCAGTTAAAAGAATGCTTAAATATCTTAAAGAGACTAAAAATTATGGCCTGTACTACACACCTCGAGAACAAAATATAGTAGAATGTTACAGTGATGCTGACTATGCAAATGACGCTGAAACAAGAAGGTCAATGACAGGATATGTTTTCATAAAGAATGGTGCTGCAATAACTTGGGCCAGCCAACGTCAACAAAGCATTGCATTGTCAACAACAGAAGCAGAATTTATGGCTGCTTGCCATGCTACCAAAGAAGTGATTTGGTTAAAGAAACTTTTGTTAGACATAAATGAATATAACCAGGAATCTATAAGTCTAAATATTGACAATCAGAGTGCAATTTCAGTAATTAAAAATGAAAATTACCATAAAAGATGTAAGCACATTGATGTAAAATACAAATTTGGTAAAGAAAAGTATGAAGAAAAAGAGATAGATTTGAATTATATATGTAGTAGTGAACAAAATGCTGATATGTTTACAAAACCATTGGTTAAAAGTAAATTTCAATACCTTAGAAGTAAAATTGGTATTTCTAGGTTGTAACTAACAATGTTTTTGTTTTAGTATAGGTGTGGCGTATGTGTAGTAGGTACAAGAAATTGTTTCTCTTTTAATTTTAAAAGTTTTAGTAAGTTAGCAAGTAACATTTTTTTTTTGTACTAACTAATAACTTTTTATGAGTGTTTGCTGAACATATTTATGTAACATACATTCTGATATATTGTACCTACCTACTGTAATGTTAGAAGGTCATTTTTAATGTTTATAGGAGAACGTTGCAATTTGGGGGGAGTGTTGAAGATTAAATTGCCACGTTCCAAGTCGATATTAGTTGACAGTGACTGAAGCACTGCTCTATGGTTCTTTCTCTTTGGTTGTGTGCTTAGCTGTGTAACGCCATTTTTCTGTTTAATAAAACGAGTTTATTTAATTAAATTCTTTTAATTACTACAAAAATTATAGTTTCATGAAAAATATTAAATGCCGTATTCAGATCTGTCGCTTCATATACATCAGACCACGAAAGACTAGATATTGCCTCTGCAAACTTTTTTTTATTTTCAAAACTAAAGTCTCTTTTATATATGTACTGGGCTTTAATTTCATTTTGTGCATTTTGTATATTCATACTAAGTGTCTGACAAGTTTCATGATCTGATAATCCTAGAAGATGGGTTTTGCCTATGGCAGTGGGATCATTACTATTTATTTGGTCTAGGCAGGCTTTTTTCCGCGTAGGTTCATTAATATGTAACGTAGTTCCATAATTTTGGTTTATCCTAAAGTACTCCGATACTACGTGATTTTCTTTTAAAATATTTATGTTAAAATCGCCAGCTATGACAATTTTTGTATTTCTTTTATATCTCAATTTAGAAAGGAGTAATTCAAAACGGTTTAGAAACAAATATGGATTGGATGTGGGAGTTCGGTATATACAGATGAATATACATTTTATGCTTGGAATCTCTATACCGCAGCATTCAAACGAATTTTCAATACATAATTCTTTAAGATAAGGGATTTTTTTATGTTCGAAGCTAATTTTACATAGGATGCAAGCTCCGCCCCGTCGTTGATTTGGTCTAGAATAGTAGTCGGCTAAGGAAAAGCCGTTTAAATGCACGTTCTTTTCTTCTCCGGATTTTAAAATGTTTCCGTTAGACAAATGATGTCAATCCCTTGTCCTTTTTCACCTAATTCATCAATAGCTATCTGAAAATTATCCAATTTACTCAGTATACCAGCAGCATTCTGATGGAAAACTGTAACAGACTTAGTTTGTTTATTTTCTCTTTTAGTTACGAAAAAATGAATTATTTGTTGACAAGCAGTTTTGAGAATTATTTATGTTACCCGTAGTATTTTTTTGCGATTCCTTTATTTTATATGCTGAGTTTGAAAATCGACTATTTTTATGCGGATTTCTACGAAAATAATCTAGTATAGTAGTTTGTACTGTTGCCTTGGCATAGTTATTGTTACCCAATACGCTTCTAGTTCTCATATTGTCGCTATTATTACATAAGGTTTTATGATTTTTTTTCTTGTTAAATGGTAAGAATTTTTCGTCATAATCGATCGAGTCAATGGTAAAATTAATTTTTCGAGCAATGTCAATTAAATAATTATTTGAGTTCGAATTTAGATACGTACAATTACTAAAGTTTTTACAGATCATTTTAATGTTCCAATTTAATAGCGCTACATTAATTAATTTATTGTTTAGTACATTTAAAACAATAACTGAATAATCCTGCAGTTTCTTTAAGGTACTGGACAATTCAATACATAATTTTGTAGGATTTATGTCATTTTCGCCAACGCATATAATGATTTTATCACTCGAGCCGAAAATAAAACTTTCACATCCTTTCAGTACTTCCTCTGCTGGGGCAAATGGTTTAGTGATTGCCGATATACTATACTTCTCATAAGAACTGTTTCTCCTAGAATGTGTTAGTTTTATCGCCAGTTCTGAGCATTGCTGCGTACCGAAGATCCTAATTTTTTTCGCATTATTTGTTGGTGTTACCTTCTTTGTATCACATGCAATCGGGGTTTTATTGAGCTCTTTGTCATTTGTTTGTATAGCTTTGCTTGTATGTATGTCCGTTCGGGTCAAATCTTACAAGCCTTATTTGACCCACTTCCCTGTGTCCAATTGAGCTGAAATTTTGTATGCAAGTTTGGTTTAGATGACAATACAATATTAAAGTCAGCCAGCAAAAAAGCTTGTCATAAAAATGAAATTTTACTAAAAACTTATTAAATGTCATAATTTGCACGAGGATGTAACAATAAACTATGCAAATCAGAACTTCAGCAGTAGGTATAATGTGGTCCACCCATATTATAGTTCGGTAGTAAATCACATTTGTAAATTTTCACCTTCACAAAGGATCGGGTGACCACCACTTTAGTTTATTACCTACCATAATTTGCGTTAATCCTGGTGGAAAAGTGGCCGTTTAACACCAATTTGCAATTCATCGAGCCGTTGGATTGCGGGGTAACTGCGTTGCTACGCTGGGTACCCCTGAGTTGCATAATACTATCTAGTTTGTTAAATTTTAATAAATATAGAGCACCGCGAAAATTTTGTTAGGTCGCTCATTTTGAACGATGAAACAATGACAAAATGTTGTCATAGCACTCATAACATTTTTCTTCTAACTTTTTTTGCATTCACAATGCAATTTTTATTATTGAAAAATTTAAAACGAAGTATTTTAGAAAAAATCGACCCGTCTCACAACCATTCCCATCGGAGCTGGTTGTGGTGTCGATTTTTTCTAAAATACCTACTTCATTTTCAATTTTTCTTCTTATAAAATCTTTAAACACAATATTATTCCAATCAAACCTTGACGGAATTTGTATGCACGCAGGAAGACCTAATGGAAGACGTGCCTTGCAGGCGTTCCTTATGGATGGATAAAAAAAAGGATGGGCCACAACCAGCCGCATGGGCGCAGCAGGTATGTACCTTATGTACCTTGGCCGTACCTTCCGGAACATGAGCTTGAGTTAAGGCGCTACTCGGAAAAAGTATGGACTCTTTGATTTAAAACTATAGGACGGTTACAGTTGTTACAAATCTGGTAATAAGATAATATTTTTCTTCATACCTTTATCTAGATTCGTATAGTTTCAAAAACACGATTTTATGATTTTGCCTCGACACTTTTTCTTTTCGAAAAGACCTCTAAAAAATTCGAAAATTCAAGATTGGATTGGACTTACACTATTGGAATTGGTTTAATTAGTGGCCACCAATAATATTTAGGATCGTATAGTAGCATTTAAAAAAAAATCGCTCTAGTTTTTAATACGAAGTGATTTTGTGTTTTTTTTTTGCCTAATCTGCAAAATCGGTCTCGCTCCCGCGCGCGTGGTTTTCTCATTGCTATCTCACTTTAGCATAACTTTTCCGAGTATCGCCTTAAATAAACCCTTATGCCCGAATACTCGTACGCTACTTATCTTTGGGAGCGTCTCACACATCGCCCTGTCACTTTAAATGTCAAACGTATGAATGAGATGCCATGATGTTTGAGACGCTCCCAAAGATGATTTGCTTATTTTCCCAAATAAGCTTAGGCATGGCCCGCTATTATTTCTCGGCTGCTTGCGTTTCAAGTGCAACGAGTGAGATAGAAGATGGCTTTGGCTTAGGTAACAACTTTTTTTTTTACATATCATTGATTGCAGGTTGAACTTCTTCTTCCACTGCCTTCCTTCATCAGATCGTCGTTGTACTATAACGGGGGGGTCTATCCACCGAAGCTCGCTCCATAAACTGTTGGGTGACATTGAACTTTTTCTTCTTATATATTATATCAGAAACAAATCCAAAAGGCATACGTGAGCAAAAAACAACTCACTCATTCTATGATTCCCGCTGGCAAAAATCAGAAACAGCGTTCCATGTAACAAGGCTTTTAATTGCAATAATTAAGACTCGAGTTCAAGGGTATACCTACTTCGATAACCATTCTGCCACGTTCGTTCTGCGATAAATCGAACGTTCGCTCCACTATTAGCACAAGAATAAGCTCAAATATGAAGTAAATCGATCTGCAAATGTCATTCGATTATCGAGATCCTTTTTGTAGGTGGTCCTTCGATTTCACTCAAGTGCAGAATTTTACTGATTGCTGATGTTTAATTAATTAGTGGGCAGCGTTTGGGAAGCTCCGACATATATTCGCGTCCGAAATACCTCAATGTCTCAAGACGAAAGTCTTTGACCAGTGTGTGTTGCCAGTAATGACCTATGGAAGTGAGACGTGGTCTTTTACTATGGGTCTCATAAGAAGGCTCAAAGTCACCCAGCGAGCAATGGAGAGAGCGATGCTTGGTATTTCCCTGCTCGATCGAATCAGAAATGATGAGATCCGCAGGAGAACTAAAACAACCGACATAGCTCGAAGGATTGCAGCATTGAAGTGGCAGTGGGCGGGACACATAGCGCGGAGAACCGATGGCCGTTGGGGCGGAAAGGTTCTCGAATGGCGACCGCGTACCGGACGACGTTCCGTGGGCAGGCCCCCTACAAGGTGGACCGACGATCTGGTCAAGATCGCGGGAAGCCGCTGGATGCGGGCAGCGCAGGACCGATCGTTGTGGAGATCCTTGGGGGAGGCCTATGCCCAGCAGTGGGCGTCGTTTGGCTGATAATGATGATGATGATGATGATGATGAATTACGCGGGTGCAACGGGGCCATGACATTTCATTTCCGAAAAATTTCTGGCATTTCAATTTATCTTCTTGCTCATATTAATAGAACATAAGTACACTATTTTTATCCTCACTTTTTGCTGATTGGTTTATTAAATGCTATTTATAGGTACCTATTTGTTCTCTTTTCCGTTTTGATAATATTTTTGCACCGGGCTGTAAGCAAGCATATACCTATATATACAGTTCTGATTACATACTGCCACTACTTATAACTCAGTAACATTGATAGCGGATAGGTACAAGATTTCTAAACAAGTTAATAACTAAGGGTTAAAAAAAAACAAGGGTTTCATGTATAAATAAAGAAGACATATGCAGTTTCTAATAATTAATCGTAAGAGATAAAAGCATAGCGCGGAGAACCGATGGCCGTTGGGGCGGAAAGGGTCTCGAATGGCGACGTTCCGTGGGCAGGCCCCCCTACAAGGTGGACCAACGATCTGGTCAAGGTCGCGGGAAGTCGCTGGATGCGGGCAGCGCAGGACCGATAGTTGTGGAGATCCTTGGGGGAGGCCTATGCCGAGCAGTGGGCGTCGTTCGGCTGACATGATGATGATGAAGAGATAAAAACCGGACATGGCGGACACCGTCTAATTTGGCCGGACAAGCATCTAATAAGCCTGACCCTGCCCGACTTTATCCGAACGCCTGGCAACTGGCAACTCTATTCTTTATACCTACGTCCCCTCTTAAACAGAAGCGTTAATGAAACTTAACGTGTCAAGACATGATCAATATTTACAGCTGTTCTGCCACTTCGACCCCTGTATAAGTAATTTATTCGTTCATACCCCGTATCAACAGGTGACCTTGCAATTAGCATTAGTTTGCCCCGACCGCCCGAATGTTAATTAGGTAGACAAATAAATTCAGTTCACGACAAATTCGGGCAGAGTCACGCGTTTACCTCATTAGTTATACAAAGGATTTGCTATGCTAGCTGCCTACTGTGGAATCGTATTGTTTACCCCTAGAGATGACTAGCGCAGTGGTTAGCGCGCTCGGCCTGCGATTGTTGAGGTTAAGCAACTTTCAATATGGTCGGAAAGGTGAAAGGTGACCAAAAGTCTATTAAGTATTTGATTGAATCAGGCGTCACTTGGCGGAAGCCTATACACTTCGTGTTTCACAATGGTTAGGGAAGCATTGTGAAACACGAAGTATAATATGTAGCTTACTTCCGCAAAAAACACAACATGCAAGATGCACCGCCCGCCCGCCCGCAAAAAATTGCACATACACACCACGAAAATATCAGTGCACAATACCTGCATTTGGCAAAACAGCAATACACATTGCACCTTCACCGTTTAGACTACTCTACCTACACGTGTTTCGCCCCAACCCGATAACCCTCCTTCCGAGGATGCCCCGATGCGAAATCGTTTTCGCACGAAGTATCTCCTGAGGATGCCCCGGGTTGGGGCGAAACACGTGTAGCGTAGTCTAATCGGTGAAGGTGCAAGATGTATTGCTGTCTTGCTAAATGCATGTATTACCTATGCACAGGTATTTTCGTGGTGTGCATGTGCAATGTGGGGGGCGGGCGGTGCATCTTGCATGTTGTGTTTTTTTCGGAAGTAAGCTACATAGGTATATTTAGTTTTTCACAAAAATCTACTATTATCTCGAGCTCCTCCGGAAGGCACGTTGGGTCCAAGCTGTGTTCGTCGTTCGTAGCCGTCGTGGGTATTAACTACCTACCAATCCACATTGGGCCCGCGTGGTGGGTGATGGCATTCTCCTTATCCATCCATAAGGGAGCCCTGTGCCCCAGCAGTGGGGACAATAAAATGGCTGATGATTGGATAGTAGACGGTCAGTGATTAATAAGGAGTGAAATCAAGAAGAGAGGTTTTGCTATTCTAAATGGTTACCTACAGCCTCTATTATTCTGTGCCTACAGTAAAGAATATGTAGCTTTCAAAATATCTTGATAAGAATCTTGCCGTACTCAAAGACTTCAATTAACTTTTAATGAAAATAGGGTACCTATGTCAAGAAGATAGGATATTTATTTGATTTGAGGGATATTTAAATATGTTATGAACAAGTAGGTAATATGGTAAGTATTGGTATCTCTGAGTTCGGCTCACGGCAGCAATCATTAACCTTCTTATCTTTACTAATATATAAAAGGAAGAGAAAAGATTAGATTTTGTCGTTTGTTTGTTGTAATAAAATCAAAAACTACTAGACCGATTTTAAAGATTCTTTAACCGTTAGATAGCTCATTTTTTCCTGAGTGACAGAGGCTGTATTTTATGCTTTTATGCCCACAGGAACGGGTACTCGGGTAGGTAAAGCGCGGGTAAAACCTCGCAGAGCCCTTTGGATTAAGATAAAAGTGCAATATAGCAATAATTGGTTACCGTGGCCAACCTGGAAGTCTCTAAATAGACAGAACCCAGGCAGGCCGATGCAAATTTAATCTTTGCCGGTGGGGTTATTCCTCAGATGAAGGATGTGAATGTGGTGCCTCTTCCCAGACTATGTCACACCTTTTGTCCTGCTCAGCGTGCCCTTCATCTTGCACACGCGATGACCTCTATAACGCCACTGAAAACGCTATACGTGTGGCGCAATTTTGGTCTAACAAGATCTAAAGCCGAACGATCGACACGCTAAGAAGAAGAAGCAGCTGGCGTTGAAAACTCCACAAAAAATGTACTATATTGGCTTCGATTGGAAAATGCTTGAACAACTTTAGCAATATAACCAAACTGTCGCTGAAGTTGCGCCACGTTTTTCACATAACTGAGTGAAAACTAAGTTGATAAAATACAACTTGGAATGAATCAGTGGTACAAGTGGTAATCCAAACTTTTGCATAGTAAGATTTTTTAGTAAGATACTTAACTAAAAAAGCAACGGGTTGCACTCCAGGAGTGCCGGCAGAAGAGAAAATGGCTCCCTAGACTTTTTCACAAAAAAAAAGGAATTTGATAAAAATGAGAAAAAAATACGGACTGGATTTGAACAGAGGTCTTCTGGCTTGAATGCCGCCCGTTTTCTAACCTGAGCTATTAAAACTTTGGAAACGGTGGCGAAATTTGCCTTCGTACTCTAATGACATTTTAACAGTTTTTCAATCAGGTCACGTGTCCGTCTTAATTTTCGATCTCACGGTCACGTGTGCTGACTCCTGACGCGAGTTTAACATTTTTTTTTACCCATAAAAAAAGTGCACAACGCCCCGCTAAAGAAGTTTTCACATCAAAAACCTTACTACCTACTTGGGAACTAGGTGGCCCATTCTGATCACCGAAACGACGAATGATACAAACATGTAGGTACCTAAATTAAAACCTAAATGTACTACTGACGTAGGTACCTCTCTACATAATACTTCTTGTGGATATCATAATATTATTGAGTCAGGCTTGGTGCAGCTCTTTAGTAGTGCAATGGGTACGAAAAAATACCCATTACACTACCGGTGGTGCAAGCCGGTGGTGCTATGGGCCCAAAAGGAGGATTTCTCTTGAATTAACCTTTTCAGTGACGAAAACCGTATTATAATACGTTACGTGGTTTGAAAGATCTACATACAAACAGAGCAGATAGACAGCGCGAGGCGACTTTGTTTGTATACTAGGTATGTAGAGACGAACAATACATTCACAAAAATATATCCTCACGACAAATAAAAAGGAATATTTATTCACTGTTTTACTGTAGGTACTCCAGCCGTTCGTGCAAAGTTATTATATACCCGAGCAGTACCGTATTGAGTTAAAAAATATGTAGTTTAAAAAACTAAAGAAACACACTTTTATAGGAACAGACGAAAAAGTACAAAATAACCGTCTATTCAGCAACTGAAATTAAAAAGCGTGGTGCGCGTTGTCAATATTAAGTACTTGA
Organism: Crambus lathoniellus; assembly: GCA_949710035.1. Lineage (NCBI taxonomy): Eukaryota > Metazoa > Arthropoda > Insecta > Lepidoptera > Crambidae > Crambus > Crambus lathoniellus. The sequence continues at coordinate 27,918,964 of OX453303.1, forward strand.
ATGCATGCTTTGCAAAGGGCGCACCACGCTTTTTATTTCAGTTGCTGAATAGACGGTTATTTTGTACTTTTTCGTCTGTTCCTATAAAAGTGTGTTTCTTTAGTTTTTTAAACTACATATTTATTTTTTACTTTTTAGTTTAACAAATGGCAAGCCCAGGATGGGGATGGTAATCGATTTCACAGTCCATTCATGTGTCTGCCCACCCCGTAAACATTATAACTCAAATACAAATACAAATTCAAGTGGAGTCTATTAGTTACCAGATGTGCGAGCCGAACCCTTACTTCCTCCCTGCTCCATCATCAGACCCTCACCACCAAGTGTAGCGAATAGGTCTCATCAGAACGAAACAAATGAGCCCACACTCGAGGGGTTTCCTAGTGGTCTTAAGAAGTGCCACTGACTTCCTCCCTGCTCCATCATCAGACTCTCACCACCAAGTGTAGTGAATAGGTCTCATCAGAACGAAACAAATGAGCCCATCTCGAGGGGTTTCCTAGTGGTCATTAAGGAGTGCCACTGACTTCCCCCTTGCTCCATCATCAGACCCACACCACCAAGTGTAGCGAATAGGTCACATCAGAACGAAACAAATGAGCCAGAACTCGAGGTGTTTCCTATTGGCCATTAAGGAGTGCCACTGGCTTCCTCCCAGCTTCATCATCAGACCCTCGCCACCAAGTGTAGCTAATATCTCTCATCAGAACGAAACAAATGAGCCCAAACTCGAGGGGTTTTCTTGAGGTCATTAAGGAGTTTCACTGGGTCTTCCCAGCTCCATCATCAGACCCTCACCACCAAGTGTAACGAATAGGTCTTATCAAAACGAAACGAATGAGCCCAAACTCGAGGGGTTTCCTATTGGTCATTAAGGAGTGTCACTGGCTTCCTTCCTGCTCCATCATTAGACCTTCACCACCAAGTGTAGCGAATAGGTCTCATCAGAACGAAACAAATGAGCCAGAACTCGAGGTGTTTCCTATTGGTCATTAAGGAGTGCCACTGGCTTCCTCTCTGCTCCATCATCAGACCCTCACCACCAGGTGCAGCTAATAAGTCTCGTCAGAACGAAACAACGGAGCCCAAACTCGACTGGTTTCCTAGTGGTCATTAAGAAGTGCCACTGGCTTCCTCCTTGCTCTATCATCAGACCCTCACCATTAAGTGTAGCGAATAGGTCTCATCAGAACAAAACATATAAGCCTAAACTCGAGGGGTTTCCTAGCAGCCATTGAAGAGTTCTATTGCCCACCTCTTGACTCCATCATCAGATCAGCTCGATGGTAGCAAATTATTGTATTGTCATCGGATTCATATAAACTTGCAAAGTTTCAAATCAATACGACAATTAGAAGTAGGTTAAAATTGAATTCCAAGATTTTCTTACATTGTGACTTAGTTACATGTGAAGCTAATAAAAGTGTGGTAAAAAGAGTTAAGCTCATCCTTGCAACTTTAATATGTTGCTAAGTCGGGGTTACAGGAGCGTGAACTACGGGGTAGAATAGTGGGGTGAAATATAACTCGGCATATTGCTTTGCGTGAGACTAGGAAATTGGTTGCTGTGACCCTGAAGTGTATAAGTCCAGATTGATCGTCAGCCGAGGCCAAGATTATTGTAAACGTGAACTGAATAAACAAAATAAAGTCACGATTATTTTTAATTATTGAAATAGGGCAAATGCCATTGTAAATATAGAAAAAACAACGATTAAAAAAACCACATCAAAAAAGTAAGAAATAATTCCTCACCAAATAAATAACGTAAGTACTTTGAAGTCGGGCGTGAAACATGTACAATTTTTTTGTTGTTTTTGTTAAAACCCGCCCGACTTCAAAGTACTTACGTTATTTATTTGGTGAGGAATTATTTCTTACTTTTTTGATGTGGTTTTTTTTGAAGGCGGTTTTATTTTTTAGTGCATCGTGCAGGCAATTTACGTGTTTTCTGGTAAATAGGTATGTGATCAAACTGAAAACCTCCTTTTTCGAAGTTGGTTAAAATACCTTGAGGTATCCCCTTTTTAACAAAACAAGAATCATCTAAATCGGTTTATAAACAAAGGAGTTATGCCTAAAGATACGTATTAAATTCACATTAAGTGGTAACGAAAACGACAGTATTTTCAAGATTTCCTGAAAACTACTAAACGGATTTCAAAATTTCAAAAAATGGGACCAACTTGGAAACCAACCTGATGTAATAACGTTTGAACCATTTCAATCGGTTCAGCCGTCTTCGAGTAATCGGTGGACATACACAAAAAAAAAAGAGAAAAAAACATACATACAGACGAATAGAGAACCTCATCCTTTTTGATTTAGTAGTCGGTTAAAAATGTCGTATTACCGTACCTATTTAAATATACGACTCGTATAATATGAGTAAAAATCATTAAAACAAAATTAACAGTAGAAACAGTCTCCCAGTTCTTTTGGGCTCACACACAATGGACATACCTATAAACTAGACCTCAAGTAAGCATACTTTGAGCGAAAGATTTATGATACTTTTTCTTCTTCGCAAAGTTTATTATAAGGAGGACCTTTAAATTGTCTCCAATACCAAGGAGCTCAAAACTTAAATTCCTTTTTGTCCAACCTTCATAAAACCCATAAACTTATTTTAAATAAGTTTATGATAAAACCAAGCTCTCACAAAAATACAGATAATAATAAAATTAAATATAGACCAAACCACCATTGTCAAGTTCAAAAACTAAGCTCGAACAAATCGGCAATTCGGAAAACCTGAAAAACTTAGCGGTCGCTTTTCTCGTTTTTTTTTATTATTCGCTAACTATACCCAGAGGAGAAGAGGTTTCACACCGTTTCAGGCTCGTCCTTTTGGGCTCACAATAGACAGAAGAAGTATAAACTAGACCTCTCAGGTAAGCATACTTTCCTCAACGATAATGATAATAGCGAAAGTTTATTTGCGAACTTTGGAAACCCCGCGGCCCAGTCATTGTGGCCGCACCACAATTCCACGCTCTTTCAAACAATTCTCAGGTTGAGGGGACGCATTCAGGTAAATACGGGGCCCCTTTTAACAATAATTCATAATTTAACCCATATAGACCTACCGTACCCTATTCGGTACGGTAATTTCATAAAATTATTTTAACGAACCTGTGGGTAGATCATTATTTGTTTTTTATTGTGGCATTTAGGCTCAAGTGTCAGTCTTATGATAACAATATTACAAACAGGTTACGTGTAGGTGCATTCGAGTTCTAATTTATATTATCTGGCAAAAACGGAAAAAAATATTTACTATGTCTTCAAGAAGGTAAGTTCCACATTATTTATTATAAATTATATTATTTATCACTATTATTGTGAAGTTTAGAATAAAGTAGATGCTATTATAAGAAAAAAAGTTTGGCTAAGATAAATTTTCTTAGGTATTTTCAAACCTCAATTAGGTGTACCGTATATGGTACAGTAGGTCTATGCATACGCTAATTATACTATAAACTGTATTTATTTAGATTTTTGTTGTTTTAGGCCATTGTCGCTTCATTATGTTGCCTAAATTCTTGAGGAAAATGACGATTCTTACTCCGAGGGACAGGATATTGATATGTTTTTGCTTCCACCTGATACCGCCAATGATGAAAAGACTGATGAAGATTCGGGGAACGAAGATGTCGTAGACATAAATAATTTGCCTGCAAACTTGCTTCGAGCTTGCTGCTTCTACACCATCTGAAGAATGTCCGATACGCTCAGCTAGGTCTCGGAGCAAGTGTAGTATTGACATAATAATATGCAGATCAATTGGAACAGCTGGGTTATGGCAAAGACTATCATCTCTTCATAGATATTTTTTTTACTGGTTTGCCTTTGGTCCATCAACTTAGCGAAAGGTCTTATAGTCCCAGTTATACCTACGGAACCCGAAGGTATAACTGGGACTATAAGAGAGAACAGGAGTAACAGGACCGGTAAATGCCCTTTACTGGGAAATAAAGAAGCAAAAGCAAAGGAGAGAGGCTTCTATGATTATCGGATATCTGATAATGTCATTATATGCAAGTGGCACGATAACAGCATGTTATGGGTATGTTCAAATGCAATTGGTGTTGATTCTGTACATAAAACCGAACGCTATTCTCAGCAACAAAAAAAACAAACATATCTGTGTCTCAACCTCATCTCATTCAACAATATAATAAAAACATGGGCGGTGTAGATTTATCAGATCAAAACATATCGTCACTGCGAACCAGCATTAGAGGAAAATAAGTGGTACATGCCTCTGATTCTGCACTGTGTTGACATGTCTGTGCAAAATGCTTGGCTGCTGTATGGCGGGCACATGGACTTGCTAAACTTTCGACGACGTATTGCAAATACAATCATCGATGGCAACAAACAACGAGAACAGCCAGGTCCTAGTTGACCATCATCAATAACAGCTGAGTCGCGATATGACGGCAAAGAACACTATGTTACTAAGCAGGAGAAGAGAACCAGGTGTGGATAATGCCACAAACAATGCCCTACGCGATGTGTCAAGTGCGATATTGGTGTCCACGTTGAATGTTTTATTATGTATAACACGAAAACGTGAATAAAAGTCTATTTAGTAAAATTGGGTATTTTGTATGCCTATAGGCCTACTGTACCACATACGGTACGCCCCCTCTGTGCCCCCCCTTTTATTTGAGATTTTTTTTTCTATTTTTTTTAGAGTCTTTAGGTATATTTTAATAAACTTTTGTTAAAAAAACTAAACATTTATACAAAAATTGTTACCGGTCTAAATGGGTTAAGTTTCTGGATAATAAGAGATGGACCTTATGATTAGAGGAACTATATCTGTCCAAAACCAGTTAATGCAAGAACATTTACTAATAAAGTTTATGAGAGACGTTTGGAGAAACTCCGCAGCCCAGTCATTGTGGACGCACAACAATTCCACGCTCTTTCAAACAATTTTCGAGCTGAGGGGAAGTAATCAGGGAATTAAACAGGGTCATTTTTATAATTTTAAATAAATAGCATTCCTCCAGCAGTCTGCGTGATCTACACGATATTGAGAATGAGATATTTTCCCGGGGAAAAAATACCTATGTTCTATTCTAGACTATAATCTATGTGCCAAATATCATTAAGATCTGTTCGGGTGTTTCACCGTGATTGAGTAGCAAATATCTAAACAATTCGTTTTGGGTGAAACGAAAAGTTCCTACAGCTTCAAAACTATAGTGCTAAGAATTAATAGTATTTTCCACACTATCATAAGAGATTAAATTTTCAATTTCATATTCGTATTTTCTTCAGAATTATTTCAATTCTTTATGCCAGTACCTTTGTACAGTTTTATTACAGTGGGTGTGCCTTAATTGCTTATTTTTTTTTTTGCCTAATCTATCAGAAAATTAACTAACAAATATTGCAACTGCGGGGGCCCTGTACCAGGTACCCTTAATGTGTACCAGCAGTTTAAGAGTTTCAATACTCGAGCACTTGCTCACAAAATAATTATTTTCGTTGCCAGTTCTGTGGTTTGCCGGTTTTCGCTTTCTCACTTTGAGTCGCTATAAAGCTTTGTATTTATTTGTTGAATTCCATTTGTGTTCGCATTTATGAATATAAAGTTTGTTCGGAGATTAGGGCGGGGCGCCCTTTGAATTGTAGAAATACGATTCTCCTGACCGTAAATAGGTAGGTACTACTTAGCTGAATTATTTTATTTAGTTACCGCAAAGAACTGAGTGTTTTTATAGCTATAAGATATTGGTATGATCAGTAATGGTATTATAAACTATAAATTATGCTCTATTTCTAAATTATAAAAAAATTAAACCGCCTTCAAGAAAATCACATCAAAAAAGTAAGAAATAATTCCTTACCAAATAAATAACGTAAGTACCTACTTTGAAGTCGGGCGTGAAACATGTACGATTTTTTGCTGTTTTTGTTAAAACCCGCCCGACTTCAAAGTACTTACGTTATTTATTTGGTGAGGAATTATTTCTTACTTTTTTGATGTGGTTTTTTTGAAGGCGGTTTAATTTTTTTATAAAAATAATTTTTATTTCACTCTTTTTAGTGCATCGTGCAGGCAATTTATTTGTATTCTGGTAAATAGGTATGTGATAAAACTGAAAACCTCCTTTTTTGAAGTCGGTTAAAATACCTTGAGGTATCCTCTTTTTAACAAAACAAGAATCATCTAAATGGGTTTATAAACAAAGGAGTTATGCCTAAAAATACGTATTAATATCACATCAAGTGGTAACGAAAACGACAGTATTTTCAAGATTTACTGATAACTACTAAACCGATTTCAAAATTTCAAAAAATGGGACCAACTTGGAAACCAACCTGATGTAATAACGTTTCAATCATTTCAATCGGTCCATCCGTCTTCGAGTAATCGGTGGACATACACACAAAAAAAAAACACATTTAGACGAATGGAGAACCTCCTCCTTTTTGATTTAGAAGTCGGTTAAAAAAGTATTTTATTGGATATTTTACGAAAGGTGAACGCTTGAAGTCAAGATAAAATAATATTTAAAAAAATGTTTAACTTGTTGCAAAATACACAATTGAAATAAATTGGCAGTGTCAATAATAAATAAATATATGTATGGCTTTCATTGAAAATAATAATAATAAAAAAAAATTGTTAATTTATCTAACTTATCCTACAACTCCACAACACAAGTATGTTTGTAATTTTAGCTACCAACCAACTGTTTTGAATTGGTAAATACCCGACTTAAGTTCCATTATTAAAAGAATATACTTAGGTATCCTTATCTATCAAAAAATATTTTCCATTTACTTCCAGAATAAAGCGCCATGTGCTCCCGTGTGGAGTGCGGCCGGACAGATTTGGGCACTCATGTGTTAACATGTTGAGCGAGCTGAATAGTTCAACGTTGTGATCCTTAAACAAACAGGACTAGGTTTTTGGTATATGTCTTCTATTTTACAAGATTTTACTTCTTATTCATGTGAGTCTGTCTGTATCCTTTTCACGCCTAAATCACTAAACTAATATAAAAATTATGAAGTGCCTATAATATACACGGTAAATCTTTTTATCACCCCGAATAATTTCAGGGATTATTCTACTCAAGAAAACAAACAACTTTTATTATAGGACCAAAACTGAAAACGCGAAAAAAAATCAACTGTTCCATACATTTTGATTAAAAACTTTTGGATTTTTAATCACTGAAATTATCCGGGGTGATAAAAAATTACCGTGTGTATTTTTCTATCCACAAGTGGGTTGGACTTGCCTTCATCACACTTGATGTTAAGTGGTGATAAGGCTGAAGGTGGAAGGAACTAGCTATCCCATCTCCAACTGCCTGAACACAGTAATGCTGAAAATATCATTGTTATGGCGTCAGACTTCGATAAGATGGTGGTACCTAGCTAGCCAAGCGGACTAACAACAATTAGTTGCAATCTATTTAATTTATTTAAGAAATTAGGTAAGTATTTGCATTAATGCAATGATTTTAACCCCAATGAAGAGAGCAAATATACTACTCAAAACAAAAGAGAGGCTACTGGGCTTATTCCATACAATTAGTTGCAATCTATATAATTTATTTAAGAAATTAGGTATTTGCATTAATGCAATGATTTTAACCCCAAGTAAGAGGGCAAATACAGGGTGTTAGGGGCACCTTTGCAAAAACTTTAACCATGCTTCAGACCATCATGCTGAACAACGTACAGCAAGAATTTTTTGTCGGAAATGAAAAAAAAAAATCGTCTTTTCATACAAATTTAGCAACTAATCGGGACATTTTGTATGGAGAGTCGAAATATTTTTTTCATTTCCGACATCAAATCTTGCTGTGCGTTGTTCAGCATGATGGTCTGAAGCCATGGTTAAAGTTTCTGCAACGGTGCCCCTAACACCCTGTATACCTACTACTCAAAACAAAATAGGGGCCACTGGCACAGCGGTTACACTCCGTGTCCGTGAGAGTTCGAGCGCCGGTGACGTTTAGCCGACGCTAGGGTTGATACCGAGGGGTGCGAAGACAGACAACCTCCCCGTTGGTGCACCCTGGGCAACGTCGCCGCAATTCCCGCGGCGGCGGCTGATAGTCTGTCATACCGTAACCCTGTACGTAGTGCAGGAACGGGGGCCGCCGTGTTCTGTCACGGGGGCTACGGGGAGCGAAACCCCTTCAAAAATGCAAAATCAAACCGTAACCCTGTACGTTTTGCAGGAACGGGGGCCGTCGTTGTACTAACACGGGGGCCGCGTGGAGTAAACCACTATAAACAATCCTCAAAGGTCCGGCGTCGGGGACGTGGGCGTCGGACCGCCTAAAGGTGGCAGGCAGAGGTATCTGCCAAATACCGAACACCCCTGGGATACCGCCCGCCCTCCCAGGCGTAGTAGGGTTACCCGGGTACAGGGGTCTCTGCCAGGGTGGACCGTTTTTCCCCCATTATCGTGGGACTTGAATGGCTGCAATTAAAAATAAAAAATGACGGTAAGATGATGAAGGACAACTCACAGCGTCCAAAGAAAAACTGTGACGATTTTTACGACGAGGAAGTTAGCGCGTTGAGCGACAGTTCGTGTTGCGAAACGGATAAACCGCTAGAGACTGAGGAGGACACGTGGTCTTCGGGTACGTGTACCGACCTCGATGAGGAGGAAGTAGTGAAAAAGCGGCAGAGGGCACGGCAGCGGTTGGCGGCAAGGAAATGCCGAGAAAAACAGAAGACGGAGCGCCATGAGATGGAAGAGAAGGATTAGGAGCGTAGGAAGAAGGGGACATACTGTGGACCCACACCCGCAAAGGTAAAGCGGACGGCGGAGACCGTAGCTGAACCGGAGCGTCAAGTCCTTCAATCCCGCTCCACTGAGACCAAGAGCGAGAAAGTCGATGGGGTATTTAAGGTACCGAAGCAGAAGCCATTTGACTACAGATCGGCGGTGATGAAGGAGGCTACCGTACTTATACAGCAGGCGATACCACACAAGGGTGGATTTCTTTTTGAGAAAGCGGATCAGCTGCAGGCTTTCACTCAAGCCATGGAGGTCATCTGCAGGAAGCTAGAGCAGGAGAGATCTGAAGAGATTGCTCGTCTTGAGAGACTGGTGTCTGAGATTCAAGGCGTGAATATGGACCTCCACCGTGAGATCGCCTCTATGAAGCGGCAGATAGTGGCCTTGACACCAAAGAAGGTCGGCACTGATGACTCTGTGCAGACAGAGAGTGGGGTGCTAGAGGGCCTGCAGCGCTCAATCATGGATGCGGTCGCCAAGACCATAGATGACCGATTTGAGAGATTGGAGAGGCGCTTCCTCCAACAATCTCCCCCTGCAGTAGCAAGTCCTCCGGCAGTTAAGACCACAGAAGTGCCTACTCCCTCAGCGGCTACTGAGTGGAACAAGGTAGTGGGGAAGAAAAAAAAGAAGTTGAAGGTGGCAAAGATGTCGGCAACTGCGGGTGCGTCACCTGCAAAGGGAGTGGTGATCCCGGCGAAGGCAGGAGCTGGCCATTCAGCGGACCTTAAGCCGGCCCAGAAGAGGATTGCCAAAGTGATCCCGCCTAAGACCTCGGCGGTGACCATCGACCTGCTGCCAGAAGCCGAGATGACAGGTACGACGTACGCGGAGATAATAGGAAGGGCCAAAAACGCGATCTCCCTCGCGGAGTTTGGGGAGCAGGAGACTGGGGTCCGAATTAAAATGACCCAGACTGGAGGCCGGCTTGTGGAGGTCTCGGACCCAAGCGGGACGATGGCTGACTTGTTGGCCGCTAAGCTGAAGGAGGCACTCATTGATGTGGCTAAGGTTGGGCGGCCTAGTAAGAGGGTGGATCTGCTGCTCACTGGTCTGGATGAGACCGTGGGCAGCGAGGAGGTAGTGGACGCGATGGTTAGGCTAGCTGGGTGTAGCCCAGAGGTGATCTCAGCTCAGCAAGTGAAGCGGGGACCCGAAGGTGCGGGCAGGCTTCTGCTGAGGTGTCCCACAGTGGTGGCTGAGAAGGTGATGTCGCAAGGTCTTAGGGTTGGTTGGAGCACTGTTAGGGTGAGGGCTTTGCCCCCCCTGCCTCTGCGGTGCTTCCGCTGTTTTGAATTAGGGCATACGAGACCGATGTGCCCTTCAAATGTCGACAGAAGCACTATGTGCTACAGGTGCGGGGGGTCAGGGCACGTCGCATCAGCGTGCGGAGAGGAGCCCAAGTGTTCCGTCTGTGCCGCCAGTGGGCGGCCAGATGCACACATAATGGGCACAGTCAAGTGCAGCCCACCAAGTACGAGGGGTAAGTTGAGAGTGGGCGCAAGAGCCGCTGTAATGGAAGAGGTGCGGGTTGCACGAAGTGCGACTCCGCCCGTTGTAGAGGGGATGTCAGACTAAATCTGGCATTCCCCCAAGGAGGTTAGCCGCTCAGCGCGCCTTTCGAAGAAAGGCTCGTCGTGATGTGGTGAAGCAGTTGGGGGGTCGGGCGGCGGAACGGGGAATTCCGTTTCCCATCTAAGACCCCATGGTGGAAAGGTGTGCCAGGTGCCCCCGGCGCACCACACCGAAGGAAGGTGAGGAGGAAGCGTCGAAGGGACGCGGGCACGGGGCGGAGACACGCTGATTACCACACATGCCGCGTAATCTCCGTCCATGTGCAGAGGGTGCACCCTGGGGGTTTTAGTGGGTTCAAGCCCCACATAACCCCCTCGTCTCCCCGGGCGGGGGGGTACGCAAAGGCGTTTCCCCCAGGATAAAAAAAAAAAAAAAAAAAAAAAGGGTTGATACCGAAATTGATTATAGACTTATGCCAAAGAAGGTTACGTGTAGGATGTTATATAATTTGTGTAAGAATGTTTAGGTAGGTAATGAAAGACACGTTCAATTTTCAATCAACTTTTATAGATATTTTTATTAAATATCTTTACAAATGGGAAATAATAAAATTTCCGACAAAGTAAAATATGAACGACATTGAATAAAATACTCAAATAAGAAACCGAGCAGCGTTATATTTTGTTTGCGAAAAATTAACTAAGCTAGCGACAATTTACGAATGACTAATTTCGAGTCGAAAATACTTTATTAGAATATGTTCAGGAATACGTAGGTATATCTCGGTAAACAAGTATCATTTTGGTGAAACAGCAGGTTTTGTCTGTGCAGTTATGGATAAGGTTGTGATGACGAATAACTACCGAAAGTATATCCTAAGGGATGGCACAGTGGATATATTTTGCCTAGCGTGCCATCGTCCGGGTGAATCCCTAAGACATATAATCTCCGGTTGTTCTCGTCTCGCAAACGGCGAGTATTTGCATAGACATAACCAAGGATAAAACACCAACAACTTGCTCTGAAACATAATCTTGTGGCATCCGAGGTGCCGTACTACAAGTATGCACCAGAACAGGTTCTTGAAAATAGCCATGCTACATTGTATTGGGATCGATCTATCATTATAGACAGGCAGGACTATTGTAGCATTAGCTACAATACAACAATATCAGGCTTATTAAAAGCCTGATATTGTATTGATAGATCGACATGAACGCCACGCAATAATTGTTTATGTCGCTGTTCCCCATGACATGACAAGTTGACGACAACCTTGGGAAAGCTGAAAAAGATAAAGAAAACAAATATCTTGATTTAGCTCACGAGATTGTTGACATGTGGGACATTGATTCAGCAATTGTTGTTCCGATAGTCATATCTGCTCATGGTCTGATAGCCAAGAGCCTCGATAAACACCTTAAGAGGCTTGCGTTAGGTGGATGGATCGGGAGTCAGATGCAGAAGGCAGTACCTATTTCTGTACACGGCCTGTATCTGTCTCTGGATCCTTAACCATCGGTAGCCGGGACCCTGATCTTGCTACCGTTAGGGAACTGCATTTTTGTATTTTTAAATGTATATATATTTTTTAATGTTTTATAATGTACTAGCGGCCGCCCGCGGTTTCACCCGCGTGGTTCCCGTTCCCGTGGGAATATCGAGATAAAAAGTACATATAAACCTTCCTCTTGAATTACTCTATCTATTAAAAAAAAACGCATCAAAATCCGTTGCGTAGTTTCAAAGATTTAAGCATACAAAGGGACATAGGGACAGAGAAAGCGACTTTGTTTTATACTATGTAGTGAAGAAAATTATGTTTAGAAATATAATTTTGTAAGTATTTTAAATGTAATAAAGGGAATAATAATAATATATGTACGTAAAATAAGCTACTAACAGTGGTGGGTCACAGTTAATGGGTCCGAATAAAATACTAAACCGTCCAAAGAAAATACTAAGTTAGCGACAAAAATACTGAGTAAGTGAATCAATAAACGCCTAAATAAAAATAAGTCCTCTCAATAATTATTTATTATCGACTGAATTTTAACAACTTTCGCATTTTTTGGCTTCCTAGTAGTTCCTATTTGAATGTATGAAGATTGCGCCAGCCCTCGGCCAAGGCATTCACCCGACTGCCCGTTCCCCGCCCCGCGCGTCTCTCACGGCCCCCGCTCACATCCAGACACCCACACATAGCCGCAAGCGATTTTACGTGCACACATGCTTAAGTGTCGTTTCTTTTCGCGTAAGTGTATATATTCTTTGCCACTGGGCTGTTTTCACACAAACGTGTTTACTTTAGCGTGTCATAGATGAGTAACTTTTTGCATCTCTGCAATTCCACCACCACCCATTCAAGACTCTTTTAACTGACGAGAAGGACTGATTGAATATTGACGAAACTATGCAAACAGAGTCTGGTCTTAAACTAAGACTAAGTAAGGAATGGTGCTGCCTCAATTCAATCAGTGCTTAATCAAGTATAATGTAAGTGAAATGTATATTAAACAGTCTAAGATATCGATGCTAAGATAAAGCCATAGTAATTGAATTTAGGGCCAGACGGACTGACCTCTTGCTAAATCTTTGCTACCTAATTTATATTAGTAGAAATGGCTCATAAGGGCTTGGAACTGCTATTGAATTAAATAGTGATTAAAAATACATTTAATTTGCTTTTTTTATCCACAACGTGGTAAGCCTTAGGGCCTAAACGGAGTAAAGCGGGCGCCCGCGACGGGCACACGTCGCGTGTCTCCGTCAGTGGACACGCGCGCGGGCTCCGTGGAACCGCATCACATAGCGCTATAGCGCTATTGACTGAACAAGCCCGTGCGTGCCACCGGCACCGTGCTACGTGGTGCTACCGCTGGTGGGCCCCGTCGCGGGCACCGGAAACGGGCCACAAGGCGCGGGCGCGGGGCCCGCCTCCCCGCGACGGTCGCCCGCGCGGGTGCCCGCGACGGAGCACTTTTGTATGGAACCACGCGGGCGTCCGCGTGACGCAGTTTAGGCCCTTAATCACATCATTTCTAGAAGAAGTAGAGTAGGTATATCTGATTTCAGAGAGGGTAAATAAAGAGTACAGATGTATAAAAAAGAGGAGCATTTATTTAAATTAAAACAAAAATATATTATGGGGCTGGCATGCACTGGCATGTGCTAAAAAACGTTTTAAAAAAAAATGTACCCCTTTTAAAAGGATCTTTACACAAAAATTAACAAACACTAAAAAACGAAAAAAATAATAAGATTTTTTAATTCAAAGGACGATGAATTATTATGTGATTTTTTCTAATTTATCTTGGTACTTACTGAACTCATTGAAGTCGGTGCCGCTCACGCTTGGGACCGGGTTTTTTTTTATATTTTTGTTATTTCACTCAGTACCTATATTTCGTTCTTATTCTTTTTGGCTTGGCACCGACTTCAATGAGTTCAGTAAATACCAAGATAAATTAGAAAAAATCACATAATAATTCATCGTCCTTTGAATTAAAAAATCTTATTATTTTTTTCGTTTTTTAGTGTTTGTTAATTTTTGTGTAAAGATCCTTTTTGAAGGCGGTTACATTTTTTTTAAAAACGTTTTATTTTTCGATTTTTAGTGTAAATAATCGTAGCTTAAGAAACTACACGGTGATTATGATAAATTGTTGTAAATATCCTATCCGTTACGGAATTCAGCTTTCCATCTTTAGCTACTTAGATAACTTGAAGGAATATAACTGAAGGTCCATTCGTGCCTATGGTATTTATAAAACATCATATAACTCCTAACTGTTGAGGAGTTTCACCTCTCATCATCAGCTCACCCTAATAACCTTAAAGAATATAACTATTGGTCCATACGTTCGAATAATACTTAAAGAAATATTTTCCAGCTCCTAACCGTTAAGGAGTTGTAGCTTCCATCACCAGCTCATCACTATGAGATGATGACTACCAGATGCAAATACTTGACTAACTTCAAAAATAAATGGAACGCATATAGGAGACTTGCCTATATTTGAGAATTTCTCTCAATTTTCCTGGGATTTTATCTCCTGGTCCTGACTTGGTGAAAATAAGATCAGGTCAGAAGTACCAACTTTAGAAAAAAAAATGAGTTTGAAAATGATCCCCAATTTGATGAAAATATGAAATCGTCCATATAACCAAATAAAGTCTAAATACACACTATTCAGGATAACTCCTGAACTTCTTGTCAGTTCTTGATGAAATTTGAATGGGACCACACGACAAGCGTCACCTTTTAAATAAAAAAAGAATTATCCAAATCGGTTCATTAACTAAAAAGTTCTGAGGTAACACACATAAAAAAAAAAAAAAAAAAAAATATACAGTCGAATTGATAACCTCCTCCTTTTTTTGAAGTCGGTTAAAATGAAAATAGAGTATTTTAGCGTACTCTATTAGTGTTATAGATTATAGAATACACCTCATGAAATAGAGTACAATACTCTATTTTAGAGTAGAGGTTGGCAACCCTACACACCTGATGCTAAGTGATGATAAGGCTGAGGGTGGAATACCCCGGAATCCTCAATTACTTGAGGAACTGGCTGTCTTATCTTATCTCTAACTGCCGGAACACAAAAATGCTGAAAACATCGTTGTTATGGCGTTAGACTTAGATAAGATGGTGGAGCTAGCCAGGCGGACTACCACTAGCCATAGCGATTACAATATTTACCCCCACTGGGAATTGAACCCGGGACTTCTGGATCTGATACCGGTGGTGTGTAGTTGGCACACTGCTTATGTGTAGGTAATTTTAAGACAAAATTTTATAGTTCAAAGACTGATTTCTAGACTCAGACGAATTCGGAGCCTATTTCCATATTCCTTTCATGCTGATTGGTTCGCAAGAAAATTCAATTTGGTTTCGACCCTTCAATGGTTTGCTAATGTCGCTTCGATTCGCTGGATTAACTATAAACCAAAAACTTATTGAAATACTATTTTGACGATCGATTTGGCGCAGGGGTAGGCTACCTACCTTCTGCGCCAGTGGTCTCGGGTTCGATTCCCGAACAAGATAAATATTTGTGTGCATGAACATGTCTATTTGTCTTGGTCTGGGTGTTTACTATGTATATTAAGTATGTATTTTTACAAACAAAAAGTATTTTAGTATATATTTATCCGTTATCAAGTTTTCCATGATACAGTTTCTTAATGAAATTAAAATGGGCTTAGATAATTGGTGTGAATGTAAGAAGTTATTTATTTATTATTTATTTATATTAAACAATGTCAAGACCAAAAACCACCTCATTGAGAGAGAAATTCGTTCAACGTATAGAAGGACTTGTCAAGGAGCCAGGTTTTTAAATTCTTCTTAAAATGTTGCACGGGCAGTTCCCGAATGGTCCCTGGAATATGGTTATAAATTCTTATAGTAATAAGTACTTCTTCTTCTTAGCGTGTCGATCGTGCGGCTTTAGATTTTGTTAGACCAAAATTGCGCCACACGTATAGCGTATATATCATACATTTCCTGTGACATATTATTATACACATATTATAAGTCTTAAACATTTTCCAAACTGAAGTGAATAATCAGTACTTAGTAGGTATGTAAGCTAGTAGGATATACACCACTGTTTGCTTTAGCTTTATATCCGCATTATTACACTGAACACAAGGAAATTGCTTTCCCTTTAAGTTATTTACTTTACAAATCCGCGTAGTAAAGTCCTGAAGATTTGAAACTTACAAATATTGCCGCATCCATTAACTTCTGTTTTCACAACTCGGTAAGCAAACACTGACTAGAACGCGCAGTCAATTAGCTGGAAGTCATTTAGACCATTTTAAACTCTACAGACTGGGTACAAAGTTGTATTTCGAGTAGAATTGGTATGAATCAAAAGCGGTTTGACGAGACTCTATTAGATATTCCGTTTGACAAGTTTCAGAAGGGATCAGTAGGGATACAGGAACCTATTAATTTCCAGCAAGAAACACTGCCTTCGACTAGAAAAGGGTCTAATAAATTGAATTATTGTCAATACGCGATTCTCGCAAGATGGGAATACAATTTCTTTAAGGATAGTCCAGTCTATTTTTACGGTGGATATCTACTGTGTTTGTTAATAATATATTACTTGTAAGTAGTTATTATAGCGTTAGTTAACTGATAGGAATCCATACTATTATTACAAATGTGAATGCGTGTTTGTGAAAGAGCCAGTAACTCTTTGTCCGTCTTTCACGGCAAAACGGAGCAACGATTCGACGTGATTTTTGGTATGGGGGATAGTTTGTGAGTTGGAGAGTGACATAGGTTACTTTTTTCCAGGAAAAATATCGCATTTCCGCGGGATAACATCGTGTAGTCCACACGCGGGCGAAGCCGCGGGTGGAAGTAGGTACTAAGCAGAATAAAATTACATTAACCCATGGCAGCCCTACGATATCTATTCAATCTTGGGATCGAAAGACATTCACTTGTGTCTGGAGCAGCGTTAGATTTATAAATAAAAATGTCTTTTTACCACACTTTTATTAGCTTCACATGTAACTAAGTCACAATGTAAGAAAATCTTGGAATTCAATTTTAACCTACTTCTAAGTGACGTATTGATTTGAAACTTTGCAAATCTATATGAATCCGATGACAATACAATAATTTGCTACCATCGAGCTGATCTGATAATGGAGTCAAGAGGTAGGCAATAGAACTCTTCAATGGCTGCTAGGAAACCCCTCGAGTTTATGCTCATTTGTTTTGTTCTGATGAGACCTATTCGCTACACTTGATGGTGAGGGTCTGATGATGGAGCAGGGAGGAAGCCTGCGGCACTTCTTAATGACCACTAGGCAACACCTCGAGTTCTGACTCATTTGTTTCGTTCTGATGCGACTTATTCGCTACACTTGGTGGTGAGGGTCTGATGATGGAGCAGGAAGGAAGCCAGTGACACTCCTTAATGACAAATAGGAAACCCCTCGAGAGTGGGCTCATTTGTTTCGTTCTTATGAGACCTATTAGCTACACTTGGTGGTGAGGATCTGATGATGGAGCAGGGAGAAAGTCAGTGGCACTCCTTTGTGATCACTAGGAAACCCCTCGAGTTTGGGCTCATTTGTTTTGTTCTGATGAAACATATTCGCTACACTTGGTGGTTGGTTCTGATGATGGAGCAGGGAGGAAGTAAGGGTTCGGCTCGCGCATCCGGTAACTAATAGACTCTACTTGAGTTTGTAAAACTAAATACTTACATACAATCACGCCTTTGAGTTATAATGTTTACGGGGTGGGCAGACACATGAATGGACTGTGAAATCGATTACAATCCATCCATAGCTTGCCATTTATTAAACTAAAAAGTAAAAAATAAATATGTAGTTTTAAAAACTAAACAAACACACTTTTATAGGAACTGACTAAAAGTACAAAATAACCGTCTATTCAGTAACTGAAATTAAAAAGCGTGGTGCGCCCTTTGCAAAGCATGCATTCAAGTACTTAATATTGACCACGCGCACCACGCTTTTTAATTTCAGTTACTGAATGAATAGACGGTTATTTTGTACTTTTTAGTCAGTTCCTATAAAAGTGTGTTTGTTTAGTTTTTAAAACTACATATTTATTTTTTTGTTTACACAACTATCATATCCAAATTAATAGTATGGATACGAAAGTTATTCTGTCTGTAAGTCTGATACCTTTTCACACTTTTATCAGTGAACCAATTTTGATGAAGTAGGTTTAAAAAATTCTAAGTGTTCCCTGAGGGCCGTTTTTAACCGAATTCCACGTAGACGAAGTAATATAAATAAAAATTAATATTGAACAACATCACAATATAATATTGTTCCAATTACACAACTAAGTACCTAGTTTAACCACTTGTGCTATGGAAATCGGAAACAAAAACGGGTATTACTACATTCACCCAGGCACGAGAAAATATCGAAAAGTTAGTGTTCGACATTTACCCGACTGGGAATCGAACCCGGCAGAAGAAATAGCGGCACATTAGAGACCGCCGAGTACACCACTCGACTACGGAGGTCAACAGGTTAAATATTCACCGTTAATAATGCCTTATCACCTTAAGGTCCATAACTGTTTACTTGCAAAGGTACGGTACCCACAGAGCTGTTCGAAATTAATTGGTTTTTGCGAGAATGGCCCGGCAAAAGTCAGAAGTTATTAGCTCGAAGAGGTATCGCATAATGGATATCGGTTTAACGGAGGTTAAATGTGTTTTATGGCTCAGAATTTTTTTTAGCAATTTTCATAATTTTTCGTAAAATCACACAATTTATTATCTGGCAACGTTCATTTAAAACCTTGTGCAATACATACTTATTAAAGGATGAATATATTTCATTCTTTTGTAAATACAATATAATAATTAATATTATACATACATGGAAAACACAAGAGATGTTTGTCTTAAGCGGGAATCGAACCCAGGTAGGAAGTCGAAGGCAGGTTTCCCTATCCCTGTGCCACAAAGGTATTATATGTAATGTTGAAACTTAATGTTTGCTGAAATATATACGTTTGTCTGTTTTACGTTACCAAAGGTTTCTTCTCTCTTTTGCGGTTTCAGCGGTTCATATCTCACTTTGGTCAGGGAAAATAAAATATAAACTTACAGATACGAATATTAAGGACTAAAAAAGATAGTAAAAATATGTGATATCTCTTCATAACTAACTACAGGGTTAATTTTTGAACACCATCCAAATTTTTAAGCTCGTCTCAGAATCGGTAAGTGAACAACCTTCTTCTAGAAACATGGGTCGAAATACGACAACAATTTTTGGACTTCCCATACTAAATTGATCGCGTAATCAGTCTGATTTGTATGAAAAGTCATAAAATTTATGTCATATTTCGACCCATGTTTCTAGGAGAAAGTTATTCACTTACAGATTCTAATACGATCTTAAAAATTTGGATGGTGTTCAAAAATTAACCCTTTATATCTGATGGGTACTCAGAGTGCACACACACTTCATACATACGCGTTCAATTTATTTTTCACATCTCACAAACTATTGATATGTTGTTGACAATAAAAGCTTTTCGCTCGTCTTCTTCTTTGACTTTTTTTTTTTTTTTTTTGTTTATAGTGAGGGCAAATACAGTCTTTTCGTATACCGCTAACGGCATGTTGGACTCAGTCAGACAAGGTCTGTCTCTCGCCGCGCCCAGCCCTCCCGCCAAGCCTAATAGGTTTCGCGTCAGGGCTGGGCGGTTCTAACCCCTGCCCCGCCCCCTGACGACCTCGAAAGCTCGACAGGAGGCGGGGCAGGAGGAGAGAGCCTCTTCTCAATCTCCCCATAAGGTTACCCACTCCGGGTGGGCTGACCAGATGGGGCGGTTGAGAGTAGGCACCACTACCAACTAAACCCCTCACTACTTGCTCTCCGCCGTCAGTTTTAAGCACACCGACTGTGGGGGGGCCGTGGTGGTATGCACCCCCTGCGGCCTGACGGTTGGCCCGTTCCGGGCCCCTGCGCGGCGGGAGATGGCCGAGCAAGCGGGGCCATCTCCCAAGACAACCGGGGGGGGACCGTGCAATCCAGACGGCAGTTAACCGGCCGTAAGGCCAGCTAACCCGCCCGGACCGCACCGCCCCACTAGAGGGGAATGAGGCGCGCAAAGCGCAGCCACCTTCGCCCGGGCCGCCTTCGTCGAAGACGGTCCACATGAGCCTCCTGCTCGCGGATCCGCTCCGACGCCTCCTTCTGCGAGATGACATCCTCGCAGAAGGAGATTGCCGCCTGCCAGGACCTGTCACTATCAAGCATGGCACGAGCCACACTTGATAGCGAGAGGTCCATCCCTACCACGGCGCGCAGATCGCGACGCTGGGATGCCCAGGCAGGGCACACCTGTAAGGTGTGCTCCGCGCTGTCCACCCCAGCGCCGCAATCATGGCACCGTGTGGTCGCTTCCCTTCTTATCCGACACAGGTATTTTCCAAAGCACCCGTGCCCGGAAAACACCTGCGTCAGCCTGAAGGTCAGCGACCCATGCCGGCGATGACACCACTCTCGGAGGAGAGGACGGACGGCATCGATCGTCCGCCTCCCAGCTGATTCCCCATACAGCCTCCCCTCCCATAAACCCATGAGCCGCCCGTCGGCTACACGCCGGGCCGCGGACAACTCCTCGAGGGTCACCCTACCCCCCCCTGCGAGCAGCGCTCGACGCTCAAGGTACAGCTCCCTGAGGACCCGAGCGTCTAGCTCCCAGGGAGGGGTACCCGCCAAAACGCAGGCCGCCGCGTGGGACATTGTCCTATAGCCCCGGACTATCCGGGTAGCTATGGCCCTCTGGGGCCGACGAAGCAGACGACTGTTTGTGGCGTTTAATTTGTCGGCCCACACTGGCGCCCCATAGAGGGCCATACTCCTCAAAACGCCCGCGTACAATTTGCGGCACCTGTCTCCAGGACCTCCGAGGTTTGACAAGACCTTCCCAAGTGCACCCGCCGCCTTTGCCACCCTTGGGACCAATTCTTTAAAATGAGCCTCAAAGCTCCACCGCCCGTCGAGAACCAGCCCCAAGTATTTGATCGACGGGCGCAGTGGAACTCTGACGCCGTCCACCGTCAGTGCGGCTCCCATTGGGGGGGCCCTGCGCGGCCCCTGAAAGACCACCGCCTCAGTCTTGTCCAACGCGACACTGAGCCCGAGCAGCCCAATCCGCTCAACAACAAGGGAGGACCCTACATTTGCCAGCCTCCTGGCCTCCTCAAATGACTCACCCCGGGCAGTGACGAGCGTATCGTCAGCGTAGCAGAATACGCTCATCCGGGGGAGTAGGACACCTCTGAGGAGCCAGTCGTATCCGATGTTCCACAGCAGCGGCCCCAATACCGATCCCTGTGGAACACCGCACACCATCTCCCTCTCTATCAAGTTCCCATCGCCGGAGGGGTAAATGACCTTCCTATTGAGGAGGTAACTTTCCACTATGGCCACCAGATACGGCGGCAGGCCGTGATATTGGAGCCCGTCCTTGATGGCACTGAAAGGAAGTGTGTTGAAGGCATTGCGGATGTCCAGGGACACCGCAACGACCACTTCCCCTCTCTCCGCCGCTCGCTCCGAAAACTCCCTCAGTGCCAGTAGGGCGTCCACAGTGCACCGCTGCCTCCGGAAACCAAACTGGTTCTCCGCCAGGTCAGGACCTACCGTTTCGAGATGCTGGACAATACGATCAACGATGATCCGTTCCAGCATCTTGGCGGTTTCGTCCAGGAGGACGACCGGACGGTAGGCTGACGGAGAGTCCAGCGGCCGGCCCTCTTTCAAAAGGAGACACAGGCGGCCGATCTTCCACCTGTCCGGAAACTCCCCCGACTCCAGGCAGTCCGAAAATAACTCCCGGAGTGTCTCTCCCAGGTCTTCTTCTTTGACTGCCGAATGGGAAAATGTTTCCTTTTCCCTTGGGGAATATATGAATGTGTTCTATAGAAGGATTATTGGGGAATGTGCTTAATAGACAGGTGGTTAAAAGGATAAGGTGCTCAATAGAATAAATAAATAAATAAATAAATAATAAATAAATATTCTCTTACAATCACACCAATTATCTAAGCCCGTAGTTAATTTCTTAAGAAACTGTGTCTACGTGAACTTGATAACGGATAAATAATATACTTAAAATACTTTTTGTTTGTAAATACATACTTAATATACATAGACAACACCCAGACCAAGACAAATAGACATGTTCATGCACACAAATATTTGTCTTGTTCGGGAATCGAACCCGAGACCTCTGGCGCAGAAGGCAGGTAGTTTACCCCTGCGCCAAATCGGTCGTCAAAAAAGAAGGAAAATAGAAGGAAGTATTTTATCGTTAGCTACTATTGCTATTCAGCCAGTGTATTCGTTTCATACTTAGATAGAGTGTACGTTTTTTGTTTTAAAAATAAAAAGCATTTGTGTCGAGCCCTATAAGTAGCTTTCAGGCGGGTGGATTTCCCAGTGCAGTATCTTATATTTTTATGCATTCACAATGCAATTCTGTAATAGGAAAAATGTGAGAGTAAAAACCCACGAGCTCTATAAGTAGCTTTCAGGCGGGATTCGAACCCGCGCCACGGGGAAATCCACCCACCTGAAAGCTACATATAGGGCTCGTGATTTTTTTACTAAGTATTACATTTTTCTTATAAGTATTGGGTACCAACTAAAATAAAAAAAATATATGCTGGCCATTCACAGTGCGTGCAGCGGGCACATACGAGTACGTGTATCATACTCGTAAAACTAAAAAAAATACACTCTAATGAAAAAAAAGTAAGAAAATATATTCGCTACAATTTTAAAGTTTATATAATACCAATTAAACAAACTGAATTATGGGAGGGGTCGGCTGGGTCGGCTTAAGCAGTGTCACTTGCCTAAAACAAAAAAAACAATTCTAATATGCTTTCGTTCAAGCCTTAGCTAACATTAGTAGAATCTTAACTATCGCAATATTAAGCCATTACTTTAAAAAAATGGAAAATGAAGTATTTTAGAAAAAATCGACCCTTTCTAAAATACTTCATTTTCCATTTTTCAGTAATAAAAATTGCATTGTGAATGCAAAAACTAAAAATTAAAATTACTTGCAATAGTAATTTCATCTTTAGCGATTGCCAAATACCTGGAAAGGTATTTCTTTCGCGTGTGAGGGTAGTTATCTCTCCACATAGCGAGTAAGAAGTATCTCACCAAAATCATCCTATAAAAAACTGACCAACTCTCGCTGCTCGCTAGGCTACCCACCTTCTGCGCCAATGGTCTCGGGTTCGATTCCCGAACAAGACAAATATTTGTGTGCATGAACATGTCTATTTGTCTTGGTCTGGGTGTTAACTATGTATATTATACTGCATAACAAAAATGCAACTTTTGTCTGATGAATGACTTTTATCACGTGATGTTTACTAATTTGAGGTTGCTGATTCTAAAAATACTCTCATTTATTTTGTAACAGCTCTTGTTTACGAGTTGAAGCTTTCACCTAAAATTCGCTGTTTTATAGTGTAAATTCGCTGATAATAATTATTTTTTAGGTTTTCTTAATGAAATTTTATATGGCATCGTCAAGACGGGTTTGTGTGAATAATCCGAACCATTTTTGTTTCTTTTGCGGAGAGTATAATGTTTAAAAATTTTCGTTTAAACGTGACAGAGTGCGTAAAAAAGCTCACATAAATTACTTTGGTCACCCGCTGGAAATGAAACATACGTAGTTGGCTCGTATGTGTGGACTTTGAAATTGATTATGTTTCTTCTAGGCCAACAAGGTAGATGCACAAAGTATCCCTGTTTTCTTTGTTTGTGGGATAGTAGAGTTAGAAATCAACATTGAATTAAAAAAGATTGGCCTATTCGAGAAGCTCTAGTTCCAGGACAACATAACGTGATAAACCAACTTTTAGTAATTTAAGGGATCGTATAATTTTGCCTCCGTTAAATATAAAAGTAGGTCTTGTAAAAAAAATTGTAAAAGGTCTTGACAAAAATAGAAATTGTTTTCTATCAAAAAAGTTTAAAAAACTAAGTGCTGAAGAGATAAAAGCAGGCATTTTTGAAGGGCCACAGATAAGATCGTTAATAAAGGACTGAAATTTTGGAGACCTTATGACAGGGAGGACAAGCAGGATGTAATCGCTATTTTTTGTGACCTTTCCAAGGCATTCGATTGTGTTGATCACCAAACACTATTAAGGAAGTTAAAACATTATGGTGTTTCTGAAATGTCAGTAAGCCTTATGCATTCATATCTGTATGAAAGAACTCAGAAGGTAGTTATTAATAAAACTGAGTCTACCGGAGCTCCCATTACTATGGGCGTACCCCAAGGATCAATATTGGGCCCGCTGTTGTTTTTAATATACATAAATGACCTTCCTTACTACGCGAAGAATTTATGTGAGACAGTGCTATTTGCCGATGATACATCTCTAGTCTTTAAAGTAGATAGAGGTGATGACTGTTCTGACGAAGTGAATAGTGCTCTTTCAAAAGTGTCACATTGGTTTAATAGTAATAATTTATCATTAAACTCAAAGAAAACTAAGTGTTTAAAATTTTCGTTACCTAATGTAAGACAAGTTGATTTTCATATAAGACTAGACGGCGATATGGTCGAATTTATTAACAATACAAAGTTTCTAGGTATTATATTAGACTCGCGACTACAATGGGATCCTCATATCGAAGCCTTGGCGAGTAGACTCAGTTCGGCCGCATTCGCAGTTAAGAAAATAAGGCTCTTAACCGATATTGAAACGGCTAGAATAGTCTATTTTAGTTATTTTCATAGTGTTATGTCCTACGGCCTTTTGTTGTGGGGCTCAGCCGCTAACATCCACAGTATATTCGTGCTCCAAAAAAGGGCTATTCGCGCCATTTACAACCTCCGATCGAGAGATTCTTTAAGAGATCTATTTAAAGAAATAAACATTTTAACTGTTGCAGGACAATACATCTATGAAAATATAATCTATGTGAAAAAGTATTATAATACATTTGTAAAGCAGAGCGATATTCATCGCTTTAACACAAGAAATAAAGATAAACTTGTCGTTCCCAAGTTTAGGCTAGAAAAATCCAGAGCCTCATTTCTGGGGAAAAGCATAGCCTTTTTTAATAAAGTTCCACAGCGTATAATTGAACTACCATTGCATAAATTTAAATGTTACATTAAAGAGTCGCTGATGAGCAAAGGATACTATAAAGTAGACGATTATTTGAATGACCGCAATGCATGGTCATGATGTAACACATAACATAATCACTGTTTAATATGATGTATTTTTATACTAAGCAATTGTTGTATTAGTAACGATATGTTTTTTTTGTAAATGTCGTTACCTAACTAAGAAACGCTGGCAAGTTTCTTGCGCCCATACTTCTTGTCAGTTAAAAAAGTCTTGAATGGGTGGTAGGAAAATATTGACGATTCATAAGTACATATTTATTATGTCTAAGTGAATAAAGAATATTTTTATCTTATCTTATCAGAGACTGAGAAAATGGCATGGGATGAGTTTCTTTGGATTGTTCAAAATTTTTTGGGAAATAAAAAAAGTTCTGACTATCTCTAACACGTCGAACAACCTATGAGTCACTTTCAAAGGGTTTAATGTAACATGAGCATTAAGTTACACTTTCTCCTTAACCACCTGGATATTTTCCCGCCAA
This sequence comes from Crambus lathoniellus, assembly GCA_949710035.1. Lineage (NCBI taxonomy): Eukaryota > Metazoa > Arthropoda > Insecta > Lepidoptera > Crambidae > Crambus > Crambus lathoniellus. The sequence continues at coordinate 27,944,468 of OX453303.1, forward strand.
TCTTGGAGATCTAAGTAAAGAACAGGGCGAGCGATTTCACCAGGATTTTCGTAGGATGAAGGAACGCTTTCAAGGCTACTGGAACTCTCACATGATGGCTGACTATTGTTGGAGCCTTCAGAACAGCTCTCTGCCTTTAGCTTCAAAAAGAAAATCAAATAAAAGTTTTTTTTCCAACTTAAGATCTAAATAAAATAGGATTAACTTTAAATATATAGCGTTTTTATAAAAAAAAATCGCATGTCATATTTTTTAACTATAGCTGACACAGAAATTTCAGTTACAGATTTGAAATCGTCATTAAAAATTGAACTGATATCATGTAACATAACCCAATCATCAGACATGCTGTTGTGCAGTATGTATGTATTTACAAACAAAAAGTATTTAAGTATATATTTATCCGTTATCAAGTTTTCCATGATACAGTTTCTTAATGAAATTAACATGGGCTTAGATAAATAATTTTTGTGAATGTAAGAAGTTATTTATTTATTGTTTATCAATAAAGAAATCGCAGAAAGGAATATTAGAGTTGGCTTGACTTTGATGAGAGATTTCAACGCTTTTTGTAAAGAAATAAGCAGCTCCAGCGAGTGTTGGTCAGTTTTGTATAGGATGATTTTGGTGAGATTTCAAATCTTTTTGCTAGGTATTACACATAACTAATAAATACAGGTATACTGATTTATTTACTGCAAATGTAACTTTGTAATCCTATATATTTATATAGGATTACAAAGTTATTTATGCAGTTGGTATACCTAACTAGAAATTATCCTAGTTTTTATAGTTTTCCCTTTATGTGGCCATTAAACCCTAACTCTGTACCAAATTTCAGCTCTCTGAGTTTATGGGTTATACATTTTCAGTGTGGTAATTCGTATGTCGAACATTTTGTTTGTGTTTCACGGCTGTCACCGGAACAGAAAAGCTTGTGACACTGTACGAACATCGATTGGTCTGTACCACTCGTAGCGTTCGATCGATCGAACTTTTTCGATTGTGAAATTCTGACAATACACAAACTGTGTTATATTTGAATTTCGAGCATATAAAAGTGAACTTTTCTCGATTGCCTGAGAATCGGCCCCCATGAGTGAGTGTCATAAATGCGAAACTTTGCTTTCGCTTAACTTCGGAACTAAATCACCTACAGACTTGAAATTTTGAATTTTAAGTATGTAATTATAGCTTACTGGATGACAATAATTTCTGCGTTCTGGTCTTATCCAGAGGTTCTCAAATAGGGGCCTGAAAATGTTTCGAAATGGTTCCAGTAAAGGATGGTACGGCAGTGTTTGCTTCGCGCTCGACTTGGCGGGGGCACTACCGTGCCCCCAGATTGTATAGATTCGGCGCTTCTCGTAAAGACTCCGAAGCTCAGTGGTTAGAGCAGTCGCCCGGAAAGCGAAAGGTCGTTGGTTCGAGTCACATCGGGGCTGATTGTGAGACGGGTCGATTTTTTCTAAAATATTTCTAAAATACTTCATTTTCCATTTTTCAGCTTAATAAAAATTGCATTGTGAATGCAAAAAACTAAAAATTAAAATAACAAGCCATTACTTGTCAAAATTAATGGAAAACTTAACAAGACAGTTAAATAAGAATTTGGCTTAAAGTAAGCAAACTAAATTAGTCAAATGACATTCCAAAACGAAGAAAATGGTAATGATTCTCTAATGAAACGAATACAGCGTAAATATTCATTAGGCTCGAATGCATCATGAATACTGAAGCTGGGCAAACGAGCCAAGTATCTGTGTGTTTTTGCATTTTTAAAGCAACCTTTGATGATTCTTGCTAAATAATGTGGATACTGTTACTCAATCTAGAACAAATGAAAAAATTTCTTTTGTGATAGGTAATGATATAAATAGTCCGTTCGCCTTGATAAATACTAAGATACGTTTCTGAACAGCGTTACTGTCGCTTAATTATCGCAATCTGGTATGTGTGTTGCAAGAAATGACCTATGGAAGTGAGACGTGGCCTTTACTATGGGTCTCATAAGAAGGCTCAAAGTCACCCAGCGAGCAATGGAGAGAGCGATCGAATTAGAAATGATGAGATTCGCAGGAGAACTAAAACAACCGACATCGCACGAAAGATAGCATCATTGAATTAGCAGTGGGCGGGACACATAGCGCGGAGAACCGATGTAGTTGATCGCCGTCCGGCGACCGCGTACCGGACGACGTTCCGTGGGCAGGCCCCCTACAAGGTGGACCGACGATCTGGTCAAGGTCGCGGGAAGCCGCTGGATGCGGGTAGCGCAGGACCGATCATTGTGGAGATCCTTGGGGGAGGCCTATGCCCAGCAGTGGGCGTCTTTCGGCTGACATGATGATGATGATGATGATGATGTATTGCCGCCGTCGCTTATCTATTGCTTTCGCCTTTTTAGGGTTCCGTAGCCGAATGGCAAAAAACGGAACCCTTATAGATTCGTCATGTCTGTCTGTCTGTCTGTCTGTCTGTCCGTCCGTTCGTATGTCACAGCCACTTTATTCCAAAACTATAAAAACTACACAGTTGATACTTGGTAGTTTTGTTGGTTTTTATTCCGTGAACCGCTTTACGATTTTAATACAAAAATAAAAAATAAAAACAAATTAAGGGGGGCTCCCCATACATAGAACTGAAACTAAAAAATATTTTTTTAATCAAATATATTCGTGTGGGGTGTCTATAGAATAGGTCTTAAAAATAACATGGAGGTTTCTCAAATTATTTTTTCTCAAACTCAATATTTTGAAAGATAGAGTCTTCCAAAGTGGTAAAATGTGTGTCCCCCCCTCTAACTTTTGAAATAAAAGAGTGAAAAATCTAGAAAAAATATATGCTGTAGATTTTAATATAAACTTTCAACGAAAATTTGTTTTATACATAGTGAGTACTTTTTGAGATATAACACATTTTCAAAAACCGCAAATGTAACTTTGTCATTTATACAAACACTATGAAAAACAAAGTTATATTTTGCTGACAAAAAATTATGGTGGAATTTTGGCAAGGTATAGGCAATCGGTACGTTAAGTGTGTACGGAACCCTTCATGGGCGAGTCCAACTCGCACTTGGCCGATTTTTTCGTGGTAAGAGTCACGCAGTTGTTGTCAACCGCGGCACGAACGGGCGGACGGACGAGGCGGCCGTTTTACCATTTTCTCTTTTCTAAAAATTATTGGGCGCAATTAGTAATTTGACATCAGGTGTGACAAAGGCTAAGCGCTACCCCGTTGTGGATAAAAAAATTAAGGCAAAAAATAGCTGATGATGATAAACTGAATAAAAGTTCGCAGGATTCCACTTTTTATGCGTAAGGAACTTGGCATTTCGTCCGATCTGAATGATAATATTATATGTTATGTAATAAAACGACCAACGCAAAAATTTTCTTACCTATAAAACCTTTTTGCAAGGAATAATACTTATCGGGAAAGGGCTGCCCGCAGCGATCCGAAAGCAATAAAAAGGGCATATTTTTGAACCATGAAAATAATACCCGTTTCATGGTTTCATACTTGTATTATGTGCCTGAAATAAAACAATACATAAGTTGGATATAATTCACAATGTGAATTATATCCAACATTAATAGCAGCAGACATATATATTTTTATAAGGTCACTTTTGTATTTTGATACTCTTTTAGAACACATGCTGTTTGTGCCTGTGCTGTTTACCTTTTATTAAATGCGAAATAACTTTCCTCTAATTTAAGCAATTTTCCTTCTATATTTTCCCTACTTTCAATTTACTTTTAATATAAAGCATACTGTAATTTTACATTGAATCCCCTTACTCTATAAGCCGAAGAAATTATTGTTTAAATTATGTTGCTGTCCCTGCCTCCATTAGAACAGAACATACAAAACTCAGTTCAACAACTATCCGTAACAAAACTCAGGAAAGCTGTTTATTCCACTTTACCTAGCCTTCAGCATCATCATCACTCATTTAATGTCACACTGGCCTTCCTTATGGATGGATAAGGAGAATGCGCCGTGACCCACCACGCGGGCCCACAGCGGATTGGTGGGTATTAACGACTGCAAATGCAGCCGAGACCAACGGCTTAACGTGCCTTCCGAAGCGCGGAGGAGCTCGAGATGAAGTGTTTGGTCACCCATCCTGTTACCGACCATTCCGAAAGTTGCTTAACTTCAACGATCGCCTGCCGAGTGCTTATTACACTTGGCTAAATTCAGCATCTAATTAAGCATACATTGCTTTCTTTGAGCTCATTTGTAGCATGTGATGCAATCAAAACAAGCAATGTATGCTTAATTAGATGCTGCATTTAGCCAAGTGTAATAAGCCCTTTAGGTTTTGTCTCTATGCAAAGTCAAGCCGTTGCAGAATGCTGCTGTCGCACTATGCAGTCATATTCCACTTTGAAGATTCCCAGTGGGAAAAGGGAAGCGAATACTATTGGCCAGCTTATTCCACTAGTAGCGAGAAGCGATTCGTCAAAGGCCTTCATTAACCAACTTTGGTTTCGTGTACTCAGAGAGAGGGAAGGTATAATTGAGTGATAGGGGATGAAATTCTCATTGGAAAATGTGTGGAAAGCGGTTCCGGTTTTCTATTATTTGGAATCTTCTGTAGATTTAACTTTATTAGTTGCACGGATTACATTGCCTTTGGATAGTTTATTTCAAAATATAGTTGTTGAGATTTTGCGTGACTTATGCCCGAATACTCGTACGCTACCTTTGGGAGCGTCTCACACATCGCCCTGTCACTTTAAATGTCAAACGTATGAAAGAGATGGCATGATGTTTGAGACGCTCCCAAAGATGAATTGCGTACGAGAATTCGGGCGTTATTTATTCATATTTTTGCAGACCTTTCAGTTTGAAAAGTTTAAAATAAAGTATTTTCACAAAACTTTTCGTCTTTTTTCTAAAATACTTCATATTAATTGCATTGTGAACGCAAAACAGTAAAAATTTAAATAACCTTTCAGTTTTTTTGGTTTCAGTAGCATGTCTAGAGTGCTAGATCAATGTAAGAAATCCTGAATATGCTGATCATCATTGTTATTGACTTTAACTTTAGCTTTAAAAAAGGTTCCGGTTAATAGATTCTAATTACAATACAAAATAGAAGCTCGGTTTTCAGTGTTGTTTTATTTGCCGAGTTTTTATCGCTGTTAGGGGGTTACCTTTATCATATTAATTACCCGTCAAAGCTTAGATTAAACTAATAGCCAGCAGCACTTTTGATATTTTCAACAAAAATACCCGCGTCCGTGTTCGGTTACCTCTGACGAGACGCTGGTTTGCAGTTTGCCGATTGCACGGGGACACAGCGCATATTGAACAACAGTAGGTTTAGAAACAATTTCAACCGCCTTTGTGGTCTAGTGGTTCACACCACCGATATACGAACCAGAGGTCCTGAGTTCAATTCCCAATGAGGGTACATATTGTATTCGGTTTGGTTGGTGGTAGGACTTGTTCTAAGTCCGCCTGGCTAGGTACCACCACCTTCTCTAAGTCTGACGCCATTACAACGATGTTTTCAGCATTGTTGTGTTCAAGAAGTTATAGATAATAGGTACTTAAAGCCAGTTCCTAAGTGGTTGAGGATTTCGGGTGTAATGCGCTTGCGCTTATCACCACTTAACATCCAGTGTGATGAAGGCTAAATGCTACCCGATTGTGGATAAAAAAACCCAATATGTAATGTTTGTGAAATAATAATATGTAATGTAATAAAGTGAAGGCAGTAGCATAGGTACATTCCTATCCGATACCTATCCCGAACGGCCTTATCCTAACCTATTTTAAGGTAAAGGTTGTTCAATGTTTAACTCTTCGTAATGGTAGTGAATATTTACACTTGAACTATCAATAACGCAAAGGCAAAATTAGGAGCGAGATAACTCTTTTTCTATAATTACGCAGACTGTTAACCTCACGGTAGCAAAAGTAAGAGTGAAGTTACTTGGCTGGCAGTAGGCTGGAAATCCAGCGTGCCCTCATGGAAGACGCACGACTATCGGCTATGCTTTGTCTACGCATGAGGGATTATGAAGTTCGAGCTACTGTTACCGAGAAACTTTGCAGGGAGAGCGGGGGCGACGTGGCGACGACCGACGCGACGCCCAGTGCCGGACAAATTTCTGTATTAATGCTGCACTTTGGTACGCGCGTGTCCCTGGTGGTCGTAAAGTAAAGACTACGTGGCAGTTGGCTCGTTACCGATAAACGTTGTAGAGTTGGCTGGACGCTCGGTGCCGATGTCGGTGCCGATTGGAGAGCGAATAATATTTGTATGCTACACCACAAACCAGCAGAGATAGTTTGTTAAAAGTTTGAACTGGCATTGATACTTGCCAAATGATTTTATTGTTAGTAATCATAAAAACAAAGTGTTAATAGATACAACGCCTGCACCTGTAGGTATTAACCTAATGAAATGTAAAAGCAGTAACGAATTTATTGTAGGTATTTTCGTTTTTACGAATTTCTAAGATCTATCTATGTTCAATCTGTGGTTGTGTTGTGGTAAGTGGTTTAGATTTTAGTATTAGTTTAGTGCTATAGAAGTATCAAATTATCTCTGAAAAGTAAATAATTTCATCATCATCATCATCAACATTCAGCCATACGACGCCCTCTGCTGGGCATAGCATATAAATAATAATAAATTAATAGTTAATTTAAGCATAAATATTTCTAAAAAGTTTTAATGTCTCAATAAGAGAAAAATAAACCATCAACCATGCAATGAGATTGTTAAGAGCTTCAACTGTATTTGAACTGGTCCATATTAGATTAATAAACGGCCCCCGTGGGATCAAGTTGCAACTGTTTATAGCCACGACTCCCGTTTGTTTTAGTTCGTTGTTAGGGCCTTATCACATTGGGGAATAGCGAACGAGTTCAACGAAAGTGCAGCGAAAATGCCGCGTGCTACACAGGGCTACACCCTAGCACGAAAAACTGTCGTTATGGTAACCATTATCGGGATCGTGTTATTTTGTATGAATACCAGACCAACGCCAAGTTACCAAATCACGGCCTACCAGGCTTTCTACAGGACATGGGATGCGATTCTCTAACGATATTTTAACCGTCACTTTGTCTTTCACTTCAATTTTTTATGTCAAATTCATAACAAACAAGTGAAAGTCAAGTGAAAAAGAACGTCAAGTTTGTTGATTGAATTTTAGAGAATCGCACAACGTCAAAGCGCAAGAGTGAAAGGCTCAAGTCACACTGCGCGCGTCGACGCGCGTCAACGCGCGATTTCGGTCTTAGCATACCTATTTATCTCTATTTTCTAATTATTAAGGTACAAATTTGTTTTACGGAAACAAATTTTCAACCAACGTCGATGAGCGTCAATGAATTCGCGCGACTCCATACTTGCAACAAAGAAATTGACGCGACGCGATGCTTCGACGCTGCGCCAGTGTCAGTTGAGCCAAAAAGTTGCCCGGCCGCGATATGGCTCGCCACGGCACACACTCGCGGCGAGGTGCTTGTACTTCGCCCCGCTTTCAAACCACTCACAAATCGCGTAATGTGTGATGACGCCCTAATACTAGCATTGAGCTTACCCACGCACGACCCACGACTAAGTTGGCATGAGTAATTCGTTATTCTGTGGTATAAGCTGCGCTTTGTTTATAGTTCTAAGTTCTAGTTTAACCGCCTCTGTGGTCTAGTCGTTCACACCACCTATTTCAGACCAAGAGGTCCCGGGTTCGATTCCCAGTGGTGGTACATATTGTATTCGGTTTGGTTGGTGGTAAGATTTGTTTTTAGTCCGCCTGGCTAGCTACCACCGTCGTATCTAAGTGTGACGCCATAACAATAATGTTTTCAGCCTTATTGTGTTCCGGCAGTTAGAAATGAGATAGCCAGTTTATCTGACACATTCTCTAGTGATGTTCGTGTCAAATTATTTGATTTGTATTTCTCAAGACATTTGTATGTTGTTGTAGGTATTTCTTGCAATAAATAGTTACTAATAGCAGATTATAATATATGGCAACCGATGTTCAAAGTTAAAAGTTGACAAACTGCGGGCCGATCAGAGGAACCACTTGCAATACGAAATTAGCTGTCAAAATAAACTGTCGTATGAAAACTGTTTTAGTTCCAAAGATTATCACTGGAACAGAAAACGTTGTCGCACTGTCAAAGCCGCGCGTTATCAAAAACGGTTTTGCACGTCAACTGCACTTACAGTGCCACAAGCTTTTCTGTTCCGGTGACAGTCGTGACAGAGGAGCCACTTGCGATACGAAATTAGCTGTCAAAATGGACTGTCGTATGAGAACTGTTTTAGTTCCAAAGATAATCACCGGAACAGAAAAGATTGGCGCACTATACAGTGCCACAAACTTATCTGTTCCGGTGACAGCGGCGCTACGCACCTTTTTTCCTTTTTTTTGGAGCAATTTAACCGGCCCTGACTTTTAAGAACTTCAGCCGCCGCCAGCGCTATAGTTGGACATCAACTTGACAGCAAAATGACATTTAAAAAAACTCGCTAGTTTCACATTTTGACCACCGGAACAGATAAGTTTGTGGCACTGTACACTTGACTAATGCGTCATAGAATTACCTCGATCGGGGCCCTGAAGGATTGACGTGCTGCGAAGATGACTAATAATGACAATGCGACGCTTTGCCATTCGCAATCGGTAAAGCAGATCAAAGGAAAATAGACCTTATGGTGACAAACCTTCTAATACTCCGAAAGTACTTAAAGTTTCATTACTTACATCTGTATTGTGTCGGTCATCTGAAGCCCAGAATTGCAATTCTATGAAGCGAGCCAGCTCAGCGATATCGATTTCAGCTATAACGGATGAAACCTCAAAGCCATGCACCTTCTAGACTTCTTGGAAGATTCAGCTTAGGAAAATAGAAGCTACTCACAAAACCGGGAAATCGTAATCTAATTCCATAAGTATCGTTTCCAGCTGTAACTTGAGGAGAATGACGTGGTTAGTTATTTTGAGTAAATTTTTGTTCTACCTGAATGGATATAATAGATTATTTATTTTATTACTTATAAAACGCAATATGCGAACGATACAGCCAAAGTCATCATAGCAAAAGCAATTTCGCCTTAAGAATACATAATGTATTATATAAGTTATTATTACATTTTCTTATATATAACAAATGTATCAATTTGCACCTTCGGCTTAGTCACATTATGCTGACGTTACAACATTTATTGTGAGAAGTATGTAAGTATTACGTTTTTCACTCAATAAACTGCAGTCAACAAGGAAACATGTGTTATTATAATTATAATCCAAATTAGAAGAAATCTTAATACTTATGTTACAAGGCGACCAGAGCCAGTAATTCCTGATGAAGAATTAAATAAAAGAAGACTATTAGAAGATTCATTAAGATGGGGAAAAAGCTATTCCTAAGAAGAGGTCGTGATTTCGCAAAACGCAAATGGAGAGGCGAACGCCACAACTAGCCAAAGAATTGGATCCAGCAGCGCCTTCAAACTACTTTTGATGGTAGCCCTCGTCGTAATTGTGTCAGCGGGTGCCGTCTACTACATACTGAAGAAGTGCCGAAAACACACCAAACCACACCTTGAGACAAGAACTGAATGCAGCAGTACTGCGGGCCGATCGCCGTAATTTTATGCAGTCTGCATAAAATACCGTAATATAATTTTTTTTAAATATTTTTTTTTCTCATTTTTTTAAATTCTTTTTAAGAAAAAAAAAATAAAAAAAATGAGAAAAAAACATTAATAAAAAAAAATATGTTCATTTTCATTTTCAGACCACTGTGCGTAGAGCCGTAAGCTCGGGTACGGAGAGACGTGAGCGCGTGGACGACTAGCGGTAAGCGCGGGGATAGCAAGTTGAGCGACCCGCAAAGCGGTTCGTGAGCTGGTCCCGAGGCGAGGCGATTACGTTACGAATCCGATTAGTGTGCTTTGCAGTAGGGGGTTTCATACAAAGAATACTGAACCGCTCGAGTTGATACGTTTACGATCCCTTTCCGAGTTGATGTATGTGCTGTGACCTTTATGCGTCTTATGATTACGGCGATCGGCCCGCTGAACTCAGCAGTGTCGTGTTAAGACGTATCAGCCACAGTGTAAGAAGTTCCTCTTCCCAAGTGCTGTGTCCATGAAACCTTCATCCTAATATTACATAATTAAACAGCTTTAACCTTTAACTCTATCACCTCTCATCATTGAATATTCGACTTTAATTTAAATAAATAGCCCCATTACACTGAGATTGAACAAGAAACAGCTCTTAGGCACTCACTTTTCAACTATAATGGATAAGAATTAATTGCTAAATAATGTTTGAGAGTGGGTACCATTTTGAAAACCCCTCCCATTACTTTGAAATTCATAAATGGCCAATGTTTTTGATATCATATTATAATGGCTTGCATTAAATATTTCGTAAATGGTATTAAAATTTGGAGTTTAAATCGCCACAGCGATAATAACAATTTATTGTTTCCATAAACGAGCTTCGTTCACATACAATATACATATTAATAAACGGTTTGAGATCAGAATAATCATTATCATAGGTGTTATTGTTGATCGAAGACAGTAGCATTAAAATGCACTAGCCAGACGGGTAATAATAATTTATCCTAATATTTTATTGAATCTGAAATGAAAACGCTTACAATAATGTAATATTAATGCTATAACTATAATTAGGCTTATTTCTATTTCAAAAGCTAAAGTAGATTCAAAAAAAGATTCTACTCAGAAACTGAATAAAATTATAACTATATTTAAAGCCATAGTAAACAGACATAAAGTGAAATATAACGTGCTTTTGTAACGAGACTGAATTTAACTGAGCGTTCATATTAGACTCGTAATTTTCAACTTTTCTAATTTCACCAGCCATTTTATCTCAAATAAGATATATCTTGAATAAGTATTATGTGAAACTTTGGCAGTTTGACATTGAACAAATTTTGAAGATGAATAAATAAAACAGTTTTAAGATTTCTAAAGCCTCTTCTAGTACTATGATTTTTGTTGTCTTCTCAAGTTTTCGAATAAAATTGTCGAAGTTTTATGAGCTCTGCGTGCTACGTGGATCAGTTTTAAAATTATATTTCTTAGTCAACAGTCGGGTTCTGTACTTGAGTTACTTTTAATAATTCCCTTCCGTTTCGTTTATTACGTGCTTAATTAATATTGAAATTTGTCTATTCATGTCAAAGTAAATCAAAAACGTAGACTATAGGCATAAAAAACTATCGTTATCGTAATGGGGTCAATGATTATGGTAATCGTATAATTTTGTATGAAAACCAGAGCAGCGCCTCTTTCGGTCGTATAAGGAACTAAAACTAAACACACTTTTGAAAGCAGCACTTTGACAGCTTTTGAAATGCGCGCCAGATAAGTCTGCGCGCGGTCGAAATCGAATAGGTACTTATCTTTTACTATAACCTTAGATCAAAAAATTAAATATATAAATAACTTCTTACAATCACACCAATTATCTAAGCCCATGTTAATTTCATTAAGAAACTGTATCATGGAAAACTTGATAACGGATACATATATACTTAAATACTTTTTGTTTGTAAATACATACTTAATATACATAGTAAACACCCAGACCAAGACAAATAGACATGTTCATGCACACAAATATTTGTCTTGTTCGGGAATCGAACCCGAGACCTCTGGCGCAGAAGGTGGGTAGCCTACCCCTGCGCCAAATCGGTCGTAGTCAAATTGTACTTGTTCTAGCGCCAAAAACGCCCCAATAGCGCGCAGTGTTATCTGAAACGGTCTACAGCTACTGATGTCTGCCATTTAGTCGTAGGGCCTATGTTTAAGCAATACAATTGTCTAAATCTAGAGAAACACAAATTCATAAATCTCAAGCTTTGCTCTGAGTTATACTTAGTTTTAATAATAATTTAGGAAATGCTGTAATATTCTCTTAAATATTACATCTTCACATTCTTAAAGTATTTCGACTGAGATTTCCGGCAATGTGTTTCTGACTTCTTGTTTGAAAGTTATTCAATAACTTTAAACACACTCTGAGCCCTCGTGGTTGGGGATCCATAAGGAAGGCTTGTACCTCAGTAATCGTGTGAAATTGATAGCTGTAAAACTGATGATGACAATAATGTCAACACCTTTATTAAAGTTTCGGGACTCTTAAAACAATTTATACATGTACAAGTGTACTAAATTTTCAAAACTTTAAAACGCTCGCTTTGGTGTAAGGTTCAGCCTTTCACCCCTCGTTAATAGTACCGTTTTTTTTTGCATTCATGAAATAATAAATTTTAACAAGTGTAGGTTCTAAATTGTATATGTATAATGCCAGAATACTCATACGCTACTTATCTTTGGGAGCGTCTCAAACATCGCCCTGTCACTTTAAATGTCAAACCTACGAAAGAGATGCCATGATGTTTGAGACCCAAAAGATGATTTGCGTTCGACAATTTGGGCGTAAGTCTCAAAAATGTAAAGTTTGAGTCGCTACTTCGAACTTGAGTAAGTTTAGCGAAATAGTTACTACTTGTGAGACAGAGCGATTTCTTTCTAATACTGAATTTTAATATTTTCATCGTTTCAAAAATTGCATTGTGTATACAAAAACGTAAAAAAAAAAACTAAGTTCAGCGACATAAACTTTGCATTTCGATTTTGCGAAATATCGATAACTCTATTCAAGATTCAAGATTCAAATTTGTTTATTCAATTTAGATTGTTATTTACAATACTTGTGAACGTAATAGAAGCTACGCCATCGGTTCGCAAACCCTACAGCGGGAGGCCTTGGAGAAGAACCGGCAAGAAACTCCAAGGGTTGTTTTTTTCTCCCTGTTTTATTTCATACAGAGTCGTCAAATTGAAAAATGACCTTAACATGGTATGACTAAGGTCAGTTTCCATCACAATTACACAATGGGTTATGATAAATACAGTTAAGTATAAGCGAACTAATGATCATAGCGGTGAACAATTTTCAATTACTTAGGAACTCTACTTAAAGCTTTAATATTAGTTAAAAACAAAAGACAATTCTACTATATACTGCAAGTTGCGCCATACATGTTTCAAATGTAATTCTTAATAAAATGAATAAAAACAAAAGAAAACAAATTTTAAGGCAAGCAGATAAGAGCAGACCCATTCCCACTGGCAGCACCCGTTCACGAGCATGACGCATGAACTAGCCATCGCTTCGCTCAACCATATTTTAGGGAACGTAACGACCCGCCTCACACGCCACCACCGTAGAAATGTTTTAGTGAGCATGACATACTCAAACTGCCGCCATCGAAACATACTCGTACGTTTTAGGTCTAGAAATTAAATAATCCACATAGTCCCGTGTGTAACTGATCCAATTACCGATAGAGCAGAATTGGCTTCGAATTGATAATAGCAACATTGGGACGAGCGCCCGGAGCGAGAATCAATTTTACCTACAATGCTGGCTGAAGGCTGGCTGCCTTATCGTTGCGAGTAAAGTCGTTCCCACAAGCAAAGTACTCGTATGTATTTTGTAAATGTCCGTTTTCCTTATCTTGATTTAGAATAACTTCTTTTAAACTAAGATGCATTACTAGGCATCTTTTAATACGGATAAGATAAGTGGAAACAAAAAGCGTAAGTGGAAGCAGATTTAGTTTTATTGAGATCTATGAATCAATTTTTACCTACAATACTGGCTGCCTTCGCGAGAAAGGTCGTTTCCACAAGCAATGTATGTATTGTAATGTCTGTAATCGACATAGTCCCGTGTGTAACCGATCCAATTATCGATAGAGCAGAATTGGCTCCGAATTGATAATGGCAACATTGGGACGGGCGCCCGGAGCGAGAATCAATTTTACCTACAATACAATGCTGGCTGAAGGCTGGCTGCCTTATCGTTGCGAGTAAAGTCGTTCCCACAAGCAAAGTACTCGTATGTATTTTGTATATGTCCGTTTTCGTTATCTTGACTTAGAATAACTTCTTTCAAACTAAGATGCATTACTAGGCATCTTTTAATACGGATAAGATAAGTGGAAACAAAAAGCGTAAGTGGAAGCAGATTTAGTTTTATTGAGATCTATGAATAAATTTTTACCTACAATACTGGCTGCCTTCGCGAGAAACGTCGTTTCCACAAGCAATGTATGTATTGTAATGTCTGTAATCGACATAGTCCCGTGTGTAACCGATCCAATTATCGATAGAGCAGAATTGGCTCCGAATTGATAATGGCAACATTGGGACGGGCGCCCGGAGCGAGAATCAATTTTACCTACAATACAATGCTGGCTGAAGGCTGGCTGCCTTATCGTTGCGAGTAAAGTAGTTCCCACAAGCAAAGTACTCGTATGTATTTTGTATATGTCCGTTTTCCTGATCTTGACTTAGAATAACTTCTTTTAAACTAAGATGCATTACTAGGCATCTTTTAATACGGATAAGATAAGTGGAAACAAAAAGCGTAAGTGGAAGCAGATTTAGTTTAATTGAGATCTATGAATAAATTTTTACCTACAATACTGGCTGCCTTCGCGAGAAACGTCGTTTCCACAAGCAATGTATGTATTGTAATGTCTGTAATCGACATAGTCCCGTGTGTAACCGATCCAATTATCGATAGAGCAGAATTGGCTCCGAATTGATAATGGCAACATTGGGACGGGCGCCCGGAGCGAGAATCAATTTTACCTACAATACTGGCTGTCTTATCTTTGCGAGTAACGTCGTTCCCACAAGCACAGTATGTATTTTGTATGTCCGTTTTCATTACCTTGACTTAGAATAACGATAGTATGTTGTCACTTCTTATAAACTAAGATACATTACTAGGAGTCTTTTAATACGAAGAAGATATGTGGAAACAAAAAGCGTAAGTGGAAGCAGATTCAGTTTTATTGAGATCTATGAATCAATTTTACCTACAATACTGGCTGCCTTCGCGAGAAAGGTCGTTTCCACAAGCAATGTATGTATTGTAATGTCTGTAATCGACATAGTCCCGTGTGTAACCGATCCAATTATCGATAGAGCAGAATTGGCTCCGAATTGATAATGGCAACATTGGGACGGGCGCCCGGAGCGAGAATCAATTTTACCTACAATGCTGGCTGTCTTATCGTTGCGAGTAACGGCATTCCCACAAGCGAAGTATGTATTTTGTATGTCCGTTTTCAATACCTTGACTTAGAATAACGATAGTATGTGGTCACTTCTTATAAACTAAGATACATTACTAGGAGTCTTTTAATACGAAGAAGATATGTGGAAACAAAAAGCGTAAGTGGAAGCAGATTCAGTTTTATTGAGATCTATGAATCAATTTTACCTACAACACTGGCTGCCTTCGTGAGAAACGTCGTTTCCACAAGCAATGTAGGTGTATTGTAATGTCTGTAATCCACATAGTCCAGTGTGTAACCGATCCAATTATCGATAGAGCAGAATTGGCTCCGAATTGATAATGGCAACATTAGGACGGGTGCCCGGAGCGAGAATCAATTTTACCTACAATGCTGGCTGAAGGCTGGCTGCCTTATCGTTGCGAGTAAAGTCGTTCCCACAAGCAAAGTACGCGTATGTATTTTGTATGTCCGTATTCCTTATCTTGACTTAAAATAACGATAGTGATCACTTCTTATAAACTAAGATGCATTACTAGGATTCTTTTAATACGTAGAAGATAAGTGGAAACAAAAAGCATAAGTGGAAGTTGATTCAACTTTGTTAAGATTTATGACTCAATTTCATCCCCAATGCTGACTGCCTTATCATCGTGAGTAACGTCGTTTACATAAGCACAGTATGTATTTTGTAATATCTGTGAGATATCGCCAATGTTCCCTATCTTAAAATTGAATAACGATAGTAGTGGTCACTTTTTAATTTTTTATTATGTAGAAAGATTAGTGGAAAGAAAAAGCGTATGTGGAAGCTGAATCAATTTTGATTTATGAATCAACTAACCGATGAGATTTATGAGTCAACTCCCGCCCGCGGTGGCCCGAGGTCGCCCGAGTGGACTACCTAAAGAGATATTTTTCCAGGATAAAAAGTACTCCGATGCCAGTCTCCAGTTCCCAAATATATCCATACCATCACCCCATACCAAAAATCACGTCGATCCGTTGCTCGGTTTTGACGTGAAAGGCGGACAAAAACACAAATCCACAAACACACAAACCCACAACACACACTTTTACATTTATAACATGAGGATTTCACCTCAATGCTTGCCTTATCGTTGCGTTGCGAGTAGGTAACGTCGTTTCCACAAGTATGTTTTTTGTATGTCTGTGAGATATCGCCGATTTTGATTATATTGTTTGTTGATACGGTGAACGAAATAGTATTGAACATGAAACTCATAAAATTTTGATGCATAACATGTTTTTTTTCTTACTTATTATTAGAAATGCGAAAGTATGGATGTTTGTTACTTTATGATATATAAGTATGTTTCGATATAACGTAACGATAGTACTTACCTATGTTTAGATACATTGCATTACTATTTTTCACAAACAAGTATGAAAAAGTCAATTAACTGAAAAGAGTAACATTAGTAGGCCTATTACTAAAGCTATTACTGAATAATATTATGAAAGCTGGGCACTCTTCCGATTTATGTTTTGAATGTTTGGATTTTTATATTGAAGATTTATTGCCGACTGTTGACTGTGAAACAGCCAACCTCTAACTGCCTCTGTGGTCTAGTGGTTCACGCCACCGATTTCAGAACAAGAGGTCAAGGGGATCGATTCTCAGTGGGAGTAGGTACATATTGTAATCGGTTTGGTTGGTGGTAGGGCTTGTTCTTAGTCCGACTGGCAAGCTACCACCATCTTATTTAAGTCTGAAGCTATACCAATGATGTTTTCAGCATTATTGTATTCCGGCAGTTGGAGTTAAAGGTCCTCAGTGATTGAGGATTACGGGAGTAGTGCGCTTCCACCTTCAGCCTTATTGCCACTTAACATCTGTGATGACGGCTAGAACTACCCCGTTGTGGATAAAAAAATCATGAATGTTCATAACCTGTATTAAACGAAGCATGAAACACAAATCATTTGCTACTAATACTCTAGCTAATATTTGCTGCTAATGTCGACATAATGAACTTTGTAACAGAATCACAACCCAGTGGTATTAATTAAATGATTCAGTTTGCTGACTAATGAAACGATACGAATTCTGTTAGCTTTTACAGTATATTGCCAAAAGAGCATTGCCAATTTTCCACGTCAGAGCTCCAGAGCAAACTCCAAACAGCAACGGTATGTATTCGTTAATAAAGACATAGTTAACGGGATTGAAAGTCATCGAGCATTGCAATAATAAAATCGAGTGCAGTAGCCCTAGCACGAAAAACTGTCGTTATGGTTATGCTGGGGCTTCACGTGCGTGACGCCTAAAGGCGGCGGCGGCGTTATTAACGGGCATGACTAGCGTTCATTAAATTGTGCACTCTAAACTATGCGATAAATGTGTGGCCACACTCATTTGATGTTTGATTCTAGCGTCTAGCGGCTTAGTTAGCGTGTGATCTGTGGATACTAGTCAAGTCTATATAATTTCTGGCTTGGTTTATATAAAAGTGTGAAGAATTATTATTATTAAGTTTTATTACATTACCATGCCAAACAAAAACCAGAAGTAAAAAGAAGAATGAAAGTGACCGTGTTCTGACAAGTTCATATACGTAGGTGTAGCCACAACAACGCACTAGAGGCCTGCTAAATCCCTTCGATGTGTCGTAAGTTACCGCCTGCTCGAAGGTTACCGCCGTCCGAGCTATCGCCTAACATCTAAAGTCATTATAGCAAATTAGCGCGCTAAGAAGCTAATTAATAGCATTAAACACAAAAAAAAACACAGGGGAAGCTCCAGCATTATGGTAACCGTTATCGTGATAGTATTATTTTGTATAAAAACCAGCCTCTTTTGGTCGTTTATGGAACTGATATTTAATACATATTTGACAGCAGCACCTTGACAGCTTTTGAAGGAGGGTATAGCTTACTATTCGATTACCATAACGATAGTTTTTCATGCTAGGGGTACAGTTAACTGTAAATAGCGTAGAAATAGAAACTCCTTGGTTAAGAATTTCCGTGAACTATTTCATAGTCTAATGTTTTGAAATGGTAGAATACGAATTCATATTTTTATGTTTTCTGCATGCATAATTTATTTGTGCTTAAAGTTTAATTTATATTGGAAAATATAGTACTTAATAAAAGTAATTACGAATAAGAACCCGTACTGACTTTCGCAATCCAATATCTTAATCTGGCGATAGTTTTGGGAATTTTCAGATAATTATTTTAGAAAATTTTGAGCACTGCCAAGTTTTCGGCAGGTCATGGTATTGACTTGGCGAAGATTTTTTAATTTTGTCAACTAACTAAACCTTCAATATAGATTGAGTGTTGTTCAGAATGAACACAATATTAAAAGCATCTTCATTATTACTACAAGTATTCAGCTCAAACATGCATGATATTTTTTTGAAGGAAGTCTAAAGCAAAACATCCGTATCATCCAAACCGTGTTGGGCAGATAACTAAAAATCGGGGCGTTTACATAGAAAGGTAAAGTGACCCATCGCCATGGCAACCAGAGTAGCCATCAATAATTGACGAGGAACCCAAGGATTGAGTGAATCTGATAATGTATCGGGTCGGGATTCGCCCCGTATAAAGCGCGGGTCACACCGCGAGCTAACGAGCCGGGCGAGCATCGCTTAAAATCTTTTCGCACTTACGCCCGAATTTTCGTACGCAAATCATCTTTGGGAGCGTCTCAAACATCATGGCATCTCTTTCATACGTTTGACATTTAAAGTGACAGGGCGATATGTCAGATGCTTCCAAAGATAAGTAGCGTACGAGTATTCGGGCATTAGACACAAACCGTGAACTACTGACTACGCATTACGTTTACGTTATTCTGGTGAAAGCGGGTTATTTAATATGGAGTAGCGAGTACACTACACAGTAACCTTAGCTGTCTACGCTGACGAAAAGGCTATTCACATCGCTTCGCCCGGTTCGTTCGTTTCCTCGTGGCGGTGTGGCCCGCGCTTAAAGTTCCGTAACGAATATTTCTGGGAGCACATTGTATTCCTTACTGAATGTAGAGTGAAAAGCCTTGAGGCTATTTGAACCATTTAAATGAAATCACTTACAACACACTTAAAATGATTGAGTAAGGTTTTGGGTCAGAATACTATATAGGCTACTTTTTACACGGAAAACATTATCTAGCTCGCGAGGGAAAAGCTCATGCAAAAAAGTAAAAATAATTTAAAATATGTCAATTATGTCATCTTTAATGATTCTCACTGCAAATGTACCTATTTCTTTCGACTGTTAGGGTAGTAATATCACATGAATAAGGGATATTTACTTTGTGGTAACCTGTCCAGCTGTCAATACCTACATTGCAAAAAACCTACGTAGTAAATAATCCACTTCTCATATTCTATACTTCGTAATAAGACTTAATCGCACAATGACATAGTAGCAAAATGCCTACTTTTAAAAGTACAGTTGAGAAGAAAACCACGTGGATACTTATAAATTTTATTGTTACTTTCTTTTCACATTGATGAAATGCTCAGAGGTTAGAGTATTCGCCCGAACAGTGAAAGGTCGTGAGTCATTAGTCCCACTGGAGCTATTTGTGAGACGGGTCTTTTTTTCTACTTCATTTACAATATAATTAAAATAGCATTGTTCATGCAAAAAAATAAAAGTAGGTCGAGATCCGAGAAAAAGAAAACCGAGATTGGTCTATCGCTCTAGCCCACTGCTGCTTCAGGACAACGCTAGACCCCATACTTCACAACAGAGACGGTCGCTTAATTAGAGGAGCTGCGATTGTAATGTCTCCGACATCTACCATACCTACTCCCCGGACCTTTGTGTAATAGACTACCACCTTTTTCGGAATTCGAACAATTTCTTGCAAGGAAAAAAAAAACAATTCCGATGAGGCAGTTCAAACCGCCTTGAAAGATTTTGTTGATACTCGCTTCCACATTGTTCAATCAGCAATGGATACTATTATATAATAATGGATATAATCTATACATATAATAAAACAGAAACGGACAAAAAGTCTGTACATGAAATATAAAAAAAAAAAAACTGCTATGTGATGTGTACAGGATATAGACCCCAAAACGATAGAATTTAAAATTTTTGTCTGTTTGTTTGTTTGTCTGTTTGTCTGTTTGTCTGTTTGTCTGTTTGTCTGTTTGTCTGTTTGTATGTTCGCTTTTCACGCAAAAACTACTAGACGGATTTTTACCAAATTTTGTGTAGTAATAGCTTATAACCCGGGTCAACATATAGGGTACCTTTGATTGCGGGAAATTTAATTATTCCTACGGGAAAATACAAAAACTGATTCTTACTAAAATAGATGGCGCCACATGATTATGAAAACGTTATATTTAATCGCTGTCTCAATTAATAATGAATCATGTTATTTTTTTTTACCTGCTTCAAAACATAATATAAATTAAAACCCATCCAGGCTCATATAAAAATAAAAATAATTTCATGTTATTTACGTCATTATATCTACTAAGCAATAGATGGC
Source organism: Crambus lathoniellus (assembly GCA_949710035.1). Lineage (NCBI taxonomy): Eukaryota > Metazoa > Arthropoda > Insecta > Lepidoptera > Crambidae > Crambus > Crambus lathoniellus. The sequence continues at coordinate 27,965,085 of OX453303.1, forward strand.
GCAGGAAGTCAGTAAGATTACGATATACCTCTCACAAAAGAACATTCGAATGATTATATTAATTAGGGTGAAAGCCCCCTCTGTTGCCACTTTAAGATGTTTTTCACTTCTTTTGCATCATAACTACTAAGCAATAGATGGCGCGGGAAGTCAGTAAGATTACGATATACCTTTCACAAAAGTACATCCGAATGATTATCTATATTAAGTAGGGTGAAAGCCCCCGCTGTTGCCACTTTAATTTTTTTCACTTCTTTCGCGTATGGTCTTAAGTAGGTATCTAAAATTGTCAAGAATGTATCTTATACTTTTTTTAAAATTTTTAAATTTTCAATACAAAAAAACTACTTAAAAAATTTAACTAACTCCAAAAAGTATTTGTCAACTGAAAAGGAAAAATATAATTTATATTATAATTAAGGTACCTTTTTGAGGTCGGTGCCAGTCAGTTTATTTTTTTAAATTACTATTTATTTCCTAAGTTTTATTGTATATTGTACAATAACATACCCACGAAAACTACTAAACCGATTTTGATGAATCTTAGACTGTTCCCAAAGTTAGAATACACCTAATTTAAATCAAATAGAATCATCTCGATATGCCTTTAGATTTCGAGAAATTCGTGGACATACATAGTAAAAACATATAACTAAGTATTCATATACTTACGAAATTTAGTTTTATTTTAGTCAATTAAAACCCTATTTTTTAAACTTCAAATGTGCGAAGGGTGCCGATTGTTGTGTTTTTTGTCAATCAAATTTTAAAAGATACATCGAGAAATCAATACTTAACTAACTTAGATAAAATAAAAGAAACATCTAATTCGATGTAAACTGAAAAGCGTTTATTGAATAATATTCCTATGTCATAAAGAATTATTACTATTGTTATTATGACTTAAAAGTCATAGATAAAAAGTATATTATCAAGCAAAAGTTATTAACGAAATGTTTAAAGCTAAGTAAGCACTCGGGGCAGTGGCCAAAACTAAAGTTCTTACCCTATTGATGTAAAATTTATATTTCGCATTTCCACTCGACGCTAGATGTCGCTACAGTAAGTATAGTGCCACAAATATATCTGAACCGGTGACAGTGGTCCTGGAGGAGCCACTAGCAATACAAAATTAACTGTCAAAATGGACTGCCGGCAGTCAACAGTATATTTAGTACCATAAAATAACCACTGTGTGAAATAAGTTTGTCGCAATGTAGACAAAATGTCACCAATGTAGTTTTGAAAATTTTGCTCAAACGCTAAGTGGCCAGTACGTACCTACACCTACAGTGCCACAAGCTTTTCTGTTCCGGTGACAGTCGTGACAGAGGAGCCACTTGCAATACGAAATTAGCTGTCAAAATGGACTGTCGTATGAAAACTGTTTTAGTTCCTAAGATAATCACCGGAACAGAAAAGATTGGCGCACTATACCTACCATTTTTTATGTCATTTAACCGGCTCTGGCTACTTAGGCCTTCAGCCGTAGGTACCATCCAATAAAATAAAGGAATATTAAAAATAGTTTTCTATCTAACTTATTTATTCATTTATTTACTAGGAAAGCTTACATAAGTGATGATTGATTAAAATTAAATAATTAAATGGTATATCATTACATTTTATACCTGTTACTTAAAGAAGAAATGTCTCCATATCAAAATACTAGCCTTCCGCCCGCGACTTCGCCCGCTCGGACTAAACGACGACTTTATCCCACGGGAATGTGATATTTTTCAGGGATAAAAAGTAGCCAAAGGCAGCCATTACATCCAGATCGCGATCACTGATCGTGATCTTGATCGCGATCGAGATTTACTTTGTAGATATTTTGCGATCAAGATCGCGAGCCGTCAATCACCTTCGTACACAGTCAATCTGCATCGCGATCATTGATCATTGATCCAGATTGACTGTCTAATGGCTGCCTAAGTATGTCACTTTTCAGTTGCCAAACTATTCCCATTCCAAAAGTCACGTCGATCCGTTGCACCAATTTTGACGTGAAAGACGGACAAACAAACAAATCCACTTTCACATTTATAATATTAGTATGGATACACACAATCTCTTTTACATTTTATAGTAAAAATATGATTGGCCTGATATTATGCATTACTAAGTAAGAACTTCTGTTTGAATCGTGAAAGCGCGCATATGCGCAAAACGATAATACGCGCTCTAATCGCGCGCGGCAAGAGCGCGTTTCACCACTGGAGCTCCATAGTAGTGGTCGGAGTGGACGTGCCTCGTGCGATCCAAGAGCACCAAGAGAACAAATTAGATTCACGATCCATGATCCCCAATCTTAGGTCGTGGTTGGCCAATCCAAGATGGATCGTTTGGTGTGGTTCAGTCTTATGAACCTCGCGTAGAATAGATCTATTGCCCGCTAGCAAGCAACGTCGAAGAACGAAGAACGGCTGTTCAAATTAATCGTTATCATTATACACTGTTATGTGTGATATATGCATTTTTGCGTATTAAAACCATATGAAAATATAGATAAGTTATCACAACTTACTGTAAATCGAGATTTGACATTTTGATTTTGATTTGCCTAAACCGACCTAGATAGCGGTTTATATTTAAATCGGGATCGGTAACAACAAGTAGCTAAATGGGATTTAAAAGAAAATCGAGATCCAAGTGGCCCTTTTGAGTTATGAAGAAGAGAAGAGAAGTTTGTTTTTTTTGTCGCCTCTAAGGGATTGCAGACTTCAGTATTTAATTTGACATACATTTTAGCTCGATACCTCCCACGCATACTTGAGAAAAAGTTTCTTGACAGACGGACAGATCTTTGAATGAGGGCTCAACTATGTTCATGCAGCATATGATAACAACATACCATGTTCATTCCCTAGGCTGCATATTCGATATTCTTTAGACCCTTTTAGTAGAGAATAGGACTTCAAGAAGAGCGTTATGAAATCTGAGCAACAAACACACATAAACTAAACTAACACAAAAGTCACTACACCGCGCGTACGAAGTCGCGGGCAACAGCTAGTAATATAATATTTCCAAAACATCAGAAACATAATCAAAGCCACACAATCAAATAATTATACCTTCTGCACACTCGAAAATCTAGTAGTATTGTTCCATATGTTATAGGTACTCGCATTAGTCATAAAATATCGCCCAACGTCATCTTTTCAGAACAAAGGACGGTACAACCAAAACAAACACAGACCTAGGTCCTAATACCACCACATAAGCCTCACAGCAAACGTAATAAACAGCCATTTATAACTAAATTCGTCAAGAGCAACCGGGCTTACAACTGCCTGTATTCACACTGGAAAACCCTGTTCATTTTCCTACTTCAAACCTTATACAAAGCAACTTCAGTTTGATGTTACCACCGCTTTTGCCTTTGTGAGGCCGCTATGGTTGATAGCCATAGCAAGAAGAGCTTTGTACATGTTTGTACTAACTACATTCGTCAAGAGCAACGAGTTTACAACTACCTGTACTCATGTAGCTACTAAAATGAAAACTGCCCTATCCGTCTTTAAACCTTATACAACGCAGTAAGCGTTAAATGTTCCGACCGCTTTTGGCCTTATAAACCCGCTATGGTTGAGGCACAAGGCGAAATGTGGTTTTTATTCTAGTGCAGTGTTTTCTGGGTAGGTTTGTTGATTGATCATCGGTCGAGCGTTGTTGCCAAGTTTTAAGCCAGAACCTCTATCTTCAAGTCAGATTGAGTGCACAATTCTATGACTATTTTTCACCTGTTGTACCGGAAAGTTAATACTTTTACTTGTGGCTGCACTGCACGCTACTTTGCCAGCTTGGACCTTGTTCGTGTTAAGTTTACATGAAGTAGACGTATATATCGCTGAAACACTTTTTTATTTTTTTATCAACAACTGGCCGGTACTTCACGAGCAAGGACTTTCCATCTATTAGAGCTGATCTTATTAAGATGCCCTGGCAGCAAAGCCGTCAGCCATCGCCAATCAAAACTTGTTAAATCGTATTACAAACATTCCAGCCTACCTCATTTGGCGACGATGATTTGGCGTCCCGAGATCGCGAATGAAAACCACGGAAGCGCAGCTGGGGTCACTATTCCCTTATGCGGGTTTAAATATCGTTTTTTTAAGGGTTTTCAGAGTTTATTTTTGAGACAAATATGTGTCCATGATCATATACAAGCGGATTGTTGCAGATATAAAATAATAAAAAATAAATAGATTATCTAAATAACTACGTAAGTATCGCTTTACTTTACATTGATTGGTTATAAATAAATTATAATGTTTAATTTATTTGGAAAAAAGATGAGTTGCACGTTAAAGTAAAATTTCTCAAACATGACTAATAAAATAAATCGAATTCGATCGTATGAGGCAGTGAAAATGTTTTTCGAAACAGCGTCGTTCGTGACTACATTATTCGAGTCTAAAAGCTTTCGAACCTACGAGGTAGTGGAAACAAGAATCGCAACAGCGTGTGTCGCAACAGCGGCAGCGGCTTTCGAAAGTGGGTACGGAACCCCAAAAAACTCGACAAAGCTTAGAAATGTCATTGACCCCAGAAAAAGGGCAGGTAATATTTAAAAGTACCTTTACTATGTAGCTAAAAACATTGAATTATTTAGCCAGTTCCAACGAAGAGAAAACCTGCCTCACTCCTATATAAAGAGCAAGATTTTTATTTGCTCTGGCAAGAAAGCAAATAGTATAATTTTAAAGGACAGAGATTAGTTGCCCCGACAATGCCAGGACTCGAAATATGATATGAGACTGCATGTCAGTGTTGCCAGTTAGCTAGCTTTTAGAGCGTTTTGTGGATTTTAAGTTAAAAATGGTTCTTTCTTACATATAATTGTACCGCCCGGCCGAGTGTGTGTCACTAAACAAATAATTTTCTTTCTTTCTTTCTTTAAAAAATATCGTTGCAACAAACGCTTATAAATCAATCAAATTGTGTTTAAAAGGTAGAAATAAAAAAAAATACACAGAATCCGATATTCCAATTAGAATTTTTAGTCAACCCCATTTTCCCATCTGCTTGTTGAAACAAGAGGAAATCCAAAAAAGCAGGAATTAAGGTTCAATCCAATTTGGGATTTTTCATTTTTAACTGCCAGCAACACTGGTGCTTAGTTTGTTTCTTCTGATTTATAACCGTTGGCCCCAACAACCTTCTTGGATGCTATTTCCTTATAAAATGTAGAGCATGGAAGTGAGATGGATTGTTTGCATAAAGCATGGCGATTTACTACATCGCCGAAGAAATTGTATTATTTATGCCATGTACCAGAACGTTCCAGGAAATGCTGAAGGCATTGCCAAGCTGCATTTAGGAAGGATTTTCAAAAACCAGTGACTTCTTCGTTTCGTATTTATGACATTTAATTACCATCGGTTTTGTTGTGATTATATTACAAAGATACACTGTTTTAATATGCAATTTTCTCTGTGAAATGTTAAATAGAAAAATAAAAAAGAACTTGTTACGAACTACAAACAAGAACAACCATTAATGCTTTTTATGGACAATATATACCCCAAATAATTAATTGATTCACAATACAATACTATATATATATATATTATTTAATTTATTTTATTTTAAATTACATAATATTATGTGCTTATCAAAAATGATAAACTATGCACTTAAGAGTTAGGTAACCCTTAAGTGCATTAATTATTTGGGTGGGGTGGGGTATATTGTCCATAAAAATCATTTATTTATTTCTTCAAATATTATTTTAATTTTTTAAAACATTTAAAACATAGACAGTGATGTTTTGGTTAAAACCCCTTTGATTTTGAGAACCTAACCTTTTTTTGTAAAATAGAAAAAAAAAATAGTCGTCATTTTGTAATTTCTAAATATGAAACAGAATCGTAATTATATAAACTGTTTTATACTGAAGGAAATATTTTCAAATATTAAAATAAAAGAAAGTTATTGAAGGGGGTAAGGGGGGCAAAGAATACTTTTTTTCTTATTTCCAAGAGAAACTTTTACCAAATATTTTTGTTTTTATTTTTTCAGTTTTATTGGAATCAAATGTAATTATTTGAATAACGTTTTTAAAAAATTGAAAAATTCATACATCTACGGGTGCTCATGGTAGGTCATCATCATCAGCCATTAAAAGTCTCCACAACGGGGCATAGGCCTTCCTTATGGTAGGAAACGGAGAATGGGCCATGCCATGACCCACCACGTGGGCCCGATGTGGATTTGGTGGCGCCGCTTCCCCAAAATAGGGTATTTTAAATTATGGATTACTCGCAAATCACAAGTATTTAAAATTTGGAATAAATATATGTTAGGTATTTTACAGTCATTTATCTAGTGCTTCCGGCCGTTTTTTTTTGATTGGTGATATTTAACTGTGTCAAATAAAATCCCAAACATCTGTCTAATAATAATTCAAATATCATATTACTTGCACTACAATTGAAAATAATTGCTGTCATAAATTTAATTTTCTTATTATTTAATTTTTAATTTAATTTTAAGTGATTTTCGATTCGCGGGGCGCTCGCGAGTTCACAGTTCACTGCCGGCTGCCGCTGGGTCCGTGCGAAGTGTATAGAGCGCGGCCGAGGAAGCGTTAGCGTGCCTATTTCGGTCGGGATTCCTCGCCTTAACGACTGCAAACGCAGCCAGCTGGCCAATTGCCGTAATTCTATGCAGCGCGTCTTCATCGCGTTTGGGTCTTGACGTTTGACTTCGTATTGCCGTAATGACATAACGACGCACACGTCACGTAAACCTTTAGTCCTACAATCCTGTCTGATCCGGTGACATCCGTGACAGAGGAACCACTTGCAATACGAAATTAGCTGTCAAAATGACTTTTAACCGCCTCTGTGGTCTAGTGGTTCACACCACCGATTTCAGACCAAGAGGTCCCGGGTTCGATTCCCAGTGGGGGTACATATTGTATTCGGTTTGGTTGGTGGTAGGACTTGTTCTTAGTCCGCCTGGCTAGCTACCACCGTCTTATCTAAGTCTGACGCCATAACAATTAATGTTTTCAGCATTATTGTGTTCCGGCAGTTAGAGATAAGACAGCCAGTTCCTCAGTGATTGAGGATTCCGGGAGTAGTGCGCTTCCACCTTCAGCCTTATCACTACTTAACATCAGGTGTGATGAAGGCTAAGTGCTGCCCCGTAGTGGATAAAAAAAAAGACTGTCGTATGAAAACTGTTTTAGTTCCAAAGATTATCACCGGAACAGAAAAAGTTGTCGCACTGTCAAAGCTGCGCGTTATTAAAAACGGTTTTGCACGTCAACTGCACTTCAACTGCACACGTACACTTGACTAATGCGTCATAGAATTACCGCGATCGGGGCCCTGGACCAATGGCTTAACGTGCCCTCCGAAGAACGGCGGAGCTCGAGATAATAATATTTTGGTCACGAGCATCATCATTTTTACAAGCTTTTTACAAGCTTTTTCTTAACTTGCCATGTTAGTGTTAGTTTAGTTAGTTAGTTAGTGGGGGGCAAATCTTGCAAGCTTAATTTGACCCACTTCCCAGTGTCCGATGGAGCTGAAACTTTGTATACAGGTTTGGTTTAGATGACAATACAATATTTAAGTACAGTCAGCAAAAAGCTTGTTATGAAAATATTTTTTTTACTAAAAACTTATTTTGAGCGCGCTAACCAATGCCCTACGGGTTCGTCCAGGGTAGATCACGAGCAGCTAATTAAATTGATAGTAAACATTACCTATTGAATGACAAAAATTAATTCAACTCGATACTGGAAAGTTATAAGAATACTATCGATGAAATCTGTGTAAATATGTAGGTCAGTGTGTTATATTCATATTTCAATAAAAAAGGTACGGAAAGGTCAGACCTTAGCTTCGGAACCCTCTCAATTTTGACATTACACTATTGTGGTGCAGCTGGGTTTGTCCACATCAGCGTTTCCCAAAGTTTTCTATAAAAATAAATGTTCTGTACAAATAATTAATAGATATTGCCTTGGCCATAGCCGTTTAATCCATCAAACTGCGTCATTTCCAAAGATTTTCCATTTCCATTGATATTGCGATTGTTTTTTATTTATTTAGTAACTAGCTGACCCGGCAAACGTTGTTTTGCCATATAAATTTTATTGGACACGAACTTCGTATCAACTGCCTGACACAATGTCACTTATTAAAAAAAAATCCTAAGCGGCAAAAATGTCAGTGATTACATACTCTTTGACATACCTTCTCTTTGGAAGCTGCTAAGAAATGAGAGTTGTGTGAAGTATGACAGCTTAACGGTTTTCTATACAAAATTACCATTATTATTTTATAATTTTCCTGGATAAAAAGTAGCCTATGTTACTCTCCAGCTTTCAAATTATCTCCTTACCGAAAATCTCGTCGATCCGTTGCTCCGTTTTGACGTGAAAGACGGACAAACAAACAAACAAACAAACAAACAAATAAACAAACAAACAAACACACTTTCACATTTATAATATTAGTATGGAGTATGGATACCAATAAAGGAGAATGAACAAAAGTGGTCCAAATGTCCACCACCAACGAGACCTATACTGACTTATAGTCCATTAAATAGAGAGTAACTTTCAGTATGGGACAAAAAAATAATAAGCTGTCAGTAAAAAGTTATTGTGTATTCTCGGCAGTCATTCGTTTGGTTGATTTCTTTACGTTGTGTGAATTCTTATGTATAATGCCTTGCGATTTTAGCTATCTTTTACTGGACTTTTGCTGATACGTGCTGATACTCTTATTGCGACCTAGGCTATACACTTCGGACTTTCTATTTTTGCTAAGTGATTGTTTAGTTTTTAATTGTTTTTTTTTCGGAGCTTTTGTTTTTTTTTCTTTCAGCGAGAACCTAACACGGCACACCAAGTGACATGACATATAACATGCGTAGATTAGTTAAAAATCTGCGATGGATAGAATGATATCAACAGTATTTTTCGCATAAAAAGGTACAAAACATGACTTTTCATTTAGTCATAACTTTTTACTGACAGCATATTTTTGGTTGCGGTTTGGTTACAATTACTCAGTATTTAATAGACTATTTTATTACAAGAGTCTCGTTAGTGGTGGACATTTGGACCAAACTCCATATATTTTTGGTCAATCTCCTTTAAATTTCAAATTCCGTCGTCGATTTTCCGTTTCTGACATTTGACAGCGCATCGCGATAGGACCGGTTGGGGTTAGTGTTTAGGCTCAGTGATGTATGCATTTGTAGTTATTATAGTTATTGTTTTTAGTATTTTTTATTAAGTTGATGACCTATTTATAATTCTTTACTGAAATTTTAGTTATTGTTTTACAGCAAGTTATTTATTTGAAGATTGCCCGAGTAGGTAGATTATACCTATTAAGTTTCACTCATTTATGAGGAGTATTTTTGTTTATTAAAGTAAGTAAAGGCATTTCAACATATTAGCAACATTTGTAAATCTGAAAAACTCCCTCAAACCAATAAAATTTAACTCGTGAACAAAAATCGGTTTGTATCCCCGTTTTATTTCAACACAATAACTCCAAAACTTATTTTTACCTAAAAAGTTTTGCAATTAAAAAGGGTCGGATCCAAAAGTTTGGGAACCACGGGGCTACGTGCTCTTTTATAACATCGCTGTGATAGTCACAACTACTTTTCCGATATCACTTAGTAAGATTTATGGGCATTCATGTAAGTATACCGAGTTTTTCCGATTTAAATGGATGTCTGACTGAGCGCTCTGGAATTAATGGAGAGATGTTAGAATGTAAATGTAGTAAGAACCCGTGTTACTTACATTCAATTTATTTTTTTGGTAAGCTTTTTTACGTACTTTTTAGTTAAGATTCAATGAAATCAAAAATTCCCGCTCTTTCATTCGAAATTACTTCAACAACAAAAAATATTCCGTCGAAAGATAAATTAATATTTTAAATCTTTTTCATGTTAAATCGAAATCGTTTTACAATGACAAATATATATATACTCCAGTTTAAAAACACATTCCAGAAAATATTGAAAATGAAGTATTAGAAAATATCGACCCGTCTCACATCACAAAGCTTCGATAGGACTCGAACCCACAACCTTTCACTGTCCGGGCGAATGACAGTGAAAAGTCGTGGGTTCGAGTCCCATCGGAGCTAGTTGTGAGACGGGTAAATTTTTTCTAATACTTCATTTTCAAGTTCGTTTTTGCAAGTACCTACCTACGGAGTGACGCCAGGTTTTGTCAAGGCCATACATATGATTTGCAGAAAGATTTTGTGAGATTGTCTTGTTTGCGGATGATACCTCCTTGATTTTTAATATTGACAGGAATAAAACTCAGTTTGACGATGTAAATGAAGCACTCTCACAAATTCTTACTTGGTTTAATGTAAATAATCTAAAGCTTAATGCAAAGAAAACAAAGTGTGTCCAGTTTGCTTTGCCTAATGTACGTGATCAACCTATTAATATTAAAATTAATAATGAAAAATTGGATTTAATAGATTCAACCGTTTTCTTGGGTGTAATTCTTGACGGGAAACTTCAATGGACCAAACATATCACGACGCTTGCTGGCAAACTTAGTTCAGCTGCATATGCTATTAGGAAAGTGAGACAGTTAACAGATGTCGAAACGGCTAGGATTGTGTATTTCAGTTATTTCCATAGTATCATGTCTTATGGTATTCTGTTATGGTGGACATCAGCTGATATACAGACTTTATTTATTTTACAAAAACGAGCTATAAGGGCGATTTATCAGCTAGGCTCCAGGACATCTCTCAGGGACAAATTCAAAGAGATTGGTATATTAACAGCTGCATCCCAATTTATATTTAATTGCATAGTTTTCGTTCGTTGCAATATAAATGAATATATCAAACATAGTGATTTGCACAACCGAAATACTAGAAATAAATATTAACTTGTAATGCCTCGGTACAGGCTAGAGAAGGTTCATGGATCTTTCCTGGGTCTTGGGATACGCTTTTACAACAAAATTCCAGATGGTCTATTGGACTTGCCTATTGAAAAGTTTAAGATGCACATAAAAAATGGCCTCGTTAAAAAAGGATATTATACTGTTAACGATTACTTAAAGAACAAAACGGCTTGGTCATAATTTAATTTAATTTTTTTATTGTATTGTGTTACATTCTAGATTTCGCATTTGTTTTTTTTTAAATTCGGCATTTAACACGGGTAGCTTAAGTATGTCATGCTCTCGTTAAACATTCCTGCGGTGGTGTCGTGTGAGTCGGGTCGTTACGTTCCCTAAAATATGGTTGAGCGAAGCGATGGCTGGCTCATGCGTCATGCTCGTGAACGGGTGCTGCCAGTGGGGTGGGTCTGCTCATGTCTACTTGTGTTAAAGGTGTTCGGGATATGGTTTATAATAGTATTATATTGATTTATGAGCGAGCTGGTGTGTCTCATAGTAATTTTGGTATCCGTGTCTTAAGTAACAGCAATTTTTCTAATAATTGTTCAATTTATTAAAAAATTCCTTTTATTTGTTAATACTTATAAATTTGAATATACAGCGCAGCTTGCAGTTTCCTTTTCATTAATCCTATAATACAATGTGAATAAGATTAAGATTAGTGTGTCCATTAAACTATTTGATTCCTTGTTTAGTTGAAAATTGTTTATTGTTTTAGGTAATAAGCAAAATTTGTACTTAATTTAAGCGGTATTCTGTATTGTGATTAGGGCTTGCAATCGAATATTCGAATATTCGAATAATTCGAATATTCGCCCCATTTTAATATTCGAATAATATTTACGAATATTCGAATATTCGTTTTTTTTAAACACGCCACATTTAATCAAACGTATCTTGCGTGAACGTATCCAAAAGAAGGCTCGTTAGTGTACGCTGTCATTCGGAAACTCTCAGATCCACTCTCGGAAGCTATCGCTCGCGCTCACTTCGGTCAACCCACTCGTGCCACTCGATCGACGCCATTGTTTGTTTACATCAACCGGCCGGCAGACTTCTAAGTCCGATTGCAGTGCAGTGTATTAAATAACTGTTATTTATATGAGAATTTTATCGAATTCTATGTTTTAGTGATTCATGTAAGTAAGTATAATTTCAAAATTACTTGTTGTTAAGGTTTTGTGTTATTTTACATCGCATCAAAATCTAACATCAAATATTTTTTATTTAAGAATATGCAAATCATAGTACACAAAACATAGTACACATTTATAAGTTAAAATGGATAAGTGTTGTGTTTTTCTTGCTTGTATTAGTTGCATTGCATGATAACAATGGAACTATCAATCTATCAAAGCTCAGCATTGTGTAAAAATTTCAAGTTGCTCTGTTATTTTGCCATATAACTTATAGTAGACCAGGTGAACTTCATATGAAGCTGTGAAACATAATAGCAAATATTTTAGCAATCATATTGAATCTCACGAGGAAGATGATAATGTGCCTTTAATTCAAATGAGTCAGCAACATGAAACCACATATACCGCAAAAAGTCTTCAGGAACAGCTGCAAAAAAGAATTGATGATACCATTTCATCAGCTTCGTCTACGTCTACTGCAAGTTATTCTAATAACGTAGAACTTGAAGTGTCAGTTTGTATGCAAATGGCCTTATTTCATAGAGGGGGTCCAAGGCAAGTTCACTTAGAACAAGTTTATAATTTCTTGCTTTGTATACCACCTACTAGTGTTGAATGTGAGAGAGTATTTTCCTCAAGCAAATATTTATGTAATCACCCAAGATGCTCCCTAAAAGATGATTCTCTGGATGCATTAAGTTGCTTGAGATCTCATTACCAAAGAAAACCAAACAAGAAATTGTTGCATTTATTTCATAGCATACAGATAGTTAAAAAAACAGTACAGAGATTTCAGGGGATGATAGTGTCAACCTAAACACTTTTTTTGAAGAAAGTAATCTGCGCTACATCCCATAGGTATATCATAAATAAATAGAGGCAATTGTTTTCATTGTTATTTTTTTATATTTTAATTCTAACTATGAAACTGATCTCAAAGAGAGATGTTTTTTTTACATTAGCTAGTGCCAAGTTAATAGGTACCAAATGACGTGACGAATTAACGATCTCATTGATGTGGTTTATTCAGAAAGTTAAAACTAACTACTTAATAATTTTAATAATCTCTTTTTATTGCTTATAGCCCTGATTCAAAATATTGGACAAATTGTGCATTACGCTAACAATTTACTTAGCGTAACATTTTCATTTTTTAACTTTTCCATTAAGGATTATTTTTTATCATCATCATCATGTCAGCGGAACGACGCCCACTGCTGGGCATAGGCCTCTCCCAAGGATTATAGGACTATTTTTATGCAAATGCATCTCAGAGAGATTTTTATATATTTAAGTTACTGCCCTGTTAACAGAAATTGTTAAGTTTTATATACGTTACTTTATTTAGATAAAGAATGATGATCTCAATGATGGCAGGGTTCATTAGAAGAAGTTGTTTGATTTTATAACATTTTGTCGCAATAAATATTCATAAAAACTTTACTGAGCATTTTTCATTTCAATGCAAAAGAGTGTTCTTACCACTTAAACCCTATTTTATCTTTACTTACTTTACTTTATAATATTTCGAATAATATTCGAATATTCGAATGTCTGAGACAAAATATTCGAATATTCGAATACCTAAATTTGTCGAATATTTGCAAGCCCTAATTGTGATGGAAAGTAACCTTACTATTATGTGAAGGTCACTTTTCAAATTTGACGACTCTGTATAAGTTAAAACAGGGAGAAAAAAATAGCCCTTGGCGAGTTTCTTGCCGGTTCTTCTCGCTACAAGGTCTCCTGCCGTAGGATTTGCGAACCGATGGCGTAGCTTCATTGACGTTCATAAGTGTTGTTAAACAAACCTAAATTGAATAAAGATATTGAATTTTGAATTTTATGACTATTTAAAATGTTACGCACTTACTCCAGATTTCAGACTAAAATTCCCACAATTCTCAGTATAATGTCGGCCATTACACGTATGCGTTCACAAAATGGCGTCAAACCACAGATCACCTCCTAATAGATACCGCATACAAGGCAACAGACGCGCGCAGCACATACTTGCTTTAGCTAGCATAAACGGCCACGCTTGCAATCACGACTTCAGTCACGACCAAGTCTATGAACCGTCGCCACGTCCGAGTTCGTGAATAGTTTTGTGACCAAAACGTATTTTAAATGGCTTCCTGTGCAGTGAAATGGTGTGGAAAGTCAGCTAAGACGTCAAGTTTTCAAAAAGATGGCATAACATTTCACCGGTAAGTAAATTATAAACATAACTTAATTAAATTACCTACCATCGCGGGGCTCAGCTTATAGTGGTTTTGAAAAAGCACCCGTTGATGTCTTTTTGAAAAGTCCCTTTCACTCATTAGTCAAAATACAATAGTTGTCTCTGTCTGATGACGGCACGTGTATTGCTAGTGTTGTGATTTCAAATTCTCGAATTTATATCGATATTCTCTAGTCACAAGTATATTTAGTAACATGACCATTAGTTTATTTTCTCAAAACATAACCTAAGGCCGATCTTACACTTGTAAGTTTTACTCACGTAAGTTGCTTACGTGAGCGACTTACGATAAATTTTGCAAATGTAAACGCTCTTTGTAAGTTTATTTGTGTGTGTAATTATACAGCCGTAAGTTACTTTCATAAAACTTACGTAAGTAACTTACAAGTGTAATTTCGGCCTTATTACAAGCTTTTATTTAGTTTCACCTGTCCCGATGTTTGTTTGTATCAACGTTTATAACCAAATCTTGCAAGTTAAAATTTGACCAAGTTCCCAGTGTCCGATTGAGCTGAAACTTTGCATAGAGGTTTGATTTCGATGACAATACAATATTAAAGTACAGTCAACAAAAAAGCTTGTTATAAAAACGAAGTTTCAAAATAATTTTCTAACTCCACCCAAAAAAGTTTTATTTTTTATTTTAATTAATAATTATTTTATTACTATTATAAGTTTAACTTGTGTCTGTGGCATCATAGCTCCTAAATAGATGGGCGGTTCGATACTTTTTTTGTTATAATGGGTCGTTTTCAAATGAATGTTTTTTTATTAATGAAATTCATCCATAGTGAAAGAATTGCATTCATAAAAAAATCGTTTGACAGGAAAATTTGTTTTTTTTTTAGAATACGTGCCATTATTGAAAGCTAGTTAATTCGGGATTTTTCTTATACAATGGAATTGGAAATTGGTTCAGTAATTTCTAGTTATTTGACTTTTACGGTTGTCGGGGTGATAAATTTAGAATTTTTGATAGTTAAACGTCTTATTATTATATAGTTAAGAGTGAAGTTAAAACATAGAATACCATTTAAAAGCTAGTGCCTAATAAAAGTAACATTTTTGTTAGGTTTCCTAGATGCCCCGAAAGGAAGAAGAAATGGATGGAAGCAACTTCTCGTGGGGAGGGATGGTTTCCCACTAATAATAGTGTCATTTGTTCGAGACACTTCACAGAAGATCATTTTCACGCAATGAAAAATCGGAGAAGGTTGATGGATTCAGCTGTGCCAAGTTTATACTTGCCAGTTTTGGTATGGGTTATTTTACGTTTGTATCTGTGTCTCTGTCATGTTGTATGTCATAATAATCATTATGATTTCTACTTCAGGGACCCGCTCCTTTTGCCATAAACAGAAGTGATGGTTGTTCATTTATACAGACTGAGACTCCTGTAGCAGGTACATCGTCTGAAAAATCGGTAAGGCATGATAACTACGAGTGTGCAAATAGTTATACCTACGTACTGAACTTTTTAAAAGTAAATTAAACATACTTGCATCTGAATTGTTTACAGAAAACAAATGTTATTTCAGGTTTCAGTTTCACCACTGAAAGATACCAAGATCCCTCCAGTATCTGACAATCAGAGTAATGTCTCAGTGACACCAAGAAAACCAAAAAGAAAACTTTCTCCTATACCTGGAACGCCGCCTGCCTATTATACTCCAGTTAAAAAACGTCTTTGTAGAAGAATCAACGAACTTATCAACGTAATGAAAACAAAAGATAAAAAAATTAAAAAATTAAGCGATTCCAACAGAAGACTAAAAAGAAAAGTAGTATCTTTAGAATCCTTGTTGTCAGAATTAGAGAAAAAAAGTTTTATTACAGCCGAAAACAATGAAGTATTGAATTCCTTAGGCGTTAAATGCACTGAAATTGTTCGTCGACAAATACTAAAAGGAAAATCGGGCACAATCGTTAGGAAGAAATATTCTCCACAGTTAAGAGCATTTGCGCTTACGTTAAATTTTTATTCGACAAAGGCTTACAACTACGTGCGTAAAACTTTTAATACTTGCTTACCCTCCGTAAAAACATTAGGAAAGTGGTACAGGTCTGTAGACGGTCGTCCAGGTTTTACAAAAGAAGCTTTTGATGCTCTGAAATTTAAGGCAGCAGAGGCAAACAAGCCCCTTCATTGCTGTATTGTCTTCGATGAAATGAAGATTGAGGCAAAGGTAGAGAAGACATACGGATATGTAGATTTTGGTGGTACTGTTGATTCGGATTGTAAAGAAGAGTGCACCGACGCACTAACGGGTATTTGACCCTAAAAGCTGGCCAAAAATCATTTTCGCGTAATCGTTGATATTGAAAAACAATTTGCTGGCTTATATAGCTAATTGTATCGCGCATCATGTGACATCCATTGTATTTGACTCGACTCACGCGCCGCCCTTTGGTATCAGTCGGAAGTTACCGTTCGATTGAAGTCTGCGTGTGATTATTCGATATTCTCGTAGTATCATCTCACAATACTTATTATATTTTTTTGTTTTGAAACTGCATAAAAAAAAATTGTGATGGATCAGTCAAAACCAGGTATGTAGATGCATTTTTAACCGTTTCTAGTTAAAACTACTTTGAGTTTTAGTATTTATTATAAAGAACAAAAGGTTATAGAAAATATCTGAATTTAGGCGTTTTCAATATAATCTTTAAGAGGTTTAGTTAACTTCTAAGCTTTGCTATGCAATGAAATATACATATAATTGAAGAAGACAGATCCAGTAATACGCTCAATGCAAAAGTTGCCGCGGACTACCGCGGATGTATTTTTCATAATTTTTTTTAGTAGGTAGGGAAAGTTGAGAAAAAAATGCAAATTATATTTTTTTTTAACTTTATTTTCTTTCAGGACTATTTGGTGTCACGCCAAATATTTATTCTGATTCAGAAACACACACGGACTTAATGGTGACGTCGAAATTAAAACGATTTTTTTAATAAATTTTAATTTTGTTTTAATTTTTGTTTTTTTTATGATGTGTGACGAAATAAATGAAATACATTAAATTTGTGTTGATTGACACCTATGGACCCATTTAGAGACAAAAAATATTTTTGGCCAGCTTTTACCTTCAAATACCCCTATGTGCGACGCATTGGTTTTTCTTGTTGTCCCCTTCCATGAAAAATGGAAAGTGCCCATTGGGTACTTTTTCATAAACAAGGTCACAGCTGAGCAAAAGAAATTTTTGCTCACTCAAGCTATTGAATTGTGCATTGAAGCTAATATCGTCATCAAAGCAGTTACCTTTGACGGCTGCCCAGCCAATAAAGCAATGGCCAAGAAACTCGGTTGCAACTTAAATCCTGACAATTTAAATACAGTTTTTAAAGTGCAAGATAATGAAATAGCTATCTTTCTTGATCCTGCCCATATGTTGAAATTGGTACGAAACAGTTTCGAAATCTACAAAGAATTTAAAGATGCTAAAGGTAATGAAATAAAATGGAGTCACATTGAATTGTTACATCAACTGCAAGAAAACGAGCAGTTTCACGCTGCTAACAAGCTTCGATCTGAACACTTGTTATTTAAAAAGAACATCATGAAAGTCAGGCTTGCAACGCAATTATTAAGCAGAAGTGTGGCATTAGCTCTTCAATTCTGCAAAAACTCTTTAAAAATACCCCAGTTTCAAGGAGTAGAAGGGACAGCTAACATGTTGTTAGCTTTGAACGACTTATTTGACATTTTGGATTCGAAGGTGCATGGACGTGGATTGAAAAGGGCATTAGATGCTGAAAACGCTGAAACTATTATATCAAAACTCGAATTATGTAAAAGCATGTTAATGAGTTTGACGACTACTTTAAAAAATGTACATATGCGATTAGTAGATTCGCCGAGATCTACCGGATTTGTAGGACTTTGTGTATGTATTGAAAGTCTAAAATTTTTATTTAATGATTTAATAAAAAAAAAATGCTGTTCTTATTTATCCTTTCATCGCATCAGTCAGGACCACATTGAACTGTTTTTTTGCAATATGAGGTGTCATGGAGGGGGTAATAACAACCCGACGCCAAAACAGTTTTATGGAATTTACAGAAAAATGCTTGTACATATGGAATTGCAAGCACTTAATACCGGAAATTGTATACAGTTAGAACCCATCGCTATATTAAATTGTTCGTCAGCCATAAAACGCATAAATTTGACGACGGAAAGGGGTGATACTAGCGAGACTGAGGAACAAGTTGATGATAATAGTTTTGCATCCCTACAGCATATCTCACTGTCACAGTTTTCAGAATCTATAATAGAATACATCGCTGGAGCTGTTGCACACTACTTAATAAAGAAAATCAAATGCAATACTTGCATCAAAGCTTTAATATCGCTGGAGGAGAAAAAATCAAGTTTGATTTATGCAAGAGATGCAGGTGGTTTGCTGTACCCGTCTCAAATGGTCACCAAAATATGCAGGCGGTGTGAACAAGTTATTCGGAGCTCAATAGGGTCAGATCAAACTTCCAAAGTGTATTACAAAGACAAATTCCGTTTTGTGACAAAAACTTTGAGCAGTTTTGTAAATGAAGACATTTTTCCCCAAATAGAGAGTCACCATTTCGATCACGAAAGTTGTAATCATGTCATTGATTTAGCTAAGAGTGTCATAGAAAAATACATAGATATAAGATTGCTTTACCTAACTAGAAAGACAGACCCTAAAAATTCTGTAAGAAGGATTTATACCAAACTCATACATTTCAAAAACCAGTAAAATGAATACACATTACGATCCAGAAGTAGACTTCAGACCACCCATTTGGGAAATGTACATTTTAGAAAGTGGATATTTCGGGAAATGTACCTTTTGAGACCGGTGTACTTTGTGGGAAGTGTACATTTTGAACCTGAATGGGAGAAGTGAATTTAAGTGTTTTTTTACATTCTCTGAATGAGCTAAAATTTTGTACAAACTACGTTGTAATTTATCTTATTATAACTGGATGGTACACTTATTATTTTCTATAGGTACATATAATAATAATAAATCTGTAATTTTTGAAGTGAAAACTTCTTTAGCGGCGTTCTGCACTTTTTGTGATGGTTAAAAATGTTAAACTTGCGTCAGGGTCACGTGACCGTCAGATCGTCAGATCGTAACGCCGGCTGTACACTTTGGCCCAACTTTTGGCCAATACATCGTACATTGACACTTTTGAACGAACAAGTTTAAAAAGGTTCTTTCAAAAGATTCAATGTACGATGTATTGGCCAAAAGTTGAACCAACTTGTACAGGGCCGGTAAGACGAACACGTGACCTGATCGAAAAACTGTTACAATGTCATTAGAATACGTATTCAAATTTTGCCACTGCTTCGAAAGTTGTAATAGCTCAGTTAGAAAACGGGCGGCATTGAAGCCAGAAGACCTCGGTTCAAATTTTTGTCAAATTCCTTTTTTTGTGAAAAAGTCTAGGGAGCCCTTTTCACTTCTGCCGGCACTCCCGGCGTGCAACCCGTTGTTTTTTTTTTTGTGTTTGTTTATCTGTATGTTCTTTTTCTGTGTTTGTAATCGAGTTGATGTTTACATATAAATATACTGTGTATCTTGGAGTACAATAAAATTGGTCTTGTTTATTTTATCGCAATCGGTTCACTCAATAAATCATATATAATGGAACACCGAATAAATGATTACTTTACTTTAAATGATTACTTTACTTTTTCACTCAATACGTTTTAATTAATATCTTCGGGGAATTATACATTTAAAATATCGACCAGATGGTGTATCCACATCTGCCGGCCTAGCATGAGCGGCTTATAACGCGCGATATGATATGGTACGGCAAGTTGTCTTGCTTATCCCACTAAGGTGTAAGCAAGACGGCATTCCGTACCATATCATATCGCGCGTTATAAGCCGCTCATGCTAGGCCGGCTGGAACAGTATAATGGTCAATGGAAATGCATATGCATGCAGTAAAATCAAAGCCCGATTTCTATTATTTTATTTTTTTCTAGTTTCAGCCGGTGACTTCATCCGCATGGACATTCGAGAAAATCCTTAGGGAACCTTTAACTTTAGGCCTGCCTGCCGCGAGCAGCAAACGCCCTGCCTCGCAAGCGAGGTACGTCCAAACCAAGCGTACTCTCTCGCAAGGCAGGATGTTAAAACAGAGAATATTTTTTATTCTAGTCAAAAGTTCTCTAAGGATTTCCTCAAATGTACACGCGGACGAAGTCGCGGGCGGAAGCTAGTTATTAAATATATTTAACAATCAAAAGACAAATTAATGCAAATATCGATAATTCTTATCGTTTATTGTCCTGTGAATTGTCCCTGGTGTCCCATCACTATAGTCTATGCTGACCTTGAAATAGCCAATCACAGAACAGCGGTTACGGCCCCCGCAGCCCGTGCTCTCTTCCAAAATCGGTGAACTCGAACGCGTACAAATAGGGTAAAACCGCCTTGTATCGGCCACGTCCTGGTATCGGTCACTTCCTACGAATTTGATCAAAAACTATTTAATATTCGATATACTTGCACAAATTTTGCTCTATAATGTACATTATATTGTTGTCTTTAAATGAATTAAATGAGGTGGCGATCAAAGTTCATTTGACAGTTCAGTAGCATTGGATGTTGTAGCCTGCGCAGTCGTGTCGAAATTCACGCCATTTTCTAGTCAAAATTGACGAGTTCGAGGTTACGGGGGAAAGGGTTTGCAACTTATCTAGGAGGTTTAAAACGTTGATTTTTGCTTGTGAAGGTTAAAGAGATTATAACGCAACATTATTGATTAATATTTTTGTGTTTTTTTTTTAATTTTAATAAAAAATCGAATGGCCGGATTTAGGGTTGATTATTTCATAAAAACGCCTGATACCGGCCGTTAAAAATGGTGATGGCCGATACAAGGCGAGTCAAAATCCTGATATCGGCCACTAAACATTAAGTCATGGACGATACAAATGTTACTTCATACAAATCTAGGTACACTAGATTAGATCTTTAATTTAGGTACTTAATTATAAAAAAAAATAATTAAAAAATCTCGATTTTTTGTTTAGTTACTTTTATGTGGAAGTATCATTGTTGATGTGCAAACTGTAATATTAAATTTAAAATAAATTGTTAATAGTATTTGATTTATAGACTTTCCTTTATTAAAGTTTGTAAAATAATCTAAAATCACTAAAATAAAATTCCGACTTCAAAATTTATTTGTTACTATTAGGTAAGAATATCTTTATGCAAGAAAAAAACTAAATCATATATTTTTTTTTGAAATTTATTTTAAACACGTTAAAATAAGTTTGGATTGTTAAAAAAAATCACGGTATATGTATGTTTTTTTATATATATCTATGTATATCTTTGTATATCTTTATCTTTCTTTATTAATTCGAAGTATATTTGTATTGCTCATAATGTAAGCCTAGGCCGATACAAGGCAAACAGGTGGGCGATTTTTGGGCTCAAGTGGCCGATATTAGGGAAATTGGGTGTGTACAAAGAAAAACATCAATATAAAAAAATGTTATCCAAATTTCAAATACTTTATTAGTTCATAGGAAAGTCAAATAATAACAGTTTATTAAAAAATACCTCCTAGAAAGCTAGGCTAATAAATGTGAGAATAGGAAGCAAATCAATGTGAAATATTGTTGACGTGGCCGATACAAGGTCGTTTTACCCTACTCAATAATGCGGAATCTATTAGGAGGTGATCTGTGCGTCAAACACAACTTTTCGCGCCACAAACAGCTCTAATGTGTAACGTTGCTCCACAGCTCTCAATTAGCACCACGTTAAACACTAATTTAGTGTTTACTTACATACAATGTGCTGGCAATTTATATACAAAGCTCGTGTTTATTGAAACTTTTAAAACTGTCGCCTTACTTTGGTATTGGGTATTGAAACACCTCATTTTTAAATACTATCTGTTCTTCAGGAATAATGGGATAAAAAGTAGCCTATGCCTTTTAACTATCTCAGTTTCAAATTTCATCCATATCCGTTAACTAGTTTTTGCGTAAAATAGTTACAAACATAGGTACACACATCATCACAAACTTTTGCATTTATTAAGGAGAAGGATAATTTATGCCTTCATTATAATATTGTTTGGTTCAACTATTTGGGCTCCCATATACAAAAACAAATCATTCAAATCAGATCAGATTGAAAAAATGAACACACGCTTTTGCTTCGAGGGCCTAATTTAATACGATACCAGTTATTATTCTGAAATAAGTCAGTTGAATTATTTTTAGTACCTACCTACATTAATTTAACATTTTAATATTGTCGTTGCTTATACACATCATTTTTATCATAATCCCTTGAGTATTATAACTTAATCAATCTAATAATGTTTACGTCAATCACGAGTAAACCGGCTTCATATAAAACAAACTCTGTTTTTTCTCTAGATTAAAACTCATTAACTTAAGTAAGGTCTAGACGAGTCTAGTAGAGGTCGCGGGCTACATGCCCGGGCGAAGACAGTTCTAGGAATACATGTAGGGCTGCCTCGCTTGTCTCCTATATTTGTTTTTGTTGCCCGGGTGAAATTTCTTCACATACCCCCGCCCGGGGAGACAAGGGGGTTATGTGGGGATTAGAGCCACTTAAACCCACGGGGAGCTTCCTCTGTGCTTGGAGCGGAGATTGCGGGTCCTGGCTGATAAGCATCCGCACCGTACCTGCGTTGGATGGGTGACGGAATTCTCCGTTCCGCCACCACGCTTGCCTCCTATCTACATAGGGTTTTATCATGAGATAAATGTTTTAAATGTCTCTTGGAGCATTCCGCCAAAATGTCCCACACGACAGGTGATGCTTTAGTACTTCTGATTAGCTAAAAGGACTGCTATTGATATAAGCCGCGCGGATAAAGAAACAATATGGAAATCGCGGCCGGCCGGTCATGCTATCTCGCTCACACATACCGTCATGCTGCATGTAAAGCACATAGGTGGGTCATGCTATCGCGCTCACACTTAATGCTTGGCCGCCATTTATTGATTGTTTCTTTAACCGCGCGAGTTATATCAGAATATTTAATTTCGGATTACATTCGATCAGTATTTTTTTAAATTGTTTCAAAATATCCTTCTTGGTACTGCTATACGTAGACGTGCCGGATAACAGTTGAAGTTTTCATGGAATGCTCCTTTTAGGCCTTCCTTCCATACGGATAATAATAAGCGTCCTCCTTACACATACATAGACTACGATCCAACTCATGAGCCAAAGGGCTCGCGAGTAAATTCTGCAGCTAGAGGTCTAGATATTGAATTTCCGGGGTGAAGAACAGAACTTCCGGGGTCAAGAGAAGTAGGGCAGAGGTACCCTTTGTGGCCACTTTAAGGATTTTTTGACTTTTAAGCACTAAGTGCTAAATGGTCTTAGGTATTTAAGACACAAATTATATCTTAAATTATAGATAATTTATCTACCTTTAAAGGTACATTTTTCAAATTCATAAAAGTAAAAAGGTTTTTTTATATTACACACAATGTGTGAGAGGTGCCAAATGTACCGGTTTTGGCCACTTACTGATAGTTAAACTTTTGTAATATAAGTATTGCGAAAAATCAAAACCAAACCCAGGTAAAATCAATATATTCTAATGCGCTAGAAGGTTTATAAAGTATTTCATCCAAAACAAATTTCTTAAAATTTTCATACTAAATATTTTTAAACAGAAAATGGAATTTATTGAAAAAAAATCTTATGACATAAGGAATTCTAACGGTTGTTATTATTACCTTAAAATACCTTCTTTTAATTGCATTTATCAAAAATGGCTAAAAGTTGTTTAGAAAACTTTTAGAACAAAAAGTGGCCAAAACCGGTACGCCTGCCCTACCTATAAATAAGTGCCAGCGCGCACGATCAACTTTTGTCTCTGCAATTAATTTGCCTCTCACATCATGTTGCAATAATTCGTAAGAACTCCATAATTTAACCTAGGTACCTGTAAATGGTTCCATAGTCACTTTATAATTTGTTTATGTTACATTGTATTTAAGTTTTCCTTATAAAATAAAATAAAAAATTAAATAAGTTTGTACTTATTAAAGTTGACATTTAGCGAAGGCCGGAAAACTACATAGACAGCAATTTATAACAAAACAATATCTTTACCAATATCAATTTCAGTTTCAATCAATGCTTAGTTTTGATGATGCGGCACTCTAGGGCAGATGGGAGATAACAGGGTGCCTACCATCAACTCTTATTGCGGTTTTATTTAGGACCTAAACTGATCTGCTTCGCATATTCGAACCACGACAGCTTAATATCAATGACAGCGATTCATTGATCATTCAATGACATTGCATTTCACAGCCGCTAAGCTGTCAAGAGCTCTTATTTGACTTATAACTCGGCCAAGCTAACATGACACCTGCAGGTTATACCCGTCCCTCTCACTCTCCGGGCATGAACATGGACAGAATCGAGTGAAAAAGACGGGTAGAAGAAAAAGGACACAAATCGTTCGGTCATTAACATTCAGCAATTCATTTGCGATCCAGTTTTTAGAAGGTCAGAGTACGAAAGAAAGCAATTCATTTTAGGAACCTATTCTGCATCGCGCTAGTTTTGAATCGCTGTCTTAAAGTTTATGGTACGCACCCTGGGTGCCTGGGTGCCCGCGATGCAGAATAGGTTCCTAAAAAAAAAAACCGCCTTCTAAAAAACCACATCAAAAAAGTAAGAAATAATTCCTCACCAAATAAATAGCGTAAGTACTTTGAAGTCGGGCGTGAAACATGTACAATTTTTTGTTGTTTTTTGTTAAAACCCGCCCGACTTCAAAGTACTTACGCTATTTATTTGGTGAGGAATTATTTCTTACTTTTTTGATGTGGTTTTTTAGAAGGCGGTTTTATTTTTTTATAAAAATAATTTTTATTTCACTCTTTTTAGTGCATCGTGCAGGCAATTTGCGTGTTTTCTGGTAAATAGGTATGTGATCAAACTCAAAACCTCCTTTTTCGAAGTCAGTTAAAATACCTTAAGGTATCCCCTTTTTAACAAAACAAGAATCATCTAAATCGGTTCATAAACAAAGGAGTTATGCCTAAAGATAAGTATTAAATTCACATAAAGTGGTAACGAAAACGACAGTATTTTCAAGATATCCTGAAAACTACTGAACCGATTTCAAAATTTCAAAAAATGGGACCAACTTGGAAACCAACCTGATGTAATAACGTTTGAACCATTTCAATCGGTTCAGCCGTCTTCGAGTAATCGGTGGACATACACAAAAAAAAAACAAAAAAAAAAAACATACATACAGACGAATAGAGAACCTCCTCCTTTTTGATTTAGAAGTCGGTTAATGAATTGCTTTCTTTTGTACTATGACCTTCTAAAAACTGGATCGCAAATGAATTGCTAAATATGAATGGCCGAACGATTTGTGTCCTTATTTCTTCTACTCGTCTCTTTCACTCGATTCTGTCATGCCCGGAGAGTGAGAGGGACGGGTATAACCTGCAGGTGACATGTTAAATCGACCGGGTTATAATAGGTCTTTACCTATGAAATTGCCGTTTTGTATGGAGATTTCTGTAATTATTTTTTTTCCATACTAACGTTTTTGTTATTATTTAACGACTAATATTATGTAAATTTACAAAATTTTACACACGTATTTATGGACATTTTAACTACTAAATGACACATTCGTTAAGAGAAAAATTTTTTTTTTCACTAAGTTACAACTAATAAAGTACGAAATTCTGGAAACAAAAATAGTCGTAACTTTCGGAATAAGTTTTTTCTATGTAAATAATCAAATATCGTGGTTATTAAATTATCAAAAGTTGCTCGATACGGTCTTAATGTAACGCAATATTAAAGAAATTATATATTTCTAATATTATAAAAGTTGTTAAGTTATATGTACAAAAGAAAAAAACGGCAATTTCATATGTAAAGACCTATTAAGTCAAATAAGAGTTCTTGACAGCTTAGCGGCTGTGAAATGTCATTGATCGATCACTGAATCGCTGTCATTGATATTAAGCTGTCGTGGTACGAATAAGCGAAGCAGATCAGTTTAGGTCCTAAACAAAACCGCAATAAAAGTTGATGGTAAGCACCCAGGCCTCGACAGCTCGCGATAGTCGCCTTGTGAATCTGATACCTAAGGATTTTCATTTATAAATATGTAGGTAATAGTGTTTTTCAAGGAAGTGGCCGAGCAAGACGATAATCTCGCCGAAAAGTCCGTTTTTTATAAGTTTTTACCCGGGACGACAATGCCCATACAGCCTATTAGTCATTAGTCTTGAATTAAAACTTTAGTATTCTTTTTTCCTTTCGTATTTTTCGAAATATTTCATTAGTTCCTCTTCAGTCTTCAGTAAAGTTTTCTCTTCATCACCATCATCATGTCAGCCGAACGACGCCCACTCTTCATAACCTAAAATGCGCGGGTGGTTCACACATTTCAATGCTCATGGGAGTTTTACGCGGGAATAGCAATCTGAATCATACGGAGCGCCTTACTTTATTTCTCACTGTTACTTCATTGTTCTTCATTAATGGCACATTATTGCACTAATTCCACTACACTAACCCAATAAAAGCACCAATAAACTAATTTAGAAAATTAAATTAAGGTCCTCTTCTTCTCGCTTCTCGCGCAAAACTCCTTACGAATTTGCTTACAAACTTAACCCTTCAAATACTCATGACAAACAGAAAAAGTCATTCTTAACGTTAAATTCTCAGACACATTTAGAAATACCCTTACGTTCGTTTGAATTGGAAACATCTTACCGATATTCGCTTGACCACTTTTGATTGGCTCTGGAGCGTTCGAAAAGGTTCTGTGTTTACTCGGGCACATTTGTATAATCAAGTGACGTCCCTTGTAATGCTGGTGAATCAAAAAACACTTATTTTTAACAAGCTTTCCGCCCGTGGCTTCGCCCGCGTGGACTACACGACGTTATCTCGCGGGAATATGATGTTTTCCGGGATAAAACGTAGCCTATGTTCCTCTCCAGGCTACAAAGTATCTGTGTCCCAAATTTCAGCCAAATCCGTTCAGCCGTTTTGGCGTTTTTTTTTTTAATTTATTTAAATAAAAATAAAAAAGTGATTGAGTAACAAACATACAAACATCCAAACATCTAAACATTCAAACATCTAAACATCTAAACTTTCACATTTATAATATTAGTAGGATTTCTACTAGCTCTGGAAAATATGGAAGAAGTTTTCCACGCGGTTTTACCCGCGTATTTCCGGAGGAGGAGGACTGAGGAGTCCGTGATGCAGTTGTTAGTGCGCTCGGCTAGCGATCGTTAAGGCTCAGCAACTTTCGCAAAGGTCGGTCACGGGATGGGTGAACAACTTGAACTTCCCAGTAATTTGAAAAGAAAATAAAATAAATTAATCAAAGAAATTATCTATCTCAGATTTCGTTGTGTGGTACCTATTTACAATAACCGCCTCTAATATTAACAAGTAGATTTCGTCGTAAAGCCGAGTGGCAACGGCGAGTACAACACTGCCGCTAAGGGGAAATATACCGGACAGAGACAAAAGCTTGGGAATTAAGATCTTTGCCAAATGCTCAAGATCACTTAGCGTGGCCTCAGACGAGCAACACACGACAGCCACAAATGCCACCACATGAAGCTAGACGCGGCTAAAAAGATAGCTGTAGTCGGTATAAACACTACCTTAACGGGTGGTAAAATTATCTACCTTACTACCTACCTCAAACCAACCTAAATTAAGTCAACCAGTAATCTACATACTACATAATTGTAATTTGTTGCGTACTCATTGTTTTTAATCCCCAATATTGGATTACGTGCGATATAATTTCACCAACTCAAATAAAATTTTAAACCTATCTTAAGTTTTCAGGCCTAACTTCCGTTCATTGAATTTTTTTACGGATTTTTACGCGCATTAAAATACCTAACACTTTACACACATAAATCTACGTATTTTAAGTCTCTTAAGATTTCTTACATAAATTTGCCGGACTGTAACTTGTTTTTTATCCACAACTTAGCATTCATCACACCTGATATTAAGTGGTGATAAGGATAAATGAGGAAGCGCACTACTCCCGGAATCCACAATTACTGAGGATCTGCCTATCTTATCTCTAACTGCCGGAACACAAAAATGCTGAAAACATTGTTGTTATGGCGTCAAACTTAGATAAGATGGTGGTAAGGCGGACTTTGAACAAGCAAGCCATACCACCAACCAAAAACATTGTTGCTGTAAATTAATTTTGCCTCTGTCCGATTACTTACTTCTGTGCCTCGGGATCAAGAAAACGCTCTCCAGCGATATACTCCGCTTAAATTTTCCAAAGCAGGCGCCGGAAAATTAGATGACAAAGCTAACGACGAACGCCAACAATGCTGGCGCCCGGACGTGATAATTAAATGAGGAGATTTCTTCTAATTAAAAACAAGTGGAAAATTTAAACGTTAGGAAAAAAATACGGGAATAATTTCGCTTCCTTATACATTCGAAGGCTCTATTTTTATTGAATGGGCATCATCATCACTCTTTTAGCCTTTTTAGCTATCTACTTACTGCACTACCTGAAGAGACTTTTTGAGTGGCAAGATTACTACAAATGATCCAAAGCGATTGAAAGCTGAAACCAACGGAGCTCCGGCTATGACTCGGCGAGCGACAGCTAGCGGAGATTAAAGGTCACAGCAGATAAATCAACTCGGAAAGGGATCGACACCGTATCGCCTTTCTCCTCGCCGTCAACCAGGCGTCAATCTAACGCAAGCACGTAACCAAACCGGATCAGCGTCGGTACGTCGGCTCGGCTACGGCTAGGCGACGCCGCGCTTACGCCTCGCCGAACAGTGGTTCCATATCGAAAAAAAAGTGGACATGGGATCAAATCTCGGAATTTCAGTCTTATTTTTTGAAATGTGGTTAGTTCATTTTCATTTTCAGACCACTGTGCGTAGAGCCGTAAGCTCGGGTACGGAGAGACGTGAGCGCGTGGACGACTAGCGGTAAGCGCGGGGATAGCAAGTTGAGCGACCCGCAAAGCGGTTCGTGAGCTGGTCCCGAGGCGAGGCGATTAGTTACGTTACGATTCCGATTAGTGTGCTTTGCAGTAGGGGGTTTCATACAAAGAATACTGAACCGCTCGAGTTGATACGTTTACGATCCGTTTACGAGTTGATATGTCTGCTGTGACCTTTAAGTAGGATAAAAATATATTTTGTGTGTTTCAAAACAAAGTCAGCTTTTAATTAAGTATAGCAAATCATTTTTTAAAATTACCTTTCAAGCAATTTCTACCTGCCCTTGCAACATATTAGGCAGATCCTTATAGTTACAATTCAATTGACTAGGACTTGAAAAAGTAATTAGCAAGAAATAATAATCAGCTGATTTAGATGAGTAGTCGAGATGATACTGCATTTCTGAAAAACAATCGTCACTTGAACTGAAGAAACAAAATTTCTTTTTTCAAAGTTAATAGCTCATATCATAACAGGTGCTAAATCTTGGCAAAAGATTGTGTTTACGAAGCTTTGAAACAAAATGTTCTCACTCAAGTGGAGAAAAAGTTGGGGTTCTCAAATTTTATTCAAGAAACTCGAAAGCTTGTCGTCCAATTTACGTAAGACGAGTTTAAAGGATCTTAACGTAATTCCCGAAACAGAAAGGGCATATTTTGAGGGATTCGAGTGTTGTTCTAGAGGTTCCACTTGGCGACGCAAACCGTTCGTCTGAACGTTATGAATACACTGAAAGACATCAAAGACTCTTTTCTAATCAGTTTATCTCTTTCTTTGAATTTTCTTTCCAAACGTTCAACTTGGATATCAACAGGTCTATTTTATTTTTTCAGTAAGTAAGTTTATAATGGATCAAAGGATGATGGATAGGTATATGGTAATAAGTATAAAAATGTATTCGGAACCAAGTTAGTTTGTTACTAAGAAAAATGAAGAGTGGTAAAACCCTGTAAAACTGATTTGTACTTTTTATTGATAGTAGTTTGGTAAAAAAAAGCAATAGCTTTTGAAAATGATTCTGAATTTCTTTAATCGTAACTCAAGAAGTACTATCTAAATTGGATTGTTTTTATCTGATAATAGGTACCTATTTGATCTCATCATCATCATCATCATTGACCTTACCTGCAGCTCCGATAACAGTTTGATTTTCTCTTGGGACAACAAGAAATGCAAATGCAAGGAACATTACAGTTTTCTGATATCCGAGCATACAAGAAATTAAGATTCAAGTTAGATACTAGATACCTTCTGGTATTCATACGAGTATCATCATAAAACCTTCAAAATGCAGTCACACAGATTACCTTCAAGAGATTCCACACTGCCAAATATAGTTTGCAGAACTACAGTACTGTCAGAAGCAGTTTTAGAGCGAAACGGTAACGTACGAACATATCGGTAATCGTACAAAGTGCTCTTGCGATTCGTTTCCATCTGGCCGCACGATTGGTCCCGATATCTCGGATATCTCGGATATATCGGTATCTCAATATCCTGATAACTCGCATCGATAGTCGGTGCCTACGGCTGGTTCTAAATGGGATTTGGTACGGGTGTAAATCGATTCGGCATCAAACTTTATGCGTTAAGGTCGTCAAAGAGGATTCGTTCCTACATTTATTGATGGGCCCGGTGGCGGAGTGGTACTGATCGTAGTTTTTGAGTAAGGGCAGTGGGTTCACACCTTAGACGGGAGAAATATTTAAGAGATACACGTTTGGTTGTTTTGTCCCATACATTATAAATTTCAGATATTGCAAGGTTTTATTTCGACCTAATGATCTAATTTAAAAATTCTAGCTTTCCATTCGCGGCGTTGGACGATGTTTTCGAGTGGGAATCCCGGAGTGAAAAATAGCTTATAATTGGGTGTTTGACTGTTGTTGAAATGTAAATATTTAATTATGACATGCGAAAGTATAACATTATTGAATAACAAATATGAAAAAATAAATTCAATATGTATTATTGTATCAAGCGAATTATGAGCTACTTAATTGTGACTCTAGCCATCTCTTTCTAAACCGAAATTTTCTATGGCGAGAGTATGGCGCTATGCACAGACTTCTCTATTGTATGGAAATGTGACGTCACGTTTCTATAGCGCTCTCCTTGTCTAATTAGTAAGTTTGATGCTCTATATCGCTGAAAATATGCAATATATTTTGAAAATAAATACCTATGTTGTGTTGTGTTGCTATTAATTAAATGAACATTTTAAGTCAATAAAAAAAATTCAGTCAAATACCCAATTATGCTATTTCAGACCAAAATCTATTTGAGTGTCAAATTTCATTCAGATCCGTTTAGCCGTTTCGCTGTGATTGAGTGACTAACATCCAAATTTTCGCATTTATAATAATTTATTTGTGCTTAAACATATTTACAAAACCATTTCAAAACGTTAATAACTACAGTAGTCGGAGACTGTATCGCAGATAATAGCGCCCTCCTCGAACATATCATAAAACAATAACAATTAAACACAAAAGAAACTGATTAGAACTAGATAAGATCTAAAAGTGAAAAAAAGGCAACGTTAATTAGGAAGAGGTAGGTGTGTGTATGTGTGTGTGTGTGGATGTGTGTGTGAGTGTGTGTAGTGTGTGTTTTACTGTACAAGGAACTCGACATCTTCATATTTTAGACTAAGGAGCCATTCGGTCAAAACTTTTTTACACTCTTTTACACTACATAATACCTAACCTATTAGCAATTATTAAGATCATATCCTTTACACTATGAAAGATAATTTAATAATTGTATAAAAAGCGCATTGATAGCTATTTTGCTACTTGTTTTAAAGCTATTTCAATAAGATACGGCATCTTTAAGTACCCGAAGTCAGAGATCCCAATAAAAATGATGAAAATAGTCTAACAGAATATGTACTTACAACAGTCTCATGCAACATCATTTATCTTACTTTATATGTAACCTCTTATGGAAACAGGCGTCAAGTTTGCTTACATTTGTCTCAAGGGAATAATATAATAGTTTTATTTTCCAACGATGTATGTACAATGTCATTTTTCGCGATTGCGTGTGGCAAAGGGGTATTTTTTCAAGAGCCAATTTCAGATAGTGCTTTGTTAAGCCAGCAAACGACTCTTTCATATTTCACACACTGCCTACTTACTTACGTAGATATTTGAGTCACTTTTTATCGTATGCTCATTTATGTGACGAACCTGTACCTTGGATAAATAGTTATCCTTATTTCCCAAAAAAAGATTGTATTGTTGCTGCAAAATAGGAAGGATGGCAAGGAATTTTGCTAATAGGATTGAAGATTTTGTGATTTTAATTTGATTGGCATTTTTACTTATTTGATATATCTAGGTAGTACCTATGTCTCTTTTAACTGTATTTGCGTTACGTATTACGTATTCTTTGTTTTTCGTTCTCATAAGTAAGTTAAACGTTACTCGCAGAGGCTCTGCCAGAATACCTACCAGCGTTAAGCGAGGTGCAAGGTGTGTCGCTGTTTTGCTATTTACAGCTGCAGGTATTGTGCATTGATAGTTTCGTGGTGTGCAAGTGCATTTTTTCGCGGACATCTCACATGATGTGTTATTTGACGAAGTAACACCCAGTTGCAGAAAGCTCCATTAAAGTTAATGCTTCATTAAATCTATTGCTGTCACTTTTTATTTCTTGACAACGAAACGAAAAGTGACAGCAATAGATTTAATGAAGCATTAACTTTAATGAAGTTTTCTGCACCTGGCGGTAAGCTACTTAAATTTTCTTCTTTCACAACAGATAGGGACCGCCAAGTGAACCAACAATCAAATATTTATTAAATTGTTTCATACATATTTTTACATTTACAATAATCGCAAGGAACATTGAAGCAATATTAATTATTATGTACCAAATCTGCGAGGACATAACATAATTACCAATGTTAATTAATTGTTTTACAAGTCTCACCAGCGAATATTACCAAAACCGTAGTCCTGCAGGATTTGTCGTGTCCGTGTGACAGGGAAATAATGAGTGACGATTATACAAACTTACAGAGACCATGATAATGCGATAAGTTTCTAAATTGAACCTTAAAGCTTTGCTTTAAAGAACAGTTTTTAATGATGGCATAAAGTTACGTGCTTAATAAAGATTGTCAAATTACTTGAAAGTTGTCGACTCTCGGACTGACGAGTTTTGCGTGTTTTTAATGAAACGGAAAACCATTTTGATTTTTTTTCTGCTATTTCAAGAATTGGGACGATTTGAATCTATTTAAATGGAACCTTCTTTATTTATATCGATGTAAGAATTTAAGGGTCATGTAACTTTAATGTGTCTAGGTGTGTCTTACGTAGTTCTTAGGTGTTATTACGTTTTTGAGTAGTGTTTACAAAAACAGAAGAATGTCTACAAGTTTTATCTAAGAATGTCCCACAAGTTTTAATAAAATAAATTTAGCCTCTTGATTTGAATATCACACGTTTAAACTAGCTGCGAGAGATTTGTATGGATTGTAATCGTAAGTGGTACGAAATGACCTATGCGGGAAACAGCCGTGATTATACGTATGTAATAATTAGAGACCCCTTCATCATCATCATCATCATCTTAGTCTGCCGCAATCCACTGATAGACGTAGGCCTTCCCTAACTACATCGGACCCTCCACAGTGCGGCTCCTACTGACGGGGCGGTGAGAGCAAATAGTGAGGGGTTAAGTGGGTATTCCCCCTTACTGACCCCCCATCGAGTCCATGTCACTGGAAGGTCAGTCTGGGGGGTCAGGAAGCGGATAGGCGAGTCCCACATAATAACCGCCCGCACACACCGTACGCGGGCGGGGTATGCGTAAACGCATTCCCCTCACTATGAAAAGGCTTTCCCTAAGGTTCCACAAGGTGCGCCACACTAACAAGCACTAATCTGTTAACACTGATTTAAGTATGTTACTTTTGAGTTTGTAGAGCTCAACTTCATCATCATCATGTGCAATGTTGCAATCCACTGATGGATGTAGGCCT
Organism: Crambus lathoniellus; assembly: GCA_949710035.1. Classification (NCBI taxonomy): domain Eukaryota; kingdom Metazoa; phylum Arthropoda; class Insecta; order Lepidoptera; family Crambidae; genus Crambus; species Crambus lathoniellus. The sequence goes on from OX453303.1 coordinate 27,999,423, forward strand.
TCCCTAAGGTGTGCCACACTTCACGGTCTGTCGTCTTTCTCACCCAGCCACTGCCCGCTACCGGGTGCGTAATGAATGATATGATTTCATTTGGTATAATTTCATTTCAATAACGTTCATATGACATAATAAACGTTTGTCATAACAACACTTCAACTAATTTCATCTTGCATAATGTTTATTTCATATAATCATCATTTTATATAATATCATTTGGCATAACGCTCATTTTATATAAAAATATTTTATATCAAACACATTTGCTATAACGGTCATTTGATATAATTTTGTTTCATATAATCATCATATGAAATAATTTTATTTGATATGATTTTGTTTTATATAATCATCAATTAGTCAATTAAATGTATAGGGTAGGCAAAGGGGCACTGGGGGTACAGTGCGCTCGAAAGGGGGGCTCTAAAAAGCCACAACGGTGTCAAAACAATTGATAATAGGTTAGGTTAGGTTAGAACTGAACAAAACAGCGCGAGCCGAGCGAGCGAAGCGAGCGTGCCGCGGCAGCGGCCGGCGAAGCGCCAGAAATAGTTATTCGTTGATTATACTAAATGAACGTTATATGAAATGTTGTTATGTTATATAACCATTATGTGTTTTAAATGTTATAAAATGTAAGTGTTATAGCCCAACTAGCACAAACTAGTTGCTTAAGAGCTTTGGAGCTAATCCGTTTATTCCCAAAGGCGCCAAGCTCAAGCGCCAGAGCGTACATTGCAGACCTTATGCAGCCGATTTGCAGCCAAAGGGGCACAACTTTTTGCAACCTACAGTTCTATTAGAACTTTACAATAGTGGCATAAAAGCGCTACAGGAGGCGCAACTAATAATTAACACCACACTAAAGCTCTTGTGGCGCTAATTGAATGAATGACAGCTAAAGTATCACTGATTGTTCACCTTGTCTCTCATTTATTAAATACAATTCTGTTGTTCCTGAGTCAGACATTACTGAATACAAATAAATAATAAGTGAAGTGAAGGTAAGTTTTTGAGCTATATTTTGTATTATATGCAAGCGGCTAAAACGCCGATCAGTTTATCGTGCATATAGTTGATATTATTGGAGTATTTTTAATGCGCCTCAATAATTAACTCAGAATATCGTTAAATATGTAAAATATTATTATATAAATAATATTATATCACATACCTACACGATATTGAAATTAAATACTTGTCAACATTTGTATTTAATAAGTTGCTGGTTCTATATTTAGTTATATTTTACTACAAATTGTGATAAAAACCTATGAATTTCTGAAGTAATGATAAATAATTGTCTTGTAAACATGGCGTCTATGACAAGCAGCTTTAACTTGCAACTTCAACCTTAATACTTCCTCTCTGCGCGTCAAAGCGTTAAGTTTCACTCCTCTGAAGGGCCAAGTAATACCTGTACCACTAATGCAGTTCAAGTCTTTACAATCACTTTTATTTCGTACTTACTGCAGGTATCGAACCACACTAATGGTTATTTGTTTAGAGATCCGTAGAACTCGTTGAAAACCCTAAAATACGATGATCGTTTGTAGGCTGCTTCTATATTTTTCGCTCTTTCAATTGTTTAACACTTACTATGTCTTGCCATGTTTTCAGAATGCCTTTCAAAATAATTCAAACTTATAATGAACAACAAAATAAACAAGAACTTTGCATCTGTCCATCTACGTGGGAAAAACATGGAGTATTACACTGGCCGAACAAAAAAACAAAAAAATTATGTAAAATAGAAGATTCAACTCCACAACCAAACTGGACTAAAATAAACTGCATAGTTAAAAGGAACAATATTATGTCGTACGAAATTGCTGGCAAGCACTTGACAGAAATGTTAGATGGTTCGACAACAGAACAAGAAGCCACAGAACTCTTACCAACGCTCTCACCACACCTTATCGGACCAACCAACCACTTGAAATTTTAACATTATAGTCAAATTAATCAATTTCAAATCATAGTGCTTAAATGAAGACGAAATTGTAAATTATCTCTTTGTAGTGCACTCCAAAGAAGCTTTGTGGTACTTTTTATCGCAGGATATTTGTTAGCCTGTCGTTTAGTTTAATTCAGTGTTTTTGTGAAATGTGGCCACTTTTAGCAATAAAACTTTATTTAATTAAACGACAAGCTAGAAAACATAGATAAAGCAATAGAAAGTACCACAAAGCTTTTTCGGAGTGCACTACAGAGAGATAATTCGCAATATGATCTTTATTTACACTATGATTTTTTTTCCAATGGCTGCGCTAGTGTGCATACTGCACGCTCTTAATAAACGTGTTGATTATTTCAATTAAGTAATTAAGGGCCAATTTGCCAAAGAAACATGTTGATTTTGATTCAAATATTTGGTATATTCCGATTCACCATGTCAGACACAATGTTGTGCAAATAGTGTTTAAACTGTTGTTATTTTAGAACTTACTTAGTTTAATTGTTTTAATAATGTCAATTATGGGCCAATTTGCCAATAAAACAAGTTGATTTTATCTCATTTTTTTTTTAAATCAATTCACCAATACAATTCTACAAGAGGCGCTTCGATTGTCCTAGTTACTCGCTTGTGTTTGTTAAACTCAAACTTGGCGCATTATTTGTGTATGTTTGCAATGAATCCCATAAAGAATAAATGAAACACATGATTGCATCTAGAATAAAGAAACGAAAAATTACGCAAAGAAGGTTATTTTACTTTATTTTTATAATATGCCACACCAAGCTATAACTTACTTTGCCTGTAACTGGTCCGTTATCACTAATTGAGGAAACAAAATCTACGGGACCCTCGCTTGTGTTTGTTGAACTCGAACTTGGTGCATTATTTTTATTTCTTTGCAATGAATCTCTTAAAGAATTAATTAAATGAATAGAGTTTTATAAATGAAAGCTACATTACTCTCATGTAATTGAGTTTAAAAAAAACTTAGGTAGGTGTTATTTAATATTTCAATTACAGAATTCTCACACACAGTTGTCTTTTTTAATTTCTGCATATTCTGATAAACTCTCCATACTTTCTTGCGATATCCACCAGTTCTTAGTTTGAACTTCCATGCTTTCAGATCCATATTTCTTTTAAGCTGGCTCATATATTTTATAAAATGAGATTTCTACAATAAAAATAGCAGAATGTATCCAAATGTGTAGGCAATGTCCATTACGCTCCTGCTTCTATTGTGAAGCCTTTATGTCGCTATTAGTAAAACAGTCGATCAAATTGCTACTTATGTCTGTGCAAAAGTACAAATTACTTCTGCAATGAAACTTTCAGTGGCAGAACAGTGATAAATATATCTTTTATACAGTTCCGTTAAAAAGTCTGCAATTAAAGTCTTTATGCAGTTTGGAAGCGTACAGCAGCGGCAAAAGAAGCTTTTTAGCAGCTTTAAGCTTTAACATAAATGTTTTAACTCTCTTTTAAAGCTATAGACGGCAAATGGGTTGTAAAATGAACTCTTATAAGGCCTAGAGTGGCATTTGGTTTAGTTTCTACTACCCCTAGTGATATTTACAGCCATGAGCAGTTACGGAAGCAATAATAGAACTTAAAACCACTTTCTGAACCCCTAAAGCGCTACTGTACAGCTAAAAGTTGCAAAATAGGCTGCTATTTCCACTAATGTGCTAGTTGGGAGTAAATGTTTATTATATGAAACGTTTTTATATCAAATGTTCATTATACGGTTTAGAATTATATATTTTGAATTTATATCATTCGTTGATTATACAAAATGAACGTTACTTATATGAAATTATTTTATGTAATGTGTTGTTATATTTTGTGAGTATTATACAAAATGTTGTTATATCATATATTACACACCCCCCGCTACCACTATACCTTTTTCAGGGCGTCGTCGGTCGCGTCGATCGTCGGTCCACCTGGCTGGGGGCATCCGACGCTACGTTTGCCGATAATGGTCCCCATTCGAGTACACGTTTCTTCCACCGCTCGTCGGTTCTGCTACAGATATTGCCAGACCACTGCCACTTCAGTATCCTACATTTATAAAATACTTAATAATGAAATTAATACTAGAGCAAACGCTTAAAGACAATCAGTGAAACTTAAGGCCATATCTTGATAGGCCAACTTACGCATAATAGTCAGCAATTAAGTTTGAATCGAAAATGAAGTTATCAGCAAGTTGGTTGGAATCAGTTCGAATTTCGCCAATTAATCTTGTAAAGTTGAAGGTGTGTGTTAATGATGGTGCGATTAATGGGTACAATTGATTGCTGGAACTCCGCGTGGGTTTCTGACTAAAGAAATAAAGGGTACTAATTTGGTTAACAATTAACGTTGGAAGCTTATGATATGCATTCCTTAGTAAGTACTGGGGTGTGTTTGGCCCGTGCATTTCGGAATGCCCCGAGTATCATATAAAAAAATTAAGACTTTGAATTTGATTTTTAAACCTATTGTTACAATAGGTATCTACTAACGAAGGTTGGCTGGTAGAAAATGCTTTTAGCATTAAGCCTGCCTCTTGTACTGTACTTATAATGTATTTTGTACAATAAAGTAATAAAATAAAATAAAAAAATAACTCTTATCAAATTCAGTCTTGGATTTTTTTATAAAATTCTAGAAGAATACCTTCTAATTCTAGAGAAAGACCCCAAAGCTGCCAAACATTACTTATTTTCTATATTAATGTTTTTCGGCTGGGGTCTTTCTCTAGAATAAGAAGGTAAGTACTAATTTAATTCACGATCTTTTTCGAAAGATAAAATGACGACGACGAACTTTCCCAAAATGAACAAACGAGTGTGTAATAGGTTTGCGGAATATTCACAATGTGAATTCAAAATTGATTACTTAAATAAATTGTTTTCTGTGGACACTGTTATAGTCTAGGGTACGAGAAAGAATTTCTACCCTCATCTCAATCTGTTATTCAATTTTAATGAAGTATAGATGCTAGATAATGTATAGATACGGTGCACATGGTATTCCTGGCTAAATCCAGCGACCATGATGTTAAACTTGTAATTATTATCTTATATTTTCTCTCTATATAATAAAGGTTTTTGTGTTTTTTTTTGTATATTATTATATAGAATAGCTTATCTTTTTGTGCACCCCTTCCCCTATTTTCCTATTTATTTATTTCTTTTACCCAAGGTTGCCTGGAATGTTTGCTTATCTGTATATTTCCTATTCCTTTCGTGTGCAATAAAGTGACTTTTTATTTTTATTTGATTTAAGGTTTAATTTGAAAGTTCAATATAGACCCGGTGAAAATGGGAATAAAATAAGCTTTGACTTGATAAGATTATGTTACTCAATTTAATAACTTATGGGTACATTCACTTGAGCTTACTTACAACTTTATACCTGGAAAATTCACAATTAGCCATCGATTTTGATTATTCCCTCTATGCAGTGTTTAATCACTTTCTGTTTACCTATAATTTAAGGAACATTCAGGCCAAGTTTTTTTGCATTCTTGTTTAATAAAACATTTTATTTTTTAACATCATAGGATTTAATAAGACATTATGTGCGATGTATGTATCTAGGCAGCACCTATAATTATTCTATGTTTGAATTAAATAACAGATGAGTGTAGATATTTATATACCAGTGCCCGTAGTGTAAGTTTTTATGTCAAAAAACGCAAACTATTTCGATTCCGTATTTATGTCAATTTGTATGAAAACTGTATCAGCGCCTCTAGCGGCGAGTAGCGCGCTTATACAGTTTTCATACAAATTGACATAAATACGGAATCGAAATAGTTGGCGTTTGATTGACATAAAAACTAACACTAGGGGTACAGATCTCGTACTATTAGTTCGTTACTGTGACACTTCATGCATTTTACATAATTTCATTAAAACCAAATGTAAACCGATTAAAAATACAAACCAAACTATTTGAAATCACTGGAATCGTTCGTCCGATTCGATTGCTTCCTAAAACTTTTGATTTGTTTTGAGCGTGAAATTTTTAACCAAATAGGTATGACCAATTTTACTGACTAGCTTCCGATGTATGAAATATTTTGATTTTATTTTGTACAAAATTGAATGTTATTATTCTATTGGTATATTTTTATGAGGAAAAAACATTTTACATCATAGTTTGAACTGTTGAGAAATTCTCATATTATTATATTCGGAATGGTATTATTTTTATTATCAGCAGTCTATATCGTCCCACTGCAGGGCAAAGGCCTCTCCACCTTCCTTCCATTAATTAAGGTCCCGAGCTATAGCGTGCCAATCATTCTTAAGGCTAGGATTCCCGAGCGAAATAGGCACGCTAAAGGACCTAGCCCACTTATACCGCAGCGCTCCCACCCAACCAATGTATGAGCAGTCAAATATGGACTTAATGGCGTGCTCTGTAGATGAACTTTAGCTTGCGGCAGGCTCGCTTACCGCGCGCTGTCTGCGCGCTGTCTGCTATTTTATATTGTTACTGTAAAGTGCTTCTACAAGTTGGGTGGGAGCGGTGCGGTATAAGTGGGCTATGACCTTATGACCGCTTGCTCGGCCGCACGCGATACATTTCGCGAAAGCCAAAATCCACATCTGAATGCAGATCTAATCTTCTATTTTTGATCGATCAATTATAGTGTTTTCATTCATACTCTCAAACGATACTTACATACTTATGCCCGAATACTCGTACGCTACTTATCTGTGGGAGCGTCTCACACATAGCCCTGTCACTTTTAATGTCAAACGTATGTAACGTGATTTGCGTACGAGAAAACTAACGCCCGAATTCTCGAACGCTAATTATCTTTGGGAGCGTCTCAAACATCATGGCATCTCTTTCATACGTTTGACATTAAAAGTGACAGGGCTATGTGTGAGACGTTCCCACAGATAAGTAGCGTACGAGTATTCGGGCATAAGACAATCGCTTTACTATAGAATTGAAAACAAGTTAATAGAAAACATCATTTTGTTTCCCCAATCAAACTCTTTAGTATTTCCTCTCTCACCATTATCACCCCTACATACCAACCAGAAGGGTTACGTTTGTATGCAGCGGTCCACGGAAGATCAATTGGCATCCAATAGCGATCCAATTCGGCTCGGGTCGATTAGTTACATTGACAAATGACGTAGTGTAGTTGGTCATTTGTACCAACTTGATGTATGCCCACAAATTAGCTGGTCACGAGCAAAATTAAGTAAACAACATATTACTATTTCATATTACAATATTGAATGACTTCTGTTACACTGATCCTTTTCTTTCGGAACGCTTCAATGTGACAAAGTTCTATGTTGTATACATACTTTTGCTCGTGACTGTACCGAGCTTCGAGATGATTCTTTTTTATTCAAATCAGATGTATTCCGACTCAGAGAACAGTTTAAGTTTCATCACAATCGGTTTAGTAGTTTTTGAGATATGGGCATCTTACTGTAAAAATAATAAAAATTTAGGAATCAAAATGTAATTTAAAAATTAAACCGACTTCAATAAGTATCTGTCAGTCAATTGAAAAAGACAAAATAATATCTTTAAAGTACCTACTTACCTTTTTAAGATCGGTGCCAACCAGAAACATGTAAGATGAAAAGGTACATACTTCAAAAAGGTAAAGGTAGGTTAAAAGATATTATACCCTTTTGTTGGGTTTGTTCTTTTCAGTAGGCAGGTACTATTTAAAATCGGTTTAATTTTTTAAATTACTTTTTTTCATGAATAGCTTCCATCCATTTCAGCATTCCATTTGCAGTTTTTGAGAAATTCGTGGCAAACTTATACACAAGTAGGTACATATACACTTATGAAAAGCATACGTGCTTGGAATCCTAAATAGAACGCTGTACTTATATATTATCCAATTCCAACTAGGTATATCACATACATACCTACAGGTCAAACTGATAACCTTATTCTTTTTTGAAGTCGGTTAAAAAGGAAAGAAAATATGCAACGAAACGTAAGAAAAATAAAGTCCTAACAATAAATTCGTTAATCCAAAAAAGTCACCGTTTAACGTGAAATAAAAAGGGTCGTTTAAACACATGGTCTTAACATGTCCCAGAATTTATCTTTTCGGGGTTATTGAAGTCATTTTATATTATTTCGCTCTTTGAGTTGGAGCGGGTCTTGCTAATCTCCCGAATCGCGCGTCAAATGTAAGCCTTGTTAAGCTCTTACAGAACAGACGTTTATCCCCATCATCTACAGGGTCTCTTAATATGGTACGTGTACACGATACGGTTGGGGGTCATTTTTCAAGCTTTATCGTCGTGTATCGACTTGAACACTAAGAAATAAAAAAAATATTTTAGTTTTTAACACATTAAGGTTTAAACGAAACACTTGAGAAAACGAACACAAACGATTAAATAATTTAATAATAAACTAAATAGATTCCAAGTTTGTTACGCCTGAAAATTATTTGTCGTATTTAATATTCTTATCGTCTTTGATAGTTTTAACACTCGGGATGAGTCTTTGACGATTCGTCAAAAAACAAGAATTAAAGTATTTAACTGATATTTTTTTATTAATTTAAAATTTTTTTAGAAATATTAGCAACAAGGAACAAGTATTTACTTATTTTGAGTTATCTTGAATATTTTTAAAGTTATAGGGCATCAAACTTTCTAATTGAAAGAGAGAGAACGACTATCTCTGTGAGGTCAGTAGCCTTTACGACCTCATAGTCTTGCCATTATTATTATTATTTATAGGGGGGACGCCAGCGAAGCCGGACGGGTGATCAGTCACCTAGGTCGGGACCATTTCACCCAGTTCCCCAAGTCCCCTAAAAGCTGAAAAATCAGGGGGGAGGCGGGTTATCATTTACCCCACCGGCGTCGGACCCTCGAACCTACCTGTGCGCTTACAGTACCTGTTGAGTTGACTTATCGTTAACTTCTTTAGATCCTCTTCCTTAAGCTTGTCCGTTCCAAAGAGCTCCCAGCGCAGTGATGCGTACATCGGGCACTCTGCCATGAAATGGTAGCTTGTTTCTTCTCTTTCTTTGCATTGCGGACAGATCGGGTCCTCTGTCCGTTTAATCACTGATAGGTGTCTGTTTAGTGGGCAGTGCCCAGTAAGTACACCTACAATCGTTCTTATATTTCTCCTACTCTGTTTCAGAAGTTCTCTAGTTTTCTTCTTGTCAACCGATTTGATGAAAATCTTAGACTGTCTGCAGTCCTTTCTTCTCATCCATCTTTGGTTGGTTTCTTTGATTGTTCTGATCCCGATAATGTTCTTAGTAATTCTATATGCGATTGGTAGTCTTGGTTCAGGGCCAATGAAGGGTTCATCAGCTCCTCCCCTGGCTAATTCATCGGCTTCCTCATTGCCTACGTTACCTTCGTGTCCAGGTACCCAGGCAACTTCTACCTCAACCAAGTTGGCAAGTGCCTGAATGCTTTGTTTGCATTCTTTCACCAGGGCTGAGGTAGTCTCCGCTTTGTCAAGGGCCTTGATGGCAGCTTGACTGTCGCTATATATTATTATTTTTCCTACGTTATAATTGCCTATCTCACTTTTAATCATGTTCGCACACTCCAGTATCGCGAATACTTCCGCCTGGAACACGCTGGCGTACTTGCCCAGATTAAAAGTAGTTCTTATAGTGTTGGGTTTAGCTATGTATACCCCAGCTCCCGATAGTCCAGTTGACTCCTTTCTTGACCCATCTGTATAGCATACTGCAGTGCTATCCAGATTGTCATGTTCTATTTTCCAGTCTTCTCTGGATCTGATGCTTATTCTGTACTTTTTGTCGAAGATCCTTTCCTTTTTTATTAGGTCATTATTAACCAGTATCATGGAAAGGTTTTCTTCGTACTTTTTTCCTATTTCAGCGTGACCATGATCATTGTGCCTTCCTATCCACAGGTTAGTGCTTTTCAGCTTAAACCATTGTTCTGTAGCTCTCTTTTCGATTTCAAGATCTATTGGACTAAGGCCTAGTATCATTTCTAAGGCGGCCGTGGGAGTTGTTCTCATGGCTCCCGATACCATGACGCTAGCTAGTCTTTGTACCTTAGTGAGTTCTTTTCTGTTGTATTCTAGTTTCGCCTTATGCCACCATGCTAGTGCTCCGTGAAGGATTCTCGGTAGGATGATTGCCCTATAGATCCATTGGACCACTTCGGGTTTCATGCCCCAGTTCCTGCCAACGGCTCTTCTGCACTGCATGAGAGCTGTCATTGCCTTTTTACTGGTTTCTTTTATGTGTGTCCTATAACTTAGGGTACTGTCTAAGACTATCCCTAGGTATTTAAACTCCTTTACTGTCTCGAGTTCTACATTCTCAATGTTAATTGGGATCATGCTATCAATCTTTCTTTTGTTAGTGAACAACATCAGTTTGGTTTTACTAGGGTTGAGGTTCAATCCCTTGTCCCTGCACCATCTCAGTGTTGTCATAATTCCACTTCTCATTATATCTCTGACCACGCTTAGAACTTTGCCTCTTACAAGTAACAGGCCATCATCCGAGTACGCTTGGATGTATATATTCATAGCAGTGATTCTAGTTACTAGTTCATCTATTAGGATACACCAAAGCAGTGGAGACAGACAACCTCCCTGGGGAAAGCCTCTCCTAGCTTTGATGGTGTATTTGATATCTGCTAGTTTTGCTTGTATGGATCTGTGTTGTAGCATGTTAGTGATCCAACCTGATATTTGCTTTGTTACGCCTTCTCTGTTTAGTGCCTCCACGATGGATTGCGCAGACGCTTTGTCAAAGGCGCCTTCAACATCGAAGAAGCACGCTAGACCGTATTCCTTGTTTGTGATTGATCTTTCCACTCTGACTGCCATGTTGTGGAGGGCTGTCTCAATGGATTTCCCTTCCATATAGGCATGTTGATTGTCATGTAGTGGTTTTTTACTTTTGCCTATGGTTTCTCTTATGTGTCTATCTAGTATTTTTTCTAGTGTCTTCAGTAGGAACGAAGAAAGGCTGATGCATCTGAAGGACTTCGCCTCTTGATACGTGGCCTTCCCTGGTTTCGGTATGAAAACGGCCCTAACTTTTCTCCAGCAACTAGGTATATAGTTAGTTGCTAGGCTGCTTCGATATAGAACTAGGAGGTCCTCCTTTATAAACCTTAAGGCAGCTTGTAGCATCTTTGGGAAGATGCCATCTGGCCCTGCTGCTTTATATGGTTGAAAGGAAGAGATGCTCCACACTAGCATGTCCTCTGTAATTACTTTTCTGACCTCTGCCTCGCCGTCTGATAGATTTTCTGCCGACAGAGTGTTCATCTCCTCCTCTGTATGCTCTATACAGTCCGGGAAGTGAGTGGCCATCATTTCCGTAAGTATTTCTTTAGGGTCCACTAAAGTAGTGTCATCTTTTTTGAGGCTTCCTAGTTTACAGGTGTTATCTTTTGCTAGCATTCTCACCAACCTGGCCGATTCAGGTTGTCCAGAGATGCCTTCACAAAAGGCTTCCCATCCATTTCTGCTTTCTTTTCGGCTTGTGTACTTGAAGTTGTTACGTTCTTCTCTGTACTTGTTCCAGCTCTCGTCGTCGTCCTTTTCTAGGGCAATTCTGAGTGCCTTCTTGGTTCTTTTCCTTAATTTCTTAAGTTCTTTGTTCCACCAGGGTTGTCCCTTCCCTGACTTAACTTGTTTCAGCGGACAGGCCGATAGATAGGCTTTCGTAAGGGCCTTTTCCAGCCTGTCTGCTTCTTTTTCGATTTCTATTGTGTTATTAATTAGCCTACCATTGCCGGGTTTCCATTCATTCATTTCTTGATCGAATTTTTCCCAGTTGGTTTTCTTATTGTTTCTATAGCTTACAGTTTCGACTTGACAAGTCAAACTGTAGGTGATTCTGCGATGGTCCGAGAAGGAGTGTGAGGTGTCAACCCTCCAGTCCTTCATCAGATGGCTTTCTTCTCTGGACATAAGTGTTATGTCCAATACTTCCTTCCTTGTTCTTGTGACGAACGTCGGTGTGTAACCTACATTCATTATTTCTAAGTTAGTACTAAGGATATATTCAAGTAATAAGTTACCCTTATTGTTGCAGTCTGTGCTTCCCCACACCGTGTGGTGAGAGTTTGCGTCACAGCCTGCCACAATGGGGATGTCCATACCTCTATATCTCGCTATTGTTTCTTCTAGGCGTGTCCCTGGTGGCTCGTAGTCAGTCTCACTCGGGATGTAGACCGACATGAAGACCATCCTTTTCCTGCGCCCATCTGCACCACATATTGTGACTATAGCTGCCGTAAGATCTCTGTAACATTCAACTTCTATTAAGCCTAATGCCCTTGCCCTTTCGCTGACGTATATGCATGTCCTAGGATTCGACTCACCATCACGACAGTAGATGGTAGTCCCTCCCAGACATCCAATGCCAGCCACACGGCCTACAGTGTTAACATAAGGCTCTTGTAGCAGGGCGATGTCTATGTCATTTGTAACCACGAATCTGCAAAGCTCAGTCATGGCTTCGCGGCAGTGGTGCAAATTTAGCTGAAGTATCTTTATTTTTTTTTTGTTTATGTGTTTGTGTTTTGTGTGTGTTGTTGTGCATGTTGAGTGTTACTGTTTGTGTTTAGTGGCTGTGTGAGTCTTCCTGAACCCTAATGATTCGCCCCCGAGGTCGTGCGCCTCTGGGCATCGGGTGATGGGCCAGAAGGTGCCGACCCCAGGATGCTTGTCACAGGGTCCGGGTTTGTGCTTGTAGCATGTGGGTTGGATCCGCCGAAAACCAGGGAACTGGACCGCAGGGGCTGTGCGACGCGTCTTGACGCCACACAGTTGTCCCCGCAGTCTCTGCCCCGATCGCCAGGCGGCCCACATGTTTGGGTATGTGTGCGTGTGTTGGCGCTTGTGGTTGGGTGCTCTGTCCGTGTAGCTGTGTTTGAGGCAGAGCACCCCGTCTGTGGATGGCTACCCCCTTTCCCCGCTCGTAAGACCCTTGCCTGAACTCTAGTGAGCTCGTAATGGAGCCAGGCATGGTCTCTGCTCTCCCCAAAGACCTCGTTTGGGACTCCCACAACCAGCCGAGATCCCGTCGCCAACTTCTCCCCGTAGTGGAGGGTCCACTCTTGGATCCTCAGCTCCTCCTGGTGCTCGTTGGCGAGCTTCAGGAGCATTAGGGCATCGGCGTGGTCCTCTTCACAACCGGGCAGCCACACAGCTACTCGGCATCTATTTAGGGGCTTAATTACGAGCGTAGTGCCCTCATACTCCCTCAGGTCGCAAGTTAAGATCCACTCCCTTGCCTCAGTCGTGTATGGTGTCACAAGGAAAAATCCTTCCGACACCAGACCGGACGTAGCGAAGGCAGTAGATCGTCCCTTGTCCCCCTCTATCCGGGCTGGCAGCCTCTCCCTGATGAGACCCACCAGCTTCTTCCTGATGTGAGCCGCCGCAGCCTCGTCCACCTTGGCCCCATCCCCTCGGCACACAAAGACGGCGAGATCGCTCTGCTCCTTGGCGGAGCCTCGCGGTCCCTCCACCCAGTCACTGCCTCGGTTCTGCCGCTTGGGCGGACGTTGCTGCGACGGTCCGTCATCAGGATTCGTCCCCTGTCTTTTGACTTTAGGTGGCCGTTTACGCTCCTCGGTCCCAGAGCCCGCCGGGTTTGTTGGCGAGACCTGTGATCCAGAAGCCGTTTGGCCCTCCCTTAGTCTCCTCATAAGCTTGCGCTTCTCCCGTCTCCACTTACTTTTGGACACGGTCAACTTCCACTTATCGTCTATGCCAGAACCATTTTCCTCATCCTTTTTAGGGGACGGGGTTGGCGACTCCAGCAAGACGTCCTCTTTCATCTGTTCTTTGTACTCTTCATTTTCTAATCTAAGAGACGCGTCGAAAGCTTTTGGAAGTGACTCCTCACTTTCAGCGCGTCTGTTAGGCTTAATTAAGTTTTCATTTAATTTAAATTCTAAAGGTTCCATATTGGTCCCACGAGTAGCGAGGGAACTACACGGTCCACCCGAGCAGAGCCCCGCTTGCCCGGGTAAGGCCACTTACTGCTCCAGGATTGCCATCTCGCTGGAGAGACACTCGTTTGAGACCAAGCACCCCCTTGGCCACGCATCCTTCGGCACGGTACGTCTAACACCTTGGATTGGGTGCCAGATTATCTGCCACCACTGTAAGCAATTTCCTACTGAAGAGAGAAATTACTTACAGTGGCGCCCGGGGTGCACCGTCCCCTCTACTGTTCTTCCCAGTCGATGCGAACATGAACTGGGACGAACAGCAGGTGAGCACACGTGGAGGTTCTATCTGGCCTTACACCCCTAGTCTTGCCATAGAAGATGATATTTAAAAAAAAAAAAAAAAAAAAAAAAGAGACAGCCATATTCAAAATTAAACAGATCATAATTTGCATGTTTTAAAACACATCAGAATTATTTTATCACATTTGGTATTCTTAAAAGTGATTTTTTCTAACTTCATCATAAAATATCTACATTTCAACAACAGTGAAATACTTACACCATTTTAAAGGAATATCCGCCATTTTTCACGATTTGTGCTGCGTATGAACACAAGCATCGCTATTGATTAACTTTGGCTGAGCCACAGCCCTTGTGTAGTAACTCTTGCTAGTTCTATTATAATGCTATTTTCTAGATTAATTTTAGAATTTCAGTCATCAATTTATGCCTTAATCATGGCGGAGCATTTTCAGGCGGATGTATTTAAAGATTCAGTTATAATCTCATCAATAATTCTAAGTTTAATAGAGTCATAGAAGCGTGAGATTTTCCTTGAAATTTTACTTCAGGGATCTTTCTGTTCGAGTCTGGGCCTCAGACTCTCGCGTCATCAGATGTTACGAAACTTAGGTAGTTGCGGAAAGGCTAATAGCTAAATGAATATTAATCAACATCTCATACATTATCTTTCTAAATATAAAACGTTCCATACGTTCGCTTGGCGGATAATTAGGTTATAACAGGAATTTTAATCACCTCTGTGGTCTAGCGGTACACACCACTACTCGTATCAGACCCAGAGGTGTGTGGGTACATATTGTGTTCGGTTTGGTTGATAGAAGGGCTTGTTATAAATCCACCTGGCTACTAGCTACCACCATCTTATCTACGACACCATAACAACGATGTTTTCAGCGAATTGTGTTCAGACAGTTTGAGATACGATAGCCAGCGGCACAACCAGCGGACCAATCGCCGTAATTCTATGCAGCGCGTCTTCATCGCGTTTGGGTCTTGGCGTTTGACTTCGTATTGCCGTAATGACATAACGACGCACACATCACGCAAACATATAGTCCTACAATCCTGTCTGATCCGGTGACATCCGTGACAGAGGAACCACTTGCAATACGAAATTAACTGTCAAAATAGACTGTCGTATGAAAACTGTTTTAGTTCCAAAGATTATCACCGGAACAGAAGAAGTTGTCGCACTGTCAAAGCAGCGCGTTATCAAAAACGGTTTTACACGTCAACTGCAGGTCAACTGCACGTACACTTGACTAATGCGTCATAGAATTACCGCAATCGGCCCGCTGCACGCGTCTATGCTGGTTGCGCCGTCAAATCCGTTGCGCAACCAAGTGGACACATAGAGCTGCATACATTTTGTTGGTGGTGGCGACTGGTGAAATATTGCCCTTACGTTCACTTAACATCAGATGTGATGGAGGCTATGTGCTACCCCGTTTTAACCTCATTATTGATTTCTTATATGAAACAGTTAATTTCTTTAAGTAAAGCAAATGTTATGATAGTAAATTTAAGGCGGGATTCGAATCCGCGCTCCCGGGTAACCGGCCCAATGCTCTGACCAACTAAGCTACCGAAAGACCTACAAGATTCGTCTAGTTTTTCTATTACTTTTTAACGCTATAGGCCAGCGTTGCTTCATCAATGTAATGAAACCCAAGCATTCGAAATGCGATTTCGTGGCTAGCCCAATAGTAAAAGTTGTTCATATTGATGGACACATTCATAGCCTGAAATATTTGTGATAATTTAAAATTAAGGGTGCAGATGCTTCGTAAAATGAAAAGGTGCAGGCAAGCATTGTACGACGTTCATACAATGATTGTTAGTATCAACACAGATACTAGTCTATACGAGTTTAGCTCAGATTCGAGACAGATGGAAATTTTAATTAGTTTTGTTCGGGCGGTGCATACTAAAGTAACATTCTCTGTATATTCTAAATTATGTTGCAACGGAATCCGGGATTAAGGCGGGATGCAATTCGGGATTGGGACCTTTTTGCTCTTGGCAAACGCCTAACGTTAGAGTAATCTCTGGAAATTATAGTTAAATAGTAGATTGTATTACAAGGGAGCAAAATAATATATTTACGGCGAGGGCGCTATTTTGAATTCAGAGCGCAGTGAAGGATTCTAGAGTAGAATCTCGAGCGCAGCGAGGGATTCTAAAGTAGAATCCTGAACGCAGCGAGGGATTCAATATACGCCACCCGAGGTGAAAATAATTTTGCGGCCGAGTAATACACTCTGCTTTTCATCCCCCTCTATAAGAAAAGCAGTAAAGACAACTCAAACTACCTACCTTTCTTTGTCGTTCGGATACATCATAGCGCTAGTCGGAAAAGAAAAAAAAATTGAGTTTTGAAATTAAAAAAAAATTTAATAAAAAAAATATATGTTCATCAGATTTCTTATAAGTATCTCCGGGGATGCCGTAGGGGGGTTGAAAATTTTGTTAGATTTTAGCTACGACTCACCGTTTACGAAATATTCTCAATTTTATAAAATTCCGTTTTTGAAAATTTCTCGGTCCCGAAAAAAGTCCCGGCCCCATACAAAATCAGTTGATTTTTTTTTAAGTACTGCACACCCTTTGCTACATTCCAACCAATGCTTCTTTAATTATGTTCTAAATTCAAATCTCATTGTTTTGGACCCTGTTATGAAGCTGTTCAAAATTCAAATCTCATTTATACCCTCTTGTCATAACAGGTAAAAAATGAATCGTTTTGGACCCTGTTATTAGATAAACAATCATCGCTTTGCGAATCGATGGGATGAAATTGTTATTTGTATTATTTTTTCATTATAATCGTAAGTTTAATTATGTTATACATATGTATAATACACACGGGGTAGCACTTAACCTCCATTACACCTGCTGAAGGGTAACTCCTTCCTGATCAGAAGGTCTAAGTAGCTAAATGTCCAACAGCGCGAAACGTCTGATGAGCAGTAAGTCTAATTAGCAGAATGTCTATGTAGCAAAACGTCCAACTATCAAATGGTCTGTATATCAGAACATCTATTTAGCAAAAAGTCATTTGTGAAATGTGTACACTCATGATAAAAAGGAAAAGTCATTTGTAAATTACATTACATTTATTTGAGAAAAACAAAATCTGGATTAAAAAGCTAGTAGCGCCATAAATATTATTAGGATATTAGGCGCACAAATTCCCCTGCATTTATTTACTTATTCTTTTGATATGACCAAGGTGTATCAAAAATTCAAAGGGACTCTCTTTTTGGCCCTCAAACTTTTGCAGCTCTTTTGTATTCTGCATTAAACATTAAAGCAATCTTCCTTCTTTTATTTCCTTCAAATAACATATTCTTGTATTAGCGATCTTGCCAAAGCGCTTCTTTTCTAAGAGCTTTATGTAATGCTAATCAAATAGCATTCTTGACAATAAATTGTCAGCCACCATCAAAAAGATATGATTTAAGCTACATAGACCAAAGAATCTGTAGGTATCTACAAGTCTGTACGTACATATTATAATTCCGTGTCCGTTTCCCTCCCGATGTAATTTGTGTGTTAAATTTTGTGCCTGAGTATCCAGACATTTTGATAATGTGACGATTTGCTAAATAGATAGTTGGACGTTTTGCTACATAGACATTCTGCTAATTAGACTTACTGCTCATCAGACGTTTCGCGCTGTTGGACATTTAGCTACTTAGACCTTCTGATCAGGAAGGCTGTAACTGATGCTAAGGCTGAAGGTCTAAGCGCACTACTCCCGGAATCCTCAATCACTGGGGAACTGGTTATCTTATCCCTAACTGCCGGAACACAATTATGCTGAAATCATCTATGTTATGGCGTCAAACTTAGATAAGATGCTGGTAGCTAGCCAGTCGGACTAAGAACAAGTTTACCACCAACTAAACCGAATACAATATGTACCCCTACTGGGAATCGAACCCGGGACTTCTGGGTCCATAGCCGGTGGTGTGTACCACTAGACCACAGATGCAGTTGAAATTGTACACGGTATAACATCATTAATTTATTCATTAATTAAATTAATAAAGAATAAAAAAGTACTCAATAAATTGCAAAAAGCAAATGTCATGGTGTCTATGCAAAAAGTCTCTGAATTACGAACACTAAAATAAAAAAGGTACTCCCATGTAGTTTGAGAAGGTAATATAACTACTTGTTAGTTCTTTTCAGTCAAACTACTACAAAGGCAACGAAAAATGTTTATCCAATAATAGGATCTGGCAGAACAAACTATTTCTAGCCCTTTGATTCGGGCTGTCACTTGCTGACAAATGTGCCTTTTGTGAAATAATGTTTTTCTCCTGGTGACACCGCTTTTATCTAAAATAAGTAATTCCTTTTTGTATTCTTTACTTAGAACAAAATAACGTTGAATAGAGATATCGAATAATCTATTTTTATTTACGCTATGCTAAAGGTGATATAGGGGGAGGCAGCAGCAGTGTGGGCGTCAGCCGAACGACGCGTCGTTCGGCCGACTTAATGAAAGGTTAAAACTACTTAAAACTAGCACCCGCCCCGGCTTTGCACGGGTGAAATTTAGAAGTGTTTAATTATTATACATATACTGACTTCAATTCCTCTTATATTAATCAAATCAAATCAGATACTTTATTGCATTCCATAAAATAAGAATGATGTAACATACTATAATATAGATCATTATGGGCCCTGTTGGCATAATAATGTATTATTTACTTATAGGAAAAATGTGATAGTAAAAAACCACGAGCCCTATAAGTAGCTTTCAGGCGGGATTCGAACCCGCGCCTCCGGGAATCCGGCCCGATGCTCTGACCAACTAAGCTACCGAAAGGCTTACACGACTCGTCGAATTTTGCTATCACTTGTTACGCTGTAGGCCAGCGTTGTTTCATCAATGTGAGGAAACCCTCGCATCCGAAAGAAACATTTTTACAAATGTTTAACAGTCGATTAAGATGAAACAGCCATTATATAAGATTTTAAATTATTTTTATGCATTCACAATGCAATTTTTGTAAGTATAGGAAAAATGTGATAGTAAAAAACCACGAGCCCTATAAGTAGCTTTCAGGCGGGATTCGAACCCGCGCCTCCGGGAATCCGGCCCGATGCTCTGACCAACTAAGCTACCGAAAGGCTTACACGACTCGTCGAATTTTGCTATCACTTGTTACGCTGTAGGCCAGCGTTGTTTCATCAATGTGAGGAAACCCTCGCATCCGAAAGAAACATTTTTACAAATGTTTAACAGTCGATTAAGATGAAACAGCCATTATATAAGATTTTAAATTATTTTTATGCATTCACAATGCAATTATTGTAAGTATAGGAAAAATGTGATAGTAAAAAACCACGAGCCCTATAAGTAGCTTTCAGGCGGGATTCGAACCCGCGCCTCCGGGAATCCGGCCCGATGCTCTGACCAACTAAGCTACCGAAAGGCTTACACGACTCGTCGAATTTTGCTATCACTTGTTACGCTGTAGGCCAGCGTTGTTTCATCAATGTGAGGAAACCCTCGCATCCGAAAGAAACATTTTTACAAATGTTTAACAGT
This sequence comes from Crambus lathoniellus, assembly GCA_949710035.1. NCBI lineage: Eukaryota > Metazoa > Arthropoda > Insecta > Lepidoptera > Crambidae > Crambus > Crambus lathoniellus. The sequence goes on from OX453303.1 coordinate 28,019,179, forward strand.
CGATTAAGATGAAACAGCCATTATATAAGATTTTAAATTATTTTTATGCATTCACAATGCAATTTTTGTAAGTATAGGAAAAATGTGATAGTAAAAAACCACGAGCCCTATAAGTAGCTTTCAGGCGGGATTCGAACCCGCGCCTCCGGGAATCCGGCCCGATGCTCTGACCAACTAAGCTACCGAAAGGCTTACACGACTCGTCGAATTTTGCTATCACTTGTTACGCTGTAGGCCAGCGTTGTTTCATCAATGTGAGGAAACCCTCGCATCCGAAAGAAACATTTTTACAAATGTTTAACAGTCGATTAAGATGAAACAGCCATTATATAAGATTTTAAATTATTTTTATGCATTCACAATGCAATTATTGTAAGTATAGGAAAAATGTGATAGTAAAAAACCACGAGCCCTATAAGTAGCTTTCAGGCGGGATTCGAACCCGCGCCTCCGGGAATCCGGCCCGATGCTCTGACCAACTAAGCTACCGAAAGGCTTACACGACTCGTCGAATTTTGCTATCACTTGTTACGCTGTAGGCCAGCGTTGTTTCATCAATGTGAGGAAACCCTCGCATCCGAAAGAAACATTTTTACAAATGTTTAACAGTCGATTAAGATGAAACAGCCATTATATAAGATTTTAAATTGACTCTGTATATTGGATGAAAAACGCATTAAATTCGTTGCGTAATTTGAAAGACTACGAAAACCGACTTCATTTTATACTAGGTATGTATTTTTTTTTTATAGGTTTACTGTACATGAAGGTGCACTAATTATGCCAAAGCTACCTACTTTATTTACCTACCTACTGCCCACGAAACAGACACCTATCAGTGATTAAACGGACAAAAGACCCTATCTGTCCGCAATGCAAAGAAAGAGAAGAAACAAGCTACCACTTCATGGCAGAGTGCCCGATGTACGCATCACTGCGCTGGGAGCTCTTTGGAACGGACAAGCTTAAGGAAGATGATCTAAAGAAGAATTTTAATTATTTTTATGCATTCACAATGCAATTTTTGTAAGTATAGGAAAAATGTGATAGTAAAAAACCACGAGCCCTATAAGTAGCTTTCAGGCGGGATTCGAACCCGCGTCTCCGGGAATCCGGCCCGATGCTCTGACCAACTAAGCTACCGAAAGGCTTACACGACTCGTCGAATTTTGCTATCACTTGTTACGCTGTAGGCCAGCGTTGTTTCATCAATGTGAGGAAACCCTCGCATCCGAAAGAAACATTTTTACAAATGTTTAACAGTCGATTAAGATGAAACAGCCATTATATAAGATTTTAAATTATTTTTATGCATTCACAATGCAATTTTTGTCAGTATAGGAAAAATGTGATAGTAAAAAACCACGAGCCCTATTATATAAGTAGCTTTCAGGCGGGATTCGAACCCGCGCCTCCGGGAATCCGGCCCGATGCTCTGACCAACTAAGCTACCGAAAGGCTTACACGACTCGTCGAATTTTGCTATCACTTGTTACGCTGTAGGCCAGCGTTGTTTCATCAATGTGAGGAAACCCTCGCATCCGAAAGAAACATTTTTACAAATGTTTAACAGTCGATTAAGATGAAACAGCCATTATATAAGATTTTAAATTGACTCTGTATATTGGATGAAAAACGCATTAAATTCGTTGCGTAATTTGAAAGACTACGAAAACCGACTTCATTTTATACTAGGTATGTAATTTTTTTTTATAGGTTTACTGTACATGAAGGTGCACTAATTATGCCAAAGCTACCTACTTTATTTACCTACCTACTGCCCACGAAACAGACACCTATCAGTGATTAAACGGACAAAAGACCCTATCTGTCCGCAATGCAAAGAAAGAGAAGAAACAAGCTACCACTTCATGGCAGAGTGCCCGATGTACGCATCACTGCGCTGGGAGCTCTTTGGAACGGACAAGCTTAAGGAAGAGGATCTAAAGAAGAATTTTAATTATTTTTATGCATTCACAATGCAATTTTTGTAAGTATAGGAAAAATGTGATAGTAAAAAAGTAGCTTTCAGGCGGGATGCTACTTATAGGGCTCGTGGTTTTTTACTATCACATTTTTCCTATACTGATCTAAAGAAGTTAACAAGTAGTCAACTCAGCAGGTACTGTAAGCGCACAGCTAGGTTCGAGGGTCCGACGCCGGTGGGGTAAATGATAACCCGCCTCCCAGCTTTCAGCTTTTAGGGGACTTGGGGAACTGGGTGAAATGCTCCCGACCTAGGTGACTGATCACCCGTCTGGCTTCGCTGGCGACCCCCCTATAAATAATAATAATAATACCTACTTTATTTTATACGAGGTAGGTGTGAGTGAAGGTGCACTTACACGGGCAACTAAAATCGCTCAGTTCCTGTCAAAAAATATGGCATGACCACATCAAGCAATTTAGGGCAACGGCAAAATGTAGCAACCTTCTGTCTCTGAGATACGGCAATATCACGAAATATGGAGCAACTTTAAAACTAGGCAACTGAAGCACTAGTAGTTTTTTGTTACCCTGTGACTGAAGTAACCTCCACCGCCCCCGTTGCCGGTCTGTTTCTCTCGCGAAAACGAGAGGTAAGTAGTTATATGTATAAAGGAGGTAGAAACAAATTGGCTCTGTAAGATTTTCCGACATTGAGAAATGTGGAATATATGGAGCAATTAAAAGCAATATTCCCGAAACAATGCCGCAATTTATTGTGATTGCTCCAGATTTAACCATTAAAGTTGCCACGCAATTATTGCCAAAAAATTGCCTGTGTAAGCGTAATGAAATGCAGTGCGCATGTACTCTTTAGTACAAAAACCAAAAGAAAAATCTTGACTGTTTTTGTGTTGTTACCCCTTTCAGTATAAAATGCGTACCAAAAGGATCATCCACGTTTTAACATCTTTTTTGTGTTCCGTGCTAAGATTAGAAATTTTACAATTGCACCAAGAGGACCTAAGCACACGAACGAAAATAAGCAGCCAATTTAACCGCGAAATCTTCCGAAAAAACTCATAATCCCAACGCGTCATCGCGGTAATCGGGGCTAACAACTGTCATCGCAAATCGCCCACATACATCGCGGCCATTTTGGGAAAGCGCGCGAAAAAAGGCCGACGGCATCCGAGTGTTAATACCGCTTAAGGACGTAGCACACATACCAACTCGGGAAGGGAACGTCACCGTATCGTGTTTCCTCGCCTAACCAGGCGTTAATTTAACGTTAACATACTGAGGAGGCTTGCTATTGTTGAGGTTAAGCAACTTTCGCAATAGTCGGTCACGTGATGGGTGACCAAAAACTTTTATCTCGAGCTCCACCGTGCTTGAAAAGGCACGTTTAGCCGTTGGTTCTGGCTGCACTTGCAGTCTTTAACACTCACCTGGCGGGTCATGGCATATTCTCCTTATCCTTCCTTATGGAAGGCCTTTGCCCCAGCAATGGGAAAATTAAATGGCTGATGATGATGAAACATACGTAACCAAAGCGTATCACTAGCTCCAGCACGTTCAATTGGCTACGATTGGCTCGCCGACCGCTAGTTGAGGCGACTATGTTACGATTCCGTTGCAGTGGCGAAATTCATATTAAGAATATTAAACGACTCAATTTTTTTTCATTCAAAACCCGGCGAACATTTGACCGCCATTTTGTTTGACTAACAGAATGAAGTCTAGGATGTTACATGCCTGCCCCTGCCCAGCAGATTAAGCCGATTGACTCTCGACTTAAAGAGACCTGGGTTGTAAGAAAAGTTGATACGGTGACAATTCCCTTTTCGAGCTGATAAGTGTGCTATGACCCTTACACATTGCCGTTTATTTTTTGCTCGCTTCAGCGTTAGCGCCGTATTTTTTTCCGTGTAATTACAGCGTTACTACGCTTATGTTCTGTTTTAACAAATTTCTTGTTATTCTTTTTTTAGTAAATTATGAAAACAGCATGCGTCAAACGAACGCGTTGTAAAAAGCGCGGGAGGCACGTTCAAAAACCACATATAAAGTGAACAACATCTGGGCGCAATGGTGTTGATGTGCCATTATGCATAATGTCGATAACAAACAGATGCTGGAAGAATAAATGAGATGTTGTTATGCAAGCGTGCTAGTATCTAAAAGCTAAAAGTAATAAAACTAAACATTTACCTTAGTTTGTATTCATGGTTTAACAGAATATTAAACTTCAACGCAATTTAAGCACAAAATAAAATATTTATTTTTCTAGTTTTTCTCGTTTGTGTAAGTTTACAATTATGATTTTATTATTTTGACCAAACATTTGCATGCTTAGACAAGGTGATCGGTGACATCGCAGACGTGATCGATCAGAAACCACTTTTTCAGACGCGGTAATTGATAGCAATTTTCCAGCAATAGTGGTTGCAAGAAACAATTACCTACATATTTTTTGTTAATTTCCCTCTAAAGGGCTTATTACAGTTATCCTAATTAGAATCTTAATTAAGCATACATAGCTTTCTTTGAGCTCATTTTTAGCAAGTGATGCAGTCAAAACAAGCAATGTATGCTTAATTAGAATCCTAATTATGATAAGTGTAATAAGCCCTTAACTCAACCAAAGATTCAGTAAATAGTGGTTACCATATAAAAAGAAAAACCGTTTTGGTTTCTTGTGAAGACTTTTGTTTGGAAATGGCAACCAAATCTATGAAAAAATGATTTTTGTCACGCTGTGAGTGTCACGCCTCCGATGTCACCCTGTATCATCATCATCATCATCATGTCAGCCGAACGACGCCCACTGCTTGGCATAGGCCTCCCCCACCCTGTATAATATGGCTAAATAGGATAAAATCAATTGAACCAAGTTGACATCTAAACTTTAAACACTTGATCGCAGGCGGAGTGCGCTAACCACTGCGCCATGGGCTTCTCTATAGATAGGTACATTAAGAACAGACAAAAAAATCAGTCGCACCACGTCCTGCGTGTTTAATGGAAAAATGTTTGAGAAAATAGTGTAACGAAAAAATGTTCTTTGTATTTGCAGAAAAATCATTCATAACTGTTTTTCCGAAGCTGTTGGCAGGTAAACATAGCCTGTGTAGGGTGACCATATGTTAATTTGAAAAAAAAATGGACAAAAAAATCCACATAAGTAATATTTGGCTTAAACATAACATTAAACGCTTAGACGTTCCACGTCAGTAGTTAAAAGACAAGTTGTTTTTATCTAGTATAAAAATGTATGTTGTTATTGTTCGAGAATCCTGAATTTGTGAGTCAGTTATTAACATCAACCACTCACACTCACACTCACACCGCAAAAGTCTTCCAATTTCTTTCTCAAACTGTAATTTTCACTAGATTAACAACTAGAAAGCAAAGGTTATGATTTATCTATCTAATACGAGTATTACTTATATATGCGAAAGTTTGGATGTTTAGATGTTTATTACTTAATCACGGCGAAGTTGGAACTATATACAAAGATATTTGGGGATTTCTTGGACATGTGAACTCCGAATTCAACGACACTTTAGAGATATGATCAGATAATTAATCTAGCTATTGCCTACATGCCTACTCATTTAAAAACTGTATTAGATTAAAAAAAACTGTTCGAAGCAGCGAAAAAGACGACAACTAAAGAACTATGAAGCATTTATAAAAATTTTAGACGCGTGTTTAATTATTCTTTTTTTAGATGTTTAACATCACAACATAGTTTCCCCTTTTTTCGAAACTGAATATTAATTTTGAAATACCTATTAACCTATTAATAATAATTTAAAAAAATAAAAACCAATGAACGTGTGAGAAAAACACGACAATTTTATAGGTAAAGACCTATTAAATCTATTGTTCTGGAGCGAGCTATGCCCGGCCAGACACTTGACTTATGGTGCCCCTCGCCCGGGTCACGTTCAGAAACCCGCGCACGGCCACATCGCACGTACGCCTCTGTTTGTAAGGCGCTTTAGCTGAAGTAATATTAGGTTCTTTAGCGTTAGTTCAGATTTTATTGTAGGACGTTGATAAAATATAAAAGATGTGATAAGTTTTACTGTGTGTGTTTTTATTTACTGCCAGCATCGGCCATTTTTAATGTCTTCCATATAGGGCTTCCTTAAAACGGCTGCAACTGCAAATCGGAACAATGCTGTAGGTACCTAGTGTGTATTCAAAACACGAAGAAGCTCAAAATGGTTGAATTGTTAGACGCATCCCATGACTGACCAATGCAAAAGATATCGTTAGCAAACTTAATTAATTATCGCCGCGACAGAAATTAATATTGAAGTAGAAACCAATACTTACCTACAAATTAGGAAAAAAAAGATCGAATTCGCAACAAAATAATTTATTTAAGTAGTACGTAGAAACATCGTTTTGGTTTTTTGTACATAATAGTTTATCAATATCAATTTCCACTTTCCCGGTATTTCTTCACTTCAGCTGTGATAAATGACAGCTTTATCAATCACTCTGACACGTAATGCAGTATGCACGCCACCTAATTGAGCAAACACTTCGACAGTGTCAACTTAATGACGTATTAGTTGCGGTGTGAGGTTAACCGCACAATAATGGCCTGCGAGACCGATACGTCAAGGGTTCAAGGGTTAAAAGATTATGACTTCCTTTCAATCTCGTTTTTAACTACTACACATAAGGTCGGAAATCCATTGGACGGTTTCACAAAGCGTTTAGTTATTTGAGTTTTTGTTCAAACCTCTTTTATATTCTGTAAGGGATATTCATCATGAGGGCCATTCGTTATACTTCACCCGTTTTAATAAAGCTTCGGGTTTTTTGTAAGCCTCAATTAATGTTAGAGCATAAAATGTATGTCGTACTTTATAATGTTGCGGAATTCAATTTGAATGTTGCCTTTGTACGAATATGTTTCGCCGACATAATGGATTTATAGTAAACACAAGCAATAGCCTAAGTGCCGTAAGTTGACAATGATTAAAATGCTGATGATTGATTATTAGGTTTTGAAGAAACATTGATTACTTCTATGCTTTTAATTAACTACAATTGAGAAATAAATCTCAGTTTTAGTCAAATATTCTAACAGGATATACTTATAAGATTTGTAGTTCGGTGAAGGTTCTGCTAGTGAGCAAAAGAACCAGGTACTTATACACTTTATAACACTTTTTTGCTTGCATGGACAACAAGGGCTGCCCATACTTGGCCCCGCCCCTATAGGAAGGTACCAGACTGTTTTTTTTATTTTTATTTAAAAATATCAGAAACACAACTGAAAATAAATAGCGGTGTTACACCGTTATTTATTTTCAAATATTTTACATACCTAGTATATTTTCGGAGATATACACCCAATTGCAGGAAGCTCCATTAAAGTTAAAGCTTCATTAAATCTATTGCTGTCACTTTTTATTTCTTGACAACGAAAAGTGACAGCAAGCATTAACTTTAATGGAGCTTCCTGCAAGTGGGTGTAAGTGTATCAAACTTCCATAGACAAAGTCAGCGCTACTCACTTATGATGACATCACATGTGAGTAGTGCCATACCAGCAGGACCGTGTCGTATGCCTGCCTCGGCACTATAGAACTGAAGGAAGAAAGACGACGTTGCGGTCGGGATGGGAATTGCTTACTCTGCTTGTGAGATATTCGCTACTTTTTAACTAGTGACGGAAATTAACTAGGTACCTACCTAGTTAATTTACTTACTACTTACGGTAGGTATGTACTTATAATGAAAGGACAAACAATTTTTTTATAGATTTTAACAGTAATATAGTATGGACTGTCCACATATCGATACCGATAGTTTTGATGAAAACTTGCAGAAATTAAAAATCGTACAAAGGTAAATGTATGGAGTGTTTGCTATTTTGTGCAAAGGGCTCTCTACGCGTGCCCTGCCTATTAACTACTTCTTTCTTGTGTTCTGTGGGTTTAACTATGCTACTCATAATATAAATGCGAAAGTTTGTGAGAATGGATGTATGTTTGTTACTCTTTCACGCAAAACTACTAAACGGATCTGGATAAAATTTGCAACAGAGATAGGTTATAGGCTGGAATAACACAAAGGATACTTTTTATCCTCATATTCCCACGGGAACGGAAACCACGCGGGTGAAAGTACGGGCAGCCGCTAGTATGAAATATTTTTCTCCGAAAACGAATCTTTCAGAAATCGTTGATATTTACAGTAAGCCACTCATTCACTGTAGGATTTCCCTTCAGGAATATTTTATAGGAATTCAATATTTGATCGTTTGGCCCTTTTTCCTTCAACAAGATATTTCTTTTGTGAACGATATTGATTTCAAGATAATATGAAATGGAACAGGAATTATATTTAAGGTCTTTGTTTTATGAATTTGGTTGGGCGATTCTTATTATTTCGTATTGAAATTGAAATGTTTAAATATTAATGATTTCCTAAAAATTTACCTGCTTATCTCGTTTTAGCGAATTTTTGTACAGTTCGTCGCGGGTAGAATACGATGTTTTTCTCAAAGACAAACTAGACTTTTCCGAGGGAAAGTGTGACTGATGCGACAAGTATCATCATATTTACGTCCACAGACAACATTAACTTGTTGCGTGTGATTCCCCTAGTTTTCCTCATCGCTTGGGCAAAGGCGTTAAATTCACGAGGCCAACCGTGTTGAAGCTATGGAACAGAGCTGTGAGATTAATGTCGGACGAACACAGCCGAGGATTAATTACACTAATTGGACTTAGTTTTAAGTCAATCATTGATAAAGGGATTGTAGCATTTTATTTTATTTAAGAGCAGATATAACTAAGAACTCTTTTGAGCAATAAATATCTGCATATTTGGCTAAAAACGGAGCTTTAGCTCGCGGTGTCAACCTAAATATTGAAAGATGTGGAACAAAACAAGATTTCACCCCTTAATGTACAAACAGGGACAAATTCGTTGAACCACCTCTTACTTATTTTCGTGTGGCTGGCATCTCACCGTTTACTTGCAGTCCCTATCCGTAATTGCTTATGCATTGTACTACCCTAGCCTTCGATCAACAATAGTACTAGATGAAGGCTAACGAACTAAATCAAAAATTTTATATGGCAGAGACTGACTTTTTTTAAACGGAGAAAGAAGGTTACAAATGTTACGATATTACATTATAAATGACAGGATGAGTTCCAAGTTTGAAATACCTTAGTATTATTGACACTGTCAAAATAATCTACTTAAAATTATACTCTCAAGTGGGCGTCACTCCAGCTATGTATCTAAAACTAGGTGTTATTGTTGATCGAAGACCCTATCTTACATAACTAAATAGTAAAAGGGTCTGCACGATAATAGCGAGGCACCAGCCACACGAAAAGAAGTAAGATGTGGTTCACCGAATTTCTCCCTGACTGTACACACGTTTTCGTGCTAAGGTAGATTTCAAATCTTTCTCTAATCGTAGCAATTCAAGATGAATAACACCCATACACATAATTAACAGAAATGTTTGATTCATGAATGATTTTTGATATAATATTTGCATTTAAAAATAAATTTTTATTATTGAAAATTAACCCACAGTTTACTAAATAGTTATTAGAAAAAGGTACTTATCCTCCAAGTAGTTCCGCTGGGAATCGAACCAGGGACCGTACTCTGAAACGCTAATCCGAGCCTTTGGTTAGCCCCGCCCCTTTCACTCGATGCTGTCATGACACGAGAGTGAGAGGGACGGGTATAACGAAGTTTCGGGTTTTGCGTTTCAGAGTAGGCCCTCAGGTACCGTACCATAGTAAAACAATATAAGTACGTTGACTGCCTGGACAGGCACCCCAAACGGTTTGTATGTGAGCGCGCCCGTACGTATGCGTCGTCAATTCGTCATGCGTCGTCGCACGCACACACTGACAAAATTTATCGGTGATAACGGGGCGACAGTCATGCGTGGCAGCGCCCGCCGCTCGGCGGCGCCGGCCGGTCGCCCGCGACCGCGAATAATATTATTAAGGTAAAACTGTCCGTGCCCACCACACGCACGCTTCGCGCCGCTGCGCTGCCTCCCTCTAATAATTTTGTATTTGTATTTGTAATAATTCGTGCGTGTACCTACGATGGCTAAAAGTTCGAGTAGAAGTAAAAAATATTGTAGTGTATACAGATGTCTCAGTAGCGGGTTGTCTAATCCAGAACTATCTTTCTTCGCATTACCTAGCGAACAAGAACGGTGAGTACAATCTACCTACTATAATTGTCATACGTAGATACGTACATAATATTTTGTATAGCTGCTTACCTACCTAAATAGTTCTGCTTCCGATTTCGTTGACCAGATACCAATTTGTAGTTTAATTTTCAAATAGAAAGAAAGAAGAAAGAAAAACATTTATAATAACAAATTATTGTAACTTGTAATCCTATGTGTAGGTAGGTATGTGATTAGATTAATAAACTGGGAGCATAATATAAATTTTTAACCGCCTCTGCGGTCTAGTGATTCACACCACCGATTTCAGACCCAGAGGCCCCGGGTTCGATTCGCAGTGGGCGTAGGTACATATTGTATTCGGTTTTTGACAACCGATTTGGCGCAGGGGTAGGCTACCCATCTTCTGCGCCAGTGGTCTCGGGTTCGATTCCCGAACAAGACAAATATTTGTGTGCATGAACATGTCTATTTGTCTTGGTGTTGGTGTTGTTGTAAAGCCACGTTTTAATTTATCCTATTTCGACCGTAATTTTTCAAACCACTAAACAGATAACATGACGTAGGTAATGAAAAATTTTAGTCAGCCCCTGGTCTATGTACAAAAATAAATAAAAAACTATGTATTATAGATTCCTGACGCCACCCTACAGGGGAAAACTGTTTTGTATAGAGATTGACTATGCATTTTTGACGATTGAATAAACTCTAAGCGACAGCCCTACGTGTTTAGCCAATTATCGCTCGCTCAGGGCTCCAGTCCGCTTACTTATATTGTTTTACTATGACCGTACTCTGAAACGCTAATCCGAAACTTTGGTTAGCCCCACCCCTTTCACTCGATGCTGTCATGACACGAGAGTGAGAGGGACGGGTATAACGAAGTTTCGGGTTTGCGTTTCAGAGTAGGCCCTCAGGACTTTTCACTGTCCGGGTGCTCTGACCGGCTGAGCTACGAAGTCGTTAGACGATGCTGGACAATGACGCTACTTGTAGCTACTTATAGGATAAGTCGATTTTTTTCTTATATTTTTCACTGGTGGTAAAGAAAATTCACGAATGAGCTAGTTAAATTATCTATTAATTAAAAAAACTATAAGTAATAGAGACGACACAAAGTTTTTTAAACAAATAATAATCAATCATGGATCAAGATAGTGGATTATTGTATTACTAGCTGTGCCCGCGACTTCGTTCGCGTGGAATAGTGACTTTCGGCAGCATTTTTCATTTTTTTAGCTAATAAGGTTTTTCGTTTTTTTGTGTATTTATTTTATATATATTAGTTTAGCGCTATGATACATATTAACACATAAAATATTTCACATAGCCTTCCGCCCGCGGTTTCGCCCGCCTGTACTACACGACGTTATCTCGAGGGAAAGTTATATTTTCCCGGGATATCAATTAGTCTTTGTCACTCTCTAGCTCCTAAAATATCCACATACTAAAAAAACACGCCGATCCGTTGCTCCGTTTTGACGTGAAAGACGGATATACAAACAATACAAACAGTATGTCAAAAGAAAGAACTTATCACGCTGAACAACTTCTCTTAAGATGCTATCTCATATCGTTTAACCTGGCTGCTAGGGTTCCACATCAGCTGGCCTAGCATGAACGGCTTTTATCATGCGATATGATATAGTACGTCATGCTGTCTTGCTTACCTACCCCACTAAGGTTAAGTTAAGCCCGCCTTTTGTACCTTACTTTGTATTCTGTACAATAAAGCAATAAATAATAATAATAATAATAAGGTGAAAGCAAGACATCAAGACGTGCTATATCATATCGCGTGATATAATGATGGTAATGCTAGCCAGGCAGGTGTACCAAGACCTTCAAACTTTGTACGTCAATAGAAAATGCTCATCACATTTAACAATTGTCCATAAGACGGTATTTTTATATCTCTCATAGTTTGGCTGGACTGCTATGGTTCCACATCGGCCATTTCGATCTTCTAAATAAATTATAGCCTACCTATAAGTTGGCGACAACTAATGCTATATAACAAAAAAAGTTTCATTAAAATCCGTTCAGTAGTTTTTGCCTGAAACGTGGACAACAGACAGACAAACAAAAAATTCAAAAACTATATTTTTGGTATCTGTTCCGTTTAAGAAGACCCTTGGTGATATTTTTTTCTATTTCTTTTCAATGTATACAGCCCCTGTACCGGCAAAAAAATATGGATGGGCAGCATTTGACATTTGATGCCCATATTTTGTGCTTTTAAGGGCATAATATGGGCTTCAAATGTCAAATGAAGCCCATGTCCATACCCATAATTTTTAGCCGGTAGCCCCCTGAATAGAATCGCATACAGTTTTATAATAAGTATGAATTATAATATTTATTTGCTTAATATACACGGTAATTTTTTTATCACCCCGGATAAAATTAAAAGGATTATTCTGCTCATGAAAACAATCAATTTTTATTATGGGACCAACACTAAAATCGCAAAAAAAAAACAGCTATTCCATACAAAAGTGAAAAAATATTTAATCAAAAATGTATGGAACAGCTGATATTTTTTCGCGATTTCAGTGTTGGTCCTATAATAAAAGTTGTTTGTTTTCATGAGTAAAATAATCCCTAAAAATATCCGGGGTGATAAAAAAATACCGCGTATATTACATAAACAGTACCTACGTATTAACATATTACAAATTTATATCACATAGCCTTCCGCCCGCGGTTTTTCCGCTTGTACTACACGACGTTTTTCCGAGGGAATGTGATATTTTTCCGGGATAAAATTAGCCTATGGGACTCTTTAGCTCCTAAACTATCTACATACTAAAAAACCAGGTCGATCCGTTGCTCCGTTTTGACGTGAAAGACGGACATACAAACAAACACACTTTCACATTTATAATATTAGTATATATTGTATGTCAAAAGAAAATACTTATCACGCTGAACAACTTCTCTTAAGATGCTGTATTTGTATCTCTTAAAGTTAAGCTGGGCTGCAAGGGTTCCAAATCAGGAGTACCAGACCTTCGATATTTTTCCGTCAATAGAAAATGTCCATGACGTTAAACAACTTTTCTTAAGACGCTATGTTTGTATCTCATATAGTTTAATCTGGCTGCTAGGGTTCCATATCAGGTGTACCAGACCTTCAAACTTTGTACGTCAATAGAAAGTGCTCATCACGTTTAACAATTTTCCTTAAAACGGTATTTTTATATCTCTCATAGTTTGGCTGGACTGCTATGGTTCCACATCAGAAATTGCGATCTTCAAAATAAATAATTATAGCTATATGTTGGCAAGGACCAATAGCTGTAAAATAAAAAAACTTTCATCAAAATCCGTTACGTAAACTTTTTTGCCGACGTCATCACACGAAAAAATTCATCCCCTGTTTTCACCCTCTTTAGGGTAGTTTTTTTTACAAACTTTGAATGTCGTATTTATTTATCTAATCAAAGACCTATAAAATAATTTTGAAGCTTTTAGCTATAAAAATGACGTAATTTCCATACAAACTTTCATCCCCTATTTCAACCCCTTACAGCCCTTTGTTCACATAAAAAAATAGCCTATGTCCTTTCTCAGGCTCTAGACTATCTCTGTACCAATTTTTATTTAAATCGGTTCCGTAGTTTAGGCGTGATTGTGTAACACACAGACAGACAGATTCGCATTTTCGCATTTATAATATAAGTAAGGATATAAACTCATCCAAAATTCTAAACGCGTAAATAAATTGCAAAAGTTTTCAATCTTTCACTTTGATACAAAGCTTAAACAAGCTTTAGGTTCACAATTTATAAAAATTACTCATGTCATTGAAAATACAATTTCGTTAAGCAAATGCCTTGTGAAGTTTTGTGAAATTCTGCAATATTCATTTCAAAGGAATAGTCAATTGCTTTTTAAGAGATAAGAGTCATGTTAATGCAAAAACAAAGTAAAATAACTCGTCTTAAAAATTCCAATCACAAGACCCTTATTTTTATTTTCAAATAATTGAGTTTAAATGGCGACATTAAATTAAAAAATTGTCTGGAAATGCCTTTCCAAGCTTTTGACTTTAAAAACTAGAGGCTCATTTAGGGGAGTTTCTTGAATGGTGATGGTGGATAAAATACGTGTCTAAAGCGATTTAACTTTGAAGAAAGATAATTTGAGTTATATAAATTTTTACTTTTTTGCATTCACAATGCAATTTTTATTATTGAAAAATTGAAAATGAAGTATTTTGAAAAAATCGACCCGTCTCATAACCAGCTCCGACGGGACTCGAACCTCTCTCGCCTCTCGCCCGGTTGACTCTTGATATTTTATAATATAAGTATTATTATAACACAACTTTGTAATTTATTTTGACTCCTAAGTCGACGGGACTCGTAGAGAATAAACAGAAATAGTTTTAAAAGCTGAAATTTCTGAAATCATGGATTATGAACTCATTCTTAATTCATAACAGAGCATTTAAATTAATGTTGAGATTCTCCAAAAAAAATATTATTCAGTAACTTCAGATTTTAAACGAAGTTTTGGTAACAAATTAAGAGAACAGTATTTTAAGATTACTCATTATTCAATGTCAGTTTTTTATAATGATGGCTCACAGATAACCTGTAGTAGCAAGCTATGATGGCATAATCAGTATCACTGAGGTCTTCTTTAAGTCCAAAAGTTGAAACCTAAGCCCATAAGTACAAAATTATTATGAAAATGTTGATTTACATATCGCAAAGAAAATCTAGTTATAGGAAGGTACCTAAATAATTTGGAACAAGGTGTAATACAGGATGAAATTTTGATTCAGGAACACATCTGCTCGTTTGATTTGTATAAATCATAACTCTGTTTATGTAAAACCAAGCCCTCACTACGTAAAAACCCAATTACGCAATACTTAGGGAGCACAGTTGAGGGATTCAGTATGTTCCTTACAAATGGTCCAATTCGTCTTCCACCAAACTACATATCAAGGAAAACTACACGAACACTCGTATAAAACAAAAGGCGACGCAACAGGTGAGTTTGACAAATCACTTTATTTCTCGACTTCCACGAACGTTTCGTTTGGAAGACAAGAATTTATGAATTAACAATTATATTAAGGACTAGTGGTTTTCCGCAGTTTAACACGCGTTTCTAGGTACCGGATCGATGAGGACTTTTTAAGTTCCATTTATAATCATGTTTTGAACAATTTCACCAAATTTCAGTTTCTTGCGAATTAATGTACGAAGCACTCTTATTTTTTGGTCTAATTCGACCGGACTATTATGCCCTACGTAATAAAAGCTGTTATCGCAGTTCAACTGCTTAACCTGATGTGCTGTCGAGTGTACTTAATAAAAAAAACAATTTAACTAAATCTATCAATATTTGTGATTGTACTTTTACTGTCGAAACAAAAATCCGGCGAAACAAAAATCCGTCGAAACAAAAATCTGGCAAAACAAAAATCCGACGAAACAAAAATCTGTCCAATCAGAAATAACCCCAAATAAAGACAGTCCACTACATTTGATTACGACACGATACGAATTTAATGAGAAGTTTTCTTTTCGACAGTAAAAAAATAAAAAATATGCTTATTCACAATGTCCCTAGATGGCGCTGCACTGAACTCTAATGTCAAAATCAGATGTCAGTCGCGCTGGGAATCGAAACCGGGACCTCTGGGTCCGTTGTGTACCACTAGATCACTGACCACTGCACCACTCGCTCCTCATACCCTTCTCTCTACGCTTCATTCAATACAAAATGTGCTCCTTCTAATATATTTTTTGTGTTTTGTGTAATTTATATTAAACTTGTCTAATAATGAATGGTCTTCCATCACCTTTGAGTCGGGAGCTAATAAAGGGGACATTGGTGAAGATATATCTTATAAGTCTTGCAAGATTAATGGCCTGCAAAGATGTTTAACAACTATATTGTGAGCCGAGAGTGCGACTTTGACAAACCGTTTATAACAATTTGAGCAAAGCAACTTGGGACCCGAAATGAATACATGCTTAATGAATTTATTATCATCGTGTTACTGCTTTGCTTCAAGTATCTTGGGGTTTAATGGATATTTATTTCTTATTTTGATGAAGAAGAATTTTTAGCTTAACTTTTTTTTAAAGTAAAAGCAAAAATATTTGTATCCATATTAAATTATAGTTTTAAGGTCTTCTTCTTCTTTTCGTGTCAATGGTATATATTATATGATATTTTGCCAGTAGTGCGCGACGTCAATCCCTCTCTGACTGGCTTCATAGAGGTCTTGTTGAGTGCAGGAAGTGGGGAGGTATGGGCAGCAGATCATGTGCCCCATCGTTCGGATCGCTCCACAGGCGCACGCATCGCTCGAGACGAGTTGGAACTGGGTGCCTATTATCAACTTTAAGACAGCGATTCAAAAATAGCGCGATGCAGAATAGGTTCCTAAAATGAATTGCTTTCTTTCGTACTATGTTCCTACCTTCTAAAAACTGGATCGCAAATGAATTGCTAAATGTGAATGACCAAAGCACAGCCTTCTCTATTGTTGGGACCAAAGCCATCTTCTATCTCACTCGTTGCACGTAGGAGCGAAAGCAGCCGAGAAATAATAGCGGGCCATGGAATGACCGGACGATTTGTGTCCTTATTTCTTCTACCCACCTCTTTCACTCGATTCTGTTATGCCCGGAGAGTGAAAGGAGGGTATAACCTGCAGGTGTCATGTTAGCATGGCCGAGTTATAAGTCAAATAAGAGTACATGACAGCTTTGCGGCTGTGAAATGTCATTGAATGATCACTGAATCGCTGTCATTGATATTAAGCTGTCGTGGTACGAATAAGCGAAGCAGATCAGTTTAGGTCCTAAACAAAACCGCAATAAGAGTTGATGGTAGGCACCCTGGGCGTCAAACCGCAACTGCAAGCGAGATGATCCCGCGCCATACTAGTTTCTAGTTGATGTTTATATGTTTTGTATGAAATCGAGCGTCGAGTTGTTGTCCGACGCGACGCCCGGTTCGAACCGATCGATACAAGCTTACAAGCTGATCCGGCGAACGTTGTTTTGCCATATAAATTATTTCTAGATATACCAATATCGCTATCAAAAATAGGGGTTGGTGGTAGAAGGGTGAAAATAACAGATTTCATGTATTTCTAGTGGCAAATCATAAAGAAAACAAAAATAAAAGACAATTAATCAATCAATTACCGAATATGTATACTCAAAAAAAAAACATGAAAACCGGTCAAGCCGTTTCGGAGAAGTTTTGTTACAAAGACTGTGACACGGGAATTATTACATTATTACATTTCATACAATCGGGCTATGATGCTGGACAAACAATTTTCATTTTTAGTACCTACACTTAAAATAACTTTATATAAGTATACAAGACTAGCGGATCCTCGCGGTTTCACCCACGTGGTACCCGTTCCCGTGGGAATATCTGGATAAAATATAGCCTATGTCACTCGGGAAGAATGTAGTTTTCTAATGGTGAAAGAATTTTCTAAATCGATCCAGTAGTTTCGGAGCCTATTCGATGCAAACAAACAAACAATCAAATCTTTCCTCTTTATAATATTAGGATAGACTTTTAATATTATTTCATCTCTCTCCGGCCTTGCAGTGACCCTTAAAATGCAATATATCACGTTACATGCATGTCTTTGTCGCCTCGTTATTTTTATGAAACGTTTCACTCCAGTAAGAACCTGTGTCATGTTGAACTCGACAAGCTGATTTATATTTTATGAAAAAGAAAAATATATGCCTGACTTTGAAATATTCGATTCTGTAAAGTATCTGGCATATTTGTTGGCGTAAGCGTTATTTAAAACGTGAACAACTATAAAAGTTTTTAAAATTTTTACTTTTTTGCATTCACAATGCAATTTTTATTATTGAAAAAAAATCAAAACACAATGCAATTTTTATTATTGAACGACTCCGTACCTCAGTGGTTAGAGCAGTCGCCCGGACAGCGAAAGGTCGTGGGTTCGAGTCCCATCGGAGCTGGTTGTGAGATTCGTCGATATTTACTAAATAGGTACTTCATTTTAAAATTTTCAGTATATATTTTTTTCTATCGCTTAATATTTGTTTGTGCTCCCCCACTGGACGTTAGAAACTGAAAATTTAACAAACAATAATACATTTACTTTAACCGCCTCTGTGGTCTAATAGTTCACACTACCGGTTACAGACTCAGAGGTCCCCGGTTCGATGCCCATTAGAGGAGTAGGGCAGAGGTACCCTTTGTGGCCACTTTAAGGATTTTTTGACTTTTAAGCACTAAGTACTAAATGGTCTTAGGTATACCCATCTATGTATTTCCTACACAATTTTATTGTTAAATGGAATAAATGAATTGAATTGAAATTTAAGATACAAATTATATCTTAAATTATAGATAATTTATCTACCTTTAAAGGTACATTTTTCAAATTTATAAAAGTAAAATAGTTATTTTTATATTACACACAATGTGTGAGAGGTGCCAAATGTACCGGTTTTGGCCACTTACTGATAGTTCAACTTTTGTAAGTATTGCGAAAAATCAGATCCAAACCCAGATAAAATCAATATATTCTAATGCGCTAGAAACCAGTCAATTGCAAAACAACAATTTAATTGTAAAAAACAAAGGTTTATAAAGTATTTCATCCAAAACAAATTTCTTAAAATTTTCATACAAAACATTTTTTCAAATGGTTAATGGAATTTATTGAAAAAAAAACTTATGACATCAGGAATTCTAACGGTTGTTATTATTACCCTAAAATACCTTATTTTAATTGCCTTTATCAAAAATGGCTAAAAATTGTTTAGAAAACTTTTAGAGCAAAAAGTGGCCAAAACCGGTACGCCTGCCCTACTTTGTATTCAGTTTGGTTGGTGATAGATAGAACTAGTTCTTAGTGCGCCTGGCTAGCTAGCACCATCTTATCTAAGTCTGACGCCTTAACAATTAAGTTTTCAGCATTACTGTGTTACGGCAGTTAGATATAAGGTAGCTAGTTTCTCAGTGATTGAGGATTCTGGGTGTAGTGCACTTTCATCTTTAGCCTTATCACCACTTAAAACCAGGAGTAATGAAGGCTAAAAAAAAAAAGTTTAAATTATTATTATTAAGATAACCCTATTATGGAGTGTAGAGGAGGACTATCTCTGTAGTGAAAAAGTGTCCGTCAAAAATAAAAGAAACTTACAAACGTTAGGAATTGTTGCACTCTTTTATGAATAGTTAGATTAGATGATTTATTTAAGTGCTCCTACGGCTGGATTACTTATTATATAGAAATGTTTATTAGCATTTCTTACAATGAAAACGTTTCTAGCATAGTGATCAAATGTTTGTAAACAAAATGTTTAGTTTGTACAACATTTTCTAAAATCAGTGTGGACCATAAGGTTTTTCTCTAACAGGTGAACAACGACAGATGCGTGAAAGATGTTGAAGTAGATAGGACTTGGGAACGTATCAAGTAAAACCAGATGTTTGTAGTAACATGTTGTATTGTCAATGGTTACAACACAAGAGAGATATTTAATTGCAATACTATATCACTACATAGTATAAAACAAAGTCGCTTTCTCTGTCCCTATGTCCCTTTGTATGCTTAAATCTTTGAAACTACGCAACGGATTTTGATGCGTTTTTTTTAAATAGATAGAGTGATTCAAGAGGAAGGTTTATATGTACTTTTTATCCCGATATTCCCACGGGAACGGGAACCACGCGGGTGAAACCGCGGGCGTATTTAACTAAACTAACAGTAGATCATCATCATCAGCCACATACGTCATGTTGCAGAGCGGAACTGTAAATTACGGTGCAAGTCTTTCGGCTATACTACATGTGAATCATTTCAACTATTTTATCTGTGTGGCCAAATACGAGTACTGTCGGTCGATGGAAAGAAGTAAAAGTTTTATTACGACAAACACGTCATAAATATTCGAGGGGCTCTCATACCTCACCACAGAGCTCTTTTCAAACAAACAATACTTAATATTGATACTTCGCCCTTATAATATAAATGTATTATAGTTATAGTTATAGTTATGGCATCACATCATCAGAGCCTAACAGGAAATCAATTAGTTTTACAAAGCTTCATATTGTAGAATGCGCTGCTAGGGCACAAACCAGCTGTTTCCTCATGGACCCACTAATTTGTCCTACTGGTTACCACGAGGATTACTTACTCCCCGTGGACTGACTGAGTGATAACGCTCTCATTGGAGAGACTAAACTGGTGCACCGGTGGGACCATGAGGAAAGCTGAAAGCTATTCCTCGTTGGAAACAGCGAACAACCTAGCTAATGAGTACACTACCTCTTTACGCAACTTAGTTCATGTGGACTTTACATCCAGGCCCCTTAGAGTCGACCCACATCAACCACACCACATCGCAGCGACAAAATGTGGTCACGTGTGAATAGTGTCGATGACGCTTTTTGCAGTTGTGTTGTGGTTGTGCGACAAAATGTCGATGTGGTTGCGTTGTCGCTATGTAGTAGTTGTGATTGTGATGTGGTTATGTCGTATGCGATGTGGCCGGCCGCTAGTTCGCAGCGTCGTCGCTGGTAGTTGCGTTGAGATTGCATTTTGGTTGCGTTGTAAATTGTACTATTCATTTCCAACGCATAGGATATCTCAGACTAGATAGACTGTTTTTTAGGGGAATTATCATGTCATGAGTTTGGGCACATTGACATTTATGACTGAAGGATCTTTCACATTGCGACTTTTTGCAGCGATACAGCATCGTTGCCAACGCGATGCAGCATCGATAAAGCCAAAACACGACCACCCGCCGCCTCTGTGCCGCTTTATTAACCGCTTCTGTGGTCTAGTGGTTGACACCACTGGTATCAGACCCAGAGGTCCCGGGTTCGATTCCCAGTGGGGCTGTAGCCCCATATTGTACACATATATTGTATTCGGTTTGGTTGGTGGTAGGACTTGTGCTTAGTCCGCCTGGCTTAGCTACCCCCATCTTATCTAAGTCTGACGCCATAACAATGATGTTTTCAGCATTATTGAGTTCCCGCAGTTAAAATTCAATAGTTCTTTATTCAATAAAAGTTGTGGTAACAACACTTTATGAACGTCAAAGAAGCTACGCCATCGCCATAAGACCTTGCGAGAGGAACCGGCAAGAAACTCGTCAAGGGCAATCTTTTTCTCCTTGAAATGTTATATACAGAGTCGTCAAATTGGAAAATGAGCTTTTCACGCATTAGGAAGGCCACTTTCCACTTTAAAGATAAGAAGAGCCAGTTCCTTAGTGATTGAGGATTCCGGAAGCAGTGCGCTTCCACCTTTAAGCCTTATTACCACTGGGTGTGATGAAGGCTAAGTGCATAATAAATATTCAAGATTCAAGATTCAAATTTGTTTATTCAATTTAGATTGTTATTTACAACTAGCTGTTGCCCGCGACTTCGTACGCACGGTAAAGTGACTTTTGTATTTGTTTATTTTATGTGTAATCTACACTTCCTTCCAGTGACCGCAAGGTATTATGTGTGTGTAGGTCTCGGAAGCGCGGGATTCAGTGTTGCGCTCGCGATTGCCTGTTAACCGAGCTTCACGGTCCTCATCGGTTTCAAAAGCACGAAGTAACCTCATCCTCTTAGCTGACCTAGAGCCTTGCGATAAATTACAATTTTCTTTCTAGGTATTTCAAATAACAATAATCGTAATCAAATCACAATAATCAATGTCCGTTTTCCAACAATTCAAATTGATCTACAAATCAATAAATCGAAATCTAATTCAAGTATAGTTTACGTATTTTTAATTCATTAAAATCACAATAACTGAGTTTTCTCAGGGTGTCAGCCGTCCAAGAGTAAGCAATTTAATATAGTCCCATACTTCTGTCTGTTCCGGTGACAGTCGTGGCAGAGGAGCCACTTGCAATACGAAATTAGCTGTCAAAATGGACTGTCCTGTCGTATGAAAACTGTTTTAGTTCCAAAGATTATCACTGCAACAGAAAAGCACGTAAGAAGCCATCATGTTAGTAGCTTTGTACTGATAACAAACTGTAAAGTTTTTTTTTTATTGATTGATAGGCAAGCGCTTATTGTCCGCTATCACGCCCCTAAGCGTTCGTTAATGCGATCTACGATGAATCGCGCTTGCCTAATGCCATATTCTGTGCTAATGCTGCGTACACACCGGACCAACAAAGGCCAACGAACGCCATCAAAGAGGTTCTGTTTTCCCCTCTGTCTCAATCAGATGATCAGAAACTCCGAATGTGAACTGGAATCGCTCCCAGTAATCCTTTACCTAGCTTTAGATTGATTTTCGAAGGCCAGAAACGTGAAGCGAGCAATGCTACCCCGAGTGTAAGTTTTTATGTCAAGCAAACGCAAACTTTTTCGAATGCGTATTAATGTCAATTTGTATGAAAACTATATAAGCGCGCTACTCGCCGCTAGAGGCGCTAATACAGTTTTCATACAAATTGACATTAATACGCATTCGAAATAGTTTGCGTTTTTTGACATAAAAACTTACACTACGGGCAGTCGTTCGTTGGCGTGCGTGGGGCCGCAGGCCGCCGGTCCGTACACAGTCTAAAAGGTACCGGTATAAAATATACTAAGAAGAAACGGGTCAAGAGCCAGTCGGACTCGCGCCCCGAGGGTTCCGTACCATCTTTTCTTTTATAAAATAGAAAAAACTACAACTGTGCTTCACCCAAAGCGACCTGCGAGTATGTAGGAAGGAGGACATTTTAAACGTAAAAATGTTTTCATCGGCGTGGCATATTCGTCCGAGAATTCGCGATGTAGAATATTGCAGTTTTTGGTCAGCTCCATCTCTTGACCGATAGTGGAACTAATATAATTTTTGTTGATGATTTCTGAAAAAGTTTACTATTTAGAGACATTGTTTTATTTGCCAAACTTCAGATCTTACAGTACAAATAAAGGTAAAAAAATAATGGTAATTAATAGTTTAATCACTAAAAAAACTAATACAAACATACATTTGTAGTTAATTTCATACAAAATGTGAGTCAGTTTGTCTACGTTTTATAAGATGTCAAGAAATTTTCCCACAATAAAAGGTACCCTATTTGTTGAATCAGGTTATAAGTTATTACTACACAAAATTTGGTAAGAATCCGTCCAGTAGTTTTTCCGTGAAAAGCCAACATACAAACAGACGCCCGCAAATATAAGATTTTCAACGTTTTTTTTAATATAAAAAAAATTTTCCGCAATAAAAGGTACCCTATATGTTGACCCAGGTTATAAGGTTTTACTACACAAAATTTGGTAAAAATCCGTCCAGTAGTTTTTGCGTGAAAAGCAAACATACAAACAGTCGTTTTCAACGTTTTTTTAAATATAAAGAAATTTTCCCGCAATAAAAGGTACCCTTTATGTTGACCCGGGTTATAAGTTATTACTACACAAAATTTGGTAAAAATCCGTCCAGTAGTTTTTGCGTGAAAAGCGAACATACAAACAGACAAACAGACAAACAGACAAACAGACAAAAATTTTATTATCTATCGTTTTGGGGTCTATATCCTGTACACATCACATAGCAGTAATTATTTTTTTTAAATATTTCATGTACAGACTTTTTTTCCGTTCCTGTTTTATTATATGTATAGACTAGCTGTTGCCCGCGACTTCGTACGCGCGGTGTAGTGACTTTTGTGTTAGTTTAGTTTATGTGTGTTTGTTGCCCAGATTTCATAACGCTCTTCTTGAAATCCTATTCTCTACTAAAAGGGTCTAAAGAATATCGAATATGCAGGCTAGGGTATGAACATGGTATGTTGTTATCAAATGCTGCATGAACATAGTTGAGCCCTCATTCATAGATCTGTCCGTCTACCTATCAAGAAACTTTTTCTCAAGTATGCGTGGGAGGTATCAAGCTAAAATTTATGTTCTTACTTAGTAATGCATAATATCAGGCCAATCATATTTTTACTATAAAATGAAAAAGAGATTGTGTGTATCCATACTAATATTATAAATGTGAAAGAGGGTTTGTTTGTTTATCCGTCTTTCACGTCAAAATTGATGCAACGGATCGACGTGACTTTTGGAATGGGAATAGTTTGGCAGCTGAAAAGTGACATACTTAGGCAGCCATTAGACAGTCAATCTGGATCGCGATCCGCGATCAAAATCAATGATCGCGATCCAGATTGACTGTGTACGAAGGTGATTGACGGCTCGCGATCTTGATCGCAAAATATCTACATAGTAAATCTCGATCGCGATCAAGATCACGATCAGTGATCGCGATCTGGATGGACTGTGTAATGGCTGCCTTAGACTACTTTTTATCCCTGAAAAATATCACATTCCCGCGGGATAACGTCGTCGTTTAGTCCGAGCTTGCGAAGTCGCGGGCGGAAGGCTAGTATTTTGATATGAAGACATTTCCTATTTGTGAGAGCTTGTAATTAACTTTCTTTGAGTAACAGGTATAAAATTTAATGATATACCATTTAATTATTTAATTTAACATCATTTATGTAAGCTTTCCTAGTCAATAAATGAATAAATAAGTTAGATAGAAAACTATTTTTAATATTCCTTTATTTTATTGGATGGTACCTACGGCTGAAGGCCTAAGTAGCCAGAGCCGGTTAAATGACATAAAAAATGGTAGGTTAGGTGGTAGGTTAGGTGTCGGTATCTACGTACTGGCCACTTAGCGTTTATGAGCAAATTTTTCAAAATTACATTGGTGACATTTTGTCTACATTGCGACAAACTTATTTCACACAGTGGTTAGTTTTTGGTACTAAATATACTGTTGACTGCCGGCAGTCCATTTTGACAGTTAATTTTGTATTGCTAGTGGCTCCTCCACGACCACTGTCACCGGGTCAGATATATTTGTGGCACCACTATACTTACTAGCGACATCTAGCGTCGAGTGGAAATGCGAAATAGAAATATTACATCAATAGGGTGAAAACTTTAGTTTTGGCCACTGCTCCGAGTGCTTACTTAGCTTAAAACATTTCGTTAATAACTTTTGCTTGATAATATACTTTTTATCTATGACTTTTAAGTCAAAATAACAATAGTAATAATTCAGTTTACATCGAATTAGATGTTTCTTTTATTTTATCTAAGTTAGTTAAGTATTGATTTCTCGATGTATCTTTTAAAATTTGATTAACAAAAACACATCAATCGGCACCCTTCGCACATTTTAAGTTTAAAAAATAGGTTTTTAATTTACTGAAATAAAACTAAATTTCGTAAGTATATGAATACTTAGTTATATGTTTTTTACTATGTTTGTCCACGAATTTCTCGAAATCTTAAGGCATATCGAGATGATTCTATTTGATTTAAATTAGGTGTATTCTAACTTTGGGAACAGTCTAAGATTCATCAAAATCAGTTTAGTAGTTTCCGTGGGTATGTTATAGTACAATTCACTAAAACTTATTGTTATTGTACACTAAAACTTAAGAAATAAAAAGTAATTAAAAAAAATAAACTGACTGGCACCGACCTCAAAAAGGTACCTAAATTATAGATATTATATTTTTCCTTTTCAGTTGACAAATACTTTTTGGAGTCTGTAAAATTTTTTTAAGTAGTTTTTTTGTATTGTAAGAATTTAAAAATGTAAAGAAAAGTATAAGATACATTCTTGACAATTTTAGATATAAATTTTGTATTTTATAGATACCTACTTAAGACCATAGGCGAAAGAAGTGAAAAACATCTTAAAGTGGCAACAGCGGGGGCTTTCATCCTACTTAATATAATCATTCGAATGTACATTTGTGAAAGGTATATCGTAATGTTACTGACTTCCTGCGCCATCTATTGCTTAGTAGTTATGATGCGATAGAAGTGAAAAACATCTTAAAGTGGCAACAGAGGGGGCTTTCACCCTAATTAATATAATCATTCGAATGTACTTTTGTGAGAGGTATATCGTAATCTTACTGACTTCCTGCGCCATCTATTGCTTAGTAGATATAATGACGTAAATAACATGAAATTATTTTTATGATTTTATACGGGCCTGGATGGGTTTCAATTTATATTATGTTTTGAAGCAGGTAAAAAAAAATAACATGATTCATTATTAATTGAGACAGCGATTAAATATAACGTATTTTCATAATCATGTGGCGCCATCTATTTTAGTAAGAATCAGTCTTTGTATTTTCCCGTAGGAATAAGGGGTTTTTATTAAATATAAAGAAATTTTCCCGCAATAAAAGGTACCCTATATGTTGACCCGGGTTATAAGCTATTACTTCACAAAATTTGGTAAAAATCCGTCCAGTAGTTTTTGCGTGAAAAGCGAACATACAAACAGACAAACAGACAAACAGACAAACAGACAAACAGACAAAAATTTTAATATCTATCGTTTTGGGGTCTATATCCAGTGCCCGTAGTGTAAGTTTTTCTGTCAAAAAACGCAAACTATTTCGATTCCGTATTTATGTCAATTTGTATGAAAACTGTATTAGCGCCTCTAGCGGCGAGTAGCGCGCTTATATAGTTTTCATACAAATTGACATTAATACGCATTCGAAATAGTTTGCGTTTTTTGACATAAAAACTTACACTACGGGCACTGTACACATCACATAGCAGTAATTTTTTTTTTAAATCTTTCATGTACTTACAGACTTTTTTTCCGTTTCTGTTTTATTATATGTATAGATACTTGTGAACGTCATAGAAGCTACGCCATCGGTTCACAAACCCTACAGCGGGAGGCCTTGGAGAAGAACCGGCAAGAAACTCCTAGGGTTGTTTTTTTCTCTTATGTCTTCAATCTATGATATTAATTAAAACCTATCCCAACCTATTACTCACTGGCAGAAAACACACACTAAATCGCCTGAAAGGTTGCCAAATACCAATTTTGCTCCAACTCCTGACTGCTCGAACCGGCATTAGGACCTTTTGTAAACTCCCTCAATGCAGTTTAATCCCGGTCTAGATCTAGACAAGTAGCGAGTTGCGCTGCTTTTGTGTAACTTCGGAGTTGCATGGCAATCGCTAAAGTGGGAACTTCCGTTTGGACTTAGGAGTTGTCAGCGATAATTACTAGATTGTCCTTTTGATACTCAATAACTTTGTTGTTATACATAAAATATGTATAGAATTGACAGAAGAACAATTGGAAAATGAAGTATTTTGAAAAAATCGACCCGTCTTTCAACCAGCTCCGATGGGACTCGAATCCACGACCTTTCGCTATCCGGGCGACTGCTTTAAACACTGAGCTACGGAGTCGTTTTTTCAAAATACTTCATTTTCTATTTTTCAATAATAAAAATTGCATTGTGTATGCAAAAAAGTAAAAATTTAAATAACAGAAAAATAATTGTTTAAACAGACTAATAAATTAAAGGATATGAGCTAATTACATTAGAGATGTTTACCGAAGCTGTGAATATTGAAAGAAAATAAGCTTTACGGATAACTAGCGCGCGCTTTAATATCACTTTTGTATGTTTAACGCCCGAATTCTCGTACGCAAATCATCTTCGGGAGCGTCTCAAACATCATGGCATCTCTTTCATACGTTTGACATTTAAAGTGACAGGGCGATGTGTGAGACGCTCCCAAAGATAAGTAGCGTACGAGTATTCGGGCATCAAACTGTTACTTTTACGCCCGAATTCTTGGACGCAAATCATCTTTGGGAGCGTCTCAAACATCATGGCATCTCTTTCATACGTTTGACATTTAAAGTGACAGGGCGATGTGTGAGACGCTCCCAAAGATAAGTAGCGTACGAGTATTCGGGCATCAAACTGTTAGGGCGTTTGTGCACTACACTGAATTTTACCGATCCGGAAAAAAACGGATGCTTGTATTTTAATTATTAATCATTTATATTAGTAAATAATTAAATACAAGCATCCGTTTTTTTCGGATCGGTAAAATTCAGTGGTAGTGCACAAACGCCCTTACTTTTACGCCCGAATTCTTGAACGCAAATCATCTTTGGGAGCGTCTCAAACATCATGGCATCTCTTTCATATGTTTGACATTTAAAGTGACAGGGCGATGTTTGAGACGCTCCCAAAGATAAGTAGCGTACGAGTATTCGGGCATCAAACTGTTACTTTTACGCCCGAATTCTTGAACGCAAATCATCTTTGGGAGCGTCTCAAACATCATGGCATCTCTTTCATATGTTTGACATTTAAAGTGACAGGGCGATGTTTGAGACGCTCCCAAAGATAAGTAGCGTACGAGTATTCGGGCATCAAACTGTTACTTTTACGCCCGAATTCTTGAACGCAAATCATCTTTGGGAGCGTCTCAAACATCATGGCATCTCTTTCATATGTTTGACATTTAAAGTGACAGGGAGATGTTTGAGACGCTCCCAAAGATAAGTAGCGTACGAGTATTCGGGCATTAGACTTTTTTGTTTTTCCCAACGCCTTTTCTGCAGCCGTGGGCTGTGACTACTTAAATCTATTTAAAAGTGATAGTAAAACGCGCTAACTTACCCGTAAAGGTTGTTTTATTTCATTCACTGCGCAAATGCTCAAAATGGTATTCTTTTCCGCATATTTCTTTGACTTATTTTCTGCTTGAAGTGAGATTATCTCTTGGCCCTTTTTGTATTTATTTTGAATAGCTTATTACAGGTAGCTTTATTTCATAAAATACTTAGGTATCGGACACAGGCAATGACAAATATCAAATACATGAGACCACAAAACTTATTTTATCCTCTCAAAAGTCACTCCCTATTATTATTTCAAAAGTCCGTTGTTTACGTTAAGTACAACTTCGACTTTCGGCCTCGGAAAAACATAATTATGAATACTCATTTGGTCTAGTAGTTTTGGAGCATCTGTGATAGACAGACGGACAGACATTTGAGTGATCCGGTGATCTGATTTTGAATTTCGCCACTCGTGTCGAGCGCTCGCTTAGTACTCAATTTGACATGAACATGAAAATGAGTACTAAGCGAGCGCTCGATGCGAGTGGCGCAATTCAAAAATAAGTCCCCCGTTATGACGAAAACAGATGACATGAGAAACAGATGAGACCTCGAAAGTGAAACCTTCTTATTCAATGTGGCATTCAATAAAAAATGGCAGTACTCACTCAAGGCAGACGTCGCGAACGGACATAACGGACTTATCCCCACATCTATTTTTAAATTCCTTTGAGGCTCATGTTTATGGCCGGGCGAGGGAGAGTGTTAGCCTGTAAAGGGTCCAGTGGGCATGAAGTATCGCTTTGATTTCAACAACTGGACTCTTTGTTTACAATCTGTTTTGTGTGGAGGGTCAATTCGAGCTAGGCCGTTCTTTTGTTGCCTTTTATACCCGATGATCATTTTGAAAGAGGCTTCGCGCTATCAAAATTTATAATTTTGCGTGATGTTAAATGCTGCCGATAGACGTAATCAAAGTTTTTGTTACATAAATAGAAAACTATTTACATACTTACATTAATCTTAAATCGATTTATGTGTCTTAAACAAAATGTGCTACTTATGACTCATATAATATAAAGCAAGCTTAAAAATATGTACAGATAATAACACCCAGGCACAAATGATTAAGTACCTAAATAAAAATGAAGGTGCTGTTTATGTCTTCTAAATCTTCTTCACCAAACTTCAAACGCCATAATTAGCTGATCACAACATATTAATTATGCCGAGTGGGTGCGCAAATCTCAAACTTTAAGGCAGTTAAGTTAATACCCGTAGCAATACACCGTTCTATATTACAATATAACAATTTCCGCGTACCATTTCCAGAAGTTCGCCATACGTTGATTAAATTAGGCCACAGGAGTTCCCACACCACAACTCAATTGCTAACCACACTTCAAGGTAATCAATCAATTTCGAGTTTCATGTTAATTTATTCAAGTAACTTACTTTAATATATTCCTCGCTCATAGGAAGTTGTGGAAGTTTCATAATTTCATATCCGATTTTAGCATAATAATAATATGTGGGGATACTTTTGCATATTATTCGAAACGTAGTGCCAATGACCTCAAATACTCTTTAACCGATTCTGTGGTCTAGTGGTTCACACCACCCATTTCAGACCAAAAGGTCCCGGGTTCGATTCCCAGTGGGGGTACATATTGTATTCGGTTTGGTTGGTGGTAGGACTTGTTCTTAGTCCGCCTGGCTAGCTACCACCATCTTATCTAAGTCTGACGCCATAACAATGATGTTTTCATCATTATTAAGTTCCGGCAGTTAAGAGATTAGATAGCCAGTTCCTCAGTGATTGAGGATTCCGGGAGTAGTGCGCTTCCACCTTCAGCCTTATCACCACTTAACATCAGGTGTGATGAAGGCTAAGTGCTAACCTGTTGTGGATAAAAAAAATATAATCATACAGCTAATTGCGACACACAGGTTGTTGTCTTTCCATCTTTACCAATTTAAGCAGCATTTACCATGTGTTACTAAAAATAAAACACTTAGTACTTTTTTATAGCGTGAAATCATTTTCAATCTGGGCATCGGGTATAAAACGCAACAAAAGAACGACCAAACCCGAATTTACCCTACCCCCAAAACAGATTGTAAGCAAAGAATCCAGTTGTTTGAATCAAAGCGATACTTCATGCCCAGTGGTCCCTTTACACGCTAACACTTTGCCTCACCCGGCCATAAACATGAGCCTCAGAGGAATTTAAAAATAGATTAAGTCTGGTATTAACCTACGCTACGTCTGCCATGAGTGAGTACTGTCAATTTTGTTAAATGGATTATGATAAATTTGACCGTTGGATAGGTTTTCACTTTCGAGCTGTCATCTGTTTCTTGTTACTTACCGCTTTCTTATATGTATGATACTTAGGGCCCGTCTCCACGAGCGAGAGGATTGCGGCGATGTTATCGTCGTGCCACGTATCTTTACACTCGCTATGTTATCGTGCCGAGAGAGTGTATAGAAATAAGTGACACGACGCTAACATCGCCGCGATCCTGTCGCTCGTGGAGACGGCCCCTTAAAGCTGACTGTATAGGTAGCTAGCTTTGTATGAGAAAGGGCAAAGAGATAATTGTATCACTTCAAGTAGAAAGTAAGTCAGAGAATCATTCTGAAGCTTATCACGAGATCTTCGATTTCCTCAACACAAGTGCGTTTGCTGCTTACATAAGTACGATTAGAGTCGAGCAAGTGGATTTAATGTCGTTTGAGATTCAAAATGTCTTTTACGAGTACAGGGTTTGAATAAAAAGAGTATAGTATGATGTAATTTAATATTTATTTCGTAATGTCACTTGAAACAACATAAGAGCTGGCGGGGAGGTCGCCCTGGACTCGCGAGCGACCTCAACGCGGCTGCATAGACTATAACGCGTAAAAAAAACAATTCTCAACGTCATCTATTATATGTATATATCTTTATATTATTTACAACTCTTCGGCTAAACGTATTTACACTCACTACTAACGATAAGTATGTATAACATACAGAAAGCTTTGAAATATCATACAAGTAGGAGATTAACATAGTCCATCCGAGCACCATACTGGCTCAATTATATACATAATAGGGAACTTTCCGTTAGAATTTTTTATTGCGTCCGCGCCGGTGGGTTCCGAATAGGATCCGGGCGAAAGCCTGACGGAAGTCAGGGCTGAAGATCGTGTATATGACTGGGTTGAGAGTCGAATTGAAGTATCCGAGCCATAGAAAGAAACTTGCCAAGTAGTCACTGATGACACAGGTTTGGCAGATTGGCATCACGAGAGCCATAATGAAGAACGGAAGCCAGCAGAACACAAACGCGCCCGTGATAATCGCGAGAGTCTTCGCCGCTTTCCTCTCTCTCTTCGCTTCCAAAGATTCCTTCTTCTCCCTATGCGTGGGAGCGGGAACGATAGCCCTCTCTTGTTTCGACCCATTTGTAACGGTTGAGGAAGACTTTTCTGGTGAAACAGTTGCCGGGGCTCTCTCGTTGATTGTGAAAGCTGTCGTTCGTGGTTCTTCGTCCAAAGTATCAACAGTGGAAGTGCTCTGTCCTTCGGTGAGTAAGAGAGCGGCTGCCAGAGCCTCGGTTCTTGTCCGCTGGTTGCATTTTTTGAGGTTGAGGAATCGCTTCTTAACGAATCGCCTGTCTCTCGCTGATTGGACAGGCCGTCCAGTTGGGATGGTGCCGTCTGCTGACGTCGGTCGGGGTGGAGGGGGATCTCTTCTCCTCCGTATGCGTCTTCGTGCTGTCTGGAAGATCTTCCAATACAGAATGAGGATAACAGTGAGGGGGACGTAGAAGGTGGAGCAAGTAGCAAAGATCTGGTACGCGAGATCTTGGCTGACGAGGCACTTCTGCTGCTGCGTGATGCGGGCGAGGTAGTCGGGGTCCTTCCAGCCCAGCTGTGGGGCCAGGGACACGACTAGAGCCGCCCCCCACACGAGGAAGATCATAGTGAAGATTCGTTTCTCATTCCGAATGTGGATGTAGTCCACGTTTGTTACGGCCCAATATCTGTAAAAACAAAATATAGGTTAGTTAAGTTAAATTTAAAAATGTTGTAGTGGGTTAAAGAAGTTTGTTTTGAACGAGTTCCCACTGAAGTAGATCTACTTTTTCTCTCCACCTTGACACAATCTCGTGGGCGTCATAGAAGTACCGTCATTTGGACACTTCAATGTTTTCTAGGATATTAAATTCTTTTACATTAAAAAAGTGAATTTAAATGACTTGAATTAACAACAAAACGAATTAGTACGAGCAATAACAACATTTTGCAAGAATTTAATTTCTATTAGATTGTTTGTCATTATAACCGCTTTACGATCGCCAAGCTCAAAAGCTCATTGCATCGTTACATTGTAAGCGATAAAATGGCATTGGATTAGTTATGTCGCCAGCAATAACAATTACATAAAACTAGTGGTTTATAAAATACATAAATCCGAGCGGATTACAATGTAGCCACAAAATTAACCTTAGGTCACACTGAGAGCGAAGCAAAACGTAAAAAGAGGTTTGTTACTACGCTTTATATTGGGAACCACAAATACCTTAGTCTGCAGTTTATGATGTGATAACTAAGTATGAAAGGGTGCCAAGCGGATCTTCCTCGCTCTCAGTGTGTTCTGCGCTTTATCCGTTTCTCGGAAAGGTTTATGCAAAGTCAGCATACGACTTTGTTCGTAAAAGATTTTAGAGTGGGTCGGTTGGAGTGGATTTGTGTCCTATACTTAATAATTTATGAAAGGAAATCTGATTAGATAACATTACATTGATATTCTAGGAAACGCTTCTCTCCTTTAGGAAAGTTTTTCTATGTTAAAATGAAAGTTTTAATATGTACTTTTCTGGAGAAAATATAATGAACAGAATTAGTTGTAATTCTTTAATAAAATCCATTTATATTTCTCTATACTTACACTTAATTCAATTATTTATTACTTTACATTATTATGAAATTATGCATATAAAAATCGAGTTCTTTTTTCAAATGAGTTACCAAAAAGATTTAATTACTCCAATCTTGAATGCTGCTAACATGAAAATAATGCAATCAGCATAGAAATCACTCTTTTTCTATTTAATTTAATGGCTGATTTACATGGGTCCTGTCCAGTGGCTGACACCGAAGTCGATAATAGTCCAGCACTGTTAGTAATTACAGAAATAACTACTCGTGGTCATTATCATCCATTGAATGTCCCCACTGCTGGGGCCTGGCCTTCCTTATGGATGGATAAGGAGAAAGGGCCATGACCCACCATGCGGGCCCAGTGTGGTTTGGTGGGTGGGTATCAAACGACTGCAGATGCAGCCGGGACCAACGGATTAAGGCGGGCATTCCCAAAAATAGGGTTTTTAAATTAAGAATTACTCGCAAATCACAAGTACTTAAAAATTGGAAAAAATATATCTTATTTTACAGTTATTTATCTAGTGCTTCCGGCCGTATTTTTTGATCGGTGATATTTTACTGTGTCAAATAAAATCCCAAACATCCGACTGAACGTAATCCAAATATCGTATTACTTGCAGTATACTTGGTTTTAGGTAATGAAAAATATACGAAAATAATTGTCTTTGATTAGCCGAGGGATTCCGGCCGTCATAAGAGTAAAATTTGGATTATTTAATTTTTAATTGAATTTTAAGTGATTTTCGATTCGCGGGGCGCTCGCGAGTTCACAGTTCACTGCCGGCTGCCGCTGCGTCCGCGTGAGCTGAATCGCGCGCGGCCGAGAAAGCGTTAACTTGCCTATATCGGTCGGGATCCATCGCCTTAACGTGCCTTTCGAAGCACGGAGGAGATCAAGATGAAAAGTTTTTGGTCACCCTGTAGAATAGTGGCTAGTGTGACACAGGGCCACAGTATAGGTGCTGGAGCGTCGGTAATCGCCGCACAAAATGTAGTGGTAGTAGATATGAATAAAAGATGTTTATAGGGACTTGACTTGTTTTATTTTCTTTTATGTAAAAGGTAGAAATAAGGAACCCTTTCCAAGGGTCAAGGGTTCCACTTTATTATTAATAATAATAATAATATATTTTAAGTATTTAAAATGTAATAAAGGGAATAATAATAAATAACTTCTTACATTCACACCAATTATCTAAGCCCATTTTAATTTCATTAAGAAACTGTATCATGGAAAACTTGATAACGGATAAATATATACTTAAATACTTTTTGTTTGTAAATACATACTTAATATACATAGTAAACACCCAGACCAAGACAAATAGACATGTTCATGCACACAAATATTTGTCTTGTTCGGGAATCGAACCCGTGACCACTGGCGCAGAAGGTGGGTAGCCTACCCCTGCGCCAAATCGTCAAAAAAAATTATTAGATTAAATAATTACAATAATCAACCAATTTAAACTAATATAATAACTGGTAACTAATGAAAGCACTGTTCATCACGATGGTTTTTGTAGGACTCAGTCAAAAATGCTGAACAAGGATCGTGAAACGAAGATTTTGAATTTGAATGGACAGGTCCAGAATACTATACTATAGATTGCCAGTAAATTAAACTATGAAGTTTCCAGCCATCATGAAGGTTCTATCTAACCATCCATGAGACCGGAACGAAACGGCATCGTTACAACCCATCCCGTGACTGAGCATTGCGAAAGTTGCTTAACCTCAACGATCGCAGGCTGAGCATGCTCACCACAGGCTCCTCACTAGTACTACTACTACTCGTGAATCAACGGTAATTAGATACAGAAGATAGAGGTGAATGGTACATAACTTAATAATTTCTTACAATCACAATAATTATTATCTAACGCATGATGAGTTTTATTAAGAACTTGGGTTATGCCGGGGCTTCACCTGCGTGACGCCTAACGGCGTTAATAACGGCATGCGCGTCTAAGCGCGCTCATTGTATCAAATTAGTGCGCTAAGACCCGGCTCCACCTGCGAATTATATCAAAAAGCGCGCTAATTAATGGCATTAGATGCAGGTGAAGCTCGGGCATTAAGTATACTAGATAACACATAAACTATGTACGTAGGTACTGTGGTATCATATTGTTAGGATATGATACCTCCTTGCATTGTCTATGGTTGATTTATGTTTAAATCAGTATTCAAAAATATCGAATGCATTGTCATCATTACGCGAGCAGTTTGTTTTAGTCCAGACGATTCCGCGGGCGCGGGTTGTAGTAGATATAGAATATAACGGCCATGGTGCCGCAGTAAAGATTTATATCGCTAATACATTTATTATTTAATAGAATCCCAGTGTAGGGCTTCTTATGGTGTTAGGCGCGAACGAATTACGTAGAACGCAATTATACGGTGTTTATGTGTTGCAGATTCCCAAGATAAACTAGGAAGACCATGGAGGTCTTATTGTTCGACGGCATCCACGGAGATGTCGAAGTTTTTTTTCGGAGCTACGAAATAATGACGGCTCTGCAAGGCTACGAAGGCGAGGCCAAGAAAATCGTCGTCGGAGCTTTCTGCACGGGCGCAGCCCGCTATTTCTACGATAAGATCGTCGATATGGTGAAAGACTACGACGAAATGAAGAAAGAGTTTATCAGGGAGTTTGGTCTTGTATCGGACCCACTTGCTGATTTTTTTGCGAGAAAGCAGTATTTCAACGAAAATTCGTTGGAATATCTGTATGCGTTGGAGATATTAGCCGCTCGTGCTGGGAACGCAATTACAGAACAGTTGTTCATACAACAATTCCTGCGGACAACCGACGTTGTCACACGCAGTAAATTGATGTCGCAAATCTACGTCGACAAAACGCATTTAAAAAAAGTAGTGAGACAGTTGTATAACCTTGAGTGCTTCGAGGAATGTGCCCCTAATATGTGTGATTCTAGCAGTGGTGATAAATCTAATCAATGTGTTTATTTTGTGCCGGAGTTAGAGAATGTGCCAACGCCCAATCAATGTGCCTCTCGCACGCCAAACGAGAAACCCCATGATTGTTGTGAAAATTGTTTTATTAATTGTAGAGCTCAAGCCCCGATGATGCCCATCACGACATCATCTTGGAGGACGACTGAGACGTCCCCACAATCTAATAATAATATTGTTGTAAGTAGAGAAGAGGATTGTATACAGCTGACGTTGGTGCAGGACAATCACAACACAAGTAAGCGTACGCCGTTTTTATCTATTGAGTGTCGTGGTCAGAAAATAGACGCCTTGGTGGACACCGGTGCGAGTGTGTCGGTAATATCACAGACGGTAGTAGACAGTCTAGGTCTCAGTGTGGACATGGTGAACGCTGAACTACGAAATGTGAGTGGTGGAAAACTTTCAATAGTAGGGAAAAGTAATGTATGTTTCTTGATAGATAACGTGTTGTTTACACAGCGATTCGTTGTTGTAAGGGACATTGTACCAAACATAGTGTTGGGTTGTGATTTTATTAGCAGGAATAGCATAATTTTGAATTTTGAAAAATTTTGTATAATTTACAAAAAATTTAATTTTGAATTTAATGTTGACATGAATTTTATGTTGACATCGATTGACATTGATGACAATGAGTCACAACAGTCACAAGTGATAGATGTCTCGAATGACGGATGTCAAAGTAATTTTCGAAAAAGTAATATGTCAGAAAAAAGTTCGCATGTCATTCCTAGATTAAAAAGTTTTTTTATGAATAAAAATAGGAATGACAGTAAAATGAAGAAAGGCGCGAAAAAGTTTGAAAAGTCGAATATGAATAGGATTTCGAAATCCAATATAAGTTCGTTATGTAATATTAGTTCTTTACGAAATAAGAAACGAATTAAATTTGTTACATATAAAAGTAAATGTAAAAACAAATTTTCTTTTATAGATTCATTTTATAATAGGGATAGAAGTAGGATAGGATTTTAGGATGTTTTATAATAGTGATTGTTAGATAGTTGAAATGTATAATTGTGTGATTTGTATTAATATGTGTTTCTTTTTCATGTACGGAAATACTGCACCTGAAGCCCACGAAGTGTCCTGTGGTCCACTTATAATATGATGTATTTACTTAAATTTTTTTTAATGTTTAATTTAATAAAACAATTATTTTTTTGCATTTTTACTAATAAGTAGACATCGTGTCGTGTCTCTTTACCTTCATGGGATAGGGCAGGAGGATGACCTATTATCTAATTAGGTGTGAGAATCCTCTGACCTTAACTTATGTTGATATTGACATCACGTTTCGTTAATGATCTGGACCACAAAAGTAACACTTCTGTGTTTCATTTTATTTCCGTTTTAGTTAGTTTGTAAGTTTTTTCGATGTCACTTAAGGAACGAGGTGACGTCAACATTTGTTGGTGAGGGGGGAGGAAACCCTGATGGTCCAATAAGGACCAGGGTCATATCCTGTTTGTTGCAGGATCCCTCTAACCCTGACTGGCAATGTTGTCGACACCACGCTACATAAACTGTGGTGGCCCCTAGTAGACAGTCTGCTTGAGGTTACCACAGGTTTATGAAGTTCCAAGCTTGTTGTCGGGTACCTTTTGAGATGAGGGTTATTTTTGGGTAATTTCGTAGTCAATATATTATTGGTGCTTGTCCGACATGTTTGATCTTGGAATTTCGACTTAGTTAATGCTTAAATGAGCTAGGGTTAGCTTTGATTGTAACTACATATGATGTATTAAGGTTAGGTTTAAGGCTGGGCAGACCTTTTCCCTTGGTTTTGGTATGTCGAGCCAATGCAATGGTTGGTTTGTTTTGATTTCAAGAAATTAATAATTATATCAACCATTGTCCTGGCTGTCCGTTAGTGAGGACCAGTCTTATTGATGTGATATCGTTCCAAGGTAGGCAGGGCCTTCGCTTTAGGGTAATCCATGTAGGAAAAAACATTTCTT
Source organism: Crambus lathoniellus (assembly GCA_949710035.1). Taxonomy (NCBI): domain Eukaryota; kingdom Metazoa; phylum Arthropoda; class Insecta; order Lepidoptera; family Crambidae; genus Crambus; species Crambus lathoniellus. Next base: position 28,057,632 of record OX453303.1, read on the forward strand.
TAGTAAGAAAGGTTTTTTTGTTGCGGCAGCGGCATGTGGTATCATATTGTTAGGATATGATACCTCCTTGCATTGTCTATGGTTGATTTATGTTTAAATCAGTATTCAAAAATATCGAATGCATTGTCATTGTCATCATTACGCGAGCAGTTTGTTTTAGTCCAGACGATTCCGCGGGCGCGGGTTGTAGTAGATATAGAATATAACGGCCATGGTGCCGCAGTAAAGATTTATATCGCTAATACATTTATTATTTAATAGAATCCCAGTGTAGGGCTTCTTAGTACCTACTTATATACTTTTTTAATTACCATTATTATACTTACTTATAGCATGTTATAACTAAATTAACGTAAATCTGTCTTCCATATTAAATACAAAGTCTTTAATAAAACACTTATGTTTCTATGTTTCTGTAATAAAATGCAAATGAAAGACGAAGAATTATTAAATTCGGAACATGGGAAAGTATGAAAATATTTTCATTTTAATAAAAACGTCGCGCAAAAATCTTCGTGAAACGTTAAGTCCGGGACTTTATATGAAAGACAGAAACCGTGACTTTTTGTTTTTATTTTTGAAATTGTGATTTAGGGCCATATTCCATTAGGATGCTAGCTGTCAAACGTATGGACATGGTGGCTTGGCGTCATCTGTACCCCTAGCATGATAAACTATCGTTATGGTAATGGAGTTTTCAGCCTGAATAAAAAAGTGTGCCCAGCAAATTTGACGTTTAACTATGTAATGGCTGTCTGTTATCTCATATGACCATACGTTTTGTTTCTAAGTATAGGTGAGACAGCCACAGTCATGAAACTCGACTTAATACTGAGGTAACTGGAGAGTGCAGTACTAACACTTTTTTGTCACCAAAAATTACACAGTGGCTGTCTTCTAAGCTGTCGTGGTACGAATAAGCGAAGCAGATCAGTTTAGGTCCTAAACAAAACCGCAATAAGAGTTGATGGTAAGCACCCTGGTTTTCATACAAAATAATTACGATCACGATAACGGTTATCATAACGACGGATTTTCGTGCTAGGGCTGTACAATTCGACATGTCGTGCCTAACGACCCTACTGGTGTCGCTTACATGGTGTCCTAATAAAATAGAGTCCTTAGATCGGACTCTGTCTTTCCAAAAATGAACGCTGTCTTGAGATAGGTATGAAAAACGGTGTGACGATAACTCTGTAGCAAGCACTATCTTTTAATACATAATTATATGCTTCAAAGGTGCAATGTAGCATTAAAGCAAAACACCTTTTGTGTACAAACGCTACAGCAGCGGTTCATTGTTTTTTGCTCATCATGATTGAAATGGCAATAGACTGTGCCTCATCCATAGAGCAGGCCTGGCGCACTCACTCACATCACGGAATCACAGAATGCGCCAAGATTGCCACCATTGCGCAGCTGTGTACACTATGGGATGGGCCATAATGGACAATCACTAAATAACTGTTGAAATAGGCAAAATTTAAATAGAAAAAAAAACAAACAGCCCGAAAGAAAGCGAAAAGTATAGGGAAGACGTGGAGCGAATTCAAACAGTACGCTCAAGAGGACCGACCTCGTTAGAGCTAACTGTGGGCTCCCTTTGCCCCATCCATGGGGTCATTATACATTGTATATATTATTAAGTCAAGCAAGTCAGTTGTTCTTACCTATCAGTAGCTATCGCAACGAGATGTAGAATGGAAGCGGAGCTGCATAGAACGTCGCTGGAAGTCCACATATCACATAGTTCGGGGCCCAGGATCCACCCTTGGCTGACCTGCGAACAATAGTTTATATAATTAAGTGTTTGATTGAATCAGGCGCCACCTGGCGGAAATCCCTAACCATTACTTCCCTACCGAAAACCAGCACCGAATTAGTGCTGGTTTTCCAACGATCTAACTGCGAAACACGTGTAGAATAGTCTAATCGGTGAAGGTGCCAGGTGTATTGCTGTCTTGCTAAATGCAGGTATTGTGCACTGGCATTTACCTGGTGTGCATGTGCAATTTATAATGTGCAATAACTGCCCCTGTGGTTTAGTGATACACATCACCGGTATCAAACTCAGAAGTCCCGGGTTCAATTCCCCAGTGGGGTTACATATTGTATTCGGTTTGGTCGGTGGAAGGGCTTGTTCTACATCCGCCTGGCTAGCTACCACCATCTTATGTAAGTCTGACGCCATAACAATGATGTTTTCAGCATTTTTGTGGTCCGGAACTTAGATATAAGAGTTCATGAGTGATTGAGGATTCCGGGAGTAGTGCGCTCCCACCTCCAGCCCTATCACCACGTAACATCGGTGTGATGGAGGCTAAGTGCTACCACGTTGTGGTAAATAATAGGTCTTTACATATGAAATTGCCGTCTTTTTCTCACATGTTTATTGGTCTCTAATTTTTTAATTAATATCAATATATCACAATTAATAGTCAGTTTCGCAAATAGAGTATGTCGTCATGTTAAACATCTAAGAAAAGAATAATTAAACACGCGTCCAAATTTTTTATAACTGCTTCAAAGTATCGCTCTTTGGTTGTCGTCAATTTAACAGCTTTGAACAGTTTTTTTTTATTCTAAGACAGTCCAAAGTGATTATAGGCAATAACTAGTTAGAATAATTATGTCTGATCATATCTCGATAGTTTCGTTGAATTCGGAGTTCACATGGCCAAGAAACCCCCAAATATCTTTGTATGCCGATTCCAACTTCCTACAATTTCCCCATAGAAAACGGCAATTTCATAGGTAAAGACCTATTATTACAACAATACTAAGTTGCAGTACTCGTATGTCAAGATGCCAAACTGATGTTTCATTAATTTGGTGTGCAATAATATCTCATGTTATAGTTAGGTATATTGCTGTTTTTAATACATTCGTTTGTTCCGGTAAATATAGTACAAGTTTTTAAAGTCCTATTTATATCTTATTTAAGGCAAAACAAAGCTAAAATACTCTCAACCGTTCAGGGGCGTGAAAATTTCATGATTTATGAATTTACGTTGGGAAACGAACATTACAGTGCGATAAAAGTAAACGTTCCGAATGGACGAAAGAAAAACGAAATTTTTACAGGTTATTAGTTAGCGTTGCGTGACTTGATAAGAGAGTTATGAAGTTGTTAAGGCGTGGGTAGTTCAGTGTTTTCCACGCTTTTATAGCCTTTTTGTAGCTCGTTAAGTGGTGTAGACGCGAAAATAGCAGGAATTCATTATACCACTTCGAGATATTGCTGTAGAGCGTTTTATACGATTAACAAACTGAAAACGCTATCACTGACTCAATAAATAAACGGTCTTGAAACATTTAACTGTCAAAGAAACTATTAAATGTAGAGTTTTAATGTTTTATCACCAAGTTAATGCTTAAGATAAAAGATAAAAGATAAAAATATTCTTTATTCACTTAGACATAATAAATATGTACTTATAATTCCAACAGCAGTAATCGTTTCCATTTCCATGTGATCAATTATATTAAAATCTTTTATGATGGTGTAATTTGACTGATTTGGCGCAGGGGTAAGCAACCTGCCTTCTGCGCCAGAGGTCTCGGGTCTGATTCCCGAACAAGACAAATATCTGTGTGCATGAAAATTACAGTCTATTAGTGTTAGTCTGGGTGTTTTCTAGTATTTATTCGTCCGTTATCAAGTTCACATAGACACAGTTTCTAAATTATAAATATTGGTGTGATTGTAAGAAAATATTTATTTACTAGCGCTCCGCCCGCGACTTCGTCCTCGTGGAATTTAGATATTCACGCGACATTTAACTTAAAAAAAGGAATATAAAATAAAAAGTTTCATACAAACTCTTATCCCCCTTTTTACGATGAATGATGATGATGATGATGAATTTAAAAATCCTCTCTTAGTGCTTTCCTACACTCCCCAAGGAACATACATGCCAGATTTCAGCTTCTTGTGCCCAGTGGTTTCGGCTGTGCGTTGTCTGTCAGTCAGTAACGCAAGGGTTTTATATATATAGATTTATAAGTTATTATTAAAATTTAATTGTTTGAAATTTCATTTTGTACAATTAGAAAGTCTGGCAAAATTAATAGATTCTCGACAATTCTAGATCTTAAATTAGTCATGCGTAGCACAAAGCAACAACTGGTTGCCATCCGGCAGTGCCGGCAGAAGTGAAAAAAGTGCTCCCTAGACGTTTTCACAAAAAAAAGGTATTTGAGAAAAAAAAAACACAGACTGGATTTGAACCGAGGTCTTCTGGCTTCAATGCCGGCCGTTTTCTAACTTTGCTATTACAACTTTGGAAACGGTGGCGAAATTTGCCTTCGAATTCTAATGACATTGTAACCGTTTTTCGATCAAGTCACGTTTCTGTCTTACGAATTTTCGATCATCCTGACGCGAGTTTAACATTTTTACCCATCATCACAAAAAGTGCAAAACGCTGCTAAAGAAGTTTTCATTTCAAAAATCGGTCCCACCCACCGGGACTTCTACCTCAAGTAATGTTCTTTTACCAATTTACATTTATTATTACTTTATTAGTAATAATAAATATAAATGATATCCTACAATTTCATAATGTGTCAACTCTCAAATGTTACCTCCCAATTAATCTCTCCACATTCCAAGATATTCTTACAAGGCATAACATTGAGCAATATGTTCTGTTGGGGACATATTCCTCAAGCCAGTAACAAGCTGATGATTACTTATGGTGGCTCTCGACATATATCAAACGACGTCGCTAGCAGCTTGTCAACTCTGCGGCAATTTGTTGATGTAAATGTGCGAATGATATTTATGGAGGAAGGCGCAATATAAGAATGTAAGCCATTGCAGCGACATTCAAATTATACAGGGTTATTTTGAAACACTGGCCAAATTTTTAAGTTCGACTTAGAATCGGTAAGAGAACAACTTTCTCCTAGAAACATGGGTCGAAATAAGAAATTTTTTTCGACTTTTCTTACAAATCATACTAATCAAGTGATCGATTTAAACGTCAGTAACAATATTTGGTATAACATAAAACTTAAAAACATGTGTTGTGTTATTGAAAGTTACCGGTATAAACAAAAATCCGTAGTATGGGAAGTCCAAAATTTTTTGTCGACTACACGACGTTATCCAGCGGGAATGTTATTTATTTTCGGGATAAAAAGTAGCCAATATTCCTCTCCAGGCTACAAAGTATGTGTGCCCCAACTTTCAGCCAAATCCGTTCAGCCGTTTTGGCGTGATTGAGCAACAAACATCCAATCATTTAAACTTTCACATATAGAATTTTTATTTTATTTTATTTGGAATAACAACAGCCGTCTAAACTACTTAACTAATGCTATTTTAACTCTAGAATTACTTAGGCCAAAGGGGTAATTCACAGAATATTCCAAAATTCATTGACACCAATCGTTAAAATATGAAAACAAGAATAGTTAGTAGACTTTTTTTTCTTAAAAATAAAAACTAAGTATAAATAATGATTCCTATCATTAATGCGGGTAGCCGCCAAAGTCCCCCTTATTCATAAAAATAAAAATCTGTTACGTAATTTTTTATTAATGTTTGGTTTCATTTTATAGATAAAGAGAAAATAATATCTTCACATAATACATTTATGAATAAGAGTAGGATAGTATAGTAATATTAGTATTATTATCGACCCATTTAATGTTCAACATTCCAAGATATTCTTAACCAGTAACAGTGTGTTGATTACTTATGGTGGCTCTCGACATATATCAAACGACGTCGTTGTCAGCTTGTCAACTCTGCGGCAATTTGTTGATGTAAATGTGCGAATGTAATATATGGTATCATTTCAAAGCATACATGGTATCATTTGTAAGTCGACGTTGTAATAAATTAATGTGACTTTAATGAATTTAAGAGCCAGCGCGCACTTGTGATTTTTAATTGGGCGATAGTTTGATCGTTCTCGGATTCAGTATATAGTTATATGGCAGTTCGCGCATTGTTGATTAAACTATCGACCGATCGAACTATCGAAAATGACTGGCCGATAGTTGTACGATCAAACTATCGCACAATTATCCGCCGCTCGGTAATGTGCATGAAGGACTATGTGAGCGCGCGCTCTGCATTCAACTAAACTATCGCCCAACTATTGATCAACTGCGCATTCAGTATGGCACTGTACGTGAGTGCGCGCACTTCCGATAGTTGTACGATCAAACTATCGCACAACTATCGGCCGGTCGGTAATGTACACGTACTGCATTCAACTAAACTATCGCCCAACTATCAGTCGACTAAAAATCACAAGTGCGCGCAGGCTCTCAATACCAAACTATCGGCTGACAGTTTGATCACGATCGTCTTACGATTCCGGCTAAACTATCGGGCGACTAAAAATATGAAGCGCGCGCAGGGTCTAAGGCTTCGATCGAATGAATTTAAACGAAAATTTCGTCTTCAACCGATTGACATCATCATTATCATCAGTCATTATAAGTCCCCGCTGCTGGGGCAAAGGCCTTCCTTATGGATGGATGAGGATAATGAGCCATGACCCACCAGGTTGGCCCCAATGTGGATTAGTAGGTTTTTAAGACTGGAAATGCAGCTGGGATCAACGGCCTAACGTCCCTTCTGAAACACGGAGGAGCTCGAGATAATAAATGTTTGGTCAAATGGTCACCCATCCCTTGATCGACCATTGCAAAAGTTGCTTAGCTTCAACGATCGCAGGCCGAGCGTATTAACCATTGCACCACGGGCTCCTCGACGATATTATTATTATTTTAATGTAAGGGGCTACTATGAATCTCCCGTAGGAGATGTAGTCCCTGCGACCCAAAAGATAATTAATTGGGTATTTGACTGTTGTGGAAATGTAGATATTTAATTATGATATTCAGAAATACAACATTATTGAATAACAAATGTGAAAAAGAAATTCAATCTGTATTATAACAAGCGAATTATGAGCTATTTAATTGTGACTCTAGCTATCTCTTTCTAAAACGAAATTATCTATGGCAAGAGTATGGCGCTATAGAAATGTGAAGTCACATTTCTATAGCGCTCTCCTTGTCTAATCAAAAAGTTTGATGCTCTATATCGCTGAAAATATGCAAAATATTTGAAAATCAATACCTATGTTGTGTTTCTACTAGTTCAATAAACATTTTAAGCCAATAAAAAAAATTCAGTCAAATACCCAATTGTGACTCGCCACCTGGTTAGAGTAAGTCTTTTAGCCTGGAGGCTTCCAAGAAGTCTAGAATACTCCTCCCTCCTTCTCCTCGACGATATATTATCAATGTAAATAATACTCTCGGGCTGCTTATGATGTTATCATTCTATGATAAAATACTCTAAAATAACGATAGTTATTTTAGAGTATTTTATCATAGAATGCGATAGTTATCCTAAGGAATTTAAGTATAGGTTGCAAAAAGCACAGATAGATGCTAAGAATAATTTGTTAATAAGTAAGACCAACAGAAAACTAACATATGATAAGAAAATAAATACACTAACATACAAACCTGGTGACTTTTTGTTAATTAAGAATCAAGTTGGCAATAAGTTAGATCCAATTTGGAATGGTCCTTTTTTAGTTATAGAAGAAATTTCGCCAAATGTAAAAATTCTTAAAAATAATAAAGAATATGTAACTCATAAGAATAACACTAAATTGTTTTGTAATTAAGTTGTTTTTATATAAAAATGTTGTGATATTTTATAAGGACAAAAAATGTGTAATTTGTTTTTTTTCATTTGTATTTTATTTTGTGTAATTAGGTTCTCAACGATGTACGTCACATTTTTTTTTCTTTTTCTCCGGGGGTAAAGGATGACTTTCGGGGGAGGTGTAGTATAGCCGTATTTAGACTTGCACCGTAACTTACTGTTACGCTCTGCAACATGACGTATGTCGCTGATGACCTACAAATTAGTATAGTTAAATATAATGTATTTTAATAAAATCGCGCTCTTGTATTGTAACCTTTGTCAATACAACATGTTACTACAAAACGTCTGGTTTTACTTGATACGCACCCAACTTCCATCTACTTCAACATATTTCAATATACTTGCAATACTTCTGTTAATGTTTTTATCAGAACATTTAGATTCAATAAGAAATGAGACGAATTCATGTTGAACAGATATAGAGCACATTTTGAAATATGAATGGGTTCAATCACAGCCTTCTCTATTAAGGCTGTGGTTCGATGAATGAATCCATCAATACGAACAAAGTGTACTTCGTAGCAAGCCCCGAAGACATACTAATATTGTAAATGTGAGTGTGTTTGTCAGTCTTTTACGCCAAAACTGAGCAAAGGATCGGCTTGACTTTCGGTATGGGGATAGTTTTGAAGCTGGAGAGTGACATAGGCTACTTTTTAGGGTTCCGTAGCCGAATGGCAAAAAACGGAATCCTTATAGATTCGTCATGTCTGTCTGTCTGTCTGTCTGTCTGTCTGTCTGTCCGTCCGTCCGTCCGTCCGTATGTCACAGCCACTTTATTCCAAAACTATAAAAACTACACAGTTGATAGTTGGTAGATAGATGTATTCCGTGAACCGCTTTACGATTTTAATACAAAAATAAAAAATAAAAACATATTAAAGGGGGCTCCCCATACATGGAACTGAAACTGAAAAATATTTTTTTAATCAAACATATTCGTGTGGGTGTCTATAGATAGGTCTTTAAAAACAACATGGAGATTTCTCAGATAATTTTTTCTCAAACTCAATATTTTAAAAGATAGAGCCTTCCAAAGTGGTAAAATGTGTGTCCCCCCCTCTAACTTTTGAAATAAAAGAGTGAAAAATCTAGAAAAAATATATGCTGTAGATTTTACTAAAAACTTTCAACGAAAATTGGTTTGAACGATATATAGTAAGTACTTTTTGAGATATAACACAATTTCAAAAACCGCAAATGTAACTTTGTCATTCATACAAACACTATGAAAAACAAAGTTATATTAAGTATGTACGGAACCCTTCATGGGCGAGTCCAACTCGCACTTGGCCGATTTTTATTCCGTAAAAATATCACGTTTCCGCGGGACGGTCGTCGTGTAGTCCGCGCAGAAGAGATTACCTATATAGTTACAGTTTGACCACGAAGAATGTCAAAATTCCTCGTGGTCAAATCAGTTTGTCTACAAAGCTTGATCACAAGGAAGTAAGGGTTAAGAGTAATGAAACAGCTGTTCCATACAATAGTACAATATCGACCAGACCAAAATGTATATATGGTTTGCGAAGGATATGCTCGAGTATGCTACAATCGCTTGTTCGTGAAACGAATGCTCCCGGTGAGTACCGTCCCTGCATTAACTTCGCGAGCTCAACTTTCGATATTCGTTTTAACGTACTCACCAAAATGATTGGTTTGCGAAGGATATGCTCGAGTATGCTACAATCGCTCGTTCGTGAAACGAATGCTCCCGGTGAGTACCGTCCTTTCAGCAACTTTCGCAATGGTCACCGACCATTGCGAAAGTTTTCGCATTGGTTTGTCACGGGATGGGTGACAAAAACTTTCCATCTCGAGCTCCTCCGTGCTTCGGAAGGCACGTTAAGCCGTTGATCCCGGCTGCATTTGCAAACGTTAATTAATACCCACCAATCCGCACTGGGCCCGCGTGGTGGGTCCATAGCCCATTCTCCTAATCCATCCATGAGGAAGGCCAGTACCCCAGCAGTGGGGACATGAAATGGCTGATGATGATGATGATATCTCTGAGACGCAGTGGGCAGGCGTAGGCATTACGACAAAACATAGAGTAGAGTATAGTATAGTACAGTACATATAGTATAGTGTTTAGTATTAAATTCTGTGAGAGTCAACAAATTTGAAGACACCCATTGTCCTAAGCAACAACGATTCATTACGACATGAAGTTGTCTAAAACATTAAGTTAATTTATAGTGTTCTGGGCGGCTGGGTCTCACACTTCTCAGCAACAGACATAAGTCCTACTGCTGGCCTCAAGGGCATGAAAAGGACACTTTAATAATGTGAAAAAAAAAGGTATATATAGCTTACTTCCGCAAAAAACACAACATGCAATATGCACCGCCCGCCCGCCCGCAAAAAATTGCACATGCTCACTATGAAAATACCAGTGCACAATACCTGCATTTAGCAAGACAGCAATACACCTTGCACCTTCACTGATTAGACTACTATAAACGTGCTTCGCCGCAACCCGGCGCATCCTCAGGAGTTAGATCGTGCGAAAACCACACGTTTTCTTTTTCCACAATGGTTAGGGACTTTCGCCAACTTTCGTAACGCCTGATTCAGTGAAATACTTTAAGATCGCCCTTAGCTTAAACACATCTTAGATTTCTGCGCGAACTGTCCATTGAAATAAAACCACTATTTACAGATTTAATCACGCGTATATTGCAAACATAATTGGTAATTATGAATTGTGTTTTAAAGGATTTTTAGTTTTATGGTCTTGTTCGGGAATCGAACCCGAGATCTCTGGCGCAGAAGGCAGGTATCCGTACCCCTGCGCTAAATCGGTCGTCAAACACCATCAATTTTATCGTCATCATCATCATCATCATCAGCCGTGCCTCCCCCAATGCTGGGCATAGGCTTCCCCCATGGATTTCCATGCATACCCATAGTATTCGTTTGAAATTGAAAGAGCCATTTATAAGGTTCTATTTCATAGCATAGTTTTCAGGTTAGAATAGAATAAAATAGAATAATTTTTATTGACATACTGTGTACAATTTGCAGGTTAAAATGCAGTAATATAATAATTATGAGAAACAACAGTAGACCCACAACGGGTATGCAATGTGGAAGTTATTTCAAATTATAACTTATACAAAAACAAAATTAAAATTAAAAAAAATAATTTATTGATAACTATTAGTGTTTAGTTATACAAGCATAATATTCATCCAGGCTATAAAATACATTATTAAAGTTTGTTGCAGTTACAACGATTACCTACACTAAAAAGTGTACTACGAGCGACTGTTGTCCCTCTTCATTTTATTTCGTCTCTTTTTATGTATGTTAACCGTTTAATAAAGGTCAATAGATACTTCAAGGAATCTCTGTAGCTTTAATAGTGTAAACAGTTCCCTGCGTTTGAAGTAAGTAAATAATTTAACGTCCCAATATAGTAACGGGTACATTGGTAAATACAGCTTTCAGAATTTGAATTGAATTTGTGAAATAGTTTTATCCAATCACCATTCCTTGCGCCTTTTCATATGTCTCAAGTTGACCTTACGTCACCCCGCGCCATTCCCATGACAGATGCCCGCCATTTTGAAAAAATGGCCGGACATATCAGGGGATAATGCTCTAAGTCAGTGGCATACACTTATTATACTTACCCCTAGTATAAATAAGTTTATGGTCAGTGGTTAAGGGTGTATAATGCTCTAAGTCAGTGGCATAAACTTATTATACTTACCCCTAGTATAAATAAGTTTATGGTCAGTGGTTAAGGGTGTATTTCTCGCCAAGGACAAACATAAGACTTACGCAAACTCGTCTTTTTTAATTATTGTGTTAAGTGATGATAAGGCTGAAGGTGGAAGCGCACTACTCCCGGAATCCCCAATCACTGAGGAACTGGTTATCTTATCTCTAACTGCTGGAACACAATAATGCTGAAAAATCGAATCAGAAAACCCTTTATTGGTGGTTGCAGTTCTAGCCTAACCTAGGCAATCTTGTTATACTTTATGGTATGGTAATGTATTTTCCATAAGCAATAGGTATATAATTTTAAATAGAAAGAAAGAAAAATCAGATCACGTGTCCTGACGCGAGTTTAACATTTTTTACCCATCACAAAAAGTGCACAATGCCGCTAAAGCAGTTTTCACTTCAAAAAAAGCAGTATACAAATAAAAATATTAGGCGATAGGTTCGTCCAGTAGACTGATAGATACCTCATAGACAGCTCCGAGCGGCATGACAAGACAGGCCACCATGAGGTCCGCCACCGCCAGCGAGGCCACCAGGTAGTTGGCTACATTCTGCAGGTTCCTCTCGATTATGATGGCCGCGATTACGAACACATTCCCTGCAGACAACAAAAAAGATAATAAAGCAACAGATAAGTACCTATTTTATGGGAGAAGTAAGTACATGCAAGATCATTGGGTTCATAATTTAAAACCAAATAATCTTACAATCACACCAACTTTCTAGCTCTTATGTAGTTTTTATTAAGAAACTGTGTTATGGAAACTAGATAGCGGATAAATGTAGGTATATGTATAAGAGTCATCGAAGGTATTATAATTACAGACATATAGACATTTGGCTTAGATGATTGGTGTGATTGTAAAAAAAAAAAAATTATTATTATTCAAAACATAGCATCACGCAGAAGATCCTTGGGGGAGGCCAATGCCCAGCAGTGGGCGTCGTTCGGCTGACATGATGATGATGATCACGCAGGAACGTAACGGCCACGAACGTTTGTAGGTATTTGCAAAAAAAAGTTTTTTTAAACTTTATCATAAACTAGCGCTCCCCCCGACTTCGTCCCATGAAATTGAGATATCCACAAAGGTTCATACAAACTATGACCCCCTTTTTGACTCGCCTAGGGGGGGAATTTCCAAAAATCCTCTCTTCAAGTCAAAACACTGCATCAGTACCCTTAGCATGAATAACTATCGTAATGGCAATCGAATAATTAACTATACCGTCCTTCAAAAGCTATCAAAGTGCTGCTGTCAATTTGATTTCTGAATTTCAGTTTCTTAGACGACCGGCAGAGGCTGCTCTAGTTTTCATACAAAATAATACTATCACGATAAACGGTTACCATAACGACAGTTTTTCGTGCTAAGGCTACTGCTGTGCTGTGGCTACCTACAACGAGTAGAAACGAACATATCAACATCATACGCTATCGGCTTTCTTCGGGAACTATGTCTGTGTGTTTTCGGTACAAAGTTCAGTCTTTTTTCTTTTCTTATAACTTTTGAATTAAATAGAAATAAAAAAAACTAACAGCGTTTGTTAAAATACTTATATAATGATCTTCCCATTTTTTTTCAAAAGCCTAAATAACTCCAGACCTAGTAAAAAAAAGTACACATTATATTTTTCTACAACAATATTTTTGCTACAAATTACTCGTTACCTATTCTGAATCTAACAAATCAAAACTAAAACAAAATCACGAAATAACATTGTCTACTTAATAGAGAAAAAAAGTTTCACAAAGACCGACGTATCCACTTGAAACAATTTTCCTCGACTTTCATTTTGAAAACTTTAAAGTGAGCACAGTAAATAAAAGTGAAACAGTGCTTTATTCACCAACTTAAAGCAAACATCTACTCGAGGCTTGCAAGTTAAATATAACTGGAGGTAACCGAAAAGTACCTAGCTTGTGAATAATTGAGGATAGCATTCTACGTATCGAGCTCATGATTTTAGCTGATCCAGCCTCCTTTCGAAATGTCAATGATAATTTAAGTTAACCACGCTTTCGTATTCTGGGAACTCTAAAAGAGATCGAAGTCGACGCCTCCGCACTGGAGGGCTAAGCCAAGGAGGTTTTTCCACCTTTGAAATTGTGAAACCTCATTTCATTTAATCTTGTAGAACGCACCTTTTGTACTAAAACTGTCTCGTTGTAATAAGGTGTCGACTTTACGTCGCGTCGCCATGTTGGAAACCTAATTAAGTTCGAGCAAGTCATCACTTTTTTGGGGATAAGAAAGTTCTTGATAGTTAGCCTGATAGTTAATCTTTGTAGTTTAAAATATTACCAGGATCTTATAGATTATTTACGCGTAGAAGTTAGATATATTATAAATATTGTAATTACTGAACCTGATTACAACGCGATCTCACATTTTAAGTATTTAATTGTTTTAGACTACGTAGCAAATTAGTTTAAACTTCTTCCATGAAAAGGTATTATATGATCTAAGCATGAAAATATTTTTTTCTATTCTAAGATAAATCACAAAAGTCAACAGCACCATTTAAAAACCTGTTATACATATATAAACGAAGTGGTCATCAAACAAATCAGACATATACTCTTTCGTAATTTAAACATAAGCATTATACAGGTACAAAATTATCTTGAAATCAGTGTATGTGATGTCATTTGATATTTTTTATAGCCACAGAGAAAATGACTTTAGATTAGCGTCAAGAACGAAATTAGCTACAAAAAAGCATTCCTCAAGTTTCCTTTTGCGTAAAATGACGCAGCTGCTGAAAGTTTAAGTGAAACTTTTTTCGTGTTCGAGTGAAAGTTGGTCGAGTGCCTTTTTGTTGGTCTTATCGTCAGCTCACGGATTAGAAAGGATTCCGAGTTGTGAGCTGTTTAGGTCGATATTGCTTAGTTCATAGAAGTTCCAATTTAATTTCGTTATCTGAACGAACTGTTTCATCTATGGACTCGTTAAAGTTTCGGTATAGCACTTAAGCGCGTTAGGGAAGTCAGGAAGTTTTCGATGATGCTGACGTGTAGTGGACGGCACTGCACAGGGTGTCCCACGACTATGCCACATGGAGGGGAAGACAAATTTATTTTTCAGAAAAGAAACATCGCTTGGTTTTTGACAGGAAAAGAAACTGCAATACAGATAAAAACTTTTTTATAGGAAAGTACACATCGAATTGACTCGACATAGAATTAATGATGATTTTCATTGTTTTCCTTTCATTTAATTTATTATTATCTCTATTATATTCTATGTTTCTTAAGAGATTTAGTTTTTATGAGTTATCGTGTTTTTTTGTCATTGATGTCATAAAATTACAGGATTGTTTTTTGAGTGATGGAAGCGTATTTAAAAAAATCATCGAATGTAGTTTTGCTTCCTGTCAAAAATAAAAGGGATGGTTCCTTTTAGTAACATTTTCTAGCTATAGTACTTATTTAAGGTGCTTTTCCTCTATGTAGCTTTGACGTGGGACGTCCTGTATAGAACAGCCACACACTCGTTGAATCACAAGGGAAGTAGCGAGCGAGATGGCAAGGGACCTAAGTATTTCTGGCGACGTAGTAGGCGCGACTTTTTGGCGTGAGACAAAGGAGCAGCAATACCAATGGGAATAAGTGAGAGTGCAAATATATGCAGCACTGCGAACGCGAAAGCGAGGAACTTGTGTGAAACCATTTCGTTAAACCGTTTTACTGTGTAATAACACGCGCAATAAGGTCAACGTGAAAACTCTGATGTACTGCCTACCTGTAAATGTTCATCAAACTTTTGAGGCTGTCCAACTTTTGAGGATGTCCAACTTTTGATCAACCAATATTGCCTATTTTTGATGTGTCCCTTTCGGGGACAGGCCTTTACTGTTTGCTGCCAGGGGAACTATAGTTAGTAGCTAGTTTGGTAGTTTTAGTTCCTTATTTAAAAGTTGATTCTTAAATAGGTTTTATAAATACGCCCCTTAGTTTTCTAAGTACGGCATCGGACAACATCACACACATTAATCAGACTCTGAGATAGTAGCAACTCTTAAAGCGCGTGTATACGGGATTTTTTTTGGCAATATTTGCCTAGATGGATCAATCTCGAGCAATTAAGTAGAGCGAAGTTGCTTCATATTTCGAGGTATTCCTTGAAGCGCTCCCATTTTGGAGCGCTCCCAACGAAGCGCCCCAAAACTATTCCTCGAAGCGCTCCAAAAGAGACGTAAAATGCGGCGCGTCCGCCTCTAATGGATGCAGGTTCGTCACTAATGGATGCAGCTTCATAGAAAATATATAGCAGGCGATTTTCTGCGATTCGATTCAAATCTGCTCGCCGCGCCTAGTGGACGCAAGCCTATATTGTAATCGAATAGTAAATTATACCGTCCTTCAAAAGCTGTCAAAGTACTGCTGTCAAATATGTTTTGATTTTCAATTCCTTTATGACTGAAAGGGGCGCTGCTCTAGTTTTCATACAAAAAATACGATCACGATCACGTCAGTTTTTCGTGCTAAGGCTACTGCGGTCAAGATGAATATCATTATGATTTTAATTATTTGCCCTGATGTTTGAAATTTAGGTGATTCATGCCCGAATACTCGTACGATGCTCGTACGCTACTTATCTTTGGGAGCGTCTCACACATCGCCCTGTCACTTTAAATGTCAAACGTGTGAAAGAGATGTCATGATGTTTAAGACGCTCCCAAAGATGATTAGCGTTCGAGAATTCGGGCGTTAGGAGTTTATAATAAATAGGACAGGAATATCTATCTAAGCGCAAGCCACACTAACAGCTGGCGAGCGAACTAACGAACGGGCGAAACGAGGTAAGTAGGTGGGAGACGTTGGCGTAAGTAGGTGGGAGACGTGTACCGAATCATGAAAAATAGTAAAACGTTAATAGCCCGGCTTGTTATCGGAAGACGCGGTGTATACCGAATTATTAAAAGTAGTAAAACGTCAATCGCTCAGCTCGTTCTCGGTAGCTCGTTGACTTCCAGATAGGCACATCTATGCAGTGTATTGACATGACACGCATCAAAGCGGGTGGTGGGGGTTCTAGCGCAATCGGAGCCGAGCGATCGGCGTCGCGCCAGATCGCTCCGCATCAGACCATACTGCATCAGTGTGTTTCTAACCATACTAAATGTATGAAACCGATACGCGTCGTAAGTTGAATGACAATACCAGCAGTTACAGAGGAGTGTCTGATCAAAACTGGATATTTACGTCATAAACCTTTTTTGTGAAATCAACAAAAACCTGTAATTAGTGAAGTAAATTTTTTAATTTAATAATAACAAGCTGTCTGTGTAGTCAGTAGAATATAGAGGCAATATAGCAAGTTACCTTCTTTTTAGTATGTATATCTTAGCAGTAATTGTAAATCGAAAATTGTAAATAGACAGTTTTGATGCAGTCTGACAGTAAATATACACTTTTGTTACAGACCATGTGTAAATAGCCAGTTTTGTTCTTCTATTTTTACACATAAATTGCCTTTTTACGAAGTTAAAATAAGTGCAGTACTTAATCAAATTTGCTCTAAAAATGTCATGTTTTGATGTGGACATTTTTATCTTTACATTATAAAGATTACTATTGTTGTAAATATCCAGTTTTGATCAAAATAATTTTTTTAGCAACGTTTTCATAGGGAAATAGCCACTTAAGATGCATTCTGATATCGGAAATGTATAGGATCTTAAAAATTCTACCTGGATCGGGTCGGAAAATGTAAATAGCCACTTTTGATCAGACACTCCTTTTAATTTTAATTAAATAAAAATGACAGCCATATCCAAGACAACATTTAGTGGTTCGAATGATTGTTTGTGGAGACCGATCGCAATGAGTCCACAGCCTCGCTAATTGGCTGTTATTTCAAGCGCACTTCATCAATTAGTTTATGAGGTTGATTTAATTAGCTATTACTGATATCGAATGAAAACTGTTGTGGCGCAAATTTGATATTTGTAATGTTTTTGTTAATACATGTTTAAATGGAAATTGCTGGTGAGAATATTTATTCCAACAATATTTCCAATGAAAGTGTTTAGCAAAATCGACACTTGTTTTGTCACTTACGCAACACAAAAGATTAAATAGGGTTTTTTATAATTTCCGCATTTATATCAATATACATTTTATTCTAAAGTGAATTGTAGACTCACGAATATTGACATATTTAAAAATTATAAAAGCTTTTTAACAGCTGTATTTTTAAATTGGTTTTTTGTTAGTTGAAAAATAAAAATAGGATCAATCGCGTGTGTACTGCGGTCATCCCATAACCGCGACTCCTGCAACGATGCAGCAATGCGCAAGGTGCAGAATAACAAAACAACCGAAAATAGGGGAATAAATAACATAAGCTCCTAAATTCTTAGAGTAATATAATGATTTGACGCTGAATTCCATAATAATAATATTCGAAAAATCATAAGTATTAATTTTTGCTTTTCATCCATGCACGTACATGCACTCGAATAAATTTTAGTAAAAAGTTGTCTGTCTAAAACACTAGAATTTCATAAAAAAATAACTACCAAAGTACTTATCAAAAGGTGAGGCAGTTCGTTGCACGTGGCTTTGTCTTAACTTGATCAAAGGCACTGCCTAATAGCCCGATTGCTCTCTTAATCGAGGCCCTTCAAACTCTCGTTAATTAAAAATAACTCGATAAAAGTTTCCATTGAACCTCCTCGAGTATTTAAAACTTCCCAAGTATTTTAATATTTTGAACGTGGTCGAAAAAACAGGAACGTGCAACGCTTTGGATGTTATAAAGATGAGATGGGAGTTATTTTACTGATTTTGTAAATAAGTCCGACTTAAAATTTAACGAATTAAGAATTTTTAGCAGTACTTAACAGTTTTTAAGTAAAGGACATTTTTCATTTTCGGCTAGGACATTGTACACTATTCGTACTAATAGTAAAAAATATAGTAAAGTCAAATAAAATATTAAAAGTCTCATTGTCTTTCTGGATAAATGGTACAAAAATAAACTTTGAAATAAAAATTCTTTGCCATCCATGGTCACACTGGCAACCATATTTAAATCACGTTCGGAAACTTTGATGTTTCTGTATGAAAAAACGATGACATTGACGACTGATGAGAATCTGTCAATGTGAACCTTTTTTTTAATGTTAGTGTGACATTTTACCGCCATATTGAATCGGGGTTGCATAATTATTAAGACTAGATAATGCTTTTGTACCATCAAACGCGTTAGCTTATTGCGATATAATTAGTTTTCAGTTATTATATTTATCTTTTGCTTGCATATGGTATAGTGTACAAAGTCCTAGCCGAGGCTCCATACAAAACTGAAAAATCTCCTTTGTAACATATTTGGACGTTTTGTTTGTTATATTGACAACGGTTTTTGTACACTCTGAGAGTAATGAAATCAAATACAGTGGTCATAAATGTTAATTTGAATAAATTAAGACAGACATGATATTTTATATTATTTTTTTTTGCATTCACAATGCAATTTTAAAAGTATAGGAAAAATGTGATAGTAAAAAACACACAGTATCACATTTTTCCTAGACATGATATTGTTCGATAAATATATTGTTATGAATAGGTTCTATATTGCGAAACTACTACTTACTAACATAAAAGGAAGTGGTCCTTAAGTTCAGCCTTGAGGAACACCTGACCTCATGAAGTAGTTAAAAGATTCATACCCTCACCTTATGAACTACAAAGGAAAGTCTAAGTACGAAACTTGGTCTATATGATCTTGAGATTACGGGATGGTTCTATTCTAAAGAACTTCGTGAAGATACAACCACTTGCAAGTGAAACTTAACAGTATTACTATGCATGTGGTAAGTTTTCAACTTTTAACCAAGTTTTCGAAGATGGTTTTTCTTGTGGCACGCCTGAATGTGTTGCGGTTTTTGTTGAAAGTTCTTTAATATAAACTTTTTGTGGTATCGATGTTGGGTCGCGTTTTCTACGTTTGGTTAAGATATAAAGTATTTTGTTTGCAAAATTAAAATGTTCAATTAAAATTAGAGACAAAATTAAGTAGGTTTAAGTAGGTAATAGGTAAAAAAAGAAAGCGACACTCGGGGATAAAGCTGAGCTATGCTCCTAAATTACAATCCATACTTCCTTTAAACACATCTTAGATTTCTGCGCAAACTGTCCATATAAATAAAACACTTTCACGGATTTTTTCACGCAATTTATTCAACAACTTGGTTAAATTTTAGTTGTTTTTTGAGATTTTTTGGTTTATCCGACGTTTTTTTTTGTTTGTCCGTCTTTCACGTCAAAACGGAGCAACGGATCAACGTGATTTTGTTAGGGGGATAGTTTGGCAGCTGGAGAGAGACATAGGTTACTTGGATCCCGGAAAAACATCACACTTTCGCGGCATAACGTCTCTCTCTCCACGCGAGCGAAGCCGCGGGCCGAAGGCTGTTTGTATTTAAAATTTTAAAGCTTGTAGCTGTCCTAATTGCTATGATTTAAAAAATAAGTTATATCTTTCACAGAAAGATGAAATATCATTTAAAAAGAAACCACAGAGAAAGTGTTAAAGACAAATTCACAATTAGTGCTTATTAAGAGAATTTGCTAATTGAAGACAAATGAACAAAAAATACTACCTCGGTAGACTAATGAAAAGATAGCAGAGATTCGAAGAATAAAACAAGGAAAGGCATGAAACGATGAAGGGAGTAAAATCCTTGAACGAAAAACGATGTTATGATAACAGGGGAGTAATTAAAAAGCGTTCTTGATTATGAAGTAGTGAAGATCATAAGATAACTATAAGTATTATACCTACCAGTTTGTTTACGGTACAACGATACGTATTACGTGTACTGTACAGTCATGAAAAATAATATGTTATCAATAAAGAACTTTGTCACATTTGAAGCGTTCCGAAACAAAGCTATTCTGTGCCACAAAAGTCATTTGATATTGTGTTAAGACAAAGTCCTATGTTGTTTATATATTATTTATTATTATCGTGAATGCGTATTGATCTGTAGCAGATAAAGCCTCTTAGGATCTTTAAAAAAATCCAAGTCCAAATCCATAAAAAACATACCTACCATAAGGAACTATTTTTTCGTTGTTTTAATCAGAAACTGTAGCCGTAGCACGAAAACTGTCGTAAATAGTAAACCATACTATCTGTCGAAAGCTGCCAAGCTTGTCAAATATCTATTGAATTCTTATACGACCGAAAGAGCCGCAGCTCTGGTTTTCATACAATTATTATCCTATTATATGTCACGAACACGATAACGATAAAGATAGTTTTTTATGATAGAAGTACTGTTAGGTATTTTAAAAAATCCTTATTTTGTTTTTGATTTGTAGTGGGTACACAGTTATTTAATCTATTAAGATTTAAGGTTGCTTTCATGCATTCCCAAAAGCTATTCTGTAAGTAAAAGAAAAAATTGTGATAGTGAAGTAAGTGGGAACCACCAGCCCTACTTTTTGTCCTTTAGTTATTTACTCTGTCAGTCATTCAAATAAATACTTCATACTCTTCAACAGAAACTAAAGAGTCTAAAGTATTTCTCCGAATACAAACAACTTTGTAAACGCCTTCATCTCGCCAACCAAAACCGCTTGGCTTCATTCCAACACGGACCTTACAATTACAACACCGTTCTGTTTACGAAAGCCAAGTTAAATTGTCGGCCGATTATTCCCTGTTTTTTCTGTTCACTTGTTGCTAAATTAACTGGAGATACAAACGAGTGACAAACAACAACTCCATTGTCTGTTGAACATAGAAAAGATGTCATTTGTGTCCGTTTGTCGATGTTTTCATCTCATCCTTGGCGGTTTTTCATAAAAAAATGTTAATTGGACCATTTATTTTCTTTCATAATACGCTTACAGTGTAAGTAAGATTAATCATCTGGTTATTGGGCAGTAGAATGCAGAATTACCGCTCAAGATTGTTTGCGTTTGTATTACATGGACCATTTCATTCAGGGGCAAGATAATTTAATGGAATATTGATAAACGTGTCTTTATTATATTACTAGCTGCGATGAGCGGTTTTGCCCTGATAGTAATTAACCTTACCGAAGGATTAATATACACGTAGTTTATGACACTCAGGAATAATGTAGCTATAGTCTGTTCGAATCCAATTTGGAAAAAATGTAAACAAAGACGCCATTATTCTGACCATAGACTATTTAGTGATGTGGTAAAAATTATACCATTTATAAATCGATAAATAATTTGATTGCTTCGATTCGATTAATTGAATGCTATTATGTTGGAGCTTCGCGTTAGTGAAGAGTTTTTAGTTTATTACTTCTCAAGCCTCGAGAGGTGTTCATCGCGATTATAGAGAAATAAAAGGCTTATATTGAACCGAGTAAAAATTACGATTTTAAATTATTTTTGTGCATTCACAATGCAATTTTGTAAGTATAGGAAAAATTTAATACTTATTAAAAAACCACGAGCCCTATAAGTAGCTTTCAGGCGAGATTTTTTTATTTCACACAAACACGTCATCATCATCACATAACAAATTGAAAAGTGACTTTAACATAATATATAATAGGTCTTTACATATGAAATTGCCGTTTTTTTCTTTTGTACATATAACTTAACAACTTTTATAATATTAGAAATATATAATTTCTTTAATATTGCGTTACATTAAGACCGTATCGAGCAACTTTTGATAATTTAATAACCACGATATTTGATTATTTACATAGAAAAAACTTATTCCGAAAGTTACGACTATTTTTGTTTCCAGAATTTCGTACTTTATTAGTTGTAACTTAGTGAAAAAAAATTTTTTCTCTTAACGAATGTGTCATTAAGTAGTTAAAATGTCCATAAATACGTGTGTAAAATTTTGTAAATTTACATAATATTAGTCGTTAAATAATAACAAAAACGTTAGTATGGAAAAAAAAATAATTACAGAAATCTCCATACAAAACGGCAATTTCATAGGTAAAGACCTATTATTATGTAAGGTCACTTTCCATCACAAATTTATCATAAATAGTAAAACAAAATAAAGAACCCGGTACATAATCATCATCATCATCATCATCATTTTAGCCGTGCGACGCCCAAGGCTGGGCATAGGCCTCCCCCAAGGATCTCTACAACGATCGGTCCTGCGCTGCCCGCATCCAGCGGCTTCCCGCGACCTTGACCAGATAAGTTTGTGTCTGTTATAGTTACGGTTAAAGTAAGATGGTGCATCCCAATTTAAACTCTATGAGCTAAACCATAAAAAAGAATAATTACCATGACATTTTGTAAAGGTGTGCGTTTTAATCGATAACGCATATAGCATAACGTTATAAAAATATAACTATCGCACCTAATATAAAAATATAACTTATTCTGCTATTGCTATATTAAATTATATCAAGCAGGGCGCCCGCCGCACGCCATCTAGTGTATTCGAAATGAACAAATGAAATGACAGAACTGAACGAATGAACTGTGTTCTCCTTCTCTATCCAGCCGTTATTCCAGCCGCACGCGATGCAAGTATTGCTCTCTCTTTTCTTGGTAATCAAATCTATCAAAATTCAACTCTATCAAATAGAAATAGAGTTGAATTTTGAAAGTTGGAAAACCAAATAACGCGTTATATTTGAAACAGTTGAGACAGACTCTAATGTCTTATCAATAAGGACTAATATCATAAATCACGTACGACATGCGATTTGAACGAACATGTTATTTTTCTGCTATGACATTTATTACTGTTATTAGAATATTTAACTAATGCTGTCCCGTGGAATTCTTGATCGCGAACTGACGCTCGCTCGGGGCTTAAAAAGTACTTAAGAATTCTGTTTTTAATAGCGTAATATGAATTTATTCGTGTTGTTATTTGTAAAATAGTGGAAAAAAGAATAAAGAATTGGTTTATTAATAGTAAGTAATTGATCAGTAAGTAGTGTAAAAAACATTAATAACTACTTTTAGTTTAACTTAGGTTATAATAAGTTATTTATTATATTAGGTACTTAATACTAATATATTATAGCATTAAAAATAACCTAATATTTTAATGTAGCATAACGATATGCTATAATATACGAATATAACATAATAGCACACCTTTAACATTTTGTCAAAATAACGTCAAATTCAGTCTCGGAATTTTTTAAGAATTATTTTATAAATAATATATTTTTTGTAAAGCAGTGCGTTAAGTTGAAAACATTATGAATCCAAGTGTTCAGGCAGGATAGTATTTTCTTAATATGTGAGTAATCCGCAAATCCGCGACCCGGCTGTGACGGGCGCAGCAGTCGTCGGCCACCAGTATTCGGTCGGCCGCGCGCGAAGATATTATGCGTGTGATCGGTCTACTACTACATTCGGCTGCAAATGCTGATTTTCCATATGCATTGACTTATTGGTGTTATTATTGTACAAACTCATCGGTTATCAGCGAAATTTCTACATTATTTGAAAAGCTCAGTTGACTATTTATGTATGTATTTAAAGTGTCATAAACTATGTGGTTGATCAACAGATAAACAGTATGGCGGATGCTAGGGTATGCAAAACGGTAATCGGTAATCGGTTTTTAACCGATAATCGGTTTTTTACCGGTAATCGGTCCAATGTGAACAATCGATAATTACCGAAAAAAATGGTAATGCGTCGTGTCGTGTCTGGTCGTATCGACGACAGTGTTGCTAACTTGCTGGAAAACGTTACACGCGTGATAGTTAGCGATTCGATCGCGGCTGCTGATCACGGACTCGATTCTCACTCGTTAGAAATTGTATTTATCCTACTTGATAAATAGCGAAAAAAATATTTTCAAATTGAAAGTCAAAAGTTGTACAATAAATTTCTGAATCATATTCATAAGACTCTACTTACGATAAAGTAGCAATGACATCGTTTCAGCAAATTATGCGCACGGAATTCCGCTATGTCCCAGCCCTAACGGACCCGAGAATGTACTTTTTTTAATATTTGTGATTTTTGTGATAATTTTTATCAAGACAGAGATATTTTATCTTCGATTACATAACATCGATTAATAATCGATATAATTGAACTAATAATTGAATTATCTGATAGACATTACGTCAAGCACTATGCGATCACCATGGCGATCACAGATAATACAAGATTTTTGCATGAATGAATAACCTCACTTTTCTTATTAAAATTTTCAAATAAATTTTAAAAATAATAAACATACTACGATCTTTGGAACAAATTAGTGAGATATAAGTTGAAACCTTCTAATTACTAATGAATGTGTTTTTAAATCCATTTAGTGGCCGAAAGTGTGAGAATTTTTATTGGAACAGGTTTGTTTACATTTTTTCCAAATTGGATTCGAACAGACTTTATCTGCTCATGAAGCTCGACTTAATACTGAGGTAACTGGAGAGTGCAATAGGTACTAACACTTTTTTGTCACCAAAAATTACACAGTGGCTGTCTTCCGTCTCACCTACACTTTAAAAAAATACGTATGGTCATATGAGACAACTGACAGCCACTACATACATAAATGTCAAATTTGCTGGGTACACTTTTTTATTCAGGGTGAGAACTCCAGTTACCTCAGAGTATTAAGTCGAGCTTCATGTATCTGCTAGTGAAAGAATCCTACAAAGAAACCTACAAACTCAACCAAACTAATCTCTTTAAAATTTTAGTGTAAGAGAGTAGTTTTTTTTACCCTGTGGTAGGAGTGCGGATGTAGCTTTGTTTTTTGCTTAAGGGCAGGCGGTAAGTGAAACGCGTAAAACAGCTTTCGGGGTTTTAAACTTGTAACATAGAATTATCGACAGAAATTACTTTAAAAAATATAATAGTGAACAGGAAAAGTTACTTTACAATAACACCGTGGAAAATTTTAAATATTTAACTCACGTTAATGGCAAAAAAATCGCAAACTTCACTAAAAACAGCGAAATCAACGTTTTCTGTTTTAAAGATATTGTTAAACAATAAAAATATTTTTAATAATATTTAATGTTAAATCAAATGGCAATGAAACATAGAATTGATTCACCGCACGATATTTGCCGTTTTTTATTTTATATTGGGAACAATCTGGCTTCAAACATTGTCAATATTAAAGCGCGAATTGCTCATACATTTTCGTATGGAACGCGGAGATAAATAAAATATTGTATAAATACAAGCCACACCGGGGGTAAAATTCAGTAAGCCCGCTGATTTCAAGGTGAGAGCACGTCGCTTTTTCCCAGCTCCTGAGCTACGAAAATTACGAGATCAGACTATCTGTACGCAAACTCTTTTAGCGGTGGTAAAGAAAAGGTAGGTAAAGTCAAATTTTCAAAAATCCGGCGATACCTACCAATATCGGAAGATAATTAGTTTTCCACTCAACAATTTATTTGGTACGTCATCACAACAGATATCTGGTCAAATGCTAGAGCCAGGAAGTGGCTGATGGAACTACTCACCAATTTAATGTAACCACTTCGAGTTTGGGCTTGTTTGAATCGTCTTGATAGAAACTCTAGTGCCAAATAGTTTCGAAGGTCATGCTGGAGTCAGGAGGTGGTTGATGGAACTCTTCAACGACTCAACGTAACCACTTCGAGTTTGGGCTCTTTTGAATCGTCTTGATGAAAACTCTTGTGCCAAGTAATTTCCAAGGTCAAATTCTGGAGCCAGTAAGTGGCTGATGGAACTCTTCATAAATTCAACGTAACCACTTTGGGTTTGGGCTCGTTTGAATGAGCGATTTTCTGAGGCCATTTAAAAAAAAAAAAGCTTCCGATTGCTTCACTAGATGGCGTTGAATAAGTATGTACATGTCTATGGTATATTTTGGTATGAAACAAATTTAAATTAATTACATTTTAAAAACCCAAAGGAAACTAATAATATATTAAATAAGTACTATTGTGAGGAACAGAAACGAAATAGGTAAATTTAAAGATTTAGGTAAATAAATAACATCTGTCTGACGTTCCGTTTTACGTAAAAAAGTCGCGTCAAGGTAAAATTTATAACGTTCCGTTCCTTCTAACTGCATAGGTGGGACAGCGCCATCTAGTGACTGAGCTTTCAGAAAATCGCCCATTGTCTTGATAAGAACTCTTGAGCCAAGTTGTTTCCAAGGTCTATTGCTGGAGCCAGGAAGTGGCTGATGGAACTCTTCAATGATTCAACGTAACCAGTTTGAATTGTCTTGATGTGAACTCTTGACAAGAAAATAGCAGCGCAATATTAAAAATATCAAAAAATCCAAGATGGCGGCCAACTTTTTTGTTTATGGGCCGATTTTGATCAAACGCGGTTTATGGTACTATTTTGATAAGAAAACAGCAACGCAATATTAAAAATATTAAAAAAACCAAGATGGCGGCCAACTTTTTTGTTTATGGGCCGATTTTGATGAAACGCGGTTTACGGTACTATTTTGATAAGAAAACAGCAACGCAATATTAAAAATATAAAAAATCCAAGATGGCGGCCCACTTTTTCATTTATGGGCCGATTTTGATGAAACGCTGTTTACGGTACTATTTTGATAAGAAAACAGCAACGCAATATTAAAAATATAAAAATTCCAAGATGGCGGCCAACTTTTTTGATTATGGGCCGATTTTGATGAAACGCGGATTACGGTATTATTTTGAACAGAAAACAGCAACGCAATATTAAAAATATAAAAAAATCCAAGATAGCGGCCAACTTTTTGGTTTATGGGCCGATTTTGATGAAACGCGGTTTACGGTACTATTTAGATAAGAAAACAGCAACTCAATATTAAAAATATTAAAAAATCCAAGATGGCGGCCCACTTTTTGTTTATGGGCCGATTTTGATGAAACGCGGTTTACGGTACTATATTGATAAGAAAACAGCAACTCAATATTAAAAATATTAAAAAATCCAAGATGGCGGCCCACTTTTTTGTTTATGGGCCGATTTTGATGAAACGCGGTTTACGGTACTATTTTGATAAGAAAACAGCAAAGAAATGTTAAACATATTAAAAATCCAAGATGGCGGCCGACTTTTTTGTTTGTGGGCCGATTTTGATAAAACTCGGTTTTTTCAATACTTAATACTCAATGCGCAATCATTTTATTGCATACCACAATGTAACGATTTTGTACTATTTTGACAAAAAAACCGTTCTTAACACAATGTAAAAAAATACAAATGGACAAGATGGTGGCCGTTTTTTGTTTTTGTTTCTCTCTTTTCGCTTATTAAAATGTAACAGGCTTTTATTTGAAAGCTTGAGACAGAGTCAAGTATCATCATCATCATCATGTCAAGTAAAAGATTTAATTAATTATTAATTTGCTTTAACACAAGCACAGTAAATTACGACGTAACATCCTTCGTAATTTACTGTGTTTTTGACAGCTGTAAACCCTATTTAAAAAAATAAAAAAAGTAAATAAAATAATAATTGATATTAAGTTACAGAGTTTGAAAATAATGATTGTGACATGGGATGATTTTGATATATAGACGAAGGCGCTATAAAGGTAAAGAAATATGAATCGGCTTATTTCCAATCTGAATATTTTTCTTTGACAAAACTTTAACCCATTCAAACGTCAGGAGTAGGTCAAATTTACCTAGCAAAATTTCATGGCAGACAGACAGACAGATACAATTATAGCTGCAACTAAATAAAACACGTAATATATTTTATTTTGATACTTCTAAAATGCTAACCATAATTATTTATTTTATTTTATTTCGCAATACACCAAAATGTACCTGCCACATTTTAATTTTGTTACAACCCTTCCGTAATTACGGAAATACCTATACAGACGTCGGTATCAACTAACTTCAAAGGCGTTGGCCTACTATATAAAAAAATGGTTATACTGTGGTAATTGTAACATTTATGTATATATAAATGCGTTGCTGTTTTCTTGTCAAAATAAAACCAGAAACTGAGTTTTATTGAAATCGGCCTGCAAACAAAAAAGTTGGCCGCCATCTTAGATTTATTATACTTTTAACATTGCGTTGTTGTTTTCTTGTCAAAATAGTACCAGAAACCAAGATTTATCAAAATCGGCTCACAAACAAAAAAGTTGGCCGCCATCTTGGATTTTTAATATTTTTAACATTGCGTTGCTGTTTTCTTGTTAAAATAGTACCAGAAACTGAATTTAATCGAAATCGGCCAGCAAACAAAAAATTTGGCCGCCATCTTGAATTTTTATATTTTTAACATTGCGTTGCTGTTTTCTTGTCAAAATAAAACCAGAAACTGAGTTTCATTGAAATCGGCCTGCAAACAAAAAAGTTGGCCGCCATCTTGGATTTTTTAATACTTTTAATATTGTGTTGTTGTTTTCTTGTCAAAATTGTATTAAAAACCGAGTTTCATCAAAATCGGCTCACAAACAAAAAAGTTGGCCGCCATCTTGGATTTTTAATATTTTTAACATTGCGTTGCTGTTTTCTTGTCAAAATAGTACCAGAAACTGAGTTTCATCGAAATCAGCCTGCAAACAAAAAAGTTGGCCGCCATCTTGGATTTTTTATACTTTTAACATTGCGTTGTTGTTTTCTTGACATAATAGTACCAGAAACTAAGTTTCATCAAAATCGGATTACAAAAAAAAAGTTGGCCGCCATCTTGGTTTATTTTTATTTTTGACATTGCGTTGTTGTTTTCTTGTCAAAATTCTACTAAAAACCAAGTTTCATCAAAATCGGCTCACAAACAAAAAAGTTGGCCGCCATCTTGGATTTCTAATATTTTTAACATTGCGTTGCTGTTTTCTTGTCAAAATAGTACCAGAAACTGAGTTTCATCGAAATCGGCCTGCTCACAAAAAAGTTGGCCGCCATCTTGGAATTTTTTATACTTTTAACATTGCGTTGTTGTTTTCGTGTTAAAATAGTACCAGAAACTAAATTTCATCAAAATCGGCTTACAAAAAAAAAGTTGACCGCCATCTTGTTTTTTTTATTTTTGACATTGTGTTGTTGTTTTCTTATCAAAATTGTACCAAAAACCAAGTTTCATCAAAGTCGGCCCGCAAACAAAAAAGTTGGCCGCCATCTTGGATTTTTTAATATTTTGAACATTGCGTTGCTGTTTTCTTGTCAAGAGCTCTCATGAAGACAATTCAAACGAGCCCAAAAATGAACTGGTTACGTTAAATCGTTGAAGAGTTCTATCAGCCACTTCCTGGATCCAGCAATAGCGCTTGGAAACTACTTGGCAAAAGAGTTCTCATCAAGACAATTCAAACGAGCCCAAACCCAAAGTGGTTACGTTGAATTTATGAAGAGTTCCATCAGCCACTTACTGGCTCCAGAATTTGACCTTGGAAATTACTTGGCACAAGAGTTTTCATCAAGACGATTCAAAAGAGCCCAAACTCGAAGTGGTTACGTTGAGTCGTTGAAGAGTTCCATCAACCACCTCCTGACTCCAGCATGACCTTCGAAACTGTTTGGCACTAGAGTTTCTATCAAGACGATTCAAACAAGCCCAAACTCGAAGTGGTTACATTAAATTGGTGAGTAGTTCCATCAGCCACTTCCTGGCTCCCTGGCTTCCTGGTTACGTTGATTTGTTCAGGAGTTCCATCAAACACTTCCTGACTCGAGCATCAGATCTTGGAAACTTCTTGGCACAAGAGTTCTTATCAAGACAATTCAAACGAGCCTAAACGCGAAGTGTTTATGTTGAATTGGTGAAGAGTTCCATCAACCACTTCCTGACTCCAGCATCAGACCTTCGAAACTACTTGGCACAAGAGTTCTCATCAAGACCATTCAAACAAGCCCAAACTCGAAATGTTTACGTTGAATTGATGAAGAGTTCTATCAGCCACTTACTGGCTCCAGAACTGGACCTTGGAAACTACTTGGCACAAAAGTTATCATCAAGACGATTCAAACGAGCCCAAAATCGAAATGGTACGTTGAATTGTTGAAAAGTTCCATCAACCACCTCCTGATGACTCCAGCATCAGACATAGGAAACTACTTGGCACAAGAGTTCTCATCAAGACTATTCAAATGAGTCCAAACTCCAACTGGTTACGTTGAAATGCTGACGAGTTCCTTCGACTGTCTGTAAGATGCTGCATCAGCCCCCAGATGGCAAACATGGCAAATCAAACGCATCAAATACGTAAAGTTACTTTCTGACAAAAAAAAAAGTTATTAATTTTTTTAATTTTCTGAATTACATTTTTTCGTGCTAGGGCGGAGATGTTTGTGTGCGTGAAGGCACACATATACAGATTAGCTTCGTCAATACCTACGCGCTGGCTTACAGCCGGCCCTTAAATTGATTCAGAATCGGTGTAGTATCATTAGGTAGGTTAGTAAAGAGTTGCTGTTAATTAATGTCCTTTCGACTGTTTGATTTTACATTGATAGACATACATTGTTTAAAATAGTTAATATTTTCTTGTTATGTATTTATTTAAGTTTTTTATTAATAACTAGTGGACCCAGTGAACTTCGTATCACCTACATCTGGTAAAGATAGACAGATAAAAGTAAATAATCGCCAAGCGCGTCTAAATTCACTAAAGAAGTGATAACCATTGCCTGCCATAAAGGTCACCTATTAAATGTAATGCAAAGCGGCGGAAGCGATTTCTGTCTGTCTGTCACTAGGCTGTATCTCATGAACCGTGATAGCTAGATAGTTGAAATTTACAAAGATTATGTATTTCTGTTTCCGCTATAACAACAATAATAAAAACAGCATAAAATAAATATTTAAGTGGGGCTCCCATTCCACAAACGTTTTTTTTTCTGCCATTTTTTGGTACGGAACCTTTCGTGTGCGAGTCCAACTCGCCGGTTTTTTTCTTCATATTTTTTAGCTTTTCTTTAGGATTTTTGGCATTATTTTTTATACAAACCAGCCCTGAACTAGCAAACAAAACAAAAAGTATTCAAATAGGTCGAGCCATTTCTGAGTTTAAGCGAGATTAACGAACGGCAATTTATTTTAAATTTTAAAATATTTATATAGATATTTAAAAAGTGTATTGCAATACCTTAACAGGGTCATGTTTATGGTTCTTTATTGATGTAAAATCTGTCATTCCAACATGTGGTAATAAATGATATGACTATGACCAAAGAGTATGTAGGTAGGTATGTACTATGAATGAGTAAAGATAATCTCATCATAGTATCTGAACCTCTGTTAGACCTTGTAAACTTTTATAACTTGCATTACATTATGTATGTTTCAACATAAAATTAACGTAGAAAACTTAATAGTTACACAATTTCACCCTAACACGGTCATAGTATCCGAACTGTTGTTCCAGGGGTGGACTTGACCTAATAACGTCAGATTTCGCACTTAACTCTGCAGCAGGGTTTACGTAAATCGAGTGGTCCTCTTGTTTCAGAATCGAGTAGACTGTGGGGTATCAATTTTAGTTTGGATAGGAACTAGTTAGTGAGAGACCAACACAGACCAGCATTCTCAAAAAATTACAGCCGATTCAACTGAGACGACGTAGTTAGTCGAGTATTGGAAGTTTAACCTATGATTTTAGATTAGTTTTATGCATGTCCCGTCCCGGTCTCCCCTATATTGGACAGTTAATAGCATTAAATTGACTTTTTTTTAATTTATCGTTTAAATAAGCTAATTAAATTTTGACGCTTTATTATTGATCACCACAAAGCCTTTCATGTAGCGTTACTAAATAACTTTATCATCAGGTAACATTTTACAGTAATAGCTGGCTTATGAGTGCACGGCTTAAGGTGTTGCCCTAATAGAACGCGACTACGCGGTAATCGCGCTAGTTAGGATGCGACCATCGTCTACCTATATTTCCGTTGTCCCCATGATTTTGTCTTCATTATGGGGACAATGGGAATTTAATAAAGGATATTTTTCAGTTTTGTATGGAGCCTCGGCTAGGACTTTGTACACTATACCATAGGCAAGCAAAAGATAAATATAATAACTGAAACCTAATTATATCGCTATAAGCTGACGCGTTTTATGGTACAAAAACATTATCTAGTCTTAATTTTATGCAACCCCGATTCAATATGGCGGTAAAACGTCACACTCACATTAAAAAAAAGGGTAAACATTGACAGATTATCATCAGTCGTCAATGTCATCGTTTTTTCGTACAGAAACATCAATGTTTCCGAACGTGATTTAAATATGGTTGCCAGTGTGACCATGGATGGCAAAGAATTTTAAAAGTTTATTTTTGTACCATTTATCCAGAAAGACAATGAAAATTTAAATATTTTATAATAATATGACTTTACTATATTTTTTACTATTAGTACGAATAGTGTACAAAGTCCTAGCCGAAAATGAAAAATGTCCTTTATTAATATAACTTCACGTTGTCATAGTCATTGGAGGAAACATTTGGGCGGGAAACCACTGGCCCAACTCCATATAAAAATCATGGGGACAAAGGGAATACAGGTCGTTTCTAGTACCAAACATTTTTGTTGCGCGTCCGCATCGCGCGATAGCTAATTAAGTAGGACACCTATTCGACTTCAGTATAGATAATCGCGGAGTCGCCTTCTATTATTAGGACGACGCGACGCCTTACGTCGTCTCCTCGAAACTTTACCTCGTGACATTTACCTAAATTGCTCGTAACACAATCATTGGTGGAAGCCAACGAAAGCAACGTTCCTTTACAATTCCTTTATTTTTAGCTGAATTTAGATGGATTGTCTCCAATTCCATTTAGTTATTTTTTTGTTTCTTTCGCGGGAACAAATGAATTGTTTGAGGTCAGGCCAGAAAATAGAATAGGATATATTTGATATACACAAACAATGACGACACGTGTTGCAAAATAAATGCTTTTGTTTTTTTATTAAAATACGCGCGGCAAAATGATTGCATTATACCCTGAGATAACAAATGTAGGTATAAATATCGCCGCTTAAAAAGAGACTTTTAGTTTTCATCCCTTAACATTATTTGAATGTTTGGGAATACAGCTCCCACAAAAAGAGCTGTGGTCACTGCGACCTAAAGCAGGTGCCAGGTGGATGTAATCCAGCCTTTCCAAAGGGCTGACCTTGGCGGGAACTTCGTTTCCATTCGTAGACATTTATGGATTTTAAATTACACCTGTTGTCTAGCTAGATGGATGACAACAAGCGAGGTCACTTATGTGAAACGCAGGTTCGTCTGGAACCCACTT
Organism: Crambus lathoniellus; assembly: GCA_949710035.1. NCBI lineage: Eukaryota > Metazoa > Arthropoda > Insecta > Lepidoptera > Crambidae > Crambus > Crambus lathoniellus. The sequence continues at coordinate 28,091,233 of OX453303.1, forward strand.
AAAAGACCGTAGCAAGGGAACGAAATGACATAAATACATATAATTTATTTCATTTCGTTCCCTTGCTACGGATTCACATATGCTACAAAGCTACGGTGCTACGACGTTACGATTTCTACGGTCCGGCCAATTATGTCTTTACCATTTTGTCTGTTAGTGTACGAAGTATGTGTACAATAAAAACAAATTAAACAAATGAATTGTTTATTGTTTAACAAGGGTCGGGAACGGGTAGGTTTCTATCCCCATCCAAGAAAAGCATATAATTTGGTATGCTTATTTATTTTTGTTGTGTACTGGTCTCAGGTGTTATTATCTGAATATGTATTTGCTGTAATACCATCATCGATTATAAAATTAGTGCCTAATCTACTCATATTAGAACTAACTTCTACAATTTAGGTAAGTGATGTTGCGTACTCAGGTTGTTTTTGTTGTTCTAAGTGTTTACATACCATGAAGCTGGTTTTCTCGGTATTTTAAAACTTAACAACTGTACAAACATTGTTTTTGGAAAAGTTTTATTTAGATAAAGTTTCAACAAACTTTCTATTCCAGTTTTCCACTTATTATTGTCCGATGTTCTAGTATTATTCATATCAATTACTCCAACATAAAATGAGTGCTCTGCTTGCTATTATTTAATTGGGTCATGAAAATAAAAGCTACGTTTCATCTATGCTCTATTGTTAGATAATAAGTATTTCCAATTTGGCTATCAGCCAGTAAAAGCTTGGCATACATCGATTTCAACGAAAAAATGTTTTTGAATGAAAACATATTTTATTTTTCATCCAAACATAAGCAACCTTTTTGTCATATAGTGTACTGTTCAAGCAATGTGAACCTGTAATTTAAGTATAAATGTTTCAACCTCTATCTTCATTTTAATTTTGTTATACTCAACAAGTACTTAATGTAAAAAACAATTAGTGGAAACTGTTAGGCTAGTGTGTTATAATATTGTATTAGTTTTTATGTGAAATGATGTAGCTGTTGTTTCCTAAATAAAGTAAAATAAATAAATAAACCTATTTCAAACAAATATGTATCGCACACAAATAGAATATAACTGATTAAACATTGCGATAGAATTCTTTGAAAATTTTTGCACTAAACTTTTTATTTAATTTGGTTTTAAAAATATAACAGTTCAAATAAAAGTCGAACGTAAAATTTTTACTGTTACCGATTGCAACAAAAGTTATTTTTATGCGTTAGACAATTGCTTTAGTTAAGTTGTAAATTGTTACTATAAAACGCGTTTGAGCCATTTCGCTGAAATAGAGCTGTCTGTGTGTCTGTCTATCTGATTTATAAATGCAGATACGGTGAATTATGTTTGCTGTATCAAACAAGTATTTAGTGATAAATATCATCATTATCACCATCAGGCATTTATTGTCCTTTCCTTATGGATGGTTGCGGAGAATGAGCCATGACCCACCACGTGGGCCCCGTGCGGAATGGTGGGTATTAAAGACTGCAAATGCAGCCGGGACCAGCGGCTTAACGTGCCTTCCGAAGCACGGAGGAGCTCGAGATGAAAGTTTTTGTCACTCATCCCGTGACAAACCAATGCGAAAATTGCTTAAGCTCAACGATCGCAGGCCGAGCGCTCTAACCACTGCGCCACGCGCTCCTCGATAGATCGGTGATAATATATTATTTTTACTTTTTTGAATTCACAATGCAGTTTTTATTATTAAAAACTAGCGGTTTCACTCGCGTGGTTCCCGTTTCCGTTGGAATACCTATCGGGATAAAAAGTATCCTATGTTGTTCCAGCCTATAATTTATCTCTGTTGTAACAAACATACATCCATACTTACGATCGCATTTATCGGGATAAAAACTGCTCGAGCGGTTTCATGAATGACGTCACTCACCGACAATAGTGGCGAGGATGATGAGCGCGAGGACGACCGAGGTGACCGCCATGAGGACGAGCGACGTGACGTCACTGGAGGTGCTGTTGCCGCCGGTGCCGTTGACGCTGGCGTTGCAGCCCCACGACACCGCCTTAATGACGTCACTCACCGACAATAGTGGCGAGGATGATGAGCGCGAGAACGACCGAGGTGACCGCCATGAGGACGAGTGACGTGACGTCACTGGAGGTGCTATTGCCGCCGGTGCCGTTGACGCTGGCGTTGCAGCCCCACGACACCGCCTTAATGACGTCACTCACCGACAATAGTGGCGAGGATGATGAGCGCGAGGACGACCGAGGTGACCGCCATGAGGACGAGCGACGTGACGTCACTGGAGGTGCTCTTGCCGCCGGTACCGTTGACGCTGGCATTGCAGCCCCACGACACCGCCTGAATGACGTCACTCACCGACAATAGTGGCGAGGATGATGAGCGCGAGGACGACCGAGGTGACCGCCATGAGGACGAGCGACGTGACGTCACTGGAGGTGCTGTTGCCGCCGGTGCCGTTGACGCTGGCGTTGCAGCCCCACGACACCGCCTTAATGACGTCACTCACCGACAATAGTGGCGAGGATGATGAGCGCGAGGACGACCGAGGTGACCGCCATGAGGACGAGCGACGTGACGTCACTGGAGGTGCTGTTGCCGCCGGTGCCGTTGACGCTGGCGTTCCAGCCCCACGACACCGCCTTAATGACGTCACTCACCGACAATAGTGCCGAGGATAATGAGCGCGAGGACGACCGAGGTGACCGCCGTGAGGACGAGCGACGTGACGTCACTGGAGGTGCTGTTGCCGCCGGTGCCATTGACGCTGGCATTGCAGCCCCACGACACCGCCTGAATGACGTCACTCACCGACAATAGTGGCGAGGATGATGAGCGCGAGGACGACCGAGGTGACCGCCATGAGGACGAGCGACGTGACGTCACTGGAGGTGCTGTTGCCGCCGGTGCCGTTGACGCTGGCATTGCAGCCCCACGACACCGCCTCCACCCACGAGCAGTTGCCGTCGAACCACTCCGACGGTGGGTACGTGACTTCATCTGGAAATGGAAGAACACCCTGTAGTAGATACCAGTGACCCATGCCGGCTTCGCACGGCTGCAATATTAATATACACATACCCCCTTACTAATAAACGTGATGTAAGGTTACACGCTGTAAATCTGTTGTTGTCTCTGTCATCATTTTTGACAACATAAGTCTCAACAACTGATTTACACTTGGTGTAACTTTAAGTACACCACGTTAATTAGTAAGAGGGATTGTATGCATGTTTTATAATAAACCTTTCTCTTGAATCACTCTGTCGATTGATAAAAACGCATTAGAATTAATTGCGTAGTTCGATAGATGTGAGCGTACAAACAGCGGGAAGCGTCTATTTTTTATGACGAGAAAACATTCTAAATAACACATAATACATAGATTTCACAATATACCCTAGCAATACCAAGCGCACACAACACAATGATTTATTTCAGTCTAATTCAGGTCCAGCCTGCACTAGATTATTGGTCTTCTTTTCGTATTTATAAGCGATACCAATCTTAAATCAGTTTTCATACTGTAATAGTATGATACCTTCAGACACCAAAGTACCTCAATTAAATTCAATTAGGAACTTCTGTTGTGTGTATGTGTGCGTGCAGAGTCTTGAGTCAGACGCCAAAAGACAGGATTTTGCTAGCCGATGGAATTTTTCGCCTGATGAGGCGAAAAATTCTAACGAACTATATCATCGTTATGTAGTAGTAGATTTATATACAAAAGCATTTAAATAAACATAAATAGTAGATTGTACAACAAGTGCATAAAACATACCATTTTACCCGAGACGTATATGGATAGTCAATTCCAGGGTAAAATGGGTTTTATGTACGAGTTATACACTCTGCTCTTCACTTCAAGTGTGAAGAAAATAAATAACAATATTGCAAAAAAGAAAAAATAAAGACCGCCATATTGGCGGGAAGACTTTCTTTTTTTTATACGTGGCAGTGGCAGCACAGTGACTTTAGCATAGATCGTAGTCCATAATGCTCTTGAAAACTTAGAAAACTCATTAATTTTACCTAGTTTTATTAATTTAGTAATTTAACATGGATTATGTACAAAGTTGAATAAACAGAATGAAATAACAAGTTTATTTGAAGAAGTTTAATTGCGTGTGTGACTGTTTACCTGACGACCTTTGTCGTAGTCTGAGACTAGACGAAGATTTTACTTTATGCACTAGAGCATAAAAAGTGATTTTAAGCAGCCTACATAAACACGAACTTTACGAGCATGAGAAGTGAAAAAGTTTTTTTTCACCGCCGTCGTACGTCGTTCGTACGTTAAAACCAAGATCCACTTGAGGTTGCGCGACGAAGTAAGTAAACATTTCAAGACAAGCATACCGAGCTTTTGACTTAAAACAGCTAATACAACGCAAAAATTGTTTTTTCGAAATGGCAGCGATAAATACATCACTAATCCTAGTAAAATTATAAACTAGCTTTCCGCCTGCGGCTTCGCCCGCGTGGATTTCACTACGTTATCCCGCGGGAATGTGGTATTTTTTCGGGATAAAAAGAGTAGCCTATGTTCCTCTCCAGGCTACAAAGTATCTGTGCCCCAAATATCAGACAAACCCGTTCTGCCGTTTTGGCGTGATTGAGTGACAAACATACAAATATCGAAACTTTCACATTTATAATAGAAAGTTTAGTGATGTGATGTTTTGAGATATTTATTTGTTAGTTATTACCAACTAGCTGACCCGGCAAACGTTGTTTTGCCATATAAATTTTATTGGACACGAACTTCGTATCAACAGCCTGACACAATGTCACTCATTAAAAAAAAAAAATGCTAAGCGGCAAAAATGTCACTGATTACATACTCTTTGACATACCTTCTCTTTGGAAGCGGCTAAGAAATGACAGTTGTGTGAAGTATGACAGTTTAACGGTTTTCTATACAAAATTACCATTTTTATTTTATAATTTTCCTGGATAAAAAGTAGCCTATGTTACTCTACAGCTCTCAAATTATCTCCATACCGAAAATCTCGTCGATCCGTTGCTCCGTTTTGATGTGAAAGACGGACAAACAAACAAACAAACAAACACACTTTCACAATTATAATATTAGTATGGATATTATTCACATCCATCGATTTTTTATAGAAACCAGTAACCCTTAAATGGTGGGTGTTTGGCACACCCCCACATGATACAGAAACGTTATCGGGAATTGCATGTTTTATGAAGGCAATTGAATTAACGACTGAACGCTGAAATCGAAGCACAATCTTTTAAAACACCTGTGTCATGATATGCCTACAGATACATATAAAATAAATTATGTATACAAGATTTACCCTTGTTTTACCAATAAACCGGGTATTAGCTATATTTTTTATTATTTTTCCATAATACATAAAAATGAAATTTCCTTTTAGATAGCGATCATACCACCCATTAAATATTTCTGAACTTATATTGTCTACTACGGGCTTCGATCATAGACTACGGGAGACGGTTACTCAAGTAACGCCGGGCGGTGGGGCAAAAGTAACAAATGCCTCGATCGTTTATCCAGTAGTTATTCCCCAAAATAGGGTATTTTAAATTATGAATTACTCGCAAATCACAGGTACTTAAAACTTGGAAAAAATATATGTTATTTCAAAGTTATTTATCTAGTGCTTCCGGCCGTATTTTTCGATTGGTGATATTTTACTGTATCAAATAAAATCCCAAACATCCGTCTAATCGTAATCCAAATATCGTATTACTTGCAGTATACTTGGTTTTAGTTAATGAAAAACATACGAAAATAATTGTCTTTGATTAGCCGAGGGATTCCGGCCGTCATAAGTGTAAAATTTTTATTATTTAATTTTTAATTAAATTTTAAGTGATTTTCGATGCGCGGGGCGCTCGCGAATTCACAGTTCACTGCCGGCTGCCGCTGCGTCCGCGTGAACTGTATCGCGCGCGGCCGAGCAAGCGTTAACGTGCCTATATCGGTCGGGATTCATCGCCTTAAGGCGCTACTCGGAAAAAGTATGGACTTTTTGATATAAAACTATAGGACAGTTAGAGTTGTTATAAATCTGGTAATAAGATATATATTTCTTCATACCTTTATCTAGAATCGTATAGTTTCAGAAACACGATTTTATGATTTTGCCTCGACACTTTTTCTTTTCGAAAATACCTCTAAAAAATACGAAATATCAAGATTATTCTTAAATGGGGTTACATATACTATTGAAAATTGGTTTAATTAGTGGACACCAATAATATTTAGGATCGTATAGAAGCATTTTTTAAAAATCGTTATAGTTTTTTAATACGAAGTGATTTTGTGTTTTTTTTGCGAAATCGGCAAAATCGGTCTCGCTCCCGCGCACGTCGTTTTTTCATTGCTATCTCGCTTTAGCATAATTTTTCCGAGTATCGCCTTAAAACACCGTTTCGCCTTCAGCTATAAAGGGTGGCGCCACTGGATATCACGTGATGAGTCTGATTACTATGATAAATAAAAATAAGAATTGACATGTGTTTACAGCATGAAAACTATCGTTATGGTAATGGTAACCTACTGAACTAACTCGCTTCATTTCATTGTTTAAAATTAAAAAGTCGATCAAAACATATATAAAGTAGGGTAAAGAAAGGTATATTGGTGATATAAGTAATTTGGTGATAGTTTTGTAAACGGATTACCACAAAGTTCCCTATGCGAGCTCATTCATGAGACAGCGCTAGAGAGTTCCTACGAGTGTGAGGAAGATAGACATATATCACGCGCTACGCTTCAACGTTTCTGTGTTTAGTAAACATTCTTTATATAAAATATCACCAAATTACTTATACCATCAATATACCTTTCTTTACCCTAATGATATGAAGTGATAATCAAATAAGTAAAATATTAGGAAAATTATTGTTTAAAACGAATATTTTTGCATGTTAATTTATTGTTAACTGAATAGAGAACTTTAATGTACCTATATTATTAACATCATATGTACCTATTCTTAGCAAATAAAAGAATTTGATTTGATTTGATTTGATAAGTCGAGCATAATATTATGCTTTTGCTGTTTTCTAAATAAAATTTTCTTTTTAGATGGCGTTCATAAGTTTCATATTGTTTCTGAACCTATGGCTTAGTAGTTTAAAAAGACGAAAACAATATACCAACAATATACGGACTGAACGTAGGCGGCGTGAGGTTGTTTGATGGCCATCGTAAAGAAACAGTAAAGATTTTGATGTCTAGATTAATAATGCAGCGCAGGATATCTCAAACGGATAATGTTCGGATCAATAAAGCTCTTGTCTTCATCATCTTCAGATAATTATTTGGACGTGTAAGTAAAAGACACATTACGACATTTGGTATGCGGTCGTACTTTTCATCGAAATGTCTGTTTAAATTTGTTATTATTACCTACTACTACTATATAAGAAATTCAATGAACGTCACTTACGGCAAAACACAGTTACTGTGTTACATTATCCGTTTGAGATATCCTGTGCTGTATACTACCCACTAGTAGTACAACTGTATTTTTGGGGTGAAAACTTTTTTAGCGGCGTTGGATGGGTAAAAACACAGAACACGGAAAGATTTTTTCTCTTGTTCTGTGGGTAAAAAATGTTAAACTCGCGTCAGGGGTCACGTGACTGTCAGATCGTCAGATCGGTTGGACACGTGACCACTGTTACAATGTCATTAGAATATTAATTTCGCCACCGTTACCAAAGTTGTAATAGCTCAGGTTAGTCCGTACTTTTTTCTTTTTTTTGTCAAATTCCTTTTTTTTTTGAAAAAGTCTAAGGAGCCCTTTATCAATGCATCTAATTCATCTCTGTATATTTTCTAAAAATCAACAGGTAAAAAATTTAAAAATATCGAAAATGCACAACGTTCATATTCAAGATTTCACTTCTGCCGGCACTCCCGGAGTGTAACACGTTGTTTTTTATTTTTATTAATTTATGCACAGAGTTATAGCAGGATACACAAGAACAATAATTAGGTATACTTAGTACAATAAGGGCAAGCTATAACTTTACTAATGTGTGCAAACAACATGCACAGAGGAGAGCAACACATAACTAAATTAAAATTAAAATACAACTAAAGTTACATGTTAAAATTAATTAAAAATGTCGCAAATTAAATAAAATCGAAGAATTAAATAATACAAAAAAACCATCGACCCGAGGGGCACCGGATGTCCTACATATAATGACACACGAATGGCAGACCACGATGAGAGTGACACCTGTCAAAGCTTTGCAGCAACAAATTGTCAAAAGACAAAACACACGCTACAATTTTCAATTTTATGGTATAGAACTTAAAGATCAAGTACATGGAAATTATTGAATTATAAGTATTAAGTTGGAAATAAAATAATAATATTGAACAATTAAGTATTGAATTAAAATTATGGAATGAATTACTCATATCATACTTTTATTGATTTGTATTTTACAACAAATTATAGTAGGTTGTATTCTGCCAGGAGGAGCCCGTGGCGCAGTGGTTAGTGCGCCCGGCCTGCGATCGTTAAGGTTAAGCAACTTTCGCAATGGTTGGTCACGGACGGGTGACGGGTGACCAAAAATTTACTATCTCGAGCTCCTCCGTATTTCGGAAAGCACGTTAAACAGTTGGTCCCGACTGTATTTGCAGTCGTTAATACACACCAATCCGCATTGACCCCGCGGTGGGTCATAATGGCCCATTCTCCTTTTCCATCCATAAGGAAGGCCTGTGCCCCCAGCAGTGGGGACATTTAATGGCTGATGATTATGATTCAGCCAGAAACCTAATTCTACCATATCATATCCGTAAATTTTAGTGTTCCCGAACAGGCCGATATGATTCTTTTGAAATAAAGCTGCCAACACAAGCCGCCTCTGGTCTGTGAAAATATAGCCTATGTTACTCAGGAAGCTTTCTAATGGTGAAAGAATTTTTAAAATCGGTCCAGTAGTTTTTGAGTTTATTCGATACAAACAAAAAAAGAAACAAAAATATAAATCTTATAGTATTCTCTAATATTTATAATATTAGCACAGATATTAGTATGGATGGGTAGGTACTAAGTAGGCTGTCATTTTCTGCTGTTAAGATTTTTTCGTACTCTTTATAACTTACTATTTGCTTTCTTACTAATTATACACATTCATTAATTATATTAGCTTTCCGTGGACTACACGACACGACGTGGTTACGTGCGACAAAGTATCTGTGTCCCAAACACAGATCGCGGAAAGATTTTTTTCTCTTGTGTCCCAAATTTCAGCCAAATCCGTTTAGCCGTTTTTGCGTGATTGAGCAACAAACATCCAAACATCTAAACTTTCACATTTTTAATATTCATCACCATTATCATCATCATGTCAGCCAAACGACGCCCATTGCTAGGCATAGCCCTCCCCCAAGGATCTCTACAACGATCGGTCCTGCTTGGCCCGCATCCAGCGGCTTCCCGCGACCTTGACCAGATCGTCGGTTCACCTTGTAGGGGGCCTGCCCACGGAACGTCGTCCGGTACTCCGTCGCCATTCGAGAAACTTTCCGCCCCAACGGCCATCGGTTCTCCGCGCTATGTGTCTCGCCTACTGCCACTTCAATAATATAAGTTGGACTTAATTAGACAGTTTCGTATACAGTTTTGTTTTTTTTTCTAAATTGCCTGATTTTTCCAGTTTAGAGAGTTCTAGCTTTAGTAAGCCGATTATTTGAATGACTTCATTTTGTTATTACATTCGTTAGGAAAATAAACTTTCAAGTGATTACTTATGTTCCGATGTTTTGTTTATCATTGCTTGGGACTGCTTGCTCAAGAGATTAGGCGGCTTTTAACGGATATTTAAGTCGGGGAATGTAATTTGGTCTCCGCCTTCTATAAATAAAACGTTAACATGTAATAGGGTATTTTACTGTTGTTGAAATGTAGATATTTAATGATGACGTTAAAAAATATTGCAATTAAGAATACCAAATGTGAAAATATAATTTGAATCTGTTTTATAATAAAAGAATTATAGTCTGTTTGATTTTGACTATAGCTGTCTCTTTCTAAAACGAAATCTTCTATGGCGTGACTATGCCGCTACTAACGCACTGACGTCACAAAGATAGCGTCCTGTCCTTGTCTAATTATAAAGTTTGAAGTCCTGTACCTTTGAAAATATTCAAGATAATTCAAAATAAAAACTTGTTTTGACTGACTATCTATCAACACACATCTCAAACTACTGAACAGGTGCAGCTGAAATTTGGCACGCAGATATGTATTATGACGTAAGCGTTCGCTTAAAAAGGATTTCGTAAAATTAACGTATAAGGGCCCTTACACACGACGTTTTTATTACTTTTTATCCTCTGCGCGTTTTCATCGCGTTTTGGAAGATTTTACACGTTATTTGTCGCAAATGAAACGCGATACAAACGCGATACAAACGAGCTTAATCTTCGTTCACGAGTGATGTCATCACGAAAGCGCTATAAAAACGCGATACAGACGCGATACAAACGCGCGTCCTGGTTGCTTTCGTAAAACGTGGAGTTTGTATCGACAAACGCAAGGATCGTGTGTAACTTTAAAACTAGCTGGCTTCCTTGTAATTTTTTGGGTCACTCATCCCTGGTTGGACCATTTGCCTAAGTTGCTTAACCGCCTCAACTGTAGAATAATAACTATATAGCCACTGATCTCATTAGGAAGCACTTATACAGCACTAATTACTCGTAACATGATGATACTTGTGTCCAAAGAGGTGTCAGTAAACAGACTTAGCTAAATTCCAAACTAACCGCGACGGTACCTATAGACTTGTGTGGCGGATAAACTAGTCACTAGTTGCGAACTAACTTAAGCTCATTAGTGAACTCAGGATTGACGTAATTAGTTACTCCGACTCATTCAATCCAACCCTATTAGGGTGGTTTCCTGAAAGAATGAGCGTATAATAGGCTCCTTACAATTGCGTTAACACTGTGATAAGATATTCCAAAAGATTGCCATTCTGTTGGTATTTTGACGAAACAGTTAGCCAAGTTAGCCAAGTTGTTGAATAAATTGCATGAAAAATCCGTGAAATTGTTTTATTTATATGGACAGTTCGCGCAGAAATCTAAGATGTGTTTATGTGAAACAGTTATGACAAAGTTTAGTATATAGATTATTTTAGATACAATTTATGTATGTTATTAAAATTAAATAGAGGTCTACGCAAGTTCCAGTATGGGCAGTGTCCGTATTCACCAATAGATTTTAAACAAATGGCGCATCCATTGCAGATATGGGTCAACTGCTGATTTATTTATGTATTTTTTCTTCTTTTTATAGCAATTTAACCGGCCCTGAATTCTAAGACCTTCAGCCGGCAGCAGCTCTATGGTTAGACAATAACTTGACAGCAAAATGACATAAAAAACACTTTAGTTCCAGTGTTTGGCCACCGGAATAGAAAACGTTGTCGCACTGAAAACTATACTGCCCGTCAAATCTGCGTGGACTACATGACGTTATCCCGCAGGAATGTTATGTTTGTCCGGGATAAAAAGTTGCCTTAATTCAATCTCCAGCCCCACTATCCCCATTCCAAAAATCACCTCGATCCGTTTTGACGTGAAAGATGGACAAACAAATCAACAAATAAACAAACACACTTTCACATATATGTATGTATGGATTAAGTTAGTATACCTACACCATTTCTACACCTTCGATCAACCTAGGTGTTGATCGAATACCTACCCACAATTTCTAATAGAAAAGAAATGGCCAAAAGAATCGCATGTTTTATTCAAATTGTGTTAGGTAATTATTGTTTTTCTGTATTTTACTTAAAGAACAGTTGATTACGCTTAAACTTAACTTTTAATAATATTCTAAATGATACGTTGAGTTTTTCTCGTTTCGCAGCTAGCCGTGCCTCGAGTGCAGTCGGTTGCAGGAGAGGCTCTTCAGCAAACAATGGCGACCTAGCACTGCCTTTTTATGTCTATAGTCTTGATTTACGTTTGCGGATGTCAAGCAATTTTTTGGTTTGGTCAGTTAAATGATAGGTGACCAGTTTTTCTTTACTTATATTTTGTGCTTCACAAGGGACTTTTATACGTTGAAGTCTGTCTTATAAAATTATGCCCCTGCGGTTATTAATTTTTATTCTAGATCCAGGTTCACAAACCGTCAGAAAAGGAATCGGATACGAATTTTGTGCTTTGTCTCTGTCTATTCTATAGTAAGTGCCAGAGACAGTGCATACATTCCGTATACTGTACTGTCTAGTACTACTGTCTAGGACTATACTGTCGGGAGCGTGTCTGACGGTTCGTGAATCAGGGGGCTATGGTCAGTTATGAGATGGGTCCCCAATATGTACTGTTTCAAGTTGACTGGAGAAGATGCTCTCTTCAGAGATTGGCGGCCTTAGCGTTGCCTTTTTAACCGACTTCAAAAATTGAAAAGGAGGAGGTTATCTATTCGTCGAGTAAGTATATTTCTTCTTTTATTTGTATGTACACCGATTACTCGAAGACGGCTGAACCGATTGAGATGATTCAAACGCTATAACATCAGGTTTTATCCCAAATTGGTCCCATTTTTTGAAATTTTGAAATCGGTTCAGTACTTTTCAGGAAATATTAAAAATACTGTCGTTTTCATTACCACTTTATGTGAATTTATTACGTATTATTAGGCATGACTCCTTTGTTTATAAATCAATTTAGATGATTCTTGTTTTGTTGAAAAGGGGATACCTCAAGGTATTTTAACCGACTTCAAAAAAGGAGGTTCTCAGTTTGATCACATATCTATTTATCAGAATACACGTAAATTGCCTGCATAATGCACTAAAAAGAGTGAAATAAAAATTATTTAAAAAAAAAACCGCCTCCAAAAAAATTACATCAAAAAGTAAGAAATAATCCCTCACCAAATAACGTAAGTACTTTGAAGTCGGGCGGGTTTTAACAAAAACAACAAAAAATTGTACATGTTTCACGCCCGACTTCAAAGTACTTACGTTATTTGGTGAGGGATTATTTCTTACTTTTTGATGTCATTTTTTTGAAGGCGGTTTTATTTTTTTATTATGTGTATAGTTTGAAGGCACAGTAGCCAACGACAACCTGCTATTGTGGAAGTTTAGCAACTTCCGCTCCAGTCAGTTTTGTAAGGGGTGATCAAAAATCCTCCACCCTCGTAGAAGATTATGGCCGCAGAATGATAAAGCCGAAACACATAACTGCGGTGCGAAGGCATCATCATCATCATTTCAGCCATACGACGCCCACTGCTGGGCATAGGCCTCCCCCAAGGATCTCCACAACGATCAGTCCCGCGCTGCCCGCATCCAGCGGCTTCCCGCGACCTTGACCAGATCGTCGGTCCACCTTGTAGGGGGCCTGCCCACGGAACATCGTCCGGTTCGCGGTCGCCATTCGACAACCTTTCCGCCCCAACGGCCATCGGTTCTCCGCGCTATGTTGCGAAGGCATAGGTACTGCAAAAATAAGTCGCGTCTGTACAGTATTTAAAGGCAGGTAATACACAAGCCTGGCATACCGTTTATTTTCTACGTCGCAACGCGCTCGCGTGTTTCAGTTTTTAGGACATTGAAAGTGACTGATGATAATAATCTTGTAAGACTATTACTAGAAAAAGAAACATATTTCGTCAACGAACGGATTTACTAAAAGAGTTTGTTTTTATCCAAACATCCGGGCATACAGTAATGATCTTGGTAGGTATAAATTCTACACACCTATAAATGGCTCGGATAGATAGTAATATTCTTAAATTAAGGCGATACTCGAAAAAATTGTGCTGAAGCGAGATAGCTATGAGAAAACGACGCGCGCGGGAGCGAGACGATTTTACAGATTAGGCAAAAAAGGAACACAAAATCACTTCGTATTAAAAAACTACAGCGATTTAAAAAAAATGCTTCTATATGATCCTGAATATTATTGGTGTCCACTAATTAAACCAATTTCCAATAGCGTAAGTAACCCTATTTAAGAATAATCTTCAATTTTCGTATTTTTAGAGGTCTTTTCGAAAAGAAAAAGTGTCAAGGCAAAATCATAAAATCGTGTTTTTGAAACTATACGAATCTAGATAAAGGTATGAAGTAATATATATCTTATTACCAGATTTGTAACAACTGTAACCGTCCTATAGTTTTAAATCAAAAAGTCCATACTTTTTCCGAGCGCCATAATGTAAAAATGTAAAGCCTTTATCTGTACAAAATACCGCTAAAGTTTTTAGATCGCACCTGCAACATGTTGCACTTTCTGACGAAAATAAACAGTTAATATTTACAACCGTTTTGTAATTCATATAACTTTAGTTTTCAACAATACTTAAATCTAAAAACGCTTACAAGGAGTTTATTTGAAATATATTACAAAGTGCTTTTGTTTACGGCTACACAGGCATATAAAACTCATATTTTTATGACATGCTTGGTACTAAAATAAACCTTTAAATATTAGAGTTCGTGCTTTCACACAATATCATAATTTAGCAAAAATCCTGGAGCACATAAAATGTTTTAGGTTTTTTAAGTTAAGAGGCCTTTACAAAATCTGTTTCAGCAGATAAAATAGTAGTAAATAAATTCTTTGAAATGCTTATTTGCAAAACGATACCTACAGTTAAATAATACATAAAATAAAAATAAAAATTGAGCTAGGTGATAAATCAAGAACCATAGATTGAAATTTTACATCAGCAACAATTGCAAAATAAAATACACAACACATGTGTATTCCGAAAATCCATTATATCACGAAATCACTGACATCATCTATGGATATGAAAGATATATCAAAATATTATGACAGGTCATTCAAAAAATGCTAATCTTTTGAAGCATCGAGTTTGATTTAGGGCCTAAACTGAGTAAAGCGGGCGCCCGCGACGGGCACACGTCGAGTGTCTCCGTCCGTGGACACGCGCGCGGGCTCCGTGGAACCGCACTATTGAATGAACAAGCCCGTGCGTGCTACCGCTGGCCCGCTGGCGGGCCCCGTCGCGGGCACCCGCGCGTGCGACCGTCGGTCGTCGCGGGGAAACGGGCCACAAGGCGCGGGCGCGGGGCCCGCGACGGAGCACTTTTGTATGGAACCGCGCGGGCGTCCGCGTGACGCAGTTTAGGCCCTTAGGTAGGTACTCACATTTTTTTTAAATAGGTACACTTTATTTCTTAGTGAATATTATATTGATAGTAATTTTGGGTTTGTCACCAACTCGACACGAGAGACTGGGCACACGTGTGTCTTTTTAGAACATACTTAAACAATATTTTTTAGATAAAATACCTACTTAACTAGCTTACTTTTGAATTAAAATGTCTTTGAGGGTTTGACAATATTGGATATGTTTTTATCTATGACATGAATTTTGTTTACCTAGTTTGTGATAACGAAATAATTAACTTTCGGCCGGACACTCCGCAACGCATAATGAATAATAACAATTACTTATGAAACTTAAACTTTAATAATCTGCTGTTGGTTAGAATTTCGAGTGATTTGCGAGATGACGTAATAAGTGGCAGCAGTGGATGTAAAAGCAGGATTGACGCGGTAAAGTTGGTCGCGCGATAGTCCCGTAAAAAGTAGTGGCATCTGTCTGTTCTGAGCTATATTACCAATAACATAGGTATTTCGACCTCGAAATAAACTTGCCACCTCTAACGCCCGAATTCTCGAACGCAAATCATCTTTGGGAGCGTCTCAAACATCATGGCATCTCTTTCATACGTTTGACATTAAAAGTGACAGGGCGATGTTTGAGACGCTCCCAAAGATAAGTATTAGCATTCGGGCATAAGATAATTAAGCAGAGCTGAGTTTAATCTGTAGCGTGAACTGTGAGGTTTAGAGCGGGCGCGAGCGAATCAGTGGGATCAACCGATTCACAGAGTGGGGACGTGACTCGAATGTGGGCGGCGTCTAATCCATCCTGCTTTGACTATGACCGAGCGGCCGGAATGCAAATGGAACGGGGAAGTTTCAATAAAATGCCGGTTGCGGATAAAACTTTTGGGAATGGTTTGGATCAGGATATCTATAAAAAAGAGAAGTTTGATTTTGCAAAAAATAGCAGAGATTTGAATTCGAGGCTGATTTTTACATTTGATTTTGAAGACTTTTCTTTTACCAGTGTTATGTTAGGGGATCAACAGGTTAGGGGGCTTTATTAGGTTAAAGGTGTCGAATTGATTATTAACATTTATTGTTCAGTTAGGACTTAGGACGTTGTATCTTGAATACGACGAAAAGCGAAGTATCTACTTTCCAAATAGCTAGCTTTCCCGCCGTGAGTGATCAGTTCACAACTTGTATTATATGCATCAGGTGGAGAAACTTTGATACCGTGATACAGTTTCCAATACTAATTCTCAGTTTCGTCTTGACGTAGTTTCATTTCTTTCCAAAATGAACCAATAGTTCCTTTGAGTGAAATTTGCTCTCTCCATTGTGTAGACTCAAAATAATGTTTAGAGGTACTATTCCGGCAGTTATGAAAAAATTTACCCTTAATATTAGGTACACACAAAACTCATAACCGGTCAAAACCATTTTTGATTGGAAGATCAGTCACAGATGTCTAAAAAAACTAGGTAACGGACATGTTTACACCTACACTAAATCTGACTACTGGCAAATACGCTTAAAAAAGTCTTACAAACAAGTGCATAATTTTGTATGAGTATCAGATCACTATTAATTGTACCTACTTTTTTTCGATCACAATGAAATTTTTATTATTGAAAATATCAAAGTTAAAGTCAAACTTGTTTATTCAATTTAGATTACAATACTTTTGAACGTCATAAAAGCTACGCCATCGGTTCGCAAACCCTACGGCGCGGCGAGAGACCTTGGAGAAGAACCGGCAAAAAACTTCAAGGGTTGTTTTTTTCTCCCTGTTTTATTTCATACAGAGTCGTCAAATTGAAAAATGATCTTACCATAGTATGATTAAGGTCAGTTTCCATCACTATTAGGGCGTTTGTGCACTACCACTGAATTTTACCGATCCGGAAAAAAACGGATGCTTGTATTTAATTAATTACTATTATAAATGATTAATTATTAAAATACAAGCATCCGTTTTTTTCCGGATCGGTAAAATTCAGTGGTAGTGCAGTGCACAAACGCCCTTAGGGCGTTTGTGCACTACACTGAATTTTACCGATCCGGCGGTCCGTGTTTTTACGGACCGGCGTGGCATGAAAAACACAGATGATAGGCTTGTGCACTTGTCCGGTTTTTTACTGGCCGGGGCAGCGCATTGATCTCTTTGAAACTACACTCTACGGACGCGTTTTAAACGAGAGGAATAATGAGTTCCTTGGAACGTCAGCAATTACTTGCTTTATTGCTTTATGTACGAAGACGTAGAAGACAGAAAGAATTTTGGGTTCATCCTCTTATCAGTGAAAGGTACCTGACAGGGTCATTTTACCGAAATCACAATTAATTGAGGCTTGATGAAAAATTATTTTTAACTACTATCGAATGTCTACAGCTAGCTATATAACAAAAAAAGTTTCATAAAAATCCGCTTAGTAGTTTTTGCGTGAAACACGGACAACAGACAGACAAAAAAAAATTTCAAAATCCATATTTTTGGTGCTAGATGTATTACGTGTTATTGGTGAGAAATAATAATAATAATAAAAAATAAATAACTTCTTACATTCACACCAATTATCTAAGCCCAAACTGTATCATGGAAAACTTGATAACGGATAAATACCTATATACTTAAATACTTTTTGTTTGTAAATACATACATATTATACATAGTTAACACCCAGACCAAGACAAATAGACATGTTCATGCACCCAAATATTTTTCTTGTTCGGGAATCGAACCCGAGACCACTGGCGCAGAAGGTGGGTAGCCTACTCCTGCGCCAAATCGGTCGTCAATCGAGAAAGGCGCTTGAATTTATTTTGGAGTGCGTTCATTTATTTGCGATAACTCCTAAGATATTAATCTAAATTATATGGTGTAAAAGAGTAAAATAATGTGCATAAAATGCTTAATAGTACATTACAGCCGAGGACAGGTAAGTAAGAAATTACATTGTCGAGGATGGTTTGAAGCACGAGCCGAAGGCGAGGGCTTTAATCATTCGAGGCAAGGTAATTTGCTTACCGTACAAGGCTTGTATAGTGCTTTTCTCAAGAAATGCGAGGAAATAAAAAAAACTGTTTAACTAAATAATATTTATTAAAATTTATATCACACATGTTCGGGCAATTATTAAATGTAAATGTTATTGTTTTCCCGGGCACACTTATGTATAAATCACCCATAATAATATTACTTTAATGATGTATCATTAAAATACGCCAACAACACAGATTCCGAAAACGTATGCGCCTTTTTTTCACTTTTCCAAATCAGACCGTAGGTTTTCATATATCTTTCTTTTGATTTTGCTGGCAGTAAGTTTTCTGTTATTAATTTTGCTGCTGCTCTCAAATTTGGTGGAGTAGGTACATACAATGTCTGTATATGTTTCATTGGCAGAACTCATTTTGATAATTTATTACACAATATAAATAAACTGTATTGATATCAAATCAACCGCTGAAAATCATTCCCGCCGTTTTTTTAATATTGGTTTGTGAGGCCATGTCGAACGGTCATACAGCCTAGTTATAGTGAGTGACTTACTACTTGCTACTAAAATGCGCAACTTCAATACCCGCTTCTGGGCGGTAGATGGCGCTGTATATATTTCCCATACAAAATTACTCGTAAAGGATATTTTGTCTATGATAAATCTCATTTTGTTTTTTCAATTGATGTTCGTGCTAAGCATGAAGCTCGACTTATTACCTCAGTATTAAGTCGAGCTTCATGGTGCTAAGGGTACATAGCGCTTGTGGTACAATACGATGTAATATACTCTGTGCGCACTGTATTTAAAAAAAAGTAAACATAATTATGATATAATAAAAATGTGGCTGTATGGTGCAAATGTCCCTTTGCTTTTTCTGTTTTTATACACAGGAACAACTAAAGAAAAAATAAAGAAAAAAAGTTGGTAGTACCTAAAATCACTGCAGTAATGAATTTCAGTACTTACTTACTGCACTAAAATCAGTGCAGTAAGTAAGTACTGAAATTCATTACTGCAGTGATTTTCAAATTTAGAATGTTTACCGCGGAAAAGTGCCACGTACTGCATTCTTTTCTCAAATATAATATTAACATTTCAGAGCATAAGTGTGAAAAGCAACTAACGTATTTAGATTGATAAGGGTTACTACTGTATCCGTTTAAATAGCTTTCCAAATTACCGCATTGTTCATAACCATTTTTTAAGGGATAATATGGCTATAATATGCTATCCTTAAAAGATAGACATAATATGCTATCGCGGACGTTTTTGTAGATCTATAGAAGAGGAATATCCCAACATGCATTATTTTTTTAAACCTCGAAAGGATTAGGCAGCGTTTTTGCTGAAAGCTACTGGGCGGCTTGCCGTTTGCCGGCACTTTCGACAATTATCGTTATATTTCTATTTACACAAAACTTTCATAAATTATATATTAAAACCTTCCTGAAGAACTACGCTACCTATTAGTGAAAACCGCATGATAATCTGTTTCGTAGTTATAAAGATTTAAGCATATATAGGGACAGACAGACGGTAAGCGACTTTGTTTTATACTATGTAGTGATTTATGATTCAAATAGAACCATCGGTTTTTTTCCGGACGGTAAAATTCAGTGTAGTGCACAAGCGT
The DNA here is from genome assembly GCA_949710035.1 of Crambus lathoniellus. NCBI lineage: Eukaryota > Metazoa > Arthropoda > Insecta > Lepidoptera > Crambidae > Crambus > Crambus lathoniellus. The sequence continues at coordinate 28,110,997 of OX453303.1, forward strand.
ACATATGTTTTTCATTGCCGTCATCTCGGAACGGAAAAAAACGGTCCGGAATGGGGAAAAGTAAAATGACGGAAGGTAAAATTCAGTGTGGTGCACAAGCGCCCATATGTTTTTCATGGGTGCCATATCGGTCCGGAAAAAAACGGATCGCCGGATCGGTAAAATTCAGTGTAGTGCACAAACGCCCTTACACAATGGGTTATCGCCCGAATTCTCGAACGCAAATCAAATTTGGGAGCGTCTCAAACATCATGGCATCTCTTTCATACGTTTGACATTTAAAGCGACATAGCCATGCTTGAGACGCTACCAAAGTTAAGTAGCGTTCGAGTATTCGGGCATATGATAATTACAGTTAAGTATATCAGTATTATCGAAAATGAAGTAGGTTTTGTATTGTTGTGAGACGGGCTTCGGTCAACAATAACACCTATTGTTGATCGAAAGAGACGGGTCTATCTCTTTTTCAACACGAAATAAACGCCTCTTACATGAAAGTAGTAAATACACAAATCTGATCACTGAATACCTGTTTAGATTTTATTTGTATCAATCACTTTGAACCATTTGTGTGAAACAAATTTATGCACTTATTTTACTGGATGTCCCCCTTTCTATTTGCATTTCAGCCACTCTGTCATCGTCACAGGAGGATGGATGGCGTGTTGGACAATGGGTCGTTTGTTTACTACCATTACATTTATTGATTTACTGCAGTAACATTTTTAAGTAAAGAAATGAAATAGAAATTACTTTTAAATGAAAAAAAAACCGGCTTAGTACATCCTACTAATATTATGAAAGTTTAGATGTTTGGATGTTTAGATGTTTAGATGTTTGGATGTCTGTATGTTTGTTACTCAATCACGCCAAAACGGCTGAACGGATTTTTCTGAAATTTGGGACACAGATACTTTGTAGCCTGGAGAGGAACATAGGCTACTTTTTATCCCGGAAATATATCACATTCCCGCGGGATAACGTCGTGAAGTCCACGCGGGCGAAGCCGCGGGCGGAAAGCTAGTTTGTCATAAATTTGATGCTCCTACGAAATGATTAATTGTTATAAGAATAAACGTCCTAGATAATATTATTATTATTATTATTTATTTATGCACAAACAGATTTACAGCTGGATACAATATAACAACATACAATTTAACACAGTAAGGGCAAGCTATAACTCCACTAATTTGTGCAAACAGCATGCACCAGGAAAAGCAACACTTAACTTAACTAAATGAAAATAAAAACACAATAAAATTTGCAGTAAAAAAAATAATTAAATAATAATGTCACAAATTAAATTAAATTAAATAGTATTGGAGCATCAAAATTATAAAAAAGAATTGCATAAAAATTGAATTGGAATAAAAAAAAACTATGTCAGGTAAATAAAATTATTAAAAAATATACTGAAATAAAAGTATTAAATTAGTTATAAGAATAATGTTAAATCATTGTCTATTTTAAACTAAAAATTTTAAATAATATTTAGTTGTTTTTTTTACAATTTAACCAATTGTAAACGAAACAGAATCATGCACGTTAAACTTCATTAAAAAGTAGTTTTATTTTTATTTCCCAGTCAAAGCATGGAAGACACAATTTTCTTCTCAAACACCCTGTTATTGAGATTCATATAACATTATGTTATGATTTAATTCTTGGATTTATAATGCTATGGTTATATTTAATTGCAACACGTATTGTAATGTAAGATTTACATGCTATGATAGTTGGCTGAATGGGAGAGCTGCAAAATATTATATGACACCTGTAACATGTTACCCCAATCAAGTGCAAATAAATATGTATTCTTTTCTATTCTATAAAAGAAACGATACGAGAAAAGAAAAATCAAAATCCCTAACATTTTCAATTGCAAACTGCCTTTATCACGTCACTCAACGCCTGCAAGGAAACCGACTAGTAGCTATTTCTGAATGCAAGCGAGTCTTTCGGACTTTCATTGAACAAACTTTTATTGGATCTGAGTAAAACGTGTTGCATTTCAGATTTCCAATAAAATGTTAATATCTATCATAATGTGAACGGGAGATAAAGACGTCTGTTAAGTGTCGTGGAAAAATGCTATGAATTTTAAAGAAGCAACGTTTGAATGAAAGATTTCTTGCGCTACATTTATGGTACTAGTTTTTTTTTAATAAAACTGTGCAGGCATAATATAAGAACTGAGGAACTGGTTATCTTATCTTCAACTGCCGGAACGCAATAATGCTGAAAACATGCTGAAAACAAAACATTGTTGTGGCGTTAGACTTAGATAAGTCTTATCATTTCATAAAGTGATTGTATTTAAGCTAAGCCACTTACTATATGCTTGCTATAATATACTGGTTCACCTTCCCCATGCTTACAACTAATAATTTAGTAACTTTGACATATTTTTCATATGTAAGACGCCTATTAAGAAGATCATTATTAACATAAAAAAAAATAAGACGTGCATGTATGAATTTCATCGATAAGTAATAAATAATTAACGAAATAATACTAAAATTTAAATATATATTAATTCTTGTAACTAAAAAAAAAATTTTTTAGAGAAACTCCCAAGAGACATTCATGCTCATAGGTTTCTGTGACTTTCTGACCAATTTTAAGCTCTACTGTGACGTAAGGGAGCACGTGATAGGATGCGCACGTATTGAATGAATAGGCAGTAGACACAAACATTTTTAGAAGCGGCAAAAAATGAAAACAAATTGTTTTTTGAAAAATTTAACCCTTATCAAAAATGTGTGGAATCGATTCTACTCTCGATTCTGAACCAACCATTTTCTCAGTTTCGGTTAAAGTATTAACACGTTGTATATTGAACAAAGAACTTCATTCTAAGTTATACACACGCTATCATAAGCTTAGAATAGCCTCTTGAAAAGCAAAATGAATATTAACACATTTAAGACATGCTCTCAAATCGTTATCTACCACGTACAAAATGATATGAAAAATAACAATATTGTCTAAGCTAAAGCACTGTTATTTCATAGACTATTTTTATTTTACCTTTTTCATCATGTTATAAGTAAATTGACAATCAGAATATTTTATAAGGCAGCCCACGCTCCGCCAAATTAAGTTCGCGTGTGTCTCAATATATGGATAATACGATATTAGGTATTATGCGACATGTTAGCCCCATTAAGCTGATTTGAAAATATATGTAAATAAATAAATTAGGTACAGCGTAAGGGCGTTTGTGCACTACACTGAATTTTACCGATCCGGAAAAAAACGGATGCTTGTATTTTAATATTTAATCAATTATAATAGTAAGAATTTATTTATTTCGGGTAGTTTCAATGTTTCAAACCCTAAACTACACGAAATAAATAAATTCTTACTATAGGAAAAATGTGATAGTAAAAAACCACGAGCCCCATAAGCAGCTTTCAGGCGGGATCTACTTCTGGGGCTCGTGGTTTTTTACTGTCACATTTTTCCTATACTTACAAAATTGCATTGTGAATGCATAAAAATAATATAAAATCTCAATTCTTGCTATTATAAATGATTAATTATTAAAATACAAGCATCCGTTTTTTTCCGGATCTGTAAAATTCAGTGTAGTGCACAAACGCACTAAGTGTATTTAATATTCTTTGGTACAGGTGTAATCGTTTGAGTAGACCCGTACAATATTTCGTTTTCTTTACAAATATTTGTGTGCATGAACATGTCTATTTGTCTTGGTCTGGGTGTTTTATATGTATACTCGTATTATGTATTTATTTACAAACAAAAAAGTATTTAAATAGGTATATATTTATCCGTTATCAAGTTCACGAAGACACAGTTTCATACGAAATTTTCTATGGGCTTAGATAATTGGTGTGATTGTTAGAAATATTTTTTTTATTTATTTTTCCCACTTTCAAGTTTTCAAAATGGAACCAAACAACAACGCACGTCTCAAGTAAAATTTTTCACCCAACTAAATGTTTTAAAGCGTAATAAAACAATTTTAAAACGTGGGTTGTTTAATGAAGTACAAATTGGTTGAAAAATGGAAAATGAAGTATTTAGAAAAAATCGACCGTCTCACAACCAGCTCCGATAGAGCAGTCGCCCGGAAAGCGAAAGGTCGTGGGTTCGAGTCCCATCGGAGCTGGTTGTAAGACGGGTCGATTTTTTCTAAAAACTTCATTTTCCATTTTTTATTATAAAAATTGCATTGTGAATGCAAAAAACTAAAAATTAAAATAACTTACAAATTGGTTGTAAAGATTTTTTTTAAGCTTTTGTTTTGTTCTCTCACTTTGCTTCTATCTGTTATTCAATGCAATTCAAATATTCTAACGGTCAGCAGACGGTCGGCTATCGGAGCGACAAAGTGTTGAGTGGCCTACATTTTTCTAACTTCCGCGCAACGGAAGTGACACCTTGGCTCTCGCATCGGCTCTCGTGACGGCTGCCACTTCCGGCCGTCAGTAAACACGCCTTTGTAAGCAATGCTTACACCGAAATTAATGTTGGAAATAGAATCTGAAGATGTTTTATTCAACGATGAAAATAAATACATGTATTGATAAACGTTATTTGGAAGCATCCCTAATTTTGCGGAAAATTGCAGCTGTTTTACCTACACGTTTTAGTAGTTTTGTAGAAACAGCAGATTTTTTTATATAACAGGTTTGTTTCTGTACATAAAGCTATCGTAACGATGAGATCTACTAATGGAGGTTTTTTAGCAAAGTTAAAGCAGATTTTATAATGACGTAACTACTTAGTTATTATAAAAATAGTACATTAGGTCCTATAAACTCCTGTGGATTCATGGTGTTAGTGCGTAGGTATATCGTGATCTAATAATTTTAAGAACACCTTATGTTGTGTTTGTTTATTTATCATTTATTTAAAGGGGTAGCACTTAGCCTTCATCAAACCTGATAAGAATGTTGATAAGGCCGAAGGTGGATCCGGATTACTCCCGGAAAACTTAATTACTGAGGAACTGGTTATTTTATCTTCAACTGCCGGAACACAATAATGCTGAAAACATGCTGAAAACAAAAAATTGTTTTGGCGACAGACTTAGATAAGTCTTATCTATACTAATATTATAGAGAGGAAAGATTTGTATTTTTGTATGTAACGAATAAACTCAAAAAGTACTGGACCGATTTCGAAAATTATTTCACCGTTAGAAAGCTACAGTCTTCCCGAGTGACATAGGCTATATTTTATCCCGATATTCCCACGGGAACGGGTACCACGCGGGTAAAACCGCGAGGATCCGCTAGTCACTTCATAAAGTAATTGTATTTAAGCTGAGCCACTAACTAGTTATGCTTGCAATAGGCAGTCATTACACAGACAATCTGTAGGTCTAGCACAACTAAGCGCGACTCTTTGTCGCGTTCCTTTCAACCAATCAGCACGTCGCCTTAAGTCACGCCCGCTATCTACGAGCGATCTGATTGGTTGAAAGTACCCGCGACTCTTTCTCACTCGAGTCGCGCTCAAGTTGTGCTAGCCCTGCTGGATCGCCATCCGCGATCAAAATCAATGATCGCGATCCAGATTGACTGTGTACGAAGTTGATTGACGGATCGCGATCTTGACCGCAAAATATCTACATAGTAAATCTCGATCGCGATCAAGATCACGATCAGTGATCGCGATCTGGATTGACTGTGTAATGGTTGCCATAATTTCTGCTTTGTACGCCTATGGGGGCCTCCTCCGTCTGGGATGGACTATGGAGCGCTGGGTGCCTACCATCAACTTTAAGACAGTGATTCAAAAAAAGCGCGATGCAGAATAGGTTCCTAAAATGAATTGCTTTCTTTTGTACTATGACCTTCTAAAAACTGGATCGCAAATGAATTGCTAAATGTAAATGACCGAACGATTTGTGTCCTAATTTCTTCTAGCCGTCTCTTTCATGCCCGGAGAAATATTCTGTCATGCCCGGAGAGTGAGAGGGACGGGTATAACCTGCAGGTGTCATGTTAGTTTGGCCGAGTTATAAGTCAAATAAGAGTACATGACAGCTTAGCGGCTGTGAAATGTCATTGAATGATCACGGAATCGCTGTCATTGATATTAAGCTGTCGTGGTACGAATAAGCGAAGCAGATCAGTTTAGGTCCTAAACAAAACCGCAATAAGAGTTGATGGTACGCACCCTGGTATGGTATTGCTATATCTTTGCAACTGTTTTTCTTATATTAGCATACTTAATCAAAACATTTAATTTTCTATATGGCAATGTAACGGGAAAACTATTATTGGCCTTACTATTTGTTAGAATTTTAAGTATAAACTTAATATTGAAAATGAAGTATTAGATAAAAACGATCCGTCTCACAACTAGCTCCAATTGGACTAACTAGTTGTGAGACGGGTAAATTTTATCTAATACTTACTTCATTTTCAATCATAATAATTTCATTGGGAATGCAAAAAAGTAAAAGTAATTTATAAATATATTGAAACGCTGTTGGTTTTCGAAATCTGTACAAATAAATAAAATTGGAGTGTCTGTTTGTAATATTAAAATAACCGCTTTTTACTACATAAATATGATTATATATACGGTACATATACCAAAATAACTTTTTTTTTCAGTTTTTGTCTGTCTGTCTCTCTGCCTGATTGTTCCGGCTAATCTTTGAAAGGGCTAGACCGATTTTGACGGGACTTTTACTGGCAGGTAGCTGATGTAACAAGGAATAACTTAGACTTTTTATCCCGATATTCCTACGGGAACGAGAACCACGCGGGTGAAACCGCGGGCGGCCGCTAGTAAATAAATAAAGCTTAAACGGACCATATCGTTTGAATTATGTCTTTGGCTTTATTATTCATTTTAAGGTTTACGTCAAACGTTTGAAAAACAAACAAATCCAAGGCACCTTTCACCTCCAAAACCGATCAATCAAGTCAAGAAAGATCAAGTTATTATGTAACCAATTAATGAAATGTTAAATTAATGATTCCCAATTCAAGGTTTTTTTTGAAGTGAAAACTTCTTTAGCGGCGTTGTGCACTTTTTGTGATGGGTAAAAAATGTTATGTAAACTTGCGTCAGGGTCACGTGACCGTCAGATCGTAATGGAAGCCACTGGAAGCCACACACAGTAATGTATGGTGTAAAATCCGATTTTAGGGTTCCGTACCCAAAGGGTAAAAAGGAGACCCTATTACTAAGACTTCACTGTCCGTATGTCTGTCTGTCACCAGGCTGTATCTTATGAACCGGAATCCTCAATCACTGAGAAACTGGCTATATTATCTCTAACTGCCGGAACACAATAATGCTAAAAAAATCATTGTCCAACAGACGCCATGTCAGACTTAGATAAGATGGTGGTAGCTAGCCAGGTGGACTAAGAACAAGTCCTACCACCAACCAAACCGAAGACAATATGTAATCGAACCCGGGACCTTTTGGTCTAAAATCGGATGACTGTGAACCACTAGACCACAGAGGCGGTTAAATATTTATAAATTTTTCCAAATATTCGCGAACTCCGCTCGTTAATTTTGGCGCGTTTTTAAACTGACCCAGGACGTGCGGAGGAGGTAGTATACCTACTATTTAAATATTGAACGTGGCATGCCCACACACGTTACGATGTACTTGCGCAAATCTAAATTTGCACAAATTCGGAATTGAAAATTGAAACTTTTTAAAATTTGCGCAAGCCTAGAAATTTGCGCAAATATTCTCCAACACACGTTACGATAAATTTGCGCAAGCCTAGGTTTGCGCAAATTTATCGTAACGTGTATGGCTTCCATAAGATCGAAAATTCGTAAGACGGGCACGTGATCAAAAAACTGTTACAATGTCATTAGAATAAATAAATAAATAATAAATAAATAACTTCTTACATTCACACCAATTATCTAAGCCCATGTTAATTTCATTAAGAAACTGTATCATGGAAAACTTGATAACGGATAAATATAATACTTAAATACTTTTTGTTTGTCAGATCAAGACAAATAGGCATGTTCATGGACACAAATATTTATCTTGTTCGGGAATCGAACCCGAGACCACTGGCGCAGAAGGTGGGTAGCCTACCCCTGCGCCAAATCGGTCGTCGAATACGAAGGCAAATTTCGCCAGTATCTCCAAAGTTGTAATAGCTTAGGTTAGATAACGGACTGCTTGAAGCCAGAAGACCTCGGCTCAAATCCAGTCCGTATGTTTTCCTTTTTTTGTCAAATTCCTTTTTTTTTGGGAAAATGTCTAGTACCCTTTTCACTTCTGCCGGCACTCGTTGCAACCCGTTGTTTTTTACTTATACCACAACACTCGTATAATAAGATCATAATGTTGATAACACCTAAAACGGACGCATCTAAGTCTAGCATCTCTCTTTGAACTATATGTTAATAAGTAATACCCATGTCATGAAATGACAATGATGGTCATTAACACTGTAAATATTGCAAAAAGCGGGATTTTTACCATGTTTTAATTTTTTGTCGAGTTACTCCATGATCATGGGCGTGTGCAACTGCGCCGAAATATCGGAGACTCAGTAAGAAATCAAAAAAACATGGTTAAAGTACCGCTCTTCGTAATAATTCTTTCAAACCTTTATTCTACATAAATTTTGTAAAGTTTTTGCAAAAGTGTGCAGCCTTTTTTAACGGATGATTAAAAATAAATCAAAACATCAGTTAGGTATAAGTAGCACCCGGATATTGTACTTTGTTTTTAAACATTATTAATGGCTTTATAAGTGTCGTCTTAAACCGCTTTTCATAATTTATTATAGTATATTCGAGCTTACAAAGCTTAGCGAATGAAATGGTTAATTTGAGTCCACACGCAAAGGAATGCATTTTAATGCAACTTTACGTTTATTAAGTTCTCAGCTCATAAGCTGACAATGAAAGTTATGACTTATGCAATTAATATGCATTTAGTACGTTGCATGTTTGAAATAAAATTGTTTGTGAAAAAAAGTTTTATAGGAACAATAAAATTGTAAAAGAAAAAAAACCACCGGCCCTGCAAGTAGTTTTGCGGACGGAATTCATACTTACGGATTTGCATTGCGAATGCATAAAAGTAGTAAAAAACAGTATTTTTACATTTATGTTCATCAAAGTTTAAATAGGTACTTAGTTACTGTTTATATATTTTTTGCAGTGAATGAACTATCAGCCGTCAGTGTGTTACTTTAGCGCAAAGATAAATAATAGAAATTTAAAATCGTTGATATTTTTTCTCCTAAAAATAATACGAAAAAGACCAACTTAAGATAGACAGACAAAACCTTTTCTTTTTCCTGTGTATTTTGCCGAAAAAACAATGCTTATTGAAAGAGATGTGGCACATTCTTTACGAAAACTTAATTCCAAGTAAAAGAGTAGTATCGTATCCAGCATAACGTAGTATAGGCACTAAACAAAAGATGATAAATAAAAAGAGCAAAACTCTTTTTGGATTATTTCTAATGGAACGAAGAGTCATTTCCCGTTTGGTCCCATCCCTGCTTAAGCAAATGTTGTGGAAAAGCGGGGCCAAGGGCGGGGGAAGCTTTGCAAAGTTTGAAAGCTACGCAAATGTAGCATATTGTCTTCCTATGGCGTCTTACGTCATTAAAGTAGCGACATTGATACTGGGCAGTATCTTACTTAGCCTTATCATCGTCAGACATTATTCTGTACTTCGCAGTTGAGCACTTATTGAATTTTCACATGCGACAGCCACAAAGGCGCCGATTCCCCAAAATAGGGTATTTTAAATTATGGATTACTCGCAAATCACAAGTACTTAAAACTTGGAAAAAATATATGTTATTTTACAATTATTTATCAAGTGCTTCCGGCCGTTTTTTTTTCGATTGGTGATATTTTACTGTGTCAAATAAAATCCCGAACATCCGTCTAATCGTAATCCAAATATCGTATTACTTGCAGTATACTTGGTTTTAGTTAATGAAAAATATACGAAAATGATTGTCTTTGAGTAGCCGAGGGATTCCGGCCGTTATAATTTAAATTTTTTTTAGATTATTTTTAATTGAATTTTAAGTGATTTTCGATTCGCGGGGCGCTCGCGAGTTCACAGTTCAGGCGATACTCGGAAAAATTATGCTAAAGCGAGATAGCAATGAGAAAACGACGCGCGCGGGAGCGAGACCGATTTTGCCGATTACGCAAAAAAAACACAAAATCACTTCGTATTCAAAAACTATAGTGATTTAAAAAAAATGCTTCTATACGATCCTAAATATTATTGGTGTCCACTAATTAAACCAATTTTCAATAGTATACGTATCCCCATTTAAGAATAATCTTGATATTTCTTATTTTTTAGAGGTATTTTCGAAAATAAAAAGTGTCGAGCCAAAATCATAAAATCGTGTTTCTGAAACTATACGATTCTAGATAAAGGTATGAAGAAATATATATCTTATTACCAGATTTATAACAACTCTAACCATCCTATAGTTTTATATCAAAGAGTCCATACTTTTTCCGAGTAGCGCCTTCACTGCCGGCTGCCGTTGCGTCCGCGTGAAGTGTATCGAGCGCGGCCTAGCAAGTCGGGTCGGGAATCCTCGCCTTAAAAGAAGAAACAAGTGACGTCAACCCTGCGCGGCGAGTTCAAATAATGGTACAGATAGCCTTGACCATCCACTTGTAACAGAACATCAAGCATTCACCGTTTCCAAATTTGGCTAACTGACCAACGAACAGAGCCAAACATAGAGCTAAACATCGCTACGAATATTTTCATAATCCTTCTAGCGAACGCTCTAGTCGATGCTCGTCAAGAAAATATTCTTCTCGAAGATGTCAGACTTGATAGAACCACGATAGAGTACAAAATGTTTTTTTGATCACAACATCTCAAGACCGACCACGGTCAAAGTTGCTTAACCGCCACAATCGCACGATAACTTAGCAACAAACTTCTCGAACTTAGCTTCCTTTTCAATAATTACCAACGCTTCATTGGATCGTACGTTTGTTGTGTTTTAGCTCATGACAGTGAGTGCTTAGCGGTGCGGCTACTGCACAATAGTTTCTGAGATATATTTATTGAAGCTATTGGCGCATAGATAGGAGTACCTACCTAACTTATATTAAGAAATCGCGGTGTCGATTCTACTACAAGGCAAATATTTTTGTACATGAACATACCTATCTGCTTGTCTGTTATAAAAATTAATTAAGTATGTTTATCAGTATTTCTTTTTTCATTTATTTAAGGCAACAAACAGTCACATGTACAGTTACAAAACAGTAACATGTAAAGATAAGAGTAGGTAGATATAACTAAAGTAAAACTTTAAAGTAATATCATTTAAACACGATGCTTAAGATTGACAGCTACAAAAGAAATAAAAAGAGTGTCGATTAAGAGCTTTTAATAAATATGCACCGTTAGTGATTATTTATTTATTTCATAATTCTGTAAACACAAAGGTTTTAATAGAAAAACATATACAGAGAAGAATTGTACAAGGGCTCAGCTTATTCCACATTGGAATATCTACCAGCTGGCCCGCAAGAGGAAATAAACAAAGAGAAAATTATGTTTAGCAAGTATTTTATGTTTAGCAAATGTATTTTGTTGTATTAGTAACGATATGTATTTTTTTTTGTAAATGTCGTTACATAACTAAGAAACGCTGGTAAGTTTCTTGCGCCCATTCTTCTTGTCAGTTAAAAAAGTCTTGGGTGGTAGGAAAATATTGACGATTCATAAGTACATATTTATTATGTCTAAGTGAATAAATATTTTTTTCATTTTCATTTTCAAGGAGTAAAAACTTATTCCAAAAAGCCTTTCAGAACTATTTGCTCTTGGTATGTATGTGTACCTTAATTACCAGACTTAAGATACCCACTGTTGGAAACAAGGCTCTCTAAATTGGGAGATTTACCTTAGAGGCGAGCCTAGAGATTAAGGCAAGGACAAGCCTTATGCTCTAAATGTGGCCACGTCTTTGCTTTATTTTTAACTAGCTTTCCGTCCTCGGCTTCGCCCGCGTGGACTACACGACGTTATCCCGCGGAAATGTGATGTTTTTCCGGGATAAAATGTAGCCTATGTTCCTCTCCAGGCTACAAAGTATCCATGTCCCAAATTTGAGCCAAATCCGTTCAGCCGTTTTGGCGTGATTGAGTAACAAACATACAAACATCCAAACATCTAAACTTTCACATTTATAATATTAGTAGGATAGTAGGATTAAACTACGACTTTGTGGAAAATTATCATTAACAGCCAATTTATTTGTATGCGACAGAATAAAAATAACGTTGTGTACATGATTGTAATTGCTAAGTTACTTTATATTGTTTTGTTAGGTTTTTCGACTTAAATGGAATAACCATTGAATTGCTACCACCTGTAGATAAAGCTCTTCATACAAAAATACGCTTCAAAACTGTTACTTTATTGACTACTAGCTTTCCGCCCGCGGCTTCGCCCGCGTGGACTACACGACGCTATCCCGCGGGAATATGATATTTTTCTGTGATAAAAAGTAGCCTATGTTCCTCTCCAGGCTACAAAGTATCTGTGTCTCAAATTTCAGCCAAATCCGTTGAGCCGTTTTGGCGTGATTGAGTAAAAAACATCCAAACATCTAAACTTTTACATCCTAGATACTAATATTATAAATGTGAAAGTTTAGATGTTTGGATGTTTAGATGTTTGGATGTTTGTTACTCAATCACGCCAAAACGGCTGAACGGATTTGGCTGAAATTTGGGACATAGATACTTTGTAGCCTGGAGAGGAACATAGGCTACTTTTTATCCCGGAAAAGTATCACATTCCCGCGGGATAACGTCGTGTAGTCCACGCGGGCGAAGCCGCGGGCGGATAGCTAGTTTAGGTATAAGTAGGAGATAGCGTTATTGGACAAGAAGGTAAGTAAGTAATAATGGAGTTAGCAAATCTCTTTGAAAGGAAACAACCATTTATTTTTGACAAGAAATAAACTACAATCACAGATTTTGTAAGAAACACCGTTTCCATCGTCTCGACTCGACATCGAACATTATGATGTCTTTAATTGTTTTCCTTTCATTTCAGGCCAGCGGGCCAGCGGTAGCACGCACGGGCTTGTTCAGTCAATAGCGCTATGTGATGCGGTTCCACGGAGCCGGCGCGCGTGTCCACGGACGGAGACACGCGACGTGTGCCCGTCGCGGACGCCCGCTTAAGGCGCTACTCAGAAAAATATGGACTTTTTGAATTAAAACTATAGGACGGTTACAGTTGTTACAAATCTGGTAATAAGATACCTATATATTTCTTCATACCTCTATCTAGAATCGTATAGTTTCAAAAACACGATTTTATGATTTTGCCTCGACACTTTTTCTTTTCGAAAAGACCTCTAAAAAATACGAAAAGTAAAGATTATTCTTTAATGGGGTTACTTACACTATTGTAAATTTGTTTAATTAGTGGACACCAATAATATTGAGGATCGAATAGAAGCATTTTTTTTTAAATCGCTGTAGTTTTTTAATACGAAGTGATTTTGTGTTTTTTTTGCATAATCTGCAAAATCGGTCTCGCTCCCGCGCGCGTCGTTTTCTCATTGCTATCTCGCTTCAGCACATTTTTTCCGAGTATCACCTTAACTCAGTTTAGGCCCTTACTATTTTGTTAATGTGTATACGCCTGAAAAGGTAGGATCAAGAGATTCTATTGTAATAAGCATTAAGACCTGCTTTTTTGTAACCTTGTTTCCCTACACAATAAAGTATTTTCTATTTCTATTTTCTATTTCTATAGTACCCCATCGATTGATGTAATGAAAGTACGTAAAACTCACTGTTGGTGACATTCAGCCCGCGTGTAAGTATTCGCGTCGCATTCATGATAGCACCTTTGTCGCTCGCCCTCCTGTAACAACAGAAAAAAAACATTAATTTCTAAGCACTTTTGGCACCAGCGATTAGGCGCAGGGGCAGGATACCTGCCTTCTGCGCCAGAGGTTTTGGGTTCGATTCCCGAACAAGACAAATATTTGTGTGCATGAACATGTCTATTTGTCTGGTTGTTTTCTATGTATATATTATTAGGGGTTAAAGTATCAAATTGCCGTTTTGTATGGAGATTTTTGTAAAAAAAAAATTTCAATACTAACGTTTTTGTAATTTATTCAACGACTAATATTATGTACCTTTACAAAATTTTACACACGTAGTTATGGACATTTTAACTACTAAATGACACATTTGTTAAGAGAAAAAAATATTTTTTTCACTAAGTTACAGCTAATAAAGTACGAAATTCTGGAAACAAAAATAGTCGTAACTTTCAGGATAAGTTTTTTCTATGTAAATAATCAAATATCGTGGTTATTATATTATCAAAAGTTGCTCGATACGGTCTTAATGTAACACAATATAAAAAAAAATATAATTCTGATATCATAAAAGTTGTTAAGTTATATGTACAAAAGAAAAAAACGGCAATTTCATTCCTTAACCCCTATTATTAAGGACCTGTTTCATAATGTCTAAGTAAGTTCTCATTAGCTATCACTTGACAGATAATCTATACAAAACAATCAATTAAACTGGAAACTATCTCCTAATACTTAGTATAAGGTGTATGTACAAAGAAATTGTATTTAAGTATACAGGGCGTCCCAAAACTACGTCACATGAAGGGAAAGTACCTTAAATACTAAAGATATCAAATTTTACTGAATGGAGACTTCATTTTTATTTTAAAAAGAAAACGAACTGCATTCAAAGAATGTTAAATAATCGCCTGTCTGAACTGGTAATCGAACCCGCTGAATGTAAAAAAAATGTTTCTTCAATTTTATTGTACCGATCGAAAGGCTCGATTATACCTAAGTATTTCTTCTAATTAACATAGCATATTAAATAAAAGGAAGACTACGAAATTTATCATTTAATGTTGAATAACAAGTTCGTGCAGCGTTATGGATAGCCTTTTCTGTGACTGTCGTCATACTCAAAACTTTAACATTTCAATGTATTACATTAGTAATCCAATCTTCACTTATTAAAGTGAAGATTGGAGCAATATACGTAATATTTTCGTTTATGAAATCGAGCGTCGACGCTTGCAGTTATCGTACGACGCCCGGATCCAACAGATACCCTTATACCGAGATCGTTTCACCTTATAAGGAAAGGATAAGTACAGTCGAACAAACCGATTCGTGACCCACCTTAAGTGCAATTTCGATCAGATATTCAAATTCAATAAAGTCGAAATTCAAACTTGCTGACATTGACACTGATCTTTATTAGTTTTGATTTGACGCTTTCAAACAAATTATTAGCAAAATGGTTTAAATTGGTTCGACCGTACATGAAACAGGTGTAAAAATACCATCTGTTTTTATAGCATATTTGAAGGAGCCTTCAAGCAAAGCTGTAAAGTAAACAAATTCTTAAGCGTTAGCTAACTGGGTTAAGTCGCACTCGCTTAAACGACTCAAGGCAGCTCCAAGTTGTTTTGCTTAAAAAATAATTTTATTAGTTTAGCATTAAGTGTTCAGGGAAGTATTTTAGCGAGGCATTCTCGAGATTATGACATTTCAAAGGTAAAGGTAGTTGTGGTAAATGTGTTAGTAAAAACGGTATCTCTTTTAAGCCTTTTCCGATGATTAACTAAACGAGATTAACCTTTGATAGCTTGACAAATGTATTGATGGTGTCCAATATATTTATATAATGTAGAAAAGTTAGTTTTCTACATTTACCCGACCGAGAATCGAAGCCGAGACCACAGAGCGCACCTTGAAAACGGTATCACGACAATTAAACCTCGACAACTGAACATCGACAACTGCACACCGTCAACTTAACCTCATGACAACTCGACCCCGACAATACGACCTCGACAACTCAACCCCGACAACATGTTGTGTTTTGTGTACCAGTCTGTGCCAAACTGTTGACAATTAATTTAATTAATGTAATAAATTAAATTTGATTATCAAAATTAGTGACAGAACCGAATCAGCCAACTCCAACCCCACATGATACTAGTCTGCCCCACCCCTAAAATGTTTTTGCCCAGAGGCAGCGCCGGAGATGTTCGGGAGTCTTAAGTTTATTTTAAGGTTAAGTTTACAAACAAAATTTTATTATTATCCCGAAAACTACGCATCTCATCTCCCGGTACGTTGATTTGCCTGGGTTCATTTGACGGTCGAGTCACGTCGAGTTGTCCAGGGACCGTACTCTGAAACGCTAATCCGAAACTTCGGTTAGCCCTTTCACTTGATTTTGTCATGACTCGAGAGTGAGAGGGACGGGTATAACGAAGTTTCAGGTTTTGCGTTTCAGAGTAGGCCCTCTAGGTCTAATTGTCCCCGAAGTCGAGTTGTCGGGGTTGAGTTGTCGGGTTTGAGCTGTCGGAGTTAAGTTGTCGGTGTCGATTTGTCTCTGGGTTGAGTTGTCGTAGTGTTGAGTTGTCGGGGTCGAGTTGTCTGTGTCGAGTTGTCGCGGGGTCGAGTTATCGTAGACCCTTGAAAACTGGTGCGTGTGCCACTCGACCACGGAATACGTTATAATAATGGTAATGTTTTTTTTTGCATTCACAACGCTAGTTTTATTATAGAAAATTAGGTAAGTATTAGATAAATTTGTGAGACGGGTCGACTTTTTCTAATACTTCATTTTCAATATTTACAATAATGTTATTGTGTTCTCAAGTTACAGCTTACTTCATATTTATTGTGGGTTACAGTGTATTTCATTGAAGTAGACGAGTCCATTAGTATTCCTTATTTTGGCAACCTTTTACTTATTTATTGTGAAAAAAGAAAGTTACTTAGGGTGAATGAAGAGGCAAGAGTATAGACTTCACGAGAACTTAATAACACCAATAAAATTAGATTTGTAAAGTCAACAAACAGATGAATGTGGACTTTTTTTTTTTTAGTTTTAAGAGCACCTACTGTTTATTAAAATAAAATATTTTTTTACAGTTTCAAGCATGGTCATGGGATTCTCTCATTCATAAGATCTGAAAAGCTGCTGGAACGCTGGAAAATCCGAACTATAAAATCCGGATTATTCCCAGTAAGTGAAGATACTAGGAAAAATGCGCTTCCAGGTTAGCCTTATCACCAATTAAAATCAGATGTGATGAAGGCTAAGTGCTACATCGTTGTGGGTAAAAAGAAACTATAAAAAATCTGCCAAAACCTTTAAAGTGTTAAAAAAGTGTAAACAAAAAGTGATTTCACTGGAGGATAAAAGCTTCATTTAAAGTACCGCTTTAAATTAAACCAACACTTAGCAAAAGGCTGTACGCACGAGCCATAACAAGAGAGCCCAATCACCCAGACACATTCCCAGAGATATTACCTCCATTCTTAAAAGCAAGGAGTAGTAAACTGCCCATTAGACTGTCGGCTGTAAAAAAATCGTTTTACCTAAAGTGGGTAACAGCCTCTTGTGTGAATAGTCTTTTAGTTTAGCCTTCAAACGGCTATTTTGGGGAAATTTTCTGAGGAGTAAATTGTTTTAGATATTCTCAACACAATACAGTACCAATATTTTAAATGTGTTTTATACAGGGTGTTAGTGGCACCCTTGCAAAAACTTTAACCATGGCTTCATACCATCATGCTGAACAACGTACAGCAAGAATTTTTTGTCGGAAATGAAAAAAATATTTCGCCCCTTTTTTACGGAACTAAATATTTATAGACAGCACTTTGATAGTTTTGGTAACATTTTGAAGGATGATATCTATAGTTTTCGATTACGATTACAAGAACTTGTGTTTTCTATGCTTAGAGTACAGATAGCATTACATACATTGATCTGCGGTGTGATTTTATAAGTAGGTGTATTCCACCGTCACTTCAGATTAGAACACGAATTTTTATGTCAAATACGAACATACAAATAAATGAAAGCAGTCATAGTAAGAGAGTTGTCGATCGAATTTTATAGAATCGACCTACTGGTTCCGAGATAAGCAGCGAACTTTTAATAATTATGTCAGAGCCAACAGAGGTCATAAATAGTCATAATGGATATTTATTGTGACTTTCAAAACATAATTTCTTACATTTCTTTATTTTCATACACAGCTCTATTATTATAAGAATTTTAATAATTAACGCGAACAATTAGTAAAAGCACTAAACTTTATTTCAGATAAAAAAAATAATTAAACAATAAGTTTGACAGGACATTAAATAAAATACGGACTAAAACGCGGCCTACGATGTCAACGTGTTAGCAAAAAACCAATTAGGGCTGCCACTAGCGCAATTATCGCGTTGAACGAGCGAAAGCTCGGCGAATCGTTTTTACGTAATTTGATTTGTGTGACTGACAGGTGTTCTGGGAGACTCGAAGACTTTCTGTGATCCCACAAACGATTGGAGGAAAAGCCTATTTAGGTTCGCTAAAGAACGTTAGTAAAATTTAATTAATTTTAATTATTTTTTTGTATCGGAAACTTTAATTTTGTTGTGTAGATAACTTTTTCTGTTTACATTTTTTATTTACTCAAATATGACTCAAATAAACCAATAAAGAAATTTTTCCCCATATTTTGATAACAATTATTTTAAAATCAAATTTAGTGAAACATATACTTTAAAGTAAAATAACTTTACTCAACAAAAAAGTACTATGTCTTCTTTTTGTTTTATTTTCTATAGATAATTTCACTTACTTACCTATTTCTGTTTACTCAGTTTCGTCGAAGGAATTCGTTTTAATTCAAATTCTTTCCCTGATCGTATGGCATATTAAACTTTTGTCAACCCTTGTTTTGTTTATTTGTTAAATGTCGGAAAATGCCCAATGAGGAAAAAGACTGTGACAAATTAGGTCTTATATTTTTTTAATATTTGTTATTTTTGATATATCTAAAATATTCATTTGCAGTTTATTACTAGAATAGAGTTACTTTTGGGAAATTCACAGAACAAGGTAGTTTCACTGCATAATATCTTCAGTGTATAAACATACAGACGTTTTTCTGAAACAAGTTTACAAGCCTGAAATTATGTCGCGTTTGAAGTTATAAAGGTAAAACAAACTTTTACATGCAAATAAGTGGGTAAGTTACTCACGGAATTTCGAAATGTGGGAATACGGCTTTAAATACATATACTTGGTGAACGGCAGTTACTTGTCAACTTGTCATGAAACGTAGCACATACGTAAAGTAAAAGAAACGACAGTCGATGAAGATAAGACTCCGTCGGATTGTAACAAATGGTCATAGATTTATTTTATTGCCTTGCAGACAGTGCTGCATTAAATTCAGAGTTAAAGAAATGACGTCCCTTGTAAGTTTGTTCTTTATAGAACTCTCTTGTTTTATAATCCAGAATGCTAACCATTTTAGTTTTAGAATTGGTATAGGTAGGTATATGAAAATTAGAATGTATAAATAAATTGGTTTTGTGACAATCAACAGAGGTAAATAATTCTTCAATTAAAGTTTTACAAATGTTTGTTTGTTTGATTATAGTTAAGGAAGATTAAGAATATGGAGGTTAAATAATTATTAAAAATAAGACACTTTTTTATGGATTTAATCACGCATATATTGCACATAATTGGTAATTAGATGTAAATCCGTAAAAAAGTGGCTTCATTTCAATTAAAAGTTCGCGCATAAATCTAAGATGTGTGTATAAAAAATAAAACCGCCTTCTAAAAAACCACATCAAAAAAGTAAGAAATAATTCCTCACCAAATAAATAACGTAAGTACTTTGAAGTCGGGCGTGAAACATGTACAATTTTTTGTTGTTTTTGTTAAAATCCGCCCGACTTCAAAGTACTTACGTTATTTATTTGGTGAGGAATTATTTCTTACTTTTTTGATGAGGTTTTTAAGAAGGCGGTTTTATTTTTTTATAAAAATAATTTTTATTTCACTCTTTTTAGTGCATCGTGCAGGCAATTTGCGTGTTTTCTGGTAAATAGGTATGTGATCAAACTGAAAACCTCCTTTTTCGAAATCGGTTAAAATACCTTGAGGTATCCCCTTTTTAACAAAACAAGAATCATCTAAATCGGTTTATAAACAAAGGACTTATGCCTAAAGATACGTATTAAATTCACATAAAGTGGTAATGAAAACGACAGTATTTTCAAGATTTCCTGAAAACTACTGAACCGATTTCAAAATTTCAAAAAATGGGACCAACTTGGAAACCAACCTGATGTAATAATGTTTGAACCATTTCAATCGGTTCAGCCATCTTTGAGTAATCGGTGGACATACACAAAAAAAAAAAAGAGAAAAAACATACATACAGACGAATAGAGAACCTCCTCCTTTTTGATTTAGAAGTCGGTTAAAAATAGGATTAAAAAGCAAAAGAGCTAAATTATTTTGCTTGATTCTTTTTATAATATTCTTAATATTATTACTTAATTTCAATAATTTGGAGTTAATTGATGCATCTTTAGATAGCAAAATGCACACAAATGAGAAATTTAGTTCGTAATAAGTACCTTTTTAATGCCAATTATTCAATTTTTTATTGCAATTCGAAAGCAAAGGTTGTAAATTAGAAAACCTTATAAATTACGCTTCCACGTTCAAATATAAAGGAACCTATTAAACTCCAATTTTAAATCGGCATCTAAAGCCACTTATAAATCAGTTTCAATTACACAACAAATTGGGGATATACCGCAGCGAGTACTCGATCACCGGTTTCCCCGAATCGATAAATCGACTAAATAAGTTGCGTTCCATTCGATTCCAACCGACGAGTAATGTCCTACATTAATCTGGTCGGTAAACGCGTATCGAGCTGGGGATTCCTGAGATTTGTTTCGGCGAAACCTACCCTACCACTGAAAAGTGTTCGATTTAATATTCTATGCTAATACAATCTTTCGAAGATTCATGAGCCGACCGTAATTTAGTGGTGGTTTTACGGCATTGGATTTTACGATATTTAGGACTAGCTGATGGAAATAATACTTTTAGCAGAACGCTGTACCTACTTATCCAAATAAAATTAGGTATTTATTTACATGAAGTTAGAGGTAAGTTACTGTAAGTATACAGGGTGGAATTATTTAATGACACCCGGAGGAAAAGAACTAGAAATAATGAAGATATTAAATATCACTCAAAGGATACATTCCACTCTCAACTTAGAAACATGATGAATTAAATGAAAAGAAAACAATGAAAACATCATGGAATCGATGTGGAGTCGAGTCGATGTTCACTTTATTATTTAGTTTTGTTTCTTGTCAAAAATGAAGTAATGATTCCTCTGAGTGAAATTGGCTATCTCTATAGTTACAAGTACCTTCCTTCCATTTATCATGAAATAATTCCACCCTGAATAACCCCACATCACTCGTCCGCTTTTCACCTTTCCCATACGTTACCGTGATATACCCTTCTAATCCAATTTAGTGTTCTATCGTTAATGCCATCTGCCCATCGGCTGATTAGCGAGCTTGCGGGTTCGGATCCCATTCTTGTTAATTTTCACCTTGAGTCGTTTGTTCGGCCAATTCTAGGGACACGTTTAGGCCATTGCTTTGATCGTTTAGCAGATTAACGTTGAAAGCTTTTAAGGTAATCTTGTATGGATGTTGGGTCTTATTAATAGTAATAGTATGTTAAATAGATGGTAAGGTTGGTTGTTGATAAATTATTAAAGTTTTTTTGTGGCATAAGTCTTTAAATGTTTTTATTGTGGCCTGGTTAATCTATAAATTTTTAAATGAATTGCTGTTCGTTAGTCTCGCTTAAACTCAGAAACAGCTTGACCGATTTGATTACCTTGTTTTGTTGTGTTCGCTATATTATCATCATCATCAGCCATTTAATGTCTTCACTGCTGGGGCACTGGCCTTTCTTATAGATGGATAAGGAGAATGGGCCATGGCATGGCCCACCACGCGAGCCCAATGCGGGTTGGTGGGTATTAACGGCTGTAGGTAAATGCACCCGGGACCAACGGTTTAACGTGCCTTCCTAAGCACGGAGGAGCTTGAGATGAAAAGTTTTTAGTCACCCATCGCGTGACCGACCTATGCGAAAGTTGCTTAACTTCAACGATCGTCAGCCAAGCGCGCCAATCACTGCGCCATGGGCTCCTCATGTAAGGACGCGTCCTGGACGCCAGCGGGCGGTGCGCGCGGTGGTCTTGATCAAAGTTCATAGATTTGTGTGAAGCTGTTCTCGACGACAGCAGTGCGGGCGGCGGGCGGCGACCATACTAAACCGCGCGCACCGCGCTCACCGCCCGCACCGCCCGCTCCGCCCGCTGGCGTCCAGGACGCGGCCTTAAGTGCTTAAGTGTGTCCAAATAAAAATATAATTAAACATTAGTTAAAATAAAGTAAACAAATAATACTTACTTCCAAAATAAGCAAATTGCACCAGCCGCATCGATTTCAGTCCGAAGGTTGCATAGATGCATCCTACTAATATTTGAACTATAAAACTAAGTGATAAACATTTAACGTATGATTACAGATAATTAAACGCTTTTACTTTGGAAATATTATGTTCCTAATTTAAGCGTATGAAACACAGGATGAGAGACTAAAACAAAAAACTCGACATTAATTTCAAAATGTGAATATCCGCGGGATTTTTTGATAGATGTTCTTAAAATAGAAAAAGAAAAAAATAAAAGAAAAGAAAATACATTTATTTGGAACATTATTTAACAAAAAAAGTATGAAAGTATAATACATTTTACATTATAAAAAGTACCAAAACGGTACCGAATATTGCTAGGTTAGCACCAAGCGCTGGACTTCCGAATGTGGGACGATTTATAAGCATATTTTTTTTTAATCTTGGTATGTGAATAAAAAGATTTTGCCTTTTTACTTTGACTCCCAAAGACAACCCACAAAACTTGATGTCATGTCAAAGGTACGCGTCCACTTGTCCGCGCCGCGACTTCACATAGCGATGCGTCCACTATCCGCTTCACCGCTTATCCTATCCGATCGGATTTTGTTCATTAGGGTATCATCGGCTCGAACCGGGCGTCGGACGACAACTCCAAGCGTCGACGCTCGATTTCATACAAAAGAAAGAAATTTACTATGGGCTTAGGAAGTTAATTAGTGAGATGTAAAAAAGTACCTCGGTACGAGTTGGAACTGGGCGTCGAACCGCAACTGCAAGCGACATGACGCCGCGCCATACTAGTTTCAAGTTGATTGTTTTTTTGTTTTGCAGTTGTCGTCCGACGCCCGGTTCGAATCGATACCCTAATGAACAAAATCCTATCTATCTAATGAACAAAATCCGCTCTATCCGTTGCGTGCCGAGCGTGCGGTGACAGCGGTGCGTCGGGCCGGCGCAGGCAAGTGGACACGTAACTCTGTCCAAGTTGAGTATGATTATCGTCATTTCAGTAGTCAGTTCTATTTGACCGTGAGGTTGAATTTACGAGTAGGTATTTCGGTCACGCCATGTGTTTATATTTGACCTCAAAGGTTATCATGGCACTCGAGGCCAATTCAACTGATACATTATGCCCAATCGTTTACCGTTTATTGACATACTAGCGACCGTCCGCGACTGTGTCCGCTTGCCCTTTTGCAGATAACTCCTCATCGCCTTTTAACAACATAGGTATGTTCGGAAAAATATTTATTATTTTTTGCATTCACAATACAATTAGCGACTCCGTAGCTCAGTGGTAAAGCAGACAGTGAAAGGTCGTGGGTTCGAGCCCCATCGGAGCTATTAGGTACTTGCGAGACGGATCAACTTCTTCTAATACTTCATTTTCAATTTTTCAATATTTTCGGTATCTCACTTCATGTTCTAATATTTTTCTATACTCTAAGAAATTAACCAAAATTGTACTCCTAGGCCTAAAGATTAGAGCGTTACCTACATGTTATCTATACATATAATAAAACAGAAACGGAAAAAAAGTCTGTACATGAAATATTTTTTAAAAATAATTACTGCTATGTGATGTGTACAGGATATAGACCCCAAAACAATAGATATTAAAAATTTTGTCTGTTTGTCTGTTTGTCTGTTTGTATGTTCGCTTTTCACGCAAAAACTACTGGACGGATTTTTACCAAATTTTGTGTAGTAATAACTTATAACCTGGGTCAACCTAAAGGGTACCTTTTATTGCGGGAAAATTTCTTTATATTTAAAAAAACGTTGACTAACTTATATTTGCGGGCGTCTGTTTGTATGTTTGCTTTCCACGCAAAAATTACTGGACAGATTTTAACCAAACTTTGTGTAGTAATAACTTATGACCTGGGTCAACATATAAGGTACCTTTTATTGCGGGAAAATTTCTAAATATTTAATAAAAACGTTGACAAACTTATATTTGCGGGCGTCTGTTTGTATGTTTGCTTTCCACGCAAAAACTACTGGACGGATTTTTACCAAATTTTGTGTAGTAATAACTTATAACCTGGGTCAACATATAGGGTACCTTTTATTGCGGGAAAATTTCTTTATACTTGAAAAAACATTGACAAACTTATATTTGCGGGCGTCTATTTGTATGTTTGCTTTTCACGCAAAAACTACTGGACGGATTTTTACCAAATTTTGTGTAGTGACAACTTATAACCTGGGTCAACACATAGGGTACCTTTTATTGCGGAAATATTTCTTGACATCTTATAAAACGTAGAGAAACTTATATTTAAAGACCTATGTACACATTTTGTATGAAATTAAATACAAATATAAGTTGGAATTAGTTTTTTTAGTGATTAAACTATAAATTATCATTATTTTTTTAACCTTTATTTTTACTGTAAGATCTGCAGTTTTGCCAAATCTTATGATTCTAGGTCAAAAGTTCGTAAAAGTTTTTTTCTGTGATATTACTTAGACATTTATCCAGTTTCAGGATATTTTCCATTATTTGTTTAATTCAATAATGTACCCAATACTATGTTTAAGACAAATAATGAATTAATCATAATGATGATTGTTTTCTTAGTATATTTTAAACCGGTACCTTTTAGACGCGCACAGACCGGCCCCACGAACGCCAACGAACGACATCAGGCATTGCTCGCTTCATGTTTCTGGCCTTCGAAGATCAATCGAAAGCTAGGTAAAGGATCACTGGGAGCGATTCCAGTTCACATTCGGAGTTTCTGATCATCTGATTGAGAGGGGAAAACAGAACCCCTTGGATGGCGTTTGTTGGCCTTCGTTGGTCCGGTGCGTACGCAGCATTAGCAAGCGCGATTCATCGTAGATCGCATCAACGCTTAGGGGCGTGATAGCGGACAAGCGCTTGCCTATCAATCAATAAAAAATAAAATACTTTAAGTACAGTTTGTATTCACTACAGAGCCACTAACATGATGGCTTCTTTACGTGCTTTTTTGTTCCGGTGATAATCTTTGGAACTAAAACAGTTTTCTTACGACAGTCCATTTTGACAGCTAATTTCGTATTGCAAGTGGCTCCTCTGCCACGGCTGTCACAGGAACAGACAGAAGTGTGGGTCTATATTATTATATTGCTTACGGCTGACACCCTGAGATAACTCAGTTATTGTGATTTTAATGAGTTAAAAATACGATAAATAAACTATACTTGAATTAGATTTCGATTTATTGATTTGTAGTTCAATTTGAATTGTTGGAAAACGGACATTGATTATTGTGATTTGATTACGATTATTGTTATTTGAAATGCCTAGGAAAAAAAATTTTAATTTATCGCAAGGCTCTAGGTCAGCTAAGAGGATGAGGTTACTTCGTGCTCTTAAAACCGATGAGGACCTTTAAGCTCGGTTAACAAGCAATCGCGATTTTTTTTCATAACAAATTAAGCATAATTGTCTTAATCATAAATAATATTAGCATAATCATATTTAAGCATAAAATGTATAAGCATAGCTTTATAAAGGCATAAAAGTATCAAACTATAATGAATATAGTCATAATCATCTTACGCAGAATAAGTAACTCCTAAAGTAAAATTGTTAATACTCCTAAAGTAATAAAATTTTCAACACACTTGCTCGTAAAGTGAGCCTTATTACATCGATCTTAGGGCCATAAACCGAACTATAACCCACGCGTGCATAATAATATTACAGTACTAGTTGCGTAATAGAATTATCCCTACAAAGTTAAGTAAGTACCTAACTGCAAGTTATATGGGAGTAAACAGAGAATTTTCAATTTCACCGGGTAATAGGTACAGTTCTTTTTTTGTAACAACAAAGAGGTTTTATACGGATGAAAATCCATTTACGTTTTTAGAACAAATAAATGTGACCCTAATTAAGACAAAAAAAACATAATTAAGTGTATTGTTATCAAATTATTTATAATTCACAATAATTTGTTATAAAACATTTGAATTTTATCACTATTATTATAATTATTTTGAAGTAGGCTGTATGGCTGTATGTAATCAATCACCTTACATTTGGCGCGTGCGAAAAAAAAAACTTGCGTGCTTTTTCCCTTTAGCTAATATTAAGTTATTCTAATTATGTTATGTATTCAATAAATGTTTGTTTTTCCTCGCAAGTGTGTTGAAAAAGTGCGTATGAAACTCGTGAGCAACTTACTCACTAGACACTCGGCTGATTTACGCCCTCGCCTGCGGCTCGGGCTGCAACCCACAGCCTCGTGTAAAATGAGCAACCTAAGCTCACTTGTATCATAATATACTATTATGTATGTAGGTATGTTGTATTATCGCAGGGATAATGTAATTTCAGTAGATACGTTTCTATAAACAACAAGTAGTACTATGGTGTGTATTAAAAAAAATAACCACGACGACGATTTCGACGACGACGATTTCGACGACGACGATTTCTAACCTATCACGTGTCCTACAGGACTTTATGGCAAACTCGTTATTTGTTTCCTTGTTTCGTTTGCCGACAGTATACTCAGTTAGGTAGAAATATAGTATGTATATTATTGTAATTATTACCTTAAGCGTTAGCGTTTTTCATTAGTTTATACCTATTCAATTTTAGTAAAATATACTATTAGGCTACTGTACACTATGCCTAAAAACATTGTGCAAATTATTACTATGCTTAAATATATTAGGCCTAAATATAATTATTCCACAGTACATAATTATGCTGCTAAAAATCAATTATGACCAAGTATAATTATGCCAAAATAATTATTCCAAATTCATTGTGCCAAAACATTTTAGGAATACATATTATATATTATGTTAACGAAAGGGATCCCATTTATAACACACCCCGCCCCGCCCGACCTAGACAAAAAGACATGTTCATGTTCATATCGTAAATGTTCATCATAAATAAATATTATAAAGTGTATTGATTACTTAGTGTTGTGTCAGCATGTAACCAATCCATCTAATATTCACCAGTTCAACGCACATACAGCTAAAACTAGACTAGTCCGATCTAATAACCAATACAATCCATCAAAGAGTCAGTATTACGCGGATGATTGAAAAATACCCACGGCTGTGGGCGATGGTGTTAGTTTACGAGTTTCTTTTATTCGGCAGGGTTACATTGAAACGGTGTGAAATGGAATTACGGTAAAACCGCGGATGGATAGGAAGTGATGGCAACGCGTGACAGTTTCATTCGAGTGGTGTACGAAGTTCATTTCAGATATTGTTTGGTCCTTGGAGGATTACGAAATTGAGTTTTGTTGTTTCCTGTCTGTAGATAGTGGTTTCCATAAACTATTATTTTGAGGGCGAAATTATTTGAAGACATCCATTAATACAGCTTTAATCCTACTAATATTATAAATGTGAAAGTTTAGATGTTTGGATGTTTGGATGTTTGGATGTTTGGATGTTTGGATGTTTGTTACTCAATCACGCCGAAACGACTGAACGGATTTGGCTGAAATTTGGGACACAGATACTTTGTAGCTTGGAGAGGAACATAGGCTACTTTTTATCCCGGGAAAATGTCACATTCCCGCGGGATAACGTCGTTTAGTTCACGCGGGCGAAGCCGCGGGCGGAAAGCTAGTATCATTATAAATAATAATAATATACTGAAAAAACGTTATTACCTTATCCTTGCCGTAATTAGATGACACTACAACTGTCGATAAATATGATTTTTTTATGAACAAGTTCTAAGGTTTTTGAACCCGGGGCTTAAACATAAACCGATAAGTATTTGTGCTACTACCATTGCTCAGTTAGTAGAACAACGAGAAAGCTTACGAGTATATTGAATAATGGCAACGAATATTTGACCGTCGGCCTTTTTCGTATCTTGCTCTTTTTGAGACGATTATAACGATAGTAGAACCAGAATTCTAGTTCTTTAACTCCTAAAGGCGCACGTACACAGGCAATTTTTTTGACAATAATATGCTTGGCAACTGTAAATCAATGTGGAGCAATTAAGTGGAGCGATGTTGCTCCATATTTCGTGGTATTGTGTGGCCGTATCTCAGCAACAGGATGCTACATTTTGACATTTTGCCATCGCCCTTAATTGTTTGATGTGGTCGTGCGTGACGTCTAATTTGACGGAGATTTACAGGAATTGAGCAGTTTTAATTGCCCGTGTAAATTACTATTGTGTCTTAATTAAGAAGGAGGATATATCACAAAACAGAACAAGAAATAACTGCTAATTATAATAAACGTCTGTCCCGCAACAAGGAAACAATATAGCTGCAACAGGGTTGCCAACAGTGGAAATGGGAATTACTGTCAGCGACTCTGCGGTCGTGTCTACAGCCGCCCGCAAACATCGAATAGATACAAAGCTGGTGTTAAATTGAGAACCCTATAAAAAAAGGGAAGGGCTAAAAGAGAAAAGAAAAACCTACAATTTACATCGACATATCGAACGAAAAGTAAAGACTAGGCGTTAGTCTTTATCTGTTCTAATTACCGAAATGACATAAATCTTTTCTTTGACAGTCTTGCCAAGCGAACTAATAAACGAATTAATTAAGGCAATCTATCACAGTATAGAAGAAAAATACCTGATAAATAGAAATTTTATTATTTATTTCAGCTCTATCTCATTGAGACGCCAGGATGCCAGCAGCCAACGCTTATCAAAACATGTGTTATTACAATATTAGTGGCACTACCACACTCGGTGGCTGCTTAGGTTAGACACCATGCAGACAAGGGCCAATTTATACTGAGACAGCAGCGAAGGGCCACGATCGGCGGCGCGCCTTTACGGTCTTTTATCGTACTTCTTCTTCGTCTTATCTAAGTCTGACGCCATAACAATGATGTTTTCAGTATTATTGAGATAAGATAGCCAGTTCCTCAGTGATTGAGGATTCCGTGAGTAGCGCGTTTCCACCTTCAGCCTTATCACCACTTAACATCAGGTGTGATGAAGGCTAAGTGCTACCCCGTTGTGGATAAAAAAAAGTGCTCGCCATGTTGCGGTTGTTAGCGGCCGTTCGCTGCCATCTCGGTCTGAAAAGTCAAGTAAATGCTTTTGTCGTCGCTGCCATGGCTTCACAATGAGAAAGAGCCCTTGAATAATGAATAATGAATTTATTTTCTTTTCCACACAATCTACAGAAAAATATAGTTTTACAACAGTGACCTAAAAATATTTGCACAATAAGATTGTGGAGTGACTGAACTGAGCCGCAGCATGTATCCCAGAAGACCCAGTACTCTCCTCTCTTAATGACGGCCACAATTAAATATAGAAATAACATAAACCTGTACATTTTCATTCGTGATTCTTATTGTCTCATAAGAATTATACAGGGCAAATTTTTAAACACTGCACACATTTTTAATATTGACTCGGTCCTAAATATTTACGCAGTGTTTAAAAGTTGATCCTGTGTAGTCCGTGTGTGTGTGTATGTATTTTTATATTTGTATGCATGTGTGTGATTGAGAGAGTAAGAAGTGAGTGCGTAGTTTGTGTTTAAACACAGGGACGTAGAATATCTTCAAGCTCCTATCTCATTGAGATATCATGTCAGCTACGCTAACAATCGATGGCAATCAAAACATATACAACATTCCTAGCCCTGCTCACTTGGCATGGTTGCGATGTGAAGCAGCCGCAAGTCAAGTTAATGTGGCTGGAGTGGCTGCCACGGGCGTCCCAATAAGATAGAGCCCTTAGAGTACGTTTTGTTTTGATAATGTTAGAATGGATTTAACAAAATTGATCTACGACAACAACCCTAACTTTTTATTCAATCATAAAATGATTACCAACTTTATCAATAACTTAATTTCATTCCACATTTCGCGTACTTTTCCCGATTCCATCAGAACCGCCTTGTTTACTATTTATCCATCATCCGTAACTCTTTGACTGGTTCAAATTAATATTTACCTTGGTCTGATTAAAGGGTGCGATTGGATCGCTTTACATCTAGATTACACAACGTGCAGAACCACTATTGTTTTAAAGTAGATTACTCTCTTGGTGTTTACAAAGCGGTGCTTTGTCTCTGGTGGGCACAAAAGGCCTTTTATACACACATGTTATCAATCTTCGCACCTGTCAACAAGTGCTCTATATGTTAGGCTTTATCAACGGTTTTGTCTGGAAAAAGGTTCGGATAATTTTCTCTGTACTCCCTGTGAATAATTAGTTTAGGCCTTTAAATAAACCACCATCCTTGTAGTAGTATTTACGGAAGGAGTAGATTTATTTAACTGTTCCGTCTATACTTTCATGCTCGCGAGTAGCAGGAGTAGTATTTACGGAAGTAGTAGATAGAATTAACTGTTTCTCTTATAGGTACTTTTGTATAATTGCATTGTAAAAGCTTAAACACTTACTTAAAATTAAGCTTATGGCTTGCTTCTTGGTGTTGCGCAATAGAAACAGGGGTCAAAGTCTTGGGATGATAGAATATTGGGATGATTGGTAGCCATCCAAGGCTCTAAAATATTTATTAGAATAACAATCAAATCCTCAAATACTTTTTTTTCACTTGACAAGCCCCAGGGTTTTAAATACTGAGTTAGACACCTGAAATACTAAAATGCGCACAAAATCTAGTTAAGTGTACATTTTAGTATTTTTAAGTGAACATATCAATATTTTTGAAGGGAAAATTAGATAGATAGAAACTGTCCAATTTATTTTGAGTTATTTGATCACCAAATAATAAAAAAAACCAAAATTAATTAGACAATCATTTTTAAACCCAATACACCACATTCGCTATTGACTGTGCATTTATTTAATGGCGATACGAATTGGAATAAACCTTAACCCATCTGTTTAAGGGATGAAATGTTTTTAGTGTATATTTTCTATTTTTTCTTTTCTTTAATTGTATTGTATTTTTTATACCTATGTGCCTATGTGCTATATGGGCCAATAAACGCTTACTTACTTACTTTTTATATCAATTTAAGTACGCCAAATAATATATAGCGAGTAGGTAGACTAAAATTTTCCTGCCAAAATTACTCGAAGACGGATGGACCGATTGAAATGATTGAAACGTTATTACATCAGGCTGGTTTCCAAGTTGATCCCATTTTTTGAAATTTTGAAATCGGTTCAGTAGTTTTCAGGAAATCTTGAAAATACTGTCGTTTTCGTTACCACCTTATGTGGATTTAATACGTATCTTTGGGCATAACTCCTTTTTTTATAAACCGATTTAGATGATTCTTGTTTTGTTAAAAAGGGGATACCTCAAGGTATTTTAACCGACTTCAAAAAAGAAGGTTTTCAGTTTGATCACATACCTATTTACCAGAATACACGTAAATTGCCTGCACGATGCATTAAAAAGAGTGAAATAAAAATTATTTTTATAAAAAAATAAAACCGCCTTCAAAAAAATCACATCAAAAAAGTAAGAAATAATTCCTCACCAAATAAATAACGTAAGTACTTTGAAGTCGGGCGGGTTTTAACAAAAACAACAAAAAATCGTACATGTTTCACGCCCGACTTCAAAGTACTAACGTTATTTATTTGGTGAGGAATTATTTCTTACTTTTTTGATGTGATTTTTTTGAAGGCGGTTTTTTTTTATTTAACTTTCAATCGCTGCCAACCCTATGTTCTGACACGAAAAACGCCAACCTAACGTTTTACATTCTGTAGACTCCATTCTATCGAATGATATAAAAATTATTCATTAAACAAAAGGGTGTAATTCGATATTGAATTGATTCGATTGCAATCGTTGATTAAACATAGCCTTGACAGGAAAATTTCAGCCAACCCACTGGCAACATATTATTTAGCCTGCTAAATTTGAAATGAAATACTTCTGATCCATTAAACATATGGGCGAAGGTCGATCCCTATTCGTATCTCAGGCTATAAATAAAAGTACCCATACAAAATCCCGTTTAACAAATACAATTTGTAACATTTTACTCAGCAACAGTATGGTTCCTCACATTATTGCAACGTCAACGTACAACAGGCTGCGAACGACTTTTTGAGAGAAATGGATCATTAAAAAACTCATCTAAAACAATTTATAAGCTGTTTTCCTTAGCATAAATGTTGCTCTCTTTTTAAAGCCATTTCAAAGTTGTACGTAGTGAAGATTCCGTGTGAATAGATACTAAAACAAAGTTATAAAGCTGAAAAGTGTAGTTAAATAACTAGAGGTTAGCGCGGCTAGCTTGCAGAGGTTAGCGCGTGTTGTACGTAGTGAAGATTCCGTGTGAATAGATACTAAAGTAAAGTTATTAAGCTGAAAAGTGTAGTTAAATAACTAGAGGTTAGCGCGACTAGCTTGCAGAGGTTAGCGCGTGTTGTACGTAGTGAAGATTCCGTGTGAATAGATACTAAAGTACAGTTATTAAGCTGAAAAGTGTAGTTAAATAACTAGAGGTTAGCGCGGCTAGCTTGCAGAGGTTAGCTTGCCTCTGCAAGTATCTATGAGCTTGTGGCGTAGTGGTTAGCGCTCTCGGCTACGATCGTTGAGGCTAAGCAACTTTCGCAATGGTTGGTCACGGGATGGGTGAACAAACTTTAACCGCCTCTGTGGTCTAGTAGTACAGACCATCGGTATCAGATCCAAAGGTCCCGCGTTCGATTTCCAGTGTGTACCCATATTGTATTCGGTTTGGTGGGTGGTAGGCCTTATTCTTAATCCGCCTGGCTAGCTACCACCATCTTATCTAAGTCAGACGCCATAACAACGATGTTTTCAGCACCAATGTGTTCCGGCAGTTAGAGATAAGATAGCCAGTTCCTCAGTGATTGAGGATTCTGATACTGGTGCGCTTCCACCTTCAGTCCTATCACCACATAACATCAGGCGTGATGAAGGCTAAGTGTACCCCGTTGTAGATACAAACTTGCGAATACAGGGCGGGTCGCTACTAGAAAATAAAAAAGGAAATCTATTTGCTAGGGATAGCCCTTGACCCTACATTCTCATAGCACTATATTTTGCAACTGTTAATGTCACAAGCAAGCTGTTTTACGTTACATGAAAAGGACCAACAATATAAAAGTAAATATATTTGCTCAGGGATAGCCTTTGGCCCTACATTCTCATAGCACTATATTTTGCTACTGTTTATAAGTCACAAGCAAGCTGTACTTGCGGTGTGCAAGGTACACGCGCGACGGTGGCGCGTCCCGTTATCTTGAGAGTGACGTCACGCTGTGGCGTGAACACAAGCTGTTTTACGTCACATGAAAAGGACCAACAATATAAAAGTAAATATATTTGCTAAGAGATAGCCCTTGGCCCTACATTCTCATAGCACTATATTTTGCTACTGTTTATAAGTCTTAAGCAAGCTGTTTTACGTCACATGAAAAGGACCAACAATATAAAAGACCTTAAAGAGGCATTGAGTTAACAAAACATTTATTACAGTCTCGTCTCGGTGAAATATTTCAGCTTAACAAAATTAAGTTAATGGGACCGGTAGCTTAATCATTTAGCCGACTGTCCTGTCCCGTCTCGCAAGAAAAATATCTTCATCCACTTTTGAACAATTATACCGAATACCGCTTTTGGAGTTGAATTTTTAGCTGTAAAATATTATTTCATGCGAAATTTTCTCGTTTACTAATGTTTGAATAAATAAATGAAACCGTAATTAGTTCACACTGGAACCAAAAGATGAACACTTTTTGTGATACTAGCTGTTGCCAGCGACATCGTTTGCGTTTGCCCAAATAAATAGGTAGGCATTATCCTGTTGACGCGATGGTAAAGCAATCAAGCGTCTGGTGGTACAGGGCAAAATAGAGTGCACCCAACCACGCGGCAGGTCACCGATGCGATGGGCAGACCAAAGGTGTCAATGAAGATGATCAAAGAAGATGGGCGTTTGTGCACTACACTGAATTTTACCGATCCGGAAAAAACGGATGCTTGTATTTTAATAATTAATGATTAATAATAGTAAGAATTTATTTATTTCATGTAGTTTCAATGTTTCAAACCCTAAACTACACGATATAAATAAATTCTATTATTTATAATAATTAATTATTAAAATACAAGCATCCGTTTTTTTCCGGATCGGTAAAATTCAGTGTAGTGCACAAACGCCCGAAGTGTGTACTCGAAGGACGACCGCCAGGGAGGTATCGCGGAGAGTTTGAGAAGCGGGTCCCAACAGAAACAACTAATACCAGGGGGCCAAGCCTACTAACGTTAAGTCACAATCGTGTCTCAATCGTGTTTCAATTGTAGTTCAGTTGTAGTGCTTTTTTAAACACTAGTTACAAGAATTATGACAGTATAATGTGATGTGAATGTGGTGTGTGGTGTGACCATCAATAGTATTGTGAAAAAAGTACATAGTTCTTGTATCTAGTGTGGAAAAAAGCACTACAACTGAACTACAATCGAAACACGATTAAGCGGCCCCCTGAATAGCGACCACGACCTCTCTGCCAAGAGCGTATTGACGAACAAAAAGCTTATCCTGTCGCATTATTTCTCAACATCCAAATCTACACGAATCTAAATCCAAAAGTTTATAAGTTTGTATAGGTATTATGAGAAGTAATGTCCGAAACTACTGCACCGATTTTGAAAATTCATTCACCTATAGAAAGACACATAATTCTTGAGTGTCATCATTTTTATCTTCTTCTTGTCAGGGGAAGGGGAATTACGCTTTTATAGCTAATTTTAGTTTAAACTCAAATTCATTAAAATAAGGCTGGTAGTTCAAGAGCAACAACCGTTTCATATAAATAAAGTTTAATATAAAAGCTCAATTGACACTTTGATTGCAATTTTGTTTTAAAATTATTTTTACATTTCGCCCGTGATTGGCAGTGTTCACTTTCATTTCATATCCTATTACGAACATTTTTGACGCGGAATAATCGGTTTATTATTTTTATTGGTTGGCAAAAAATTAATTCGAACGAAACTTGTTTAAAATAAATAAATGTTTATTTTATTACTGATAGCTAACTGTTAAATTACGAATGACAATTATTACACTTTGAAATGTTATTGGTTAAGCCTTAAATTCTTGTCATAATGACCTCTTACTTATTAATAATATTATAATTTTTGTTATTACTATTAAAAGCGCTGTTCCACTAATACGCTCACTCGCGATCGTGAGTCGCATGTCCATATTAGGTTTGTGGGTCTATTTTTCAGCAATGGGTTTTTGTTTCCAAGTTTTAAATGATGCACACAAACTTTGTAAAAAGTCACAGATAAGCTTCATAAAAACAGAGATTCCT
This sequence comes from Crambus lathoniellus, assembly GCA_949710035.1. Taxonomy (NCBI): domain Eukaryota; kingdom Metazoa; phylum Arthropoda; class Insecta; order Lepidoptera; family Crambidae; genus Crambus; species Crambus lathoniellus. The sequence continues at coordinate 28,146,592 of OX453303.1, forward strand.
ATTAAAAAAAAAAACATGAAAAAAATATCACGACTGACAATTATTTCAGTTCCGGTGACAGCGGCGCTAATTGTATGTTTATCTCATTTTTGTAGCAATTTAACCAATCCTGACTTCTAAGACCTTCAGCCGGCAGCAGCGCTATAGTTGGACAACAACTTGACAGGAAAATGACATAAAAAAACACGACAGTTCCAGTTTTTGGCAACCGGAACAGAAAACGTTGTCGCACTATAGCTGTGTTGACAGACAGGCATGCGCCAAGAACAGCGTACAATGAATGCCTCGCAATGTGGGTGTACCTTCGTATTATTGGCTATTCGTGGCAATGCATGTGCTACGCACGTGCGAGGGCCTAAATGTCTATAAGTAGACTTCAATGAACCTTATCCAAAACATTTTGAGATGAAGTTAGTCAATGTTCGCAGCAATGTGGCAGAGCCTCCTGACTGCCATGACAGTATAAATCATGACTCCTAATAATTTGTGACATATCCCTCTCTATCTTGCTGTCCTACAAACCGTATAAAAAGATATGTCCCCCAATCGTGTTGACAAGACACTTGAGACACGTGATCGGTACAAGTAAGTACCTATCTACTTCTCAATCGGGCCCATAGATAGCGTGTAATTTAAAAACGAACAAGGTCTTTTACACCTTGCGACTTTTAGCAGTGACAGAAATGCGCGTTTGATATGTTTCGCGACTTTCGAGTGTGTAGAGAGGGCCTTTGTTCGAAATTAATTAAAGTGTTATTTGTTAATAAAGAATTAATATTGCATTGATACAGATGCTGTGTAGTGTACGAGTGCACTGTGGTACTGCGTTTCAAAAACTAGTTACTGTTTCACCGTCGCATACAATCATTGTGGATACCACATATCCTACTAATATTATAAATGTGAAAGTTTAGATGCTTGGATGTTTGTTACTCAATCACGCCAAAACGGCTGAACGGATTTGGCTGAAATTTGGAACACAGATACTTTGTAGCCTGAAGAGGAACATAGGCTACTTTTTATCCCGAAAAAATATCACATTCTCGCGGGATAACGTCGTGTAGTCCACGCGGGCGTAGCCGCGGGCGGAAAGCTAGTAAGTTATAAGCCGTAACGCATGCGTAATTTGCTGTATCACTGCAAAAAGTAGTGTAGTTAGTAGTACTTAGTCAAAGTCTCTGATAAATTTTTAAAAGCATGATGCGTCAAAGATCCGACTCAATCCCCTAGCAAAATAACTCCATCCACTTCTGAACAATTTGTGCACAACTATACACAAGTTACTATTTGAAACTGAAATTCTTAGGTAGTAATTTTTGATGTTATTTTTAAAGCGACATTTACTCGTGTTAAATCGATTAATCGGAATGTGTACTATGCGATTATTATAAGAATAGGATAGGGACACCGCCATGTTGTGACGTCAAGCTGTCAAAGTGCTGTCAAACTAACTTCACTTCGCTTCAGTATGGTGTGCACAAAAAGAAATTTATCGTGAATCAGGCAGCTTAGGGGGCTGATCAATTGATCATGTCATAGCTTACGATAAATAATGATGTTCGTGCAAACCAAAACATGTATAATGTGCAGATAAATACAAATCATTAATTTGATTTTTTCGGAAAGTATAAGACTCATGAAAGTAGGTATGCTTTTACGACAATAATGAGGTACCTAATTTGAATCTCAATCAAATTAAAATTTTGTGATATTTAACCGAACCCATTTTTTCATTACTTATTGTTCTGCGGGGTACTTTAATACTATGCTTCAATAACACAGAATAAATTGAATTTTGATTCTATTTACTGGTTCTGCCAAAATAAAAAAAAACCATTTTCATTTTGTTTTGCACTTTCTTGCGAACTGTACCTTTTCAGAGTGAAGTTTGTCAACAACCCGTCCTATTCTTATAATAATCGCATAGTACAGCATCAGATTCAGTCTCCGTGATTCATTAAAAGATGCCTTTTAAACAACCCAACTCAATTTTTCATCTCTACAAACTTTTGAACAATTTTATTTGTGCACAACTACGAGTCTACCAAACATTTATGAAGCTTAATGTTCTTAGGTGTGATTAATTTTTAATCTAATTGTTGAAGCGTCATTTATTCTAGTTAAATTGATAAATCGGATTGTCTAAAGGATCAGAGTCCCTGATTCTTTAAAGGCACGATGAGTAAAAGATCCGACTCAATCCCCCCTTTGTGGGGGACGTGACCTAGAAACTTGGGGATGCATTTTTTCTGCATTCCACGAGACTGCCTACGGTTTTATTGCTCTCATTAGCAGAGTTTTATATTCTTTGTCTGTTTCGTTCTTTATTATTACGGGCGAGGAATGAAAAAATACTGGTTATGAAGCGTGGCTTATGTTTTAATAATCACGTTTGTGTTATAAATGTTATAGCATGATTTATTGAAACTATGGTCAATTAAAAATAGCATTTATCTTCGTGCCTTCACAATGTAATTGTTATTATTGATTTTTTATCCACAACGGGGTAGCACTTAGCCTTCATCACACCTGATGTTAAGTGATGGTAAGGCTGATGGTGGAAGCGCACTTCTCCTGGAATCCTCAATTACGGTTTTGAGGATTCCGGGAGTAGTGCGCTTTCACCTTTAGCCTTATCACCACTTAACAACATGACGTGTTACTAAGGCTAAGTGCTACACCATTGTGTTTAAAATAAAAAAAAAAACTACATTTCATAGTCCACTGATTTTAATATGGATTTAATAAATAAAAAAAAGGAACCGGTAATTTTCATTCAGACGCGTCTTCGCTTCTGCACAACAAACAGTTCCTACTTCGTCCGCAATAAAGTTCACAGACTGGAAGTTATAATGACATTCGCCGACCGTAAAATTAATTGGAAAATCGAACATTTCTTTGGGAACTACATTTATAGTTGTTGGCTCCTGATTTAGTAGGTAAGAAATGAAAAAGTTTCCTAACTTTAGGTACTGTAAGGTAGGTTTATAGGCTGTGATCTAATAGTGGTATAGATGTTTACATAGCCTTTTTAAAGAGATGCAGTGAAGCTTTATATTTTATTTATAGTTAAAAATTTAGCTGTGAGGCGTCAGTGCCTCACAGTACCTACACATGTATGTATACTTCGGTATAAACGTATAAAACATTTTCTACATAAAATTAAAAACGTCATAGTAAATTACAATTTATTTCTATTCAAACGAAGGTAACGCAGCAAGAGAACCGTGAAATTTTATGCAAAGTTCATAGTAAAAACAGAGTAGGTACATAAGTAAACTCTTAACAGTAACACAAAAACTGCATTCAAACGGTGCAATACCTACCTTTTATAGGAGAAGATCTTAAAAGATTTAAAATTATTTATATGCATTCACAATGCAATCCTGTAAATATTAATGTAAAAAATAAAAACATATTGTAATAGAAAATACCAACAGCCCCGCAAGTAGGCGGGATTCGAACCCGCGCTACTGGGAATCCGGCATGCTCTGACCAACTAAGCTACGAGGCTTTATTAAAAGACTCGTCGAATTTATCTATCACTTTTGACGCTGTAGAGTCTACAGCGTCAACGATATGGTTTTACATTTACTACAGTGTAAACGATATGTTTTTCACGAAAACTTATTTTTTTTAGACTACGAATTAGAGAAGGGACCGTTATCCACCACGCGGGACCAATTCAGATTTCAGGGTATTAACGACTGCTGATGCAGCCAGGTTCAATAGAAGAATCTACCTACGTGCCTGTTAAACCAAAGGAGGAGCTCAAGAAAGTTATATTTTGTAATCACTCATGCCATAACCGACCATTGAGAAAGTTGCTTACAAACAAAATCGTAGGCGTTACCCCTATCTACCTACACCATGGATTTCTAAATAAAGAGATACTGCTTGACATTTACTGTGGTAAAAATGCTTATCTTTAATGCAAACGCTAAAGACACTGACACCTTGAAACTGTACTAACACGGCATTATGTAAAGTCAGGACTTGTCTAGACAGACTGCTATTTACAAATTCATTGAGAACAATTGCGATAGTTTAAGCAACTTGATTGGAGAATAATTTATACAGCCATTGTTATTTATTGCTTATTCAAAAAGGAGGACTGCTGAAGGACGGAACAAATGAAGAGGCTTAAGGGCCTAAACTGAGTAAAGCAGGCGTCCGCGACGGGCACACGTCGCGGGTCTCCGTCCGACACGCGCGCGGGCCGCGTGGACACGCGCGCGGGCCGCGTGGACACGCGCGCGGGCCGCGTGGACACGCGCGCGGGCTCCGTGGAACCGCATCACATAGCGCTATTGACTAAACAAGCCCGTGCGTGCTACCGCTGGCTCGCTCGCTGGCAGGCCGCGGGCTCCGTCGCGGGCATCCGCGCGGCCGACCGTCGCGGGGAAACGGGCCACAACGCGCGGGTGCCCGCGACGGGGCCCGTGACGGAGCACTTTTGTATGGAACCGCGCGGGCGTCCGCGTGACGCAGTTTAAGCCCTTATAGATAGAAAACTAATCACGAAAGAGATATATTGTGCGAATGTGGAAGGACCGGTTGTGCAAGGGCTTCCCAGAAAAACCTACACGGTTGGTCCGTAGGAGGTTTAATAAAAAAGACTGGTGTACGTAGTGAAAAAAATCGCTGGGTATGTATGAAAAGATTGGATGTGAATGAAGCGGAAGAAGTGTGCAAGGATTGTAGCAGGTGGCGATCCATAGCGTGAGTATATGTATGTATGTAGATATGTAAAATTATAAAGTAATCATTAAAAAGCGTTTTCGTCTTTACCAAATTCTATTTTTTGTCATCGAACGCAGTTATTTTTGTACAAAACCAGTAAACAAATAGGTAATTACAACCACTTAATTACCTCATCAATAGACGTATTCAAATTATACCTATAACGCTTTAATTACCCTAATTCCCACTTCACTTTATCGAAAATGGGGAAATTCGAGAATCGATTAATAACGTTAAATTACTTACACTCGCCACCCAATAGCGCCACCTAGCGGATAAGCGCGTCATTCGAGTTGACGATGACAAACGACGGGCGGAGACAACTGTTTTCTCGACACTTGAAAATTCAATGGAAGAAAGGCTGTATTGGAAGATGTTTGACAAAAACAGTTTGTCAGGCCCTCCGTGGGGAGTCGTGCGTGACCGCGTTTACTGTAGCTTGTTACTCGCTGATTAATTAAAGATGGGTTTCATTTGTTTTTTTTTCGCTTTATTGAGGAAAAACAAAACTTAACTGCTACCAGTTAAGTACCTAGCTAGAAAATCATAAATTCCCACTTAATAGTGGGATTTAATGAAAAAACAAAACCTATAACTTCATCATTAATTTCATACTGTTTGTAATCACCTCTCAAGTATATCTACCTACTTATTATAAAATGATGAAGGAAGTGGTGTTCTGTTATAAAATTTTGATATCACCGTGTCACTAAATTCAGAAAAATACATACAATTTATGAAATAATTTACCAAACGGTAATCTATTCTGAACTTTATTATGATTTTGGGTTAATAAGACAATAAGATATAAATAAATATTGGACATCATCACATAGGTACATTGTTCCAATACCAAACTATATTAGCTATAGCACTAGTATTATTGAAATTGGAAACAACGACGGGTGTAGCCGCGTTGCCAGATGTCCCGATTTCAGCGGGACGTCCCGATTTTAGCCAAAAATGGAATGTCCCTCGCGGGACAGGCTTAGTCCCGCTTTTCGGGGATTTCTCAACAGAGCTCTTTAATTATATTAAAGAAAAAAAATTAACTTTAAATGAAGTTAAATCTGCAGAGAAATAATATCTTTTAAATACGTTTTCTATGGCTATCTATCATCAACATCATTGTAAACTTAGTTTCTTAAATTGAAACTCAGATAAAAGCATAAGTAGTAAAAAATTACTGAGTATTTACGATTTTTTATTATTTCCCGCTTTCGACGAAAGAATCCCGCTTTTTAACTCAAAGGGTTTCCGAATCCCGCTTTGCCAGAAAAAAAATCGGACTACGCTGCGACCCACACCCAGACCCGAGGAAGTATTGAAAAGTTCGTTTTCAATATTTACACGTACGGGAATCGAACATGGGATCTCTAGAGATATCGGCACCTCGAAAACCGGTGCGTACCCCACTCGGCCACGGAGGTCATCGGAGATGTATCAAAATTGAAAACACGCACTTCGCTTCAAAAAGCAATTTTTAAAATATCCTCGACTTCTTCGCTCGTTCGACCACAATACCAATTTTGATAAAATTAAAAGTGAGTTTACCAAACATTTTATTATTCATTTAGTTTCCGACTGTTGTTGGTTAGTAAGAAAATCGGGAAGTGTGAGACGATATCGGATCCTTCTGGTCCAAATGATGTTATTGTGTGGGTATAGTAGAATAGTAGCTTAGTTCATAGCATAAACTTAATATGCTTACTCTAAAATACTTATTTTATACTATGCACCATAAACTTTTATTGTGCATAGTATAGCTATTTATTTACCAAACCTCCAATAAGAATCTTAAGCAAAATACAGATTAGTCAAGAATAAACATAAGCAACAACAACTATCTCAACGGCCCCTACATATCCTTAAAAAATCGCAAAATTTACGCCAGAGGGGTTTAAGATTTTATACCTTTGAAACTTTTTATTTTTTTGATTTTTTACAAGCCTGTTTCTCCATACAAACTTAAAAGTATGATGACAGAAAACTAAATACTGTAAGAGTTCTTTTATGGTACGGTTCAACTGAATTTGTTATTCATCCCAGTTTATAAGCCCTCGTGGCTGCTGACAAAAGTGCCTGTTCGCGCGATGCATATTGATATTTATTCATTCATTCATTCAAAAAGGAATTTTGAATTTCAATATGGATTATGTTACATATTTCATGAATAGGTATAGATTTGTTCTATTTTGTTGATATGTACAAGTTAGAAAAGTTAAATAACCTAGGTTTTCTATATCAATGTTCCAGCGGGTGAAATTATTTTTTAATTTGTCGACTGTATAGGTAATAATATAAGGAGAGATTGGTTCGAGAACATTACCAGAGTTCCGCTAAACCACCTAGAATCTGAACTGTACAGCTAATCTCTTCGATTACAAGAAATATAATTTCACTAGCGGACCCGGTGAACTTCGTACCACCAACATCTAAAGAAATAAATAAAAAACTAAACAAGCGTGAAGCGCATCTGAATTCACCAAAGAAGTTTTATACACAGCCTACTTTCAACAAGTGACACAATGTCACTTGTTAAAAGTAGGCCAAAGCGGCTAACGTCAGTGATTGATTACATACTTTGTAAGCGCCCATGGAAGAATATTGTCAGTTTTTATAATACGACAGTTAAACTATTTGCCATGCAAAATTAACCTTTTTCTATACTAATATTATAAAGAGGAAAGATTTGTATTTTTGTATGTAACGAATAAACTCAAAAAGTACTCGACCGATTTTGAAAATTCTTTCACCGTTAGAAAGCTACAGTCTTCCCGAGTGACATAGGCTATATTTTATTCCGATATTCCCACGGGAACGGGTACCACACGGGTAAAACCGCGAGGATCCGCTAGTATTTTATAGTTTTCTGGAATAAAAAGTAGCCTATGTCACTCTCCAGCTCCAAAACTATGGCCATACCAAAAATCACGTCGATCAGTTACTCCGTTTTGACGTGAAAGACGGACAAACAAACAGATAAACACACTTTCACATTTATAATATTAATATAGTATAGATATGTGTTAAACGCTTTATTTTACGAAGCTTTCGTTACAAGCGCTTCAAGCCACGACCTTTTATTAGTACTATGCGGGATTGATAATGTTCCTGTCAGACCGTATTCCCTGTCACATGCAGTTACTGCTTAACATAGAGGAAATGTCCTATGCTGAAAAGTAAAACGTGTGGATAACTTTGAATCAGTCTCTGTACGAGAGTTCGTGGATAACAGTCTGAACAGAGTTCAAGCCATTGAGTATGAAAAATAGGATGAATGGTTCAAACCATCGATTTTATAGGTTTTACTATTTATTCTCTCGATATAGCCTACTATATTTAGTCTGCCACTGTGGTGGTTCAGCAATTTTTGCAATGGTTGGTTGCATGATGGTTTATTATGTCGATTTCTTCGTGCTTCAAAAGGCACGTTTATGCCATGGGTTCTGCATTTGCAGCAATAATATCAGCATTGGGCTTGCATAGTGGATCATGTTCATGACCCATTCCTTATAACCATCCACAAGGGAGGCCTGTGCACCATCAGTGGGTCATTAATATGTCTGGTGATGTAGAATTATATCCTCTAGAGTCCACATGTCCTCAGATAAGTACATAGACTTTTTATAATTATTACTGTGATTATTGTTATTGTTATAAAACTGTTAAAATTAGAATTATTTATTTCTCTAAACAAATTAGAGCAGTAACAACCAATCCGCGATCAGTGTGGCAATTTTTTTTTTCATTTATTTTAAAAAAGTGTCCGAACTCTAGAGGATTTATCACCGTGTTTTGCTTGTGTTGTAAACTAACCGACATTATCATTGTAACCGCCTCTGTCGTCTTGTGGTACACACTACCAGTTTCAGACCAAGAGGTCCCGGGTTCGATTCCTAGTGGGGGTACATATTGTATTCAGTTTGGTTGTTGGTAGGACTTGTTATAAGCCCGCCTGACCAGCTACCACCATCTAATATAAGTCTGACGCCATAACAACGATGTTTTTAGCATTGTTGTGTTCCGGCAGTTAGAGAAAAGATTGCCAGTTTCTCAGTGATTGAGGATTCCAGGAGTAGTTCTATCACTTAACATCAGATGAGATGAACGCTAAATACTACCCCGTTTGTGGATAAAAAAAATAACGGGTTGCATTCCGGGAGTGCCGGCAGAAGTGAAAAGGGCTCCCTAGACTTTTTCACAAAAAAAAGGAATCTGACAAAAAAAAAGAAAAAATATGGACTGGATTTGAACCAAGGTCTTCTGGCTTCAATGCCGCCCGTTCTCTAACCTAAGGTATTACAACTTTGGAAACGGTGGCGATTTGCCTTCGCATTCTAATGACATAGTAACAGTTTTTCGATCAGGGTGCCTACCATCAACTTTAAGACATCGATTCAAAAATAGCGCGATGCAGAATAGGTTCCTAAAATGAATTGCTTTCTTTCGTACTCTGACCTTCTAAAAACTGGATCGCAAATGAATTGCTAAATGTGAATGACCGAACGATTTGTGTCCTTGTTTCTTCTACCCGTCTCTTTCACTCGGTTCTGACATGCCCGGAGAGTGAAAGGGACGGGTATAACCTGCAGGTGTCATGTTAACTTGGCCGAGTTATAAGTCAAATAAGATTTGATGACAGCTCAGCGGCTGTGAAATGTCATTGAATGATCACTGAATCACTGTCATTGATATTAAGCTGTCGTGGTACGAATAAGCGAAGCAGATCAGTTTAGGTTCCTAAACAAAACCGCAATAAGAGTTGATGGTAGGCACCCTGGTCACGTGTCCGTCTTACGAATTTTCGATCTGACGGTCACGTAACCTGACGCGAGTTTGACATTTTTACCCATCACAAAAAGTGCACAACGCCGCTAAAGAAGTTTTCACTTTAAAAAAATGCGAATCCGCGCGCCGTCAAAACTGTCAAACATATTTTACAAGCATACCTACCTTAAACTCGCTAGAAAATTAGCTAACAGAGCCGTTATAGTTCTCTGCGATATGGGAGCTACGTGCCGGAACTGAGGGCCTACTCTGAAATGCACAACCCGAAACTTCGTTATACCCGTCCCTCTCACTCCCCAGTTGTGACAGAATTGAGTAAAAGGGACGGGGCTAACCGAAGTTTCGGATTAGCGTTTCAGAGTACGGCTCCTGGCTTTAGTTTGTTGCGCTTGAAATTTCCTCCACAGCTCTGGACAAATATTTATCGTTCTGTGAAAGTGGCCGTATGCTAGCGATGACCTTATTACCTTCTTCCGCTTACAGTCGTAAGTAGGTATGATTTTTAAAGAAAGTAGCATTTGTTAAAGGATTAGGTATTGGAGTTTCATAATTTTTTAAAGTGAATAAATACCTTTGACTCAACTCACTTTGCTAGGCTTGTTGAGGTAGATAAGAACGACGGATTCACATTGCTATACACCGTAATTTTTCATCACCCCGGATAATATTAAATTATGGATTATTCTACTCCTGAAAACAAACAACTATTTGGGACCAAAACTGAAATCGCGAAAAAAAATCAGCTGTTCCATACAAAAGTGCAAAAATATCCAATCAAAATGTATGGAACAGCTATATTTTTTTCGCGATTTTAGTTTTGGAGTTTAACTTTTGGTGTGTAAATTACCGTCTAAACTGTAACATACACTGCCGCACTCAGAGACGTCAATTAACTTTAATTGGCATTAAATTATCATTCCTACTTTATTCAATACTGGACATAAAAAAGAGACAGATATAGATTTAATTGTCAATTAAAGTTAATTGACGTCTCTGACGCCCGAATTCTCGAACGCAAATCATCTTTGGGAGCGTCTCACACATCGCCCTGTCACTTTAAATGTCAAACGTATGAAAGAGATGCCATGATGTTTGAGACGCTCCCAAAGATGATTTGCGTTCGAGAATTCGGGCGAGAGTGTTAAGGACGCCGTTGCAATAACTTTAACCATGGCTTCAGAGTTTCAGACCATCGTGCTGAACAACGTACAGCAAAAATTTTTTGCCGGATATGAAAAAAAAACTCGACTTTTCATACAAATTTAGCAACTAATCGGGACATTTTGTGAAATGCTTTTAGGTTTAAGTTCTTTGCTTTTTTTCTCTTTCTTGCTTTGCTTTTTTCTTGATAATTACGAATTCATTTTAGTTTATTAAAATGTACTAGCTGTACGCTTCTTTGTCTGTGTGTTGATATGATCGTTTATAATTATTAGACTCGAGAACTACCATTCAAATCGTGCTATTATTATCTCAACAAATAAGTGTAGATTTATGAAATAGGGGATATATTTAAAATAAAATCAATTATTTAGGTCATTAAGTAGTTTTCATTAGAAAACTGTGTAATGACCACATTAGATAACGAATAAATATAAACTCATATACTTTTCTGTTTGTAAGTACTTACTTAATATACATAGAAAAAATCCAGACTATACATTACAATGCACTCAAATAATTTTGTCTTGTTCGGGAATAGAACCCGGGACCACTGGTGTAGAAGGCAGGTATCCGCACCCCTGCGCCAAATCGGTCAGTGTAATGGTGTTTTGGATAATGTTGTAACTAAAAGCGGGAAATAAAGCTTGAGACTCGTGTGTTAAAATTTCATTACTTACATATCTTTATTTTTTAATTAGAACCCACACATTAGTAAGCCAGCTTTATGATGCACGTGCTCATTAAACAACCGCAGTCAATATCGTGGAATTCCGTTATCTAGTAATGCCCACTAGACATTGCGTGTGACCGCTAATTATGTGACGGGCTAGAGTGCGGTCGACTCGACACCTATCATATTTTGTGTGTCAGTTACCGCCTGAGGTTACCGCCAATGTTTTGTTAACATGAACATGTGTTTTAAGCTGTAATATCGCCTTTATTATTATACTACCAGCTGCCCATGACTTCGTTCACGTGGATAATACTACATACCATGTAATTTTTTTCACGGAGTGCCATCATCTAGTACCTAAAACCCACTACACATCGCGTGTGACCGCTAATAATGTGACGGGCTGTGCGGTCAACACCTATCGTTTGTGTGTCAGTTACCTCCAATGTTTTCTTAAGGTGAATAACTTTATTGTATGAAAAACCAGGGGGTCTGATCGAGGGTGTGCAGGAAATAATAAGGCACCTCTGCACACAACGGTTTATTGGGTTGTGGATAGTCACACAAATACATTAATTACAAAGGAATATATAAAACTACAAAACAAACTCGCTATCGCGATTTCCAAACGTAAAACACCATCTATTGGTAGCAAAGGGAACATATACAACATACAACTTCATATGTAGCTAAATGTGGTTCTACATAACCGCCCACCAAGGACTAATGGGGGAGTTTCCTGCAGTAATTTTTCGATGCACTAGATGGCGCTGTAACTCTAACACAACCTACTTTTTTCAGCATTTATGGCAAAGGATTAGTTCATTGAGCCTTAAAAAGACTTGTGTGTCGGTCGGTTGTACTGTCAAATTAATCTGTATGGTTTTTGTGATTGAAGTTCACTTTCTACCTTATCTGTGGGATAATAATGTACTCTTTGGTCGATTATTGATTATTTTAAAAGCGGCCCATTCACGGCAGGCCGCCCCGCCATCCGTCTCGCCTCACGCAGGATAGTGAATGTTGTTGCAGGAGCCTCCTGCGACAACATTCACCATCCTGCGTAAAAGCCTAGTTTACATTGGTCGAGTAGGCTGCCGAGTTGAGTAGCGAGCGACAAAAAGCAGGCTAACTCGACCAATGTAAACGAAAGGGCGAGTAAAAGGGGTAGGGCTAGCACAACTTGAGCGCGACTCGAGTGACAAAGAGTCGCGGGCACTTTCAACCAATCAGATCGCTCGTAGATAGCGCGCGCGACTTAAGGCGAAGTGCTGATTGGTTGAAAGGAGCGCGACAAAGAGTCGCGCTAAGTTGTGCTAGACCTACTGAGCGAGTCGAGTGGTCTCGCGCGGAGCATAGTTGCTCGGCCAAGTTGTTCCCCACCACTTGTAACTCGACTCGTCTGCCTACTCGCCCTGTGTAAACCGTTGACTCGCTCGGAAAACCAACTGGGCCCAGTACTTTTACTAGAGGTTCTGGGCCCAATTACTTTACCAATGTAAACGGTGGAAGGCGAGTCGAGTAGTACCTCAGTTACTGGACCCAGGGGTGCTACCGGCTAAAAAATATGGATATGGGTATGGGCTTCAACTGTCTTTTGAATTCCTTATTTTAATAAATTTCAGCAAAAATCTATCAAGATAAGGAATTCAAATGACAGTTGAAGCCCATACCCATATCCATATTTCTTAGCCGGTTGCCCCCCATAGATTTTTGCTGCTTTGTTCTATTGAACGTTGCTAGCTAGTTATCGTCATACCCGACGTCTTAAAACAAGGAACTGATAGCGGCTATTTTCTTTATAAAATAGACTTAAAGTTCCCAAAAACGTATGAAGTTCATACCCATAAAGTTACGCGGTAGCCCCCAGGTCGCTAGGCCGCCGAGCTGCTCTTTTAATGTAAACTAGGGCGGGACGGCCTGCCGTGAATGGGCCGCATTAGGCGCCCATTAGACTGTAGGTTTTGCTGTCAGTTTGCTATCATTCACGATTCTTTTAGCTAATCAAAAAGAACCATTCATAACGCTGCCCGAAGTTCCTCTATACCGATTGGTTAGATAGTCATGAGTGATGGAATTGACTGATTGTTGCATGACCGTCTAATGTACGCCTTACTACAGACATACTATTTTCTTTGCTATTTTCTATTAGGTACTTTTTCGTTTACTTCTTCAGAAAAAGTTAGGTCGCTATAGTGGGGTAGCGCCATCTAGTACAAATTTTTGAACTGCACGATGAAACGTCAAAAGAAACTCTCTCATTGATATTACGTCCTTACTGAGACTGACGGACATTTAGTACATAGAGTAAAAACAAAGATTGATAAGTTAATAAACAATAACAAGAAAACACAAACAATCATTATAGAACATTCAACAACGCTAGGTAAGACATTTAAACCAAATTGTAAACAATTATGACATTAATTAAAGATAATATTTACAACCAACAAACAAAAACAGTTGACATTATAAGTTTTAAAATTAAATGCAACATAAACTTTCATACACAACAAACAAAGCTAGGTATAATATTTACAGAATAACTGACAACTTTCTGCGTCCTCCCGGGTCAAAACAAAAGACGATGTTTGTTAAATATATAAAGGAGATGTCCCAGCGCCCATACATTATTTGCCCCAGAACAAAAGTTAATGCGTCATGATCAAACTTTTGTCATTATGTTGGCTTTCTATTCTAGATTCATAATTAATAATAGTTTTGGCTCTAGATAGCGGGGTTTTATAGCACCGAGTACTATTTTTAATTACCTCCATAGGTTATATTTTGAGGTTAAATAGTCTAAAAATTAAAAAAAAACAATGTTACTGTTTTGAATTGTGCATGTTCTGATTATCAAAATACATAATTAGGATTTTAATCACTTTTGTTAAGAATATTAGAACCACCGGAGATATTACAAATACTATTATATATATATTATACTGTAAATAATACCCGATGCGGAACAAAAACAAATGTTCACCACATAAATGTTTGTTCCGGTGGGGTTTGAATCGAATCCATGACCCTTGGCACAGGAGGTAAGGTGTCCACCACCAGCAGCTACATAAGTAGCTGTGCTTTGTATTGTAGTGTAGTAGTAAACATGAGGATTTAACACAGCAAATAAAAATAAAAGTATTTAATAACATCTTTATTTTAATCATAATCACTGATAATATAATACTATTCATAATCATTTAATAATTTATCCAAGAACACCGTTGGTGCATGTATGTGGTCAGGATTATGCCTAGCCCAAGACAAAAACCAGAACATGAGAGCAACAAACCAAAGTTCTACTACCAGCTTTACAGTTATCGATAGCCTGTTATGCTGTCTTTTGTTTTCAAAATGGTCAGATCATTGTAACATATTATGTATAATATAATCTTACTGGAATGGCAGGAACTGATACGGACACGAATAAATATCCCAGACACATTTTGGGATGCACTTATATTCCTCCTTCCCTGGCAAGCTCTCCATAGTAAGAACTAGCTTGTTCTAATTGGTATGTTCCAAAAGCTATAAGTTCCAACTGACTCATTTTCAATCGGGGAAAGGTAGTAGTAGTTGTAGTCTATTAAGTTATAAAACTGCTGCACAGTTAACCCTATCCAATAATGTTGGATGGGATCATTCATAGACTCAATATTTTTAAAATCTAATTGACTATCATATTATTATATTATTATTATTATCGGTATCAACAAAAACATTTGTCCAACATTCAGGTAATCACAGAATATACAACGTCTTGAGGTGGAAGAGACACGTTGATAGTTGGAAAGTTCTATATTTTGGTCTGAAGGGCCTAACTAGGTTTTGATCTGGTATGTGCATAGGTAGTGGTGGATAAATTGGAGGTCTTGAAATGTCTTCAACTGCTTGAACACCAACACTGGCATGCAGTGGCATCTCAACAGGAACTTCCTGCAGATAAAGAAATAAACATATCAGCAGGTAATTATGGATTATGTGTTATCTACATTTTGATAGAACCAGATGACACTCGGTGGAAGTTGTTCATTTTGAAGACATACATTTTGACGACCAATTTGGCGCAGGGGTAGTCTACCCACCTTCTGCGCCAGTGGTCTCGGGTTCAATTCCCGAACAAGACAAATATTTGTGTGCATGAACATGTCTATTTGTCTTGGTCTGGGTGTTTACTATATATATTAAGTATGTATTTACAAACAAAAAGTATTTAAGTATATATTTATTCGTTATCAAGTTTTCCATGATACAGTTTCTTAATGAAATTAACATGGGCTTAGATAATTGGTGTGAATGTAAGAAGTTTTTTATTTATTTATTATTTATTTATACAGATATCATTTTATAGATTTGAATGGACTCTTACAATACTTTATTCACAAACTAAAGTTAGCCAAGGCACTCTGATTGTAAGTTTTAATAAACCTAAATTGTATTCATATCGATAAACTTGCTTGGTTGGACTTGTCCTTAGTCTGTCTGGCAAGTTAATAATAATAATAAATATAATAATTATAAAGCGTTTTATTTACCAAATCAACAGTCTGGCAAGTTACCACCATTTTATTTAAGCCTGTTGCCATAACAGTATGTTTTGAATATTGTTGCGTTTCAGCAGTTAGAGATAAAATAAGCCAGTTTATTCCACGTGTAGTGCGCTTCTATCTTTAGCTTCATCTTCACTTAACATCAAGTGTGATGAAGGTTAAGGGCTAATATGTACACTCATTGTACCAGACTAAGTGCTACCCCGTTGTGGATAAAAAACCCTAATTATTAATACATACCATATAAACATTAACATCGGGCAACTGCTGTTCCACCTCCTGTTCCATTTGTACCACATTCAGAGGTTCTGCTCTAGTAGCTTTTCTCCAGCAACGTCTACGAACTCTTGTAAATATCGGGAGATCTGCCTAAAAAAGACATCACAATATAACACTTATAAATATTTTACTGTATTGTAAAATAGAAAAACAATTAATATTAAAATATAATAATGCTTTATCTGAATGTACTGGGTAGCTCAGATACAGACCCATGATTGAATTATTGTATATTCTGGCCTATTTTGATCAATAACAATGCTTCTTGCTCGTAGAACAGACACTCCACATTCCAAACATACTGACTTATGCCCATAGTTTTGAGCAGATTTATCAACCCGAACTTGAGATTGAAGAACAACAATGCATTCTTCACAAACTCGGTGTTCTGATAAAACCTGTAACAGAAGTATTTGCTTATTCAATTGAAAGGTAATAATTATTTTATTAAAGCCAAGTAACTTCTAAAAGTCACTACAATACAATAAACATGTAAACATGCGTGTGGTTTCTATGAGATACAAGCATGAGATACCAGCAATTTATAACAACACTTTCGTTTAATTACGCACCTGCATATGAGAAATCCAAGACAGCAGAAGACCAGCAGGTCTAATTCCAACACTCCTCGAGAGGCAATGCGGGGATTATCAAAAGTAATGGTACAGGTTTAGGTACACAGCATTAAAAGCCATTGCTGCTAGAATACCACAAATCAAATCGCCAACACAACAGAGTCGATCACTATCTTAAAGTCTTGTTTTGCAAACAAAATGTTCAGATGCAAACTTGACAGTAATGCGGAGAATATACTCGATTCGAGGCAAAACAGAAACAATACAATAGGAAATAAAACCAGGATAATTTCACGAAAGCAGCACATTACAACGAAAATTAATACGAAAGAAAGCAAAGATTGACATTTCAACTTCAACGTCTTCAACGGAACGGATTTATCAAGTTTTTTCTTGGAAATGCATAGGGATAGCCGCTTTACAGCCATCTCGTTTTGGTTCGGTAAGCAGTAATTAAAACAATAAAAAGCATGGTAGAAACTATTAACTCTTTTTAGCCGTAGATTTTTTAGTTTTACTTAAATATAAGTATATTTTAAAAAGTCAATTCATTTTTATGATTATTTTTGTCTTAAAAACATTTTACACCAATGCTATGAACAAACAAAATGTCAGCAATGGAATGAAAAATGAATGAAAACAAAATCTTTTATCTTGGTTTTGAAAACCCCGCTAGCTGCTAGATTTTCGTACTTATAAATAATAATAATAATTCGAAAGTAATTTTATCACGATATTAACGTCAGGTCACTTGGCATTTTCGTTATTCAATCTTGAAACGACTCTGGGGCAATTTTGGAACATCTCTTTTTATATTATAAATAGTTTCACATATAAACCAAGCCATCAATTTTGCATCTTCATATATTTTATATTCATATTCATTTGCATCTTCTAGTTGCCATTGGCAATGCGACAATAATATGATTCCAGTTTTGGTGATTGGTGCTATAGTTGCTGAAGCAATCCAACCCGGACTAGTGGATAGCTCATCCAGAGAATCACTACCCAATTTTTCGAAAACCTCCTGGATTACTTGACTATTCTCCTCCGTACCCATCAAGCTGTCAAAGACTTTAGGGGGTCGGTAGTAATCCGGACCAGCTAACTTCATTCCCTCAAAATCCGGGTCCTCCAGCCTCGCCAAGTTCTTGCTGGGAAGGAATGAAGTTGCTGTTGGTAGTGTTTCATTATTACCCAGAGAACCTTGATTTGCTAAGGTTCTCATGACAACGACAGAACCAATGTTCGACTCGACATGTACTAGCGCCGTCGCTAGCAATGCCCGCTTGAAATTCCCAGCCGATACACTGCATGAAGTCACTTTTGTTTCCACTAGCCCTGCCTCTTTGCAAGGGCTTGTTTCAAATGGTGAACTATCCACTCTGCCCGAGTCAGACCTGTCAGCACCACTAAACTCAGCATCGGAAGAACTTGCATCTGATTGAAAATTGTTTAGTAATGTTATAAGTTCCGATTTATATATACAATATTCTTCCTCTGCTAATTGAAACGTGTCATTATTTACATATTCATGATTTTTCAATTCTATATAGTGGTTACTGAAGAGTGTATTCTCATTCGCAAAAAATTCGTGCCACAATTTTTCTAAATATTTAAGCTTTATTACACATTGCTCAAAAGTTAAACATTGCTTATGACTAGTCGAAAATGTTTGATTATCTATTACAATTTCTTGATAGATACTAATTTGTCGACCAACTAGTTTTTCCATTGTTAAGGAAAACAAACAAAAATTAGAAAAAGAACACAAAACTTCTAAGTCAAAAGTTTTCGAATAATGTTCTGTCTTTTTAAACAAATGAAGTCGGACCGAAATCGGGCATAGGTTCCCCGTCGGTACAACTTTATGCTAAAATTATTCTAAGTTACAATTTCTAACTAAAATCTAAAAAAATATTCTAAGTCCTAAAAGTTCATTAAATTTTCAAAGTTAATCTTCATAAGTAAATAAAGTTCAAATTCACTTGGCACACACTACTTGAAATCGAAAACACTCACAATGTTGTTGTCTCTGTTGTTCTTTGGTACCTCTCGTTGTCCTTGTCTCGCCCTTACTCCAGGATCCTGAAGGCACCTCCTATCATCAGCACCTTCCCGAAATTCAAAGCCGGATTCTCCACCAAACTCGAACTCCTGCTGCAGCAGCTCACACCGTGGAACTGCTACTTCCTGGTGTGGAACTTGACACCAGCTTTTACCATTGAAAAGCTCCAAAAAATGCGTCACCGTCAGGACGTCTTCCGAACTAGGACTGAGCGGTACCTAATCCGGCTCGAAGGACCATGAAAAACCAGGGGGTCTGATCGAGGGTGTGCAGGAAATAAGAAGCCACCTCTGCACACAACGGTTTATTGGAATAGTGGATAGTCGCCCAAATACATTATTTACAAAAGGATATATCAAACTACCAAAGAATCTCGTTGCCGCGATACAAAAGCGTAAGACACCATCTAGCCGTATCGAGAAGAACTAAAATAATATAGTGCTTTCAATGTTTGGGTGAAATGTGGTTCTACATTGTATTTTAGCTGTAATATCGTATTTATTATTATACTAGCAGCTGCCCACGACTTCGTTCACGTGGACCATACTATCATGTCAGTTTTGTCACGGAATGCCGTAATCTTGTGTTTGATTGAATGGCGTTACTTGGCGGAAGTCCTTAACCATTGTGAAAAACGAAATATATGTAAGTAGCTTACTTCCGCAAAACACATTATGTAAGATGCACCGCCCGTTTGGTGTTGGTTTTCGCACGAACTATCTCCTGAGTTTGCCCCGGGTTGGCGCGAAACACGTAGTAGTCTGATCGGTGAAAGTGCAAGGTGTATTGCTGTCTTGTTAAATGCAGATATTGTGCACTGGTATTTTCGTGGTGTGCATGTGCAATTTTTTGCGGGCGGGCGGCCGGTCGGGCGGGCGGTGCATCTTGCATGTTGTGTTTTTTGCGGAAGTAAGCTACATAAAGGTATTTCGTTTTTCACAATCGTAATCTAGTGGGCAACTAAGGAGATATTCATTTTGCTCTCTTGCTTAGCAGCCAGCTACTAACTAATGAAAACGGGGGTAAGGTTAAAACAACACAATTTTAAGCTTCAAGACAGTCACATTAGTGTACCTAGATCGCCTTTCGACGTCCCTAGGAGTATGCCGCGACCAGGGACTAAAATATCGATAAAAAAATATATCGATATAAAAAAATATCGATAAAATTTATCGATATTTCTATTATCGATAATTATATCGAAAAAAATATCGATAATTAATAATCGATAAGGCCTTGCTGCGTCATACCATGTATGCATGTTGCCAACTTTACGTCCGTCTGGATATTGTCTGGTGTGGTGTGGTGTGTGTGGCTCACACACTCACACGCCCGCCACACACGTGGGGCGCGCCGTTGCTGTTATTTAACTTTTACTTATATTCTTTTAGCGCATTATCGTTATGATTAATAATTATATATTGTTTTATAATAAGTGATTGACATGCGTTAGAAAATGAATCCTTATAACTGAATAAAAAAATTACCGCTTAGTCAACCATTTTTTAAATGTTTTGATGTCGTTTTTTTATTTAACTTAGTGCTACTTTTGGCGGCGCATCAGATATTGAAGATGACCATGAATTATGACGTGCCAGATTCTTTGGTGGTAGATTTTTATTGATGATATCCACCATATTCCATTCAATCATCCTTAGAACGTATGAATCTGGAACCCATCATTCTTTGGTTGGGAGATTAAAATTAAAATATGTTTTATTTTAATTAATTATGTCTCGGAAGTATTCATTTAAACATCGTGTCCTAAACGATTAATAATTGTCGTATTACACCAAAAAATGTAAGTATTTAAATTAAAATTTTAAAACATAAGAACCTACAAAACTTTATTTTAAAATTTCGCTTTTTATTAACCGGTAAAAACGCTCTTCGCCATGTTCTGACGTCATAAAATTTGTAACCAACTACTTGACAGTGTTGACAGTGTCAAGTGGTTGTTTACTTACCTTAGGGTAGTTCCACTTAACAAAGATCTTTCTCCAATATGCATTTGATTAAAGAAATTTGAAGACTTTGACGTTCAATTTTATACATTCAACATCCATCTTTGATAAGTGGAATACACCCTTACTTATATGTAGAAAAAGGGAAAGTGACGTTTATTTGTTTGCAAATTTAGAAATCCAATACGTCTCAACATAGTGTAGGCAATGAACAGATTCTTTGTATGGAGACCCATACACTAATTCCTCAGTCGATGAAACTTTGCTGAGTTATAAAATAGCATGAGCCATAAACTTTCAAATGATTATCCAAAAAAAAAACTCACACGGAAGTTAGGTATTTATACATAAATATACAAATCTGTTTATATATTGAACCGAGTAATTTCTCAGTCCAAATTTATTTTACCAGATGAGTTATTTATACTAATAAGTATGTGATACTTGATGAAAATCCAAAACTTATTTCAAACATGAGTATGCTTGGCAAAATGGTATAATGCCGTTAAAAGTTCGACAGAGACATTTTTCAGTCCAAGTCACCCCATTTTCTTTTATTAAAATTTGGTGTTTCTGCTGGGATATTTTTTTGAGTATTTCATATTATTGTTTTATACGTTACATGAATATGTCCGGTTAAGAAAATTTTGACGGAGCATTTTTCCTAAAAAAGATATCAATGAAATAAGACTTTCATTAAAAAATACCTAATCTTCTATTATTATTATTTTTTGGAAATTTATACCATACTTTTAATTTATTAATACTTTATCATGATGTAAAGTTTTTTCTGACTGAGGAATTACTGTGGGGGTCAACTAGCTTCATTGACTACACTAACATGGATGATGTGTTTTCATCAGTTCAAATAAAAAATAAAAAAATATATTTTTAAATATATTTTTACTTATCAATCTTGTACTTTTATTTCATTATATCGCTTTATTACGTTTTCCTAAGCCAAATTTTTTTTTTTCATTTTTTTTCGGTGATGTGATGGAAATTTTCATTCGATGTATCAAATTAAGTATGAGTCAAGTAGCCTATTAATAAATTATTTTTTGTTTTAAGTATTAATGATGACATTGAAGTATTCATTTGAATTGTAATAGCATTTATTTATTAGAATTTTTTTAATTGGTTAGTAAACAAAGAATTTTTATTTTCATTAATTGAAGGAGGTAATTTAGTATATATTTTAATAGATGAATGTTATGTACTATTAGATGTTAGTTTTAATCTGCAACTTGGCAACATTAACTTATTTTTGTATCGTGATGGATATTTCGATGGAATATCTTGTCGTTTTGTGAAAAATTTGCTATGTTTGCGTACAAATTTGCAAACTTCGTAAATATACAAACACGGCAGGGGCACTTTCTAGAAACTGTGTCTATGTGAACTTGATGACAGATAAATATACTCAAAATAATAAATATAAATGTACTCAAATATTTTTTGATTGTAAAAACATACTTATTATACATAGAAAACACCCAGACCAAGACAAATAGACATGTTCATGCACACAAATATTTGTCTTGTTCGGAAATCGAACCCGAGACCTCTGGCGCGGAAGGCAGGTAGTTTGCTCCTGCGCCAAATCGGTCGTCAGGTATCGTCAGGTAAATATAAGTACTTATTTTAAAATAAACAAATACAAAAGTCACTTTACCGTGCGTACGGAGTCGCGGGCAACAGCTAGTATTGATATAAAAACATATATTCAAACAAAGCTTCAAATAAATTCAACAAAATGCTATCAAAAAGAAGTCGTAATGCATTCGTATCGTAATTTGTTATCGTATTGGGTCATTAATTACGATGTATTCGTCATTCGTATTGGTATCGTAATAGCCACAAATAGGGTAAATCA
This sequence comes from Crambus lathoniellus, assembly GCA_949710035.1. Taxonomy (NCBI): domain Eukaryota; kingdom Metazoa; phylum Arthropoda; class Insecta; order Lepidoptera; family Crambidae; genus Crambus; species Crambus lathoniellus. Next base: position 28,169,278 of record OX453303.1, read on the forward strand.
CTAAAATACGCAAAGAACGCATTTTAGTTGGTATCTATTTGCCGCTTGCCAAAACGCAAAACAAAATCAAACGCTTGTCGTCTTGCCGTTGTTGTCGCTCCGACGATAATCCCCCGATCCGATCCTCTCGCCCTGCTAAGTTTGGCAACGTCGCGCGTCGCACTCGCACGTTTCGTACATTATCGATATTAAAATATCGATAAAATTATCGATATTTTAATCGCTATTTCGTATCGATATCCAACTATCGAAATTTTATGCTTATATCGATATTTTTCAAATATCGATATAAGTCCCTGGCCGCGACGCCCCAGGGCGTCGTCGCAACGCAGTTTGGGGAGCCCTGCCCTACGTATTAAAAGTTGTTATAGCAATTCAACTGTTTAACTTGATGTGCTGTCGAGTGTACCTACGTCTAAGTTATAAAGTTAGTTTATTGAATAAATGTGTTTAGAAAGCTAACTTTGGTGTGCTAAAATTAAATACTAAGCCAGTATCTAAGCTACGAAGTTTGAAGTTTCCTATACAAACCCGTCCAAATTAGGTAAATAGAGCTTAACGAAATTCGTATACTGAACGAAACTAGGAGCACAATTTATGTAAAAAGTTAGAAGGGTTTAATTAAATTTGGCCAGCAACGAGAATGTACGATTGTTGGTACAATCTACAACACATAAAGACTAACACTTGCATTACGAAAGTCGCTCTTATTCTGTAGCCGATACCTAAGGGCGTGTAATACCAACGTGCAAAGCTTGATTTGGTACCCACTTGACTGACCTAAAAATAGGTAAACAGTTTTGTCCGTTTCTAGCTGTTATTGCAAGGGACTAAGGGCTATATCTAAGCTTAAGTGTCAACTGATTTCATGAACAAACTGTGCTTTACTTACTCGTTAGGATTTTGGTTGCGATTATCTTAGGACCGATCGCGAAAGGTCATTTATGAAACTTTGTGGAACTGGAATAAGGAATAATTTTGTTTATAAGCTGTGGATAAAATGTTAAGTAGGTATAATTATCTTTATCGGAATTACATTTTAAACTTACATGGTCATTACCACTGTAAATATTACTGTAAATATGTAGATTTTTACTATGTTTTGATTCGTTTTCGAGTTCACGATATTTCGGTGTAGTTGCACTGCACACGCAATGATCACGAAGTAACTGACAGTTAACAGTTTTTCATAACAGTTATCTTTATCGTAATTCTTGAAATACATAGAAACCATGAAACATACTATAACTAATAAATAGAAATCAAAATATTGCAATACAAAACCCTATTTCTCAATATTCTTCCATGTTAAATTAATTGCCAAAACATAGTTTAATATTATATTGACAATGGTACAATACATTAATACCAAAATTAAATAAGTTATTAAAATAACATAAAGTATGGATTAAAATACAAGTATAAAGTCACTATGTCCTACTAATATAATAAATGTGAAAGTTTGTGAGTATGGGTGGGATTTAAGGCGATACTCGGAAAAAATGTGCTAAAGCGAGATAGCAATGAGAAAAAGACGCGCTCGGGAGCGAGACGGATTTTGCAGATTAGGCAAAAAAAACACAAAATCAATTCGTATTAAAAAACTAAAGCGATTTAAAAAAAAATGCTTCTATACGATCCTCAATATTATTGGTGTCCACTAATTCAACCAATTTCCAATAGTGTAAGTAACCCTATTTAAGAATAATCTTCACTTTTCGTATTTTTTAGAGGTCTTTTCGAAAAGAAAAAGTGTCGAGGCAAAATCATAAAATCGTGTTTTTGAAACTATACGAATCTAGAAAAAGGTATGAAGAAATATATATCTTATTACCAGATTTGTACCAATTGTAACCGTCCTATAGTTTTAAATCAAAAAGTCCATATTTTTCCGAGTAGCGCCTTAAGGATGTTTGTTACTTTTTACGCCAAAAGTAATAAAGGAATTTGATTGAAATTTGCCACACAGATAGTAGATAACCTGGATTAAAGCATAGGATATTTTTAACCCGATATTCCCACGGGAACGGGAACCACGCGGGTGAAACCTTCCATAAATTTCACTTTCTACAAATATATTCAATTGATGAGTTGTCAATAAACGTTCAAACGATTTATCATGAAGACAGTTTGATTGAATTTCTATTTTAACTTTCATCCAATTTGACTATTAACTCATTAACAGTTTCCATTATAAATGGAAAGTTCAGTAGGTAGCAGCTGACAATAACAGGTGTCCAGGTTTATTTTAAAGCAATAACTCAACTAAGCTTGTACGAGTATTATTAATTTAATAAAGCTTTTAAAACTGTTAACGTATGCTACTATGTGTTGTCTCTAAGCTAAATAGCTACTAAATGTTACTGTCACTTTTGAGTTTTACAACTAGTAGATTTTTTTTTTTAATATTCAGAATCAAAGTTAGTTTATTAGGCACAGCTGATTGTCTAGCTAGCTATAAATCTAATTTGCAACCTACATAAAGAGCTTATAAAGGTACGCGTCCATAGGCCCGCTTCGGACGCTCCGCACGCACGCACGCAAAGGACTAGTAACTATTTATGCTATTCTGTGGCAAAGGATTGAATGGATTTTGCTCATATACCGGCGCCGATTTCGGTGCAAGTGGCGCGGATAGTGGATGCAGTGCTTTGAGAACTCGTACAAAGCAAACTAAGATCCAATACGAGTCAATGGGCGTGCACCTTTTTTAAAATTACTTGCATTTTAATAAGTATATTATAATGATATAAAAAAATATGTTACATATTTTATATTGTAAAATTAAGTTAAGTTTTATTAATTAATTATTAATTGACATATACAATTTTAAAAAAGCACACAACCGCTGCATTAGGTAGATACTACTTACCTATATACCTACTACGAAAAAATATCAACTCAAAACAAGAACTTATTTTGGTGTTTTATCACTAGTTTTAGTAATTGGAATTACACCAAATCAAAATGTCAGTCATCTTGAAACAAGAAGACAGTGTTAAAAATGCTGTAAAAATTAAATGAAAGTCTGTCTTTTTAACTGGTAAAGATGAATCAGAATGTATGGTGCAAAACACCATGTCCTGTTACGGATTCAAAGTGAAAAAGGTCCAACAATATAATTGTTAAACATAAAACGAACTTGTTGAATATAAAACAGAGTTGCAACAACGCGAAACGGCAACGAAAAGGTTTTCCGAATCCATATTAACGGTCTTATTGTTTGTCCTTTTTTGGTTGAATCCGTTTTCCAACAAACATGTTTGTTCGAAACGAGTGTTCGATTTTACCTTTTTTGTTAAAGCGCTACTCGGAAAAAGTATGGACTTTTGATTTAAAACTACAGGACGGTTACAGTTGTTACAAATCTGATAAAAAGATATATATTTCTTCATACCTTTATCTAGAATCGTATAGTTTCAAAAACACGATTTTATGATTTTGCTTCGACACTTTTTCTTTTCGAAAAGACCTCTAAAAAATCGAAAATTCAAGATTATTCTTAAATGGGGATACATATACTATTGGAAATTGGTTTAATTAGTGGACACCAATAATATTTAGGATCGTATAGAAGCATTTTTAAAAAATCGCTATAGTTTTTGAATACGAATTGACTTTGTGTATTTTTTGCCTAATCTGCAAAATCGGTCCCGCTCCCGCGCGTGTCGTTTTCTCATTGCTATCTCGCTTCAGCATAATTTTTCCAAGTATCGTCTTAATAGAATCGTTATTCGGGGAAATACTCGGCTTATCAAGGTAAACAAAAAAAGAAAAGTGATGTTAGAGTCGGTAACATGAAGTTCGACTTAATACTGAGGTAACTGGAGAGTGCAGTACGAACAATTTTTTGAATACCACAAATAACACAGTGGCTGTCTTCCGTCTCACCTACACTTTAAAAAAATACGTATGGTCAAATGAGACAGCTGACAGCCACTACATACATAAATGTCAAATTTGCTGGCGACACTTTTTTATTCAGGGTGAGAGCTCCAGTTACCTCAGAGTATTAAGTCAAACTTCATGGTCGGTAATGTTAGAGATAATAAACTATAGACATTGTGAGATGTCTTCTGCGAATGACAGCTAACGTCATTTCATATCTGTCAATATTTGGTCAATATCAAGTGACAGCTTATAGACTTATGTCAATCGATTTTGAAGTTGATTCCTCCCCTTCATGTAATGGCTGCCGGTGTTAACGTATACTGTGAAAGTAAATCTAGTGAAATCTTCAATATTTGTTTCAATTACGCCATAAACCCTACAGGTAAGACTTTGATTTCTTGATGGATGCAAATACAGCCTGCCTAGCATGACTATCATTATATCACGCGATATGATATAGCACGTCAGGCAGTCTTGCTTACCCCACTAAGGTGTAAGCAAGATAATATAGGCTCTTATCATGCGTCAATAGTCGATAAAAGCCGCTCATGCTAGGCCGGCAGATTTCTCTTTGTTTTCAGTTATAGTTTTACTAGCTTTCCGGACGCGGCTTCGCCCGTGTGGACTACACGACGTTATCCTGCGGGAATGTTATATTTTACGGGATCAAAAGTAGCCTATGTTCTTCTCCAGGCTACAAAGTATCTGTGTCCCAAATTTCAGCCAAATCCGTTCAGCCGTTTTGACGTGATTGAGCAACAAACATCCAAACGTGTAAACTTTCACATTTATAATATTGTTAGTTGAAACTTATATAATATACTAGCTTTCCGCCCGCGGCTTCGCCCGCGTGGACTACACGACGTTATCCCGCCGGAATTTGATACTTTTCCGGGATAAAAAGTAGCCTATGTTCCTCTCCAGGCTACAAAATATCTATGTCTCAAATTTCAGCCAAATCCGTTCAGCCGTTTTGGCGTGATTGAGTAACAAACATCCAAACATCTAAACTTTCACATTTATAATATTAGTAGGATGGGAATTGGTAGGTACCTACGTGATGTTTTCCGATTTTTTATTAGAGATAAGTATATAATCACCAGTTCCCACTGCTGGAGCACTGGCTGACAACAGAACAACCTACTATGGGTATTAACGCCTGAACCAGCTAGAACCAGCAGCTTAACGTGCCTTCCGAAGCACGGAGGAGCTCGAGATAAAAAGTTATTGGTCACCCATCACGTGACCGACCATAGCGAAAGTTGCTTTACCTCAATGGTCACATGCCGACCGCACTAACCACTACCTGTACTAACACAAAACCTGTCATTTTTGTTATTTAATCCAAAAAAACGACAGTACCTATTATTATCCAAGGTTGGCCTATCTCGCACTAATGATTGATTTTGGATCTGGCCCTAAGTAAGTAAGTACTTACACGTGTGTCAACTTATTTGGATCAACAAAATAGCTCTAACAAAAACGGCCGGTTGTCTTCAAAAGTGGCTAAACCAAACTTTAACCATTAGCTTACCACTTGATCATTTTCAGAAGCTTTCCTTGAAGTTGGGTTTAAACGGATCTCATTTTAGAAGAAGTACATTTATCTTACTTGCGATAGCTAAAGCTAAATACGAAAGTAATACCAAAGATCCAGTCAGGTAAGAATTAGTTTTGGAGAATATTAAACACATCTTAGATTTCTGCGCGAACTGTCCATATAAATAAAACACTTTCACGGATTTTTTCACGCAACTTATTCAACAACTTAGTTAAATTTTAGTTGTTTTTTTTTGAGATTTTTTGGTTTATCCGACGTTTCGGCACCTTTCCAGGGGCCGTGGTCACGGAAAACTACCCACTATTTTTTTGATTTTAATAAAAGAATATACCCACTCTAATTGTCTTTGTTTTTCGTTCGGAAACAGGATACGGTTAGGTATTAATTATTTTAACATTATATTTAATTATAACAAAATGATTTATTAATTTAATATTTTGATTTGTTTAAGTAATTTGGATAATAATTATTTATAGCAAAGCAAAAAGTTACTGACTCGACCACCAGTTCACAAAAGTTGGAGCCCTTCGGAGAAAGAACTGGCAAGAAAACTACACGAAGGGGGACGATCTCCGTTTATTAAATTTATTTGCAAAAAGAACTAACCGTATCTTTAGTTCTTGCAGTGTGTGGTTTAGGTTGTGACTTTACTTGATGGATTATAGGGTCCCAAGCTGGTGGTATCTTCCAACCATCTTCTCTATTGAAATTTGGGTATTTGCTAATTTCAATAGCCTCGCGCATCAATCTGGGAAAGTATCTTGGTTCTCTAGCGAGGATCTGCGGTTTGTCAAACCTACTATAATGGTTGGTTCCCTCAAATGAATGTTCACACACTGCAGACTTATTATCGCGCCTATGTTTGATGTCAGCTACATGTTCTTTAACGCGCGTCCCTATGCTTCTCTTTGTTTGCCCAATGTAGGAGAGCCCACAGTCACAATCTAGTTTGTAAACGCCTGCAACTTGAAAGGGGATATTACACTTGACTGGTGGTAAGAATTGGTTAATCTTCTTCGGCGGCTTGAAGTAAGTATGAATCGAAGCACGCTTCAGAATCCTCCCAATCTTGTCAGTGACACCTTTCACATATGGCAGAATGGCAGGTTGACGTTCTACTGTGGCTGCTTTGGTGCGTTTTCTGTGATGTTTGCGAGGTACTGGCAATTTGTTACTTCGCAGTACTTGCTCGACGTGCCGAAGCTCGCCACTCAGGTGTTCATCATCACAGATGCCGCGAGCTCTCTGAAACAAAGATTTCCCTACGGTAGCTAACTGTAAAGGGTGATGGTGAGAGTCACCATTTAGATATTTATCTGTATGTGTTGCTTTTCGATACACAGTGTGGCTCAAAGTTTGGTCAGGATTCCTGATAACAAGTACATCTAGGAAGGCTAGTTTCTTATTTGCCTCTAACTCCATAGTGAATTTAATGTTTGGGTTAATAGAGTTAAGGTGGTCAAGGAAAGCAGTGGCACTATCTTTAGGTAGTACTGTGAAAGTGTCATCTACGTACCGTTTGTAGAACCGGGGATACACTGGTGTTGAAGCCAGCGCCTTCTCCTCAAAATCCTCCATAAATAAGTCTGCGACTATTGGGGATACCGGAGAACCCATTGCTACTCCATCAACTTGTATGTAGAATTCATCATTCCACAGAAGATAGCCAGTTGTTAAACAATGTTCCAAAAGTTCTGCATATTCCAAAGGCAAATCGTTATCTTCTAGTTTCTTCCTAGCGATATTGATGCAGTCCTTTACTGGTAAGCATGTGAATAAGGATTGTACATCAAAACTGACCATGATTTCATCATCTGCGAGATGTAGATGTTGTATCTCACTGATGAAATGGTAGGAATCCTTCACAAAGGCTGTTGTAAAATTAAGACAATTAGAGTGGGTATATTCTTTTATTAAAATCAAAAAAATAGTGGGTAGTTTTCCGTGACCACGGCCCCTGGAAAGGTGCCGAAACGTCGGATAAACCAAAAAATCTCAAAAAAAACAACTAAAATTTAACTAAGTTGTTGAATAAATTGCGTGAAAAAATCCGTGAAAGTGTTTTATTTATTTGGAGAATATTGTTAATAAATCTTGTAGTGTATGGCTATTTCATTAATTTTAAAGATTAGAACAGAATTAAAATAAATGGTTTACTATTCTTTACGTATTTTATCAAATTTATCTGTTCATACCTATAGGAAAAATGTGATAGTAAAAAACCACGAGCCCTATAAGTAGCTTTCAGGCGGGATACGCCACTACGCTACTATAATAGCTACTTATAGGGCTCGTGGTTTTTTACTATCACATTTTTCCTATACTTACAAAATTGCATTGTGAATGCATAAAAAAATAATATAAAATGTTCATACCTATTTTACGGCTTAACAGAATAACAGCGCTTCAGGGTCATTTTAGCATCACACACCACAAACTAGCCTTGTCTTCGTGATGGTTTTTATGTATGATGTATGTCGTGTGTGTTTTTAAGTGCGTATATTATTAAGTTATTTTTTGTTTGTGTGTGTCGCTCATAAATATCTTTTCTTTCCCACTGTCATTAAAAATTGGCCACTTTACGTAAGTATATCATGCTCCTCACAGTGATATGTAATTGATAAGATGTGTGATGTAAATGATATTTTTTAACTTCTAAACGTTTGTACTTATGCATTGGAACTTAAGTTGTTTTTCACTGAGTACGAAACTAAGGTTAGCTTTTTGTAAAAACACTGCAATGCATACAAATAAACTATTTGGTGTATACTTACCTAAGTATTAGTTGTTGCTTAATTTTAATCCCTTTAAAATGGAAGTGTTCGATGATTGATGACTATCAAAAATTCAATATTTTAGAACTTGTAGACAATTTTAATTGACAAACTATTTCGCAACGAACTTTTGTGGAGTCATGGCCACGCTCGGAGGCTTCTATTGTTTAATATTAAATCGATATAGTGGAAAACAAAGGAATATTGGAAACTTCAAGCCCCTTCATCATTGAAACAAGATAGAGGGTAGTGTCATGCGCTTCGATCAACACACTCTCGAATTGGGTGTATATAACCATGAAGCTCGACTTAATACTGAGGTAACTGGAGAGTGCAGTACGAAAAATTTTTTGTGACCACAAATTACACAGTGGCTGTCTTCCGTCTCACCTACACTTTAAAAAAATACGTATGGTCAAATGAGACAACTGACAGCCACTACATACTAAATGTCTAATTTGCTGGTGTTCACTTTTTTATTCTGAGTGAGAACTCCAGTTACCTCAGTATTAAGTCGAGCTTCATGTTTATTTATTTATTTATTCACAACGGGGTAGCACTTAGCCTTCATCACACCTGATGATAAGTATAATAATAAGTATGATAGGTACCCTTTGTGGCCACTTTAAGGATTTTTTGACTTTTAAGCACTAAGTACTAAATGGTCTTAGGTATTTAAGACACAAATTATATCTTTAATTATAGATAATTTATCTACCTTTAAAGGTACATTTTTCAAATTTATAAAAGTAAAATAGTTTTTTTTATATTACACGCAATGTGTGAGAGGTGCCAAATGTACCGGTTTTGGCCACTTACTGATAGTTAAACTTTTGTAAGTATTACGAAAAATCAAAACCAAACCCAGGTAAAATCAATATATTCTAAATCGCTAGAAACCAGTCAATTGCAAAACAACAATTTAATTGTCAAAAACAAAGGTTTATAAAGTATTTCATCCAAAACAAATTTCTTAAAATTTTCATACAAAACATTTTTTGAAACAGAAAACGGAATTTATTAAAAAAAAATCGTATGACATAAGGAATTCTAACGGTTGTTATTATTACCTTAAAATACCTTTTTTTAATTGCCTTTATCAAAAATGGCTAAAAGTTGTTTAGAAAACTTTTAGAGCAAAAAGTGGCCAAAACCGGTACAGTGGCCAAAACCGGTACGCCTGCCCTATATAACGCTCGGCCATTTCTGTCACTCCAAATAAGTATCTAGAACTAGTACGTATTATAAAACACAGTCCTCCGCCGCGTCTGTCTGTCTGACGCGATAAACTCAAAATTTTTCAATTTTCAGGCAGTTTTCACCAATATATATGGGTGATTCTTAAGAATGGTTTTAGTATATAAATAATAATAAATAAATAAATAAATAACTTCTTACATTCACACCAATTATCTAAGCCAATTTTAATTTCATTAAGAAACTGTATCATGGAAAACTTGATAACGGATAAATATATACTTAAATACTTTTTGTTTGTAAATACATACTTAATATACATAGAAAACGCCCAGACCAAGACAAATAGACATGTTCATGCACACAAATATTTGTCTTGTTCGGGAATCGAACCCGAGACCACTGGCGCAGTAGGTGGGTAGCCACCCCTGCGCCAAATCGGTCATATATTATCAAGGTTTCGATGAATTGGTTGAAATATAACGATAATAAAATTGTTGGAAGGGTCGGAAAAAATCAAGCCGTATGGGAGCTTTTAGCAAAAGCTCTGCATAATTCCTTCGAGGTTCAAAACAATGCATGTTGGGATATAATATACCTCTTTTAAAGATCTACAAAAAAATCCGCGATGACATATGTCTATCTTTTAACGATAGCTTGTCTTAGCTTAATTGGGTATTTGACTGAAATATTTTTATTGACTTAAAATGTTCATTTAACTAGTAGCAACACAACATAGGTATTTATTTTCAAATATCTTGCATATTTTCAGCGATATAGAGCATCAAACTTACTAATCAGACAAGGAGAGCGCAATAGAAACGTGACGTCACGTTTCTATAGCGCCATACTCTCGCCATAGAAAATTTCGTTTTAGAAAGAGATAGCTAGAGTCACAATTAAGTAGCTCATAATTCGCTTGTTATAATACATATTGAATTTCTTTTTTCATATTTGTTATTCAATAATGTTATATTTTCGCATGTCATAATTAAATATCTACATTTCAACAACAGTCAAATACCCATTAGACGGATACAGTATTAATCCTTATGAGTCTAAATACGTTACTTGCTCTAAGTATTTCATTGAATATTATTTTACTCATATAATTTAAATGAGTATTTTAGGAGATATCTATACTTAATATTATAAAGAGGTAAAGTTCGACACAGACACGAGACGGTACATTACAGAAATAGATTTATCCGTATATTTATCCGTGATCTGGTTTCCATAACACAGTTTCTTAAGGCGATACTCGGAAAAATTATGCTAAAGCGAGATAGCAATGAGAAAACGACGCGCGCGGGAGCGAGACCGATTTTGCCGATTACGCAAAAAAAAAACACAAAATCACTTCGTATTCAAAAACTATAGTGATTTAAAAAAAATGCTTTTATACGATCCTAAATATTATTGGTTTCCACTAATTAAACCAATTTTCAATAGTATATGTATCCCCATTTAAGAATAATCTTGATATTTCTTATTTTTTTGAGGTCATTTCGAAAATAAAAAGTGTCGAGCCAAAATAATAAAATCGTGTTTCTGAAACTATACGATTCTAGATAAAGGTATGAAGAAATATATATCTTATTACCAGATTTATAACAACTCTAACAGTCCTATAGTTTTATATCAAAGAGTCCATACTTTTTCCGAGTAGCGCTTTAATGATAACTACTTACTTATGAGCTAGATAATTGGTGTGATTTGTAAGGAATTTATTTATTTATATAGGTACTAGCTTTCCGCCAGCGGCTTCGCCCGCGTGGACTACACGACGTTATCCCGCGGGAATGTGATATTTTTCCGGGATAAAAAGTAGCCTATGTTCCTCTCCAGGCTGTAAAGTATCTGTGTCCCATATTACAGCCAAATTCGTTCAGCAGTTTTGGCGTGATTGAGTAACAAATATCTAAACATCTAAACTTTCACATTTATAATACTAGTAGGATAAGATTTATAACCACAAGTTGGCTCACATACCTACTGAACGGTAGCATGTACTTAAAAGATTTAGATTTATTCATGCTTAACAGGAAAATATCCAAATAAATACACTTTCCGTCTTCACCTTCGTCTTTTTTCCCAACATTCAGGAAATTGAAATGGGATTTATATTTGAGCCTAGGACATGTTCTCTGAGATTTTTCATGTCAGTACCAATGGAATTAAGTGTTAAATTTATAGCGAGGACCATCGTTTGTTATACTCAGCCGCGAAAGCGATGATTTGTGTGGAGTTTGCCGTGAAATTTTGTATTTTTTTTAGGTATGTTTAATCTTTAATAACATGTAGAAAATAATGTCAACAATATATAAAATACCAATAAGTTTAAATAATATTATCTTTAGGAGCCTTTTAAATAAAATAAATATACAAACATATAAAAAGCATTTACAGTTCTCAGATTGCCATAAAAATTACGTTTACGTTCTGTAAGATTTCTTTTTCACGATATAGAAGGGCTTTATTAAATAAGAACTTATTGTAATCGCTGTTTAAATCAACACGAACTTAATTCGAATAGTACTTGTTAGTTTCACAGATGTGCGCTGTGCGCCTCCAAGCAAACAAATTATTTAGCGTTTTTCTTTTACTTTAACGACTCCTTCGCCCGGACAGTGAAAGGTCGTGGATTCGAGTCCCATCGGAGCTAGTCGTGAGACGGGTCGATTTTTTCTAATAATTACTTCATTTTCAATAAATTATTCAGCGTTACAAAACTAAGTTGACTCTCCACTCTTCACATTTATTTATGTAATAAGGATATCATAGCTATCTGTTAATTGGAGGAAATCAATAAAAATTGCAGTATAATTCAATATAGACTACTTACCATTTTTATTGATTTCTTCCGATAGTGATTTCGATTATTTTAAATGATATGATATTTGTTAGGTACCTACATTAGTATCTAACCAAATTCTTCTTCTTCTTCATAAATTCTTTGTTATCGAAGCTCTCCGAAACGATAATTTTTTTGCAGGTATATTTGATAACTCTGAGAATAGGTGGTAGGGTATTTTTTATCCCGAAATTCCACGGGGGAATGTAACACACAATTTAAAATCAAATTATTTACCAGTATTAATAAAAATGTAAAGTCCTTAGGCAGTAAAAAATTTAAAACCCATTCAACATATTGTAGTACCTTCGTATAAAAAATGTACTTACCTAAATAAGACATGTGCTCTTAATTCAGAAAAAATTGAAGAGCTTACCAAAATAGTGCTTTAACTAACATAATTTACTGCATTATTATCTCAATCAACATAAACTTACTAAGTATACTCGTTTATACGAGCATCTCAAATTATCAAACAAACTCAAATAATTTAGTTACCATTATTAATTGTAAACAATCCACTCAACCCGGTTACATCCTCCGAGTCCCAATACAATACCCGCCAATCCCCCAGTAATCCTTTTACTCCATCAAGTATTCCAGCTTCACGTGAAACTAATTTCACATGCAAAATACCCCGGAGCCGGTAGGCAGCTAAAATTTTATAGGTCATTAAAGATTTTGTAGTACTTACCTTCATCATCATCAGCCATTTAATGCCCCCACTGCTGGGGCACTGGCCTTCCTTATGGATGAATAAGGAGAATGAGCCATGACCCACCACGCGGGCTCAGTGCGGATTGGTGGGTATTAACGACTGCAAGTGCAGCCGGGACCAACGGCTTAACGTGCCTTCCGAAGCACGGAGGAGCTCGAGATGAAAAGTTTTTGGTCACCCATCCCGTGACCGACCATTGCAAACGTTGCTTAACCTCAACGATCGCAGGCCAAGCGCGCTATCCACTGCGCCACGGGCTCCTCGTACTTACCTTAGTATAATAATATCAAGACAGTTTTTGTGTTCTCATTTCAGTAAAAATATGAATATTAGTTCTCAAAAATGGCAGCACAATTACTCGTGAGGGCCGTAATTTATGACACCAATTACTGCATTATTACCCAAATTATTACAAATACATTGCTTACACTAATTTTTATGATAAATACAAATATATTAGATCAAGTAACAAGTATTTAACCGCCTCTGTGGTCTAGTGGTTCATACAACCGATTTCAGACCCAGAGGTCCCGGGTTCGATTCCCAGTGGGGGTACATATTGTATTCGGTTTGGTTGGTGGTAGAACTTGTTCTAAGTCCGCCTGGCTAGCTACCACCGTCTTATCTAAGTCTGCCGCCATAACAATGATGTTTTCAGCATTATTGTGTTCAGTCAGTTAGAGATAAGATAGCCAGTTCCTCAGTGATTGAGGATTCCGGGAGTAGTGCGCTTCCACCTTCAGCCTTATCACCACTTATCATCAGGTGTGATGAAGGCTAAGTGCTACCCCGTTGTGGATAAAAGAAAGTTAATCATTTAAAAATATTAAATATCTCACACACATTAATCTGATTCCGAATCAATAGAAGCATAAACACTTGTGTTACAATTGTCAAAAACAATGGAGTTTTAAAAATATGTTTACACATATTTATTTAACACCCAAACGCAAATTCTCATCACATAAATGTTTATGCCGGATAAGGATCGAATCCACGTCCCCTGGTGCAGAATAGAAGGTATGATTAGTAGCACTGCGCTAACAGGCCCAATCAAGTATTCCAGCTTTACGTAAAACTAATTTCACATGCAAAATACCTTGGAGACCGTAGGAAGCTAAAATTTTAAAGCTCATTAAAGATTGTGTAGTACTCTAGTATAATATAAGTTAATATTGGAGACTATCACATACATTGCTATGACAGCTATTGTGTTCTCATTTCAGTAAAAATATGAATAGTTCTCAAAAATGCCAATACAATACTCGTAAGTAACGTAATTTTTGACACTACTTAATGCATTATTACCCAAATGATTACAAATACATTGCCAACACTCATTACACACTTTCCCTCTCTATGTTTCTCTCACGTGAAACTAATTTCACATGCAAAATACCTCGGAGCCCGTAGGCAGCTAGAATTTTATAGCTCATTAAAGATTTTGTAGGTGCCTCGTAAAAACTGTTTGCAAACGCTGCGTTTCTAAACTTTCACGGTTGATTAAAAACCATTCAGAGAAGATCGAACTTTGTGTAGGATTTGAGGCAGTTTATGTTGGCCTACTGCTGAGGATGGAGAAGCGTATATTGATGTATTCACTACTGGGATTACTTTTAGAGCCCATCCTCCTATCCTCATCAAAGTCAAAGTCAAGTTCCCCAGTGGGGTGTATTTCACACTTTCCATGAAGATACAAATTAGAAAAAGTGGGACAATCGTTTTTTCCAAATTTTATCCCATTATTTCTATGGCGGCAAATAAACCGACAGTACACGAAAGATAGGTCGGTCCCGCTAATTCCATTAAATAATATCACTTGCAGTACTTATACTTGATTTTAGTTATTGAAAAATATACGAAAATTATTGTATTTGAATAGCCAAAGGGATTCCGGCCGTCATAAGTAAGGCATTCGTCAGTTTCAAATAATTACCTATTTTGCTAAGTATACCGAGACGCGTGGGGGTCCTACATTGATGTATGATATCCTTCAATTGTTTCTACGGCCGGGATTCCTCACCTTTCCTAGACGCTTGTCGTCTCGCGTTCACGTTCACACGCGCGTGGGCGCGTCTGCGTCTGAGCGCCCGCTCCCGCCCCCGTCCCCGCCTTTGCACTCTGAATACGCACTAAGTCTTAGTGAAATACCATATATTATACTTCAGAGGAGATTACACAAGTATCACGTTAATTACATTATGGCGCTGCCACACTCTTCTCCTTGCGTTCGCGTTCGCATTGCCGTAAACACAGCCGTCTCTATCGTCTTCTACAAGCCATGCTATGATACGGAACGGCAACATTGCTGTGAACCGGTTTACTCCTCTGAGTACTTAATCCTATGGAGGTGGCATACCTACGAAAAAGTGAGGTGTAACTAAGTCACAATGTAAGAAAATCTTGGAATTCAATTTTAAACTTCTTCTAATTGTCGTATTAATCGGTCCACCCGTTTCAGAGATTAGCCGGAACAAACAGACAGACAGTCAAAAATTGTAAAACATGTCATTTTGGTATATGTACCGTATATTTAATCATATGCACGTAGTAAAAAGCGGTTATGTAATGTAACAAACAGACTCCAATTTTATTTATTTGTATAGATGTATAGAAGATATGCCATCTCCACAGGATTCAGTACTCGAGGTTTACTCGCTGTTTACCTGTCAAACGGTGCAAGCGATGTCAAATCGGTTCACATAGAACTACGTTGCCAACTTTATGCGCATGGCTTGTAGAAGACGATAGAGATGGCTGTGCCGTAAATGTTTACTAAATGTTTGCCCTCTCACTCACTCGCGCTAACATCGTGGCGACGGTGTATCGGCAGTCTCAGACTCTATCACTCGAGCAACGCAAATGTGCGGCCACACGACTTCGCACGACATTTTCTTTGCGATTCGACGAGAGTGTAGCCGCTCCATTAGAGATAATTGTTAAGAAACTGAGCTTAGACTCGAGGCTAAATTTCCCAATAATATCCAGTTTCATATTCCTTTGCTCCTATTGCGCAGTTCTAATGGAAAATACTCGAAGCTAGGTCTTTATATACAAACAAAACAAAGAAGACCCACGAGAGCAAACATGTGGGATGAATAGGTATTACGTCATATCATAGAGCAATGAACATTAGCAGCATGTAAGCCGACCCCTTATCGACATGTAAGACAATTCCTATTAATTCCATATCTCTTCAGACGGTAACCGCTTAAACAAAAGACGTTCGTAACACGAGCTTAATCTTGCAACCTATCTAGTGTATGAGAAATCAATGGGACATAGTTACTTCAATAGACAGATATCAGTATCAAAGAGGCAATATCTTGGAGCGTCAAACGCTTGACTAGCCTCATTATGCTTACTCCAGCGATACTGGCAGTTGCTGGAATGCGAAACGCTGTTTCCAGCACTCCTTGGAATATTGAAATGTAAGTGAAATTCGTTCGACATTTTGTTGGGAATATTTTATGCTCGCCGCTCTTGCTGTTGGTGGATTGAAGCTGTATAGTTGGAACGTGCCTCGCGATTTTCTTTTGTTACTCAGATGCGACGAGAAGACTTGCAAATTTGACAATTAGGGCTGTACAGACAATTTGTTTACAAATTCGAGTGGTATTCACACCACTTTTTACGGTGTTGTCCTGGCTCTAAAATCTTGGATTCCACGGTTAAGTCGATTTAAATGAATATTTTTCTCTACGATGTCTTTTTTGGTTATTACTAGATTGATTTTCAGAATTTTAGATTCGATTGACGCTTCGATTCTTGTAGTTTAAATATACCTATAAGAGCTATTTATTTTCGTGGTTTGAATATGAACATTGATTAATATTCTGAATCAAATTCTTATCACAAAGAAAGCACATTGTTAAATAGAAAAAAAATGTAATTAAAATGTATTTATCAAGTCGTTTCAGCCAGTAAACAACACTTCAAGTGTCTCTTGTTCTCAAATACACATAACATTTAATGACAAACAGTGACGCGTTAGATCTTACAGAAGCTTCTAACTACAGTTTGCACTAAACAAGACAAAGCGAAGGCGTCATCTGAGAGTTTAACGACCACTAGTTGTGCACATTCAAACACAAACATAAAACTATCGCGAACAAACTAACGTTAATACATCAAACAAAATAGAGACAGACCAACGACGCACATACGAAATTTACATACGAAATTAAGGAGCTACTCGGAAAAAGTATGGACTTTTTGATATAAAACTATAGGACGGTTAGAGTTGTTATAGATCTGGTAATAAGATATAGGTATATTTGTTCATACCTTTATTTAGAATCGTATAGTTTCAGTAACACGATTTTATGATTTTGCCGACACTTTTTATTTTCGAAAATACCTCAAAAAATACGAAATATCAAGATTATTCTTAAATGGGGTTACATATACTATTAAAAATTGGTGTAATTAGTGGACACCAATAATATTTAGGATCGTATAGAAGCATTTTTTTAAAATAGCTATAGTTTTTAATACGAAGTGATTTTGTGTTTTTTTGCGTAATCTGCAAAATCGGTCTCGCTCCCGCGCGCGTCGTTTTCTCATTGCTATCTCGCTTTAGCATAATTTTTCCGAGTATCGCCTTAATTGTACTGTGCAACGTTGTGGAGAGGGAGAGTTGTGTTTTTCAATCCATTTGTTTGTTTGTTTCAATTGAATAGGCTTCGAAACTACTGGACCGATTTGGAAAATTCTTTGACTATTAGAAAGCCACATTCTTCCCGAGTGATATCCTACTATCCTACTAATATTATAAATGTGATAGTTTAGATGTTTGGATGTTTGGATGTTTAGATGTTTGGATGTTTGTTGCTCAATCACGCTAAAACGGCTCAACGGATTTGGCTGAAATTTGGGTCACAGATACTTTGTGACCTGGAGAGTAACATAGGCTACTTTTATTTCGGAAAAATGTCACGTTCCCGCGAGATAACGTCGTGTATACCACGCGGGCGAAGCCGCGGGCGGAAAGCCAGTAGGCTATATTTTATCCCGATATTTCCACGGGAACGGGAACCACGCAGGTAAAACGCGAGTAGCCACTAGTGTTGAATTAAAAGAATATAAAAGAAAGAAAAACATTATAGTTATAAAGTTTTTAATAACAAAGTACTTAAGGCGATACTCGGAAAAATTATGCTAAAGCGATATAGCAATGAGAAAACGACGCGCGCGGGAGCGAGACCGATTTTGCAGATTACGCAAAAAAACATAAAATCACTTCGTATTAAAAAACTATAGCGATTTAAAAAAAAATGCTTCTATACGATCCGATTTCAATAGTATATGTAACCCCATTTAAGAATAATCTTCATATTTCGTATTTTTAGAGGTATTTTCGAAAAGAAAAAGTGTCGAGGCAAAATCATAAAATCGTGTTTTTGAAACTATACGATTCTAGATAAAGGTATGAAGAAATATTTATCTTATTACCAGATTTATAAAAACTCTAACCGTCCTATAGTTTTATATCAAAGAGTCCATACTTTTTCCGAGTAGCGCCTTAATACCTACCAATCCGCATTGGGCCCACGTGGTGGGTACCAGGCCCATTCTCCTTATCCTTCCATAAGGAAGGACTGTGACCCAACAGTGGGGATATAAAATGGCTGATGATGATCATGTTGAACGCCGGCTGCACTCATGAAAAAGTGTCACGTTCCGTGTGCAAGCGAGAGCGCGGAACAAGCGATAGAGAGGCACGATCGGCCTAAGCGTTCGGCTCTTCCACTCCATCGGGCCATGCTCTGAATAGAAGAGAGACAGCGGCATATTGTTATCACATAAAATTATCGCCCGTAAACGGACTATACAGACACCCAAATTTCTTTTTATTACGTTGTCATAATTCCGCCATTTTGGCGAATTCCTGTCACGCCAAGTCCATGAGAAAAGTAGTCTGTGCCCTAATTACGACGATCGTCATTCGAATGAATATTTGATATCTTATTTCTCAGCGCCGCCATTTCTTTCTTGAGAGCGACAGGTATAATTACTTTTATTCTGAACTCGTGATTCGAATTACATAATAATAATAATTGAGCTTGTCGTATATAAACAAGAAATACGGTATAAAAACAGTGTGTGCTACGTAAATATAGTAACTGAGCTTTTTTTCCTTTACTTGGATCAACAAACAGTTTCGTAATAACATTTCTTAAAATAAAATAAACATAAGTGTATAAATTTACAATTTTAGACAAGATACGAAACAGCATTCAAACATTTTTTAAATACGCTTCCCACAGTCAGGAATCGAACCGGCTAAAATTAGAAAAAATACAACCTCCTGTACTTTTATGACATAAATCGATAGAATTACTCATAAGTATTTTATATCTATAACAATGAAAGACATTATTCGACATTCGGTGTCCAGTCGTGTCGATATCTACTTTCCTTTTTTTATCTATAAAATATAAATATAAAATATAAAAATAATTTTATTTCTCAATATCTATAGTTTAACAGTATGAGGCACCCCAGAAAGTAACGCAGTACTCGTGTTGGGGTAGACTCGCTCTTCCCATGACAATTTTAAAGTTAAAACATATTGAGTTAAATTTAAGAGTAGATTAATCTTATAAGTAGGTTTGATTGTGAGTGTTGGGCGTGTGTTGTGTATGTGCGTGTGTGTGTGTGTGTGTGTGTGTGTTTGTGTGTAAGTGTGTTTGTGTTTGCGTGATCTAAGTCCTTTGAAAAAAAAAAATACAAAAAAATACTTATCGTTTTTTTTTATATATTTTTTTTTAATTACTATTACTTATTTATTATTACAGCATTACTGTTTATTACATATCTAAATTAGTTTTAAAGTTAAATTATTTTTACCAATAGGTTTTCTGTTTTTTCATAGTCCAATGAATTTAGCCAGGTTTTGAGGATCTTTTTACAATCAGATGTTGTTTTGCCATAGATTTCCAAGTTTCTATTTGCAGCATTATATAATGACGATGATCGGATGGTATACTGACGCTCTGCAAAGACTGTTCGGGAGCGGTGACTAGGAGCAACATTGTACTTGCGTCTTTTGTCTAATATCGCTGAGTCAAATGGAAGATTTTTGTGCAAATCAAGTATGATCAGCAGTATATAAAGTTGTCTTATAGATAAGAGGCCACAAAGCTGATATAGTTCGTTCGTCGGGAACCGATATGGCTTAAAGTACATAACTTTAATAAGAGATCTTTGGGCCCTCTCAAGAAAAAGAAACTTTGTCTTAGATGCACCACCCCATATAGGGATGCAGTATGTGATTACCGACTGCGCCAGAGAAATGTAGATCCTATTAAGTAGTTTACTCGGCATGACATGTCTTAGCTTTTTAAAAATCCAAATGAGTTTTCTGATCCTCTCCGAAATCAATTCCAAATGCACATGCCAACTCAATCTCTGGTCGATCATCACACCTAAATATTTTATACAGTCAACTTTTTTGATTAAGGGGCACAGGCAGTTAGGCTGAACAGAGCACCCGTGTATACGGAGATTGAAATTCTGATTTGGCTGTGATCTGTTAGCAGGAGTGAAACATATGAAATTTGTTTTATCTATATTGAGGGTCAACAGATTTCCGTTCAGCCAGTCAGCAATCTTAGCTAGCCCCATCTCAGCTTTTGCTTGTACATCTAACCAAGACTGTCCAGAAAACACAACCGCTGTGTCATCCGCGTAACAGAATATCTGACCACCACTATGTTGAAGGTTACATAACTGATTGATATAAATTAAAAATAGCGTTGGGCCAAGCACAGAACCTTGAGGAACGCCGTAGTCAGTAGCTTCTTCATCACTGATTGTATTATCTATTTTAACGCTCTGTTTCCTTTCGAGAAGGTAATTTTGAAATATGGCAAGTGACGTACCTCTTATTCCTATGCTCTCGAGTCTACGCACAAGGATGGGGACAGAAACGGTGTCAAAGGCTTTTTTCAGGTCTAAGAACACTGTAAGACATTTTTCCCCTTTGTCGACATTATCAATAATATACTTTGTTATGTCCTTTACAGCGTCTTGAGTCGACTTACCCTTTCGGAAGCCGTATTGTCTATCGGAAAGTATTTTGTGTTTAGTCAGGAAACTTAATAGTCTGATATTTAACAGTTTTTCTAAAATTTTCGATAGACACGACAAAACTGATATGGGTCTATAATTATTGACAACGTGTCTGTCTGACATTTATCTGTGAATGCAATTTTTTTCTTGAAATAATAAGGGAATGATTCCTTTCAGTGAATTTACTATCTCCATTATTTAGAGTGCTTTTCCTTCATGCCATTAAAAATTGCATGTTGTGCATCAATCGAGGTTGCATTCTAGTAAGTTATTATTTTAAGTTTATGTAAGTTAGGTAAGGTTACCTATATTATACCTATATTTCCTGGGTCTTGGGATACGCTTTTACAACAAAATTCCAGATGGTCTATTGGACTTGCCTATTGAAAAGTTTAAGATGCACATAAAAAATGGCCTCGTTAAAAAAGGATATTATACTGTTAACTATTACTTAAAGGACAAAACGGCTTGGTCATAATTTAATTTAATTTTTTTTATTGTATTGTGTTACATTCTAGTATTTCGCATTTGTTTTTTTTTTTAATTCGGCATTTAACACGGGTAGCTTAAGTATGTCATGCTCTCGTTAAACATTCCTGCGGTGGTGTCGTGTGAGTCGGGTCGTTACGTTCCCTAAAATATGGTTGAGCGAAGCGATGGCTGGCTCATGCGTCATGCTCGTGAACGGGTGCTGCCAGTGGGGTGGGTCTGCTCATGTCTACTTGTGTTAAAGGTGTTCGGGATATGGTTAATAATAGTATTATATTGATTTATGAGCGAGCTGGTGTGTCTCATAGTAATTTTGGTATCCGTGTCTTACAGTAACAGCAATTTTTCTAATAATTGTTTTATTTATTCAAAAATTCCTTTTATTTGTTAATACTTATAAATTTGAATATACAGCGCAGCTTGCAGTTTCCTTTTCATTAATCCTATAATACAATGTGAATAAGATTAAGATTAGTGTGTCCATTAAACTATTTGATTCCTTGTTTAGTTGAAAATTGTTTACTGTTTTAGGTAATAAGCAAAATTGTACTTAATTTAAGCGGCATTCTGTATTGTGATGGAAAGTAACCTTACTATTATGTGAAGGTCACTTTTCAAATTTGACGACTCTGTATAAGTTAAAACAGGGAGAAAAAAATAGCCCTTGGCGAGTTTCTTGCCGGTTCTTCTCGCTACAAGGTCTCCTGCCGTAGGATTTGCGAACCGATGGCGTAGCTTCATTGACGTTCATAAGTGTTGTTAAACAAACCTAAATTGAATAAACGATATTGAATTTTGAATTTTGAATTTTGAAATTTATAAGATTATAACCAGTTTTGCAAGCCTATAATAAAAAAGTCCCGTAACTCTGGGATATCCTGTATACACAGAAAAATATTGATCACCGCAACAGACGTTAGTGTATTCGCCCACACGTCCGATAATCGGTGACCGATTTTTTGTAGGAGAAAAATAGAGCGTACTGATAGCAATAGTGCAACGCAAACGTCCTACAAAAAGTCGGTCAGAAATTAAATCGGTGCATCCCGACCAATCCGACTATCGGTGAAAAATGGAACGTTCGGAAATGTATGCGTAAACGCACACTACATACTCACCGTCTCACCGACAGTCGCCCGCATATTCAAGAGATTCTCTCTGTCCATGACGTCAGAGTGAGGGCCCTCGCCCACGTCCGATAATCGGTGGCCGATTTTGTCTGATTTCGCACTCACATAATATCCATACTAATATTATAATTGTGAAAGTGTGTTTGTTTGTTTGTTTATTTGTTTGTTTGTTTGTTTGTTTGTCCTTCTTTCACGCCAAAACGGAGCAACGGGTCGACGTGATATTTGGTATGGGGATAGTTTGGGAGCTGGAGAGTAACATAGGCTACTTATTATTACGGAAAATTGAGTAAAAATTGTAATTTTCTATAAAAAATAGTTTAATACAAAACTGTCATTTCTTCCATTGCCGTTTTCAAAGAGTATGTAATCACTGACGTCTGCGCGGTCAAAGTCGAATACTAATCTTTTCTATAAGCGTAGAATAAAAAAATGTACTGTAACTAGCGCCAAAAATGCCCCAGACGCACAGAGTTATCTGACACTCACTCTACTTCACAGAGTAATTTTTTATATGTAGGAAATAGAGACCAAGCTTGGGCCCCTTTATTGGTAGTGTGTAACTAGCGCTATCTGTTGTCTGGTGTAGGCAACTTTTGGTTTATAGACACACACGCAAGATGTTGGTGACCGGGTCCACTATTATATGGCAAAACAACGTTTGCCGGGTCAGCTTGTAAATAATAAATAAATAAATAACTTCTAACATACACACCAATTATCTAAGCCCATGTTAATTTCATTAAGAAACTGTATCATGGAAAACTTGATAACGGATAAATATATACTTAAATACTTTTTGTTTGTAAATACACACTTAATATACATAGAAAACACCTAGACCAAGACAAATAGACATGTTCATGCACACAAATATTTGTCTTGTTCGGGAATCGAACCCGAGACCTCTGGCGCAGAAGGCAGGTAGCCTACCCCTGCGCCAAATCGATCGTCAGTAGAAATAGAAAGGGAGATTAAATAATTATTAAATAGAAAGGTAGTCGTCGTCAATAGAAAGGGAGATCAGACAAAATCGGCCACAAATCGACCTCCGATTATCGGACATGTGCGAGGGCCCTAAATCTGATGACGTGCTGCTCCCTCGATAGCCACAGACAAAGTGACGGACGCAGGCGTTGAGTCGCCTACAAAATCGGTCATAAGAATCGGTGGAAAAATCGGCCCGATTATCTGTCCTACAAAAAGTCTGACGTGGGCGAGCAGCCTGTTAGTTATGTTCATGGAGCTAGACTTAATTACTGAGGTAACTGGACAGTGCAGTACTAACACTTTTTTGTAAGTAAAAATTACACAGTGGCTGTCTTCCGTCTCACCTACACTTTAAAAAAATACGTATGGTCATATGAGACAACTGACAGCCACTACATACTAAATGTCAAATTTGCTGGGTACACTTTTTTATTCAGGGTGAGAACTCCAGTTACCTCAGTATTAAGTCTAGCTCCATGGTTATGTTAGTAGCCCCCGTCTGTCATTTATTTTTGATCGGATCGGACACCGATCGTGTGCGCGACCTAAATCATAATATCTGACAGCTTGTCGAAAGCCGGTCCTCGGAGGAGATCAGTGAATCAAGTTGCGCAATCTTCGTAGAAGTTCAAGTTTGCGCATCTCATACATATTCGGGGGCAGTTTTGATGGATGACCTAGAGTTTTTACTTATGGTTGAACAGTATATAAGAAAATTAGACATAATGTTTTCTATATTGCTTGAATTGAGCCGTCGGCGTCAATTCAAGCGATTAGTACTATTAGATCACAGTCTATAAACCTACCTTACAGTAGCTAATGGTGAAATTATATAGTAATGTTGACTGCAGGACGGAGCTATACACTGCGTATAGCGCCATCTTTCTTACAATATTACTATAACAATGTTTGACAGTTCGCCGTAAGGCCCCAGAAAATAATATCTCAAAACAATAAAGCTATGTTAGCATTAAAACAGTCACATATTAAATAATATGTGACTGCTTTAATGCTTAATATTATGTTATGTATGCAGGTACGTTCAGTAGAATCTACCTTTTCATCTCTCAGATTCGGAAAGTGATGTATATTTAAACTGAGCAGCGGGTCCAAAACTATCCATTTCACCCTAGGGTGGAAATGAATTTTAAGAATAGAACAATTTGGTTACAGTCAACCATAGAGTTACCTCATCGGCAATGAAAAAGTTTTCAACTAATTTTGTATGGGGACGGGACTCACGGGACTAGCAAAATTTAAATAATTTTTTTTTTATAAAAACGAGAATATCTCAAATATGGTCCGTCTCGTAGCGAAGCTAAAATCTAATAAAATTTTCAACCCCCTATGGTACTCCGGAGATAGTTAGGAGGCATCCGATAGACATACTTATAAAAAAAATAGTTTTTTGTACAAAATTTTTTTGTTCTAAAATTTGTTTTTGTTATTTCAAAACTTCAATGAAAAAACAGACAAAGCGAAGCCCCTCGCCACCTTTCTTTTATTTTTCTAGATAGTTTTAGTTGTCTTTATTGCTTTTCTTATAGAGGGAGATGAAAAGCAGAGTCCTTATATTCGAAATGAAAAGTAGAGTGTATTACTCGGCTGCAAAATTATTTTCATCTCGGGCAACGTATATTGAATCCCTCGCTGCGTTCAGGATTCAAAATAGCGCCCTCGCCGTAAATATGTTATTTTGCTCCCTTGTAATACAATCTACTATTATATTAAGGCCCGTGGTATCGCCAACGACCTTGGGCATAGAAACGTGGCCTAATTTTTCCGCCCCGCTACCCGCACCAAAACAGCTTAAACACACGTTTCGTCAAAACGATGTATTATTTTAGAACGAAAAATGCTCAGTTTTAAGTTAAACAAGTTAGCAATCTTTTCCTGAAAGAAACGTGAAAATATCACTTGTAGTTTAGAAGCAGTAGCGTATTTCAAGTTGAAAACAGCTTCATTTCAATGTTTTTTTTTTAAATAGTATCTTAAAGACTATGTTTTCTTTAAATGCTCAGATTGAAGTTTATATATCAATATTTAATATATATTCATTTTGGATTCATCAGTAGGCTAATTTATCTGTTTTAGGGCCTCAAAAATGATCGTTTCACGACTCCATGCGCCTTAAGTAACTAAGCGCTCACGCAAAGTTATGTTTCACGTGATATATCTTTAATTACGTCAGTAAATCATATTTCAATGCCTCCAGTCGTCAAAACACTCTGTTCCAACTCGAAGAACCACAGCAATCGCTGAAGAAGGTTTACCACTACGACAGAGAGTTACACGGGTTGGACTAACTATATTAGACCAAATAAAATGTGTACAAGTGACAACTACCAAGCATAGTAAGTGTCACTGTATTGTACCTATAGAGTAACAAGTCTAATAAAATGGGCGGAACAGTTTATTAGGTGTCGAGACTGTCGAGCGAATAGTAGAAGAGCTAAATTAATGTTCTTATTACGAAACGCTGATAAAATGTATGGAAATACTTATATCGGGTCTGTTATATATGCTTTTCTTGATTATAATACTCGTAAATTACCAGCTTGTACCACAATCTTAAATTCTAAATAATAATATTGTTCAAAGTTTAGATACCAAGTCCGGTACTTATCTAAGTAAAAGCGAAAACTTATCTTAACTTGAGTATCGATTACTTACTAGGGAGGTATATTTATAAAACCGCGTGGGAAGGTTAATCATTTGAATTCCCACTTAAATTACTTAGTAACCAGCTATTTATTTATTTACCATCTTAACTAAATTTTCCTAAGATACATTTAATTTATTTAAAGATTTTCCCTATTTCGTGGAAGCCAGACCAGAAGTTTTCTCGACAATAAATTTAATTATTAATTTTAAAGATATGGAAAGCGAATTTCCTTGATTAAAGCAAAATAAATAAAAACATTTTGTTCAGCAAATGTTATAAAAGCGTAAAACTTTGATAATCACGATGTTTTAATAATATACACAAGCAAATTAATTACACAGTGTGGCTTTTACACGGAGTCAGATATTATGACTTATAATATGAAATAAATTTTCTGTTTAACGAAACATAATTAAAACATTGTTCATCTGTTGATACATCTTATTATTGGAGCAAAACAATCAAACAACAATTACAAAGTCTGGTCATAACTTTAGTTATGTTGTTTTTAAAGTGGTACTTAATTATCCATTTAATTATGTATTTTACACGCATGTTACCCGCTCCCGTGGGAATATCGGGATAAATATAGCCCATGTCACTCGGGAAGAATGTAGAATATAGGTCAAGGACTTTTCTAAATTGGTCCAGTAGTTTCGGAGCCTATTCGATCTCTCCTCTTTGTAATAGTAGCTTCTTTTCTTTCGAAAAGAAAGCTTCATCAGCCATTTTTATGTCCTCTGGACATAGATTTTTCTTATGGATATTTATGGAGAATGGGCTATGACATGACCCACGCAGGCCTAATGATTGACATACTGACGACTAGAAATGCAGCCATGACCATGACCAACGGCTTTACGCACCTCCCGAAGCATGGAGTAACTCAAGATGGTAAACTTTGGTCAACAATCCTGTAACCGACCATTGCGAAAGCTGCTTAACCTCAACAATCGAAGGTAAGCGCGTTAACCTCTGCGCAACGAGCACTTCCCGAAAAAGAGAGCTCATACTGTACTTAGTGCTGATATAAAAAAAATACAAGAAGGTTGTATTTCGTATCGTAGAAATATTTATACAGAATAGTTATTACTCTCTCAGCAAGCGTAAGACGGATGTTTTAGTCGACGCGGAGCGACACATGCCATGAAGTCAGATAAAAAAGGTTATATCACTTACATTATGTTCCTTGTTATTATGCTATCTACTTTTAAAAGAAACATTTTTTTGATGATATACTTATGCTATATGATTTAATAATATGAAAAATAATGCTAACATTTTGATAAAAGCCACTTTTACGAAATTTTTATTAAAACATGGGCCATAGTCACGGCAATAGCTTTCACGCTCAAAAACGAAGTATTTTATTAATTATTGCTACATGATGCAGTATTAATCAATAAGTGTTATATTCTCAAACTCAAGCTAAATCTATGTTATCATGTCAATAATGCTATTTCCGAATATATAGGTACAAAACCGTACAAGCTTTCATGTAAGTAAAATAAACTAACAATTGGAAATAGGAAAAATTGTGATAGAAAAAGAAAACACCAGCCCTGTAAGTATCTTTCAGGTGGGGTACTTTAGCTTAGGTATAGCTTTCATACAGCGTTGTGGGCACAGATATACCTAGTATAGTATTACATGATCTGAGGCTGTGGGTCTTTCTTATCACAATTTTTCTTTACAGAGTTGCATTGTGAATGCACAAAAAGAATTAAAAACCTTAAACTAACAATGCTTACTGGAATTTTACAATTAAGTTATACAACGTATCGTAAAAATATTGATATAGAGTTGTTACTTACGTTCAGAGCAAACATTAAGGACTGAGAGATAGTGGTAGTTGTTTGCAAGAAGTCAGATATATTAGAATATTCATAACAATGATGATTTCAGCTTCATTGTGTTCCGGCAGTTAGAGATAAGATAGCCAGTTCCTCAGTGATTGAGGATTCCAGGAGTAGTGCGCTTCCACCTTCAGCCTTATCACCACTTACCATCAGGTGTGATGAAGGCTAAGTGCTACACCGTAGTGGATAAAAAAAATTTCGGATATTATTTCACATATTTTGTTTTGTAATGTATTTAACGTTAATTTATTGTTATCACATAAATCAATACGTAAATAGCCACGTTGACGGTAAACCAAACTGCTGTGGTTAGGTTTACATCATAATTGTCGCTAACTACGACTTGGCATGTCTAAAATTCACTCCAGCAAAGGAGTTAAATTCAATACTATTTTTAGCCGACAAAATTGAAAAGGAGGAGGTTATCTATTCGTCGCGTTTTTTTATTATATGTATGTACACCGATTACTCAAAGACGGCTGAACCGATTGAAATGATTCAAACGTTATAACATCAGGTTTTTTCCCAAGTTGGTGCCATTTTTAGAAATTTTGAAATCAGTTCAGTAGTTTTCAGGAAATCTTGAAAATACTGTCGTTTTCGTTACCACGTTATGTGAATTTATTACATATCTTTAGGCATAACTCCTTTGTTTATAAACCGATTTAGATGATTCTTGTTTTGTTAAGGGGATACCTCAAGGTATTTTAACCGACTTCAAAAAAGGAGGTTCTCAGTTTAATCACATACCTATTACCCAGAATACACGTAAATTGCCTGCATGATGCACTAAAAAGATTGAAATAAAAATATTCTTTATAAAAAAATAAAAACCGCCTTCAAAAAAATTACACCAAAAAAGTAAGAAATAATCCCTCACCAAATAACGTAAGTACTTTGAAGTCGGGTTTTAATCAAAACAACAAAAAATTGAACATGTTTCACGCCCGACTTCAAAGTACTTACGTTATTTGGTGAGGGACTATTTCTTACTTTTTGGTGTAATTTTTTTGAAGGCGGTTTTTATTTCTTTTTAAAAATTATTTTTGTATGTCTTACAAATAATAAGTGACAAGTAAAAGTGCAAGACTGGGTGTGGAACTGAATGCATTGGGGACTGGTGAAAGTGCACGGTGTTGCAGTTTCTAAGTAGCAGCAAAATCTTATTATTTTTGTTTTTGTAACTGAAGTAGGTACCTATCAGATAAAATCGACCCATCTCACAACTAGCTCTTATGGGACACGAACGCACGACCTTTTACTGTCCGGGCAAATGCTTTAGTTGTAAGACCGGTCGATATTTTCTTTTAATACTTTATTTTCAATAAGTAATAAAAATTGCATTGTGAATACAAAAACAAATTAAATAATTTATTTTTGTTTTTTTATATTTAGATATGGATGAAAGTCAAGGAAGTTGAGGAAACTTAAGTAGGTTAGCCTTAGCACAAAAATAAAACCGCCTTCTAAAAAACCACATCAAATAAGTAAGAAATAATTCCTCACCAAATAAATAACGTAAGTACTTTGAAGTCGGGCGTGAAACATGTACAATTTTTTATTGTTTTTGTTAAAACCCGCCCGACTTCAAAGTACTTACGTTATTTATTCGGTGAGGAATTATTTCTTACTTTATTGATGTGGTTTTTTAGAAGGCGGTTTTATTTTTTTATAAAAATAATTTTTATTTCACTCTTTTTAGTGCATCGTGCAGGCAATTTGCGTGTTTTCTGGTAAATAGGTATGTGATCAAACTGAAAACCTCCTTTTTCGAAGTCGGTTAAATACCTTGAGGCATCCCCTTTTTAACAAAACTAGAATCATCTAAATTGGTTTATAAACAAAGGAGTTATGCCTAAAGATAAGTATTAAATTCACTATAAAGTGGTAACGAAAACGACAGTATTTTCAAGATTTCCTGAAAACTACTGAACCGATTTCAAAATTTCAAAAAATGGGACCAACTTGGAAACCAACCTGATGTAATAACGTTTGAACCATTTCAATCGGTTCAGCCGTCTTCGAGTAATCGGTGGACATACAAAAAAAAAAAAAAAAAAACATACATACAGACGAATAGAGAACCTCCTTCTTTTTGATTTAGAAGTCGGTTAAAAACTGACAATATGGTAATCGCAATAGTATAGTGCGACAAACATAGTTGTTTCGGTGATTATTTTTGGAACTAAAACATTTTTCATACGGCAGTCCATCTTGATAGTTAATTTTGTATTGCAAGTGGCTCCTCTGTCACGGCTGTCACCGGAACAGACAGGATTGTGGGACTAAACTATATTACCATCATAAAAGCTGCCAAAGTCTTGCTATCAAGCATCTATTGAATTTTTGTTCCATTAACGACCGAAAGAGGCGCTCTGGTTTCTTCTTCTAATATTAAGAAAGAAGAAAGAAAGAAAGAAAACTCATTTATTTGGGACATCACAAAAATACATTCAAAAAAACAAAAAACACAAAAAGCATAGTATGTCCCAAAACGGTCCCGACTCAGCATAATGCTTGGCTTGTGACCAGCGCTGATTTTCCGTCGGAACCGTCTTGGTGGGGCAGGGAGCTAATTAACACAAAAGGGTTAACAATAATATTAAGGTTTTTCTGGGTTCTAATATTATAAAGAGGAAAGATTTGATTGTTTGTTTGTATGTTTGTTTGTTTGCATCGAATAGGCTACGAAACTACTGGACCGATTTAGAAAATTCTTTCACCAATAGAAAGCTACATTCTTCCTGAGTGACATAGGCTACATTTTATCCCGATATTCCCACGGGAACGGGTACCACGCGGGTAAAACCGCGAGGATTCGCTAGTACAAAATAATAAGAATACGATAACGATAGTTTTGTAACGTTGCGTCGTTACTATTCTATTTCACGTTATTTTTTATCCTCTATTTTCACGGCATATTTTTTTTCCCACAGATTTACATAAATTAACTTATTCTAAAAACCTTGCCAACCTGTAAGCATCAGATTGTTTGTAACCTCCTTATGGAATTCGAAAGCAGCCGTCAAATTTATATGTGCGGTTCTGAAAAGAACACTTTTCAATGTCATGCATTGTCATAGAAGTAATTTTATCTGATTCGGAGTATTATTGTATTTTTATTGAAATTATTTAGTTACATAAATATGTATTGAAACTAAAGCAGGAAAAACCCGTAGAAGATCACTACAGGTTTTTATTTGGAATTTAAGTTATTAAAAACATATTGTGTACTACCTGCATTATTATTAGCCTCCGGGCTACAGTTTCTCGTGCAAGGGGCACAGGTAACGCCTAATACTTTCAAATAATAAAAGGAGATCAGCCTATGCTATGAATACTATAGCAGACTTTTTTTTCAAGATAACAATATATTAAAATTTGATTAAACACTTTTTCTGCTGACCTGGCGGTACTTTTAAGCAAAACATAGGGGATCCTCCGAGACAGGCTCCTCATATTTTTGCCATTACTTAAATCAGCTGCCTCCTAAATTAAGTCCGTACTGCCACAGCCTCAAGATAGGTAGGTATATCCAATAAAACTTCATTCAACTCTCGAGTAATGAATACTGGGTCTCTCCCTAGAGAACGTAAGAGAATAAATTAAACAAAAAGTCATCTGAAATAATACCCTCGGTAAATATTTCAAGACAAAACTCAACGAGAGCCTCAGTTTTTTGTCTCGAATTGAAACGCAACAAAAACTTCAGCCAGTTTTTCTTCAATTTTATTTTAAGTAATTTTGTGAAAAAAAAATTTTTTTTAAAGCTAGCGAATGGTCCAGTTTACTAATGATGTGAATATTGTGACTCTTTGGTTGTGTGTGTTAAGTTATCAAAATATTAATAATAAGTTATTTTAAAACGAACTTTGTTAAATTAATAGTTTTATTTTATTTATTCGGAAAACATACAGTAAGAATTATTACAAATAAAAGGATCACCAATATAATATTTAAAATATTTACTTATGTGTATACTTTGGCCTTTAAGCGCGCTCAATTCAACTCATAAACTTTATAATAGACTTATTGATACTATTGCGCCTTGTTGTTTACATTTAATCACTGAATTCGGCCCATGACGAACTCTCCAAAATCTTCACTTGAGCACAGAATATATAGGGAGTTTTTCTATAAGTGCAATACCTCTTAGGTGGTGATTGTGCTCATGAATATGAACAACTTTTACTATGGGGCCAACTTTGCTACTCAACAAAAAAAAAACAGCTGTTTCATACAATTTGTTAACTTCTACCTGACCAGAATGTGTGGAGCAGCTGATTTTTTTTGTGAAGTTGCAGAGTTGGCCTCATAGTAAAAGTTGTTCATATTCATGAGTACAATCACCACCTAAGAGGTATTGCACTTATAGAAAAACACCCTGTATAATAGCACTAAGGTAATTTGAGGTCGGTTACAAAACGAAAACATTTCGATGTCAGTGTACACGCTTGCGGCCGCCAAGGCTTGCTCAGGTATTAGCTATAATCCCACTAAGCTTAATTTGTTTTCATACCACGTATAGTGTAAGTCCGGCTTAGTGTACTTGACCTGATAGTGTTAATTAATGAGTTTGACGTAAACTTAGGTATAATTATTTCAAATTCAATTTTAAACATTAAGCTGAGAGCTTTTTATGGATTTTTTGTTTTTCACGGACTCTGCAAAGGTGCCGAAACGTCGGAACGTTCAGGGGGCGAAAAACACAAGTCTAGATATGGTTGTTGTGTGTTTAAATAAAACCGCGTATTAAGTTATCCGTAAAAAAGTGTTTTGTTTCAATAACGGTTTTAAGATATGCTCCATAAATACTAGCAATTTGTAATAAAAAAAATAATCTTGTTATTTAATCGCAATAGCATAAAGGTGGATCATAAGATTTTTATTTAAAAAAAGTTAATACATGCGGTTTTAACTTACCAGCGTGGTACCCGTTCCCGTGGGAATGTTGGAATAAAATAAATGTGAAAGTTTAGATGTTTGTATGTTTGTTGCTCAATCATGCCAAAATGGCTGAACCGATTTGGCTAAAATTTGGGATACATATACTTTGTGCAAAGGAGTATACCCTGGAGTTTCTGTCTAGGGTATAGGTACTTAGGATAATTTTTATTTCGGAAAAATATAAAACTCCCGCGGGATAACGTCGTGTAGTTCACCCGGGCGAGTTCACGGGCGGAAAGCTAGTGTAGGTATTACTTATAAGGATACT
Source organism: Crambus lathoniellus (assembly GCA_949710035.1). Lineage (NCBI taxonomy): Eukaryota > Metazoa > Arthropoda > Insecta > Lepidoptera > Crambidae > Crambus > Crambus lathoniellus. Next base: position 28,202,697 of record OX453303.1, read on the forward strand.
GTTTGAGAGAGAAATAGTTATGTTACTACAGTTTTTCTAACTTTCCGCCAACGACGTATGTCTACAATTTTCTCAGACTTTTGTTTGCAAGTAAATCAATGTAGCATACAGGGTGCCTAGACACTGATAAACGAGCTAGGTCTCAATCCATCAAGACCAAGATCAAGGACGTGTGTTATTACATAGCAGTGATTTTCATCTATTTTCCTTGCTAACGGGACTTCGAGTCGTTTTATTTTATGGCAGTTTTTCCGTTACCTCCAAAAAACCTACCTAACCTTATAAATAAAAATGAATGTTGCTAAGCGAAAAACTCAAGAAGAACGGCTGGACCAATAAAGCAATTTTTTTTTCATAATTATATCTCTTATGTCCCACGGCAGAAGATAAGATAGCCAGTTCCTCATTGATTGAGAATTCCGGGAGTAGTGCGCTTCCACCTTCAGCCTTATCACCACTTACCATCAGGTGTGATGAAGGCTAAGTGCTACCCCGTTGTATTACGGTCCGTACACCGCTCGACCACGGACACAGAATATGCCACGGAGATCGTCAACTTTAGTGCAGTCTACAGAGCCAGCTAACGAGCCGAGCGATATGACGTGTACCGCCGTCAAAAACAATCACGATTCGTACGTCAAACGTCGTTGTGTGAACGAGCCGTTACGTGATACCGATATCAAAGTTAATGCTCCAGCTAGACAGAAACCAACGCAGCGTGTTATAGGCAAGGCGCCTTGAGGCTTCGCGGCTGAACGCGCACACAGATCCAGATGACCGCATACATGTTTACGCTAACAACTACTACAATTGAATGTAATTAACGCCTCAGACTCTGAAACTCCAATCTCTTGGAGCTGAAGCTTAAACTGATGAAGAGCTTACTGAAAAAGCAGATAAATTGTAATAAGTTTGCATTACAAAATTTTGCTGTTTTTCAAAGATATAATTAAGTTTTAAACTTGGAGTTAAGCACGTAATAATATAACTTTACTACAGTAAATAAGTGCTAGTGTTTGTTAAGTTTAAACACGGTTTACTAAATATCATGATGTGGCAGTTGGATTTCGATGAATTTTGCAAAAAAGAAAGTTGACTGTACAGGGTGCCTACCATCAACTCTTATTGCGGTTTTGTTTAGGACCTAAACTGATCTGCTTCGCTTATTCGTACCACGACAGCTTAATATCAATGACAGCGATTCAGTGATCATTCAATGACATTTCACAGCCGCTGAGCTGTCATCAACTCTTATTTGACTTATTACTCGGCCAAGCTAACATGACACCTGCAGGTTATACCCGTCCCTTTCACTCTCCGGGCATGACAGAATCGAGTGAAAGAGACGGGTAGAAGAAATAAGGACACAAATCGTTCGGTCATTCACATTTAGCAATTCATTTGCGATCCAGTTTTTAGAAGGTCAGAGTACGAAAGAAAGCAATTCATTTTAGGAACCTTTGCTGCATCGCGCTATTTTTGAATCACTGTCTTAAAGTTGATGGTAGGCACCCTGTACTGTAATGTAGATAGACTGCAGACAATGCTATTACTTTTGCTTTCAAAAATATCGATAAGCAGTTTATAACAAATGAATATAAAATCATAGTAAATACCAATATTTATCATGGAATATTAATATGCTGTTGTACCATGATACCTTGACGAAGCGAAGTGCCGCGAAAGGCCACATGCACTTATGCCTCAGTTAATGTCACTGGACAATCTGGTCGACTCACTGACTCAGGCTGCAAACTCGCACCGATGTGATGTGATCATCGATGTCACCTTACAAATATACTGGGTATGGCAGTAGTCCTTGAAACTGATTGTTCAATTGTTGTTGGTGGGGTGCTCCTACACCCCTGGGCCGACACATAATACAAAAGATTACTGGAAGATGTTAATTTTGTGCTAGTTCAAAAGACCGTAGATCACACACTCGATTAAATTGAAACTTGTAAAAAGACTATGTAAACACAAAAACAGATTTTCCAAAACTATTATTATAAATGTTCCTTTCATATAAATCTCGTTGTAATATTTTTGACTGAAATAAGTGCCAAAAGTCTACGCAAGATAATTATTTGATAAATGTTTATTCTTCTATTATTATTATTTTATTTGACGTGGTACCCCTCTAGGTATTGTTATTAGAGTCTAATACGGCTACGCCGGTTCTAGGATTAAGGTTATCTCTGAAACGAAATTTTGAAAATTCTTGCACTAGTATACAAAGCTCCATTATTCATGAATGACATATTATACGCCATATTTTATCTCGATGTTTCCGTTCCAAAAATCACTAAAATTCATCCAAGTCCATACAAAACAAGTCGCGGGCTTCCAGTAGTTACGATTGTACTTACATAAGTATTCTTTCTAGCGCGTATATCAAGTTACTTTACCTAATGCTAAGGTTTGCCTTCAGCTCACGGACAAAGTACTAGGAAACTCCTCCTTAACTTTCTAGAAATAGTCACACGTTGTCTTTTTGTAGCTTTAATATATTATTTCAACCACCTCTGTGGTGTAGTGGTACACACCACTGGTATGAGACCCAGAGGTCCCGAGTTCGATTGCCAGTGGGGGTACATAATCTATTCGGTTTAACTTTAACTTTTGTCCTATCTGGGTGCCTACCATCAACTTTATGACAGCGATTCAAAAATAGCGCGATTCAGAATAGGTTCCTAAAATGAATCGCTTTCTTTCGTACTCTGACCTTCTAAAAACTCATAGATATAGTATATTAAAAAGGGGTAGATGCGCTACCGAGCGACCGGGTGTAAGAGATAGACATATTAAGACGTCAAAATATGGGGATGCCATGATCGCAAAAAATTTACCCTAAAATGTAGTCGGATTCGTTACAGTAGGTATTCAATTTCCGTAGTAAGTAAAAGTCAACATTTTGACTCGCTAATTAAACATAGTATAGTCACAGTTTAAGCAATCTTTTTATACAGTTGGTCGACGCCCTTGAAGTTAGGCGATGCCGACGCCTGTATAGGTAATTACGTAAGTACGAAAGGGTTGTGACTTTAAAATGTGAAGGTGGACCTTTTATTTTACGACCCCGGGTGGGTACATTGGTATTGCGATATTAAATAATTAAAATAATTAATTATGCAATGCTATGTCAAAAATATTTAAAAATTCCAAGATGGCGACCGAATTTTTGTATGTGGGATGATTTCGATGAAACTCGGTTTTGGTACTATTTTGACAAGAAAACAGCAACGCTATGCTAAAAATACAAAAAAATCTAAGATGACGGCCAACATTTTTGTTTGTGGGCCGATTTTGATGAAACTCTGTTTTTGGTTTTGATGTAGTACCTAACTAGGTAATAACTAGGTAACACCGTTTTTGGTACTATTTTGACAACGAAACAGCAATGCAATGTTAATAATATTAAAAATCCGATTAAATTACAAATCCTAGATGGCGGACAATTTTTTTGTTTGTAAGCTGATTTTAATTAAAATTAGTTTCTGGTACTATTTTGTCAAGAAAACAGTTCTTAACACAATGTTAAAAAATAAAAAAATGGTCAAGATGGTGGCCATCTTTGTTTTTTTTTCTCTCTTTTTCGCTTATTAAAATGTAACAGGTTTTTGTTTGAAAGCTTGAGATACAGTCAGTCCAGTATACAAAGATTTAATTAATTATTAATTTGCTTTAAGATGTTACTTCCTAATTTACTGTGTTTTGACCGTAAACAAATCGGCTTACAAACAAAAAAGTTGGCCGCCATCTTGGATTTTTAATATTCTGTTGCTGTTTTCTTGTCAAAATAGTACCAGAAATTAAGTTTCATCAAAATCGGCCTACAAACAAAAAAGTTGGCCGCCATCTTGGATTTTTTTATACTTTTAACATCGCGTTGCTCTTTTCTTGTCAAAATAGTACCAGAAACTAAGTTTTATCAAAATCGGCTTACAAAAAAAAGTTACAAAAAATATGAGATTGTGTGGTATGGAATAAAATAATAAAACTTTAAATTAAAACAGGTAATTTCTTTATTGAAAACATAATATAACTAAGTATATTTACAATAATTGTTTTTTTAAGACATTTTTAACCCCCGATGCAGCGCAAAAAGGGGTGTTATAAGTTTCTGTCTGTCTGTACGTATCATCGTATCGTAGTGCCTAAACAGGTCAAGCGATTTCAACTGAGACAGTCAACTGTCTGCCGAAACGGTAAAACATACAGAGGTGGAGCTTTGACTAAAATATTGTACAACCTAGAAAAAATTGGATGAAATAAAAAAAATTGCGGCAAAAAAATGGCCGCCAAAAAATCAGTTTAAAGAGCTTCAAATAAAACAAATTAAAATTTAAATAAATATGTAGTTTAAAAAACTATAAAAACACACTTTTATTGGAACAGACTAAAAGTACAAAATAACCGTCTATTCAGTAACTGAAATTAAAAAGCGTGGTGCGCGTTGTTAATAGTACTTGAATGCATACTTTGCAAAGGGCGCACCACGCTTTTTAATTTCAGTTACTGTTCACGTGCCGTAAACATGCAACTCACAGCACATCGCGGAATACGGAACTGACCCAGAATAATGTTGCTGCATTTTCAAAACTTACGCAGCATCTTAATCTTATTACCCACACATGTTTGTTAATAAATTAGTATACACATATGTAAATAAATTTGTATAAAATAGCATGTAATTTAAAAATTAAACAGACACTTAGTAACTAGACTTCAGACGTTGTTACTCTGTCGGTTGGCAGATCGACCCATCATCTACAAATCCTCTCACTGCGGCCAAGACACCTTTAGCCGTCAGATAACTGATCAGTCCTGTGAGCCTGCTGGATTGGCAGTGAGAAAATCCATCCTTATACCTTATTCCTTCCACCTTTCCGCTTGTTACCTTAGGTCGCCCGGTACAAGCATCCTTATTTATTTATATGTGTATTTATTAACCTATGGTTAGGGCTAGGGCTGTAGGGCTGTTAGGGCGCTAGGGCTTTAGGGCACTAGGGTTGTCTAGTAGGATTTAGTTCTACCCTTTCCAACGCATGTAAAGAGTGCTGGGTGGAAGCACCCTGCTCCTTTACAGTTACTGAATAGACGGTTATTTTGTACTTTTAGTCTGTTCCAATAAAAGTGTGTTTTTATAGTTTTTTAAACTACATATTTATTTTTTACTTTTTAGTTTAACAAATGGCAAGCTATGGATGGGGATGGTAATCGATTTCACAGTCCATTCATGTGTCTGCCCACCCCGTAAACATTATAACTCAAAGGCGTGATTGTATGTATTTAGTTTTACAAATGGAGTCTATTAGTTACCAGATGCGCAAGCCGAACCCTTACTTCCTCCCAGCTCCATCATCAGACCCTCACCACCAAGTGTAGTGAATAGGTCTCGTCAGAACGAAACAACGGAGCCTAAACTCGAGGGGTTTCCTAGTGGTCATTAAGGAGTGCCACTGACCTCCTCCATGCTCCATCATCAGACCCTCATCACCAAGTGTAACGAATAGGTCTCGTTTGAACGAAACAAATGAGCCCAAACTCGAGGAGTTTTCTTGACGTCATTAAGGAGTTTCACTGGGTCCTCCCAGCTCCATCATCAGACCCTCACCACCAAGTGTAACGAATAGGTCTTATCAAAGCGAAACAAATGAGCACAAACTCAAGGTGTTTCCTATTGGTCATTAAGAAGTGTCACTGGATTCTTTCCTGCTCCATCATCAGACCCTCACCACCAAGTGTAGCGAATAGGTCTCATCAGAACGAAACAAATGAGTCAGAACTCGAGGTGTTTCCTATTGGTCATTAAGTAGTGCCACTGGCTTCCTCCCTGCTTCATCATCAGACTCTCACCACCAAGTGCAGCTCATATGTCTCGTCAGAACGAAACAACGGAGCCTAACTCGAGGGGTTTCCTAGTGGTCATTAAGAAGTGCTACTGGCTTCCTCCCTGCTCCATCATCAGACCCTCACCATTAAATGTAGCGAATAGGTCTCATCAGAACAAATCAAATGAGCCTAAACTCGAGGGGTTTCCTAGCAGCCATTGAAGAGTTCTATTGTTCACCTCTTGACTCCATCATCAGATCAGCTCGATGGTAGCAAATTATTGTATTGTCATCGGATTCATATAGACTTGCAAAGTTTCAAATCAATACGACAATTAGAAGTAGGTTAATTAAGGTTAGGAATTCCAAGATTTTCTTACATTGTGACTTAGTTACAAGTGAAGCTAATAAAAGTGTGGTAAAAAGCTCCGGCACGTAAAAGCTAACTCTTAAAAAATTATATCATTAACTCATATAGGTCTATGAAAAAGATTGATGTCGGGGTACCATTAAGTATCGTTATACATGTGAAGAGCTTAGATGTAAATCCATTAACCAACTTAGCGGTCCCTCGACGTATATTTTTTTCATAGGTCTATATGACTTGATAATAATATTTTTCTTACAGATCTTACAATACTAGGACAATAGGTAATAGTAAGAAGTAGAATAGTATTTATAAGCCGTGCTGAACGTGGAACACCCCCTCCGCAGCCCTACGCTACGACAAGTCTTGGGATCAGTGTGAACCACAGCAGAAGGAGAGCTACCCACCCGCCCATCACAGGTTAGGCACCAGGCAATCGGTCATCGTTATGTAGGTCTCGAATGTTCAGGAGTGTAGCCCTTGCTGATCTTACAATAATAATATTAGTTTTTCTGTTTATTTCAAAATGTTTCGTACAACTTCGTGTGTACTTATGTGGGACCCAATTATTTTTTCCAGTTGCTTCTATCCATTTCTCACGAGTTTTATCTTCCGTCGGAAATCTGTAAACATCAAATCGCTTGAAATTCCCTGAAATATGGGGTAATTTTTGGGGAAATTTTTCTATATGGTTGGCATCCGGAAATCGAATTATAAACCTACTGACTTTGGTGGACGTCAATGCTAAGCTGGCTTCTATCGTAGATATATAGTACTCAATTTTACCGGTTTTCATGTCATATGTTTCTGAGGTTATTTTTAGAAATAATTTTTAGATTTTTCCTATTTATCAAGTTTTTCATGACATAACTAATGATTTAGCACAGAAACTTGGTTCCTGTGAGATTTGAGAAAGAAATATGTGATGAAAATATAGAAAACAGTGTACTTACGCATGAAATATAACACCCGCTTCTTTTCTTTGATTGTTGCTTTTGCAGCCAAATATCGAACACTCCACCATTTTGTATGCTAGACACAAACACTACACATTCCATTTATAATAAATCTTAAGTATCAATTAGGTAGAAATCCACAAAACCTTCAATTTCTTTGGCACTTTTGATATAACCCCACTTGTTTGTTTTGCCTACTTGAACTGTGCCTATAACCCGACCATGAAAAAAAGTCCGGTCGGTGATAGAGAAAAAACATGGCACTCTTCTCTATTTCCTCTTATAGGAATCTCAATAAGACGATCTCGCTCTATCAAAGCATGTCAGACCCTTGTAAAAACTGGATCGCAAATGAATTGCTAAATGTTAATGACCGAACGATTTGTGTCCTTTTTCTTCTACCTGTCTCTTTCACTCGATTCTGTCATGCCCGGAGAGTGAGAGGGACGGGTATAACCTGCAGGTGACATGTTAAATCGACCGGGTTATAAGTCAAATAAGAGTTTCTGACAGCTTAGCGGCTGTGAAATGTCATTGATCGATCACTGAATCGCTGTCATTGATATTAAGCTGTCGTGGTACGAATAAGCGAAGCAGATCAGTTTAGGTTCCTAAACAAAACCGTAATAAGAGTTGATGGTAAGCACCCTGGTCCTATCTATAAGAAGTTTACAAACAATATAAACGTTAATAACTGCAATAGTCAGACTGTGTCGCAGCTATTAGCGCCCACCCAAAGCACAATACAAAAGCGTTAGCACATAAAATATACAAAAAACAGATTGAAAAATGGAAAATGAAGTATTAAGAAAAAATCGACCCGTGTCACAACCAGCTCCGATGGGACGAACCACGACCTTTCGCTATCCGGGCGACTGCTCTATCCCATCGGAGCTGGTTGTGAGACGGGTCGATTTTTTCTAAATACTTCATTTTCCATTTTTCAACCATAAAAATTGCATTGTGAATGCAAAAAAGTAAAAATCCAAAAAAAATAATTAAATAAATTAACCAGCTAATCAAATAAAATTACAAAACAAGGACTCGGGCGTGTGTGAATGTATGCACATTATAAGGAAACATAAGTTAGGAAACATTTACAGAACAAGACTCTCAATTTCGTCATATTTTAAACTAAGGAGCCACTCGTTCAAGAGGTTTTTGCACTCAAGAGGTTTGGTTGGCGGTCATTCGTATTGGTATTCATCATCATCATCATCAACAGCCTTATATTAGTCCCCATTGCTGGGACACAGGATTTCCTTGTGGATGGATAAGGAGAATGGACAATGACCCAACACGCGGGCCCAATGCGGATTAGTAGGTAGGGTATTAACGACTGCAATTGGGTATTTGACTGTTGTTGAAATGTAGATATTTAATTATGACATTCAGAAATATAACATTATTAAATAACAAATGTGAAAAAAGAAATTCAATCTGTATTATTACAAACGAATTATGAGCTACAATTGTGACTCTAGCTTTCTCTTTCTAAAACAAAATTTTCTATGGTGAGAGTATGGTGCTATAGAAATGTGACGTCACGTTTCTATAGTGCTTTCCTTGTCTAATTAGAAAGTTTGATGCTCTATATCGCTGAAAATATGCAAGATATTTGAAAATAAATACTTATGTTGTGTTGCTACTAATTAAATTAACATTTTAAGTCAATAAAAAAATTTCAGTCGAATACCCAATTACAGCCGAGACCAACTGCTCAAAGTGCCTTCCGAAGCACGGAGGAGCATGAGATGAAAAGTTTTTGGTTACCCATCCCGACCATTGCGAAAGGAGTTAACTTCAACGATCGTCACTTTCGGAGCGGTGTAATAGTTACCCTTATTCGTTATAAATAAAATAATATGAATAAAAATAGAAAAATATACTGGCATATTTTTTTATTTTTATTCAAAGACTAGCTTTCCGCCCGCGTGGACTACACGACGTTATCCCGCGGGAATGTGATATATTTCCGGGATAAAAAGTAGCCTAAGTTACTCCTTATTACATCAGCTACCTGCCAGTGAAAGTCCCGTCAAAATCGGTCCAGCAACAGTACAAAATTGTAAAAAATGTTATTTTGGTATATGTAGGTACTTACCGTATATAATCATATGCATGTAGTAAAAAGCGGGATTTTAATATTACAAACAGATACTCCAATTTTATTTATTTGTATAGAGTATAGATGTAACCATAAAACAGTAGTTTTTTTATTATATTTATATTTATTTTCTTCATGTTTGATGTAGTGTCACTTACTTTAAGTCTTCGTAATTATTTAAACCTTTTAGCTAACACTAGACAGTCGTGCTAACAAACTAACAAAGACTTTACGTGTGGCAAAAGTATTTTTAATTTAGTTGATCTCTTATCTCACATCTCCAGTTAGAAGCCTAATATTTTGTGAGGTAAGTGTAAGTATTATTCTTTTAAAACGAGCCAAAAAGTTGATATCGGTAAAATCAAGCATATAAACTCACAAATTGCATTTAAAATAGAATTGTACTATTTTCTATGTAGGTACTTTATACTTATCTGAAATGATCTACTCAAGATCATTTCAGATAAGTATCCAAGTAATCTTTTTCTAAAATATAAGTTCAGTCAAGTACTTACCACTTAGTTAATATTTCTTAACTTTTCAATTTGTTTTAATTTTAATGTAATAGAAGTAAGAAGGGTTGGCTTGTCTTCAAATTAAAATTAATTAGTAGGTAATAAGCGGGCAAGTAATATTTTATCAAAATCTAATTAGTGAAACTTATTAAAAGTAAGGTAAGGTAGAAACTCGTAGGCGGTAAAAAGTTATGACTATTATTAGACTAGGCTTAAAAATAATTTAGGCCTAACTTAGACCTTACTTAACGAACCGAAGGTAGGCGGTTTTAGCCTCATGGTACCCGTTCCCGTTGTAATAAATCATCATTATCATCAGCAATTTATAATGCTCCCACTGCCCACTGCTGGGGTACTGACCTCCCAAAAGGATAGATAAGGAGATTGAGCCATGACCTGTAAGGCGGGCACAATGCGGGTTGGTGGGTATTAACGACTGCAAATGCAGCCCGTAACAACGGTTTAACGTGCTTTTCGAAGCACAGAGGAGCTCGAGATGAAAAGATTTTGGTCTCCCACCCCTTGACTGACCATTGCTAAAGTTGCTTAACCTCAACGATCGCAGTTACCACTACGCCACAGGCTCCTCTTCGTAATAAAATATAAACCATATATTAAAGAGTCTGTTTTCAAACATGAAACATAAGGGCTATGTTTACAAAAGCACTTTGCTTAATGGCTGACTATAACATTTAACAGTAAGAGGTCTATGTTTTATAAGCCATTCAGCGATTGCGGAGATAGGATCTTACAGCCTAAACGATATAACTTATAGGAGCCGAACTATATATCTAAAACCTAGCTCGTCTTACATAACGATAATTATAGAGGACAGGTGCCCCTAGCATTAATAATAATAATTATTAAGGTAATTGAAAAGTTAACTATAGGTACCATCCTTCAAAAGCTGTCAAACATTTATATTGAATTTCAGTTCCTTATACGACCGAAAGGTGAAAGTACTTTCAAAATCAATTATAATATTACCTTTATTCTGCCACTGCTTATGTCTTAATAATTAAATAACATGCGTTTGTCAAATTAACTCTTAAACAATAATTGAAAATATTCTCTTGTACTCCAAGGTGTTTACATTAATTACCCCGAAAGTTTGCTCCCGTGTCATATTTCTGTGTTGGCAGTTAAAAGCGCTCACGAGAGATCAGGCCCAACAAAATTTTCACGAACTTAAGACATCAAACAATCGTACAAAACACGTACATGTCTGAAACATATCATAACTCCTTCAACCTTTTACATGTAATTTACATTAGCTCTTCAATACAGGTTCTTGAATTTCGCTTACAAATGTTTGAATAAAAGGCACTTAAGTTTGACGTTTGCGTAAAGAGGAAATTATGATGTTTGAGAAGTGAATTTATCGCGACGAACTTTCTGCGACAAAGAAATTTTGATTAAATTCATGAAGTTGTTTTCGTTACGCGTGGTTACGTTTAGAATAATTTATGAGATAATTAATAAGCAGTATTGGTACGACGATCTGGTCAAGGTCGCGGGAAGCCGCTGGATGCGGGCAACGCAGGACCGATCGTTGTGGAGATCCTTGGGGGAGGCCTATGCCCAGCAGCGGGCGTCGTTCGACTGACATGATTGATGATCATTGGTAGGAAAGAGGAGCTCCTAGTGCAGTCGCTACCATACTCGGCCTGCGATCGTTGAAGCTAAGAAACTTTCACAATGGTCGGTCATGGGATGTGTGACCAAAAACTTTTCTTCTCGAGCTCCTCCGTGCTTCGGAAGGCAAGTTAAGCCGTTGATCCCGGCTACATTACCAACCCGCATTGAGCCCGCGTGGTGCGTCATGGCCCAATCTCCTTGTCCATCCATAAGGAGGGCCAGAGCCCCAGCATTGTGGACATTAAATGGCTGATGATGACTGGTAGGAAGCTTATATTGGATAATATATTTTTGCGTCACTGAATTAATAAATATTGAATTACAATCGTAGATTAGTCACTTCATTAATAAATATTTCATGCTAAAAAATTCATTTTTTTACATATATGAAGGTACTAGCTTTCCGCCCGCGGCTTCGCACGCGTGGACTACACGACGTTATCCCGCAGGAATGTTATATTTTTCCGGGATAAAAAGTAGCTTATATTCCTCTCCAGGCTACAAAATATCTGTGTCCCAAATTTCAGCCAAATCCGTTCAGCCGTTGTAACGTGATTGAGTAACAAACATACAAACATCCAAACATCTAAACATCCAAACATCTAAACTTTCACATTTATAATATTAGTAGGATGTTCATGTGTAAGTTTGTTTCAATCACACCAATAATTAATAATTGGATAATTATTATCCAGCCCACAGTAAGTTTCATTTAATACTTCTGTTAAAGTCGAATAGGCATTTTCATCATGCAAACAATTATATGTCTTGTGCGGTAATCGAACTCGCGACCTTTGCACAGAAAGCAGGTAGGTATTCGTATCTCTGCGCCAGTCATGTGTATGTAGATCTTTGATCAACAATACCATCAGATAAATAATCCCTCGCAAACTAAATAAAATGCAAACATTCACTAGCAAATTAAAAAAGGCGACATTAAAAATACCGGAGCTCTCGTCAAAAAAATCTCCTCAGAAAGGCCCAGAAACATAATTGAAAAGAACTCGCAATACGTTTTAAATTAAAGGCTGCGTTTCACGCCTAAATTTAATCTGTGCCTACACGAGAAGCCAGATCTACAATTATTTTAATTAAGCATCCCTTTGATACAACGTTGATCGCTGACATTTTTTACTCACCCGAATAATATTTGAGACAGTGAGGAGTGCTTTTTAAATTAAAATATAAGCAGTAAATATATTCAGCTATTTTTTATTTTGCTTTTTTATCCACAACGGGTTAGCACTTAGCCTTCATCACTCACACATCACATTAGCCACACCTGATGTTAAGTGGTGATAAGAAACCAACCAAATACTTAAGAATACTAGTGTTATATTTTTTCACTTCATCATTAAATATAAACAGTGACATACTTACCCGAGTTACTTAGACTATGATAGCATTACCTAGCTATTGGACATACGATACTAAATAAAATTGGACTCCAGAGAACTATTTACTAGAAAGTAGGTAAACAGTTCTAGAATGTTTGTTAAGTGGGTTATTGTTCACTAAAGTATAATAAAAAAATACCTAATGAAATCATTAGGCTATTTTTACCTTAGGTTGTAGGCATATGATGTAACCGTTTATAAATTAATGTTCTATGTCTTCTTCATATTATAAATTCGTTGTTTTAATTACGGAATAAAAACAATGTGTGTGATGGTGTTATATATTGAATTTATCAAATTCAATGCAGTTGTAAATGTGATTCAATTAGTTGGCACTGTTGACTTGGATAATTATGATGTTTATCGATATGATATTAAGATTAGATAGATGTTTTATTTAATTCAAGCAGGTACTACCTATTTATTACCTAGTTTTGGTATCGCTTAGATTATTTTGCATCTATAATAAATCAATATCAACAGTAATTTAGTAATATAAGTAACTATATCTGATTAATTATAAAAAAAGTTCATTTTTAAGTTTCATATGTTAGACAAAATTTTATTAAAAATAAATTTATTAAATTTATTCATTGCTAGTCACAGTAAGTAAATAATGTTGTTAACAATTTTTTCACAAATCTGTGTTAACCCCGTAAGGGCACTGCAACTCAAAATCTACATCTTGTCATTAAACAAGATGTTATAAGCTATTTTTTATCCCCGACGTATATCGCGTTCCACGCTCCCAGTTGTATTGCTCTCCTTAGGGGTATTTTCAAATTTTAATACAAAAAGTAATCTTCTTCCAGTTACATTTATATATATGAAAAAAAGAGGATCAAATTGGTTTTGTGGTGTAGATGTAAAAAGAAACATTCTACTAGCACTAGTACTCGTATGTGTAAAATAACTGATTAAAATTTATGTATATTTTTTACCATGTAGTAATTTATTCGTCAATTTTATTCATATTTTGACTGCATTTTTTAAACTTCTAATATCAGTGTTATTTTCTTAAGAATTTCTTTGACTCGCTTTGTCTAGAAAAGAAATTGGATGACTTTTTGCTTGAATTTTTTCTCTGATTAAACGAGTTACAGTATTTTATTTCTCGTGGAAAGTTGTAATAAAAAGGAAATCTTATTTTCTCAGCGATGAGATGTAGTGTTTTAACATTTTATTATTCCAAGATTTGCAGAAGGTTCATTGAATTAAACCGCTTGTGTACAAAGCGTGTTGGGTTCTTGTAATTTCTTTATTGCATGATTCGAAGTGTAGTGTTATCTCCTAAAGAAAAATTTTCAAAAGTTTTATATTGCGTAAAACATTCACGATATTAATGTTATAATTAATCAATAAATCTAAAACTATCACATACAAACTTTTACTCTTTTAAATATTAGTGTAAAAGAGTGACTATTATTAATGATGAATAGATAATCTCCTCCTTTTCAATTTTTGAAGTCGGTTAAAGAGGATGAAGAGTAGATACTAGATAAATATCGTGTTTGCTTATTATGCTCAGTGATTGAGGATTCCGGAAGTAATGCGCTTCCAACTTCAGCTTTATCACCACTTAACATCGGGTGTGATAAAGGCTAAGTGCTACCCCGTTGTGGATAAAAAAAAATAGGTACGATATTTATTCTACTTTAACCAACCATGGGGTATCGTTAGTACATTTAAACATGTGTAAATACGCATTTTTACGGTGTAGGTACAGTCAGAATCAAAGATACCGTGCCATCCAAAGTGGTCAAATAGTATATACAATTAGTATGGTGTACCGAACTTTTTGACCACTTTGGATGGCACCGTATCCATGACGCTGACTGTACTATTAAAGTGTTTTCGTGGGAATTTTCCACATTTCCACCATGTGTTTTCTCAAATAGGGCAACTGTTAGCAGTACATAATAAACATGTCCTTTCTACTGGATTGACTATAATATTATACTCTTACACTATCCGGTTAGTAGGAAAGTTTAATTAGTTTTTAACGACCAGTTAAATAGTTACCTACTGTTCGGTGAGCTGTAATTATAGGAACTTCATTGTGGATAGTATTAATAAGTTAAGTACGAGTAAGTATGAGTTGTAAAATAAGATATTGGTAAAAATATTTAATCAGATTTCTTTATCAGCCAATCAAGGTCACATTGCCTTTTCTTTACATGGAATTACTTATAAAGCCAGGATGAATCCTTATGCTCGCATCTTAAACTACAACAATTGAATTCTATTGTTTTTTCGCACATGTGCGCACGTTCCAAATCTATTAGTTGCCTTTCTGTTTCTTGGATAAGTTAATAACATAAAAGATAAATACGCCAATTAAGGCGATACTCGGAAAAAATGTGCTGAAGCGAGATAGCAATGAGAAAACGACGCGCGCGGGAGCGAGACCGATTTTGCAGATTAGGCAAAAAAAACACAAAATCACTTCGTATTAAAAAACTACAGCGATTTAAAAAAAATGCTTCTATACGATCCTCAATATTATTGGTGTCCACTAATTAAACCAATTTCCAATAGTGTAAGTAACCCCATTTAAGAATAATCTTCACTTTTCGTATTTTTTAGAGGTCTTTTCGAAAATAAAAAGTGTCGAGGCAAAATCATAAAATCGTGTTTTTGAAACTATACGATTCTAGATAAAGGTATGAAGAAATATATATCTTATTACCAGATTTGTAACAACTGTAACCGTCCTATAGTTTTAAATCAAAAAGTCCATATTTTTCCGAGTAGCGCCTTAATACTTATAATTTAATTTATTTAGTAATATTCCTTCTCTCAGAAGATTCATAATGTTATGAACTTATTAGTATTTCCGTTTGACGACCTCCGTGGCCGAGTGGTATACGTACCAGTTTTCATGGTACCGCCACAGTACCGCTATCTATAGAGGTCCCGGGTTCGATTTCAATATCCCCGGTCGGGTAGATATTGAAATCGAACTGGGTGTATGTGGTAATACCCGTCGTTGTTTCCAATTTCCATAATACTAGTGCATAAGCTTATTTCATTGTTCTAATACCAAAGTATAGTCTTTGGTATTGGAACAATGTATGTGGTGGTGTCCAATATTTAAAATGTATTTATTTATTATAATTAATAAGCTGAAATGATGATGAATTGATGATGATGAAGTTTAGCCAAATAAAATGAGTTCTGACGAAATAAATTGCTTTCCATTACTTATACTTAACATATTAAAATATAATCTTCAGTACTAAAACTAGCTAAGAAAAAACTTGACTTGATAAAAAACTTGAGTTCGAACACAAACAGAACCTGAATGAATCCGATTAGTAGGTAGAAGAAAGTCATTCAAGACTAAAAAAATACACGTTTTTTTTTCACTTCCCCACCACGCCCAAAATAACAAGCTGCCATTGTTATTATTAATAATTCAATCGGATATAATAATATTGGGCCAAGACCGTTGAATTTGAAGTTTACCCAATAGAGATTAATCAATTTCGATCCCCTAAAATTCGCAAACTCCGTAAACAACAGGCTAAGTTATTCTTAATTAATTATTAAGTTAAATAAAAAGTTTATTTATAAACTGCCTTTTGTTTAAACATGAAAGACAAATAAAAATATTTTAAGTACCTATGTGATTTATAAATAAGGCGTTTTTAAGTTTAAAGTATACACAATGGTAAAATGACTATAAAGTATAGTTATATTATTATGGTTGTTGATTTTTAAACATTAACATTAGGACTTGCTAATATTACTACTTATTTACCTTTGGCAATCCTAAGAACGTAAATAACATCACAAGTAATAAAAACCTGATCATAATGTTATGTCATTTCCAGCTAATTATATATTATAATTACTATTACGAAGCATCATTTTCTGTAAAAAGTTGTTGACTATTATAGTCAAAAATTGGTACTAAAAATTTGTGTTGCCGGTGTACTTTAAAAGAAAAAAAAAGCTGACTTAAAAACTCAATCAGCAAACGCTTGAAATAGGCGCAATAGCCGATAAAAGTGTTCGGACAAGATAAAAAACTAAAGTTACAATACCTGGCAGTTGCACGTTCAAAGCCGTCCTGTGTCCCTGATGATCATTTTTTCATCTAAGTGATGGATTGCCAGCGTTACCCCACATCTGTCAGGGACCACATCGTTCGACTACACAAACACCGTACACATGGTATAACGTACCGATATTTTTACCAAAAATCGACCACGAAGTCTGTATAGGTTGAAATTGAAAACTTTAAAAATAAATAAATTTAACAACGTTCCCTTTTCAAAATGTACGGTTAACGTCGCGGGCTTGGAGCCGAGTTGTGCTGATCTGACGTGCGCACGGTAGCAATGTCAGTGCCTTACTGGGTTGGGTTGAAGGCGCGCGCAAAATTGTTGATACAGCCTCGCAGGCTCCGATCGCGAAAAATTGGGTACCGCGAAGGACGTTTACTGGAAATGTGTGCGAGTTTTTTTTTATAAACCGTGTCACGTGTCGGAAACTTGAGGAATTACGAGTAACGTAAGGGAGTGTTATTATGTTTCACTTTGTTATAAGAGAGGGAATGTAGTCGGTGGAAATTAAATGGTTAAGTAATTGAAGGAAAAAAATATGATTCCTAACTGCATTATTTTGAAAATATTGAAAATGAAGTAAGTCTTAATAATCAATTAGCTCCGATAGGACTCGAACCCACGAGTCATTATTTTTCATACATAGGTACAAAATGTTCAATTTAAAACAAATATATTTATAAAATGTAAACGTACACTAAACTGTGTAAATACTAAACAGATATTTTATTTGAGACAAAGAAAGCTTGAACTATGAAAGTTTTAAAGGTGAAAACTTCGTAAGATTATTTATTTATATGTTATAATATTAGTAACTTTTGTCGGAAACGACTTAACATATTTTTATAGTTTCTTCAACCATGTTCTTCTCCAAGGTTCTTGCCGGTTCTTCTCCAAGACCTCCCGCTGTCGGGTGTGCGAACCGATGGCGTAGCTTCAATGACGTTCACAAGTATTGTAAATAACAATCTAAATTGAATAAACAAATTTGAATCTTGAATCATGAAACCACTACTACTAAATGCTTGCGTATATTTTTATTTAATACGCATTATAACTAAGAATTTCAACTGTCGGCCAACTGAACATTATGTAAGTTGATAAAATTTAATGGTACCAACACAATTTCAACAACTATAATGTATGGATAATATTAGAAAATATAATGTCAGTACAAGTGAGGTCGATCTTCTCGGTAAAAGGTCTGTCAGTGTCAAAATATGGAGTAATTTGCTCTCAAATTAACAAATAGCACTTTCAATAGGTACTTAAAGGTTGAATCAATTTTGCGTATTTAATTAGGTTTTTTTTTATTGCGTTTACAGTGATATGTCCACAATATAAATTTTATACAAGAATAAAAATAGCTCCGATGGTACTCGAACCCACGACCTTTCACTGTCCGGGCGAATGCTCCAACCACTGAGCTATGGAGTCTTTAGGAGCCGCATCGAATTTATCCACGCGCTGATAGCCAGCGTTTATTTCATCAATGTAAATATATTACTACCCTTGACACTCAAAAGAAGTCCCTTTCCAGATATTTGATAATCTCATTATCAAAAATGTTCAATAGGTATTCTCAGAAATAAAAATTGCACTGTGAATGTAAAAAAGTAAATAAAATAAACTTGTTCCTAGACTACCTGTTTTTTCAAGTATGATATTTTTTTGTAATATGTGTATCAAATATTAAACGCATCATAAAATATTGTGAAAAACGAAATATATGTAGCTTACTTCCGCAAAAAACACACTATGCAAGATGCACCGCCCACCCGCCCGCAAAAAATAGCACATGCACACCACGAAAATACCAGTGCATAATACCTGCATTTAGCAAGACAGCAAAACACCTTGCACCGTTACCGATTAGACTACTCTATACGTGTTTCGCCCCAACCCAGGGCATCCTCAGGAGATAGTTCGTGCGAAAAACCAACACTTCAATCAATTTGGTGTTCGTTTTTCGGGTTGGGGCGAAACACGTGACGCCTCATTCAATCAAATACTTAATAAAATATTGTTTAAATTTTATCAATAACCCTCAAATGCACCACATTACCAGTGGCATGATAAACGCAGCCGCGTTCCGCCGCGGAGAGATACTCGCTTCCGATCCGACCTATAAATCAGTGAAACCGCACTTTTATGTTGGAATGATATTAATAACGGAAGCAATGTAGTTGGAATATAATATAGCTTTTTAAATATATAATTTGGTAAGTGGTTTAGGAATAATGTCATTTATATTATAATAGATGCGAAAGTTTGTATCTTTGTATATCAAACACGCTAAATGGAATGGAAATGATTTAACATAGAAAAGCACTTAATTATGATAAAATCTATACTAATATTATAAAGAGGAAAGATTTCTATGTATGTAGCGATAAACTTCAAAAAATATTTTACTTTTAGAATGCTTTAGTATCCCTGATTAACATAGCTATATTTTATCCTGATATTCCCACGGAACTAAGGAACGAGTACCTACCACGCGGATACTTATATTTTTTATCAGTATTAAATACTTTTTACAGAATAAATAGGTATTATTTTATTTATCAATAAACGCAGCCGCGTCCCGCTGTGGGGCAGCATTCGCTTCGGACCTATAAATCAACGGAACCGCACTTTAATGTTGGAAAGATATCATTATCGGAAGCAACGTGGTTCTATGCCAATATAGCTTTTAAAAGTCTTAATAGCAAGTAAGAAGCTTTAAATTTATGGAGATAGTAATAAGGTTGGTTGTTTAATTAGTTACACTTTTAGCCCTTTAAAACGCCTATGTGTTCTAGTGGTAGGTACACACCACCAGACCTGTCAGACCCAGTACTCCCAGGATCGATTCCCAGTGAGGGTAGGTACATATTGTATTCCGTTTGGTTGGAGGTAGGGCTTGTTCAAAGTCCGCCTGGCTATCTACCACCATCTTATCTAAGTTTGATGCCATAACAATGATTTTTTAGTAGTGCGCTTTCCCCTTCAGCCTTATAATAACTTGACATCAGGTGTGATGAAGGCTAAGTTATACCCCGTTGCTAATAAAAAAGTATATTTTTTTAAAATCATTGGCCTGATGAGTTAGCTTAAGCCCGGTTTTTACCAAGTTATTATTTTAATAAAAGTGCTAAAAGTACTCACTTAATCAGTCCAACTTGATTTGTGATTGTTATCACATAGAATACACAAAAATTATTTTAGTTAAGAAGGGGAACTAACAATATAAAAAGTGGCAGAATTATACAACTTGCACGGAATACGTAATAGGCTTTCCATTCAACGAAGTCGCATTTTAGTTATGTTTTGAACACAGTAAAGAAACTTTCTCAGCACTGTATAAAAATAGATCCGAATGAGTCAACTGTTTCACATAACGTATTGTAGGAAAGATTAAATAGGAAAGCTCCTATGACGCAAACGAAACAAAAGACGGTTGATCTTTATCAACTTCCTTTGACGTCAATGACCTCTTGACTTGAGCAATTTTCTGTATCCTCAGGAGTGAGATAAACTGCGAAAAAGAAAACACAATCGCGCGACCGTTTGTCCAAATATTGGAGTCGGCGACCTCTGATGTAAGCTTCTACGAGATTTGCGTCTACGGCGTAGCTGGAGGCTACGAGCTACGAGAAATGAAAGGTTTGGTAGGCAACAGAGTTGTTTTCGCGTACGCTTTGTAACTATAGCTACGTGTTTACTTATGTAATATGGAAATACTTCTGTAAACATAATTATGATAACCTTATATTCTGTCAATAATAATTTAGAGAATATTTTTTATATAAATCAAGTCTCAAAGGTGTATATGTATCCAATTTGTTACTCCAATATGTTATAACTTCTTTGAGAAAATATTATTAGTAAATTATCATTATATCATGCTTATTTCATTTTGTTGTTATGCTCCAATGATTCCTATTCGAATAGGTATTACTCGCTGTGGACTGCCGGCCTGCCCCTTACTCTTGAACGAATATGCATTGGAATAAGATTGAATTTATGCCAAACGTTAATAGTAAGGACTTTATTGAAAAGCTTGAAAAACTTTTTTATTTCTCACGATCCAATTTCGTCACCTTATATTAAAATGTTCTAATTATCCAAAAAAATACTTTAAAACAGGTTTTCAAGTGCTACGACTTTGGGTTCATTTTGTATCTTGTTCTTATATTCAAATTGGCGTTTGCTATTTTACCAAAGATTTTTATTTTAATATTGTGAGGAAATAAAAATCCTTCGAGCATATTTCGATGCAAATGTATGTAGATTGAACAAAAACTGGTTATTGGCTACAAATCAACCACAACTGCCTTCATTACCATTTGATTAATTGAAATAGAAGCTTCCAGTTATTTCAGCTGATCGTGAGACGGTTATTTCTCACATTTTATTCATGTTTTTTAAACATTTCTACATAGTATTTCAAACAAGGTCGCTTCTCGCCGTTTCTAGGTACGATTAGATCCTTAAAACTATGCACCGAATTTTAATGCGTCTTTCATTAGTAGACAGAGTTATTATCCATACTAATATTAGGAGTTAAAGTATAGAATTGCCGTTTTGTATGGAGATTTTTGTACATTTTTTTTTCTTTGTAATTTATTCAACGACTAATATTATGTAACTTTACAAAATTTTACACACGTATTTATGGACCTTTTAACTACTAAATGACATATTCGTTAAGAGCAAAAAAAATATTTTCACTAAGTTACAACTAATAAAGTACGAAATTCTGGAAACAAAAATAGTCGTAACTTTCGAGATAAGTTTTTTCTATGTAAATAATCAAATATCGTGGTTATTCAATTATCAAAAGTTGCTCGATACGATTTTAATGTAACGCAATATTAAAGAAATTATGTATTTCTAATATCAGAAAAGTTGTTAAGTTATATGTACAAAAAAAAACGGCAATTTCATTCTTTAACCCCTATTTTTATGTGAAAATGTGTAAGTTTGTTGGTTTGTCCCTCTTTTATGTCGAAACGGAGCAACGAATCGACGTGATTTTTGGTTTGGGGATAGTTAGGAAGCTGGAAAGTGACAAAGGCTACTTTTTATCCCGGAAAAATATTCGTGATCTCGGGATAATGTCGTGTAGTCCACGAGGGCGAAGCCGCGGGAGGAAGGATAGTTTTTATTATTTATTATGTATTTTAATATACGTACATTGCACTTATGCAAGCCGGAGCGTGTCTCTAGTTAAACACTTAAGTGAAAAACTATAATGAGATGTTAAATTTAAGGTGCGGTACCAATAAGCGGTTGCCAAAGCAGGTGATAGGTACTATAGCCAACAACAGCAACAATTGATAAGTTCTTATGTTAATTCATCAAAGTTTCTTATTACTTTGATTCGCGTGTTTAGGGTTAATTTGTAACTTCCTTAAAAATAATATTCTTTTTAACCGACTTCAAAATGGAGGAGGTTCTCAAGTCGTCTGATTTTTTTTTATGTATGTTCCACGATATCTCCGCCAATTGTAAACCGATTCTCAATACAACATTTCATGGGATCAAAGGTAAAACTCCTTAACGCTTAGGAGTAAAAACATGTTTTAAGTAATACATGGACGAACAGACCTTTAGTTGTATTCTTTCAAGTAATTTAGGTAAGCTGATGGTGGAAGCCAGTGGAAGGTTAAACTGCATAACTGTTGAATGACCGACTTCTAAGAGATCAGTAAGTTCCAAGATTAGTTAGAAAAAGTCGCGCATTTTCGTCCAATGAATTAAATGATTCAGTTTATTTTTCATTTTTACGTGTTTTGTGAAGTGAGTTTTTGTTTGCAGTTTTTTGTTTTGAAGGCGGTTTATTAATTTTTATTTACAAACTTTAGACCACCGTTTCATTTCTCAGGGTGTTAATTTTGGTAAATCCTTTCATTACTTATGCCTACATTATAATAACTATGTGCGCGTAATAAATTTGAGCGCAACCCATTCAAAGGTTTGAGCTGTGTGTTGGTAGAGCAGTTGACTTAATCGAACCCAGGACCTTTGCGTAGAAAGCAGGCGTTAGTGTTGCCGATCGATAGTCCACTATCGCTAGCATTTCGATAGTCTATCGATAGTTTACGCAAAAACAAAAGTATCGATCTCTCTTTTAGTGCAATACTATCGGTAAGCAGCAATACTATCGATAGTATCGATAGTATCGATCCCTGACGGCGAATATACTATCGATAGTATCAATAGTATTGCTTTTCAATATTAATAAACTATCGATACTATCGATACTATCGGTAGGCCTAACGATAGTTTGGCATTTTTCGATTAAAACTTTCGATAGTAAAACTATCGATAGTTCGGCAACACTAGCAGGCGTATCAACCAAAGCGCCATATAAGTCGTGTAAGCCATACAAAGCCATATTATATAATGTTCCTTTCGTTTTAGCAGCATTGTCGCTGTCGTCTGCCATGGAATAGTATATTTATGTGATTAATTTTAGTACTTGTTAACTTAACAATTTATTAATGCTTCGTTTTATTGTAAGTCATAGGGCGTTTGTGCACTACCACTGAATTTTACCGATCCGGAAAAAATCGGATGCTTGTATTTTAATAATTAATCATTTATATTAGTAATTAATTAAATACAAGCATCCGTTTTTTTCCGGATCGGTAAAATTCAGTGGTAGTGCACAAACGCCCTAAGGGCGCTTGTGCACTACACTGAATTTTACCGATCCGGCGGTCCGTTTTATTACGGACCGGCGTGGCATGAAAAACACGGATGATTGGCTTGTGCACTTGTCCGGTTTTTTACTGGCCGGGACAGCGCAGTGATCTCTTTGAAACTACACTCTACGGACGCGTTTTAAACGAGAGGAATAATGAGTTCCTTGGAACGTCGGCAATTGCTTGCGTTAATTTATTTGCGATAACTCCTAAGATATTCATTTAAATTATATGGTGTAAAAGAGTAAAATAATGTGCATGAAATGCTTAAAGCAACTAACGTATTTAGATTGATAAGGGTTAATACTGTATCCGTTTAAATAGCTTCCCAAATTACCGCATTGTTCATAACCATTTTTTAAGGGATAATATGGCTATAATATGCTATCCTTAAAAGATAGACATATGATATCGCGGACTTTTTTGTAGATCTATAGAAGAGGAATATCCCAACATGCATTATTTTTTTAAACCTCGAAAGGATTAGGCAGCGTTTTTGCTGAAAGCTCCCGGGCGGCTTGCCGTTTGCCGGCACATTCGACAATTATCGTTATATTTCAACCAATTTACACAAAACTTTCATAAATTATATATTACATTACATTACCTTCCTGAAAAACCACGCTACCTATTAGTGAAAACCGCATGAAAATCTGTATCTGTAAAAGATTTAAGCATATCTAGGGACTGACAGACGGGAAGCGACTGTTGTTTTATACTATGTAGTGATTTATGATAAAAATACAACCATACGTTTTTTTCCGGATGGTAAAATTCAGTGTAGTGCACGAGCGCACATATGTTTTTCATTGCCGTCATCTCGGAACGGAAAAAAACGGTCCGGAATAGGGAACAGTAAAATGACGGACGGTAAAATTCAGTGTTGTGCACAAGCGCCCATATGTTTTTCATAGCTGCCATATCGGTCCGTAAAAAAACGGACCGCCGGATCTGTAATATACAGTGTAGTGCACAAACGCCCTAAAAGTGTTTGTTTAAGCCGAAACATAAACACAATTTGGGTAACAAATTATTCAATAATCAAAGTAATGGATAGCAGCCAAGGCAGAAAATTTATTTTAGAATTTTATTTTTTCATGATAAGATTATTAATTTCAGTTAGCGTTTAAACTTTGTTATTATCAGAGCATATAACGCATGGGACATAATATGTAGAGACCGTAAAAAGTGAAAAAAAGTGGTAAGAACATCACCAGCAGCCATATGATGCCCACAGCTGGGTATAGGCTCCACAACGATCGGTCCTGCGCTGCTCACATCCAGCGGCTTTCCGAAACCTTCTCCAGCCTCCTTATTCACAAACCGTCCGAAACGTTTCCGACTGGTTGTGAATAATAAAAGAAATAATAAAAATGCCTGGAAAACATGCTACTTATCAATAAGGCCGCCTTTTGTTTGACTGTAGCTGGCACACTGGCACACAAGCTCCTACACTCATGTGTAGGTATACACTAACGGGCATGCCTAGCCTGTATTTGGCAACCTAGTACCTACATCATAGAACAGTTGATACTTTGTCATTTACTGGCATGCAATGAAAAGTGATGGAGGGGAGACGGGGGGCTGCAAAACCGGCACGTGTGAACGTACGCGACAGGTACAGGCATGCCAGTAGTTGACGAGTCATCGGCATTGGTGCATTTTTTTATTGCTTTTGTGATCGTTTCAAGTTGTTTTTGTATTCACCAATTATTTTTGTATTTTCCATTGCAAAAATAAATGACACGTGCTGTCTCGTGAATTAGCTTGAGTATACCTACGTTTTGGAAATACAGGCATGCAAGGAATTAAATCGCATGCAAGTATAGCTGGCAAATGTATCCACATTGCACCAGTTACTTCCACATGCCATTAACAAGTATGCAAGCTACTGTTCCGTTTTACAGGAATGTGTATTACCGCCTTAAAGTGCGGTCGCAGGGTTTTATCCCCCAGCAAGACAAATATTTGTCCTTAAATCTTCGAAGTCTGGTTGTTTCCTAAGTATATTTTGTATGTATTTACAAAATGTTTAAACATGTTTTATACCCCCTTATTAATAAACGAACAGTAAGTTTACACCTAGTTTAACCAAAAAGTTTGCGTTAGGAATACGACGCTTTGAAACGTTAAACGTAATGAGTAAAATTGCTAAGCAATATTTTCGGTTAAACTTACTCTTTCTTTATTAATAAGGCCGTTAAAGTATGTTTATTCGAAACATTATTACTTCTCAAGAAATTCCAATAAATTTAAACATCAAGTTGTTTTGGCACGGAAACTAACAATTATGTGTTTAACTTCAGAGATATTGTTGAAGATCCCCTTCGTCTCGGCAATACAATGAAACTTTCAGCATTCTCTCCACAAAAAGTTTTCAAGATACATTTAACTGATTTTAAGTCTCATCTTCAAGCAATAAGAAAAGCACTTGTGTAACTTAACTTATGGAGAGGGGAATAAATATCACTATGACTATGACTATGACTATACTTATATTGATTGACGACCGATTTGGCGCAGTGGTAATATACCTGCCTTCTTCGAATTGATGGGATGAAAAAAACATTTTAATATCCAAGTGTACCAACCAACCTTATTACAAATGGACTACCTCCTTCATAAATGAGATTCCATTACGACTTCCGAACGAAAAAGTTGAACAATTTCGATTTTCATAAAAAGAAGTGACGCCTACTAATGAATATTGTATGGCGTGATTGGACGGCGGCGGGAGGTCACTCGAGTGGTTCAATCGGATTGAAGCACGCGCGACTGTCGATGCTCGCCCGCCACCGATGTATCGATAACGAAAAGTATGGAATAAAATGAAAATTATTTGCTGGTGTAGTTAACGTAATGTTTAACTACGTAAAGCTTTTTAAACATTATAACGTATTACGGGTTCACGATCAGTTTCTATTTTTTATTCTTAAGGAAGAATTCCTTAATTTTTGCAGTAAAAATGTAATAAAGGAACGCGAGCGATCGCCCATGGCAAGCTATAGCTATAGCAGCGAAAAACACTTACGGCAGCCGCACCGCCCAGTACCTACTTGCTGCCGCGACTAATAAATAAATTCAATCCTGTGTTTAAAGACTCACTTATTATTTATAACGTTAAAAACAAATTGAAGACATTGTTTCTAGTAATATAAGTGGGCACGCAATTATAATTATAATAAAACTGTAAATATATAGCGAACTCTAGTTTATTAAGAAAACCTCAGTGGTTTGTAATGTACTTAGATGTAAGTCTCAAATGTAAAACATTATAGATGTCGCAGGGATTTTGTCAAAGTCGTGATATTATAATTCCACTAGTGAAATTATAATTTCGCGTGATATTATGAATAGACAGTACGAGACAGTATGCACACTGCACTAAAATCAGTGCAGTAAATAAGTACTGAAATTCATTACTGCAGTGATTTTCAAATTTAGAATGTTTACCTCGGAAAAGTGCCACATACTGCATTCTTTTCTCAAATATAATATTAACATTTCAGAGCATAAGTGTGAAAATTATATTAACTACTTAATACATTATAAAATATGGTTACACTTCGTAATTTCCGTGTACCGTAAAATTTTATGTGATAAAAAATACTCTTGCCATTAAAAACTTGATTGACATCTTGTGGTCTTTTATTACCATTTTTAACACCCCCATCTGACAGGTGACCTATAAATAAAGTCCTGGAATGCCTATTTTCCGAGCACATTAATCAGACTCTTGGGATGACGTCTTAACGCGTCACCCACAAATACTCACCAATCCGTATTAGACAAGCATTCGGTACCTAATTTGTCTAAAAGGTCAACGTCCTGGGGAAGTGGGATAAGATTGTTATTAATGTAATGTATTTATACCTAATCCTTAATCTATACTTATTGATTAAACTACATAAATCCGAATATTCCCATGGGAATGGGCACCACGCTTATAAAAAATGTGGGAAGTACTTCATAATAATTCAAAACAATATCAAACAGTTCGACTCCTTATTACAAGCTATACCAGCATTGTACGAGTCATCGCATCGCACATGTATGTAAAATCTTTTATTATATCATGCGTTGATCGGTGACTACAAAACTGCAAGCAGGCATTTCTGTTGCCCTCAATTATGAACATATTTATATTGTAGATACATAGCAGTGCAATAAACGCATTCAATCATCGCGGTCGGTTTATCATTTTCTAGCATTTCCCGTCCGCGAATTAGCATCACTTCTAGCATCTATCATTTTAGCATATTTTATCATTTAGCATCAGCATAGCAGTATATGTAGGAATAAACCCCTACATTTTGGTCCTTCGATCCTATTAGTTAGCATTTTTATTCCTTTGACTAGTTTGACCTAGTGCGCGGTGAGGTCTTAGAAATAACTTACTACTTACGTAATTTTCGTGTCTGTGACTTTGCGCTTTGGTTTACAGTGAACATTATAATTAGCATTAGCATTTTATTAGTGACCTTATTTAGCAGTTTAAAAGCAGTGACTATAACTTTTTATACGTGGACATTATACAAGTGAAGACAGCAGTTTACTAGCGGGCTAAGCAGCTCGTTTCAGCAGCCGCAGCGACAGCAGCAGTAGCATTTGGTTTGCAGCACCTCAAAGTAAGATCTTTCCATTATCTTTGCTTAAGTATTAACTTTCATCATGGCACCATCATTCGAACCTATCTTTGCCCGTCAAGCTGAAATTATCACTCAGTTCGAGAAGATAGAAGAAAACTTCCGAAAGGACAGTGCTAGTAGGAAAACTCAGGAATACTTAGACAAAAGAGTCCAAGTATTAGACAATCTTTGGGCGGAATTCCAGCAAAATGACTCAGACGTGCAACATTACGAAGACAAAACTTATGAGTATTTTGTTCAGCACATTTTTCAAAAGACGAAAGAGTTTTACGAAGCAATAAGAGCAAAAATAACTTCGTACAAACCAACACCAATGCCTACGTTGTCTCCTTTACACGTGCCCGGAGATAAAAAGGAAGCTCTTTCACAACTTTCTTTCTCAATTCCCACTATTAGCAAGGACGACACGCCCGCACAGCCGGGTAGTGCCGCCGACGAGTTGTTGTGTCAGCAAAGAACCAATTTTAGAGCATTATTGAGACAGATCCAACGCATATCAATTGATAATTTAGATGAAAAGTGGGAAATCGAGGATGAGCTTAGAAATATTCAAAGAAAGTGGCAACTAATTGAAGAAAATCATTTAAAAGTTGATAACATTTTGCAAGGCTGTGATGTATTGTATGACAGTGAGTATACACAAATTGAAGATAATTATTGCAGCATCAAAAGGAAATTAAATAAAAAATTGTGTTCGACTGCCCATTTACAGCAGTCGACACCCCAAATTGAAATTCACGTTTTTTCTGGTAATTATACTCAATGGCCTACATTTTTGATCTATTTTCGGAGGCGATACATAACAATAAATATCTTAGCAATGCCCAAAAAATGCAACATCTTAAGGGAAAGGTGAGAGGCGAGCCTGAGCGTCTCATACAGCATCTACACGTGAGCGCAGACAACTATGAAACAGCATGGGATATCCTAACGCACCGGTATGATAACCCACAGGTACTTTTCACCAAGCAAATTGAAGTTTTCCTTAATCAGCCGTATATACAAAGACAGACAATTTAGTTGTAGCAATTTAATATCATAAACATTACTAATATTGCATGCATTTATCATTAGGTACATACTTTATTATAGCATACTTAGCATATTAAATATAAGCAATATTTTCTGTAATAAATGTCACGATCAAGCACTAATCATCATCATTCTAATAACCTAGTTTAGAAACTTCATTATTCTAGTTCCGCATTGTCAGCATCAGCAGTTATCATCATCATTTTGCACTACATATATATTTTAGTCTTAAGCTAGCAGATCACTCTCTTTTTTCTGAGAGGCCAATATGTACGAGTCATCGCATCGCACATGTATGTAAAATCTTTTATTATATCATGCGTTGATCGGTGACTACAAAACTGCAAGCAGGCATTTCTGTTGCCCTCAATTATGAACATATTTATATTGTAGATACATAGCAGTGCAATAAACGCATTCAATCATCGCGGTCGGTTTATCATTTTCTAGCATTTCCCGTCCGCGAATTAGCATCACTTCTAGCATCTATCATTTTAGCATATTTTATCATTTAGCATCAGCATAGCAGTATATGTAGGAATAAACCCCTACAAGCATAATTATATTAATTATATCAAACTAGCGGATCCTCGCGGTTTCACCCGCATGGTACCCGTTCCCGTGGGAATATTGGGATAAAATATATCTCACTCGGGAAGAATGTAGCTTTCTAATGGTCAAAGAATTTTCTAAATCGGTCCAGTAGTTTCGGAGCCTATTCGATCCAAACAAACAAACAATCAGTCAAATCTTTCCTCTTTATAATATTAAGTATAGATTAAGATCTGAACGAAGATGTAAAGATAGTTATCGATCGTTAACCACTTCCTCAAACTCCACGTCGCAAACGATATAAAATATGTGATATTATAGTGCATTACAATCAGCTTCAAATAGGTAGGTATACTAGTCAAAAATGTTACACAACACAAAGCAGATATTTAATCTATTCAGAGTTTGCCGGTCAAACAGTTCTAGGAATTGATTTCAATCGCTCATACAATTGGATCTATATATATGGAAACGCTATTGTTACTCGTACGTTACTTAGTTCTGCCGCACTCAGAGACGCCAATTAACTTTAATTGATCAGTAAATCTCTATCTGTCTCTTTCTTATGTTCAGTATTGAATAGAGTAGGAATGATAATTTAATACCAATTAAAGTTAATTGACGTCTCTGAGTTGTTAATCTAAGGTACTTATAACTAAGTTAATTCGAAAGCTTCACTAGTTTCAAAAGGGGAAAAGATACACTCGTTTCAGATTTATTAAACTTATTTATGCGTTATACAATGTAAAAAATTTACTGTATTTTAACAGAACCACCATAATTTAGTCATAAAATCGAAACTGCGTTAAGGCGATAGGCTAGGCGAAAACGGCGCCGCGATGAATTTGATTTAATGTTGTAGTCGTATGTAATACACAATTTTAATAAAACTTCATCATCATCATCATCATCATTTCAGCCGTACGACGCCCACTGCTGGGCATAGGCCTCCCTCAAGGATAAATAATAAATAAATAAAATAAAGTTTATTACTCAATAATTTTGTTAACAACAATTTGCGTGAGGCAACCCCAGATAGTAATATATATACTTGTGTTGGGGCGACTCGCTCTTACCTTAGTGCTAGAATTAAATACTATTGAGCAACTATACAATATAAAAGGCTACAATTAATACATTGACATAAGCTCGTAAGTTAAAAGTACCTATTACAATTTGTGCTAAAAAAATAAAACTAGAATATTTGTAAAGTGTGTGTATGTATGTGTGTGTGTGTATGGGTGTGTGTATGTGTGTGTGCGCGCATATATGTTTTGTGTCTGTATAATTATGTTTTTTTTAAACCAATCTTTTTAGTACGTTTTCAGCTTCATCAAATGTCACTTCTTTAAGCCAGGCTATTATCTTATTTTTACACTCATACCTATTCTCAGAATAAATATCCAAAACACGATTGATAGTATTGTAAATGTGAATACTTTGGGATGAATATTGACGGTTGGCAAACTCTGTATGAATTGGGAGGGGATGCGCCACAATATCTTTTCGTCTTCTAGATAATTTTGTAGGGTCATAGGGAAATGTTTTATGAAATTTAATAGCTATATTTAAGATGTATAGTTTTCTAATAGAGAGCAATCCACATAGGTTATATAGGTTGTCGGTGGGATATCTAAATGGTTTGAAGTACATCACTTTTATTAAAGATCTCTGAGCCCTTTCCAGATTTAGCATCATTGTTCTTGTGGCACCACCCCAGACTGGAATGCAGTATTCTATAACGGACTGAACCAAAGCGACGTAAATTTTATTTAGTAATTTACTGTTCATAACGTAACGAAGTGATTTAAAAATCCAGATCAGCTTCCGAATTCGGCTTATGACTAATTCAATTTGCGGATGCCACGACAGTCTCTGGTCTACAATAACACCAAGATATCGTGCTTTTTCCACTTTTAGGATAACAGGACAATTACAATCACAATTTGTATTTGCCTGAAGTATACACCTATTATGATTTTTTATGTTAAATTCTTCGTTTGGTTGCGTTTTTTGACTAGGAGAAAAGCAAATATAATTGGTTTTTGCTGTATTAAGAGTTAGAAGGTTTGCATTAAGCCAATTTGTTATTTTAGCGATTCCTAATTCAGTAGCTAAGCGAACATTTTCCCAGGAACTAGCCGAGAAGACAATGGCTGTATCATCAGCGTAGCAGAAAATGCGCCCTCCAATGTTTTGTAATTTACATAGTTCATTTATATAAACTAAAAAGAGCGTAGGGCCGAGCACGCTCCCCTGTGGGACTCCAAAAGTATCCAAAAGGATCTCCACAACGATCGGTCCTGCGCTGCCCCATAGTCTAATATTTTTAAACGGTATCATTATATTCTCTCGTGGTCACTGCTAGAAGTAGATAGCATAACTGCTAAAAGTGGCCGTTTTTGACACATATTTTGCTATTACTTCTACGACTGTGTATTAGGGAATGTAGCGATACCTTCTAAAAATACTAAACTGTGGGCCCTAAAAAATTAATGTAAAGTTTTATTAAAGTTCTTTTCTAATGGCAACTTATTAAATAAAAACCTCTGAGGGCGCCACATTCGGCTAGCCAATAGCCTTAAACGTCTAGCACAAACGAGTTGAAACTTCGCACCAAAAGTAATAATATATGAATTCACACAAAAACTTATTTAAACAGTCACCGAGCAAAATTTTATTCACTGACCACACTGAAAACAGCAATTTGAAATTTCTGCATCGAATAAATTACAGATCTGAATACCAACGTTGGGAATACCGCAAATATTTTAAATTTTATTTAAAAGACACCTCTGCTTTATTTGACCTGAAACGTAATCGTGCCGCCATTTAATTTCATCGGTTTGCGGATGTTGGCAACATTATCGATTCAAATTTGGAGCACTTTTAATTTCGAGGGTCGAACGAATCGAATTTATTATTCATTATCGATTTAACTGCCTTTGGATGCCGGCTGCCGATTGGACTCGGAGTTATTACGACGCGTTAAAAATTGGTGCCTTTTTTTTGGTGAGCTATTTATGTACAGTTGCTAGGACACCAAGTATGTTATGCTGAGCTTTCGTAGTACGTAGGTATATGTGAGAGCTTTGCTCAAGTTGCAATTATACCTAGTTATTACGATGCGCTTAAAATAGGTGCCTTTTTTTTGGTGAGCTATTTATGTACAGTTGCTAGGACACCAAGTATGTTATGCTGAGCTTTCGTAGTACGTAGGTATATGTGAGAGCTTTGCTCAAGTTGCAATTATACCTAGTTATTACGATGCGCTTAAAATTGGTGCCTTTTTTTGGTGAGCTATTTATGTACAGTTGCTAGGACACCAAGTATTTTATGTTGAGCTTGAGCAAGGCTTTCGTTGTACGTTACTACGAAATTCTTGCTCGAGCTGCAAATTTCGTACATATTTCTCACACTTACACCAATTAACCTAGCTCTAAAGTACTTACGGTACCTATTATGTGACACAAAACTTAAGCAACTGTATTTTTAACCGACTTCAAAAAAAGGAGGAGGTTATCAATTCGACTGTATATTTTTTTTTTTTTTTTTTTTTTTATGTGTGTTACCTCAGAACTTTTTAGTTAATGAACCGATTTGGATAATTCTTTTATTTTTTAAAAGCTGACGCTTTTCGTGTGGTCCCATTCAAATTTTATCAAGAACTGACAAGAAATTCAGGAGTTATCCTGAATAATGTGTATTCAGACTTTATTTGGGTATATGGACGATTTCATGGTTTCATCAAATTGGGGATCATTTTTAAAATATATTTTTTTTCGAAAGTTGGTACTGCTGACCTGATCTTACTTTCACCAAGTCAGGACCAGGGGATCAAATCCCAGGAAAGTTGAGAGAAATTCTCAAATATAGGCAAGCCTTATGCGTTCCATTTATTTTTGAAGTTAGTCAAGTATTTGCATCTGGTAGTCATCATCTCATAGTGATGAGCTGGTGATGGAAGCTACAACTCCTTAACGGTGAGGAGCTGGAGAATATTTATTTTAGTATTAATCGTACGTATGGGCCAATAGTTATATTCTTTCAGGTTATTAGGGTGAGCTGCTGATGAGAGGTGAAACTCACTCCTCAACAGTTAGGAGTTATATTATGATGTTTTATAAATACCATATGCACGAATGGACCTTTAGTTGTATTCCTTCAAGTTATCTAAGTAGCTAAAGATGGAAAGCTGAATTCCGTAACGGATAGGATATTTACAACAATTTATCATAATCACCATGTAGTTTCTTAAGCTACTTCACTAAAAATCGAAAAATAAAACGTTTTTGAAAAAAAAAATGTAACCGCCTTCAAAACGGATCTTCAAACAAAAATTAACAAACACTAAAAAACTAAAAAAATAATAAGATTTTTTAATTCAAAGGACGATGATACGTGACTTTTTCTAATTTATCTTGGTACTTACTGAACTGTTTGAAGTCGGTGCCAAGCCAAAAAGAATAAGAACGAAATATACTGAGTGTAATAACTAACATATAAAAAAAAACCCGGTCCCAAGCGTGAGGTGTAGGACGTAATTACCTCAATACGTATAAGACGGCACCGACTTCAAACAGTTCAGTAAGTACCAAGATAAATTAGAAAAAGTCACGTATCATCGTCCTTTGAATTAAAAAATCTTATTATTTTTTTAGTTTTTTAGTGTTTGTTAATTTTTGTTTGAAGATCCGTTTTGAAGGCGGTTACATTTTTTTTTCAAAAACGTTTTTAATACTAGCTTTTTATTAACTTGCCATGTTAGTTAGTTAGTGGAGGATTAATCTTGCAAGCTTAATTTGACTTTCCCACTTTCCAGTGTTCGATGGAGCTGAAATTTTGTATAGGTACAGTTGGTGATGACAATAAAATATTTAAGTACAGTCTCCAAAAAAACTTGTAAAAAAAATGAAATTTTTACTAAAGCCTTGAAATATACAGGTATTTATTTATTTATTTACTAGAAGACCAACTGCTTAACCTAATACATTTAAAAGCTTAAATATAGACATAAAGCTATTTACATGTCTTCACAAATAGAAAGGATAGGAGTATGAATAACCATAATGTTTATATTGCTCGTATTCATCATTAAAACATTAATCTTCACCAGGGTTTGAAACTAAGACCTGGGAGTAGGGGCCCCTGGAAAACCGTTGTAGAAACACTACTCCACGGAAAGCATACATATAGTCACATTCTTTTTTAAGGAAACGTCATGTTATGTTAGTACGTATTGTTTCTCATAGAAATGACACTAGATGATGATGATGACAAAGTAACAATGCTAACCCAACTGACTTGCTAAAACGCAGTTGTCTCATTTTCATTACTTACATAAAAACCATCCTTTAAATTTCAATTAAAGCGAATTCTGTGCAGATTAAAATCTATACTACCGCAAACATTGCAAAATGATCGGCCAAATACGAAACTCCAGCGAAAAAAGAAAACACGAGCGCAACAGCAATCCTATGAAATATTAAATGATCATGCCCAGCCGTATAATAAGTCCACTGCTGGGGCTGGGCTTTTCTAATGGATGGGTATGGAGTAAGTGTATATATTCTTTGGTATAGGCCATGAACGACCATGCGGGCGCAACGCGTATTGGTGGGGGTTAATTGGGTATTACCAACTGCAAACGCAACCGGGACCAACGGCTTAACGTGCCTTCCGAAGCACGGAGATGCTCGAGATTGTCAATTTTTGTTTATCCAAGCCGTGAACGACCATTGCGAAGGTTGCTTAACCCCAACATTCACAGGCCAAGCGCGCTACCCTCTCTGCCACAGGCTCCTCGATAAATCTCAATCAAAGCGAATTCTGTTCAGATTAAAATCTATGCCACCGCAAACATTGCAAAAGGATCGTCAAAAATGCGAACCTCCAGCGTAAAAAAGAAAACAAAACAAGATCGTAACAGCACTCCTCTGGCGAGAAATATTTCGCTTACAAACTTATTAGGCGAAATATAAATACAACGAGAAGCAGGAAATATGGACGCACGATACAACCCTACTTCATCGAATAACAATAGCTCTGTCAATTTTAATACGAGAATAATGTGACCACTATGGAATTGCGTTATTATTGCTACACGCAAATTTAAGCACTCTTTGAATAACAATAAGGTTCAGGATATTACACAGATGGAATTCCGGCCGCCACCCTTACAGTGAATTATTAAATTATTCGTGCCATCCGTTATTTGGTCCCTACGGTGGTGTTTTGTGGAAAAAACCTACGTGTGAGACGAAAATACCAATCACTCTGATCTCTCTGTCGACTTCTATTTTTATGCGATATATTCGTTTTCGTATTGATGTGAAGAATCTCTTGGGGGATTGTGTATCTTCGAAATGTGACTGTTAATTTGCAAATTTGAATATTGCACGGGCTTAATTACGTTCTAAGGGTGTTAAAAGACTATTGCGTTGCAATGCGTCTTGATCAACTGTCTTTTATATATTATACTTATACATAATGGATGTTCAGTGGAATAATGGAAATGTAATAGATACATAGCTACTTTCTGCCAGTTTTTAAATATTGATAGTCACTGATGTTATAAATAATGAATCAATGCTTTGGTTTAGTCGTCAGCCCAAAAGGCTAAATAAGGAAATTAAAATAAAAACTGCTTGAACCATATTGGCTAAAAGAACATGCTTACAGTCAACAGGTTGAACTTAAGTGTCAACCTGTGAGGCACTAAAATAAAGTAAGAATATTTTATAACCTCAAAGAAATGTATACACAATAAGGTACTTCACATCAAAAAGGCCTATCTTGAATTCACTTAAATTGAAATCGTCGGTGTAAGCCTAAACAAACACACTTGACCCAACCTTTCTTTTACCTCGGCCACACACTCGCCAAATCACAAGGAAAGTAGAAAGCGAAGTGGCAAGGGACATAGTGTGGCCGTGACATTCTTTTAGCTCCTCGCGTCAGGCAATGCCAGCGCGAGTGTGTAAGAGAGCAAATATTTGCAACAATGCGAAAGTAAGGAGCCCCAGTAAGTATATTGCGACCGTACCATTATACCGCGGGCACTAATCAAAAATCGCGAAAAATAAACCGAGCGAGCGAAAATGTGGATATTCGTCATGCTCCTTAGGTTGCTGGGAGTCTATCGAGTTTCTAGCGCGAAACTAAGACAGTCCTGCAAGACCGAGTGAGTGTTGAGGTGTGTGTCCGCTAGGCCATTTGTACTGTCATGCACTCAAAACCCGATAAACTCGCAGTAATATGAAGAGCATGACGAATATCGTGGCCTCACGACGTCTATCGCATAAGTATTAAAAGTAGGTATTTAATATTCATGCTCCCACGAATATTTATTCGTGGCAACAAGAACGCGAGCGAGGAGCATAGTGTGGCCGTAGCTTTAGACCGTTATATCACTTGACGCTGCTGCAAGAAACCTTCTTAGGGTGAAATTTGTTTCCTTCTCAGACCTTTTCATATTCATTTATTTGTTATTCGAATGTTCTTTGTAAACACTAGAGATGTATGAGCATGTATCGGTTACGAAATAAAACTTTGATAATACCACAATATGTAGGTAAATGGTTTTAAATTATAAAGATATCAATATTTTGTAAGGGTATTAAAATTTCTTTATATATATATATATATATATGGGAAAACACTGTTGTAGTTGAAGTTTATAATAATGACTTATATTAAAGTAAAATTAATGAAAAAAAAACTTATCTGTTATTTTTTTTCAGATACAGTTGAAGATTCAAGCCCCAAATATGATAATAATATATCGAATAAGTACCTACATAAAATTTTCTAATATAATAAGACATTTAGGTAAATCTTTAATAATTAATTTAAAAATCATGTTGTCATCTTTATCCTACTAATATTATAAATGTGAAAGTTTAGATGTTTGGATGTTTGGATGTTTGGATGTTTGGATGTTTGTTACTCAATCATGCGAAAACGGCTGAACGGATTTGGCTGAAATTTAGAACATAGATACTTTGTAGCCTGGAGAGGAACATAGGCTACTTTTTATCCCGGAAAAATATCACATTCCCGCGGGATAACGTCGTGTAGTTCACGCGGGCGAAGCCGCGGGCGGAAAGCTAGTATTTTATATTTATGTGATAAAAAATTTAAAAGTAGGTATATTAAAATAAAACACTCTTTTACGAAATCTATCACGCGTTTAATAAACACATATAAGTTAATTTTTAGATGTGTTCATCAAGAAAAGTCTCAACTCAAACTACACACTGCAAGACCTAAAGATACGGTTAGTTCTTTCTGTAGATAAATTTAATAAACGGAAATCGTCCCCTTTCTCGTAGCCAACAGTCTTGCCAGTTCTTTCTCTGAAGGGCGTCCAAATTTTGTGAACTGGTAGTCAAATCAGTATTTTTTTGCCTTAGTATAAATAATTATTATCCTAATTACTTAAACTTGCCATAGTTAACTATAAAGTTAAAATAGTACATAAGTATCCTGTATCCTGTTTTCGAAGAGATTAAAGTGGAGACAATTAAAGTGGGTGTATTCTTTTATTAAAATAAAAAAATAGTGGGTAGTTTCTGTGATCACGACCCCTGGAAAGAAGCCTTAACGTCGGAAAAAACTAAAAGCCCTCTAAAACACAACTAAAAATTAACAAATATTTGTATAATAGACGCATGATAGATTCCGTAAAAGAGTGTTTTATTTAAATGAACAGTTCGGGCAGAAATATAAGATGTGCATAACTTAAAAGTATATTTTTACTTATGTTTAATCAATCGCCACTTCACTTTCAAAATATTATGAAAAAATCGCACTGCTATCACAATCTCAACAACAAAGAAACAGAATACACCCTACCACAACTGAATCTCTCTGAATACAAAGAGAATGGAAGAGAGAGCGTTATACACAATTTCGCTGAATTATCTCGCACTATGACGTCATAAACAGAATAAAAACATAATTATACGGGCGTGTTCACTATATTCCGAGCCTTATTTCCTTACACACAGTTTTATTTGGACATTTCCATACGAAAATGGGCAGAAGGTGGCTCGAATCTCCTCTGTTCTTTTACTACAGCCGCATTAGCATTGTACTGTGACTGGCACGTTTTGGTCGTTCTATTTTGAATGGTGCTTTGGTAAAATAAAATTTGGCTCATTGCCGCACTCAGAGACGTCAATTAACTTTAATTGACAATTAAATCTATATCTGTCTCTTTTTTATGTCTAGTATGAATAAAGTAGGAATGATAATTTAATGCCAATTAAAGCTAATTGACGTCTCTGAGTGCGGCAGAGACTTATAATGATAATACTAAAATGTACTGCAAATTCGTACTGCCAGATGTGTCATCTTCGGATCGTCATCATCAGTCATTTAATGTTCCCAATGCTGGGGCACTGGCCTTCCTTATGGATGGATAAGGAGAATGGGCCATGACCCATCACGCGGGCCCAATGCGTGTTAGTGGGTATTAACGATTGTACATGCAGCTGGGACCAGAGCCTAAAGTGGCACCCGAAGCACGGAGGAGCTCGAGATGAAAAGTTTTTGGTCACCAATCCCGTGACTGGCCATTGCGAAAGTGACTTAAGGCGATACTCGGAAAAAATGTGCTGAAGCGAGATAGCAATGAGAAAACGACGCGCGCGGGAGCGAGACCGATTTTGCAGATTAGGCAAAAAAACCACAAAATCACTGCGTATTAAAAAACTACAGCGATTTAAAAAAAAATGCTTCTATACGATCCTTAATATTATTGGTGTCCACTAATTAAACCAATTTCCAATAGTGTAAGTAACCCCATTTAAGAATAATCTTCACTTTTCGTATTTTTTAGAGGTCTTTTCGAAAAGAAAAAAAGTCGAGGCAAAATCATAAAATCGTGTTTTTGAAACTATACGATTCTAGATAAAAGTATGAAGAAATATATATCTTATTACCAGATTTGTAACAACTGTAACCGTCCTATAGTTTTAAATAAAAAAAAAACATATTTTTCCGAGTAGCGCCTTAACCTCCGATCGCAGGCCGAGCGCGGTACAGATGTCAAATGTCTTGACCAAAAACTAGTGGGGCGGCGGCCAATGACAACTCATAAAACGGGTTTTAGCGAGATGTGATTGGTTGCTTGCCCCACCATTTTTGCTCAAGATGTTTGCCGCGCTCTGTAACCACTGCGCAACGGGTTCCCCTAACCTTCACAGGCCAATACAAATCAGTATCACTGTCTGATCCACTCGCATTACGGGTATAGCGCCGAATGTAATTTCCTCGTGACCAATATTTTGTATGAACTCGTGTCTTACAAGTCTTGAGGAATTCTGTTTAGTAACTTCGTAGGTAACAATGAATACAAGCTTTTATGTATGAATGAATACAGTTTCAAATTGATGAAGACTTATTTCTTACCTCACAGCAATTAACCTAGTCTCAAAGTAAGCACTCTAACTTGTGCTAGGGGATACGAGGGTAACGGATATAATACATAATAAGTATAAGGTATTATAATGATACATAGAAAAAGTACATTGTTATAAAAATAGATATGATGAACGTTTGTTTTAAGTGTTTGACTCGTAGTCATCATTTGTATGATTATCATTTTGCGTCATATAATTACTTTAGGATTAGAACTCAGAACCAGAAAGAAGGCGATACCAGGAAAACCTGTGTATAAACCATTTTATACTGAAAAAACCGTCGTTCAACATTTTTGAAGTGAAAACTTATTTAGCGGCGTAACCGTTGTGCACCACAGAACACGGAAAGATTTTTTTCTCCTGTGATTTTTCTCACTTTGTGTGATGGGTAAAAAATGTTAAAAAATGTTAAAAACGGACACGTGACTTGATCGAAAAACTGTTACAATGTCATTAGAATACGAAGGCAAATTTCGCCACCGTTTCCAAAGTTGTAATAGCTCAGGTAAGAAAACAAGCGGCATTGAAGCCATAAGACCTCGGTTCAAATCCAGTCCGTATTTTTTTTTTTGTCAAATTCCTTTTTTTTGTGAAAATATCTTTGGAGCCCTATTCACTTCTGCCGGCACTCCCGGAGTGCAAGCCGTTGTTTTTTTATGATTTAGATAATCTGATAAGAACCGAGTTGGTCATGCAAGTCTGAGAAATCATGATTAAGATTAATAACATCATCATCATCATCATCATTTCAGCCGTAAGACACCCACTGCTGGGCATAGGCCTTCCCCAAGGATCTCCACAACGATCGGTTCTGCTCTGCCCGCATCCAGCGGCTTCCCGCGACCTTGACCAGATCGTCGGTCCACCTTGTAGGGGGCCTGCCCACGGAACGTCGTTCGGTTCGCGGTCGCCATTCGAGAACCTTTCCGCCCCAACGGCCATCGGTTCTCCGCGCTATGTGTCCCGCCCACTGCCACTTCAACTGAGCAATCCTTCGAGCGATGTCGGTCGTTTTAGTTCTCCTGCGGATCTCATCATTTCTGATTCGATCGAGCAGGGAAATACCAAACATCGCTCTCTCCATTGCTCGCTGGGTGACCTTGAGCCTTCTTATGAGACACGTAGTAAAATACCACGTCTCGCTTCCATAAGTCATAACTAATTAATAACATATTATCCTTAAAAATTAGTGGTTCAAAAGACATCAAAATACATTAATTTTAGACTTTACCTTTTAACCACCTCTTTGGTCTAGTGGTTCACACCACACCGATTTCAGACCAAGAGCTCCCGGGTTCGATTCCCAGTGGGGGTACATATTGTATTTGGTTTGGTTGGTGGTAGGACTTGTTCTTAGTCCGTCTGGCTAGCTACCACCAACTTATCAAATCTGACGCCATAACAATGATGTTTTCAGCATTATTGTGTTCCGGCAGTAAGACATAAGATAGCCAGTTCCTCAGTGGTTGAGGATTCTGGGAGTAGTGCGCTTCCACCTTCAGCCTTATTACCACTTAACATCAGGTGTGATGAAGGCTAAGTGCAAACCCGTTGTGAATTAAAAAAAACTTTAAAGTAGAAATTATAACGCAGATATCGGTACTATCCAGTAGATAACAGTAATCAATATTTAATATGCGTACTACAAAGCAAAACCTCCTTTCAGCTTTAAAGCATTTTCCTAGCATTAAAAGCACATTAATAAACCATACACCACTCAAACCAACTAATGTATCAGAGATAACAGAAGTCTAGCCATAACTAATAACAACCAATGCATTATACAAGACCTAAGCAATTTCACGCGGTCCGGTCAAAAGCCGAAACCGGTCCGTTAGAGTAATTATAACCGGTTATTACCGGTAGTTGCTGGCTGAGTGCGGACAATGCCGACGGATGGGCCGACTTCAGTGTCCGACATGTCACTGATAGAGCGTGTCACAAGTTAAAAGACTCAGCGAGTTTAAATGTGACTAACATTGCCCAGCAACACATACCACTAGCAAACGTTTATATCAACTAAAAGATGAAATTGGGTCGTTAAAGTAATTATAACCAGTTATTACCGGTAGTTGCTGGCTAAGTGCGGAAAATGCCGATGAATGCACCGACTTCAGTGCCCAACATGTCACAGATAGAGCGTGACACAAGGTAAAAGACAAAATTAGTTTAAATGTGACTTACCAATGTAAGTAACTGGTAACTGGTAAGTATTGCCGGGCAATCCCAGCAATACATACCTGTAGTAAAAGTTTATATAAGCTTAAAGCTGAAACCGGTCCCTTAGCGTATTAAAACCGGTTATTACCGGTAGTTGCTGGCTGAGTGCAGACAATGCTGTTAGATTATGATTACCGATTTTTGAACATTTACTTGAGAAGCTCCCAAAATTTTAGCTAGATCAAATGATAAAAATGGTATTTTGAATTAAGTCAGTGGTTCACAGCTGTTGGAGTCGCTTTCAAATCATCTGACTACCAATTGGTAGTCTTGGACATTCTGAAATCTAACGAGATTTTAAGTTCATAAAATTGTTAATAAAATTGTCATTTAAGCGAAATTTTATTTTTAATACAATCAACCTCTTTAAGCCTGCTTTCTCTGTTTTTAATTCGAATAAAAGTTGCTCACTCGTAACTTGCATCGCGCCATCATTGGGCACTGCCCGCGATTGCGGAAACGGGCGCAATAGTCACGAATCGAGATGGAAAATTGGAATTTTAAAATAGGGCCACCCCACACACACTGAATGTTTTTAATAAAAAATGAGCGTGGAAACAGTGGCAGCATGTGGCCATTCCATTTGGAGCAACTGAATAAAAATTAGCTGGCGACTCGATTCCGGTTCGAATGCTCAATTAGCTTTTCTCGCGAGCTTTTCTGTTAAAAATTTAAGGTGCTTTGCTTGAAACGTGAATCTGTAAATGATAATCAATTTTGACACAAAGGGGTGATAATAAAACTCACCCAAGGTTGTCTTGAAGAGATTGCTGCTTAGCAATAAGCCTCCTTTTGTATACTTCTCTTTTTGTGATTGTTTTCTTTCTGTGTTCATTTGTTTGTGTGCAATAAATTGTTTATTATTATTATTATAAATGTGTACTTTGCAGGTTTTCTGCAAATTAGCATCATCAGCCATTAATTAATGTCCCCACTGTTGGTGCACACGCACTCCTTGTGGATGGATAAGGATTATAGGCAACGACCCACCACGCCCAGCTCAATGCGGATTTGTGGGTATTAATGAGAGCAAATTCAGCTTGGAACAACGCCTTAAAGTGGTATCTGAAGCATGAAGGAGATCTAGATAATCAATTTTTAGTCACTCATCCCGTAACCGACCATACTTGCTTACAGTAACTACAAACATTATTTAAGTTGTATTTTTATTTCAATTAAAATAAAGCTTGCCCACTCGTAACATCGCGCCATCATTGGGTGCTGCCCGCAATTGCGGAAGCGGGCGCAATAGTCACGAATCGAGATGGAAAATTGGAATTTTAAAATGGGGCCTCCCAATACACGCTGCATGTTTTTAATAAAAAATGAGCGTGGAAACAGAGGCAGCATGCGGTGATTCCATTTGCAGAGCTTGAATGAAAATTAGCTTGCGACTCGATTCCGGTTCGGATGCTCAATTAGCTTTTCTCGCGTGATTTTTCTGTTAAAAATTTAAGCTGCATTGCTAATGAAACGTGAATCAGTAAATTTATGATTATCAAGACTTCACCCAAGGTTGCATGGAAGAGATTGATGCTTAGCAATAAGGTCGCCTTTTGTATACTTCTCTTTTTGTGATTGTTTTTTTTCTGTGTTAATTTGTTTGTGTGCAATAAAGTATTTATTATTTTTATTAATATTATTGTGTACTTTGCAGGTTTTCAGCGAATTAGCATCATCAGCCATTAATTAATGTCCCCACTGTTGGGGCACACGCACTCCTTGTGGATGAATAAGGGTTATAGGCAACGACCCTTCACGCCGGCCCAATGCGGATTGGTAGGTATACCTAAATGAGAGCAAATTCAGCTTGGAACAACGCCTTAAAGTGGTATCTGAAGC
Organism: Crambus lathoniellus; assembly: GCA_949710035.1. Taxonomy (NCBI): domain Eukaryota; kingdom Metazoa; phylum Arthropoda; class Insecta; order Lepidoptera; family Crambidae; genus Crambus; species Crambus lathoniellus. The sequence continues at coordinate 28,246,998 of OX453303.1, forward strand.
ATGGAGGAGCTCTAGATAATCAATTTTTGGTCACCCATCCCGTAACCGACCATACTTACTTACAGTAACTACAAACATTATTTAAGTTGTATTTTTATTTCAATTAAAATAAGGCTTGCCCACTCGTAACATCGCGCCATCATTGGGCGCTGCCCGCAATTGCGGAAACGGGCGCAATAGTCACGAATCGAGATGGAAAATTGGAATTTTAAAATGGGGCCTCCCAATACACGCTGCATGTTTTTAATAAAAAATGAGCGTGGAAACAGAGGCAGCATGCGGTGATTCCATTTGCAACGCTTGAATGAAAATTAGCTCGCGACTCGATTCCGGTTCGGATGCTCAATTAGCTTTTCTCCTGTTGTTTTTCTGTTAAAAATTTAAACTGCAAAGGGGTAATGAAAACGTGAATCTGTAAATTATAATCAATTTCGGCACAAAGGGGTGATTATAAATGTGTAATTTGCGTGTTTTCTGAGTTGTTTCGCTTTTGCACGACACATTTATGGCATAAACAAGTTACATTTGTTGGATCAGATCTCTTATGTCTAGTGATTGATTGACCACTTCTTCGTCTTCTTCATACGATATGGGCGTTTTCTGCAACTCGACGTCTTATTGCGCCTATTTTGCGTGAGGATGGTATGCAAGCTGGACTTCTCCAGCCAGCTCAACTTAGCCAGGAAACACCGAGCGCCCTCACGTCGGAGACCGCTTCGTGGACGCTTTCCGGTGACCCGAGGAACCTCGCCCGGTAGTGGGCCACTCCGTCACATTCAACCGGGACGTGAGCAGCTGTCTCTTTGGCCTTCGGTTTGTCCACCTTTTTACTATATTATAATAACGTATTGTTTTCACACACCCTAATGAAACTTCAGATGATAATCAAAGAACTGCAAGCAGCATCCCTGAAAGTGGACACATGTGATCTTTATTTTTCTTTAAATTCAAAACCTAATAGGAAATATGAATTTTACCATTTAAAGAAAATATTGTTATGGTTACTCTACGTAGTGATACTTTGTTTCCTATCCCACTCAATACATGTTTCTACCATCTAAAGAAAACTGATTGAATTCAGTAATTAATTCATCATTGATGACGTGGGCAGAACTCAATATGCAGCAGCAAGGTTGACACAACGAGAGATAAATTAAGTGTCTGCAGCTTAAACAGCTCGAGTGACATGACCAATGATTGACGCACTTCCGTTAATGTCACTGCATTCAATGCAACATTATATCGGCTGTAGCAAATACAACTTGTCCAGGTCGGGGTACTTGGGTGTTTCCAACTTGAAGTGCAGGTGCAGGTACATGAAACAACTGCGCGAGCCGAGCGAGCGAAGTGATCGTGCCGCGGCAGCGGCCGGCGAGCGCCAAAACCGTATAGGAAATGAGGGGTTCTAATATATCCTACTAATATTATAAATGTGAAAGTTTAGATGTTTGGATGTTTGTTACTCAATCACGCCAAAAAGGCAGAACGGATTTGGTTTAAATTGGGACACAGATACTTTGTAGCCTGGAGAGGAACATAGGCTACTTTTTATCCCGAAAAAATATATCACATTCCCGTGGGAAAACGTCGTGAAGTCCACGCGGGCAAAGCCGCGGGCGGAAAGCTGCAAAGGGCTATGTAATGTAAACGTGAATCTGTAAATTACAATCAATTTTGGCACAAAGGGGTGATTATAAATGTGTAATTTGCGTGTTTTCTGAGTTGTTTCGCTTTTGCACGACACTTTTATGGCATAAACGAGATACATTTGTTGGATCAGATCTCTTATGTCTAGTGATTGATTGACCACTTCTTCGTCTTCTTCATACGATATGGGCGTTTTCTCCAACTCGACGTCTTATTGCGCCTATTTTGCGTGAGGATGGTATGCAAGCTGGACTTCTCCAGCCAGCTCAACTTAGCCAGGAAAATACCGAGCGCCCTCAGGTCGGAGACCGCTTCGTGGACGCTTTCCGGTGAGCCGAGGAACCTCGCCCGGTAGTGGGCCACTCCGTCACATTCAACCAAGACGTGAGCAGCTGTCTCTTTGGCCTTCGGTTTGACCACTTTTTTATTATATTATAATAACGTATTGTTCTCACGAACTTCAGATGATAAATCAAAGAACAAACTGCAAGCAGCATCCCTGAATGTGGACACAATGACATGTGAACTTTATTTTTCTTTAAATTCAAAACCTAATAGGAAATATGAATTTTACCATTTAAAGAAAATATTGTTATGGTTACTCTACGTAGTGATACTTTGTTTCCTATCCCACTCAAAACATATTTCTACCATCTAAAGAAAACTGATTGAATTCAGCAATTAATTCATCATTGATGACGTGGGCAGAACTCAATATGCAGCAGCAAGGTCGACACAACGAGAGATAAATTAAGTGTCTGCAGCTTAAACAGCTCGAGTGACATGACCAATGATTGACGCACTCCCGTTAATGTCACTGCATTCAATGCAACATTATATCGGCTGTAGCAAATACAACTTGTCCAGGTCGGGGTACTTGGATGTTTCCAACTTGAAGTGCAGGTGCAGGTACATGAAACAACTGCGCGAGCCGAGCGAGCGAAGTGATCGTGCCGCGGCAGCGGCCGGCGAGCGCCAAAACCGTATAGGAAATGAGGGGTTCTATCTAATATATCCTACTAATATTATAAATGTGAAAGTTTAGATGTTTGGATGTTTGTATGTTTGTTACTCAATCACGCCAAAACGGCAGAACGGATTTGGTTTAAATTGGGACACAGATACATTGTAGCCTGGAGAGGAACATAGGCTACTTTTTATGCCGTAAAAATATCACATTCCCGTGGGATAACGTCGTGAAGTCAACGCGGGCAAAGGCGCGGGCGGAAAGCTAGTATACTATAAAGTCGGGTCTGGCGCTTCGCTGCCCGCTGCTGCGCTATGTTTGCTTCGCTTACTCGGCTCGCGCGTTTTGTTCATGTAAACCTAACATGTATAGTGCCATGCAGGTTCTTAAAGCTGCACCACGCAAGAAGACTTAATTGAAAGAATTTGTCCTGCAACTCGAGTACTTTGCTGAACTTTATTTCTATTATTATTATTACCTATCATTTTGGTTGGACAGAGAACCTCAATAACAATAGTCGACTCAAATAAAAGAAGAATGCAGAATACAAAATAAGGTTTTGTTAAAATGATTTGAATAAAATCATCAATGAGACCAATTTTTGAACTAAGTATACAATATGGTTAGAGACATAACCAATAATTGTCATACTCCCATTAATGTTACTGCATTCAATGTCAAAATAAAAAAAAAGGAATTTCCAAAAAAATATTCAATAGTTATAGGACAGACCATTTTTTATTCAATTAATACATCATTATTTTGTGCTAACATCGATTTTTGTTTATTGGGTAATGTAAATTAATTTATAGGTAAGGATCCTATGTTTCAAATAAAGATCCTATGTGCTGCAGCAAGGTTACAATGACAATAAAATAAGTGTCCGCAGCTAAGCTCGAATGACATGACAATGATTGCCGCCCTACCGTTATTGTCACAAAAAATTAGGATACGAATACCAGTGCCGTGTTATCGTTATTGTCTAATATAAAAAAAAATCGTTGTCTTGCTCCCGGTTTAAGGCGAGGATTCCCGACCAAAATAGGCACGCTAACGCTTGCTCAGCCGCGCTCGATACACTTCGCGCGGACCCAGCGGCAGGCGGTAGCCTGCCGGCTGCCTGAATGTTGCTGCTTGAATATTCATAAAAAAAACAATATTTGAGATATCGAAAAAAAAATCCAATATATTTTTATTTTTGATTTTTATACATTATAGAAAAATCACACTCATCTAGCTAATTATTTTCATATGTTTTTCATTAACTAAAACCAAGTATAAGTACTGCAAGTAATATAATATTTAAATTATTAGTAGACGGATGTTTGGGATTTTATTTGATACAGTAAAATATCACTAATCGAAAAAACACGGCCGGAAGCACCAGATAAATAACTGTAAAATAAGATATATCTTTTCCAAATTTAAAATACTTGTGATTTGCGAGTAATCCATAATTTATATTCTAGGGAATCGCTGCCTTAAGACTAGGGTGTTGCCCCAACGGACTCGCTGTCACACCGTTTTGTCACACTGGTGTGACTACGAAGCATTTTTTTCTTCGTAGTCACATTGTTTGGTGTGAATATTAGTAAGCTACCAAAACATGAGACTTGTTGTCACACTACTAGTGCGGGGAAATTAAATACCCTGTATGTGCATATTTTGTAACATGGATTGCAAACTGACTTATTCGTCAACTCGCGAGTGTGAAACTCGTGAGCGCGCGCGAGTTGGCACCTTTCGATTTTACGTACAGTCAGCACATTTATTTATGTACAGTCAGCTACAAGCTATAACAACCTTAGGATAAATTTAATTTGGACTTGGCATTCTAGTAACGGTTTATTTGCTAGCTTTTGGATTCTAAAGTACCAGGATAACATAGCTATGGCGGAGGTAAGTAGAGTTGCGACTGGTTAGAAAAAAAATCTTTACCTGTGTTATGTAGGTACTAATCTTTTCTAAAACATAAGAACAAAAAAATGCACTGTAACTAGCGCCAAAAACGCGTCAGTCACGCGCAGAGTTATCTGACACACACTAGTAGTACCTACCTACACGGGAGATTTTTTTCCCACATTACTACTGCATAAAGGATAAGTTAGCCCCCCTGAGTCGAACGAAGTACCTACTAGGCACTAGGCATATTGGAAAAATATTGAGCAAAAAGTACCAGAGCAGCCTAAGCAAGCAGCTTGGTTGCTTGGTTACTCGTAATAACTCCTGGTTGAGTAATTACGAGTATACCTACTTAAAATGCTGCTGCCTATAAAACTCAAAACATATAAAACAACTCCTGGTTAGCTATGCAACCCTGGTACTTTCAGCTAATAATATTTTAATATAATAATTAATTTAATATCATATTACGTATATTGTATCAAAGTGGTATCAAACTGGTATCAAACTGGTATCAAATTATCAAGTGATTTACGTCAAGTATGACTTTTTGAAAATGGTGTGACTATTAGGAAAAAAATTCTTCGTAATCACACCAGTGTGGAAAATGAGAAAAAAATTCTTCGTAGTCACACCAGTGTGAAAAATAGGAAAAAAATTCTTCGTAGTCACACCAGTGTGACAAAACGGTGTGACAGCGAGTCCGTTGGGTATGTTGCATATATTATTTTTACCTGTGCATCTTATATGAATCACGTAACGGGAATAAGATGAATATAGATTAACCCCCGATTTATATGCATAGTTTGACAGATCTACCGTCGGGCCCATGATACTGTCGACATTATTACATTGTTATTGTGATTTATTGCGATGTGGCGTCGAATGTGATTGAAACATTGTTATAAGGGGAAGTGGTTCTATTATTAAAATTAATTATTGGAAATGCAGCTAGCTATTTGGGAAACCTTTAGAAAAATGAAGTAATAATGTAGTAGTATGTTATTTAAATTTTTACTTTTTTGCATTCACTTTTATCTTTTTATCTTCATTAGATGTTGGTAATACGAAGTTCATCGGGTCCGCTAGTAAAATATTATAAATCTATTATTCACGCTAACGTCCCAAATTAAATATTAACACTCATGTTGTATCGTTCTACAAGATCCAGGTAAAAAGGCAATTCCTCTTGAAAGGTAATTCTATAAATACCAGCTGGAGAGTTGTAGACATATTTTATTAGCTCATCTGTCTCCAGAAGGTTTCCAAGAGATACTGAGTATTACTTAAACTCAAACTCAAACTCAAAAGCAGTTACTTAGCAAGCAGTTAAGAAATATATATGTTTTGTAAAGAGATTATTGAAGTGAAAACTTCTTAGCGGCGTTGTGCACTTTTTGTGATGTGTCAGGACGCGTGACCGTCAGATCGAAAGAAAAAAATCTTTCCGTGTTCTGTGGAAAATTCGTAAGACGGACACGTGACCAGTCAAAAAACTGTTACAATGTCATTAGAATACGAAGGCATATTTCGCCACCGTTTCCAAAGTTGAAATAGCTCAGATTAGAAAACGGGCGGCATTGAATCCAGAAGACCTCGGTATTTTTTTCTTTTTTGTCAAAGTCCTTTTTTTTGTGAAAAAGTCTAGGGAGTCCTTTTCACTTCTGCCGCCAATCCCGGAGTGGAACCTGTTTTTTTTGGTTTTTTTGGTAAAAAAAATTGTGTTCTCGCCGCGCCGTGTACACTGTACAAGTCACCACAAATTCTTCTTACCAAAATCAGAAGTTCCATCTATAGGTCTATACAGGTGAAAGTTCCCATAAATACAAACAACTTTTGCTATCGGCTAAAAGTGGTCTAGTGGTTTACACCACTGATTTCAGACCCAGAGGTCCCGGGTTCGATTCCCAGTGGGGGTACTTATAGTATTCGGTTTGGTTGGTGGTAGGACTTGTTCTTAGTCCGCCTGGCTAGCTACCACCGTCTTATCTAAGTCTGACGCCATAACAATGATGTTTTCAGCGTTATTGTGTTCCGGCAGTTAGAGATATATAGCCAGTTCCTCAGTGATTGACGATTCCGGGAATAATGCGCTTCCACCTTCAGCCTTATCACCACTTAACAAAAAAGGTGTGATGAAGGCTAAGTGCTACACCGTTGTGAATAAAAAAAAATAAAAAAAAACAAGTGCCGTATCGCCAAAAAAGTTCAGCATTTCCTTACATTTTAGCCCATTCGGTATGGCACTTTTGTATGAAGCAGCAATTTTTTTTTTCGCGATAGCGCACTTGTTCCCTTAGGTTGGTGTCTGTATTGATTGGTCCTTTCACCTCTGAAGTGTGTCCCTGTTCTTTTAACAACCACCTGTTATACAGATATTATAAAGACAAAAGTTTTTTTTTAGTTTTTAATGTTTAAGTATACTCAAGAACTACTGGACCCATTTTTAAGGGTTCTTTCATCAGAATCATGTTATATTATTTCAGCTTCATTCTTCTTGAGTAACATAGGCTATAATTTATTCCGATACCTATTTCTATGGCAACGGGTACCACGCAGGTAAAATTGCGCGAAACTCCTTGTCTATGGTACTGTTTATTAAATAATTTAAATAAGTTTTTAGTGAAAATTTCATTTTTATGCCAAGCTTTTTGCTGACTGTACTTTATTATTGTATTGTCATCTAAACCTAACTTGCAGACAAATTTTCAGCTCAATCGGACACTGAGAAGTGGGTCAAATTAAGCTTGCAAGATTTGACCCGAACGGACATATATGCATACACTGCAAGTTAAATAAAAGCTTGTAATAATAGGTCTTTACCTATGAAATTGCCGTTTTGTATGGAGATTTCTGTAATTATTTTTTTTCCATACTAACGTTTTTGTTATTATTTAACGACTAATATTATGTAAATTTACAAAATTTTACACACGTATTTATGGACATTTTAACTACTAAATGACACATTCGTTAAGAGAAAAATTTTTTTTTTCACTAAGTTACAACTAATAAAGTACGAAATTCTGGAAACAAAAATAGTCGTAACTTTCGGAATAAGTTTTTTCTATGTAAATAATCAAATATCGTGGTTATTAAATTATCAAAAGTTGCTCGATACGGTCTTAATGTAACGCAATATTAAAGAAATTATATATTTCTAATATTATAAAAGTTGTTAAGTTATATGTACAAAAGAAAAAAACGGCAATTTCATATGTAAAGACCTATTATTATAAATGTGAAGATCGTTGTGGAGATCCTTGGGGGAGGCCTATGCCCAGCAGTGGGCGTCGTTCGGCTGATATAACGATGATGATGGAATGTGAAAGTGTGTTTTTAGGGTTCCGTAGCCAAATGGCAAAAAACGGAACCCTTATAGATTCGTCATGTCTGTCTGTCTGTCTGTCTGTCTGTCCGTCCGTCCGTCCGTCCGTCCGTATGTCACAGCCACTTTATCCCAAAACTATAACGACTACAAACTTGAAACTTGGTAGGTAGATATATTCAGTGAACCGCTTTAGGATTTTTATAGAAAAATATAAAAAAAATAAAACTGAAACGGAAAAAAAATATTTTCATAATACATATTAGTGTAGGGTGTCTTTAGATAGGTATTTAAAAATGAAATTTAGGTTTCTTTTATAATTTTTTATCAAAGTCAATATTTTAAAATATATACTTACACTTCCAAAGTGGTAAAATGTCCCCCCCCCCCTCTAACTTTTAAAATAAGAGAGTGAAAAATCTAGAAAAAATATATGTTGTAGATCTTAATAAAAACTTTTAACTAAAAAGGTTTAAACGAGATATAGTATGTACTTTTTAAGATATATAACATTTTCAAAAACCGCAAATGTAACTTGGTCATTCATACAAACTCTATGAAAACCAAAGTTATATTTTGCTGACGAAAAATTATATGTGTAATTTTGGCTAGGTTTAAGCAATAGGTACCATTAAGTGGGTACGGAACCCTACATGGGCGAGTCCAACTCGCACTTGGCCCATTTTTTTAAATTTAAATATTATAAATATTAGACGTCATCACATACAACATTGTTCCAATACCAAATTATAGTAGCTTGAGCACTAGTATTATGGAAATTGAAAACAACGACAACCACATACACCAAGAACCAAGGCAATATTAAAAAGTTTTTAATATTTACTCGACCAGGAATTGAACCCGGGACCTCTAGAACTAGGAAAAAAACTACCTCTAGAAAAAAAATGTAGCACTATTCAAAATTATTTCATTTTGTAAATCTATTTGAATAAAGAGTTTTGAGTTTGAGTTTCTAGAGATAGCGGCACCTTGAAAACTGGTGCTTACACCACTCGGCCGCGGAGGTCGTCAAAAAGAGGTCGGTTTGTTTGTTTGTCTTTGTCCATCTTTCACATCAAAACGGATCGACGTGATTTTTGTTATGGGGATAGTTAAAGAGCTGGAGAGTGACATAAGCTACTTTTTTTTGCCGAAAAATATCCTTTTCTCAGGGATAACGTCCTTTAGATAACGCAGGCGAAGCCGCGGGCTGAAAGCTAAACTTTGAATAAAATAGAATTCGGTGGTGATTTACAAATGTGTGGTAACTCGATTAACAATGACAATACAAGCCGTACAAAAGCAAAGATAACAAATTCGACAAAGACAAAAGTGAATCTATGAAAAGAACATTAATTGTTATCTGAAATAGACAAAACTGGGAGAAAATTACTGCCGTATCTAGTCTTGTGGTAGTACACACCGACAAATAGTTCAGTCAACATATATGTTGGACATCATCACCAGAGATCGGAATAAATAGGTAGAGCTATTTGTGTACTTGCCATAATTTGTATTAATATGGTCATTCTCAGATTTTATCATACCTCTATTTTTTATCATAATGATACTATGAGATACTGAAGTGAGCAACTTTGTATAAAAATAATTGTGCGCCAAGTAGCAATGCTGGTGGGTGCATGATAAATCCATTCATCGAGCCCAATACTGATAGAATTGAAGTTTAATAATAATAAAATTTGTAGTTTAAAAAACTAAATCAACACACTTTTATAGAAACAGACTAAAAAGTACAAAATAAGCGTCTATTCAGTAACTGAAATTAAAAAGCGTGGTGCGCGTTGTCTATATTAAGTACTTGAAATGCATGCTTTGCAAAGGGCGCACCACGCTTTTTAATTTCAGTTACTGAATAGACGCTTATTTTGTACTTTTTAGTCTGTTTCTATAAAAGTGTGTTGATTTAGTTTTTTAAACTACAAATTTTATTTTTTACTTTTTAGTTTAATAAATGGCAAGCCATGGATGGATGGTAGTGGATTTGACAGTCCATTCATGTGTCTGCCCACCCCGTAAACATTATAACTCAAAGGCGTGATTGTATGTATTTAGACTAAAAAAATTCAAGTGGAGTCTATTAGTTACTGGATGCGCAAGCCGAACCCCTACTTCCTTCCTGCTCCATCATCAGACCTCCACCACCAAGTGTAGCGAATGGTCACATCAGAATGAAACAAATGAGCCCAAACTCGAGGGATTTCCTAGTGGTCATTAAACAGTGCCACTGGCTTCCTCCCTGCTCCATCATCAGACCCTCACCACCAAGTGCATCGAATAGATCTCATCAGAACGAAACAAATGAGCCAGAACTCGAGGTGTTTCCTATTGGTCATTATGGATTGCCACTGTCTACCTTCCTGCTCCATCATCAGACCCTCACCACCAAGTGAAGCGAATAGGTCTCCTCATCAGAACGAAACAAATGAGCCCAAACTCAAAAGGTTTCCTAGTGGTCTTTAAGGAGTGCCACTGGCTTCCTTCCTGCTCCATCATCAGACCCTCACCACGAAGTGTAGCAAATTGGCCTCATCAGAACGAAACAAATGAGCACAAACTCAAAAGGTTTCCTAGTGGTATTTAAGGAGTGCCACTGGCTTCCTTCCAGCTCCATCATCAGACCCTTACCAACAAGGGTAGCAAATAGGTCTCATCAAACCGAAACAAATGAGCCCAAATTCGAGGAGTTTCCTATTGGTAATTAAGGAGTGTCACTGGCTTTCTTCCTGCTACATCATCAGACCCTCACCACCAAGTGTAGCAAATAGGTCTCATCAGAACAAAGCAAATGAGCCAGAACTCGAAGTGTTTCGTATTGGTCATTAATGAGTGCCACTGGCTTCCTCCCTGCTCCATCATCAGACCCTCACCATCAAGTTTAGTGTAGCGAATTGGTCTCCTTAGAATAAAACAAATGAGTCTAAACTCGAGGGGTTTCCAAGCAGCCGTTGAAGAGTTCTAATGCCCACCTCTTGGCTCCATCATCAGATCAACTCGATGGTAGCAAATTATTGTATTGTCATCGGATTCATATAGACTTGCAAAGTTTTAAATCCATACGACACTTAGAAGTAGGTTAAAATTGAACTCCAAGATTTTCTTACATTGTGACTTAGTTACAAGTGAAGCTAATAAAAGTGTGGTAAAAAGAACCCGGAGTAATGAACCTAAACCGTCTACCTATTCTGATCTCTGATAATTACTTACAGCGCGATAAGAATCTTATAGTGGCCACTCAAAACCGGGAACTAACCTTCCTCTTTGCTAGTCAATTAGGCACCAAGCATTTCTGTCGAAGAATTATTAAATTTATAGTAATGTAACGTCATCTAAGTGCCAAAAGATCCTTGGTGCACGCACCTCAAAACCGGAGCGTTCCTTCGGAGTCGTTCAGTGGTTAGAGCATTCGCCCAGACATTGAAAGGCCGTGAGTGAGTTCGATTCCCATCGGAGCTAGTTGTGAAATGGGTCGATTTAATACTTAATTTTTAATAATAAGAATTGAATTGTAAATGCAAAAAAGGGAACTTAATTTGAAAGCAAGTAGTAATTTTTTTTTCAAATCCCTTAGTCTCTACGTCTATATGTCTGTGTGTCCCGTTTTTGTATTCAATCAAGAACAATGACTATCGGACACCGATACCAAAGATAAAAGTCCCACAACAATGCCGCTGTAAGAATAGGTTTCGTCTAATTGTTTCTGAACAATACTCGTATAGGAGTCATTCCCAATAGAAATGTTTAGATAGTGGGATTAAATGTCAAACGATTGTGTATTTGTAGGCAGAAATTGTAGAAAGAAAAATGTTTCCTATTTAATGTTGACTACCAGTTTAGTCGCGACTTAATCCGCGTGATTATTTTTTCAAAAGCAAAAGAAAGATTATAAGCATAGATTAATAATTGGTCTCCGCGTTCGCTAGGACTAGAAACGGAATACATGTACGCGGCACATTTAGGTATGTCAAAACTGAGCTTATTGAGGGTCTAAGGAGGGATTCAAAACGCCTTCCCGAAGCCTTCTATACGTTCGACCGGTGGGCTCAGTGCGGCAAATGGTGGCTCAGTCGCCTTGGATTACCTTTGCACGAATTAAAAAAAACATGTTAAAAAGACACTCTTGAGCAAAGGTTTTAAGAAGTCAAAGATTTATCTGAAGGACCGCAATGCAAAATATTCTAATACTTGGGTATGAGAATAAATAATCTGGTGCTTATGCTATAAACAATTGTTGTAATTAGATGTTTTTTTTTGTAAATATCGTTAGGTTACCTACCTTAGAAACGCTGGCAAGTTTATTGCGCCTGTTCTTCTTGTCAGTTAAAAAAGTCTTGATTGGGCGGTAGGAAAATATTGTTTCTTAAGTACATAATTGCTATGTTTATGTGAATAAATAAATATTTTGTCTTATCTTAATGAAGTATTCCCTGGTTTCATTTCTGCTCTAAATTACTAAGTCTGTGTGTTTGAGTCTAATTCAATTCAAGATTCTTTGATTATTAGCTTTTCATTCCAATAGGCATCACGAAATATTATTAACAGATCACGAAAGCACGCAACTGGAATCAAGATATAAGTTAAATCTATTCACTTGGTAAATAATAGAAGGCTTTCAGATTTTATCTAATATCAAGAGTAATTGAATAATAAAATCGAAAAAACCCGAAACCAATTTTATGGTTGTTAATTAGTCTTTTGTTTCTTTTAGGATAATAATGTCTTATTTATATTTTTTTGTTCTAAAGGAAAACAAAGGCTTTGCGAAGAAAGTAATGGTGTTTTATATTGTTTAGTACAGTATAACCATAAAACAAACATTAAAAAAAGCCTTTTTTCTATAATAAAAATTGCATTGTGAATGCAAAAAAACTAAAAATTAAAATAACAAGCATTAATTAAGTCTTCTTCTCCTTTAAGAAATTTGGTAAATTTAGTTATGCTTTGAACAGACAAACGTGTTTGCGAAGCGGCGATGCAAAAAAGTTGGACGCGTGTCAGTCGCGCGTCTGACGCTGCTGTCTCTTTATCTCATACAGCTAAGCGACCGCTACATGAAAACTTCGCGTCGGCGTCCATCGTGCGATTGACGCTTCGCTTCACAGTCATTATAATCACTAGCATAGCGATTGCGACTGTTTGGTCAGAGTTTACGTTACGCTAGTTAGGGGCGCTGCTCTTAACTTGCTAACACGACTTTAATTACCTAACCATTTCTTAAACATAATCATCACATCAAATGAAACCTGCTAAAGAAAACATACAGAACCAATTAGCCGTGGCTGGAATTAATTAAAGCAAAGTTAAAGTTTCCAAGTTAAACGGAGACGCAATTGTTTGCATTAAGATATTAGAACGGTCTCGTTTAAGCTTTGCTTTTCTGCTAAGCGATTCAGTGATGAATGTGACCGTGGATGCAAACAATTGGATAGAAATTAAATTGGATTGCAGTCTGAAGCATTCTTTATGGATGGATAAGGAGAATGTGCCATAACCCACCACGCGAGCCTAGTGCGGGTTGGTGGGTATTAACGACTGCAAATGCAGCAGAGACCAACGGCTTAACGTGACTTCCGAAGCACGGAGGAGCTCGAGATGAAAAGTTTTTAGTCACCCATTCGCCAGATCGCAGGCCGAACGCAGTAACCACTGTGCCACGGGCTCCTCTTTCATAGATAGATTAGGTTATTAACATCACAAACAACGTGTGACTTTCTGAAAGGACAAAAAAAGAGTCGATTAGGTGTTCGAACATTTTTATGGAAGGTCGATTTATTTTGCCTAAGATGTTAGCAATCTAAATTGGAAGCGAGTGAAGAACTGATGGCCGTTGTGGTGGCAAGGTTCTTATTGCAACCTCACATCAGCTCACACCGAGTCAGGTGGACTGACAGTCGAGAGAAATGCAACAGTTGCACACACAATGCGTCTGCGACACCGTCGGTGTGAACTTACGCGTACAAGTTCAAATAATAGGTCTTTACATATGAAATTGCCGTTTTTTTCTTTTGTACATATAACTTAACAACTTTTATAATATTAGAAATATATAATTTCTTTAATATTGCGTTACATTAAGACCGTATCGAGCAACTTTTGATAATTTAATAACCACGATATTTGATTATTTACATAGAAAAAACTTATTCCGAAAGTTACGACTATTTTTGTTTCCAGAATTTCGTACTTTATTAGTTGTAACTTAGTAAAAAAAAAATTTTTTCTCTTAACGAATGTGTCATTTAGTAGTTAAAATGTCCATAAATACTTGTGTAAAATTTTGTAAATTTACATAATATTAGTCGTTAAATAATAACAAAAACGTTAGTATGGAAAAAAAATAATTACAGAAATCTCCATACAAAACGGCAATTTCATAGGTAAAGACCTATTATTACAAATCATGACGCACGCGATACTTTTTGGTGTGTGGCCGCCTTTAGTCAGTGGCGCTACTCCGACCGTCTATCAAAAGCTTGGGAGAGGCCTAAGCAAGATCTACCTGGGTGCCTACCATCAACTTTATGACAGCGATTCAAAAATAGCGCGATTCAGAATAGGTTCCTAAAATGAATCGCTTTCTTTCGTACTCTGACCTTCTAAAAACTGGATCGCAAATGAATTGCTAAATGTTAATGACCGAACGATTTGTGTCCTTTTCTTCTACCTGTCTCTTTCACTCGATTCTGTCATGCCCGGAGAGTGAGAGGGATGGGTATAACCTGCAGGTGACATGTTAAATCGACCGGGTTATAAGTCAAATAAGAGTTTCTGACAGCTTAGCGGCTGTGAAATGTCATTGATCGATCACTGAATCGCTGTCATTGATATTAAGCTGTCGTGGTACGAATAAGCGAAGCAGATCAGTTTAGGTTCCTAAACAAAACCGTAATAAGAGTTGATGGTAAGCACCCTGTACTGAAATTAAATAAGTCTAAAGTAACAGCACTATTGCTGCGCGCTATATGGGGGAAACTTAGCCACCATTTAATTAGATTTTTGGATGGGATCTACTCAAAGTCAAAAATTCTTTATTCAAATAGATTTGCAAAATGAAATACTTTTGAATTGCTCCAACACTTTTTTAAATACTTGTAGGGCTAGTGATTTTATTCTATAACAATTTTTCCTTTACTTACATAATTGGGTGAGGGTCAGCCGAAGCAGCATCCTGAGCGCATTTTTTTTTAAAGTGTTTTTTTTTTATTTCAATTACAAATTGTACACAATAAATCATTGTGGTAGCATTCCCTTTAAGAATATAAAATACCTGTATTAGGAAGTTACCGCTCTTCCAATATGATGTACCTAACACAGGTAGGAATGTAATTTTTTAGTTTAACTACATTGGCATTGGTTGAACGATTTGACTAACAGTACTTAAATCACTATGTCAAGATTCATGTAATGGCTGGCTATATTACACTAGCTGTGCTCAGAATAGGAAAAAAAGTATGTACTAAAAAAGAAATATTTTTTTCCGTTTTTCCAACATTTTTATTAATGCTCTACTTCTGTTGGTCGTAGCGTTATGTTATATTATATAGCCTTCCGCGATAAATGGACTATACAACACAAAAATATTTTTTGTGTAGCTTTCGACTGGGAATAAACAAAATAATTTAGGAACAATAACAAGAAGCTGACAATGACGAAGTCTTTAGAACAAAACACTAAATATTGTTACAATACAATAAAATTGAGCAAATTCAAATGTAAAAGTAAAAACAGAACATGTTTTATATTATGAGCAATTTACGAAATATGTGTTGTATTTACACGACATGAATATCATTGTTTGTCAAAATAATATTGTCGGAACAAATGAAAATATTTGCACAAATAAAATAACAAACTTGTTGTACAATAAAATTGTTTTTATATTACTCGTGTTCAATATCGGTGAATTTTTTGATCGCAAGATGTTAGTTTTTTTGTTTTTAGCCGCACTTTGTTTGAGTGTATAAAGGTATTTGAATTGAGCACTAGGAATCAGAGGTTTGCCGTATTAAAAGTATCTCTATTATTGATCTCGTGTATGTATTTCTACAAATTTTGCTTTGGTGTCTAAATTTCCCCCTTGTGCGAAGCAATAGCACTGTTATTTGTAAACATTAATACGGAGTTGAACTCTTTGTTATTTAATTTCAGTGTAGATAGATCTTGCCTTAGGTCTCTGCCAAGCTTTTGATCGACGATTGGAGTTGCGCCATAGACTAAACACCATCAACCGGATTTCTTGCGCCGACGGCGGTTGTTGGTTTGAGCTTCTGCTTCTTCCCCGGGCTTGATAAGGCTCATAAGGCTGCTGCCCCTGGAGGGGAGACTGTCACCACATCCCCCGTGACCGGTCGACATAGGAAGAGCAAGTAGTGAGGTGCCTGCTCTCGACCACCCCATCTGGTCAGCCCACTTCAAGTGAATAACCTTATCGGGAGGAGTCACTCCCTGGCCCCCTTCTGGGGAGAGGTAAAACCCTCCAGCTCCCCCGCCGAGCCTACTATTCAGGCTCGAAAGACAGCCCAGGAGTCCCGGTAAAACCGGGACATTCGGCTTCCTGTGCGCTGACCGAGTCCAGCATGCCAGATACACTGGTATACGTAAAGATTGCATTTGCCCTCACTCTAATAAAAAAGGGCTGCTGCCCCACGGTGTAGCGTGCCGTTTTACGCAGCCGTCCCCTGACGAGTGGTGTGGTGTGTCCCACCGGATGACTGCGGCCCTCGGCGTGGTCAGCCAGCCGGGTGAGACCCCTTCGGGGGAGGCCCAGCTAGCGCCTGCGAGCGGGCATGTAGACGGGGACTATACACCGTTAACTGGTTGCGTTGCATTCAGCAACTTCTCTCGTCCGTCGTTCTACCTTACTCTGTGTAAGATGGTGTGAGGTTGCCATTTAATAACCTTTCCACCTCAATGGGCATCAGATCTTCACTCGCTTCCATTAAGCAGTACTTCGACTGATAGCGTTTCCTTTTTTGTATTTTGTTAATCCCCGACTGAAAAAAGAGGGGTGTTATAAGTTTGACGTGTCTGTATGTCTGTCTGTGGCATCATAGCTCCTGAAGAAATAGACTGATTTTGATGCGGTTTATTTTGTTTGAAAGCTGACGTGATCGAAATGGTTCTTCGCTACAGTTTGTGAAGATCTGTTCAGACTTTTCAAGGTCATCAGTGTTAGCTGCGATAGGGACACACATAATTGGTGTTTAAGTACTTTAATTACAAACATTTTGTGTGGCACAAGAAAAGCATAAATATAAAATTTGTCTCTTAGTAGGGTGACCAAAAAGGGGGGTTAAAAAGTAAATGACGAAGGTCCCCTAACCGACAGAAAAAAAATATTTTCAATATTTTTTTTTGCTGTTAATTTTTTTTATGCATGATATAACTAAATAGTGCCTATATTAGCAGAGCACTAACTAGATTTCATATTTGCTACAGACGCAGATTTAATGCCTATAGTTTTAAAAGTTGTCATAAAAAGTAAGGCGAAACATCTCGTAACAAAAGTCTTATCGTTCCGTTGATGTCAACCTTTAGAGCCCCGACGGAAATAACTTCGGTTTGAGATTTTTTTCTCGTTTTAATCGTCGAACCCCGGATATTAAACCTGAACATTTATCCGGGCCTATTATTTTTTACCCCACCCTTTGTCACTGGTATACTTATCTTCGTTTATACTTTTTAGGAATCGAATACTCATTAACCGGGGAAAATTAAAAGTGATAACTCTTTGTACTAAGATGATGAACGAGAAAAATTATAATGAGTTTTTCCAAGTTTGAAGATGTAAGGATATTGTGGGAAAAGATTTTGAATCTGCGCATTTCAAAGGGGGATCTTGGGAAGATTTGGGAGATTTGTTTTTCTTGTTTTGTTTTTCGTGAAGTTAGGAAGGTAAAACAAATAAAAGGTGACGGTGATAACAAATGGAATGAATTAACAGTTGCATGTTGTCAGAAATGAAATGACGATTCAGCAGATATGGAAAACATGGTGCATTTATCATTTTTTTTCTTTCTATTCTACTGGCGATATCGTTAATAGAAAGCCACTTGTCTAGGCCCTCTGATGATGATCGTTAAACAATATAGAGGAAATCACAGGCGACAGCCGTCAACTCGCTACCTCTTATTCAATTGCTTATGAATGAATCCTTTCATGTGCAAATTGCGCTCACTTCAATAACAAAAGGCGTTTACTGCGGGCGGCGTGCTACGCTCTTTGACTGCGCGTCATATATTGCTTGCAGCGTCATATTGTCTGCAAAGCGCTGTCGGGGCCAACAACGCCGCGAAATGACGGCGATACGACTTGCGGACTTGGAAGGACTTTAGCGTCTCTATCAGTTCAAAAAGATGTATGTCAAAAGGACGTATAGTACGTTAGTACTATTATATATTCTGTGGTATAGTCCCGAAAATTATCTCTCAAGCGAAATTTATCAACAGGCACCTTACAAATCCTTAGATTTGTTTAATTTAAAGGTTGTTTCCTGAATATTGTTAATCTATGAATCCAAATTAAAAAAATAAAAAGGTTTTTGTGCTCCTGAAAACCCACTATTTTGACATACCTACGTCCTTTTGAACTGACAGCTAAGCCAGGACCATAGTTAGTTAGATCATTAAGGAGTCATTAATCAAATGCTAGAAACTGTTACTGTTAGAAGTTTGCAATAATGATTGAAATCTAAAATTCGTTCAATTGTGTTAGATTCGTAGACTAAACAATCTCGTATAGTCTTATAAAAGTTTATACATGGTTTGTTTGTTTGCAGACATGTCTATCATGTCCATAAAGTTAAAAAACCCAAATAGTTTATTGCTTTTAAAGTTTCAGTCAAAATGTTAAAAAGTTAAATAGCTTTGACTGAAATTAAATCACATAAATATATTTTAAAATATACACCACTTCGTCAGGAAACTTCAAAAATTCTCTCACAAAACGGAATAATATTACCTCAATCACCTGATTAACAAAGAAACGTTATAATCTACCTCCATTATTCGAAAAATCTGATCAAACCAAGGCCTTAATTATGTCGGCCCCGAAAGGCCGTCGATGGCTTCAAGAGGCCTTTGAAATGGCCCGAGAAAATCAGGGGAACAGAGAGGTTTAAGAGTAATAACAAATTGATTGAGCGCCCTCTACGTGTGGAGCGTCGTCAATAGGGGAAGATAATTTTACTGACCAATGAATTTAGTAAGTGTAGAAATATTGGGAATACGATTTCTATATAAAACGTTTAGAATTTAATAGTACGGTCGCGAACACGTCGGGTTACTACAAAATGTCAACATTTATTAATTGAAACTGAACTCTATCTGTTGGATATAAGGTTGAATTTTATTTAAAGGAATTTGACAGTTTGTAGTAACCTGACGTGCTGGCGACTGTACATTACAGCCGAGACCGGGAAGCTAGCAATTGCATTGTCAAGGATGGTTTGAAGGCGAGGGCTTTAATCATTCGAGGCAATGCAAATAGCTTCCAGTACAAGGTTTCTATAAAAGTTTTTTTACGAAATGCGAGGAAATACAATTTTCTTACTAAATATGTGTTTTATTAATGTGAGTAGGCAGTTGGCAAAGGTGATCTGTGTGTGCCTAATGGAAGTATTTTTTCTACTTATCTATTTACCCTTCCTTCCCTTCGCTATAATAGATACCTATTACATTTTATCGTCAGTCATCTATAACAGTTTCCTAATGCCAATCCTAATTCAATAACTAAACCAATATTGACCCAAGACTAATACTATTTCCATAACAAAGGTAGTAGTTTAATAAAACAATGTGCTTTTGGCACATTCATCTTTACATTTTGATCTTAAATGGAACCTTATTTTGCATGAAATAAGAATCGTTTTCAATTGCTTTTATGCTTTATCTACTGTCGAATGCATATTAGTAGTTTGTTTACTAATTTGTTATTCAAAACTTTGAGACGTTACATTCAAAATTTATCATCATCACCAGCCATTATAAGTCCCCACTGCTGGGCACAGGCCTTCCTTATGGATGGATAAGGAGAATGGGCCATGATGGGAGGGCCACCACGCAGGCCCAATGGGGATTCGTAGGTATTAACGACTGCAAATGCAGCCGGGACCAACGGCTCAAAGTGCCTTCCGAAGCACGGACGAGCTCGAGAGAAACATTTTGATCACCCATCCCGTGACCGACCATTGCAAAAGCTTCTTATCACTGCGCCACTGGCTCCTTATGAATTTTATATTAATAGGGATAAATGAGAATAATTTGAATCATTACACCGAACATTAAGATTTTAAATTAGTTTTATGCATTTACAATGCAATTCTCTATTTATAGGAAACAAGCTGACCCGGCAAACGTTGTTTTACCATATAATAGTGGACCCGGTCACCAACATCTTGTGTGTGTGTTTATACACCAAAAGTTGCCTACACCAGACAACAGATAGCGCTAGTTACACACTACCAATAAAGGGGCCCAAGCTTGGTCTCTATTTCCTACATATAAAAATTACTCTGTGAAATAGAGTGAGTGTCAGATAACTCTGCGCGACTGGGGCATTTTTGGCGCTAGTTACAGTACATTTTTTTATTCTAAGCTTATAGAAAAGATTAGTATTCGATTTTGACCGCGCAGACGTCAGTGATTACATACTTTTTGGAAACGGCAATGGAAGAAATGACAGTTTTGTATCAAAGGTACGACAGTTAAACGATTTTTCATAGAAAATTACAATTTTTACTCAATTTTCCGGAATAATAAGTAGCCTATGTTACTCTCCAGCTCCCAAACTATCACCATACCAAATATCACGTCGATTCGTTGCTCCGTTTTGGCGTGAAAGAAGGACAAACAAACAAACAAACAAACAAATAAACAAACAAACAAACACACTTTCACAATTATAATATTAGTATGGAGTATGGATATCCCGCTTGAAAGCTACTTACAGGGCTGGTGGTTTTTTCGATCACATATAAAACAGATTTACTTCCCCGTCTCCCGCAGAGCCTGAAACCTAAGGTTTTCGAGCAATGTGTATTGCAGCACTTTGCCAGTGATAATTAATTTTACGGCACCGAAACGTGGTCTCTACTTCTGGCTTTATATATAAGCTTAAAAATCACAACGAGCCATGGAGACTGCTATACTCGGGGTTTCCTTGCCCGATAAGATCCGTAATGATTAAGAAAAAAACACCAGCAATGTATATAGGTATATAGCTTTCAGTCGAGATCGACTATTTACAGGGCTGATGGTTTTCTTTCTATCACATTTTTTTCTATATTATTACAGAATTGAATAGTGAATGCAAATAAAATAATTTTTAATCTTGATTTTATAAGAATAAATTCTTATACATTCATTGTAAAATGTCGTACCACACAAAAAAATTAAGTGTCTGTAAAATATTAAATACTAGGTTTATAGTGTCTGTTTTTTGTAATATTGTAATTTCTTAGCGAATGACACTAGTAAATTTAAAAAAATACATGTTTCATTTGGAAAAACAGCCTACTATCAATAAAAAAAAACTCATTGGTGTGTCCACATATTATTTAAATCTTTACTATAAAACTCTTCCGTTACTGACTGGCTGAAAGACAACGCACAGCCGAAACTACTGGGCGTAAGAAGTTGAAACTTGGCATGTTGGTTCTTTGAGGAGTGTAGGTCAGCACTAAAGGTCATAGCCCACTTATACCGCACCGCTCCAACCCAACACCGCTCTAAACGAAGGCGACAGCTAGCAGGAACCCAGCAGTCCACGCGGCGACAGCTAGCAGACTCCCAGCTGTCCACGCGTCGACTGCTATTCCCTCTATAGGTGCGCGGCGGCAACGCCGACGGCGGTCACTGTTAAGAGGATGAACCCAAAATTCTTTCTGTCTTCTACATCTTCGTACATAAAACAATAAAGCAAGTAATTGCCGACGTTCCAAGGAACTCATTATTCCTCTCGTTTAAAACGCGTCCGAAGAGTGTAGTTTCAAAGAGATCACTGCGCTGCCCCGGCCAGTAAAAAACCGGACAAGTGCACAAGCCAATCATCCGTGTTTTTCATGCCACGCCGGCCGGTCCGTAAAAAAACGGATTGCCGGATCGGTAAAATTCAGTGTAGTGCACAAACGTCCTTACTGTAAAATGCATGCATCCACGACATTAAGTCCATATTTTGCTGTTCATACTTTGGTTGGGTGGGAGCGGTGCGGTCTAAGTGGGCTATGACCTTAAGAGAAGATTTTTGGAAATTCCCCTTCTAAAATTAGGGGTCCACTCAGACGAATTCGCGAGCGGAGCGTTAGTGCCTTTTTAATGATCAAATTTTGAATAAAGTCTTTTCTTACCTGAAATACCTAAATCAGACATTACAATAAGTCTCTAAAAGAATCCGACAAGAACAAAGCATTTCCGATGACACATAAACCGCAAAGACGACAGCAAAATAAGCGGTATTATCTCTAAAACATTTGTTCTAACGAACTTAAGTGAACCGCCCCGATCCCATCTTCGAATAAAAGAAAAAGAATGGATAACAAAAAATCCGCTAAAAACACTTGTGTGAGCACACAATGCTTTTCCACAGCCATTGTCACGAGCAGGCAAGATAAAGGCACGTTTTTATTTTTTTATTAAGCCACAAAACTTTGGAATATATTCAAAAGATGGGACAGAATAGTTTTTAAAATGTGGAAAACATACTCGCGGCGGAGGTCAAACAAA
The DNA here is from genome assembly GCA_949710035.1 of Crambus lathoniellus. Lineage (NCBI taxonomy): Eukaryota > Metazoa > Arthropoda > Insecta > Lepidoptera > Crambidae > Crambus > Crambus lathoniellus. The sequence goes on from OX453303.1 coordinate 28,269,580, forward strand.
AGAGTATAATGACCTGGCATAACGATGCAGTAGCGTTCTTATTACTGTTTGAACATTTTTTGTTTAAGTACATAGAGAATATACGCTATTTTGTTCCAAATACTAGAATACATAGAGTATGCGATCGCCCGTGGCTCGCAGAATCGTTTATACAGGTTTGAAAAAAAGGAATAGGCCCTGGAGGAAAACTACTGAAATTCTTTAGTTAGCCCATTTTAACGAAAGAAATCATTATTTTATTTTTAAATGTAACAAAACTGCATTTAAATATTTTTAGAATTCGCTTGATCCGCCCAGGAATCAAACCGGCTAAAACTAGAAAAAAGACACCCTGTAGTTTTATCAATCAATCGACGATGTCAATCATAAGGATCGGTCTCTTAACAAACATCGGGCGGGGTATGCGTAAATGCATTCCCCTCACTATGTATGAAAAAAGGTCTTCTCACAAACATGATACATTAAATGTAAGGAAAACAATAAAAGATGATAGATTCGATGTCAAGTCAAGTCGAGCGAGTTTATACTTTTCTGTGGAAAAGCTATAATTAAAAAAAAACTAAGCAGACAGTTTTGTTTCGTTTTAAAAATAAAAGTATCTTTCCTTTCAGTTAAATGAGCTAACTAATGGATTTAGGGCAGTTTACCACCTGTCCCATTTTTTTCAATGAGAAAGAGAACGGCTTCAGGATGCATAGTGGTGTAATACTGTAGGCCATCAAGCTCCGGCCACACTGCGGCGGTCTAGCGGTCAGAGCTCCGCCCGCCAGCGTTCCGCGTTCTCTGTAATGTATGCGGTGTCTTACACAAAAGCAGTCAGATCAGCTAGCAGACAGATAGCATGTCAATAAAAGTGTCCCAGCAGTTGGTAGTTCAAATATAAATAAATTATAAAATCCGAAGAAAAACTTATTATTTAAAAGCCCCGTGCTTAACACTGAGGATTAGATTGCTGAACTCCAAATTTAGGTATAGACCGCTCGCAGGGTGAGCATCTGTGAACGCTGAACGTAGAACGCGACTGCAGAACGCAGGCCGCAGGGCCCTTGCGGCCTGCGTTCTGCAGGGCAGGGGCGATGTGTTCGGCGCCTCAGATAATTTTCCTTTGTTTCATGATCACTACTCGGTTAACAAAGTTGTTAAATTTGAACGCATTTACCTTCTTCTGTATGGCAATGAGAAATTCAACCTTTAATCTAACAATCTAGAATCACGAAAACCACTATGTCACATTGTGATTTTGAGCGACCTTCACCTAAGCAATAACAATCTAGCTTCATTCGCTCTCTTACATTCACAACTCGGTATTGTTTGTGATTTTCCCCGATACATTTTCTTTGAAAATATTGGGCCTGAGTACTGTTCGGTCTTTTGTTGGTATCTCAAAACAAACTCACTGTTATTTCATGTGTTTATCACGGTATTTTCATTTCCAATTCTGATGTAAGGCAATAAAATATGTTTTTGCTTGAATATACATTGTTGTTGTTTTAACGTTTTCTTTATAGTGTTTGCTGGAATTAAGAGAATATGAAAAAAAATCCTTTTGTACAAATAGAGAATTATTGAAAACTAGGCGGGCGAAGAAGCGGGCGGAAAGCTCGTTCTTCCATAAATAAAAAAAGAAAGTAAGTAATTTATTATCTCTTCTCATAAGGCCTATATGAACAGAGTCGTTTTAGTTAGTTATATTTTGATATTAAACTAAACAAACCCTTGAACACTATTTGGTATAAGTTAGTGTAATGGATTTTCTTATTACCAAAAGGCTACTCCAATTGAGATAAAATCGTTTACAATGACGGCATATAAATTAAAAAAATATGACAAGAGGCTTTCAAAGTTTCATTTAGGTATATCAGCTAAATTAAAAACGTGTCAAATGAACTGACGTAAAATGTCCAAAATTTAGCTCCCATTAGAATAATGTCCAATGGGGGCTTATAAAAATCTTATTAAATAAAATGCAAGGCCGGACCATTAATCTTTTCGAAGATTTTTTTATGTAAGTGAAAATTTGGCTGCGAATTTATGACGTATTTTTAACTGATTTATTACTGACTCTGTTTAGTTCATGTAACCTTGTTTCGTTGTAAAATGATGATGCATTAGAAAAGATTTTTGAAGTGAAAACTTCTTTAGCGGCGTTGTGCACTTTTTGTGATGGGTTAAGGCGATACTCGAAAAAATTATGCTAAAGCGAGATAGCAATGAGAAAACGACGCGCGCGGGAGCGAGACCGATTTTGCAGATAACGCAAAAAAAACACAAAATCACTTCGTATTAAAAAACTATAGCGATTTTTAAAAAATGCTTCTATACGAATCTAAATATTATTGGTATCCACTAATTAAACCAATTTCCAATAGTATATGTTACCCCATTTAAGAATAATCTTGATATTTCGTATTTTTTAGAGGTATTTTCGAAAATAAAAAGTGTCGAGGCAAAATCATAAAATCGTGTTTCTAAAACTATACGATTCTAGATAAAGGTATGAAAAAATATATATCTTATTACCAGAGTTATAACAACTCTAACCGTCCTATAGTTTTATATCAAAAAGTCCATACTTTTTCCGAGTAGCGCCTTAAAAATGTTAAACTCGCGTCAGGGACACGCGACCGTCAGATCGAAAATTCGTAAGTGTAATATAAGTGTCAAAATAATATGTCCCAAATACGAAGGCAAATTTCACCACCGTTTCCAAAGTTGTAATAGCTCAGTTAGAAAACGGGCGACGAGCCCAAGTGCTCCGTCTGCGCCGCCAGTGGGCGTCCAGATGGGCACATAATGGGCACCATTAGGTGTGCACCTCCAAGCACGAGGGGCACTTTGGATTGTAGCGGGGCAAATGCCAGAGCAGCATAAGTGAGGGTAACGCATGGCGCGACGTCGCCCGATGTAGAGGGGATGTCAGACTAGGTCTGGCATTCCCCTATGAAGGTCCGCCACTCTGCGCGCCTCTCAAAGGAGAGGCGTTGTCGTGATGTGGTGAAGCAGGCGAGGTAGGGGGGTCGGGCGGCGGAACGGGGAATTTCGACGTCCATCCAGGGCCCCCGTGGTGGAAAGGCGTGCCAGGTGCCACCGGCACGCTACACCGGAGGAGACGAGGAGAGAGCGTCGAGAGGACGCAGGCACGGGGTGGAGACGCGGTGACTATCACCCAGAACCTGTTATCTCCGCCCCATGTGCTGAGGAGGCACCCCGGGGGTTTTAGTGGGTCCAAACCCCATATAACTCCCTCGTCTCCCCAGGCGGGGGGGTATGCGAAGGCATTTCCCCCGGGAAAAAAAAAAGTTTAGAAAACGGGCGGCATTGAAGCCAGATGACCTCGGTTCAAATCCAGTCGTCTTTTTTATTCTTTTTGTCAAATTCCTTTTTTTTGTGAGACTGGGAGCCTTTTTCATTTCTTTCGGCACTCCCGGAGTGCAACCCGTTGATTTTTTTTCTATGTTGTTGTATTTTTTGTGAAAACAACGTAAAGTAATCGATTCATCATTTTAGCCGTACGACGCCCACTGCTGGGCATAGGCCTCCCCCAAGGATCTCCACAACGATCGGTCCTGCGCTGCCCGCATCCAGCGGCTTCCCGCGACCTTGACCAGATCGTCGGTCCACCTTGTAGGGGGCCTGCCCACGGAACGTCATCCGGTTCGCGGTCGCCATTCGAGAAACTTTCCGCCCGAACGGCCATCGGTTCTTCGCGCTATGTGTCCTGCCTACTGCCACTTCAACTGAGCAATCCTTCGAGCGACGTCGGTCGTTTTAGTTCTCCTGCGGATCTCATCATTTCTGATTCGATCGAGCAGGGAAATACCAAGCATCGCTCTCTCCATTGCTCGCTGGGTAACCTTGAGCCTTCTTATGAGACCCATAGTAAAAGACCACGTCTCGCTTCCATAAGTCATAACTGGCAACACACACTGGTCAAAGACCTTAGTCTTGAGACATTGAGAAATTTTGGACGCAAATATATGCCGGAGCTTCCCAGTAATCGATTATGTTGGTTTAAACAGCACCCATTTTAGTTTAAGTAAGTTATATATTTATATATAAGAAGTTCTATAATATTATGCTTATTAATGATTTTAAATATTTTCACCCTTTTAGGATTATTTTTGCGACAGAAGGTTGTCTGCTTCATCAACTTTGACTACGACTTGCCAATACGATAATTGTCTGGGATTAAGAGAAATTACGCGTTTATACAAATAAACTTTGCAGTTTTAATACAGTTGAAAGTTTATTTGCAATTGATGAATAAAATTTATTTGCTTTGAACAGGGTGACAACAGTTTAAGAAAAACTAAATTAAGTTTAAAAGTTTTTATAAATTAAGTATGTTAACACTTTTGACTTTTATGTGAAAACTAGCGCTCCACTCGCGACTTTATCTGCGTGGACTTCCTTTTTTATCCCCTTAGAGGGGGAATTTCCAAAAACCCTCTCTTAGTGCTCCCCTACACTCCCCAAGGAACATAAAATGCCACATTTCATCTTCTTGCACCCAGTAGATTCAGCTGTGCGTTGTCTGTCAGTCAGTCAGTAACGCAAGAGTTTTTTTTATAAATATATCGATATCAAGAAGATAGGCTTAAAGTTCTGTAATTTGTCGTAAAACTAATAAGTTATTATTATAAAGGAAAAATTATCCCATCGGAGCTAGTTGTGAGACGGGTCGATTTTTTCTAAATACTTCATTTTCCATTTTTCTATAAGGAAAAATTATTTCTCCACTAATATAACCCGCACTGTGTTATCAGAAACAAGCTAAAATACTAGCGGAGTCAATTTCCCCAGACAATTACTTCTAATGGAGTGCTAATGGATTCTGGACCTTGAATCAAACATCATAAACGTTATATTATTAATAAATAAAAGCCACTATTCTTCTAATGCAATCATAAAAGCAGAAATATTATTTTACTTAGTACATAATAAGTGACTAGTTGCTTCTCGCGGTTTTACCCGCGTGGTACCCGTTCCCGTGGGAATATCGAGATAAAATAAAGCCTTTAGAATGTAGCTTTCTACTGGTGAAAGAAGTTTCAAAATAGGTTCAGTAGTTTTTGAGTTTATTCGTTCTAAACCAAAATACAAGTCTTTTCCTTTTTTAATATTTTTAGTATAATTAGTGGAACCAAAAGTTTAATAATTTCACGCTTCATTAATTAGGTACAAACTGTGTGACATGCTCCATCTAATCTTTTTGTGTTTTCCGTGGTACAAGAAATAATTTTGTTTCTTACCTATTTGTTTTGTTTGAAAAGCAACCAGTTAATTAATTCAATGGTGCGCCTTTTTTACACGGGCAACTGAAAATTGCTCAATTCATGATAACCGTCAGTTATGACGTCAAGACCACACCAAGCAATTTGTTGCTATAATGAATGCAACTTCAAAAATCGGCCAAGTGCGAGTCGGACTCGCTCAAAAACAACCACTTGGCTGGCAGGGGGGGGGGGGGGGGGGGGGGAGGACACGCACATGACTCTAACAAAATTTTGCACTTTAAAGCTAAATAAAATATTTCTTCAACACTTTGTTGGCGTGATAAACATGTATAATGCCAAATTACAGCTTTCTAGTACTAAGACTATGAGCTAGACTGGGGACGGACAGACGGACAGACGGACATGGCGAAACTATATTGACTACGGAACCCTAAAAACTAGGCAATATTAGCAACCTCTGCCGGCCTGAGACCCTACTCTAATTCAACGAAAAACGAAACTTCGTTACACCCGTCCCTCTCAGTCTCCGGGCATGACAGAACCACCAGAATGGAGTAAAAGCGGCGGGGCTAAAGAAGTCTCAACATATTTGACTTGACTTGGTAGCCCTTTATGACTGCAGATGCAGTCGGGACTATCGGCTTAGTGCCTTTCAAAGCACGGAGCAGCCTTACTATAGAAAATATTTGGTCACCCATCCCTTGATCTTGACCACAGACCGAGTGCGCTAACCACTGCGCCATGGGCTCCACAACTGTACAATTAAGTATTTAATAGTAATATTAAATTCGTGGAACAAACGAAACCACCGGCCTCCAGAACTAATTGCAGTTTAATAATTTCCCTGGCAAAACTTTCTGGATACTAATGCCGTTTTCATTTCGCCTCGCGCCCGCTTATAAAAGTTGTTTTTTTTTCCAGTAAATTTATAAACAACTGACTGGAATACTTCCGTTGTTCTACTAATGAGTGCGAATTTCTCGCTAAATAAGCAAAAGGAATGTTGGCAAGAAAATTTTGTATATGCGAAAAAGCGGGCAAGTAGATACAGTTGGGAACATAACTACCAAAACAGACGGACTTCGAAAATCGCTCTTATTGTAAACGTGATAAAAGCGCGGCCAAAGGTCAGAGTGTAAAACTTGACGTACTTACTGTACTTTGTTGTTCGTATAAAATCTGATATTGAAATTTATTTGACCTCGTTTTTCGGGATTATTTATTTCTTCTGGCAAGCTTATCTTATCTCACCAGCGCAAGTCGTCCCTTTGGGCTATTTTTGTTCTCTCTTGCGCTTTTTTTTTTGTTGTCTTTGGCAAAAGTGCTGTTAGGTTTAATAACTTAAATGGAATACAGAATTTATTGGTTTATTAAATTTTTAAGAATTTTAATTCATAAGAATTGCACGTTATTATTACCTACATGTACAAAAAGTTAAATTACAAAATTGTCTGCTTTTTAGGTCCGATCGTTGTGGAGATCCTTGGGGGAGGCCTATGCCCAGCAGTGGGCGTCGTTCGGCTGACATGATTATACTTTATTTGTAAATACATACATAGAAAAACACCAAGACCAAGACAAATACCCTTATTCCTCGTACATTACCAAGTTTGATAACTGGCTTTCTACAAGGAAAAATAATTCTTCCTAGCTTACCCGGTTTTCACATGGGAATTATTACTAAGTTTTCTACGAAGAATTTCTTTTTCTTCTTAGCTTACCCAGTTATCAGAGGAGAATTTTTTTTCCTCGTAGAAAGCTGTGAATTCAATTACAGCTTTGTATAGTGTTGTTCTAAGAATAAGAATTTTTCCTACTTAGCCATTAGATCAGATAGACCGAATAATTACTTAGATTAAATTTTACTTTAATAATTAGACCATCCAACCAACCGTTCCATCGGAGCTGGTTGTGAGACGGCTCGATGTATTTCTAAAATATGTATTTTATTTTCAATTCTTCAATGATAAAAATTGCATTGTGAATGCAAAAAAGTAAACATTTAAATAACCTCTTTACTATTAAATCTATATCTATATACATACAAATAAATAAAATTGGAGTGTCTGTTTGTATTATTAAAGTAACTGCTTTTTACTACTTACATGCATATGATTAAGTATATTGTTATATACGGTACATATACCAAAATATCATTTTTTACAATTTTTGCCTGTCTGTCTGTCTGTTTGTTCCGGCTAATCTCTGAAACGGCTGGACCGATTTTGAAGGGACTTTCACTGGCAGATAGCTGATGTAATAATGAACAACTTAGGCTAATTTTTATCCCGATATTCCTAGGGAAACGAGAACCACGTGGGTGAAACCGCTAGTAATTAAATAAAATAAAACTGTTGTTCCCTTTAAAATTAAAATTAATCTAAATAAATAATAAAAATGAATAATTATTCGGTCTTTCTGATATTCTGATCTAATGGCTACGAAGGGAAAATTCTTCTTCGTAGAACGCACAACACGTACAAAGCAGTGATTGAATTCACAGCTTTCTACGAGGAAAAAAAAATCTCCTCTGATAACTGGGTAAGCTAAGAAGAAAAAAAAATTATTCGTAGAAAACTAAATAAAATTACGGTTTTCTACCAGGAAAAATAATTCCCATTTGAAAACCGGGTACGCTAGGAAGAATTATTTTTCCTTGTAGAAAGCCAGTTATCAAACTTGGTAATGTACGAGGAATAAGGGGACAAATAGACATGTTTAGTTCAAGCACACAAATATTTGTCTTTTTCAGGAAATGAACCCGAGACCTCTGGTGCAGAAGGTAGGTATCCTAGCCCTGCGCCAAATCGGTCGTCATACTACCATATGTAAAAGGTGTCACTGACAAGATTGGAACGATTCTGAAGCGTGCCTCGATTAATATTTACTTCAAGCCGCCAAAGATCAACCAATTCTTACCACCAGTCAAGTGTTAATATCCCCTTTCAAGTTGCAGGCGTTTGCAAATTAGATTGTGACTGTGGGCTCTCCTCCATAGGGCAAACAAAGAGAAGCATAGAAACGCGCGTTAAAGCACATGTAGCTGACGTTAAACATAAGCGCGATAACTTACTCTATACGCATCGTACGCTACGTAATTAAGCTACGTTTGACGAAAAGCCTTTGGGGCTACAATAGGGGTGTTATTTAAAGGAAATCGATTCGATTATGCAAATAGGTACCTAAACCGGTTGTGATAAGCGCGAGAGAAAATTTGAATGTTTTGATAAAAAAATCGATGTAGCGTCAGAATGAAAATGAAGATAGCTGCTGCACGCACGCAAAATGAATTATCTTTGTAAGATTTAACATTTCTTATGAATCTATTGAATTGGAAAACCTAATCCATTACACATAAATATGCAGAGATAAAAGAAATATAATTTAAAAAAAATTAAGTAACAATCATTGACACTTTTAAATGCAGATTGCTTATAGTTAATGTTGAAAATGCATATTATCAATTATTTAAAAAAAACTGTATAATTTTATATGTTTTTGATTTGTTTTGTTACGTGTGCATGTTTGGTGCAAATAAATGATATATCTATCTATCTATATTAGAAAAAACGACCCATCTTCCAAGTAGCTCCGCCGGGAATCGAAGGGACCTTCCACTGTCCGGGCGAATGCTCTTACCGCTGAGCTACGGAATCGTAAGAGAAAGAGTCGAATCTTTCTAATACTTCTTACATGCGCTGTGACCAAGGTTTGCTAATTTCCCCGTATGTAAATAACTTTCATCAAACTTATGACGAGATTAATAACTTCATATTATGCAGTTTTCTTGGCAAAAGTGAAATGCAGGTGTGCCGTCGGCATATTCGGTAAAACTTTGGCTATTTGTATGCTAATGCCCACATTAATGTTTGCCGCTGTTAGGTAAAATGTGGAGTGGAACATAAAAATGTTAATTACTTATTTGGATGATAGCTTTGTTTAGAATTGTTAATCACACGATGATAATATACGAAGTCTCGATGTGGTGGATCTTGCTGGTATAATTTCTGCCAGATTGCTTATGGCGCTCGGGCACATCCTACTATAATATTATAAACTAGCTATCCGCCCGCGGCTTCGCCCGCGTGGACTACACGACGTTATCCCGCGGGATTGTGATATTTTTCCGGGATAAAAAGTAGCCTATGTTCCTCTCCAGGCTTCAAAGTATCTGTGTCCCAAATTTCAGCCAAATCCGTTCAGCCGTTTTAGCGTGATTGAGTAACAAACATCCAAACATCCAAACATCCAAACATCCAAACATCTAAACTTTCATATTTATAATATTAGTAGGATGTGAAAGTTTAGATGTTTGGATGTTAGGATGTTTGTATGTTTGTTACTCAATCACGCCAAAATGGCTGAACGGATTTTCCTGAAATTTGGGACACAGATACTTTGTAGCCTGGAGAGGAACATAGACTTATTATTATATCACATATTCCCGCGGGATAACGTCTTGTTGTCCACGCGGGCGAAGCCGCGGGCGGAAAGCTAGTGAGTAAATAAAAACTACTATGTGACGCGGTGTCGTAAAAATATTGCAGTGACGTCAGTTTAAAGGGTCCGTCAGTGCCTTTAATCCCGATATTCATACGGTAATGGAAGCTCAGCTACTTTGTGACATAGTAATAATATTATTTTTATACTTTAAAGTTAAAAGGTCAATAATTTTAAATTAAAAGATGTCGAGACAATCTAGAAATTGTTATTTTCAGAATGCTGCTTTAAGTTCGATCTTGTTTAAGTGTGAAAAGAACCTTATCCAGCCAGCCTAGCATGAGCGGCTTTTATCACGCGATATGATATGGTACGGCATGCCGTCTTGCCGGGTAAGCAAGACAACTTGCCATACCATATCTTATTGCGAGATAAAAGCCTCTCGTGCTAGGCCGGCAGCCTCAGCGCTCTATTTTTAGTTAAAAGATGTTGAGACAATCTAGAAATTGTAATTTTCAGATTGCTGCTTTAAGTTCGATCTTGTTTAAGTGTGAATATAACCTTATCCAGCCTCAGCTTTCTTTAAGTAACAGCCTGATGTATTGCATAATTCATACGTTTATATTTCGGGTACCGCAAAAAATACAAGATCTTTATATCAATATTTTAGTTGTTGTTTGTAAATAAGTTTGAAAAACTGTCACGTCTGCAGTGTCGCCAATAAATCATCTAATTTTGTGATAGTAAATATATAAGGGTTTTGTTCCAGTGTGAACTATAAAATAATAGTAAAACCAAAAGTTACTTATTTTTGGTCTCTAGTAGTAAAGCCTCTGATTTGTGATGTGGGGTCTAGTCAGCAGTTTTACTTGTTTTTATTTTATAAACTTTCATTTGAATAAAAATAATGTAGGTTTAAAACAACATTTTTGGGATCGAGTCGAAAACCGAAACAAAAAATCCTTACTTTTATATTATAAATGCAAAAATGCGAATCTGTCTGTCTGTGTGTTACACAATCACGCCTAAACTACGGAACCGATTTAAATAAAAATTGGTACAGAGATAGTCTAGAGCCTGAGAAAGGACATAGGCTACTTTTTTATGTGAACAAAGAGCTTTAAGGGGTTGAAATAGGGGATGAAAGTTTGTATGGAAATTACGTCATTTTTTAAGCTAGACGCTTCAAAATTATTTTATAGGCTTTTGATTAGATAAATAAATACGACATTCAAAGTTTGTAAAAAAAACTACCCTAAAGAGGGTGAAAACAGGGGATGAATTTTTTCGTGTGATGACGTCGGCAAAAAAGTTTAAGAAGGGAACGGATTTTGATGAAAGTTTTTTTGTTATACAGCTATTGATCCTTGCCAACATATAGCTATAATTTATTTTGAAGATCGCAATTTCTGATGTGGAACCATAGCAGTCCAGCCAAACTATGAGAGATATAAAAATACCGTTTTAAGGAAAATTGTTAAACGTGATGAGCACTTTCTATTGACGTACAAAGTTTGAAGGTCTGGTACACCTGATTTGGAACCCTTGCAGCCCAGCTTAACTATAAGAGATACAAATACAGTATCTTAAGAGAAGTTGTTCAGCGTGATAAGTATTTTCTTTTGACATACAATATATACTAATATTATAAATCTGAAAGTGTGTTATGTCCGTCTTTCACGTCAAAACGGAGCAACGGATCGACCTGTTTTTTTAGTATGTGGAAAGTTTAGGAGCTAGAGAGTCCCATAGACTAATTTTATCCCGGAAAAATATCACATTCCCTCGAAAAAACGTCGTGTAGTACACGCGGCAAAACCACGGTAGGAAGGCTATGTGATATAAATTTTTAATGTGTTAATACGTAGGTACTGTTTATGTAATATACACGGTATTTTTTTATCACCCCGGATATTTTTAGGGATTATTTTACTCATGAAAATAAACAACTTTTATTATAGGACCAACACTGAAATCGCGAAAAAATATCAGCTGTTCCATACATTTTGATTAAATATTTTTGCACTTTTGTATGGAATAGCTGTTTTTTTTGCGATTTTAGTGTTGGTCCCATAATAAAAATTGTTTGTATTCATGAGCAGAATAATCCTTTTAATTTTATTCGGGGTGATAAAAAAATTACCGTGTATATTAAGTAAATAAATAAAATAATTCATACTTTATTTATAAAACTGTATGCGATTCTATTCAGGGGGCTACCGGCTTAAAATTATGGGTATGGACATGGGCTTCATTTGACATTTGAAGCCCATATTATGCCCTTAAAAGCACAAAATATGGGCATCAAATGTCAAATGAAGCCCATGTCCATATCCATATATTTTTGCCGGTACAGGGGCTGTATGTATACATTGAAAAGAAATAGAAAAAAATACCACCAAGGGTCTTCTTAAACGAAACAGATACCAAAAATATAGTTTTTGAATTTTTTGTCTGTCTGTCTGTTGTCCACGTTTCAGGCAAAAACTACTGAACGAATTTTAATGAAACTTTTTTTGTTATATAGCTATTAGGTGTCGCCAACTTATAGGTAGGCTATAATTTATTTAGAAGATCGAAATGGCCGATGTGGAACCATAGCAGTCCAGCCAAACTATGAGAGATATAAAAATACCGTCTTATGGAAAATTGTTAAATGTGATGAGCATTTTCTATTGACGTACAAAGTTTGAAGGTCTTGGTACACCTGCCTGGCTAGCATTACCATCATTATATCACGCGATATGATATAGCACGTCTTGCTGTCTTGCTTCCACCTTAGTGGGGTAGGTAAGCAAGACAGCATGACGTGCTATATCATATCGCATGATAAAAGCCGTTCATGCTAGGCCAGCTGATGTGGAACTCTAGCAGCCAGGTTAAACTATATGAGATAGCATCTAAAGAGAAGTTGTTCAGCGTGATAAGTTCTTTCTTTTGACATACTGTTTGTATTGTTTGTATATCCGTCTTTCACGTCAAAACGGAGCAACGGATCGGCGTGTTTTTTTTAGTATGTGGATATTTTAGGAGATACTTAGAGAGTGACAAAGACTAATTGATATCCCGGGAAAATATAACTTTCCCTCGAGATAACGTCGTGTAGTACAGGCGGGCGAAACTGCGGGCGGAAGGCTATGTGAAATAATTTTGTAATGTGTTAGTATGTATCATAGCGCTAAACTAATATAGGTATATAAAATAAATACACAAAAAAATGAAAAACCTTATTAGCTAAAAAAATGAAAAATGCTGCCGAAAGTCACTATTCCACGCGAACGAAGTCGCGGGCACAGCTAGTATATATATATATTTTTAAAAGGTTTTATATGTTTTTTTTTAACTTAAGTCAAATAATAAACTTTATGATTAGGTATTGTATTTGTATTTATTTATTGGTTCAGCAACAGTTTAACTTAACATTTATACATAGCTATTTCAGAAGCGGCCCAGTGTGTAAACTACTTGAAGCTAAACACAGCATTATGCTATGCATAGGTATCCCAAACGTGTCTGTAATCGAATCCAACTAGTCTTAGAAGTCCTATGTGATAACGTTATTATGCATGCCTCTTTTTGTAGAAGCAGAATTATAGCTTGCCTTGGTAGGCAAGCATGTTATATTTGCCACATACACATTTTGTTAGAATTCGTTAATGTATTTTGGCATTATTGCGAGAATACTTACTTACTTCACCTGCTCAGCGATCCGAAGTGGATCTTGGCCTCTGACAGCAAAACCTATGTCGAGAACAAACCCTCCTAATAAGTTTAGTATTTTTGACCTCAAAAAGGTCAGTAAGCATTAAATAGACGTCTAGGCTTCTAGTAGTAATCATATTCCATTAGTACTCATGGGTATGTTGTGCTGATCATTTAATTATTTTGAATCACCAAAATTGGTATTCAGATCTTGTCTGTCGTTCAAAAGGTCCTTGTTTTATGGCAAAAGAAATATTATGGAAACTTGACAATCTCCGTGGTCAATAAGGTCCGGTTGCTCGTACATTACAGTAAAGTAAAAGTTAAAATTTAACTGACAATTTTGACCTTGGTAAAAGAAAAATACGTTGGTTATCTTAGGGTTAAGTGTTGTCTGTACGATTTCATTAACCTTCCCTTAATCGCTAATGTCAAAATTTAAACCACCACCACCCTGTCGGTTATTTTGATGCTCGTTAAAGTAACAACAGCTTCAACAATGCTTTTTAAATTTGACCGCCGCGCCGGTTAATTTTACTTTAACCATAATTTAACCCTAAAGTTAACGTAACCAAGCTTCGAGCAACCGGACCTTAGTGGTGTTCGAAGTCTCGAGTTCGATCCCCGGGGGCAAAGGTAAAAAAAACTTATCGATATCTTTTAGATTTGACAATAAAGAAATTTATAGTCGTACAAATGTAAAATGTATGTAGAGTTTGCTGTTTGGATCGTTGTCTATACTAATATTATGAAGAGGAAAGATTTGACTGTTTGTTTGTTTGCATCGAATAGGCTCCGAAACTACTGGACTGATTTAGAAAATTCTTTGACCATTAGAAAGCTACATTCTTCCCGAGTGACATAGGCTATATTTTATCCCGATATTCCCACGGGAACGGGTACCACGCGAGCGGGTACCACGCGGGTAAAACCGCGATGATCTGCTAGAATATTATACAATAAATAATAATATACAATACAAGGAACTGATGAGTGGTGGATTCTCAAATGGAGACCACGTATCGGCAAGCGTAGCGTTGAACTGCGGGTCAACAGTCAACACCATACCGTCTCAAAAAATCTGTAACTTTGTTCTTTATTCAAGTAAATAAGCAAAATAAATAATAAGTAAATAAATAAGTAGGCCTTCTCTAATTTAACGAAAAACGTAACTTCGTTATATACCCTCCGGCATGACAGAACAGTGTAAGCGGCAAGGTTAACGAAAAATGGAAAATGAAGTATTTAGAAAAAATCGACCCGTCTCACAACTAGCTCCGATGGGACTAAATACTTCATTTTCCATTTTTCTGTAATAAAAATTGCATTGTGAATGCAAAAAACTAAAAATTAAAATAAGGTTAACGAAGTTTCGGAATTAGAGTACTGTAGTACTATTATATATTCTGTGACTGTATGCCTACTGATGCCCAGCCCGAAGGACAGACGTCCTTAAGAAAGTAGCGGGTGTTGACTGGATGCGAAAGGCGACAGATCGTGCAGTATGGAGCACCTTGGGGGGGGGGGGGGGGGGGGGGCAATGTCCAGCAGTGGACTGCAACAGGCTGAAAACGATATATTGATAACGATTTTATTCAAAAATAACGAAAGATTAAGGTTAACGCGCTTATAAGCGCGTGTTATAACACTTCACCATTGACCTTCAACGAACGAAATGGTGTAATACGACGTAATAGCACAAAATAAATGGTAAAATAGTTATTCGATCACAGATTAATAATACACCAACTAATGATAGGGAGCTAATTTATACATTAGCTAATTAGCTTCAGGATTGCTACTTTGGAGGTTCGATCTTTGTTATTAATTAGTTATTGATTGAGGTTCTCCTGTCTGTGGATTTGTTAAGGACGTTTTATCAAGTAGGTACGTCACAAGCAATAATATGAATGTGTCATATTACAATATTGAATGACTTTTGTGGCACAGATAGTTTTGTTTCAGAACGCTTCAACGTGACAAAGTTCTTTGTTGTTTTAAATATTATTGCTCATGATTGTACATTGGTACTTCTTTTGTTTTGGAAAAAAAATACGGCTATGTTGTTTCTCCTGATTATCAGAATGAAAGTTATTGTTTGATGTGTTCTTTGATTAGCCTGACATTATTAGAATGGTAGATCGATCACCGTACTCGGGTTTATTTTATTTTATTGTTTTGCACTATTGCAGTATCCTGCAGTGAATTTGTATAAAAAAACTTTTTATTCTTATTATAGGTACTAAGGTTTGTTTGTGGAAGAGCACGCACTAGAGTACCGTATCACATAATTGGCGCGTGTCAAAATCTGGAATTAACATTATGACATGGGAATAAGGCTTATTTTCCGACCGACCATTAAGAGGAAACACTACTACCAAGATAATTAAAAGCTAGGTATTTGTAAAATCTATTGCTTTCTCACTCTATCTATTGCTCCCCCCACAGAGCGCAATAGAGACCACTGCAGCTCGAACCGCAAATACCTGTTAAAAGTACACAAAATCAACGTTTCGTAGTACCCTGATTTCTTTTTCAAAACTTGACTGATTTATTTCCTTTTTTCATTAAACATCAAAGAAAGGAATTGGCCATGTTCCTATGTTTTCCTTTTTATATTTAGGTAATTTTGTCAAATTTGTATAAAGAAATGGGTGGGTGTTTGAAAACAGCGAAAAGTTATGCATTTTATTTAGGATTTTGAAGGTTCATATCTCTCTTAGTAATTAGTTTACGAATAAAAAGAAAACACGGGGACATGCCATAGCGGTCATCGATGCTTTGAAAAAAGAAATATTGCTCCACTTATTATCCAGGGAGGAAAAAGGGGAATACTTTTGTATGGAAAAACGGCCCTTCTATATCCTCTTAAAATCAGCGCCCTCCTTCATCTGTCAAGTTATCCAGCAGTTTTTTTTATTTAATTCTACACTTGCCGGCTACGGGTTAGCGAAAATGAGCCTCCCATACAAACGAAATACCAAAATAATTTAAAAGTTGAGCTTTTTTTCTGTACTTGGGATGCTTTTCAGATTAAGACAGCATTTATCAAGGTCCCTATTAAAATAATAAAACAAAATACTTATTCGATTAAAAATAAATGCGAATTGCAGTTTAGTATGAAAAAATTAAATTGGCTTTAATTTTTTATTGGGTAGATATTTTGGATTTTTATTTCAATAGAAACCTAGATAAATAGTACAGTCAATCATGCTCAAATTTTAAATTATTTTGGTATTTCATTAGTATGGGGAGATGACCGGTCGCCGGCCTTTTAAAAAGCCTGCCAAACAAGTCTACAGGGGTGTTGAAAATTATTTTGTTAAGTACACCCGCTGCCCAAACAATGTTCTCAACATTCCTTCCACAACCGAAAGGTCAGTGCCCCAGGACGTGAAGCAAGAAAGTCCGATGGTCATCAGCAGTCCCGTCACGTACTTTCGGGTGTCCGAGCGGACGTGAGCTGTTTTGTATCACGTAATTGTGTGTTGACTGCACTAATTGCCCGTTGACCCTTGCGAACAGATTTGCGAAATTGACGTGTGTGGGTTACGAAAGATAAACAAAATGTGAACCACCTCGTGTTCCGTGGTTTATAACATGTTAAGTAGACAATTTCATACAATAGGGTTCAGTCTTGGCTCCTAAATACGACTGAGTCGGAGTGAAGCAATAAGTGTTTCAAGAACTTGGAGAAGTTGGATTGCATATTTTCTGAAAACTCTAAAATATTAGGTGCAAATAATTAAATATTCAGGGTGCGATTGAATTGTATATTTGGTTTTGGTCTTGAAAGTTATAACTGACGAGAATGTTTTACAAGTTGACTGATATTTAACCGCTGGATTCATATAAGCCCATTTTAATTTCATTAAGAAACTGTATCATGGAAAACTTGGTAACGGATAAATATTTACTTAAATACTTTTTGTTTGTAAATACTCGTACATACTTAATATACATAGTAAACACCCAGACCAAGACAAATAGACATGTTCATGCACACAAATATTTGCCTTGTTCGGGAATCGAACCCGAGACCACTGGCGCAGAAGGTGGGTAGCAGCCTACCCCTGCGCCAAATCGGTCGTCAAAGTCAAAGGGCCTCAGCAACTTTTGTAATGGTCGGACATTATCATGACCATCTTAGAAATCTACTGCTGAGTGCTGGACATAGTCCTCCTTCTTGGAACGTTACAAAGAGCGGCTGTGAGTGTTGCAGCCTACAGCTTCCTGCATCCTTTGCTTAGTCATCGGTCTACCTAGTTGGCGGTCTTCTTACGCTTCGTCGTTCAGTACCTCTAGCATAAAAACTATCATCATGGTAATCGAACTGTACACTATATAGGTTGGTACCTTTCTTCAAAAACTGTCAAAGTGCTGCTGTCAACTAGGTTTGTATTGAATTTCATTTGGTTCCATAAACGACCGATAGAGGCGCTGCTCTGGTTTTCAAACAAAATAATTTGATCACGATAACGGTTTACATTAAGTACGCCAATTTTTCGTTCTAGGGCTACAGGACACATAGCATACTAAAAAACTATCGTTATGGTAATAGAATAGTAACTAGCCCGGGCGTCCCTTCAACGCCCGGGCATTATTCTGTGCCCGGGCGGCCGATAAGGGCCAAACTGAAACGCTACCTTATTCTTATAGAAATAAGGCAGCAATTACTATATAATTCGCCTGGTCCATTTCGATGGTTTCCTTCGGTTTAAAAAGCTGTCAAATTGCCGCTGTCAAATATGTATTGAACTTTAGTTCCATACGAATGAAAGTTGAAACGGCATGCAGCACGCGTAGCATGACGAACCCGAGAAGAGTTTTGTCTACCTCGAAAGTCTATAATTGACAGCTGAACAATAGGTTTGTCTACGATGAAATGTCATTTTTGACGTTTCTATATAGACAAAACCTTTCTCGAGTTCGTCATGCTACCCGTGCTGGACCTATTCAGACGCAGGAATGTCTCTCACCACGCCCAGCCCTCCCGCCAAGCCTAATAGGCTTCACGTCAGGGCTGGGCGGTTCTAACCCTTGCCCCGCCCCCTGACGAGCTCGAAAGGCCGGACAAAAGGAGAGAACCTCTTTTTAATCTCCCCATAAGGTTATCCACTCAGGGTGGGCTGACCAGATGGGTCGGTCGAGAACTCGAGAGTAGGCACCACTAGCAACTAAACCCCCGACTACATGCTCTCCGCCGTCAGTTTAAGGCACACCGACTGTGGGGGGGCCGTGGTGGCATGCACCCCCTGCTTCGTGGTAGGGCTACCAGTTTGTGGTCGCTACTCGAGAATATTTATTCGGTGGTGTTGCCGTTTTTTTAACGGTCGGTAAAAATACTATGTAAACAAATCTTCTCCGTGCTTATGCTAAGCTTCAGGCAAATCTAGCACCTGTCTCTAGCCAGTGTATTTTTTTCCTATACACTTTACTAATAATTTCTTAAATTGAGCTTGCTTCAACGTACCAAGCTTAGTTTATGTACTTTAATAAAACGCAAACATGTGTTCTTTTTAATTTAATAAGGAAAAAGTGCATCATAGTCTATTAGGATGTTGCCTCTGGCGTACCTAATAACCGCTCGCAACATATACCTATGAGAATATTATAACGTAAATTAAATTCTTTCACAAAATTGAGGAAAATAAGATACAAATAAACATATGCGGAAGAATTTGTCGATGGAAATACGTTACTTAATATTTCTTTGTCATATGATTTATACACAAAATATTAAGAAAATTAATTTGTTTGCAACACAATATTATTGGTTTTAATAAAGCTATTTGCAAAATTGTACTATAAAATGAGGAAGTAGGTATGAAGTCACGTTATAATATAATACTTGCACAGTCATAATAAATAATAATAACATGTTCATTTAGTCACTTAGACCAATAAAAAAAATATCGTCTACAAGAATCGTCTATATCTTCCTACCGCCCATTTAAGACTTTTTAAGCTAATAAGTTTTTTGTAAAAATTTCATTTTTATAACAAGCTTTTTTTGCTGACCTTACTTCAGTATTGTATTGTCATCCATACCGAATCTGTAAGCCAAATTTCAGCTCAATCGAACACTGGCAAGTGGGTCAAATTTAGGTTGCAAGATTTGAACCGAACGGACATACATTCATGCATACATACATACACTGCAAGTTAAATAAAAGCTTGTAATAACAAGAAGAACAGGCGCAGCTTATGAGTTTGTAGTCACTTTATGAGTTATATTTTCCTGGCGATTTCCAAATAAAAAGTTCTGATTAATAAGAGCAAACAAGATTACAGTAAATATAGATACCAATTTCGTTACTACTAATAGGTTAGCACTTCGATCATGATCGAAGGGTTAGCGGGGTAAGACCGACAGGCACGCATGTAGAATTGTAGAGATTACGACTGGGCTATGCGGCTACGATTTTTCGCTACGTTGCTGCTGCCACGGCTACGAATATTTTTGCCGACCATAAACTGTGTAGCTACACGCAGCATAATATTAATACGATTACGATCGTTTTTCGTGCAGCTGTTTCTTTTAACATTTACAACAGATTTTTTTATAGTTTAGAGCCCGTGCAGATAGAGGTCCAGAGTTCCGCGTCCAGAGTTCAGAGTTCTGCGTTCAAACGAATGTACTGAGTTTGGTAAGATAACGCACACAGCAGGCAGTCAGACCGCGCGGCGGTCAAAGTGGAACTCCGCGTTCTAAGAGTTCGTTTGCCACCGAGACACAGAAGGCTGCGTTCACCGCGAAGTTTGAAGTAAATACATAAAAACTTATTGAATTGGTTAGAGAATGAAGATTATTGTATGATTTAAGTCATGTACGGCATGTAAAATACAGCCAGCCATTATTTTGCTGAAATAGACTTCCTCCAGTTAGTGTTTTGCTTTTGGATATAACATTTTCTGATATCATATTATAATTCATTGAAGCTTCGACATGCTAAAATAAATAATATAGAATCTCTCCGTCGCTAAGTAATTCATGAAAAATACTACTGAATTCGCATTGATCTTCTCGAGTTGTGTTAATTGGGTGCACCCAATACTTTCGTTTTCTTTTAGAAGCTTCTAGAGTCCACAAAAGCAATGCTTCTTCTTCGGAAGATGAACTTTCTAGCGATATGTTGCAGGTACAAAGACACGGACGAAAATGGAACGCAAGAAGTTGAACGCCATTTGTGTGCGTTGGAACTCTCAAGTGGTTAAAACGCAGAACTCTCAACACGGAACTCCAGACCGCTCTCTGCCTGCTTAGGCTGTTATAACTTCGTTTATTCTTTGTACTTTCTGCAAATAGCAGGGGACAAAAACAATTGAAGAGCACTTTGTCAACAACAAGTGTAATGGTTTCTGTACAAAAAGAAGTTCCTTTACTCGTATTTTCGTATTAACATATCAAACTTCAAACGTATTCCCCTTCGATATTACCTTGTGCTACCATGTGCTAGGTCAACATGTGTGTCCCAATTCGTACAGAAATTACTTTATTCTTTCAGCAAATAAAGCACACGTGCAAATGGAGTTAGGGGTAAAATTGGAGTCTGACAACGCAGTTATTTCGAAACTTTGCCAAGGGAGTAATGAAAGAAAGTTACCGTTAAGGAAATAGGGTATCTATTTATCTTACGACTGTTTACCCAAGTTTAATGATACAAAATGCCGTGTCGCTGTTTATTTTAATGTATTGGCAACAAATGTTGTGTCGTTAGTGATGAAAAAAGTTTGGTTTATGCTCTTTTTTCATGAACTATTGTGTAACTCATACTATAGAGCTAGCGTTCATAACATGTACATAAATTTGAGATACCTGCAATAAAATTATTAATTTAAAAATTAAATAGTACTTAAGTAGGTACTGTGAACTTTAATATTTTGAATACTTTAAAGAACCAACAAGCCATAGACAAAAGCAAAGAGTAATTATATCGACACATCATACCATAGTAGTACCTACACACAATTGCAGAGAAATACTATTAAAAGTTTTTTGATATAATGATAAGTACAAGTATAATAATTTTTATGTTGCAGACATAATATTATTATTACAAATCAATTTGATCGCGCGACACATCAAGTGATACATAACATTATAAATAGGTATTACCTATTTGCTTTTTACATAACCAGTATTTTCCGGGTATTACCCGAGGCGCCACCGCTATGACCCATTGGTGGGTTCATAGGTAATTTTTATTCCCCGTAGACCCACTGTTTCATAGTAGGACAACGGGGAATTGAAACAAAACTGACTTTAACCGTGGTCCTACTGCTTTTATGTTTGGAAAAGTATGAATAATAATAATTTTCATTTCTTTTATTTGTCGAAGAAAAAAGCAGTTATTTTACTTTATTTTAAAAGAAGGAAAGATTAGATTTTATCGTTTATTTGTTTTTATTGGATAAAGACAAAAACTACTCGAACGATTTTAAAATTCCTTTCATGATTAAAACTACCTTCTTCCTGAGTGACTGCTATTTAGATTTTAAAGTTTCGATGCCGACCCGGCCGAATGGGGCAACACAACAATGGAAAATCTAGTGTGTCTCATTTTCCCGGGCTTGAAGGATTAAGTTCTAGTAAAGTACATTACGATACCAGTGACCTAAGCGTGCAATTATGTTCCACTTAGGTCACGCGTATCGTATACTATTTTGTAGCACGAGTGACATAAGCCCGCCATCCACCGACACGGATAATTAAAAAAATTGCTATTATAAATGTAAAAGTTTGGATGTTTGGATGTTTGTATGTTTTTTACTCAATCAGGCCAAAACGGCTGAACGGATTTGGCTGAAATTTGGGACATAGATACTTTGTAGCCTGGAGAGGAACATAGGCTACTTTTTATCCCGGAAAAATATCACATTCCCGCGGGATAACGTCGTGTAGTCCACGCGGGCGAAGCCGCGGGCGGAAAGCTAGTTGCTTATAATTAAGTTTTTGAACTAAACATAAACAAGCTTTTAAAAGCAAAGCAACTTAACCAACTTTTCAAAAGTTAAAGTTAGTAAATAAATTGTACGTGCTAAACCTAGTCTTAATCTAAATTGGAGCGTTTTCGACGTTCATATAACATTTGCCGCGTTCTGAACGATTAAGTTTGTTGCACATAATGAGTTGTGAGCTCTGTGAAACGGTTGGTCGAAAGTTTGAGGCACACTGGGCTCTATACAATTACTAGCAGCCGCCCGCGGATCCCGTTAATGTATGAATATTGGGATAAAAAGTATCCTATGTTTTAATCCAGGCTATCTACTGTGTGCCATATTTCAACTAAATCTGTTAAGTAGTTTTTGCGTGAAAGAGTAACAAACATCCATACATCTATACATACTCACAAACTTTCGGATTTATAATATTAGTAGGATTACGTAATATATCGTTTTGAAAAATAACGTATTTTCTTTTCTCTGGTCGTTTAAGTACTTCATCCAACATGAAAATTTAAACTAATGTATTAGGGTATCGTTTAATTGCTGGGCATTTGAGCTAACTGCGTATGTAGCTCTGGCTCACTATCATCAAGAATTATTAATAATACATTAGTTTTGCTTCAATGGAAATACATGGCAAACTGAAGTCAAACCTTTCATTACGTAGGAAACATGCTTGCCATCTATCAGAATACCCAGACAGGGAAAAAGCTCAAATGAAAGAATGCTAGTGCTTATTTATCAATCTTTTTTTATCAATTGGTCATTACCTTTACTTTAAACTTATTTGAGCACAGCCTACCCCAATTTCGTTCACTGATGATCTTTGAATATGATTGTCGCTGCTTAGCGATAAGGCCAACTTGTACAACTTTTCTTGTTATTTATGATTTGTATGATGTTTTTTTTATGTTTGTGGATGCAATAAAGTATTATCTAATCGACAAAACTAGTTTTAAAGTATAACCTTTTTATTTTATAAGACGGGTCAGTTACAGTCCGTATACTCGTACATTCAGTATACGTTCGACCGATCGGTAGTTTACGGTGTAGGCGGGACAGAATTAAGGGGCACAATTAAGGTAAGAGCACTGCTGGGACAAACGACCACGATTTGTCAGCCCCTAGGAGATTGTACGACATTCGTTGAATGTAACCTTATTGGGAACGAAATAAGATTCACTAGGGTGATGAAGGGTTTTTAGTTTGAACTAGTTAGTGGACCCGGTGAACTTCGTGTCACCAACATGTAAGTAATAAAAATAGAAAGATAAAATTAAAAGAAAACGTAGGTAATCCAAAGCGGCTAAAAAGTCAGTGATTACATACTCTTTAGAAACGGCCATGGAAGAAATGACAATTTTTTTTCCATACAAAATTGCCATTTTTATTTTATAATTTTCCGGATTAAAAATTAAATGTAGTCTATGTCACTCTCCAGCTTTTAATTGTTTTTATCAATAAAATGTTTTACTTTTTAAAGTAAGTAATTAGTTTTTGATCAGATATGCTTAGCCTGATTGTGACCAAAACTTGAATATCTCGAGCTCTACCGTGCTTCGGACGGCACCGCTAGCTGTTTTGTGCGCCCACTTTTGCAATCTTTTACACACACCATTGAAATGAAATGATTATTTAGTCACGGAAAACAGAGTAATACAGAAGTTTAGTTTAAATTTACAAAGTCCGTCTGTCTTGCCAACATTGGGCATGTGAATGTCCTAACATTGTACCTATACCTATACAGAGTTGTCAAATATATTTACTTATACTTAACAATTTTAGAGAATTATGTCATATTATTAAAACTATTTAATTACCATAAAATCATGTCAACTAATTAATTCGATATTTATGTCAATTTCTAATCTTGAATTTTTTTAACAGAGTATAAGCAATTTTTATCCAGAAATTTAAATAATATACGTTTGAGCAATTTAAAGGGAAGCTCTGTTAAGGAATGCGGTTAGCTTATTGTAAATTCTGTAACACCTAGGATAACATTTGCGTAGGTAACATTGCGCATTGCTGATCATGGTCCATTCTCCTTATGGCTGAATAGGCTGATGATTCATAATCATCAGCCATTTAAAGTCCCCACTGCTGGGGCACTCGCCTTCCTTATGGATGGATGAGGAGAACTGGCCATGACCCACCACGCGAGCCCAGTGCGGATTGGTGAGTATTAACCACTGCAATCAGCCGGGACCATCGGCATAACGTGCCTTCCGAAGCACGGAGGAACTTGAGATGAAAGTTTTTGGTGGTGGTAGGACTTGTTCTTAGTCCGCCTGGCTAGCTACCACCGTCTTATCTTAGTCTGTCTCCATAACATTGATGTTTTCAGCATTATTGTGTTCCGGCAGTTAGAGATAAGATAGCCATTTCCTCAGTGACTGACGATTCTGTGAGTAGTGCGCTTCCACCTTCAGCCTTATCACCACTGAACATCAGGTGTGATGAAGGCCAAGTGCTACCCCGTTGTAGGTAAAAAAAAACCCCATCTCGTGACTGACCATTGCGAAAGTTGCTTTACCTCAACGATCGCAGGCTGAGCGCGCTAACCAACTACGCCACGGGCTCGTCAAATGATGATGATGATTAACATAACTTAATGGCTTCTAACAAGCGAATTAACAGTATATCCTCAAGGTACTACATCCAAAGCGACCGCCAAGCCATTACAACCAAATAATTATGCGTCTCCTAACGCGAGTCCAATAAATTCGATCCGGGATCTTCCCAATAAGGCTCTGGCATCCCCGGGATCGCCTAATCCCGTCAGGAGGTAACAAATCGCTGTCGTTTGTCCCTGAGCAGAGCCTGCGTTAATTGTCTGCCTTGAATTCTGCGCAGTAAGCCGGCAACCTATTGAAATTAACTTACTTGGATGGAAAGTAAAGTCTTTGTTTTTTAAACGGTTAAGTTTAAATCAATACATTGAGTGTTAGATGATCATGAGTTATGTGAATGTTGTTCTAACATTAAAATTCATAAATTCGAATTAAAGCCATCTGAAGTTTATTACCACACTTTTATTAGTTGTTTCGTTCTGATGAGACTTATTCGCTAAACTTGGTGGTGAGGGTCTGATGATTTAGCAGGAAGGAAGCCAGTGGCACTCCTTAATAACCAATAGGAAAAACCTCAAGTTCTAGCTCATTTGTTTCGTTCTGATGAGACCTATTCGCTACAATTGGTGGTGATGGTCTGACGATGGAGCAGGAAGGAAGCCAGTGACACTCCTTAATAACCACAAGAAAACCCCTCGAGTTTGGGCTCATTTGTTACGTTCTGATAAGACCTATTCGCTACACTTGGTGGTGAGGGTCTGATGATGGAGCTGGGAGAAAGCCAGTGGCACTTCTTAATGACCACTAGGAAGCCTTTGAGTTTAGGCTCATTTGTTACGTTCTGATGAGACCTATTCGCTACATTTAATAATAAAAATAAATAATAAAAAATCTTTATTATCTCCACACAAAAGAACAAAGAAATAAAAAGGTACATTTAATTTAAATCTCTTGTGGGAGACTGGTGCCTATACTAGGAATTAACCTGTATTACTGGCCACCAGGTTCCCACCTCACGGACACGAGTATTACTTATAGGTACCTTAATTAACAATGCTTTTAGACTATAGACTATATCAATTATATGTTACTGTTACTTAATAATATTGAATTAGTTCCAATAGTAGATTGTACAACAAGTGCATAAAAGGTACCATTTTACCCGAGACGTATATATCCATCCGAGCCGTAGGCGAGGGTGGATAGTCAATTCGAGGGTAAAATGGGTTTTATGTACGAGTTATACACTCTGCTTTTCACTTCGAGTGTGAGGAAAATAAATAGCAATATTGCAAAAAAGAAAAAATAAAGACTTCGCCATATTGGCGGGAAGGCTTTTTTTTATACGGGCACTGGCAGCACAGTGACTTTAGCATAGATCGTAGTCCATAATACTCTTGAAATACTTATTCCTTAGAAAACTCATTAATTTTGCCTAAAGTACGTTTATTAATTCGGTGCAAAAAAAAAAAATGTAACTTTCACATTTGACTTTGGCAACAGAGTGTCGTAAACCTTATTCTTCATGTCTCTTTTAAACCAAATTTATTGTGAGGTTTTGGTTTTACAGATTTTGTTAAAATCTTCTTATAAAAACTATATCCTGGGATAAAGCGCATAAAATAATGCAAAATGGGTTAGATAGTAATAGTACAGACACAATAGTAACAAGTAACAACGGTTCAAACTTAACAATAAACAAAAACAATAACAGAAACAAGAAGAAATCTACAAAATAATGTAAAAGAAGCACTGTACGCGAAGCAGATAGGAGCCCACGTAAAGTAAACAAAATACAAATCAAAATCAATCAAATAATCACACACATGTTAAAGTAGGTTTGTCACCCCTGCGTCACAAATATTTTGTGCCTGCGTGTTGCTAGTACGTGAAAAAAATATCCATCTAACATCCCTTCGAAAAATTATTTTGTTGTTTGCGTAAGAGTAATTTCCATTTTTTTACTTTTATTAATAATGTTAAACAAATATCTATCCAGTCAAAGCATGTTTTGAATTTACGGCAATGTCGTTCACA
This sequence comes from Crambus lathoniellus, assembly GCA_949710035.1. Classification (NCBI taxonomy): domain Eukaryota; kingdom Metazoa; phylum Arthropoda; class Insecta; order Lepidoptera; family Crambidae; genus Crambus; species Crambus lathoniellus. The sequence goes on from OX453303.1 coordinate 28,296,518, forward strand.
AATAAAGAATTCTACCGAATGTGAATATAGAGTTTTAATATAGTAATACTGTTTTCTTTTTTTTTGCACCGAATTAAAAAACGTACTTTAGTTTTATTAATTTAATAATTTAACATGGATAATGTACAAAATTAAAGAAACAGAATGAAATATGTTAGGTATTAATAAAGTTTATTTAACGAAGTTTAATTGCGTGTGTGACTGTTTACCTGACGACCTTTGTCTTAAAGTCTGAGACTTAGATGAAGATTTTACTTTATGCACTAGAGCATAAAAAGCGATTTTATGCCGCCTATACCCAACATAAACACGAACTTTACGAGCATGAGAAGTGAAAAATAATTTAAACTTATGGGTATCAACATTTTTTCAGTAAAGTAATAAGTACGATAAATCTAAGAGCCACTGCTTAAGTTTTTTTTTAACGAGAAATTTAGAAAGTGGATATATATTTATTTGTTTATTAATATGGTTATACAATAGTGTGCCAAGGAAAGGAAAATAGCGTTGGGAGAAGCTAGTTTTAAATGCTTGCGTGATGCAGACTTTACTACTTATTCTTTTAACAATGTTGGACTCTGAGTTGGACTGGTTATAAAATAATTGAGAGTGTTTTCTGAGTGCAACACAGAGGATATAGAGTTTTCTCACCGACAGAACTTCCCAAATTTTAAAAAGGTCTTCAGTAGAATGGCGATAAGGGAGAAAAGCACTAACCTTTAACATTTGGTCGTGAGGGTCTGATGATGGAGCAGGGAGAAAGCCAGTGGCACTCCTTAATGGCCAATAGGAAACCCTTCGAGTCCTGGCTCATTTGTTTCGTTCTAATAAGACCTATTCGTTACATTTGGTGGTGAGGGTCTGATGATGGAGCAGGGAGGAAGCCAGTGGCACTTCTTAATGACCATTAGGAAGTAATGGTTCGGCTTGCGCACCCGGTAACTAATAGACTACACTTGAATTTGTAAAAGTAAATACATACAATCACGGCTTTGAATTATAATGTTTACGGGTACGGGCAGACACATGAATGGACTGTGAAATGCATTACCATCCGCCATTCATTAAACTAAAAAGTAAAAATAAATATGTAGTTTAAAAAACTAAAAAAACCCACTTTTATAGGAACAGACTAAAAAGTACAAAATAACCGTCTATTCAGTAACTGAAATTTAAAAGCGTGGTGCGGCCTTTGCAAAGCATGCATTTCAAGTACCTACTTGATTTTGACAACGCGCACCACGCTTTTTAATTTCAGTTACTGAATAGACGGTTATTTTGTACTTTTTAGTCTGTTCCTATAAAAGTGGGATTTTTTAGTTTTTTAAACTACATACAGGGTAAATTTTTAATCAGTGCACAAATTTTTAAGATCGACTCAGAATCGGTAAGCGAACAACTTTCTCCTAGAAACATAGGTCGAAATATGACAAAAATTTTTTGACTCTTCATACAAATCGGACTGATCACGTGATCAACTTAATATGGGGAGTCCAAATTTTTTTGTCGTATTTCGACCCATGTTTCTAGGAGAAAGTTGTTCGCTTACCGATTCCTAGTTGATCCTAAAAATTTGTGCACTGGTCAAAAATTTTTCCTGTATTTATTTTTTATATATTATCCACTGTAGAGGCAGGATGCTTCGCCATATATTCAGCGAAAAGGGAAGTACTTCCTCCGAGCTAGGTGTCTGTGCTCGGGGACCGCGGCCCAACTGTTAGCAGTTGGAAATTGTATTTATGCAACGCATCTGAGAAACTCTGTAAGGGCAATTCATGTTTCCATACAATTCTTCAGTTCTGTCTTGACGTAGTGTGTGACGTCAGGCTTGCGCGCATCGATGTTTACATTCGTACTTTTAGCTGATTCTGCATTTCTGCGATACTCGACGTCTTTGCTTATGTAGCGATGTGAGTGCGTCGCTACATCCACATTATGAGCACCTTATTTTTTTAGGATAAAAAACTTTTACCATTATGCTCTGTTTAATGTATTATCAGTAGCCGTAGCATAAAAAGCCATCGATGGTAATTGAATAGTAAACTATATCGTCCTTCAAATGCTGTCAAAGTGCGGCCATCAAACATTGTATTGAATATACGATCGTTATACGACCGAAAGAGGTGTTGCTCTGGTTTTCATACAAAATAATATGATCACGATAACGGTTACCATGACGACAGTTTTTAACCGACTTCTAAATCAAAAAGGAGGAGGTTCTCTATTCGTCTGTATGTATGTTTTTTTTTTTTTTTTTTTTTTTTTTATGTACTTATGTCCACCGATTACTCGAAGACGGCTGAACCGATTGAAATGGTTCAAACGTTATTACATCAGGTTGGTTTCCAAGTTGGTCCCATTTTTTGAAATTTTGAAATTGGTTCAGTAGTTTTCAGGAAATCTTGAAAATACTGTCGTTTTCGTCACCACTTTATGTGAATTTAATACGTATCTTTAGGCATAACTTCTTTGTTTATAAACCGATTTAGATGATTCTTGTTTTGTTAAAAAGGGGATACCTCAAGGTATTTTAACCGACTTCGAAAAAGGAGGTTTTGAGTTTGATCACATACCTATTTACCAGAAAACACGTAAATTGCCTGCACGATGCACTAAAAAGAGTGAAATAAAAATTATTTTTATAAAAAAATAAAACCGCCTTCTAAGAAACCACATCAAAAAAGTAAGAAATAATTCCTCACCAAATAAATAACGTAAGTACTTTGAAGTCGGGCGGGTCTTAACAAAAACAACAAAAAATTGTACATGTTTCACGCCCGACTTCAAAGTACTTACGTTATTTATTTGGTGAGGAATTATTTCTTACTTTTTTGATGTGGTTTTTTAGAAGGCGGTTTTTCGTGCAAGTGCTACTGGTAACTGTAGCACAAGTTCATAGTGATACCTTATTTTTGCTCAGATGATTGGTCTGGTTGTAAGAAATTGTATTTACCTTTTTTTTTACTAGCTACGTGTTGCGATTTGTGATTGAGTTACAAATGTATATTCATACAAAATTTCACTTTATAATACGAATAATGGGTATGATAACTTTATCTTACGCTAGGTGTATAGCTGCCCCCACAAAGTAGTTTTTAATTGGTGCCCGCTTAACTTGTCCCGCTTCTGGATCTTTACCGCACTTTATAACAAAAACAAAAGGAAATACTTATAGGATTTTCTCGCCATCTTCCCAGTAAAGAACAGCTCTAATGTTGCGTTTTTAGAAGATGTTGATAAAAATGTAAGCATTGAGCAGCGGGGGTGTAAAATAGATTAAAAAAAAAAGCAACCCCTACTCAAAAGAAAAACTCCAAAAAGTAAAAAAAAAACTCTCTCGGTCGGGGCAATCCCAAGATATAATGTACCTACCATTTTAACACCCCTCTTTTTGTGGTCCCCCGCAAATTTTATTTAATTTCATTCTTTTTAAATTACACATATTATTATGTTTGTAAGTAAAATGTTCTTATCAGATCACTAAAACGAAATAAAAGAGCTAATGATCTTGAAACTTTTGAAGAGATTTTCACAAATTGTAGAAAAAACCATTTCAATTACGCCAGCTTTCAAACAAAACAAACTGTATCAAAATCGGTCCATTCGTTCAGGAGCTACGGTGCCACAGACAGGATCCACAGACAGACACTCAGACACGTCAAACTTATAACCACCCTGTTTACCACCAATTTAATTTTTTTCTTTTTTGTAATTGAAAAATTTTGAAACAATCGACCCGTATCATCATAAGCAATTGTCAAATATCTAGGAAGATATTTCTTTCGTGTGTGATGGTAGTTATATCTTCACGTTGATTAAATAAACGCTGGCTATATAGCGCATAAGAAGTATTGGATAAATTCGACGCTTCTCGTAACGACTCCGTAGCTCACTGGTTAGAGCACTCGCCCAGGTAGAGAAAGGTCGTGGGTTCGAGTCCCAATGGAGCTGGTTGTGAGACGGGTCGATTTTTCTGCATTTTCAATTTATAATTAATCTATTATAATTAAATTGAAGTCAACAAGGTCAACAAGTCACAAAGTCAACAAGTGGTTACAAATTAATCAATAATACAATTATTCATTTAATAGCGGCCGCCCGCGGTTTCACCCGCGTGGTTCCCATTCCCATGGAAATATCGGGATAAAAAGTATCCTAAGTTACTCTTTATTAAATCAGCTACATGCCAGTGAAAGTCCCGTCAAAATCGGTCCAGCCGTTTCAGAGATTAGCCGGAACAAACAGACAGACAGACAGACAGACAGACAAAAATTTAAAAAAATGTTGTTTTGATAAATGTACCCTATATATAATCATATGCATGTAGTAAAAAGCGGTTATTTTAATATTACAAACAGACACTCCAATTTTATTTATTTGTATGTATGTATAGATTTAAGTACCATAGATTGCGTACCTAGCGATGTATGTATAAGTATTACGTTTTGTATGAACATAATTCAAGAAGCTAATTACTACTAATAACATTATACTCTTTTACTGTATTCTGAATACGTCGCAAAATTTTTATATAAGCGAACATTTCAAATTTCCAAATCGATGCCGAAAAGTACCTAATATAACCAAAACAATTAATAAAACAAATCGATCATTATCATTACAATTATCTACGTTACGGCTTATCCACACACGTTACAAATGGGAAATCGGCATCGATGCCTATAATCCGTCGACAAATCAGAATCTATAACCAGAAGTACGATCGATACCACACCAACATTCACATTATAACTTTTGAGTTTAAAAAAATAAATAAATAACTTCTTACAATCACACCAATTATCTAAGCCCATGTAAATTTCATTAAGAAACTGTGTCATGGAAAACTTGATAACGGATAATGAGATGGTAATTTTTTTATCATCTTGGATAATTTCAGGGATTATTCTACTCATGAAAACAAACTGAAATCGCGAAAAAAAATTCAGCTGTTCCATCAAAAGTGCAAAAATATTTAATCAAATGTATGGAACAGCCTGCTGTTTGGGAATTCAGTTTTGGTCCCATAATAAAAGTTGTTTGTTTTCATGATTAGGATAAACCCTTAAATTATCCGGGTTGATAAAAAAATTACCGTGTAGGTATAGACTTAAATACTTGTTGTTGACTACCATAATACAAGTACTTTTCATTTTGTTTTATACCTTTCATCCCTTTATATTGACCCCCAGTCTTATTTTCCCTTTCACTCAAATTAGTTGCAATTATGTTTATGCATATTCTATTGAACTGTGACTGGTAAACGCGTCAACCCCCCGCACGTCACAAAGGGTGATAGCTGAAAATCGGCATTTCACCTCTTGGTGGATATAATTTGCCGAGCCTAGACCTTTTTGCTGCTGCACACTGGCACATCTCCATACCGGCATACTTAGGTTTATTTTATTTTAACTCTGCCTTGTTAGTTTATTATAATCTGTGTTCATCTTTGTATATTTTCTTTTTAATTTAATGTGTGTATGTGTGTGGCAAAAAAAATAAACGTTTTATCTATCTATCTATCTATCTTGTTTGTAAATACATACTTAGTAGACATAAAAAACACCCAGACCAAGACAAATAGCATGTTCATGCACACATACATTTTGTTGACATTGATCACCGAGACCCATGGCGCAGAAGGCAAGTGCAATCCGTACCCCTGCGCCAGATCGGTCGGCGTTCTTATGGCGTCAATTAATAAGAGTAAATAAATAATAAATTAAGAAAATACTTTTTTACAATCACACCAATTATCAGAGCCCATGTAAATTTCATTAAGAAACTGTGTCATGGAAAACTTGATAACGGATAAATATATACATACTTTTTGTTTGTAAATACATTTTTTACATTTTTCATGTGCATTTGCTAAACACGATTTGCTGCCAGCTGTACCTTTAAGTCCGTAATAAATTCGATTCCGAACCCGATTTTCCGTTCCGCAATCGGATTTTGATTGGCAAAGTTAAACAAAATGTTTAATTGAATCTGATTGTTTAATATTCGTTTAATTTCGTTGGAGGAATTGTCTTCATGATACTGTCACGTCTTGCGCGGATTTTGTTGCAGCATTGGAGTTTAATTATCAAATTATTATTAATAAATTATTAGTGAAATTAAAGAATTCAGTACCTACCTATTCTTTTAATCAGACCCCATGACTGTGATCTGATTTCGCAATAATACATATTTGATTTGATATGTTTCTAGGGGAAAGTTTTGCACTTTCATTGGGTAAAATCACTCCCTAAAATAATATTGTTTACCTATTTTTTTTACACGTGGTATAAATGGTAGTAGAAGGAGCCCGTTGCGCGCTCGGCCTGCGATCGTTGAGGTTAAGCAACTTCCGCAATGGTCGGTCACGGGCTGGGTGACCAAAAATTTTGCATCTCGAGCTCCTCCGTGCTTCGGAAGGCACGTTAAGCCGTTGGTCCCGGCTGCATTTGCAGTCGTTAATAACCACCAATCCACTGGTTGACGGCTAGTGCCCCACTAGCAGTGGAGACATTAAATGGCTGGTGATGAAATGGTAGTGTCCAGCTGCTGACCAATCTAACCACAAAAAAATACTGATTTGCACACCTTGAAATACTGAGGTGCACACAAATGTGTAGTTTAGTGTGATTTTCGGTATTTTACGGTTTGGCCGTAAAATACCGTTTGTAGTTTACGGTTGGCGACGAGCGAATTGCGCATCAGTTGGTGCATCTCATTGACTTATTTGATTAGACGTCTGTCGCGAGCGCGCAATAATTGAGCAATTCACTCGCCGCCCCGCCACGCTGTTTCGTAGCTAAGCCGGTAGGTTTGCAATTCAGCATTTTTTTGTGGTACAATAATTAAATACTTCACTAAATTAGTTACAATATTTTGACAATGAACTTTAAACAAACTACCAGTCAAGTACTTAATTCATTTACTAAATAATGACAATGACCTCCGATATTGTATTGGATAGTCAAAATAATCTGAAAACAAAAGCAAAGTAACGAATTACAGCTTGTCATAGCAAAGGTCACGGTGAAGTAGCGCCCTAACGATCCACCATTAAATAAAGGTCCGCGATCACACCACCATTGTCCGATCGAACTTGACATCCGTCATACGCACGTCAGCAGAACGATTCCGGCCTTATTGCGCCGGAATAACGCATGAAATGCAATGACAGGGCCTAATGGAAAGTGTCAGAAAGTGGCTCCCTCTAGGACCATCATATTGGAATAGAAAACGATCATTGGAACTCGCGTTGTTAGGGACGGGTAGGTTTCTTTTTCGTTTTCGGATACTATGATAATTAAATTGCTGTGTTTGTTTCTCTTTGTAATCTGAGCAAGCCCATAACACAAAATTAAATAACCATTCACACGCACTTACCACTTCTTTTTGAAAAAAAAAGAAAAAAAAGTCTAATATTTTTTTGACTGAAAAGACTCATTTACCTATATTGTATAGAAATTGTTATCGATGAAAACTCATATTATAAATAGATATGCGTATGGATTCCCAGTTTCTGTGCATTCCGACATAATTTTCAACGGTCAAATCAATAATCACTTTTATTCCTTCAACGCCCCAGAAATGAGACACAATAGATTTTTCATTGTTCTCCGGCTCTATTCGGCCGGTCAGGTCAGGCATCAGTAGGTTATTCCTATAATTAACGATTAATATTCGTAAGTGTTTGTTTCATTCAGGGATAGATAGATAAAAATGTTTACTTGCATCACAAACACAATGCAATAAAGGCAGCGGTTCGCGACGCGACCGCGACCGGAGACCGAGATCAGCGACAGAGACAAGACACCGTGACCGACACTTGTCATTAGGTATTGTAACGACAGAGACGCGCCTGTATCGGTCGCGTGCGCGAACTGCGCCCCGATCGCGGTAGTTCTATGCAGCACGTCTTGACCACGTTTGCGTCATAACGTTTGACTTCGTATTGCCGTCATGACATAACGACGCACACGTCACGCAAACCTATAGTCCCACAATCCTGTCTGTTCCGGTGACATCCGTGACAGAGGAGCCACTTGCAATACGAAATTAGCTGTCAAAATAGACTGTCGTATGAAAACTGTTTTAGTTCCAAAGATTATCACTGGAACAGAAAACGTTGTCGCACTGTCAACGCCGCACGTTATCAAAAACGGTATTGCACGTCGCGTGAACGTCAACTGCACGTACACCTGACTAATGCGTCATAATATTACCGCGATCGGGGCGCTGGCGCCCGTACAAAGCAAGTGCCGGTCGCGGTTTCCTGTCTCGGTCTTCGATCGCGGCGAGAACCGCCACCAGGTGATGAAAATAAAAATAATAATTAACATAGCGCAAAGCTTGTGTGTCAAGCAAGTCTAGAATGTAATACTTCAGCATCTATTGAAAAATCTAAGTCCGATGTTTTCTCTCCGAATCCAAACATCCAACGCAAAGAAATCCGAATATTTTTCGGCCACGTCTCAACGAAATATTCCGTTGAACACTAGCGCATCAAATGTGATGAAACGCCGCTGCGCCCTCTCATAGCGGAGTAACGACATGACACAAATCAGAAACGGAAAATATCTCTGTTACTATACCACAGAGGTTTTATACGGAGTTTATTTTAGGACATTCTAGGAATATGGCTCTGAGTATATTGTCTCTGATATTCAAAAGATCTCAAGAGGGTTTAAATATTTATACATCTTGAATACTTAAAGCTTTATATAGATTAGGATATTCATTACAATAATAATGTAAATTCCAAAATGTAATTATTATCAAATTATTTCAGACAGAGCCCTTAGAGGTGTGTGAATACCTATAATAATCTTAAGGCGCTACTCGAAAAATATGGACTTTTTGATTGAAAACTATAGGACGGTTACAGTTGTTACAAATCTGGTAATAAGATATATATTTCTTTATACCTTTATCTAGAATCGTATAGTTTCAAAAACACGATTTTATGATTTTGCCTCGACACTTTTTATTTTCGAAAAGACCTCTAAAAATGCGAAAAGTGAAGATTATTCTTAAATGGGGTTACTTATACTATTGGAAATTGGTTTAATTAGTGGACACCAATAATATTGAGGATCGTATAGAAGCATTTTTTTTAAATCGCTGTAGTTTTTTAATACGAAGTGATTTTGTGTTTTTTTTGCCTGATCTGCAAAATCGGTCTCGCTCCCGCGCGCGTCGTTTTCTCATTGCTATCTCGCTTCAGCACATTTTTTCCGAGTATCGCCTTAACGTTTTGATTAAGTACATAGTGCACTTTCTAATAGCGGTGTAACGACATGACACAATTAATCAGAAACGGAAAATATCTCTGTTACTATACCACAGAGCTTTTAAACGGACTTTATTTTAGGACATTCTAGGAATATGGCCCTGAGTATATTGTCCCTGATTTTAATATCAAAAGATCTCAAGAGATTATTATCTAAAAATAATCATAATAATAAAACTATTTCAGACATAGAACATAGATTCCACCTCCACTCCAACTGTTAGTAGCAAAAGTATTAAGCTAGGATTAGTACAATTACTCAAAGCAAAGTAATGAAATGACGCAAATCAGAATAACAGAAAATATTCTCTGTTCATGTCAGGTTTTATACGGAGTTTATTTTAGGTCATTCCGGGAATACGGGCTGGAAATTGTCTTTGATTTTAATACCAAGAACTCGTGCTAAACGTACTCAAAGTATTGATCATTTTTTTAATAAGGTTAGGTGAACATAGAGATTGTTAATACAAGTCTCGTACGTACTGTTCATAATTTACCGAAAGTTGATAATCTCGCGAGGTAGATTATAAACTAACGGGTTTCACAATCTTACGGTGACATATACAAGAGACTACCGGTACTTGAGGAATGGTGTGTCAGTGCAGTGCTAAGTTGTGATTAAAAAAACACATAGACTAAAGGTCTAACGCGACCTTTATAACCAACTACTTTTAAGTTTATCATATAATTTTGAATTTGTCTTTCCAAACATTGCGTAAAAGTTTTTGATCACTGCTTCTAAATCCACATAGAGAAAATCGCAGGCAGACCATTTAATTTACAAAGGTCATCGAGTAGCAATTCGTTACAACAAACACCTTTCCCAATACAAACCTTATTAAGCCGTTCTAATTAAACATTCCGCTTGTATCCGACCAAACAAAATACTTCGCATATAACTTACCCCCGTCACACAATACGGAAGCAATACTAATTAGTTCCAGTACGGATTAACAAATTAATTGGTGCAAATAAATAACCTGGCGATGATTCATTGTGTACTCTGGATCCGTTCCTGTAATGCCAAATGGTGGGGATGTGATTTACGAACGTTTATAGTTATTTATTATTTTAATTGAGTCGTAAGATTTAATTTATTGCTGCTATACTTACAGAGACGGGCTCAGTAAATTATTACTTTAAAATTAATGTGCTTAGAATTTTTTGCCTTAAAATGTTTTTTTCTTGCTTTACCATTGTTATTACTTACTTGCTTGGACTTCTCCATCTTAGCCCAGCTCGAAGAAGACTGGCTTCCCTTGAGACTTGAGATTATATTTGTTTCATCTGTGCAACCTATTAAGCTTATCGTCTCAAACAAAAGTGTATATTGCTATAAATAATCGAGGCATAGGTAGCCATAACACTCGTCAGAGAAGTCACTCGTAAAGATCCGTGGGTGGGGGAAGTAGATCAAACAATATGGGGGTCTTGCCACTGAAAATATTCGTTAAATTAGAACACTCTTATAAAATCCGTGAAGTTTATCTTTTAAGCAAATGAATTTTATTTTATTTTATTTTATTTTTTATTTTATTTACTTATAGGCACAACTACAGAATACAATTTAGTACATTTTTAAAGACATTGCGAGTATAAACAATTTCAAATTGCAGTCCGGTGAATGTTGTACACAACGTTGACATAAAAAATGCAAATTAAAAATAAAGAAAGAACATCAGATACTTATTCTAACACTTAAACAATTAAACAATATAATAGTTTATCATCAAACTGTAGGTGTAGTATATAGCTGTTTTATATCTTTATAATAAGAGTATGAGCTCTGAGAGAATATATCCAAACCATTGACATTATCATTGTATAACCTGCACATTCGTAAAAGTGGACTGTTATATGCGACGTTGTTATTGCAAACAGGCACGGAGAACAGTTTAGGTTTTCTATTACTACCGCTTGTTTTAAATGACAGATGGCTCAACAAATTCATGGTGTCCCATTGATTATTAACGATCTTATATAGTATGTAAAGATCTTGAATTGAACGTCTAGACTCCAATGTATTTAGACCAAAATAATGTGTAATGTGATAGTAATAAAAAGTAAATAATGTATAATGTGAATATGTGTAGTTACGAACACGCTCTAAAGAATATTTACTAATTAAGACTGGTCTGAAAGTCCTTACGAAATAGTATAGTCACCATTATCTTTGAGAGCACGCATCAACATTATCTGGTCACTTCATAAAACTTTCTGACGTAAAATGCTGCTAAAATTTGTAATTTATGAGGAAGCCCGTCAGTGGTCGCCCTTATCTTGGTCGTAGACTTTGGCTATTATTCCTTAGGCCTTTGTTCATAAAAGTTTTATAGGAAAATGCTTTAAGATAAAATTGGCTGTGGCAGAATATCGACGGTCTAAGAAACCAATACCAATATGTCTACCGGTCAACAAAAGACTTCTGGGTGCCTACCATCAACTTTAAGACAGCGATTCAAAAATAGCGCGATGCAGAATAGGTTCCTAAAATGAATTGCTTTCTTTCGTACTACGACCTTCTGAAAACTGGATCGCAAATGAATTGCTAAATGTGAATGACCGAACGATTTGTGTCCTTATTTCTTCTACCGGTCTCTTTCACTCGATTCTGTCATGAGAGTGAGAGGGACGGGTATAACCTGCAGGTGTCATGTCAGCTTGGCCGAGTTATAAGTCAAATAAAAGATCTGACAGCTTAGCGGCTGTGAAATGTCATTGTATGATCACTGAATCGCTGTCATTGATATTAAGCTGTCGTGGTACGAATAAGCGAAGCAGATCAGTTTAGGTCCTAAACAAAACCGCAATAAGAGTTGATGGTAGGCACCCTGAGGTATGTAGTGTTTGCTAGCGGTTTAAGTATCGGGGTTAGGATTACCAACCATAATTATTATTATGGATATTCTTGGTGGAACAACAAGCATTTCGTTACGATTTTTTAATGTTCTTGTGTAGTACTGAAATAAAATTTCATTCTTATCTCTGCTTTTGTGAAAGCTGTTTTCGTATTATATAATTTTGCTGTGTTTCTTATCATCGTTCTTTACGGTTTTTATTAGACAATGAACCGAATTATTTTAGTTATGTCATGATTTTAGAAGGTTTTTCTTATTTTTTAATAGCAACACTGGTAATGCCGTCTCTTGCCGCCATTTTGTTAAATTTAATAGGCTAATCTGTGGTAAAATTGGTGGGGGGTAGCTAGACTTGAGCCCGATTAACGAGCAAAGAGTGGTCATTCTTCAAACTAGCCTCGAGGGGATAAGTTCACTAAGACGTCGACTGTATCTATATTGTTATACCTGTAAGTTGGATCAATAATTATATGAGTGTTATCTGGAGTCTGCGTTTTCTTCATATTTCAGAAGCGGTAAAGTACCCACGTAAGTTTATTTCTAAACCTGATAATAAGAATAATTTGCTTATTCTATGCTATAGTAATGCCAAACGAGTTATTTTATTCTCTTCACGCAGAGAAAGGATAAATATTCCAGATTCCATGTTAATGCGTATTTTTTTTTATCTAAATGACATTTTGAATACCTTTGCGGTGGATTGTGTTTTGTACATGGTCGGTGCTACTCTCCGACGGAACGGACATAAACTAAATCGCATTTGTGTTTTAATTGATTGTGTTCGTATACGGTCGGGGCTACCCTCCGACTATACTAACATAATTTAAAAAGTCTATATGCGTAGCTTAGTACTAAGATTTTACTAATTCGTGTTCGGGGCTACTCTCCGATCGTGTTAGTTAAATCTAAAGCGTTAAAATTGGAATATTTGTGTGGCGGATTGTGTTCCGTACATGGTCGGGGCTACTCTCCGACGGAACGGACATAAACTAGATCACACTTTTATTTGAATTGATTAATTGTGTTCGTGTACGGTCGGGGCTACCCTCCGATTATACTTACATAATTTTAAATGCGGGTATGTAGTAGATATTTTCGTATGGCACGATCATAGCGTACCATGAATCTGGCATAATATCTTGATTGTTGTTGTTTAATTTACATGATGTATTAAATGTGGATTGTACAGAATTAATGGAGATGATTGGCATTATTATATTATTAGAGTACTTGCTGTTTATGTTGTTTATAATCTTACACATGGAGCTAGGACTGGCAGTTTTGGCTGTGTACCTACATGTAATGTTTTAAGTAATTAGTGCTAGCACTAATTGGAGCTAGTTTTGATAGCCTTTACTGTTGCACAGAGTGAAATCACTTAAGGCTACTAAATCTTGCATACAATCCATGTTTTAACGTGGTATCTAATACCAACAGTGAATAAAAGAAAACTATAAGTTATGAAGCTAGTAAGAAGTAGTAAAGAGTAAGAATAATTTATGATTGGTTGCTCACATTTCATTTATCTTAATATTATTAAAATTAATTATTACTAATTTTCCTTTGTTTTTAATGTATTGAGCGAACGTGTTGTTCTCTGGGTTGAGTGAGTCATGTATGCTTACTGGTTACCTACGTTACCTGGTAAGATTGGTGTAATAGGTACGTATTACTTACTTACAATTGAGTTCTGGCTTTCTATTTATTGATATAATAATTAATAGGTACAAATTTTGTGGATTAAATTAATATGAACACCGTGAATAGCAATATAAATTGCTTGAACTATGTGAAACGCTCCTGGCTGGAGGAGCCGGAGAGCACGAGTCAGAAATAAAAGAGGGTATATGAAATTAAGTGTATTTTATTTTCCACAATTAGACCGTGGGTTCTGTCGCTCGGGGATCAGTGCAAAGAACAAGTTGGGAGGACTTAACTTAGGGACTTCCTAAAGAGGGGAGAAGTCGCTGTAGCCTAGAGGCAGCGGGGTCTGGTCCGGGGTAGGCCGGAGCAGAGCAGGGTCCTGGCGGTTAGGCGCGCAGGAGCAGGTGGAGAGCGGCACGAAGTAGGCAGGTACTGGTGCAGGTACAGCAGGTAGGTACCGGTGAGACTCGGGGAGATGTTGCCCGGAGATACGACCCCAATTATGTTGGGGCGAGAAACCAGAAAAAGGAGAAATCTTTAGCAAATTCTCCTTTATATATTAAAAATCTTCCAGAACATTCTGGCTGTAAGTAGGGTTATAATTTTTTTTGCATAGATAGATTCAACTTGTCATTGGATTTTAATCATACAGCCAAGGCACCGACTAATTACGTCGCGAAGATTTCAGAATTATCTGGAAGATTAATTTAGTAAAATCTATGGCGCGCGTAAGACAAAATTGCTTCCAATAGACTATTTATGTTGTTACGTTAAGAAATGCAATATAAATATGCACGAAACTACAATCAAAGTATTTCGCATACAGATCACAGTCTGCCACGGAACGCGCGGCGGTTTATAGCTATGTTACTTCGGAACATCGCAACCAAACAGACAGCTGAGTGGCATCTGACATTGACAGCTCCTATCACATAAATACAATAGAACTGAATAGACCATATTTGTTTATAATTGTAATGATTTTTTCATAAAATTAATAGTTGGTGCGATTATTATGGATAAAACAATGAAAGAAGTAAGTAAAAATGGCAGCCGTTACATATCCCCTTTTTAGAGAAGGATTTTGCCTGGGAAAAATCCACTAAGAAACACAAAACCACCGAATACAAAACTAAGGTTTAGAGTAGCAGTATACAATAAGATAAGCTAACTGTACGTTATCGACAGTAAAAGTAACACCATAAAATTGACGAGAGGTATCGACAACCAGTTCAAGACTAATCGAATAGAACGGTACAAGGACCAAGAATCGCAAGACAGGAGAAGAATTCCAGTTATTTAGTGTAACTGAATCAACATTCCCGTTGAGAATGCTAATGTTAAAACAATGCGAAATTAAAAATAAAATAGTCGAGAGATAAACTTCATGCAGACACAATTCAAACGAACAGGTTCCCTAGCTATAAATGTATTTAATTAAAATTATATTTATGTATAATTTTATGCAATAAAAGCCCTAGCTAAAAATAATCAGATTAAAAAGTAAAAAACGATGACCAACAATTTATTCAATACATCTAAAACAAAATTTTGCTATAAAAAGGTAAAAATAACGACGAAGACTAATACTTTGTAGAATTTCTATTTAAAAAAATTATTTAATTTAGGAATAGTTATTTATTTTAAAATCTTTAATATGCCAGGAACCTAGATTTTTCCCATTCATATCTTCAAGTTCATAAACTAGAGGAGATAGTTTAGATTTAATGAGACATTTTATATATTTAGGAGCAAGTTTTTTAGAAAACTGCTTATCCTTATCACTTTGATAATAAGTTTTTCTCCAAACAGTATCACCAACGTTAAAGTTATAGTTTTTGCGACGAAGATTGTAATGCCCAGAGTTTCGGGAATGAGACTTGATAAGAGAACTTTGCACTTGGTCCATAATTTTTCTAAGTTTACCAGTGTTTTCAGCATACACATCCCTAGGCGCAAAAACAATTTCATCGGACAGATCAACATCAAGATAGTGAGAACCGCACGGCACTAACTCTCTCCCGTAAACCAGAAATGACGGAGTATAACCTGTGACTTCACTGACGGCTGTATTAAGTGCGAATTGTATTTTGGGAATGTTGTTATCCCAGGACCTGTGGTCCTCTTCAATAAAGGTGGAAACAGCAGTCATGATGGTTTTATTATAACGCTCAACCGTGTTTACCTGTGGAGTATATTTAGGAGTAAAGCGTACGTTTGGTATTTTATATTGAGAAAACATGTGATTAAGCTTTTGACTGACAAACTGCTTACCGTTGTCCATCAAAACAGTACTAGGAATGCCATGAACAAGAAAGACTTTCTCTTCAATTAAACTAGTTATAATGTCGGCAGTAGCACGACGGATAGGAAACAAAAGCGAGTATTTCGAAAAACAACAAGTGACTACAAGTAGCATAGTATTCTGTTTTCTAGATATAGGTAAGGGACCAACCAAGTCCACACTAATCATTTGGAATGGTCTAGAACATTCCTTAGGTCGTCCCATAAATCCTAAGGTAGGATGATTTGCATGTTTGTGAGAGTTACAAGCATCGCACTCATTAACAAATTTTACGACATCTTTATGCATGCCAGGCCAGAAGTAATTTAAAGAAATTCTTTTAAAAGTTTTAAATATCCCTAAATGTCCAGAAGTAGGATTATCATGATAGTCTTTAAGTATATCAATTCTAGATTCTTTAGGAACAACTTCCTTCCATTCAAATTCTCTAGTTAAGGGATTTATAGTTTTTATGAAGCGATATAACTTATTATTATTTATTTTATAATTGGTAAAAGAGGTAGGGGAATTTTGACAACCGGCAAATAGCTCCAAATACCAGGGATCAAGTACAGGAGGTGAAGAAGATCGGTTGACGCTATCTATAGCCGCTACAGGCACCGCACGGGACAACGAATCTGGAACGACATTATCCTTGCCACGTCTGTGTTTGATGTCGAAGTTGAACGCAGAAAGACGTACTCCCCATCTGGCAAGTCGACCTGTAGGGTTATTAATATTTAGAAACCATTTTAAAGACGAATGATCAGTAAAAACGGTAAATTTCCGGCCATTATCCAAATAACAGCGCCAATGTTCTATAGACACAATTACTGCGAGCGCTTCCCGCTCCGTAGCGCTATAGTTTCGTTCTTGTGCCGACAAGGACTTGCTCATATAGGCTATAACTTTCTCTTCGCCATTTAAAATTTGAGTTAGTATAGCTCCAATCCCGTAATCACTAGCGTCGGTATGGACTTGAAACGGTTCAGAATAATCCGGACAAGATAAAATCGGAGGGGACGTTAAACACTCTTTGAGCTTCTTGAAGGCAGTTTCTGCTTCTGGTGACCAGGCAAAAGGAATTGCATTCTTACCCTGAGAGGTAAGTTTGTTCAATGGTGCAGCCAATGAACTAAAATTGGGAATAAAACGACGATACCAAGAAGCAGTACCTAAGAAACGACGAACTTCCTTCCTGTTAGTAGGAGTAGGATAATTCACAATGACCTCAATTTTCTCCGGATCGGCGTGTAGCCCATTCGAATCGACCATATAACCCAAATATTTTAATTTTTCTCTGAAAAATTGACATTTTTCGAAATTTATAGTTAAATTTGCGAACTTTAGTTTCTCCAAAACTCGTAAAAGTAAAGAAATGTGCTCCTGAAAGGAATTAGACACAATTACTACGTCATCAACAAATACATAGACCTTATTTTCGAATTCAGGACCATAAAACAGCAAATCTACCAATCTTTGCTGCGTGGCAGGTGCATTGGTCAACCCAAAAGGCATAGACTTAAATTGGAAGGTTCCTCTAGAGGGAATATAGAATGCAGTCTTACATCGGTCTTCAGGCTTAATTAATACCTGCCAGAACGATTTAGATAGGTCTATACTAGATAGATACTTAGCATCCCTAAGGTTATCTAGGATTTCAGTTATATAAGGTAAGCTGTAAGCATCTTTGCGAGTGACAGAGTTTAGTTTCCTACTGTCGAGACAGAATCTATACTCGCCATTCTTTTTGGGAGTAAGAAGCACGGGATTAGACCAAGGGCTCTCACATGGTTCGACAACATCTTCTTTCAACATCTCGTCCAGTTGATCGGAGAGAATTTGTTGCTTCTGAGGGGACATTCTATAGTAACGTTGTCGAATGGGAACAGAGTCACCTGTATCTATAGCGTGAGTGATCAACGAAGTACGACCTAAACCACATTTTTCATAGGAAATGCTACGAAATTGAGAAATAATATTATCAGCGTTTTCCTTTTGTTCGTTGTTAAGTTGAGCGTACGAACAAATTTGTTTAGGATCGTCAAGAGCAATATTAGATATATTAAATTCGTTAGACTCATCCAGCAAAAGGCTATCGAGTTCACTCGGAAACAACTCGAACTTCCTCCAGAAATCCATACCAAGAATTAATTTGTTTTTAATTTCCGGCACAACAAATAATTTAATATGAATAGTTTTATTTTTAAAATTTAAAGGTAGAATAACATATTTAGAGGCAGTAAAAGTTTGACCGCCAGCTGCAGAAAGCTGTAACGGGTCACAAGAATAAAGTTTATTATTAGGATTTAATATATATTCCTGATAATTATTCCCAAGTAAGGATATGCCGGAACCGGTATCTAAAAGACCAACGACATGATTATCACCAATAATAACAGAAATATACGGTCGAGAAAAATTAATTTCAGATTCCGGGATTGGAGACTCAGAATGACTATGAGATAGATTAGATATAATAGATAACCATTCTTTCCATTCAGCTTCATCGCAACGACTAGAGAATCTCGAGCGAAGCTGCCTAGTTTCACAATCCCGATCAATTAGTTTTTTTGATTGGTGGGCTTATTGCAATCCGGACATTCGGGGGTGCGAACACCATCTTTGCCACACTTAAAACAAACTATTGTTCGTGGTTGAGTACAGTTTTTCAAATTATGCGTGTTAGAACGACATCTAGGACAATATATATTATCATTGTTCACAGCTGAAACAAATGACTTATTAGTTTTAGTAAAAGGTTTATTAACAACCGGAGTGCTAGTAGCACCGCGGTAAACGAACTCCGTAGCTAAGTTCGACATATTAGAAGCAGAAGGCTCAACAAAATTTGCCACTTGACACTGTATTTTTTCAACGTGTTGACAAATAGCTTTAAGATCGTCGATGGAGTTTATCACCGAAGACGGAGTAAGAGCATTAGCGTAGCAAGGCCTAATATTAGTAAGTAAAATTTCTAATTTATCTTCCTCTGATATTGGTTTCGTGAGGCGAGAAAACATAACCTCCATTACGGAAAGATATATAGCAATTGGTTCGTTAACACCCTGGGTACGAGCTCTAATATCCGATTTAAATTGAGAGTCATAGTTTTTCGGAAGAAAATCAGCCTTCAGCAAGGCTACTAACTCTCCCCAGGTATTTACTTTTGGCCTGGCACAACGAAACCAATACAAGGCGTCGTCGGTAAAAATTTCGTAACCAAACGACAAAACCCTACTATAATCTATGCCCCTAGCTGTGACAAACTCGTCAACCTTTTGAATAAAGGAAACAACACAAGTTTTCCCGTTGAATTTAAGTTTAGTGAAATCGGAAAGAGCCCGATCGATAGTAACATTAATAATAGACTCCGTCGCGTTGACTTGCTCTCGGCTGGAAGTAGAAGGACCGGGGAGCAAAAGGTCACCCGCATTCGCGCCTGAGACAGGTGTCTCCCTAGGTTTTAAGGTGGACAATTCCTTGTCTTGAGCTTTCAAGCCACGCTTGCATTCAGCAAGGGCACCCAATAGTAACGCGTCCTCGGCCGCATCAACTCTACCGAGCCGATGAAAAACGTGGTTAAGAATAACCTCCGTTCTCAAATAAACACCTCTATCAAATTTAGATTTTAATAATTCTAGGTTTTTATTGGATTTGTTTAATGCGGCTGAGATGCCGTCTAAGTCGTCGGCAGAAGACAAATGCGAGACTAAAATCTCCTCAGAAGGAAGTTCTTTAGAGATCTTTGTAATTTGCTTCCTTAAATCGGCCACGTTATCAGCCGGTGTTTCTCCGCGAAGTCCGACTTCGTATTCAAGTTCCGACTTTTGTAAGGAAAGAAAATTTATCTTACGCACAGCCATATTTAAGTACGTTAGGTGAGTCTTTTGCGCGACGAGCCTACTCAAGTGCAACCACTACTTAAGTAACAAAAGGGGTATGTGGGTAACTATAACAGTTGTAAGTTCAATTTAAAAAAATTACAATTTAAATGAAGAAGGTAAATAACCTCCTTGTTTGAAGTAGGTTAAATGAATATCAAGGGCTTTAAGTTAAAAAGTAAAAAAAAAAAAATTAATAAGGAAAGGTAGGTAACCTCCTTTTTTTTAGTCGGTTAAAATAAAAATCACAGGCTTCCAGGTTTAGAACCAAGGAAAAGCTGATATTTAAAGAAAATATTACAGTTAAATCACCACGGTTAGCCGTTCGTTACACAAACTCAGATAAAAAAATAGGTACCCACATACGAAGCACAAAAAATAAATTAATTAATAAAGCACTGATCACCAAGCGAGCCTGAAATGAGCTGGGCGCCACTGAAACGCTCCTGGCTGGAGGAGCCGGAGAGCACGAGTCAGAAATAAAAGAGGGTATATGAAATTAAGTGTATTTTATTTTCCACAATTAGACCGTGGGTTCTGTCGCTCGGGGATCAGTGCAAAGAACAAGTTGGGAGGACTTAACTTAGGGACTTCCTAAAGAGGGGAGAAGTCGCTGTAGCCTAGAGGCAGCGGGGTCTGGTCCGGGGTAGGCCGGAGCAGAGCAGGGTCCTGGCGGTTAGGCGCGCAGGAGCAGGTGGAGAGCGGCACGAAGTAGGCAGGTACTGGTGCAGGTACAGCAGGTAGGTACCGGTGAGACTCGGGGAGATGTTGCCCGGAGATACGACCCCAATTATGTTGGGGCGAGAAACCAGAAAAAGGAGAAATCTTTAGCAAATTCTCCTTTATATATTAAAAATCTTCCAGAACATTCTGGCTGTAAGTAGGGTTATAATTTTTTTTGCATAGATAGATTCAACTTGTCATTGGATTTTAATCATACAGCCAAGGCACCGACTAATTACGTCGCGAAGATTTCAGAATTATCTGGAAGATTAATTTAGTAAAATCTATGGCGCGCGTAAGACAAAATTGCTTCCAATAGACTATTTATGTTGTTACGTTAAGAAATGCAATATAAATATGCACGAAACTACAATCAAAGTATTTCGCATACAGATCACAGTCTGCCACGGAACGCGCGGCGGTTTATAGCTATGTTACTTCGGAACATCGCAACCAAACAGACAGCTGAGTGGCATCTGACATTGACAGCTCCTATCACATAAATACAATAGAACTGAATAGACCATATTTGTTTATAATTGTAATGATTTTTTCATAAAATTAATAGTTGGTGCGATTATTATGGATAAAACAATGAAAGAAGTAAGTAAAAATGGCAGCCGTTACAATGAATATGAGTTTAAATACGAATATTTTAATATGGTATCTTTAAATATTTAAATATGAAAGTCTTTATGTGATTTTGGATATCTCTAATGTGAATATTTTTAATTTTTAATGATGAGCGAACAAATATGAGGTGTTCACTGGGTTGAGTGAGCAAGCTATGCATGCTCACTGGTTACAAGAGATACATTGAATTTGTTTGTTGAAATGCATTAAATTGAATTTGATATTAGGGGGCGATGTATGTATGTTGCATACACTCGTCGGATATTAGAGGGCGATGTATGTATGTTGCATACACTCGTCGGATATTAGGGGACGATGTATGTTTGTGGCATGCACTCGTCGGAATTAAGGGGGCGGTATATGTTTGTGGCATACACTCGCCGGATTTTAGAGTACGAACGATGTATGTTGGTGGCATACATTCGTCTGAATATGTTTAAATGTTAAGTGAGTACGTTTCTCACAGGCTGGTTAAATGAGTACCTACTTATATTTCATACTGGTTTACTACCCGTATGGCCACTTTTAAGATTATTAGATTTAAATGAAACTACAACAGAACAAAGATAATTTCAAACGTTTTATTCTTGTTTTTACAATACTCATTTTACATTTTTGCACTAGATAAGTAGCTCTTAATAAAAGAAATGGTTTTTGTAAATAATAAAGGATGTAGGTAGCTACTGTAGCTAGTGAACAGTATAAATCATTAATTTTCCTGAAGGGCATATTGTGTTGATAACCTAATGATTTTATTATAGAATGACACGGAACGATCTTTTGCCGATGAATAATGTATACATTCCAAGGTAAATAGCATCTGAGGACGAATACGGCCCGCGCCACCTGGTGCGCCGCTTGGTAGGCCTCCAGGGTGACGTGGCCGACCCAGGGGAGTCTTGAGCGAAGGAGGAATACCCTTTCTTCGTAGCTGAATCTGGTCAAAGAGGATTTGAGATGATGCAGAGCATTTTGTTTATGGGAAAGTATTGAAGTTGTTTTGATTAAAATGTTTCATGTTTATTTATTTGCATATCGAATAAAGCTATTTAAGATTTAATTTTCATCTCGCATAACCGACTAAATTGATTGTAACACCCCCTTAAATAAAGTTTGTAAAGGTCTACCTAAAACAAAACAAAACTATAAAAACTTATCTTTTCATAGAATCATTTAGATGTTATCAAAATACTCTTAGGGAAGAATGAAAAGCCTTTTAAATCTACAGTTGCATACGTGCTTGACATTGAGTATCTAGTAGGTACCACAGCTGTAGCAGTAGATACCTTTAAAGTATTATTGTCAATATACGCTCTAATTATCGCAACATAGTACCTACTTACTTATAAAGATATTTATATACTAAATTATGTTTGCATCATTTCTTTTTCCTTGCATAATAAGTATCCACATGCTCCACAATTTGAGTAGGGGTTATTGTCTTATCTATTTAAGATTTTTATAATTACCTTAGTTTCCATTTATACGAAATCCATACCATATCTTGATTCTCATGAGTGGTCAATATCCATGAGCTAGGATTGTTTTTCTATGCCTAGGTCTATGCCCAGGTGACCTTTACGCAGAACTGGATGTATTTCTGATCTTGATAAGATTGGACATGATGACGATTCACTTTTGAATAAGAGCACACTATTAAAGTCGCGAATTTAGTATTCCAAGATTGCGATTGGGTAATACTTTTATAAACTGTGATCTGTGTCACTTAGATTGTTATAGACCTTTTAACTATGGAAACAATATTAGTTTCTGGTATAAGCTTAACAACCTTCATAGCAGTGTTGTAGATACGGTGTACGTACGCATAGTTTTCGGGGTGCCGCTGTCTCTGAGGTACCTACCGGGTTCGATTCCCTGTCGGGTGAATGTTTAAAGCGGACTTTTCAACATTCTGCCCGATTGTATGTGGTAATCCCCGTCGTTGTTCCCAAATGCCATAACACAAGTGCTTGAGTTACTTAGTTCGGGATGGAAGCAATGTAGGTATGCAAAGATATCCAAAATTTACTATTTCCTATTACTTATTTTATTTTTTGTAACTTTGTTCAAGTGGACATTTCGTCTATTATTTTTGTTATATGTAGCTTAATTTAAAAGAATTTACTATGCTTGACTTTTTAAATTTGAGTTTAGTGCCAAACTTAAATCTCAAATTTAATTTAAATTCAAACTAAATTGTGGATGAGTGCTAGAGAAAGTTTATCAGGAACATACTTTTCCGAGTCTTCAACATAATTAGACAATAAAGCCATAAGACTGATTAGAAATCATCATTCTTTACATTTTTCCGGGAACGTCGAAGATTCTTTATCTAAGTACCTAGTTTGATAGATTCATAGATTAATTCTTTATTTGTACACAATATTACGAACGGAACAATCACACACGAAATAATAATAATAATACAAAGATAACAAACTGTTAACCAAATGGTGGCCTTATCGTCTTACTGCGGTTTCTTCCGGGCAACTCAGTTTTGGTTTAGACGGATGGAAAATTTTACAGCCAAAATCACTAGAAGCTATTTTGCTATTTGTGCGTACTTATGATTATGATTATTATGATTATGATTACTGCGTAGTGTTCTAGATCTCTCTTAATGATTTAGATGCAAATCAAAAGCAGAAATACTTAGTTGCTTAGACAGCACTGCAAGAAGCATTCACTGATATCTATTCTAGTTGTTTTCATTAACATAGTGATGAAATTATGTTTCTAATGCAAAAACATGTAAACAGTCCATAGTGCATTTAAGTAGATCGTGTTTATTACACTGTCAAGTTGTAACTCATGTTTTCCTAATTAAGCAAAATAAAGTAAAACGATTATTGCTCAATCACACCTCTCAATTTATTAAAATGTTCTATACAGCTTCATGCAAACATTTTAATTAATGTTTTAAACTTGTTCTAACAAATAAAGCCACAAGTAACCACTGCTGTAGCATACCAAGTTAGTTTTGCCGTGTTTTTGTTGTTATTGGCGGTATGATTTATAATTAGTTTTTGAGGATTTTAATACTACCGTCCTAGTGTACGTATTGACAAAATATGATTTCAAATTATGTGAATCTAATTTATTGTTATTTTGATGAGCATTAATATCTTTATTAAACCAAAAATCAAGTAGATCTGTCAAATTTACCGTCTCATTTGGTAGGCTCGTGATACTAAAATTCTTAGCAGTTTACCATTCTCACGGACCTTTGAAGTTCCTTCACATATTCTGTAGTAATCATTTCCATATTTTTTTAGATCTGGTCAGTTGAACATTTGTTTCTACTATGGTTGAAGTTACTAAGTACCTTACATACTAATGTTTATAAAAGAATATGAGAATTCATATACTTACATTTATTTCTATTGATTCATTATCAGATACATCTATTTCTTTTGAATGATTAATAAAATTGATTTGGTTACTATGTGTGTTGTGAGTTTACTGCTTTCAGATGCCAATTGTAGCATCCAGTAGGTACTTATCATGAGCTAGCATCGAGTAAATATAATAATGAGGATCCCGCTACCCTTGAACGTACGAACCAACACAGCATACAAACTGGAGGCGGCAGAGTGTACGTGCTGTGGTAATGAGAGGAGATAATATGATACTGAAGGTGCAGATCACAGAGTGATCGTTGTTGTGATGATGATCATCGTGGGCTGTGGTTGTAAGTCGGATATTGAGACGAGTGGATCGCTGATACTGAAGTTGACTTATATTGAAGTATATATTATCATGTCATGTATCTTATCTCATTTTACTATTATGATTGCAAAAGCTTGTATGTTTGTTCCCCAATCACGGCTATCGGCTGGACGGATCTTTGAAATCTTTTGTCTGTGGAATAGCATATCGGCTTCTTTTGACCCCGGGAGGATATTTTATTCCCACGGGAAATCATCGTGTAGTTAATTCATTTGGGCGAAAAGCTGTTCATGATTTTACTTGTCCTATTTCTATCCATGGTGATATACTTCTTCATATCCCAATTATAATTATTAAATCTATTTACACTAATATTATTCATAGTAATATGAATATTTGTTGATAAGGATGCGGGTCATGCTCGTATGAGGATACCTTGTAGACATTTTTAAGTTTTGATATTAAATTGCGAACTTGTTTAAAATCATTAACTTATTCATTAGAAATGATAATAAAATGATCTTTTGATTTTCATGTACGGAGTGGAACCATGTATTGTACTATTCTAACAGAGGCAGAGAATAGATGCATTTAAGATTTGGTGCTGGAAAAGAATGCTCTGGAAACCTTGGACAACTGGTTGACAAGTTGAAAAAGCAAATTGTTGCTGTGACGGTTCAAATTGTACCTGCGGCATCTTCATTATCAGTGTAACTTCCTTATAAGAATATTTAAATTAATCGGTAATAACGCCTATTACCTACGAACATGCCTTTAAATAATTCCTTTAGTTTGTCCTAATTCATATTTTGATTTAATACAAATTGTGCACTATGGTAAATACGTATCTATAACTTGGTTTGTTACTCATATCTGGGTAAAAATTGGAAACTGTGCAGAGGCCTACAGTTGTTTTTGTAAGGACTAAACTAGGTCAAACTTAGCGATAGTTAAATTCATCTAATATTAGGTCTTTAATCCTTTCATGACTCGTAGTTGCTTTTTCCACTATTTGAGTGAAGTGATAAGGGTGTCTAGTTATCAGGTTAAAGTTAAATTCTGTACCTACCTATTCCTAATGTAACATTCTTAGGGATTTTGCTTCTGACACCATCTAATATTCTTGAATGTAGCTCCTGACAATGCATTGATGTAAACTAGTACCAAGCTAATCCATTTTTCTTTTATGACCCATAACTAATGCTTATAGATTATAACCAGACTTTACTTTAATCATTCCATATACTTACTTACACATGATTATATAACAAGTATAGTTTCAAAATAAGTTTTCTAAGTAATAATAGTCGCTTGTTAACGAATGTCATGATTATATTAATTTATACAGTGATTCAAATAGTTTTAGATTAGTTTGTTATTGATAATTTATTTTATTTGATTATGTATTACTTAACGATTTACTAAAACAATATTTTCACGATAATATCTATATTCTAAACAAGTCATCGGCTTCCTTAAAAGTTTATTGTTGAGCATTGTGTAATATAATGTATTTGTTTCAATTATGTTTTAAATTTTAACTTAAGGTTTTTATCACTATAAGATTAACCTAAATAGGTACATAGTTGTAAGACTTTACTATTGAGAATAGTTGTTTATCAGTATAATAGCTGTATACTTACCTAATTAATTGATTCTAAATAATTTTTATATGTGCGTCGGGAGACAGCACGTTATCAGATGGCCGAATGTCATGATTTTAGAAGGTTTTTCTTATTTTTTAATAGCAACACTGGTAATGCCGTCTCTTGCCGCCATTTTGTTAAATTTAATAGGCTAATCTGTGGTAAAATTGGTGGGGGGTAGCTAGACTTGAGCCCGATTAACGAGCAAAGAGTGGTCATTCTTCAAACTAGCCTCGAGGGGATAAGTTCACTAAGACGTCGACTGTATCTATATTGTTATACCTGTACTATGTCTGTACCTGTAAGTTGGATCAATAATTATATGAGTGTTATCTGGAGTCTGCGTTTTCTTCATAGTTAAAAGTAAGTTTTAATGTTTGAGTCCCTAAAGAAGGTCCTAAATCAATGATATATTCGGCGGTTCGTATTATCGACGATCCGAGACTCACGGACGGCTTAAAACCACTTAGTCACCGCAGAGATGTAAGCTCTCTGTGTGTGTTCTTCCGTCTATACAATGGGTAATGTTCTGAGGAGCTTTTTGCACTGGTGCCAGTGTCACATTTCCGCCACCGCACCGCACGCCAAGTGAGTAGAACTCATCCTAAACACCCCCACATTCTTGAAGCATGGAAAACAAAAACTGCCGGGCGTCACGTTCGTTCCTACCCCGAACTTGTAAGATGTGGAATGAGCTTCCTCCATAGATGTTTCCATTGTGCTATGACATGGAGTTCTTCAAGAAGCGTGTAAATAGGACCCTAATACACAAAGGCTGGCAACGTACTTATATGCAACCCTTCTAGTGTTGCAGATGTCCATGGGCGACGATGACTACTTCCCATCACGTGGCTCGTCTGCTCGTTTGCCCCTTTTTAATATAAAAAAACAATAAAATCATCATCTTTATCAGCCATTTTAATTTCTCCACTGCTAAAGCACAGGCATTCCTCATGGATGGAAAAACAAACGGATCAGTACCCACCACACTGTCGTTACTTAACCTCTACCAATGTGCCTCAGGCTTCTCAAGGAATAAAATATTACCTACTATCATTATGGACCACCGAACAATGGACCAACCAAAAGTTTCGGACAGTGCAATGTTCCCCAACTTGTCATCGCAAGCTTTACTCTGTTAATTTGATTTATTCGAACACAAACTTCTTCCGCAATTACTTATGATATCCAAAACTGAAAATTTGGGCTCGACGAGGCGCGACCGGAATAATGAAGAGTGGGCTGGCCCAAGTGTCCAACCTGTCCGAAAGTTTGTTTTGTTCTCCAAGTATTCCGCTGTGGTCCCGAGAGGATGGATGAGCGTTTAAGAAAACTATTTTCTGGAATAAGGAAGACTGAAAAAAATAACATTTTATTTTTGTTAGTAGGTAGGTAGTTAGCAGGCTTAGGTTGGAAACTCCTGTAATAAAACTTCAAAATTTGAAGAAAGAAAGAAATTATTTGTTACCGTACCGTACTTAAGTATACACATATAAAAACCAACTAAATACAACAAAATCAAAATAACCATATGTATCGTTGTGAGATTCCAAAACTGTGCTCAGTTCAGTATAAGTAGCAAGCGAGGCCTGCTGCACTGGTATTCTGCTTTATGATGCTGAACACAGAAGTGGACACACATCTGGACATACATTAAAGAAAAAAACAAATCACGACTTGTTATTGTTGATCGAAGATCACATCACATTTCTTTTCTACATAAAATACAACAAATACAATACCACAGGTTGTCCACAGCTAACTAACACACACAAAACATTGCATTGGCTGAAATAAAACAGCACGAGAAAAACAAACAAAAAAATAATAATATAATATGTGAAAATACATTAACAAGCTAAAGCTAACATCATCTGTGGCTTTGTTAGGTGTTGTTTATTTGCCAAAGTTTTGGCTTATAAAAGTTTTGAAAAGTTTTTTAAAAAACTTTTGATTATTAATTTATTATTGATTTAAACACATCTTAGATTTCTGCGCAAACTGTCCATTTAAATAAAACACTTTCACGGATTTTTTCACGCAATTTATTTAACAACTTCCATGACCACGGCCCCTGGAAAGGCCGAAACGTCGGATAAACCAAAATATCTCTAAAAACAACTAAAATTTAACCAAGTTGTTAAATAAATTGCGTGAAAAAATCCGTGAAAGTGTTTTATTTGTGTTTTTATTATTGTTTTTCCGTTAAAACATGTTATCATCAAAGTTACGGTTACATCCCAATACAATGACTGATTTTAGTTTCTAAGCAAGATTGTCTAATCAACATTATAATTTTTCACTTCTCCCATACCTTAGACCACACACTTACAATCTAGCTGGTGCCATCCCAAAGTTGACTTTGTGTACACAACAATTATTGTTAGAGCCAGAGTGTTCCATCTCTTCTGAACTGAAGCAGCCATCATTGGAAACTTCAAAGGTCACCTTACTGTGGTCTCCAAGTTTCCTAACATCGAAGTCAGAACTCCGAGGACATTGCTCGTTATAAATACGTCAATGTGTTTTTGACGTTATCTTTAAGTTGTACTCAATATTCAGCTGTGAAAGGTGGTTTGGTTGTATTTTGTGGGAGATGTACTGTTTATAGGGAGCTTTATTGTGCAATTTATGAGTGCTTTATTTATTTACTAGCGGCCGCCCGCGGTTTCACCCGCGTGGTTCCCGTTCCCGTGGGAATATCGGGATAAAAAGTACCCTATGTGTTATTCCAGACCCAGATCCTTTCAGTAGTTTTTGCGTGAAAAAGTAACAAACATCCATACATCCATACCCACAAACTTTCGCATTGATAATAAACTACACGACGCTATCCCGAGGGAATGTGATGTTTTTCCGGGATAAAAAGTAGCCTTAGTTACTCCTTATTACATTAGCTACCTGCCAGTGAAAGTCCCCTCAAAATCGGTCCAGCCGTTTCAGAGATTAGCCGGAACAAACAGACAGACAGACAGACAAAAATTGTAAAAAATGACATTTTGGTATGTGTACCGTATATATAATCATATGCATGTAGTAAAAAGCGGTTATTTTAATGTTACAAACAGACACTCCAATTTTATTTATTTGTATATAGATGTATAGATTAGTTTTAAATACGTTTGGCTGAACCGATTTTGATGTGGTTTTCAGAAAAGTATTTGTTACATTTAGGAGAAGGCTTAAGTTGGCAGGTTCACCAAGCTACATGTGGCTCGGTGAGACTGCCCATTGGAGGTGTAAATTTACTTTTGTGTTGCCAAATTACTAACATAGTCTCTAAGTTATATTGTTACTAACAGTCTATGGATCTCTGCTCTGAAAATAAGTGATTTTTATTTTATTATTATTAAGTATTTTAACTGACTTTAAAAAAGAAGGTTTTCAGTTTGACCCGTATGTATGTTTTGAAACAACAGGGTGCTTACCATCAACTCTTATTACGGTTTTGTTTAGGTACCTAAACTGATCTGCTTCGCTTATTCGTACCACGACAGCTTAATATCAATGACAGCGATTCAGTGATCGATCAATGACATTTCACAGCCGCTAAGCTGTCAGGAACTCTTATTTGACTTATAACCCGGTCGATTTAACATGTCACCTGCAGGTTATACCCGTCCCTCTCACTCTCCGGGCATGACAGAATCGAGTGAAAGAGACGGGTAGAAAAAAAAGGACACAAATCGTTCGGTCATTAACATTTAGCAATTCAGTTGCGATCCAGTTTTTAGAAGGTCAGAGTACGAAAGAAAGCAATTCATTTTAGGAACCTATTCTGCATCGCGCTATTTTTGAATCGCTGTCTTAAAGTTGATGGTAGGCACACAGTTCTGAATTTGCACTAAAAAGAGTGAAACTAAACATTTTTGTAAAAAAATAAAAGCGCCTTAAAAATATGCCAACAAAATGTAAGAATTAATACTTATAATACTGTATTCACACCAAATAACATAAGTATTTTGCAGTCGGGCGGGATTAAACAAAAACACAAACAAAAAAAAAATTTACAATTGGTAGGTATGTATATGTTTCACACCCGGGCGCGCCCGACTTCAAAGTATACTATCGTTATTTGGTGCGAATACAGTATGATGTATTATTTCTTACTTTTTTGTAACATTTTTTTAAAGGCGCTTTTTTACTTTATTCTTTGATAAACATCCACGTTCATCAACTAAAGTTAATAGTATTTTGAAAATAAATTAATGTGTTCCAAAGGCCACGAAAAAACAGCACCTGAACGAATATCGGATTCCCTCCATTCGCCCATCAATAAAATCCAATCTTTGCAATGGGACGGGAACATTAATTTCAGGGAACTTTTGCTATTATTAAGCCTTAGTTCACAAATTATGTCGTAATAAAAAAGACGTTCTACCATCTTATCACAAGCGATAAATGTTAAATGGACGAAGTTGAGAATTTTCATAGAATCTACCTATACATTTTGGTTCAAATTTGATGAAATTAAATTGAACTTGCTTCTTATTATTTTGTTTTATCTACTACGGGGTAGAGCTTAGCCTTCATTACACCTGATGGTAAGTGGTGCTAAGGCTGAAGGTGGAAGCGCACTTCTCCCGGAATCCTCAATCACTGAGGAACTGGTTGTCTTATTTGTAACTGCCGAAACACAACAATGCTGAAAACTTGGCCACACTCAGTAGTCATTTGGACCTGCGAGCCGAATATTTGGACCGAAGACTTCGTTCGCATCATTCGACTTCGAAGAAAATACTTCCATCGACGTGATTCCGAGAAGAGCGAGGTATCAGCTTGTGCAGTCAGGAAGCCAAGGAGTAAGAAATTGAGCCGCAAAAGAGGGATTTACCAGCCAGCATTAAATACGCGCATATAGCTACGGCCGGCCAATCCTACCTTTCCCTTTTCTTTTCCATTTCCACTGTACACTACTGTGTATTTTCCTATTCTCAGTGTCACGATTTGCCTGTGTTGTACGAGCCTACGAGTCGTTTCGTGACGCAGCATCAACGGGCATATTTTAAACGTGAGTACTCCATCTTTCTACTTTCCACCGAAAATGACTTTAGACGTTGAGGCTAATAATAGTCGGGATAAATCCCCTAACAAATCGGCGGACAATACTTTACTCAGAGAGTTAGTTAAAAAACGCGGGATTGTTAAAGGGAGACTTACAAAATTTGAAAATTATCTATCTAATCTTAACGTACAATCTATATCTGGTCAAACTCAAATTGACCTTAAGTTGCGCATTCAAGGAGTATCTAATTTATTTTCTGAATTTAATAATATCCAGGGCAAACTTGAGGAGCTATCCATTGACTTAGACGAGCAATTATCACAGAGAGAGTTATTCGAAGATAGTTATTACAGCATTCTTTCGCGAGCTGAATATCTTTTGAATCCTAGTCAGGTGGCTGGCAGTTCTAATAGGTGTAGTCAGCATGGTAATAGATCGGTAAAATTACCTACAATTTCTATGCCCACATTTAACGGCTCATGTGAGCAATGGTTGGAGTTTAGGGACACTTTTCTCTCTTTGGTACATAATTCGACTGAACTTAGTAATATTGAAAAGTTATTTTAATTTTTAGTTTTTTGCATTCACAATGCAATTTTTATAATAGAAAAATGGAAAATGAAGTATTTAGAAAAAATCGACCCCTCTTACAACTAGCTCCGATGGGACTCGAACCCACGACCTTTCGCTTTCCGGGCGACTGCTCTAACCACTGAGCTACAGAGTCGTTCAGAGTCGTCGTTTCGAGAACGAAAAGTTCCACTATCTTAAGTCGTCACTTAAGGATAGCGCAGAGCTAGTAATAAATTCAGTGGAATTCTCAAGTGATAATTATTACGTTGCTTGGGAGTTACTTCTTAATCGTTACAATAATAGCAGGTTATTAGTGCAGAATCACATCAAGTCGTTGTTTAACATGCAAAGTGTAAACAAAGAATCACCAAATTTACTGAGAAAGTTAATCGACAATGTTTTAAAGAATTTACGCGCATTAAAAATACTTGGCGAGCCGACAGAATATTGGGATACTTTGGTTATCTACATTATGGTTTCAAAACTAGACCCAGTTACCGAACGCGAGTGGGAACAATACAAAGGTAGCTTATATTCTGCTAACGGTGATTTTAAAACACAACTAAAAGTAACACATCTCATTAACTTTCTTAAAGACCGGGCTGATATGCTAGAAACATTACAATTATCGCATAATAAAACCAGTTTTGAAAATAAAAAACACTACCCGCAACCAAGCAATTCTAAAATTCACTGTAATGTTTCCGCAAATAAGCCAACGGAACGTATTTCACGCGATGTCACTAAAAACACTTGCTTGCTATGTAAAAGAAACCATCCGCTATATTCGTGTAACACTTTTATAAATTATAATTTAGATCTAAAACTAAAATTCATTCGCGATATGAACCTTTGTATTAATTGTTTGCGCGCTGGTCATACGTTAGAAAACTGTAGATTCGGTCCCTGTCGAATGTGCAACCAGAAACATAATTCGCTTGTACATCCCGATAGTGCTATGACGATGACTAATGATACATCTATCGCATACGGATCTCCGCAAAGCACTGGTAGCTCGCGGCTTGAAGTGACTACTGACTCGCACCAGCGGACCACTCCCCCCGTGCACTCTGCACCGAACCTACCATCTGCATCTTTATCAGCGCAAGTTACTTTACAAGCAAACAACACACACACGCAATTTGACGGCTCACAGTTAAACGACGCGAATATAGTTTTACTTCCGACCGCATTAGTAGAAATAGCCGATCGTTATAATAATTATCACGTCGCACGCGCGCTTCTGGATAGCGGTAGCCAAAGTAGTTTTATATCACAATCATTATGCGATTTACTTCAAACGCCAGTAATACAGTCCACTCACGAAATACGTGGTGTTGGAAACTCAATCACAAATTCCACGCAAAAATGTGATATTGAGATTAAGTCGCGCACCAACCCGTATGTTACGCAGCTACAATGTTTTGTTTTGCCGGTTATTACGTCATCGATACCCCCGACACGTATACATAACGCTAAGTTTGATATTCCCAATTACATTCAGTTAGCTGATCCGCAATTCTATAATTCGCAAAGTATTGATATTCTTATCGGCGCTGATAGGTTTTGGGATTTATTAAACACAAATAGTAAAATTAAATTAGCTAGTGGTCCCGTCTTATTAGATTCTAAGTTGGGATGGATTATATCAGGTCCGATCTGCCATTCTTTACGACAGAACCAATATATTCACTGTAATATGTCTCGTATAGTTAACTCCCAATTGCGTCAAGTTTGGGATCTCGAAGAAGGGAACGTTACTCGGGAATCTCGGGATACGCGAACTAATGAGGAACGTGCACGTGAAAAACATTTCATCACAACCACTACGCGCATAAGTGATGAAAGGTTTTGCGTTCAAAAACCTTTTAAGGAAAATCCTAACGTATTAGGAAATAGGTACTCGCAAGCTGAACAGCGGTTCACTTGAAATTCGCGTACCTAGTTACAGCGCAATGCAAATTTAAAATACGTATTTTCATCTTTTTTAAATTTTTTCCCTACCATGATAGTTTTCGCGAACATAGTACTACGAACTACGACTTGACTACGAGTCACATTCGCTATTGTAGTTTAGTATTATTTTAGTGAAAACCTAATAAATTACGTTTTGTGAAAATATATTTGCATATCATTACGGTTGGCACTTATGTGTAAATGTGTCTAGCTACTTTGTTTTATTATATTTTATTGCTTTTAATTTAGTTTAGTAATCACATGTTATTGTATAGGTACATTAAGTTCTTGTTGCTCCACTTCGCAAATGGAAGCTTAACTTTAATTTAAATGATATAGACTTCGATTGTCTTCGATCAACAATAACACCATAGAACACCCATTTTTACGGGGCTGTCACTTGGTGATTTTTCCTATAAACTTTAGTTTTAGGTTAATATTATATACTGTTTTCTGTTTTAATTTTAGCATGTTTCCAATTTATTTCTTAACGTTTTCTAGTATTTAATATAGCGCAAGTTTTGACACCTAGTTAGGGTTGTCAAGTTAATTTATGGTAGTTAATATTTTTTACATTTTCTCTCTCATACCTTTATGACGAATATATAGGTATGTGTAGTGTAGTGTAGCCTACGCTTGACTATTGCTCACACTGAATCGTTAGTGGAAGGGTATATTTTTTATTTATTTATTTCTGTACTCGCGCTGTACATTTAGAGCTTGTAGGCTATCTGACTTCGGATGCTTTGTATCTGCTCGCGTTACAATGATATAATTGCACGTCATGGAAAACTTGCTCGAGATGATGATGGAAACATTGAAGCGTTTGCGAACAAGTTTGGAAAATTATTATCGAGATGCTCAAATGATATCCTTGAATACGCAACTTAACTAGTCAAGACTTATTTTCATTTGTTTGTCTCTAAGCGCCTCATTTCGGTGGATTGTGGAAGCTGGAGTAAATCATTTAAGCATGATTTATGACGGGTAGATGGAAATGCTCTTTTAGCATTAAGGAATTTCGCACAGTATTGTCACAGGTTACATCCATCCTAAATCCCCATTCTAGGAGTCCTATATTCACTGATCCGAATCTTAATCCATTATGTCCTCACTTCTTTGTTGGCCGGTCGCTAACTACACCAGCGACTAAGCAACTGGAAGATGTTCCTGCTCATCGACTGACGCGCCATCAACCACAGGAAAAGATTCGACAACACTTCTGGAGCCGCTGGAGTAAAGATTACATCTCAGCGATGCAAGTTGAAAGTAGGAGATTTTTCTTCACGCTTTTCCCAAGATACGTCCTCTCATCAAAATCGAAGAAAAACAAGACGTTGGACGCTGGTGCTTCCAAGGCCGGGGGCATGTTCGGACGAAAGACCATGATGAGCTGCGTCTACTGGAACGTTGCAGCAGCCTTACGTCCATTGGCTGCGCGGCCCGTGCGTTCGACCAATGAAGTTCATCTGGGGCGCCCCGAATAGAAGTTTTAGCGCGAAACAATATTCGTTACTAAAAATTAAATATTCGTCACATTCAAAATTCGCATCTTCCTATACGCACTAAATTTTACTTCTGTCCTATTATTTTCGCTATTTTATCTATTTTATTGTAATTCGCCATTTTATTCATTATATATTTAACTACGCAACAAACTGAGCTTTATTGAAGAGAAACCTACGCAGCAGCCCGAACATTTGGTCCAGTGAGCGGCGCGTCTTGCGTCCGCTTTGAGCGGGAAAAACAAATATATTGAGACGAACGGGAGGGGCTACACTGGCGCGTCCGGCGGTTGCGCGACCGGGCGGAGGGAATAGTACATGTTCGCGCGTCCTGCGGATCCGCAGGTCGCCTTCGCGCCCCGCGGTCGCTCCAGTGTGGCCCACGACTTATGGCGTCAGACTTCGATAAGATGGTGGTAGCTAGCCAGGCGGACTAAGAACAAGTCCTACCACCAACCAAACCGAATACAATATGTACCGCTACTGGAAATCGTACCCGGGACCTCTGGATCTGTAACCGGTGGTATTGTTATAAATCATACGCAGGTTATATAATATTTTAAACTATTAAAAAAGCTAAAAGTTTGGCAGTACAATCTGAGATTTCAAATTCAAAAAACATTGGTAAATCAATTTGGAATATTGTCAATAGGCACCGAAATAAAAATACCAAATACGATTCAAGTTTCTCTTTAAAAGTAACCGATCGCGCTACTAGTAATGCCACGGAAATCGTAGAGATTTTCACTAACCAATTTAATTTCAGCCCTAGTTACATTGATAAAAGCTCGGAAGCAGCATTTGGTTGTCTGCGTAACTACACAGAGGAACTATCATCTGAAATGAATTTGGATCCAGTTACTCCAGATGAAGTCGCCAAAATTGTAAAAAGTATGGAGTACAAAACTTCTTGTGGTTATGATGAGATACCTATCACAGTCATAAAGGATAACATAGATATTTTGTGTGTGCCGCTCAGCAATTTTTTTAATAAATGTTTCGCTGAGGGCATATTTCCGGATCAATTGAAAATTGCAAAGGTTGTTCCAGACCACAAAAAGGGCTCAAAGCAAGATCCAAAAAACTTTAGGCCCATTTCAGTTTTGCCGACCACATCTAAAATTCTAGAAAAACGAATTAAAGCAAGATTATCTACTCATCTGTATTTCAATAAAATTCTTAATCCTAATCAATATGGATATCGCAGAAATGTAGGAACACTGGAGGCAGTTAACTCTTTGGTTAATGAAGTTGTGCAGAATGTTTTTAATGTTGTTTCAAACAACTTATAAAAGGAAAGACAACCTAAATTTTGTACTAAAAGATGATCAAATAAAGCTGGTGGAAGACGTAAAATTTCTCGGAGTGTATATTGACGAACACCTAAACTGGAAACGTGAAGTTTCAGAAATAGAATCTAAGGTCAGTTCCGCTTGTTACGTACTTAGAAGTTTAAGAGATGAAGTAGATCTGGAACATCTTAAAATGGTTTACTATGCCTTGGTAGAATCTAGGTTTCGATATAGCATACTACTTTGGGGAAACAGTTACCAATACAACATGAATAAGGCATTCATATTACAGAAGAGAGCTGTTAGGACCATGCTACGTTTGAAACAACAGGTATCTTGCCGAGAACATTTTAAAAATCTTAATATACTTACCTTACCGTGCCTATACATTCTGATTCTTCTATGCTTTTTTGCCAAAAACATACATGTTTATGAAACAGATGAAGAAAGACGAGAAAGAGAAAGCACTAGAAGGAAGGAT
The DNA here is from genome assembly GCA_949710035.1 of Crambus lathoniellus. Classification (NCBI taxonomy): domain Eukaryota; kingdom Metazoa; phylum Arthropoda; class Insecta; order Lepidoptera; family Crambidae; genus Crambus; species Crambus lathoniellus. Next base: position 28,333,957 of record OX453303.1, read on the forward strand.
TTTCACGGTAAAATGTCACCCAGACTCAATATCGCCCAACATTGCTCGTACTTCCAGTGCACTAAACTGTATAACAGGCTTCCCCTTGAGTTGAAGAGACAGATTTATAGCTCACAGTTTAAAAATAAACTTAAATCTTTTTTATTGGACAGATGCTTGTACTCAATAGAAGAATTATGATTATGGTATCAATATTTGACGCAAATTATTGTGATAGTGGTTTCTCTAATTGATTTTGTTTTTGTTATTTAAATGATATAATATGGATATTTAATGGAATTATTGCATGAAAATAAAACTATGGATTAATGTTTTGTCTATTTGTAATTATTGTAAATGATTATTATTTATTTATTATTGTTACTTAATGATTATTTGATTTAAAAATTGTAATTAATTTATATATATTTTTTTTTGAATTGTATAAATTTGTAAGCATTCAAACACAATGGAAATTGTTAATGAATAAAGAATCTAATCTAATCTAATCTACTAGGTGCACTCTTGGGTGAAATGGTCCCGACCTAGGTGACTGATCACCCGTCCGGCTTCGCTGGCGTCCCCCCTATAAATAATAAATACTAGGTGCACTCCGGGCCTTCACTCCCATGTAATTCGGGGTAAAAAATAACCTACAAGCTAAGACCTATTCTCAGACCTACTAAATATACACAAAAAACATAAAATCTATCAAGCCGTATCCGAGTAGTTCATTAACAAACACTGTGACACGAGATTTTTATATATTAGTCAAAGTAAAGGGTACCTATTATTCTATATTCGCAATTTTTTGGTTATAGAGATATTATAGTACCTATGTAATATAAACGTACTTCAAGTTTTATTAGTCTTGTATTTCTTGGTTTGTATTTTTATAGTTAATTAACTTGAAAGTTCATACACACAAAAGTAGGTACTTAATTTAGACACTATTTAAAATAAAATTAAAGTTAAAAGTAAACTTCAGATAAATTTTATTATGAAATGCAAATAAACACTTTTTACATAAGAATAGCAGCTACCAAAACACAAAATTATTTTTTTATTTAATAAAATGAACGCGTATTTTTGCTTAATTAAATTCAGCATTAAATAAACACAGTGACACACGACGCTCTGCCCTTATTTAGAGATGGGATTATGCGCTGGTCATTTAAGAGTTTAATAAGGGCGAGGGATAAACAACTTAACAGAATAGCCCCGAGACGTCTTGACGTGATTAGGACGAAACGACGCATCCATTGAGATAAAATAGTAGGCTAAAAATTTTGAAATTATTTCTTAGAGTCAAATCGTGAGTAGATTGTGGTAGTCAGAATCTTCGTCGAATCGTTCTGATTTAAAATTTATTTTTCTTAAAACAAAAGCATATCGAATACATAGGTAACGTTTATGCGGTGGTCATTTAAGAGTTTAATAAAGGCGAGGGATTAACAACTTTACAGAATAGCCCCGACGACGCGCGACGTCTTGACGTGATTAGGACGAAACGACGCATCTATTGGGATGAAATAGTAGGGTAAAAATTTTGAAATTATTTCTTAGAGTGAGTCTTTCTTGAGTATATTATGGTAGTCAAATTCTTCGTCGAATTGTCATAATGTAAAATTTATCTTGTTCTTTTTATACGTTCTTATACGCTGGTCATTTAAGAGTTTAATAAAGGCAAAGGATAAACAACTTAACAGAATAGCCCCGACACGTTTTGATGTAATAAGAAGGTGATAAAATAGTTGGATTTTAATTGTGACTTTATTTCTTAAAGTAGCATCGCGAGTTATTTATGGTGGTCAAATTCTTCGTTCAATCCGAAAAATTTATCTTACATTAAACAAAGGCATTCCGAATACATAAATAATGGTATTAAACGCTGGTCATTTAAGAGTTTAATAACGGCGAGGGATAAACAACTAAACAGAATAGCCCCGACGCCGACGACGTCTTAACGTGATTAGGATGAAACCACGCATCCATTGAGACGAGATGGTAGGGCAGACAATTTTGCATGTAGATCTGTGATATGTAATTTCAATTAAGTTGATTTAAAAGCTTCTACATAAATAGTTAAATAAATCAATGTGAATGAGGTAGATTATTATCAAATTGTTAAAGATTTACTGAGGCTAGTTTTGTTTTTAGTGTTGTGTGTTCATCTTGTCATATATTTCTTCTCCCTTTCAATATAAAAAGCAATAGGTAAGTACTTACTTAAGAAAACAAAGATGTGTGACTATTGTATACGTATGGATGCAGGATGTAGTTATTCGGAGGGAAACTACCAATAGCGCTTTGAAGGGAACAGCTGTGATAGAATTACCGAAAAGGCGTCTCGCTGAAACGTTTTAGGTAAATGGGTAAATGTAGGTACGCGAGGAATGGAAGGAGCTGAATTTGTTTTCATTAAGATTAACTTGATTAGTACCAACTTATTAAAGTTTTCTTAAGTTTCATTTGGATTGGTGTGTTAGTTTTTTTGTCATTAAGAGTAGGTTTGTAAGAAAAAGTATACATAAAATACATAAAAAAAATTATTGAGGTTTTAAATTATGTTTCATCATCATCATTTCAGCCGTACGACGCCCACTGCTGGGCATAGGCCATGTTTATGCATTCACAATGCAATTCTGTATGTATAGAAAAAAAAATATAGTAAAAAACCACGAGCCCTTCAGGTGGGATTCGATCTCGAGCCGGATTCACACGCCTCCGCGAATCCGGCCCGAGATGATCTGACCAACTAATGCCCGAATACTCGTACGCTACTTATCTCTGGGAGCGTCTCAAACATCGCCCTGTCACTTTAAATGTCAAACGTATGAAAGAGATGCCATGATGTTTGAGACGCTCCCAAAGATATGTAGCGTACGAATATTCGGGCGTAAATTACCAAAAGGAATAGGGCTCGTAGTTTTTTACTATCAAACTTTTCCTATATTAAAGATTTTTAATTATTTTTTGCACTCACAATGCAGTTCTGTGAGCATATGAAAAATTGTGATAGAAAAAAAGGCACTAGCCCTGTGTGTACTCAGCTTTCTGGTGAGTCATGTTAACATTTTGGTAGCTACTTACAGGGCTCGTGTTTTTTTTTCTATCACGATTTTTCCTATAAATAAAATACATATCATAAATAGATATTTATATAATAAGTCATAAAGGAACAAGCTAGGGTGTAAGACCATACTGCATAGTCAATAAGGAGATTTTCGACCGTATTGAATTTTAATTTCTGTTAAAAAATGAACACATGAAGGGCTACGACACGATTGGTTCAACTGTACATTAAGGCCGATTTTCGTAATATAAAACGAAAATAACAATAAAATATCCAGCTCATTAATCTTCTGATTGTTACCAGTTTTATTGTTTTTTTCGTACAATCAATTAACATATAATGGCTAACCAATTCCAAAGCAAAACTTCTTTCCAGTATAATCCCTTTACAAACGAACAGAACTTTTCTAGTTTAAGCACCTGCGATAAGTATAAATCTCACGTAGTAGTTTTAATGAAGGTTCAGAACTCTCACACTTTTCCCAAGTTAGTACAGTCGAGAGCAACTCAAGCGTTACGAAAATGTCAAAATTTTACCATCGACGTTGAAATTAAAATCCTGCAAAAATGTGCACAACATTTTAAGGGGTCAATGTACTCATGCATACAAACAACTTTCATAAAGGGACGAAAGTTAAAATCGCAAATAAAAAATCACATAGGCCATCTTCGATCAACAATAGTACTAGATGAAGGCTCACGAACTAAATGAAAACTTTATATGGCCAAACAGACTTTTTTTAAACGGAGAAAAAAAGTTACGAATGTTACGATTTTACCTCAGAACAATAACTAAAGCTATAGAAACCGTGCTAAAATAACAACAAAATACATTAGTTTGTACTCTTTTATCTTATGCAGTAGTACATGTGTAAGAAAGAGATAGTATACAGACTAATGTTTCTTAATTTACAAGGTTGTCACAAGATTTTTTTACGCCAGTGATGCAACGTCATCGACATTAATATCGATAAATTAAAAATAGATTTTACATACATTACATTTTTAAAATCTCTATGTATGTCAATGACACTAGTAAGTACGGTAGGTACCTATGGTAATGTGTCGACGCACACGTACCTACCACAAACAACCACACCACATCGCAGCGACAAAATGTGGTCGATGCAGCTTTTAGCAGTTGCGTTGTGGCTGTGCGACAAAATGTCAATGTGATTGCGTTGTCGCCAGTAGTTGTGATGTGGATACGTCGTATGCGGTGTGGCCGGCTGCTAGTTCACAGCGTCGTCGCTGGTGGTGGTCGGTATTACTTACGCACGCGGTCGATAATGACGGCAAAATGTGGTACCTACGTGTAAATTGTACTAGGTATTCATTTCCAAAACAAAATACACCCCGCCCACATGTTGTGTGGTTGTGGTACGTGTGAGTAGACCCAATGAATAATTAAGTATAGCACCTGCAATATTATAAATGCAGTAAGTACCACTTTCTTTTATAAAAATTTGCAGTCTTCAGTAATCTATACTAAGATTTTATATTATTTTTATGCATTCACAATGCAATTTTGTAAGTATAGGAAAAATGTGATAGTAAAAAACCACGAGCCCTATAAGTAGCTTTCAGGCGGGATTCGAACCCGCGCCTCCGGGAATCCGGCCCGATGCTCTGACCAACTAAGCTACCGAAAGGCCTACACGACTCGTCGAATTTTGCTATCACTTGTTACGCTGTAGGCCAGCGTTGCTTCATCAATGTGAGGAAACCCTCGCATCCGAAAGAAACATTTTTACAAATGTTTCACGATCGATTAAGATGAAACAGCCATATTGAGATTTTATATTATTTTTATGCATTCACAATGCAATTTTGTAAGTATAAGAAAAATGTGATAATAAAAAGCCACGAGCCCTATAAGTAGCTTTCAGGCGGGATTCGAACCTGCGCCTCCGGGAATCCGGCCCGATGCTCTGACCAATTAAGCTACCGAAAGGCCTACACGACTCGTCGAATTTTGCTATAACTTGTTACGCTGTAGGCCAGCGTTGCTTCATCAATGTGAGGAAACCCTCACATCCGAAAGAAACATTTTTACAAATGTTTAATAATTATATTAATGATATTACAATCAATTAGAACCATTTGACATTGGTACTTTACGAGCTTGTGACAATGACAGAAACAATAGAAACTCACAAAGATTGTCTATTTGACTCTTACTCATGTATGCTGAATTACTTAAAGTGAGTACGATAGCTGATACACAGTTTTTATTTTAGTACGGTTTCTATAGCTTTAGTTATTGTTCTGAGGATTTTACATTAGGTATAAATGACAGGAACCGTTCCAAGTTTGAAATACCTTAGTATTATTGACACTGTCAAAATAATCTACTTATTATACTCTCATGTGGGAGTATACGCTCGGCCACATCTGTATGTTGATCGAAGTATCCCATAGGTACATTTTGATCTATTCGATTTTAAATTTGCTATGGAACAGCTGATTTATTTTTCGCGATTTCAATGTTGGTACCATAGTAAAAGTTGTTTGTATGCATGGGTAAATTGACACCTTAAAATTATGTGCACTATTTTTGCAGGACCCTATAATAAAATTATAAATAATAAATATTTTTTTGTACTTTTGTAAACCAGGCGAGGATGAGGGGTAAAGACCTTAAATAATCTTTCGGTCGTTTATGGAACTCTACGCAGCAAATTGGTGTATGCGTGCCACTGCGCCAGACAAATCATCAGATCGGAAATCTAAATTAGTTTTGTGAAGTCTGATTAGCTGTTAACTGTACGAACTAACGCCAAATCAAACCAAGAATCAATATTCAAGGAGCATTTCAAAGTTACGGGTTTATTCAACACTCGAACAATGGCAGTGAAATGGTCCATTATCTTTGTACTGTCGAACCAATTGAATCATGACCTACATTTATTGCGTATCATTAGTTCGAAAGCATCAAATAATATGGGTCATTGTAAGTGTCAATGAGTTTTAATTTATTATAGTATACTTACTTGGTTTTATGGAAAAAAACTGCACTTTGTGATAAAAGCAAGCCGCTTTGCACAGTGGTATTGGGGACTAAAATAAACGATTTCACACGCAGCAGCGAAAGTTTCATCCCTTAAAAACAGAAATGGCGCCACTTCTTTAAAAAAATAATAAAGAAAATTCTACAAGCCAAACCACCGCGCACCGCACCTATTTTGGTAAATTAGGTGTCAAATGATAGGTAATTACATAATCTATCATAAAAGAAATATATTGTAAAATCAAACATTTAAAAATGCTCAAATATCAGCTTTGTTTGGAAATTAAAATGATCTGATCTCACTGTACAAAGCGGCTTGCTTTTATCACAAAGTGCAGCTTTCCGACGAAATATCGCCATAAGATCTATTACTATTACAGACTTGTTGAATTTTAATATCTGTTCGAAAATAAACTAAGGGTGGATTATGGACTGTACACACCTACTCGTATTGTGGTATGACAAGTAGACGGCTTATTGAAAATTGTTCCGACAGAATTGATAATGATTTGAATTGATATTATTGGTTCTGAGCACAAGAGTAAAGTGCTTTTCATTATCAAGAAAATTATATAATGAAAAGCAAAATGGAAAATATTAAAAACAAGGTACTTATAAGAAAAAGTCGACCCGTCTCACAACTAGCCCCGATGGGACTTGACGACAAAATAAATAAATAGGTAATAAAAACATATGAAAGCAAAAGAAGAATAAATATCAAAAGAAATAAAATTCCTTACAGGAAGATAAAATTAACCACAAAAACAAACATAATTAACCAACAAAAAAGTTAAAAGTAAAAGATCATAGCCATGTAGTCTTAACAAATAAATCATTAATTACTTTTAATCACTTTTCATAGTGGTCACCAGTAAGCACATTTAAAATTAAAATTAAAAGTTATCTTAAGACCAATTTTCTAATACGATTTTTCACAAGTTTGTGCAACACATGGATACAAACATGGATACAGGTATAATTTCACACTAACCTAAACTCGCACATATCTAACACATTCCAGAGCCATACAAGTTCGATATTAAACACAGAAAGGATTGGTGTTTACCATAATAATAGAAAGAGCCCGTCATTATTACAACGGGTCTTTGCTTCAAAAGAATTCACGTATGAGCGAGATCATAATACTGCATATGAAACGAAAGGATTATTTTCTTTGTTATTTTAATAGTTTGAGTTTAAAGCTACGGTGTTTTGAAAACAATGTACTTAAAAAAATCATAGTCATGAAGCGTAATGACTTCAATTAAGTAAAGGTAATGAAAATGTCAGTATTTTTTTTACATAATGATAATGACAATCTAAAAAAAACGTGAATAAACTCAAAAACGATAGCGGATCCTCGCGATTTCGCTTTAGCATAATTTTTCCGAGTATCGCCTTAAGCACATGCCCGAATAATCGTACGGTACTTATCTTTGGGAGCTTTTCACACATCGCCCTGTCACTTTAAATGTCAAACGTATGAAAGAGATGCCATGATGTTTGAGACGCTCCCAAAGATGATTTGCATACGAGAATTCGGGCGTAAGTGTCGCAACACACGGGCCACTGAAAAACGCCGCCACCGACCACTTTCCTGTAGTTTTTATACATTTTATGAACGCCGCCGTCGCCGGAAGTCGTCACTTGTTTCTTATTCTATAGCTTCAAGTGGCAGCTTTTGTGGCTCGTGTGCGGTGACGGTTAAAGGTCACAGCAGATATATCAACTCGGAAAGGGATCGACACCGTATCGCCTTGCGCCTCGCCGTCAACCAGGCGTCAACCTAACGCAAGCACGTAACCAAACCGGATCAGCGTCGGTACGTCGGCTCGGCTAGGGCTAGGCGAGACGCTGCGCTTACGCCTCGCCGCACAGTGGTTCCATATCGAAACAGGTGGACATGGGATCAAATCTCGGGATGTTATTTAAATTTTTACTTTTTTGCATTCACAATGCAATTTTTATGGTTGAAAAATGGAAAATGAAGTACTTATTTAGAAAAAATCGACCCGTCTCACAACCATCCCATCCCATCGGAGCTGGTTGTGAGACGGGTCGATTTTTTCTAAATACACCAAAATCTCGGGATTTCAGTCTGATTTTTTGAAATGTGGTTAGTTCATTTTCATTTTCTGACCACTGTGCGAAGAGCCGCTCGGGTACGGAGAGACGTGAGCGCGTGGACGACTAGCGGTAAGCGCGGGGATAGCAAGTTGAGCTACCCGCAAAGCGGTTCGTGAGCTGGTCCCGAGGCGAGGCGATTACGTTACGACACAGATTACTAAATAGTTACTATGTAACAGATAGCTCACTCCGCTAAGTCATTTAAATAAATAGCAACTCTAACTATAACGCAATAAAGTAGAATTCAGCTTGTACGGCGCAGCAAATTACGAACGGCCACTCGTTGTCGTTGCATCTCTTTCTATCGCATATATTCTAGCTCTTTTGCGGACCTAATTTCTATGCCATACGCCTGCCCGGCAGGCGCGCCGTCCGAACGTACCTAAACTGCGGAGTGACACCCCCCTGGTTACGATTCCGATTAGTGTGCGTTGCAGTAGGGGGTTTCATATAAAGAATACTGAACCGCTCCAGTTGATAAGTTTACGAGTTGATAAGTCTGCTGTGACCTTAAAGCCCACATAGAGTCCGTGTCAGATTATCAGATAGCACTACTGCGCGCGACTGGGGCATTTTTGGCGCTAGTTATAGTACATTTTTAGTTGTATGTTTAAGGTAAAAGATTAGTATCTGGTGCGCACTCCTTCCTGTCTGTTCCTGTGACAGCCGTGACAGAGGAGCTTTCTTTTTTTACATAACAAAAGTTTAGTTAAGATATATGTGAAGACTTGTAAAAGGCTGTATTTTATTTTGTTTTCCAAAAATTGTAAAATAAATAGAATAAAAATAAAAGTTTTTAGTTTCAAATTTTATTTCCGGAACAGAAATGCACTATGATGATATAGTAAACGATTAAGGGCAGGATCTTCCAAAACCTCTGCCTTTGTCTTTTTCTTTATGTGTGAAGAGTAATGAAAATAACCTCACTTTTTCATTTTTTCAATGTTTTTGTTGTTATTTTGAGCATAAATTCGCTTTTTGAAAAAGTAGCCTGAGAATAATCTACTATATGTTGTTACCTATTTTTCTATATATTATTCGTGAATTAGAGATTAATAATCCAAGTATAAAAACAAAAACAATATAAAAATGACGAAAATTTTCTTTCTTTTCAATTTTTTTAAAGTCGAGTTAAGATACGAATATTGTTTTTCTAGCCACAAAATAATCAAGATCGTTTATGAAACTTCAACATATATTTTTATCTGCTCAAAATAAAGAATATTTCATTGTTTACTTTTCAATCAAAAATTGGTTGTTTTTGATCATTTGGAAGATCGTGCCCTTAAGTACCATGGCTACAGTTTTTTGTGCTATGGCTACTGGTACTTTTTAGACTATTGGGAAAAATATTTATAAGACTTCTTTTTTAAACAATACATTTATTTTAAGCGTACCTAGGTAAAATTATTATATTTTTCGTGATCTCCAAATAGCTTTTGGTCTAGTTATTTATGATAATAGATATTACTTTGGTCGAGTAAACTTTTTCTATTAGAATTGTTTCAAAGACTGAAAAGGTTCAGTGAAGCGAATGCTTTTGTTTGCAGACTTATTTGTTAATATTAATTTGTTTTGCGTGATTTAACTGTAACTTTAGGAATATCGATGAAAGTATTTTGATAAACTAGTGATAATTATTTTTATAGTCAAAATAAGTTTCATTATTGAGTGTTTTTAATAGCCGCAGATACGAATAGGGATTGACCTTCACCCACCTGTTTAGTGGACAAAAAGTAATTTATATCTTTCCTACTTAATATTATACATGTGAAAGTTTAGATGTGTGTAATTGTGTATATTTGTTACTCAATAACACCAAAACTGCTGAACGGATTTGGTTGGGGATACAGATACTTTGTAGCCTGTAGAGGAACATAGGCTACTTTTTATGGAAAAATATCACATTCCCGCGGGATAACGTCGTGAAGTCCACGCGGGCGGAAAGCTAGAGCTAAATTTCAGCTAAATCCGTTCAGCCGTGTTGGCGTGATAGAGTAACAAACATATAAACATCCAAACATAGGATAGTAGGATTAAGTATGTTACATAATATATCGCGAAGGGTTGGCAAAAAAAAACCTGGCCAGATTATGTTCAATCAGCGATGGCAATCGAATCGAATCGATTTGGAATTGCACCCATCTATTTAATTGATTATTTTTAAACCAATCAATCGAATAGAGTCTAAAGAATGTAAAAACGTTAAGTTGGCTATGTTTTTCATAGCAGAACATAGGGTTGGCAGCGATTGAAAGGTAAGTAAAAATTTTGTAATTCGGACCCCTCTGTTTATTAAAAAAATAATTTTTTAGGCTTCTTTATATCGATTGGTATAAAAATGATTCAAGAAAACCATATGCTAAGCCTAGCATGGGCGGCTTTTATCACGCGATATGATATGGTACGGTATGCCCCATTAAGACGTCTTGCTTACCCCACTAAGGTGTAAGCAAGACAACTTGCCATACCATATCGTATCGCGCGATAAAAGCCGCTCACGCTAGGCTAGGGGGGTGTTTAATTGAAGTAAATAAATTAAAAATTAAAAACATGTCTAGCCAGGAACATTTTAGCTAACCTACTCATGGTTTATTATTTATAAAACCCTTTTCATCCATTAAACAGATGGGTGAAGGTTAATCCCTATTCTTATCTTAAACCATAAATTATTTCTAACTATTATTTATTCTGTGCTATTATGCTTATGCAGGCAGCGAATATATTTGGATATTTAATTGAACCAGTTTAGTTGATGAATGGTTTATTTGTTGCATGTAGTTATCTCATAACTATAAAAGATAAATGCCAATGGTGTGCTCTCAAATACAAAAAGATTCATGAAAATTGTAATAGGAAAGATTTTACAATAATACTTGTTGCTTTTCAAATTATACGTAGTTTCCTATCCTTTTAAGACTGTCAATCAGTGTTTATGCTAAAGTTCAGTTATTCTGGCGTGGTTGAGTATGTTCAATATTTTCATTCATCCTGCCTGACTATCGCATTAGAAATATTAATGTGATTTAGAAAGGATGTCAAATTTCGACCACTTTTACCGTCCTATACACAGTACCGTACAGTTGATTTCAACGAAATAGTTTTGCATCGAGTCCACTACAAAACAAATGACAACAGAATCCGAGGACAGGACCAACCACAATCAGTAGAGGCATCTACCCATTTGTCACAGTCAAGACGGCATCCGAAAAGATACCGCTCTAAATTGATGAAGCATCCGGATCCGGCCCGAGGGTTACCGGATACAATTAAACGGAAATAATAATGTATAATCTAGTTTTCGTGCTTATTGTAACACTAACTTGCTACCAGCGGCTATGCCCGCGAAAATCCTGAGGTAAAAAGTAACATAAATGCTATTTTAAACCAACTATCCTTGTGCCAAATTTCATCCAGATATGTTCAATAATTTCACCGTAAGCATCTAATCATTCAAAGTTTTGCATTTATAATATTAGTAACATAAAAATGAGGAGTTCTGTGGCGTAATTGCAAAACGCGTAGAATGGGGCTAATTAGAGTATTGTGCTATCATTGCGCGCTCGCAACAGACGTCTAATCATATAAGTCAATGTGACGCACCAACTGATGCACAATTCGGCCGCGCCACATGACGCGCCGCCAGACGCGCCGCCTCAATTTGAACGAGCGCCTAAGTTTTCGCTGTGGTTCATCCTAGGAGCATCAAACAACACTTCCTTAAAATGTTTACAACCGATAACTTTTGCGTTTTTTCGTTTAAGGTGCATGTAGTCGTGAAACTATCATTTTTGAGGCCCTAAAACTCATTAATTAGCCTACTGATGATCCAGAATTAATATATATTAAATATTGATATATCAACTTCAATCTGAGCATTTAAAAAAAACATAGTCTTTAAGATACTATTAAAAAAGAAACATTGCAATAAAGCTGTTTTCAACTTGAAATACGCTACTGCTTCTAAACTACAAGTGATATTTTCACGTTTACTTAAAACTGAGCATTTTTCGTTTTAAAATAATACATAGTTTTGACGAAACGTGTGTTTAAGCTGTTTTTGTGCGCGTAGCGGGCGAGAAAATTAGGCCACCTTTCTATGCCCAAGGTCGTTGGCGATACCACGGGCCTTAAGCATGGGTGGTTGATTGGTAAAATGGTCGCCTGCCACGCGGGCAGGTTCAGTTTTCGGTAGATAAAGTAACTTTTTTGAAGAAATAACATGTAACATATTGTTCTAGCTTTCCGCCCGCGGCTTCGCCCGCGTGGACTACACAACGCTATCTCGCGGAAATGTGATATTTTTATCGGTATAAAAAGTAGCCTATGTTCCTTTCTAGGCTGCAAAGTGTCTGTGTCCCAAATTTCAGCCAAATCCGTTCATCCGTTTTGGCGTGTTGAGTAACAAATATCCAAACATAAAAACTTATCTAAACTTTCACATATTTTATAATATTAGTAGGATAATTCTTTACGAAGAATCTCCTACTTGGCAACCCTATCAGCATCCAATAATGTTTGATTGAAATGGTTATTGTGCTTTTGTTGTGTCGAAAATATTTGGCTAATAACCTGGATCGGGATAGGTACATTTAGTTTGTTATTTATTTCTGTTATTGCACAGATAAGCAAAATTAAAGAGATACTCTATTCAGCAATAATAAAAATAAGTACAAATGTATTCTTGAACATTTTGTATCTTAAGAAATCCACTGATCCAAAAATCAAGTTAGAGCATTCACTCGGACGATGTAAGGTCGTGGGTTCGAGTTCCATCGGAGCGGGTTGTGAGACGGGTAGTTTTTTTTCTAATAACTCATTTTTAATAGTAAAAATTGCATTGTGAATGGGAAAAAAATAATTAAAAATTTTTATTCAAATACACAATAAGGGGTTTTCAAATAGTTCTTGCTATTTGGTGATTGCATGACAAGCAGCTGGGACCCGCAATTTTAACCACGTGGTACCCGTTCCCGTGGACTTATTCTTCATAGCACACGACTGGGCAACTAAAAGTCACGCTGACAAAAGTCACTAGTGAGCGGCTGGCTATAGCTTTCTGCTGGAGAAAGATTTTTCTAAATCGATAAAGTAGTTCCAGAAATTTACTCTACAATATTTGATCAGATTATCATATGTAGCATAAGTGTAAAATTAGGAAAAGGACAACACAAATAGTATAATATTTACTATATACTATATTATTATAGTTCAATAAAAAGACGCGACATAGCCTATCGCATCGGACACTATATTCTTATAGCCGGATTATCTTTCACTCATAAAACTGCCGTTTATTCCCAGATAGCAATAAATACCGGATTAATACTGATGGACGCTTAAATCGTTCTCAAGTTGTATAAAAGTAATAGCTTCCAGAATCGCTTTATTACTAATGGATGAAGCCGGCGATAATTGTTCATACTTAATCATGATGGTTGTAGTTTTTAGAGCACGAGTCCTTAAAATTTTATTGAAAACTAGCTTTCTGCCCGCGGCTTCGCCTGCGTGGACTACATGACGTTATCCTGAGGGAATGTGATATTTTTCCGGGATAAAAAGTAGCCTAAGTTACTCCTTATTACATTAGCTACCTGCCAGTGAAAATTCCGTCAAAAATCGGTCCAGCCGTTTCAGAGATTAGCTGGAACAAACAGACAGACAAAAATTGTAAAAAAAATCATTTTGGTATGTGTACCGTATATACAGAATAATTTTTTTATCAGTGCACACATTTTTAGGATTGACTCAGAATCGGTAAGTCAACAACTTTCTCCTAGAAACATAGGTCGAATACGACCATTTTTTTTTGATTTTTCATACAAATCGGACTGATCACGTGATCAAATTAGTATGGGAAGTCCAAAAATTTTTGTCGTAATTCGACCCATGTTTCTAGGAGATAGTTGTTCACTTATCTATTCTGAGTCGATCCTAAAAATTTGTGCACTGATAAAAAAAATATCCTGTATAATCATAATGCATGTGACACTCCAATTTTATTTATTTGTATGTATAGATTTGTATAGATGTATAGATATCTAGGAGAGTTCTGTTTTCACTGCTAAATTTGACTGGATGGATGGTATTAGCCCTTAACTACCTAGCACCTGTTATCGTCACACTACCACCTAACATACGTCTGTGAGACTCCGGAGTTAATGATTCTCGTTTATAAAACTGTGTGAGGTAAGTTTTAGTTTTTAATTAAAAATCTGTTAGGAACATATTATTTACCTAACTATTTATTAAAATAAGAAAAGCACATGAAAAGCCACATTTAAAATAATATCTCAATTAAGTAATCAACACTATACTCTTATAAAGTAACATAGTAGGAAAATGAGGTCCATTATAATAATCACATAAGTAAGTACTTCTTTGTACGTTTTTAAAACTTAGTAATCAAAAACCAAAAAACATATAAAAATCTCAAAGAAAACAAAAGTTTAACGAAATATCAGTACCTAAACTTACAGATTTTCCGAAAATTTTTCACCCGGCGACAGTTTTTACTTACCAGAGACAAACGCGCAAACATCCGACTGCAACAAGCGGTTGTGCGGCACTGGGTAGGGGGCGTGAGGAAAAGGTACACGGACGAACAAGTTTATATGAAGCTCGGGCGCAACAATATTCACGATTATTAATTCGTCGGAAAGGTGGTTAAGGGTAGGATTTTCATGTGCTGAAGATAAGTTAGTCACACAGAATACGGAAAGATTTTTGGGATGGGTACTATTGCAAGCAAAATCTCACTGTAGCTTGTACGAGTAAAGCTTAATTTTACAAGATTTATTTAACTTGCATTGTATGTGAGTATGTACATAATGATGTCCTTTCGGGTCAGTTCGCAAGTTTAATTTGACCCACTTGCCAGTGACCGATTGAGCTAAAATTTTGCATTCAGGTTTGGCTTGGATGACAATACATTATTATAGTTTAGCAAAAAAAAAAACGGTAAGCAAAAAAACTTGTTATAAAATAAATGTTTTTCAAAAAACTTTTTTCATCTTCATCATCATACTTTTACATATTGGGATAACAGCTCATGGTATGGGGCCTAATGTCAGAATAAAGAGTAGTATTCATCACGTTCTAATTTTTTTAATTTACAATAAAAAAACAAGATAAGAAAGTACTGCACAACTAAACCAGTTTACCGCTTCTCTGAAAGTACCGCAAGCATTTCAAGACGCATGAAAACTATAATATAAGTAGCTAAACTGTTGCTTAGTGTCAAAAGTAATATTTTTGTTTTAGCTAAAGTTGGTTTTCTCAAAATATGATAGTGAAATTCCAACCAGACCCCTACAATTAGGATGCTTAAATGCATTCTTCTTGTACGTATTAAATTATGTCATGTGAATTGAGCTTTCTATTACAGAAAATACTCCACCACTAAAGATTTGTTTACAGCATCAAAGAAAGTGCCGCAAGCATTTCAAGACGCGTGAAAACTATTGCATGGTTGCTTAGTTTCAAAATGGCGACAGAGCTCTTAAAGTAACGACGCAATAATTTTAAAGAGACGAAACGCAATTTGGAACCTCGATAGAGGCGGCGATAGTGTCGTCAGTCCACATTATGTAGCGATGTATGTGTACGCGCACTGTGATGGGGCACGCAATTTAGATTTCAGTTACATTACTATCTTTAAGAACATTTTTTAAGGCTTTTGAACCGTTTTTCTTCCACTAATGCAGAAGTTACATGGAACCAAAACTTGAAACAATCGACTAAGCCAGTCCAATGTTGGCATCGTGTAAATAGGGACAGTCCACTACATTGGATTAAGATACGATACGAATTTAATTGTCTTATAGGACCGTGTAAATGCTACTTAAAGAATATGAACGGAAAAGTGTAACTGCACAAGGCGGTGAGCAAGGGAAAGCATTTTGCTTTCATAAAAAAAGACATACCCAGAACAACCACTGAAGTGATCAACACTTGTACCTATTTTTACAAGCTTTTAATTTGCCATGTTAGTTAGTTAGTTAGTATGTTAGTTAGTGGGGGGACAAATCTTGCAAGCTTAATTTGACCCACTTCCCAGTGTTCGATGAAGCTGAAATTTTGTATACAGGTTTGGTTCAGATGACAATACAATATTAAAGTACAGTCAGCGAAAAAGCTTGTCACAAAAACTAAATGTTTACTAAAAACTTATTACAAGCTTTTATTTAACTAGCAGGTTTGTATGTCCGTTCGTCAAATTTAGCAAGCTTAATTTGACCCACTTCCCTATGTCCGATTGAACTGAAATTTTGTATACAGGTTTGGTTTAGATGACAATACAATATTATAGCACAGTCAGCATAAAATGAAATTTTTACTTAAAATTTATTTCTGATAAGTGCTTACTATAAAAATACATACTTTAATAACTTTGTTGGTTCTGATAATCGTACCGCAAGTGCTTACTTTATCTAAAAAGAGTTAACTTAGTATTTAATATTACAAAAAATAATATGGAAAAGTATTTTTTATTTATGGAACGAAGCAGTAAATTCCCCGCTTTCATATTGTAATGGAGCTTAAAATATCACGCGAAGGATTAGTCCTCACGAAACTAGATTTTTGTTAGAATTTAATACATCTATTGAATATTCATAATTTTTTAACAGGCTACTTAATCAGGCTGTCAAACTTTATCTTAATAAATTTCGAAGCCTCATTTGATTGTTTGGCTAATATTAAAAGTAAGAATGGTCAAAAATACAGGGTTACTTTTTGAACACCATCCAAATTTTTAAGATCGTCTCAGAATCTGTAAGTGAACAACTTTCTCATAGAAACATAGGTCGAAATACGACAAAAATTTTTGGACTTCCCATACTAAATCGATCGAGTAATCAGTCTGATTTGTATGAAAAGTCAAAAATTTTATGTCATATTTCGACCCATAGGAGAAAGTTGTTCACTTACAGACTCTGAGACGATCTTAAAAATTTGAATGGTGTTCAAAAATTAACCCTGTATAGAAAGTAAGTAGTTTTAACACAAGTGCAAAGTTAATTAATCAGTAATATAGTTCACGATAAAAGACCTTTTTTTTTAATTAAAGCACTGTAAGAACTATAGGTACTTAACTATACGTAACGTATAAATACGGTTTTAAAACTCCCTACTCAGTATTATGCTGACTCGGGACCGTTTTGGGATATTCTAGGCTTTTATTTTGTTTGTTTTATTTTATTTTACTGTTAATATGACTGTCCCAATTAATGCTTTTTCTTTCTTTTTATATAAATATGAAAAGGAAAAATGTTTATTCAGTATTTATGCTGATCCAGTTCCCGTAAACATTAAAGAATCTACGCCATCGGTTTTTACCCGCGTGGTACCCGTTCCCGTGGGAATATCAGGATTAGGATAAAATATCATATGACACTCAGGAAGAAAGGAGCTTTCTTATATTGAAAGGATTTTTAAAATCGGTCCATTACTTTTTGAGTTCTAATATTTTATATATTTTTGCTACTTGTCAATTTCTTAGACTAAGTTTTAGTTTCAAAATCAAATATTCTAGTTTTAATATAGGTGTAATGTTTATTATTTTTCATGTCTCATATTCTGAAAGTAACTCCTAACTTGCCTAAAATGCGGGTTGAAAGTGGTATGTGGCGGCCCTAGGGCCGTTATGAAATTTAAAAAAGGAATAGGAGAGCTCATGTCAAAATCTGTAATAGCATCTACACACGTTCCGATCCGACAGCCGATTTGGTCTGCTCCCAGACCAAATCTGCGCTACACACGTTCCGATTTGGTCTGGGAGCAGACCGAATCGGAGGTCGGATAGGAACGTGTGTAGAGTCTCTTTGGACATTTATTTACCAAAGTTATGCAGGCAAAGGCACAGAAGCCTACACAGCCATGTTTTGCTATTATATAAAATAATTAATATCGTAGAATTATTATTTTAATATCTAAAACATTGTTTTTTTTAAGAATGCGTTTTTAGAAACAGATTAAACCTAATAAGTTATTTGTAACATAAAAAATCAGGCTATTAATTTCATGGAATTGCATAGAGTACGGGTCAAACACCAAACAAGACTGTATAGACTTAGTTTCCCTTGCCTTCCCTAAAACAGAGAAAATGAACAAAAAAGTTAGTCTTTCGAAAATTCCGCGGCCATAGGAAAAATATTTTTTAGATTATTTCTGTTTATTTTTACTTTCCTCATATTCAAAATGAAAAGTAGAGTGTTTACTTCGGGCGTATGGACCCATAACAGTCTCGAACTATCGGCGCCCTCACTTCGTTCGTGCGCCAAAACACTCGACTGTTATGGGTGCCATACATCCCTTGCTAAACAATCTACTATTGAAGACCGGCTCCCTCCCAACACAGGTTATTTTTATCGTATATTTGTTATTTAGGTAGGAGTATTATTCAAAGTCTGTGTTTGTCAATAAAGATTATTGATTACCTATTTTACGTTTTTTCGTTACAAACAAAAATAAAAATCTTTTCTCTTTAAAATTAAAATTACTTATATGTATAGTATGGATTATATTTTATTGGTGTTTTATCTATACAAACGTACATCATTGCTTTGTGAATGCACAAAATTCAATTAAAAATCATAACTACCTTCTATGTTATGTACTCTCGCTCTACGCTTCTATATCTACAAACCAATACCATTTGGACGCATTTCGGGCACGGTAAGATATACGGTAGCCGAGGTCGCTTGATAAAGGAGTCGGTATATATTCTCACGACCAACTTAACTAGGCCTGTGTAATTCGCATATTTAGGGTGGGTATCCAACTGAGATGTGACGAAGCTGAGCAAAGAAGAGAAATTCATCAACTGTGAATGTTTACATTTTTAGGTAAAAACAGAAACATAAACAGACCACAAGAATAAACGAATTATAATCAGTAGGTATAGCTTAAACAAATACAAATGACTGTATTTTTCATTGTCAATAATTACATTCCATCATAGTGCTAGTGCTAAGTAATTCTAAAATATAAACCAGGGCCGTAAGTAAATGCTTTCATTAAATTATTTGACATTAAACAATGCACGTTGTAATCGCTATAAGTTATTTTGTTTCAAATACGGTTTTTAATAGATGACATTTGTGGCAGGCAGTGTATAAAGCTTCTTAGATGAATTTAAGGAGTTTGAACTTCGCGATTTTTTTAAATGTAGGTATTTATCTTTATATTTAGGTGGGCAGGCCCCCTACAAGGTGGACCGACGATCTGGTCAAGGTCGCGGGAAGCCGCTGGATGCGGGCAGCGCAGGACCGATCGTTGTGGAGATCCTTGGGGGAGGCCTATGCCCAGCAGTGGGCGTCGTTCGGCTGACATGATAATGATGATGATCTTTATTAGATGTAGGTGATACGAAGTTTACCGGGTCCACAAATGTTTATAAAACTTAAATGTTTATTTTTACTAAAATTTGCCATTTTATTAATCCTACATTTCGCCAAAAACTAACTCGATTCTAATTTAATTCTGAGAAGTCTTGGAGTCCCGGGACTTTGATCGTAGGCTATGTCGTGCCCCGGGATTTTGAAATTGTCGTGACTTCCCCAACCCTACAGCCAGATCAACGGACAAATATTGCAAACACCATTGTTTTCGTGTCTATAAATTATTGTTTTTAAAGAATATTTCAAGTACATATTCGGTTCATCATCATCATCAGCCATGATAAGTCCCACCTGATGGGGCACAGGCCTTCCATAAAGATGGATAACGAAAATGAGCCATGACCACGCGGGCCCAGTGCGGATTGGTGGGTGTTAACGACTGCAAACGCAGCCGGGACCAACGGCTTAACGTGCCTTCCGAAGCACGGAGGAGCTCAAGATAATAAATTTTTTGGGAACCCATCCCGTGACCGACCATTGCGAAAGTTGCTTAACTTCAAGGATTGCAGGCTCAGCGCTTTTACCAGTGCACCACGGGCTTCTCAATTTGGATTTGGGTTCAGCACTATTCAATTTCTCAAGACGAAAGTCTTTGACCAGTGCGTGTTGCCAGTAATGACCTATGGAAGTGAGACGTTGTCTTTTACTATGAGTCTCATAAGAAGGCTCAAAGTCACCCAGCGAGCAATGGAGAGAGACGGGGAGAACAACGACGGGTATTACCACATACACCCAGACCCGAGGAAATATTGAAAAATTCGTTTCATTTACCCGACCATTATGTATGAAGAGTACGTGCTATATATAACTATTAAAAAAATGGGGAAAAACTACGATCATTATTGTATTATGATGACGATACGATGAAGACTCTATTATAAAATATAACCGAGAGAAAAAAACTGCCTTTCTTACCGATTCTTCTCGTCACAATGCAAGGTCTCCCGCCGCAGGGTTTGCGAACCGATTTCGTTCTTCGACATTCACAAGAGCTGTAAAAGCATAGCTTGAATAAAATATGATATTGCATCTTGCAATCTTTAAATTGCATTTGAGACGTTATTATCAATTAATGTATTTAGCAGAAATAATTTTGAGAGCGAAATACTTGTGGTTTTATTATGACTATTACATATTTTTTTTCTGAAATCCCAATGTTTAAATGCAGTGTAGGACTTGTTCAATGTCCGCCTGTCTATCTACCACCATCTTATCTAAGTCTGACGCCATGACAATGATGTTTTCAACACACTTGCTCATAAAGTGAGCCTTATTACATCGATCTTAGGCCCATAAACCGAACTATAACACACGCGTGCATAATAATATTACAGTACTAGTTGCGTAATAGAATTATCCCTACAAAGTTAAGTAAGTACCTAACTGCAAATTATATGCGAGTAAACAGAGACTTTTCAATTTAACCGGGTAATACAGTATCCCTACAAAGTTAAGTTAGTACCTAACTGCAAGTTATATGCGAGTCAACAGGGCATTTTTAATTTCAGCGGGTAATAGATACAGTTCTTTTTTTGTAACAACCAAGAGGTTTTATACGGCTGAAAATCCATTTACGTTTTTAGAATAAATAAATGTGTCCCTAATTAAAACAAATAACATAATTAAGTAGGTATATTATTATCAAATTATTTATAATTCACAATAATTTGTTATACTTAAAACATTTGCATTTTATCACTATTATTATACTTAATTGACCAGTGTGTGTTGCCAGTTATGACTTATGGAAGCGAGACGTGGTCTTTTACTATGGGTCTCATAAGAAGGCTCAAGGTTACCCAGCGAGCAATGGAGAGAACGATGCTTGGTATTTCCCTGCTCGATCGAATCAGAAATGATGAGATCCGCAGGAGAACTAAAACGACCGACATCGCTCGAAGGATTGCTCAGTTGAAGTGGCAGTGGGCGGGACACATAGCGCGGAGAACCGATGGCCGTTGGGGCGGAAAGGTTCTCGAATGGCGACCGCGAACCGGACGACGTTCCGTGGGCAGGCCCCCTACAAGGTGGACCGACGATCTGGTCAAGGTCGCGGGAAGCCGCTGGATGCGGGCAGCGCAGGACCGATCGTTGTGGAGATCCTTGGGGGAGGCCTATGCCCAGCAGTGGGCGTCTTACGGTTGAAATGATGATGATGATGATTATACTTAATTATTTTGAAGTAGGCTGTATGGCTGTATGTAATCAATTACTCGCGTGCAAAAAAAAAAAAACTTGCGCGCTTTTTCCCTTAGCTAATATTAGGTTATTGTATGCAATAAATGTTTGTTTTTCCTCGCAAGTGTGTTGAAAAAGTGCATATGAAACTCGTGAGCAAGTTACTCACTAGACACTCGGCTGATTTACGCCCTCGCCTGCGGCTCGGGCTGCAACCCACAGCCTCGTGTATAATGAGCAACCTAAGCTCACTTGTATCATAATGTACTATTTCAGCATGATTGTGTTCCGGCAGCTAGAGATAAGATAGCTAGTTCAGTGATTGAGGATTTCGGGAGTAGTGAGCTTCCACTTTCCACCTTCACTCTTATCACCATCAGGTGTGATGATGGCTAAGAGATATCCCGCTATATCTCTTTTGCTTTAAGATGGATTTTGTAACTGATTTTCGAGGTGCAAGGTATGTCGCCGTCTTGTTTTCTTCAGCTGCAGTTATTGTGCACTGATAGATTCGTGGTGTGCATGTGCCATTTTTTTTTGCATCTTGCATGTTGTGTTTTTTGCGGAAGTAAGCTAAAAATTTTCTTTTTTCACAATGGTTAAGGACTTCCGCCAAGTGATGCCTGATTCAATCAAATTCCCTATTTTGAGATTTTAAACTTTCATGGTCGAGTTCAATATGACTATTTTGAAAAACGGGATATTTAACAGGTCTAGTTACTCCGTGATCATGGCACATGCAGCGGCACCGAAATATTGAGGATTCGACAACAAACACAGCGTATAGATCCCGTTTCTCATAACAGTTAAATACTCTATTCTCTAAAAACCTCGCATAATATTGTGTGTGTATTCTCTATATTCCCGACAAACAGAAAACTGCCAAATACGAAGATTAATGAACAAACCCAGTACTGAAGCGTCACACGTCGTCGTTTTATGCGGAATCATCGGGCACGTGGCCTGATTCACTGATTTATTTTAGACGTGATAAAATATCAACTTCCACCCCCTTGAAATAAGATTCAAAATCGTTTTCTGTTTGTGCTGTATTTGGTACGTACTGATGTTTTACGTACAGTCAGCATCAAAAGTAACTGAACAAAAACAAGGTGGCAAAAGTAATAGTCACGTGTAAGTGTCTAAACATACTCATCATTTAACATTTCAGAATTATATGACATTTTTTGTGTTCATATTAGATGGTTAAGGCATTAATGCAAAAGTATATTACCTTACATTTTCCAAAAGAATCGTAAACAATATAATTTCAAAATTAACGGAAAGTGCAATAACTCACAAGAGTATGAACGTATTTTGACGCCTTGCAATTATCATGTGTGGCTAGATTTTAGGGGGGCTATCACGAAAATCAAACGTCGAAAATAAGGCTCGATCTGACGATCATGTCGCCATCTTTGTCGCTCAAATACGTATGAACAAAGACAGCGATACGATATCTTTTGAAGACAGCTTTTTCGAAGTTCTATTTTCATGGTAGCCCTCCTCATAAAGATATATATTTTGGAACTTATGCATGAATGTCAACTATGTCACCGCAAGAAAAGCAAATTGAAAAAAAAAACTTTTAATTTTAGAACAATCATTTATTTGGATACATTCCAAAGAGTTTTCACAAACTGAAACAGTTACTTATGAAACAGTAACATGTCAGATATTTATGCAATGGCTCACAATCAAATAATTATAACTTCTCTGAAATTATCTATTTTTGGAATTTAAGTTTTAGTTTATTTAGAAGTTAGTGACGGTCATGTACTTTTGACTCATAAGCTATGTCAGACAACTCTGGTCATTTCAACCGTAACAATAATTTGAAAATTTCATATGCTAAGCTACTTTTGATGCTGACTGTACCAACGTGATCCACGCACTTTGAACAACATAAATGTTTTAGAAGATTATGCTATGAGACTTGGTATTGCTAGGATAAGATATGGGGATTAGTACTTATGTTGTAGGAAAAATATTGTTTTGTAACTGGTGGCCGAGTGGTGTACGCACCGGTTTTCAAGGTGCCGCTATCGCTAGAGGACCCAGGTCTAGGAACTTTTCAATATTTTCTCGGGTCTGGGGGTAGGTGGCATACCCGTCGTTGTTTCCAATACCCATATAGGTAGTACTTAAGCTACTATAGTTTAATATGGAAGGGATCCAACTTTTTTTTATAGGTTTCCTTTAACCGTCTATCCATAATAAAATACAACAGTAACTGTTTCTCTGTTCCTTTTTCTTGCCTTAACCAAATCTTGATGAATTTTGGCAGTAAAATAAAATTGACTGGGATGATGGACTGAAAGCTGGGATTGCGATGTAACTGGTTTTTTTTTTTTGCAGATTTCAATGCATATCTTTATATATCGCTAGAGGACCCGAGTTCGATTCCATCTAGGTATGTTATTATATTTATTTTTTGTTTTAAAGAATTCTTTTCCTTTTATTTTATGAACAGTACACGCCTTATTTTAAGATGTGCTTTTATTTACGTATCATTAATTGTCACTTTCTTACCTATGTAAGTACCTATTTATCAGGTAAAAGGAGCAAAAATATTCTTAAATTCATCGTCGAATTCCCGAAGCAGTAAAAACTTAAATCCCTAAAATGAACCCTAAAATCATTTCAACCATCCGGAAATTGCAATTGAGAGCCACATCAGAAACTGGAACAATCGGGAGCGTCCACAGAATATTAACAACCAACCGGGAAACAAACTCGACAATACTTGAAAACTTTTCAATGTTTTGATTAAATTAAAATCTGTTGTATTGATGTGAGAGTTTGATGGTTTAATATTTTGTATCGGGTTTTGAGAAATGAAGACTGATCAAAACTTTAAATTGGTCGAGTATAAAACTTCAAGTTTTCAAGGAGTTCTTCAAGAGTTTAGTTAAGTTACATTTTGATTTTGTTTCATTGATTGAAAGGATATTCTCTAATCTATCTTTAATCTAGTTTTAAGGTGAGAAGCAACAAAAATAAAAGTAAGAGTTAGTCAACATACCATATACAATAAAATAAAAACATAAAAAAGAGGCTTTATGGAGCATATCCCGCTTTTAGTACCTACCTACTGAATATGAAGTGTTAAATCTAAAATAGGTTAGTACCTACGTTACCATAACAGCTGGAAGACATTCAAATAATTTCTATAAAAATAGACGGGTTAAGGGAAAAAGCCTTTTGCTGTTTTTAGCAAAGCCGGTATATAGAGCGCCCCACCCACTGGCGGGGAAGCTCTTAGCCTTCATCACACCTGATGTTAAGTGGTGATAAGGCTGAAGGTGGCTATGTTATCTCTAACTGCCGAAACACAGCAATGGTGAAAACATCATTGTTATGATGTCAGTAATGTAGCTAGCCCAGCGGACTCAGAATAAGTCCTACCAACGACCAAACCGAATAAGCACAAATATGTTCCCCCACTGGGAATCGAACCCGGAACCTCTGGTTCTGTAACTGGTGGTGTGAACCAGTAGACCACAAAGCCAGTAAAATTACACTTATTATCTCTGAGTTCTTTCTTGTGTGTGTGGTGTGATATGTATTGTTAGTTGAACGATGGGCTAAATAATTTAACTTAAAAGCATGTAAATACTTTTAAATGAAGTCAATTAAACCTTACTTAAGTATCTTCGACAGAAGGTACATAACTAGACTTTTACATCGGCACAAAGCCTAACTACGCCTTCGGGGAAGATCTCTATTCCCACTGCAAAGAGCCTTCGAACTAAGCACAGTATATATATATTGGAACAGTAACTCCACAAAGCTTATATAATACCAAGCTTTAAAAATTTAACAAATTGGGCCTTTGGCTTCTGCATTAATGTGATTTTTCAGAGGCACAGTTTTGACATCACATAGTAGATATTTTACCCTGTGAAACAGCTGTTCACCTAATGTTAATAGTATTAATCATTTCTCATGTTATGCGTACCTTATTTACTGTACCTATTTGTTGCGTGCTGTCAAAATAAAATATGTGTTTTCTTTCTTTCCTTTTCTTTCTTTTAAAATCCATAGGAAAGATGCAAATAATTTCCCATACGTATGAAACGCTAAATTGAGCACATTTATATGAAAATTTGCACTTTGGCCATGTTTCGATGCCGGTGGGTATATAATATTAAAGTACAAAATAAGTACATTAATGCTCTGTTTTTACGGTTGGAAGTGTAAGTACGAGCCTGCGATAACTTATTGTGACAGATGTCTCAAATCTATAGCTACCAATAGTTCCGATTGCTGCAGTGTGAAACTCTCCGAGGTGTCGTACATGTTTAATTAGCAATGACTGACGTAACCTCGTATTCATGATAAACATTTGTTTAGCAACAACGTTGAATCAACATGTTGCTTGTAACACTGTGTTGCAGAGTTTATAACGGCATGTTGACAAGTTATCGCGCGCCGATGTTGACGGTGAGACGCCAGCCACACGAAAAGAAGTAGAGTTGATTTATGAAATTTTTCCCTGTCTGTACACAGTTGCGTTACTGCGTTACCTTCTCCAATATTAACTGTGGAACTAGCCCCAAAGCACTAAACACCCAATCACAGTATCCGGAATCCCTTTTAATTACCGTCCGTCTTTCTTATTTCTCGAGTAAAGCCTTCTTCGACCCTCGCCCATATTTTTTCAGCCCTGTAAATTATTATTAATGGGACATTATTTCATCGTTACAAGTATCCATTTAGAGTTACGCGACCCCTAATTGTGCGGTTGGGGTTTTTTGTACCCCCTTATTTCACTCCCGGGGCTTGAATTTGTTGAAGGTTTATTAGAGGTGACGTCGGCAACTTTTTGTGGCACGCCATATTGTTTTGTTCGTTGAGAAGTTTTGATGTAATTAGAACCTTTCTAACAATGTTTTTTTCTTCTTTTTCGTTTGATAAACGTATGAACCAAAACTTACAATAGTTTTGGTTAAAAATGAAACGGAATACCAATTATCACTAATTATTAGTCTATTAACCCAGCAATGCCCGGTTTCTTTTTTAAATGTATTTTTTTTATATGTTGCAATAATCCTACTTTAAACAACGTCAATAAAGAGGAAAATAAGATTTTTTTCTTAAAAAAAATTTAATTAAAAAAAAACACGCGTGTCTAAATGGACACGCTAAGCGTTAGGGGTTACAAACTAAATCAAATCTTAACTACACTAAATAACTAAAAGGAAACGCGAAAAGCAAGAAAGGACTTAGTTATTTTTATAGTAATCCCTAATACATTCATGGCACAGACCAACATTACATTTACAGCAGACTATTCTAAGATTTAGGGTTCTCTTGCAGTAGTAGGGACCCTACACATCTCACTTTGTTCTATTTTAGTAACAATGTTCTAACGTATCAAAGCAAGAAATGTATGATAACTCGAAAATAGAAGTACCTGCCTACTGGATTACCCAGGTTCTTTGGGATTTTTTAAAGTAGTGAGATCTTGCTCTGGAAACGACCCTGAAAAAGGTTCTAAGACCCGTGAATCTAGGCTCTCGTTTTTACAAGTTACTCTCCTACAAGATTATCCAAGAATTCTGTGTTCAAATATGCTGAGTTTTGATAACGAACTTCAGCATCCACCAACAGTCCAACAACGGTCTGGAACTCAAATTATGGATCTGTCCACCAACATCGTCATCTCCAGAATCCTCATCAGTCAATACCTACAGATTGTTCTGGAGGAGCGACATATATTGCATCAGAGACTTCCTGCCTTTCTTCAAATTCTTCGTCTTCGATATTTTTTAGACATTAAACATGTCAATGATCTTTGGCTTTGAATATTCCATAATCCATGTACCTGGTTACAAGAAAGTGCAAAGCATTGTCAGCTCATGCAAGTGCTTAGCGTGTCCATGTGGACACACGGAGACATTTGTTGTACAACTCGATTGCACAAAACTTTCCACTAAGGTTGTAATTGAAAACGTTAGATAAGACTATTGACTGCAATCCTATTCAAAAAGCAGTAGGCTTTTAAAATAATTTATAATAAAAATTACTTAGTCTTTACTGACATTCATGTTTTTTCCAAATTTCAAATTCATACTCCAGTAAATAACCTTATTTTACACACAATACTCAAACATGCTTATTGGAAATGTCATTTGATACTTTGACAGTCGTTACATAAACCTGCCATAGAAACAAAACAGGGGGCCAAGTCTGCTAACGTTAAGTCACAATCGTGTCATAATCGTGTTTCGATTGTAGTTCAGTCGCAGTGCTTTTTTCCACACTAGTTACAAGAAATATGACAGTATGATGTGATGTGAATGTAGTGTGTGGTGTGACCATCAATAGTATTGTGAAAAAAGTACATATTTTTTGTAACTAGTGTGGAAAAAAGCACTACAACTGAACTACAATCGAACTACGATTAAGACACGATTGTGACTTAACGTTAGCAGACTTGGCCCCCAGTTATGGTGACTATAGTCAATGTTTACATTTTCTACTAATTTTGTGTCCATATGGACACGCTAGGCATTGCTGGGTTTAATCACGTGGGGCTGAAAGGGGAAAGGGGGTCCTGGAAAAATCACCAAGTATCAATCACATAGTAAAAAGCCACAAAATGTACCACCAGGGTCCTCCCTTTTCAGACCCTCCCTCCTGGGAGGGTCTAAAAAGTTGCTATAACATCACGTGATTAATGGTCAGCCCCTTATACGTAGCATACTTTCGCAAAAAAAGACAACATGCAAGATGCAACGCCCGCCTTCACCTTCACCGATTAGACTACTCTATACCTAAGTGTTCCACCCCAAGCCGGGGCATCCCCAGGAGCTGTTAGACCGTGCGAAATCCAGAATTGATGCATTTGTACCTGAAGATGCCCCGGGTTGGGGATCAAGCACCGAATTTATGCACTTGCACCTGAGGATGCCCCGGGTTGGGTTGGGTTGGTTAAAACACATATAGAGTAAAGGTCACAGCAGATATATCAACTCGGAAAGGGATCGACACCGTCTCGCCTTTCTCTTCGCCGTCAACCAGGCGTCAACCTAACGCAAGCACGTAACCAAACCGGATCAGCGTCGGTACCTCGGCTCGGCTACGGCTAGGCGACGCCGCGCTTACGCCTCGCCACACAGTGGTTCCATATCGAAAAAAGGTAGATATGAGAACAAATCTCGGAATTTCAGTCTGATTTTTGAAATGTGGTTAGTTCATTTTCATTTTCAGACCACTGTGCGTAGAGCCGTAAGCTCGGGTACGGAGAGACGTGAGCGCGTGGACGACTAGCGGTAAGCGCGGGGATAGCAAGTTGAGCGACCCGCAAAGCGGTTCGTGGGCTGGTCCCGAGGCGAGGCGATTACGTAACGATTCCGATTAGTGTGCGTTGTGGTAGTGGGTTTCATACAAAGAATACTGAACCGCTCGAGTTGATACGTTAACGATCCGATTACGAGTTGATATGTCTGCTGTGACCTTTAGTCTAATCGGTGAAGGTGCAGGTGTGTCACTGTCTTTCTATCTGCAGTTGCAGGTATTGTGCACTGATAGTTTTGTAGTGTGCAGGTGCATCTTTTTGTTGCTTTTTGCGGAAGTGAGCTACATTTATATTACACTAGCTTTCCGCCCGCGGCTTCGCCCGCGTGGACTACACGACGTTATCTCGCGGGAATTTGATACTTTTCCGGGATAAAAAGTAGCCTATGTTCCTCTCCAGGCTACAAAGTATCAATGTCCCAAATTTCAGCCAAATCCGTTCAGCCGTTTTGGCGTGATTGAGTAACAAACATCCAAACATCTAAACATCCAAACATCCAAACATCTAAACTTTCACATTTATAATATTAGTAGGATTTTTCACAATGTGTAGGGACTTCCGCCAGGTGATGCCTGATTCGATCAAATTATTTATCACTCAGTTAAGTTAAAATAAATAAGTTGTGTAACTTATTGCATATTTTAGTCTTCTTTTACTCTGAAATTTAATGAGCCTTTGACGCATTGATGGATTACATAATTTATTAAGAAATAAATCTAAAAACAAAATCTTAATAATGTAAAATGGATTAATTAGTTCCAAAATAGGCACTTATTACTGACACTCTCTTTTATTATTGAATTTCAGATTAGGACTATAATATTTCGGATTTGTTTAAATGAATTCACTGCCGTATTGTGTAATATTTAAAAAAATACCTCTACAATAAAAATGATTTAAAAACAAAAGCCGGAAATTTGTATTCAGATCTCGCGCTCGTTGTTGTTTTGTATACATTTTCAATTTACTAAGGTAACTAGTTTTTACTGAGGAAAATGGTAGGTATCAAATTATTGTTCGCTCTTACGTGACTTGTTAGCAAATTGTTATAAGTTGAACCCTGTTTTTGTTGAAATATAATCGCAAAAGTTATCAAAACAACAAAACCTCGGTAATTGACAATTATTTTATTGACAAATTTTGATAAAAAGTTTACATACAATGTAACTTTTATGAACTTAATTTAATGAAAATACTAAAAATCTTCTAAGGCTAATGTACATGGGTACAGTAAACGGTAGAGTAGAGTGGTAGAGTACTAACTATCCTACTAACTATACTAATGTAGACATCATTGGTAGAGTAGAGTAGGTACTGAAATTTGTTGAAAGTAAACGGTATGCTTGCCCGCGGTGCTAGCTACCTCTACTCTACTCGTGTACAGTAGCCTTAAAGCACACAACTAATAAAAAATAACTAATAATACCTACGTGTTTAACACGTGATTGAATCCGTTTAGAGTGGTTTTATTTCACTTAGATAATATTTAATGCATTTTGTATTTATAATTATGTGAGTGTTGAATATATAATGCGTTATGATCATGATAACGTCTTTCATATATTGGTAATTTGAAGGGACTTAATGATATTTAGGTCGCTTCTTAAGTTGAAAAGCATCTGAGTACTCGTATTTAACTTTTGGGCTTTAGTAAAGACCAATCAAATAATCATTACATTTTATCATCCTCTCTCATCACGCGATCAAATCGGTGAACTGGACTAAAAGGTAAAAATAATTCACTATACACGTACAGTTCTCACAGACTCATGTTTATTCAGTAAAGAGCTCGAAGCAAATGAATTATTCACAGCCTTAGGTGGGTCTGCAATGAAATCTGCCCTTAAGGAAAGACCGCGAACTGTGGAAGAAAGCGTTATCGCTCAAGGAATATACCGCGCGATTTTTGCGTTAAATATCAGTGCCCGAAGCACAAATACTTCAGTGGAGTATGGCTGTTCTTTCTCTTTGCGGAAATTCGAGCCGTTTCGTGTGATAGGAATTCTTAGAGGCACTTTGCTTTTAAATTTTGTGGTTGGGAAATACTTATCGTTTATTTCCTTGGCGTGGTCAGCCATTTATTTAATTTATATTTTACTTTAATTATGATATCTACCATTTATTTTATATTTTTTTTTATTATTTAAATTTCACCAAAAGACATCTACGAGTATATCCTTACCTTGTTCCAATATTTTATCTGTACCAAAACTGTAGTTCATATATTTTTATACCGCTTCTGTGTTATTATATCAGCATTGATAAATAACAATGAAGCAGGAGCGATCCACAATTATTATTTTGAGCAGATTTTTTTTATTATTTTATTGTTGTTAGCATTGCATAGCAAATGGGAAAAGTGCATGCATCACGCGAGTATAAGGGTGGCGCATCAATGGCTAAAGCGCGGTCCAGCGATGTGACGTTTCATATCTTTTCATACTTCAGCCGTCGCGTACTTACTTTGTGCTTCAGTTGAAACCGCAAGCGACATCGCTCGCCTCTCTCTGAGCCTCAGTATGAAAAGAAGGCCAGGATATGTGCAGAGTAATGAACATAACCTTACTTTTTAGTTTTTTCAATGTTTTTGTTGTTATTTCGAGCATAAATTCATTTTTTGAAAAAGTTATATTCTTCTATAAGTCATTCTCATTATCTAGTTTTCTATATATTACTCGTTAAATAGAGATTAATAATCTTAGTATACCTATTATCCAAAAAATATAAAAATAATGAAAAATGACATTGTTTTTGAATTTTTTTATAGTCGAGTGAAATACCGTGTTTTTAACCACAAAATAATCAAGATCGTTTATGAAACTTCAACATTTAAATCTGCTTTAAATAAAGAATATTTGATTGTTTACTTTTGAATCAAAAATGGGTTGATTTCGATAATTTCAAATAACCTAGCATACGTCATATCACTCGGCTCGTTAGCGTTAACTTACCAGCTAGCAGTGTGGCTTTCGCTTAATATAGTATGACTTTCGGAGGTGATTCTAGTGACAATGGGAATGGTATAAGTGAGCTCTTTTCCTCTTATTTTAGGTCAACTTTCTTGGACTCGGGAGCATCAGTCAGCCACAACAATCTTGGCAATATCGACAAGGATACTGCTTGTGATATATCGTCCATCGAAGTAAATCCTGATGAAGTATACAGACACCTGAAATCGCTAGACCTTAACAAATCGGCTGGTCCAGATGCGTTACCTGCATTATTTTTGGTTAACTGTGCCAAAGAATTGTCTGTCCCAGTTACCATATTATTTCAAAGGTCTTTATCTGAGGGCGTAATGCCCAATCTATGGAAAAAAGCCTTTATCACTCCCATCCATAAAAAAGGATCTAAGGCCCAAGTAGAAAACTACAGACCAATCTCCAAATTGTGCCTGCTTGCTAAAGTACTTGAGCGCATCGTGTACAACCAGCTTTACAACTCTTTGAAATCAAGCTTCATTGATGAGCAGCATGGGTTTTTAAGGGGTAGGTCAACAGTTACTAACCTTATCCTGTTCAACGATTTTCTTACGCACAGCATGGATGTGGGTAATCAGGTTCATGCTATTTATACAGACTATAGCAAGGCATTTGACCGCATTGACCATGATATCCTACTTGCAAAATTGGAGTCTCTCGGTATTCACGGTGACTTACTTCGTTGGTTTACCTCTTACGTTAGGAACCGATCTCAAGCAGTGGTATTGAATGGTTTTTCATCCACTTGGGTGAATGTTCCGTCCGGTGTACCCCAGGGATCTCTGCTAGGTCCATTTTTATTTGTATTATTTATCAGCGACATTCAGTCATGTTTCCAAAATTCTAAGTTTCTCCTATTTGCTGATGACATGAAGATTTTTAGGGTGGTCAACAATATCTCCGATGCGCTTCTTTTGCAAGATGATTTACATAGATTAGATAACTATTGCCTTAGAAATAAACTTGATCTTAACGTTGCCAAATGTCTATCTATGAACTTCACTCGTAAACGTAATACTTTCAACTTTGATTATAAACTAAAAAATCAATGCCTCGGTAGAAGCTCGGATGTAAGAGACTTAGGAGTCATACATGATAGTAAGTTATTATTTGATAAGCATATTGAACATGTCGTTGATATATCTTACAAGGCTCTTGGATTTGTGATTCGATCGTCTAAGCCATTTAGAAATATGAAAACTATAAAAATAATATATTGTGCCTATGTTCGGAGTCACCTAGAGTACGCTTCCCAAATTTGGAACCCTAATTATGACATTTATATTGATAGTATCGAGAAAATACAAAGGAAATTCGTTCGTTACCTTTGCGGAAAGTTTCATATATCATATGATGCCTATGAGCAACATTGCTCATCTTTTCATCTTTTACCTCTTTTTTTACGAAGAAACATTGCTGATGTTTGCTTTCTTTTAAAGATCGCTCAAAATAAACTGGACTGTCCGGAGCTCCTTAGCAAACTTCAATTAAAGGCACCAAATAATAGATTGCGCCATAGAAGTATGTTGCTTCGCACTCCCTTCGCTCATACCAACTATAGAATGAATAGTTTTATACCAAGATCATGTGATTTCTTCAATTAGATCTGCTCAGATAACAGCTTCGATATTTTTTGTACTAGCGTAAGACAGGTTAAAACAATTTTAACTACTGAATTACTGCAGAGTTAGTATTTGTTTACTGGGTGCCTACCATCAACTTTAAGACAGCGATTCAAAATTAGCGCGATGCAGAATAGGTTCCTAAAATGAATTGCTTTCTTTCGTACTCTGACCTTCTAAAAACTGGATCGCAAATGAATTGCTAAATGTGAATGAGCGAACGATTTGTGTCCTTATTTCTTCTACCCGTCTCTTTCACTCGATTCTGTCATGCCCGGAGAGTGAAAGGGACGGGTATAACCTGCAGGTGTCATGTTAACTTTGCCGAGTTATAAGTCAAATAAGAGTTGATGACAGCTCAGCGGCTGTGAAATGTCATTGAATGATCACTGAATCGCTGTCATTGATATTAAGCTGTCGTGGTACGAATAAGCGAAGCAGATCAGTTTAGGTTCCTAAACAAAACCGCAATAAGAGTTGATGGTAGGCACCCTGTTATTTTAATTGTAAATTTCAGTCTGCTTTTATATGCGGTAGCTTGTAATTAGCTTATAAGTATCTACGTAATAAGATGTATTGTAAATGATGCTGTAAGCTCCCCAAATAAAATAAAATAAAATAAATAAAAATAATACGCCTATAGCACGGATGCACAGCCGTCTCTATCGTCTTACGATAGAGATGGCTGTGACGGATGTCATAGACAGAATATAGGTTTGTTCATCCTGCCTCTTACCAATCACAGTAATTACTGCTAAACCACTGCCTTTTTATACCTGAAATCCCCATCATGAACAAATTCTCATAACAATGGACATCTCGTTTGAATGTTGTTACTTGTGTTGTATATACTTGTAAAACTACAAATTGGCAATATAAAGCTTAAATATACACGGCTTTGTAACAATTTTACTACATGTATCAAGTTTAAACACCCGCGCTCCGCTCCACACTCACAGCCGTTGTATTTGCCAAATGAATATCAACCCTCAGGACCTTTCCCTTGCAGACATTTAGCTAACGTACTTACAAGTCGAGAGTCGTGGTTTGCTTATTATTATTTTGTGTTTAACTAACCCCTACTATTTCCCTTTCGTTACATATTCATGACAAGTGACACGTCTGTCACGGTATGTTACCGATTCCGTTTCAGATTGGGGATAATTTTGGGGAATCATTGTTTGTACTAGCGACAGTGTGTTAAGTGTAACAGTTGCATGAAACTCTCTAAAAAGGTACATTTTTGTCTTTGGTTCTTGATTTGCTGTTGCTGTTGCCCGTAATATAGGAAGAACCTTATTCTCAACTTAAACGTAAAAGCCGCAAAGGGCCAATGACAAAAAATAAAATAAAATTTTCTTAGTTAAAAGAACCCGCCAATAGGTGGATTGGGGAACATAATACGGTGATATACTGCCTTTTTGCTACTTACACTACATCTTCATCAGTTTCCCAAAGGTTTCAAGCAATTTTGCAATTGAAGTTGCAAATTAAAGGAACGCTGCCAAGCACTCGTTTGGGAGACGTTAAAATGTTGGGAAGCCACAGCTCACGGAAATTTAGGGTGGAGCGTCGCTTCGTGACACACAACTGTTGTATTCTTTTGTTGTAAATAAGGCTGAAAATACCACTGCTAAAGTTTCATTCTTACGGAAGAAAACCTAAAATATACTGCTTAAAATACTCTTTGTTACGGTCACAACAAATTTCAAATATTATTTTTAGAGACCTGTTTTTTTTGTCATTCTAAAATAAACTTTATTTTACACATTATTCTCCCTATTTATAACAATTTAATTGGATTTTAATTTCATTCTAAAATAAACTTTATTTTACACATTATCCTGCCTATTAATAACAATTTAATTTGAAACACCATAATGCCTTTGATTTCGAATCTTAATTAATGATAATATGGATTAAATAGGATAGAAAATTGCTATGTATAATTTCCTATAAAATTGTTGTAATTTTTCATTGGATTTATTTATATTGCATGGTAACTTTATATCTTTACTAGCGGCCGCCCGCGGTTTCACCCGCGTGGACAACACGACGTTATCCCGAGGGAATATGATATTTTTCCGGGATAAAAAGTAGCTTAAATTACTCCTTATTACATCAGCTACCTGCTAGTGAAAGTCCCGTCAAAAACGGTCCAGCCGTTTCAGAGATTTGCCGGAACAAACTGACAGACAGACAGACTGACAGACAAAAATTGTAAAACATTTCATTTTGGTGTCCTATATACCGTATATATGATCATATGCATGTAGTAAAAAGCGGTTATTTCAATGTAACAAACAGACACTCCAATTTTATTTATTTGTATAGATAAACAAACTTTTCATACCTATAAATATTGCTAAAATGTCGTTATCGTATTTGAAAAACTT
Organism: Crambus lathoniellus; assembly: GCA_949710035.1. Classification (NCBI taxonomy): domain Eukaryota; kingdom Metazoa; phylum Arthropoda; class Insecta; order Lepidoptera; family Crambidae; genus Crambus; species Crambus lathoniellus. Next base: position 28,370,033 of record OX453303.1, read on the forward strand.
AGCAAACATTGTTTTAAAATAATAAACCGCCTCTGTGATCTAGTGGTTCACACCACCGGTTTCAGACCCAGAGGTCAAGGGTTCGATTCCCAGTGGGGGTCCATATTGTATTTGGTTTGGTTGGTGGTAGGACTTGTTTTTAGTTCTCCTGGCTGGCTATCACCATCTTGTCTAAGTCTGACGCCATAACAATAATGTTTTCAACGTAATTGGGTATTTGACAGAATTTTTTTTATTGACTTAAAATGTTAATTTAATTAGTAGCAATACAACATAGGTATTTATTTTCAAATATCTTGCATATTTTCAGCGATATAGAGCATCAAACTTTCTAATTAGACAAGGAGAGCGCTATAGAAACGTGACGTCACATTTCTATAGCGCCATACTCTCGCCATAGAAAATTTTGTTTTAGAAAGAGATAGCTAGAGTCACAATTAAGTAGCTCATAATTCGCTGGTTATAATACTGATTTAATTATTTTTTCACATTTGTTATTTAACAATGTTATATTTCTGAATGTCATTATTAAATATCTACATTTCAACAACAGTCAAATACCCAATAGTGTTCCGGCGGTTATAGATAAGCAGCTAGCGAGTGATTCTTCAGTGCTTGAGGATTCCGGGAGTAGTGCGCTTCCACCTTCAGCCTTCTCCCCACTTAACATCAGGGGGCCAAGTCTGCTAACGTTAAGTCACAATCGTGTCTTAATCGTGTTTCGATTGTAGTTCAGTTGTAGTGTTTTTTCCACACTAGTTACAAGAAATATGTACTTTTTTCACAATACTATTGATGATCACACCACACATTACATTCACATCACATCATACTGTCATAATTCTTGTAACTAGTGTTTAAAAAAGCACTACAACTGAACTACAATTGAAACACGATTGAGACACGATTGTGACTTAACGTTAGCAGGCTTGGCCCCCTGGTGTGATGAATGAAGGCTAAGTGGTACCCCGTTGTGGATAAAAAAATATTTAAAACATTTCATGCACAGACTTCCTAACTTTTTGTTTAATGTATGGATAAGTAGGTACATTAAATATTCAACCCGCGCTTGAACTTCAAAATTAAAACAATGGGTTGTTAGGAACTTCGAAATTAATAGCCTGCTTATAATTTATATCCTATGGAAGCCTTTGACTTTCATACTACTTTCAACTTTTCAGTATTGCATGATTTATGACAATTTGTATTGTACGGAAAGAGTGGTTTGTTTGATGCTGGGGCTTCACCTGCGTAACGCCCAACGGCATTAATAACGCCATGCGCGTCTTAGCGCGCTAATTGTATCAAGTTAGTGCGCTAAGACCCGGCTACAACTGCGTATTATATCAAATAGCGCGCTAATTAATGGCATTGGACGCAGGTGAAGCTCGGACATAACAGAAACACTTACAACTCATAAAATAAGATAAGTTTTTTACCAGTAACTCGGTCGGTTAAATTGGTCCAGTATCTTTTGAGTTTATTCATTGCAAACAAAATACAAATCTCTTCTCCTTATAATAGAAAGAAAATAAAGAAAGAAAATACATTCATTTACACACACGTTGTAGGTATAGACATAGGTTATACAAAATGAAAATGGAACAGTTTACTAAAACACAGACATACCTAATTACAAGAACGGAGAACCTATCATGTGTAGTATGGGGACAATAAATACCCTGTCTCAGCATAATACCACTGTGTCGTTCACAGGTGGACAGAAAGACACCGACTGCGTTGAGAGCAAGTAGTGAGGGGTTAAGTGGGTGTTCCCCTTCCTGACTCCCCATCGAGTCCTTGCGGCTGAATGGAGGAAGCGGCTAGGCGAGTCCCACATAACCACCGTCCGCACACTAACGTGGACGGGGTATGTGTAAACTATAAAAAAAAGGTGGACAGAAAGACACAGAGGCGCCGTAGTATAATATAGTATGGATACATTTTAACTAACAACTTGTTCGGGACCGGTCTTCCACCCACGGGAGGAGAGAGTCGGTCCCATCCACCCCGGTGGCTCTGTCCCGGCGGCGGGACCGATGGGAAAAATAGTTTCATCCACCCCGGTGATTCGTGTCTTAATGTTTAACGGGGTGGATGGCACTGGCGAACTTTCAGCCACCCCGGTATTTCATTTAACGGGACGGATGGCACAGATCTTATATCATACACCCCGGTATTGCGTGACACGCGGGAGGGGCCCGATGACACCAAGCACGTACCCAGGATTTTTTGTCGGGGAGGGTCCGTTGGGGGGGGGGGGGGGGGAAGCTTATATGTTTGTATGTTTGTTGCTCAATCATGCCAAAACGGCTGAACGGATTTGGCTGAAATTTGGGACACAGATACTTTGTAGCCTGGAGTGGAACATAGGCTTCCCCAACCGCGGATCGAAAAATAAAAAAGATAGATAAAGTAAGAAAAATCCCGCATGTAGCTTTCAGGCGGAATTCGTTTCGAACCCGCCGCGCCTCCGCGAATCCGGCCCGATGCTCTGACCAACTAAGCTACCGAAAGGCTTACACGACTCGCCGAAATTTGCTATGTCGTTTCATTAATAATTGCTACTTGCGGCCCGTCGCTTTTTCTTTCTATCACGTTTTTCCCTTAGTTACAGAATTTCATTGTGAATGCATAAAAACAATTTAAAATCTCAAAATTATTTTTACTTTTTTGCATTCACTCACAATGCAATTTTTATAATTGAAAAAGAAGTATTAGAAAATTTAAGAGCTATGGAGTCAGTGGTTAGAACATTCGCCCGGATAGTGAAAGGTCGTGGGTTCGAGTCCCATCGGAGCTAGTTGTGAGATGGGTCGATTATTTCTAATACTGTATTTTCAGAATCTTCTTAAAACCGAGAAGAATAATCTAAATTCAAATAGATTAATAGAAAAATTTACGAGGTTTTAATACAGTACAGTCACTTGTTTCATTTCCTTACACGTGCCAGAATAATGACTACTTAATTTATGTGGTGTTTATTTAGGATGAAACTCTGAAGCAATACGGATTCAAATAAAATAATAGCTCTTGGAAAAAATACTGAATGTCAAGCTTGCTCTACTGAAATCGGATCTCTTACACTTACCTTTACTTTTAGGAATTATAGACCTATATATATTACCAAGCCTATATATACTTTACCTAAATAAACCTCTTTTTACCCGACTACGGCAAAGCAAAAAAAGGAGGGTTATGAGTTTGACCGGTATGTATGTATGTATGTATGTATGTATGTATGTATGTTCATCTGTTCCCCCATAACTTCTAAACTGCTGATCATATACTCACAATTGAGGTATCGTTGGAAGCGGCTCGATTGTCTGCTGGTTATAGGCTATTTCACGTCACATGAAATTGAATATGGCGCCCTCTAGACGACATAAAGTTGTGAACAAAAAAACTTTTCTTTTAATAGAATATCGTGTTTGGTATCAAATGAAAGCTCTTGGTGAGCTCGTTTCAAAAATATATATTTTATTGGTTGTTGCTTGCGGCTTTGCTTGCATAAATCGAATTTTGACATCTTCACAGGGACAGCGAACTAATACTATTTCCCTTAGCAAAGATTATCCTACATGATTAGGCCCGTGTATAATATAATTTATGTTTATGGCATTCCATAGTTCACCCCAGCATTGTATAACGAAAATAGGAAGGTAAAATATTTACATTATTAGGTAATAATTTAGTTCATCATATCAGCCGAATGACGCCCACTGCTGGGCATAGGCCTCGCCCAAGGAACTCCACAACAGTGGATCCTGCTCTGCCCGCATCCAGCGGCTTCCCGCGACTTTGACCAGATCGACGGTCCACCCTGTAGGGGGCCTGCCCACGGAAAGTGAAAACATTCGAGAACCTTTCCGCAGCAACGGCCATCGGTTCTCCGCGCTATGTGTCCCGCCCACTGCCACTTCATAATCATCATATTTTCAGCAGGGAAATACCAAGCATCGCTCTCTCCATTGCTCGCTGGGTGACTTTGAGCCATCTTATGAGATACATAGTAAAAGACCACGTCTCACTTCTATAGGTCAGTCTCACGTCCATCACTGGCAACACACACTGGTCAAAGACTTTCGTCTTGAGACATTGAGGTATTTCGGACGCGAATATATGCCGGAGCTTCCCGAACGCCCAGTTGCTTGCGAGCTGGATTCATCGAGAGATCCTTTCTCGAAGTTGGACTTAACTAACTGGACCGTTTGCCCTAGGTAAACAAAGTGGTCAACAACTTCGAGTGTAATATTCCCAACATTAACTGGAGCGGGTGCAACATGGGCATTGGACGTGATTTTCGTCTTATCCATGTTCATCTTAAGAGAGATGTACATCTTTGAGAAGCATTACTGAGATCTTCGAGTATTGTATTCAGATCTTCCAAGGTCTCAGCCATAAGAACTACATCATCGGCAAACCGTAGGCGTGTTAGGTGCTTGCCATTGATGTTGATGCCGCATCCCTTTCATTCCAGAAGCTTAAAAATATCCTCCAACGCAGCTGTGAACAGTTTTGGAGAGATGCCGTCTCACTGTCTCACACCTCTCTGTAGTTGGATAGGATTAGAGCTCTGGTTCTGTAATTGGACTGACATGGTGGCATTTTGGTATAAGTACCTGAGCACATCGATTCATGTACCTGTAGACTACTTGGCACCTCTGTAGAGACTGCAGCACCGCCCACAGGTCTCGATCGAATCAAAGACTTTCTCATAGTCCACGAACGCCTAGCAAAGTGGCAAGTTGTAACTTGCCGCAGCGTATGAATGTGGTCTTTGGTGCTATAGTCTTTTTCGAACCCAGCTTGTTCGGGAGGTTGGAAGTCGTCAAACCTCTGCGAGCGAGACGATTCGTAATGACTCTCGAAAACAACTTATACATATTGACGACCGATTTGGCGCAGGGGTAAACTACCTGCCTTTTGCGCCAGAGGTCTCGGGTTCGATTCCCGAACAAGACAAATATTTGTGTGCATGAACATGTCTATCAAATTTTGTCTTGGTCTGGGTGTTTTTTTATATTTATATGGCTCAGAAGCAAGATGGGTCTGTAGTTCTTCAAGGGAGTCTTATCGGGTGATAAGACTCTCTAAAGGGTTTCTTGAAAAACGCTTCTGCCCCATGCCTTTTGCGTTTTGCCCTTGAGGATGACTGAATTGAAAAGCTTCTGGAGAACTTTAAGTACCGGCTTCTCGCTCGCTCTCAGAAGCTCTGTTGTGATTCCGTCATCGCCCGCCGTCTTGTTGTTTTTAAGCTGCATAAGAGACATTGTTTTGAATTTGAGCCGGTATTGCTCGGAGCGTGGATTTTATCAGCCGCAACGTTTCAAGCTTAACATTGATTTTCAAATTTCAATATGCCTTTGACTATGCAGTGATATTTTCCTGTCTAAACAGCATTAATCACACTGACATCATTGAAAAAGTGCTTCTTGGTCGACATGATAAAATCGATCTAGTTTTTTATTTTACCGTTCGGACTGATCCAGGTCCATTTGCGGCTTGCGGGCTTCCTGAAGAAGAAGTTCACCATAAAGAGGTTCTTCCTCTCCATGAAGTCTGCCAGCATCTGGCCGCTATCGGATCGTTGCCCAAATCCAAATTGCCCCATTCTCAACTCATCACCGCAACGTTTCCCCAACATAGCATTGAAATCTCCCATTCCCATCACAACCGTGTAGTGTGTTTTATAGCTATGCATGGGTTTCGAAACCTCCTCATGCATAGCCTCCACTTCGTCATCGTCATGTGTTTAGGTCGGAGAGCATACTTGTATGACATTTAGCGAATACCGTTTTGATATTCTGAGTATCATGTACGCTGCCCTGCGCGACACGCTTCCGATGGTGATTACATTGTTGATTAGGGACACAAGTCCAGTCCACAAGGACGATGAACCCGACACTACCTAGGGTCTGTTGTTCGCCCTCCCGGTGGTATAGTAAGTTACCGCATTGCAGGATAATCGAGTCCTTCCCCTCTCTTCAGACTTCAGATAATCCAATGATGTCCCAGTGTTACTTACTAACAGCCTCTTCCAACTCTATGAGCTTCAAGTCAGTCCGCAATATGCGCGTCAATAAGTCGTCTGTGTTGGTAGCCAGGTCTTACCCGGGGATTCTCAGCACCCCCTGCCCCGCCGTTACCATAGCCGCAACCATAGCTAGGAATAGCGGGATCGCCGTGGAGTGGGGGCTGATTTTTTTGATGTAAAGCCATTTTGGGGGGGAGGGGTTGCTATAATCGCCACGCTTGGCCTGCCAAGTGTTGGCGATCGCAGTATAGCCTGCTGTTACATGGAGACGCTGCTGCCCAACTCCTGATGCAGTTTTCCCTCTTTCGCATCTTAAGACACCCACGAGAAGAGAGGGGGTAGTGCTATTCTTTTTATGTGCCTGGCACTACACAGCGCAAAATTATGACCCCAAATTATTATAAATAAAAATTAAGTTCAAAAACTAAAACCCGACTACTGAAAAATCACGCTCTAAAAAGTATGAAACAAGAAAATATTCTCATCTGAAATTGCCGTGGTCGTATGACCCTTACTATAACAAAACAATATTTTCATTCTAGGGAAAATTGGCATACGACCACGGCAATTTCAGATGAGAATATTTTCTTGTTTCATACTTTTTAGAGCGTGATTTTTCAGTAGTCGGGTTTTAGTTTTTGAACTTAATTTTTTTATTATATTATCTACAAAGAAATCTTCATTCTATATTATAAAACCATGTATTGTTGACTCCTGATAACACTTCAATATATTTCTCCTGATACTTATATAAAACATATTTTTTTAACCGCCTCTGTGGTCTAGTGGTTCACACCACTGATTTCAGACCAAGAGGTCCCGGGTTCGATTCCCAGTGGGGGTATATTGTATTCGGTTTGGTTGGTGGTAGGACTTGTTCTTAGTCCGCCTGGCTAGCTACCACCGTCGTATCTAAGTCTGACGCCATAACAATCATGTTTTTAGCATTATTGTGTTCCGGCAGTTAGAGATAAGATAGCCAGTTCCTCAGTGCTTGAGGATTCCGGGAGTAGTGCGCTTCCACCTTCAGCGTTATCACCACTTAACATCAGGTGTGACGAAGGCTATGTGCTAACGTATGTATAAGGTCTTTTAGAAAATAAAAAGTGTCAAGGCAAAATCATAAAATCGTGTTTTTGAAACTATACGATTCTAGATAAAGGTATGAAGAAATATATATCTTATTACCAGATTTTTAACAACTGTTACCGTCTTAAGTATACTTTTAAATCAAAAAGTCCATATTTTTCCGAGTAGCGCCTTAACCTAAAGGACCATTGCAGTATTTATATTTACACGGAGCCAATACTTGAGACAGTCCACTAAGCCAGTCTACTATGACAATTAAATTCGAATCGTGTGTGCTTGTACACGGTGCATGTAGCTGGAGCTAGGAAAGATGCGGGCTACTTGCGCAAGCAGTACGCACAAGTTATTTGCTCGTGGTCATGAGCTACATGTGCATGCTATTCGAGCGGTAGCTTTATTGTTTGAACCTGCTCAAGTAACATGCGCGAGTGACCCGCGCGAGTGACGCGCACGCGGATTAGTTGCGCGGGTGGCACACTTTGGTACATGATCGAGTCGCTAGACCCGCACATGTTTTTGAACGGTAAGTTTAACGATGCGTATAACCCGCGCAAGCGCTTCAACATGGGCAAACTACTTGCACCGTGTACAAGCAACAAGCACTCTAATCCAATGTAGTGAACTGTCTTTTTTTACCGAAGTCAATATTGGACTGGCTTAGTAGATTATCGCAAGTATTGGCTCCATGTACCTAAATCCTTATTTCCTTAGTTCCTGCTAATATTATAAATGCGAAAGTTTGTGTCGTGTCCCCGTGTCTGCATCATATGCCATTCCCATTATAGTCTTAAAACAATACGCGATATGTCAAGGACATTGACATTTATCGCGACTTCGTATTGTTAGAAGTATAATTTTGTCTTTTAATATTTATGGTTTAATAAATTCACATCAAACCCTATAAACTCGTTTACTTTAACCCGCAAACGTCCTTAGCCCGGGTCGAATCGTCCATAGGCTGAAACGATCCTCGCCCGTAATGCTGTAGACGCGGCCTGAGTAATGAAATATTTCCCTGTATATTAAATTCAAAACAATGTCCCTAAATGACAGCTCGGCGCTAGGAGCCGCAATCAAGGTTAAATGCTCTGTGGCGTTTGTGCGTTCTGAGGATTCTGGGGGTTTGCATTTATTTGTTTTCGTTACTTTATTGAAATAATATTTACTCGTATATTATATTCAACCAATGCCCTTGACAGCCACAATGGTAATCAGTCCTGCTATGCAATTCTCTAAGCAACACATCGACGCTGCACGCAGCGCTGAGATCATGGATGTTACATCGGTCACATCGTTCGCTGCAATCATGACGTTTCATTTTGGTATTCTGTAAGCTCTACTAGCTCGCCGACGATCTCTCGGCTGCATGAACGCAAGGCTGATCGCAAGGATGTACCACAGAGTAAGTAAGTACAATAAATGGGATGTGCTAGAGGGTATACTTTAAGTCTACTCTCTGGCTTCATGTCACTGACCTCTATTACACACTGGACTGGCTGCTGCCATATTATTTTTGTGGTTATTTGAGTATCGCCATTTTGGCGCTGTAAACTAACTAAGCTGTAGGCAGATACGAGTGTCCATGTAACTAAAAACAGTGATGTTCCTATGTCAACTCTGTGACTGTAGTAATGATTATGTCAAAATTAGTTCTCGGGGCACTCGTAGTGGCGCTTCAAATTGCCACACAAAATTAGCTGTCATTTGTATGGAGACAGCCTGTCCAGTGTGTAATAATAGAGGTCAGTGCTACTAGTACATTTTAGATGTTTCTTTGTAATAAAAAATAATTATTTCATCGAAGTTTATGTATATATTATTTAATTTTATGCCTCTGCGTTCATTGCCATTCCGACGACTTGGAAAAGGTGGAAAAGAATACCTTCACTGTCTGTCACTTATTCGGCTAAATTTTATCCTCGAGTCAGTGTCAGATACAGTGCCACAAAATTTTCTGTTCCGGTGGCCAAAATGAGAAACTATCATGTTTTTTTGAAATGTCATTCTGCTGTCAAGTTGATGTCAAACCATAGCGCTGCTGGAGGCTAAAGGTCTTGGAAGTCAGGGCTGGGTAAAGTGCTACCGAGTGTAAAATTTACCAGTAAGATAACTCTCTCTGAATGAAGAGGATGAAACCAGTACTGCCTTCTATTTGCTTATCGTTTCTTAATATACCAAACGGCGATTAACAAGATGTCGTCCGAATTCATGATAGGTACGCCTGCAGTCCGCACCGTGTGAGCACAAAACGCCAAGCGATTTTTTTACGTCTATGCGAACACCTCTGGTTCCTAGGCGTTGATGTTGCGATATCGCCCCGCTAACGCAACGCCTTTCTGCACGCCCGTGCGAACGTGGCCTAACTGCGCGCGACTGGGGCGTTTTTGGCGCTAGTTACAGTGCATTTTTTTCTAAGGTTAAGGCTACGATCAACAATAACACTTAAGTTAGGTACCTAATAGATTAGCAATATTGAGCAGCGGGAGTTATTCTGTCCCAGCTGATATCTCGGATACACACTTTGTGCAACGTTATCGACTCTCAAAGGCGGCCTTTACATTTCTATGTAGCGTAGCACACCTTCGGAGCCCACAAAGAGTCCCACTCGAGACTAAGGAATGTTTATTTCACATCTTTGTTGATTGACCTTCTTCTTGACTAATTACTATAGGCAAAATAGGTCTTACCTAGGTATTACATTATTTAGAATTTTGCTTTTTAGGTGCTGTGTGCGTTATTGTTTTATGCAAACGGAGACTACCAACGGCTGGTTCGGGTAGCCAACCGCTTTACGCTAGAAGCTATGCTACAAGTCGATTTATGTATCAGCGAGGTAACTACAGCCCTTACCCACCCTCAAGTCATTAACATAAAATTTCCCAATGCACAAAAGTAAATTTAAAAACTTATATAAGTACTTTGTTTAATTTCTGTTTTTATTTTTATAGACAACAAACTTAGTTCCTAATCTTCTTTATTTCAGGGTTTTTAATTCATATGGTATTTCTTGCTTCGTAGGTTCTGTAGATGCCTGCCATGCCACCACCTGTCCCACTGATAGAGCGGTGGATTTTGGCTGCCTTCCATTTTGTATTTCCACACCTTTACATGCAAACAGAAAAACTAATAAATAATTAAACAAACTTGTTAACATGCAATATGTTTGTTTTTGACATAAAAACCATACATAGATATACCTTTTTCCACTTTTCAACCGGCTTGGAACTGCCGGTTGTGTCCAAATTAAGGAAACTTTTGAGTTCTACCCACTTGTTGTGGGCCGTTACTCATCCATGGGGGCCCTCACAAAATTGATTTAAGGCGCCATTTCTGAAAAATTAAGCAATATTGTAAACCGCTTTCATAAACAAATGTTTAAAGATATTTCATGTTTAAACAATATTGGATTAGCGCGAGCCGCGCGAGCGAAGCGCCAGAGTATCTTACCGCACGAAGCCTCTCAGCCTGTAACTCGAAAACTATACATTTCCTAGAGTTGGGGTTTAGACATGGGGGTAGCCTCCTCCCCCTCCCTCTTACCACTGCCCTCCCCCTCTCCCTCCGAGTGGCCCATAATTGTACTTACTAAAAGTTTTATAACCCAAACTACGCACTTAACTTTTATTGGCTCGTAACACAGACCATCTAAGCTCAAGCAGAGAAGTTGGCTGGGCTGCTGGGAGAAAGAACAAACTCGCATCTTGCCACTGGACATGCTCGCACAGCCAATGCATGGACCCGAATGCGTAATGGATGGACAGAAATTGCTAGGGTCTGAACAGGAAGGCATCGGGTGTGTCATAGATATTAGCAGTGGGAAAGCAGTGGGCTAAGGTACAGACCTATGAAAAATTTGTAAAAAAATAGATTTTATCACAAGTCAACAGTATGCGGCGGATACTTACAGATTTTGACGCCCATTGACGCCTGACCAGACGAATAGGGCCGGAGAACAATGGGAAATCTATTGTGTCTCATTTCTGGGGCGTTCAAGGAAATAATCCTATATTACAACTTGAATTTTCACTATTACTATTAGAAATCCTTGACAACATCCACAAAATATAAGCTTTTACGTTTGACAATGGTTTGACATTAGAAATCGTGGCTGTACGTCGATGGCAAAGCCATCTTCTATCTCGCTCGTTTCACGGGAGCGCAAGCAGCCGAGAAATAATAGCGGGCCATGTCGATTGTCGATGCTGCGGTCGAAGCTGAGGCTGTTTCACTTAGAGAATACCAATTTCATACAAAAAATTGAAAATAATTGATTACTTATCACGCCGCTTACAGCCGTGAGGCGCTAGTGTCGAACAGCGTTGAAAATTATTTTAAAGAGTACCAATGTACACGTTCACCGCTGTTGCAGCCGCTGCAACCAAGGCTGTACGATGTTTGCGCTTAGAGAATCGCACTGCTGTTGCGTTAAACGAGTTCTGAAGATTTCAGGAGTTGTCCACTACAAAGTATCATGGCACGACCGTAACCGTAATGGCATATTGCATAGGTAACGGCTAGTCATTAGTAAATTACAAAGTGTAAATTGTATTCTGCTATGTAAAAGAAAGAAAGAAATAAAATATATTCGACTAAAAACACACTAATCACACAAAATACAGCGAAAGTAACAAATATATTTAGCCGAAATGGCCCCTACCTCAGCTTTTGCCACACCAAAACAATTACAATTAAGGGCTCGCACACAAAACTAGAATTACGATGGACGTCGCATCGCAAGAATCTGCAACGCGTGTCAAGTATTTGGCATGCAATAAGGTTTCTATTAGAATGGCACGCCGCATATTTTTGCGATGCGATACGAACTCGCAGTTTTGTGTGGTAACCCTAACATAAAACAACGGGAATTTTTCTAAATACTTCATTTTCAATTTTTCAATAATAAAAATTGCATTGTGAATGCAAAAAAGGAAAATTTAAATTACTTACTTATAAAACAACGGGTTGCACTCCGGGAGTGCCGGCAGAAGTGAAAAGGGCTCCCTAGACTTTTTACAAAAAAAAAGGAATTAGACAAAAAAAAAAGAAAAAAATACGGACAAGATTTGAACCGAGGTCTTCTGGCTTTCTAACTAAGCTATCACGACTTTGAAAACGGTGGCAAAATTAGCCTTGGTATTCTAATGGCATTCTAACAGTTTTTCGATCGGTCACGTCCGTCTTACGAATTTTCGATCTGACGGTCAAGTGATCCTGACGCAAGTATAACATTTTTTACCCATCACAAAAAGTGCACAACGCCCTTAAAGAAGTTTTCTCTTCAATAAATGAGTAACCAGAACATCTTCGTTTCCTTGTTTAGATTTACATAACTCTACCAGAATTAACTTTTTCCAACTATGTAGGTCAGTTTATTCCACATACTTACTCCAACTGCGACATGCTCATCAGTTCCAATTGTTCCAAGCATCAAAACGTCTACGCAGAAAGTAAAAAGGCAGCATTAACACTTCCCAGCAAGCGAGCGTAGCGAGCAATCGCACTAAAAGCCGCCGAGTGGCCGAGAACACCACCTGACCCAACCGGCAGATATCTCGCGCTTCTCGATGATGTACCGTTGGCAAAACAAAAAAATATATTTTAACCGACTTCAAAAACAAAGAGGTTATCAGTTTGACTTCTATGTATGTGACATAGATGGAATTAGATAATATTTGAGTATAGCGTTCTATTTAGGCATTTAAGAACGTGTGCAAGATTTCATAAGTGTATGTAATGTGTTTGCCCTCGAATTTCTCGAAACTACAAGACATATTGAGATGATCCTTTTTGATTTAAATTAGGTCTATTCCAACTTAGGAAATCGTCTTTGTTTTATTAAATCGGTTCAGTTGTTTTTCAAAAAGTACCTGTCAACTGAAAAGGATGATTAAGTTCAATATATCCTTATGGAGTTAAAGTTTTACTTATTCATTCATGTATGGTTTGTGTAAACATGAACTAAAATTCGTGATGGGAGTAAGTAATAAAATACCAAGAATCTAAATTAACATATCAGCATTTAAACTTCCGCGTACTTTATGTTTTTCCTTAGAAAGGATTGCTTTACTTTATCAAAAGTGGAAAGTTATTGTTATGTAAATGTGCGAACCGGACGACGTTCCGTGGGCAGGCCCCCTACAAGGTGGACCGACGATCTGGTCAAGGTCGCGGGAAGCCGCTGGATGCGGGCAGCGCAGGACCGATCGTTGTGGAGATCCTTGGGGGAGGCCTATGCCCAGCAGTGGGCGTCGTACGGCTGAAATGATGAAATGTATGAAAGGTATTTCACTAGTAAAAGGAAATAAAATTAATTTTAATAATAATTAATTAAATTATCCTTCATAATAGCTAATTAACATAGAAATGTGTCTAATTCAATGTAAGTAAATACAAAATAAACAATAAAATCGAAGTAAGTAGGGTAAAGAAAGGTATATTGGTGATATAAGTAATTTGGTGATAGTTTTGTAAACGGATTACCACAAAGTTCCCTATGCGAGCTCATTCATGAGACAGCGCTAGCGAGTTTCTACGAGTGTGAGGAAGATAGACATATATCACGCGCTGCGCTTCAACGTTTCTGTGTTAAGTAAACAATCTTTAAATAAAATATCACCAAATTACTTATACCATCATTATACTTTTCTTAACCCTACCTATACTTATCAAAATTTTTATTGAAATCACAATATTAATTTTATTATTTTAATATAATATCAAAACTATTTTTTATTTTTAAGAACGTTACGGTAAGCGACGTAGAGTTCAATCGACTAATCTTTTATTGTAGTTTGTTTAAATTATTGCCAAAGTCTATGTTACTTAATCGTTTATTACAATTAATATTGGATTGGAATGAGACTAGCAAACCAAGTTTTATTGTATCATACAACAATTTTTTGGACGTCTTCGTCAAAGTACAAAAGTGTAGTTATTTTGACGACCGATTTGGCGCAGGCGCAGGGGTAGGCTCCACCTTCTGCGCCAGTGGTCTCGGGTTCGATTCCCGAACAAGACAAATATTTGTGTGCATGAACATGTCTATTTGTCTTGGTCTGGGTGTTAACTATGTATATTAAGTATGTATTTACAAACAAAAAGTATTTAAGTATATATTTATCCGTTATCAAGTTTTCCATGATACAGTTTCATGGGCTTAATTGGTGTGAATGTAAGAAGTTATTTATTATTTATTTATTTATATCTACGTAAGAGCTTACTCATGTACGCGTACGTATATTATTGCAAATAAACGCTTACGTATTTCTTAAAGTAACCTGCGTATGGTGAAATTTTAGGCACAAACTCGTCTCCAAGTTTTACCCTCAGCTGCCAGCAGCAGTGACAACAGGCAACTTTAGGTCCTCGAAGCTTTACTTGACGAGTCCTGAGTGGGTCTCTGTCAAACTGGAGCGCGAAGAGTGGAAGTGATTTTGTGACTTGAGTTTTGGTGACATATTGGTCTGTTGTATCTCGTGTAGGTATTATAGGGTTGTAATTGTGTCACCGGTATAAGTGGTATATGCAAAACTTACATTATTATTAACATGTATTTCTTAAGTTTATTTTTTATTTATATTATGAAAAATGTTTATGTTATACAATAGACTTTCTTATTTTTATTGAACACATGAAATAAGATAAAATCATTGCGTGATTATTTTCAATAAACTTATGAATTTACTTGAAATACTTTGCGAAAAACTTGTAATGAAATCAACAACAATATTTTCTGAACTACATCTTAGCTGATGAGTTAAATCTCTGACCATTATGGAAAGAAGAAGAAAATCAACAATTGATTGCAAAGCCGAAACACTTATTATGCTTCTGATATTGACGCTGAACATTTTCCCGTCCTAGAATATACCTACGTTCATAACTTTTTAGAAAATATATCCTTAAAACTCAAATGACTTTCCCAAATCCTCAACTATACCTAATCAACACGCAGGCCCTATTAAAACGTTTTCCAACTTCAAAATTCATTCATTATTTCTCTCAAACTTCCCTTCAGTCCATTGTCGATCACTCCTAAATTCGACTTTAAATTTTAACTGGCCTTATTACCCCTTCCCCCCTTTACCCTCCTTTACCCCCCATCGTGCGTGTCATTATTAACTAGCGAACAATCCGTCCCCAAGCGTGCGATTTGACCAAAAAGTTGGTAGTCCAGCCAAATGGAATGTGTTTAATATATGAAAACTCCACGCTTGGACCTTTAGTTTGCCATTTTAATACGCAGTTAGTTAGATTAGGTGGAATAAAGTTGTGTCCAGTCGGATTACCCTCATTTTATAAATGAATAGAATGGTTCTGGGGGTAATTGCAACTCACTTTTGCTTGGAAGGTTGAAGGCAGATTTTCGTTTGTAGATGACTATTTTGTGGTGACTCATTTGTTTTAATTTTAAGTAAGTCTATAACGGATTTTGTAGCATCGTTCGAAAAAGATTCATTTTCTATTTAACTTGTTGATTCTGTTATTTCATTTTACTGGCAAAATCTGTTACAGATGCCTTCTCATGCTCAGCTTTTTAAATACATAAACATTAAGCCATTTTTTTGGAAAACTTGGACATAATTTGACGACTGATTTGGCGCAGGGGTAGGATACCTGCCTTCTGCGCCAGAGATTTCGGGTTTGATTTCCGAACAAGACAAAATATTTGTGTGCATGAACATGTCTATTTGTCTTGGTCTAGGTGGTTCTATGTATCTGTATTTACCAAAAAAAGTATATACTTATCCGTTATCAACACAGTTTCTTAATGAAAACTACATAGACATGAGATAGACAATTGGTATAATTGTAAGAAAATTACTTTATTTTTTTGATTATTTAACGATTCCACAGTCTCAGTAGGCAGAGGTATGTACTTGAATTTGTATAAGCCCGAATAATCGTGAAGTTCAATTGCGATAAATATTGATATTCTTTATATTGCCTCAAAAATAAATCATGAAGTAAAAAACAGTATAAAGAAGAACCTACCCGTGCAGAAATGAAGCAAAATATTTATACTCGTACATTCAGTACATTCATTGACTCAAATATAATAACTTATTCTAATTGCTTCTTACTACGAATACCACTCGAGTAATCATTGAGTAATTCTGATACGACAGAAACATTCATTGAATTTATCAGCGACAGCAAGGCGATAAAAAAAATTAAGCAAATGATAAATGTACGGAGACGGAAAACACGAATACACATTAAATAAAAATGTGATACTCTTACATTTTATTCACAAAAACAAAACAAAAAATATACAGCGAACGGCAAATAAATCACATTACTTTTTTGCTGACGACGATACAAATGTCAAGCATCATTAGTTATACCGCAGAAAATGTATATGAAAATAAATTCGATGTTTGTATTGTGTACAAACCCAAAGGCTTCTAATGAAATAAGTTCAAGTGTCACTATGATTGGACAATATGAGGCATTGTTTTACGAAAATTGTTTTGAATAAGGGTTGATTTTGAAAGTCACATTTTCAAGTAGAAATCAAATACTTAACTTCACGAGTCATATGAAACTATTCTGAGCTAAAATCATGATTGCCAGTTTAAACTTTGGAAAAAAACCACGATACAAATACCACAGTAAATATATCACCTAAATAAGTAACCAAAGTTTATTTATTTATTTATTAATTTTAGGAAGACTATCGACTAAGGCGCTAGGCGCTTCTTAAGCATAGGTAAACTAGTGAAGAAAAGATCAATATCAAGGTCACGATTTTTACACAAGTTATTAAAAGTTAGCCCCGTAAATATCACTAGAACTTTAGTACGAAACTTATGCCCGTTTGCACTAAACTCGGGTTGAGCTTGTCCTAGATAAGATACTACTAGATAAGATATAATAAAATAAAATAAAATAAAATAAAATAAAATAAAATAAATAAAATAAAATAAGATACATCTTAGTTTAGGAACAGCCTAAAACAGCCGAGCTAAAATTTTTGTTTGCACTGACAGACTACGTCGTAACTTAGTCATCGCCTTGATAAGAGAAAGAATGAATAAAATCAAATATTAATTGTTTATGGATTTTAAAACATATTTTTTTGGTTGAAACTTCTCATTGATCCCTTCGTGAGTTAAAAGAGAAAGTTAAGGCGTTGTCTATTTTATTTGGTAGGGGTAATTCACCGAGAAAAGAAAAAGTCAACTGAGCTCAAATGTCAAGAAAAACATATTATAGTTTTTTTTTAATAAATGATGAATGACGTATGTCACATGTGTTGTGTCTCTATCTAACAGACAAGAATACAAAAGCCACAAGCTTTTCTGTTCCGGTAACAGCCGTGACAGAGGAGTCACTTGCAATATGAAATTAGCTGTCAAAATGGACTGTCGTATGAAAACTGTTTTAGTTCCAAAGATAATCACCGGAACAGAAAAGCTTATCGCACTACTCTTTGCTCACAATGGCACAGACAATAACCACTGATATAGGTATTTGTTAAGCCTTAGGTGTTTGATATTGGGCCCGGAAGTTAAGAATAGCCTAAAATGCATTTAAGAATGTCCTAAGGTTAGTGCAAAGTAATTTTTTGTTAAGAATGTCTTAAGTTAGCTAGGAAAAGACTTAGGCGATTCTTAAGTTTAGTGCAAACGGGTGTTAGAGACGACCGGTATCCGACACTAATCGCGGAGAAGAGTCACTTGTTTTGTGTGACTTATCGAGTATACCGGGTGTCCTCCAGGTACCATATGCAAGCCGAAGAGGTATGTTGCCGAGGCATTATCACCTATTCATTTATTCACACCGATGGCCGTTGGGGCAGCAAGGTTCTCGAATAACGAATGACTGCATACCGGACGACGTTCCGTGGGCAGGCCCTCTATAAGGTGGACCGACGATCTAGCCAAGGTCACGGGAAGCCGCTGGATGCGGGCAGCGCGGGACCGATCGTTGTGGAGATCCTTGGGGGAGGCCTATGCCCAATTGCCCAGCAGTGGACGTCGTTCGGCTGACATGATGATTCATGTTTATAGTGGCTCGTACACTAAGCTCCCAATTTACAGGGTGTCTCAAAGTAATGGGACATGAAAGGACAGTACTTATCTTTTTTTTGTTTATAGTGAGGGCAAATACAGTTTTACGAGATGAATTTTTTTTAGATGAATTTCATTGATTTTTTTTTAATTCAGTTTTGTTTCTTATCAAAAATAATGGAATGGTTCATGTTATTTTTATTTACTTTAATATTTTATTAAAAATACCACTTCACACATAAAAATAAACACCATTAAAAGAAAACAATAAAAACTTAAGATAGTGCGATCTTTTCGCTGAAAGCGATCTCTTCCTGACAATAACTGTGAAATAAAGTGGGGTTGCCACTAATGGCATGGTACTGAATGCTATGGTGATGATGAGCTGAATTTCGATAATAAAGCATGTTATCGAACTACCGCAATAACGTAATAATATAGATTGTCCAGGTGTATGTAACGCCTTCGCGTACCGTATTTTCCTTTACAGTTATCACGTTTTCTTCTGACGCTACCGTAGTGGAGCGTCATTAGTTGTATTGTGAGCGGAACGCTATCGACGTCTCGATTTCTCACGAAGCGCGTCTTATAAGATCAACATGTATACATACAAGGTTGTCTAGTAGGTATATGGTTTGGGGCTTATAGATAGTGTAAGTCAGTTTTCAAAACAAAGAAGTGCATTAAAACTCAGTAAACTAATTAATATTGAAAAAAAGACAATAAATATAAAAATCTCTTGTGCATGAGATGTTTGTGGACTTGCTAAAACCAAGGCGAAATGTATCTACTAACCAGTAGAATGTTGCTTTTTAAAATTACCTACGTCTGTTTCATTAAGTTTTACTTTTAGACCAGGATATGGACATAATGAACAAATCTCAGCGCTCGATCAAGGAGAGGCGGCGCCTGAAGTGTAACGGGCGCGCGGTTAGGGTGAATTGTGCATCAGTTGGTGCATCTCATTGACTTATTTGATTAGACGTCTGTCACGAGCGGGCACCTCTTCTTGAACGAGCCCTCAAACTGCCATTAAAAAGCGCGGGCTACACTGCCAGCTAGAGAGGCGGGCCGGGCGAGCCAAGCGAGTCTCGTTTCACCTCTTTTCATTTTTTCAGTTCATGCTGCAAGCGAGTGTGAATTGAAAAGTAAATAACTCTTCCGTCGCCTCATCTCATATCGAACGGGTGCCTGGCTCACTGGCCACCTGTGTGGCCAGTATCAAAAACCTCGAAAAGCTGCACCCACCGAATTACCTGCATTCATAATAAATATCCGCTCAAGGACAACATGTTAAGCTTGAACTACATCACCAAGTGACAACACAAAAAAAAATGTCCGTATATTCTTATGAGGAGTTCCGACCGTTCAAGTGCCACCCCTAGTTTAGCACACAAGTGTGCGAAGTCATAAGTACACTTGGTACGGTAGAAATTTTTGTCCAAACTTTGGTGGCACACAAAGGTAAACTTTGGCACCACTTACCGAAGTTTGAGAATCATCAGAGTTGCTAGAATTCTGGCACAATACACTCTTAAATATTGCCTGATGAATTTGTTGGCATTTTTTTCGGTTTTTTAATGAAAATAACTTGAGTTTTGCTTCCTGGCTTGCTGATAGTTGTAAGTTTTAAGAACTTGATGCAATACACTACTCTAATGGTCTTTTCACTTGTTTTTTAATCATTTCGTCGTCGTCGTCGTTTCTATCTATCATTCAGCATTATATTGATCTCTTCTAGGTAACCTCTTCTCCAACTGTCTTGTCAGGAATCATTTATCAAATATTCTCTTACATACCTATTTCAAAATTTGAATATTCCTATACCACGTTTGAATATTTGTTTTAATTGATATACACATAATGTTGAATATTTAAGAATTTTATTATACATTGGAAACTTGTACCAAATGGTGATGCTGCAGAATAGTCATAATACTTCGTTACAACTTGCAAGAACAATAGATTCCCTGAAAAACTTAAAGTCAATTCGGAATCCAGTCACCAATAAAAGCCAGTAACATCTCCCAAGACGAATCTCCGACGCGATTATATGGGATTACAGTTCCGAATTGTTTTACTCGACACAAATAGACCTCGAGACAGTTATCTAAGCAAACACGACTCCCCTCGCGTATTAGCTCCAGGCCTATTAAACAAGTTAATAAGGGTAGACAAACAGACGACGAACATCAAGACAATCCGATTCCAGAAAAAGCGAATTAATGTAGCCCTCTTGATTCGAACATCTACTTCTTGATTGTTTTTTTAGGGAGTACGGAATGGCACTATCAGATTTTATTGTGTCAAGTGGAGTGATTATGATTCTTAAATGTAGTCGATTAAGGTTGAGATTTATATCATCTAGTTAGACCGTGCCAAAACTAGCAACTTTCGGTGCTGGTTTTTGCACGGTCAAACAATTCCTGAGGATGCTCCGGGTTGGGGCGAAACACGTGTAGAGCAGCCTAAACGGTGAAGGTGCAGGGTGTATCACTGTCTTGCTATCTGCATGTGCAGGTATTGCGCACTGATATTAGTTTCGTGGTTTGCATGTGCACATTTTTGCAGGCGGGCGGTGCATCTCACATGTTTTAGCGGAAGTAAGCTCCATATAGCTCTAGCTAGTTCTTTTTTCATAATGGGTAGGCATTTCCGCCAAGTGACGCCTTATTCTAATCAATACAATTCAACTCCTTTTGAAATAAGTTTTCTCACATATTCTAGCTAGCAACTGCACCAAAGCGACTTTGAAATTTTGCCAATTTTAATGTAAGCCTTAGACTAGCCCTGATTTCCTCATCTATCCATAATAAAGACCAGTACCTAGGTATCCCAGTAATGGGGATACCAGTAGTGGTAAAAATGCCTACGATAATATCAAACCTGATGGATTCTGCTCTGTAACTGTTTAGAAACTTCTGTTTATATATAGTTATAGAGATATATAGCGCTAACAAGATTGAGATTCTACTGCTGGTAGGACTTGTTCTAGGCCCGCCTGGCTAACTAACCACCATCATATCTAAGACCCAATACATAGCGAGGTGAAAGCAAAGGGCCGCGAACGGCAGCGACGCGGCTTACATTCAGTGTTTAATATTATTCCTATTGAATCCCACATGGCATCCCGTTGTTCCCCAAATGGCAAGCCGGTATGCCATTTTTTTGCGGTGTCTAGTAACGCCTTCTATAAATAAAATACGTCGCACACTAGTCTGTGTTTTTTCCCTCATGTTCGCCCAACGTTCGCCCAACGTTAGCAAATAATATGTTCAATGCCACAAAGAAAAAAAAAAGAAAAAAAAAGTTGAAGCTAATCTTAGCTACTCGGCTTTGACATATGTTGACGGCAATATGATAAACAACAGATTTTGTGTTTTTTGCTTGGGATTGTTTGAAAATGGTATGTAAAGTGTTGTTTTATTAATTATTTATAATAAATAATATATTATAAATGCTAGCAACAGTGTTTTGTGGTATATTTTTGTTATCAATCGTGTTTCAAACTATAGTCTGTTCGAATCCAATTTGGAAAAAATGTAAACAAAGACGCCATTATTCTGACCATAGACTATTTAGTGATGTGGTAAAAATTATACCATTTATAAATCGATAAATAATTTGATTGCTTCGATTCGATTAATTGAATGCTATTATGTTGGAGCTTCGCGTTAGTGAAGAGTTTTTAGTTTATTACTTTTCAAGCCTCGAGAGATGACGGTGTTCATCGCGATTATAGAGAAACAAAAGGCTTATATTGAACGAGTAAAAATTAAGATTTTAAATTATTTTTATGCATTCACAATGCAATTTTGTAAGTATAGGAAAAATGTAATACTTAGTAAAAAACCATGAGCCCTATAAGTAGCTTTCAGGCGGGATTTTTTTAATTTCACACAAACACATCATCATCATCACATAACAAATTGAAAAGTGACTTAAACATAATATATATTATGTAAGGTCACTTTCCATCACAAATTTATCATAAATATTAGAACAAAATAAAGAACCCGGTACATAATCATCATCATCATCATTTTAGCCGTGCGATGCCCACTGCTGGGCATAGGCCTCCCCCAAGGATCTCTACAACGATCGGTCCTGCGCTGCCCGCATCCAGCGGCTTCCCGCGACCTTGACCAGATCGTCGGTCCTCAGCACCTCGATGTACCTGTAGTCTATTTGGCACCTCTGGAGAGACTGCAGCACTGCCCAGGTCTCGATCGAATCAAAAGCTTTCTCATAGTCCACGAACGCCAAGCATAGTGGCAAGTTATACTCTTCGGTCTTCTGTATAACTTGTCGCAGCGTATGAATGTGGTCCATGGTACTATAACCTTTTCGGAACCCGGCTTGTTCGGGAGGTTGGAAGTCGTCAAACCTGCGAGCGAGACGATTCGTAATGACTCTCGAAAACAACTTGTAGATATGGCTCAGAAGCGAGATGGGTCGGTAGTTCTTCAAGAGAGTCTTATCACCCTTCTTGAAGAACAGCATCACATCGTTTCTGCCCCATGCCTTTGGCGTTTTGCCCTCGAGGATGACAGAGTTGAAGAGCTTCTGGAGGACCTTAAGTATCGGCTTACCGCCCGCTCTCAGAAGTTCTGTTGTGATTCCGTCATCACCCGCCGCCTTGTTGTTTTTAAGCTGCTTGAGAGCCATTCTAATCTCGTATAGGCTGACGTCATGCTACCTCGTTAAGTTAAGTGATACCTCGTTGTGGTTAAAAAAGGTAACAATATAGGTACAATATATATGTCGCAGCCAACTGGTTGAATCCGCCATTCAATTAAACGCCTAGGCCGATGATTTTTTCCGTAAGCTATTTTATCTTCCCATAAGTTGAAGGAGTCACTTAAAATAAAATTCTAACCTATCACGTGTTCTACAGGACTTCCGAGGGGTACATGCTGTCATACTTAACCATCCGCCTGCGACATAATATATAAATTCTACATTTGGCCACTGACTCAAGATAAGTTTGTGTCTGTTATAGTTACGGTTAAAGTAAGATGGTGCAACCCACCTTAAACTCTATGAGCTAAACCACAAAAAATAATAATTACCATGACATTTTGTCAAAATAACGTCAAATTCAGTCGTGGAATTTTTTAAGAATTATTTTATAAATAATATATTTTTTGTAAAGCAGTGCGTTAAGTTGAAAACATTATGAATCCAAGTGTTCAGGCAGGATAGTATTTTCTTAATATGTGGGTAATCCGCAAATCCGCGACCCGGCTGTGACGGGCGCAGCAGTCGTCGGCCACCAGTATTCGGTCGGCCGCGCGCGAAGATATTATGCGTGTGATCGGTCTACTACTACATCCGGCTGCAAATGCTGATTTTCCATATGCATTGATTTATTGGTGTTATTATTGTACAAACTCATCGGTTATCAGTGACATTTCTACATTTTTTGGAAACTCGGAGTGCATAATAGTGGCACAGGAATTATCTTCATAGGGAGATCATACTATCCTGTCATCCTACCAAAAATATAATTAGAAACGAAAAGACTAACGCTCGTGAGCTATCGAAGGTGTTCTCGCGAACACCAAGTGTGTTATTGTTTTGATGAATGTATGTGATAAATATTATTATCGGTTGGTTTATATTTTGTATTCTGACTTAGAAGTTTAATGTTAAAAGAAAATAAATTCTTAATTTCAAAGTATGTTGTTTTATTTAATTGTTATCCTACTATATTAAGTGATTTCATATGGACATAATTTCATTAATTTCTAGCTTTAAAGTTTTATAAACTATTTTGAAATTTAATAAGAAAAGCTTATTCTACTAAATATTATATTACAGCGCCATCTAGTAAGTCAAAAGGCAAGCTCGCAGGAAGTGTATTACATCGCCATCTATCTACGAATCTACCAAATTGTATACATTATGAAAAGCTCAGTTGACTATTTATCTATCAAGAATCAAGAATCAAGAATATTTATTTGCAAGCATTCACAGTACAAAAGTTGACAAGGAAAAAAATGTGTGGCGTTTATGTGATGCACCAGATACTGGCATGCAAAAACGGTACAGATAGAATGACGCTAATACGCTATACAATATGAAAACAAATGGTTAGTTTATTAGTAGAAAACAATAATTAATCAATAAATGTCAAGTAAAAAGCAATACAAAAACAGTGTCAGGTATAATGTCAAAGCGAAATGTCATGTCAGCGTGTTAGTAATTACAATTTAACTATAGTCTTTCATAAAAATAATAATAATCACACAATTACAATTTCATATTCATGAATTCATTAATGGTATATATACATTTATCACACAACAAATTATAAAGTTCAATTTTAAATTTATTTAGCGGCAGTTCTGAGATATCTAACGGCAAAGCATTATATAATTTTATGGCCATATTAAAGCAATTTCTAGCAAAGCAGGTAGTTAAATGTGAAGGTACAACTAGACGGTTAGGATATCTCGTTCTGAAAGTGCATACCTCTTGTTTTTTTGTAAATAATTTCAAATTCTTCTTTACAAACATGCACATTTCGAAGACATACATAGCGGGAAGCGTCAGCAATTTCAGTTGTTTAAAAAGCGGTCTACACGATTCAAACGGGTGAGCCCTACAAATAGCTCTTATACATTTTTTTTGTATGAGAAAAACACGATTTAGTTCTACACAGTTCCCCCAGATGACAAGACCGTACCGCAAGATCGAGCATACATATGCATGATAGGCCATGAGCGTAGTCGTTTGATCACTTAGGTGCGTAAGTCGGTGCAGAGCAAATACAAATCTGTTCACCTTCGCACATACCAAATCAATATGTTCTTTCCACGATAGCTTAGAGTCCAGAACTATGCCTAGAAAATTGCTTGATGAGCATTCGACGATTTTACCACCTTGATAGCTTACTGACAGTTTCTGGGGCTTTCCATTGTGACAATAAAATTGAATAAGTTTAGTCTTTGTTATATTAATGTTTAAGTTATTTTGTTTAAGCCAGTCTATAATGTTATGTACAGTGTCATTAATTTCATATTCATAGTTAGTGTCAGGTGTTTTACGTATTATTATGGAAATATCGTCTGCGAAAAGAGTACACGGATATTTTGTTATTTCGGGAAGATCGTTCACATACAGTAGGAACAACAGCGGCCCTAAAATGCTGCCTTGAGGAACTCCATAGTGAGTGAAACTAAATTGCGATCTATACGTCTCTATTTCCATATTTTTATTTAACTTTTCTAATTCTACACATTGGGTTCTACCACTTAAATAACTCTTTATCCAGCTCAGTGCTTCCCCGCGTATACCATATCTCTCCAGTTTAGAAAGTAAAGTCCTGTGACAGACACAATCGAAAGCTCTACTCATATCGAATAGGATGGAGCAAACAGGCTTTTTTTTGTCAACCAAAGTTGCTATCTCCCTCACAACCCTAAAACACGCCTGTGTGGTAGACTTCCCCTTTTGAAAACCATATTGCTCCACCCTAATAATATTATATTTTAACAAGAAGGATGTTAATCGTTTATGCATAATTTTCTCAAATAATTTGGATAAAATAGGAGTGAGTGCAATCTGTCTATAGTTTGTTATATTATCTTTTGCCCCTTTTTTAAACAATGGCTTGATTATAGATTTCTTCAGGGATGAAGGGAATGTTCCCTCAGTGAATGAAAGATTCACTAGGTGGGCTATCATTGGTGATAGCTCATCAGCACATAATTTGAGAACTTTGGTACAAACATCATCATAACCAGTGGAATCTGTGTTGTTAAGTGTTTTTATGAAAGCTTTGATTTCGTATTCATCAGTCGGATACAAAAATAAACTAGAACTATGAATTTTAGGCAATTTATTTTCCGGATTATTATTAGGTTTTTTGTTTAAATTGAGTTCATTTTATGAAGTGATGGCTAAATAAATTTGCTATTTCCAAAGGGTCGTCAATATTATTGTTATTTACAGTCAAATTTTCAATGAAATGTTTATTATTTAAATGTCTATCTTTGTTATTAATTATAGTCCACGCAGCTTTATTTTTATTTTAGCATTATTAATAAACTTATTGTTACAATTACGTTGCGCTGCCAATATAACCTGTTTTAAAAGTTTTGTATATTTTTTGTATAGTTTTTTCCCGTTCTGTGTTTTCTTTTTGTAATGATTTGTATGTAGTTTTCTTTTTGTAGCACATGATGTTTTTATCCCTTTTGTCAACCATTTCAAGTATTTATTAGCGTTCAGAACTTTGACTCTAATCTTTGGAAAACATAAGTTATAGAGTAGAATGAAGTTGTCATAGAAATATTTAAAAGAATATTCAAAGTCATTGTTATTATAAATTTCCGACCACGGATAATTAGCTATATAGTATTTAAACTTTTGTACATTTTCACTAGAGTAAACTCTTTTTGTTTCAAACCAGTATTTTACAATTTTCTGACGTTGCGTAATAGGAACAGTTAAAAACTGAGCCGTATCATGATCAGATAAATGAATAGGCATTGTATCTCCGATTGCTATGTATTTAAAGTGTCATAAACTATGTGGTTGATCAACAGATAAACAGTATGGCGGATGCTAGGGTATGCAAAACGGTAATCGGTAATCGGTTTTTTACCGGTAATCGGTCCAATGTGAACAATCGATAATTACCGAAAAAAATGGTAATGCGTCGTGTCGTGTCGGGTCGTATCGACGACAATGTTGCTAACTTGCTGGCAAACGCGTGATAGTTATCGCGATTCGATCGCGGCTGCTGTAGCCCGATTCTCGTAATAAAAACCGTGACGATATCGTAGCGATTTAGTCGTTGAAACCATTTTCGTATTCACAACTGTCGATAGAACTTGAGCGGCAGCGATTCTATCGAAGTGTCGTCGAAGTGTATTCTGGTACATTAATCGTCCTTCAATCGTTTCAAAACGATAACTCGAAGGTATTCTACTATTTAGATGACCTTTGTTTCGATCGGATTTCAACGACTAAACGTCAAAATAAGCGATCCAAGTGTCGTTGGACAAAAGTTCAATTAGCTGGACCTTTTGTATATGAAAAATAAGCTTGGGGCTAGCATATTTGTTATTATTTATTTTTTATTTTATTTAATAAACTTTTGTACATAATACATAGGTAATGTAATATACAAGGCGGACTTAATACTAAAAGTATTCTCTGCCAGTCAACCGTTGGGAAACAGAAAACAATTAAAGCGGTACCTACAAATTATTTATTATTTATTATTTATTATTTATTTATTATTTATTATTTATTATTTATTATTTATTATTTATTATTTATTATTTATTATTTATTATTTATTATTTATTATTTATTATTTATTATTTATTATTTATTATTTATTATTTATTATTTATTATTTATTATTTATTATTTATTATTTATTATTTATTATTTATTATTTATTATTTATTATTTATTATTTATTATTTATTATTTATTATTTATTATTTATTATTTATTATTTATTATTTATTATTTATTATTTATTATTGATTATTGATTATTTATTATTTATTATTTATTATTTATTATTTATTATTTATTATTTATTATTTATTAATTATTATTTATTATTTATTATTTATTATTTATTATTTATTATTTATTATTTATTATTTATTATTTATTATTTACTTATTATATCATATGAAAGAGTGCTGCTTGCACATTCTGAAACATGTTTTTTTTTCCTAAACCACGTAGTTTTCGACTTTTGATGAAAAATGTACAAAAACACCTCTCGATTGAAAAGTCGCTGAGTTTCGATCCTATTGAGTTGAAGTCCTATCGCAACTCGTCCAAGCAAACCGAGAATACCGATTTTGGATAGGACTTCGATCGAACGACTTCTGAACTACAACGATATTTAGATTGTTTGTATTTACGAGAATCGGGCTACTGATCACGGACTCGATTCTCACTCGTTAGAAATTGTATTTATCCTACTTGATAAATAGCGAAAAAAAT
Organism: Crambus lathoniellus; assembly: GCA_949710035.1. Classification (NCBI taxonomy): domain Eukaryota; kingdom Metazoa; phylum Arthropoda; class Insecta; order Lepidoptera; family Crambidae; genus Crambus; species Crambus lathoniellus. The sequence goes on from OX453303.1 coordinate 28,398,158, forward strand.
ATTTTAAAATTTAAAGTCAAAAGTTGTACAATAAATTTCTGAATCATATTCATAAGACTCTACTTACGATAAAGTAGCAATGACATCGTTTCAGCAAATTATGCGCACGGAATTCCGCTATGTCCCAGCCCTAACGGACCCGAGAATATACTTTTTTTAATATTTGTGATTTTTGTGATAATTTTTATCAAGACAGAGATATTTTATCTTCGATTACATAACATCGATTAATAATCGATATAGTTGAACTAATAATTGAATGAGCTGATAGACATTTACGTCAAGCACTATGCGATCACCATGGCGATCACAGATACAAGATTTTTGCTTGGATAAATAACCTCACTTTTCTTCTTAAAATTTTCAAATAAATTTTAAAAATAATAAACATACTACGATCTTTGGAACAAATTAGTGAGATATAAGTTGAAACCTTCTAATTACTAATGAATGTGTTTTTAAATCCATTTAGTGGCCGAAAGTGTGAGAATTTTTAATGGAACAGGTTTGTTTACATTTTTTCCAAATTGGATTCGAACAGACTTTAGGGTTCTTATTATAATGGCTGGTTTTTTTTTTGTCACCGATTCATCTAATGACCAAACCAGAAAACTGGCTGTATTGTATATCAAATGATACATAATTTATCAAGGAATTTGATTATGCGTATAACTTTTTATTTTAGTTATGTTTCGTTCATAATATTATCACAAAACTGAATTTGGAACTTGCCGTGCTGGAACGATATTTTCTTGGCATCATATTGTTACATTTCAGATGCGTGTGTAATGATTTCTTACTTTGAACACATATATATATTTTATGTCTATAATATAGGCAATTTAATGCAGAATTTGAATATGTAACATACACTAATTGATATTGTTCGATGTATTTGTTCTAAGCATTTTATTTCAACTCGACCGCTGTTTATCTTTTCATACGACGGTCCGCCCACTTCAAACGACTCTAATAAATTACACAGTTATCGCATTCATTTCAAACTATTGTAAGTGTTTAGACTCATTCAAAAGCTTCTCAGAACTGTGCGCCTTATCGCTTAGACAAAAGATTTGTGAGCGCACGAAAAAAAACAACGCATCTGGTCGCACCGGTCAGCAAAAAACGCGGTGTCAGATTACAACGTCTGGGAAAGATGCTATTTCGCGCAATTTTGCCGTTTGGGAAAGGATAGGTTAATGCTTATAATCAGATAATATATCTAGATAGTTTTAAATACGTACAAAGCTTCACTGTCTAGCGAGCACACCATAAGCATCATAATATTCGGGAGAGCAGCCTGGCAGTCCGTCATACAGGTTTTTTCCTATTATGGAGGCCAGCTTCCTACAATGTCTTTCTTTTAGTTTAACATTTGCTACTTTTCATGTTTAACACTAGTTTTAACCGTATTCAACATTGTAAGAAGGAAAAAAAATTATCGGGCATTATACGGTTAAAACATGTTTGCATTACATAAGAATGTTGGCAAAGAAGAAGATTGTGACTATTATTTTCACGCAGTTCGACTTCCTTATACCATCCGATGATAAATAATTATTACTGTTTTTTTCGAACTCCATACCGTTATGAACGTAGGTACTTCTTTAACACCTGATCTTGGAATTGCGCGAATTGGGCACATAATAAAGGCGAGCTCCTTATAGACCTCGTTTGAGATAAAACGGTAATATTACAGATAAAATAAACGATGGGGGAATAGCTCCCCCCAGGGCTCGTGATGTGGCGTGGGTTAAGGAATGAACTTAAGGAGCAACAGCAATAAAAATGAAGTGAGTGTAGGAGCTAATTAATTACAGAATTATTTTCACTTCTGAGAAAACATGCACGATTTATTCCACTTTTGACTGACTTCAATTAAATGAGGTTATCTGCAATTTTAGACCGCATTATTGAAGTAAGGTGCTGTGTACCAGAAATTAAGAACCCTTGTAGCATATCCGAGTACCTATAATTCGAAGCATTGCAAAGTTGATTGTGGCACTGAGTTACAAAGCTTATCTCAGTGCCAAAATCAACAAACAGTCTACATATTTACTTATAATTTTACATATATACTGCTGCATCGCACTTACGACCTCTAAGTGGGCGTTAGTTAGTGTCATTGCCCCAAAGAGTCATAAAACAAAAGTTGTCATCATCATCAGCCCATTTGCGTCTACTGCTGTCATAAACTTGGCTGGCAAGTCTGAGGGCGTCCTTCGGGTGAAAGAAAAAACAATAGTTTTGTAGAGGCAGGATATTTCGCCAGATTTTCAGCGAAAAGGGAAGTTCTTCCCCCGAGCTAGGTGTCTGTACTCAGGGACCGCGGCCCAACTGTTAGTAGTTGGAAATTGTATTTACGCAGCTGAGAAACTCTGTAAGCGCAATTCATGTTTCCGTACAATTCTTCAGTTCTGTCTTGACGTCGTGTGGGACTACTGCATTTCTTCGTTACTCGATGTCTTGCTCACGTAGCGATGGATGTGATTGCATTGCTACAGTTTATTAACTTGAAAATGGGTCGCCTGGCTGTCATAACTTGTACCACTGTTGTAATAGCAGCGTTGTAGGCGTCTCGCGCGGACGCCTGACGTCTCCTGACTAATCGTGTTCGAGAGGTTTGGTTTCTGATTGTCTCCGTATCAAGTAATGTTGTGAAAAATATTCGCGGATGCGTCACGGTGACAGGGTGGGATGGAGGAAAACGTGACATGATTTCCGTGGAAGTGGGAAGTAGTTTTGTTTTAGTTGAATTTGAAGGTGTCGACGTTACATGTTAGAGAAAGTGTGTTCATTTAAATATATTTTAGAATGCTATCTCGACGCTACCAACCGATATAGATAGATACATAGATAGATAGATAGATAAATCGTTTATTACTGAATTATTTCACATATATACAATTGCCGAGTTAAACATAAAAACAGAAATCAAAAATTATAATAAACAAAATTGGAAAGTACATATTTTAGGAAAAAGAAAGAAAAGAAAGAATTGTACGTATGTGCAGCAAAATGGGCCAAGGCTCAGTGTAGTTTTTGCCCGGAGGCAAAAACACTGTATTTCAGCCATCACCCTTGAGACGCATGGTAAACAAAATTATAAACAAAATAATAACAGCGGGAGAAAGTGTTTGAGTGTATTATGTGTGTGGACAACATGCAGAATTAAAATAGTGATAAAAAATAAATGTCAAAGATAAGTAGTAATAATCAGAAAATTTGAGAATTAGAATTATAAATGTCAAAAATAGTAATAATAATCCGAACATTAGAAATATAAATCAAAAATAATAATCATTGGGAAATTAGTAATATTATGTAAAAAAATAAAAATAAGAAAATATTAATGTTATGTCAAATATGAGTAATAAAAATCAATAGGCATGCATCTGTGAATGAAAAAGAAAAGTTAACCTGTTGTGTGATTGGTATCTTTCACAAAAATACCAATCACACAACGGGTCAGCTTCTACAGCGGTCGCAGTAAACTTATTCCTACCAAATTGTCGGATTGCCTTGCTTCTGTAATTTTAATAAATGAAGACGTAGTTTTTGTTTGAATGTGTATTTCTAAGCAAGGTTTCTAATGGGTGGTGGCAAATCATTCCAACATTTGGTAGCTTGAAATCAAAAGCTACCTCTAAATGAGACCGTCTGATGAGAACTGTTAGTAAGTGGTGCTCTTGCGAATCTAGCTCCATATCTATCACATGCTGTCGAGAACCTTAATTTATGAAATAAATACTCTGGCCTTTTAAATTTTAATAAATCGAACATGAGACAAAGCAGATGCATTCTCCTGCGTGACTCCATCCTCTTGAACACGCTGTAGTAGTTTCTGTGTTCTTGCCAACAAACGAGGTCCAATCACAATATCGCCGTAATTGAGTCGGGACAGAATGAGGGACTCACACAAAGTAATGCGAACCTTTTCACTCAAAAACTGACGAATTTTGTACAAAACTTTTAATCGGTACAAGCAGCTCTTAACCTGGCATACAACATGACTTTCAAATCGTAAATATTTGTCAAATATGATGCCCAAGTTCCGAACCTCTTCAACTTTCTCCATCCTTTGTCCATTGATAATAAGAAAGGGTTTAAAGCTCTCAATTTTACTAATTTGACCTTTTGTCCCTATCACCATGAAATTCGATTTCAAGGGGTTAAGAAGGAATATAGTATAAGCGTTTCCACGTGGGTTTTTGTATTTGACTGGCAAAGAAAGAATTTCTATATCCCACATGTCTACTTCTGTAATACGTAAGTTAATTATTCTTTATAGTTATAAAGTGACCTGACTGTTTGTCTCCGTATCAAGTAATGTTGTTAAAAATATTTGCGGATGCGTCACGGTGACAGGGCGGGATGGAGGAAAACGTGACATGATTTCCTTAGAAGTGGGAAGTAGTTTTGTCTTAGTTGAATTTAAAGGTGACATGTGTGGTTTGATTTTTTAAATGAAGCGTTCTACTATAACTTCGAAAAGTTAAAGTAATGTCTAAGTATAATAGGCATACAACAACAAACGAACAACAAAAATACAGTATTAGACACTTTCGGGTTATAATATTATAATATGATTTCGGATTTACGTGCCGCAAATCTCCAAAATTTCAAGAGCATTAACTAAAGGACCCATAGTAAAAGTAATTATCATCGTGGAAGCATTGTCTGTGACTGATAAATTATCTCTGTGGAATTTCTCGACGTGAACAAAGCAGAAACATTAGCGATAAATGTACTTTGGATACAAATTGTATGATATTAATATTTATTGATAGTAGTGTCGCTGACATGTATGACGTTTGGGGTCGATTATGTTTGTATACATGTAGTTTCCTGAGTATAAGGAAGGATTATTTTTAAATAACGTAAATTTTATGTTATCTTTAAAAACCTTAAAATAATTTGTATTTTTTCTGTCTATACTGTCTGCCTATATTATGTGTTCATATTTCGTCGTACCCTACGAAAACTGCCATAATGTTCATAAGGCTTTTTTCTTTTATTTCATTTTTACATTCTCCGTTTATTTGGGCATATTTCAGTCTAATAATCATCTTAAAAATTCAAAAATGTTTTTGATATTAAAGTTGTTATATAGCCCTTAATTGCGTTTAAGCAAATTTTAACGCAAAGAAAAACTATCGCCATAATAGGTCATCTTTTATGGTACTAACGTTTTAGTTGAGGAAGCGCAAGCGCCGTTCGGTCTTTATTCCGCGGACCGCGATAGTGAGTGCATTTGTGCTGGACTTATTTTTATTTATTTTTGTATCTAAAGGAGAGTGAGTGAGTGATTTGTGCTTAACAAGATAGATAATCACAACATTATCCACGATTTAATTTTACAAACACATAATTTGTGAAGAATCAAAAATGACTGTGCGGCTTAGCTACCTTAAGTGGCTTCGTTATACATAATATTAAATATATTTTAATCATAAATAAATTTATTTTAATACTCGTAAAAGGCTAAGCAAAAGCCTTTGTGTCGGTTGTGTCCTTTTTCTGCGGAACAGAAAAAAAAATGTAGGTATGGAAGAGAGGAATTATATAATTTATGTCTATGAAATTAAAAAAAGACATTCAATGATGATTGTGTCTTATTTAAAATAAGCTGTTTGTTTACACCACTTTGCTTACCAACAATCGGCATTGTCAGGAAAACAGTCTTTGACAACAAAACGCCGATCTGGGGTGCGATTCTCTAACGAAGTTTCACCGTCACATCGTCGTTCACTTCGATTCTTTATGTCAAAATTCATAATAAACAAGTGAAAATCAAGCGAAAATGATCGTCGAGTTTGTTGATTGAATCTTAGAGCTGCAGGTAAAAGCCAAAGCCATCAAAATAAAGAGCTAACTTAATTTAGCACAACGGTCTTCGGTTATTTTTCTCACTTAGTTGCTGCCACTTTGTCCCAACCAAAATATTGTGACTGGTACGGTCAGCAAATATGATATTTAAGGCGCTACTCGGAAAAATATGGACTTTTTGATATAAAACTATAGGACGGTTGGAGTTGTTACAAATCTGGTAATAAGATATATATATCTTCATACCTTTATCTAGATTCGTATAGTTTCTGAAACACGTTTTAATGATTTTGCCTCGACACTTTTTATTTTCGAAAAGACCTCCAAAACATACGAAAATTCAAGATTATTCTCAAATGGGGTTACTTACACTATTGGAAATTGGTTTAATTAGTGGACACCAATAATATTTAGGATCGTATAGAAGCAGTTTTTTAAAAATCGCTATAGTTTTTTAATACTAAGTGATTTTGTGATTTTTTTTGCCTAATCTGGAAAATCGGTCTCGCTCCCGCGCGCGTCGTTTTCTCATTGCTATCTCGCTTCAGCATGATTTTTCCGAGTATCGCCTTAAATGTTGTTTAAAATATTTTTTATGTACTTTTACATGACTAAGCTTATTTTGAGGGCAAAACCTTAATCATTTTCCTCATGTGTAAGTAGGTAAAACAGGTTTAGGTTTATGCAATTAAATTATTGTTCAAATAGTTACTTTCATCAAGGCACAGTAACTTTAGTAGCCAAAATAATCTTATATTAACTGGAAGAATTCCTCCTATTTTAACACATTCTTAATCGTGTTGTTTCAAAGGTTTTATCAATCATTTAAGATTCTAATAATAAAAGCTCATTATAAGGTAAAATAAAATAAATAACCACACATACCTATTTTTGACGCATGACCTTTTCTGCTAACCGTACAGCGACCGTCGATTTATCATCTCCAAAATAGCCCCATTACTTTGCAGCGTCTTTCATTACGAGGCCATTGGACGTCAAATATTGAAATTTTTAAACAAATTTATTGGATGTTTGACTCTGCGGTGTCACCCCTACGGCCTACAGCTATCCGGTCATACCATTTGGGAAATTTAGGGATGATTAAGGGGTGGTTTATATTAGACCAGGCCGGCCGCACTATGCCGAGTACGAGGTGCGGACGGGCTATGGGTTTGAAATGTTACATGCATTTTGTATAATAGTCTAGAAGAATTTTTTAAATGTACGACTTTGAACGGCATTTCATGTAACAGTTTGACACCGGGTTTTTTTAGACTAATTCGGCCCTGCTGAGCTCGATTTTGCCCGGTTGCAGACCAATTTCCCCCCCTTTTCATAGAAAATATGTCCCTTGCCGCGGTTTTCTCCGTTTTGTACAAAAACTGTTAGATTTAGAAGAAAACTGTCAATGACAAAATTAATCTACATTAAATTACCTACCACGTGGTATAAATTTGATGTTTATAGCTTTTATCGTTTTTGTGTAACACCTACGCAAATTTCAAGGTTTTTAATTTTTTTAAATTTTTACTATATTTTCGCCATTTTATAGGGAATCCGCTGAATTTGGAACAAAGTGATGTATGCACTAATCAATCTTGATGTATTAACCTACAAAACAAGACCCCATTAATAGTCTGAGCTGCGGGCTGATCGCCGTAATTTTATGCAGCGCCTCTTGACCACATTTGCGTCATACATAACGTTTGATTTCGTATTGTCGTAACGACATAACGACGCACACGTCACGCAAACCTAAACGCCTCGTGCCGCCGCCGCCGTGAGTTACGCGTCTTTTGTATCGCACAAAAACAGTATCGCGCAAATTTTTTGTCGATTCCTAATTGTCAATTGCGTACGGCGTCACAGATTTGCTTCACATGTAGGTCAGTGTGTGTAACAATCACGCGTATTTTTAATTTACGGCGATATCGACGTTTGTTTGTGTTTAGTTTGCACGTCGCGTAAACGTCAAGTGCACGTACAACCGACTAATTATGATTACGGCGATCGGCACGCAGTGCGCGGTCGGTGCCTTTTCCGGCATGGTCTAATATATATCATGTCATATGATTGCTTTTGGTTTTGCACATGCTTTTGAGATGTAGTGCTGGCGGCGGATGCTGCGCGTAAGCTGGACAGAGTTTCGAGCCAACGGCTCTATGCTGGAAGAGCTAGTAATTAAGGAGCGACCATCTTCTATCGTTATCCGTAGATCTCTACAGTTCTTCGGCCATGTGTCGCGGAAAAACCCTGGAAGTCTAAAAAGTGTCTAGGAGAAGATGCATTCTTCTAGGAAAGGTAGAAGGGAGCAGACTAGCGGCGGACCAGCTCGTTGGTGATACCTAAGAAATAAGACGCTGAAAATGTCTGTACACAAGGCACTGCATCTGGCGGAAGACCGCCAGTCCTGGGCCTCAATTCTGCTATTTTACCAAAAATTGCTATGTCGCGGACACGCCAATGATTTGCCAACGCCATTGATCTTAAAACGGTATTCTACTAATTTTGAGAAAAACGTCGTCAGCATATCGCTGGCACAAACAAACGGCACAAACGTCAAATAGGAGCAGAATACCTATTTATGTTGCCGTGCTGCCGCTATTGTGACGCCATTGGTTAGTAGAATTCCGAAATGTATCAATAGCGGCTGGATAGCCGCTATTCAACTTTTTGACAGGAGCAGAATACCAAAAGTGTCATTTTAAGCTATCGCCATGCTAACGACGTGCAATTGAACTGCATTGCATTTAGCAGAATTGAGACCCTGGCAATCAGCGACTCGGAACGCGACCGAGTGACAGGGGTCACGTTCCTCAACATCGAGGGACGAGGGAGGAGGATGATTGGTTTCGCAGTAAAAAAGCACATTTTCTTTTTTTAATTTGTGGATGTCTCTAAAGTGGCCTCTAGCTAACCTAACCCCCGACTTCTCGTACGCAAATCATCTTTGGGAGCGTCTCAAACATCATGGCATCTCCTTCATACGTTTGACATTTAAAGTGACAGGGCGATGTGTGAGACGCTCCCAAAGATAAGTAGCGTACGAGTGTTCGGGCATAAGCCAGCTACTTTAGAAAGAAAGAAAGAAAGAAAGAAAGAAGAAAGAAAGAAAGAAGACTTTAGACTTCGATCCTAATTTTCCAGTATAATAAATAAACAACGGACAACATCACACACATTTGACGACCGATTTGGTGCAGGGGTAGGCTACCCACCTTCTGCGCCAGTGGTCTCGGGTTCGATTCCCGAACAAGACAAATATTTGTGTGCATGAACATGTCTATTTGTCTTGGTCTGGGTGTTAACTATGTATATTATGTATGTATTTACAAACAAAAAGTATTTAAGTATATATTTATCCGTTATCAAGTTTTCCATGATACAGTTTCTTAATGAAATTAACATGGGCTTAGATAATTGGTGTGAATGTAAGAAGTTATTTATTTATTAATTTATTGGTCCAATAACGAAGTAGCTTAAGCACGTGAATGTTACCAATTTCAGAAAAAATGAAGATATAACATAAACATTTACGAGTAAATAATACCCAAACACGCAATAAAAAAATGTTTCTCCAGCCCCCTGATTTACAACCGTCGGAAACGGAATCTGATTTGCATTCTGTTCTTTGCCTTTGTCTATTCTGTAGGGAGTGACTGAGACATTTTATACATGAGATTTTATATTATTTTTATGCATTCACAATGCAATTTTTTTTGTAAGTATAGGAAAAATGTGATAGTAAAAAACCACGAGCCCTATAAGTAGCTTAAACATTTGTAAAAATGTTTCTTCCGGATGCGAGGGTTTCCTCACATTGATGAAGCAACGCTGGCCTACAGCGTAACAAGTGATAGCAAAATTCGACGAGTCGTGTAGGCCTTTCGGTAGCTTAGCATCGGGCCGGATTCCCGGAGGCGCGGGTTCGAATCCCGCCTGAAAGCTACTAATAGGGCTCGTGGTTTTTTACTATCACATTTTTTCTATACATTTTATACATTTCTGAATCAGGGGGGCGGTTAGGAATCGAACCCTTGATGCAATAGACATGATCAGTAGGTACCAGTGCACCAACAAGCCAGACAAATATTTGAAACACGTTTATTGGATGTTTGACTCTGTGGCGTGATCTCTAAGGCCTACAGCACTGCCATGATCGTTTTTCAATTATTCCGGTTCAAAGATTTACGATTTGTTTCGCAGTAAAATTGGAATATTTTGCAATTTTTTTGTGCATTTGTGGTTTAACAAGCGACTGAAGTTTACTCTTTTGCACTCATTTTTAGGGTTCCGTCTTCGATCATATAAACCTGATCGAAGGGTTCCGTAGACAACAAGGAACCCTTATAGTTTCGCCATGTCCGTCTGTCCGTCTGACCCCAGTCTAGCTCATAGACTCTTAGTACTAGAAAGCTGTAATTTGGCATGAATATACATATTTATCAGGCAAACAAAGAATAAATAAAAAAACAAAGTGGTAAAGTAAAATTTTGGAAAAGATTTTGAAGTGGGTATCTATTTTTTTTTCTTGTCTACACCATAGTGTGGGATGTCGTTGGATAGCAATTTCAAAAACGTTGTGGGTTCGAAAAACACAGTTTTTTGATTGAGGCATCTGTTTGTGAATTATTAGGCTTTAAAGTGCAAAATTTTGTTAGAGTCAAGTGTCCCCCCCCCCACCAGCCAAATGGATGGTGTTTCTGGATACGTGAAAAAATTCACGATAGTAGTACATAAATATGACGAAGTTAAAAGGAAAACTATCACAGCAAAGTAGTCTTTACAAGTTTTTGAGATATAACACATTTTCGAAAACCGCAAATATAACTTTGTCATTCATACGAATACTATGAAAAACGAAGTTATTTTTTTCTGGCAAAAAATGACAGTGGTATTTTTGCTAGGTGTACGTAATTGGTACGTTAAGTGGGTACGGAAACCCTTCATGAGCGAGTACGACTCGCACTTGGCCGATTTTTTTAATGAATATTACCATTACATATTTTCTTAATCGACTATGTAGTTGATGGGGATTAATAAGATAATGCAAAAGGGCATTTCTACGGAGACGACCGATTGACCTACTGGGGCGAAAAAAGTACTTTTAAAATTGAATTAGGTACTTGAAAAAAATCACACATATTTATAGGACTCTTGAACTGATGGAGAGCATATCTAGAAGACCGCCAGGTTTTACATATCTCCTCCAAAAAATCAGAAAGTTCAAAAACGGGCAGAATTTCGCCTAAAATGGAGTGTCCGGTTTCCAGAATTTACTCATTATTGTTTCATAACTTTTAAAACAATAACTTGCTTATTATAATTCTCACATTCACAGAACAAGGGATACACAATAAAGCCATATAAGTTATTATTTTATTGTACATCCTTGGGTTTTCATACAGTTACGCATTTAAATTTTGTCCGAGGGGTGTGCCTCAATTCGGTGAAATTTACTTTTGATTACCTATATCACTAACTAAGCGCAGTACGAATGCACACTACTGATTCTCGTCACTCGGGGGTTGCGCCAGAGCGGCCGAGGTGTGTGGATGGGGGACCTGTCGCATTCAGGAGCATTTTTCGAAGGTTCGAAATCTTTCGGTGTTTTTGGGGTCCGGTCATTTTTCAAACCGGTGTGCGCCATTAATTTTGTTTATGAAATATTTAATGAGAATTGTGGTAAATTAATTGAGTGTTTAGCTGATATCTGCCAGTATGTTTTATAGAAATTGTTGTAATTTATAATATTTTCGAGTAATTTGACGAATTGTAATATTTTCTGAATTCCGTGGATCTCAATTCCATGGAAAATGGGGCATCGAATTGAGAAAACTTACACCGAATTGAGATTTCACATATTATGAATGCAGCTATAAGGGCCATTCGTAAATGATAATAGTAATCAATAGAGCACATCATAGTCGGTTACTTCCCTGGTAACGACTGCTTGAGCTGCCAGTAAAATGCCTATACACTCAGCTTGAAAGACAGTGTTGTATGAACTTAGTGGCAGCGCAATTTGTATGTTTTAGTCTTCTGAGAACATACCTGTCCCCGCTCCATTAGAGGTCTTGGAGGCATTGGTGTATATCAGAAGCGCTCTGTGTTGTGCCTGAGAGCTTTGTAAGTCATCCAGTTGTATTTTGTATTTCTTATCAAGGATGAAGGATGGTTTGAGCCTATCACACACCGCCTCCACAAGGAGTATGTCCAACCATTCCTCCAGTTGGCCCTTTATGTGTCTTACCTTTGGAAACCTGAGGGTACCTGGGTGTTTCAGTCTAAGTGCTGCTTTTGCCTCTTGTTGCACGTGAAGATGCAGTGGAGTAAGGTTAAGCATTACCTCCAGCACTGCAATTGAAGCAGTGTTCATGCAGCCAGTGAGAGCACAGCAGGCCTGTCGTAGAAGACTCTGCATTTCTTTGCTCCTAGAGTCTGAGCAGCTTTGGGCCACCAGACTGTGCTTGAGTACCCATTGTTAGGATGGTGACATCAGCGTAACCTATGGTGTAAAAGTGACTTGAGTTAAAGAGTGAGAGCAGGTCGTCTACTAACAACCAGGTTCCATATCAGTGGAGAGAGGACGCCTCCCTGGGGGCCTCCTCTTGCCACACGCGTCCTTTGGTTTCCATCACCGGATACCTGTATCAGTCTGTTGCAAAGTATGTTGACAATGCATCTGTTGACAACTCTCCTTACCAGCGCTTTCTCAATGCTACTGAAGGTAGTCTTATCAACGGCCTCATTAATTTCGAGGAACGCACCAAGGCATATCAGTTTGTTTTGAATCTTACTGACAAGTTCATTGAGTGCCAATTCCGTGGATTTGCCAGCACTGTAGGCGTGCTGGTGCTTATGTAAAGGATGTACAGATTGTATTGTATCTCGTAGAAACCATTCACATGCCCTTTCCATGGTCTTCAGCAGGAAGGAGGAAAGGCTAATGGGTTGGAAAGTTTTCAGGTTCGTGTAGTCGGACTTACCAGGTTTTGGTATGAATACTTCCCTGACTTCCCTCCAGGGGTGTGGGATGTAGCCATGCGCCAGGCAGGCTTGAAAAAGATGGGTAATGACTGCAACGAGTTGCTGATCCCCCTATTGTAGAAGGGCAGGGAAGATGTTGTAAGTCCCTGTTTACTTAAAAGGAAACTGTTTATTGCGCATCTTACCTTTTCTTCGTTATCACCCTTTTAGCGAAAGACCAGACGTCATCTGTTGGGTGACTTGTTACGTCCTGCCACTCGATATGCTGTAGAGGCTGGCAGTTTGGGAAGTGAGTTTGTAGGAGAACGGCATTCGTCTCCTCCTGATCCAAAGTCATAGAGCTATCAGGTTTACGCAGGTTGCCCAGTAGGCCAGGACCCTGATTCGATATTATCTTAACTACCCGGTTTGCTTGTTTTGTGTAGTTTATCCGGCTGGTGCCTTGCCATTATCACGTAGATCTGTAAGGAGGTGGGAGTCGGGATGTTAAGTAAGACACTCGTCCATTGTGATGAATGAATCTCATTATCTTTTAATGTTTCATCTTATATACTAATAGTATCAGAGATACGTGATTAGAGGAAGGACACCTTGATGATTAGAGGAGACCATAATTATCACGTACTATTAAGTACGTGCTGATAATGTAATTCACCATATCACACCTCCCCTGAAAAGACCAGGCATCCCTCCCTTGAAAAGAAAGGTCTTACATTTTTTTTAAATACTAACAAGTTCAAGTTACAATTTCATAAAACAATTACTTAAAAAAAAATATCATATCAAAACAGGGTAGGTATACTTAAATTTCAATACCGTCTTATAAAATTAAAGACATTAATAAAAAAAACAATACATTAAATATTAAGAATATAAAACTTAAACTTAAGTGATGCCTACATCACGTCTATTATAAAACTTATCTCTAATTAAAATATTTCCAAAAATACTTGTAGGCTTATCAATCAAGCTACTATTTTTATACACAATTGGTTCCCTATTATTTACAATGCCATCATAATATTTCGTTTTAAAATTACAACCATTTATTTTACTTGGCATGTTACTTCTAATTATTATATTTGGGAACACAACATCACACTTGTTTGTAAACTTACAAAAAAGAACATATAGTGCCTCATCAACAATTAAGTTTTTTATCCCTAAGGTTTCACAAAATAGTGCGACATCATTCGCAATTAACTTGCCTTGGCAGATTGAGGAATTTTTCATATACATAGTGCTTTTTAAAGGATCATACAAGCATAACCTATTTTTCAATACAATATTTTTACAAGAATTGTCTATATCCTTTTCAAAATTTTCCTTAAGGACTACCTCGACAAAGCAATTTATTTTCTTAGGAGTTGCTGGCTCCTTTTTGGACACCACCTTGGTATCAAAAGAACATAATAAATAGTCATTATTTACATTTTTCTCTCGTTTCACAGTTCTAACCTGATTTCCACTACAATTCTTCTTACAATTTTCAATTGATTCATTTACGTGGAACAATCCATTCAGGTTTAAGTCGTCGCAATCATCAATAAAACTATCATAACATTTTTCTAATACGCGACTATTATTATTTATATTAACATTGACCTTTGTCTGTTTTTGCTGACCCAGCAAAACACGGTCACTTCGCGGACATCGCGGAATGCGTGAATTTCTCACGTCACATCTACCTATCGTCGCTATTTTCTTACTGTAATCACTTACAAAACTTACATTACAATTCTTATAATTTATAAAATGCGACTTACGTTTAGGTATAACTTCGTTATGCCGTTTTTCAGAGAAACTATTTCTACACAAGGACATTATACCATGCTCATCTAAAGCTGCTTGGATGGCATCATTTAATGATTTATTTTCTCGGCATTGTACTATTAAACTAATCCGTCTATTATTTATCCCATTGGCAAAACATTGAATAGCAATTTTTTCATTGATCGGCTTCAAATTTTTTTCCTTATTCAAATCATAATCTGACTGGGCATATGTTAAATCTAATAACAATTTATTAACTTGTAAACCAAATTCCTCTATAGACATATTTCCTTGTCGGCAGTTATGTAGTTTATTTAAAATTGCTAAATGACTCTTTATTGGTAAAAGATACTTTTTCATATCAATAATTAAACTTTCCACAGTTTCATAATAAGATTTAAAATGATATTTGTACTCCAAAAGTCGTGTTTTAAGCACAAAATTAATTAAAGATTGTTGTGAATTTGCTTCAAGAATGCTACTATAATACTCTACATTACTTATTATAGAATGTGTTACATGCTCTTGACCCGTCATCACAGGTATCAAGGCTAAAGCGAGTTCTAGGTCAAATTTCTCCATTTTAAACTTTTATAACGACAACGATATTAAAAGAACCTAGTACTTACCCAGTTAAATATTAGATCTTAAATTACTTTGCTAAAAATACAGATATTTAAGTAGGTATAAATAAAGTGAGTACAAAACATAACTATCACAAATTATCGCTGAATCATTGCAAAATTCAATATTTATTATTATTAATTATTATTCATTATTTCTGAAAACAAGATTGTTTTTTTCCCTTTTTTCACAACAATTAAAATTGACATAATATAATACAGTAAATTGCTTATAAAAAAATAAACTAGAAATAATAGGAAAAAGAATACTATGAAACAAAGTTTGTAACTTACGTACGATTTTGCCAATTCATTTAAAATCACTTTAGGTCGAAACCTTTTCCATAATCGGCTGCATTATTTTCTTCATTTTTCGGAATCATAGCCGAAGTCAGACATCAGAAGTTGCTTGCCTTTGGTGAGCCTCTCTTTCTTGGTCGGAACGACATCTTGGTGCAGCTGGTTCCTTCAGCTGAACGGCTTCTTAACCCCGCTCTAGAATCGCGTTCACGCACTACCACAACTTTGCCATGACCCATCATGGTCACTATGGCGTCGCGAGATTTTCTTTCTTCCTAGAATGGTGGCTAGGCGATAATGGTCGTGTGGGGTTCTATGACTACGCAAAATTCTGTAGTCACGGTCGCCATGTAAGGAGGTGGGAGTCGGGATGTTAAGTAAGACACTCGTCCATTGTGATGAATGAATCTCATTATCTTTAATCGCTTCATCTTATATACTAATAGTATCAGAGATACGTGATTAGAGGAAGGACACCTTGATGATTAGAGGAGACCATAATTATCACGTACTATTAAGTACGTGCTGATAATGTAATTCACCATATCACAGATCCTTTTGCTATTTGGTTATGTATTAATAGGGTAGAATAATGCAAAAACAATTATGGATAGAAACTGCAAGTGAATGGTGAGCCATGAATTTATCCCTGATGCTACATAACAAATCATGGAACGTTCTGAAAGATATTTTTGTTAGGAAAGAAATTAAATAGTTTTGTATTGGAATGGATAGAATTGCGATTTAGATTCTTCATAACTTATTAAAATTCTTCTTAAATAAAAATTAAGACTCATTCTTTGTTCTCTATTGGAAAATTAATCATGTTGATTTGAATTTTTGTTTTTGTTATTTATTTTTCAATTAAAGGCGCACTTTATCCTAAAATTAACCATCTAATAAACTAATAGACCAGCAGTCAGTTCACAAAACGTTTATGGTATTTATTATTTTGATCATTCAAATCCATTGTTTCTATATTAGGTACATCAATTCTAAATTCGATGGGCAATTTTGAAATTCGGTGGTTTATTTTCTCAATTCGGTGCATTCTCAATTAGGTGCTTAACTTTTCTCATAAAACACTTTTCAATATCTAGTCTCATTGTTAGTTTTAGATTCAGGATGGAATAAACTTAATTTTTTATTATTTAAACTACTTCAAAAACCAAATATTAAATCAAGCACCGAATTGAGAAAAAAAGAACCCGTTTGTAGAAATGCTCAAAACCTATATAAAGTACCAGTAACTTAGTAGTTGTTTGTACTATGCATTACAATAATTATAATATTAACTAAGGAAAATAACCAAGGGTTGTTAACTGCATTTTTGGTTATTAACAGTTATTTACTTGAGTGAGTTCCACGAGTAAACTGCAACTTCTTTTTAGTTCACAGTCGGATAATCTAACCGTTGATTTTACATAAAATGCAACATATAAAATAATAAATAACGGGGATCTATAATCACAATGCGTAGGTACCTAAGTAAGAGTTTTTTTCAAAAGAAACTGTAAAACTAGACCTGTTGTCGATTGTACCAGTAAATACAAAAAGGATCCAAAGAATCAAGTATTAATACTCTTTTATTTATTAATTAATCTCGTCGCTTTTTGCTGTTGGCTATTGCGAAACCAATTATAACGAGTAAATTGGTTAAAAGTCATTGTGATAGCGGTCAGTGAACGAATTCCGAATATTCCAAATAATATTTGGCAGTAAAGTTGACGACACGTAAAGCTCTACATCTTAACTTAAAAGCCCATATTCCGTAGGTCATAAGAGGCATTTTCGTAGAGCAATTGTTTAGTTTGATGCGATGTTAAAGGTACAAGAAGACGATAAATAAATTGAACTTTATTGTTGTCGAGACTCAAAGCTCGCCTTGTTTTCGCAGATTTCATGAAAATTAACAATTTGATTTCAAATCTCAATATTATTCGTCGGTGATTCAAAGGATTTTGTTTCTTAGAATGCTAATGAAGACGGCAATTTGAGAATTTTCGCTAATATTTATTTTAACGTTGAAATTGCGAAGATTTGGTAATTTATTTATTCATTATTCATCTCTTGAAATGTCATTACGTGATTGTTCATTATGATTAGATTTTTGTGTTTAATGTTGTTTCAAATACTTTATGAATCAGCAAAAAATATATTTTTGCTACAGGTATGTACATGCTTTAAAGCAAAGAATTATAAAGTAGGTAAACAAATATGGCTATCTATAGGAATATAATAATAATAAGAAAATCTATACTTTTCTAACACGATTCTTCTATATTTTCCTATGTTTTCCTATATTTTCCTTTTATGTATTTTTTTATTAGATTTACTTACAGTTTTATCTGTAAGTATCTAGCCCTGTTTTTGTTTGCTGCTAAAATTACTAGTTACTTTTATAAACGAGATTATGGTTAGTTATTATGTAAATAATACCTACTATTATAATAACAATAACCCACATGACCTGTATTGTTACAACTACCTTAAGAGTAGGTACTTCTTCTTCTTAACGAGTCGACAGTAAACTAAAAACCTAAACAGTGTCGGACCGGAATTCGGCTACGCGGATCGCAGGATTGGTAGCCTCTATAGGTCTTCCTGCGTGCAGCTGCTCAATGACAGTATGACAGTACCCTATTCCGAAAACTTTATTCATTTGACATATCGACGAATTCTAGTTAACAATCGTAAAGTGTCACTGTTATCATAGGTACGAAACCGTCGTTTACATAAAACTTGCCATCTGATTGCGTCTTCGACAGCGGTATTGACGTCATAGCTGTGACGTCACGTGACTGGGGACCAATGCCTGCGTTATCTCAGACGTGAAAGTTTCCTAGAGATACTAGGCGATGGAAAGTTGTATTGTTGGGGAGCGTGTGTGGGTTCAAAATAAGAATAATACAAAATATTAAATTATTAAGAAAATGCTTTTTTCGACTTATTTTTTAATTATTATTATGAGTGATATGAAACGATATCACTTATTGTATCAAGGATAATTAAATAAAACTTCACAATTTACAGCAAAACTAAAGATACATTTGATTGCTATACATTGAAATAATACTACTTTTTACAGATTTAATCACTTCGTAATTTTTACTTGTGTTTTTAAAAGAGTTTTAGTTTTTTCCGACGTTACGTTACGTACGACACATTTTCAGGGGCCGTGGTCACTAAAAAACGTTTAAAAACCACTAATAATTACCAATTACGTGTGCAATATATGCGTGATTAAGAGCCAGTGCGCACTTGTGATATTTAATCGGGCGATAGTTTAGACGCTGTCGTAAGACGCTCGTGAACAAACTGTGGGTCGATTGTTTGGTATTCGTGGTTGTGCGCGCACTACACTGATTTGTGAGTAAAGAATCGCACATCTAGTACGGGAGCGACAGTTTAGGTAGTTTAATTAATAAGTGCGTGCACTTGCGTACAGTGCCATGCTGATTGTGCAGTCGACCGATAGTCGGGCTAATAGCAGGGGGGTGTCACTCCGCAGTTTAGATACGTTCGGCCGGCGTGCCTGCCGGGCAGGCGTATGGCAGAAGGATGCCGCTCGGCTCGTACGCTCCACGTTCGCGCGTAAAACGATCGATCATTTCTGTGATTTTTGTGCACTGAACAATGACTACTTAACGTTCTTATTATCCGTATATTAGATACTGTTGTGTTTATGGGTGTCTAAATAAAAGAAATAACAAAAGAAACAACAAAACGGAACTCGCAAGTCGCTCGCAACCCTAACCAGCGAGCGAGCAATTTGAGACATTCATATGAATAGAAACGCCCGCGCGTTGATATTGGGTACAGTTTTGCTTGCATGCGCGAACTCTAGGCAAGGCAAGCGATGACAAAGCAACCGCAATTGGACTTTATTTCCACGCAGAAAGATTTATTTTTATTTGAATGAGCTTGCAGAGTGAGTCTTCTGTGCCTTAGCACTATTACTTATTCCGTGCTAATAGTTTAGTTAAATGCAGTGCGCGCGCTCACATATTCCTTCATGCACATTATACAACCGGCCGATAGTTGTTCGATAGTTTGATCGAATAGAAATTGGGCAGTCGTTTTCGATATTTCGATCGGACGATTTTTAATCGTCAAACACGCGCACTGCCATCAAACTGAATCGAAGAACGATAAAACTATCTCCCGATCAAAAATCACAAGTGTGCGCTGTAATCCGTAAAAAGTGAAATTTATTTCAATGAACAGTTCGCGCAGAAATCCTAAGATGTGTTTATTGCTTTACATTCTCACAGAATAAAATAAAAAATCAATGATTACAATAACCGACATTTAAGTCTCGCAATAGCTACAAGGGTGCCTAGGGGAAATCAGCGCAGCCTTCAATTCACTCGATCGCTTAAAATGATAAGGAATTCTAGGAAACGATTGAACGAACAATCGACTTCTGTGGACCTATCTGCAAGAAGTACGATTCCTTTTTTTATCGAACGATGTTCGTTTGCACTTAAGGCGATACTCGGAAAAAATATGCTAAAGCGAGATAGCAATGAGAAAACGACGCGCGCGGGAGCGAGACCGATTTTGCCGATTACGCAAAAAAAACACAAAATCACTTCGTATTCAAAAACTATAGCGAGTTTAAAAAAATGCTTCTATACGATCCTAAATATTATTGGTGTCCACTAATTAAACCAATTTTCAATAGTATATGTATCCCCATTTAAGAATAATCTTCATATTTCTTATTTTTTAGAGGTATTTTCGAAAATAAAAAGTGTCGAGCCAAAATCATAAAATCGTGTTTCTGAAACTATACGATTCTAGATAAATGTATGAAGAAATATATATCTTATTACCAGATTTGTAACACCTGTAACGGTCCTATAGGTTTAAATCAAAAACTCCATACTTTTTCCGAGTAGCGCCTTAATACTGTACCGTAATAATGGATAATATGAAGGTTAAGTTAACACCATACCGACTTACATTCGTCTCGAAAAATCAAAATGAGATTTATCATACGAGTAATTTTGTATAGGAAATATGTACAGCGCCATCTACCGCCCAGAAGCGGGTATTGAAGTTGCGCATTTTCGTAGCAAGTAGTAAGTTTTAATAGGGTGTATGACCGTTCCACATGGCCTCACAAACTAATATTAAAAAAAACGGCGGGAATGATTTTCAGCTGTTCATTTGATATCAATGATTGATTTGGGTTTTCAATAATAATCCTTACATATATTATAAACGCGCATGCAAGTCTGTAGGTATGTATTGATATTTGTTACTCTTGCACGCTAAAACTACGGAATGGATTCTTATGAAACTTCACAATAATGTAGATTATAAATCAGAATAACACACAGTCTACTTTTTATCCCAATATTCCCACGGGAACGGGTTCATGCGGGTAAAACCGCGCGGAGCAGCTAGTACTAAATATTGGATACCATCACAGTAACTTGAGCACTATTGGAGATTGGAGAATTATGGAAATTGGAAACAAAGACGGGTATTAGGTACCACATACACCTAGTTACACCCAGAAGTGAGGAAATATTGAAAAGCTCGTTTTCAACATTTACCCGACCGGGAATCGAACCCGGGACTTTTAGAGATAGCGGCTTGAAAACCGGTGCATACACCACTCAGCCACGGAACTTTTGAGTAACCTCTTTGTATGGCTTTTTGAAATTTGGCTATGGTAATGAAATAACATCAATACTTGACTGTAATTTTGAACTGTTGGCTGGGAATAGATTTCCCAATGTTTCTCTTCGATAAAGTCAGAACCGATAGTCTGATCAGACCATCGAAAGGCACTTGTGCCATACATTTGTTTGAGTAGTCTAATACACACGTTTGAGTAGTGTAAAACCAACCAATCAAAACAACCAACCCGGTCTGATCAGACTATCAGTTCCGACTACCTATCGGAGAGGCTGGGAAATGTATTCCCAGCCTAAAGCTTGAATATGTATTATCAATATAAATTGATAAAAGCTAGGTCAAGTAGGTAAACAAATAAAACAACTGTGTTTATTTTTGGCAAAACAATGATTTTATTTAAAAATGAAGCTTGTTGAATAACATACAAAAAATGTAATGCAATGTAAATAAATTGATATTATAACAATATTATTTACATAAAGAAAAATTCATTTACAATTTAATTGTAATAATGTAAGCATTTAAAGATGATTCTCTTCGTTCATCGCATAAGGCAAGGTACCTGTAAAGAAAACGTTATTATTTAAAAAAGATATTGTAGCGTTTATGGTCATTCAAAGTTTCAAACATTTACCTATTTTTTTGCACTAAATGTGGAAGGTATAACTCGATTTGCAATAGCATAGCGAAAAATTACACTTTGGGTAACTGCACGTTAAAGATAACTTGGCCGGGTCCGAGCCAAGCGTCGTCGGCCATGGCACTGGCCAAATAATATTACATATATTTTGTATGGACACACTCAGCGGTAACCGAGTGCCGGTTGAGCAACGTATATAGCCGCGTTCAAACCAAGCACCGCTCACGAACCACGCTTGGACTTCCTGCTCGCGGTCCGTGGCACCCTAGGCAAATTTAAAAGGTTACGCACATGCCTCGCGAGCCAAGGTGCGCCAGTTTGAGCATTTTAGCTCGTTTGGTTCGCGTTTTTTTTTCCACTACGGGGTAGCACTTAGCCTTCATCACACCTGATGATAAGTGGTGATAAGGCTGAAGGTGGAAGCGCACTACTCCCGGAATCCTCAATCACTGAGGAACTGGCTACCTTATCTCAAACTGCCGGAACACAATAATGCTGAAAACATCATTGTTATGGCGTCAGACTTAGATAAGATGGTGGTAGCTAGCCAGGCGGACTAAGAACAAGTCCTATCACCAACCAAACCGAATACAATATGTACCCCCACTGGGAATCGAACCCGGGACCTCTTGGTCTGAAATCGGTGGTATGAACCACTAGACCACAGAGGCGGTAACACACAGCGCACACCGAGGCACCTTTGAGCGCGTCCCGCTAGCGACAGCCGACGCGGACGGCTTGACTACGAGGCACGCTCAGCCGAGGCAACGTACGCCCGAACAACCCCGAGGCACGTCCTCACCAGCCGAGACATTGGCTGCTTCGTGATCGGTCGGTCTGAACGCGGCATATGAAATACTAGCTTTCCGCCCGCGGCTTCGCCCGCGTGGACTACACGACGTTATCCCGCGGGAATTTGTTATTTTTCAGGGATAAAAAGTAGCCTATGTT
Source organism: Crambus lathoniellus (assembly GCA_949710035.1). Lineage (NCBI taxonomy): Eukaryota > Metazoa > Arthropoda > Insecta > Lepidoptera > Crambidae > Crambus > Crambus lathoniellus. Next base: position 28,420,916 of record OX453303.1, read on the forward strand.
CCTCTCCAGGCTACAAAGTATCTGTGTTCCAAATTTCAGCCAAATCCGTTCAGCCGTTTTGGCGTGATTGAGTAACAAACATCCAAACATCCAAACATCCAAACTTTCACATTTATAATATTAGTAGGATTAGTTATCCGTGCTAATGCTAATATTACACGATTCAACCAAATTGATTCACTTTGGTTGAAAGGCGCTGAAATACAGGGGCACATTGACATTGAATGATTCATTTTTACGTTTACATTGTTCAATTTGGTTGCTTCTTCCAAATTAAAAGGCAACAGAGAACTGTGTATTTCCGCTATAAGGCCAAGGCAACGGTTCAGTCCTAACCAAATCCCGGGTCCGCGCCTGGAACCAGCACTGTCTAGCGTGACTCATCCTTATCTGCTAGTCATCAATACCCATCAATCTACATGGGGTCATCATGCTAAGGCATGGCCCATCCTCCGTTCATCCACAAAAGAGCCCCAGTAACAACATAGTTGATAAACATGATCAGAAATATCCCTAATAATAAGCACCTTAGAACACCTGGACCCTATGGTTCTCCCGGTCACAGACGATGATGTTTCCACCAGACATGACAGCGATGCCCTCCAGGCCTTTGAACTCTCCATCTCCGGAGCCCCAGGAGCCAAAGGCTCTCAGGAAGGTGCCATCGGGGTGGAAGATCTGGATACGGTTGTTGCCGGAATCTGCGACCACGATGTAGCCTTGGTCGTCAACTGCTACACCCCTGTAAAGTGAAGAAAAATAGTAATTAATATAGACGCATGGAAAAAGTGTGATAGAAAAAAACCATCGGTTCTGTAAGTAGGTAGCTTTCAGGCGGGATAGCTTTCAGCTATTTACAAAGCTGGTGGTTTTATTTTTTCACAAGTTTTCCTATAAGTAATTACAGAAATGCATTGTGAATGCATAAAAACAATTTAGAATCTTAATGTTATTTGATGCAATTGCGTTGATTGAAATGACTGTGGTTGAGTATTGTTCGCGCTGGTTAGAGGTTCGATTCCCGGTCGAGAAAATGTAGAAAGCTATTTTTTTTCATTGTTTTATCGTGTCTGGGTGGATGTAAAAAAATACCCGTCATTGTTTCCCATTACCATAACGCAAGTGCTAGGCTAAAAGCCATTTTTTTAACTTGTGATAAGTTTGCGGTGGTGTCCAATCCTTTTCAAATTGACAATTTTTGGTACAGATAATAGTAATGGTATAATAGTGGTAGTGAGTGACCAAATTAAGTGTTTTGGTAGGCCTAACGTTGACACTAGTTGCATCAATAATCTTCAAGACCCAACAACACAAATAGAGTGTCCACATGGCTGAAATCCATCCATCCATCCTATCTATCCATTTACGACCAGAATTAATAACCTATCCACAGATAGGGATAGGTGCGATCCAGATTAGTTGCTAGGCAACACCTAGCAACACCCTGGCAACCGTCGTTAATTCTATGTTAATATCAAGCGTTGCATAGCAACTAATCTGGATCGCACCTATCCCTATCTGTAGATAGGTTATTAATTCTGGCCGTTAGTAAATTAATCGTTAACCAATGATGAGGTATAAGGGAATATGGAGCAAATCAAAATCAAATCACACATACATTGGCACAGATAAATCTTCTTGATTTAAATTATTTCAGATATTTATCTAAGAATATCTGGGAAATGTTTGTAAGTCTTCTTTTCCTCAACGGTTTTATTGAATAATTTCTTTGAATCTCCTCCACAACAACTATTATTGAAAGCGTAAAACATAAAAGTTGTATTTTACAGGCGTATGTTGCAGCCGATAGATACACAGATCACGTAAATAGGCCACAGGGTTGCCACACGATTGGTTAAAATTATTAATTAAACTTGATATTTTTGAAACCTCAACTTTTTTTATTGCTCATAATAATAGAAGTTGTGTCCGAAATACGATTCCCTTATGACATTATTGCTTTTAATTTCAACTTAGTTATTTATATTAAATCAGTTATAACAAGATAGTACCTAATATGGGGACTTCCAAGGGTGCGGATTGGAATCCCAGGCGAATATAAATTATGGGGCTTGTATTTTTTTTCTATTAATTTTTTTAACGTCGCGATATTTTCCGGTTTTTTGCATAAAATGCAACGTTTAGTAACTTTTAAGTTCAGCTGAGCAAACAGATATGGATAATATAGGTACAGGATCTGTAAAAGGAAAATGAAAATGCAAAATCTTTATTGACTATTTTAGTATAAAGCAAATACAAATCTGGGGCTACAACTAATACTAATTATAAAGTGACCAATTTGGTCGCCACACAGCAACACTGAGGCCCAGAAGGCTGGGCGCAGTCGCAGCTGCACTACTGGTCATCCGTAGCGCCAACAGCGCGTGCAAGTGACAAAGTTTGCAACACGTGCATAACATTGTATAAATTCTGATCTGTTTATAGCGTAACAATAACATTTCCCCAGCAACAATATCAGAAGTGCCAGCCCTATTTTTACGTTCAATATTAGTCTCGTGGCTTCAAGAACCCGGTCAAGGTGTAAAAACTGGAACGATGAGAATAACACTGTTCATCGTTCCGACATTAATAACGGTCGCAAAACAAGCCAAGTTCACTCAATAATATATTATTATGATATGATCTTAACTGTCGTCATAAATTTTATATGAAAAAAAGGGCTTAAATTTATTTACTGCCGCACAGGTGGTTCTATAAAGGGATTAGATTAGATCGTTCTATTATGGGGCTGGCGACACGTCAGTCTCCCATACAAACGAAAATACCAAAATAATTAAAAATTTTAGTTTAATTGACTGTACTTATGATGGTATTATTATACCAGTAGGTATTTATCTCAGTCTCTGTTTAAAAAATATCTAAAATATTAGATCTATCCAATAAAAAAAATAAAGCTTATTACATTTTTCCATACAAAAATGCTATTCGCATTTATTTTTAATGGGCGATTTTCTGAAAGCTCAGCCACTAGATGGCGCTGTCCCACCTATGCAGTTAGAAGGAACGGAACGTTATAAATTTTACTTTGACGCGGCTTTTTTACGTAAAACGGAACGTCAGACAGATGTTATTTATTTACCTAAATCTTTAAATTTACCTATTTCGTTTCCGTTCCTCACAGTAGTACTTATTTAATATATTATTAGTTTCCTTTGGGTTTCTAAAAAGTAAGTAATTTAAATATGTTTCCTACCAAAATATACCATAGACATGTACATACTTATTCAACGCCATCTAGTGAAGCAATTGGAAGCTTTTTTTTTTTTAAATGGCCTCTCAGAAAATCGCTCATTGGGTAAGTATTCTGTTTTCTTATTTAAGGCGCTACTCGGAAAAAGTATGGACTTTTTGATTTAAAACTATAGGACGGTTACAGTTGTTACAAATCTGGTAATAAGATATATATTTCTTCATACCTTTATCTAGAATCGTATAGTTTCAGAAACACGATTTTATGATTTTGGCTCGACACTTTTTATTTTAGAAAATACCTCTAAAAAAATAAGAAATATCAAGATTATTCTTAAATGGGGATACATATACTATTGAAAATTGGTTTAATTAGTGGACACCAATAATATTTAGGATCGTATAGAAGCATTTTTTTAAACTCGCTATAGTTTTTGAATACGAAGTGATTGTGTTTTTTTAGCGTAATCGCCAAAATCGGTCTCGCTCCCGCGCGCGTCGTTTTCTCATTGCTATTTCGCTTTAGCATAATTTTTCCGAGTATCGCCTTTGATAAATGCTGTCTGAATAACATCCTAAGTTCCGAAAAAAAGCTTAATTTTTAAATTATTTTGGTTATTCGTTTGTATGGGCGGCTCATTTAGCTGACCCGTCGCCGCCATCTTAAAAATGACAAAAAAATGAATTTTTGACACCGTTACATACTTTGCTCTTAGCTAAGTAGCTTGTCTCTGTGTTAGGGCAATTGAAAAAAAACGACAACGACCACATCTGTAAATGATATAACAATATTGAAAAGTTCGTTTTCAACATTTTTACCCGTCCGGGAATCGAACCCGGGTCCTCAGAGATAGTGGCACTTTGTGGAAACTATTGTGTACACTTCTGGTAGTAGTATTGTAGACGTTAAGAACCAAGTACTTAAATATAAAGAAATAAATATTGGACACAATTACATACACTGTTCCAATACCAAACTATAGTAGGCAGCTCAAGCACAAGTATTATGGACATTGGAAACAGCGACGGGTATTACCACATACACCCAGACCCGACGAAATATTGAAAAGTTCGTTTTCAATATTTACCCGACCGGGAATCGAACCGATAGCGTCACCTTGAAAACCGGTGCGTACACCACTTGATCACTAAGGTCGTCTAATATCATATATAATCATCCGAGTAATTATATAAGTTAAAAATTTGAGTGATGAAACTGAAACCAATTTGGCAGATGAAATGCAAATATTAATTTAAATCTGTCAATAAAGAATAGATTAAATTTAATTATTGCCTTTTAGCGGTAGCGTTTATGTCACCAAAATATCAGCAAAATTTTAATTTATATCGTGCGTTTTTATACTACATTTTTTCACTATTTATAACCATTTTATATCATTGAAAGCATTGTTAGGTTTAATATAATAAATTTCACTACCGTTCTCCCTCTAAATAAATTCCCTGTAAGTAAACTAATTCTCAATAAATATCGGTTTAAGGTTCTGATTGTATTCGATCGTAAATAGAAATCGGAAGGCAACTGACCCCAGTTTACGACTGCCGGTAACGTGGCCAGCCTTTGCCGTAATGGCTTCCAAAATTAGAAACTCATAACTTTATACCCCATGGGTTGGGAAATTGGAAAACAATAATTCAATAACAGATTTCCCTAAGGCGATTGCGCTGAATAGTTTGGACATGAAACGTAAAACTAATTTTAGATCTGTAAACTACTTGTAGTAAATTGTATTCCAATTAAAAGTTCTGAATTTCGATCAACAATGAAAATATTTATTTACTTCAGTTTTTGACACAGACTAGGTTGTTTGTTAGGTTTGTGAAAATTTAAAATGAAGTATTTAGAATGAGTATTTATTTTTCAATGATAAAAATTGCATTGTGAATGCAAAAAAGTAAACATTTAAATAGCTTTTTCTTTACTTTGAAAACTTATGTATTGGCTAGTTTTTGCCCTGTGTCTTAAGGCGCGCTTACACGGCTGCTGTTCACATCTATTGAACTTTTATTCTCTATACGACCGAAAGGGGCGCTGCTCTGGTTTTAATATAAAATAACACGTTCATTATATCGATTACGATAGTTTTTCTTGCTATTGGCACAGGGTTCAAACCCAACACCATTTGGTCATTACATCTCTTTCCATGTCACATACCTCGGGAACTTGAATTGCCCATCTTCGGAGCCTTCTTCCCCGAAGGACGAGAGCACACTCCCGTTGACGTCGAACACCTGGACCCTGTGGTTGTTGGAGTCGGACACGAGCACGCGGTTGGTGCTGGATACCGCGATGTAGTGGGGGTGCTCTAGCTGACCCAGCTTGGAGCCGAACGACCCAAATTTACCGGATTCAAATCTAACGGCATTTGTCTTTACATCTCCTTCTATGTTACATACCTCGGGAACTTGAACTGCCCACCTTCGGAGCCTTCTTCCCCGAAAGACGAGAGCACTCTCCCGTTGACGTCGAACACCTGGACCCTGTGGTTGTTGGAGTCGGACACGAGCACGCGGTTGATGCTGGACACCGCGATGTAGTGTGGGTGCTCCAGCTGACCCAGCTTGGAGCCGAACGACCCAAATTTACCGGGTTCAAATCTAAGGGCTTTTTTCTTTGCATCTCTTTCTATGTTACATACCTCGGGAACTTGAATTGCCCATCTTCGGAGCCTTCTTCCCCGAAGGACGAGAGCACTCTCCCGTTGACGTCGAACACCTGGACCCTGTGGTTGTTGGAGTCGGACACGAGCACGCGGTTGGTGCTGGACACCGCGATGTAGTGGGGGTGCTCTAGCTGACCCAGCTTTGAGCCGAACGATCTTAATTTACCGGATTCAAATCTAACGGCATTTGTCTTTACATCTCCTTCTATGTTACATACCTCGGGAATTTGAATTGCCCATCTTCGGAGCCTTCTTCCCCGAAGGACGAGAGCACTCTCCCGTTGACGTCGAACACCTGGACCCTGTGGTTGTTAGAGTCGGACACGAGCACGCGGTTTGTGCTGGACACCGCGATGTAGTGGGAGTATTCCAGCTGACCCAGCTTGGGGCCGAACGATCCAAATTTACCGGATTCAAATCTAACGGCATTTGTCTTTACATCTCCTTCTATGTTACATACCTCGGGAACTTGAACTGCCCACCTTCGGAGCCTTCTTCCCCGAAAGACGAGAGCACTCTCCCGTTGACGTCGAACACCTGGACCCTGTGGTTGTTGGAGTCGGACACGAGCACGCGGTTGATGCTGGACACCGCGATGTAGTGTGGGTGCTCCAGCTGACCCAGCTTGGAGCCGAACGACCCAAATTTACCGGGTTCAAATCTAAGGGCTTTTTTCTTTGCATCTCTTTCTATGTTACATACCTCGGGAACTTGAATTGCCCATCTTCGGAGCCTTCTTCCCCGAAGGACGAGAGCACTCTCCCGTTGACGTCGAACACCTGGACCCTGTGGTTGTTGGAGTCGGACACGAGCACGCGGTTGGTGCTGGACACCGCGATGTAGTGGGGGTGCTCTAGCTGACCCAGCTTTGAGCCGAACGATCTTAATTTACCGGATTCAAATGTAACGGCATTTGTCTTTACATCTCCTTCTATGTTACATACCTCGGGAATTTGAATTGCCCATCTTCGGAGCCTTCTTCCCCGAAGGACGAGAGCACTCTCCCGTTGACGTCGAACACCTGGACCCTGTGGTTGTTAGAGTCGGACACGAGCACGCGGTTTGTGCTGGACACCGCGATGTAGTGGGAGTATTCCAGCTGACCCAGCTTGGGGCCGAACGATCCAAATTTACCGGATTCAAATCTAACGGCATTTGTCTTTACATCTCCTTCCATGTTACATACCTCGGGAACTTGAACTGCCCACCTTCGGAGCCTTCTTCCCCGAAAGACGAGAGCACTCTCCCGTTGACGTCGAACACCTGGACCCTGTGGTTGTTGGAGTCGGACACGAGCACGCGGTTGATGCTGGACACCGCGATGTAGTGTGGGTGCTCCAGCTGACCCAGCTTGGAGCCGAACGATCCAAATTTACCGGGTTCAAATCTAAGGGCTTTTTTCTTTGCATCTCTTTCTATGTTACATACCTCGGGAACTTGAATTGCCCATCTTCGGAGCCTTCTTCCCCAAAGGACGAGAGTACTCTCCCGTTGACGTCGAACACCTGGACTCTGTGGTTGTTGGAGTCGGACACGAGCACGCGGTTGGTGCTGGACACCGCGATGTAGTGGGGATGCTCTAGCTGACCCAGCTTGGACCCGAACGATCCAAATTTACCCACGAACGTGCCGTCTGATTGGAACACCTGGGGCAAGGAAAAGATACTAATTAAGTAAAACTGATTTCAGATACCTGACAATTTAAAAAAGTTGTGGCCAAATCCAGTCTTTTATCTTATCCTAAATAGTTGACAACATCATCGGGAAATGGTAAATTTTCATGATATGGCTTACTTTTACTGGGTCGTATCGTTTGAAAGTTGAACGTTTTGCTTAAAACAGTATCAGATACTTAGTTTTTCTCATGGTTATTCAAGTTTGAATGAATTCTATTTGAGATTTGAGTCTAAGAACAGTAGAACCCAAACATATACACAAAACATTGCAACAGAATTTGAATAACGATCTATTGCGCCATTAGAATCAAACCTCACTTAGGCGGCATGCCGCCCTCTGCCCGTGATTTCCTCTATCTTCTATCTATTGTTTACCCATGCAAACTATCATCCCAAAACGTTTTTCTATACAAATCAGTCAAATATACCAAAATTTTACTCAAAATATTTTGTTTATCAACAACGGGTTAGCAATTAGCCTTCATCACACTTGATGTTAAGTGGTGATAAGGCTAAAGGTGGAAGCGCAGGAAATCCTCAATTACTGAGAAACTGGCTATTTTCTCTCTAACTGCCAGAAAATAATATTTCTGAAAACATCATTGTTATGGCGTCATCGTCAGACTTAGATAAGATGGTGGTAGCTAGCCAGGCTGACTTAGAACAAGTTGTACCACCAACCAAACCGAATACCAAATGTACTCCCACTGGGAATCGAACCCGGGACCTCGGGGAAGGTACCGGTGGTGTGACCCACTAGACCACAGAGGCGGCACACATGTTTCTGGATGTAGTGCGTTGTTGACTAAGTTTGCATTTATATCAATTTATAGTTTAGAGGTTATTCTTATCTCTGGCACTCACAACCGCGAACGCTCGTGTGTTGACGTAGTGACGAAGTATCATGAAAGGGTTTTTTTAATACTTACATAAAAATAAAATTAGGTATACGCGAGTTGGGATAGTCTCTTATGCCTAGTTCGCAATAGTCAAGAAGAAAACGATTAGAAAATATGTAGTTTAAGAAACTAAAAAACATACTTTTATAGGAACAGACTAAAAAGTACAAAATAACCGTCTATTCAGTAACTGAAATTAAAAAGCGTGGTGCGCGTTGTCAATAGTAAGTACTGCTCACCCCGTTAACATTATAACTCAAAGGCGTGATTGTATGTATTTAGTTTTACAAATTCAAGTGGAGTCTATTAGTTACCAGATGCGCGAGCCGAACCCTTACTTAATTACTTTCTCCTTACTCCATCATCAGACCCTCACCACCAAGTGTAGCGAATAGGTCTCATCAGAACGAAACAAATGAGCCCAAACTCGAGGGGTTTCGTAGTGGTCATTAAGGAGTGCCACTGACTTCCTCCCTGCTCCATCATCAGACCCTAACCACCAAGTGCGACTAAAAAGTCTCATCAGAACGAAACAACGGAGGCCAAACTCGAGGGGTTTCCTAGTGGTCATTAAGAAGTGCCACTGGCTTCCTCCCTGCTCTATCATCAGACCCTCATCATCAAGTGTAACGAACAGGTCTTATCAGAACAAAAGAAATGAGCCTAAACTCGAGGGGTTTCCTAGCAGCCATTGAAGAGTTCTATTGCCCACCTCTTGACTCCATCATCAGATCAGCTCGATGGTAGCAAATTATTGTATTGTCATCGGATTCATATAGACTTGCAAAGTTTCAAATCAATACGACAATTAGAAGTAGGTTAAAATTGATTTCCAAGATTTTCTTACATTGTGACTTAGTTACAAGTGAAGCTAATAAAAGTGTGGTAAAAAATTCATCGCTTAGCGCTTACGGGAACTTAAAAGGCATTTTTTAAATAATCATATGAGCTAGGCAATGGGTTCGCTACTCAACTAACATTACCTAGGGTAGTCCGAACTATGCTTTACTCTGTGTAGATAAATAAATTTCATAATAATTTCCAACACTAACACGATTTAACTCTTGTTGAATTGCTTTGGTATTTCATGATTAGTCTAGTCAGTGTTCGACCTTGTCTACAACTAAGCTAGGTGGATAATATTCTTTAATAGGATCCATGTCTAGAATTATAATTTTCCTCAAAGTTAAAAGTGCTCTACTTAGATTCAAATGGTACATTGCAAACTTTAAAAAAATATTATTGTTGATAATCTAACCCCAACAAACATTTTAGTCATAATAAGTGAAAGTTGCGTGACTGAAAGAGCTAAAAACATCGTATTGAAGTAATTTTAGAATTAATACAACCTTTATACAACCTCTAAACGACACTAAAATGGTCTATACGATCGCTATATGACTCTATTATGACACTGAGTCGCATAAAGTGGGCCCTTATGCCGTGATAGTAAAGTAATGGCGACCTCCGTCGCGGCGACCTACAAATGCTTGTTGGGAAGTGTATAATATTATCCAAAACATAACTTTCTATATATATTTTTTTTTATATTACCTTTTAAATTACAGCTAACTTTTAACCTTTTAACATAATTATTTTGTAAATGCGTTGCTTCTGTTAAAGCTGATGAGTTTCTTTTCGCCCCCTTTTTTTGTCAGTTAAAAAATGTCCTTGACGAGTAGGTAAAAATATGTTGGACGATTCATAAGCCTTAATTTTATTAAACTTAGTTGAATAAAAAGTTTTTGACTTTAACCAACAACCTTTTTCTCAAACACTCCTATCACTCTCTCTTCCACTCACCTGAACTCTATGGTTTTCCTTGTCACACACGTATATGAATCCTAGCGCGTCCGTGGTTATACCCCAGGGGTAGTTGAACTTGCCATCTCCTGTGCCCTGGCTGCCGAAAGCCCTGAGGAATCGGCCGGCGGGGTCAAACACCTGGAAATAAATGTTGATTTAGTTATGGGAATAAAATATTATTGGGTACATCAAAATTAGGTACCTAACACTTTAAAGTTTGGCCTCACATGGGCTACACACACATATTTTATTTTAACGCAACGACGGGTATTACCACATACAACCAGACCCAAGGAAATATTGAAAAGTACGTTTTTCAATATTTACACGACCGGGAATCGAACCTGGGACCTCTAGAGATAGCGGCACCTACAAAACCTGTGGGTACACCACTCAGCCACGAAGGTCGTCAAACAAAGAAACATCATGTAAGGCGATAAAGTTAATCTTCACCATAGAAAATATGTGTGTGCTATAGGAATCAAATGTTGAAGCTCTTTTATAATATTTATACAAAATATCGTCGTCGACGCGACGAAGACACGGTGCTGTCCACAGACATACATCGAGAATGTCTGTGGTGCTGTCAAAAAACGCGGTTTACATTTTGATTGAACATTTATTTTTCTGGCGTAAGTAATAACTTAAAAATTAAAACATTCTTTTTCTAATCGTGATGCACTCATTCCGTCTACTTAAGTACGGCTCCGCAGTTCTCAGACGCACTGCAGAAGTTTTTCACATAAAATCCCCTCAAAGCTTACAAACATGAAATATGTCGTAGGAAATCTGACACGATCCATTTTGTTTTGCAATTCCATATCTTGTTACTACTGTTGCATATTTTTCATCACATAGCTTTGTGGAGAGACATATACACTTCCGGACAATCAAACTGGCCCCCTGGACTTTTTTCATACAAACATGCTCACTTTAGCGTCTCGTAGATAGCTTAGGGAACTATTTGCATCTGTGCGATGATTTTTACGTCAATAAAGAGGCAAAACGCCCAAATAACGATTCACGGTCTTAAAAATTTACAAAAAGCACTGAATTTTCTCAAAAAATAAAAACAATAAGTCAAACTTTAGTCAAGATTTATAACGTTATATGGGAGATAAAGTTTGTGATTCGTTATTTGGGCGTTTTGCCTCTTTATTGACGTAAAAATCATCGCACAGATGCAAATAGTTCCCTATCTACGAGACGCTAAAGTGAGTATGTTTGTATAAAAAAAGTTCAGTGGGCCAGTTTGATTGTCCGGAAGTGTATTATTTTTGTTTGACGTTTTGTTTTACTGCGCTTGTTTGGTTTTATCGGTATACGGTGATTTACGTTGCGCGCATGGTGCATTGCATGGATATTCTTTGTAGTATTCTAAGAACCAATGTAGGTATGCAAAAAAGTTTAAAAAAAAAAAAATCTATTCAAGGTTTTTACAATCTTTAGACCGGTGTGCGATTCTGTAGGGATTTTCTGCCGTTACTTCATATTCATTTCGCACCTGAAAATGAATCTTTATTAAAGGAAAAATTGTGATGGAAAAAACGACCAGCCCTACTTGCAGGCGGGATTCGAACCCGCGCCCCCATTTTGTAACTATCACAATTTATCAAATATTTTCGCGTTCCTACGAAAATGAATATCAAAAGAAAGACTGTATTTTTAAATTAATGCAATTTGCTTTCAGACATTAATTTTAATGAATCGGCTATTAACAAGATTGATTGGCACAATTTTTACTTCAATTTACAAATCAAATTACCGCTTGGACGCTAGCAAAGTAATTTGTTCGATTACTTGAGGTTAATGAAGTTAATGATGAAAAGAAAATTTATTTATGCATCGCTAATAAAGAAATTGCTAATTTACGAGCTCTCATTCCTTTATTGGATAAAGTCATTTTATAAAATTTTATGTGTACACCTCGGTAGAAGCGATTGTATTTTTTTTGAACAAAATATATTTATAGTCAATTGATATTTTGTATTTTATAAAAATGGTCGATCGTAGTTTCATTGATATCGGTTTTTCGTTTCCATTCATGTATAACCATAGTATTGCCATAGATATAGGTAGCGCAGAAGCATGTTAAATATTTAGTAACTAAAGAACAACAGTTCTTAGATTTTTTTTTGCTTTCACAATGCTAAAATTATTCTAACTTTATCGTTTGTCAAATATGGAGGGAGAGGTATTTCTTTCGAGTGTGGAAGTTGTAATATCTTCACATTGATAAAATAAACGTTGGCTAAGCAGCGCGTTAAAGGTATTGGATAAATTCGACGCTTCTCCTAACTAGTTAGGACCTTTCACTGTCTGGGTATATACCCAGATAGTGAAAGGTCGTGGATTCGAGTCCCATCGGAGCAAGTTGTGAGACAGGTCGATTTTTTCCTAACCTTTATTATCAACAGCTCTTAGAGTTTGGAACAGTGTAATTCAGGATCTGTATTTCATGAATTTAATTTAAACGAGCCATTCAATAGTAAAGTGATGATGTGTGGTAATAGGTGTTCTCGACCAACTTCAGCCACGACGACTGTGTCACTGTCTTTGCTAATTATCCCTGTCGTACACACAAGTGGTAGCGAGTTTTGTCAATATTAAATAAAAAATTAATATTGGTATGAATAGATATATTAATTACCTGTATGCGATGATTGTATCTGTCAGCAATGATGTACTGTCCAATTCGATTGACTGCTACGCCAGCCAGGCAGTCGAATTCTCCTTCTCCACTGCCATACTGTCCGAACTCTTTCACGAAGATACCGTTAGAGTCGAACACCTAAAACAAAACACAGAAATCTTCAGATTTATGGTTCTGTACCCCTAGTGTAAGTTTTTATGTCAAGCAGACGCAAACTAATTCGATTCCGTATTTATGTCAATTTGTATGAAAACTATATAAGCGCGCTACTCGCCGCTAGAGGCGCTAATACAGTTTTCATACAAATTGACATAAATACGGAGTCGAAATAGTTTGCGTTTTTTGACATAAAAACTTACACTACGGGCACTGATAAATGAGATACACATTCGAAACAAAGGACGACCGCATTTCCATATTCTGACTTACTATTCCGTCAAGTAAAGTAGTAAAGAAATAGAAAACAAGTACCTCAAATTATTAGCTTTGTTCTAAATCTGTTGATAGATTTATATTTCAAAATTTCATAAAAAAAATGTTATTTTGAAAAGTTTGAAAAAATGTTGTAAAAATAGTAATAGCTTACTTGAACACGATGGTTAGACGAATCAGCCACAACCATAGTATTGTCTGGGCCTACAGCGATGCCACGAGGCCACGTAAAACATCCGGGTTCGCTCCCCCGACTCCCCACGCTGAATTGTAAACGGCGTTTCTGCAGATACTGGCTCCTAGGGGAGGAACCTGCTGCTGCGAAACCTATGACCAGATACACAAATAAAATTGATTAGAAAAGATAAAAAAGTACTTATATACACACTCCTTTTGTTCAAGCCTCAAACCTATATACACGCCACTCTTTGCTCTAACCTGCTACCGCTGCTGTAGCCGCCGTAGGGGAGATGGGGGAGCCTGCCGCGTTTTTTGAATCGTCATCTGAACTGGCAAGCTCGTTGGCCGAACGTAAGGGCAGCCCGAGAGACAGACGACGCGACGTACTAGAAGTACTACCGCTCGTGTCACGATCTTTGCCCCGCGACCCGTACTTGTTTTTCAAGTACCGCGCCCAAGAACTGAGGGCCGCACCGTCTTTTTCACCGGAAACGGGCCGTTCAGGCGAACTTTCCCGCGACTTTAGTGCGTGGGAAGACCGGCTGCGAGACAACTCCGTACCACCTGTGCCGGAGCCGTATCGAGCCGCTAAATATGCTGATGGCGAAGCAGTTGTTGGAGAGACGGGATCGTCTTGATCGTCGTCATCTCCTACCCCAAAACCGGTGTGGCTACTTTTACTTCTAGCGAGACGGTTACGCCGTTCTTTCAAAGCAAGATACCTCGATCGAGCAGTGGGGTATTTTGTGTCATCATCTAACGATGATTGTGTCTCAAGTTCTTCTTTGGGTTTGCTACTATAGCGATTATTGTATGATGAGCCACTAGAACCGTAACGAGAGGTTGGTTCTTCTTCAGTTTGTGACGCTTGTCTCGTGCGGTATCGAGATGGTGCTGGTGTATCTTTAGATTTGTTATCGACTGCGTCGTTACGAGCGTTCGTGCTTCGCGCTAATAGCGGACCGATGTCAGTTCGAGTCATCGCCTGACTCTCGGGCTTTCTCTGCGTTGCAGGCTCCTCTTCACTCTCCTCCGATGAATCGGTTTCTTCTTCGGAACTTGTGTCGGAATCTTCGTGAGCCGGCTCGGCGGGCGCCGGGGCGGGAGTCGGCCGTTGAGATCCCACGAAGCGACTTTGCACCCGTTGTGCGCCACCGGCTGTTCCATTGGTCGTCACTGGTGCTGTTCTGTCGTTGCCTGCGGAAAAAAAACGAATACCAGGTTTTGGTGGAAGCCCATCTTTGCTATACTTTGCTTTAAGTTCTTCAATAGTTAATATCGCACCTGTGTGCTTTACCGCCGAGCCGGAACTTTCTGTTGATGCGCTTGATTCAGTGCTAGGAGCACGAGCTGCTGGCCGGTGTGGTGCTGGTGCTTCAGACCCTGAGGGTCGTCTCGCGGGTGTGACTGGCTTTGGCGCCGGAGCCGCGTTCTTTCGCTGTGTCCGTTGCAAAGATCCAACAGACTCATCGGATTCACCATCACTGGACGCCTGAGAAATATACTAAATTTCGATATGGACACCAAAATTGCTTATACCTTTGTCGTGTTGTGTAGTGTATGCAAATAAAATTAAGCGTGGAGTGTATTATATGGAATGCCGTTAGATTTCTAAACTTCGTTGTTAGTAACGATGATTTTCCTAATTTCTACTTTGTACTATGTCGTGTCACATCAATCTGTTTCTTCTTCCCAACTCACCTCCCGAGCTGGAGTTGGTGGTTTACGATTAACAGAAGGTCTCTCCTCTTCAACAGGACGTGCTGGAGCTCGATCTGGTTCTTGAGAAGAAGCTGCACCTTTGTTTTGTCTTTTGAGTCGCGAGATTTCGTCATCTTCACTCTGTTGTCTCTGTGCTGGTGGAGGCGGTCGACGTGGCTGAGGCGCAGGCTGTACTACTGGCTTGGGGGGTGGTGGTGGTTCCTTTTTTTCCTTTTTTTTGCCACTATCGAGGTCTAACATCCTCTGCATGACACGCGGGCAATCGCTGAGTCTAAATATTCCACTGAGAGGACCTCGAGTAGCATCCTCTGTATCCTGAACTTTCTCCTTTTCTTTTTGGACTTGTTCAGCTTTTACAGCGCGTGTTGCTTGCTCTGTATCAGAATCGTTATCTTGTTGATGACTTCTTACGAAACGTGAACGGAACCTACGTGATGGTCTGTGCTCGGATTCATAGCCACTATAATCATCAGTAGCACTGTAATCTCTTGTGGGCTTTTCAGGTGGAGGTGGTCGTTTTTCACCGAATTTACGACCGCCAAGTATGGGCTCATCATTTTCTGTGAAACCTTTGTTTTCCTCTTGTTGACGGAACTGAGTTGCCAGTCGATGATCACTCTTCGACCTTGTCAAACCAGTTGTTGGCTGTATATTGCCTCCGTAAGCATTTGGCTGAGTGACATTCAGTTCACCATAACTAGCGACGTGTAATACTAACTGATTGGGATCGTGAGTCATGATGAATCGCATTCTACGGTTGTAGTCACCTGCCTCATAATCAAAGTTTCTTAAAAATTCTACCGTTTTCAAGAAAATTTCTTTGGTGTCAACCAATTCAGTATCTTCCCATTCGACATCATCGGTCATATATTTATCGGCGAGATCACAATTACTTTGAATATTACTTAACTCTAACTCTAGATTATCTTTAAGGTGAGTGAGGTTTCTAAGTTCAGTTGCTAAATAACGATCAACTTCATTCCTGAGGAAGTCAGTTCTATCTTTAAGTGCCTTGGCAAGTCTTTTGTTTATTTCATCTATTTCTCCGGCGACGGCGGCGCAGTTTGTTTGAAGATTTGTCGTATTGCGTTCAACAATTCCAAGTATATCTTGGAGTCTGTTGACGCCTCGGCGAATTTGATTGTTGATTCTTGAAATTTCACGACGAAGTACTTCCATGTGTGCTGACTTACAATCTTCGCAGACTTTTTTGTCGCAATGGGCACATGGTGCACAGTATGATTTTTCTGAACAAACGTTACATCTTTCCATAACCTGCCCAGCAGTGGGATCTGGTAGTTCCCCTGCTATTTGAGCATGCAATTCGAGGAACCGCTGAAGGGTGACATTTGTAGGGAATCCCTGAACTCCTTGGTACGGGATCCTGTGTTCTGCTCGGCACTCTGGACATTTGACCTGCAAAAAATAATTATATAATTATAAAAACAGCCCTTAAATATTCAGTTTTATCTGTTTTACAAGTCATTAAATTAAATATGCAAAGATTATGGCTGTAATAAGCAAAAAATGTAACTATCTCTTAAGCATTCAAGCCCTTTTTTTACTTTGTAGAAGCAGCGGCTCCTGGCAGCTGCCAGGAAAGTAACTTAGCAATGTGTATGCAAAACGCTGTACTTACCTTTCCTATGCTTTCTTAATATTGCTTTGATAGCGTTATTTCAAATGTTTCACAAATTTTTGTTTATACGACTAACGGCCAGAATTAATAATCAATCCACAGATAGGGATAGGCATGATCCATACTAGTTGCTATGCAACATTTGATAATAACATAGACTTAACGACAGTTGCCTGGGTATTGCTAGGTGTTGCCTAGCAACTAAACTGGATCATGCCTAACCCTATCTATGGATAGATTATTAATTCTGGCCGTAAGTAATGTTCCTCACCTGTCGCCTCACATAGTCGACCAGGCCGTCCATGCAGGGCTCCATGCAAAAGCTGTGCTGGCATGGCAGCAGCTTAGGATTCCTGTACCGGTCCAAGCAGACGCAGCACGTCAACAGCGATTCGAACTGTTCCATTTTTGTGTTGCTGCTTTACGTATCTGTTGAAGAAGGAATATTTTAATATACTTACCAAATTATTTATTACTATTTTAAATTTTAATTGCTATTTTTATTGGACTATTGCATTGAAATGAAATATCAGAAAACATCGACCCGTCTCCAAACTAGCTCCGGAAGGTTAATTTCAATACAAATTAGAACATATTTTTATGTTCTTATTGAATACTAGCGGCCGCCCGCGGTTTCACCCGCGTGGTCCTCGTTCCCGTGGGAATATCGGGATAAAAAGTAGCCTAAGTTGCTCCTTCTTACATCAGCTACCTGCCAGTGAAAGTCCCGTCGAAATCGGTCCAGCCGTTTCAGAGATTAGCCGGAACAAACAGACAGACAAACAGACCGACAGACAGACAGGCAGACAAAAATTGAAAAAAATGTTATTTTGGTATATGTACCTTAATTCATAAAATAAAATAAAATAAAATAAATATGTACCGTAATATATAATCATATGCATGTAGTAAATAGCGGTTATTTTAATATTACAAACAGACACTCCAATTTTATTTATTTGTATAGATTGTATAGACTAGAAACTGCAAGATTTTTTGATAGCAGAATGTATGCATTGTCATTGAGATATTTTTTCTATTATGACTAGTGATAAATGTTTACTGAACCAATCTCTAGATAAGGTGCTTAAAGTTTTGTTATAGCTAGTAACGATTTTCCTAAAATATTTTGAATATAATTTTGTATCATAACCCAATTATTAAAATAGATCATCTGAGCATTAGGTACGTAAACTCATAAACATTATTTTTAACAAGCGATTCTTAAAATGAATAATGTGACAATGACCTGAATAACTCATTATGAGCTCTTGAATTCCTAAGACTTCTAGGCACCGACCACAGATCACCTGTATGTAACATCTGTGGCACCGACACTTTAAAAAAGTTTGTTTATACTATGCAAAAAGTTTAGACTAAATACTGAGGTAACTGTGGAGTTTTCACCCTGAATAAAAAAGTGTGCCCAGCAAATTTGACATTTAGTATGAAGTGGCTGTCAGTTGTCTCATATGACCATACGTATTTTTTCAAAGTGTAGGTGAGACGAAAGACAACCTCAGTGCCACAAAAAAGTGTTAGTACTGCACTCTCCAGTTACCTCAGAATGTAGTCTAAGCTTTTTGATACTATGTATAAACGATCCGTCAATAGCTGTAAAATCAATCAATCTTTTAAATTTTCGTTCCTTGCGACCGAAAGAGGCGCTCCTCTAGTTTTCATTTACATAAACTATTACGATCACAATGACGATAAGGGCGTGTGTGCACTACCACTGAATTTTACCGATCCGGAAAAAAACGGATGCTTGTATTTAATTAAGAACTATTATAGATGATTAATTATTAAAATACAAGCATCCGTTTTCATCTAACGATAGTTCCTCGAGCTAGGGGTACTGTATTTATATAATGAAGAGGTAAGTTTGTTTAGATGTTTTAGGTTAGTTTTGGATTAACTGATTTAAAATAATATTTTTTTCACTAGTAAAAATCTACATTGTTCCTGAGTGGCATAGGCTATATTGTATCCCGATATTCCTTCGGGAACGCGTACCTAGTGGGTATACCACGGGGAGTAGCTAGTATATTATGAAAATAATATGTGATATGCAATTATATAAATACATTTTAATGTTGTTATATGTAAATTGGCATTTATTACAGTTTGTTATGTTAAATAGACTAAAATTTCTCATTAATTTGGACAAAGTTTATAGTCAATTATTATACTATTTAATTACTACATAGATAACGTTTTTCTAAACATTGGTAATAATTTCTTACAGCAGTTAAAACTATTTAATTTACCATCATTTTAATAATATTATATCAAATTATTCTAACTGATCTCAGAGTTTAATTCTAGCGGTCAGCTGGATTTGGAGTTCCAACGGTATCCACAAGATCCGGCAGATTTTATAAATAGAATATTACCGTCTGTCGCTTCTCACGAACTATTCCTAAGTACTACTCTCGAAATAGCCACGCAATTCTGAGCTCTAACACCTTAACAATATAGTCGATATTTTTGCTAACAATAACAATAAATTAGGAATTGCTGCTGATATATGAACGGACAGCGTGTGATGGAAAAGTAATTAGTTTTTGCTAGGTGCTGAAGCTTTCTGCTTTTTTGCTGTTGAGTCAACTGATTTCGTAATTCTGTTGGTATTGGCAAACAGTTTTATTTATATCCCGCATTGGGCCCGCGTGGTGGGTCATGGCCCATTCTCCTTATCCATCCATAAGGAAGGCCAGTGCCCCAGCAGTGGGGAGATTAAATGGCTGATGATGAAACAGTTTTAAGAGTAGCACTAGTACTAGGAAAATATTGTGTATATGTGTGTTTAATTAAAATTCTTTTTGTTTGCTCTTTACACATTGAATAAGATCAAGAACTGACAGGGTTTAATCAGGGGGGTAATTGTCTAACTCAAAATCAATTGCAATCGCTTTCAGTTTGACATCCATCACTTTTTGTTGAAGACAGTTGACAAAAATTTATTTGACAGAAGCAGCAATGGCCGTACAATATCTTTCAAACTGAATGCGATTGCGATTGATGTTGAGTTAGACAATTACCCCCCAGGTGTCTGTCACTCTATGTACTTGCGCGCTACTTTCGCCCGCACTGCCGACCGGCGCGGGGTGGTGCGAAATCCATAGAAATTAGATCCGCTAAAGAGCTAGAATATATGCGATAGGAAGAGATGCAACGTCTGGCCGTTCGTAATTAGCGCCGTACAAGCTGAATTCCACTTTATTGCGTTGTATTTAGAGTTGCTATTTATTTAAATGGAAGCTTCTGTACCTGTGTACTAGTATTTATTCTGTTGTATAATGTTCAAAAGAGGTAGTATCTACGTGAAAACCTTTTTTAAGTGTGTTGTAACAAAACTATAGAAGTAAAGAAAAAATTGTGATAGACAAAACCGCCAGCCCTGTACGTACAGTGCCACAAGCTTTTCTGTTCCGGTGACAGCCGTGACAGAGGAGCCACTTGCAATACGAAATTAGCTGTCAAAATGGACTGTCGTATGAAAACTGTTTTAGTTCCAAAGATAATCACCGGAACAGAAAAGCTTGTCGCACTATAAGTAGCTTACAGGTGGGATTTGAACCCGAGCTCCTGGGAATCTGACCCAATCCTAAGACTAACTAAGCTGCCGAAAAAGGCCTACAAGACTCGTCGATCACTTTTGAAGCTGTATACCAGCTACAGCCATAAATTCGCAGGTTCAAAAATATAAGGTGCATGCTATCATCAGCACGTCAAATGACAAATTGGATTTCACATTAATAACGACATCTGCCTAAATGAATTAGACATATAGTCCATTCGCTTAGATAGTGTCGCTCTGCCACAATGCCGTGCGGGTGTACCGACACTATCTAACCGAACGGACTATACTTGAAAATTGTATAGAACCTGAGTCATCCATCACCAATTAACCATATTATTTAATTAACTAAATACATTTTCTTAACCAATATTGATACAACTACGAGTATTTTCACTGCTCCATGGATAGGCATATAAACTGTGTGCCTCAACCCACGTGTTCAACGTCATATTTTATTTTTAAACATTTTGGCAAGTTCAATATTTTTTTTACCTTACTCACATTGAATCATGTGAAATTTCGTATTTGGCTAGACTTCATACAAAGAAGTGAGTCGTACTACGTTTCGGAGAAGCGTCCTTGACTATAGTAATTAGCAAAACATACCATTGACTGACATACAGTGACGCTCTAACATTAGAAATGGACACAGCGTGTTGGTTGTTTTCACCGGTTTTAGTAAATAGATGAATGGGAGAGTGTATTCGTCGGTAGTAGTTTGCGACGGGACGTCCTCGTCGGCCAGCGGTACACTAGCCGGAACGTCGGAAGTCACCGCCCAGTATTTAATTTGTAGATAATAGATGAATAAAAAGATGATGTTTATAGGGACTTGACTTTTATTGTAAAGGTAGTAATAAAGAAACGTATAGGAAGAATAGGAAGATTAGGAAGCATAGGAACTGTAACAAAATGATAAAAAATACATGAATAACAAAAAGTAGGTAGGTAAGTAGGTAGTAATGGATATGATGATGAAAACTTACCCCTTTCCAAGGGTCAAGGGTTCCACTTATTTAAAACTATAATTAAACTCAAACCGATATAAAAACTGGTAATGCTCTGAGAGCTCTGTACGGGTTGGTGATTTTAGTAGAACTGAATCAAAAATGATGAACAGGACACGTGAAACGAAGATTTTGAATTTGAATTGAAAGAACAGGATAGGATTCGATAAAATTAATGGCCAGTATGTAGAACTAGATGGAGTTTCCAGTCATCATAGAGTATTTAACCATCCATAATGACTGGTACGAATCGACATCGTTACAATACCGGGGCGGCCGGGGCAAAAAAATCTCTAAGGATCTCGAACTCTGGTCTTAAATTTCGTCGTAAAATTTAAAAATTTTCCTTTTCTGGCGATGGTTGTCCCAGGGAATTCATTCTAAAAGTAGAAGAATTTGCTACTGCGAGAAACATGAGCCATAACACATTATTTGACCACATTTACGACATACTTTCAGGAATAGCTTTAGATTGGTTTAGAGCCAACAAAGATTTTATTAGAGATTGGGAAACATTTAAAACATCCTTATTTAAATATTTCGAAATTACAGACTATGATTACAAACTTAAAAAATTTATCGATTCACGTAAACAAAAAATTAATGAACGAGTTATTATTTATTTTGCTACAATGGAGTCTTTATTCCGTAAACTTCATGAACCACTCACAGAAAAACAAAAAATTGAAATTTTACGACGAAATTTAAGACCAGAGTTCGGTCAAAGATTATTACCTAACGATTTATCTTCATTAAATACATTATTAGATTCTTGCAAATGGTTTGAAAACTGTTTGGAAGTTTCAAATACTAACTCTGAATTATCTAATATTTTACCTACCTCATCGAAACAAAAAAGTTTTCCTATATCTCACAGCTTCGATAATATACATTCACATACCTACACACCCTCAACACCCATTCATGTAGTTTCAACCACTCAACAACTGAAAATATTTTCTTGTCCTCGTTGCCGAACAGATGACCACAACTTAAATGATTGCTCTAAAACTAATAAAGTTTGTTTTCGATGCGGAAAACAAAACGTTATCTTTACTAATTGTCCAAAATGTAACATTACACATTACTCCAAAAAACCAATAAGTGAGGATCGTGGAAAATCGAATTTCGACAAGTCAGATTGGGACAACTGGCTAAATACTATTAAAATATTTTTTAAATCTTATAAAATTTCTACGCTCCTCTTTACAAATACTACTGATACTGAACGTCCCTACATTAATATTAACGTCAACGGTTTATTATTAGCCGGACTATTAGATAGTGGTAGCGCAATCACTATTTTGGGCAATAACTCGCATAAATTATTACTCCAACATGGTTTTAAGATAGAACAGGACACGTGAAACGAAGATTTTGAATTTGAATTGAAAGAACAGGATAGGATTCGATAAAATTAATGGCCAGTATGTAGAACTAGATGGAGTTTCCAGTCATCATAGAGTATTTAACCATCCATAATGACTGGTACGAATCGACATCGTTACAAGTTCATTTTATCATCAGCCATTTAATGCCCCCACTGATGGGGCACGGGTCTTCCTTATGGATGGATAAGGAGGTTGGGCCATGACCCACCATGCGGGCTTAAAGCGGGTTGGTGGGTAAGTTGTACATTTAGGCTTAACAAAAGATGTAAAGTTGTTCATCCCATTGCGTTTAAAATCAAGTGAACAAATTAAACATGAATAGAAAACCAAACAAAATACATTTTGGAATATAAAGCAGGGTACTCACTTAGAGGTGTAACGCGTAACGTATTTGATACTGTGTCAAGTGAAAACGTAGGATCGGCCATGTAGCGCACGTACCTAATCACTTGACACAGTATCAGATACGTTACGCGTTACACCTAGTGAGTACCCTGCTAAATAAGCCGCAATTTCAAGTTAATTGACATTGACATGTCTGTGAACATTGCAACACTGCAGTGCTAAAAAATAAATTTTTTAAAATTATTATTTAGGTTGAGGTAACAACACTTATGAACGCCAAAAAGCTACGCCATCGGTTCGCAAATTCTAATAATTGAGACAATCAAATTTGTATCGTATCTTAATCTTAGTCTGACTGTCTCTATTTACATTACACGATGCCAATATTGAACTGGCTTAGTGGAATGTCTCAAGTATTGGCTCCGTGTAAATTGTCCATAAATAGAGACAGACCTACTACATTGGATTGTCGTCCTCAAGCCAGTGATCAATTCCTGTCCTAATGGACGGGTTTAGGGGATTGTCTCAAGTATTATTTCCGCGTAAATGCTACATTAATTGTTTATTCCTTGGATTGTTTTCATGAAATGTAGTTCGGAAGTTTTCCCTCAATTATTAGAAAACACAATAAAAGCTTCTGTAATGGAATAAAGAATTCTGTATTGAAGGTTTTGCATTCTTAACCAATTAAGTGGTAATGGGACAGTTGGCAATATTCCATTTGTAACCTAAAATCATTTATATGACATCTACATAAACGCGCAGGTTTAAGAATTCCAGTCCTACAGACAATCCATACTAATATTATAAATGTGAAAGTGTGTTTGTTTGTTTGTTTGTTTGTTTGTTTGTTTGTCCGTCTTTCACGTCAAAACGGGGCAACGGATCGACTCGATTTTCGGTACGGGGATAGTTTTGGAGCTGGAGAGTAATATAGGCTACTTTTTATTCCGGAAAATTATAAAATAAAAATTATTATTTTGTATAGAAAATCGATAAACTGTCGTACTATACAAAACTGTCATTTCTTCCATAGCCGCTTTCAAAGAGGTATGTCAAAGAGTATTGTAATCACTGACGTTTTAGCCGCTTTGGATCCTACTTTTTAATAAGTGACATTTGTGGCAGGCAGTGACTGTGTATAATACTTCTTCGCGCTTATTTATTTTCATCTGTCTATATAAAATAGATGTTGGTGATACGAAGTTTACCGGGTCCGCTATAATTAATAATTATTTCTTTTGATAACATTAATTCCCGCGCTAAGTCAAAAGATAAAGGCCCTTTGCACAGCCGGCAGCAAATCAATCACTGCATAATGAACCTTGCTGAACCTTGAGTACCTACACGTAATAATACGAATGGTTTTTGGTACTCAAAAGTTGAGCTGTCCAAATAGAAATAAAAATAAAAGAGCTTCTCTCATTACAATTTTTTTAGCTACTAAAATGATAAAAATATACTTTAAAGACATTGATTTTAATTTGTAATGTTTCCTTTTAAAATAAATTCTTATTCATATTACGATCTACTTCAGATTTAACGTAGAATAAAACACCAAAATGATTTTAAAAATCGTTATAGACATTAATTTCAATTAGCTCTATTTCCTTTTTTTAATAAATTCTTATTCGCATTACGATCTGCTTCAGTTTCAAAACAAATAATAATAAATAAAACATCATCATAAAAATTTTCCAACCAAATTGAATACCTAAGCAACGAGTGAATCAAAAGCGATACATTAAACCCTGATATAGCAACGTGAATTTATAATTAGCTCTGCGTATTTTCAGAAACCAAAAACAATACGGTATTTTACTGATTTTTTTTTTATTTCTTTAAAATGTTTTTCGAAATATTAGCTACACAAAACAAGTTTTCATTTTGAATTATCTTGAATATTTTCAAAGATATAGGACTTCAAACTTTATAATTAGACAAGGACAGGACGCTATCTTAGTGACGTCAGTGGGTTAGTAGCGTCATAGTCACGCCATAGAAGATTTCGTTTTAGAAAGAGACAGCTATAGTCAAAATCAAACAGACTATAATTCTTTTATTATAAAACAGATTCAAATTATTTTTTCACATTTGGTATTCTTAATTGCAATATTTTTTAACGTCATCATTAAATATCTACATTTCAACAACAGTAAAATACCCTATTCTCCTTTTACAAAGGGCCAATGTGTTTTTGATTATACAAGAAATCAGAGGCGAAATACGAAGCTCGTTTCGTGTTAAATAAATACGTATGAAACTTCAGATTTCGGAAATATGACGATCGTTACTTTTTATTCAAGTTGTTTTAAAGTTTAAGGTTTTGATCAACTCATATTTAACAAAATAAATGATACAGTTCCTTTAAAATAAATTATTAGAAAAATTAATTTCTGTTATTGTGTGAATTTTTTTAAATGCAAAAAAAAATACTTAACTTTTTATTGGATGAGTGAAATAAAATCAAGAAGAAAAAGAAACACTTTTGGCTAGTAGCAAATGTACTAAGTAGGTAATCATTAAAGTATAATCATATTTGAACTAATTTTCGTGAAATCGTGATGAAATCCAGGAAACTATGCGAATGGGACAAATGCCAGATTGAGAATGTGCCTATTGAGAGGAAATATAGGGCACTACTCTAAACGTGTGATGTGCATGGCTTTCTATGTGAGTATATGCGATATTATCAAAACACATTTTTCTGTTTTAATACAAAAATGTAAACAATGAAGATATATACAGGATAAAAAAATTATGTACACACGGCAGCACATCAGACTATACATGTTGAACTTGAGACCGCCTTTATGCCCTACGTAATAAAAGCTGTTATCGCAGTTCAACTGTTTAACTTGATGTGCTGTCGAGTGTACTTAATTATGATTTTAATTTAAATAATAACATTTTATTTAGCCAACTAATGTTTTAATTTAATTTAACTTTAAATTGTATTTGCGTACCTATTTGTTACTTTTTGTACTCAAAGCGCTCTACCAAATTTTACATAAATCGATAATTTATTAGACTAAGGCTACTTTTTGTTGCAAAATAAAACTATATTATGTTTTGAAAACCTTTCAAATAAAAAATACTGAAATTAAATAAACACAAGTTCAGTCACGTGCAATCGAAAACAGAAGTATATTTAGGTAGTATACTAATTAAACTATAAACTCATTCAGTAAATTGTATCCTGTTTATACTAAAAAGCGAGAATAATGAACAGGAACTACCTTCAAGAAAAGTTATATTCAATAGACTAAAGTAGTCTAAATCAAAGCGACATGACGTAGCAGTTTCTCATTTGAGCGGCGAGAATGTTTTGCCTGAAGAGCGAACCAAGATTATTTTAGCCAATGATTTAATCTTCAAAGACCGTTTCAAGAACAAAGATTTATAAACTTCTTTTGGAGAACGCTAAATGTGTAATTAAGTGAAGATTGAAAGGAATTTAAAGCTGATACTGTTTCAAAAGCCAAAATAGATAGAA
Source organism: Crambus lathoniellus (assembly GCA_949710035.1). NCBI lineage: Eukaryota > Metazoa > Arthropoda > Insecta > Lepidoptera > Crambidae > Crambus > Crambus lathoniellus. The sequence goes on from OX453303.1 coordinate 28,447,639, forward strand.
GATTTGAAGTGAAAGATAATAACAGTAAATTGGTTAGTAGGAGCGATAATGTAATGGATGACGTTAAACAGGTGGCAGATGGTGTGCATAAATAAGACGTCGGTAATAATGTTGTTGAAAGTGCGGAATTTGAGGAAATCGATCAGTGCCAAGATAAACTGGTGAAGTATACTATACTTAGCAAATGCCAAAACACTTGAAACAAAGAACTTATACTTATTCTTAAAAGGTTAGTAGAATACTTGACAATTAAAAAAATAGTTAATGACGGGATAAAAATTTATATAATTTCATACTTGATACGTAAGTTGGGGTTTAAAGTGGAGTACAATAAACTTTAAAAGCAGGATATAAATTACGTGATCATATTAAACAAAGCATGTACTTACAGCCGTTCAACCACATAAATAAATTAAAACACTTTGTAATCCAATTCACACAAGTAGGACGGTTAGCTTTGGGTGAAAACGGGAGTTCAGAACACAATATTACTTGTCATTTTGCAGCAGCAACGGTGGCACTGTTTGGAAACTATTCGACTAGAAAATTTATCACAGGCTGGGTTCGCTCGTGGGAGCTCGGGAGATACTGAAAGGAACTCGATACCGTGTGCGCGGGATTTTATTTTAGGAAACGACGCGGGCGCATGCTGTGGATTTATTCTAACCGTCACAGTTTACTTTTGGACGTGAAAAGGTCATTGGACACGTATGAGGTGCGATTGTTTTCTAACGGTGTATGATTTTTCTTATCGTCTGCCTTTTCCTCGGTGTTGTCTGTTTTTGCGACGACGTCTGATTCCTTTAAATCATTGCGGGCAGGATTCTGAGCACTGACAGCTCCAAATGTGGAGGTATTTCAAGGAAATCTTGTCATGTTTTGTGTTACAAGGCAAGATATTTATTATTCCGCTTTCGTTGTAAGGAGATTATTCTGGAACGAAAGATGTTTATAACGTTTGGTTGGACCGTTATAATTTTTTCGTTTATTTTGTGATAAACTGTAAATATTATCGGTAACATTTTTACACCTACTCAGTAGACAGAAATTCAAAAGTTCGATTTATAATAGAAAAATTATTAATCGTGGTTTAACCGAAAATTATCTTATTCAAAAAATACATCTTATATTATTCAACATTGCATTATTGATAAGTTTCAAAAATTCCGCTCCAAAATTTAGAATATTCTTATTTACCTTGAGAAAGGAAGTCCTGCGCGTGTATTTAATATTTACGGAACCGCTTACGATAAAATTATCCGCCGTTCATGTTATTATGATGTTTGCATACTTTCTATTTCGAGACAAAGCTCGTTGTGTGCTGAAACGTGCGAACAATTACAAATAGGTACGGACCTATTTGTAATTGTTCAATGTTCATGTTGTCTTGGCGCTTTAACGACCAGGGTGCCTACCATCAACTCTTATTGCGGTTTTGTTTAGGAACCTAAACTGATCTGCTTCGCTTATTCGTACCACGACAGTTTAATATCAATGACAGCGATTCAGTGATCATTCAATGACATTTCACAGCCGCTGAGCTGTCATCAACTCTTATTTGACTTATAACTCGGCCAAGTTAACATGTCACCTGCAGGTTATACCCGTCCCTTTCACTCTCCGGGCATGACAGAATCGAGTGAAAGAGACGGGTAGAAGAAATAAGGACACAAATCGTTCGGTCATTCACATTTAGCAATTCATTTGCGATCCAGTTTTTAGAAGGTCATGGTACGAAAGAAAGCAATTCATTTTAGGAACCTATTCTGCATCGCGCTATTTTTGAATCGCTGTCTTAAAGTTGATGGTATGCACCCAGGGTGCCTAAAAACTGGATCGCAAATGAATTGCTAAATGTGAATGACCGAACGATTTGTGTCCTTATTTCTTCTATCCGTCTCTTTCACTCGATTCTGTCATGCCCGGAGAGTGAAAGGGACGGGTATAACCTGCACGTGTCATGCTAGCTCGGCCGAGTTATAAGTCAAATAAGAGTTGATGACAGCTGAGCGGCTGTGAAATGTCATTGAATGATCACTAAATCGCTGTCATTGATATTAAGCTGTCGTGGTACGAATAAGCGAAGCAGATCAGTTTAGGTCCTAAACAAAACCGCAATAAGAGTTGATGGTAGGCACCCTGCACCTGAAAACCAGCCGCCTTACTTTAATTCAACAAAAAACTAAACTTCGTTAGCCCCGCCGCTTTCACTCGATTCTGTCATGCTCGGAGACAGAGAGGGACGGGTATAATGAACTTTTTAGTTTTTCGTTTAATTAGAGTACCCTTTTCAGCATAAATATCTATTTGTAACTTTTTGGTTTTTTATTTTCTTCGTATTGTGTGTTTTGTCTTTTTGCTGAATAAAACCATTTCTATTTCTACCTACTAAAGGTTGTATTTAAATCCTTTCGTCACTGCTAAGGTTCTATCGTTTAGCATACGTATGAGTTGACCTTCTCATACCTATGCTAAACAGTACCACAGACTATACGAAAGATTTTTTGAAGCAGTAAATGGAATGGTATCTGACTATGGGTGGGTCGCGCATAGCCCAAAATACTCAAAATTAATTAACCCTCCATAAATTTTACTTTTTTCTTGCTGCTGATACTCTGTCAAACTATTGAAAAAGTATTGTAGCTATTACAGTTATTTACTCACTAGCGGCCGCCCGCGGTTTCACCCGCGTTGTTCTTGTTCCCGTGGGAATATCGGTATAAAAAGTAGCCTATGTTACTTATTACAGCAGCTACCTGCCAGTGAAAGTCCCGTCAAAATCGGTCCAGCCGTTTCAAAGATTAGCGGGAACAAACAGACAGACAGATAAAAATTGTAAAAAATGTTATTTTGGTATATGTATATGTAATATATATGATCATATGCATGTAGTAAAAAGCGGTTATTTATTACAAACAGACACTCCAATTTTATTTATTTGTATAGATGTAAACAGGGATATGAATCATATTTTTATTCGTTAAAGAAGAAGATAGGCTTTGTAGCCTGAAGAGAAACATAGGATACTTTTTATCCCAAAACAATATCAAATTGCTGCAGGATAAAGTCGTGTAGCCCAAGCGGGCGAAACCGCAGGCGGACAGCTAGTTCTACATAAAGAAGCTTTCCTATCATTTCTTTTCTATTTTTTTTTTCTTTTTGGTTTAGTGCTTAGCGAAGTAGATAAGTACAATGGCGCCACTGTAGCTACTTGTACTTGCCACTTTCCACTGTACTTGTGCCTTTATTAGTGCTCACCCATATTATGAAAGGAAGCTTTCAGTATTTCAGTCTTCAATCAATCACTTTATTGACTTCTATTCAGGTTCTCCACGTATTCATAAAAGTTTAATGGCTAAAGATTAGTTATATTAACACATTACAATACAGTTGAGAGGATGTAAGATTATTAATCGCTATATGAAAACAGGGTGCCTACCATCAACTCTTATAGCGGTTTTGTTTAGGACCTAAACTGATCTGCTTCGCTTATTCGTACCACGACAGCTTAATATCAATGACAGCGATTCAGTGATCATTCAATGACATTTCACAGCCGCTAAGCTGTCACGAACTCTTATTTGACTTATAACTCGGCCAAGGTAACATGACACCTGCAGGTTATGCCCGTCCCTCTCACTCTCCGGGCTTGACATAATTGAGTGAAAGAGACGGGTAGAAGAAATAAGGACACAAATCGTTCGGTCATTCAAATTAAGCAATTCATTTGCGATCCAGTATTTAGAAGGTCATAGTACGAAAAATAGCAATTCATTTTTGGAACCTATTCTGCATCGCGCTATTTTTGAATCGCTGTCTCAAAGTTGATGGTAGGCACCCAGCTCTTACTGAACGACTCACAAGTTGCAATCTATGGCGTGAGAGAGTGACCTTCCCTGTCTTCTTTGTCTCGCTCAATGAGCGTTTGCCCCCCGGCCATAATTTGCCATGGTCAATCTGGAAGTCCTTAAATAGGCTTCGGACTCAGACCGGCCGAAGCAAGGAAAACATGGCCAGGTGGGGCTTTTCGGGTGGCTCCATAAAATGTATACGCGGTGCAGTTCAAACGATGGCACACCTAGAGTAGGTCAACTCATACCTATGCTAAACAGTAAAAACCAAAAAGAAAAAAAAGTAAGTAGAAAATAAATTAAAGAAAACTTTCTATAAGTAGAACTAGCTTTTCGCCCGCGACTTCGCCTGCGTGGGTTACAAGACGTTATCCCGCGGCCATTTGATTATGATTTCGGGATAAAAAGTATCACTAAGTTCATATCCAGGCTACAAAGTATCTGTATCTAAAAATTTTGGCCAAATCTATTTTGGCGTGTTTGAGTAACAAACATCTAAACACTAAATTTTAACATTTATAATATTAGTAACTCCTTAGGAGTATATTTTATCCTACTAATATTATCCTAGATCTACAATGTAGATTCTACACTGACAAAACGACGCAAATGGTTGTTATAAAATTTTTAATCAGCCCTGAAAATTTGCTTGCCTCAAAATTGTTCAATAATATTATCCATTTAACAAAATAAAACGTAATCTCTTACAATATCTTCTTGAATAACACCTAATGGTTATTCTTACGCGTTATTTATTTTTAGAGAAACTGATGAGGTTTCTTGCCAAATGGATAAGTAGCTATTTTTTATGTCTTTTTAACTGTTTTCAAGATTAAGGAAGTATGATTATACAGATCCGTGTTGACGTCACCGCACATTAAAACTGTAAATAACTGTAGTCGTCCCTTTCATTTGTTTATTTATTCATACATTTAATGAAATAGAAAACGAAAGCACGTATACATGACCAGTGTATTCTGCCAGTGTTTATCTGTAGAGCGGAAGCCTGGGTATTTACGAAAGTGATGCTCAAAAAACTCCAAATGGTCCAGAGAGCAAACGAAAGGAATCTGGTCGGTGTTACACTGATGGACCTCAATAGAAACGATCGGCTAAAGGTCTGAACAAACCAACGCGTTCAATTGGCGGCCGCGGTGGCGTCCACGGTGGCGATCAGATAGAGCAATAGCCCGTGTAGCGACAAGTTCAAACACGTGCGTCCGGTGCACAGTGGTCTGAATTCGAGCTCCATACTCATAGAATTTTTTTGCATGGAATTTAAAATAAAAAATTTGTAATGTGTTGAACACAACTCCCTCTATTTCTCATTAAAACTTGGAAGGTATGAAACGCTCCACGAGTGAGAAAAAAAATAATCGATATTTTTTTGTATGGGAGAAAACACTTAAAGTCACTTTTCTCGAAACTAAATGGAACTGAGATCTTGGTATTTATACCAGTTATTAGTCCGTTCATGGCGATCAAGATGGCATACCATTCATGTGCCGTTCGGTACCGCTTTGCGCGCAGCAGACTTCTGAAATTTTGAACTTTTCGTATCTGATTTTTGAAATTTTTGATAGAATAAAACGAAGATACGCGTAATTAATAATGTAAAATTAACAGTATTATTGGTTAATTATTTATAAATAACGAAGTAGGTGCTTAAAAAAAGTTATAGTGAAAATTTTCAATGAGTAGTACTAATTATAATTTGAACCCCTCAATATTATTAATAACGTAAGTATAGTAAGACCATTAGCTGGTGCACTGTCTGTACTAATACACTACAACCAACTAAACGTAACGCTTGAAAATGAATGCTATTTAAATGATCATTACTTAAAAGAATATGGATGTTTAATGTTGAGATGTTTTAAATAATCTTGGTCTTAGAATACGCGCTCATTTATTAATAAATAAATAAACTTCTTACTACCACACCAATTATCTAGCTTATCAGCAGTTTTCATTAAGAAACAGTGTTACGGAAACTAGATAATGGATAAATATATACTTTATACTTTTTTGTAAATATACATACTTAATATACATAGAAAACACCCAAACTAAGACAAATAGACATGTTCAAGCACACAAATATTTGTCTTGTTCGGGAATCGAACCCGAGACCTCTGGCGTTGAAGGCAGGCATCCTACCCCTGCGCCAAATCGTTCGTCAATCAAAACTTTAAGCAATCTTAGATAAAACTGTGTCAAGACTTGGAAATTTTTTACGTTTAGAAGATTCATCGAGTAGTATAGACATTTCACACTTTTGTGCAAATGGGGCATTGATGGATCTTCTGGGCAAAGTTTTTACAAACAAAATATGGCAGGAGAAGATGACTCAAGTATTTTAGTGTGTTTATTTATGCCTTTGCGCTTAGATTGTAGAGATGAAACGTTCTGGGAGAATCCAAAACCTACATCAACGATGAAAATAAATTAAATATTCAAGAAGAAAAAGCTGTGATTAAAGCAGAGATTGGAGCCATCTATTATGGGAATTTATGCTGTCTAAGCATAAAATGCCTAGACAGACCATGATAGATGGCAAAATCATATCACAGTTGTCACACACATCCACTCAAACATGTGACATCTGTAAAGCGACACCTTTTGAGATGAATAATCTAGTGACTTTATCACAGTAAGTTTAGGATCATTAACTTTTTTGGTAACTCACCGAAGTATTGTAGTGAAGTGTGCGACCTTACATAATAATAATACTTTTTCAGAAAACCTATTTCAACAGAAGTATCTAGTATGGTTTGTTTACGCTTCATGCTTGGATCAGGTGTATCCATACTACTCAATATTTCATACAGGCTCAACTTCAAAATATGGCAAGCTAAAGGACACAAACAGCAAAGAAGCATTGAAGAGTAGAAAACAAGCCATACCTACAACAGAAGTTCCGTGATGAAATGGGTCTTTTAGTAGATATTGTGAAACAAGGTGAATCCAAATACCGAAATATTTGAAATGTTTCAATATTTTACCTGAAATGTAACGTACGTATAGGTAGGCTAGGTATTTCCTTTACCAAATTGTGTTTTTTTTTATTTTGTTATAGGATCCAGAACCACAAATGATGGCAATACAGCAAGAATTTTCAGTGAACCTGTGAAAACGGCTGCCATCACTGGACTGGATTAGATTCTTGTTTGATCTATTGATTTGGAACAGTGTTGGTGTGATAACGTCTGGGAAGCCATCGATGTTTAAGCATTTTAAAATTGTACGCACCTTAGGTACTGCAGAAATCTATGTGAAACTATATATTTGGTATCACATGCCTGAAAATGTTCACAAACTTTTACTGCACGATGCTGAAATTTTCAGTCACTTCAACATCATATCAATAGGCAAGTTATCAGAAGAGGCATCAGAAGCTAGAAACAAGGACTTTACGAAAATCCGGGAACATCATACACGCAAATTTTGTCGTAAAGCAACAAATGAAGTCATCTTCAATGGTCGCTTTGTATCATCCGATTTCTAGCTATACGGTAGTATAAGACCCGTGCTGAGGAAATCTACGAAAACATCTGTCTCCGATAATATAATCTCTGCTCATTGGTGACGATGACATGGGTGTAGACAAGGAGAACATCGAATTTGTCGACATTAGCCCGTCAATGATGCACTCGGACTTAGAAGACTCTCATCTAGGCGAAGATACTTTTTGCTAGTTTGTATCAATGTGTCAATATTAGTCGTTGTAAATAGTAGTCATTTATTAGTATTAGTAATTTTTGTTACAGGTAAGTAGGAAATGTAAGTATAGGTATTTCTCGTAAAATATGGAATGTATTAATTAAATACCTTCATTGGTTTTTATAGTCAATCATCATTTACCAGTTGTTGTTATTTCATACGTTTAGTTGGTTGTAGTGTATTAGTACAGACAGTGCACCAGCTAATGGTCTTACTATACTTACGTCATTAATAAGATTGAAATTATAATTAGTACTATTCATTGAAAATTTTCACTATAACTTTTTTTAAGCACCTACTTCGTTATTTATAAACAATTAACCAATAATACTGTTAATTTTACATTAATAATTACACGTATCTTCGTTTTATTCTGTCAAAAATTTAAAAAATCAGATACGTTGAGTTTAAAATTTCAGAAGTCTGCTGCGTGCAAAGCGGTACCGAACGGCACATGTATGGTATGCCATCTTGACCGCCATGGACGGGATAATAAGTGGTATAAATACCAAGGTCTCAGTTCCATTTAGTTTCGAGAAAAGTGACTTTAAGTGTTTTCTCCCATACAAAAAATATCGATTATTTTTTTTCTCACTCGTGGAGCGTTTCATACCTTCCAAGTTTTAATGAGAAATAGAGGGAGTTGTGTTCAACACATTACAATTTTTTAATTTTGAATTTCTTGCAAAAAAATTCTATGAGTATGGAGCTCGAATTTCAGACCACTGTGCGGTGGCTCGAAATGCAGCGTTCGCACGCGCGATCACTGGGCGGCCGCGTTCAGTTGATGTTGATACAAATTTGAACCCTGCACGCAATTAACTATTATTAATTATTATTGTCAATTGAACAATTTTATTATGATTATGACGCAAAAATAACATAAAATACGACATTTTGCAATCTCATATCTCACAAACAAGTTTTCTCCGCGCTTTGAGAGTGGTATCAAAATCTACATTATCCATACAAATAATCTACAAAAAGCCTGCCGCGGGATACTAATACCAACCCTTTATTTATTGCAAATGAGCTGGTAGGTACCTCTTTTTTTTTCTTCGTCTTCAATAACTGCTGCTAGTAGAATAATTTCAGCTTCGATTTCACTTTCGCTATCTTCCATTATCACTTAATTCAATACGAGTATATGTTAGTATGAGAATGCAGACTAGACGTAGATGGCGTGTTTGGTGTGTACTGGCCTTGCACGCGCAGTGATCGAACGCGTTGGTTTGTTCGGACCTTAAGACATCAGAGCAAAGTCGCAGATATGACCAAACGTGTAGCAAAGCTGAAGTGGGAGTGGGCAACACACGTCGCCAGGAAACAGGGCTCGTGGTGCAAAGCGCTGGTTGAGTGAAGACCATGGACGACAATAAACGCCTACAAGGACGGCCACAGATGCGTTGGCATGATGATATCAAAAGAACAGCTAGAGTAAATTGGATAGAAGCTATCCAAGACCGTCCACAGCAGCAGTAACTGAAGAAGGCCTATATACACCCCATGAGGTAGAATAGAATTCTTTGAGTGGCCTTATTAAATACAAAGGACTCGTCTTCAGGACAGGCATAGGATTACAGCTGTCTTCTGTAAGGTTCATAATGTAAAACCTAGATAAAAGTTTTAATAGCAGAATGAGGCTAATAATTCATTTAACTAATGGTTGGGTTATATTGTAATTATTATTCTTAGCAGTTATTTTATCATACCGCGTGCGATGTGCGGAAGGTGTGGAATGTGGGACTCATCTGGCCACTTCCTGATCCTCCATCCATTATAGGTACTCGATGATAATAATAGGTAAATTATTAACCTAAATAATAATAGGCAAATAAATACACAAACGTTGATTATTTCAAATATTTATGAAACTTAACGGACTGATTTATTATTTAGTGATACACGTGCGCTCAAACAAATATTTCAAATTAATCTCTAATTAATAGGTTAGTACCTAATAAGCGGAAAAGCGGATTAATCTACGCAACTGAAAACTGAAATACAATTTTATTAGCTTCGGATGAATGATTAGTTAAAAAATAAGTCCTTAAAATAATTTTACCATTTTTATATCAGTTCTTATAAAAAATAGGAACTCATTGTTTTGAAACAAAGAATAAAAAAATAAACTGAACCAACTAAAAAGGAAAAAAATATATCTTTAGATCCTACCTTTTTGAGGTCGATGTCTTTTTCGTCATGCATGCTCCTGTCTGGCACTTTAAAGTTATTACGTTTTATTTTTTCCTTTTCAGTTGGCAGTTACTTTCTGAAGTCGGTTTGATTTTTTAAATTCCCCTTTTCTTTATTTTTAGTCTAGAATATTCATATCTAAAAAACTAATTAAGCGATTTTGATGAAATTTGGACTTTTCCTAAGTTGAAATACACCTGATTTAAGTAAAAAACATCATATTTGATTAGACTGTCTGTCTGTCGCGAGCACGCCATGATAGCACAATTTGCTCGATCGAGCCCAAAGGCGGCCTATTCTAAATGCGGAATTAAACGATTCGGACAACCGAATCTAGGTAAACAACGTCATGAAATAGTACCATAAAGATTCTATACAATTTATTTTCACAGAAAAATACTGGCGTATTTTTTCCAGTACATTTGTCCCAATCTCTTTTGTCTCAATTCAAAAACAAACAAATAAGGTTTTCCTTTTTTTCTTATTACATTAGTAAAATTAATTCCAGAAAGACTTAAATTTAACCGATCATCAAACTGAATTCAATATCAACGGTCGAAATGCGTAAAAACATCATTTCAATTTTAATGACATTTATGTTTTCTTTTTAGTTCATCAACGTGATTAAGATCTAATTTAACCTACAGAAGTACTGAAAACTGAAATGCACATAAATCAACTGAAATAACCTGAAATCAATTCTATTGAAAAAGTGTCCACCATCGATGATTATTTAAATGAACGAAAATAATTTAAATACCATTACTTTCGTTTTTGGTGCCCTACTTTGTTATTATCTTTTAAATACCTACTTACCTTTTATTGCTTGTATTTTGTTTTTCTGTTTAATTTTGTAATAACTATGATATTTCCGATACATAATGTTTATTGTTTGTGAATAAATGACTATGACTATTTCTTAGTATTTGTAGTTTTATGTTCCCGCTATTATATTCTTTCTAATAATAGCTTATTTTCTTAACCTAATGTTACCTGAAATAAGCATTTATTTACAACGTTCTATACGTAAAGGAATTTGGCTGAACACGTAGTCGCCATAAATTTCATGATCGAGGACAAATTTATACGGGAATTCTTGTAATTTTTATGTGTTTGTGGTTCGTGGAGATTTATATTGATCCCCATTAGGGATGGTGACGTAATTCCTGGATGAGAACTGGGATGATAAGAAGATTTAGAGAGAAGCCAGGAGAAGCCCCACTCGGACTGCGATTGTTGTGGCTAAGCAACTTTCGCAATGGTCCGTCACGGGGGGTGATAAAAAAAAAAAATATCTGGAGCTCCTCCGTGCTTTGGGAGATCGTTGTTGGTCCCGGCTGCGTTGGCATCATTGGTCCCCCATAGGGCCAGCGTGGTGAGTCATAGCTCATTCTTTTTATTCATCCATAAGGAAGGCCTGTGCCCCAGTAGTACGGATATCAAATAGCTTATCATGATGTTCTTTATATTTGCAGTTTGATATATTCAATACTAACTGACCCGGCGCGACTTCGTTCGCGTGGCCACGCTACCCCTACCCTATCACTACTCTATCCCTATCCTACCCCTACCCTAGTTTCCATTTGACAGCAAAATCGCCATTAACAAAATGATCCGCCATTTATTGAATTAATTTGTTTCAAAAAATGTGATAAATGAAATAAACCATCTACTAAATAGTCCGAACAAAGTCTAAACATTTGGTTTGGATAGGTGAGCCCGTTCTTGAGTTATAAAATTACAACGAAAAGTGGCATTGATTTTTATAGATGAAGCATCAGTAATACTAATTATGAACCTTTTATTATTACAAGCTTTTTAACTTGCCATGTTAGTTAGTTAGTTTGTTTGTTAGTTAGTGGGGGACAAATCTTGCAAGCTTAGTTTGACCCACTTCCCAGTGTCCGATGGAGCTGAAATTTTGTGTATGGGTTTGTTTTAGATGACAATACAATATTAAAGTACAGTCAGCAAAAAAGCTTGTCATGAAAATGAAATTTTTTGCAAAAACTTATTATTATATGACTATCCTGCCGCCCGCGGCTCATGCTGCGTGGACTACACGACATTATTATACGGGAATGTGATATCGTTCCAGGATAAACAGAAGCCTATGTCACTACAGCTCCCAAACTATCCACAAACCAAAAATCAAGTCGATCCGTTGCTCCGTTTTCAGGTGAAAGAGGGACAAACAAACAAACACACTTTCACATTTACAATATTACTTTGGATAGTTTAGAGTATGGATGTCATGCACTATCTATTTATGTATTCTTTATTGCACATAATGGCGGACTTAATGCCCTTAGACATTCTTTACCAGTCAACCGGAATGAATTTAAAAGAGACGAGATCATGGCGGCAATAAAAGAAAAAAAAACTCATAGATATTTACATAATACTAATATATTTATACATATTTAGAACACATTTATAATAAAGGTACATAACATAACGTAAGTACCTAAGTAACAAATAAACAACCGAGGGACGACCAACAAACATGATTTCCAGCTTTATATTTCTTTCAGATAAGTCGCCATTACTATTTTGAAAGTAGCTTGTTCTTTCCCACATTTACCATTTGATATAATTAGTACAATACAAGTTATTTTAATTTTTAGTTTTTTGCATTCACAATGCAATTTTTATTACTGAACAATGGAAAATGAAGTATTTAGAAAAAATCGACCCGTCTCACAATCAGCTCCGATGGGACTCGAACCCACGACCTTTCGCTTTCCGGGCGACTGCTCTAACCACTGAGCTACGGAGTCGGAGCTTTTTTTAGTAGAATACACTTTCACCTCCAAACATTCGAGTGATCGTCTCGATACAAATGCTAATGACTCCTCGTATAAATAGCGGCATGTGGTGCCAAAATTAATTGCAGAGGAACGTTCGTGCCCCTCCAGCTATGTGCACTGTCGATAAATAGAATGTGGGCCATTAATTGGTTCTGACGATGATCTACTTCAGTTGAACGACATGTGTTTTAGGCGGTTAAATGGTCCCTGGTTGGATCCCGATGGATCCGTTAGTTTCCCATGTAAACGGAGCTTAAGAATGGTCTGTTGGCTAAGGGGTCAGCAACTGCCAACTGTCAGCGGCGTGTTTAGTGCGTTCAGGGTGCCTACCATCAACTTTAAGACAGCGATTCAAAAATAGCGCGATGCAGAATAGGTTCCTAAAATGAATTGCTTTCTTTCGTACTCTGACCTTCTAAAAACTGGATCGCAAATGAATCGCTAAATGTGAATAACCGAACGATTTGTGTCCTTATTTCTTCTACCCGTCTCTTTCACTCGATTCTGTCATGCCCAGAGAGTGAAAGGGACGGGTATAACCTGCAGGTGTCATGTGAACTTGGCCGAGTTATAAGTCAAATAAGAGTTGATGACAGCTCAGCGGCTGTGTAATGTCATCGAATGATCACTGAATCGCTGTCATTGATATTAAGCTGTCGTGGTACGAATAAGCGAAGCAGATCAGTTTAGGTTCCTAAACAAAACCGCAATAAGAGTTGATGGTAGGCACCCAGCTTGCGGAATGAAAACTAGTTATAAAAAAATTGACTATACTGTCATGGCTATATTTTTGTTGGTATTGTCCATAGTTTCTGGCTGAGTATTCTAATTTGCGTACATGTATTGTATATTGTAAACAAATGAGTGACGACGCAATGCCTAACAGGCTAGTATGACTATGTATACACAGTGAATTAGACAAACCCTAGGAAACGCAAGGCCAACAGCAAGCCCATAAAACATAAAAACAAGGTTTGTTTTATACATCAATTTGTGACATACAACAATGTAGTAAGTAGGTGAGTAACATATAATTTACTTTCATGAATGAATTAAATAATGTGATTTTAATTAAAATTAAACCCGGTCCTTTGTTTTCGCGTCAAAGCAGGCTGGCATACATAAACGTAACAAGAGAAAATAGGTATGTTATATGAAATAAATTATGACTTAACTTCTTAATATTTCATTAAACTTTTATAAAACTATGTCTAGTTTTAGTTATTACCTCTTAATAGTTCAGATTCAGAATTTGATCAACTCCAGTTGCGCGTGGGAAGAACGTTATCAAAACATCCGTTCTATTTCGAACGAATTTGACGCAAACTTCGGTGAAGTAGCGGCTGCAAAAAGCTATGACGATACTGATGACGAGTTACAGTTAAAGTATATTTTAACCGCTTCTGTGGTCTAGTGGTTCACACCACCGGTATAAGACCCGGAGCTCCCAGGTTCGATTTCCAGTGGGGGTACATATTGTATTCGGTGGTGGTAGGACTTGTTCTAAATCCGCCTGGCTAGCTACCACCATCTGACGCCATACTAATGATGTTTACAGCATTACCCTCGCCGACGACCTCAGTGGCCGAGTGGTGTAAGCGCCGGTTTTCAAGGTGCCGCTATTTCTAGAGGTACCGGATTCGATCCCCGGTCGGGTAAATATTAAAAACGAACTTTTCAATATTTCCTCGGGTCTGAGTGTATTTCCATAATACTAGTGCATACGCTACTATACTTTGGTATTAGAACAATGTATGTAATAGTGTCCAATATTTATTTATTTTATTTATTTATTATTGTGTTCTGGCGGTTAGAGATAAGATAGCCAGTTCCTCACTGATTAAGTATTCCGGGACTAGTGCGCTTCCACCTTCAGCCTTATAACCACTTGTTTGTGGAACTGTCATTTTCGAGACCCCCCACCAAAAAGCTTAGACTAAATACTGAGGTAACTGGAGTTTTCACCCTGAATAAAAAAGAGTGCCCAGCAAATTTGACATTTAGTACGTAGTGGCTGTCTGTTGTCTCATATGACCATACGTATTTTTTCAAAGTGTAGGTGAGACGGAAGACAGCCACAGTGCCACAAAAAAGTGTTAGTACTGCACTCTCCAGTTACCTCAGTATTTAGTCTAAGTTTTTTGCCCCCACACTGTGGATGCCGGAATCCGGCAAGTCAAAAGACAGGTTCTTAGCGCGCTCTTTATTTTATTTTTAAATGGCAAGCGGTTCATGAAATCATTGAACATTCAGCCTAGATTATACTTTACATATTTTTTTTTCGTTTAAAACAAATCACACGTTTTATTTTTTAAATAAAACTAAAAAAAAACTCTTTTTGAAATTTTTGGGCGGATTCCGGCTTTCAACAGACCGAGCATTTGCCGGAAATCGGCAATCAACAGGCACACTAATACTTTTGTGTTTGTTTTGTTTGGTTGGTCATCATTAACCTTTTAATGTCCCCACTGCCATGGCACTGGCCTTCATGATGCACCAAGCGGGACCAATTCGGATTGGTGGGTATTAACGACCGCAACTGCAGCCGCCGGGACCAACGGCTCTACGTGAGATGTAAAATTTTTTGGTCATTCATCCCCTGACCAACCACTACGAATGTTGCTTAACTTTAACGATCGCAAGCCAAACGTTGAACCACTGCACCGCGGGCTCCTCCTGTGTCATATTTGTATGAAAATATATAGCGTATTTTTTATATTTAACATTTGATTCGAGTAATTTGTGAAATTCCTATACATGCTTGACTGAATTGAAACACTTCGTAAAATATATTGTGCATTATAACTCGCGAGGTGCGTGTTGAATTATATTTTTATCTTTATGTCATTTATTATTTCTAACGACACCTTGAGCTTACAACGACTTAGCCAAAGGTTATTCATGCATTTAAATTACATACTTGAATGAAAGACAAAGAAGAGATTATAATATTTTCAAAAGTGATTTGCTCCAGAAAATTTTGGTAGGATTTTATTTTATTGTTTATTTGAACCAAAAAATGTTATACGAATTTAGTTTAATAAACTTACGTTTTTAACCGACTTCTAAATCAAAAAGGAGGAGGTTCTCTATTCGTCTGTATGTATGTTTTTTTTTTGTGTATGTCCACCGATTACTCGAAGACGGATGGACCGATGGAAATGATTGAAACGTTATTACATCAGGTTGGTATCCAAGTTGGTCCCATTTTTTGAAATTTTGAAATCGGTTCAGTAGTTTTCAGGAAATCTTGAAAATACTGTCGTTTTCGTTACCACTTTATGTGAATTTAGTACGTATCTTTAGGCATATTTCCTTTGTTTATAAACCGATTTAGATGATTCTTGTTGTGTTAAAAAGGGGATACCTCAAGGTATTTTAACCGACTTCAAAAAAGCAGGTGTTCAATTTGATCATATACCTATTTACCAGAATACAAGTAAATTGCCTTCACGATGCACTAAAAAGAGTAAAATAAAAATTATTTTTATAAAAAAAAAAAACCGCCATCAAAAAAATCACATAAAAAAGTAAGAAATAATTCCTCACCAAATAAATGACGTAAGTACCTACTTTGAAGTCGGGCGGATTTTAACAAAAACAACAAAAAATCGTACATGTTTCACGCCCGACTTCAAAGTACTTACGTCATTTATTTGGTGAGGAATTATTTCTTACTTTTTTGATGTGAATTTTTTGAAGGCGATTTTATTTTTTTATAAAAATAATTTGAGACGTGTGATTGCTCGCATATCAGTGAAGACTATATGTATACTTATAGCATGTTGACATTGTTTTCGTTCTAAAGCACGAGCCACACTGCTGGCTGGCGAGCGAACTAGCGAACGGGCGAAGCGAGGTGAGTAGGTGGAAGACGCGAGCGACATCGCTCGAGGTGTGAGCCGAAGTATGAAAAGAGTAGAAACGTCTCTTTCGCCTGGCTCGTTCGCCAGTTGGTGGTGTGGCCCGCGCTTAAAACTTGATGTGCTGTTATTGATAATGATAAGAAAACTAAATTATGTGTTAGATTTTCTAACATCGAATCGAAATCATAATGAAATGTAGTAATAAAATTTATCCTACATTTCATGAAGAGCTTTTGTTGTACAAATATTATATACATACCCTTTTTTTGTACTTATAAATACGTAAATATTATACATAACAAATACACAGACCAAAACAAACAGAGATGTTCTTTACACAAATATTTTATCGAAATAAATACATTGAGGTCTGCATGATAATTTTTGGGAAATCGCTACCGAATTGAAATTCTCTTTCCAAGTACAGTTTAATTAAATAATGATTGTTGTAAATCACACTCAGAAATGCGGTTACTCTGTACCTTTGTGCGGAAACAATTTTATGTACTATTCGATGACATTGCAACGCGCAGTCGTTCACTTTACAAAGGTTGGCTGCAAGCCAGGAGCTGCAACCTTTATCAGAATCCACTACTATGAGAACTCGACTAGTTTTTTATGTTATTTATATCGATTGTGAGATACATCGGTTTGAACAGAATAGTTTTGGAGACTTCTGTACTTATTTTCAAATTTTACCAGAAAAATCTGTGTCCGTCAAAACTTGAAAGTAAAATACTTCGAAAAAAATATCATTTTTTTATTGTAACTGATGCGCTTCAATGGCGCTATGTTTGTGCTATGAGTGATTTAAATGCCACATTATTATTAGCACTATGAGCATGTGCATTGTAGCATGAGCATAAAACATTAATGTCAATGTGTCTAGGTGGATTAAATATTGAATTCTGCATGTTATGTAAAATTATAGCTAAATAGGTATAAGATATTTGATTAAAATACGGTTAAACCCACATTGCGGTGACATTATGTAACCCTATTTAATGTAAATGATTTGATTTGCAATGAAGCTAGGAAGTAGAGGCTGTTGAACTAAAGCAACACAATTTTTAGTTCAATATTTTTTACTAGCCTCCACCCGCAACTTTGCCCGCGTGTAGATAGATATGAAGTTTATTTTGCTGATACACACACATTATAAAAATAAAATTCAAAGTAAAAAAAGAAAAAACAAACAATTAACTTTAGGGCTATGACAAAAATAATTAATAAAGACACTATAATATTATATTATCTGCGATATTTCTCACTTTATACACTTTTTTCCTTTACAATATTGCTTTGTTATTGATAGCGACAAAATGGTTAGAAATCGCGAAGAACCCTATATAATTTCATAAATTATATTTAATTATCGAACGTGTTAACACATAGTAGGGGCTGAAATTTTTCATATGAAGTTTGTTTTCGTTAAAACAAAGGGTAGCGATGAGATACTTCCCCACTTCCATACTTACTTTGTTCTTAAACGTATTGTTCTGGTTTTTTGTTATTCACAAAACTTTTAGGTTACCAGTTTGATAAAACAATGAACTCTTACTTAAAATGCTCAAGTATTTATTTTTGTATTGTTGAACTACATTCGAGTGATTTTGGACGAAAACATAAATTGGAAGAGTCATATTAACCTCACAGCGTCTCGTCAGCGAAAACTTATATGGGCATTTAAGAGATTACGGCATGTAGCAGATTTTAACCTCTTACGAAACATCTATTTTTCACTTTCTCGATCAATTCTTGGATATTGTATTTGTATATGGGGTGGCGCTTGCAAAACTTTTATGATTAACCTGGAAAGAGCTCAAAGGTCACTTTTAAAAGTCATGACCTTCAGCCCATACAGATTCCCTACTAAACTGCTATATGAAAAATGTGAAGTCCTTACTGTAAGACAAATATACATTCTCCAAATACTTTTAAAACAACACAAAGTTACCCCATACGACAAAAAATACCGAAACAAACGAACTATTGTAGGTGTTTGTAACCTTCCTAAATTCCGTACTGCGTTTGCTAAACGGCAGCATGCATTCTTCTCTAAGTATCTATACAACAAAGTTAATAAAAAAGTAGATTTCTACCCATTAACACTTAGGGAAGCCAAAGTTAAAATAAGAAATTGGTTGCTGACCCTTACCTATGAGCAAACTGAGTCTTTATTATAAATTAATTACACACACATACACACACACACACACGCGCGCGCGCGCGCATACACACTCACACATACACACACACATTTCTTTCTGGTAATTGGTTGTTTGTTACTATAAGTTCCAAAGTAGAATTTTGTATGCTTTTATTGTTGATTTAATTTAATTTATTATTTGAAGTACCTTTGTAACGAAGAGGGCACTGGCCTCTGTCACTCAGGTGATAAACCTAATATAGGGGTCAGGGACTTCATCACTAACATGTAAAAAAATTGTGACAATAAATATTTCTTATTTCTTATTTCTTATTTTCTCCACCGATGCGAGCATTTATTCTTTTTGTAGTTGTGAACTGATTGGTTGTAAGTTAAGTAAGTTTTTAAGGTAAATAATAAAATTTTCATTGCAGTTTTGGACAAATATTAGTATGTGCAAAATACTCGGAAAGCCGTAAGTATGAGAAAAAGTGAAAAAATCTGTGGAAAGTGCACTTTAAAAAAAAGCAACGCAAAGTATAAAATTCCATGAAACTTTTAAACATCAAGCGAACGAAAATGCTTTACAGAACTTTTTTCACCGTTACTTTACGAGAGTGCAGTTTTGAAATTTTTACACTTTTTATATCAAACATGCGTAGTTTTGGTGCAAAATAATATTTTTAAGAAAGGGTTTGAACAAAGCACAACCTGAAGAGTAAAAATTATATACTTAGGTATATTTTTGTTTAAGGCGCATGGAGTCGTGAAACGATCATTTTTGAGGCCCTAAGACTCATAAATTAGCCTACTGATGAATCCAGAACGAATATACGAGTATATTAAATATTGTTATATAAACTTCAATCTGAGCATTTAAAAAAACATAGTCTTTAAGATACTATTAAAAAAAACATTGAAATGAAGCTGTTTTCAACTTGAAATAGCTACTGCTTCTAAACTACAAGTAATATTTTCACGTTTCTTCCAGGAAAAGATTGCTAACTGGTATATCTTAAAATGAGCATTTTTCGTTCTAAAATAATACATAGTTTTGACGAAACGTGTGTTTAAGCTGTTTTGTTGCGGGTAGCGGGGCGGGAAAATTAGGCCACGCTTCTATGCCCAAGGTCGCTGGCGATACCACGGGCCTTAAATGGATTCAAGATTTGGATTGGTCATTAAAAGATTTCTTAAATTTCTTGTATAAATAATGTTTTAATAGAATGAATAGGTATACAATCGTTAGTAATAAAAAACCATGTATTTAAAAAAACGTTTTATTTGTGTGTAGAACTTATAACAGTTTACAAACTTTCTGAATTAGAACTTCCTTCTTCTCTCAATAGAACACACCCTAAGAAATAAGGTGCGGAGTATAATATGAAATTTTAATGTAGCATTTACATTCCGATTTACAATGCACTTTCTACTGTTGTTTGTGCAAATGCTTAAAGCCCTGCGGCAAGCAGAGAACTAGCAGACTGTTTTGTTATGAATATTCAATTTGGGTCGTATTCACGAAAGGAGCAAACAGCTTAAAAGCACAGTTGTTATAATTTGAGAATTGTAGACAGTGTGAATGCTATTTACAATATCTTCTAAGAGTAGGTGATTATTGGGCATTCTGAAATAGTTTTTTTCACTCCATTGATCTCATATTCGTCTATCTACTTATGTCGTAAAACTGTTTCAGAATTCTTAAAATCAAATATGAAAATATGGATCACTTGCTTAAAACTGTTCTAGAAATTGAATCAGTGTAGACCGTTCTTTATAATATTTCCGTTAATATTTTAAGACTAAGTTTAAGTGTTATCTGCTTTTAAAAAAAGAATTTCCTCCATTGCTTCATTTCGGACCGGCCGAATGGGGCTGGAGAATTATATAGTAAATGCTGCCTTATGTTCCATAGAAATAAGGCAGCATTTACTTTGCAGTTGGCCGTTGCAGTTATTACTTTTGCAGTTACCTAGACGCAGCAGTTACCTTCACGCCTAGTGCGGACCCTAGGCATTTATAAAATGTTGTGCACAAACTACCCAGGGGTAAATATATTTTTAAACAGTTTTGACCAATATATTTTTAAATGTAAACTTATTATTTTTATAGAACCATTTTAGAAAATTTACAAAGATAACCTGCTTACGAGAATTTTGAACTCGAAAATCTCAATGCCATACAAGTAGGGGAGCGAGGGGCTTGTTGTAGCAGGGGTAAGTAGTAACAGGGCTTGTTTACTAGGAATTTAAACTTTATTATCGTATTTGTTGAACTCAGTCCTACCGTAATACCGCGCCCCCCTCGGCATCACAGCCAGTGTCCCGCCAGGCGGCGTATTGAGTGGCTCTGTACAAGCGCTTTATTTTTGCCAGGTAACGCATATTTTACTCTCGTAAATTTTTGGTTAGCTTTACAATTATCGATTATTTGGAGCTTTCTGTATTTTATTTGGTGTTAAAATTTATCTATTTATGATGTTGTAACATAGTTTTCGAGATTACTAAGTTGCTTAAATAGTTATCGTAATAAATATTAAACACTATACCTTGGAGTTAATTGTAACAAAATCTTGGGGTTTGTTGTAACACGTTACAACTTGCCCCCATATTGTTTTATATAACGGTTTTTATTTGTAATGTAATTTCTTAGTTTGGTTTGTTCCTTTCGGCCGCCTATGAAACTGTATTTTCTAACCGGCTACAAAGGAAGAAAATTTTCTCTTTTCTTGTAACCAGGTTACAAATTAGTAAATATTTCAAAGGACTAGAATGAGGGACTATAAGAGAAAGTCGGAGCGGGCAACACAAAGCCAGGAGGTATATGAGTTGGCTGTAGCTGAAGTTTTGGAAAACAGCTGTAGTATTCGGAATTCGAGTAAGAATTTCGGTCTATGTCATGTATATCTTTACAGATACATTAAGAAAAAGAAGAATGATTTTAAAGTGCCATGTTGGTATATAAGTATTTTTATTAGTATTTAAGCATAAAATAAGGTAATAACATAATTAAAAATTAAAATATTTATTTTGTTGATTATATAAAAAGTATGTTACAGCTAGTTATATGATAAAAATACATATTATAGAATTACCTAGTTATTTTTTGTTGAAAAGAAACCAAAATAGGTCAAGGTGATAAAATAAATAAATTATTAATTGTGTTATACTTATTCTCTATAAGCGAAGCGATGGCTGGTTCATGCGTCATGCTCGTGAACGGGTGCTGCCAGTGGGAATGGGTCTGCTCTTATCTGCTTGCCTTAAAATGTGTTTTCTTTTGGTTTTATTCATTTTATTAAGAATTACAACAAAAGACAATTCTACTTTATACTGTAAGTTGCGCCATACACGCAACTTACAGTATAAAGTAGAATTGTCTTTTGTTTTTAACTAATATTAAAGCTTTAAGTAGAGTTCCTAAGTAATTGAAAATTGTTCACCGCTATGATCATTAGTTCGCCTATACTTAACTGTTTTTATCATAACCCATTGTGTAATTGTGATGGAAACTGACCTTAGTCATACCATGTTAAGGTCATTTTTCAATTTGACGACTCTGTATGAAATAAAACAGGGAGAAAAAAACAACCCTTGGAGTTTCTTGCCGGTTCTTCTCCAAGGCCTCCCGCTGTAGGGTTTGCGAACCGATGGCGTAGCTTCTATGACGTTCACAAGTATTGTAAATAACAATCTAAATTGAATAAACAAATTTGAATCTTGAATCTTGGATCTCGTTTTTATTACTGTTACTACGTGCCCCAATGGATGTTACAACAAACCCCAAGCAAGGGGTAAGTTGTAACACCGCCTTTTTTACATAAAAATGTAATTGTGAAAGAGTTACCAGTAGATTTGGTATTTTTTCAATTTGACTTAATAGAAGAATAGTTATAGTATCACTTAATGTTAAGTTGGTGGAAATTTTAACAATAATTCTCAAGATATTTTTTTTTAAACTGTTACAACAAGCCCCTCGCTCCCTACATAATATTATCAAGAAGACAACTTCTCCTCAGAAAACCCACCTGTTGTTGACGGCTTGTGGTTCTTGGAAAAATAAGTATGATTCATTACTTATAACTCGCATATCATATAACTTCTTCCGACGCATTTTCAGTGGCAATGTCAGTAATAGTTTACGTAATACCTATTCTTTGGAATACGCAGTAAACAGAATACTCTTAACGACACTGAAAACTAAATTGATACAAGTTACTTCCTACAAATTTGTTCATGGTTGCTCTGCTTATTAAGAGGAATTTATAAAAAAGTATTTTCAAATAAATCTTGAAATTGTATAGGTTAACTTAAGAAAAAAATATTTACCTAATGAAACGCATAACGTTTTTCGGCATAAACATGAAACGCTCCGTGTTGAAAGGCATAATCATCAAAATGCATAATTCTTAAAGGCTTATTACCATAACGCATACTTCATTATGGCCGAAATTTGAAAGGCATATTCATAATAAGCATAACCATCTAAAAGCATAATTTTTAAATATCTTAATACTTGAAAGTCATATTATTCAAAATACATAAATATTAAAAAGTCTGGGCAAATAAAAAAGAAATCAGTGACCAAACCTAACCTATTACGACTGGTAGGATTTCTTGGATGGCGAGGGGGCTTCGCCCCCCGAGCCCCCTTGTTGGACGGCTTCGCCCCCCATCCCCCTGCTTCACAGTTTTTTTTCCATTTGTACAAAATTATAAACCCAAAAAGTAAAGAAAAATATTTTTAAATGTCTAAGATTATGCTTTTTATTAAAATTGTGTCTTTCAACTATTATGCATATTATTATCATTACGAGTTATGAAATGTATGCCAGAGATTAAAATGCTTTTCAATATTATGCCTTATGATGTATGTCAAATGAAATTATGACAAAACATCTGAATGCGTTTCAAAGTGTCACCCTTAAATGCGTGTTTCTTGCAGTTAACCACGTAAGAAAACACGACATAGTGAAAATAAGACTTAAGTGCTTAACTTCATTTCGTAGGTACTAAGCAACGCCACCTTGGTTACACGACACAATTTATCAAGCATATACATTCTGTTCTACTAAAAGCATGAAATTCACAGACTAATAACTGAGTAATATCTTTAACTATGTGCCCGCATGCACGTTTCAGATGGGTTCACGATGGGCCCGCATAATGTAGGTTTCAGTCCGTACTAAGACTTCATTGGAGGTTTTAATAGACAAACTGTGTCTAACTTGGTGGTTCTTGTATGTGGTCTAAGTGTCGAAAGAAAACCAGGTAACTGGTCGTTTTTGTAAAAGCAGGATGCTTCGTCATTTCTTCACTGTGAAGGGCAATACTATATTAAGGGGAAAGGTGTTGACAATCTCGGTCTCTAACTACTTGTCGGCCAAAATATATAACGAACCACTGACACGCAAAGAAGAAGAAGTACTTCCTCCAAGCTAGGTTTCTGTGTTCGATGGCCCAACTGTAAGGGCGTACGCTGCGTCAGGCGAGATCTCTTGGCGCAGACGCGCGCGTGTAGTAAATTCAGCAAAATACAAATAGCACCGCGTGGTCTTACGCCACGCGCTAGCTAGCGGTGCTCTTGTACCATAGTTTGCTGAATTTACTACACGCGCGCGATTGCGCCAAGTGATCTCGCCTGTCGCAGCGTACGCCCTTATAGTTGGGCCGCAGTCACAGCCATCTCTATCGTCTTCTACAAGCCATGCTATGAAGCGTAACGGCAACATTGCTGTGAACCGGTTTACTCCTCTGAGTACGAATCCTATGGATATGGCATACCTACGAAAAAGTGAGGCATACCTACACATACTGAGAAACAAAAATGGCGACCGGCCTCAATCATGCATTACTATGACGTCACGTTTTAATGTTGCCAACAATACGTCGAATAAATATATTGCTGTCTCTTTTTAAATGCAGTATTGGAGGAAAGATAGAACAAGATGGCTACAGGTTTATGAGTACAATGTCGATTTAGCTTATATTTGTATAACGGATAGTTCATATAGAACAAATAGCTTTCCGCCCGCGGCTTCGCCCCCGTGGACTACATGACGTTATCCCGAGGGAATGTGATATTTTTCCGGGATAAAAAGTAGCCTAAGTTACTCCTTTTTACATCAGGTACCTGCCAATAAAAGTCCCGTCAAAATCGGTCCAGCCGTTTCAGAGATTAGCCGGAACAAACAGACAGACAGACAAAAATTGTAAAACATGTCATTTTGGTATATGTACCGTATATTTAATCATATGCACGTAGTAAAAAGCGGTTATTTAATGTTACAAACAGACACTCCAATTTTATTTATTTGTATAGATGTATAGAAGATATGCCATCTCCATAGGATTCAGTACTCGAGGGAACACAGACACCTAGCTCGGAGGAAGTACTTCTTCTTGTTTGCGTGTCAGTGGATCGTTCTATATTTTGGCCAACCAATAGTTAGCGACCGCTATTATCAACACATTGCCCTTAATTAGTACTGCCCTGTACACTGAAGACATAAAGAAGCAACCTGCCTTTACAAAATTCATAAGTTTCAAAATCTGTTTAATAAAATAATAAAAGTAAAAATATATTTATTTATTAAACTTCAATTACCTTAAGGTCCTTATGAATAACCTAACAATGTTATTGTCTGTCTGTACAGTAGTGGGCCTATTCTCTAAAATTCGATCACAAATTCATACATGAATTACGTGTTCTTTTTCGCTTGACCTTCATTTGTTTGTTATGAATTTAACATAAAGCTTCGTGTTTTAGTGGTGGTTCGCGTAAGTGTATATATTCTTTGGGGGAGGTGAAGTGACTGCGGAATGTCCTTATAGAATCGCTTCTCAGTACACAACTTATGTCGTCACATGTCATGACTTAGGCCAAGCCTCCAGACGCGAGTTACGACTCAAGTTACGTAACTTTATCATTCTCCTGTTCAGCTGTTTATTATTCAACTGTTATACTCTTTAATGTACGACGCTATACATAACAAAGACGTAACAGTCGCGGCTAAATCGAGACTCAACTTGGGATTGCGCGACGGGTCTTTAATATTGATTCAGTATTAAGTGTCTTAACCACGTTAGCAGCTAGATATTCATTACATTCTAACGAAACGGTTTATACTACTACAAAGAAGAAGAAGAAGTTACGTGTATTCTCCACTTCATCTAGGTTTTAAAATCGAGGGGTTAAAATCGAAAAGTAACGTTTTTATTGGTAAAGATGTTAAAGAGAGTGAGAGATAATTATCTAAGTCTGACGCCTTAACAATGCTGTGTTCACCATTATTGATGTCGTGCCCTGCGTGTCCTTGCAGCTGCACGCAGGACCTTAAGTAGGCTGCAAGTTCTGCGATTCGCGTGGCTAAGTTTTGGTCGGACACAGTCTAGTTTGTCAGCGACACGAAAGAAGAAGAAACATTATTGTGTTCCGGCAGTTAGAGATAAGTTAGCCAGTACGTCAGTGATTGAGGATTCCGTGAGTAGTGCGCAGCCACCTTCAGCCTTATCACCACTTAACCGTAGTGGACAAAAAAAAGATACAAGATACATAAACATCTTTCAAGTTTATATTAAAAAAACTAGCAACCCACCCCGGCTTTGCACGGGTGCAATGTAAATAAAACTTGCCTCCTAAAGCACACAGTCTATTGATCAAAAAATCATTCAAATCCGTCGCGTAATTAGAAAGATTTAAGTGAAGAGAGAGAGCAGCTTAAAGGGACTTTGTTTTATTCTATGTATAAAACGGTAAGATATACATATTCTTCCAAACAATAACAGCAAAACATAAATAATGTTACAATAGCCACCTCCATCCCAGAGCCTTTGCAAAATAGTATAATATTCAAAACCGCACCAAAAATCTTTCTTACCTATTACTTCCAATTCAAAATGAACTCTTTCCCTTTACAACAACCGTCATAATTCAAAATTCATCTTCCTTGTAATTTTCCCTGGAATTCGGTGACACAGTACTTCCACCACGCGTTGTTGACTCGATCCGCTCAGTTAGTTGCATTAAATATGCTCCACGTTTCATAGAATGGGTAATGCACAGGGTTCGTTACCCAGATACGTTGCAAAAACGATTTACAACGTTTGATAGATATTTTATTTTAAGATTATTTTTTTATACGTCCGCGTCGTCCCATTGACGCCTGACCGGCCGAATAGGGCCGGAGAACAATGGAAAATCTATTGCTTCTCATTTCTGGGGCGTTGAAGGAAGTTTCAATAATATCGATATATACGTCTGTGGTCTAGTAGTACTGTAGTGATTGTAGTGTATGTATACACCACCGATGTAGGACCCAGAGGTCCCAGGTTCGATTCCCAGTGGGGGTACATTTGTAATCGGTTTGGTTGGTGCTAGGACTTGTTCTAATTCCGACTGGCTAACTACCACCATCCTTTCTCAGTCTGATGCTACAATGTTTCCAGCATTGCCGTGTTCCGGCAGTTAGAGATAAGCTGAGCTGAGCTAAGATGAGCCAGGTCCTCAGTGGTTGAGGATTCCGCGAGTAGTGCGCTTCCACCTTCAGCCCTATCTTTACTTAACATCAGTTGTGCGATTCAGGCTAAGCGGTACACGCGCTACTTTTGTTTTACACACAACGTATAAAAAAGTTATCGTTTTTAAATTAATTTCCGCTACGCCCGGCCATAATATTTTAACTATAAAAATGAAATAAATAAATTCCTTACAACCACATGAATTATCTAGATTCTAGCCCATAGTAAATTTTATTAGGAAATTTTATAATAGAAACTTGATCTTGGATAAATATAAAATATACTTACATATTTTTTGATTGTAAAAACATAGGTACAAATAGACAAACAGACATGTTCATGCACACAAATTATTGTATTGTTCGGGAGTCAAACCCGAGACATCTAGCGCAGAAAACACAGGTGTCTGTAACCCTGCGTACGTACGGTACATGCGTACATGTTAACATGTGGTTAAAAGAAAAACAAATTTTATATAAGTACGTATAGATATAAATATATTTTAATAATTTATATTGAATAAATCATATCATATTTGTATTGATAAATCATGATTCAATTCTACAACGCGAGCGAAGCCGAGAGCAAAAGTAGGTCACTAATAATCATAACATTGCCTTATTTTTGTTTTTACTAACTGCTCACTGTTTCATGTTTTACATTGTACAAAGAAAAATAAAGTCGAGTTACTGGAACTAAAAACTTGGTTTAGAAGTTACCTCTACTGCATGAGTTGTCTAAGTAAGATTTCACAAATACATTTATTTTTGCCAATTAAGCAACAGTGTCAGTTTTCGAGAATAGTGCTGCTCCTGGTTTATCGATTATATACAAATTTATAGTATTTAATAATATTTTTAAGTGCATCCATGTACTCGTACTTTGTAAACTAATCAAATAACGTTTTTATATCTGAACCAATGATTTATTTATGACTTTATATAGCAAAGAACTACAGGGTTATCTCTTATAGTTTCAAATTTTCCCACACTGACCCGTCCCGATTACAGAATCACCCTGTATATTAGACCTGGTAAAAGAACATAAGCCACATAGTTGTACTTTTTATCGTGAAAATTGGAAATAATTTCAAAGTAACATTAGCATGAATTACGTAAAGTTTTAGTTCTAAATCTGCAAATTGTATAATTATATCATAGTTATTTTAGTGATGTATGACATATACTATCGTATTTTACAATTTAATGAAGTAACTTTCAAATATCCGAACGTCACTTAACTTTAAGAGCTTCTTAAACATTATCTCGTCATTTTAAATGACAAAAGGTGTGTAAGGGACTCCATGATGTTTTATGATCGCTTTGGGGTTAAGTAGGGCATAAGTAAATCAAATAATTCCAATAATATCGATATAATTCTAACAACACAGCTTCGCACTATCTCGACGCGCTTATTAACCGACCGTCAGCGATCTGTAAATCGTGTGTATCCGCTTTTACAGCGGATCTCTGCGTTCATGGGCAATTAACACTACGAGCTATTAATTAATACAAATGTTAATCATCCAAACTAGACGTTTTGTTCAAATTTTAAAACATATTTAAGATATTATGATTGTATAACATCTTAAATCCGAGCAAATTGTTTTACAAGCCCAAAGTAAAATACATAATTATCACACTCAGAAAAAGTATCGGAAAATTTCTATCGACACAGCTCCGCACTATCTGGACGCGCTTATTAAGCGACCGATTTATTTTATCTTTCGATTCCAACCGTCAGCGGTCGGTAAATCGTGCGTATCCACTTTTACTGCGGATCTCTCCGTTCCTGGGCAATTAGTGGAATATACTACGAGCTATTAACTAATACAAATGTTAATCATCCAGACCAGGCGTTTTGTTCAAACTTCAAAACATATGTGTTGATGAAATTGAAAGATAATTTGATTGTATAACATCTTAAATCCGAGCAAATTGGTTTACAAGTCCAAAGTAAAATACATAATTATCACACTCAGAAAAAGTATCGGGAAATTTCTATCGACACAGCTCCGCACTATCTGGACGCGCTTATTAAGCGACCGATTTATTTTATCTTTCGATTCCGACCGTCAGCGGTCGGTAAATCGTGCGTATCCGCATTTACTGCGGATCTCTCCGTTCCTGGGCAATTAGTGGAATGTACCACCTATTAAACTCCTTTTAGAGAACTAAATCTTCAGAGGAAAAGATTTGCGGAAAAATATAGCTTGAAACTTTGCTCGGAGCTTACTAAGTTTGAGTTTGATTGCGTTCTTATCAGGAAACTAAAGTTTTGGGATTTGTTAGTATTACTAGCTTCGTCTCTTCGTCGTCTGTGTGAATTTCGGATTGTAGCTTATATTATTTAAGTGCATTTTTAGTGCGACAGATTTTAAATGCAGATTCAAAATCTGAAGTTACATACTGCGTTTCCTGCCATTCATTGGCAATTATTATAATGCAATTTCGCACTAAATTTAAAACAGATTCGACACCACTACAAATAAGGTCCAATACTCACTGTGATCGGAGTACACGGACTGATGTTTCATGTTAAACTCCTTTTGGAGAACTATCTACAGAGGAAAAAAAATGCGAAAAAATATAGCTTGAAACTTCTCTTGGAACTTACTAGGTTTAAGCTTGATTGAGTTCTTATCAGGAAACTGAAGTTTTGTGGCTTATAAGTATTAGTAGCGTCCGCTAACGTTTTTATCTGTGTGAACCTAGGACAGTAGCGTAAATATTTTTAGAGCGTCAGTTTTCGTAGCCGTTGTTACTGCGGATTCTGCCGTTCCTGTGGAAGGAACCTTTTAAACTCCTTTTAGGGCTTATTTTTCAATTATCAGATAAATCTTATCAGACAGATAATTATTATTATACATAAACAAAAACAAAGAAAATCTCAAAACAAAAAGTAGTGAATGACATTATTTTTTTATTAGATGGCATTATAAGATATCATCGGGAAATTTTTATTTAGGCAAAGAAAAATCGGCCCTTACAAAACTAAATATAATAAGCAAAATATTCTTTTAAAAATATGTATAGCTTAAAACTTCACTTGGAACTCTAGTTTGATTGCGTTTTTATCACAGCAGAAATTGGTAACCAGAAAACTGGTGTTTCGTACTGACACAAGTTAATAACTATAAATATTGACCACCTACACATCTTCCTCCTCCACATCACATACCTATATTGCTTTAATCTCAAGCAACGAAGCGTAAGCCCCATTGTAACATTGTAAGTAAGCGATTGGTAACAACGCCAGGGTGCCTACCATCAACTCTTATTGCGGTTTTGTTTAGGAACCTAAACTGATCTGCTTCGCTTATTCGTACCACGACAGCTTAATATCAATGACAGCGATTCAGTGATCATTCAATGACATTTCACAGCCGCTGAGCTGTCATCAACTCTTATTTGACTTATAACTCGGCAAAGTTAACATGACACTTGCAGGCTATACCCGTCCCTTTCACTCTCCGGGCATGACAGAATCGAGTGAAAGAGACGAGTAGAAGAAATAAGGACACAAATCGTTCGGTCATTCACATTTAGCAATTCAATTGCGATCCAGTTTTTAGAAGGTCAGAGTACGAAAGAAAGCAATTCATTTTAGGAACCTATTCTGCATCGCGCTATTTTTGAATCGCTGTCTTAAAGTTGATGGTAGGCACCCTGGTATACTTACCACATACACCTAGACACGCGGAAATATTGAAAAGTTAGTTTTCAGTAACCAGACCGGGAAATGAACCTCAGTCATAGCGGCACCTTAAAAAGCGATGCATTCACCACTTAACAACGGAAGTCGTCATAGTTATGTTTCTTACTATTGTAGTCGTTTGCGTGAACTATGGGTTAAAGTGTTGTTTTAAGAAAATTTTGAGCTATCACTGTTTCTTCAAATAAACGCTAAAGCCTTAAGATAAAAAAGGTATAAAAAATAGGTAGCATAAGACCCTTAAACTTGATCAAAATGTCTGCATAGTATACAAGATTAATTTACCGTAAAAAGAACGCTTATTTTTCTATCACCTAATCTGTATGGTGTGTGGGATAACTTTCTTTTACGACTACGAAAATTTCTGGAACCCTATCTAAGTTACGACCTGCAAGTTTATGTCCGGGAATAATGCAACTTTGCTGCTGATAGTGAAGTCGCTAGAAGTTACATTGGGCTACTACTAAAGGAGGTATAATAAATGAAACAAAAAATACTAATGTTGCAAATATTTATATTTTAAAAGCTAATCATCTAGCTACCTTGGTGGTTAGTTTAGTTTTTAATAGACATTATTTTTTCACAACCCTAATAATAAAAAAATCTATTTGATAACGTACAAAAAAAAAAAATTCATTGTCATCTACTGCTTTCTGGTTTTGCGATTAACTTTCACGTTTTACGTGGTGATTCGAAAATTGGCCGTCAATTATTATGATTATGTAAAACTAGTTGTAATTCTTAATAATAATTGAAAGAAAGAAGTATTTATATATATTCCATAAAATAAACAAGAGCAATGCAATATAAATGTTCAAATTTATTTATTAATAATGATTGTTTTCCTTTTTACAAGCTTTTTATTAATTTGTCATGCTAGTTAGTCAGTGGGGAACAGGGTGCCTACCTTCGAGCAACGCGGGCCTTCCGTCTCGGAAAGGAGTAGGCATATGAAGCATTTCCCCTCTGTCAAAGTACTAGCCCAAATGGGCATTGGCGTTTATAAAAACTAGTTGCACTTCAGATTTCTTCCTAGACCGAATCCAGTCGCGCAAGTGAACGCCGCAGTATTAAAAATGCCGAATAGCTCACTTTTTTGCTGTAGAAAAAAGGCCTGGAACATCAAGTTAACAAAAAGATGGTGTAACATTTCACAAGTAAGTATATTTTTATCGTATTATTGCTATTTAATTACATTTAAATACCAATTTCGCATATTTTATTTGTTGTAGTTGTTGGATTTGTTCAGCAACAACAGATCCGCTCGCCCGTATAACTCGGTCGAGCCAACATGACAACTGCAGGTTATACCCGTCTCTTCCACTCGATGCCGCATGCCCGGAGAGTGAGAGGGACGGGTATAACCTGCAGATGTCATGTAAGCTCGACCGGTTTATACAAAGTTCAGATCGGTCGTGCGATAAATCCGACTTCTCGCCGACGATGGACAACACAGTGATGTAACCGTTACATGTCATAATGTTTGTCGATAAATTTGAGTGGCGGCTGGCGACGCGACGAGACGTTATTTATTCACATGTTCAAATGATTGTTATTATGGTTTTATATGAACTATAAGTACACCGTTATTATTATTGAGTAATACCTAGCATTTAATTAGAATAAAACTAAACCGATCAAGAGCAAGTCAGACTCGCGCACTGAGGGTTCCGTACCATCATGTATAAATACACTGCGATGTAGATTATCTATACTAATATTATAAAGAGGAAAGATTTGATTGTTTGTTTGTTTGCATCGAATAGGCTCCGAAACTACTGGACCGATTTCAAAAATTCTTTTACCATTAGAAATCTACATTCTTCCCGAGTGACATAGGCTATAAATTATCCCGATATTCCCACGGGAACGGGTTCCACGCGGGTAAAACCGCGAGGATCTGCTAGTACGTTATAAAAATAATAGGCCCGTCTGATCGATTAAGACCACAGCGGCCTATTTTTTTTTTAAATTAAATCTAATGATACATTTTGAATTCATTGTTTATTTATCGCACTTTTTGTGTTTACAGCTTCCCTAAAAATCCAAATTAAGAAATTTATGGAAATGTTTTTGCAATAATAAGCGAACCTGGGATGTCAAGCGAACCAGTGTAATTTGTTCGACCCATTTCATTAGGTACAGTCGGGGACAAATTCGGTGAACCACATCTTACTTCTTTTCGTGTGGCTGGCGTTTCACCGTTTAGTTGCAGTTCCTATCCGTAATTGCTTATGCATTGTACTACCCTAGTTTAATACATAAAAAATAGAAAAAGGGTCTGCGCGTGAATGGCGAGGCACCAGCCAGATGAAAAGAAGCAAGAGGTGGTTCACCGAATTTGTCCTCGAGTGTACATCCGATTTTCAAGCCCTTCCAAACAAAAGGAGAATACTAGCGGAGAATTCAATACCAAGTTTAATACCAAACTGCATTTGTCACACACAAGTCTTCTAAGTATTCTTGGTGTAACAATAAAGTCACAAAATAGCATTTCATTGTTATATTTATTTTCCAGAGCCATTCATTACCCATTGAACCATCTTACATTACATACAACACTGCTGGATCTACAAGTTCAGCTACGCCTAACATGTTGACATATATTAAATTTCTTGTTTAGTTGAAAATTTGTTTACTGTTACATTATACAATATATAAGACTATATGTAACTACTTAAATTAAGTAAGTATTCTATAGTGATGGAAAGTGACCTTACTAATGTGTAAAGGAAATTTTTCAATTAAACGACTCTGTATAGGGAGAAAAAGATTGCTCTTAAAGGTTTTCTTGCCGGTTCTTCTCGCAAGGTCTCCCGCCGTAGGATTTGCAAACCGATGACGTAGCTTCTTTGACAAACAAACAAAACAGCTCACCAGCAGCGATAGCGGTATAAAATTTAGTTTTATTCCTATTCTCGTACCTACCATTACTAAGAAAAAAAACATCAACATTGGTCGAGCCGTTTTGGAGAAGCGCAACCACAAACACCGTGACACGAGATTTTTATATATTAAAATATCAAAAGCTGAGTAAGATCCTGCATAAATACCAAATAATAATTATTAGAAATCTATACCTCCATTATAAAGCGAAAGAGTTTGTTTGTTTGCTTGAACGCGCTAATCTCAGGAACTACAGAACCGAATTGAAAAATTATTTTCGTGTTGGATAGTCAATTTAGAGAGCACGGCTTTATACTATATTTTATCCCGACACTCCAACGGAAACGGGTACCACGCGGGTATAACCAGGAAGATCCACTAGTTAAAGTGACATGTTAAATCGACCGGGTTATAAGTCAAATAAGAGTTCCTGACAGCTTAGCGGCTGTGAAATGTCATTGATCGATCACTGAATCGCTGTCATTGATATTAAGCTGTCGTGGTACGAATAAGCGAAGCAGATCAGTTTAGGTCCTAAACAAAATCGCAATAAGAGTTGATGGTAAGCACCCAGATCTTGCAAGCTTAATTTGACCCACTTCCCAGTGTCCGATGAAGCTCAAATTTTGTATACAGGTTTAATTTAGATGATAATACAATATTTAAGTACAGTCAGCAAAAAAGCTTGTCATGAAAATGAAATTTTTACGACAAACTAATTGTATCAAAAATGTATCTTCTACTGTTTTCAGAATAGAGGCAGTTCAAATAAAAATACATAATACGTCAACAACCCGTAGACCTCATAACGTCGTAGCCGTTTCGTAGCAAGGAGATCGTTACGAGTTATTTTATGTAGCACTATCATGCCACGGAAACTTTTATAGTGCCTTGTTGTTAAATTCTTTTAACAAGTATTTGGCGTTACAATTTGAACCAATAGGGCGCTTGTGCACTACACTCAATTTTACCGTCCCGGAAAAAAAACGGATGCTTGTATTTTAATAATAAATTGTAGAATTTATTTATTTCGTATAGGTTAGGGTTTGAAACATTGAAACTACAGGAAATAAATAAATTCTTACTATTATAAATGATTTATTATTAAAATACAAACAGCCGTTTTTTTCCGGGACGGTAAAATTCAGTGTAGTGCACAAGCGCCCATACCCGAAGCAAAAGTTAATTTGAATGTCTTTTGCCTATAAAAATGGTGATCCAATTTAATGGATTATCCATCAGAAATCCATAAGAAAGCAAGCAGGTTCTACATTCTTTTTATTATCAATTGTTCTACACTCCATATTTAAGAAAACACAACTATAAGATGTAATGATGTAATGATATTTCGCAAACTCTAACAACATTTTGTTGGTAATTACGTGGACGGGAAATGACGCAAATAATGAATTATCGCGTGAGTGGTTTTCTAAATAGGTTCGAACAGATGGACGAGAGAATAATGCTTTTATTGTAGGTATGTACGATAAGTTTTATTATATGTTTTTAGACGTAGAAGAAATATGAATTGTTGCAGTAAAATCATCAGCTGGTGATATTCATCATCATCATCATCATGTCAGCCGAACGACGCCCACTGCTGGGCATAGGCCTCCCCCAAGGATCTCCACAACGATCGGTCCTGCGCTGCCCGCATCCAGCGGCTTCCCGCGACCTTGACCAGATCGTCGGTCCACCTTGTAGGGGGCCTGCCCACGGAACGTCGTCCGGCACGCGGTCGCCATTCAAGAACCTTTCCGCCCCAACGGCCATCGGTTCTCCGCGCTATGTGTCCCGCCCACTGCCACTTCAATGATGCAATCCTTCGAGCGATGTCGGTTGTTTTAGTTCTCCTGCGGATTTCATCATTTCTGATTCGATCGAGCAGGGAAATACCAAGCATCGCTCTCTCCATTGCTCGCTGGGTGACTTTGAGCCTTCTTATGAGACCCATAGTAAAAGACCACGTCTCACTTCCATAGGTCATTACTGGCAACACACACTGGTCAAAGACTTTCGTCTTGAGACATTGAGGTATTTCGGACGCGAATATATGTCGGAGCTTCCCAAACGCTGCCCATCCGAGCTGGATTCGACGAGAGATCTCTTTCTCAAAGTTGGACTTACCTAACTGGACCGTCTGTCCTAGGTAAACATAGTGGTCAACAACTTCGAGTGTAATGTTCCCAACATTAACTGGAGCGGGTGCAACATGGGCATTGGACATGATTTTCGTCTTGTCCATGTTCATCTTAAGACCCACTCTTTGCGAAGCATTACCGAGATCTTCGAGCATTGTGTTCAGGTCTTCCAAGGTCTCAGCCATAAGAACTACATCATCGGCAAACCGTAGATGTGTTAGGTACTCGCCATTGATGTTGATGCCGCATCCTTTCCAGTCCAGCAGCTTAAAAATATCCTCCAACGCAGCTGTGAACAGTTTGGGAGAGATGACATCTCCCTGTCTCACACCTCGCTGTAGTTGGATAGGATTAGAGCTCTGGTTCTGTAATCGGACCGACATGGTGGCGTTTTGGTATAGGTACCTCAGCACCTCGATATACCTGTAGTCTATTTGGCACCTCTGGAGAGACTGCACCACGGCCCGGCTGGTGATATTACCCATTATGATTTGCAGAGTTCGAAACCAAACACCTCTTATTTTTTCATTCACAAGGGGGTAGCACTAAGCCTTTTTCACACCTGATGTTAAATGATGATAAGGCTGAAGGTAGAAGCGCTCTACTCCCGGAATCCTCAACCACTGAGGCACTGGCTATCTTATCTCTAACTGCCGCAACACAATATCTTTGTTAATGGCGTCAGACTTAGATAATATGGTAGTAGCTAGACAGGCAGACATAGAGCAAGTCCTGCGACCAACCAAACCGAATACAATATGTACCTCCACTCGGAATCGAACCCGGGACCTCTGGGTCTAATACGGGTATTGTTTACCACTAGACCACAAAGGTGGGTAACATTTTTAGTATGGTATTAAGAGCGGTTTTTACAGTGCAACTATTGAGTTTGACGTGTTGTCGACTACACCTTCATCATCATGTAAGCCGAACGACACCTTTTTTTTTATCCACACCCACTGCTAGTGCTGGGCAAAGGCCTCCCCCAGGGATCTTTAAAACGATCGGGCCTGCGCTGCCCGCATCAAGCGGCTTCCCGCGACCTTGACCAGATCGTCTGTTCACCTTGTAGGGGGCCTGCCCACGGAACGTCGTCCAGTACTTCTGAACGTCGTCCGACTACACTTTAGCTCAGTTATAACTTTTTGCATCGCTACGGCACACAAAATGATATTTATAAGATTAGTTTAACTTTGTTTTATTTTCTAGTATTTAATTTGATTTTTCTTTTTATTAATTTTCTGGTTTTTTTTGTTATTTTTGTTATGTGTGCTTGTTTGGTGCAAATAAATCATCTATCTATCTATCTAACTTAAACAATAAATTGGCATTGCAATTTTTTTAACAAAATTCACGTTGAGACACTTGAAAGAAGGTCTTTGGACCATTCAATTGAGTTTCTCTACAAAAAAATCTTTTCAATGTGACTTGTCATTTCAAATGCTAACGCGTTTTTATTATTTCGCTAATTGTTATTTACTAGTATTTATCGTTTTGCGTTTTAATTTCTAAGTATACAATTTTGATTAAGACTTGCTTTTTTCGTCAAAGTAATTACAAATGATGTAAATTCAAGAACAATCTTAAATGAGAAACTTAATTTATAATTTTGGCAAAGAAAAATATCCTTAAGTTAACTTTGAAATCAAATAATTTAATTTTATAAAATTATGAACTGTTTTTCAGGAGGCACAGGAGGCCTATTCCCAGTGGGCGGCGGTCGTTCGGCTGACAATTGATGAACTCTTTTTAATAAATTTAATAATTTTATGTTTATACAAACACTTGTGATCTCTATTATTAAATGCATGAACAAAAATTTCTTCTTCTTCGTCGTGTCAATGACAAGCTTAAATCAGATGACGTTGGCCCAAAACTGTGCCACTCTTACGGCGTTATCCGTAGCCAACATGAGGTTCTCTCGCGTGCAGGTGTCCGGGCATGCAGAGCAATCAATCAGGTGGGCCATGGTCTGTAGAGTGAAACCACACCTGCACGCGAGGTCTGTGTTGCTGGAGAAGCCCCACCTGAGGGCCTACTCTGAAACGCAAAACCCGAAACTTCGGTATACCCGTCCCTCTCACTCTCTAGTTGGGACAGAATCGAGTGAAAGGGGCGGGGCTAACCGAAGTTTCGGATTAGCGTTTCAGAGTACGGTGCCTGGACCGGTTGTCGTTACTTCGACCAGCTTGGGTACGTAAAAAACAAAAATGTTAGTTACTTATTTACAAGTAAAAAACAAATAACCGCCTCTGTGGTCTAGTGGTACTGACCACTACCGGTATCCAACCCAAAGAGGGTCTCAGGTGCAATCCCAGGGGACCGATTCTCATGCAGTCGAGAAAAGTTCACATTTATAAGCTCGAAATTCAAATATAACACAGTTTTTGTATTTTCAGAATTTCACAATCGAAAAAGTTCGATCGAAAACCAGTCGAACGCTACGAGTGGTACAGACCAATAGATGTTCGTATACGAACTTAGCTGTCAAAATGAATTTGTTGACATGTGGGACAGCTTAGTTTGTTTGAAACGTTCTAACTTCTCAATAGAAACCACAAACAAAATGTTCGACATACGAATTACCACACTGAAAAAATTCGAATGCCTGAGAATCGGGCCCCAGGTGGTGCATACATTATTATATTTGATGTGGTTGATTGGTTGTAGTAACCACCATGTTATTTAAGTCTGACGCCATAACAACGAAGTTTCAGCTTCATTGTGTTTCGGCAGCTCGAGATAAGATAGCCAATTGATCAGTAGTTGAGAATTCCGGGAGTAGTGTGCTTCCACCTTCTGCCTTATTAACATCAGATGCGATGAAGGCTAAGTGCAACCCCGTCTTGGATAAAAAAAATGTTGAGATACCTTCTAAGGAAACAGATATGGTTTAAACTTGTAAATGTAAAATTCAACATCCCTCACGTTTTTTGTTGATCAAAATGTTTATGATCTGTGTTTTAAAAACCTTACGTCATATCCTAAAACATTCACTTCGCAATTTTGAAGAAATCTTCCGATCGAATAAAACCAGCCGAAAGAGAAAAGCGTAAAAAATAATAGCCGATAAAAGTTGAACGCCTGTCATAACCCAGAGCCCTCGGCGAACTTTTAAAAAGTAATTGATTTTTTTTCTGGCAACGTCATGTTTTTTATTACCGGTGCTACCGAGACCTTCTATAAAACACTGTCCCTATATATATTTTCTTAGAATAAATAATAGAACGCAGTAAGAATTGAAGCCTGTGCCCTCACCACGTAACTGGCACTTTGTATTGGTTTTTTTATATTTTATCCCTGTATTTATATTAGATCCACGTGATTCTGATTTTGATGCACTTTCGCAAAGAATATTTGTAATAAAGGGTGTCTCAAA
This sequence comes from Crambus lathoniellus, assembly GCA_949710035.1. Classification (NCBI taxonomy): domain Eukaryota; kingdom Metazoa; phylum Arthropoda; class Insecta; order Lepidoptera; family Crambidae; genus Crambus; species Crambus lathoniellus. Next base: position 28,486,873 of record OX453303.1, read on the forward strand.
AGTACGTATAGGATTTGAATTTCGCGCTATTTCCGAAATATTCAAGATGGCGGGTTGAAATTTGACATACGTCATATTGATACATGCAAAATTAATCGTGGAGCGTTTCACAATAAAACAGCGCATAGAAGTAATACAAATATTTAACGAAAATTCACGATCAATTGCAATACAAACACTCGTCGAAAGGTCGAAAAATCTCGTAATTTCAAGAAGAGGTGATGTCAAAAGGCCACCGAGATCTTTCCATCTGATGCCACTGGATTTCTTTCTTTGGGGCTACGTCAAAGATAAAGTCTACGCCAACGATCCACAAAACAAAGACAATATTGACAAAATATTCACCGAGTTATTGGTGAAATAATTAGCGAAATGTGTGAAAGTGTCATGAAAAACTTGCACACAGCAAAAATTTCCTTGGCGGCCATTTAGCAGATATTCTATTCAGATAAAATTGTACAAGTCTCTTCTTTTAAAATAAAATAAAACTACGAAGAAATTCCAATCCATTCGCGTTTTATTGAGACAAATCATCCTTTACCTACTTTTGGGACAACCGTTATATAGGTATTTATACGATATTAAAAATAACAGTATCTTTGCAGCCTTACATTTAAAGCAGGTTGTTTATATACAAAGTAAAATCGGAGGAGATCAAACAAGCATTATTCACACTTGCGTATGTTAATGCTGTATATTTATTACTAAGTTGGAGTCCTAAACTTTGGAGTAAGCGACTGCTTAAAGGCTAAAACTCTAAGCTTTATCTCAAAGCTATTTGACTTTTAGATATATAAATATTACTTGTTTTAGAAATACATAAAAATAGTCTAGTGGCTTGTAAATAAATTCTGGTATACACTAAGTTTGTAATGAAATAAAGTTAAAAAAAACTATAATAATACACAGACATGTATCAAACTTAATGGAGAATTGATTTTAATTCTTAGATTATAAAATATGATAGTTACAAAAAAGTGATTAAAAAAATCAAACCGACTTTAAAAAGTACCTGTCAACTGAAAAGGACAAAATAATATCTTTAAAGCATCTAACTTTTGAGGTTGGTGTCTTTTTCGTCATGCATGTTTCTGGCTGGCACTGGCCTCAAAGAGGTAGGTAGTATATAGATTTTATTTTGTCCTTTTCAGTTGACGGGTAGATACTTCTTGAAGTCGGTTTAACACTTTGACAGCCTATCGCGACCTGAGGTCGGTATGCTCTTTATTATCTCATGCGACCATCATAACCATGAAGTTTGACTTAATACTCTGAGGTAACCTCAGTATTAAGTCGAGCTTCATGATCATAACCTAGAGCTAACATGGCAGACCACGGGATATTTCTCATATGAGATGACAAAATTGTCTATCTCTATTATTTTGTCGAATTTGGTACCAAACATGCGTGACACGAGTGAGAGCCATTCCTGCTGGCATTGCACGGTTTGCACCGTCTGGGGAGCTGGCCACATTTGCTCGGCCATTTCCCAGCCGCGAGGTAGCTGGATAGCCGGGCCGTCGATTCTAAAGAGGACTGCCACCTCAATCCTGGCTAGCTACCACCATCTGAGGCCATAATAACGATGTTTTCAGCATTATTGTAATTCGGCAGTTAGAGATAAGATAGCCAGTTCCTCAGTGACTGAGGATTCCGGGAGTAGTGCGCTTTCACCTTCAGCCTTCAGCCATTCAACATCAGGTGTGATGAAGGCTAAGTGCTACCCCGTTGTGGATAAAAAAGAAAAAAAATCCCCCATGACCAATCGGCGGCCAGAAAGCAAGTAGTGAGAGAGGGGTTACTTGGGTTTTTTTTTATCCACAATTGGATACACACGTCAGACTTAGATAATATAGGATAGGGATGTAGGTATATGGAAAGTATATGGGATATACATATATTCTATACCGCCTCACTATCTTAACCATATCCCTTGATACCGCTAACCTTCACAATGGTTAAATTTTAATGAAACTATAATCCCTTCTCATTATGGCGCCGCTCTCCTCCGCCGCTTTATGGCGTCGTAAATCTACTCATAACGTTTTATTATCACCTAGTATAATTGACATAAACCGACTTAGATAATGCCTTCGATTATTGATTCGCCTATGGGTGGGTAAATGATTTATCGCTTTTTAAACTAGGTAATTCCGAACATTAAAAAATATGTGAAATGTTATAAAATTATTGTGAAAAACGAAATATATGTGGCTTTCTTCCGCAAAAAACACAATAAGCAAGATGCACCGCCCGCCCGCCACATATCACGAACCACCACGAAAATACCAGTGCACCGCACAATACCTGCATTTAGCAAGACAGCAATACACCTTGCACCTTCACCGATTAGACTACTCTACACCTGGTGTTGGTTTTCTCACGAACTGTCTCCTGAGAATGCCCCGGGTTGGGGCGAAACACGTGTAGAGTACTCTAATTTATTTGTTTATTTATTAGAAACAAACAGTCATACTTATACATAATTTCATAAATACACATTTTACACAAAGACCTAAAGTTTCCTACGTTAATACATTTGTCTAAGTTTTTTCAGAGTCGAGAGATGTACTACTGAATTAGCAAGGAGACATTACGTTTACATTAGCTCAATCTTATATAATAAGCTAAACTATGAATTGCATATGTTTGATTATGTTGCTGTATAACTATAATTTTAGACACTAATAAATATTTTTGAATTTGATTTTTTTTTAATTAAGTAATAAAGAAACATATAAACAGAGTGTGCAAAATTATTAATTACAATTTTTCTTTTAAAATTTTGATTAAAGATTTCTTAAATGAGGCCAAAGACGGATAAGAGAAGTGAAATCGGTGAAAAGTGTATTGTTGTCTTGCTAAATGCAGGTATTGTGCAGTGCACTGGTATTTGCGTGGTGTGGAGGTGCAAGCTATACATTTATAATATACATTTCGTTTTTTACAATGGTTAGGGACTTCCGCCAAGTGACGCCTGATTTTATCAAATAGTAATGAAATTACATAACTAATTACCAAAGACTTATTTATGTACCTACGAATACTTACAAAGTATCTCGTTTTGTAGAATTATAAGCCTTTGTTGCTTACCCTGTAAAAAAAGAAAAAGGTGGTCAGAAAAAAGATAAATCATAGTAATATGGAAGGTTTGAAATGGCCAAAGGTTTCAAGAGTCAAGAGTCAAATTTGTTTATTCAATTTAGATTGTTATTTACAATACTTGTGAACGTCATAGAAGCTACGCCATCGGTTCGCAAACCCTACAGCGGGAGACCTTGGAGAAGAACCGGCAAGAACCTCCAAGGGTTGTTTTTTCTCCCTGTTTTATTTCATACAGAGTCGTCAAATTTAAAAATAACCGTTGTGGATAAAAAAAACACATGGTAAGACTAAGGTCAGTTTCCATCACAATTACACAATGGGTTATGATAAATACAGTTAAGTATAATAGGCGAACTAATGATCATAGCGGTGAACAATTTTCAATTACTTAGGAACTCTACTTAAAGCTTTAATATTACCTAGTTAAAAACAAAAGACAATTCTACTATACAATACATATACTGCAAGTTGCACCATACATGTTTCAAATGTAATTCTTAATAAAATTAAATAAAAGCAAAAGAAAACACATTTTAAGGCAAGCAGATAAGAGCAGACCCATTCCCACTGGCAGCACCCGTTCACGAGCATGACGCATGAACCAGCCATCGCTTCGCTCTAGCATATTTTAGGGAACGTAACGACCCGCCTCACACGCCACCACCGTAGAAATGTTTTAGTGAGCGTTAAAAATTTGTATCCGAATAGGAAGTTATGAGACTTCCCAATACAGGTTTTTAAAACACTTAAAGGTAAGTCTCGGCATTATTATTGTAATGAAGATTTCAGAAATAAAGATATAAATTTAAATTTATTTATTCAAATGGCGTTTTTTCTAGGTTTTTTTTATCCACAACGGTGTACCACTTAGCCTTCATCACACCTGATGTTAAGTGGTGATAAGGCTGAAGGTAGAAGCGCACTACTACCGGAATCCTCAATCACCAAGGAACTGGTTATCTTATCTCTAACTGCCGGAACACAATAATGCTGAAAACATCATTGTTATGGCGTCAGACTTAGATACTCGTAAGATGGTGGCAGCTAGCCAGGCGGACTAAGAACAAGTCCTACCACCAACCACCGAATACAATATTATGTACTAGACCACAGAGGCGGTTAGTTATGAGATTTCGGAGTAGGTACATAATTAATATTGTTAGCTCTAGCTAATTTTCTCATTAATTTGATTTAAATCAGTCATTGGTATTTTATAGTTTTTTTTTATATTTGTTTTATTTTTAACCACATCGGGGTAGCACTTCATCACACCTGATGTTAAGGGATGACAAGGCTAAGGGTGAAAGCGCATTATTCGCAGAATCCTCAATTACTTAAGAACGGGGTGCCTACCATCAACTTTAAAGACAGCGATTCAAAATAGTGCGATGCAGAATAGGTTCCTAAAATGAATTGCTTTCGTTCGTACTATGACCTTCTAAAAACTGGATCGCAAATGAATTGCTAAATGTGAATGACCGAACGATTTGTGTCCTTATTTCTTCTACCCGTCTCTTTTACTCGATTCTGTCATGCCCGGAGAGTGAGAGGGACGGGTATAACCTGCAGGTGTCATGTTAACTTGGCCGAGTTATAAGTCAAATAAGAGTTCATGACAGCTTAGCGGCTGTGAAATGTCATTGAATGATCACTGAATCGCTGTCATTGGCTGTCGTGGTACGAATAAGCGAAGCAGATCCGTTTAGGTCCTAAACAAAACCGCAATAAGAGTTGATGGTAGGCACTCTGGTTATCTTATATGTTACTATCGGAACACAACAATGCTGAAAACATTGTTGTTAAGCATCAGAGTAATATAAGATGGATCACATATCAATAAAAGACGAAACAAATTTATAAATAATTTTTTACTTTCCCTTTACAAACAAATTGTTTTTTTTGGTACCGCAAGAACCAAAAGCATATCCATCATTGTGTCAATGAGCCTTACGCTAGGTGTATTTGCCCTCATAATACTGACAAAAGAATAGATAATATACTGTGCTATAGATGTTTGTAAGTTTTATGAAAACAATTGAAAGAATGAAAGGGTTTTAATTCCGACACATATACGGATTGATTTGTAAACAGGAAATATGAATTTCCAAGCGGACGCTTGTTAACTGACTCGTTAAAGCCAAGTGCCAATTGGCGGAGTGAGTGAGCGAGTTTCGCTTTCAATTAGACAAGAACTCAAATGTATTGCTCGAATCGAGAATGAGTTTGGGAGGAAGTGCAGCACTTCCTCCTAACTACATCAATATTAAGACGAGGAAAAGCTTTTTCGCCCTGCAATCGTAGAGGTTAAGTTACTTTTGGTCGGTCACAGAATGGGTGACAATTTTTTTTTATCTCGAGCTCCTCCGTTCTTCACATGGGACCATAAGCGTTGGTACAGGTTGCGTTTATAATCGTTAATACCCAACCAATATTCATTCGACCCGCGTGGTAGGTGATGGCCTATTCTCCTTATGATCATAAGAAGGCCTGTAACCATAAAACTTAACCGCCTCTGTAATCTAGTGATACACACCACCGGTATCGGACCCCGAGGTGCCGGGTTCGATTCCCAGTGGGAGTACATATTGTTTTCGGTTTGGTTGGTCGTAGTCGTAAGGCTTGTTAAAAGTCCGCCTGGCTAGCTACCACCATTTTATTTAAGTATAACAACGATGTTTTCAGCATTGTTGTATTCCGGCAGTTGGAGATAAGATAGCCAGTTCCTCAGTAATTGAGGATTTCGGGAGTATTGCGCTACCACCTTCAGCCTTATCATCACTTAACATTACGTGGGATGAAGGCTTAGTGCTATACTCTGTTGCAGATAAAAAAGCCAGATGATGATGACTATGATGATGTTAAATACAATTTTAATCACATAGGACAACTTTAAGATAGTATTAAATAGCGTTCATTTAACTCCGTAATTTATGCCGGGCAAACTAACCTCTTGTAGCAGTAAAACCTGCGTTTTATAGCTTGCAATTGTCGAAAGCTATTAAAAGCAATGTCAGTGTTAACCAAGTAAGCATTACTGCGTTCATATTTGGTCTCGGCGCGCTATGAAAGGTTATTACTATTATTATTGTGAAGTGTTCAACATTTCACAAGCGCGAAGCTATAATGGTTGGCGCACTTTAGAAAATTGTTGCTATTTTGGCTAAGTAATTTTCTTGCTAAATAGCAATCTGAATTTTGCTTTAACTGGCGGGCGGCTACGTTTTTAATGTTTTGTTTGTATTTACAAGTTTGGTATAATCTGGAAAATGTACACAGGAAAGTGAAAATGTAATTTAGTCCTTTCTGAAATGATACAAGATTGGTTAATATAATATTGGAATATACCCTACACCTTTTAATAGCGGGCCAATCGCCGTATTCTATGCAGCGCGTCTTCATCGCGTTTGGGTCTTGACGTTTGACTTCGTATTGCCGTAATGACATAACGATGCACACGTCACGCTTACCTATAGTCCTACAATCCTGTCTGATCCGGTGATATCTGTGACAGAGGAACCACTTGCAATACGAAATTAGCTGTCAAAATAGACTGTCGTATGAAACCTGTTTTAGTTCCAAAGATTATCACCGGAACAGAAAACGTTGTCGCACTGTCAAAGCCGCGCGTTATCAAAAACGGTTTTGCACGTCAACTGCACGTACACTTGACTAATGCGTCATAGGATTACCGCGATCGGGGCCCAGATCGATTTAGGCATACCTATTGTTATTGTTTTATATACAAAAGCTTTTTGTAGTTTACATTTAAACAGTACCTATTGTTTTATGTTCGTTACGAGAACTACTTCCGACAAACTGCAATGCAGTTTGGCTGATATGAATTATAGTTATGATAATTTTAACTTTTATTTTCTAAATATGTTACAAAAACGTACTTAGTTAAAAAAATATAGTTTACCAGAATAATAGAAGTTGAGTATTAGTGTGTTTTTATCGAATTGACAATCAATGAGGATTTTTATACTTATGAAAATTTTTACAACAATTTAATAATGAATTCAGGAATAGTTTGATCTGTATGGACATGGAATTATTTTGTGAGAATAACAAAGCCAATTCCTAATATAGACAAAGAGCTAAAAACACTTCAAAAAATTTTGTAAGTGTAAGGTTTTTGCAAAGTTCAACGTTGTTTTAATTCAATGAAAACGCGCAAAATTTTTATGTGCTTTAATTTCTTATTGTTTTATGTTACTAGCGGCCGCCAGCGGTTTCATTCGCGTGGTTCCCGTTCCCGTAGGAATATCGGGATAAAAGTATCCTATGTGTTATTCCAGCTCATTATCTATCTTTGTTGCAAATTTCATCTAGATCCATTCAGTAGTTTTTGCGTGAAAGAGTAACAAACATCCATGCATCCATATGATACTTACACACTTTTTCATTTATAATATTAGTAGGATATCCTACTCTTTTTCTCAAAGCCGCCAAAGAGCGCTATCTTTAAAGGTAGGAAGAAGTAATTTACAGTTACCACCGCAACTACTCCCAGTGAGATTGCTTATATTCAAAGGAGACCGCTTGCTGTAATTGGAAAAGGCCCGGGTTTCAGAGCCCAACGGGAATATGATAGCGAAAAATCTTTATTTCTAACTAACGTTTGTAAAATCTTTACATCTAATAAGATGTATTAAGTTTATAGTATTGGATCTGTGGAGTCATAGTTTAAAAAATCACTTTATTTTCTTACAATGTATGTACATGTTATGCTGTTGGTGTACATTATAAAATAACAGTATTGTTTTAAATTAAAAATAATATTGCTTTTGTAATGTGTAAGTACTTAGAATAAAAAAGATATGAACGCATACAATAGGCATAATATGACGTATATAAAACAATACCACTAAACACGCTAAACTCTAAAATGTATTTATCTACACTCATGGAATAATATTCGAATTATGAACTCATGCCGGAACGTCTAATGATACACTTTATGCCATAGTGAACTATAAAAATAAAACTGCTGTATCCGGGTGTTTCATAATGACCATTATGAAACACCCGGATACAGCTGTCACTCATTATAAAACACTTTTATTTCTTAATTTTACAGTCTCTATGGCAACCGTAGGATTTACCGGCCCTGACTTCCAACTCTTTCAAGCCCTTCTTTAGCCGCCAACAATCAGAAACTTTTTTTAAAATTAGAATTTTGAATTTAGAAGGAATAGACCGTATAGACTCCTATGAGTGGGGTTTGGCACCAATTCACATTTTGTAATTAATATTGATTTGCTTTATTTTTTAAATATATAATAAATGTAATGAGTGTAGATAAAGTAGTGTATGAGACTGCACATAACTCGGTATTAGAACACTCGTGGAATACTATTAAAAAACTCGCCAAGGCTCGTTTTTTAAACTCCCACTCGTGTTTTAATACCCCTCCTTATGCGACAGTCACATAAACTACTATTAAGTACCTATGTATGTATGCTTTTGGTGTTCCTAATATAAACTTATCAGAGAATAATGAAACCCAGGTGCAGGATTACCACACTTTTTATTTAAGATCGGTACACAAATTGACAGAGTTTCCACTAGATCGAAGCTCAGTACAAGAATGTCCTCTAAAATAACAAACACTCGCTTATATCATTTCTCCCCACCCTACCATACGGAATAATCTGACTTTGACATAACTAATCTAGTCAATACAACAACTAGTCAATTCAACAACTATTTACAGTTCCTTTACAAAATAAGCAAATTAACACATCAGTGATATCATTTAATAACTTATCTCAAATAACATCTAACACTAGTCAAATACTGGATTCTGCTATGTCTTTAATTGTGACAGTTTATTATTCAAACTTACTTTTACAATTGACTTTTCTCAATAAAAATTTGAAGGCATTATGTTTATTTTTTAGTGCGCTTTGTTATTTTCTCCAGTAAATTATCACCATAGAAAAATATATTATTATACTCTGAAACAATCAATACTGGTTTTCTATTCGCAAACATTGTTATTATTACTAAGCAAGTGCTTGCAAGTTAATTCACGTAACAGAATACTTAATTATATGAAAGCCTTTAACATAACAGTTAGGACTGAAACGACAATAGTCATTGCTGTAACATCAGTATACGGATACCGAATTCAAAGCTACTAATTAAAATGTAATGTAGTTTGTTGAATTCATTCGTAATTTATGTAAAAAGTTCGTGAAAAAAGACATATTTACTCATTAAATACTATACTTGCCTGGTACCCGTTCCCGTGGGAATATCGAGATAAAAACAGCTTATGTCACTGAAGAAGAAACTAGCTTTCTAATAGTGAAATAATTTTTAAAAGTAGGTTACTAATTTTTAAGTCCATTAAAAAAATCAAATCTTTCCTCTTTATAATATTAGTACCTATAGATAAGATTATGAGTAGAATAAAATTATAATTCTTTTTATTTGGAATATGCCAAACCTTTAAGACATGAGAAAGGCCTGTCAACTTATTCAAAAATAGCGCGATGCAGAATAGGTTCCTAAAATGAATTGCTTTCTTTCGTACTCTGACCTTCTAAAAACTGGATCGCAAAGGAATTGCTAAATGTGAATGACCGAACGATTTGTTTCCTTATTTCTTCTACCCGTCTCTTTGACTCGATTCTGTCATGCCCGGAGAGTGAAAGGGACGGGTATAACCTGCAGGTGTCATGTTAGCTTGGCCGAGTTATAAGTCAAATAAGAGTTGATGACAGCTCAGCGGCTGTGAAATGTCATTGATTGATCACTGAATCGCTGTCATTGATATTAAGCTGTCGTGGTATGAATAAGCGAAGCAGATCAGTTAAGGTCCTAAACAAAACAGCAATAAGAGTTGATGGTAGGCACCCTGGACGCCTTTCATTTGATATCCATATTGCTATAATTAAAGAAAAAATAATTAATAGCGTCACACGCTCCCCATTATGAATATTTAAAAAAATATAGCCAGTGTTACTCGGGGTGACATAACGTTTCTATACGCGGCTCACATACAATACAATACACACATTAGTTCTAAACACAATGCACTCCTTTTTTGGGCAGTCGTGTAAAAAGGTCTCCACCCAGCTGAAAACGGCCAGAAAAATCCAATTATCTTGTAAACTTCACAAAAACATTTTATTTAACTGCTAATTTACATCGAGATGTGTGCCATAACGGGCGTCATGAGAAGAATGGCCGTAGACCCAGCTAGACCCATTAAAAGTAATGTTGGGACAAAATTGGACTTTTTTCCTGGGAAAAATCTTAATTTTACGCACCTTTTTTCTTCGTAAGAATTCTTCTACTGATTTACATTTTAACATTGTTGCTGTGAATGGGTTTCTTCGTTGGAACAATTTTCATTAGCACAGAAAAGAGTACATACAACTCATTTATATATATATATATATATGAATTTTTTGAATGTTTTATTTTTTTCATCCGCTAGTCTAATTCGGAAGTAAAAAGAATTGCCGTCGAGAAAAAAGCGTGATGATAATTCGTATTTTTTATTATCCTCATAGGGTAGGTAGTGGATTGAGAGCCTGCTCGGGACTATTCCTTACCAAAACAGAAAGCCATGCGATGAAAACTTTGTTTTGTATCGGTTTATTAAGTAAAACCTTCATTGTTTTTTTTATCTACAACGGGGTAGCCTTAGCCTTCATCACACGTGATGTTAAGTGGTGATAAGGCTGAAGGTGGAAGCGCACTACTCCCGCAATCCTCATTTACTGAGGAACTGGCTATCTTATCTCTAACTGCCGGAACACAATAATGCTGAAAACATTATTGTTATGGCGTGAGGCTTAGATAAGACGGTGGCGGTAGCTAGCCAGGCGGACAAAGAACAAGACCTACAACCCACCAAATCGAATACAATAATGTACCCCCGCTGGGATTCGAACCCGGGACCTCTGTCTGAAAACGGTGGTGTGAAACGCTAGACCACAGGCGGTTAGAGGTGTTTTGACTGATAAAAAAATACTTATCGAATTAGATTGATTAATTTTTCTGAAGACTATTTTTTTTTTAATTATTACAAGTTTTGGAGCGTTTTAACCATCATGGCGCGTCGTCTTTTTCATACCTATGACATTTGATGCGACAGGGCGATGTTTGAGTCACTCCTAAAGTTAAGTCGTTTTCGAGTATTCTGGCGTATGATCATACAAAGACATGCAATTTACGTGACTTTCAACACTGATACGATACGAGCTAACACCGGCATGCAGGAATGTGTGCAATCGACTACTGGAAAGCTTATACTAGCTTTTGTGTTTGTATGTTAACCTGAGCTAATCACATGATTCAGTAATAATTGAAAACTTATAAGACATACTTGCTTTTTTTTCTTAAGTAGGTACTGTTCATTTGCACAAAAAAAACAGGTCAGACATGAAAATTCTTACATAAATATGATGAACGACGAAGAGGATTGTATTTTAACATGCACACTCTTTTTCGCGCAGTGATGAATTCATAAACATCATGTTTAACTGAGTTATTCCCATCCGATCCACTGTAACTGATCCACCGAGAATTAAAAATCCCAACCGATCCCCTTATAGTTTTCAATTCCCAACGGATCCCCTCATTGTGTTTCTAAGCTAGATAAGGTAGGTGAGTACAGTCGGAAGAAAAAGAAGTATTAAAATCAAATATTCATTTATTGAGCTATTCTTTTTAATGTAAAAAATATCACAGATAATCTGATTTAAAAATATTGTTTTAATTGTTGATAATTAACATAATCTTAGCATCATGAATATCCTTAATGAAATATCCTTTCATTAAGCTAAACTCAAATACAAAATAACTAAATAAGTGCTTTTCTCGATATGGAGGCTTCGATCAACAATAGTACTAGATGAAGGCTCACGAACTAAATGAAAACTTTATATGGACAGACTGACTTTTTTTAAACAGAGAAAAAAGGTTACGAATGTTACGATCTTACATTAAAAATGACAGGAAGCGTTCCAAGTTTGAAATACCTTAGTATTATTGACACTGTCAAAATAATTACTTATAATTATACTCTCAAGAGGACTTATGAGGCTTGGACATATCTGTCACTCCAAGTATGTATCTAGAACTAGGTGTTATTGTTGATCGAAGTATGGAGGTGTCACGTTTAAATTACAATATTTCTTAACACATATGGTAAAAAAGTATTTTTATTTATTTTGCTATTTTTAAAAGACGTGTAAATTAAACATTTCAAATAATCGAAATTACTACTAAATTAAATAATTCTTTAAAATCACAAGTAACAGAAACTCAGTCTGAAGTATAAGTAGCTTTCAAAGAATGATATAGAACGTAGTGTAATCAAGCAATCATAAAGAAAAACTAACGTTAAGGATTAAAAAATCATAGTCATTATGATCTTGATATAAGGTCATAAATTTAATACTTATACCAAAAAAAAACAAAAAATAAATCACTTTTCATTACTTTTAAAACAACGATAGTATAACATAACATTAAACTCTTACCCCCTTATTCCAAAACGTGGACTAAAGTTAGACCTGGTTTAAAACTGATGTTGAAAACAGGACTATTTTTGTCCATGTTTTGGAATCAGGGGGTTAATTATATTCTTTTTACTTATTCAAATTCTGACTACGTTACTGACTGACAAACAATGCACATTTGAAACTATTGGGCGCAAGAAGCTGAAATTTGGCAGATATGTTTCATTTTTAGAAACTTCTTTTTTATGATTTTAGATATTCCTTCTCTAAGGGGGTAAAAAAGGGATAAGTGTTTGTATGAAACTTTTTAATTCTTCAATGGATTCAGTAGAAACTTTATATTTAGATTTTGCAAAAGTTTTTAGTGAGCACTATTTAAAGATTTTAGGAAATTCACCCCCTAAGGGGGTAAAAAAGGGGATAGGTTAGAGTTTGTATAAAAGTTTTTATTCCTTCAATGAATTCTATGTATATTAAGTATGTATTTACAAACAAAAAAGTATTTAAGTATATATTTTATCCGTTATCAAGTTCACATAGACAGTTCCTTAAGAAATTTACTTTGATTAATTAATTTTGCAAAAGATTTAAGTGAGAACTACCAAAGAATTTTTGGAATTGTTTTATGGCTTAAAGTTCAAACGCGAGAGAAGCTGCTACTACTGGACCGATTTAGAAAATTCTTTCACTTAATTAATTCAGTAGCCTTTAAAAATAAAATAGTTATTTCTTTTTTAAGTTAAAGGTCGTGTGAACATCTAAATTGCACGCGGACGAAGTCGCAGGCGGATGGCTAGTATCTGATAAACTAAATAAAAGACAGTATAATCCTAAAATGCATTTTATTGTTGATTGTACCACTCTACCTACTAAAATAAGCTCATAAGTACTAGGGTATCAGATGGGAATAAAATATTAATATTTATTCTTGATCCCCTACACAGGGGATCAGATGGGAATAAAAAATAATTAAAAATAAAACCGATCCACCAGGGGATCGGTTGCAGGGGATCGGATGGGAATAACTCTAATTTAATGTATTATTCTTATTTATATTATTAAAAAATAAAAAAATGTAGTTAATTTTATGGGGCTTCTATTGATACCAATCACGCTGGATTGAGCGATCTGGATAAAACCGATTCGCACGTGAAAGAGCATGTGTGTAAAAGCAGCTCTATTATAGACCCGCGGAATATAATGAATCTGAGAAGAGAAGCTCTCATAAACCTTAATGCATATTGTGTTCTATTCTCCCCAACACAAGTGTTCATTAGTATCAGACGTGCAAGGTGTTGCATAATGACTTACAGAGTTTGTTACGTTCTAGCTGCCAAATAGGTGAGCCGAATAAATTGGCGAAATTAGGAAGGAGGCTAGGCGGTTTGTATTTCTCATGGAGTCTACACACTAAAGTCGACAACACAGACAACAGACAGACAAGGTATCCTTACACGAGTTGTATTTATGTTTAAAATATTATTGTAAGCGAGTTGGCGCTATTCTTATTCGCTTTTCTTACGAAGCCTTGTTCTTAAATTATCAGCAGGATACGTTTTATTAATAATAAATGCTTTATATGAAAAACTGAGAAGTTATATTTAATTTTTAAACATATAACATCCCATAGCGGAAGCTTATAATAATATGCAGCAATCAATGGCCGCTCCAGGGCAAAGTTGGTAAACTTTGCATTCCATACTAATATTATAAATGTGAAAGTGTATCTGTTTGTCCGTCTTTCACGTCAAAATAGTGCATACGCACATATCGGCGTGATTTATTGTATAAGAATTTCTTGGGAGCTAGAGAGTGACATAGGCTACTCTTTTATGCCGCAAATCATCACATTCCCGCGGGATAACGTCATGTAGTCCACGCGAGCGAAGCCACGGGCGGAAGGCTAGATTACTTAAAGCCGTTCTATACAGCACCAATGACGCTAAAAGAAGAAGGAGTAAGAAACAAAAATTACATCAAACAAATATCTGGGAGTAGTTCCCGACTCTGTGGCAATCGCAATTTAAAGCTGTTCTACACAACACTAAATTAATGAGCTTCTGGAGCGCATTTTTTGGTCACATCCAAGATTTAGAGTTGAAAAAAGTAGAGGCTTGTTTTTGGGAAAAGGCATAGCATTCTTTAATAAAGTTCCACAAGAAGTAATCGAGCTGCCTTTAAATAAATTTAAAAAACATGTTAAAAAGACGCTCTTAAGCAAAGGCTATTACAAAGTAGAAGATTATTTAAATGATCACAACGCTTGGTTGTCATAATTATTGTAACACTAACAATGTATAAAAGGAAAATATTCCTATACATAAGTATGAGAATACTTTCCTTCAGCATTAGCTTTTTGTATAAATTTTATTATTGTATCATTTTGTCCAGCAACGACATATTTTTTTTTGTAAATGCGTTGCTTCTGTCAAAGCTGATGAGTTTTTTTCGCCTGTTTTTCTTGTCAGTTAAAAGATGTCCATAACAGGTGGTAGGTAAAAAAATATTGGACGATTCATAAGCATTAATTTTATTTTATCTTTATGAATAAAAAAATTATGACTATGACTATGACATCTCATATCTAGCCATAGCGAAAGCTATTTTACCACCTCAATTGCCAAACTAACTGCTACTAAGCTCCCAACTCTCCCAGAATCAAAAATTACATCAAATATCTGACAGCAGATCTCGACTCTGCGGCAATCGCAATTTACTTTAAAGCCGTTCTACACAGCTCTAATGAGCCCCCCGAGCGCAGTCGGCAAGCCCTCCTTCTTTGATATACGTCACACATCTCCCCAATAGGTACACATCGGTGTAAAGTGACTCATCTACTCGCTGGAAGGAAGGCATTGTGGAGGTCATTTATTACAGCGATCTGTTACATCTGTGCCGTCGATACTTTTGTAAATTGATCCTCTTTTGTCTTCGGGTTTGTTTACTTTTTAAATATAGTTCATGCACGTTTAGAACATTTGATGACTACCTACATTGAAGAATTTTACTACAATCCATATGTTTAATTGTACACGCAAAGTTAAAAAAATATATTTATGATTAATTAGATCAATAAATACCTTTGTTTTTAATTTTGGCGATAATTTTGTGATTGCATTTTTGATTAAGTGTAATTTTCAGTTTTATTTTTCTCCATTTGTGTACATACCTATTTACTTGTATGCCTTTGTTATAGTGGAAACTTTGCTGATTTTAAAATACGTGCCCAACTAAACTTGGCGATAAAAGTGCCTAACTTATTTTTCCTTTGATCCTTTATTCCAAAGGTTTAAAAAGCAAAAAAATATTTTTTTTTTAAGTAAGTAAATACCTGTTTTGGTGTATCAAAATAACAAAATGTAATGTCTGCCTTTTACGGACCCTTTCAGCGAGCCCAGTCGCGTTGGAAATTGCTTGAGTCGCTCCCGTCTACCGTTTGGCGCTAACGCCTCGGTAGCTGTAAGGGCTCATTTTCACACTCCCCTCCTTAATGTAGCAGCACACTTTAGACTCAAAATTAAATCGCTAAGTTCCTCGTAGATGACGAAAAGACACAGGTTTTGTTGTTTAATTTTCTCGTTAGAAGGCACCATTATTTTGATGTAAGTGTCTAAAATAGATATTAACTTAAAATACCTATTTTAAATTTCAAATTGCGAAAGATAATTTCTATAGAAAAAGTCAAAATTGCAATGTTTGCCTGTCTGGGCCACATCTTTGCTACATGGGATTTAAAAATAAGAAAATTGAGATTTGCCTTACATTTCCTAGCGTTTTTGAAGGAATCCAAAACATTTAATTGGTAGGTATACAGGGTGTTAGGGGCACCGTTGCAAAAACTTTGACCATGGCTTCAGGCCATCATGCTGAACAACGCACAGCAAGATTTTTTGTCGGAAATGAAAAAAATATTTTGACTCTCCATACAAAATGTCCCGATTATTTGCTAACATTTGTATGAAAAGTCGAATTTTGTTTTTTATTTCCGACAAAAAATTCTTGCCGTACATTGTTCAGCATGATGGTCTGAAGCCATGGTTAAAGTTTTTGCAAAGGTGCCCCTAACACCCTGTATAATATTAATAATTAACTGTCATGGATAATATTTTTTTTATTGTTTTTATGCATTCACAATACAATTCCGTAAATGTTTTTTTTTGTATTTTTAACTATCACATTTTTCCCTAATTATTATTTTATTCTTCTTAAAACACATATAGATTATCATCAGTATGGAACTGATATTATAAGGCTAAAATATGTTACATTTTGCTTGAACTAGGTTACCTGCGCTTAAGATAAGATGAGCATGGGAATAGCTCAAAAGCATTAGCCAATCTAGTCAGTTACAATTAGAAAGAAAGAAAGAAGAAAGAAAAGCATTAATTGGTCTCACACACAAATAAAAAATAAAAAGCAAACAAAAAGAATTTAGGCACGAAAAAGAAAAAAACCTTAACCTAATTACTAAATAATACAATAGGTATTACAAGAAAAAAAAATATACGAAGGGATAAGTCTGTGGGCCAACAAATAACCCGCCTCAGCATAATGCTGCTAGGTCTCCTAAAGATGGACAAATTGACCCAGCAGCGCAATTACATGTGAACCTCAAAGAAGCTACGCCATTCACTTCGCAAATCCTACGGCTGAAGACCTTGTAAATAGTTTTAAGAATCAAATTACAACCAATAATTTTCCGCGGTTTCCGAAGGCGTTGTCACTAATTAATGTCGACAAGGCGAAGACTCAGTGACTGAAAGTTTCACCCTAATACCACTGTGACTTCCATAATGTAATTAATTTCACTATCACGAACTTGGCTCTGCGGTTGTGTGTAACGTGTTTGATGGTTATAAATGGACGGCATTCATTGCGGGATTGTCGTGACACCTCTGGCGTTGAGCTCTAATAAAGCAGTTTAGCTTCGGTTTAATAATTAAAGGCAGGTTAGAGCTTGAGCGCTACACGCTAGAGCTACCGATTGTGCGGAATAAGTAATGTTCAATGGTCAAGGAATATTGTTTTTCTCACTCATGCTCTGAAATGTGAACATTCCATTTGAAAAAAGAATGCGGGGCATTTCACATTTCCGAGGTGAACATTCTAAATTTGAAATTCGTCGCGGGAAGCCGCTGGATGCGGGTAGCGCAGGACCTATGCCTAGCAGTGGGCGTCGTTTGGCTGACGTGATGAAATAACATTAAAATGAAATGCACGGTGATGATAAAAGGGGAGGTTCCCGCCCATATCTAAACATCATAAGGAGCCTAAGAATTAGATATTAGTTTGAAAACTATCGCCTTCGCCTAGCCTCAACCTTGAGAAACATCCTATCCGTAAAAAGACTTCTCAGTGCTACCTTTTTATTTCATACCGATGTTTTTTCCGATGTCAGTACTGTGGTATCATATTGTTAGGATATGATACCTCCTTGCATTGTCTATGGTTGATTTATGTTTAAATCAGTATTCAAAAATATCGAATGCATTGTCATTACGCGAGTAGTTTGTTGGAGTCCAGACGATTCCGCGGTCGCGTGTTGTAGTAGATATAGAATATATCGGCCATGGTGCCGCAGTAAAGATTTATATCGCTAATACATTTATTATTTAATAGAATCCCAGTGTAGGGCTTCTCACATGGTTGAGGCGCCAAATTAGAATCACGCAAAACTACACATTCCGTATGTTGCAGATTCCCAAGTTAAACTAGGAAGACCATGGAGGTCTTATTGTTCGACGGCATCCACGGAGATGTCGAAGCTTTTTTTCGGAGCTACGAGGTGATGACGGCTCTGCAAGGCTACGAAGGCGAGGCCAAGAAAATCGTCGTCGGAGCTTTCTGCACGGGCGCAGCCCGATATTTCTACGACAAGGTCGTCGATGCGGTTAAAGACTACGACGAAATAAAGAAGGAATTTGTCAGGGAGTTTGGTCTTGTATCGGACCCACTTGCTGAATTTTTTGCGAGAAAACAGTATTTCAACGAAAATTCGTTGGAATATCTGTATGCGTTGGATATATTAGCCACTCGTGCTGGGAACGCAATTACAGAACAGTTGTTCATACAACAATTCCTGCGGACAACCGACGTTGTCACACGCAGCAAATTGATGTCGCAAATCTACGTCGACAAAACGCATTTGAAAAAAGTAGTGAGACAATTGTATAACCTTGAGTGCTTCGAGGAATGTGCCCCTAATATGTGTGATTCTAGCAGTGGTGATAAATCTAATCAATGTGTTTATTTTGTGCCGGAGTTAGAGAATGTGCCAACTCCCAATCAATGTGCCTCTCGCACGCCAAACGAAAAACCCCATGATTTGTATGATGCAAGTGAATTGAATGATTTTAGAGCTCAAGCCCCGATGATGCCCATCACGACATCATCTTGGAGGACGACTGAGACGTCCCCACAATCTAATAATAATATTGTTGTAAGTAGAGAAGAGGATTGTATGCAGCTGACGTTGGTGCAGGACAATCACAACACAAGTAAGCGTACGCCGTTTTTATCTATTGAGTGTCGTGGTCAGAAAATAGACGCCTTGGTGGACACCGGTGCGAGTGTGTCGGTAATATCACAGACGGTAGTAGACAGTCTAGGTCTCAGTGTGGACATGGTGAACGCTGAACTACGAAATGTGAGTGGTGGAAAACTTTCAATAGTAGGGAAAACTAATGTATGTTTCTTGATAGATAACGTGTTGTTTACACAGCGATTCGTTGTTGTAAGGGACATTGTACCAAACATAGTGTTGGGTTGTGATTTTCTTAGCAGGAATAGCATAATTTTGAATTTTGAAAAATTTTGTATAATTTACAAAAAATTTAATTTTGAATTTAATGTTGACATGAATTTTATGTTGACATCGATTCACATTGATGACAATGAGTCACAACAGTCACAAGTGATAGATGTCTCGAATGACGGATGTCAAAGTAATTTTCGAAAAAGTAATATGTCAGAAAAAAGTTCGCATGTCATTCCTAGATTAAAAAGTTTTTTTATGAATAAAAATAGGAATGACAGTAAAATGAAGAAAGGCGCGAAAAAGTTTGAAAAGTCAAATATGAATAGGATTTCGAAATCCAATATGAGTTCGTTATGTAATATTAGTTCGTTACGAAATAAGAAACGATTGAAATTTGTAACATATAAAATTAAATGTAAAAATAAATTTTCTTTTATAGATTCATTTTATAATAGGGATAAAAATAGGGTAGGATTTTAGGATGTTTTATAATAGTGATTGTTAGATAGTTGAAATGTATAATTGTGTGATTGTATTAATATGTGTTTCTTTTTCATGTACGGAAATACTGCACCTGAAGCCCACGAAGTGTCCTGTGGTCCACTTATAAAATATGTTTAATAAAAAAAAAATTGTTGTCTTTATTGTGTAATAAATAAATTTTTTTTGGTGTTTTTACTAATTAGTAGACATCGTGTCGTGTCTCTTTAATTTCATGGGATAAGGCAGGAGGATGACCTATTATCTAATTAGGAGTGAGAATCCCCTGACCTTAACTTATGTTGATATTGACATCACGTTTCGTTAATGATCTGGACCACAAAAGTAACACTTCTGTGTTTCATTTTATTTCCGTTTTAGTTAGTTTGTAAGTTGTTTCGATGTCACTTAAGGAACGAGGTGACGTCAACATTTGTTGGTGAGGGGGGAGGAAACCCTGATGGTCCAATAAGGACCAGGGTCATATCCTGTTTGTTGCAGGATCCCTCTAACCCTGACTGGCAATGTTGTCGACACCACGCTACATAAACTGTGGTAGCCCCTAGTAGACAGTCTGCTTGAGGTTACCACAGGTTTATGAAGTTCCAAGCTTGTTGTCGGGCACCTTTTGAGATGAGGGGTTATTTTTGGGTAATTTCGAAGTCAATATATTATTGGTGCTTGTCTGACATGTTTGATTTTGGAATTTCGACTTAGTTAATGCTTAAATGAGCTAGGGTTAGCTTTGATTGTAACTACATATGATGTATTAAGGTTAGATTGAAGGCTGGGCAGACCTTTTCCCTTGGTTTTGGTATGTCAAGCCAATGCAATGGTTGGTTTGTTTTGATTACAGGAAATAAATAATTATATCGACCATTGTCCTGGCTGTCCGTTAGTGAGGACCAGTCTTATTGATGTGATATCGTTCCAAGGTAGGCAGGGCCTTCGCTTTAGGGTAATCCATGTAGGAAAAAACATTTCTTTAGTAAGAAAGGTTTTTTTGTTGCGGCGGCGGCATGTGGTATCATATACCTCCTTGCATTGTCTATGGTTGATTTATGTTTAAATCAGTATTCAAAAATATCGAATGCATTGTCATTACGCGAGTAGTTTGTTGGAGTCCAGACGATTCCGCGGTCGCGTGTTGTAGTAGATATAGAATATATCGGCCATGGTGCCGCAGTAAAGATTTATATCGCTAATACATTTATTATTTAATAGAATCCCAGTGTAGGGCTTCTCACAGTACCTCTAGCATGAAAAAACTTTCGTAATGGTAATCGAATAGAGTTATACCATCCTATACAAGAACATTCAACATTCACCATTACAACATTCACCGGACTGCAATTTGAAATTGTTTAGACTCGCAATATCTTTAAAAATGTATTAAATTGTATTCTGTAGTTGTGCCTATAAGTAAATAAAATAAAATAAAATAAAATCCTTCAAAAGCTGCTGCTATCAAATATTATGGTATAGATAGAATATAATTTCAGTTTCTTATACAACCAAAGAGCGCTGCTCTGGTTTTCATACAACATAATACAATTTTACGATAATGGTTACCATAACGACAGATTCTTGTGTTAGGACAACAATACACGGGGCAACTATTTTTGTCAGTCGTATGCACACAGTCGTAATAACTTCATAAGCGCGTTTCGGTTTAATTTATGTTTCCTTGACGTCACGCTTCGCGTCACATCCGCGCGTAATGTTTCCTGCTGCACTTCTTTATTGCAACTGTATATTTAATATAGGGCAAGAATAGCTATTATAAATCATACCAGCTAGTTTTGCAAATAGTTAAACGACAAAAATTATAAAAATAATTATAATAATTATCTTTTAATTCAGAGTCGTTCAGTGATTCGTCCCACCTCAAATTCGTCCCAATGGGACGAATCACTGAATTCAAAAAAAATGTTATTGTTTGTTCTGCGATTCGTCCCATTGAATTAATTCTTATAAAATAAAGAGATAAAGTACAGTCAGCAAGACAATAAAAAATAAGGACCCGAAATAAAAGACAAAATATTAATTCGTAAACAATATTTGTAATTGAAAGGAAATTAAAAAATTAACACATTTTTGAATTTAAATAATCGGAAAATTAAAAATTATAATGTAAGTTCAACCCGATAAGGACCTTAAGGTCCTCCATATTGCCGTTCCGTCAACCCCCGTAAGGACCTTAAGGTCCGCCACAAACTTGGCACAGATTACATTTTTTTACTCCATGAAGGAGTCTATGCGTGTATGGGACACTTGATTTTATATGGAAGCTGCATACATTGTCTATAGGCTGTAAAATTCATATCCCTCTGCATGTTTCGTTCGAATTGATATAGAAAAAAGAAAGTCTCATTTTTTTCGCTCTGCCTCTGCAAATGTTTATAATATTTTATAATATGTGTAATCTTATTATTTCGAAGCAAAAAGCAAGGTAAATTGTGTTTTACTGTTATAAAAAGTGTTATTTTAGTGTTTTACAGAGGAAGTTATAGGAATCAAATCATCTAAAAAAATGTCAAAAAATTTCAAAAAAATTCTTCAAAGAATTCAGTCAAATAGCTTATTGCTGCACTTATACCATGTAGAACTAATATATTACTATAGTAATATAGTATAATTTAGTACCTGAAAATAGATAAAACATTCATAAGCCAAACACACTTTACATAATGAAAAAATATAGCCTAATTCCTAAGTTATCAGGTTTTTCGTAAAACACGGCTATTTTTTTCGATTAGCGATTTATTTTTACCTAGTAGCGCCGGCGGTGCGTTCGTTCATATATGCGATAGGCGCCGGGTCACAAGGGTATATAAAAACATGTTCATTTTGATTTCTTTTAATTATTGTTTACGAATCGATATTCTGTCTTTTATTTAATGTCCATAATATTTTCTTGCTGACTGTACTATCTCATTATTTTATAAGAATTAATTCTATGGGACGAATCGCAGAACAAACAACAACATTTTTTTTGAATTCAGTGATTCGTCTCATCGGGACGAATTTGTGGTGGGACGAATCACTGAACGACTCTTAATTCAATTCTAACAAGATGAGCCTTGCGAATTTACCCTCGTAAAAAATCAGGTTAAAAGTATTCTTTAATGAATTCCTACGGTCTTACTGAATGCAATACTTACATAATTTATTCCAGTTTTAGCCTTATAACTAATAACAACTAGCCGAAGATTAATACGTAAAACTTATTTTACAAGATTATGGTTTAAAAACGAAGTAAATTGCAAAAACATTTTGTAATACCCTTCTACCGTTTCGTTTTACAGGCATGTGTATCAGCGCCTTTCAAAATAAATTTTCACTATGTGGTGGTGGTGGTTGTTAATCGTAGGTAGAACCTAATTATTATTTAAAATCTAGACTTAGGTTCACAAATTTTTATGAAAGCACTAATTAAGTGTTACTTAGTATCCAAAACCGATCCTTTTAAAGTATTTCAAAAAGATTTATCAATGATTCAGCTTTTTAATGTGCTTTGAATTTGTTATGAAAGGGTGAATACTTTTGAAAAGAATTTCGCGAAAACATGTTATTCAAGCACAGTCGGTTTTACCGCAAATACTGTGAAATGAATTTTGTGGTTGTGTTTTCTAATAAAACAGTTTATTTAATGCTGAAAACACTTCTGAAGTCAAGTCCTTTAAGCATAAAAACCTATCGATAGGGTAATCAAATAGTAAAGTATACCGTCCTTTAAAAACTGTCAAAGTGCCGCTGTCAAATATATTATATTGAATTCTACTTCCATAAACGACCGAAAGAGGCGCTAGCTGCTCTAGTTTTCATACCAAAATAATATGACTTTATTTATTTATATTTATTTATTGAACAAATTGAATTATAATGAAAATAAATTAAAATATGGGATGCTCTCACATATTTTATATTCTTAATAATTAAAACATATTTCTGTAAAAAGGCTCAAGTCTATCCTAATTTAATTTCTTTGTCTAACAAAAAACAGGTGGCCTATAAAGTTTTTAAGCAAATTTCGAACAAAAGACTCTTAATGTTTTCTTTAAAAAATCATCAAGACATTTTGAAACTGTAAAAACATTTGCAAAACAGTAAAAGGTTGGAGGATAAAATAGACACTAAAAAGAACGTTTTTATTTTTATGACCTCACCGCTCCAGAATTTATTATACTACGACAAATGAGAGAGAAAAAAAAACATTTTTGTTCACAAATACAATAAAAAATTACCCTTATTCGTCTTTACTTAAAGATCAAAATGAAGTCAGTCTTTTCTGAAAAAATGTTAGTAAGTATTGAAAGGACCCGAAGTATTTTTCACCGTTAAGTAAGTTTACAGCCATTTTTTATTCATTTTTATTACGGACTTCTGCTCACAACTTCATTACGTTCATTCATAACATTACAAACAGGTTTTTGTCATCATTAATTTTATCTCTTTAACGAACTGAGTTACTAAGAATATTTTCGGTGATTCATCGAAACGTGCTTGCGTTTTCTTATTTTACAAGCTTTTTATTAACTTGCCATGTTAGTTAGTTAGTTAATGGGGGACAAATCTCGCAAGCTTAATTTGACCCACTTCCCAGTGTCCGATGGGGCTGAAATTTTGTATACAGGTTTGGTTTAGATGACAATACAATATTAAAGTACAGTCAGCAAAAAAGCTTATCATAAAACGAAATTTTAACTAAAAACTTATTTGTTTTTACAAGCTTTTTATTAACTTGCCATGTAGTTAGTTGGTGGGGGACAAATCTTGCAAGCCTAATTTGACCCTCTTACCAGTGTCCGATGGAGCTGAAAATATGTATACAGGTTTGGTTTAGATGACAATACAGTATTAAAGTACAGTCAGCAAAAAAGCTTATCAAAAAAACTTTTTTACTAAAAACTTATCGTATCATTGTTTTCATGTACTATACTAGCCTTCCGCCCGCGGTTTCGCCCATGAACGATAGGTGTACGCATCGGTTTTCAAGGTGCCGCTACCTCTAGAGGATTCGATTCCCGGTCGGGTAAATATTGAAAACGAACTTTTCAATATTTCCTCGGGACTAGGTGGTGGTAATACCCGTCGTTGTTTCCAATTTTCATCATACTAGTGCTCAAGCTACTATACTTTGGTATTGGAACAATGTATGTGATGGTGTCCAGTATTTATTTATTTATGTTTTATATAAATACTTACTTTGTAAAGCACCTAAACAGTAGCGGGCCCGACCCTGTGGCGGGCCCGCACGGGCTCCTCTTTGAACTCTCCTGATGAGAGGTGGAATCGCTTCCTGAAAAAAAAAAAGAAATATTGTAAATTAAGAAATATCCATACTAATATATGGCAAAACAATAAAAACAAGTAAGGAGAGAATATAGGGCTTATTTTCCTGATGACGGATAGGTATGTATGTACTTAAGACGAGGATTCCCGACCGAAATATGCACGCTAACGCTAACGCTTGCTCGGCCGCGCGCGATAAACTTCACGCGGACGCAGCGGCAGCCGGCAGTGAAGTGTGAACTCGCGAGCTCCCCGCGAATCGAAAATCGCTTAAAACTCAATTAAAAATTAAATAAAAATAAATTTAAACTTTTGACGGCCGGAATCCCTCGGCTATTCAAAGACAATTTTTTTCGTATATTTTCATTAACTAAAACCAAGTATACTGCAAGTAGGTAATAGGATATTTGGATTACGATTAGACGGATGTTTGGGATTTTATTTGACACAGTTAAATATCACCAATCGAAAAAAAAACGGTCGGAAGCACTAGATAAATAACTGTAAAATAACATATTTTTTTTTCCAAATTTTGAGTACTTGTGTTTTGCGAGTAATCCATAATTTAAAATACCCTATTTTCGGGAATCGGCGCCTTAAGGCTGCATTCGACCAAACTTTAATTCCGAGAATATCGCTTACTGTCGGATACTAATGTCAAACTAGTATGGGGTTTTGACATTACTATCCAAAAGTAAGCTCTCTTGTCTTGGAATAAAAGTTTGGTCGAATGCAGCCTTTAGTCAGATAGCCCAAAACCGGAGTTATTGCACTTATCGTAAGGACGGCAGTGTATGTGAAAGTCTGTTTGTTTGATTATTTGTTTATTTGTACGTCTTTCACGTCAAACCGGAGCAACGGATCGACATGGTTTTTGGTATGGGGATAGTTCGGGGACTGGAGAGTGACTTATGCTACTTTTAACTTATGCTTCTTCTACTTTAAGCGCTGCTGTCTGAATTACATATATTATTTAGTACCTATCTACTTCAGACACAGACGAATAAATTGTAAATGTGTTTGTAAGACAAACCTGTATGCATTTTTAGTTGTATGTTTTTTGTAAGCTCTTTTTTTGAAATAAATTATCCATTAAGTATTACTTATCGTCCTGAAAAAATACGGGAGCGCATTCACGCGGCGTTATGTAGTACCACGAA
The DNA here is from genome assembly GCA_949710035.1 of Crambus lathoniellus. Taxonomy (NCBI): domain Eukaryota; kingdom Metazoa; phylum Arthropoda; class Insecta; order Lepidoptera; family Crambidae; genus Crambus; species Crambus lathoniellus. Next base: position 28,513,152 of record OX453303.1, read on the forward strand.
TGGCTGGCTTTATTTCTTTTGTCGTCTATCTATGCCTTCGCAGGCTGTGGTGGCTGGCGACACGCCAGTGGAACACTGCCTTGAAGCATAAGCGGAAGCGGTTTTTAGTCTTCTATCGATTTCTGCTGTCCTGGTACTAATAAATATTGGAAAAAAATTATTGGAAATCCTCTTCCAAATGGTAATCTCTTCCAATCAAATATATATGGTTATCCATACTAATATTATAAATGTGAAAGTGTGTTTGTTTGTTTGTTTATTTGTTTGTTTGTTTGTTTGTTTGTTTGTTTGTTTGTCCGTCTTTCACGTCAAAACGGAGCAGCGGATCGACGAGATTTTCGGTATGGGGATAATTTGAGAGCTGGAGAGTAACATAGGCTACTTTTTATTCAGGAACATTTTAAAATAAATATGGTCATTTTGTAAATAAAATCGTTAAACTGTCGTACTTTACACAACTGTCATTTCCTACATAGCCGCTTCCAAAGAGTAGGTATGTCAAAGAGTATGTAATCAGTGACGTTTTTGTCTCATTGGATTACCTATTTTTAATAAGTGACATTTATGGCAGGCAGATTTTGGTGATACGAAGTTCATGTCCAATAAAATTTATATGGCAAAACACCGTTTGCCGGGTCCGCTAGTAGATTATATAGAGAGAGGTTATAGATATGGTTATTAGGTATTAATATATTAATACCTTACCATAAGAATAGCCTTTATATTTTGCAATGTTATTCTGAAAATTCGCCGCCGAAATGGAACGCCGATACGAAAACGATATTCTACACCAATTATATAGAACACTTTGGGGAGTGTGCGTTTCCTGGGCAAGCATGCAACATCTTAAAACACATCCTGATATTGAACAAATGTGATGAAGGCTAAGTGCTAACCCGTTGTGGTTAAAAAAACCCTGCCATAAAAATAAAACATATTGGCTAACCATGAAAACTTAAGTTCCTTTAAAACATATAATGAAATCCAGAAGTATCTTGGTATCCTTATTTTCCAGTGAAAATGGATCAAAGTAAAATTTATCATAATAAGTTTTCAAGTTACATTTTAGCTTGACCCCCCTACTATTTCTGACACAGCCAAAAAACAACCTAAAACAATACACCAACTATTAATTCACCAAAAACAATTGTTCAATAAATCAAGTTATAAATCTTTAGGCCATACGTCAAACCCAACTTTGCGTTCGCACCCTATATTTCATAACTCGTCAGAATAAAGTTTATATTTCAACTACATTGTAGTAAAAACCGCGGTATCTAGTTGCACTTGTTAAACTGAATTTTGCTATAGTTTTTATCGTGTATTAAATATAATTTGAATAACACTGACACAGCTTAAGTATCACGAGTCAAATCACTCTATTATTCTGGTTCATTTTTCTTTTTCTTTTTCTTCAAAGTTGAGTGCAGTATTTTAGTTGGATAAAAATTTAAAGTTGCAAACATTGTTGGCAGCTTTTTGAAACGGTTTGGGCTTTTATCGGGTTTAAACCTTCCATTAGGATTTGGATTCATTCTTTTTTGTGATAAGAAGCAAAACTGTTTTATATGCAGAGTTCGTCCATTAGGATTTGGATCCATTCTTTTTTGTTACAAGAAGCAAAACCATTTTATATTAAGAATACTTTTAAATAACTTTTCCATAGTAAAGTACACATTGACCCGACTCGACATCGAATGCATATCAGTTTAATTGTTTCCTTTCATTTAAAGTACCTATCATGTTTCTAAGAGAGATTTAATCCTTATGAGTTACCCTCTGGATTGAAGTCATAAAAGTACATGATGTTTTTTTTTCGAAATTAAGCCGGTTTGATACGGGTGTGGCAAGCTTGTTTTAAGAAATCTTTGATTGCAGTTTTGTTTCATTTGAAAAATAAAGGAATGCTTTTTTTGAGAAATTTGCCTTCTCCATTATTTAGAGTTTTTTCCCTCAAGGTCTCGACCACAGAACTTTATTACTCTCGTATAGGAGTGGTTTTCATTGAGAAAGTGTTAAGTTTTACGTTCTGTTGACAGTACAAAACGGTTAAAGAGTTTAAAACTATTTCGCTCGACCTGTTTTCGCCGAGAATATTCGTCTGTGAAATGTCAGACAACTCTTTGAGGTGCGCACGCGTTCATTTAAATCTCTGAATGAAAAGGTCAGACTGAAACACTTAAAACACACCTTTAGAAGTCGTCTGAAATAGATACCTTCTTAACAAATCAAAGTTTTATTTATCAGATACCATTACTAATATATTTCTGAGCCCGATAAAAATAGCTTTTTTTCTACAAACGGGTTAGCATTTCGCCTTCATCACACAGGCAGGTGTCACCTTCAGCCTTATTACCACTTAACATCATGATGTTAAGTGGTGATAAGGCTGAAGGTGGAAGCGCACTACTCCCGACATCCTCAAGCACTGAGGAACTGGCTATCTGATCTCCAACTGCCGGAAAACACTTATGCTGAAAACTATCATTGTTATGGCGTCAGACTTAGCTATAATATGATGGTAGCTAGCCAACATTAGCCAGTATTTGTATCACAATAAAGATTTAATCAATAAATATGTAAATCGAAGCCCAATATATTATTGACACAATAAGCGTCCTTTATCACTGAACTCATTAGGTATACCAAAAAGCAACAATGAAAATTCATAAATCCATTGAAGTCACCAAATTCTTTGTCAACGTTTTGATATTCATCCAAATAACGTGATCTCATAACACAAATTGCTTTCAAAGGCCAAGTTCACTGAAGGCACTACAAGGCAAATTTATTTAGCAATTTCTGGCGAAATCCGTCGTTAAGACAGTGCCGGTTCATCAGCCAATGTTGGTAAAATTAATAATAATGTACGTTAAAGCGAGTTTTGGAGCAGAATGCTGCTTGGTTTGGCGACACGCCAAATGACACATGGCGGATAGTGAACGTACGAAGAGTGTGATATCTTTGTCAGGCTACTCCACGTTAGAGTGGCGTAGGCAACTGTTTTCAAGGTAGCGCCATCTATGAGTTCCCTAAAGCAGCGCTTACGGACTGGCCACAGCCAGCGCGGTGGCGGCCGCGGCGGAGACGAGCGAATTGCGCATCAGTTGGTGCGTTTCATTGGCTCATTTGATTAGACGTCTGCCGCCGCCGCCGCCGCCGCCGCCGCCGCCGCCGCCGCGCTGGCTGTGGCCAGTCCGTTACACTGTCACATAACATCACCACTTAACATCAGGTGTGATGAAAGCTAAGTGCTACCCCGTTGTGGATAAAAATAAAAATAAAAAACACTGGCCATTTTTGACAATAACTGCTTGGCAACCTGTATTGGTTCAATCTGGAGCAAATAAGTGAGGCAATCTGAAGCAATCACAATACAATAAATTGCGGCATTGTCTCGAGAATATTGCAACTAAATTGTTCCATATGTATTTCACATTTCTCAATGTCGGAAAATCTTTAGGCAATTTTTTCTATCTCAATTAGGTACACGTTATAACTAGGTCTCGTTATCGGGACAAAAACAGACCGGCAGCGGGAGCGGTGGAGGTCACTTGTATTGCCTAAGTTTTAAAAGACATCATAGCTGTTGGGTATTGACAGGAATTGATCAATCTCATTGGCCCGTGTAAGCGCACCTTAAAAATCATTTTTTTTTCTCGCGTCTAGGTGTATTTGGTGATCCTTGAAGTTATTTCCCATTATCACAAAGCAAGTGCTAAAGCTACTCAGGGGGGTAATTGTCTAACTTAACATCAGTCGCAATCGCATTCAGTTTGTAAGATATTGTACGGCCATTGCTGCAGTAATATAAATAATTTGGACAACTTTTTTCAACAACAAGTGGTGGATGTCAAACAGAAAGCGATTGCAATTGATGTAACCCCTCAGTTTTTGATCAGAGGAATGTTTGCATGGTGGCCAGTAAATTATTCATCAAAAGTAGAAACTTTTTACCTTGTCTGTAGAACAAAAGAAAGAGTCTAAAAAATGTATTACGATATTAAATTGAAACCAGTGTTTTTATGAAAGAATTTATGAATTGTTTGTTGTTGACGTTTAATAAAAAAATACCGTTTATTATTGTCAAAAGGAAAACCTATTGGCACGAGAAAGAGTTTGTACTCAAAGAAGGGTCATTGTCATCACACCTTGAAAACAGGCTCTTGAAAACATTTTACTGAGAATTAGGACTTCAAAGTATTCATTTCGAGCGTTTACCAATGAAGGGGGCGGATGAAAAGGTTTATTTTGTACACACAACACAATATAAATCAAAATTCCGATATTGTAAGACAACAAAGGCTGATCTATATATACTTCATTAATTGAAATTAAATACCTAATTGCATCCAATATTGAGATTAAAGACGTGAAAAACTTACAACATCGCAGATTTCGGATTTTTGTGAAATGGCTCTTAGGGCACGATCTTCCAAATTATCGAAATCAACCTATTTTTGATTCAAAAGTAAACGATCAAATATTCTTTAATTTGCGCAGATAAAAATATATATTGAAGTTTCATAAACGATCTTGATTATTTTGTGGCTAGAAACACGATATTTGATATTCACTCGACCATAAAAAATTCAAAAACAAAGAAAATTTTCATTATTTTTATTTTTTTTCGGTTTTATACTTAGATTATTAATTCCCGAATAATATATAGAAAAATTGGTAATGATATATAGTAGATTATTCTCAGGCTAATTTTTCAAAAAATGAATTTATGCTCAAAATAACTACAAAAACATTGAAAAAATGAAAAAGTGAGGTTATTTTCATTACTCTTCACACATAAAGAAAAAGACAAAGACAGAGTTTTTGGAAGATCGTGCCCTTAAAGTGCCTTCCAAAGCACGGAGGAACACGAGGTGAAAAGTTTTTGGTCACACATCCCGTCGGTCACTCCATGGTCACACAAATACACTTCAGTTGGTTTACTATACATATTTCGGAAACCGGGATTTTTACTATGTTTTGATATGTTCTCGCTTTCTTAAGAGCCAGCGCGCACTTGTGATTTTTAATCGACCGACAGTTTAGTCGGAAACGTAAGCCGATTGTGATCAATTGTGATCATGAAAGTTCATAAAATTACTTAGTCTACTGGTACAATTTTGAATATAGCTAACACATGACGAGATATTTTAATGCTGTGACCTTATATCGGAGCGCTTATTAAAACGAAGTGCCCGGATCATGCAGAAACACCTGCTTTAGAAGTAAATTAATTACGCGTATGAGGATGATTTAGGTTAATGTGGAAGATTTAATTTTATTATTATGTGTTCGTACGAAATAATTATCAGGTGAGGCAAAGATATTCATATATTAAAGTCGGAATAATAAAGGTTCTATTACTGTCATAATATTCAAGTTTGGATGTATTTCTACGTAGACGTTTGAAGTGTTAAAAAAGTCATTTATTTATTTTCGCCACATCAAATATTTGATATTATTTATTTGGTTATGTCTCTGACTCTTAAACATTGACTTTAGAATCATTAGCATATTGTAATGAAACTGATGTAAGTAAGTTTACCTGTAAAGGACCACGCAAAATAGTGTCCTCCCCACCCACTAACAGAAATCAAACGTACATATCTTAAATACCATGTAAATAATAATATAAACCAAAATAACGTCACTGTGTCATTGGTGCATTATAACTCAATAAATAATAATAAATAAATAATAAATAACTTCTTACAATCACACCAATTATCTAAGCCCATGTTAATTTCATTAAGAAACTGTATCATGGAAAACTTGATAACGGATAAATATATACTTAAATACTTTTTTGTTTGTAAATACATACTTAATATACATAGTAAACACCCAGACCAAGACAAATAGACATGTTCATGCACACAAATATTTGTCTTGTTCGGGAATCGAGCCCGAGACCTCTGGCGCAAAAGGTGGGTAGCCCAAATCGGTCGTCAACTGTGCTTGAAGTGAACGCGCTCCGCCACCATGAAGTGTGTTCGAACATTTTTGCCCATTCTCCTTAATAATGCAAGCGAACCTCCTGTAAATCGTTAGTGGTACTTAAAACAAAAGATTTTAAATGAAGTCAAGGTTTTTATATAAAGTACTTTTTGTGCAGTATTGGTTGTTATGAAGAAAAAGTCAAATTTCTTTTTATTCGCGCAAAAGTAATTCTCCCTATCCGCGCCACATATTTTGCGGATAATCAAACAAATTAATAGCTTCACGAGAGAAAAAATAGTAGCAACGAGAGGTAGAGAAAAGGTAGATTATTTTTAAATAGATTCACGCATAGTTGATGTTTAAAATTATCAAAATGACTTGCTGCAGAGTATACTCATAAATACCCACCAATCCGCACTGAGCCCGCGTGGTGGGTCATGGCTCATCCTCCTTATCCATCCATAAGGAAGGCCAGTGCCCCAGCAGTGGGGACATTAAATGGCTGATGATGATGATGATGATGATGATGATACTCTCCAGCCGGACCACAATCTACGACTAGTAACTTCGGAAGCAATGACTTCTATCGTACCACACTTGTATGTATGGAAGGTACTCTTTAAGTAGCTTTTTTTGAGGTATTAGTTGCTTGGAAAGTGCATCACACTTTTCTGAATTCGAGGTGGTCCGGCCAGAGAGCACTGCTTTGCAGCCGGACCACAAAAGCTACTGAATATTTCATTATCTGTTGAGGTACTTTTAATTTTAATACATTCCTATGAAAGTAGACTACAGGTAGCTGTTATTGCACTATATAGCATCTGGGTACTGATATGTGGTCCGGCCACAGAGGATCACACAAGTATATCAGTTTATGCGTCTTGGCATGCGCCGTTCATCAATGCAGTCTTGTCTTATTACGTACTGGGTGCCTACCATCAACTTTAAGACAGCGATTCAAAAATAGCGCGATTCAGAATAGGTTCCTAAAATGAATTGCTTTCTTTCGTACTATGACCTTCTAAAAACTGGATCGCAAATGAATTGCAAAATGTGAATGACCGAACGGTTTGTCTCCTTATTTCTTCTACCCGTCTCTTTCACTCGATTCTGTCATGCCCGGAGAGAGATAGGGACGGGTATAACCTGCAGGTGACATGTTAAATCGACCGGATTATAAGTCAAATAAGAGTTCCTGACAGCTTAGCGGCTGTGAAATGTCATTGAATAACCACTGAATCGCTGTCATTGATATTAAGCTGTCGTGGTACGAATAAGCGAAGCAGATCAGTTTAGGTCCTAAACAAAATCGCAATAAGAGTTGATGGTAGGCACCCAGATGACGGTTGCTCTCCATTAAAATAAACGTAGAAATTTCGGCTCTGGTGGTTGTAACTCAAGAAGTTTTGTTTCCAAGATCAGTAATCAGTTCTTCAAACGAGGTTTTTTCTTATTATGAACAGACGACGACACATCAAAAATATCACTTGTTCTCCATAAAATTAACGAACGAACGAGATAGGTAGGTATATACCGTAGATTGGGGCTACTTTAGGAAAAAATTGGGGCTACTTTGATAAATCTATATAGTTATATTAAGGCTACGATAAGTCAGTTGAAAAACTAGAAAAAAAAAACTATTTTTTTTCATTTTTTTTTAACAAGCGTTTTCAACAAAGTCACCCCCTCGAATCAAAGTAACCCCTGTTTACCGGTAAGTCGTAGTCCAATATCACTTTACGGTCAAATCGATCTTATGAGTTATAGATACAGTTAATTTTTCATCCCCAAACCCTAAAGTATTATTTGTTTTCGTTCCATCCATCAATTTATGATAATAGCCCGCCAATCGCGCAGTGATACACACTTCTCGCTAGATTTACCATCCATTTGGCCGGCAAATCAGAGTTTCTTTTTTTTATTTTCGTTTCGTTTCTCCGAACGATGCTAATGGAAGGATCGAGAAACAATATAACGATGCCCTTCGGTTTGTTTTTAATACAATTATTGCACGCTTTTTGAATGCATAAAAATATTTTTCCAGAGTATTATTGAAAAAAAAAGGTTTGTTTGAACGCACTTATTGCTGAAAGGACCAGTTGAAAACCGCGAAATATATTCAGGGTTTCTTCAGAAAAGTTGTTACTTTTATAAAGAATGTTTTTTTTATTTAAATTTTCAGAACTGAAAACTTTTTTATCGTTGCTGGCCCCGTTGAAAATTTGTTTGTATTTATTAGGTAAACCCACATCCTGAAATTTCTCCTGTCCGTTAAACATTGCATTTTATGATAAAGTGATCACGAAATATTAACGTGCTATATACGACAGACGTTTACCTATAAAGACGTAACGACATAGCGAACGAGCCCTTACAAAGTAACACGTCCACCCTTCTTACAAAAATCTTTTAAGACCTCTGTCGTGACGACGGCTATTTCTCAATGACCCCAGCCAGCCCTTATCTGTAACACGAGTCTGCCATGGGACATTTCAATAGCCCTTTTCAAGGGTGTTTGACTTTTCCCCTATACGGGAATATTAGTTTGACCAGAAGTGGATGTCATGTGGGAGAATTTTGGGACTAAGTTTGGTGGTTGGTATTTTTTTCCGCTCGCGACTTCGTCTGCGTGGGCCCTTCTTTTACCCACTTAGGGGAGAATTTCCAAAAATCCTCTCTTAGTGCCCCCCTACACTCCCCGAGGAACAAACATGCCAATTTTCAGCTTCTTGCGCCCAGTAGTTTCGGCTGTGCGTCAGTTACGCAACTTTTATATTATTATAAAAATAGATAGACTGATAGGTATATAGATATAGATAGATGGATAGGCTTACTCTTGACCTCAATCTCGCCCAAGGGCAAAGGTGAGGTCTAAGATAAAGCGAGTTTACCCAGAAGAAGCCTAATCACTAGCCTGGCACCATGAAGTGGTTTGGGTTGTAGGTACTCGGAAATTTCTAGACTAGATATATTCAAATTCGCCATACTAAATTAAATATTTACAAAAACTATCAATGATAAAATTATCTCTTATCAATACTGAACGCTTTACATTCATCCTGTATGCTTTAACTATTGTTGATTTTTATAATGGGCGACATAGGGACTTTCCTATCGGCGGGGAATTACCTATGAACTATGAATTCTATTCTATGAATAAGAGAAATCCCAATATTTGGGGTTTTGAATGTGTGATAAAAACACGGTTTAAATTCAAACTGTTTTAAACATGTGTTTTAAAACAGTTTGTTTTAATCATGCCAACCCTGATCATGCGGGCTCAATGTGTTAACGACTGCAAATGCAGCCAGGACCATTGGATTAACGTGCCTTCCGAAGCACGGAGGAGCTTGAAATTAAAGTTTTTGGTCACCCATCCCGTTACCGACCATTGCGAAAGTTGCTTAACCTCATCGATCACTGTGCCACGGGCTCCTCTGAAAAAGACATAACCCTAAAAATATATTTTTCATCCCATCGATTCGAAAAGCGATGATTGTTTATCTAATAACAGGGTCCAAAACGATTCATTTTTTACCTGTTATGACAAGAGGGTATAAATGAGATTTGAATTTTGAACAGCTTCATAACAGGGTCCAAAACAATGAGAATTGAATTTAGAACATAATTAAAGAAGCATTGCTTGGAGTGTAGCAAAGGGTGTGCAGTACTTAAAAAATAATTCAACTGATTTTGTATGGGGCCGGGACTTTTTTCGGGACCGAGAAATTTTCAAAAACGGAATTTTATAAAATTGAGAATATCTCGTAAACGGTGAGTCGTAGCTAAAATCTAACAAAATTTTCAACCCCCCTACGGCATCCTCGGAGATAATTATAAGAAATCTAATGGACATATATTTTTTTTATTTTATTCTTTTTTTAATTTCAAAACTCAATTTTTTTTTCTTGCCCGACTAGCGCTATGATGTATCCGAACGACAAAGAAAGGTAGGTAGTTTGAGTTGTCTTTACTGCTTTTCTTATAGAGGGGGATGAAAAGCAGAGTGTATTACTCGGCCGCAAAATTATTTTCACCTCGGGCGCCCTCGCCGTAAATATATTATTTTGCTCCCTTGTAATACAATCTACTATTTCATCCCATCTGTCCGAAAAGCGATGATTGTTTATCTAATAACAGGGCCCAAAACGATTCATTGTTTACCTGTTATGACAAAAGGGCAACAATGAGATTTGAATTTAGAGCATAATTAAAGAAGCAGTATAGCCCGAATAGTATCCTGCGCGCTTTTGCCGAACGTTTTGACTGCCAGTACGTGTATCACTGTGACATGGTACACGTACGGGCTAATAATGTAATTCTGTTTTAAATAATCTATTACCCAATTTAATTTTAATTTTAATTTAATTAATTTATTTGTATTTATCAATTTTATTATAATTGGTCCATTGTTGGCTTTTAAATAAAGTATAATAATAATAATTGGTTGGAGTGTAGCAAAGGGTGCTCAGTATTTTAAAAAAATCTACTGATATTGTATGGGGCCGGGACATTTCAGTAATTTTCAAAAAAGGAACTTTATAAAATTGAGAATATCGTAAACGGTGCGTCGTAGCCTAAACTCTTAACAAAATTTTCACCACCCCTACGGTATCCCTGGAGATCTTTTATGAGGAATCCGATGGACATATAATATTTTTTTCTTCAATTTTGTTTGCTATTTATAAACTTTAATTTTTTTTTTTCAAACAGGCGTAGGCTTTGCCCGACTAGCGCTATATGATGTATCTGAACGCCAAAGAAAGACTAAAAAAAAGTTACTAGGTAGGTAGTTTGAGTTGTCTGTATTGCTTTTCTTATAGAGGGGGATGAAAAGCAGAGTGTATTACACGGCCGCAAAATTATTTTCACCTCGGACGGCGTATATTGAATCCCTCGCTGCGTTTAGGATTTTACTTTAGAATCCTTCACTGTGCTCTGGATTCAAAATAGCCCTCGCCGTAAATATATTATTTTGCTCCCTTGTAATACAATCTACTAATTGAGGACTGCCGTTTGTTTATCTATCTTAAAATGCAATTGATAGCTTTGTACGCATTAAAAATTTGAATAAAATAGAAGTGAGATAGATTTGTAAAATAAGAAGTTTTCTTTCCAAAACTGCAAAAAGGTTCACGAGGTTTTCTATCGATGACAATTAATTTTAATAAATGTATGTATTTAATGCTTCAAAAAGGTCTGAATTTAAAAATAAGAAAAAACAAAACAAGAAGGATTTCTTCGCAGATACCATTTGAAACTCTTCCAGTGATGTAGCAGTTTGTAGGAATTATTACAAAAGGGTCCGTGGGGTGATGATGGCTATATCTCACCAGCCCTTAACGTCCTTATCAGCAACGACCCTAGTGCGAGCCTTCTGCTTAACTTGTTTAAGAGAATTGAGCACATTAAAATTTTATTTTCAACAGTATAACTCTGATTTTTTTTTAATGCATAATAGTTGTTGAAATTACTAGATAACTTAGGTAAGTTATCCAGTAACTTTAACAAGACCTTGTTAATTCACAAAAAAATTATTGAGTTAATAGTAAATTTATAATCAGTAGAGAGTTCTATATGAAATAACACATAACACAGGCAAATAGCACGTATCGGAGCTGTCTTCTCGCGTCCGTTGTCATCTACCTGACGTGGTATGGTATTTACAAATGGTGTTTTATTTTGTAGCTGTTTTGGTACATAAAATAACGTTTCCGTTTTGCATTCACAATGCATGTAAGAAAACAACGACCCATCCTCCAAGTAGCTCCGCCGGGATTCGAACCCGGGACCTTTCACTGTCCGGGCGAGCTACGAAGTCGTTAATCGTTGATTCCCCGGCGGAGCTACTTGCAGGATGGGTCTTTTTTCAAATAGGTATTTTATTTTCAATGTTTTGGTAGGTAGGTACTACTATCAAGTTTGTTTGAAAAACATTTGTTTTTATTTCTGGTCTTAGATATTTTTGATAGTTTCAAAGTACAAAAATGAATTAGTGCCACCAATATTATTATTTGTTCTCGCATCGTTGTATCCACATTGAATAATGAGTTGATGTAAACATTGAAATTCAGTAACTTTATCTTTATATCACATCAACGCATTTACTCCAAACACACTGTATCAAAATGTTTGAATAAGATTTTCTCATCTTGAAAGTTAAGGTCAGGATCTTCCAAAAACTCTGTCTTTGTCTTTTTTCTTACGTGTGAAAAGTAATGAAAATAACCTCACTTTTTCATTTTTTCAATATTTTTGTTGTTATTTTTAAGCATAAATTCAGTTTTTGAAAAAGTAGCCTGAGAATAATCTACAATAAGTATGTCATTACCTACCTATTTTTCTATACCTATATTATTCGTGAATTAGAGATTAATAATCTAAGTAAATTTTTATGATTAATAAAACCAAAAAAATATAAAAATAATGAAAATTTTCTTTGTTTTTGTAAATTTTTATTGTCGAGTTACGATACGAATATCGTGTTTCTATCCACAAAATAATCAAGATCGTTCATCAAACTTCAACAATTTCAACATTATATTTTTATCTGCTCATAATAAAGAATATTTGATTGTTTACTTTTGAATGAAAAATAGGTTGATTTCGATAATTTGGAGGTACGTGCCCTTAAACAGTTTTCTATGCATACGAAACTGACGTTTAGATAACTTGCGCGTCACTATATGGCACTGCTTAAAACAGTCGACAGTCAATCAAATCTCTCTAATACCTATTCACATTCGATTTTCATTTGTCATTGTCAATACGGCCGTCTACGATTCGAGACAGTAACAAAATAAATCTTACTCGGAAGCAATAAGGCTGTATACATAGCTTTAGCGACGATTTGGAAGTAAAAAGCATATCAAAACGGCCTGAGGGCGGTGACGGCCATTTCTCAGGGCCGTGGTTCTTATCTGCAATACGACCCTCGGAGTTGGGAGCCCCTGTCCTTATTTATGTTGATGGAGAAGATATTTTATTTTTAGCCGCATAATCAAGCGTTTGATAGTCTGCCTGGCAGGTAATTTTAATGCACTCGTAATTGTGAGGGTAAACATCTTAAAAGATTGTTATAATAGGTGTATTACGTTTGACGTACTCTGGTTATAAATTATAAGTAAATCTAGATTATGCTTGAATAACAGGAAATTACTATTCTTCAAACAATAATTTTTCTAACGTCTCATCTACACCGTCATTTCTTAACCACACACAACTTAATCAAAAATGCAATATCTTAGGAAAAGAAAAGTAAACTATATATAACTAAAATAGAAACCTTTAATTTCGTTTGATAGGCTTCCTAGCCTATCAAACGAAATCAAAGGTTTCTTAGGGTCCTCCCTAGCACAGTAGACATATTATTAGGTCAGCTAGACCCAGCAAACGTTGTTTTGCCATATAATTTAATTCTAGAGATACTAATATAGCTATTAAAAAATTGGGTTTGGTGAAAGAAAGGTGAAAATTAAGGGTTAGGTACTTATATATATTTATATATATATATATATATATATATATATATATATATATTATTAAAAGAATAAAAAAAATTAAAAAATATTTGGGGTCGGCCACTTACATAGGTATTAAAAATAGATTACGACCAAACCAAACCAAACCATATATACGGTCTACACATAAATACTCACGAAAGAAACCACTACTTCAATAATTTTGAACATTGTTATTTCAAAGGATGCCTTTTCAAAATTCGACAATATTAATTTCCTCGTAACAACAGAATTACTGAGCATCCTCCATTTTCGCCGGGCCTGAATAGATTTTCGGCTGCGTTCAACTCGTGTAATGAACCTCATTAGCCCAGAATGCAATAATGGATGCTAGAAATGGGGAATTTGACGATACACTTTCGAAATGCGTTAATTTCAATCTAGGGACCTTGTTTCACTTATTGCTTCATAGACGTATACCTTTCTACTAAAATATGTAAGTTAAAAATACAGCGCCGTCGTTGTACTGATCTGATCATGGTAACTAAGCCAGAGGTATTTTGATCCCTACCTGAGGTAAACAGTAATATGGAAACACCTGAACAAGTCAGACAGCTAAGTTAGCAAAAAAATATGAAACATACTCAAAAAATTTATTTTCAAAAGTTACAAAATGCTATTTCAAAATATAACAAGCTAACCCATCAACAAATTATTAAACCAAATTAATTTCTAACAATAAAATAAGCATCTTTCATTTTCACAGTTACTGTATATACTTTTCGGCTGCGTTAGACTCGTGTAATGAACCTCATTAAACCAGAATGCAGTAATGGAAGCTAGAAATTAGGGAATCTGACGATGCACTTTCGAAATACCTACGTTAATTTCAAACATCCTCTACATTGTTCACGGGGATGGTATAACTGCTTCATATGTGGGCTTTATAAAGCTTTTAAATTTATAAAGGGTTCGATGGTAAAGTACTAATAATGATCGTTCATGTAAACAAGTTACAAACATCTAAACTTTCACACTTATAATATTAGTAGGATCACACACTGTTTATAAAGTTTTGATCAATATAATAAAATTTTAAAAAGTAGATTTTGTTTCTTGCTCAGATTTTATCCTAAAAATCTTTAAAATGAAGTATAATAGGTACAGCAGAAGAGAAAGGATATAAACAAAATGTTTATGCAGAGCAACCATAATACTAGAATCGCGTGACCCTTTCAATAAGAGTATCCTTAAAAGGTCACGGAGTGTACCTTAGCTGGCATTTATCCCAAACCAAAATTTCCATACGTATAAAAAACATAAAGAACAGAAGAACCCAAGCCGTGGAAACCTCAACGCTTTATAAAATTCAAAATGTTTTCCAGTGAATATAACTAAACACACGTTGAATTAGATTTGAATGGGGAGTAAAAAAACTGAAATACTTTTTAAATACATACATAAAGTATTTGAAAAGTAAATACTTACAATAACTTTAAACGTTCAACTTTTTTTTCGATGTTTTGGACATCTTTTAATGGACAAATAATTAATCTAACACATTAAACAAGTGAAGTTATTTTTTTTCACAATCTTACTAATTTATATTAATAGAAATAGGAAAAAGAAATTAATATTTTGGTGCATGAAAAAAAAACATCTCTCCTCATAAACTTCTTATCGCGGAATCAGATCCATGAATCTCATTGTCTTATAATTGCCCATTAAATCATATTCCTTTAAAATTTATATTTTGAACATTATTATTTAGTGACAAATCGAGAATTTGATGGTACCTACATCTGAGGTTGGCCGTCAATTAAATCAAAAACAAAAATAGATGTCGCTCGGTAAACAAGAACGACTTTGAGAACGAAAGTACTTTGAAGTCACCTTGTCCAGTAATAAGGTGACTAATATGATGAATTTTACTTTTTGCCAGCTGCACACAGCGGCAGCGGGTGAAACGGAGCATTTCGGCGGGACGTGTGCATGCCGCCCCGTAGTTGCATTGTATAGAAATGATTATGGCGGCCTTCGAGCAACGCGGGCGGAAGATGGCAGCATCAACACAGTGGGCGGCTTGGGCGCAGCGGGACGTGGGCATAGCGTTTTAGTCTAGGACCGTCCTGCCGACGACGACGCTGCGACCTGGCCCCAATCGCGGTAATCCTATGACGCATTAGTCAGGTGTACGTGCAGTTGACGTTGACGTGCAAAACCGTTAGATAACGGGCGGCGATGACAGTGCGACAACGTTTTCTGTTCCGGTGATAATCTTTGAAAGAACTTTTCATACGACAGTCTATTTTGACAGCTAATTTCGTATTGCAATTGGCTCCTCTGTCACAGATGTCACCGGAACAGACAGGTTTGTGGGACTATAGGTTTGCGGGACTATAGGTTTGCGTGACGTGTGCGTCGTTATGTCATTACGACAATACGAAGTCAAACGTCATGACGCAAACGTGATCAAGACGCGCTGCATAGAATTACGGCGATCGGCCCGCTGCTCGCTGTGTATTGTCGGCTTTAAATATTATGAAGAGTATCAAGAAAATGAAGCTTTTCAGCTGCACTTCACTACTCTTGAAACGTGTGATATATGAACTCACTCGATATCAACTTGTAAATCTGGTTCTGCTTCCGAATATATCTGTTGACGTCACTTACAATAACACAGATAAAATTGACCTCAACGAAGTCGAAAAATACCCTGCTTTATTGAATACCCGTGCTACAAATAGAACGAGCGAACTGAACTGAAAAAGATAAAAGAAATGACACAACTCAACCCTCACGTTTTCGTCAAAAAAAAAATTCAACCCGTCTTCCACACATGCGGTCATTTTTCACCCAACCTAAACGGCGGCAGTGAGAATCAGGCCGGGCCTAGCGTCGATTTGTCTTATTCTTATTATTTCCCCGGGGTAGAAAGGACCCTTGGAATATTCTTTTTTGAAATAGCCTTGTTGAAATGTATTATTGTTTATATGGATTGGGGCGAATCTTTTTGTAATGATTAATTGAATGTTTCAGAATGTGAGGGTGTTATATGAAAAGCTATCTTGCGAGTTACTTGAAGGTAACCTATCATTTCTATAAAAAGTTCGTCAACAAAGCCCCAATATTTAGCCTATTATCGTGGGTGAAAAAGATTCAATAGCACTAAAAGGTTCCTAAGTGTTATTCTCTTGTAAGTTAACACAATCTTCGCATGCAAAAATAGTGTCAAAAGCTATCTGTCATTGCAAAACTTTTTCACTTTTCAAAGATTTTTTAGGTTCCTATGTTAAATTCAAAATTAAAAGTTAAATTCTAAATTCAAAAGTTATGGCGAAAGTAAAAGGGATAATGAAGTCTTAAAACAAACAATTTTAAAGGTTTCTAAAAAAATTCAATTAAAAAGTCTTCTGTCCAAATGTGAAAGCTTTGAAACTAGCCTATCTTATAAACAAGCCTATCTTATAAATAAATTTGAATCAGATATTATTTCATATCCCATTACAAACACGTTTCATTCCATTGTAGGCAGTTAATAACCAACAAAACAAAATCATAAAAAATACATATTTATTCCCTCCTAAACAGCCATAAAACACACCTTCCAATATCCATATTTCATAACCTACAAAACGCAAAGAACGGAGTAAAACAAACCGAACAAAACATACGAGAAAATTACATGAGAGCGGAAAATGGCCGAATTA
The DNA here is from genome assembly GCA_949710035.1 of Crambus lathoniellus. NCBI lineage: Eukaryota > Metazoa > Arthropoda > Insecta > Lepidoptera > Crambidae > Crambus > Crambus lathoniellus. The sequence continues at coordinate 28,530,265 of OX453303.1, forward strand.
AAACGTAGCTCATTTCTTGGATGAAAAAAGCTAAAAGTTAAAGGATGGAGAGAAAACATGAACGTGGAAAGTAGAATATATGTTACCAACAGTGCGTATAATCCGGGTATTCTATTCAACGCCTAGGCAATGTACACAATAAAATTACATCAAATTTACTAAACGAAGTACTTACTATTTTTTATACTTACTTCTAATTAGGTACTTTTTTAAGTATGAGTAAAAGTAATTCGTTATGTGTAATTGTCGAGTTTATGATATTTGTTTGAAGGTTTATTTTAATTTTTAGTTTTTGCATTCACAATGCAATTTTTGTTACTGAAAAATGAAAAATCGACCCGTCTCACAACTAGCTCCGATGGGAGCTAGTTGTGAGACGGGTCGATTTTTTCTAAATACTTCATTTTCCATTTTTCTTGTTTGAAGGTTGATTGGAAACAGAACAATTTATTTGTATGTAGTTAAGATAGGGCAGAGGTACCCTTTGTGGCCACTTTAAGGATTTTTTGACTTTTAAGCACTATATAAGCACTAAATGGCCTTAGGTATTTAATACACAAATTATATCTTAAAATAAAGATAATTTATCTAGCTTTAAAGGTACATTTTTCAAATTTATAAAAGTAAAATAGTTCTTTTTATATTACACACAATGTGTGAGAGGAGGTATTTCATCCAAAACAAATTTCTTAAAATTTTCATACAAAACATTTTTTCAAACAGAAAATGGAATTTGTGGAAAAAAAATCTTATGACATAAGAAATTCTAACGATTGTTATTATTACCTTGAAATACCTTATTTTAATTGCCTTTATCAAAAATGGCTAGAAGTTGTTTAGAAAACTTTTAGAGCAAATGTGGCCAAAACCGGTACATTGGCCAAAACCGGTACGCCTGCCCTACTCACTGTATATATCTAAGCAACTAAATGTGTACCTTAAATAGTATGCATTACTTATATGTGTATAAAGCAAGTATCTAAGTAAGTTTATGTATACAATACCGGATTATACACATCGCCGGTAACATACACAATACAATATAACTTCCCACCCCAGGAAAATTAGAGCCAGCAATCTAACGGAAAAAAACGAGGGAACGTCACGTCTTCAGTTTATGAGGTTCAGTATATATAGTAGGCTTTTTATTTGGTCTGAGAATATTTCTCTTTCGAGTATTTTGTAAGGCGAGACTGTGTAAATATTTATTATTGAGCAGCCACTCGCGTCTTTGGTGGACTTTTTATAGATCCCTTTAAATACACATCTTTTCTTAGTAACCTACATTATGTCAGCCTATGAAAGAGATGGAAAATTTGGTCATGTTCCATAAATTATTCTATGAAACTTAACTAATGTTTTACATTTTTGAAGTTTGGGGATGTGAAAAGGTTTTCAAAGTTGTATCAAATGATTATCGAAAAAAAAAATACATTTATCCAACTCATTTAACACAGAAATTATTGTAAAAATATACTGAAAGTTTTATTTAAATGGCCATGAAGTAAGCATGTGTGTGTGAAAATAACGCATTTTTTTTCTGCAAAGGCACAGAATGCAAAGGTGCTTATTTTACTTGAGATAGGTGTATTGGAAGTGGCCGTTAGACGCACCGATTGAGATAAGTTTATGCTTAGAATTTTTTAGGGGATCCCTTACTGCAGAACCCTAATAACTCGAAGCAACGAGTGAAATATTTGGCGGAAACCAGTTTATCACCGATGTAGATGCTTATCGGCTCGGAAAATGTTATGTGGCCTTCTTTTTGTTTAGCTCATCCCTTATATCTCGATATACATTAAACTTGTTTATCGAAATAAATTAGGTTATATTTGGATGTGTGTCAATTTAGCTGTGTTTTGTTTTCTATCGTTGCCCAATTTTCGTAGTGGTTTTTTTCTAGGCTTTCATCTTAGTACTTTCCCCAACTACGACAGAAAGAGGGCTTTGTTTTTTGAGCGTATGTTTTGTCATCTTTTGCTTCTCACGAACAAACTGTGGTTATGATAATCATATTACTAAACTATATGCTCAAACTCAGCTTTTGACCGATGGTATAGTTTACTATTACGATTACCCAGTTCCATGCTACGGCTACTGACTTGTCGAATATCTATTGAATTTTTGTTCCTTATACGACCGAAAGAGGCGCTGCTCTAGTTTTTATACAAAATGTTATGATCACTATAACGACTATAGATTTTCGTGCTAAGTGTAACAGTACCTTAAGGTTAGAAAACTCTGATATACCATCCGTCAGTTTAAATATTTTGACTCAGTTTTTCCGTGTTTTAAATTTAGTTCTGTTTTTACAGACCTTAACGGCCGCGGTGCTGCTCTGGTCTTCCTATAAAAAAATACGTTTATGACTACGATTACGATTATAAGGACGAGAGTTTTCCGTGCTTGGGGTTTGGCTTCTTTTATATTCATATCACTTAATTAACATTCCATCCACCTACATTTATAAAAAAATCTTTTTTTTGCCCTACGATGTTCTAGCCGTTCACCAAACCCATCCAATTACCAGGTCAAGACTGTCATGCCTTCAGTAATATAATTTTCATGCCTTCTCAGAACACGTCAATTCCAACTTTACCTTTTAAAGAAGTTGAATCAAAGTGAGGATGCCGGCTGCACGGCTCTGGCGTTGTTGTTGTGCAAAAAAATTGAACTTTACCTGTAAAGAAAGATGGAGGAATATCAAAACATGACAAATAATAAAAGACCCGCTAGAGTTACCTTAGTAAACAAAAGTTTATCAGTACCCCTAGTATGAGATTGGAAAACTGTAATCGAAAACTATCGCTCTATCTCTTTCACCCGTTCCCGTGGAAATATCGGGATAAAATATAGCATTAGTCACTCAGGAAGAATGTGGCTTTCTAATGGTCAAAGAATTTTCGAAATCGGTCCAGCCCCTGTAGACAAGTGGCTTTCTATAAGCGAATTCGCCAGTCGAATAGAAAGAAAATGTATGGGATTGACATTAGCGGTCACGTGACATTTCGATTGCAATGTCAATCCCATACATCTTCTTTCTATTCGACTATATTCTAATTCGCTAATAGAAAACCACTTGTCTAGGGGGGCAGTAGTTACGAAGCATATTCGATGCAAACAAACAAATAAACAATAAAATCTTTCCCCTTTATAATTATTAGTATAGATGAAAACCAGAGCGGGGCCTCTTTCGATCGTATAAGGATCTGAATTTCAATACATATTTCACAGCAGCACTTTGACCGCTTTTGAAGGATAGTAGGTGTAGTGCGACAAGCATTGACAATCTTGTATCATACAACCATGAAGCTCGACTTAATACTGAGGTAACTGGAGTTCTCACCCTGAATAAAAAAGTGTCCCCAGCAAATTTGACATTTATGTATGTAGTGGCTGCCAGTTGTCTCATATGACCATACGTATTTTTTTCAAGTGTAGGTGAGACGGAAGACAGCCACTGTGTAATTTGTGGTGGACAAAAAATTGTTCGTACTGCACTCTCCAGTTACCTCAGTATTTAGTCGAGCTTCATGCATAGAACACAGTCTATTTTGACAGGTAATTTTGTATTGCAAGTGGCTCCTCAGTCACGGCTGCCGCCGGAACTGACAGGAATGTGGAACTATACACAACTAAATTTTAATTAGTACAAATATTTTAGGGGATGATAGTGTCCATCAATACGAACAATTTTTTGTATGGTGCCATCCACGGAATCGCGAAAAAAAAACAGCTGTTCCATACATTCCAGTCGAGTCGATGTTGTACTTTTGTATTGAACAGCTGTTATTTTTTTTTCCAAATATAAATGCAATATCTAGCTTTAATACCTAGACGAAGAAACAATGTTCTCGCGCATTCATGTTTTGTTCCCGTTCTAGCTTACTAGATGAAGCCTTACGAACTAAATGAAAATTTTATATGGCCAGACTGACTTTTTTTTAAACGGAATAAAAAGGTTACAAATGTTACGAACTTACATTATAAATGACAAGAAGCGTTCCAAGTTTGAAATACCTTAGTATTATTGACACTGTCAAAATAATCCATACTAATATTATAAATGCGAAAGTGTGTTTGTTTGTTTGTTTATTTGTTTGTTTGTTTGTTTGTCCTTCTTTCACGTCAAAACGGAGCAACAGATCGACGTGATATTTGGTATGGGGATAGTTTGGGAGCTGGAGAGTAACATAGGCTACTTATCATTCCGTAAAATTGAGTAAAAATTGTAATTTTCTATGAAAAATCGTTTAACTGTCGTACCTTCGATACAAAACTGTCATTTCTTCTATTGCCGTTTCCAAAGAGTATGTAATCACTGACGTCTGCGCGGTCAAAATCGAATACTAATATTTTCCATATGCTTAGAATAAAAAATGTACTGTAGCTAGCGCCAAAAATGCCCCAGTCGCGCATGCGCGCAGAGTTATCTGACACTCACTCTACTTCACAGAGTAATTTTTTATTTAAGACATAGCAACCAAGCTTTGGCCCCTTTATTGGTAGTGTGCAACTAGCTCTATCTGTTGTCTGGTGTAGGCAACTTTTGGTGTATAAACACGCACACAAGATGTTGGTGATCGGGTCCACTATTATATGGCAAAAGAACGTGTGCCGGGTCAGCTAGTCTACTTATAATTATACTCGCAAGTAGGCTTATGAGGCTTGGACATATCTGTCACTCCAAGTATGTATCTAGAACTAGGTGTTATTGTTGATCGAAGCGTTCTAGTGAATGCCCCAACGCACCAACCAAAGAGTTAATCATAAAACACAAACATTAATGATACGAGATTGATTATCACTTCAATGATTGTGGTGTATGTAATAGTTTGGTATGTGCCGGATAACTAAAAAACTAATACTTACCATATTTTTTTTGTAAATGTCGTAACCTAAGAAACGCTGGCAAGTTTATTGCGCCTGTTCTTCTTGTCAGTTACAAAAGTCTTGAATGGGCGGTAAGAAAATGTTGACGATTCATAAGTAGGGCAGAGGTACCCTTTGTGGCCACTTTAAGGATTTTTTTACTTTTAAACACTAAGTACTAAATGGTCTTAGCTATTTAAGACACAAATTATATCTTAAATTTTAGATAATTTATCTACTTTTAGGTACATTTTTCAAATGTATAAAAGTAAAACAGTTTTTTTATATTACACACAATGTGTGAGAGGTGCCAAATGTACCGGTTTTGGCCACTTACTGATAGTTAAACTTTTGTAAGTATTGCGAAAAATCAAAACCAAACCCAGGTAAAATCAATATATTCTAATGCACTAGAAACCAGTCAATTGCAAAACAACAATTTGATTGTTAAAAGCCAAGGTTTATAAAGTATTTCATCCAAAACGAATTTCTTAAAATTTTCATACAAAACATTTTTTCAAACTGAAAATGTAATTTATTAAAAAAAAAACTAATTTATTAAATAAGGTATTCTAACGGTTGTTATTATTACCTTAAAATACCTTATTTTAATTGCCTTTATAGAAAATGGCTAAAAGTTGCTTAAAAAACTTTTAGAGCAAAAAGTGGCCAAAACCGGTACAGTGGCCAAAACCGGTACGCCTGCCCTACATATTATTATTTATTATGTCTAAGTTAATAAATATTTTTTAATTTATTTAATATAGATTTTTATTTAGACAACAATGTAAATGTAAATGTAGTATCCTGAGATAAGGGCAGTGAATCATTGAGCTTTACTATTTTACTTCAAGTTAATAACCTTTAATTTATATAAAACTAGCTTTCCGCTCGCAGCTTCGCCCGCGTGTACTACACGACGTTATCCCGCGGGAATGTGATACTTTTCCGGGATAAAAAGTAGCCTATGTTCCTCTCCAGGCTACAAAGTATCTATGTCCCAAATTTCAGCCAAATCCGTTCAGCCGTTTTGGCGTGATTGAGTAACAAACATACAAACATCCAAACATCTAAACTTTCACATTTATAATATTTGTAGGATACCTAATATATCATGTTGGTGGTAACATTTTTCCAGTGTCCCAGAACATAATGCTTGGGACTAAGCTAATATTTCCCTGTATGTGCCGGTAAAACTCTATGGAGTGGAGCCGCATTCAAGTGAACTATCCGACTGACCGATATTTTTAGACGATCGTTTTATATGTGGTACGTAAACATGGAGTTGCGTTTGAAAAGTGTTTTAACACAAATAAGTTTAGTTCTAGGTTTCTGGTAAATTTGAGTTTTGAAATCTTGTCTCAATGGTGTTTCAATGGGTTTCAGAACGATTTTTGGATGAGTGTAAGTACCTACGCAATGATTTTACTGAATTTTGCGAAACTTGGTCAATATTATAACGGAAGGTACCTACCTATATTTGTTACAAAATCTAAATTTTAATATCGTATAGAGCTGAATTTTAACATGTATTTTCTTTTTTGAAATTAACTGTAAATAATAAACCTTTCAAAGAACCTGCCGAACAGATCTCCATAAATTGTTGTTAAGACTTTATGTATGTTGTAAAAATGTATTCTAATGTTACACATCATATTGCGGACACGGCCTAGTTCCCATATTCCTGATACGAGAAAGTCGGCCAACGGCATTTTTATAGGACGTAATCGCGTTTCAGTCCAATTCCTTGTGTAACTGAACCCATTCTTTAACGTATTCCATGTGTTTTGACGGAAATTTACATCGTTAGTTTGTGTAAATAAGGGTTGCTTTCCTGTGTACGCACGCAGTTTTTATGTGAACACCGTTAATATGATAAATGTTTTTTTACAACCTTTTTATTAACTTGCCATGTTAGTTAGTTAGTTAGTGGGGGACAAATCTTGCAAGCTTAATTTGACCTACTTCCCAGTGTCCGATGGAGCTGAAATTTTGTATACAGTTTTGGTTTAGATAACAATACAATATTAAAGTACAGTCAGCAAAAAAGGTTGTCATAAAATTATTATTTTTACAAAAACTTATTTTATTATGCTCATATCCATATTTGGAAATCGTTTGTTATAGGTACATGAAATGTTATGACATTGAGTTGTCACAGCAGAAACACTCGACTTGTTCAAAGCAGCGGGCCTTTTCAGATCGGTAGGTATTAACGACTTAACCACACCAACATGGCTTAATTCAATTCAATTCAAATCATTTTTATATACATTTTAGGCTGATACAGCACTTGTGGACGTCAATGAAGCTACGCCATCGGTTCGCAAATCCTACGGCGCGAGACCTTGTAACAAGAAGAACCGGCAAGAAACTCGCCAAGGGCTATTTTTTTCTCCTTGTCATATTTCATACAGAGTCGCCAAATTGAAAAGTGACTTTAACTGAAGCTTAACGTCCCTTCTGAAGCACGGTGGAACTCGAGGTATTAAGTTTTTGGTCACCCACCCCGTGGGCCGTGACCGACCGTAATGAAAGGTGCTTAACCTCAAAGATCGCAGACCGAGCGCACTTTCCACTTCGTCAATGGCTCCTGGCTGTTTGTAAAAAAAAAATTGTTAACTTCCTATCATGTAACGACACGACATCGACGAATCGAATCATCCTAATCAAACCGCAGGCAATAAGGATGTTCCCACACCACATAAATATCCGGAAAATATAACGGTGATATATTGAATAATACATTCGGATATTCCGGTTACATTCCGATCATGCAGGGGTCGTAAACCAGTTATTAGGGCGATAGGAGAAAATCTAAACGGCTTAGTTTTACTACTCGGTGGGCTACTGTAAGTTGGGACTTTATAGCTGAGGACCAATATAAAAAAGGTTGTAGTGAATAGCCTTATAAAGTCGAGGTATTTGTGAAGGTGATTTTGGGAGGACTTTTTGAATAAAATTTTATAACAAAAAAGTTTATTGATGTTCGTTTTAGTAACAAAACGCGTTAGGGTTTACATTACATGGAAGTTTAATTAATATTAGTCTCTACGTGCGAAGTGATTATAGAAAGGAAATAAAAGTAGTATTATATTATGTGTGGTGGTAGTAACTCAAAATTTGAAAACAATGTTCAAAACATTGTTAAATTATGGAAATGAGACGTGGTCGCTTACATGCATGCATTGCATGAGTCTCATAAGAAGGTACTTGGTATTTTCCAACGTGATCGAATCAGAAATGACGAGAACCGCAGGAGAACTAAACAACCGACTTCGCTGGAAGGATTGCTCAGTTAAAGTGGCAGTGGGCGGGACACATAGTGCAGAGAACCGATGGCCGTTGGAGTCGAAAGGCTCCCGAATGGCAACCGTGTACCAGATGACGTTCCGTGGGCAATTCCCCTACAAGGTGGACTGATGACCTAGTCAATGTCGCCGGAAGCTACTGGATGAAGGCAACGCAGGACCGGTCGTTGTGGAAATCCTTGGCCGTTTCGCCGTGATTGAGTAAAATACATTCATACCATTGAGTAAAATACACGTCTAACCACTTATAAGCAAAGCATTCCATTACATAACAGGATCTTTTGTCAAATCGGTTAGTAAAATGTCATTATAACTCTAGCAATCAACAAATACATAACATAAACATCGAGCTTTCGTGTAACATAAACAATAGTTTCAGCTTCAGCCTTTTTTATCGTTAAACCTAATGTGTGATGATGGCCAAGTGGCCGTTGTGGGTAAAAAAAACTCAGTAAGTAGTACATTGAAAATGAAATATTAGAAAAAAACGACCCAATCTCCAAGTAGCTCCGCCGGGAATCGGGAGCAACTTGGAGGTTGGGTCGTTTTTTTCTAATATTTAATTTTCAGTAATAAAAATTGCATTGTGAATGCAAAAAAACTAAATATAATTTGAAATGGCAATTATTTCATTTTTATCGATTGTCAAATATCTGGAAAGGAATTTCATTCGAGTGTTGAAGGTAGTAATATCTTTACATTGATGAAATAAAGCGCTGGCTCACAGCGCGTAAGAAGTATTGGAAAGATTCGACGCTTTCTCTAACGACTCCGTAGCTCAGCGTTCAGAGCAGTCGCCCGAACAGTGAAAGGTCCCGGGTTCGATTCCCGGCGGAGCTACTTGGAGGTTGGGTCGTTTTTTTTCTAATATTTCATTTTCAATAATAAAAATTGCATCGTGAATGCAAAAAAACTAAATATAAGTATTACATTGTAAAAAAGTTAAAAGTTTAAATCGTGTTCCAAAACTTAAAACACGGTTTTTGTTTTAAACCAAAATACCATCTGCTGAGTTAAGTTTGTTGATATAAAAACGGTTTAACTCGTCAAATGTTTTACGTATCACGCCGTGGCGGGGCGCGACAGCAAATATTTTGTATAAAATTTTCCAAAGTTTATTTTTCGGATCCGGGCGGCGTTTTATACGAAACTTTTCAACCCTTGCCCGCATCACTCGTTTGAGGGTGTAAAAATTACGCTTAACGAGTTATTCATGGTATTGTCAGTACAAGGTCCCAAGAAAAATGTAACAAAGGATTTGTAATAAAATTGTGTTTAATGTGGCTCCATTTTCAGGTGCAAATACGATAAATACCTAGGTTTAATTAGGTATGCTAGGATTGGACTATACTTACATGTACTACATATTCGTAAAATTTTATACATTTTCTAATCTAGAAAGTAGTTGAAAAAAGGTAGAACAATCAATATTGTTGTGGTAGGTACTTATATATTATACTCTGTTCAACGAATGTAGATAAATTCAGGGTTTCATACCTCGTTACTAATAATTATTATAGCCCGCTTATTATTATTAAAAAAAGAAAGTGGCAAAATAGCCGCCGCGTCCACACGCTCCTCGGGTCGCGGTTTACAACAGATGCGTGTCTCTTACCACGAAACACAGCGAAAGCGAGAGATAAGGGACGGCCGTCATACATTTTGCGATAATTAAGCGACAGTAACGCTATTCGGCAGGCTTATTACCGATCTTAAAGTGACAGTTGCAATCGCGACAAATAACAATTAATCGCTCCGAAAACACATATTCGTATTACGGAACGTAGATCGCTACGATTAGCGCCACAAGCGAGCGATTTGTAAACTAAAATTGCATGAAAGGTACCGTACCGTACTGTACCGATTGCAAACCAACCGCAACTAGTAGCAGTCGCGTTGCAATTGTACAATTAGCAACTGGTTGCTTGTTTTGGTAATAAGCCTGCGGAGACGTATCATAATATTATCACCTGTCGTTGAACAGAGTTTAGTTATAAAAAAGCTTCTGTCTTTACGAACAGCACCATGCTGGCTCAATGCAGATTAGTAGGTGTTAACTATACTAATGCATCCGGGATCAAAAATTTTACGTGCTTAACGATGCAAGGAGGCAATAGGTACATTTTTGGTCATCGCATCTTATAAATCAACCATAGCAAAAGTTACCTAATGCTAGAACAGTCAATCGTGAATCGTGTGGTAACAATTTCTTTTCCTTCTTAGCGTGCCGATCAATTTGTCATTAAAGCTTATCAGCTCAGTAACTGCGCCGCACGTACTGCGCTCTGAGTGGCGTTATCAAGGCCTTCACGTGTGCAAGATAAAGGGAACGCGGGGCAAGACATTTTAGGCCTGCGCAGACGAGAGACTTCTGTCTGCCGGACTAACTTAAACTTTCGCCACGAACACAATGCATACGAGACGGTTATTTCATTCGTAAAGATCTAGCAAGGAGGCAGGAGGAGCTTCATGGACAGAACAATCTTCATTTATTTTGCATTCGCAGCAAATGTTTCCATTTTTAGGTTATGTCGGCGGACAAAAGTCCCTCGTCTCCGCAGGAAGGCCTGCGCATAAAAGGTTATGTGCCATGGTTTGGGAGAGGGCACCATATTCGCATCCCTTGTTAGAGATTGCACCTAAAATGAGGTTTAAAATTCATCAAAGTAATATCGTACTTCATCGCTGTTGATTCATCCTGCTGAACTGGACTCCGTAGAACGTTGTTACTTCGAATTACTTTGGCAAAGTCCTCCAATAAATTCCCTCGGAACATTTCAGAGTATTTCATAAGGAAAATTGTAAATAAGTTTGGTTGGTCAGGGATGTCCAAAGTTCGATGTATAAAAATAATTATTAGAAAAATTATACTTTACTGTAAAGTTTACGATTCGGCACGGTGTGTTGCTATGAAACTTAAAAATAAAGTTTCATTATTATATTGGAAATTAAATTTAAGAGAAAATCTACTTATTTCCTGAGTAGGTCCGCTCGGAATTGAACCCGGGACCTTTCACCGCTGAGCTACTATTCACTATGAACTGCGTCGAATTAAAACGGGTATGTCAATCAAATATAACCTACTGTCCATCCGCCCGCACCCCGCACAGCTTCGCCCGCGTGGACTAAACGACGACGCTATCCCGGGAAATGAGAAACTTTCTTGGGATAAAAAGTAGCCTATGTTACTCACTCGCTATCAAACTATCCCTATGCCAAAAATCACTTCGATCCATCAATTCATTTCGACGTGAAGAAAGCCCAAACAAATAAACAAACTTTCACATTTCTAATATTAATATGAATATGGATGTCACTCAGGGGGAATGTAGCTTTCTATTGGAAAAGTTCAAAAACTAAAACCCGACTACTGCAAAATCACGCTCTAAAAAGTATGAAACAAGAAAACATTCCCATCTGAAATTTCCGTGGTCGTATGCCACTTTTCCCTAGAATATATTGTTTTGTCACAGCTTTATGTCCTCTAGAGAGCGCCATAATTTCATGTGACGTGACATCCAACTAATCCTACTCCTACTATAAGTAATATTATAAATGTGAAAGTTTAGATGTTTGTATGTTTGTTACTCAATCACGCAAAAACGGCTTAACGGATTTGGCTGAAATTTGGGACACAAATACTTTGAGGCCTGGAGAGGAAGATAGACTACTTTTATAACGTCGTATACTTATACCACGTGGGCGAAGCCGCTGGCGGAAAGCTAGTAGCCTATAACCAGCGGACAATCGAAACGCTTCCAACTATACCTCAATTGTGAATATATGATCGGCAGTTTAGAAGTTATGCGGGAACAGATGAACACACATAAAAACATACATACATACCGGTCAAAATCATAACCCTCCTTTTTTGCTTTGCCGTAGTCGGGTAAAAAAATCGAATCCATAGTTTTTGGGTTTTTCCATTACAAGCAAACAAACAAAACTCAAATATTTCCTCTATAAATTATTAGTATTGATATAAGTTTAGATTACTGTAGATGTAGACAACCCTACCAAGTTACCAAAGGAAGTTGGTCCGTAATCTTTTGAGTTCTCTCTTCGTATTTATTTAAACTCGACGCTTTAACTGTCTTTGATTATTTATAATGTGCCGGTGTATTTCTTTTGGGAACCCTGTTTCCATATATCACGAGACCAAATAACATCGAGATTAGCATAAAATTGCGATTAAACCACGATTTCTGGTCTTGCATTTGTTTTTATTTTCTTAGTTACTGCGGAGGTTTTAATTAATTCTTGCTTGGAACGACGCGGTTATGTCTTAATGTATTCAAGGTAGGTTATTTTAGATATTCCAGCGATGTCTTTGGCAATGAAGGTACGGAAGCTACTTCGAATTTCGTTGTCTATATTTAGCAAAAATACCTGCAGGTTTTTTTTCTATTTAGATTAAGTTTTATTTTAAAGTTTTTAAATTAAGTTGAGAAAGTTAAGTCGACCATTTGTTGCTGCAGCGCGAGCGAACATTCTAACTGCCAAACTATGATGCAAATAATAACATATTCGTATGTTTTTCTTTTTAACCGACTTCAAAAAAGGAGGAGGTTATCAATTCGACTGTATATTTTTTTTTTTTTTATGTGTGTTACCTCAGAACTTTTTAGTTAATGAACCGATTTGGATAATTCTTTTTTTATTTAAAAGGTGACGCTTCTCGTGTGTCGGTGTTTATCAAGAACTGACATGTAGTTCAGGAGTTATCCTGAATAATGTGTATTCAGACTTTATTTGGGTATATGGACGATTTTATAGTTTCATCAAATTGGGGATCATTTTCAAAATATTTTATTTTTTCGAAAGTTGGTACTTCTGACCTGATCTTACTTTCACCAAGTCAGGACCAGGGGATCAAATCCCAGGAAAATTGAGAGAAATTCTCAAATATAGGCAAGCCTTATGCGTTCCATTTATTTTTGAAGTTAGTCAAGTATTTGCATCTGGTAGTCATCATCTCATAGTGATGAGCTGGTGATGGAAACTACAACTCCCTAACGGTTAGGAGCTGGAGAATATTTCTTTAAGTATTAATCGTACGTATGGGCCAATAGTTATATTCTTTCAGTTTATTAGGGTGAGCTGCTGATGAGAGGTGAAACTCCTCAACAGTTAGGAGTTATATTATGATGTTTTATAAATACCATATGCACGAATGGACCTTCAGTTGTATTCCTTTAAGTTATCTAAGTAGCTAAAGATGGAAAGCTGAATTCCGTAACGGATAGAATATTTACAACAATTTATCATAATCACCATGTAGTTTCTTAAGCTACTTCACTAAAAATCGAAAAATAAAACGTTTTTGAAAAAAAATATGTAACCGCCTTCAAAACGGATCTTCAAACAAAAATTAACAAACACTAAAAAACGAAAAAAATAATAAGATTTTTTAATTCAAAGGACGATGATACGTGACTTTTTCTAATTTATCTTGGTACTTACTGAACTGTTTGAAGTCGGTGCCAAGCCAAAAAGAATAAGAACGAAATTTACTGAGTGAAATTACTAACATATAAAAAAACCCGGTCCCAAGCGTGAGGTGTAAAACGTAATTACCTTAATACGTATAAGACGGATATCTGATACTGAATATGTCACAAAATGTCTAAATATCCAACTTTACGCGCGATATGGTATCGGATAACATTTACCACTCGATGCAAGTCTAGCGCTGGGCATAGACATTTCTTTAATGTGTCTAAGAAAATTCTTTTTCAATTAACATCCGCCATTTTATTTCGACAGTACGCGCTATATAACTTGGCGTGTGTCAATATCTGGAACTAAAATTATGTCATGGGAATAAGGCTTATTTTTCCGACCAACCACGACGATCAGCGCCTTCTGACAAATGCCAAGTTATGTGGCGCTGACTATATCAAATTCAATATCATAATCAAAGGCGCGAGAATTGGACCCCAGGCTTGAAACTGAAAATATCATCAGAAGTATAAGGTACAAAGTAAGTACTACTTTAAAGGAAAAACTTTAACGAAACTATTAAAGGAAACATTACTTTAAAGGAAGAATTTCGATTATTTTTTTGTAAGTATACAAATTAAGACAAATCTTTCATAAAACAAATATTAATAATATTGAATAGACAAACTCTTCATTAGCTTTTCAGCCATTTGCTTCCAGATTTAATTTACCTAACATTATGTTATAATAAAATTGATGAAATTCAATACTGAACCCTCATACTATTCATCTCTAAGCTAACACAATGTCTTTTAGCATGAAAGCATTCGTTTTATGCGTCAACAAATTACGGCTAAAGAATAAAATTTCTCGAATCCAAAAAATGCTGAGTTTGCCGTTAAAACTGAAAGCGCTTGCCGACAAAATTCGCTTTTGAATTTTCGGCTATGCCGCTTCGCAAATGAGATAAAGGCAGCCGGAAAAAGGATTATTTTATTACTATTATGAGATTTTTCGGGTACAAACGTTGTTATTCGGTTCGTTTCACCGTGATAGTGGGGATGAAAAGTGGAATGACCAACCGATGACCAAAGAGATTGGGACAAAATGCTTGGTCCTTATTGGTAGAACATTAATTTTGATTTAGAATGGAAAAAAATATAAACCTTTGAGATCTTTTTACAAATTAAGCATATTTTACTAATCAGTCTCGAAAAACAATGAATTTTCTTAAAACTCTTAAATATTTTCAATAAAACCGTTGAACCATACTTAAGAGGGGGTCTTTAAAATAAACGCATGTCATACAAAAAAACATAAATAGTAAACGCCGAATAAGTGGAATTAGTTTTATTTGAATTACTCGTAAAATAAACATTATTCTTGCAAATCGTTATTTGGCTCGATAATATGCGTCATAATGAAAATAAATTGATTATAGCTAAAAATTTGACCAAATTAAATTTTTTTTTCGACAAAATGTTAATATTTTATGTTTTCACTTAGTGCAGTCCATTTCAAGTACGTTGTCAATATCTATAAAAAAAATTGTATTGTAAAAAAACCTAAGACTAGTAATTTGCCTTTATATCCGCTCTTAACGCAAAATTTGAAAATTATCAGGTACTTACAATCTAGCTTGATTTCAATGTATGATTTTATTTTAAAGAAGACCTTTAATACACAGCAATCACTAACACATAAAATCAGTTCGAGCTGACTGGGCAATGATAGTTCTGATACAGTTTCTGATTATGAATGCCTTTTAATATTCAATGAACATTGATTTCTGACAAACTGAATTACGTTACCTTCTGAATGTGCTCATAATTATTTGATAGCACCGTGAATACTATAATTATTGAATATTGTTTAATGGTAATTTTATTAATAATAATTTTGAGCACATCTTAGATTTCTGCGCGAACTGTTCAATTTAATTTTGAACAAAAGGTTTTGCTATTAAACTCTCAAACCTCCTTCAATGAAACCTTTGCAAGTTTATTGCCCTTAGTTATCAATGTTAAATTAAATCAATTTTAATTACATTGTAGTGAGCCCATAACTTAATGCTCTTACAGTCACTTAGTTAATCATTTATCACTTAGTGCAGTTACACGACAACAAACTAAATTAATAAGAAAATTCTTAATCATTCTTTAAACTTACCTACTAAAAGTTAATGGAAGAACGACCGAGCGTGTGTATTGATCGTCGTGAACACGAGCAGTGTGACGATACCTTTATTTACGCGTCTTATGATGTTAAAGTAAATGTTGTAGTTTTGTTCCATAGATTATTTAGCACGATATTGCTGGATGTCATTGCCATCAACTATGTTTTAATTTCCCTATGGGCGCTTAGACTTTCTATATAGTTTTAGACTACAAAAAAGCTAAATTATTAAAAAAGACAAAATAATAAGTAGTTATCACAAATTAATAAAAGTAGTATTCAGATACAAAAGTACTAAGTAGTATGTAAAGTTAGAAATCTTTAACTTTAAAATCTGATTTGATGCAGGAAACAAAAAGGCTATAAATTATAGTTTGACGCATATTATGTACCTGTATTTAAGCACTAACACATTACGTACCCACATTCGAGCAGTCTATCAAACAAATATTGCGATGTTGTGCGGTAGCTGAGGTCTCAGAGGGTTGGCATCGAGACAATACATTAGCCGAATTGAAACCCATATTGACTGACGGGGACGTCTGTTTGACGTGTAGATACGTCTCTGTGACGTGTGTATTGATCGTTGGGAACACGCGCTATGTGACGATACCTTTAATTACGTGTCGTTGAATGTTACAGCGAGGTTAGAGTAAATGTTGTGGTTTCGGTACTTAGATTACTTGGCATGATGCCTTCTGATAGGTATTGCTTAGTTTTTTTATAGTTTTGTATTGATTCCACTGAATTATACATCTGTTGATTCCTTTGATAATACTATACAACATAATGATCATAGCTTTTTTCTAAAAAACATTTTGAAGATTAGTCTTGTTTTGCTGTCTGTACTTTAATATTGTGTTGTCGTGTAAACCAAACCAGTGTGCGAAATTTCAGCTCAATCAGACACTGGGAATTGGGTCTTTAGCTTGCAATATTTACCCGAACGGACATACACATACATAAACTGCAAGTAAAATAAAATTAAGCTTCTAAAAGTGGGGGAAATGGACCTACTAATATCCACGGTGCAGGTGTTGGGATTAACTAGGACAATTATTTTATAATGATTAGTACATACAAACATTTCATGTAAAGCCGGCGCCAAACATAGTTACAACATTTGAACACTTGTTTGGACACATGGTGTAGCACGGGTATTGAGTATTTGTTGTAAGCTTTGGTAAAAAAATTGTGAATGTAAAAAAATATTTGGATTTGCATTGTGAATTCATACAACTAAATTTTAAATCACAAAATACTACAGTACTTTGCCAAGGCAGAAGGCAAAGTCTTTAAAAGTTCAAAGTCTTTGTTAAAATTTTTGTCTGTCTGGCACTTTTGTCTAATGCACGCACATAAATGCGATACTTCATTATCTCTGGTATTCACAGCACAAGAGCTTAAATTACCTACTTTTCTACCTATGTAATAGACCCAACATTAATAATAAACGCAAAAAAGGTACTCCATTAAAGGCTTTTTCTATTGTGTGATAAAATCTGGAGGTGAATATGGAAAGATGTCACAAAAGAATCCGGACGTCCGTTCACGCCAGCGGAGGACGCCAGAATGTTCTAATTGCACTACTTTACTTATACCTTGAGGAGCCCGTGGCGCAGTGGATAGCGCGCTCGGCCTGCGATCGTTGAGGTTAAGCAACGTTCGCAATGGTCGGTCACGGGATGGGTGACCAAAAACTTTTCATCTCGAGCTCCTCCGTGCTTCGGAAGGCACGTTAAGCCGTTGGTCCCGGCTGCACTTGCAGTCGTTAATACCCACCAATCCGCACTGAGCCCGCGTGGTGGGTCATGGCTCATTCTCCTTATTCATCCATAAGGAAGGCCAGTGCCCCAGCAGTGGGGACATTAAAATGGCTGATGACGACTTATACCTTGAGCAACCCGCAGAGTGAACAATTTACTTAGAAAAGGATAAGAGAATACCTAATTAAGTACACTTGTTTTGCTACACAAGCTAATAAGATAAACTAACCGCTGTATAGTTATAGCTATCATAGAAGTTTTTTTAATGTTTGCAACATTCATTTTCAAGATTTTCAATTAAAACGAAACAACTTGAACAGATAAGTAACGTCACTTTATGTGTGTTATAATCACAGGTTATAATATAATAGTGTTTTTCAGGGTTTTTGTTGCAGTAAGTACGCGCAGAAATCTAAAATGTGCTTGAACTTTAAGAGGATAGGCTGCGCAGCTAACGGAGATTTATTTGTGTTATGCCAAAGTGGTATTTATCTGCACCAACGAATACTGATGCAGTGTATTCGGAACTTCGATCATCGAAGATTCGGAAATTCAGCCGTCCGGACGCGCATATAAGGACCACTTTACTGCTATGATTACCGGGTTTTTTATTTTGTTTTTAAACTTAAGATTAATTTGTGATGGAAAGTGACTTTACATATTATATTATGTTAAAGTCACTTTTCAATTTGACGACTCTGTATGAATTATGACAGGGAGAAAAAAATAGCCGTTGGCGAGTTTCTTGCCGGTTCTTCTCGTTACAAGGCCTCACGCCGTAGGATTTGCGAACCGATAGCGTAGCTTCATTGACGTTCACAAGTGCTGCATCAGCCTAAAATGAATAAATGATTTTTGATTTTGATTTTGATTTTGATAACACTAATAAACCACGCTAAGAAGAGCTCTCGCAAGTCGCCACTAATTTTATTATTAAAAAAAGTAAACATGTTAGCAAAAATCTGTTTCGTTCAGACTTCAATTAAAGTTTACGCTGATTTTAATTCATAAATTTTATGCATGGGTTTTTGCACAAATAATCTTAAAACTCAACATAAAAACCTTTTTCAGACATATTCGGCTTATTTTTTATCTCAATTTTGGAATGACTTGTGATGATTATGTTACGATAGAGCTGAGCATTATATTCTTGGCAGAAGAACTTATTTTTCTTAAACATGTGGTACAGCTACGTTCTTCTAACCAGTCAAAATAAATTAGGCATTTTGCGCAGCCTATTCTCTTAAGAAATCTTCTTTGCTTCGTTAAAAACCTCAGAAAAGTATATCACTAATAATCTCCTTAAAATTTTCCAGACACCAGCTTATAATAGTGCCTAATCGTTTCAAACTTAAACCGTACTTTGATCGCCTCACGCCAAGTTTCAAACGGTGAACTTCAAAGCAATAAAACTTCAGCCGGAAGTGACGAGATGCTCGTTAGCGGCCTCTACTTCCTGTGAGCAGTGTCCTACAACCTTTACCTGTCTCTTTCAGGAAAATCTCTCTTTCAATCCGTGGTTTAATACCACAAAATTCAAGAAAGCCGTTAGGAGTAGTAAGTGGATGATGCAAGCATGGAAAGCCCTAAGAATTTGCTAAAAACAGTGTTTCATAAAAAAAATGGTTTTGTGCGTCACAACAAAAAGCCAAAACATTTATAACAAACAGTGCAAGGTATTGAAAATGAAGTAATAGAAAATATCGACCCGTCTCACAAATAGCTCCGATGGGGTTCGAACCCACGACCTTTCACTGTCCTGGCGAATGCTCTTACTAATGAGCTTAGTGGTAAGATTTCATCTATAGTAATACAAGTATTATAAAGAGGAAAGATTAGATTGTTTGTATGTTTGTTTGTTTGCATCGCATAGGCTCCGAAACTACTGGACGGATTTAGAAAATTCTTTCACCATTAGAAAGATACATTCTTCCTGAGTGACGTGGGCTATATTTTATACCGATATTCCCACGGGAACGGGTACCACGCGGGTAAAACCCCGAGTATCCACTAGTTTTCAATATTTTCAATAATAGAAATTGCAGTGTATTTTGAATGTACGCAAAGCAGTAAAAATAAAGTGTAAGGTATGTCAAAAATCATTAATTACCGGCTTAGCATAATGCTTGCAGTGTTGTTCTTCCGACGGCACCGTAAAGATTGGTTATACCCACAGAACAAGAAAAGTTTTTTTTCCTTTTGTAGATGTTCTGTGGTTATACATTTATTCAAGTTGTCATAGCAACTAGTGTTATTCTCTACTCCTCGCATCGCGTTCAGTTTTAAATGCATGACATGCTTCTTCTGACCATTTGTAACCGACTTAAAAAAGGAGGTGCTTCTCAATTCGACCGTATGTTTTGTTCTTCTGTTCTGTGTTAAATAATTGCTTTCATTGACCAAACAGACTACTTGTTGCCTATGAAAATGTGTTAGCCAAGATTAGGCGCGTGACTCTGCTTATGATACCTTTTTATCCCTCTTTCAATATTGCTATTAAGGATTATCAATTTTTAGAGTACAAGCTCTAAAATATTTTTTTTACCTTTTTCATATTCTTATTGGAGTCTAATTGATGTTTTTTAAACTTTTCTTCATTTTAATAATACTTATTAAAAATAAAAAATACTTTATTGCACATAGCAGACACGATACAGAGCAAATACAAATTATTTTAGTACGATGACACTAAGACAAAACGAAGTACTTACTTCTGATATTCTAAAAGGGAAAATATGCTTTTTCTCTGCAGCAAATATAAAATAGATATCTGGGGGCACGGCAGTGCCCCCGCCAAGTCGAGCGCGAAGCAAACACTGCCGTACCATCCTTTACTTGAACCATTTCGCCGCATTTTCAGGCCCCTATTTGAGAACCTCTGGATAAGACCAGAACGCAGAAATTTTCGTCATCCAGTAAGCTATAATTACATTCTTAAAATCCAAAATTTTAAGTCTGTAGGTGATTTAGTTCCGAAGTTAAGCGAAAACAAAGTTTCGCATTTATGACACTCACTCATGATCATCAAAATAGAACTAGTACTTCCCATAATCTCAGAGAGCTGAAATTTGGTACAGAGTGAGGGTTTAATGGCTACATGAAGGGAAAACTATAAAAACTAGGATAATTTCTAGTTACATTAACTGCATAAATAACTTTGTAATCCTATATAAATATACAGGATTACAAAGTTACATTTGCAGTAAATAAATCAGTATACCTGTATTTATTACTTATGTGTAATACATAGCAAAAAGATATGAAATCTCACCAAAATCATCCTATAAAAAACTGACCAACTCTCGCTGGAGCTGCTTATTTCTTTACAAAAAGCGTTGAAATCTCTCAGTAAAGTCAAGCCAACTCTAATGTTCCTTTCTGCGATTTCTTTATTGATATAGTTACGTTTTAATTTTATGTGACTTGGTCGTTGACTTGTCTTGTGCCCACCAAACTAACCAACATGTAGAATGTTCAACGTCCAAAGTCACATAAAAATAAAACGTAACTATATCAATAAAGAAATCGCAGAAAGGAACATTAGAGTTGGCTTGACTTTACTGAGTATTTCAACGCTTTTTGTAAAGAAATAAGCAGCTCCAGCGAGAGTTGGTCAGTTTTCTATAGGATGATTTTGGTGAGATTGTATTTATACCTTTAAGGAGGTCGAGAGCCACTAACAAGGCCCAATATAAACTGTAAAAGTACCAAAACTTCGCCGGCATCAAAGCAAATTACCAGACGGTATTTCGTGCCAATTTTCTATATGAATAACGAACTTTGCCATTCGGCGCACGGTTGCAATTGCCACGGCATTGTGTCCCTGTTGATGCGGCATAAGTTTTATCAACATGGTGTGCATTTCATTGTCTTAATAACAAAAAGTACGTACTCAAAACTAGTATGCTGCCTTAATTTTTTTAGAGCACCGACTACATCTAACATTTTTATATTTCAGGTCCACAAACTTGGACCTTAAGGAAATTACAACTAAGTTATTAAGTCCCAATTTGCTAAGAAATAAATAAGAAAAAAAATATCCCTAGTTAGTTAGTTTCTTGCGCGGTTCTTCTCGATACAAGGTCTCCTGCCGTAGGATTTGCGAATCAATGGCGTAGCTTCATTGACGTTCATAAGTGTTATTACACCAACCTAATTTGAATAAACTATTGAAAATGGAAAATGAAGTATTTTGAAAAAATCTCACAACCAGCTCCGCATCCAGCAAAATTGCATTGCAATTGCCAAAAACTAAAAGTTAAAATAACTTGAACAAACTAAATTGATTTTAAATTGATATTTCCATAAGAATAACGAACTTTGCACATTCTGTGATTGAATGCCACAGCATTGTGTGCCGTTGATGCGGTAGAAACTTGTTTACTTATGCCCGAATACTCGTACGCTACTTATCTTTGGGAGCGTCTCACACATCGAAAGAGATGCCATGATGTTTGAGACGCTCCCAAAGATGATTAGCGTTCGAGAATTCGGGCGTTAGATGCATTAATATTCCGTGTTGATTTGTTGTCTAAGGTGACGACTAGACGTTCAATCTTGCGTCATTTAGTCCGTGACCTTCGTTAAAATTGATGTCAGATTGATCGTGTGAGGTATTGAGTGATGCCAGATAGAAATGGATCACGTATTATCCAGAAAAAAAAATCTCATCAATCCAAGGTCTCAAATTGAACTGACGCCAGATTAAAGGACACAGCACATTACATCAACTCGGAAAGGGATCGACACCGTATCGCCTTTCGCCTCGCGGTCAACCAGGCGTCAACCTAACGTAAGCACTAAGCACGTGACGTAACCAAACCGGTACGCCTAGTATGAGTTTGGCAAACTGTATTCGTAATCGAAAATTATCGCTCTATCTCTTTCATGTCCTTTGACTGCTTTACCGACATGAGCAGTTCATCCGATAGTTTTCGTAAACGTTGACAGTTAAAATCAGACAGATCAGCGTCGTCGGTACGTCGACTCGGCTGCGGCTAGGCGACGCCGCGCTTACCGCTCGCTGGTCCCGAGGCGAAGCGATTACGTTACGATTCCGATTAGTGTGCTTTGCAGTAGGGAGTTTCATACAAAGAATACTGAACCGCTCGAGTTGATACGTATACGTATATACGATTCGCATGCATCACCCACGTTCATCGACCATGAGATTGTATATCCCGCGGAAGTGCGGTGGTCGTGGCTTCTTAAATGCTAAGACATTGCATAACCGCGAGATATGCAATCTTAGGGAGTATTTTCTCCAAGTCGATATGGGGTCTCATAGAGATGTAGTTGCTGTTGACAATGGACTGACTCCTCTATTTTTAGCAAAAGAAAACTGGCGCAAACCTGTAGTACTTAGTACGTCCGACCGCAGCACTGTGTGGCAAAGCAAGGAGTTACATGGCAGATTCTACCGGGCTCTCCATGGGCCCGACGTAGATTTATTAGCCTCAGTATCCTGGCTCCGTTTCGGTGATCTTTTTGGTGAAACCGAAGGTTTTGTCTGTGCAATTATGGATGAGGTTTTGATGACGAATAACTACCGAAAGTATATCCTAAGGGATGGCACAGTGGATATTTGCCGAGCGTGCCATCGTCCGGGTGAATCCCTTAGGCATATAATCTCCGGTTGTTCTCGTCTCGCAAACGGCGAGTATTTGCATAGACATAACCAAGTGGCCAGGATAATACACCAACAACTTGCTCTGAAACATAGTCTTGTGGCATCCGAGGTGCCGTACTACAGGTATGCACCAGAACAGGTCCTTGAAAATAGCCATGCCACATTATATTGGGATCGATCTATCATTACAGACAGGACTATTGTAGCTAATAAGCCTGATATTGTATTGATAGATCGACACGAACGCCGCGCAATAGTTGTTGATGCCACTGTTCCCCATGACGACAACCTTGTGAAAGCTGAAAAAGATAAAGAAAACAAATATCTTGATTTAGCTCACGAGATTGTTGACATGTGGGACATTGATTCAGCAATTGTTGTTCCGATAGTCATATCTGCCCATGGGCTGATAGCCAAGAGCCTCGATAAACACCTTAAGAGGCTTGCGTTAGGTGGATGGATCGGGAGTCAGATGCAGAAGGCAGTACTTCTGGACACGGCCCGTATAGTGAGAAGGTTCCTGTCTCTGGATCCTTAACCATCGGTAGCCGGGACCCTGATCTTGCTGCCGTTGGGGAACTGCATTTTTGTATTTTTAAATGTTATATTTTTTAGTGTTATACATTGTAAAAATTTAATGTTTAGAAATATAATTTTGTAAGTATTTAAAATGTAATAAAGGGAATAATAATATAAATAATAAAATCATTTATTTCAGGCATCAAAAATTTTTTTACAATTTAAGGCCCATATAATAAATACCTTACAAACTAACATACATAATTTATATAAAACTTAATAATAGACTATTTGTTAACACGTATTGTGGCGTGTTGCGCAAAGCAGTGTCAGGTAGCCGCCCACGAAACCGGCGGAACATGACACCCCTCGGCCAAAAGTCCTCTTTCATGAAGGTCGACAGATGTTCAGTCGGCACCCTCACCACAAATGAGTTGAAATTCACGTTGTGGCGGGACTCCAACCGCTCGACCCTCAGAGTAAATTTGGTTTTTACTCTCATATACTCCACAATATCTTCGGGTTTTGTGGAGTAATGTAAGCGTGACACGTACACCAGCGTCGTCGGGATAGCCGGCCGCAGCAGGTGGTTGTGTCCAGTCAGGGCGGTGCCACACATGTTACGATGTGAGGTCTTCTTCTTCCGTTCCACTTTTTTGAAGCCGTCATCATCGGAACTTGTTTTCTGTCTCTGCGGAGCTGGTTGCACAGCTTCGGAGGCTGGTCGTTGTTTATCCCCCTTCTTTGTAACCGAGCCGGCTTGATGTTGAGCAGGTTGGCTTGCAGCGGTGACAGCGGCGTACGCACGTTGAGGGGTCGACGTGCTCACGCGTGACGTCTCCGGCGGCGGGGCGGAGGAGCGGGCGGCGGGGCGAGGTGCATCGCTAGCTGCAGCGGCGGCCGGTGACGCATCCATATGCGCCGACTCGAAACTGCCGATGGACGCATTTTGTGCCCCACGACGAGTGTTTACATTGGCGGTCTCAGGTGACCTACATACCGCAGCGGTGTTGCTTAACAACACGACTTGGGCACGCAACTCACAGATGGTATTGTCTGAGGCCGCCAACTTGGACTGTACTTCGGCCAGGCTCGCTTTCAAGAAGGTGATGTCCTTGAGAAGTCTGGTTACGTCGACGTGG
Source organism: Crambus lathoniellus (assembly GCA_949710035.1). NCBI lineage: Eukaryota > Metazoa > Arthropoda > Insecta > Lepidoptera > Crambidae > Crambus > Crambus lathoniellus. Next base: position 28,555,121 of record OX453303.1, read on the forward strand.
TCGAAAGTGACAGGCGGCAGCTTCATTTCATTTCATTTCATTTATTTCATTGCATGTCACAAGTACATAGATGGAAAATTTTTGTACAGATCGTGTGACACCCTGCAAGGGCGTAGCAATATATGAGAGAGTGCTATTTATACTTCTAATTTAAACAATAATTAAAATCTATTTTGCAAAATACAGTCTGTTCGGTAAACTATTAATAGTAAAAAAAATAATAAAAAGTAATAATATGTCAATGTCGCTATATAATAATAATGATCAGAATAATAATTTTTATATAATAATTTAAATGTCAATGTGAATATATAATAATATGATCAGAATAATAATTTCACGCAATAATTTAAATGTCAATATCACATTAATAATAAAAATCAGAATGTATACAAACAAAACCAAAACCTATTTTTTATATTACAATGCAAAAATACACATAACAGCATCTCAGAATTTAGTCGGATTTGTCGACAAAAAACTCACTAACATTATAATAGCTTTTAATGAGGAGATATTGCTTAAGTTCTTTTTCAAAGATTGAGGGCTTCTCTATGTCTTTAATGTAGTTCGGAATTTTGTTATAAATTTTTATCATCATTGAGTGAGGACCGTCAGAATATAATTTCAATTTCGTTATGGGCACTTTTAGTTTGTTTTGATAGCGATTGTTGCGTCTAATAGTTTTTATGGGAGAATATAGATCACTATGTTTTCTTACAAATTTACACGCCTCAAAGATATACAAAGATGTTAATGTTAATATCCCAAGTTCCTTAAAGTATGGCCGACATGAATCGGTTTGATCTAAATTCAACAATATTCTAATGCATTTCTTTTGAAGTATAAAAATGTCCTGTACGTTGCAGCTATTACCCCACAATATGACACCGTATGCTAATCTCGAATGAGCATACGCATAATAGGCCGTAAGGGCAGTCTTCAAATTGGTGACTCTTTTCAGTTGGCGCAATGCATAAACAAAGGATGACAGCTTATGCAGCTCCTTCGCCACGAATGTTGGCACGTCGTCAGGGTCGGTCTCTTTCAACAGGGTTATTATGTCCTGGAGACTCTTCGCACCTCCGTCTCTCCGGCGAGATGGCATTTCGTCGGCCTTACCGATGCTCTTGAACAGCAGCGCCTTGCCACTGCAAATCTCAGCTTCGTTGAAGTTGGACTTGCAGATCTGCACGATGCTGACTTCGTCCATGGTATCGATGGCGTTCTGGATAAACGCCAAAACCTCATTCACTATGAGTTGCCGGGAAAGTTTAGTGCGCAGCGGCTTAAGCTGCGCTCAACGTGAATTACGAGTAATAAGTAATTCGACTCTTATGCAATTATGCGCGGGCGCGACCGTTTCCGAGCGCGCATTGCACTGCACTGCACTAATGGTCACCTTACTCTGGTCATAGACAAGCCTTCTTGTTCACAAACCTTCGGATACATTTCCGACAGCGAATTGTATGCACTGTTGCTGTCACTCTCTACAGAATAGACAGAGACAAAGCAAAGAATTAGAATCCGATTCCGATTGTGAATCAGATGCCGGAGGTGTTTTTATCGTTGAATTTGATTTGATAATTTTAAACGAAACATGACAGCAGTGCATTGCAATAGGGTATTTTACTGTTGTTGAAATGTAGATATTTAATGATGACGTTAAAAAATATTGCAATTAAGAATACCAAATGTGAAAAAATAATTTGAATCTGTTTTATAATAAAAGAATTATAGTCTGTTTGATTTTGACTATAGTCTTGGACTAGATTTTGACTGTCTCTTTCTAAAACGAAATCTTCTATGGCGTGACTATGACGCTACTAACCCACTGACGTCACTAAGATAGCGTCCTGTCCTTGTCTAATTATAAAGTTTGAAGTACTATATCTTTGAAAATATTCAAGATAATTCAAAATGAAAACTTGTTTTGTGTAGCTAATATTTCGAAAAACATTTTAAAGAAATAAAAAAAAATCAGTAAAATACCGTATTATAAACATTTCTAAACGTGTTTTGAGGCACGGATACGTTCACATAGTTAAATTTCATTAAAAAAAGCCTAAACTGACTTCCACGAATAAACAGAGCTAACCCCTCACAAAATCCATTCAATAAATTAAAAGGATAAGTAAAAACCCAAACTACCTCATCCGAAGCTTATTCGCATCACTGGCGCACATCTTGCTCACTAAATTGCATTATCTAGTTAAGGCCAACGTTGTTACATAATTATCCAGGGCAAAACTCCTGCCGCTTTGTACTAAACAAACTTGCTTTCATTCAAAACTCGATAGACTTTTGAAATATCGCGTTTGAGCGCCTCGTAATAAGATTGAGGGCAGCGCCTTACTATCAGAAGTAATTTTCAGTAAGACGAAGATTTACACAGCGTTTAGCGCTATTTTGTTTAGCCCACGATTGTGGCGGTTAAGTGAGTTTTGCTATGGTCGGTTATGGGATGGGCCTGGTTCCTCCATGCTATTCAAGATTCAAGATTCAAATTTGTTTATTCAGTTTAGATTGTTATTTACAATACTTGTGAACGTCATAGAAGCTACGCCATCGGTTCGCAAACTCTACAGCGGGAGGCCTTGGAGAAGAACCGGCAAGAAACTCCAAGGGTTGTTTTTTCTCCCTGTTTTATTTCATACAGAGTCGTCAAATTGAAAAATGACCTTAACATGGTATGACTAAGGTCAGTTTCCATCACAATTACACAGTGGGTTATGATAAATACATAATAATAATATAATAATAAACGTTTATTTCTCTCATCACAAACTTACATTATTATTAACACTTATTCTATAAGACACAGAGATCATTACTTATTACAATAAATTTGTTTTGTAATAAGTAATGATCTTAATACAGTTAAGTATAGTCGAACTAATGATCATAGCGGTGAACAATTTTCAATTACTTAGGAACTCTACTTAAAGCTTTAATATTAGTTAAAAACAAAAGGCAATTCTACTATATACTGCAAGTTGCGCCATACATGTTTCAAATGTAGTTCTTAATAAAATGAATAAAAACAAAATAAAACACATTTTAAGGCAAGCAGATAAGAGCAGACCCATTTCCACTGGCAGCACCCGTTCGGTGAACATAGAAGGTGAACTATGCTACTGGTACCAGGCAAGCAGTCTCTAACACCCACAAAGCCGCATTACGTTCGAGTGGATAGACGTGAGCAATACCCATAACCAACCATCCATAAGAAAGGCTCTACAATAGCAGTAGGAACATCAAAATAGATGATGATGATCTAATGTCTCTTTGAAACGCTCCTGGCTGGAGGAGCCGGAGAGCAAGAGTTCAGAAATAAAAGATGTATATAAAATTAAATGTATAATTCGGTTAGACCGTTTTAAAATGAAATTACAGGGGGGGTAACTGGCTCGGTGATCGGCGTTGGAAGTCTAAGGTCAACTTAGCTTTATAACTTCCTAAGGAGAGGTGAAGCCGCTAGGGTTTAGGGGCAGCGGGTTCTGTTCCGGGGTAGACCGGAGCAGAGCAGGTTCCTGGCGGTTAGGCGCGCAGGAGCAGGTGGAGAGCGGCACGAAGTAGGCAGGTACTCGGCGTGTAGGTAGCCCGGAGAAGGTAGGTACCGGTGAGACTCGGGGAGATGTTGCCCGGAGATACGACCCCAATTATGTTGGGGCGAAAACCAGAAAAAAGAGAAATCTTTAGCGGGTTCTCTCCTATATATACTAAAAATCTTCCAGAACATTCCGGCTGTAAGTAGGTTTATAATTTTTTTGCATAGATAGATTCAACTTGTCATTGGATTTTAATCATACAGCCAAGGCACAAACTAATTACGTCGCGAAGACTTCAGAATTATCTGGAAGATTAATTTAGTAAAAATCTATGGCGCGCGTAAGACAAAATTGCTTCCAATAGACTATTTATGTTGTTACGTTAAGAAATGCAATATAAATATGCACGAAACTACAATCAAAGTATTCCGCATACAGATCACAGGCTGCCACGGACCGCGCGGCTGTTTATAGCTGTTACTTCGGAACCTCGCAAACAAACCGACAGCTGAGTGGTATCTGACATTGACAGCTCCTATCACATAAATACCATAGAACTGAATAGACCATATTTGTTTATAATTGTAATGATTTTTTCATAACATTAATAGTTTGTGCGATTATTATGGATAAAACAATGCAAGAAGTAAGTAAAAATGGCAGCCGTTACATATCCCCCTTTTTAGAGAAGGATTTTGCCTGGGAAAAATCCACTAAGAAACACAACCACCGCAAACAAAACTAAGGTTTAGAGTAGCAGTATACAATAAGATAAGCTGACTGTACGTTATCGACAGTAAAAGTTTGACCGCCAGCTGCAGAAAGCTGTAACGGGTCACAAGAATAAAGTTTATTATTAGGATTTAATATATATTCCTGATAATTATTCCCAAGTAAGGATATGCCGGAACCGGTATCTAAAAGACCAACGACATGATTATCACCAATAACAACAGAAATATACGGTCGAGAAAAATTAATTTCAGATTCCGGGATTGGAGACTCAGAATGACTATGAGATAGATTAGATATAATAGATAACCATTCTTTCCATTCAGCTTCATCGCAACGACTAGAGAATCTCGAGCGAAGCTGCCTAGTTTCACAATCCCGATCAATTAGTTTTTTTGATTGGTGGGCTTATTGCAATCCGGACATTCGGGGGTGCGAACACCATCTTTGCCACACTTAAAACAAACTATTGTTCGTGGTTGAGTACAGTTTTTCAAATTATGCGTGTTAGAACGACATCTAGGACAATATATATTATCATTGTTCACAGCTGAAACAAATGACTTATTAGTTTTAGTAAAAGGTTTATTAACAACCGGAGTGCTAGTAGCACCGCGGTAAACGAACTCCGTAGCTAAGTTCGACATATTAGAAGCAGAAGGCTCAACAAAATTTGCCACTTGACACTGTATTTTTTCAACGTGTTGACAAATAGCTTTAAGATCGTCGATGGAGTTTATCACCAAAGACGGAGTAAGAGCATTAGCGTAGCAAGGCCTAATATTAGTAAGTAAAATTTCTAATTTATCTTCCTCTGATATTGGTTTCGTGAGGCGAGAAAACATAACCTCCATTACCGAAAGATATATAGCAATTGGTTCGTTAACACCCTGGGTACGAGCTCTAATATCCGATTTAAATTGAGAGTCATAGTTTTTCGGAAGAAAATCAGCCTTCAGCAAGGCTACTAACTCTCCCCAGGTATTTACTTTTGGCCTGGCACAACGAAACCAATACAAGGCGTCGTCGGTAAAAATTTCGTAACCAAACGACAAAACCCTACTATAATCTATGCCCCTAGCTGTGACAAACTCGTCAACCTTTTGAATAAAGGAAACAACACAAGTTTTCCCGTTGAATTTAAGTTTAGTGAAATCGGAAAGTGCCCGATCGACAGTAACATTAATAATAGACTCCGACGCGTTGACTTGCTCTCGGCTGGAAGTAGAAGGACCGGGGAGCAAAGGGTCACCTGCATTCGCGCCTGAGACAGGTGTCTCCCTAGGTTTTAAAGTGGACAGTTCCTTGTCTTGGGCTTTCAAGCCGCGCTTGCATTCGGCAAGGGCACCCAATAATAACGCGTCCTCGGCCGCATCAACTCTACCGAGCCGATGAAAAACGTGGTTAAGAATAACCTCCGTTCTCAAATAAACACCTCTATCAAATTTAGATTTTAATAATTCTAGGTTTTTATTGGATTTGTTTAATGCGGCTGAGATGCCGTCTAAGTCGTCAGCAGAAGACAAATGCGAGGCTAAAATCTCCTCAGAAGGAAGTTCTTTAGAGATCTTTGTAATTTGCTTCCTTAAATCGGCCACGTTATCAGCCGGTGTTTCTCCGCGAAGTCCGACTTCGTATTCAAGTTCCGACTTTTGTAAGGAAAGAAAATTTATCCTACGCACAGCCATATTTAAGTACGTTAGGTGAGTCTTTTGCGCGACGAGCCTACTCAAGTGCAACCACTACTTAAGTAACAAAAGGGGTATGTGGGTAACTATAACAGTTGTAAGTTCAATTTAAAAAAATTAAAAATTTAAATGAAGAAAGTAAATAACCTCCTTGTTTGAAGTAGGTTAAATGAATATCAAGGGCTTTAAGTTAAAAAGTAAAAAAAAAAGAAAATTATAAGGAAAGGTAAGTAACCTCCTTTTTTTTTAAGTCGGTTAAAATAAAAATCACAGGCTTCCTGGTTTAGAACCAAGGAAAGGCTGATATTTAAAGAAAATATTACAGTTAATCACCACGGTTAGCCGTTCATTACACAAACTCGGATAAAAAAAAAATAGGTACCCACATACGAAGCACAAAAAATAAATAAATTAATAAAGCACTGATCACCAAGCGAGCCTGAAATGAGCTGGGCGCCACTGAAACGCTCCTGGCTGGAGGAGCCGGAGAGCAAGAGTTCAGAAATAAAAGATGTATATAAAATTAAATGTATAATTCGGTTAGACCGTTTTAAAATGAAATTACAGGGGGGGTAACTGGCTCGGTGATCGGCGTTGGAAGTCTAAGGTCAACTTAGCTTTATAACTTCCTAAGGAGAGGTGAAGCCGCTAGGGTTTAGGGGCAGCGGGTTCTGTTCCGGGGTAGACCGGAGCAGAGCAGGTTCCTGGCGGTTAGGCGCGCAGGAGCAGGTGGAGAGCGGCACGAAGTAGGCAGGTACTCGGCGTGTAGGTAGCCCGGAGAAGGTAGGTACCGGTGAGACTCGGGGAGATGTTGCCCGGAGATACGACCCCAATTATGTTGGGGCGAAAACCAGAAAAAAGAGAAATCTTTAGCGGGTTCTCTCCTATATATACTAAAAATCTTCCAGAACATTCCGGCTGTAAGTAGGTTTATAATTTTTTTGCATAGATAGATTCAACTTGTCATTGGATTTTAATCATACAGCCAAGGCACAAACTAATTACGTCGCGAAGACTTCAGAATTATCTGGAAGATTAATTTAGTAAAAATCTATGGCGCGCGTAAGACAAAATTGCTTCCAATAGACTATTTATGTTGTTACGTTAAGAAATGCAATATAAATATGCACGAAACTACAATCAAAGTATTCCGCATACAGATCACAGGCTGCCACGGACCGCGCGGCTGTTTATAGCTGTTACTTCGGAACCTCGCAAACAAACCGACAGCTGAGTGGTATCTGACATTGACAGCTCCTATCACATAAATACCATAGAACTGAATAGACCATATTTGTTTATAATTGTAATGATTTTTTCATAACATTAATAGTTTGTGCGATTATTATGGATAAAACAATGCAAGAAGTAAGTAAAAATGGCAGCCGTTACATCTTGCTTTCATTAAAAACTCAATAGACTTTTGAAATATCGCGTTTGAGCGCCTCGTAATTGAGGGCAGCGCCTTAGCATCAGAAGCCATGTTAGTTAGACGAAGATTTATACAGCATTTAGATGTTGTTTAGCATACAACTGTATAGCGAAGCAACTTTTGCTATGGTCCAGTCATGGGATGGGCTTGGTTCCTCCATGCTGTAGAAGGTGGTTTACTGGTACCAGGCTGCAAGCAGTCTTTAGCACCCACCAAGACCCATTACATTCGAGTGGATAGTCTTGGGCCATGTCCTTATTCATCCATAAGAAATGCTCTACCTTAGTAGTAGAAACATCAAAATAGATGATGATGATGGAATCCCTCTTATTAGTATACTAAACAAACTTGCTTTCATTCAAAACTCGATAGACTTTTGAAATATCGCGTTCGAGCGCCTCGTAATTGAGGACAGCGCCTTAGCATCGAGAACATTTTCAGTAAGACGGAGATTTATTCAGCGTTTAGCGTCTTGTTTAGCCTACAATTGTGGCGTTAAGCGACTTTATTTAATTTTAAGGTCAGTCACTGGTGGGTCATCAAACACTGCTCATCGGTGCTTTGGAATGCACGATAGGATAAATCTCAGCTGCACTACCAGCTATTGATTTCTGTTAAGGCTGATGAGTTTTTTTCGCCTGTTTTTCTTGTCAGTTAAAAGATGTCCATTACAGGTGGTAGGTAAAAAAATGTTGGACGATTCACAAGCATCAATTTTATTTAATCTACTTATATGAATAAAAATTTATTGACTTTGACTTTGACCAACTTGTATTGATTAAGGAGCCCGTGGCACAGTAGTTAGCGCGAGTTGAAGTTAAGCATCTTTCGCAATGGTCGGTCAAATACTTTTTATTTCGGGCTTTTACGAGCTTTGGAAGGCACGTTAAGGTGTATCGATGAGCTCAGTGGCGCCGCCGATGGAAATAAATCAATTGCATTTTATTAAAGGCTTGGATTAAAAGTTTCGGTTGTTTCGCGCAGGTGAAAGAGTGGAATGAATTTTATAAATATACTTTTGAGAACTCAACCTTACGCAATAAGTCGTGATTCTCAATAATGCCAAAAGTGGCCACATTTGGCAATATCGAGATCCATAACTTGGTGCTCATATTTGAGGCCATGAAAAAACAATTAAAAATTGCATTTTGCTCTTCTATTTGCGCGAAATAACCGAAACTTTTAATCCAAGTCTTTAATAAAATGCAATTGATTTATTTCCATTGGCGGCGCCACTGAGCTCATCGATACACCTTAAGCCGTTAGTCCCGGCTGCGTTTGCAGTCATTAAAACACCATCCGCATTGGGCCCGTGTGGTGTATCATGGCCCTTTCTCCTTATCCATCTATAAGAAGACCCATTCATAAAAATGGCTGATGATGATGCTGATGAATGTAATATCGCTGATAATGTTTTAATCTCTCACCGGGACAGTGAGTTTTCAGAATAAAAATCGGCCAAGTGCGAGTTGGACTCGCCCATGAAGGGTTTCGTACTCACTTAACGTACCAATTGCCCATACCTAGTCACAATTCCACTATCTTTTTTCGTCAGCAAAATATAACTTTGTTTTTCGTAGTGTTTGTATGAATGACAGAGTTACATTTGCGGGGGGGGGGGGGGGGGCTGGTTTACCACTTTGGAAGGCTCTATCTTTCAAAATATTGACTTTGTGAAAAAATCGAATATGTTTGATTAAATAGTAGATTGTACAACAAGTGCATAAAACGTACCATTTTACCCGAGACGTATATATCCATCCGAGCCGTAGGCGAGGGTGGATAGTCAATTCGAGGGTAAAATGGGTTTTATCTACGAGTTATACACTCTGCTTTTCACTTCGAGTGTGAGGAAAATTAATAACAATATTGCAAAAAAGAAAAAATAAAGACTTCGCCATATTGGCGGGAAGACTTTCTTTTTTTTTATACGTGGCAGTGGCAGCACAGTAACTTTAGCATAGATCGTAGTCCATAATGCTCTTGAAATACTTATTTCATACAAAATTCATTAATTTTGCCTAGTTTTATTAATTTAGTAAGTACTTTAAAATGGATTGTGTACAAAATTAAAAAAAAACAGAATGAAATAACAAGTTTATTTAACGAAGTTTAATTGCGTGTGTGACTGTTTACCTGACGACCTTTGTCTTAGAGTCTGAGACTTGGACGAAGATTTTACTTTATGCACTAGAGCATAAAAAGCGATTTTATGCAGCCTATACCCAACATAAACACGAACTTTACGAGCATGAGAACTGAAAAAAATATTTTTCCGTTTTAGTTCCATGTATGAGGAGCATGTATGAAAGCAAGAATTAACAATGTTCCAGGTACCCTTTTGAATACTGGGAGTGCTCCAAGTTTCCTAAGACATTAACATTTTGTTATAGAACTGTTTTAAGTATTGCCAGTGGAATGGCCACTCTATTGTTTCAAGCAAAGAGATGGAAAATGCGGAGTTTAAAATAATAGTATTTCAGGAAAGTTTTAAGTGTAAAATGTAGAGAAACTTAAATTAATATAGCGCAACAGAAACTTTTTTAAGAAATTTTGAGGCTTTGTTAAAAAGAAACATCTATACTTCTATTAATTTTGTTAATGTTTTATGACTGACATTGGTTTTAGCGACAATAGGCATTTATAATTTTGCATGGTAAAATGTTCTCAAGACTTCAATTCCATGCAATCCGTCTTGAGAATACAATCGCTAGGAGATTTTAATTCATTATTTTTATATCATAATACGCATTTAACTTAACGTAACATTTAACTTTAACTTAACACCTAATGTTAAGTGGTGATAGGGCTAAAAGTAGAATTTAACTTGTAAAGAGCTGGCTATTAAATTTTTTTTTTGCATTTATAATCTTGTGTTATTGTTGATCGAAGTTCATAATGCAATTTTTATTCTTGAAAAATTGAAAATGAAGTAGGTATTAGAAAAAGTGGATCCGTTTCACAACTAGCTCCGAACTAACTAGCTGGGTTCGAGTCCCATCGGAGCTAAATTTTCAAGAGCTGGCCATTTTATCTTCAACTGGTCGGAAATAAAGCCGCTGTTGCAACACTATGGTTTTCTCCAACCGACCAAAGAATTATCTGTTTCTATGGCAAAATTCATAAATAATAGTTTAGTGTTTTAGACGTGAAGAGAAAACAGACAGAGAAAATTACTTTTCTATTTTATTCGTATACAAAAAAAGAGATAAAAGCCACTGCCGGCATGTCTGAGACCACACAGAAAGTTTTATAAAAAAAAAACAAATGACTATAACCACTAAATGAGCGCGCTGCGTACTTATTATGTGCTATTTAACTGTTTTAGTTCCCATTTATCTATTAATTCATTGTTTTATGTCTGCACTACATGTCGTATAGCAAGTACCTCAAAGTAAGATAATAATAGGTCTTTACATATGAAATTGCCGTTTTTTTCTTTTGTACATATAACTTAACAACTTTTATAATATTAGAAATAATTATAATTTCTTTAATATTGCATTACATTAAGACCGTATCGAGCAATATTTGATAATTTAATAACCACGATATTTGATTATTTACATAGAAAAAACTTATTCCGAAAGTTACGACTATTTTTGTTTCCAGAATTTCGTACTTCATTAGTTGTAACTTAGTGAAAAAAAATTTTTTTCTCTTAACGAATGTGTCATTTAGTAGTTAAAATGTCCATAAATACGTGTGTAAAATTTTGTAAATTTACATAATATTAGTCGTTAAATAATAACAAAAACGTTAGTATGGAAAAAAAATAATTACAGAAATCTCCATACAAAACGGCAATTTCATAGGTAAAGACCTATTATATATTATTTCGAACGCTGACTAACTATCTTATGAAGGTTAAAGTAGGAGACAATGTGTTGGCCGGTTCCCAAATGAGACTATTCAGTGGCAAATGCGAGTTTTATTGCTATCGCAAAGATAAAACGTTGAGATGAAGCGTGGAAACATTCTGTCATCTCAATCACTAAATAAATGGGTAAAATAAGGTAGGGCAGGCGTACCGGTTTAGGCTACTGTACCGGTTTTGGCCACTTTACGCTCTAAAAGCTTTCTAAACAACTTTTAGCCATTTTTGATAAAAGCAATTAAAATGAGGTATTTTAAGGTAATAATAACAACCGTTAAAATTCCTTATGTCATTAGATTATTTTTCAATAAATTCCATTTTCTGTTTGAAAAAGTGTTTTAAATGAAAATTTTAAGAAATTTGTTTTGGATGAAATACTTTATAAACCTTTGTTTTTTACAATTAAATTGTTGTTTTGCAATTGACTGGTTTCTAGCGCATTAGAATATATTGATTTTACTTGGGTTTGGTTTTAATTTTTTGAAATACTTACAAAAGTTTAACTATCAGTAAGTGGCCAAAACCGGTACATTTGGCACCTCTCGCACATTGTGTGTAATATAATAAAATCTATTTTACTTTTATAAATTTGTAAAATGTACTTTTAAAGGCAGATAAATTATCTATAATTTAATATAGTTTGTGTCTTAAATACCTAAGACCATTTAGTACTTAGTGCTTAAAAGTAAAAAAATCCTTAAAGTGGCCACAAAAGGTACCTCTGCCCTTTTGAGGCTTTTTAAATTTCCTGTACCATTAAAACAAATCTTAACAGTCGCATTTGTACTTAAATCCGTACTACCTACGAATATAATAAATACGAAAGTTTGTAAGGATGGATGTATGGATGTTTGTTACTCTTTCACGCAAAAACTACTGAACGGATCTGGATGAAATTTGCAACAAAGATAGATTATAGGCTGGAATAACACATAGGATACTTTTTATGGAACCACGCGGGTGAAACCGCGGGCGGCCGCTAGTAATATTATAATATAGAATAAACTCAAAAACTACTAGACCTATTTTGAAAATTCTTTCACCAGTAGAAAGCTACTTTGTTCTTAAGCAAGAAGGTTATATTTGATCCAGATATTCCCACGAGAACGGGTACCACGCGGGTGAAACCGTTAAAAGCCGTTAGTGTGTGTTATAAGAGTTATATAAGCTCCGCAAATAGATCAGGTACTCGCGGTATGTATTTTTAGACCGGCTCGCAGGTGAGAGGCGGAAGGTATAGCGTGCCAGATGAGTCAAAGACCACGTGATGATTGTGATTAATACGGTGTTTTAGTGAACAATATCCATATTAATGTCTTCAATTAATTAGTTAAGAATTCGAAGCTCAATGATAAGGCTGCTTAATGTTGTTTTATTTAAAAAGTGGCCTTTCGCACCCATGCCCATGAATCACACGGCTGGAATGTGATACTTTTCCGGGATAAAATGTAGCTAAACTATTATTGAAAAATGGAAAATGAAGTATTTTAGAAAAAAGTCGTTCGGCTACGGAGTCGTTCCGTAATGACTCCGTAACTCAAGAGGTTAGAGCAGTCGCCCGGATAGCGAAAGGTCGTGGGTTCGAGCCTCATCGGAGCTAGTTGTGAGAAGGGTCGATTTCTTCTAAAATACTTCATTTTCCATTTTTCATGAATAAAAAATTGCATTGTGAATGCAAAAAAGTAAAAATTTAAATAACATGTACTTAGCATATTGTCAAACTCCAGTTTCCAAACTATATAAATGCTAAAATATATATGAAGCGTAGTAAGGATATGGATAATTACGTATTTTAGACAGTATCTAGACATTTTTTTTATCAACAATACACATTATTACCCAAAAGTACAGTGTTTCACAAAAAAAACTAAGCTAAATTTAACCAGGACAGTATGTAGACATCTGTGAAATACAAAATTAAATATCGAATCGAACCACAGCTTTTCACACAAAAATAACTGAACGGATTTTTAGTGAAGACTTGCTGGTGAATTGAATTCACAAGCCCTTTTAACTATTTTTTTACAAACTATTTGATTTCCGTGAGAAAACGCATTCTCAAATCACTGTCTACCAGAACACATGAAGATTTTTTTCTGTGTCACTGTCAGCCAAGTGTGCACTTAAAATATATTGTAGACCTCTAAATATTAAGTAGCAACTGATATGGCGCTCCAGGCTAGAATAAAGACTAATATCTAAGCGATGAGTCAAAATAGCTGCAAAACCCCTAAACCTCCGAATAATAAATAGGTTTGCTAAGCCTAAGGACTCTTTAAGACTTACAAAACCGAAAAACCTAATTCTAACCCATCACAAAAAACCTTTGAACACAAAAATACGTTGTAGCAACGAAACATAAATCAAGTGGAAATTTTGGTAGTACATAATATAACTTTGGTCCAACTTTTTGCCGACCAGAACACTCAAAGGCGCTTTACACAATGCGACTTTTTGCGGCGAAACAAACGCGCGTTTTACAGCCGCTCAACTGTATCGCAGCTCTAACCGTCTCGGCGCACACGAGCCACACACAACAGCCACAAACGTCGCCACTTAAAGCTAGAAGAAAAAACAAGTGACGACAACCGGCTTCAACCATGTGCATTGAGGTGAGTTCATATAATATGTATGAAATCTAAAGGAAATAGTTCGGTGGGGGTGTTTTGTGGTTGTGGTCGGTGGCCCGTGTGCAGCCAGGCTTAGTAACTAGTAAGAATGGCAAGTGTAAAGGGCTTTATTACACTTGGCTAAATTCAGCATCTAATTAAGCATACATTGCTTTCTTTGAGCTTATTTGTAGCAAGTGATGCAATCAAAACAAGCACTGTATGCTATATTAGATGCTGAATTTAACCAAGTGTAATAAGCCCTTAAGCATGGCGGACAACTCCCTTAAGTATTAACCATGAAGTTTAGTGTTAAAGTGCCATATGAAAAAAAATTGCATAGTGCCATCTCAATATGAGCCTTCCAGCGTTACATACCTACCCTGTGGCAACCCAACTACCAAGACAATACTGGTGTGGTCACATGCCCACAATGTGCCAGGATCTTCTCTGAGAAGACTGGGTACGTAAGCCACATGTGAGCGCACCAAAAACATTAAGTCTCTTTCCAAGTTGATATGTGTAATTTGACCTCAAAACAGAGATTGAAGCAGTCATCGTAGCCAAAACCGGTCAGCTCTCATCATCATCATTATTAAATAGGCAGGACGTATTAGGACCCTTTCGATGCTACATCGCAGAATGCTGTATCGCTGCGAAAAGTCGTAGAGTGTAAAGGGTCAAAATGGCGCAAAAACTCAACAAAATCTTACCTGCTAGTCGAAAAAGAGAAACATTGTGTTCTTTCCCACAGTCCTGTCTATTTTCCCCAATACGGCGGCGCACCTGAAAGAAAGACACTCATTATAATTAACTAGTATAAGTACCTATATTCTCTTTGTTATGGTATGTTATTGTTCTTTTTCCTTATAGAAAATCGTTTGTTTGTTGAACCATGGGTAGTGAGTTAGCCAAATTGATATTACAATCAAAAGCTAAAACCAGTCAATGTTTTCTTTTTTATTTAATTAAATTTAATACATCGCTCAGTTATCATGTTCTTTGAAATGAATCTAACACGTCATAATTTTTAGAAATGTGCAAGATTTTACTTGTAAGTTATTTTGTTCAGAGGCCTTACTGCGAGCAGTAAAACAATACTATAGTAATGTTGATTGCAGGACGGAGAAGAACATTGCGTATAGCGCCTAATATTTACTTCCTAAGCATGTTAGTGAAACCAAAATGAAAAACAAACACAAAAAAAACAAATGTTATAATATTAAATATTATTAAAATGTTATGCCATACAATACTTATTACCATTCATTATATTAATTTATCATTAGCCAAGGGAAAATATATTATCAAAAAGTTATTTGAAACTTTATTACAACTCATAGTTGTTTAGTTATCTTCTCAAAAATCCTGAAAATTCTAGGTATGGGATGCCTTTTATTATTAACTAGCGGTTCCTCGCGGTTTTACCCGCTTGGTATCAGTTCCCGTGGGAATATCGGGATAAAATATGGCCTTTGTTAATCATGGATAATGTAGCATTCTAAAATAGAAAGAATTTTCGAAATCGCTTCAGTAGTTTTTGAGTTTATTCATTACATAGATACAAATCTTTCCTCTTTATAATATTAGTATGGATATACCAAAAGTAAGCAAATAAGAAGTGATTAGTATTTTTGGATGTATTTAAATAAAGTATAGGTACTTTCGATATACAACCTCTACAACTTGTTACTCGAATCAAACTTGTAAGTAGGTATATTCGTCACATCAATGTTGCCAGCATCAGAGAAACATCTTGGAATATTGTAAAGAGCGCAGACGGATGTTCTACAGGCTAAGTTGTAAAAAGGCTTGTTGGGTGGGAAGTTACAATACCAGGCTGAAGATGAAACTTTATTGTAACTTCGCTCGCTCGCTTTAGGGTTCCTTGAGAGGAGGATAAAAACCTTATTCTTACTGTTTGTTAGTTGCTACCATAGTTAGTAGTTACCATAACTTGTTGGTACATGCATGTACCAACAAGTTATGGTAATATTAGAAGTAGTATAGATTGCGCTACCGGCAGTATGTAAGTAGCAATATTTTTGGTGTGCAATTAAAATTAGTACTCCAGATCCAATTTTATTACTGTTATTGCAGTGCAGCAGGATCATTAAGAAATTACGATAAAAGCTCAACTGCTTTCCAAAATGAAAAGTCTAATATTAGGGCTTTATGCGCGTTCTGGTACGCGCTTTATTATAAAACTAAAGTGTTGATAATGTCTTAGCAGGGTAAACAAAGTCATTATTCGTTTTGTTTGTAGGTAAACGTTAAGTACTTTATATTTGATTTTTCCGGTTTTCAAGGTACCGCTATTTCGCTATTTCGAAAACTAACTTTTCGATATTTTCTCGTGTCTGGGTATATGTGTTATTTCTAATTTAAATTACACAAGCACCTAAAGTTTGGTATTGAGACAATGTATGTGATAGTGTCCAATATTTATTTTTCTTTATTCATTTACTAGCCTTCCGCCTGCGGCTTCGCCCTCGTGGACTATACGACGTTATCCCGCGGGATTTTGGTATTTATCCTAATAAAAAGTAGCCTATGTCACTCTCCTGCATCCAAACTATCCCCATACCAAATCACGATGATCCGTTGCTCCGTTTTGACGTGAAAGATGGACAAACAAACAAACACACTTTCACATTTCGTCGTTGCGCGTGCTGAAGTCGCTATGTGTTTTTTACATACTTTACAGGAGACACAAAAAACAGATTTTGCCGAAAATTAATCAAAGTAAGTAGGTAGTTAAGAAACCTCATTAGGACCCCACAGCAACAATCAATAATTCCGAGAATACTATGTAAGTAGGCTAATATGACGCAAGAGATTGCGCGACATTGTAGCTTATCTATGCATTAGAAATAGTTAATTAAAACTGCCATAAACTATATTAGTTATGAGCTTTTTATGAGAATACGTGTCATCTGAGTTTTATGGTATATAATTTTATTAACTTTCCCAACTCACCATGGTCATTACAATTTACGTAAGCATAGGTTAGGAACACGAGTAAAAACCATATATAAGGAGCTGCGACTCCAAACTAAAACATTCCGACTTTGCCACCAGTTCGAGTGACATACTTAACATTGTAATTCTGTACAATTAAAAGGTGATCAAGAAACTTCGGCTTTTACTCTAAAAACTCCTCATCATCATCGACCTGTCAGCGTCTCCAGAAGAAGAAACTTTACTGGCGCAGCCGGTAGGATCAGCGATAACTGTTTCAAGGGTAAACTGAAACGGACAAGTAAGTGAAGACCCCGTATTTATCTGAAAAGTTATTTTCCATCTCAACGGAAGAAAAGCCGATCAATGACCGAACAAATAAATAAGTTTATTTTCTTAAAACTGAAAGACGCTGAAAGTCTGGAGAACGAGTCGGAATCGGGAGGCTCAATATACAAAGATTTTGTTTTCTTTCCTTAACAAAAATCCCTAATGATAGACATATGTGCTGATAGGGATTAGTTTTAACTGAATTTTATTTTATGTGTACACTTTTATATTTTGAGTCGACCTAATGTAATCTGCGAATTATAAAATTCTTATCACTTCGCGAATGTAATATTATATGCTGTGCAGCTAAGGCTTAATGCATGAAAATAGATTATTCATGATTTATAAATCAATTGAACGAGAAAGCGCTATAAATTTTTATGTGTTATCAAGGTAAATAAAAAGGGGAACTTTTACGCTTATTAAATTATTATAAAACTGGATAAGGTCAATCCTATTAAAAGGTACGGTCAAAATAAGAGGTTCTCTAAGTATTCAAAAATTATATAAAAAAAATATATATATCTTCCAGTATATAAATACACTAAAAGAAGTATTGAATAACCTCAATTACTCACTATCAAAACTTTTTACCACAATAATAAAAAAAAATGCACTTTTTGGCTCAAGCGGCAGGTGTAGCAGCAGCTCATGTTTTACAAGCAGCTGAAGGGAGAGCTAGTCAGGTACTAGAAACGGCTGGGGGTGTAGCTGGACAAGCTCTGGGAGCAGTTGGCTCAGCAGTTGGCTCAGCAGTTGGCTCAGCAGTTGGCTCAGCAGTTGGCTCAGCAGCTGGAAAAGTTTTGGAATCTGCAGCTATTCAGGGAACTAGTAGAGTACCCTCAAATAACCCTTTACCGTTAGCTGAACCATATGAAGGAGACATATATCCTTCTTATTCTCCCGTACAACTGCGAAACAATTACGAAGAATATGATCACCGAAACAATGATGACGATGATAACGAAAATGAGAATCACGGGCCAAGACCAAGACATTTTGATAATTATATGGGTAAAAACCCTCTACACGACCTGATCCCATTTTTCGATGGAAATTCGAAACTGCTTAATTTTTATATAAGAAAATGCGAGTATGTAACTTCTAATTATCCTTCGGACAAAATGTCCTATTTATTGCAAGTAATTACGAGCAAATTAACGGGTAAGGCCGCCGCGATAGTCAGCGAGAACGACTATGTTCTTTCGGATTGGAATTCTATCAAGAAATTACTAACCCAACATTTTGGAAATCACAAATCAATGGATTGTCTTGTATTAGAATTAGAATCTATACAAATAAAAAATAACGAAAGTTACTTAGAATTTTGTGGTCGCATACAGTCAGTGAGAAGTAATTTGTTCGCTAAAATATTAGCAAATTCTGAAGATGAACATAAATACGTTAAAATGGAAATTTATAACCATACAGCCCTAAATGTTTTTCTTTATAACTTACCACAAGCATTACTTAGGAGTGTCAGGATCAAAAACCCCCATACCTTAGAGGACGCGTTACAGATTGTAATGGAGGAGGATAACTTTGAGAAAACATATAGAATGAAGCATGAATTAATTTCTTCAAAAGGAAGAAATTCAGCTATACAACCAAGACTACCTCAAAGAGGCGCAGCCTCACCCTCACGCTCCTTCACACCTGTACGAAATAATTTCAGGCCCCAGGGACCAAATGCTTTCTATAGGGCTCAATACCAAAGTTTTAGACCCCAAGCTCAATACCAAAGTTCTAGACCCCAAGCTCAATATCAAAGTTTTAGACCCCAAGGTCAAAACCCCACTAGAATGACGACAATACGTCCTTTTCCACGGGTTGAACAAAATGATTCAGTTGAACGACCAACGTCCAATAATTTTAGACCCAACTGGCAAACTAAACCTAGTTTTCAAAGACCAAATATGCAAAATACCGTAAATTATCATCAGACTTCAGAATCGCAGTCAGAAACATCTGGATTAGATCAATCAACTGAAACTAACTCTACACCAGAAGTAGTAAAAGCATTATTAAAATATTTTTCATTTTATGGAGTACCATCCAAAATTAGTGCAGACCCGGGATCAGAGTTCAATAATACTTTAATGAAAGAACTCATGAACTTCCATAAAGTAAATCTACATATTGGAACTCCGAATAATCCTAACTCTATGGGAATTATAGAACGATTTCATAATACGATTATAGAAATATTTAGATTAGCTAAATATGAGAAAAAAATTACGGACATCGCAGATGTCATGACTTACGCTTTAATAGCCTATAATAATTCCATTCATTCGATAACCGGCTTTACTCCATTCGAAGTAGTTTTCGGGCACACAAATTCGCATAGCCCATTTGACATCCATTTTCAAAAACAGTACATGCAACAATTGATAAAAGATCATAATAAAAGAACGAAATATCTTTATAAGTATCTCTCAGACAAAATGTCGGAATACAAGAAAACTACTAGGGATAGATTAGAACCATCAGCTTCGACAAGCAAAGACTTGGAAGCAGGGGATGTAGTTTACACTCGTATGGTCAATAGAAGATTAGCTAAAGACCAACCGAGGTATGAAAAAAGTACACTATTAAATAGACCACAATCAAATGTGGCACCAACTCAAGTAGGAGGACGAGAGACCACCGTACCTGTTAAAAATATAAAAGACCTAGTAAAACCAGAAAAATTATAAATTTGCTAAAAGGAAAATATTAAAAGTTTCCCCCTTTTTATAAAATAACACATTTGTATACTAAATGGATAAAGGCTTATTACAGCCCAAGACCCATTAAAATGGGGCTATAATTTCGGAAAATTCCGCTGAAAATTGTAAGTAGTTATAAGTTATATAAATGTGTGTGTGCAAAACGTTTTGACATGTAATAGTAGTAATTCTATGTAATCATTCTAAAAGATATTTTGTCTAATTTTAAGAAAACACTAACTCTATATTCATTGTATTAATCTTGGTTTATAATCTTATGTCTATCATTATCCCCAATATTTCCCTACTCCCAAAGGAAAGAGAAACAATGAGAGTTAAATTGTAACACCGATTAACAGATTAATTCAAGCACAAAAAGAGTGCAAGAAGTGCACTCTAATCGCCTTCTATGCTTTATGGTCCACGCGACGCTTCGGGACGAGAATCGTAAATCAAGAAGGCTACGTGAACAAAAGTGCAAGTGAAGTGACGTTTAAAAAACGAAAGTGACGTTTTTCAAACCAACTCTGGAAACATAGGAAATAGAAACAATCATAAGTTGTAGAAGTAATTTTATTGTGATAAAGCATTTCTAGTACATAATCTTTGGTAATGGGTCATATATAAATAGATATAAGCACTAATAAAAATTATTGATTGCTGATTAATTTACAAACTTAATTAAACTTTAAATTTGAAATTTTACGAAAAATTATTGTAAACAATAATTTTCCTTTTAAGGGGGGAGGAGTTAAGAAACCTCATTAGGACCCCATAGCAACAATCAATAACTCCGAGAATACTATGTAAGTAGGCTAATATGACGCAAGAGATTGCGCGACATTGTAGCTTATCTATGCATTAGAAATAGTTAATTAAAACTGCCATAAACTATATTAGTTATGAGCTTTTTATGAGAATACGTGTCATCTGAGTTTCATGGTACAGTCAGCGTCTAAGCGTTCAAACGTGCCAAAAGTATCTAAAGATTTGGCAAAAATCAACCTTATCTCAAGACGTAAAGATGCATTTTCACTTGTTGTTTGAGAACAAATGACAACAAATGATAGTACACCTTAAAGTATTTATGCTAAGAGTGATTTTTGTTAAATCTTTAGATACTTTTGGTAGGTTTGAACGCTTAGATCATTTTGACGCTGACTGTACAGAATTTTATTAACTTTCCCAATTCACCATGGTCATTACAATTTACGTAAGCATAGGTTAGGAACACGAGTAAAAACCCTATATAAGGAGCTGCGACTCCAAACTAAAACATTCCGACTTTGCCACCAGTTCGAGTGACATACTTAACATTGTAATTCTGTACAATTAAAAGGTGATCAAGAAACTTCGGCTTTTACTCTAAAAACTCCTCATCATCATCGACCTGTCAGCGTCTCCAGAAGAAGAAACTTTACTAGGTATCTAAATAATTTATGTTAACTTTAATACACATATCAAATTTACGTAGTTTCAGATTACTTTTGAATATATAAAATCATTAATAATACCTTAATTAAACATAATAGGCAAATTTGACACATAGAGCTATTTATTTCAGAGTTTCGCGATCCAGTGAGTCTGAACTTGACCAAAAAACTCGCTATGTGCAGTGAAACTGCACATATCACAATTACAATTTTCGCAAGCTATGTACACTTAGCGAGTTAAAATGGAACTTTCGATGTATGAATGTCACATAGCTACTTTCTCTCTACTCTACTAACTCTTTAAATATTGCATTTATCATATAGCTGTTTTTGCAGAATGTGTGTATTGAAATAACTATTAAAACTGCATAAAACCCGAAAATTACTAAATGACACATAGCGACTTTTGCACGCGCAACGACGATTTATAATAGTAGTATGGATTTATTTAATAGTAGGTATCATTTTTTATGTATTTAAGAGAAGCCTGACTCCCATTCCACAGGGAAACCTTTTGTGGGAGCAGTCAACACAAATATTGTAAAATGCTTGTCTAATAAACTACTTTTTACTTTTTTTATATATAAAGCACGAGCTCTCGCCTCGCCCGCTCTGCCCGCGTGAGCTAGACGCTGCATTCCCATAGGAATGAGGTATTTTCTCGAGGTAGAAAGTAGCAATTTCATCCCGATCCGTTCAGCCGTTTTGGCTGATTGAGTAACAAATATCCAGATCATAATCATAATCATAAATTCTTTATTTGTCAGAATATGGTACAAATAGATGTTTCTTACATTAAAGTTTCTTCATATTCTACTGATATTTCATTGTACAAATTTTTGACAATTATAAAAGTGAAACCTACGTGATATTCATTAATAATTGTTAATTAAACATGTCACTTATAAAATTTCAAACGAGTTATACTAAGACAATTCAAATTATAAAATTTAAATAATACTATAATATCATAAATGCGAAAGTTTGTGAGTATAGATGTATGTTTGTTCATCTTCCACGCAAAAACTACTAAACGGATCTGGATTTGAATCTGGAACAATACATACGATACTTTTTATTTCGATATTCCCACGGGAACGGGAACCGCTGCGAGCGGCCGCTAGTTTATAATATTTTAAGATTGATAATCTCCTCGAGTGGATATTAATTTATTATGCTTTTTTTGTACAGAACCTTAAAGTATAGGACTTCTCCATCTTGCGTTCAAAGTTTTTTACTTTAGCCTTACAAAATGAGTATTCTAGTTCCACGGAAGTAAGATCTCTTGATACTGAAGTTTAAAGTTTATATTGCTAGTTAGGAACTTAATTCTATATCCATTCAAGAGTAAATAAGTACTTCTGTTTCTAGATATTTGGTATTCATTAATGTTAACTTTTAAATTATACTTTGACTTTGATTATAATTTAAATTTTAATTATACTTTTGAGACTAAAATAACATGAAAGTTTCTTGTTAGTTATAGGTTTTTAAGTAGGATTTAAGTTGGCGAATTTAACTTGTACGCCTACACTTTAGTATCGAGAAGTAAGAGTTAAAAAGGCTTGTTTTTAATCATAAATGGTAAGTTTGCAATTATCATAGTACACGTACGGTAAACTTTCGATGGGGTGACTTTGTTGACAATGCTTGTTATGCAAATTTTTTTTTTCAACTGACCTATGGTAACCTAAAATATAACTATAGATAGTATGCCTATTTTTTACTTAATTACGATTAAAACTGTTTCTATACTACATTCTAAATTATTAAAGTAGCCCCATTTTTTTCCCTAAAGTTACCCCAATCTACGTTATCTATTTCTAAATTGCAGTTGAGTGTAAGGTACTAAATAATGTGAATGTCTTTAATTAGCTAACGCCTGAATACTAATGAAATCAACTTTAGGACATCGCCCTGTTGCATTAAATGTCAAAGGTATGAGAGAGTCACCATGATACTTAAGATACTCTTAAAGTTGAGTAGCGTTCGGGCGTAAAAATAAATTAGAAATATACATTAAAAACATTTGAAAGAGTAATTTACAGGTACAATAATAATGGTAAGGTCAAGGTTGTGAGTTGTATCCAATTTCAATCCACCGCCACTGCACACACAATCACTGCGAAAGCACTGTTAAAAAAAGCTTCCAAACCAAGATTTCAAGCACTTAATTCCATTCCAATTTCAAACATTCAAACTTTCGAGTCTCTTTTGACATTCAACTTTTAAAAAACGGAAACTTTTCAACGATCATCGTGGAGTTCGCAACCTCTTTTTTGAGTTTTAAAAAGAAATAGTTTTATCAAACTTACTGTTGTGCGCGCGCCTATCACAACGATACTGGTTCACCTAACATTATTCGCTGGGTGAAATCTAAAAAAAGATGCGACACTCATTCGTGAAGTGCGAGGGTATATTTAGGATTCGTATAGTTTTTATTCGGCTGTCCGAATGTTTGGCATACCGAAGACATGTTTACTTGTTGTATGTGGGTTACTGAGCATCGGGTGCACGGTCGAAAAAGTCATTAAGCTACTATTTTTGGCGGTCAATGGCTTGAGATCATTATGCTAGCTGGGGTAGCTTAGCACAGTGACATCACGGCTACTGTAGTCCTAGAACGAAAATCTGTCTGTGTGACACCCAGTTGCAGGAAGCTCCATTAAAGTTAATGCTTCATTAAATCTATTGCTGTCACTCTTTGTTTCTTGACAACGAAAAGTTAAACTTTAATGGAGCTTCCTGCAAGTGGGTGATAGTATACTATACCATCTCTCAAAAGCTGTCGAAATGCAATATTTTGATGACAGTAACAGACAGCGCTGTCAAAGTGGCTAAGTTCTGGGCTGCAACATGGCTGCAACAATTTAGTGTTGATCGCCATCGACACGTCGACACGACAAGAAGAAGTGCTGTTGTAAAGTATCTATTGAATATTATGTTCCTTATACGACCGAAAGAGCCGCTGCTGCTTTGGTTTTCATACAAAATAATACGATGATGATAATAATTACAATAACGATAATGTTTCGTAATAAGGGTACTGTTTTATTCGGCTGTCCGAATGTTTGGCATACCGAAGACATGTTTACTTGTTGTATGTGGGTTACTGAGCATCGGGTGCACGGTCGAAAAAGTCATTAAGCTACTATTTTTGGCGGTCAATGGCTTGAGATCATTATGCTAGCTGGGGTAGCTTAGCACAGTGACATCACGGCTACTGTAGTCCTAGAACGAAAATCTGTCTGTGTGACACCCAGTTGCAGGAAGCTCCATTAAAGTTAATGCTTCATTAAATCTACCTATTGCTGTCACTCTTTGTTTCTTGACAACGAAAAGTTAAACTTTAATGGAGCTTCCTGCAAGTGGGTGATAGTATACTATACCATCTCTCAAAAGCTGTCGAAATGCAATATTTTGATGACAGTAACAGACAGCGCTGTCAAAGTGGCTAAGTTCTGGGCTGCAACATGGCTGCAACAATTTAGTGTTGATCGCCATCGACACGTCGACACGACAAGAAGAAGTGCTGTTGTAAAGTATCTATTGAATATTATGTTCCTTATACGACCGAAAGAGGCGCTGCTGCTTTGGTTTTCATACAAAATAATACGATGATGATAATAATTACAATAACGATAATGTTTCGTAATAAGGGTACTGTTTTATTCGGCTGTCCGAATGTTTGGCATACCGAAGACATGTTTACTTGTTGTATGTGGGTTACTGAGCATCGGGTGCACGGTCGAAAAAGTCATTACGCTACTATTTTTGGCGGTCAATGGCTTGATAAGATAAGATAAGATAATTCTTTATTTGTAATAAATGTGGTACATGATAAAGGTGGAAGGTAAGTTTGAAAAACGCACATTTAGCAGAACATGTCAGCATACAAATATTAACAAAATATAAATTACAAATCAATACTTACAATTAAATTACAAAAACAAAATCAATTAATTAACAAATATTTCGATAAGTACATTTTATGTCATACATTACATTGCTTATTAATAAATTCGTCAATTGTATAAAAGCTATTTTCTATTAACCAATTGCGTAATGTCAAGTTAAACCTAGTAAATGGTAATTCTTTTATATGTCCTGGTATTTTATTATAAATATTTATGCACATTGCGTAACAATTATTTAGATAACGCGCGGTTTTTGGTGTAGACTCAAAAACAAGTCTATGTGGGTTTCTAGAGTTAGTCTTATAACAGTCCTTGGCTTCAGTAAACAATTCATAATTTAATTTTACAAATTTGCCAATCTCTAGTATATAAATTGAAGCTAATGTTAGTAAGGCTAAAGATTTAAAGTATGGTCTGCATGATATGTCAGGAGCAATACCACATAAAGCTCTCACACATCGCTTCTGGGCAATAAAAACCTGTTTAGCACCAGCACTATTTCCCCATAATATAACACCATATCGTAGTATTGATTCTACGTGTGCATAGTATGCAACTATGGACGTCTCTCTACCAGCTACTTTCCCAAGTTTGTATAATGCATATGAAAATGAATTTATTTTCTTGCGCACTTTGTCTGCATGTATGTGCCAGTCCAATTTTGAATCTAGCGTTATACCTAAGAACAACGCCTCGTTTTTACTACTAATTGTTTGATCATTGTAATTTATACCAACATGTCTGAATTTAAAGTTATTAAAATTAATTAAATTTGTTTTAGTCAGATTAATTTTCAAATTATTAATTGTTAACCATCTAATTAGTAATGTCAATGTATTGTGAATGTCAAGAGTATGTATGTCAAGAGAAGAGATCTTATCATTAGTAATTACAATAGATACATCATCAGCGAATAGGGTTGTTTTGTGTGCAACGAAATCAGGTAAATCATTAATATAATGTAAGAACAAAAGAGGTCCGAGCACACTCCCTTGTGGTACACCAATGTCATTTGTTCTAGTATCTGATTAACTAATTTGTGAAACATTCTGAATATCAAGATATGATATTTCGACAAACCGAAGCCGATTTTCCAAGTAAGATTTTATCCATTTTAAAGCTGGCCCCCTAATACCACTGTGTTCAAGTTTATTTAGCAATCGACCATGCGATACAAGGTCAACTGATGTATATCTATTTTTATTAGTGTTTTGCAAGATCATTATGCTAGCTGTGATAGCTTAGCACAGTTACATCACGGCTACTGTAGTCCTAGAACGAAAAACTGTCTGTGTTAGTATACTATACCATCTCTCAAAAGCTGTTAAAATGCAATATTTTGATGACAGTAACAGACAGCGCTGTCAAAGTGGCTAAGTTCTGGGCTGCAATAATTTAGTGTTAATCGCCATCGTCACGTTGACGCGACAAGAAAAGTGCTGTTGTCAAGTATCTATTGAATATTATGTTCCTTATACGACCGAAAGAGGCGCTGCTGCTTTGGTTTTCATACAAAATAATACGACGATGATAATAATTACAATAACGATAATGTTTCGTAATAAGGGTACTGTTTTATTCGGCTGTCTGAATGTTTGGCATACCGAAGACATGTTTACTTGTTGTATGTGGGTTACTGAGCATCGGGTGCACGGTCGAAAAAGTCATTACGCTACTATTTTTGGCGGTCAATGGCTTGACACCATTATGCTAGCTGGGGTAGCTTAGCACAGTTACATCACGGCTACTGTAGTCCTAGAATGAAAACTGTTTGTGATAGTATACTATATACTATCTCTCAAAAGCTGTCAAAGTGCAATATTTGATGACAGTAACAGACAGCGCTGTCAAAGTGGCTAAGTTCTGGGCTGCAACAATTTAGTGTTAATCGCCATCGTCACGTTGACACGACAAGAAAAGTGCTGTTGTCAAGTATCTATTGAATATTATGTTCCTTATACGACCGAAAGAGGCGCTGCTGCTTTGGTTTTCATACAAAATAATACGACGATGATAATGATAATGTTTCGTAATAAGGGTACTGTTTTATTCGGCTGTCCGAGTGTCTAGCATACCGAAGGCATGTTTACATGTTGTATGTGGGTTACTGAGCATCGGGTGCACGGTCGAAAAAGTCATTACGCTACTATTTTTGGCGGTCAATGGCTTGACATCATTATGCTAGCTGGGGTAGCTTAGCACAGTTACATCACTGGTACTGACTTTCTTATTATTATGAAGCGATTGTCTTCAAATATTTCATTTACCAGGGTACATGAATGATTTTACTATAGGTAAACATTAGAATTTAAATTATTTTTATGCATTTCCAATATTATTCTGTGAGTAAAGGAAAAATAAAATGATGATACTTAGTGAATTGTGTAGTTAGTTGGTTAGAGCATCGGGCCGGGGGCGCAGGTTTGAATCCCGCCTGAAAGTTACTTGCAGGGCTGGTGGTTTTTTTATTGCACATTTTTTCCTTTACTTGACTTAATTATTCATCAATAGTTCAATAGTTCAAATAGGTTTTTTTATTGTTTAAAGCTCTCTCTTTTGTTCAGACATATCTTCATATTATGTCCTACTTGTAGCATGCAAACATTAATTACGTGTCGATGTTTTAAATTGATTCAAATTAATATTGGATATATAAAAGAGATGATTTTGAGATTAAAAACCGAAAATGTATCAATTCTTTTATTCAAAGATGTTCCCAATTAGGCTAGTATAAATAGTAGTTAATTTAGATTTTTATTTATCTTGAATATTTAAGACTGTTATTAGAAAATTTTATTTATGCAAGCTTCTTAATCAATTATTTAGTCTGGATCAGTTCCTTTTGTTTACCATTTTAAAATTAAAGATATATTATTTTTTATAAAATTAAGGCAAATTTTAAATATTACTTTGATAACTTCAGTACCTATGTTAGTAATGATTTAATTAAAGATATATATCTACCTCAGTGCTTGCTGAAAATTATATTCTTTCATTAATAAAGTTATTTGAATGAGTCAATAACAATATGTTACAATTACAAATACGGATCTTCGTGTGCCATATTGAAATGGTCGACTAAAAAAGTTTTCTGCTACACTTTCAGACCCCCTTAACAGCTCTCAAGTCCTGTGGAGTTTTTATATCAACCTCTCATCTATTAATGAAAAAGACACCCTATTTCTACATTTAAATGCTCTTCATGCGCTTCTTCTCTACTTCTTCTTTGCATGTCAGAGATTCGTTCTCTATATTTTGGTGGACCAGTAGTTAGCGAGCGCTTTTGCCAACTCATTGCCCTCTATTAGGTCGTCCATGGTGCAGGAGTTGGGGCAGTCCTCCTCTGAAGCGGGGATTTGACCCCATCGGCGCATATTTGCCGTCCTTGGATGCATGGATGGATAGATATTTTTAATACTCTTTTTTATAAAAGTGTTAGCCATAGACTACAAATTTTTTTTGCTCTGTATTGTTTTAGGGTTTTTTTAAGAAAAATCTATTAATATATGCATATAGGTTATGCCCGTTCCCGTGGGAATATCGGGATAAAATATAGCCTATGTCACTCGGGAAGAATGTAGATTTAGAATTTTTTAAATCGGTCCAGTAGTTTCAGAGCCAATTCGATGCAAACAAACAAACAAATAATCAAATCTTTCCTCTTTATAATTTAGTATAGATAAGTTAAATTATAGTTATTGCCCGTATATTATATAGAATAGCTTTTGCAAGAAGATTTTCTTAACTTTACATCAATATAATAGGGTATTTTACTGTTGTTGAAATGTAGATATTTAATGATGACGTTAAAAAATATTGCAATTAAGAATACCAAATGTGAAAAAATAATTTGAATCTGTTTTATAATAAAAGAATTATAGTCTGTTTGATTTTGACTATAGCTGTCTCTTTCTAAAACGAAATCTTCTATGGCGTGACCATGACGCTACTAACCCACTGACGTCACTAAGATAGCGTCCTGTCCTTGTCTAATTATAAAGTTTGAAGTCCTATATCTTTGAAAATATTCAAGATAATTCAAAATGAAAACTTGTTTTGTGTAGCTAATATTTCGAAAAACATTTTAAAGAAATAAAAAAAAACATCAGTAAAATACCGTATTATTAAAAACGTTGTATGTGAGGATACGTCAATGTATCTATTGATATCGTCACGATTTATGTGATAAGACTTGTCTGGCACTCTCTCATTTCTATAAAAAAAATAACATTGTTTTGCAGTAATTAGCAATCTCTTGAAAGTTGTATGGATATTTTAATATGTTGACATGTTGGTTCAGAATGAACTTGGCAGAAAAACTGTTCCAGTTATTCTATTTTGAGGAGAATTGGGTTAAGGACGTTCAAATACTTTAACACTGCATCTTGGATCGAGGCGAAGAATGTGAACAATAGGAGCTTATTGCGATTAGCTTAAGGTAGATATTTGTATGAAATAAATAATATGATCACTTTACTATATTAGAATTTGAAAACATTCCATTCTTACAAGATATTAAGGTATCGAATTAAATAGATATCCCTAATTCAGAGCCATCTTCTGAGGGATTAGATAGAATGAAGACGATATACCACGATCACTTTGGTAATTATTTTTTACAGTGAGGTGAATGCGTTAACGCATATCCCATCCACATGCAGTGTCTGGACGGTGGTTACGTGGGAGTCAAGTGACTAGGTAGGGGGTCAGTAGGTCTAGCACAACTTAGCGCGACTCTTTGTCGCGCTCCATTCAACCAATCAGCACGTCGTCTTAAGTCACGCCCGTTATCTACGAGCGATCTGATTCGTTGAAAGTACCCGCGACTCTATCTCACTCGAGTCGCGCTCAAGTTGTGCTAGCCCTACAGGAAAGGGGAATACCCACTAAACCTTTCACTACTTGCTCTCTCGCCGCCGATCGGTCATCGGGTGGCAGTCTCCCCTAAGACCCGACGGCCTGCCCGGCTATCCAAGCCACCTCGCGGCTAGGAAATGGCCGAGCAAGTATGGCCACCACCCCAGACGGTGCAAACCGTGCAATGCGGCAGTGGAACGGTCCGCTATATACCACCTGGTTTCACTAGGGGTAAATAAGGCGATCGAACTGCTGCCTCCTCCCCAGCCGTCTGAGACGGATGAGGGTTGCGTGCGCATCCGCTTCACAAGCTCTCTCCGCTAAGTATCTCCTTTTGGAGGATCACGTTCTCGCAAAAGGAGACCGCCACTTACTGCATCTATCACTGTCCGGCAATGTATTGATGGGTCTTCAAGATTGCAAATTCAATCGGGAATAATGGAAAAGAGTGTATTCCAAAGCACGGAGGATATCAGTATAATAAATATTTAAGGACCCATGAAAAAATCTAATAAAGATAGATAAATTATTTTAATTCTGTGTACATTTTTTTTAGATAATATGTTTAGACATCTTCAAAATAATTTATTTTTCATCGCTTATAAATAAAATTATAATGTACTCCATTTACTATTCTGTAAAATCAATTGCAAAAAGTTGCATCTAATTGCCATGGTGATACCACTTAACCACTTTTTACGATAAATGAGACAACTTACTCAATATAACTTTACAAATCTAATATAGCAGTATCTAATTATCTTTTCAGTCCATCAAACCGAGTTATATCAGTGTCTCATACAAGTTTTACTCGTCAGAAAGTTAATCAAGAAGTTATGTAGCATGAGTAATGTCCTCTATCGATAGATCTTGTTCACGGTGGAGTGAGCATTTTGCTACTTGTTTTCGTTGGACGTGCGGACAAAAGTATTGGTTCGTGGATATTGTCTTTTTCAATGTATTTAGGAGCTTAACGAGTTACTAAAAGTTTAGGTTTGTGCACCCGAACAAGCTGGCTTTTCGAGAAAGTCCGAGATTTAAACATTCCAACTTACATCTGCTTTGTTCGATCGACAAATACGAACCTAGTGACATTCACGGAATCCTTGGTACGTGCGGTAGACGCAGGTAAGCAATATGATATTGTTTACACAAACTTTTCTAAAGCATTCGACAAGGTTCTCATGAAATCTTGTTAAAAAGTTGTGTGTCTATGGTGTTTATGGAACCTTGTCTCTATGGCTGAAATGTTATTTGAGTGATAGAACCTTTTCCGTGGTATAGAATACATGCGACAGAAAGAGATGCAACATCTAGCCGTTCGTAATTAGAGCCGTACAAACTGAATTCTACTTTGTCGTGTTGAATTAAGAGTTGCTATTTGTTTAAATGGTTTCGCGGAGTGCAGCTTCTGTTACTATTATATAATCTGTGCTTTAGTGCAGTATCCTAAAACTGCTGATGAACCTTACGGTGTATACCAGGGGCCCGTTTCTCAAAAGCTTGTAACTTGTAATACAAGCGGATGTCACTTTTTGACAGCTTTTGTTAGAGAGGGACTTCCACTTGTATTACAAGCTACAAGCTTTTGAGAAACGGGCCCCTGGTGCATTTGCTGATTGTACATCTTCTAAGGCGAGGAAGGTCAGCGTCAAAAGCGTCTCTAATGCCCGGGCTTCACCTGCGACTAATGCCATTAATTAGCGCGCTATTTGATATAAAACGCAGATGTAGCCGCGGTGTTAGCGCACTAATTTCATACAAAAAGCGCGCTAAGACGCGCATGCCGTTATTAACGCCGTTAGGCATCACGTGGGTGAAGCCCCAGCATAAGGAAGGCAACATTATATCGAGCTTCCACCCCACAGGAGGATGTATATCTCTCCTTTCTTGTTCAATATCTACACGCAACTCATAATGAGAAATTGTGCTCAAAGGTTGGGATGACAGCATTTAGGTCGGTGGACTTAAAATCTCGAACCTAAGATACGCCGATGAAGTATCATACTACCTGAAGCTCTACTCTAATTCAACGAAAAACGAAACTTCGTTAGCTCCGCTGCTTTCACTCGATTCTGTCACACCCGGAGAGTGAAAGGGACGGGTATAACGAAGTTTCGTTTTTCGTTGAATTAGAGTAGGCTTGCTGGTACTGAAGTATATATACCTAGGTTCTAGCCTTTGACGAAATTAGTTTTTTTTAGTTTTATTACTGACGACCTCCGTGGCCGAGTGGTGTACGCAACGATTTTCAAGGTGCCACTATCTTAAGAAGTCGCGGGTTCGATTCCCGGTCGGGTAAATATTGAAAACGAACTTTTCCTCGAACGAAAATTCCTCGGGTCTGGGTGTATGTGGTATACAAGTGCCTTAATACTAGTGCTTAAGCTACTATACCTTGGTATTGGAACAATGTATGTGATGGTGTCCAATATGTATTTATGACTAGCTTTCCGCCCGCGGCTTCGCCCGCGTGGACTACACGACGTTATCCCGCGGGAATGTGATGTATTTCCGGGATAAAAAGTAGCCTTTGTTCCTCTCCAGGCTACAAAGTATCTGTGTCCCAAATTTCAGCCAACTCCGTTCAGCCGTTTTGGCGTGATTGAGTAACAAACATCCAAACATCCAAACATCCAAACATCTAAACTTTCACATTTATATTATTAGTAGGATTTATTTATTTATTATAGCTCAATACTCCTAATTGCATATTATATTACACTAAATTTTAAATTTTATATATAATGATATATGAATGATATAATAGTGCACGTTTTAATCATCGAACTAAAAATAACTATACCTACCTTATTCTCAGGTATTTCAGGATTATACGAAGCGCTAAGTAAAAATTTTAACATAAAGGAAAAATGCCGTGTGTCCGACCATCCCCCGAACAAATAATCTGTCATCTTCCTCACTTTGATGTTTACCCGCGCGTGAATATCGCGTCGTTAACAGCGAGGCCTGCGGACGCGGCCTTACGTTCGGTGGCCTTAAAATATTTTTATCAGGAACAAATTTTAAATTAGAAAAAAATGCATTGTGAATACTAATAATCTGCCTTCTTCCTTACTTTGATGTTTAACCGCGCGTGAATATTGCGAGGAAACCACACGACCAAGATAATTAAAAACTGGGTATTTGTAAAATCTATTGCTTTCTGACTCTACCTATTGCTGACGACGATGCTTGACGACCGATTTGGCGCAGGGGTAGGCTACCCACCTTCTGCACCAGTGGTCTCGGGTTCGATTCCCGAACAAGACAAATATTTGTGTGCATGAACATGTCTATTTGTCTTGGTCTGGGTGTTTTTCTATGTATATTAAGTATGTATTTACAAACAAAAAGTATTTAAGTATATATTTATCCGTTATCAAGTTTTCCATGATACAGTTTCGTAATGAAATTAAAATGGGCTTAGATAATTGGTGTGAATGTAAGAAGTTATTTATTATTATTTATTTATTTATTATTGCTGCACCCACAGAGCGCGATAGAGACAACTGCAGCTTGAATCGCAAATACCTATTAAAAGTTCACAAAATAAACGTTTCGTAGTACCCTGGTTTCTTTTCCAAAACTTGACTATACTTGATTTATTTTCTTTTTCATTAAAAAATGAAAGAAAGGCTTTGGTCGTGTTCTTAAATTTTCTTTTTTTTAATAACTAGTTAAATTTGGTTTTCGATGTTTGAAAACAGCTGAAAATCTGGACATTTTTTTAAGGATTTTGATGGTTCATATCTCTTTTAATAATTAGTTTAAGATAAAAAGAAAAAAAAGGAACATGCTTATAACGGCCATAGATTGTAAAAAAAAATCGCTCTTCTATTTATCCAGGTAGGAAACACGAACGAAGCCTGCGGACGTGGCCTTACGTTCAGTGTCCTAATGTTATATGTTTTAAAATTTAACTTTAATTAAGAAAAAAATCATTGTGAATACAAGTCATTTGTCTTTGTTATTTACCCGCCCGTAAATATCGCGTGTCGTTAACAGCAAGCGACGCGCACTGAACCACAGAATATATATTAGTACCTTACGGTACAGAAATTTCACTCCCGAGTTCAGGTATGATAAACGCAAGCGTCCGGTAACCGGACTGGTCTCAATAGGCTGCTGGCACTCGCTCGACTTGTCGCACACGCAGCGCACGCATCCGCATGTGTCGCCATCTGTCTCGCTTCGCGTGTATTACTTTCACGGATAAAGTAGTACCATTGTGAAAAATAAATATATGTAGCTTTCTTCCGCAAATAATCGCAAGACTTGCACCTTCACCGATCACACTACTCTACACGTGTTTCGCCCCAACCCGGGGCATCCAGCACCGAAACTCGGTGCTGGATTGCATACGGACAAACATCTCCTGAGGATGCCCCGGGTTGGGGCGAAACACGTGTAGAGTAGTGTGATCGGTGACGGTGCAAGTCTTGCGATTATTTGCGGAAGAAAGCTACATATATTTATTTTTCACAATGGTTAGGGACTTCCGCCAAGTGACGCCTGATTCAATCAAATACTTAAAGTAGTACCTCTGACAGCCCTAGCAGATTGAAGCGAGACGGCAGACAGTTATTGTACTATGAACGCTATACGCATAGCAAAAGGTTGAAATTAGGTTGTTTTCCAGAATAGTAGGTAAATATGTCGGGGATTTTGCGCCGCTTGTATGGAAGTGAGACAGGCCTGACTGAACGTGGCCTTAAAAGGAGACAATATGTTTTCATAAAATATCGCGTTGTTAACGGATTAGATACTGCTTAAAAAAAGAGAAAATATTTTAACTTATGTTTAAAAGTAAGTACTAAAAAGTGGATTATAAGTATATTATGTAAAGTATAATCTAAATTATCTGTTACCATTGTCACAAAGTACCTGTCAACTTACATTTTATTATATTTAAATTAGATTTTTCAATCGCAATACCTATTAAGATTTTACCTGTTATTATAATTGTGCCTCCAGCTTTGAAAACTATTTGGACATTTGCCTTATTTTGCTATTATAAATAGATAGTGACAATATTATAACAAAATATTTGGCTACAAGCCCATCAAATATTGTACTTGTCGTAAACAAGATCTTTAAAATATTAATAACAGGTTATAGTTTTACCTGCATTTACATTATTTATTAAACTTCGTATCTAGCCGAAAATTAGCAGTAAGATTTTATCAGTGTAAGGGCGTTTGTGCACTACCACTGAATTTTACCGATCCGGAAAAAAACGGATGCTTGTATTTAATTAATTACTATTATAAATGATTAATTATTAAAATACAAGCATCCGTTTTTTTTCCGGATCGGTATAATTCAGTGTAGTGCACAAACGCCCTAAGGCGATGTTAAACTATTGCACACTGTACGGTACAGACCGTACATTCCGCGCGGTTAGCATTTTACGCCAGCATCGACTACTTATTTTATTTGTAGAAATTTATTAACTAGTTCACAATCAATCATCATACCGTGCACTCATATCATAAGCAATTAAATTAGCAGTTTATCGTAATTTATCAAGTCTAAATAATAGCTATAACTTAGTGTTAAATATTATTTTCTCTATCATTTTATCATCATCAAATCAACAGACAGTAAGGGTTCGTACATTGTGGTCCTTCGAGCCGGATAATCTCTAAAGGTATCCGGTTATGTACGGACATTTCAGCTCATAGAAAATGTCGCTAAAGTAAGGCTCAACTCACACTGGCCCAGAGTCGAAGCGTCAATCTGAAATTTCACATAGCAAATTTAAAATGTCATTACAGTAATGACATTTTTTTTTTTCATTTTCCGCCGCCCGCCGCAGAAGTAGTAACGGCATTGCTGAGCAAATCGCCTGATTTCTGGACACGACACAACCAGAGTGAACGAGAGTGGGGCAGTTCCATAGAAGAGGTCCGAGACGCACGCACACAAGCCAGTAGTTTACCCTCATTATCACATAGAAAAAAGCACACGAAAGGAGGACGCGACGACGAGGGCTGTCTCCGCAAACACGGCAAGCGGGCGCCCCGGGGGCGGCGCGAGGCGGGGCGCGGATCGAGACGCCTCGTTCTCACGCGTGGCTCAACCCTAACTAGTAGGTGCAGTCGGGGACAAATTCGGTGAACCACATCATACTTCTTTTCGTGTGGCTGGCGTCTCACCGTTCAGTTGCAGTCCCTATCCGTAATTGCTTATGCATTGTACTACCCTAGTTTAATACATAAAAAAATAGAAAAATGGTCTGCGCGTGAATGGTGAGGCACCAGCCACGTGAAAAGAAGTAAGAGGTGGTTCACCGAATTTGTCCTCGAGTGTACGGCTCGTATACGTCGGTTCAAGGACACGGCACTGTTGCCGCACTCTCGTTCACTCTGACACCTGACACAACCTTTATTGACCGGCACGAATGTTATAGTCTCTACACACGTTCCTATCCGACCTCCGATTTGGTCTGCTCCCAGACCAAATCGGAACGTGTGTAGCGCAGATTTGGTCTGGCCAGACCAAATCGGAATTTGGTCTGGGAGCAGACCAAATCGGCTGTCGGATCGGAACGTGTGTAGATACTTTTAGCTAGTCAGCTTGCACCTCGTCACATTAGCAGCTGCAGCAGGTCATCGCACGTATTAAATTCAGCGCGTAGAGTTATTTTTTCCGACACTATGATATTATCTATTTTTAGTTCAAATAAAATTATTAGTAATAATAATAGGGGTTAAAGAATGAAATTGCCGTTTTTTTCTTTTGTACATATAACTTAACAACTTTTATGATATTAGAAATATATAGTTTCTTTAATATTGCGTTACATTAAGACCGTATCGAGCAACTTTTGATAATTTAATAAACACGATATTTGATTATTTACAAAGAAAAAACTTATCCCGAAAGTGACGACTATTTTTGTTTCCAGAATTTCGTACTTTATTAGTTAAAATGTCCATAAATACGTGTGTAAAATTTTGTAAAGTTACATAATATTAGTCATTGAATACATTACAAAAACGTTAGTACGGAAAAAAAAAATTCAAAAATCTCCATACAAAACGGCAATTTGATTAATATTACCCGCTATCGGTAAAACCGCGTCCTTACCTACGGCAGGTGTTATGAAGGAAGCAGCATATGACGCGCCACAACCTTTCTGTGACCGACAAGAATGTTGGCATGCGAGCCTTAGCACCTCGTCACATTAACAGCTGGTCATCGCGCGTATTAAATTCCACTGCGGCAGAATGCTTTGTGCTCTCAAGTTAATTAGGGTTAGGTCATTGTCTGACCTTTGTTTTATATGGACCTTTTTGGAGCTTGTAGGTGTTTTGTTTTTTGAAAGAGGTCTTATTTTTTTCCTCTTTCTGGCCGAGTTTCTGTGGCTCGCTTAACAGTCTGACGCTTAAGTTAAGTAGTGGTAAAATTTTGATTGTAAAATTATTATGAACGGCTTTCCGCCCGCGGCTTCGCCCGCGTGGACAACACGACGTTATCCCGCGGGAATGTGATATTTTTCCGAGATAAAAAGTAGCCTATATTCCTCTCTAGGCTACAAAGTATCTGTGTTCCAAATTTCATCCAAATCCTTTCAGCCGTTTTGTCGTGATTGTGCAACAATCATCCAAACATCCCAAACTCAAACTTCCACATTTATAGTATTAGTTTGTCAAACAGGGGGAAGATAGCCAATTTCTCAGTAATTGAGGATTCCGGGAGTAGTGCGCTTCCACCTTCAGCCTTATCATCACTTAACATGAGGTGTGATGAATGCTAAGTACTACCCCGTTGTGGATAAAAAAAATCTGTGACGGGGGTCGCGAGTTTAATCACAAACTTGGTTGAAAAAGAGTACGCTGATAAACACAGGCCCTATTTGGAGGAGAAGCTAAGCGATATGTGGCGTAGGTTTAATGCAATTTACCCTAGTAGTGGGGACAAGAAATGGCTGAGAAGATGATGATGACGCTGGTTTCCAAGGTGTCGCTGACTCTGAGGTCCTGCCGGCTTAGCATGAGCGGCTTTTATCACGCGATATGATATAG
This sequence comes from Crambus lathoniellus, assembly GCA_949710035.1. NCBI lineage: Eukaryota > Metazoa > Arthropoda > Insecta > Lepidoptera > Crambidae > Crambus > Crambus lathoniellus. The sequence continues at coordinate 28,593,252 of OX453303.1, forward strand.
TACGGCATGCCGTCTTGCTTACACCTTAGTGGGGTAAGCAAGACAACATGCCGTATCATATCTGATCATATCGCGCGATAAAAGCCGCTCATGCTAGGCCGGCTGGGTTGAAATACAAGAAAGGACAATCCGTAAGGTATGATGAATACGTTTTGTATTGTTTTTATATAGCTCTTCTTATCTATGTATTATTATAATATTTATCTTAATATAATAATAATATAAAACTTTATTGCTCACGACTAAGGCAAATACAGAGACAGACGTAAAAGAAAAACAGACATTTTGCTGTCTTATACATATAGCAACCTATTCTAGGCAACGTTGGGTGAAAGAAATATATGTATAAATGAGATAAGAGGGGAAAGGGTGCGTAAAAAGGTGAAGATAAATGATTGTATCCTATTACACAAGCCGTGGTAGTATTTTGGGGCTAGACTAAATTGGTGTGAGTGTAAGAACATCACGCGTCTTTCTTTCAGAAAAGTATCAGCAGAATGCCAGTGCCATGATATCACGCGTTGTCACGGCTTAAACTGTGCAGAGCAGAGGCCCATTCTTAAGGGCAGGATCTTCCAAAAACTCTGTCTTTGTCTTTTTCCTTACGTGTGAAGAGTAATGAAAATAACCTCACTTTTTAATTTTTTTTAAAATTTTAAAATAATCAAGATCGTTTATGAAACTTCAACATTATATTTTTATCTGCTCATAATAAAGAATATTTGATTGTTTACTTTTGAATCAAAAATAGGTTGATTTCGATCATTTGGAAGTACGTGCCCTTAAGCCCCGACTAGAAAATTTGGTTTGAATGCTGACTTGATCGAGATGGTTCTTCACTACAGTTTGTGAAAATCTGGGAGCCTACCATCAACTCTTATTGCGGTTTTGTTTAGGACCTAAACTGGGTGCCTACCATCAACTCTTATTGCGGTTTTGTTTAGGAACCTACACTGATCTGCTTCGCTTATTCGTACCACGACAGCTTAATATCAATGACAGCGATTCAGTGATCATTCAATGATATTTCACAGCCGCTGAGCTGTCATCAACTCTTATTTGACTTATAACTCGGCCAAGTTAACATGTCACCTGCAGGTTATACCCGTCCCTTTCACTCTCCGGGCATGACAGAATCGAGTGAAAGAGACGGGTAGAAGAAATAAGGACACAAATCGTTCGGTCATTCACATTTAGCAATTCATTTGCGATCCAGTTTTTAGAAGGTCAGAGTACGAAAGAAATCGATTCATTTTAGGAACCTATTCTGCATCGCGCTATTTTTGAATCGCTGTCTTAAAGTTGATGGTAGGCACCCTGATCTGCTTCGCTTATTCGTACCACGACAGCTTATTATCAATGACAGCGATTCAGTGATCATTCAATGACATTTCACAGCCGCTAAGCTGTCAAGAACTCTTATTTGACTTATAACCCGGTCGATTTAACATGACACCTGCAGGTTATACCCGTGCCTCTCACTCTCTGGGCATGACAAAATCGAGTGAAAGAGACGGGTAGAAGAAATAAGGACACAAATCGTTCGGTCATTCACATTTAGCAATTCATTTGCGATCCAGTTTTTAGAAGGTCATAGTACGAAAGAAAGCAATTCATTTTAGGAACCTATTCTGCATTGCGCTATTTTTAAATCGCTGTCTTAAAGTTGATGGTAGGCACCCTGTTCAGACCGCCTTTGTGGTCTAGTGGTTCACACCACCGACTTCAGACCCCCGTTCGATTCCCAGTGGGGGTACATATTGTATTCGGTTTGGTTGGTGGTAGGACTTGTTCTTAGTCCGCCTGGCTAGCTACCACCATATTACCTAAGTCTGACGCCATTACAATTATGTTTTCCGGAAGTTATAAATAATATAGTCATTTCCTCAATGATTGACGATCCGGGAGTAGTGCGCTTCCACCTTCAGCCTTATCACCACTTAACATCAGGTGTGATGAAGGCTAAGACTAAAAAAAAAGACGTTTCAAGGTCACCAGCTCTTTTGTTAGCTGCGACAGGGATCTCACACGTAAAATGGGTATTTAAGTACGAGTTTTTAAAACAAACACTACAAACATTTATGTTTAATTGAAAAAGCATGAAATACAATAAAAAAAAAACAAAACCCTCGACCCAAAAAAACACTTAGAATAAGGCTCCGGGGATCGCAAAGAATAGACGTGTTATAACGAAACAGAAATTTGTTTTATTTATTGTGTCGGGGGGTTTCATTTTCTATTCATTTTCTGTTGCATTTATTTGATTGTAATAATTAATGTACCTACCTAATTATTGTGTTCTTGGTACCCAATAAACTTTTATGCATTAATTCAACTATTAATTTTATTTTGTATTCTCTCTTATCGACGATAACAACAGTATCCAAAGTTCAAACATCCGTGTCTCAGTTCGAAGTGACTCGCTACAAGTTAAAGCCTATTCGATGCAAACAAACAAACGAACAAACTAATCTCTCCTCCTTATAATATTAGTATAGATATCAACTACCTATTTATTTTATTTTGTATTCTCTCTTATCGGCGATAACAACAGTATCCAAAGTTCAAACTTCCGTGTCTCAGTTCGAAGTGACTCTACAAGTTAAAGCCTATTCGATGCAAACAAACAAACGAACAAACTAATCTCTCCTCCTTATAATATTAGTATAGATATCAACTACCTATTTATTTTATTTTGTATTCTCTCTTATCGACGATAACAACAGTAGGTATTCAAAGTTCAAACATCCGTGTCTCAGTTCGAAGTGACTCGCTACAAGTTAAAGCCCTTTATCCGCTACAATAGCACACCATTACTCTAAAGTCTCCAGTTTTCAAGTGCCGTAGCATTACGTAGAAAAATAGATGGTAAGGTGCACTGTACAGTGGGTTCAACTTCGGTTTTTGGCATTTAAGAATATGAACATAATGGTACTAAATGTATCTCTATTCGTCGCCTCTCTTTTTCATATTAGTGGATTACACGACGTTTTCCGCGGGGATTTGATATTTTTCTGGGATACAATTTATCGCTTTAAGACCTCCTTCAATAGACTAAAATTTCAATGTTTAATGTTGGTATATATTGTAGCGAAACAGGCTAAATTATAATCTATAATTATATGTATAAAAGATTGCAATATCTTGTATAAGTCGCTATGTGTCATTTAGTCATTTTCGGGTTTTTATGCAGTTTTAATCGTTATATTGAAATAACACACATACTGTAAAAACAGCTATGTGATAAATGCAATATTTAAAGAGTTAGTAGAGTTACGGAAAGTAGCTATGTGATATTCATACATCGAAAGGTCCATTTTAATTCGCTAAGTGTAAGTACATAGCTTGGAAAAATTGCGCCCGATATGTGCAGTTCCACTGCACATAGTTTTTTAGTCAAGTTCAGATTCACAGATCGCGAAACTCTTAAATAAATAGCTCTATGTGTATTATTAATAATGTTATATAATTATTCAAAAGTAATCTAAAACTACGTAGTGTGTAATTAAGTAAACATAAATTATTTAGATACTCTAGTTATTTTTGGGGAAAATCTGTTTTTGTGTCTCCTGTAAAGTATGTAAATAATACTAGCGACTTCTTGTTTGGCATATAGGGCAGGCGTACCGGTTTTGGCCACTTTAAGGATTTTTTCACTTTCAAACGCTTATTGCTTAATGATCTGTAGTCTTTAAGAAAAAAAATATATCTAGAATTATAGAGAATTTATCGACCTTTAAGGGTACAATTTACAAAGTAAAAAAAAAAACAATAGTTTTTTTTTATATACAACAAATTCTGCAGGGAGGGCCAAATGTACCGGTTTTGGCCATTTTCCATTGGTTTTGGCCACATCGTTTGCATTGGTTTTGGCCACTTTCATAAAATTACTATATTTAGAAGTTGAGTTTATGCTTAATTGATGTCTTATTAGAGTTCTGGACTAAAACACTACATGAAATAGTATTTCAATCCCAGCTAGCTCCTTACTACAATTTTATCAGTATACCTTTATCACTTGATTAGAAGAAAATTAGCAGATTTAGGCTAGTGTTGTAGGCACTAGCTTCAATTCGCTAACTTAGGTAGATGGGGCAATAAAACAATAGTGCCTCTTACCTTTGACATCAGAAACACGTCTATGTCATGTTTGAGATAAGTGTCACTTATTTTTAAGGGACACTTGAATTTGATGTTGTCTTCTACCTCCAAAATCAGTCAATGTCACGTTCAGTGTGGGGCACTTATCCATGACGGCGTCTTCTACCTTTTTTGACATCAGAAACACGTCAACGCCACGTTTAGTTAAAATAAGAGTTATCTTTCTTTGAAGGACACTTAACTTTAAGAAGCACTTAACCACTATGGTGGTTTGTATCTTGTCGTTAATATGAGTGTCACTTAACTTTATGGGACACTTAACTACTATGGTAGTTTCCATCTTTGACATCAAAACACGCCGATTTCACGTTAATATGAGTGTCACTTAACTTTAAGGGGCACAACTACGATGGTGGTTTCTATATTTGACATCAAAACACGGCGATTTCACGTTAATATGAGTGTCACTTAACTTTAAGAGGCACTTAACTACGATGGTGGTTTCTGTATTTGACATCAAAACACGGCGATTTCACGTTAATATGATTGTCACTTAACTTTAAGGGGCACTTAACTTTAAGGGGCATTTAACTACTATGGTGGTTTCCATCTTTGACATCAAAACACGCCGATTTCACGTTCAGTTGAGTGTTACTTAATTTTAAGGGATACCCAGCTTTAAGTGGCACTTGACCACGAGGTTTTTTCTACCTTTGATATCAGAAATACGTCGATGCAATCAACGTCAAGGTCAAGTGAGTGTCGCTTAACTTTAAGAGACACTTGAAGTTCCAAGGAGTCTGCTACGAACTTGTACCTTATTCTTAAACACTCATTCCGAAGTACACTAGACAGCACATCAAGTTAAACAGTTAAACTGCGATAACAGCTTTTATTACATAGTGCATAAAGGCGGTCTCAAATGTATAGTCTGATGTGCCGCCGTGTGTACCTACCTATAATGGTAAAATTTTGTAACTTTCCATATAATAAAGTGAACCGGAGCTGTGTTTTTATACATTTAGGCTCTACTTTCAATTAGTATGGAAACGCAAATCCCAGGACGGACAGGCAGCCTTAAGGAGCTAAAAGGAGTTATGTAGCCAAGAGGAGCGAGGTAGCAAAACAAGTGTTTTATGTAACACTAGCTTTTCGCCGCGGCTACTCTACTCTACTCTACTCTAGCTGTCACGGTTCATGAAATACAGCCTGGTGACAGACAGACAGCCAGACGGACAGCGAAGTTTTAGTAATAGGGTCCCGTTTTTACCCTTTGGGTATGGAACCCTAAAAAGAAGCGGAGTGAGGAAACCTAGCAGAGAAGCGGAGAGAGAGAGCTAAGCGGGGCAAGCATCCTGACTCCACTTCTCCACTCGACTCGCTCGCTCCACTTCCTCTACCGTTGAGCAAATGAGCTTGAAAAGTTGGATACTTCCTACTAATGCCAAAGTGGCCAAAGGTGGCACAATGCTAAAATTTCCAGCCCCACTTTTGGCCACTTATTGTTTTCCAACTTTTTGTGAGAACAGTGAGAAAACAACACTTAATCCATCTAGAAGAAACATTTAATATTTTATATCACATTAGAATATAACCATAAAATAATTTTATTGAAGAAAAAAAAATATTTTTCAAAACCTTTACTCTTAACATTTTGCTTAAGAATTTTACAAAATGTTAACTTTGAAACATAACATGGTGTTTATTTCTAAAATATCGTACTACGTAAAAAAAGCTAAATGCTGTAATTATTAACTAAAAGTCCAATCTTTTATTCGCCATTAATAAATATAAGCAATAGTTTTTTAATTCCTATTTATATAACTTTAAAGTGAAAAGTGACCAAAACCGGTACAGTGGCCAATACCGGTACGCCTGCCCTACATTGTGACATAGCTTAGATTGTCTCTGAATATCTGTGTGGTTCGACTATGCATGTTATAGCATATTCAAATGACCGCAATGTACATGTTTGATGGTGGTATCTACCGTAGCGAAACAGGCTAATAATATAATCTATAATTATACATATAAACGATTGTAATATCTATCACTTTGAACCACACCCAATAGATGCTACGCCTAAACTCGTGCCAATACTTCCAAGATAGCCAATTTGTAGACTACGGGACGCAGTGTGAGTGTGTAAACACATTACCTCACTTCAGATCTACAGCGAGACTGACCTTTACTTACTTATATGGAAATTCTCGAGAGCTTTCAACCCCCGGAGTAATGGAAATTGGGGGCTAGGAATTCGGTAAAAATACGATCTACCCCGCAAAATTGGTGGAGTGTTTGCATTCTTTCCTTGTATTTTTGGAAGGCTGGATTTCATGGCGTTCGGCTGTAGCGTTTAAGTTTCACACTTGAATAAGTTTGGGCTAATCAAATACAAACCTTTTTTCTTCAGACTTGGTTCAGCTACTCAAGAAAAAAACTGTATATGAAATAAGCTTATGCTCGTTGAAGAGCCTCACTACTATCTGTACGTATTTAGGAGCTTTAGATTCAAATGCAATCGAATAGTCTTACATTTAAGTAACACAATATAATAAACTTGCCCTAGAGCAAAACTAAATGATGCAAATGGATCCTTGAATGAATGAATGAATGAAAAACGTTTATTTAGCACCAGACATTATAATAAGTAATTTTTAAACTTAAAAAAAAATCCTTGTCAATGTAATAGTAAGACGGAATAAGAACATTGACTGAATTGAAAAATAAATTATTTTTACCGAACGGCCGCCTGCGGTTTCCACCCATGTAGTTCCCGTTCCAGTGGGAATATCGAAATAAAAAGTTTATGTGTTATTCAAGCCTATAATTGACTTCTGTTGCAAATTTCATCCAGATCCGTTCAGTAGTTTTTGGGCGAAAGAGTAACAAACAGACATCCATACTCAAAAACTTTCGCATTTATAATATTATCACATATTACTAGCTGACCCGGCAAACGTTGTTTTGCCATATTAATAATTATTATAGTGGACCCGGTAAACTTCGTATCACCAACATCTATTATAGATAGACAGATGAAAATAAATGATCGCGAAGAAGTTTTATACACTGCCTGCAACAAATGTCACTTATTAAAAAGTAGGTAATCCAAAGCGGCTAAAACGTCAGTGATTACAAAACTCTTTGACATACCTCTTTGGAAGCGGCTATGGAAGAAATGACAGTTTTGTATACGACAGTTTATCGATTTTCTATACAAAATAATCATTTTTATTTTATAATTTTCCGGAATAAAAAGTAGCCTATATTACTCTCCAGCTCCCAAACTATCCCCATACCAAACAAACACATTTATAATATTATTTATAATTTATAATTTATAAATTTATAATTTATAATATTATATATATATATATAGTATGGATTATAGTAGGATTGCAGTTATATATGATTTGATAATTTATTTGCATAAAATATGGTACTAACATTGAGATTTTGAAATTATAAACATACGTTCACATATTTTGCCAAAAATAATGGCGTGCAAATGTCTGTTCATTATGTTATTTCTCACAAAATTATTTTCAATTTAGCTAAATTGTAAAGATAGTAAAATATAATTAAAATTATATTTAATTATGCAATTGTCAACTGTTATCATTAGTAGTATAATAACATTCTATCCGTTAGTCATTTCGTCAATCGTATCGTATAGTAAAAGTCTCAGTTAAAGTTTTGTTTATGTAATTCAGTTAGGTTTTTTTGTCGATCTTTAAGTCAATCTTTGAAATCTGGACATTTATTTGTTTTATTAAAATAATATAAAGATAGAGTAGATACTTAACCGATACAGCATAACATAGTTTTGATTTTAGAATATTATTCATTCAAGATTCAAATTTGTTTATACAATTTAGATTGTTATTTACAATACTTGTGAACGTCATAGAAGCTACGCCATCGGTTCGCAAACCCTACAGCGGGAGGCCTTGGAGAAGAACCGGCAAGAAACTCCAAGGGTTGTTTTTTTCTCCCTGTTTTGTTTCATACAGAGTCGTCAAATTGAAAAATGACTTTAATATGGTATGACTAAGGTCAGTTTCCATCACAATTACACAATGGGTTATGATAAATACAGTTAAGTATAGGCGAACTAATGATCATAGCGGTGAACAATTTTCAATTACTTAGGAACTCTACTTAAAGCTTTAATATTAGTTAAAAACAAAAGACAATTCTACTATAAACTGCAAGTTGCGCCATACATGTTTCAAATGTAATTCTTAATAAAATGAATAAAAACAAAAGAAAACATATTTTAAGGCAAGCAGATAAGATCAGACCTATTCCCACTGGCAGCACCCGTTCACGAGCATGACGCATGAACCATTATTTAAGGCGCTACTCGGAAAAAGTATGGACTTTTTGATTTAAAACTATAGGACGGTTACAGTTTTTACAAATCTGGTAATAAGATATATATTTTTTCATACCTTTATCTAGATTCGTATAGTTTCAAAAACACGATTTTATGATTTTGCCTCGACACTTTTTCTTTTCGAAAAGACCTCTAAAAAATACGAAAATTCAAGATTATTCTTAAATGGGGTTACTTACACTATTGGAAATTGGTTTAATTAGTGGACACTAATAATATTTAGGATCGTATAAAAGCATTTTTTTTTAAACCGCTGTAGTTTTTTAATACGAAGTGATTTTGTGTTTTTTTTGCCTAATCTGCAAAATCGGTCTCGCTCCCGCGCGCGTCGTTTTCTCATTGCTATCTCGCTTCAGCATAGTTTTTCCGAGTATCGCCTTAATAACAACATCGAACATGTTAATATTTAAGTAATAGCACTCGCAAATCGCGCAATTTAGCTACAATAACGGAAATTAGGTGAAATCGTGACCAAAAGCGGTTAGATTTAAGGGCTAAACGTGGACCTTAATAAATTATCCACAGTTATTAGTTTATAATATCTTGAAATTTGCATAATTTCAAGAGCAATTTATGTAGAAATATGTTTCGTATAACTTGCGAATTGTAAACGCCTTAAATTAAAATGGGTGATATAAAGTACATAACGATTTATTATTATAATTATTACTTATCATTTATTTCAGAATAAAATTCCATATTTTGTTAGTAACAATTATGTCTTAACCTATGTTAGTAGCACAACACGGCCTCCTCTTGTCGTTGGTGTAGTCTAGTGGTAACACTATCGTTATCTAGACAGAGGGCCTACTCTGAAATGCAAAACCCGAAACTTCGTTATACCCGTCCCTCTCACTCTCCAGTCAGGTAGTACGTTGAGTGAGAAGGACGGGTATAACGAAGTTTCGGGTTTTGCACTTCGGAGTAGAATAGCAGGTTCGATTCCCAATAAATTACTTAGTGCCTATACTCAACGCGTTTTGATCAGGAGGATAAATACAGACGCGAAACACACGCACGTCCCCTCGTTTTTCCAAGGTATTTCACAGTTATGTGACAAGTTTTATGCAACGTTTATGACGTTCAAAAGTTATGCCTTTAAATAATTTATGCGTATCTAATGAAATTATGCCTTTAATCCTTATGCTCGTATCTTAAACTACAACATTTATGCATTTTGGTGACTATGCCTTTCAATTCATGTTTATGGCGAAAAATGTTATGCGCTTCATTAGGTAACCTTTAATATGCCTTGTTCACAATAAAAACCTTTGAATAGTAAATCGATCCTTATAACAACAGCTGAGACAGACTTTGCTTCATCGGAGGGATTTAACTATTCACATTGAATTCTTGGTAGATCTTGCGAACTCAGCTAAGAGAAGGAGTTATGGAACTTAAACAACAACCTGTTGAGACTTGCTGAACTAACCAATTTGTATGTCAGCCGCAAAAGTAGCTGAACAGTTCAGTACTTTGTCGCGCCAATCACGTCTTTCGTGAGGTGAGATTGTTTTAGCGAACAAGGTTTCTAGTTAGTGTGATACAGTACTAAGTTGTTAAATTATTACTTAATTGAACTTAACGATAAGTTTTACTATTGAAAGCATTCTTGTAACGTTGTTGAATCTATGAATAATATTACTGAACTATTTCGTTACCATAAGGTTAATTTCAATTACTGAATTTGTTAAATAGTAATGTTCACTGTCTAGTGGAAAATCAACACATTTTAAAGAAAAGTGAAATAAAAATACGTTTTTATTCTTCACTACAGAATGATTCTAAAGCGCGAGTCGAATCGAGTCGAACAAAGCAAGAAGAGTAACCGCAGATTTTATAAAACCGCCTGAACCGACTGCCATGTGTTTTATTGCACAGCATCTCCATCGTTATCATTATCATCAGCCATTTAATGTCCCCACTGCTGGTGCACTGGCCTTCCTTATGGATGGATAAGGAGACTGGGCCATGACCCATCACGTGGTAGCAGTGCGGATTGGTGGGCATTAACGATTGCAAATGCAGCCGGGACCAACAGCTTAACGTGCCCTCCGAAGCACGGAGAAGCTCGAGATGTAAAGGTTTGGTCACCCATCCCGTGTCCGACCATTGCAAAAGATGCTTAACCTCAACGATAGCAGGCTGAGTGCGCTAACCATTCCTTCCACTCTGCACTACCAATCTGCACTACCGGTAGTGCAGATTGGAATTTTTTTGTCCTATCTGCAATACTGTACTACCAGCTGTCAAACCGGTAGTGTCGTTAGGAATTATTTCTTCCCTTTTGCACTACTGTGTAGTAGTGCACAATGGAATTATAAAGAGCATTACTTTTTACTGCCAAACAGCACTACCAAACAATTGTGTATGCGAACTCACGTTATTTGGATTTTTTATCCCTTCTGCACTAAGTACTGATGAATATTATTAAAATATAAAAATAAATTATATTCTCAAAACACATTGAGTCATTTATTTCTTTTTAATATTAACAAGTTATATAATGTATTACTATACTGTTACATGTATTAATATTATTACTCGACTCTCCGTCCAAAGCATCCTGCACATTATTCGACATAAAACGACGAGGAATAATAATCGTCGACAAATTGAAATGATAGTTTTTAAAATAAAATAAATTAATAAACATATTAATTTAATGATAACTAAATACAATTTTATTTCATAAATTCTTCATGACATTTCATAAATAATGTAAAACCGTAGAAGCTAAGAGTTCGCATACACAATTCTTTGGTAGTGCGGTTGGGAATGAAAAAGTAAAGCTCTTTATAATTCCATTGTGCACTACTACACAGTAGTGCAAAAGGGAAGAAATAATTCCTAACGACACTACCGGTTTGACAGCTGGTAGTACAGTAGTGCAGATAGGACAAAAAATTCCAATCTGCACTACCGGTAGTGCAGATTGGTAGTGCAGAGTGGAAGGAATGGCGCTAACCACTGCTCCACGGGCTCCTCCATTTCCATCGCAACTATTTTCTAACCCCTATTCTAATAAAATAAAACGAAAATTCAACTATTCATACACTTCAAACGAAAGAGTGTTACTTTACTTTTTGTCCAAAAAAATAAAACAAAAGGCACTTTCGGAACAAAAGAACGAATAGAGGCATGAACGGTTTCGGCCATTCGTTTTTCGCTCGGTAAACAACGCAGCTGTTAAAATTCTATTCTCAATATCCAACGGATTAGAGACGAATAAAAAAAGAATTTGGAAATCTTTTTACATTACTACGCCGAAGGCTTTATGTAGCATGACCTCTATACTTTTTTTACTAATATAACCAAACGATATAGATTTACAAAATTACTAGGTATCCGCCCGCGGTAATGAAACACGACGTTATCCCGCGGGAATGTGATATTTTTCCAGGATAAAAGTAGCCTATGTTTCTCTCCAGGCTACAAAGAATCTGTGTCCCTAATTTTAGCCAAATCTAATCGCTGTATTGGCGTGATTGAGTAAAAAAACATACAAACATCTAAACATCCAAACATCTAAACTTTCACATTTATAATATTAGTAGGAAGTAGGATGTGAAATATAGGAATTTGTTTCTAAACCCAAACGTACCAACCAACAATAAATCAACAACTTTTATTTCCTCAGTAACTGAGGATTCCGGGAGTAGTGCGCTTCAGCCTTATCACCACTTAACATCAGGTATGATGAAGGCTAAGTGCTACCCTTTGTGAAAAAAAAATTGTTTATGTATTGCCTTAAAATTCCTTGTTTTTAACAGCTTGTATGAAATTTAATTCAAGAGATGATTTTATTAAGAAACTTTTAAACGTCAGTAATTTTGGTCAACTTTATTTACCAGTTTTCATCTTATTATCAACGCAACAAATTTTAAAAAGGCTTTTATTTACTTGGCAACTTGTTTTATAGAAACCTTAATGATGTTCATTCTATTTTCCGGTTTCTACATGATTGCATCTTTTAGTCTAGACATCACAATGAGTCCGAACTCGAGATGACTTTTAAACAGTCTCCTCCGTTTGAGAATCCACTGCTTTCGAGACTCTTTGAGACTAAGGTTAGCCTACGAATACTGTGGACTTAAAGTAAAATTTTAAGAAAATAGCAGTAATATTCGCATTCTTCAGTCTTGTTTAAGATATTGTAGATTAATATCTCATAAGTTCGCCCATGTGTAATTCGGGGAATTTGTTAAATTTTAATCTATACTTATACGTATCCCTGCACCAAATCAGTCGCCAACATTAATTATTACATAGCTATTATTGAAGCCTGATAGAGGCCTGAAAGAAGGCAAGGTTTTCTGCCTTCTTTCAGGTGCCTGAGCTGAAGATATTAAATACTAGCTTTCGTGGACTACACGACGTTATCCTGCGGGTATGTGATATTTTTCCGGGATAAAAAGTAGCCTTTATTCCTCTCCAGGCTATAAAGTATCTGTGTCCCAAATTTCATCCAAACCCGTTCAGCCGTTTTGACGTGATTGAGTAAGAAACAGCCAAACATCTACACATCAAAATATCCAATTATGAAAGTTTAGATGTTTGGATTCCAAACAGTTTTACAGTTTTAGAATTAGTAGGATAATAGCTTAATTAATTTTCTTCACTACTGCGAAGAAAACTTATAAAGTTATTATATCATACACCTACCTAATTTTACAATACAGATTTCCTGGTTTCTTAAACTATACTTAATTTCATTTTAATTGGAAAATTTAAAATAATAATAAATAAACTTAAATAAATATTTTCTTACAATCACACCAATTATCTAAGCCCATAGTAAATTTCTTAAGAAACTGTGTCTATGTGGACTTGATAACTGATAAATATATACTTAAATACTTTTTTGTTTGTAAATACATACTTAATATACATAGAAAACACCCAGACCAAGACAAACAGACATGTTCATGCACACAAATATTTGTCTTGTTCGGGAATCGAACCCGAGACCTCTGGCGCAGAAGGCAGGTAGTTTACTCCTGCGCCAAATCGGTCTTCGAATAATAATAAAATAATGGAATAATGATATTATGCTAAGTTAGCTGAAACTTATTTAGTTTCACGCTGTCCCAATGTTTATCTGTAATATCATACAATTTCAATTTTACCCACTTACCGGTGTCTGATTCAGCTGAAACTTTGCATACAGGTTTGGTTTGGATGACTATACAATATTAAAGTACAGTCAACAAAAAGCTTGTTATAAAACGAAGTTAAAAAAAAAGTTATTGTGCATTTTGGCGTAAGTCTCCTTAAGTTAAGAGGTAAACTTAGCCTTGCCGAGCTACCGTTCCTTTTTCCTGAAACTTGAATTTTATTGAACCCTCTACGGACGTACAAAAAGGCAGCACAAGAATGCATTAAGCACCACTAAGAAAACTGCGATAAAACTAAATTATTTTATTTTGTTTACGGAACAATCAAACTTATACAATACTAATAACTTATAATACATATAACTTATAATACATAGACAAAATTTGTGTAAGTACTGTAAATTTTTATTGGTGAACTAGCTTTCCGTACTTCTTTGTGGACCACACGACGTTATCCCGCGGGAATATGATATTTAGTAGCTTATGTTTCTCTCCAGGCTACACAGTGTCTGTGCCCCAAATTTTAGCCAAATCCTTTCAGCCGTTTTAGCGTGATTGAGCAACAAACATGTTTGGATGTTTTTTCACATGGGCTCAATACAAAATTTTTAACCATTTCATTGATCGACTATAAGAAAAATAAATTAATTTATTGCGAATTTATAGCCAAAGGATTCTAATACGGAAGCGCCACTCTCAATTGCGATGTGACGTCACACGGTACTGCCATTGGTTCACCCGAATTTTCCACGAAGGCCGTATTTTAACGTTTACTAACTCAGTAATTTTTGAAGATAGGAGAAAAATAAAGACAGAATCTTTTTTCTCGTATTACTTATATATTTTTTAGAAATGCTGATAACAAAAATCATTGGTGTGACTCATTGCAAATAAACGGAGTGTGTCAAGGGAAAGATTTGTATGTATGTACAAACTAGCCTTCCGCCCGCGGCTCCGCCCGCGTGGACTACAGGACGTGTTGGCCTGCGGATATGTAATGTATAAAATTTTTTTCGAGTTAAATAATAGCCTAAGGCACTCTCCAGCTTCCAAACTTACGTCATACCAAAAATCACGTTGATGTGTTGCTCCTTTTTGACGTAAAAGACGAACAAATACACAAACACAAAATAATCACTTTTAACAACAACAAAAAACTTTTTTAACAAAATTTAAAAACTAGATGTGAAACGGCGACGCACTAGAAAGCGACTGACAATACGAAAGTGTTTTCGCATTTTTATTGATAGTATGATAATACATCTAGATAGCACCACACACAACCAAAATATTTAGCGAGAAAAGCGGAAGAAAGAAAGATATTAAAGTTTCATAGTTGACTCCACTACAATAGAAAATACACTTTTGTTACTACGCTACGTGGCTCAATGGCTCAGTAACGACCTGTTTCGATCGAGGGTCGCTCAAACGCCTCCCGCGGCGCAGCTAACTGCGATTGAAAAGCGTTCCTTTGTATTTTCTTTTAGGAAAGGATTACGATAACTAAGAATAGCTTTCTGCTCCTTGAATTTCAAATAACTCTTGATTTCAGAAGGTTGTAAAATGATTCAAGTATGAATTACTTAGAGAGAATTTGTAGAACGCTGTGGCATGATCGCTTTTATTTTGTAAAATAAGTAAAACTAATAAATATTGGACACCATCACATACATTGTTAAAATACTAAACTATAGTAGCTTTAGCACTTAAGATGGTTCGATGAGCTCAGTCTGTAGCGCCACCAATGGAAATAAATCATTTACGATTTATCAAGGGCTTAAAATAAAAGTTTCGGTCTTTTTGCGCAAATAAAAGAGTAAAATGCAATTTTAAGTATATTTTCATGGCCTCAAATATGAGCATTAAGTTATGGATCTCGATATTGCTCAATGTGGCCACTTTTGGCACTATTGAGATTCACGACTTATTGCTTAAGTTCAAGTTCGTAAACGTATATTTATAAAATGCATTTTACTCTTTTATTTGCGCAAAATGACCGAAACTTTTAATCTAAGCCTTTAATAAAATATAATTGATTTATTTCCATTGTTGGCGCTACTGAGCTCATCGTACCACCTTAATATAATGGAAATTGGAAACAACGACCACATACATACAGGGTCTGGCCCGAGGAAATATTGAAAAGTTCGT
Source organism: Crambus lathoniellus (assembly GCA_949710035.1). Lineage (NCBI taxonomy): Eukaryota > Metazoa > Arthropoda > Insecta > Lepidoptera > Crambidae > Crambus > Crambus lathoniellus. The sequence goes on from OX453303.1 coordinate 28,609,023, forward strand.
TTTCAGTATTTACCCGACCGGGAATCGAACCCGGGACCTCTAGAGATAGCGGCATCTTGAAAACCAGTGCGAACATCACTCGGCCAGGGAGGAAGTCAATGTAATACTATTAAATATGTATATCATTAAACAGCATTAATCCTTTCAACAGAAATGAGACACAGATTTTCCATTGTTTTCCGGCCCTATTCGACCGGTCAGGCAGGAGACAATGAAGTGATTATAAATACATAGTTGTGTTCCGCAGTTTCACCTGCGTTAATTTGAGGAAAACGAATTATAAATACATATTGATTAACCACTTGAGCATCGGCATCGGTAGCAGCCACCTGTAATAAGAAAATATCTACATAGCTTTCATAACGTTTACTCTTCTAGCAAAGAGTCTTTAGATGGTTATCTCTCATTATTTGTGTAGGAGCATTCCGTTCCCACTAGTCTAAACCTAAAACTATGGTCCAGATACCATTAGAAAGGTCTTACTTTTGATCTAACACAGACGAAATCGTCGGTTACCTACAGCTAGTATTATGTATTGTCTAAGGGCATTTGTGCACTACACTGAATTTTACCGACTCGGAAAAAAACGGATGCTTGTAGGTATTGTAATAATTAATCATTTATAATAGCAAGAATTTAATTATTTCGTGTAGTTTTAATGTTTTAAACCCTAAACTACACGAAATAAATAAATTCTTACTATTATAAATGACTAATAATTAAAACACAAGTATCCGTTTTTTTCCGGATCGGTAAAATTCAGTGTAGTGCACAAACGCCCTAAGTCAGTCTCCGTTAGAATTAATTAAGATAGATTCGTCAAATCCGCAATTGCACTGTAACCTCCGCAACAGTTCTAATCTCCTGGTAATGCCAGGAGATAATGTTTCTGCATTTAATAGTAGATTATAAGGAGAGAGATGATAATTTTTAAAAGCTTTCTTGCTCGCACTTTTAATATTTTCTATTGTTTAGCGACTTCTTTGTGCCTGGTAGTGAATGATTAGTAATAATAGGGGTTAAAGTATGAAATTGCCGTTTTTTTTCTTTTGTACATATACCTTAACAAGTTTTATGATATTAGAAATATATAATTTCATTAATATTGCGTTACATTAAGACCGTATTGAGCAATTTTAATAATTTAATAACCACGACAATTAATTATTTCCATAGAAAATACTTATCGCGAAACTTACAACTTACTTACGACTATTTTTGTTTCCAGAATTTCGTACTTTATTAGTTGAAACTTAGTGAAAATATTTTTTTTTGCTCTTAACGAATATGTAATTTAGTATTTAAAATGTCCATAAATACGTGTGTAAAATTTGGTAAAGTTTCATAATATTAGTCGTTGAATAAATTACAAAAACGTTAGACAGTATGGGAAAAAAAATGTACAAAAATCTCCATACAAAACGACAATTTGATACTTTAACCCCTAATACTATTAGCTATTAGGGACGTGGGTTCAATGTTCACTAGTAGATAACGAGTAGTAGTGAAAATTTGTTATGTGACTAGTGACGTCATTTGACATAATTTAACTACCATAGTATATGACTTATGGTAATTTATCAGTTGGAAATCAGAGTGGCAATTTACTATTAAATAATTCATGACAAAACTACTCTGTCCAAAACCATTATCTTCGGGTCAATTCAGATACAGCAAAAAACGTGCGGTTTGACGACGGCGCGGTTCTTATTTACATTTCAAATCGTGCGGCCGTATGTTAATGAATACTAGACGTTAGTGTAATCTGTTCCGTTTCCGCCTGTGTCTGAACTGGCCCTAACGCCAATTTCCCCAAACAATGAAAAAATCCGTTTTCCCTGCAGATCATTTATTTACTGGCTTCACCAACTAGTCCGACTTTTAGCTTTAACTTCTCAGCAGTAAGACCTTTAAGGAATACTTAAAATCGAAGCACTTTCAGTCTTCAAACAAGGCAGGCCCATCATTCAGGATGCGGCTGTAACTTAAGCATTAAACTTAAAGTATAAGCACAAAGTAGGTTCAGCCGTCTCAGAACTTGGACCGTTACAGAGCAGCTTACATGCGTTCCTGCAAAGATAATAAAACAAAACTGCTGGCTATACGTCAAGCCTGGCGAACTTCTAAATGCCTGTGAGTGTTGCAACATCAATTATTTAGAAGTAGATAAAATTGTACAATTTAACATCTTAAATCCATTTTAGCATTCATTCAATCAAAACAGTTTCTTCAAGAACTTTGATTATTATCACACACTTGCTTACCGCCCGCGGTTTTTCCCGCGCGAACTGCACGAAATTTTTCCGTAGTAATGACATACCTAATATTATAAATGGTGATGAGGCTAAAGTACCCTATATGATATTCTAGTCTAAAATCTTTCCCTATGCGAAATATTCCAGATCTGCCCCATGAATTCTCTGTGCGAAATATTCCAGGGTGCCTACCATCAACTCTTATTGCGGTTTTGTTTAGGACCTAAACTGATCTGCTTCGCTTATTCGTACCACGACAGCTTAATATCAATGACAGCGATTCAGTGATCATTCAATGACATTTCACAGCCGCTAAGCTGTCGTGTACTCTTATTTGACTTATAACTCGGCCAAGCTAAAATGACACCTGCAGGTTATACCCGTCCCTCTCACTCTCCGGGCATGACAGAATCAAGAGAAAGAGACGGGTAGAAGAAATAAGGACACAAATCGTTTGGTCATTCACATTTAGCAATTCATTTGCGATCCAGTTTTTAGAAGGTCATAGTACGAAAGAAAGCAATTCATTTTAGGAACCTATTCTGCATCGCGCTATTTTTGAATCGCTGTCTTAAAGTTGATGGTAGGCACCCAGATCTGCCCCATGATTCATAAAACTTTCTTTCTTGTTGTCTTTGTTTGTGTTTTACTTAATTGAGTACCAACCGGTAGTATTTCATTTGCTGTTGAATATTTCATGTAGATAAGTCTTCGTTACTACAATTACATGCAAAGAAAAACAAAGGTAAAGCTACTTTCACAAGCACAATTTTTTCCAATTTCAAATGCACGTCCCAATGATACAAACTCATTATTTAGAATGTATTCCAATCGTTCGTATCTAAGGAACTCTCCTGTAGATACCGATGTATCTGTTACAGGCGACATTCAATTTAAAATGTAAATATGTCCGTTTGTGATTCACTGGCTGCTCCACACACAGACTCGATATCTGATTGCTCAGACGTGTAGTACCTATAATATTATTAGGTCTTTGTCTATGAAATTGCCGTTTTCTTATGGAAATTGTAGGAAGTTAGAATTATCATACAAAGATATTTGCGGATTTCTTGGACATGTGAACTCTGAATTCAATGAAACTTTAGAGATATGATCAGAAAACATTAATCTAACTACCTAGGTATTGCCTATAATCTTATTTAAAAAAACTGCCTTGGAACAAAAAATATCTGTCCGAAGCAGTCGCAATATTATTGACGACAACTTACCAACGAGGGGTACTTTAAAGCATTTATAAAAATTTAAGACGCGTGTTTATTTTTTTTAAATGTTTAACATAACGAAATACTTTTTTGAAACTGACTATTGTCATGATTCTAGTAGGCTTTTCATAATTTTTAATGGCAACATTGGTAAAAGCCATCTCTTGATGCCTTTTGTTAAGTAAGTTAATGGAAGCCACACACGTAACGATAAATTTGCGCGAGCCAAAGATTACGATAAATTTGTTCAAAATTTATCGTAATGTGTTCCATAAGGCAATCTGTGGTAAAAGTGGTGGGGATGGCTGGACGTGAGTCCTGCTGATGAGCGAAGTGGGCTGTCTTCAAGCATGCCTCGAGGGCATAAGATCTTTATTACCTGTACCTATTGATATAAGTTTAGCCAAGAGTTAGATGAGTGTTATCTAGAGTCTTCTTCACACTATTAATTTTGATATATTGATAATAATTAAAAAAATAGAGATCAATGAACATCTGAAAAAATAAAGGACAATTTCATTAGGTAAAGACCTATTATTTATGTCTTCTACACCTAAAGATACGTGTAGTATTAGGTATATATACTTACGCAAATGCTACGCTGAAAAAAAGGCTGTTTCTTAGCCCTGAAAGGAGTTGATGTCGCATAATAAAGAAATAAATATTACAATCACCATTACAATCACGTAAATCTTTTTTAAGCGGATCCTTGAAACGGTGCGTACACCACTCTGCCATGGAGGTCGTCAAATATACCGGGGTTCCCAGAGTTATGGGCCATTCTTCTTCTTCTTCTTCTTAACAATACGGGCGGTTTCCGCAACTCGACGTCTATTGCGCCTATTTTGCGTCCGGAGGGTGCGCGGCCAGATCACTCCAGCCAGCCCAGCTCAGCCAGGAACGCTCCAAGAGCTTTCACATTAGTGATCGCTTCCTGGACGCTGCTATGGGCCATTAAAAAGTACTCTTAATAATGGACATAGCTTTCTCTGAAAGTAAACATTCCTTTATTTTTTGATTTTCACATCACAGATTTTGCAAAAAAAGCACATTTTCCATAAACCATAATGTTTCATCGCTTTCCTTCCATATTATTACAATTATCATGTTCCTTAGAGAGATTTAATCAATCTGAGTTACCCTATCGTTTGATGACATAAAAGTACAGAGTTCTGATTTTTTCTTATTTTAGCCGGTGCAATTCCTGGGTGTAGGAGCGAATTAAAAAAGAATGCAGTTTTATTTCTTGCCAAAAATAATGGCATGTTTCCTATCAGTGAAATTTGATATCCCCACAATTTAGAGTAGGCACTTTCCCTTCATGTTCCATAACTCTGGGACGCCCTTTATATTCGCATACTATTGCTGAAGTTTATAGTGCGGCCACGCAATCGTCAAATTGCGAGATAAATAGCCAGCGAGCTAAAGAGAAACGTGGTCTTCCTGCGATCTTTGTCATGCGTCCTGTCGCAGCGGAGCGGCAATGATAGCTCGAGTGAGCGCACACCAAAACTAATATTCGTGGCAACGCAAACGCAAGGAGCAAAGTGTGGCCGCGCCACAGAGTAAATTATAGTACACTGGTACAGAAGCTTCACTCCGCTAAACCATTAAATAAATAGCAACTCTATTTACAACGCAATAAAGTGGAATTCAGCTATTACGAACGGCCAGACGTTGCATATCTTTCTATCGCATATTATAGCTCTTTTGCAGAACTAACTTCTATGGATTTACACCGCCGGCGCGGCGGTGAGGGCGAGAGTAGCCATCGAGACGCCTGGCCGCGCCATTGAGTACACCTACCGTAGAGAGGAAAGGAAAAAGAAGACCTCTCTAGCAAAGAGCAAAAAGTAAATCAGTTTCTTATAGACATCTTTATACCTTTTCAATATCGTCAACTGCAAATAACCTAAAGAAGGTAAGTACATAGTAAATATAACGAAGGGCCTCGTGAACTCAAGACTGATTGGACGGAGTTGATGACACGGAGAATGGAAAAAGTTTTAAGTGTTTTTCTTTGCTGAACGCACTATACCCGAGTTGCAGGCAAATGTGGTACTTATCTCCGGGCAATAAAGCATAAGGTTACCTTCGGCAAAGTTGTGAGACGCGTACGTAACTTTGTATTGTGTATTTTCGAAATCTTTTGAAGGTCGTTTTGCGCATTGGTGCACCCACAGAAAAGAAGACGGACGTTAGTGTGCTTGTACACGGTGCATTGTAGCAAGAGCTAGTAAAGACAGGGGCTACTTGCGCAAGCAGTACGCACAAGCTATTTGCTCGTGGTCAAGAGCCCACTGACCTCTATAAGAGCCACATGTGCATGCTATTCGAGCTATATCGCTACATAGCTAGTGACCCTCGCGAGTGACCCGCGCGAGTGACCCGCGTATATGTAAAAACAACAACAAAATCTTATGTATTGTGTCAAACATGCTGTTCAGATGTGTATCATCATCATCATCATGTCAGCCGAACGACGCCTACTGCTGGGCATAGGCCTCCTCCAAGGATCTCCACAACGATCGGTCCTGCGCTGCCTGCATCCAGTGGCTTCCCGCGACCTTGACCAGATCGTCGGTCCACCTTTGTATGGGGCCTGCCCACGGAACGTCGCCGTCGTCCGGTACGCGGGAGATGTGTATTGCGATCTGGAATTCTGGATCTCCTCCATTCACCCCCTGGATAGCCATCATCAGGTTACAGCTCGGTCAACCCCTGGCGGAGAACCAAGGCTTCAAAGTCATCTCGTATGTTTGAAAATTGACTGGCGTCCTTAATTATGTGGCCACCACTATAAATACTACAGAAATCGTAGCCACACTAGAGATAAAAAATTATGATGTTTGCTTAACCGAAATGATTAAGTTTTAATTAATTAGCATTTAAAACTAAGTCAAGCAATGCACAAACAAATCACTTGTTACCAAAATCTGGGTCAGTATACTCAATCATAAGTAAATACTCTTTTATCTGGAGGCTGAAGCATCCTTACGCAACATTGACCCGGCGACAATGCCTAATTCCGGGAAAAGGACAGAATTACGTTTGTCACATAAGTTACTGTAATGTAATTCTGGAATTTACTGTGCCATTTGCAGCCATATGTTTGTTAAGAAGAAGAAGAACAATGTCGTTGTGAAAACTTATTCCAGTGAGTGTTAGAATGACAGAGATAATCTAATTAAAACACATCCATACTCCCGTACTTATAAAAGTGGAAGTGCGTTTGTTTGTTTGGCCGTCTTTCACATCAAAACGATGCAACGTGATTTTTGGTATGGGCACAGAATCCTACTAATATTATAAATGTGAAAGTTTAGATGTTTGGATGTTTAGATGTTTGGATGTTTGGATGTTTGTTACTCAATCACGCCAAAACGGCTGAACGGATTTGGCTGAAATTTGAGACATAGATACTTTGTAGCCTGGAGAAGAACATAGGCTACTTTTTATCCCGGAAAAGTATCAAATTCCGGCGGGATAACGTCGTGTAGTCCACGCGGGCGAAGCCGCGGGCGGAAAGCTAGTATATAATAATACTAGCTTTCCGCCCGCGGCTTCGCCCGCGTGGACTACCCGACGTTATCCCGCGGGAATGTGACATTTTTCCGGGATAAAAAGTAGCCTATGTTCCTCTCCAGGCTACAAAGTATCTGTGTTCCAAATTTCAGCCAAATCCGTTCAGCCGTTTTGGCGTGATTGAGTAACAAACATCCAAACATCCAAACATCCAAACATCCAAACATCTAAACTTTCACATTTATAATATTAGTAGGATAGATACTTTGTAGCCTGGAGAAGAACATAGGCTACTTTTTATCCCGGAAAAGTATCAAATTCCGGCGGGATAACGTCGTGTAGTCCACGCGGGCGAAGCCGCGGGCGGAAAGCTAGTATATAATAATACTAGCTTTCCGCCCGCGGCTTCGCCCGCGTGGACTACCCGACGTTATCCCGCGGGAATGTGACATTTTTCCGGGATAAAAAGTAGCCTATGTTCCTCTCCAGGCTACAAAGTATCTGTGTTCCAAATTTCAGCCAAATCCGTTCAGCCGTTTTGGCGTGATTGAGTAACAAACATCCAAACATCCAAACATCCAAACATCCAAACATCTAAACTTTCACATTTATAATATTAGTAGGATGACGCATTAGTCAGGTGTACGTGCAGTTGACGTTCACGCGACGTGGAAAACCGTTTTTGATAACGCGCGGCGTTGACAGTGCGACAACGTTTTCTGTTCCGGTGATAATCTTTGGAACTAAAACAGTTTTCATACTACAGTCTATTTTGACAGCTAATTTCGTATTGCAAGTGGCTCCTCTGTCATTACGGCAAATACGAAGTGTACGAAGAAGGACGCAAACGTGGTCAAGACGCGCTGCATAGAATTACCGCGATCGGGGCGCAGTTTGGGAGCTAGAGAGTGACTTATACTATAAATAACACTTTCCCTATAATATCTTGTATTTCACGAGAGCGAACGCACAGGCGGAAGGCTAGTACTACATGTTGGTATCTTTTAACCCGTGTTCAATGGCATGCAACAAGGCGTGTCCAGAACCCATAATTACGAGCAAAAATTTGTACAGTCTGTGTAATTTGCTTGATAGAGTCAAAACTATAAGGTTCAGTGTCAATGTCAACAAGTTCGAATTTCGACCTTATTATTATTATTATTTATAGGGGGGACGCCAGCGAAGCCGGACGGGTGATCAGTCACCTAGGTCGGGACCATTTCACCCAGTTCCCTAAGTCCCCTGAAAGCTGAAAGCAGGAGGAGGCGGGTTATCATTTACCCCACCGGCGTCGGACCCTCGAACCTACCTGCGGGCCGATCACCGTAATTCTATGCAGCGCGTCTTGATCACGTTTGCGTCTTGACGTTTGACTTCGTATTGCCGTAATGACATAACGACGCACACGTCACGCAAACCTAGAAAATCCTGTCTGTTCCACTTGCAATACGAAATTGGCTGTCAAAATAGACTGTCGTATAATAGTATATTATGATACAAGTGAGCTAACGTTGCTCATTATACACGAGGCTGTGGGTTGCAGCCCGAGCCGCAGGCGAGGGCGTAAATCAGCCGACTGTCTAGTGAGTAACTTGCTCACGAGTTTCATACGCACTTGCGAGGAAAAACAAACATTTATTGCATTCATTCATAAATTAATTAACCTAATTAGCTAAGGGAAAAAGCTCGCAAGTTTTTTTTTGCACGCGCCAAATGTAAGGTCATTGATTACATACAGCCATACAACCTACTTCAAAATAATTATAATAATAGTGATAAAACGCAAATGTTTTATAACAAATTATTGTGAATTATAAATAATTTGATAATAATATACTTAATTATGTTTTTTTGACTTAATTAGGGACATATTTATTTATTCTAAAAACGTAAATGGATTTTCAACCGTATAAAACCTCTTTGTTGTTACAAAAATAGAACTGTACGTATTACCCGGTGAAATTGAAAATGCTCTGTTTACTCGCATATAACTTGCAGTTAGGTACTAACTTAACTTTGTAGGGATACTGTATTACCCGGTTAAATTGAAAAGTCTCTGTTTACTCGCATATATTTTGCAGTTAGGTACTTACTTAACTTTGTAGGGATAATTCTATTACGCAACTAGTACTGTAATATTATTATGCACGCGTGTTTTATAGTTCGTTTATGGCCCTAAGATCGATGTAATAAGGCTCACTTTATGAGCAAGTGTGTTGAAAAAACTGTTTTAGTTCTAAAGATTATCTCACCGGAACAGAAAACGCTGTCGCACTGTCAACGCCACGCGAGATCAAAAACGTTTTTGCACGTCAACTGCACGTACACCTAACTAATGCGTCATAGGATTACCGCGATCGGGGCGCTGTGCGCTTACAGTACCTGCTGAGTTGTGTACCTGCTGAGTACCTGCTGAGAGCTGAGTACCTGCTTAGTGAGTGTTTTGTGCACGTTTTATTTCCGTGATAAATAAATTATATTCTCGGTGCTATAACCTCAAACTACCGGTCATTAATTCTATTCTTTTACATATTGTTTTCGATGAGATGTTTATTTCGTCATCGAATTAACTCATTTTAATTGTAATTGCCTTCACGGTGAACGAAATACTAAATATTCCGGGATCCGAAAGCAATTTACAGCCTAATATTTCTTTTTAACCTTGTCGTGACCTGTAGTAAGAGTGGGTTGTGTCCTTATTAAAATACATTTTATTTGACATACACCTTTAATTGTCCCTCTTGTTCTGTAACTTTTAATTAATATAACAATCGCCGCTGGCATAAAAGTTAATGTGCTCAGTTGAATTTCATTCATTAATACTCGGGTTACCTCCCAAAGTTTCATATAAATTATCCCTATCTCAATTGCGACCACTTGTTACAGCATACCTACTCCTGCGACGGTCGGATTTAGTTAACGCTTGTTCATATTGGTCATCGTAACATTTCAGGGTCGTATCTCCGGGCAACATCTCCCCGAGTCTCACCTGCACCTACCTTCTCCGTGCTACCTACACGTCGAGTACCTACCTACTCCGAGCCGCCACCACCTGCTTCTGCGCTCCTAGCCGCCAGAGGTCTGCACTGCTCCGGTCTACCCCAGAACAGAACCCGCTGCCCCTAAACCCCAGCGGTTTCACCTCTCCTTAGGAAGCTATAAAGCTAAGTAGATCTTACACTTCCCCCGCCGATCATTTCGCGAATACCTACGCCCTTTCTTAATTTTAAAGTCACTACATTTCCTGTTAATTGGATTACATAATTAATTGGTAACTACCATCTTTTATTTTCTACCTGACTCTCATGTTCTCCGGCTCTTCCAGCCGGGACTGTGTCACAGTACCTGCTGAGTTGACTTATCGAATTGCGTAAAGTCAAAGAAATTTCGACCTTAATGAATGACCCTATCTATGAGAAAATGAAGTTATAGTGGGTCACTATTTAATTGGTCTGACTGTACATTTTATCAGACTTCAAATAAAATGTTAAATAAATAACTAAGCTCCTTGTAAATCAGTGACCAAGATTACTTTTTAACCGTACTTGGCTTTTCCACTAGCCCCTGTGTACCCTCGTACCCAAATAAACACGGAACTAGGAACAGAATCTAGGGTTAATCTCTGGCGATTTAACTTTAGCAATGCCCGCGCGTTTGGTGTCCTCTGCGTTATTTATAAGGGTTACGTTATGTTTTGTTTTATAAAGTGTCGTTTAGGGTTAAGTTTTGCAGTGTGTTTGTCTGTGTAATAGGTAGTTTTAATTTGTATTAGTTTAATTGTTTTGGTAAAATGATGCTATGCTGTTTGCTCTAAAAAAGAAAGTTAAAAGTTTTTTAGAAAGCGAATAATATTTAGTCATAATCTTATTTATTTATTTTTTTCACAACGGGGTAGCACTTAGCCTTCATCACACCTGATGATAAGTGGTGATAAGGCTGAAGGTGGAAGCGTACTACTCCCGGAACCCTCAATCACTGAGGAACTGGCTATCTTATCTCTTAACTGCCGGAACACAAATGCTGAAAACATCATTGTTATGGCGTCAGACATAGATAAGATGGTGGTAGCTAGCCAGGCGGTCTAAGAACAAGTCCTACCACCAACCAAACCGAATACAATATGTACCTCCACTGGGAATCGAACCCGGGACCTCTTGGTCTGAAATCGGTGTTATGAACCACTAGACCACAGAGGCGGTTCCTAATTATAATTTAGTCATTCAGGGTGTATATTTCGACTCTGAATCAAAATTTTGGGGTATGTATGAAATAACATTTCAAAGTTTCATGGCCATTGTCAATTATATGACTACCTCTATTATAAAATTTGGGATTTTTGCCATGTTTTCTAACTTCGCTGAAATATCGGGACTTGCAAACAATGTTTGGTGTAGTATATAATATAATATATTATATATTCTTAATTACAAAATATTTATAAATATTAGGTACTTATTATTATTCCCTTTATTACATTTTAAAATACTTACAAAAATATATTTCTAAACATTAAATTTTTACAATGTATAACACTAAAGAATAAAACATTTAAAAATACAAAAATGCAGTTCCCCAACGGTCGCAAGATCAGGGTCCCTACCATCAACTCTTATTGCGGTGTTGTTTAGGACCTAAACTGATCTGCTTCGCTTATTCGTACCACGACAGCTTAATATCAATGACAGCGATTCAGTGATCATTCAATGACATTTCACAGCCGCTAAGCTGTCAAGAACTCTTATTTGACTTATAACTCGGCCAAGCTAACATGACACCTGCAGGTTATACCCGTCCCTCTCACTCTCCGGGCATGACAGAATCGAGTGAAAGAGACGAGTAGAAGAAATAAGGACACAAATCGTTCGGTCATTCATATTTAGCAATTCATTTGCGATCCAGTTTTTAGAAGGTCATAGTACGAAAGAAAGCAATACATTTTAGGAACCTATTCTGCACCGCGCTAGTTTTGAATCGCTGTCTTAAAATTTTATATTATTTTTATGCACTTACAATGCAATTTTGTAAGTATAGGAAAAATGTGTTTTTACTATCACACATTTTTCCTATACGCTGTCTGAAAGTTGATGGTACGCACCCAGGTACTTATTATTATTAATATAATAATAAACATTCGTTTATGATCTTACATAAACGAATATTAATCAACTTTGACAATATTATAATATATACTAGCGGATCGTCGCGGTTTTACTCGCGTGGTACCAGTTCCCGTGGGCATATCGGGATAAAATATAGCCTATGTGAAGCATTCTTAAAGTGAAAGATTTTTTTAAATCGGCCTAGTAGTTTTGAGTTTTTAATTACATACATACAAATCTTTCCTCTATAAAATATTAGTAAAAGTAAGTGTAGACAAACGGTTCGAATAGAAAGCCTCTTTTTAAAGTCGTCGTTGTTTACAACATTTTTTTGTTTTATATTTAAAAAACAACGTGAATGTTATAAAGTTTAACAAATAAGATTTCCAACATACCAATTGGAGAGTAAAGATTAAATTTTTGGTTTGTGATGAATAAACTTAAAAACTACTGAACAACCGCGGGAAGTCACTAGTCCCAAACAAAAGTCAGTATGTAAATAAATATTGCCAACAAACAAACATTTACAGAACGAGATTTGTAGGAAATGTCAGGCTAAAGCGTTGGTAAACTTGACTTGTGAAATTAGTCCTTCAGGCTGCGGTAGTTGTTAATGTCTGGGACAGTAATGGGATATTCTGGAGCGGTTTAAATTTTGGGACAGTAGCTAGTGTATCTAGAGCTCTCTACTCTATGGAAAAATATAGAATAAAATAGAAATCGTTTATTTGTTTATTCGTAACCCTACTTCACGTGTTTAAGTGTAACCTAAAAAAAATAGTTCAAATTTTACTTCACCACTTTGTCAGCGTGATAAATATGTACCTATATTCATGCCAAATTACAGAGTCTATGAGCTAGGCTGGGGACGGACAGACGGACGGACATGGCGAAAGTATAAGTGTTCCTTGTTGACTACGGAACCCTAAAAACCACCTATTACGTGCTTTTGTATGTATATAAAATAACGATATACTTAATTTTGTAACAGTTCGTCAAGTTTGATTATAGTGCTATAGTTTTAATCTCTTTGGTAAATCCATTAAGTACTCCTTGAGATGCATTTTGGAAGAGGCCAATGACTATCAACATTCTTCCCAGGTTTAAACTTCACATTATACACCTACCACTAGTTTTTAATTAGTACAATCATTTTTGGGGATGAAAATCCATTAAATTCAAAAGATATTGACTTTGACAGCTTTTGATGGATTAGTATATTTTACTATTACGATTAACGTTACGACAGTTTTCGTGCTAAGGCTACAGCGCCCCGATCGCGGTAATCTTATGACGCATTAGTCAGGTGTACGTGCAGTTGACGTTCTGGGCGTTTGTGCACTACCACTGAATTTTACCGATCCGGAAAAAATCGGATGCTTGTATTTTAATAATTAATCATTTATATTAGTAATTAATTAAATACAAGCATCCGTTTTTTTCCGGATCGGTAAAATTCAGTGGTAGTGCACAAACGCCCTCACGCGACGTGCAATACCGTTTTTGATAACGCGCGGCGTTGAAAGTGTATGGTACTAAAACATCTAAGTCTTTGGTACTAAAACAGTTTTCATACGACAGTCTATTTTGACAGCTAATTTCGTATTGCAAGTGTCCTCCGTGACAGCTCCTCTGTCACGGATGTCACCGGAACAGACTGGATTGTGGGACTATAGGTTTGCGTATGGTTTGCGTGAGGTGTGACGTCGTTATGTCATTATGGCAATACGAAGTCAAACTTCATGACGCAAACGTGGTCAAGACGCGCTGCATAGAATTACCGCGATCGGGGCACAGTATGGACACTGCATTTACAAACTACGGAACTAAGGAGAACAGATTGATTTTTGGTTTTTCTTCTTGTCAGTTACAAAAGGTTTCGAATGGGCGGTAGAAAAATGTTGACGATTCATATAGGTATTTGTCTGTGAATAAATATTTTAAAAAATGTACTTATATAGAATTTTAATAAATAAAAATTTCAAATATCCCTTAAAGTCCAAAATCCTAAAACAAAAGTTAAAGCTGGAAAGACTTCCCCAAGGATATTTAGAGCGTTTCTTAAGTCTCTTGACTTGACGCACAATGGGCATCTGCCCGGACATCTATTGTGCTCCCTTACAAAGGAAATTAGCAAACGTATTTTTAACGCTTTAATTAAACGCATTTCCGAGTTTTGAAAGAAATTATTCATTCGTGAAGTTGGATATTCTGGGGTTATTCCTCTTTATTATTTACGTTTTTTAAAAGCAATTCAACTTAACAGGTTCGTTTTGTTTATCTCAAGTTTAAGTTTTTATGTTTTAAGATGGGTTTATAAATACAAAATACATACAGGAAAAATACAACATACAGGAGCTATAACAATGTTATTGTTATTTTTCACGTCTTTAGGGGCCTTTTTAAAACAAAATCTAGAAAAATTGCGTTGCGAATGTTATTTTAATGATGATTTTCATTATTATACTCATACATATTTTAAGGAAATTCGTGTTATTATTTGATACCATATACTATACAAAACAACCTAAATCAACCATAAATATTGTCACATACAGAGTGTTAGGGGCACCGTTGCAAAAACTTTAACCATGGTTTCAGACCACCATGCTGAACAACGTACAACAAGAATTATTTGTCGGAAATGAAAAAAAATATTTTGACTCTCCATACAAAATGTTCGGATTAGTTGCTAAATTTGTAAGAAAAGTCATTTCCGACAAAAAATTTTGTTGTACGTTGTTTAGCATGATGGTCTAAAGCCATTGTTAAAGGTTTTGCAACGGTGCCCCTAACACCCTGTATACCTTTTTCCAGTCTGGATAATGAATTAATAATAATAAACAATGCAACAATCACACCAAGTTATCCATCTCATAAGAGTTTTCATTAAGAAACTGTGTTATGGAAACTTGAAAACGGATAATACTTATATAATTTATGTTTGTATATACATACCTACTTAATATACGTAGAAAACACCCAGGATGAAGACTAATAAATAATAATAATAAAATAATAAATATCTTTGTTTTACTCTTCCACAATTTTTTTAAAACTTTAGTAGGTACTTGCTTTACTTAAAAATATTGTGAGTTACAAAGATTGTGAGAGACTGGTGCCTGAACTGAGCGTTAAGCGTATCTCAGGATACCAGTACTCTCCCCCCTGAAGAGGAATAAGAAATAGACATTTTATTTTAATTTTTAGTTTTTTGCATTCACAATGCAATTTTTATTACTGAAAAATGGAAAATGAAGTATTTTAGAAAAAATCGACCCGTCTCACAACATCGGAGCTAGTTGTGAGACGGGTCGATTTTTTCTAAAATACTTCATTTTCCATTTTTCAGTAAGAAATAGACATGTTTATGCACACAAATATTTGTCTTGTTCGGGATTCGAACCCGAGACGCCTGGCGCAGAAGAAAGGTATACGTACCTTCCCCTTCGCCAAATCAGTCGTCTTATTGGATCAGTACCACTCTTAGCCATATTACCACCAGACTGTTTTTATTTTATGGAATACCTAGCTTTCCGCCCGCACTTTGCGCGCCTCATTCCCCCTTAGCGGGGCGGTGCGGTGCGGGCGACGGCTGTTAAGCTGTGGCCCGGACCGCACTGCCCCCTCCCACCAGCCTGGGGAGATGGTCACACTTGCTCGGCCATCACCTACCGCGTGGGGGCCTGGGAAGCTGGGCCGGCCGTCAAGTCGTAGGGGGAGCTTGCCATACCGGGGCCTCCACATTACGACTTCCACCGACGGCGGTGAGAGCAAGTAGTGAGGGGTTTAGTGGGTATTCCTCCTTTCTGACCCCCCATCGAGTCTCCGCGACTGGATGGAGGGTCAGGAAGCGGCTAGGCGAGTCCCACATAATCACCGTCCGCACACCAACGTGGACGGGGTATGCGTAAAAGCATTCCCCTCACTATAATAAAAAAAAAAAAGCTTTCCGCCCGCAGCTTCGCCCGCGTGGACTACACGACGTTATCCCGCTGGAATGTAATATTTTTCCGGGATCAAAAATATCCTATGTCTCCACGCTACAAAGTATCTATGTCCCAAATTTCAGCCAAATCCGTGCAGCCATTTTAGCGGGATTGAGTAACAAACATCCAAACATCTAAACTTTCACATTTATAATATTAAGTAGGAGAATAAACCGACTTACTAAAATTACTAAATTTACCGACTAAAATACTAGGTTAGGTTGCGGAAAAATAGGTTTACGTTAGGTTAGATTGACGAGTCGTCTGGTATATCTTTTATTTTTCGTAGTCACCTAGTATTTTTGTCGGTAAAATAGTAGATTGTATTACAAGGGAGCAAAATAATATATTTACGGCGAGGGCGCTATTTTGAATCCAGAGCGCAGTGAAGGATTCTAGAGTAGAATCTCGAGCGCAGCGAGGGATTCTAAAGTAGAATCCTGAACGCAGCGAGGGATTCAATATACGCCACCCGAGGTGAAAATAATTTTGCGGCCGAGTAATACACTTTGCTTTTCATCCCCCTCTATAAGAAAAGCAGTAAAGACAACTCAAACTATCTACCTTTCTTTGTCGTTCGGATACAACATAGCGCTAGACGGGCAAGAAAAAAAATTTGAGTTTTGAAATAAATAAAAAAATTAATTAAAAAAAATATATGTCCATCAGATTTCTTATAAGTATCTCCGGGGATGCCGTAGGGGGGTTGAAAATTTTGATAGATTTTAGCTACGACTCACCGTTTACGAGATATTCTCAATTTTATAAAATTCCGTTTTTGAAAATTTCTCGGTCCCGAAAAAAGTCCCGGCCCCATACAAAATCAGTTGCTTTTTTTTTAAGTACCTACTGCACACCCTTTGCTACACTCCAACCAATACTTCTTTAATTATGTTCTAAATTCAAATCTCATTGTTTTGGACCCTGTTATGAAGCTGTTCAAAATTCAAATCTCATTTATTCCCTCTTGTCATAACAGGTAAAAAATGAATCGTTTTGGACCCTGTTATTAGATAAAAAATCATCGCTTTTCGAATCGATGGGATGAAAAAGTATTTGAGTCGTTCGGTTAATTACTACTCTTATTTTGTTGCTGAAAATTGCTTAAACATATTAGATAGATATCTCAATATTCAAAGCACAGTGTTGTTTATTCATACAGTCAGGGTCACAGGAGTCAGAGTCGGTTCTCCTATATCCCTGATTATATCCGATGAGCGCTCGAACTCACTCGGCCCGTCGTCGGTCGGTGGGAAACTATTCTGGACTAAAATGTGGATGTGGCATTATAAAAATTCAAAGTCAAATTACCGTTTCGGCGAGATTGTCACTAATAAAAAGATATAATAAATATTCTAGAAAATAATAATAAGTAAGTATGTAGTTTTTTTCGCTAATAAATGATTATGTATTTAAGTTTTTTAATTACACCCAGACACGGAGCAAAAAAATCACTTGATTTTAGAATCGAATCTACCTATATGCGTAAACGCATTCCCCTCACTATAAATTTAAAAAAGGAGGCAAAATTGTGTATAGTTTATTTCGTTGTGTAATTTTCTAAATAAAAACATTTGTCTTAGGAAACGATCGAGTCTCTCATTTCTGTATTTGTACTGGTAAAACCACCTACCTATATAAACAGTTTGAGAGTAATTTTTCACCTGCCTTATCCCTAAAATACGGCGAGTCCTGTCTTAACTACTGCCCGCGACAGGTAATTAAAGTTAACAACTTTTGAATGTCGGAAAACTTGTGATTAGCCATGACTTCCCCGAAATCCTTTTACGAGCTGAGCTTAATTTAATTAAATATCATCAATTTACATACCCTTTTAGTTTTACGGTCATTAGTTGTTTCGAATCGTAGTTAGGATATTAAAGTCTAGAAATTAATGTTGTTGCTTAATTAAATATCTTAATTTCTAAGCAATTAAGCAATTTTTTAAATGATTGATTTCATTAGGTTCTGCTTATTTCTGTTCATTTATAAATTATTTATATAGCGTTAGCTTGACATTTTTCGATGGCCTGAGTTATTGAGTTTTCATGGTATCTATGTGTATCAGTTTCATCTGGCCAGAGCTTTAATACTTTTCTTAAACTGCCAATCGTATGTCAATAAGAAAAGAATCACGTAAGATAAGACTGAATAGGTCGGGTTATCACTCATCAGTTTCCTTATTCGTCAGTTCCACAGACATTATCGATGTATGTCTGTGGTCAGTTCCATGAAATTTTTTAAGTCGTCAGTTTCCCTAATTCGCCAGTTTCGTTAACTTGTCAGTCCTCATTTGGTCTGGTCGTATAATTCGTTCTTTTTCGTTATATGGACAATTTTTGTACAGTTACGTACAAATATTATAGACTTTTTATTTTTATAAACATTTTAGTAAAAAACTTTTACTTTTTTGCAGTATCAATGTTAAAACTACTTTTTTGCAGTGATAATGTCGCCTTTTTGCTTGACAACTTTAGTTATTGCTTTCTTTGTGGATTACTTACTGCTTATTAACAAATTATTTTTATAAATCCACTCTGAGAGCGAAGCAAAACTAAAGCGAGGTACGTTTTTCTTAAAACCCTGAATTTAAAAGCTCTTATGTGTGAAAAGACGCAGAAAAATCCTTGTTTTGTTACCAATCTTCTGACTAACTCAATGAATTGGATTTAGACTACTATAAAAAACGGGATTTTTACTATGTTTAAATTTCTTTTTGATTTCCTGATTTTCATAAGAGTTATATAGTTATAGTGATAATGAACATGTAAATTTAAAATGTTAAATTGGAATTATACTTACCACATCCAATCATACAACATTGATGTTATTGTAAGAATTTTGCTTATACGGTGTGCTCATCGAGCCGTATCGTTTAATATCCGTTGGCCAAGCTCCTTTCATTGCGAATAGGTATCATAACAACGAAACTGGAGCAATGGTAAATTCAAAGCGAATACCCATGGGTTGGTTGAAAATCGGTGTAGAAGATTTTTTGCCCTGGTTATTGTTAATTGACATCCTCGCGGTGGCCAAGTGTTGTACACACCGGTTCTCAAGGTGCCGCTATCTATTCCCTACCGGTTCCGATTCCTCCTTCTTCATCTGATACGAGGGTGTTTTCGGCAACTCGACGACTTTTTGCGTATACATAGAGGTAATAATAATAATAATAAGATAAACACCTTAAGAGACTTGCGTTAGGTCACAGCCATCTCTATCGTCTTCTACAAGCCATGCGCATAAAGTTGGCAACGTAGTTTTAAGTGAACCGATTTGACACCGTTTGCACCGTTTGACAGGTAAACAGCAAGTAAACCTCGAGTACTGAATCCTATGGAGATGGCATATCTTCTATACATCTATACAAATAAATAAAATTGGAGTGTCTGTTTGTAACATTAAATAACCGCTTTTTACTACGTGTATATGATTAAATATACGATACATATACCAAAATGACATGTTTTACAATTTTTGTCTGTCTGTCTGTTTGTTCCGGCTAATCTCTGAAACGGCGGGACCGATTTTGACGGGACTTTTATTGGCAGGTACCTGATGTACAAAGGAGTAACTTAGGCTGTTTTTTATCCCCGAAAAATATCACATTCCCTCGGGATAACGTCATGTAGTCCACGCGGGCGAAGCCGCGGGCGGAAAGCTATTTGTTCTATAATATGAACTATCCGTTAGACAAATATAAGCTAAACCGACATTGTACCTGTAGCCATCTTGTTCTATCTTACCTCCAATACTGCATGTAAAAAGAGACAGCAATATATTTATTCGACCTATTGTTGGCAACATTAAAACGTTACGTCATAGTAATGCATGATTGAGGCCGGTCGCCATTTTTATTTCTCGGTATGTGTAGGTATGCCTCACTTTTTCGTAGGTATGCCATATCCATAGGATTCGTACTCAGAGGAGTAAACCGGTTCATAGCAATGTTGCCGTTCCGTATCATAGCATGGCTTGTAGAAGACGATAGAGACGGCTGTGGTTAGGTGGATGGATCGGGAGTCAGATGCAGAAGGCAGTACCTACTTCTGGACACGGCCCGTATAGTGAGAAGGTTCCTGTCTCTGGATCCTTAACCATCGGTAGCCGGGACCCTGATCTTGCTATCGTTGGGGAACTGCATTTTTGTATTTTTAAATGTTATATTTTTTAGTGTTATACATTGTAAAAAAATTATGTTTAGAAATATAATTTTGTAAGTATTTTAAATGTAATAAAGGGAATAATAATAATATTGTTTCCAATTGCCATAAAACAGGGGCTCAAGCTACTTTAATTTGAGATTGGAGCAATTTATGTGATGTTCGTATTTATTGAATAACTAGCCTTCCGCCCGCGGCTTCGCCCGCGTGTATTACACGACGTTATCCCGCGGGAAGGTGATATTTTTCAGAAATAAAAAGTAGCCAATGTCCTTTCTCAGGCTCTAGACTATCTCTGTACCAAAATTCATTCAAATCGGTTCAGTAGTTTTGGTGTGATTGTGTTACACACAGACAGACAGAGACGCATTTATAATATAAAAATAAAAAATAAAAGTAAGGAAGTAAGGACTAGCGGATCCTCGCGGTTTTACCCGCATGGTGTCCGTTCCCGTGGAAATACCGGGATAAAATATAGCCTACTAGCTATCCGCCCGCGGCTTCGCCCGGGTTGGACTACACGACGTTATCCCGCGGGAATGTGACATTTTTTCGGGATAAAAAGTAGTCTATGTTCCTCTCCAGGCTACAAAGTATTATATGTCCCAAATTTCAGCCAAATCCGTTCAGCCGTTTTGGCGTGATTGAGTAACAAACATCCAAACATCTAAACATCCAAACATCGAAAACATCTAAACTTTCACATTTATAATATTAGTAGGATGTTAATCAGGTCTACTAATACAGTCGCCAGCACGTCAGGTTACTACAAACTGTCAAATTTATTTAAATAAATTTCAGCCTTATGTCCAACAGATAGAGTTTAGTTTCGGAGCCTATTCGATGCAAACAAACAAACAATCAAATCATTCCTCTTTATAATATTAGTATAGCTTATTACTATAGGTATAGATTTACGGCCAGAATTAATAACCTATCTACAGATAGGGATAGGTGCGATCCAGATTAGTTCCTAGGCAACACCTAGCAACACCCTGGCAACTGTCGTTAATTCTATGTTAATAACAAGCGTTGCAAAGCAACTAATCTGGATCGCACCTATCCTTATCTGTAGATAGGTTATTAATTCTGGCCGTTAAAATGGATTATGATAGTGATGATTATTGAAAATTAAGTAAGTATTTAGAAAAAAATCGAACCGTCTTCCAACTAGCTCCGATGGGTAGGGACCACTGAGTTACGGAGTCTTTCAACGACGCCCGCCCATCTGGTTTTTCTAATACTTCATTTTCAATCATAAAACTTGCGTTGTGAATGCAAAAAAATGAAAATAATTTGATAATGATGATTTTACTGCAAAAAATTCATGGGTTCGACACAGTATTACCACTGCGTAATCTAATCAGTGAAGAAATAAAAGTCGGGCGAAATGAAGACAGATATAATTTAGTTACTTCTCACTAAAAGTAAAGAGGGTTATTTAATTCAGAGCAAACACAAGGAGCACTGAATCAACAAGATTCGCGTAATCCGACAACACTGCTCCGTAAAATCTCAAACTAAATTGGTTGCAGAGTAAATTAAGCGTATTTTTCATTAGTTTTCGTAGGTACCTACAAAGCAACATTTGGAAAATTGTTTTTAGATGTACCAAAGCGATAAAAAGGCTCTAAACGAACTAAACTTTAGAGGGATTATTATCCTTTACATATTTTTCTCTTTCCATTAGCAATCATTCGGTCAATTCAAAATTTCCTTTTTATTCAATACTACTTAAGTACCTACTTAGAGATTTGAATATACGACACCGCTTGCAGTTTTCTTTTTAGTAATGCTATAATGTGAATGACATTAATATTAACTAGTATGTCCAATTTGATTCATTGTTTAGTTGAAAGTTTACTTTTTTAGGTAAGTAATAAACTAAAATGTTACTTAAGGATATAGCATAGGTAAAAAAAATATCGTCGATGGCCGTTGCTTACACAAGCGAGGGGGTGCTGGGATCGGTAAGACTCCGGCCGCGGCACTCTCGTAGACTGAGAAATACGTGTAGACGCGGCATGCAGCGCGCATTCTATTTACATCTAAAATATCACCTATGTGCGCTTTAACTAAGAAAATTATATTATGTAGAATACAAGAAGAATTATTAATGAATATTTATTGTAAACGTCGGTTTGTAGGAAGAGTAGATCTTAGATATTATTCGTATGTAGTAAAAAAAGCTTTTTTTAACAAAGATAGTCACTTCAAACGATTCTTCAAAATGCAGAACACAGCAGCAGCTATTTATATTTATTTTCTATCTCTAAATCATTTCGATAATATATCCATTATCGAAATGATCTTCGCAGGCAAAACTACAACATTTGCTACAAATTACACTGAAAAAAAAAATAATGTATACTGCTCTAACCAGTAGGTACATTTTCAGATTTATTCCAATCAAATTAATAAAACTTATAATTTATTATGAAAAAATATAAATAACTCATACTAGCCCATCATCTAATACTTTTTTACTCAATCAAAATAATCAATATTTAAATAAGTATACCGTTTATATAAAATCACGCTATCAATCTATAATATAAATCAATATATAAAAAAACACTTAAATAAAAATATTGTTTAAGTACAAAAAAATAAAATAAAATACATATTATTCCAATACCAAAAATGATAATATCAAATAATACAATAACTTGTGTCATTGAAAATTGGAAGCAACGATCACATACACCCAGATACAAGAAAATATCTAAAAGTTAGTTTTCGACATTTACCCGTCCGAGAATCGAACCCGGGACCTCAGAGATAGTGGCACCTAGAAAACCGGTGCGTACACCAATCGGCCACGGAGATCGTCCAATTTGTTTAAACAAAATGTAGCGCAACTGAAATAATGGATACTTTGTTTACTAATGTAAACTTGCCACGTAAGGTTATAAATCAGCCACTTTAAAAAAACCTTTTTTCATTAATCATTTTAAAATATCTTTATTTTTCATTGTCACTATTTTTCGCCATGTACGCATCATATCCCTTGTGCTCCAAAAATGGGTAAAAAACGTAAAAACTTGCCTAACGTCAGGTTCTTTTTTCTGTTTAAATATTATGCGATATGCTGAAATATTTGTACTAACTAAAAATTAATACCGAAGCGACAGCAACACAACTATATGTTAAAATTTTGTGCAAAGGCAGCTCTACTTAATTCTGTGGAACTTTATTAAAACTAGCTGTTTGTTTTTTCAAGTCGAATCCTTGGAACGGCAATCTTATTTTTATTTCTTGTTTTGAATTGATGTATATTGCTACGTTTTACAAATGTATTGAGATACTTCTTCACATATACCATATTCTCATATATTATTATGTATTGTCCTGCAACAGTTAATATGTTGATTTCTTTGAAAGAATCTCTTGGCCGAAGTTTGTATATGGCGCGAATAGCTCTTTTCTAAAGCACAAAAATACTTTCGAAGTTAGCTGCTGAACCCCAAAGTAATAGGCCGTAGGACAATACACTCTGAAAATAGCTAAAATAGATTAACCTTGCCGTTTCAATATCGGTTAAGAGCCTTATTTCTTTAACAGCAAATGCCGCAGAACTGAGTCTACCGGCCAAGGCTTCAATATGAGGGTCCCATTGAAGTCGATAATCTAATGTTATATCTAAAAATTGAGTACTGTTAATTAATTCTACTACATTGTCATCCAATTTTATGTGAATATCAACCTGTCTTACATTTGGCAGGGATTTTTTTTTTTCACATTTTGTTTTTTTTTCGAGTTTAATGATAGATTAATTGATGGTACCACGGCAAAAAGAAATTGCCACAGTACCATCAATGGTACTGTCTAATGGTACCATGGTAAAAGAATAGATTATTGCTGTGAAACCAATGCGCAACTTTCGATAAAGTACTATTTACTTCGTCAGAACAATTATTACCTCTGTCAACTTTAAAGACTAGAGGAAGTGTCATCAGCAAATAGCACTGTCTTGCATAAATTCTTTGCTTAAAAAGGAAGGTCATTTATATAAATTAAAAACAGTAAAAGGGACCAGTTTTGACCCCTGGGGTACGCCCATGTTGATAGGGGCTCCAGTAGACTCAGTTTTGTTGATAACTACTTTCTGTGTTCTTTCACATAGATATGATTGCATAAGGCTAACCGATTTATCATAGACACCATAATGTTTTAATTTCCATAAAAGCGTTTGGTGATTAACACAATCGAAAGCTTTGGAGAGGTCACAATAAATACCAACTACATCTCGCTTGCTGTCCCAAGCATCAAATATATGTTTTTAAATATAATATGATAGGATGACATACCAAGACCAGTATGAATTAGATCCCATCTCACAGGACACCATCGATTTTGGGAATGAATTGCTAGAAGCCATATCCGAAACAACGAGAGAAAAGTGGAGCAAGCTAATCGAAGGCGTAGAAGGCATGGTGTTTTATAAGGAAACTAAATAATGATACTAAAATCGCTGATCGTCATTCCAATGTGACCACAAACCAGATCGCTCACCACTTACTCCAAAATGGGAAAGCTTCCACGAAAAGTCTCCAGAAGAAATTTACACGAGACCCTGGTAAAGAGGTTAACCACTTGGACGAGGCTTTTACAGAAACAGAGCTCAAGTTTGCCCTTGATAAGCTCAAAGAAGGTAAAGCCGCTGGCTTTGACAACATCACGGTCGAGCAGCTGAAACGGTTTGGTTTCGTACTACTTATACAAAACTGTCATTTCTTGCATGGCAGTTTCCAAAGGATATGTAATCTAATCACTGACGTTTTAGCCACCTACTTTTAATAAATGACATTTGTGGCAGAGAGTGTATATAAAACTTCTTCGAGATTATTTATTTTTATGAGTTTATTATCTTTGATATAATATGTTAGTCAGTTTAAAGTTAGCCCGCCATTTGTTTATACTTTGTGCAATGAAATTTAAATAATGAAATAAATATTCCTCCTTCGGAAGTACTTGTACCTATGCAATATTTCATTAGAGTATCAAAAATTTTACTCCGACTATGCAAGTCTCATTACAGAACTCCGCAAACTTATCTGACGCGGTGGTTAAATTTGAGAGTTTAAACTGTCAATATACAGCTGACAGACCTTTCATTCTTTTTATTGCTACTGGCGCCTCAACCATCGGTTTTAGATATTGTTGTGGGAATTTCGAATTTCGAATTTCAAAACCGCGAGAGCAAGAGCATGTCTTGCAAGAAATTGTATGCATGCTCTAATTTTGTACTAGGTATTGAATTATAATGGAAAAGAGAATTAGTAATAAAAAACAGCGAGTTGCACTCCGGGAGTGCCGGCAGAAGTGAAAACTTGAATATAAACGTTGTGCATTTTTGATATTCTTAAATTTTTAACCAGTTGATTTTTAGAAAATATACTTATAATAATGAACTAGATGCGTTGATAAAGGGCTCCGTAGACTTTTTCACAAAAAAAAGGAGTTTGGACAAAAAAAAAAGAAAATAATACAATACGGACTGGATTTGAACCGAGGTCTTCTGTCTTCTGTTTTGCCGCCGCGCGCCGCCTGTTTGGCTAACCGAGGTGCCAGAGCTATCAGACCATCGGGAAAGATGGCGAAATTTGCCTTCGTATTCTAATGACATTGTAACAGTTTTTCGATCAGGCCCCCAAGTACGTCTTACGGTCACGTGATCCTGGGACCGTACTCTGAAACGCAAATCCGAAACTTCGGTTAGCCCCGCCCCTATCACTCGATTCCGTTATGACTCGAGAGTGAGAGGGACAGGGCTAACCGAAGTTTCGGATTACCGTTTCAGAGTAGGCCCTCTGACGCGAGTTAAACAGCTTTTACCCATCACAATAAATAGTGCACAACGCCGCTAAAGAAGTTGTCAATTCAAGAATGTTTTGAACCTGAAATTTTCACAAAATGGTGCGGTATATGTCCCTCACTCAAAGGTAAGAAGCTGGACTTTTCACAGTCTCATAAAATTGGTGTAATGGTAATATTAGATCAACTAGGTATATGAAAAAAACTTACGTCGGTTTTATTTCAAGAATTGCTTTTTATTGCATTATGTCTTTGTAAAAAACTTTTTCAACAAGTGAATTTCTTATTTCTAGATGCAATTTTTTACACCTACCTATCTTAAGTTTCTCACATTTCCAATTTTGTGAGGAACCTAAAACGAACATAAATTTAATATACAGTAGTAGAAGTTAGAAACTTAGACTAATTATGTACCTACCTACAACACAACAAAATATAGGTACTCAAATAGGTACAACTTTTATGGGCTCTTAAGTATCTTAGGCAATTTTACTTATCCGTCACTTTTATTTCAAACTATTAATGTTTGCTTTAGGTAATGAATAAAATTATTACTTGTCCTAGGTTACATAGGTCTATGGTTATGCAATAAATGGCAAAGCACTCATCTATACCCAATCCTGAAGCGCTAGTTCAATATTTCCTAGCAAAATAAGCATCATTGAAAAAAATTAGGATCCTGGTTTGAGTTTTTTTTTTCAATTTTGGCGCAATCGGAGCGATACAGTCTCCACGTCCAAACGCCGCCAATGCCAGGCGGAGACTGAAGCATCATGCTGCGAAACGGTGTACGATGCATTTTGGGATACTAGTTCTTGAATATAAATATTACAAAAAAAAATTTTTAGTAACTTCCCTAGATATGACTAAGAACTACTTACACAAAAAAAATTAGCTTGATTACTCAAATAGTAATTGAGATAATTGAGTTTAAGACGGAAAAAAGGGGTCTTGAAAATCATTTTTTTTAGTACATTGTATTTATTTTATTCAAATAAAATTTAGTAACTTCCCTTCATAAAGAAAAGATCTATCACATATAATATTTTGGAAGACCTAGCAATGATACTTTGTCAGGAAATTTAATTTAAAAACATTGAAAATTCTGAGTTTGATCGCCGGAATGCCCTTAATTTAAGTATTCTGTTTGTGATGGAAAGTGATCTACCTACTATTATGTGAAGGTAATTTTTCAATTTGACGACTCTCTTATTTTTAGCGAAACTGAGAAAATAGTTTGTTGAGAATAGAGAGTAGAATCGATTCTAAACATTTTTGATAGAGGTTAAATTAAAAAAAAAATATTTTATTTTTTGGCAATTCTTAAAATGTTTGTGTCTAATACCTATTTACGCGCGCGACCCGTCACGTGCTCTCTTACGTCGTAGTAGAGCTTAAGGCGATACTCGGAAAAAATGTGCTGAAGCGAGATAGCAATGAGAAAACGACGCGCGCGGGAGCGAGACCGATTTTGCAGATTAGGCAAAAAAAAAACACAAAATCACTTCGTATTAAAAAACTACAGCGATTTAAAAAAAATGCTTCTATACGATCCTCAATATTATTGGTGTCCACTAATTAAACCAATTTCCAATAGTGTAAGTAACCCCATTTAAGAATATTCTTCACTTTTCGTATTTTTTAGAGGTCTTTTCGATAAGAAAAAGTGTCGAGGCAAAATCATAAAATCGTGTTTTTGAAACTATACGATTCTAGATAAAGGTATGAAGAAATATATATCTTCTTACCAGATTTGTAACAACTGTAACCGTCCTATAGTTTTAAATCAAAAAGTCCATATTTTTCCGAGTAGCGCCTTAAAATCTGTCAGAAAGTCACGGAGAAATTATGAGCACCTTTAATATGAATACCTTTGAAGTTTCTTTAATTTTTTTTAATGGTAATTATTCAATTTCGGTTTGGTTTTCGATTATTATTGCATTAACACGTTGTATAGATGCGTTCAATGTTCTCTATGAAACAAAACAGGTAGAAAAAAGCACTAGATGAGTTTCTTGCCGGTTATTTGTTACCAGGTTTCCTGCTGTAGGATTTGCGATCTAATGGTGTAGCTTCATTGACAGGTTAGCTTAACAACATTTAAGCTAACCTGATTTGTATGAACGAAATTGATTAAGATTTTTTTTGTCTAAAAGTTTGTAAGGAAATCGCAATTATAATATTTATTGACCACACTAACAATCACATGCAATGCAATACAAGACGTAAACAAACGTTTTCGGTCTTTTCCTTGCCAAGGTAAGACAAAAACTTTGCTTAAATTTATTTGACGTAAACCTTGATTAGAATAGGTAAATAATAAAAATAACAGAAGAAACTATCTGTAAACAAAGGACAAGAAGCTCCTACGCATAAATACAGACCATTTTAATCTATCAACAAACTAATCCTTGTTACCACGTAATGAAGCTGAAAATCTAATGAACTAGCACGGCTGCTGAATAATGACGTAGAAACTTCATACATGCATCATTTTGAATCTAAATTGTGTTTGGCAACTATTTTCATTATACACAACACGATGAAATATATTAGTCTTAAGACGGAGTTAAGACCACCTATGTTGATTTATTGCATTTTATCCGAACTCATATGAAGTTATAATATTGTTTTTCATTTAGTAAGGGTGCATAATATATTATTCATTGTAAGTTTCTACAGGGCGTCCCAAAACTATGCCACATGGAGGGAAAGTACAGATATAAAATTTTACGTAAAGGAAACTTCATTTTTATTTGAAAACGAACTGCATTCAAAGAATTTAAAATAATCGCCGGTCTGAACGGGGAACCGAACCCGCTAATTGTAAAAAAAATATTTCTTTGATTTTATTGTACCGGTCGAAAGGCTCGATTTTACCTAAGCATTTCTTCTAAGTAATATAGCACTTAAATAAAAGGATCTCTACGAAATTTAACATTTAATGTTAAATAACAATTTGTGCAGCGGTATGAATAGTATTTTTTGTGAATGTCGTGCTCAAAACAACTGTCTTTAACATTTCAATGTTATTACTAATGAGTGAAGATTGGAGCAATTAAACCTAATTTCCTTAAATTATATCATAAATGTGTGTTAAAGTATGAATATGAAATAATAATAAGCATTCGATATAAAAATAATAAGCTTAATTGTAACTATCACTGTAACTACGTAGCATTCACAAAGCTCAATGTTGAAATTAACGCGGTGGCAATCGTACAAATCAATAAAGTTACCGGAGAGACATCGTAAAGTCAAGTATACACTATTTTGTTGGAATCGTGTGTTTGTGTAAATACAAGTAATAACATTTTGATTGATCATATGCAGGGTGTTAGGGGCACCCTTGCAAAAACTTTGACCATGGCGTCAGACCATCATGCTGAACAACGTACAGCAAGAATTTTTTGTCGCAAATGAAAAAAGAAATTGGACGTTTCATACAAATTTAGCAACTTATCGGGACATTTTGTATGGAGAGTAGAAATATTTTTTTTCATTTAGACAAAAAATCTTGCTGTGCGTTGTTCAGCATGAAAACCTGAAGCCATGGTTAAAGTTTTTGCAACGGTGCCCCTAACACCCTGTATACAGTGACAGTTCATAGCTTCCCATTGGAGAAAGAATGTTCAAAATCGGTTCCGTATTCACTTGCAAACGTTATCGTTTAGTAATTTTTAAAACCCATTATTATTTAATGTGTGAGGCTACAAATGTAGCAACTACGTTTGCCGCAGAACTGACGAGCGGTGGAGAAGACAGGTTCCCGAATGGAAACCTGCGTCCTGATTCACGAACCGTTGGAAACGCTTCCGACAGCGGAATGTATGCATTGTCTCTGTCACTCACTATAGAATAGACAAAGATAAAGCACAGAATTTGAATCCGATTCCGTTTCCGACGGTTGTGAATCAGGGGGCATGTATCAGCAAGCGTAGCTTCGGACGACCCCAGGCAGATAGACCGACGACCTAAACGGATGAGAGAGGCAACAGATTAGATAGAGTGGCGCACATTGTTGAGAATACCTACGTCCAGCAGTAGACTGCAACAGGCTGAGATGAAAACAAAATGATTTTAAAAATATATTGCCACTGATTTTTACCCACACGTCCAATTACTACTCGTACATCCCGGTCGTCAGTGAATGCACCGCCTTACAACACAAAGGATCGCCCAAGACCCCGTTGCATTATTCAGAGATGCGCTCCTTCTCACTTTGCTAAATGAAATAAATTTCCATTGAACTACTTTTTTCTATGACCGACTTACTTGCGGCCTTTTTACTTAAGGTAGTAGGTAATTGTCTTTCTTTAATGAAATACATGTGTGGGTAGTTCATTTAATACTGTTTGTTTCTAAAGAATTCGAAAAACAAACATCCGGATCTTGCATCCATTTATCTATACTAATATTATAAAGAGGAAAAATTTGATTATTTGTTTTTTTTTTATCCACAACGGGGTAGCACTTAGCCTTCATCACACCTGATGTTAAGTGGTGATAAGGCTGAAGGTGGAAGCGCACTACTCCCGGAATCCTCAATCACTGAGGAACTGACTATCTGATCTCTCACTGCCGGAACACAATAATGCTGAAAACATCATTGTTATGGCGTCAGACTTCGATATGATGGTGGTAGCACCACCAACCAAACCGAATACAATATGTACCCCCACTGGGAATCGAACCCGGGACCTCTTGGTCTGAAATCGGTGGTGTGAACCACTAGACCACAGAGGCGGTTATTTTTTTTGTATATTTGTTTGTTTGCATCGAAAAGGCTCCGAAACTACTGGACCGATTTAGAAAATGCTTTGACCATTAGAAAGCTACATTCATCCGAGTGACATAGGCTATATTTCATCCCGATATTCCCACGGGAACGGGCACCACGCGGGTGAAACCGCAAGGATCCGCTAGTGTAAGATAATATTGCTGCTATTTTAGAGATGAACAAAAAATCTCTTTCATTCGGTTGTATTCAGATATATGTAAGTATAATAATGTATCGACATATACGGTTATATCTTTTCAGTTGAAAAGCATTCTTTTTGTCCGAATATACGCACGAAGGTATGACTTTAAACCTTTGTTAGTTTTATTCACAATGATTACGTATTTAGCGAAGTACCTAATTAAGCTCAGAGTGGTGTAAAACCACATCGGCGAGTTGGAAGTCGGCGAAGCACTCACCGGCTCTGTACTTGTACTTCCACTCGCCACTATACTTGACCAAAATAAATAGGTCTGTATAGTTTTCCCTTTTATATATTTTGGCACAAGATATCTCAAAACCGTGTTATAAACTCCTTCAATCTCTATGCTAGCATTTTCAACGAGTCTTTTACACTAATTTAAGTAAAAAAAATAATTGAACGCGGTTCTAGTAAAAACACCGCTTCTGTCGAATCGCATTAAAAGTCCGACTCCACTGAGGAAATGCACAATGCTCTCGTTCCGAGATATTTTCACGTTCGTTAAGTAAATCTTAAAACCAGCATTTTGGGTATAAACTGGATTTAGCGCGCAATTATATGCGAGTAAGCGTTTTAGTCGAGGAGATAGGAGCGTTCAATTATTTTTTGTTAAGAGTTGTAGCGTAATGTTAAAGGCATTTTTTTAGAAAGAAAAGAAGTGTGCTGTTAAATAGTTTTACCGAATCTGGCGGATTATTGCAAATGTGCGCCCTTACAATCAAACTTTTAAAACTGTTTACGAGTCGTCACAGGCCCTGCAAACTCTGTAACGAATTATGTACCTGTAGTGCTAGCACAACTTGCGCGCGACTCGAGTGAGAAAGAGCACTTTCGACCAAACAGATCGTTCGTAGATAGCGCGCGTGACTTAAGGCGAGACGTGCTGATTGTTGAAAGAAGCGCGACAAAGAGTCGCACTAAGTTGTGCTAGCACTACTGGAAGATAAACTAATTAGCGCAATTTAATTTAGCCGGAAATACCTTCGCGGATCTTCGGAACGCCAATACAGGTTTTTGGTCACATCTAAATGACTGACTGAACAGAGCGACCGATTTCCGCATAGTAAGTATAAATAAATAAATAATAGGTACGTTGGACACCATTACATTAATTGTTTAACACTACTGTAATAGTTGTCCGAGCACTAGTATTTATGGTAATTGGAAACAACGACGGGTAGGTATTAAGGCGTATCTACTACTACGACCTACGTACCTACAACTATATAAGAAATTTTAAAAAGTTCGTTTTCATCGGAAAGGAATTGAATCCGGGACCTATAGAGATAGCGGTACCTTGAAAACCGGTGCGTACACCACTCGGCCACGGAGTTCGTCCAAGAGTATAGTCACTTTATAAGTTTAGTAATAACTTTTAGTATTGTTCCTATTTAATTTTTTTTACCGATTAATCAAGTTGCACTAGAATAAAGTTTAAAAAAAAGAAGTAATACTGTAACAAATAAATATACTGTCTCTTAGACTACGCTGTCGGATTGCGGAATAGCTAAAGCTGGCGTAAAACACAATTTTGAACCTGTTGTGCTTTTAACAGGACTATTATTTATGGAGATATTTAACCCGCGGGACGTTATTAAGCAATACGTGTAATCTGGGATAGATTAGAACTCATCTTGAACAATAAACACACGTGATATACGTGAGCTTAGATTTGCCAAGGTGTTTATAACAGGCCGGGGTTTATTTGGTTCTGTAAGATAATTTTAGTTTACAATGAATTGTTTTAGTTAATGATAACGGGCTTGTGATGGTGCAACATTTACTTCGGTTAGTAACGGGATAAAGAAAAATTTTAAATGAAGTATTTTAGAAAAAAACGACCCATCTCATAACCAGCTCCGATGGGACTCGAACCCACGACCTTTCGCTATCCGGGTGACTGCTCTAACCTCTGACCTAAGGAGTCGTTGAGAGTCGTCGGAATCGTAAAACAAAAAATAATTTTACTTTTTTGCATTTACAATGCAATTTTAACTATTGAAAATAAAGTATTACTATTAAAAATCGACCCGTCTCACAAATAGCTCCGATTACGATTTACTGAAAGATCGTGGGTTCGAGCCTCATCGAAGCTAGTTGTGAGACGGGTCGATTTTTACTAAACCTTATATTTAAAAAAAATATCAGTTTAACCAACTTCTAATACTAACCTCATTTAAATTAATTAAATTCTTGAAGCATAGTCGACTTTTTCACTGCTTTCTCTTTCATAATTTCTAAAAGAACCACCTTTAGAAATAAAGTGGAATCCTTTGAGGAAACTGAATAAAATTATCCCTGAAACGAATCATTGTGCTCGGACTGCAGTGTGGTTGGAAATGAAATTAATTTTAAATTAATTCACTATTGTGTGGAAGCTTTGGTCTGGTGATTGAATAAGTAGTTACTGCTAGCCAGGTCAAGATTTCGATTAATGTCGTAAAATAGGAGTACTGGGTGCCTACCATCAACTTTAAGACAGCGATTCAAAACTAGCGCGATGCAGAATAGGTTCCTAAAATGAATTGCTTTCTTTCGTACTCTGACCTTCTAAAACTGGATCGCAAATGTATTGCTAAATGTGAATGACCGAACGATTTGTGTCCTTATTTCTTCTACCCGTCTCTTTCACTCGATTCTGTCATGCCCGGAGAGTGAAAGGGACGGGTATAACCTGCAGGTGCCATGTTAGCTTGGCCGAGTTATAAGTCAAATAAGAGTTGATGACAGCTCAGCGGCTGTGAAATGTCATTGAATGATCACTGAATCGCTGTCATTGATATTAAGCTGTCGTGGTACGAATAAGCGAAGCAGATCAGGGTGCCTACCATCATCTCTTATTGCGGTTTTGTTTAGGAACCTAAATTGATCTGCTTCGCTTATTCGTACCACGACAGCTTAATATCAATGACAGCGATTCAGTGATCATTCAATGACATTTCACAGCCGCTGAGCTGTCATCAACTCTTATTTGACTTATAACTCGGCCAAGTTAACATGTCACCTGCAGGTTATACCCGTCCCTTTCACTCTCCGGGCATGACAGAATCGAGTGAAAGAGACGGGTAGAAGAAATAAGGACACAAATCGTTCGGTCATTCACATTTAGCAATTCATTTGCGATCCAGTTTTTAGAAGGTCATAGCACGAAAGAAAGCAATTCATTTTAGGAACCTATTCTGCATCGCGCTATTTTTGAATCGCTGTCTTAAAGGCACCGCAAGTGAAGGCACCCTGGTCAAAATTTCGATTAATGTCGTAAAATAGGAGAACAGTCATGAGCAATAATATGTAGGTAATAACGTAAGCAGACACTGGTGAACCTAAATAAATAAAAAAAGAACACTACAATCATAGCCGCAGGACTGTTTCAAAAACAGTATTACCTAATGGCAGTATCCAATCGCAGCCATTCATTCAATGTGAAAATAAACACAAAACAGTCTTTAAATATTAAAATGAGAACAAAATAATATTAGGAAAAAAAAAAAGTATCGCCCAAACCTCCCCACCCTAACTGTAGCTCAACAAAATCCCAGCATTGCCAACTTAAAATCAACAACTTAAAGTTACCGTAGTTTCGGATCTATCGGTGATCCGGGGACTGATCCGGGGATCCGATCGAGATCCAGTTGCCCCGTTAGGCGCACAGATGGAGCAACTTTTGCTGTTCCGACGCAAATCGACCGTTCTCTTTAATTAGAGTTTGCGAAGTACCTACTATTTCGTTTCGCACTCTCAATACGAAAGTTGGAGTTCTGATACATGTATTGATTGTATTAATTTTAAGGTTTGGTTCACTGATATCTTTTTCTGATGATTGTGATAGAGGTAAATTATGTCATACCTAATAAAAGATGATTTTATGAAAATGATAAAAAGTATTTTTTTTTTTACTTTTTCGCACTCACAGTGCAACTTGAAAGGTCGTAGGTTCGAGTCCTACAAAATATCAGCAATAGCTCATCACGCTCGCTCATATAAAATGCCTTATGTAATTTCTAAAATGCTTTTCGCTCAAGTATTTTACTTGTAGGTATATTGGAACTGTCGCAATTAGAATTGTTTGTTCGTGACTTTGTTCACTATTTGGAACATGAAAACGGGGACAAAATATCAGCAAAACATTTTGCAAAACGATGACATCTTCATTCCGTGTTCCGGAGCAATAGTGGGCAAACTTCGGTTTAGAATCATGAGCCATTTATACTTTGCGATTTGAGTCATTGATTTCAGTAGCACTATTGGGAATAAAAAGATTTAAAAACGATAGTTTGAAAGGTATCCAGAATTCATTAGGGTTATAGGAAAAAAATGCAGTTTACTAAAATACATTTTTTTTATATAAGTAGTTTAAAAGGTATCAAGAATCCATCAGGGTTTAAGGAAAAAATGCAGTTTATTAAAAATACTAAAATTTTAATATATTTGGTTAATTTAAAGATAAAAAATAAGAGTGAAATCTACTTGCCTGTTTTAAAAACAGAAACACAACATCATCAGAAATCAATTTCCAAAAATTTGACAAAGATGACTAAAATATTTTGTCTCAGAGTGTGTCTGTGGCGATAGTTAGAAAGATAATATTTTACTACAGTGTGGCAAGACATTGGTGTTTTAATTGTCGAGATTAAAAGTTTTTGGTCACCCATCCCGTGACAAATCATTGCGAAAGTTGCTTAACTTCAACGATCACAGGCCAAGCGCACTAACTGCACCATGGGCTCCTTTAGACTAACTCAATATCTGGTTGGACTGTGTAGGTGAATTACCCAAAATTTTATTTCCCCAATATTTTTCTTCCCGTTCGCTTTAATAAAATTCCCATTCGCGTTTTTCCCCATTTGCTTTATTTTCCATTTTTCCACATGTTTATAACCAGTAGTTTATTTCCTCACACGATTTAATTTCTATGCATTGTTTTCGCTACACGCATCTTTTCTGATGCATTTTTTTACCAATCCGGATCATTCACATAGTTCCATAATTTAGTGTTGCCAAATAATCGATTATCAATTAATCAATAAATAATTAATTAATAGAAAACAATTTTCATCAGGTCTTAAATATTCAATGTTTTCATAAACATAGACCAAAGCTAATACTAGAATCGCTATGTATATAATCTCCTTCAATCAATATTCCAGTTGGAGAGAAGGCAATGGATTAAATACACCGAACTACACTCATAATAGTTGATTACATTAATAGAAAACCGTTTTTATCTGGTCTAAAATATTCATTGTCTTTCATAAACATAGACGAAATCTAATACTAGAATCGCACTGCATAAAATCTCCTTCAATCAATATTCCAGTTGGAGAGAAGGCAATTGATTAAATACACCGAACTACACTCATTTACATCTGGTTTGAAATATTCAATGTCTTTCATTTAGACATAGACAAGATCTACTATGTAGAATCGCACTGTATAAAATATCCTTCAATCAATATTCCAGTTGGAGAGAAGGCAATTGATTAAAGACGCTCGGACGCCGCCGGGCGTAATTGATTGCCGCCCAAGATCACTATTCACTGCTGAGGCTCAACGTCATTTGTGTAAAGATATTAGTTAGTTACCGATTGTTTTTATTGGCATTCAAGGGTTAACCGTCCTTGCAAATCTCTACGGACTGAATAGATAATGATGTACGAATTAGCATTACTTATTTTACCTAAAATTTTTATACGAGTATTAGGTACGTTTTGGTTTTGAGTAGCCGTTAATGACATCTTATTATTTTCAAACCACATCCCGCGATTTTTGTGACAAATGACATTCGAAAGAAAGAAAGAAAGAAAATACATTTAATGACACACACATACAGTGCGATTCTACATAGTAATTATGTATTCAATTTCAATTTTATTTACCTATTAATTGTATGATATGATATGATTATCTTTATGATTCTGATATGATCTGTGTTGGTCGAAATAAATTTATTTTGATTTGATTATGTAAAGAGAAACATGAACAGTTAACTAAATAGAATAACACAATGACACACAGACGCTGTTTTCTGACAGGGGAGAAAATCATAAGGAAGGATAATTAATTAATTAAGGTTAATTAAGGTTAATAATAATTACACATAAAAATTCCATATATCTACTTACTATCGTGAATTGTAAATTGGAGTGCAACCGATAGCGGTCGGAGGCAGTTGATTAAAGAGTTGCAGCGGAGACTGCGGCAGTAATGAGTGGTCGCAGTTGGCTCTGGACTGTCCAAGCGCTGTAAATAATGGTTTCAATAATTACACAAACACAAGGTATTAGTCTGGTAATTATTTGTCTATTTTGTATTCTGCACACATTCCATATACTATCGTGAATTGTAAATCGGAGTCTAACCGATGGCAGTTGATTAAAGAGTTGCAGCGGAGACTGCCGGCAGTAATGAGTGGTCGCAGTTGGCTCTGGACCGTCTAAGCGCTGTAAATAATGGTTTAAATAAGGACACAAACACAAGGTATTAAGTCTGGTAATTATTTGTCTATTTTATATTCTGCACACATTCCATTCACTTACTATCGTGAATTGTAAATCGGAGTCCAACCGATGGCGGTCGGAGGCAGTTGATTAAAGAGTTGCAGCGGAGACTGCGGCAGTAATGAGTGGTCGCAGTTGGCTCTGGACTGTCCAAGCGCTGTAAATAATGGTTTCAATAATTACACAAACACAAGGTATTAGTCTGGTAATTATTTGTCTATTTTGTATTCTGCACACATTCCATATACTATCGTGAATTGTAAATCGGAGTCTAACCGATGGCAGTTGATTAAAGAGTTGCAGCGGAGACTGCCGGCAGTAATGAGTGGTCGCAGTTGGCTCTGGACCGTCTAAGCGCTGTAAATAATGGTTTAAATAAGGACACAAACACAAGGTATTAAGTCTGGTAATTATTTGTCTATTTTATATTCTGCACACATTCCATTCACTTACTATCGTGAATTGTAAATCGGAGTCTAACTGATGGCGGTCCGAGGCAGTTGGTTAAAGAGTTGCAGCGGAGACTGCCGGCAGTAATGAGTGGTCGCAGTTTGCTCTGGACTGTCCAAGCGCCATAAATAATGGTTTACGCAAAGACACAAACACAAGGTATTAGCCTGGGAATTATTTGTCTATTTTGTATTCTGCACACATTCCATATACTTACTTACTATCGTGAATTGTAAATCGGAGTTCAACTGATGGCGGTCGGAGGCAGTTGATTAAAGTTGCAGCGGAGACTGACAGCAGTAATGAGTGGTCGCAGTTGGCTTTTGGACTGTCCAAGCGCTGTAAATAATGGTTTAAATAAGGACACAAACACAAGCTATTACTCTGGTAATTTTTTGTTTATTTTGTATTCTGCACACATTCCATATACTCACTAACGTGAATTGTAAATCGGAGTCTAACCGATAGCAGTTGATTAAAGAGTTGCAGCGGAGATTGCCGGCAGTAATGAGTGGTCGCAGTTTGCTCTGGACTGTCCAAGCGCCATAAATAATGGTTTACACAAGGACACAAACACAAGGTATTAGCCTGAGAATTATTTGTCTATTTTGTATTCTGCACACATTCCATATACTTACTTACTATCGTGAATTGTAAATCGGAGTTCAACTGATGGCGGTCGGAGGCAGTTGATTAAAGTTGCAGCGGAGACTGCCAGCAGTAATGAGTGGTCGCAGTTGGCTCTGGACTGTCCAAGCGCTGTAAATAATGGTTTACACAAGGACACAAACACAAGGTATTAGCCTGAGAATTATTTGTCTATTTTGTATTCTGCACACATTCCATATACTTACTTACTATCGTGAATTGTAAATCGGAGTTCAACTGATGGCGGTCGGAGGCAGTTGATTAAAGTTGCAGCGGAGACTGCCAGCAGTAATGAGTGGTCGCAGTTGGCTCTGGACTGTCCAAGCGCTGTAAATAATGGTTTAGATAAGGACACAAACACAAGGTATTAAGTCTGGTAATTATTTGTCTATTTTGTATGTTACATAGCGCAAAGGCATATAAAGATAGAAGGTGAAAATTGATCAAATTAATATTTAGTAACGTTACGCGACTTGAATGTCGCTCTACCTGATCAACACATTTTCATAAGCTCTTTTCCAATATTAATGTAATCGGTATCATCAATCAAACCATAAAAGGCATTTACTGACTTATCTTTCAACACACAGCTCAAACCGCTGCCGCTGGCTGAAGCAACTGCGTTGTTCAAATTGCGCACAGACCGATAGTAATTATAACTAAGGCTCCGCAAATTTTCCAAAATGGGGGCTAAATTTATGGAAAAATAGTAAGCAAGAATATGATAGTTGTAAAGAAGAGTTTACCAATATAGATGGAACTAAGTATGTTATTACGAATTTAACGCGAGCGAGGCTACGGGTAAAAACTAGTCTACTACGATAATATTCTTCAAAGCTCGCAGGGTCACAAACGAAACCGAATGCAATATGTACCCCCACTGGGAATCGAACTGGGGCCTCTTGGACCACAGAGACGGGCTTCATAGTCAATTAGCGTTTTAGTCATTATAGCAGAAGTGGCATCTTTTATTTTAGGCAATCTGCTACGTCTTAGTCTTATTGCTGTGTTAGGCATTTTTGCAGCAGTGGCATCTTGCATTATAGGCACTGTGCTCAAAATTGAAATAGACCTGGTTACGGTATTTAACGCTCATATCTGTTATGCTGGGGCTTCACCTGTGTGACACCTAACGGCGTTAAGGCGCCGATTCCCCAAAAAAGGGTATTTTAAATTATGGATTACTCGCAAATCACAAGTAGGTACCTACTTAAAATTTGGCAAAAATATATGTTATTTTACAGTTATTTATCTACTGCTTCCGGCCGCTTTTTTTCGATTGGTGATATTTTACTGTGTCAAATAAAACCCCAAACATCCGTCTAATAATAATTCAAATATCATATTACTTGCAGTATACTTGGTTTTAGTTAATGAAAAATATATGAAAATAATTGTCTTTGAATAGCCGAGGGATTCCGGCCGTCATAAATTTAGTTTTTTATTATTTCATTTTTAATTGAATTTTAAGTGATTTTTGATTCGCGGGCGCTCGCAAGTTCACAGTTCACTGCCGGATGCCGCTGGGTCCGCGCGAAGTGTATCAAGCGCGGCCGAGCAAGCGTTAGCGTGCCTATTTCGGTCGGGAATCCTCGCCTTAATAACGGCATACGCGTCTTAGCGCGCTAATTGTAACAAATTAGTGCGCTAAGACCCGGCTACACCTGCGTATTATATCAAATAGCACGCTAATTAATGGCATTAGACGCGGGTGAAGCTCGGGCAATAAACTCATAGCGTCATATATTCGTATTACGTTACTATTGACACCACAAATTAATATACATGACGAAGATAACATCTTTCAATTTGCCAGTTTCCAAGACAATTATCGTAATGAATTCCAGAATGACCTATCAGGGCATATTGGTCGCATTGTTCACCATTAATTGCTTACAGAACAATAGATGTTCACTACTGCAATGGCACCAATAACGTATATCAATTTACATAATATTTAACCCTTGTATTGTGAATTATAGGCCTTATTACAATTGTATAAGGCCGCGAGACGTAGGTTAATTCCGAAGGTAGGCTTTGTTTGATTTACAGTATGTATACGATTTGGCGTATTACGATAGTATGCAAATTTTGTTATTTCAGGTACATGACTTAGTTAGGGTCGCCAATACTAAGTCTGTGAGATGTGTGTTAATATTGACCATTTTCCGAATCATAATATATTCTGTTGTATTGTGTCTATAAAATATAATGAAGAGCCTACTAAAATTGAGATTTTAAATTATTTTTATGCATTCACAATGCAATTTTGTAAGTATAGGAAAAATGTGATAGTAAAAAACCACTTTCGCGAAAAGCTTAACGTTAGCTTCCCGCCTGAAAGCTACTTATAGGGCTCAAGTGTTTCCGAACGGATAAATAAAAATATAGACAATTGACAACATTTCAAAATTTTAAGTTAGTTGTTTTATGGATGTAATGAAAGTTTATAGTTTTTTAAGAAACACGTATTTTTTCTTTTCTTTTTATTTACATACATTATTGAAATAATAATTAATTGAAAATAGTATATTCTAAAAGGACGTATGTAAAATATCAGGCATTATATAAGCGATTCCTTAGCCTGAAACCTTCCTTTTTTAACATTCAAATTTAAAAAAAAAAACTGTCTGTGACATGATGTTTTACGTAGAGATGTAGCACGCACGCTAGTATTTTGTGTCGATAATAATAGCATTTTTGTTTCAAGGGATTATTTTAATTTAGTCAGATGCAATAAAACAACGCTACACTTTATTAATTTTATCTCACATGTGATATACAAATGTAGTTTTTAAAGTGCTATACTTTTCATGACTTGTAAGCTTGTAACTTGCTCAATACTTTAAAACATTATGTCTTTAAAATCTTCGTTTGTGTAAAATAAAACAAAGACATTTCAGTATTACTACCAATTTAATTTATACTAAGCTTCCTCATTTATCAATGAAAATAATCGATAAGAATTCGATAAATGAGTCAAGCATGCATCACTATTAAAATGACAGTAATTTTGACATTTGTTTGTTTACTTTTTTTTTCTTCATAAGGATTGATTCCAGGCAAATACATACACGCTAGGAAGGCCTGACATTGATCATTTTTTTTACACATTTTTTAAATATCTTTATAAATATGCGTCCAAAAAATCTAAAAAAATGTTTTCATGTTCAATTAGTTCGAATCTCGAAATGGTTTTCGAATTTTACTGCCTTGCAAAAAATGAAATGTTGTCAATTAGTGC
This sequence comes from Crambus lathoniellus, assembly GCA_949710035.1. Classification (NCBI taxonomy): domain Eukaryota; kingdom Metazoa; phylum Arthropoda; class Insecta; order Lepidoptera; family Crambidae; genus Crambus; species Crambus lathoniellus. Next base: position 28,650,915 of record OX453303.1, read on the forward strand.
GGGTATATTCTTTTATTAACCCATTATTTTTTTATTAAATAGTGGGCGGCCTCTGCAAAGGTGCCGAAACGTCAGATAAACTAAAACAAAAATTACCAAATTATGTGTGCAATATACCTACGCGTGATTAAATCCGTAAGAAGAAGTTAATTTTAATGCAGTTTGTTTCTTTTGAAAAATAAAAAAATCCTTGCACTGCAGTATAATGAGCTAACTAAAGGATTTAAAGGCCCCTGGCCTAAAAGAAAATTCCTTCCTGTATATTATAACTATGTTCAGTACACCCCTGCCTAGACCGCGGAGTCAGCATTGGCGCAGTGGAAGGCTATCATGAGTATAGACTCCGGACAAATCTTGGTTTCAGCCGGGATGTAACTGAACAATAGGACTGCGATACACAGCGGAGAGACTTTTAAGTAAGGTAAGGTTACATACGGGTCTGTGGGTCGACCGTCTCCTCGGCTGCGGCGAGACGGGGCGCGCGCCCCAGGTATCTTCTTCTTCTGCAGACCTTACCAATTAGTGACCTCACTCACAACACAAATAACAGCGTTCACAAGACACTGGGCGTTTCAACAATAGATACACAAAGACACACACGGGGGAGCCTCTTTTATTATGATTTACAGTCCCTGCAACAAGCGCGTGTGGTAGAAAAGGTTATCTTTCAAAGCATCCGCGACCGGCCACTCCAGAGATGGCATCAAAACCTTGGTCGTACAAAACGGGATCACATAGATAATTTAAGATGTATTCAAACTCGATATGCCAGACACATTCAACGCGAGCGATTTTTAACAAATTCAGCAAAAATTATTCCGACATTTTTCCAAGAAGTATTTCAATCAAGTGTCACTGTCAACTTCAAGTGACAGCCAATGTCAATTTGACGTGACATTAGAGTTGCGTTCAGAAACGTCGATCTTTTCCGAACATCCCCCCGCCCCGGACCGTTAAGAACGGTACGTCAATCTACGGGTAATCGGGAGAGCCCACTAACGGCTCTCTTCAAAACCGAATCTCGAACCAAAACCTCAGCAAAACGAGGAACTCCGTCAGTTCCGGGGTAGAGTTTAACAATGCGCCCCCTTCGCCAACATAGGGGCGGCAGGTTAGCATCCTTAATCAACACGAGGTCGCCAGTCTGGGGTGGGGTGGTTTTATCTGTCCACTTCACGCGCTGTTGTAGGATATGCAAATACTCCATCGACCAACGTGCCCAGAAGTTTTGGGACATCTGTTTCAAAAGTTGGTATCGCGACAAACGATGGGATCCTACATCCTGAATCGGATATTCAGGCAACGCCAAAAGGGGCTGTCCGATCAAGAAATGACCTGGGGTCAACGCTTCCAGGTCATTCGGGTCCGAAGACAACGGGCACAAGGGTCGCGAGTTGAGGACGGCCTCAATTTTACAAAATACCGTATCAAGTTCCTCAAACGTGAGAATAGTTTCTCCAATCACGCGACGCAAGTGTGTCTTGGCAGCCTTTACACAAGCTTCAAAAATTCCTCCCCAGGTCGGACAAGCCGGAGGGCTAAACTTCCAGATTATCCCACGCCGGGAGAGGGTGGTTCCAATGTCTATTTTATTATCAACAAAAAACTTAACTACTTCCTTAAGATAATTACACGTTCCCTTATAATTAGTACCACAATCGGAACGTATCAATGTCGGCAGTCCTCTACGGGAAACAAATCTGCTCAAGGCGGCGACAAAGGCTTCGGTAGACAATTCCGAGACAATTTCCAAATGGACAGCCTTGGTGGACAAACACACAAACACGCACAAGTACGCCTTATAGGTTTTAGCATTACGCAGTCTCGAAGCCTTTACAGTAAAGGGACCGGCGAAGTCGGTGGCGACTCCGGCAAAAGCTCTACATTCCGTGACGCGATCAGCAGGCAAATCACCCATCTGGGGCTGCATGGTCGCGGCCTTCAATCGATAACAAGGCAGGCAACGGAAAACCACAGTGCGAATGGCTCGACGAGCAGACAAAATCCAAAATTCACGCTGCAAAATGGCCAACAAAGCATTACAGCCAGCATGTTGTGCATTCACATGGCGATCTGTTATTATCAGTTGAGTCAAATGTCCGGCTTTAGGTAACAAAAGGGGGTGACGAGCTCCATACGGCAGGTTCGCATTTCGAAGTCTTCCGCCGACTCGCAAAAGCCCACTCTCGTCCAGGAAGGGATTCAATCGCGATACCGCGCCCTTCAACTTGCGACGGCCTAAACGCAAAATTTCAATCTCGGACTCAAAACTATCAGCTTGTACTCTCCGGACCCAAAACAAGAGCGCGTCCCTACGCTCGTCCGGAGTGAGAACCGACGAATCACGCCTCGCGCGTGGGTTTCTGCAATTGTACACAAAACGTCTGATCCAAGCGGTAACACCAAGCAGCTTCTGTAAGGAGCTGTACCGATCCAACAACAAATCCTTTTCCCCGGCGGGGTTAGTCTCCAGGACGCATGCCCGCATATCAGGAACGGCTACGTTCGACAACGCTGGAGAGGGCGGCCACTCCGACTCAGGCCGCATCAACCACTGTGGGCCCCACCAGAGGGGGTGGTTAATTAGGGTTGGGGCTACACAACCCCGAGACGCACAATCCGCGGGATTCATGGTTCCCGGCACGTGTCTCCAAATCAACTCGATGTCGGAATTACAAATCTGCGACACTCGATTGGCCACAAACACGTCCAAGGTGTGCGCCGGAGCCTTCAACCAACAAAGGACGACCTGACTGTCCGTCCAAGCATAAACCTCTTGTATTGCAATAGATCGACCTAAAGTGAGCCATACGTGGTTCAACAAACGCATTAGGAGGGCAGCTCCACACAATTCCAACCTCGGGATCGTATGACGAGTCCGAAGGGGAGCGACTTTGCTTTTCGCTATCACCAGATGCACAGCAACAACTCCGTCAACAGTAACGGTGCGGAGGTACACGGCCGCAGCAAATCCACGTTCGGAGGCATCGGAAAAGCCGTGAAGAGTAACTTTACAATTTTCAGAAGGGAGGAATAGCCTCGGCAAATGCACTTCATTAATCTCGGGGAGGGATGAAACGAAGCTCGACCAATCTCGGAGTAACTCGTCCGAGAGGGGTTCATCCCACGACACACCCGAAGCCCATAACCGTTGCAAGAAACACTTGGCCATAAACAGCACGGGGCAAATCCACCCATTGGGGTCAAAGGTACGTGCGACAGTAGACAATACTAAACGCTTGGTCCAGACTTTCGGTGGTCGTAAATCCACACAATACGTGAAAGTGTCAGAGACCGGTTTGTACTGTACGCCAAGGACGGTCACCACATGGGGATTATCAACATTTTCGAATAGGTGGGGGTCCTGCTGGTGCTCTTCGGGCAAACCTACCAGTACATCAGGCGAGTTGGATATCCATTTCCTCAACTCGTAACCTCCCGACTTCAAAAGGGCGGTGAGTTCGTCTCTCAGGACAACCGCCTCTGAGACAGATGAGGCGCCCGTGCAAATGTCATCCACATAGACGTCACTGGCCAAAATGGCGGAGGCGCGAGGGTATCTCAAGCGCTCCTTCTCGGCCAACTCCAACAAAGAACGAATCGCAACAAACGGGCTCGAAGCCAAACCGTACGTATTCGTATTCAATTCATAGATCAACAAGGGGTCCCTAGGACTCTCTCTCCACAAAATCAATTGGTACCTCCTATCCTCGGGATGGATGACCGTTTGTCTGAACATCATCCGGATGTCAGTCATAAATACAATTTGGTGCCGCCGGAAGTTGGTCAAAATGTCTGAGATCTCCGTGTGCAGCTTGGGACCTACATGCAGACACTGGTTCAAGGACGCTCCAGTAGAGGTGGGAGCCGAACCGTCAAAGACCACCCGAATCTTTCCGGATTTCAAAACGGCGTGGTGCGGCAGAAAGAAGTGCTCAACGGAGCGCCAATCCAAATCGCTCACGGACATGTGCCCTAACTCCTCATACTCCCGCATGAATTCAACATACTTCTGGCGGAAGACCGGATCCTTGCTCATGCGACGCTCCATCGCCACTAGCCTACGTTCCGCTAGCGGTCGGGATTCGCCCAGAGGAGGTCGGCCGGCACGAAAGGGGAGACGGGTGATCAAACGACCAGAGCGGAGGCGACCAGTGTTATTCTGGTAATACAACTCGCATTCATCCGCTACTGGGTCTACCCGCGGGGCTGGTGGAGGTTCCTCAACCTCCCAAAACTTCTGCACCACTTCGGAGAGAGACACATTAAAAACAAGACCGCGATCCTCATCAAGGGAATCCAAAACGCGGCGAGCAGGGCCCATCACAACTGTACCGAGTGTCGTCTGCAGAGCTACCAAGCCATCTGGCTGCAAAACTCGCTTCCCCGTCAACAAAACTCGCCCCAGGACATCGGCTCCAAGGAGAGCATCAATCGGGCCTGGGCGGAAGAAATTTGGATCGGCGAGTGGGGAATCAGACACCAAAGACAACATACTCGGTCCCAAGTCAACTGAAGGTTGACGGCCAACAACTGTGTCCAACACAATCGCCGAGGTCTTAATGCCTGGCGTGGACTTATTACGTGATGTAAATGTGAAGTCAACATGCCCTAACAACCCGGGGACTTTCACATCGCCAACACCTCTCACGCCTTCCGTGTGGGGGTGCACCTTGAGGCCCAACCGCCTAACTAACCAAGATGACACAACACACCCCTGAGCACCGGAATCCAACAAGGCGCGAACTTCCACAAGGTCGCCATTCAATCCCCTGACAAGCACAGAGGCCGTGGGCAACAAAACGGTCTCTGGAGGGGTAGCTACAATCGACCGTAAACACGTTGATTGCTAGTATGTGGGGTCCCCAGACGTCCCCCCATGGTAAGGGGGTCGCTCATAGCGATCCAGTGGGTCCCAGTCTCCCACATACTGCCTACGTCCAAATCGCCCGGTATCAGGCGGGTTATATCTCCCGGCCCCTTGAAGACGGGGCGGGCGCCGCTCCAAACGCGGGTATTCGGCGAGCGGCGGCGAGAATCGGTGCCTATCATCCACCGTGTACGTCGCCCCATAGTCGCGGGGGCACGGTGACCGATTTTCAGAGGGGGGGTCCCGGGGACCCCCGGCTGTGCGAGGCTCAACACGTTGCGGGGGGCTTCTACGACCTCCCGCAACGCTCGCAAAATCGAACCCCCTAGTTGGGGACCGATTTCCCATTGGGGGGTCCGTGGGACCCCCGCCCGTGCGAGGCTCAAAACGTCGCGGGGGGCCTCTACGACCTCCGGCAACGCCCGCATAACTCATCCCCATCCTTGGGGATCGGTTTCCCATTGGGGGGTCCCTGGGACCCCCGCCCGTGCGAGGCTCAAAACGTCGCGGGGGGCCTCTACGACCTCCGGCAACGCTCGCATAACTCATCCCCATCCTTGGGGATCGGTTTCCCATTGGGGGGTCCCTGGGACCCCCGCCCGTTTGAGGCTCCAAACGTGGCGGAGAGCGTCTGGGGCCACTCTGGTGGCCACTAGAACTGCTGCGGGATTCAAACACCGCGGGGGGTCCGAGACCCCCACCCATACGCGGTGATCCTGCAGCGACGCGCTGCGGCGCTCCGCCGCCCTCTGGGCTGTTCATGCAGAGGAGGGGATGGTGGTTGCCCTGACAAAAGCGGCATGGGTGCGCTTGGGTACATTCGCGCTGCCTGTGCAGGCCCAAGCACGAGTAGCACCATGTCCGTTGTCGCGCGATCGCTCGACGGCCTTGGACGCGCTGGTCGAGGAACTTATCACAACGGGTCGTGCTGTGACCCGGTTCCCGACAGTACAAGCAGCGGGCGGTCTCCTGGACGGCGGCATAGCGGCCGGGCGCGCGAGGGGCCATACGCCCCCTACGGGGGGGTCCGGTGGGGGATCTACTCTGTGGCACAGGTCGTTCGGGTCCCATAGGACCGGCCAGAGAGGAATTATCTGCCAGTCTACTTTCTCCTTCCAGGAACGTCAAGAGGTCCGAGAAGGGTGGCAGATAAGTCGCACTATCCCCACCATACTGCTGCTCAAAACGGACCTTAACAGAGTCCGGCAACTTTCCCAGGACAATGTGCAGTAACAAAAACGACCACTGCTCCACTGGGAGTTTTAAGTTTTTCAATGCGTTGTAGGCAACCAACAGCGGATTCAACAAAGCCACTCTCAAGTGCATCACGCTGGCAACGCGGGGTAAATTCAAAATGGCGGCAACATGGTTGTCCGCCAGACGTCGTACGTTCTGGTACCGACGGGCAATCAAATCCCTAGCAATAGGGTAGTTTTCATCCGAGGGGGCCAAATGTTGAACCGATTCAAGGGCCTCCCCTTCCAACACGGATAACAAATAAGCTAACTTCTGGCCCTGGGTCAAATCGTCCCGGGCATGTACAAGACTATCAAAAATATTAATAAAGCCCTCCCAGTCCTCTAGACGACCAGCAAAGCGCCTTAAGTCTAAGGGGGCCAATCTAGCAAAGAGAGGGGGCATACTTTTAGATGTGACCGGGGACGGGCTCGGTTCATTCTCTCTTGCCACTTGCAAAGGTCGAGCTACCTGGGTAATTCTGTCCGCAAAATCATAACACTGGTCCACATCCAAATCGACTTCTTGTCGCATTTCCACATCGGCCTCAACAGTCCTTTCCAAAAATAAGGCATACTGTTCATCAACAACAGCCAAACGTACGGGCAGATCTACGTATCTGTTCAACAAGGCCTCCGTTCTATCCGGTCGATCCAACAATGCGACTGCAGACGCTAACCACCGTAACTCAGAACGTATTTTGGCTTTAGCAGAGGAGGCCGTCATTGTAACGTCACAAATTTATCAACAAAAACAACAAATTCAAAATATTCACTACAACACAAAATCTCCAATATTTTGAGGTTATTGATAACCACAAAATTCCAATATTACAACAACAAAGTATTTATAATGACACAAACTCTTAAATATTTGGAGGTTATCAGAAAACAACAAAACTCAAGTATATAATTATAACTCTAACTCTCAAGAGGTTATAACTTAGACACAAACTAACTTTGACTTTGTAAGTCAAAAGTTATTCAGTTCAAACAAATCACTGACCATTGAAATTCACTTGGATATCGACATACAACAAGATGATTTTAATTATTTCAAAGCACAAGTTTCAATAAGTTTCAATGTGTAAACAATGTCTTAAATCATTTAAGTTTCACTAAGTATTGAGTGCAAACTTATTAGCTAACCTTTTATTAGCTATTATTTAGCAACAAACTTGTCAATATTCACAACTCAAATTTGCTGACAAAACTAAATAATAATTATTATGAACAAAGAAAGGCATCTGTTTACATTTTGGAACCTCAATACATGACAATTAATTACAAGACATGGAACCAATAACAAAGGAATGCCCTTTACTTTTCAAATGCAAGTTAATTACCATTTACAAGTACAAATTAATCTAGTCCGGACCAGACTGGGTCATCAAACGGCACTGATTAATACAAAGTTTTGGCGTGGGCCTCTCAGGCCTTCAAACTACGCTCTGCTACCAAAAAATGTTCAGTACACCCCTGCCTAGACCGCGGAGTCAGCATTGGCGCAGTGGAAGGCTATCATGAGTATAGACTCCGGACAAATCTTGGTTTCAGCCGGGATGTAACTGAACAATAGGACTGCGATACACAGCGGAGAGACTTTTAAGTAAGGTAAGGTTACATACGGGTCTGTGGGTCGACCGTCTCCTCGGCTGCGGCGAGACGGGGCGCGCGCCCCAGGTATCTTCTTCTTCTGCAGACCTTACCAATTAGTGACCTCACTCACAACACAAATAACAGCGTTCACAAGACACTGGGCGTTTCAACAATAGATACACAAAGACACACACGGGGGAGCCTCTTTTATTATGATTTACAGTCCCTGCAACAAGCGCGTGTGGTAGAAAAGGTTATCTTTCAAAGCATCCGCGACCGGCCACTCCAGAGATGGCATCAAAACCTTGGTCGTACAAAACGGGATCACATAGATAATTTAAGATGTATTCAAACTCGATATGCCAGACACATTCAACGCGAGCGATTTTTAACAAATTCAGCAAAAATTATTCCGACATTTTTCCAAGAAGTATTTCAATCAAGTGTCACTGTCAACTTCAAGTGACAGCCAATGTCAATTTGACGTGACATTAGAGTTGCGTTCAGAAACGTCGATCTTTTCCGAACAAACTAGATCGATCGAATCAGAAATGATGAGATCCGCAAGAGAACTAAAACGACCGACATCGCTCGAAGGATTGCTTAGTTGAAGTGGCAGTGGGCGGGACACATAGCGCGGGGAACCGATGGCCGTTGGGGCGGAAAGGTTCTCGAATGGCGACCGCGGACCGGACGACGTTCCGTGGGCAGGCCCCCTACAAGGTGGACCGACGATTTGGTCAAGGTCGCGGGAAGCCGCTGGATGCGGGCAGCGCAGGACCGATCGTTGTGGAGATCCTTGGGGGAGGCCTATGCCCAGCAGTGGGCGTCGTACGGTTGAAATGATGATATTATAACTAGATACTTCGTCCGTAGAATTTTGGGATAAAACATAGCCTACCAAATATACATAATTTTTTATCCACAACGGGGTAGCACTTAGCCTTCATCACACCTGATGTTAAGTGGTGATAAGGCTGAAGGTGGGAAATAAAAATCGGTCGAGACATTTTTGAGGAATACGATAACAAACACGTGACCCGAGTTTAATATATTGTATTAAATAAAATAAGTATACTTACTCGAAAACAATAAATGACTTACTTAACAAAAATATTTGCACGCTCAATGCTTATAACTATAAGGTCACTTGGGTATAAAACTGAAAATAAACATCGGCAAAATAAAGCAATATTGAAGGAGTCCCAAATTTTCTGGCTTGTAACTCGACGTCGTCTGTTTGTTCAGGTCGTAAAATCAAAATGGCCGGTTTTCTGATAATATTTTTTATGATTCCCGTCGTGGTCGTATCGTAAAGATATACAGTGAATGATCTCGCAGCGAGAGCTGTTGATAAACCGACCAAATTTACATAGTATCTGATGCCGTTAACGGAATATTAAGGCTGATTCATGGAGGAAGTGAAGGTTGGCTTCTATGTTGTGTAAACATTGGCTTCCATGCGGTGGGCTGACTACGAGTTTTCTCATTAAGGCCCGTGGTATCGCCAACGACCTTGGGCATAGAAAAGTGGCCTAATTTTCCCGCCCCGCTACCCGCACCAAAACAGCTTAAACACACGTTTCGTCAAAACTATGTGTTATTTTAAAACGAAAAATGCTCAGTTTTAAGTTAAACAAGTTAGCAATCTTTTCCTGAAAGAAACGTGAAATCATCACTTGTAGTTTAGAAGCAGTAGCGTATTTCAAGTTGAAAACAGCTTCATTTCAATGATTTTTTTAAATAGTATCTTAAAGATGTGTTTTTTTTAATGCTCAGATTGAAGTTTATAGATCAATATTTAATATATATTAATTCTGGATTCATCAGTAGGCTAATTTATGAGTTTTAGGGCCTCAAAAATGATCGTTTCACGACTACATGCACCTTAACATTTTCGAAAGTTCTGTCGATATTCGAAAAAAATATTTTTTATTGTACGTATATTTAACTAGATCGCACAACAAATACTAAAGAACAAACAATTTAAGTATTTTCTTATATCGGTCGAAAATCACGACTTTCAAGCAATCAATATTTGAAGCTTATCTTTAAAATTAATATCAAAAACTTGGCGTTCTTGGTAGTTTCAAAGAAATAGTTAAAATAAGATTCCGAGTAAGTAGCGCTAAACATTTTTGTTTTTACTACTGACCATAATATTATACTAAGGAAACAGGAAGCACCAAAGCAAAATACGAGTATTTCAAAGCCCTTATAGCTCAAACCATGGCAAGCCTTAATTTTATAATACACTACCTATATTAAGCTATATATCAGGCTATTATAACATGATGGATGCGAACAAACCATGGCTTAACACATACCATATGAGCCCAGAATCCCATAACTTACGCGTGTCCAAGCTCTGCATACTAACACGGCTTCTGAAGACAGATTTGGGTTAACCAATGAGTAATTCAGGGTTTTCATAAAATATTACAGTAATTTATAAGGCACGTGGTGTCTTCTAACAGGAAGGTGAAAATTTCAGATCGAATTATGAAAAATGAATTTTTAGCATTTAAAAGTATTTAAAAACCTAAATAGCAAAGAATATCACATACTGTTTCCGTGAAAAGTATCTACCTAATCAATTGTAGGTATTACTTACGGATATCAGAAACAAACAGCGAATTGATTTCAATAAAACATGATCCTTTTGATATTACTTACATAACTCTAAAGTTGAAAGTCAAAATACAAAAAAAACGAGTGCTTTGCTTCCCCATACTAACCATGAGAAAGCCCAAAGAAACTTGTTCTATGACCAAGTTTCCTTGGACTATTTGAATTATTTTTAACTAGCTTTCCGCCCGCGGCTTTGCACTCGTGGACTACACGACGTTATACCACGGGAATGTGATATTTTTCGGGATAAAAAGTAGCATAAATTCCTCTCCAAGCTACAAAGTATCTGTGTCCCAAATTTCAGCCTAATCCATTCAGCCGTTTTGGCGTGATTGAGTAACAAACATCCAAACATCTAAACTTCACATTTATCATATTATTATGTAGGTATTAGTAGGAAGTAGGATGACAAAATGTAACAACCACAGAACACGGAAAGATTTTTTTCTCTGTGGTAACAACAACGCACGAGTGTGTGTGTGTGTGTGTGTGTGTGTGGTTTTGTTTTATGTGTCGGTGTGTGTTTTATGGACATTTTGCATCGTAGGTACAATGAAGATATTATCACTATAGAAAGAGTGTTCTTCATTATTTATCCCAGGGTGCCTACCATCAACTCTTATTGCGGTTTTGTTTAGGTCCTAAACTGATCTGCTTCGCTTATTCGTACCACGATCAATGACAGCGATTCAGTGATCATTCAATGACATTACACAGCCGCTAAGCTGTCACGAACTCTTATTTGAATTATAACTCGGCCAAGCTAACATGACACCTGCAGGTTATACCCGTCCCTCTCACTCTCCAGGCATGACAGAATCGAGTGAAAGAGACGGGAAGAAGAAATAAGGACACAAATTGTTCGGTCATTCATATTTAGCAATTCATTTGCGATCCAGTTTTTAGAAGGTCATAGTACGAAAGAAAGCAATTCATTTGAGGAACCTATTCTGCATCGCGCTATTTTTGAATCGCTGTCATAAAGTTGATGGTAGGCATCCAGGTTACCCTTTTATAAACATCCTACTGATATTATAAATGTGAAAGTTTAGATGTTTGGATGTTTATTGCTTAATCACGCCAAACGGGTTAACGGATTTGGCTGAAATTTGGGACTGACAGATACTTTGTAGCCTGGAGAGGAACAAAGGCTACTTTTTATCCCGGAAAAATATCACATTCCCGCGGGAAACTCCACGCGGGCGAAGCCGCGGGTGGAAAGCTAGTTATCTTATAGGAGAATGTGAAACTAGAAATAAGCAAGCATACTTTTTTTTATCCTTCACGGGGTAGCACTTAGCCTTCATTACGCCTGCAGATGTTAAGTGGTGATAAGGCTGAAGGTGGAAGCGCACTACTCCCGGAATACTCAATCACTGAGGAACTATCCATCTTATCTCTAACTGCCGGAACACAATAATGATGAAAACATCATTGTTATGGCGTCAGACTTAGATAAGATGGTGGTGATAATAATCCCTTAACACGAACAGGAACCTGAAACATATTGTTAGAATTAACTTTTTCTATGTTTGTAGGCCAACGTCGTTTGATCATCAATGTGAAAGAAATATCTACGAGAAAACCCTTTTTGAAATATAATAATATCATAATCTTCATAGTTCAACTCTTAAACCTGATATGCTGGTCGAATCTAAAGCTCAAACTGTAGCCAAAAAGCTGGGCATCCTCAATAGGATCAAGCGATATTTCACGCCTGGTCAGATTTAAGTCTCTATAAAGGCCAGGTTCGATCCTGCATGGAATACTTCAGTCACCTTTGGGACGGCTCAGCTAAATACCAACTTGCTTGAATACGGTCGAGCGTAGGGCAATGAGGCTCATTGGCGACAAACAGCTGGTGTCGAGTAAGCTTCACAGCCGTAGAGTCGCCCATCTGTCAGTTTTTTATAGACTGTATTTCGGGGAGTGTGCTCTTGAATTACATGAGCTTGTTAGATTTTAAGGAGAAAGTATGGAAATATGACTATTCTGATAAAAGCTGTAAACTGTTCAATTAACTAGGAATAAAACCATAAAGCTTATATTTCAATAAGGCCAGAATCAAGTAAAACACAAATAAAAATTTAAAAGCATTTTATTATTTTGATTCGTCCTCAATTTTTTACCTACCACCCGTTAAGGACATCTTTTAGCTGATAAGAAAAACGGGCGAAAAAAACTCACCAGCGTTATCAGAAACAACGACATTTACAAAATAATTATGTCGTTTTTGGACAAACAACACATTTTATCGTAATTAACATTTACAACCACATTACTTTTCATGATAAAAGATTAAACAACATTTAGGAATAACATCAAGCATTTGCTATAAACTGTTACTTCATATTATTTCCGTACTCACATCATTTATACAAAACCACTAAGGACAACATTAATTTAATATTATCAAGTAATAAACAAGTATATCCCTTTAACAAAAGAATAACTTCCGCAACATCTACCAGACAATACATTAGCATTGGATAGCAAAGAAAAACAGTAACAGAGAAATATAAAATTACAGAGGGGTATACTTAACTCAACAGTGCTGCTGACGACTCGAACCACAAGACTGTTCGTTTTACCGCCAAGCTAGCTTTTATATCTTTATTGACAATTCCTTAAAAAACATTAACAAGGATGATACTTTTATTAAACCATTTTTAAAACCTTTTGAAACATATGAGAATGATTCACCACTATCTATTATCAAGAAACACATCGTAAATTGTAAGAAATATCAGTTTTAAATTCTCATCTTGTTTGGAAACAAGTAATGTTACAGTCCGACATAAATATTCTTAACATTTATCAACCTTTAAATATTTATCATAGCCAAATGATTTGAAAACCACTGGAAAATAGCTAACATATTATTTTATTAATAACAAACAATAATGATAAGATACATTCTTCAAAAATAACAATAATTAGTAACAGTATCAGTTTTAATTCCACTTCCTGTTCTTAAGAAGGAACGTTTAGTTAAGCATTTACCATCTTATTGATTTTATCACAGCCAAATGCTGTAAAAATCTGTCGAAAATATCAAAGTTTGTGTTTGATAACTAATAAAATATTATCATATGGCAATTCACTCAAAAATGACAATATTATAACTTGACTTATTCCCTAAAGTAACACGGCCATACTGACCGAACTTCGTCCCCGAAGTTCCCACTCAATACCATTAATTTTATCTTACTTTTTACACCAGATATTTTATAAGTGATCTGTTTCATATATACATATATATTGCATTTGGTTGTAATCTATACATATAGGTACCTAATAAAACAGTAACCAAACTAAATCTGTATATGTTATATTTCCAAGAAATAATTACTGCTACCCATTGTAAGTATACAAGATATAGACCTCAAAACGATAAAAAAGTCATAGAGTGCCCTGTTTCCGTGTCATTTGGTGATAAAATACAAAGTTATACATGTAGTTTACTATACTATACTTTTCATATAAGTATATAATTTTATATTGTGTAGGTATCATTTATGTAATATGTAAGTATATGTATTTATTTTTTTCTTAGTAATCCAATGATATCATTTTATATTGTGTATGTATAATTTATGTATTTTGGGTAAGAAAGTATGTTGTAAGTATGTATTGTGAAAAAGGTAAAAATTTAACTAAGTAAGTATGTATTATAAGTATATTTCTTGTATGTTTTGTATGACTTATGTTTATTATCTTCGTATCGATCATTCCTCTATAGACCCCGATTTTTTCCTGTCAATTTCTTCATACAGTAAGTTGTCTGGAAGAGAGCGCTCTGAGCGATAAGTCCGCCTTTGTAACACTAGTTTTGAATTTTATTTTTTAATTACCTATGTGATGTTTTGTGTTATTGTGGTGTAATAATAAAGCGTTAGGTAATAAATAAATAAAATATACACACATAATAGTTGATGTATTTTTTTGATAACTGCGATATCTTTTGGTTGTAATAAATACATAAATAAGATTTTCACTACACTGGTCAAGAGCTTCGTTGGCGTCAAACCCCATCACCCGCTGCACGTGAAGCCAGGTAAGCGACCGCTCATGGCCAACAACGTTTTATCTCATCATCATTTTATCTCAATTTTTTTTCTCATCTCATTTCATTTCAACATCACTCAAAAACAACAAATCAAATACAATCTTAGTCAACATACCTACTGCCACCCCTGGGCAATTGTCTCAATAGTCACATATAGTCAACAAGTCAACTGCCACACCAGGTAGTCAACTTAATAATCACTTGTTCAATACAATCATCGTGACAGTGGTCATGGTCAAGTGTCTCAAATTAGACAAATGGCCCACCAGCATCATTTTTAAAATTACGATCAAATTTAATGTCAAATACCAAATATACATAGTTGTTTCCTCTTCTTATGTGTGACTCAAATATGTTTGGCAGCAGTGCTTTCAAAAACTCCCCTAAGGTAAACGGTCATTTGGAAAAAAAATCGTAGTTTCATACAAGATTTTAGGTTAAATTTTCCATAACAATTAAACAAACGATCTTGGCTAGCAACACCATAAAACGTTTTCTGTCAAACTACACTGCGCTTACGATTAATTACTCAAGTGGTTCCAATATCGATATAAAAACCCTATAACTCTTTGGTATTCTGTATGCAAAATTTCGTTCAAATCTTTCAGCCGTAAGCAACAATTTGTTTTTTTTTTTTATTATTATTATTTTACCTGAATTCTATTTACTTCTAACTTTATCGAAACTTTCTTAATAATACAATTGTACAACTTGAAATATTCGTAGTTCCCGTCTGCCTGTAAATCGACGTTTTGAATTAAATCTATCAATTCTGAGAAATTTCTCGAATTCTAGTATGAGAGAAAAAAAAACAAGTAAACTTTTGTATGGTTATGGTTACCAATTTTAATATTTTCATAATCCGCTTGGCCATAATGATATTGCTGTATATCTTACATTTGACACTGGAACTACATATCACTGTTCGACTATAAGATTCCTACATATTTTGATACGTATTTGAGGTAATCATATATATTACCAATATTTCTGTAAATATAAAAAACCGATTTTATTTGAAATGAAAAATGCGAATTTTCCTCTAATGGCAAGCAAGGAAGAACCAAACGAATAAATATCTTAATCATTAACTGAAATTACTTTCTGTGTCGTTAAAACGGTAAGAGATTTCAATATATAAAAGGTAGTAAATGTATCCGATTCTAAATAACTCTTATTTTAATGTCCATTAAAATAAAGTGATGTTTAGCATCTTAAAAAAATGTGCGATATCATCTGCTGTTCAAACTCATAAAACTGAACTAATTTGCCATTCTATGGACAGTTGTACTCCACGCAAACACCTGTTGAAAGTAAGGCTACAGAACCTAGAGCCAAGCTTACCCGACACTATACCGAAGATATCCCGGACGTCAGCCTGTACGAGATTAGAATGGCTCTCAAGCAGCTCAAAAACAACAAGGCGGCGGGCGATGACGGAATCACAACAGAACTTCTGAGAGCGGGCGGTAAGCCGATACTTAAGGTCCTCCAGAAGCTCTTCAACTCTGTCATCCTCGAGGGCAAAACGCCAAAGGCATGGGGCAGAAGCGATGTGATGCTGTTCTTCAAGAAGGGTGATAAGACTCTCTTGAAAAACTACCGACCCATCTCGCTTCTGAGCCATATCTACAAGTTGTTTTCGAGAGTCATTACGAATCGTCTCGCTCGCAGGTTCGACGACTTCCAACCTCCCGAACAAGCCGGGTTCCGAAAAGGTTATAGTACCATAGACCACATTCATACGCTGCGGCAAGTTATACAGAAGACCGAAGAGTATAACTTGCCACTATGCTTGGCGTTCGTGGACTATGAGAAAGCCTTTGATTCGATCGAGACCTGGGCAGTGCTGCAGTCTCTTCAGAGGTGCCAAATAGACTACAGGTACATCGAGGTGCTGAGGTACTTATACCAAAACGCCACCATGTCAGTCCGACTACAAACCAGAGCTCTAATCCTATCCAACTACAGCGAGGTGTGAGACAGGGAGACGTCATTTCTCCGAAACTATTCACAGCTGCGTTGGAGGATATTTTCAAGCTACTGGACTGGAAAGGATTCGGCATTAACATCAATGGCGAGTACCTAACACACCTGCGGTTTGCCGATGATGTAGTTCTCATGGCTGAGACCTTGGAAGACCTGAACACAATGCTCGAAGATCTCAGCAATGCTTCCCAAAGAGTGGGTCTGAAGATGAACATGGATAAGACGAAAATCATGTCCAATGCCCATGTTGCATCCGCTCCAGTTAATGTTGGGAACATTACACTCGAAGTTGTTGACCACTATGTCTACCTAGGACAGGCAATCCAATTAGGTAAGTCCAACTTCGAGAAAGAGATCTCTCGTCGAATCCAGCTCGGATGGGCAGCGTTTGGGAAGCTCCGGCATATATTTGTGTCCAAAATTCCTCAATGTCTCAAGACTAAGGTCTTTGACCAGTGTGTGTTGCCAGTTATGACTTATGGAAGCGAGACGTGGTCTTTTACTATGGGTCTCATAAGAAGGCTCAAGGTTACCCAGCGAGCAATGGAGAGAACGATGCTTGGTGTTTCCCTGCTCGATCGAATCAGAAATGATGAGATCCGCAGGAGAACTAAAACGACCGACATCGCTCGAAGGATTGCTCAGTTGAAGTGGCAGTGGGCGGGACACATAGCGCGGAGAACCGATGGCCGTTGGGGCGGAAAGGTTCTCGAATGGCGACCGCGAACCGGACGACGTTCCGTGGGCAGGCCCCCTACAAGGTGGACCGACGATCTGGTCATGGTCGCGGGAAGCCGCTGGATGCGGGCAGCGCAGGACCGATCGTTGTGGAGATCCTTGGGGGAGGCCTATGCCCAGCAGTGGGCGTCTTACGGTTGAAATGATGAATTTGCCATTACTTAGATAAATAAAAAGTGTAGGAAAAATATTTTTTCCGGATTTGTGAACCTAATATACCTATTACTTTCCCATGTGGCTGTTTTTTTTATCATAAAAAGACCTTAGTATTTATGATTATGACTAACATTAGTGATCACGCACAATTGTGATGACCACATCTACTGTGTTCCACAGTTTATTGAAACGAAGGTTTCCCATGCAAAATTAAGTAAATTAAACTAATCCTACCTTACTAGAAAATAGGGTCCGTAATCCAGGGGGGCTGACGTTGTCTCGCCGGCGCGCGCGCGCCCTGGCAAAACGATCTCCACACAACCCCCGATGGGATACTCTTACAGCTAACACTCTTATACTACACAATGCCCTAATAGGCCGCTAAAACTTTCCCGGCGCTTTTCAAAGCGAACACACACGGGTTACAAGTCCGTACCCCGACCGGAGCCCTAGTAGGAGCAAAACGAAATCTCGGTCCCCAATATGGGTAGGTAATTTGCGCGGCACGTCGCTACAGAAACACACGAACTTGTCTCACGGCTGCTTACGGCCAACTGAGTGCGAAGTCGCGCGGACGGCGGTTGGCGCCGACCCCACGCGAATGAATCACGCGCGGCGTGAACATCCCCCCGTCCCGGACAGTAGCAAACTGTCCGCCAACTCAATCTAAGGGCAGACGAGAGAGGGTAGCGATCGCTCGCTTCAAAACAGAGTCCCCCACCAGGACCTCGGCAAACCTGGGCACACCATCCGACCCCGGATGAAGCTGAACAATGCGTCCTAAACGCCAGCGGAGGGGCGGCAGGTTTGGATCCTTTACCAACACGAGGTCTCCAGTCTTGGGTGGGGTCGTCCTATCCGACCACTTAACGCGTTGCTGCAAAATGTGCAAATACTCCAGATGCCAACGGCGCCAAAAACTCTGCGTAAGCTGCTGGAGCAATTCAAATCGCGAGAGCCGTCCGGAGGGCACTTCGGAATAAGGATATTCCGGCAAGGCGTTAAGCGGTCTGCCAATCAAAAAATGGCCCGGCGTAAGGGCCTCTAAATCATTCGCGTCCGAAGACAACGGACACAACGGACGCGAGTTGAGGACCGCCTCAACCTTACAAAATACGGTCGCGAGTTCCTCAAACGTGAGGACCGTCTCCCCAATAACGCGACGAAGGTGAGTTTTAGCGGCCTTTACAGTTGCTTCAAAAATCCCTCCCCAGTGGGGGCAGGATGGCGGGGAGTACTGCCATCGTACCCCTCTGCGAGAGAGTGTGGATCCGATCTCAAAATTATTCCTATCCAAAAATTCACAAACTTCCTTTAAATACCTATCGGTGCCCTTGAAATTGGTTCCACAATCGGACCTGATTAACGACGGCATTCCGCGGCGAGACACAAAACGATTCAACGTGGCTACAAAGGCTTCTGTGGTGAGGGCACTAACCACCTCCAGGTGGACCGCTTTAGTGGCCAAACAAACAAATACACACAAGTAAGCCTTTTCCGTTCTAGCATTACGAAGCCGCGATGTCTTAACGGTAAATGGCCCCGCAAAATCCGTTCCAACTCCTGAGAAGGGCATCGATTCGTTCACTCGATCGGCAGGCAAATCACCCATCTGGGGCTGCATCGTATCGGCGCGCAAACGATAACACGGGAGACAACGAAAAATAACGGATCGGATTATTCTCCGCGCTGACAAAATCCAGAACTCTCGTTGGAGGAGCGCGGTCAAAGCATTACAACCGGCATGAGCATTCTTTACATGTCGGTCTGTAATCAACAGTCTAACTAACGGTCCATCCTTGGGGAGCAACAAAGGGTGGCGTGATCCGTACGGCAGGTTGGCATGTCTGAGCCTACCTCCGACACGCAGCAATCCGGTACTGTCCAAGAAGGGATTCAACCGCACCAAGGGTCCCTTCAGCTTGGGCTTACTTGAGCGCAGGGCTTTCAGCTCCGGTTCAAACTCTCGCTGTTGCGTCACTCGCAACCAATGCAACAGAGCGTCTTGCCGCTCTTGTGGGGCGAGGACCGGAGACAACAATTTCTCCTGAGGCTGGCGACAATTTCGCACAAAGCGCCTCATCCAAGCAGTCACGCCGAGCAACTTGTCAAGAGAACTGTAGCGGTCTAACAAAAACTCCATCTGCGGAGCCGCCACCGTCTCCACGGCGTGAACACGCATGCCTAGGTCTGGGACTCTGGCCACAGCCGGGGTGGCAGGCCATGAGCGCTCAGGCCGTAACAACCAAGATGGACTCCACCATAGGTGGTGGTCCACTAACTCAGGCGCCTCGCAGCCGCGGGAGGCACAATCTGCGGGGTTCAATTCGCCCGGTACGTGGCGCCAAATCAACGGGGCCTTTGAAGTCTGAATTTGTGAGACCCGGTTGGCCACAAAAACCTCAAGGGTGTGGACTGAACTCTTCAGCCAACAAAGGACGACCTGGCTGTCAGACCACGCAAATATCGACTCCAAGTCGACACCGTTTCCCAAGGTGTCGGCAACATGATTGAGTAGCCGTACTAAGAGAGTGGCGCCGGACAACTCCAACTTCGGAATGGTTAGCCTAGTCCGAAGGGGGGCGACCTTACTCTTGGCCGTAACTAAGTGTACGGCGACAACGCCTGCTGCATCCACCGTTCGGATGTAAACGGCTGCCGCGTATCCGCTTTCGGACGCGTCACAAAAGCCGTGCAGGGAGGCTTTAAACTTTCCCGAAGGCAGCATTTGCCTCGGTATACAAACCCGATTGACGTCGGGTAGGGATGACACGAACCTCACCCACTCTCGTAGGAGGCTACCAGAGAGGGGCTCATCCCATGACAATTCCGCAGCCCAGAGCTCCTGTAGGAAGCACTTCATCGAAAACACTACAGGGCTGAGCCAACCGTTCGGATCAAAGGTACGGGCTACAGTAGACAGCACCGTGCGTTTAGTCCAGACCTTTGGGTCTGGCAGTTCCAATCTATATGTGAACAAATCCGGGACTGGTCGATACTGGACTCCCAAAACAGACAGCATGTCTGGAGTCTCCGGATTTTCAAAGAGGAGCGGCTCTTGCTGGTGGTCCTTAGGCAAATCTGCCAATAGGTCCGGTGAGTTAGACAGCCACTTCCGCAACTCATAGCCACCAGCCCTCAAGAGCGCAATCAGCTCATCACGTAAGACGAGAGCCTCATCTAAGCTCGAGGCCCCCGTGCAGATATCGTCGACAAATAAGGCCCCCCCCTCAATAAGAGCAGATGCCCGGGGATAGCGTAGCCGTTCGCGCTCTGCGAGCTCCAAAAGCGAACGGATCGCCACAAAGGGGCTCGACCGCAAACCATAAGTGTTGGTGTTCAGCTCGTAAGCCAACATCGGATCCTGGGGATCCTCACGCCAAAGGATGAGCTGGTATCGTCTATCCTCCGGGTGAATCACGGTCTGTCTGAACATCATGCGGATATCGGCCACAAAGACGACAGCGTGCCGGCGGAAGTTGGTCAAAACATCACAGACATCGTGATGCAACTTCGGCCCCGCATGCAGACACTGATTCAACGACACTCCGGTTGACGTGGGCGCTGAACCATCAAAGACCACGCGGATCTTCCCATTGGAAGTCTTCAAAACAGCGTGGTGTGGCAGGAAGTAATGTTCCACATTACGCCAGTCCAACTGCGAGATGGACATGTGCCCAAGGTCCAAATACTCCCGCATGAAGTCTATATACTTCTCCTTGAATGCGGGATCCCTGGCCATCCTACGCTCCATGGACAACAATCTCTTCTCGGCCATCGGTCGGGAGCTCCCTAAAGGAGGGCGAACCGCCAAGAAGGGCAAGCGGGTAATCAAGCGACCCGAGAGGAGGCGCCCAGTGTTGTTCTGGTAGAACAATTCGCACTCCTCGGCTAACGGATCCAACCGCTTGGCAGTGGGGGGTTCCTCCACCTCCCAAAACTTTTGGAGAACGTCGGACAAAGTAGAACCGACAATGGTCTGGCGGTCTACCGACGGGGTCTCTGGTGTCTGTGGTACCTTTCCCATCACCACATGACCCAGCGACGAGGACAAGGCGACAAGATCGGCTGTCTGCAAGACTCGCTTGCTTCCACACAGTACACGACCGAGGACATCCGCACCAATCAACAAGTGTATTGGGCCCGGTCGGTGGAAGGAAGGATCAGCCAAAGCCAGTCCAGACGTCAGCTCAATCGTGGATGGCGGCACTCGCACTTGCGGGAGTGGTCCAACCACCTTATCAAAGACTATCGCCGAAGCACCGATCTTCGGCCTTGGCGTGAAGTGGGGGGAGAAGGAGAACTCAACTCGACCAATCGGATCAGGGATCCGCGAGTCTCCCACCCCCCGTACCGCTTCGTGATGCGGCACAAGCAAAAGACCCAGCTGTCGGACAAGCCACCTGGACATTATGCACCCCTGGGCACCTGAGTCCAAAAGGGCACGCACCGTGACAACATTGCCCTTAGGTCCCCAAACATTCACGGAGGCTGTTGGCAACAGCACAAGCTCCGGAGGGGTGGTTGGGTCCGACAGGGGCGCCATTAAAAATTTTGGGGGGGTACTTGTCCCCCTCGCGCCTGAGTCGGCGCGCCAAATGTGGGACGCTCGTACCGGGCGAGCGGGTCCCAATCGGGTACATGCTGGCCCCTACCAACAGCACTCCTAGGTGCAGGGTAATACCCGTGTGGGGCGTGCCTCGGTGCATAGTACCCCAATCGAGGCCTCTCCATTAGGGGGGGGGAGTAGCAAATAGGGCCCGTGCCCATCGCCACCGTGGCGTACTCTTGTGGTACCCCCCTACCCCCGCCCGTGGCGGGGGCGTCTCTCCTATAGTTCCCCCTCTCCGGGGGGGACTGAACGGGGGGGCTAAGCCCCGCCGAATCTCTAGGGGACCGGTTCCGGGCTGCCGGGCCCCCGCCCGTGCGCGAGGAATTCGAACCCCGGTCGCTCCCGGCGTCCTTGCGGTCCAAACAAAGGAGGGGGTGATGCCTCCCTCCGCAAAGACGACAATCCTCGGTCTGGGGACACGCCGACTGCATGTGTCCCCCCAAACACCTATAGCACCATTGGCGCTGTCTAGCAACGGCCCTCCGTCCCTCTGGGCGGAGGCCTCTAAATTTGGCACACTCGTGCACCATGTGCCTATCTCCCCTGCAATACCTGCACCGCTCACTCGGTGCGGGGGGAGGGGACTGCTGGAAGGCAGCATAGCGATTGGTCGGGCGACGGGGCTGTTCCCTCGCCGCCACCATACGACCAACACCTGGAACCGGGGCGGGCTCCAGGTGGTCCGTCACCCTACATTCGTCCTCCAAAAAACGAAGGAGGTCCGCGAAGGGCGGGAGATACGAGGCGCTGTCGCCTCCGTACCTCTGCTCGAAACGCCCCTTCATTTCAGCGGGCAATTTGGCGAGGACTATGTGCAGCAGTACAAAGGACCACTGATCCACCGGCAGGTCCAATCGCCTTAGGGAGTTGACCGCTGACAGTAGCGGGTTCAGCAACTCCCTCCGTAACAGGTGTACCCGCGTGATTCGCGGGAGGGCCAAAATCGTGGCCACGTGGGTGTCCGCCAGTAACCGGACATTCTGGTACCTGCTAACCAGAAGCTGGCGAGCCACCTGGTAGTTGTCGTCACTGATGAGCAGGTGCTGGATTACCGCGCTGGCCTCTCCTCGCAGGGAGGAGCGCAAATAGGCCAACTTCTCGCTAGGGGATAAGTCCCGTCGTGAATCCACCAAACTGTCAAACAAATTAATGAAGCCCATCCAGGCTGACAGATCCCCATTAAAAGTGGGAATCTCCAATGTAGGCAATCGGCCTAGCAACGCCGTCGGGGTAGGTTTGACCTCCCCGCTCAAAACCGGCTCCCCCTTCCGAACAGCCAGGGCCCTCTCAGCCGCCTCCGTGAACTGGTCAGCCAGCTCATAGGCCTGGGCTACATCCTGCTCCAGCTGTTCCGACACGGCATCATCAGCTGGGGGGTTCTCCAAATAATGCGCGCGACACTCCATGGCGTGGCGCTCCAGGTCTTGCAGCCGAGCTGCCAGCCCGCCATACCGAGCTAGCAACGCGCCTACCCGGTCGGCTCGGTCTATTAATGTGACCGCACAAGCAAGCCAACGCAAAACTCCTTGGATGCCGGCCCTGGATACGGCGAGCGGATTCGTAGGAGCCATTTATAATCCGTTTTATAAACAAAGCAAACAAAGAAATATAAAAGTGGTAAACATCAACAAAAAAAAAAAAAACAATAGAAATAGGTCGCGTCACGATAATATAAAACACAAGTAATCTGTGCCGGCCGGCGCCTGGTCAATATTGGCCGCCCCGGGTTTGAGTGAACGTTGACAGCTATATGCGTGGTCAGAATTGGCCCCAACGGGGTTCAAGGGTTAAAATTCGGACGACATACACGGACCCTACTAGTTTCATAAATTATTAGCAACTTACCAATTTCAAGGGCTAACAATATAACGGTATAAACAAAACGTATAGGATTAACGGTATGGCATACCTCGCAAATCAACTACTAAACCGTTATCAACAAACGAAAACAAAACTATTTTTAATAATAATACTCGTAATTTAATACTACTAATAATTAAAACTAGTTCCACTTTTTTAACTAGGCAAGCGGACTCGGAACAAACACTAGTATGTGGTACTAATAAACAACACTTTCGAACGAAACTATTCGTCAAATAAATCCCGACAAACAAAAAAAAATATACACATCTAGGCGAGTAAACTCGTATCAAATCACTAGTATGTGATACTAATAAACACACTTTCGAACGAACTATTCGTCAAATAAATCCGGACACACAAAAAAAAAATATACACATCTAGGCGAGTAAACTCGTATCAAAACACTAGTATGTGACAACAATTATATAAGTGTCTATCTATTATCGGATCCACCAAGTGAGAAACATTCGCTTCGAGAATTTACTAGAACAATTTCTTAGTACTTCAAATCGTCTCGGGATCTTCAAATACCCTCGATATTTCAACAAAAAAAAATAATTTTTAGGTACGCTTTTTAGGTACGCTTTTTATTTTTACTATGAAATTTTATGTACCTAGTTAATTTTAATATGAAAATTAACTAATTATATCAACTAGGTACGCTCTGCTACCAAAAATATGATCACGCACAATTGTGATGACCACATCTACTGTGTTCCACAGTTTATTGAAACGAAGGTTTCCCATGCAAAATTAAGTAAATTAAACTAATCCTACCTTACTAGAAAATAGGGTCCGTAATCCAGGGGGGCTGACGTTGTCTCGCCGGCGCGCGCGCGCCCTGGCAAAACGATCTCCACACAACCCCCGATGGGATACTCTTACAGCTAACACTCTTATACTACACAATGCCCTAATAGGCCGCTAAAACTTTCCCGGCGCTTTTCAAAGCGAACACACACGGGTTACAAGTCCGTACCCCGACCGGAGCCCTAGTAGGAGCAAAACGAAATCTCGGTCCCCAATATGGGTAGGTAATTTGCGCGGCACGTCGCTACAGAAACACACGAACTTGTCTCACGGCTGCTTACGGCCAACTGAGTGCGAAGTCGCGCGGACGGCGGTTGGCGCCGACCCCACGCGAATGAATCACGCGCGGCGTGAACAATTAGACTGATAGTAGCAAAGAGTAATGAAGCAAAACGTTTCTCAAATTGCAGTGGTAAAAAGAAAAATTGTATCTCGCATCACTCGATTTATCAATCAAGGGTCAAGACAAGACTGAAAATAGTTTTGGCGACTACTAGGTCCTACTACTACTACCTAACTTGAAAGAACCATTGCAACATAATCCAATTCAACTACTGTTTTTTTAACCTAAAATATGGATAACATTCGGACGAGGAGTCCGAGTAGATAACGTCTTTCGATTAATTAATCAAAATGGTATTTACTCCTAGTAACACAGATTGACTATCATTTTCTCAAAAGAAACTTGGAAAATCGAAATTTTAAAAGTAAGTAAGTTATATAGAAGTATACCAACACACTTATTCGAAGAGATAAATCTGTATAAGTTTACCAAAATCTTCTTGATTATAGCTATAATGTTAGGAAGGTATTAGGTAGCCAGTACCTAGCCAGTTTTTTTTTTTTTTTTTTAGAATAGCAATATATTCCATAGCTTGTGCTACCGGTTTGGAATTCAGCTCCAGTTGTATTAAATATAATCCATACATATATCCAATAAATATCATGAAAAATAGATTCTTGATACTCAATTGTAGCAAAATCTAATTCAATACACATGGTTTTGTAGGTACTAATAATTTTCGTTAATACGTGGTTTGATATACTAAGAAGTCTTTAATTTGTAGCTTAAGATATTGATACATTATGTAAATAAAGAATATCGATTCTGAAAAACAGCTTATTGAAGAAAGAATTATGATTATGACATTTATGACACAAATAGAATGAGAAAACAAAATCTCAGTTAGCTTTTTAACGATTTTAAGCGACAGATTGATGATTATAAAACTGAATACATTCTAGGCACTGCAAAGATAATTTTATTTCTTAAACGAACTTAGCCTTTCTGAATCTAAAGCGGGTAAAACTATCTCGTACAAGCTTTTCGCTCGCAGCTCTGCCCGTGTGAGCTAGACGATGTTTTCCCGTGGCAAAGGTATATTTTCTAGAGGTAAAAAGTCTTATGCTATTCTAGAGCATAATTTATATCTCTGTCTAATGTCATCCATATTTGTTCAGCTGTTTAACCGTGATTGAGTATCAAAACAATCACACACAACAACACACTTAACCTTTACTATGGCTGAGGTGAAGTGTCATTACATACATGTACGTACCTACATAATATGTATCATTCACATTACAATAGACCAGGCATTATTTTATAGGATAATCCAAACAAAAACACATTGTTAATCGATATCGCAGTACCAAATATAGGTACACAATATCACAAAAACTATCGCATAAAAAGTCCACAAATACACTGACCCAGAGACAGGAGAATGTATCCATAGTTTCAATTACTCTGACGAATTACTAAACTGTCAACAACGGACGTACCAAAACATTCAGTCAATATTAAACTACCTCCTACATGGTCTCGCACCATCCACGTACATAAAATTGCAAAAAACCGCCACAATTGTAAGAATGGTTATGGATGCCCCCGAAGAAACAATAAATTTTTCACCCACTCACGAATTAAGTAAATCCATAAAACTTTGATTATTTAAAAAAACCTTTAACGCACAGTCCCACAAAAGCGGAACATACTATGTATTTTATAAGTGAGAAACGCAAAAATAATAATAATATTCAATTTTTAATTGGTACATTACATACTATTCTATCGGCCAAGTTTGTCAGAATAAAATCTTACTGTCACTTAATAACAGTTAAATCTTTATTAACGAAGATGTATTTATCTTTATTATTGTTAATGACTTAAATCATGGTTAAATCTTTTCTAGACTTTCACAGTGGAAATCTTTCATAGTATTTATAGGTTTATAGTACCTACTAAGGCTAGTAGTTAATCAAAGAATGACACTTTTTTCTAATGATACCCTCAATTCGTACCGAAGTTTTAAATAAATATAGATCCCCAAAGGGCTTTACTGGCTTTACTGACCAACGAAATGCGGCTCCAAATTCCTTGGCCAAGTTTCGATAATCTTGCACCAGGAACCAGTCCAGTCACCGGGTTGGACAGAAGAACGACATCGTCACCTTGACACGATGGATGACCCGTAATTTGAGGTGGCAGCATTGCAGCGCCACCTTGTCACGATGGATGTCCCGTAGTTCGAAGCGTAGTAGATTAGCCAGATCAGCAGCATCCATCCATAGAACATAAAAATATATTATGAATTGGTCGTGGGCTTAGTTAGCACTTCTGATGTTAGATTTTAAGGAGAAAGTATGGAAATATGACTATTCTGATAAAAGTTGTAAACTGTTCAATTAACTAGGAATAAAACCATAAAGCTTATATTTCAATAAGGCCAGAATCAAGTAAAACACAAATAAAAATTTAAAAGCATTTTATTATTTTGATTCGTCCTCAATTTTTTACCTACCACCCGTTAAGTACATCTTTTAGCTGATAAGAAAAACGGGCGAAAAAAACTCACCAGCGTTATCAGAAACAACGACATTTACAAAATAATTATGTCGTTTTTGGACAAACAACACATTTTATCGTAATTAACATTTACAACCACATTACTTTTCATGATAAAAGATTAAACAACATTTAGGAATAACATCAAGCATTTGCTATAAACTGTTACTTCATATTATTTCCGTACTCACATCATTTATACAAAACCACTAAGGACAACATTAATTTAATATTATCAAGTAATAAACAAGTATATCCCTTTAACAAAAGAATAACTTCCGCAACATCTACCAGACAATACATTAGCATTGGATAGCAAAGAAAAACAGTAACAGAGAAATATAAAATTACAGAGGGGTATACTTAACTCAACAGTGCTGCTGACGACTCGAACCACAAGACTGTTCGTTTTACCGCCAAGCTAGCTTTTATATCTTTATTGACAATTCCTTAAAAAACATTAACAAGGATGATACTTTTATTAAACCATTTTTAAAACCTTTTGAAACATATGAGAATGATTCACCACTATCTATTATCAAGAAACACATCGTAAATTGTAAGAAATATCAGTTTTAAATTCTCATCTTGTTTGGAAACAAGTAATGTTACAGTCCGACATAAATATTCTTAACATTTATCAACCTTTAAATATTTATCATAGCCAAATGATTTGAAAACCACTGGAAAATAGCTAACATATTATTTTATTAATAACAAACAATAATGATAAGATAAATTCTTCAAAAATAACAATAATTAGTAACAGTATCAGTTTTAATTCCACTTCCTGTTCTTAAGAAGGAACGTTTAGTTAAGCATTTACCATCTTATTGATTTTATCACAGCCAAATGCTGTAAAAATCTGTCGAAAATATCAAAGTTTGTGTTTGATAACTAATAAAATATTATCATATGGCAATTCACTCAAAAATGACAATATTATAACTTGACTTATTCCCTAAAGTAACAAGCTCATACCGCCTTTCCCTTTTTACCACCGAACATCCAGACGCACTGCAGGCTACCAACCCTACCTGGTTTCTACTCCCGCACGCTTCTCAACTTCTTTCCCAGATCCCGCACTAAACGCTTTTTCAACTTTGTTTAAATGCGGACCGCAAAAGAGTGGAACGCCCTCCCTGCGTCTGTGTTTCCCAAAACACACAATCCGAATGTTTCAAGAATAGAGTGCGCAGGCATCTTCTGGGTAAGCTCGGTCCGTTGTAGATGTCATCTTGCTCCTCGAGAAAGATTGGTATCAAAAGCGTACCTATACTATACTAGCTTCCGCCCGCGACTTCGTCCGCGTGGACATTCGAGAAATTACTTAGGGACCAATAACCAGGATAAAAAGTATTCGATGTTTTAATTTCATCAAAATCCGATCAGCCGTTTTTACGTGATTAGGCGGGTCCTCCCTCACCAAGCGAGCAGCGTCGCGCGAGGCAGAACGTTTGCCACGTGCGGCGGGCCTCGCACGAGGCTGCTCACTTGGTGAGGGAGGACCCGCCTAATCACGTAAAAACGGCTGATCGGATTTTGATGAAATTAAAACATCGAATACTTTTTATCCTGGTTATTGGTCCCCTAAGTAATTTCTCGAATGTCCACGCGGACGAAGTCGCGGGCGGAAGCTAGTAAATAATAAGTGTATGTTTCACAATCAAAAAAATAGTTCTGAGTAGCTTAGGTACCAAGAACTTTTAGGGTACTTAAGATGGTTTAGGTTTCTATACCCTATTTACCCCCTGGGTTTGATTTTCGAAAAACTACGAAGTGGGTTGCCTATTTGTTTTAAGAAGTAAGCCTACAAAGTTTCAAGTTGAAATGTCTATTTTACCCCTGATTTTTTATTTAAAATTTCACCCCTATTGCGACCTTTTAGGGGTTGAATCATGTTTAGCGTGTTAAACATCAAAATAAATGCCATTTTTGCAATCTTCATCCCATAAAACCTCAATAACGACATCCATATCGATTTTTTGGTTTTTTATCCCATTTAACCTCTAAGGGGTTGGCTTCGAAAAAATACGATATATGTGTTTGCTTATTTGTTTTACTTTCCGACCATAAGCCTAAATAATAAATTTAATAAAGGACTTTCCAGATACAACATTTCATCCCCCTTTTCACCCCTACGGGGGTGGAATTGTCAAAAACGCTGACACAGGAAAATATTAATTTTCAATTGCCAGCCTAAATACAAAATTTGAAGATCCTAACTTCAAAACTGACGGACTTTCATACACATATTCATCCCCTATTTACCCCCCTGGGTTTGATTTTCGGAAAACTACGAAATGGGTTGTCTATTTGTTTTAAGAAGTAAGCCTACAAAGTTTCACGTTGAAATGTCTATTTTACCTCTGATTTTTCATTCAAAATTCCACCCCTATTTCAACCTTTTAGGGGTTGAATCATGTTCAGCGTGTTGAACATCAAAATAAATGCCATTTTTGCAATCGTCATCCCATAAAACCTCAATAACGACATCCATATCGATTTCTAGGTTTATTTATCCCATTTAAAATCTAAGGGGTTGATTTTCGAAAAAATACGTAATACTTATGTGTTTGCTTATTTGTTTTACTTTCCGACCATAAGCCTAAATAATAAATTAAATGAAGGACTTTCCAGATACAACATTTCATCCCCCTTTTCACCCCTTCGGGGGCGGAATTGTCAAAAACGCTGACACAAGTAAATATTAATTTTCAATTGCCAGCCTAAATACAAAATTTGAAGATCCTAACTTCATAACTGGCGGACTTTCATACAAACAACCATCCCCTATTTCACCCCCTTAGGGGTGGAATTTCCAAAAATCCTTTCTTAGTGGATGCCTACACTGTATAACGTATCTATGTGCAAAATTTGAAGTCTCTAGGTTCAGCGGTTTGGGCTGTGCGTTGATATCTCAGTCAGTCAGTCAGTCAGTCAGTCAGTCAGTCAGTCAGGACTTTGAATTTTATATACCTATATAGATTAAAAAAATGAAAAAATATGCTGGTGAATGTACTAATGTGAAAACAATATTTTAAAATAATTTTAAACGAATTTAAACGTTCCATGACGAACAAATTTTGCCACGCGCCGTCGCTTCTGTTAAATTACTATTTAATCCAACAATTAATCAAAAACGGATACAAATTAATGAGATACACGGTACAGGATAACACTTAAATTGTTCGAAGAGGAAATAAATTAATATAATTTAATTTGAACACTTATTGACACCATTTTATCAAATAAGACTTTAGTATTATGTTACCTAAATTAACAAACACTAACCCAGTAAACACTACTAGTGGACGCTTACGGTTTTGCCCGCGTGGTTCTCATTGCCGTTAGAATATCAGGATAAATTATCCTATGATAAAAATCGTATTAAAACTAGATAAGAGCTGTAAAAGACAAAATAGGCAGATTTTTCAGAATTTCGTTGAACTGTGGTAGATCATTTTAGCCCTTCTGGCGTGAGTAGAAAACAAAAATCTAAATACTAAGTTAAGCTACATAATAATATTTATTTTTTTCAATGAGCAGGGACTTCCACTAAGTGACGTCTAAATCAATCAAATAACTACCACTCTACTTACTTTCCCTTAAAATAGTAGTATTCAGACGTGGTTATATACCTATCTGATTCACTAAAGTCGTTCTTTTGTTTTCAATTACCTACGCGTGAAGATTAGGTAAAGTACATTGTAGAGATAACAAAGGCTACTCAATAATGTGTTTATTCGGATATCAGAATCGTGCAGCTAGAAAATTGCTATGCGTCGTGTTCATTCAATTAAGAGAATACAACGTTGCGTGCCGGGGAATATTGCTAAAGAACTTGCACACTTTTGTCGGTTTGAACAAGAAGATTTTTCAGCAAAAGTACGCTTTCATTTTGAACAAGTACGTTATCTTTTTTTCTGTAATGCTAGGTAATGTATTTGAAATACGCTTGGCACGAAAAATAACATTGTCGAGACCTCTGATGCAGAAGGCATATCATACCCCTGCGCCAAATCGGTCAATTTAATGCTTGACCGTCTTGTGTAAAGAAATAATATATATATTTTGTTTTTGTTTCCCGACGTTTTGGCAAGTTCGTCGGTGTACGACCAAAGTGCACATTTTAATTAATTCGTAAAAAGTATTTATTTTTTTCTAGCTTTTATTTAACTTGCGGTGTATGTATGTTTCGGTTAGATAGTGTCGGTACCCGCATGGCATTGTGGCTCTTGCTATAAAATCCTTACTAATGCAGATATAACTAATACGCTAATACACACAAGTTGGGTACCAAAGTCAATTAATTATGAAAATTTGGATATTTTTATTTATAAGGAATTTAATTAAGTGATTTACAAATAAAAGGGCGACACTATCTAACCGAACGGACTATACCTATGTAGGTACGGTACGTTCGGGTCAAATCGTGCAAGCTAAATTTGATCCATCAGTGTTCGATTGAGCTAAAATTTTGCCTGCAGGTTTGGTTTGGATGACGATACAATATTAAAGTACAATGAGCAAAAATTATTGTTAATAAAAAATATTTTTACGAAAAAAATACTTATTTTATCATACGGATTAATACAAGGATTTCGCCTATGTAAAAGCTCTCTTACATAATTTCTTAGATGACCCGACTGCTTCGTGAACCATGTAATGCGTACACGTGAGAAAGCAAAACTCGAAACAAAAATCCCAAAGCAATTAGTCGATGTGACGTACTAATCTAGACCCTCCCGGCATTTCCAGTTAAGGAATTTATTGTTTGGGGAATTTGAGCGTTATATATATGGGGTGAAGCGTAACTAATCTTAAACAGAAATAAAGAAAAACATGTTTTGGGACAAAATAACACAAACACAAAATCAAATAAACCCTATGTTCCAAAACAGTTCCGCCTCAACATAACTCTGGCTTGTGACTAGGGTGCCTACCATCAACTTTACGAAAGCGATTCAAAAATAGCGCGATGCAGAATAGGTTCCTAAAATGAATTGCTTTCTTTCGTACTAGACCTTCTTAAAACTGGATCGCAAATGAATTGCTAAATGTGAATGACCAAACGATTTGTGTCCTTATTTCTTCTACCCGTCTCTTGCCGAGTTATAAGTCAAATAAGAGTTCCTGACAGCTTAGCGGCTGTGAAATGTCATTGAATGATCACTGAATCGCTGTCATTGATATTAAGCTGTCGTGGTATTTACGAATAAGCGAAGCAGATCAGTTTAGGTCCCTAAACAAAACCGCAATAAGAGTTGATGGTAGGCACGCGCTGATCTTCCGTCGGAACCGTGTTTGGTGGGGCTGGGACGTTCACACAAAAACTTATTAATTTTTCCAAATGAACACGGACATGAAACAAACAAGGCTGAATGACTTAAAAGCCAGGGCCGACAAAAACAAAACAAAAATGAAAATGCATAGACAAAGACGCGTCTGTCTTATAAATATCGGCGTTACTTAGCTATCGGAGCTGTAAAATATTTGGATAGTTTTGTAAATAATACAGCTGCATTTGTATTGGAGTTGTAATAAGAACTGTGTACTTATTAAATCGATATAAAAATTAGATATGTCGTTTTGAAAATTTCTGAGATGATAATAATTGCTAAATGGGCTAATAATCAGCGCAGGACCGATCGTTGTGGAGATCCTTGGGGGAGGCCTATGCCCAGCAGTGGGTGTCGGTCGGCTGACATGATGATGATGATGGGCTAATAATCAGAAAAATATTTAGTCTTAAATTTTAAATCGAATTTTACAGATTTCTATATAATAGCATAGCATTGCTCAACGTCATTCAGTTATTTCAAATCAATAAATCCCAAAGACAAAGTCTTCAAATCTCTAATGAAAGATGGCCTTGGAGAACTACAAAGTTACTTTTTTTTTAATATTAAGGGCTTACTCTTAACCTCAATCTAGCCTTTTGAATCTTAACGTTTTAAAGAAACAAAGACCATTATGATAAAAATTTGAAGTACAAAGTAAAGACTTACTTATTTACTCCGGTGGCTCAGCGACCCAAAGTGTGTCTTGGCCTTCGATACTAGAGCTCGCCATCTATCTCGATCTTTTGCAGTTTCGCGCCAGTCCCCAGCATCGAGCTACAAAGTAAAGAAGTCGATAAAAATCAAGTAAGAGTTTCGAATAGCATAGTTTAAAAAATCCATAATAATATAAAAAATGTGAAAGTTTGTTTGCTTGTTTGTCCGTCTCTCACGTCAAAACGGAGCGACGGATTGACTTGATTTTTGATATGGAGATAGTTTGGGAGCTGGAGAGTGACATTGGCTACTTTTTATCCCGGAAAACATCACATTCCCACGTGATTCCGTCGTAGGCCACGCAGGCGAAGCCGCGGACGGAAGGCTAGTATAAAATAACTGAATACAAAGCATTCTTAATGGTTACTCCCGAAGGATAAGACGAACTTCAAGATCTGGAACTTTCAATATTCTTTACATTTTCCAGTGCCACAACTTCAGTCAGAGAAACTTTGTGCAGTAATGCACTTCTAACTTTGCACTTGCCATACGAAAACTGCTCTAATAGCTTTTGACATAAGGCCTATTTCAAATGTCATCATGTCATTGTCGAGTTTTGATGTCAGCTGTACGAGTTCGAACACGTACAGTAGTACAAAGAAGTTTCTATATGACTTTTCCTTGTGAGAGTTTAACACTAAGTTTAGCGACTTCATATAACGTTGTCCAGTGCTAAAAGTTAAAATGATAAAGTCAAGTTTAGAATCCAGTTTTTTTTAATAACTAGCAGATCCTCGTGGTTTTACCCGCATGGTATCCGTTCCCGAGGAAATATCGACATAAAATATAGCCTATATCACTCGGGAAGAATGTAGCTCTCTAATGGTCAAAGAATTTTCTAAAAAGGCCCAGTAGTTTCGGAGCCTATTCAATTCAAATAAACAAACAAACAATTAAAGCTTTCCTCTTTTACAAGCTTTTTATATAATATTAGTACCTACAGTTAGAATAGATCGTCCCCACACAGACCCATTTTTAAAACTTTAGCTATCACAAATAAAAAATATAGTATTTACCCAAGATTGCCAGGAAGAAAATGCTATGTAGCATGTATATACGCATAAGGGCGCCTATTGTGTGTTTTTCTTGCTGTCTTTTATTATCTGTAATTGTTTGTGTATCGTGTGCATAGCATATTAGCATAGCATAAAGATTATTAGATTTGATGAAAAATATGACAAGTTAGGGGATGATAACAGTGCCCTCATGTTTATTGTTCTTTTTACACGAATCTAAATAAGCATCTGTGTCAATTTTAAAATTAAATAAATAGTTTTATCGTCAGTCAATTAATAACTTTCAAAGTTAAATTAATTACACATAGTAACATTTTGAATCTATTATTTTGATGACATTACTAATCTTTAAGTATTACCTAAATTACCTTTATTACTTATTTTAATGCTATTACAGTTTGAGATTAGTATTTGCTTTATTGCATATGGCATAAACATCCAGACATTGCAGATTAATTTGATAATCAGATATATTTAGGAATGACGCTGGAATATGCAGTTGCATTTCGGAATTGCCGAAATGTCACAGCTAAGAGATAATGTCGAGATAGCAAATATTTGAAATGTGAGCGCACCTTGCAATAGAATACAGCGTTTTATGCTTGCAGTGTTAAATATGAATGAGTTGCGAGGTAACGGAATACGAATACTAACTAATTTTATTATACAACTACTCAGACCAGTGAGGCATGTGTACCAAGCGTCAAAATTTTTAAAAAATTTACGAAAACTACCCTTTTAAGTTATTTGTAAGTTTTGGAAGAGCCCGTGGCGCAGTGGTTAGCACGCTCGGCATGCGATCGTTAAGGTTAAGCAACTTTCACAGTGGTCGGTCACGAGATGGGTGACCAAAAACATTTAATCTCGAGCTCCTCCGTGCTTCGGAAAGCACGTTAAGCCGTTGGTTCTGGCTGCACTTGCAGTTGTTAATACACACCAATCCGCACTGGGCCCGCGTGGTGGCCCATGGCCCATTCTCCTGATACAATTTAGGTATGTATTCAACTCGAAAACATTGATTTAAATATCGAGAAGAAGATTCCACTCTCCTCTTCCTTTTCTATTGGCATTGCGGGCAATTGCTTCTATATATCCAATGCTACTTTGTGCCAAAATAAAGTTTAATTCAATTGCTTATCAAAGTTAAATACATTCAAAGAAAAATACTCACAAACTTTATAAGACTACCAATTTGGCGCAAGGGTAGGATACGCCTTCTGCGCCAGAGGTCTCGGGTTCGATTCAATCAATCAATCAATCAAATCATTTATTGCATGTCACATTACATAAATAGGCAAGATGGTAGTAGCTACAAATTCGGTATACATGTGACGCCCTGCTAGGGCATAGCAATACAGAGTATACTAAATAAGCTAAGATTAAAAAAAAAACACAAAGAGAAATATCATTTTAGCTTTAAATACGTAGGTAACATATTAATTTAAATAAATTTTAAATAAAATTAATTACATACAAAAAAACATTAATCAATAAAACATTTATGTCACAAACTTATCATTAAAAAACTCTTGCATATTGTAATAACTCTTGCTAATAAGGAATGATTTCAATGTCTTGATAAATATTTTTGGGTTTTTGTGGTCTTTTATAAAGTTGGGTATATGGTTGTACCTATATGTTTATTAGCATATTGTGTGGACTGGATGTAACTAATTTTAATTTGGAAAAAGGGACTTTCAATTTGTTTACATTTCTATTGTTTCTTTTTCCAACATCTTTAACTTGTAAATAGCAATCTGGATATTTTCTGATAAATTTGCATGATGTATATAAATAGACGTAAGGGTCAATATTTTGTGTGTTACAAAGTGGGTTCTACAGGATTCCATTTGGTCTATGTTAGCTAATATCCTAACGCACTTTTTTTTGTAGAATAAAAACTTTAGTTGCCCCACAAATAATACCATACGTAAGTCTGGAATGCGCGTATGCGTAATATGCCGTAAGGGCGGTTTTAAAATCTGTTACTCTTTTAAGATGTTGTAGAGCGTATACAAAGGATGATATTTTATTTAATAATTGTTGAATGTGCCCGAATCCCGAATTTGGAATCTGGGAATTTGGGAATTTGATTCCCGAACAACACAAATATTTGTGGTCGTCCAAATCAACGGACCTTATTGCGGCCGGCACATTCGTCTTTGTTGTCGTTGTTTTGTATTCTAACAACAGCAATAAAGGCGTAAGCGCCGAGCGCCACAAGCCTTTTGATTTGGACGACCACATGTATGTGCATGAACATGTCTATTTGTCTTGGTCTGGGTGTTTTCTATGTATATTAAGTATGTATTTACAAAACAAAAAGTATTTAAGTATATATTTATCAGTTATCAAGTTTTCCATGACACAGTTTCTCATTGAAATTTACATGGGCTTAGATAATTGGTTATCAAACCAAATAGTTATTTATTTATTATATCGGCAATAATATAACAACCCTACACAACAAATCTGTTGCTTTCTTGATGCTCTAATTTTATCAATTACGCGTTTTTTCTTCAACAAATTGGCCTGCCCTTCCCGCCTTTCCTAATAGAATGTCATACTAACATTGTAACAGCGAAAGTGGTTTTGTTTTTAACACTATCACGCCTAAACCACTAAATCATTTTTGATATATTTTGGCACAAATAGACCTTGGAATAAGGCTACATTTTGTCTTAAAAAATTTAAGCTAATTATATGGAGCGCAATTTAATCGAATAACACGCGAACGAAAGTCAAAATTGGCAACTAAAAGTTGGTAATAATTACAACCTCACATAACAAATCTTTTACCTTCCCATCAACCTGCTGCCCTAATGCTATCAATTACGCGTTTGCCCAACAAAAGAGGCCTCCCTAAAAAAGCGGCGGCCTTCTTCAACAAATTGCCGCGGGCCTTAATGAGTTTCTTCCCGCCTTCCCTAATTGAATGTCTGCGTCCACACCTTGGGACTGTTTGGCATACAAATCGGTTTAATTCCATCAACACTATTTACGTCTTTGCTTAGGTTTGAGAAAAGAATGGCTGGGTGTATTTAAGCACTAGATTATATAGATATATATATATATACTAGATATAGGTTAGTACATGTTTTAGAGAAGAGCAATAAATATCTTTGTGTATCTTATGGATAGTTAAGGGGAGTGACTATGCGAATTGATTAGTGTTGAAGGCTGAAGCCTTGAAATTATTTGAAAATACAAGCAACTGCCAACCGTACCTTTTGAAGTTCAAGATGATATAATTTGGTCACTTGCTTAACCACAATGATACCGGGCTATTCAAAGATAGAGATAAAAATACAGACATAACGTAGAATATGTGCATAAATTGCATGCATCAAACAATAATAAAAAATAATATTTCAAAGTTATTCTCACTACTTGACAGTTGTCAATGAATGTTACTTATAGTAATATTAAAAAATAAAACATAATAAAATAAAATTAAATATTGTAAGTTTTTTTTATTTTACTACTTGACAGTTGGCACTCGTCAGAGAATGTTAAAGTAATATTGAAAAATATTATAAGCGAGATGGCGGTATACGCAGTGTATAGCTCCGTCCTACAATTAACATCGCAGTAAGGCCCCATTTGCGAGGGTAACATTTTATTATGAAACTCTTTTTATAATATCAGCATCGCCTTATATCTATCAGGTTCTGTGTCAAGATTCGTTAAATAAAGCTACTTTGTTAATACTCCACTACTTTTCCAGAAACTTATCAGGAGCTAATTATCCCCAAAACAATTTGGAATTCCCCAGTTCCGGCAACAACAGTCGAATTTCAAACAAGCATGTCCCAGCTCTGTCCAATTAGCGATTGTCTCTTTCTAATTGCCTATTCTTACGCCAATTACGAAGTCGATCCACTCTATAGCCAATTGTAGAACGAGATACAAAAAGTCTGGTATAACCGTGGAAGTATTAATGGGTATATAACTCGTTCAGATAAGAAAGGGATTGAAAATGGCGGCTCTGCTATTTTCCTGTCGCTCACTCAATATTTCCGTAATATAAACTCACACGTCAAAAAAAGTACCTAGGTACCTACTCACATAATTTTTTAGTTTAATAAAATAATAAACACTGTCATTTTTTAAGAAAACGCAGTGTTTTGTGTTTATTCTTGTTAATATTTCATCTTAACTTAGTACTAAGTTCATTATTGTAAACTAATAAGATACATACACTAATTCAACTTCAATATTTAAATAATATTGAAAAAACAACAAATTAAACAAGAACTAGGTACTAGCACTGTAAAATAAAAACTATGTCTGGTATGGTCGCAGCAGACTAGCCAGCCCGCGAACACCGCTGGCCGGCACAATGGCGCCTTGTTGTCAGTGCCATTGATTTTGTTTGTTTCTTTTTTAATTTAGCTATTAGGGCTGTCTTGGCATTCAGATGTCAAGGAAAAAGGGATCTAGTTGAAAACCAGCGTCAGTTTTCAAAAACTGACATATGCTGAACTAGATCCCTTTTGGTACAGTCGTGGGACTATCTTTCTTTTTTTATTTAGAGGTATTTAAATTGTCTTTTTTTTCAGTGTTGTCTTCATTTAAGTAATTTGTCGTATACTTAAGTTATAATTTGTCCTTCGACTGTACTAAATAAATGTTTTGATTGATTGATTGATTTATAGGTACGCTACTTTTTGGATCTTTCGGTGATTTAAAAATGCCTTACCTATTTTATTTTATTATGCATTCGAAATATACCTACTTTGATATTTTCTTAAATGTTTGTTTCATTCAACAACAATTAGGCACAAATATACACAATGTGTGTATTTATTTATTTACACACAGCATGAAATAATATGAATGAAAAGCAATATTTAATTTCCATGCTGACCGTACCGAGCTGTTTGACAGCTGAGCGATGCCATTTTCAATCGCTTTCTTAACGGACCGAGTTATACTAAGGCGTTGGTATTGAATTTTCATATTTTTGGTTGGATTTGATTTACCATGTGGTTTTATTGTGTGGTTGTAAACTAAAACAAAGTACAGATAATGTTACAAACATACTTTATAGTAGTATAAGCTATAAGCACAATAAGCTATCGGTATTGTAATGGTTATCGTGATACAGACCAGTAAGCCTACCATGACCGCCCAAAACGTGATATAAAGGAGGTCACTAAAATCTGGCCAGTTAATGTACCGAGGTACACTTTATGGAAAAAAATACTCTATGAAACGGTGAATAATAAAACAGGGCCTACTTTATTACTTAGTTACTTGAAAAAGACAAAAAAAAAAATCAGTTTGAAAAAATACGCCATCTTAAGCCCCCAGTACAGGTTGGCCGACCATGGTCGGCGACCATGACCAATACATCGTACATTGACACTTTTGAACGAACAAGTTTAAAAAAGTTTTTTCAAAAGTGTCAATGTACGATGTATTGGTCATGGTCGCCGACCATGATCGGCCATCGTGTACTGGGGGCATACGACTCTGTCTATGATAAATAATCTGTGATACGATTAGGAATATAATCTGTTTGTACTCACTGTCAAAAAGCGTTTTGTTACTTGCAAAGAGACAATTTATTTGCTGATTGTAATGTTATTATTTTCTATTTTTTATTGTTTTACGCCCATTAAATTACGTATTGATAAAAATGGACGACAAGTAGATGCATTAGCAATAATTAACAGCATATAAAATATTTTTAACAATATGGGTATGGACATGGGCTTCATTTGACATTTGAAGCCCATATTATGCCCATTTAAGGACAAAATATGGGCTTCAAGTGTCAAATTAAGTCCATGTCCATATCCATATATTTTAGCCGGTAGACCCCCAGAACTCTGATACTAAACGCAATTGAACATCCAATGTTACCACATATTAAAAATGTGTTACAAG
The DNA here is from genome assembly GCA_949710035.1 of Crambus lathoniellus. Lineage (NCBI taxonomy): Eukaryota > Metazoa > Arthropoda > Insecta > Lepidoptera > Crambidae > Crambus > Crambus lathoniellus. The sequence continues at coordinate 28,691,305 of OX453303.1, forward strand.
TAATTAACATTTTTATTAATTTATTATCTAGTTTTATCTAAATATAAAAGCAAAATGATACGTTTTTCGGAATCCTCGATTTTTCTCTACATATTGGTATATATGTACCTCAAGGTACAAACATGGCCAAAGATGTATGGATTATTAGTGACCTCCTTTTTCGATTCGATTTCGATTTTTCGACACTCAAACGTCAAAATCCATTGTCTTTTGACAGTTAAACGCGATAAAGTGCTATATCATATCGCGTTTTGTTGGTCATGCTAGGGGGGCTGAGCTGTGTCTCTTTTGGTCGTTTATGGAACTAAAATTCCACAGACATTTAACAGCAGCACTTTGACAGTTTTTGCCGGATTTTATAGTTTACTAAATTACGATTACCATAGCGACAGTTTTCGTGCCAAGCCTAGTTACTATCAGTAGCCCTAGCACGAAAAACTGTCGTTATGGCAAACGTAACATCTCCTGAAGATGCCCCGGGCTGGGGCGAAACACATGTAGTGTAGTTTAGTCGGTGAAGGTGCAAATTTTGTGATTATTTGCGGAAGAAAGCTACATAATATTTATTTTTTACAACAGTAGTTTCATGCTTACTGTGTCAGGAGTCGTTGCCTCGAGCCCTCATCATCATTAAAATCAAAAATCAAAATCAAAAATCATTTATTCATTTTAGGCTGATAGAGCACTTGTGAACGTCAATGAAGCTACGCTATCGGTTCGCAAATCCTACGGCGGGAGGCCTTGTAACGAGAAGAACCGGCAAGAAACTCGCCAAGGGCTATTTTTTTCTCCCTGTCATATTTCATACAGAGTCGTCAAATTGAAAAGTGACTTTAACATAATATAATATGTAAAGTCACTTTCCATCACAAATTAATCTTAAGTTTAAAAACAAAATAAAAAACCCGGTAATCATAGCAGTAAATAATTTTCAATAATTAAGAAATAGACATCCAAAAGGTACACACCAACCAAAAACGTAGCAAATAAAATAATAAATATAAATGCCAAACAAGGGTAATAAAACTTTGAATAGTTTAAGAACATTATCATGTCAGCCAAACGACGCCCACTGCTGGGCATAGGCCTCTCCCAATGATCTCCACAATGATCGGTCCTGCGCTGCCCACATCCAGCGCGGCTTTCCGCGACCTTGACCAGATCGTCGGTCCACCTTGTGAGAGCCTCGAGCCCTACTTAGCGAAAATATTCATTGAGATTTTAACCTAAATGTTATAATTTTAAATACCTTAATTACATATATACATTTATTTTTAAGTTTTCATTGTCTACATTGAAATGCGTATATGGAAAAATGTTGTGCGTCCTTTGTTTCCAGTGAACGTTTGCCTATGTAAAATACCATACAGTTATTCAGGACAAGATTATTATTCCGAACCCGAGTGGTTAATACTATTAAGCCAACCCGATCTAGATTACCATATCAGCAAATACAAAACTAAGCAAATCTAATTACTATACTACATGAAATTAAATTTTCTCCGAGCAAAAGGGACGCAAGAAAATTGTCCAAAACAATGAGAAAAATTTGCATTTTATACGATCCAAACGCCATATTGTGGAAAACGTAGTAACAGGTGGGTTGCGTTCAGAATTTAGAATTCCATTTTGTTGACTTTACGTGGAAGATGTAAAAATACGTGTGCATTTTTATAGCAATTTGTCTGGTTCTTTGAAATGCAAAGACAAAGTTTGCTGTTTGTTTGAAAATGAGCAGGAATTCCGGTGTTGGGGCAACACTTTATCGCAGAATGTTATACTAGCATTTCGCCCGCTACTTTTTCCGCGTGGTATTCGGTTATCGCCTTCACTGTTATGTCGTACTCTATAAGGTTATCTGTCTTATGTTTTCCTTGGTGAAATCAAAAGTAGCCAATACTGTTTTCCAATGATATCTCTGACCAATAAAATTGAAATTGGTCAGAGATATCATTGAAAAAACTTACATCTGTTGCTGTGAAAGCAAAGAAATTCTGACTACCTATAGACAGAATAGCTTTAATAACAGGTGTCCCAAAAGTAGGTAAAAGATGTTTTGTCTCAATAAAACGCGAATGGATTGGATTTGGATTTCTTCGTCGTTTTATTTTATTTAAAGAAGAGACTTGTACAATTTTATCTGAATAGAATATCTGCTAAATGGCCGCCACGGGCATTTTTGCTGTGTGCAAGTTTTTCATGACACTTTCACACATTTCGCTGTTAATTCCACACATTTCGCTACTTATTTCACCAATAACTCAGCGAATATTTTGTCTATATTGTCTATGTTTTGTGGATCGTTGGCGTTGACTTTATCTTTGACGTAGCCCCAAAGAAAGAAATCCGGTGGCATCAGATGGCAAGATCTCGGTGGCCATTTGACATCACCTCTTCTTGAAATTACGAGATTTTTCGACCTTTCGACGAGTGTTTGTAATTGATCGTAAATTTTTGTTAAATATTTGTATAACTTCTATGCACTGTTTTATTGTGAAACGCTCCACGATTAATTTTACATGTGTCAAAATGACGTATATCAAATTTCAACCCGCCATCTTGAATATTTCGGAAATAGCGCGAAATTCAAATCCTATACGTATTTTGAGAAAAATGAAAATGAAAAAAAAAAATGAGACACCCTTTATTTACAATATCATTAAGAATACTAGCTTTCCGCTCGCGGCTTTGCCGGCGTGGACTACACGACGTTATCCTGCGGGTATGTAATATTTTTCCGGGATAAAAAGTAGCCAATGTTCCTTTCTAGGCTACACAGTATCTGTGAACCAAATTTTTGCCAAATCCGTTTTAGCCGTTTTGGCGTGATTGAGCAACAAACATCCAAACATTCAAACATTCATTTCACATTAAATGTGAAAAAAATTTATAAATTTTATAATACTATAGTAGAACTTTACTAGTAGGACTAGTAGGATACTAGTTAGGCCTTTTAGGATAGGACTAGTAGGACTAGAAGGGTTGTACTTAACTTTAAATTAATAGCTTTCTCGTGTTTATTCAACGTCAATATTATTTTCTTTCTATCAGTATCAATTATTATTGAAATCAATATTCTGCAATGCATCACTTTTCTATTATTTTTATCAGAACCCTGAAAATACACAATAGCTCCGTTTTAATTAACATTCATTAAACAAAACTTTTTACTACTTCTCGGAAAATTTCATTTTTAAAACACTCAGTCCTAATAGACGCAGCCGCGCGTTTGTGAAACGAGCCGTAATAGTTGAGCACCTCTATATGAAATTAAAACGAAGTTTGCATTGAAAAATCTCGCCGTTTCAGCTTCACAGACTTTATTTACAGAAAATGAGTGTAATGAGTAAGGATCGCACTGTGTTTGAATGCTTCGTTTTAATTACAATTTGTAGCTAAGTGACAAATACTTTATAAATTAAGCTATGGAAATTATAATAATTGATGAGTAAATTGTAGCGTTTTTTACTTGTAAAGGTGATCCGCTACCAGACACGTCTATATAATGTAACATTACAAATCCGAACATTACGGTGCGCAACCCGTAATGTTACATATCTGAGCATTATTATTCGGTGAGTAAGGGAGCCGAGCATCAAAATGCAAAATGTTTTTTTTTTTTTTTTTAAATTCTATGAAATTGCCGTTTTTATCTCGCATGTTCATTCATCTCTAATTTTTAAATATTATCAATATATTCGATTTAATAGTCAGTCTCAAAAATAGAGTATGCCGTAATGTACATCTAAATATAGAATAATTAAACATCGCATCTAAAATTGGTTGTCGTCAATTTGACTGCTTTGAACAGTTTTTTTTTTATCTAAGGCAGTTTTTTAAATGATATTTCAGGCAAATAATTAGAATAATGTTGTCTGACTAATCTCTTAAATTTAGTTTAATTCAGAGATCAGATGACCAAGAAACCCCCAAAATATCTTTGTATGATAATTCCAAATTCCTACAATTTCCCCATAGAAAATGGCAATTTCGTAAGTAAAAACCTATTATTATAAAGAAAAAAGATATTGATTGTTTGTTTATTTAATTATATGTTTGTAAACAAGAAAAAAAAGAAAAAAACATTTATTCAAAAACAACAGTTTTTGACAATATCATTTTACGGAGATCTCCTTGTAATGGATAAGGTTATAAACTACTGAATCGATTTTAAAAATTCTTTCACCTGTAAAAGCTGAGAGACATAGGCTATTTTTTATCCTGATATTCCCACGGGAATGGGTAACACACGGGTAAATCCGCGTGGAACCACTAGTGTGTAATATTTTAATATAACTTGTAACATCATTACTTGTTTGAGTGAGCCGAATGTGGAATGTTACAATACAGTCTATTGCTTCTGGTCTATTGGTTCTATTGGTTATTGGTCTATTGGTTCCGCACCTTGAAATTAGTAAGTTTTAAGCTTCGATTGCAATTGGACGACCTCCGTGGCCGAGTGGTGTACGCACCGGTTTTCAAGGTGCCGCTATCTCTAGAGGTCCCGGGTTCGGTTCCCGGTCGGGTAAATAATGAAAATTAACTTTTCAATATTTCCTCGGGTCTGGGTGTATGTGGTAATACCCGTCGTTGTTTCCAATTTCCATAACACTAGTGCTCAAGTTACTATAATTTGGTATTAGAACAATGTATGTGATGGTGGTGTCTAGTATTCGAGTATATTTTGACAATAGTTATTTGTTATACAAGAGAGCAAAATCATTTTTCGCTGCGAGTGCTGAATTTAAATCACGAACTAGCGAAGTAGTCTAAAATTGAATCACGAGCGTAGCGAGTGATTCAAATATAGACTACTGAGCACAGTGAGTGATTTAAAGGCACGAGACATCAGAAAATTTTGCTCTCGTGTTAAACATACAACTTTTCACCTCTACCAGCGAGAAAAGTGTTACAGGTCAGAAAAACAACATTGAAGGCAACATTTAACAATAAAAAAACATCAAAATTACAAAATTTATAATTAACAGTAAAATTGGTGCAATTATGCAAGTTGAGGGTAACTGTTTGCATTGCGTTCAAAAACTGCACTGCATGTAATTTTTATGAAAACCAAATATGATATTAGTAAGCGATATAATATTCACTTCATTTTATTTATTTTAAATATTGTGTGTTTAATAAATAGTAATAGTAGTACAATCGTATTTATTTAATTTGTTATTAGAATTCATTAATTTTTCTTATTTTATATTTATATCATGCATGCGACCTCATTTCGTCCATACTCTTTATTTCGAACCTTTGGTATCCGTGTATTTATTTTTTAAGCTTTATATTTCATGTCCATCGATATAAAGCTATCTATCTATCCTGTTTGCTCATATTAATTTTAAAAGTCTCATCCTTGTCACTCAAATTCTTTTTCTTAATTATTTCAAAAGTTGGTGTAAGTAATTAAAAAAGCACTTTGCCTCACGCTCGCAGCAAAAATCGATTTTGCTGCGAGTTTTTAGGCGCCAAAAGCGCCCTTTTCGAGCTGGAGAGGTGAAAACAATGTTGTTTCACAATAAAGAATTTATTTTTCATAAACTAAAAACGAGATGCTACAATCTTCTCACATGTTAGGTGAAAGGCACTTTTATGAATACCACCAGTATCACGTAACGCGAAAAATGTTCTAGTAAATCATAAAAGGCACCGTGTTTTACGATTCGGTCGCATTCCGCCGTAGCCACTGCCGACATTCACCTACATTTTAACTTTTTATTCCTTACCGCACAAATAGAATACGGTATGAAGGCTTAAGTTTTTATACCTAGCCCTCAATTTTTATTATAGCGAATGAAATCCATGAAAAAGACGACGAAAGAAGGTTTCAGTCTTGACTGTTATTTGGCATAAAAGAATTTGATTTAGTAGGCCGTATTTCTTTTGTTTTAAATTAAATAAAAGAGAAAAGAAACTAAATATTGGCCTTTGTTATTAACGGCCTGTTTGGCGCATGAATAAGTTGGAATGACTTCTGCTAAGAGGTCGAAGGTTCGATTAGAAAAGATAAAAATGTTTATGAACATGTCACTTTGTCGTGGTCTGGGTATATTTTATGTATTATAAGTTGACCTGGCGAACTTCGTATCACCCTCATTTAATAAAAGAGACAGATAAGAATAAATAATCGCGAAGCTAGATAATTGAGGTTAATTCACCAATGCCAAAAAGTTATATATTAAATAAAAGGTAAAATCCCTTAACAGCTAAGACCGGTAGTGATTATTTTATACTTTTTGGAAGCCCATAGTCGACAGTTTTGTATAGGACGTCAGTTAGACGATTTTTCATACAAAATCACCATTTTTATTTTATTTACAATATTTTTAGATTTTCTTTAGGATTTTCGTCATTATTTTTTACTAGCTTTCCGCCCGCGGCTTCGCCCGCGTGGACTACACGACGTTTTCCCGCGGGAATGTGATGTTTTTCCGGGATAAAAAGTAGCCTATGTTCCTCTCCAGGCTACAAAGTATCTGTGTCCCAAATTTCAGCCAAATCCGTTCAGCCGTTTTGGCGTGATTGAGTAACAAACATCCAAACATCCAAACATCTAAACTTTCACATTTATAATATTAGTAGGATATACACCACCCCTGAACTATAACGAAAAAAAAACAAAAAAAAAGTATTCTAATCGGTCAAGTCGTTTCTAAGTTTTAGCGAGACTAACGAATAGCAATTAATATTTATTTAAATAAATAGATTCTTCTGTTTCCAAAAGAACACCGTTATTAATATCACAAGATTTTAATTACCTTGTGTATCTTCACGGTTTATATTCGAAGCCATAAAAACTTGCATCACATTAAATTCTTCCTCATACAAAATGTTGGTACCTAAATTACACAACCAAATTTATCATTAAGACAAAGACCTATTTTATTTGCTCCTGTTGCTCGAACGAACTTTCGCCAAAATGACGACCGATTTGGCGCAGGGGTAGGCTACCCACCTTCTGCGCCAGTGGTCTTGGGTTCGATTCCCGAACAAGACAAATATTTGTGTGCATGAACATGTCTATTTGTCTTGGTCTGGGTGTTTACTATGTATATTAAGTATGTATTTACAAACAAAAAGTATTTAAGTATATATTTATCCGTTATCAAGTTTTCCATGATACAGTTTCTTAATGAAATTAAAATGGGATTAGATAATTGGTGTGAATGTAAGCAGTTACCCTATAAAATACTTTAATTATCAGGGCTACTTACAGCTTTAATGAGTTTACTAATTTTCAATAGTATGTACTGCTAAAGTAAAGACGATATTAATTGATCGTTACCAACATTAATTAATAATAACATTGTAAAGTTAGTCGATTCTTATAGCTGTAGTATACTGCCGTAATCTATATATATAAAAATGAAAATCTCTATTTCCCTTGGTCACGACATCACGCATGAACGGCTAAACCGATTTGGCTAACTTTGGTCTTGAAATGTTCGTGGAAGTTCAAGGAAGGTTTTAACGGTGAGAAAATAGGGGAAGGAGGGGTAAGTAGGGGTAGAGTAGAAGTAGAGTAGAAGTAGGGTAGAGGTAGGGTAGGGGTAGGGGTAGGGTAGGGTAGGGGTAGAGTACGGGTAGGGTAGGGTGGAGTAGGGGATAGGGCCACGGGAACGAAGTCGCGCTGGGTCAGCTAGTGCATTATATAATATATTTCTATGTGTGGAAATTTTTTGTTAGACTTAGACTATTCATAGTACTGCATATCTAATTAAAATACGTCTGTAAATTTCCCAAACAAATAAAATGAAATAACTTTCAAGGGCCTAAGGCTTAACCTATACTGAAATGACAGCGACGCGGCGATCACTTTCTGTGTTAAAATTTTTCAGCTTATTTACACAGAAAGTGTTGGCCGCTTCGTCGCTGCCATTTCAGTATAGATTGAGCCTTATACTACTTTTTAGCAAAGAACGCCTCACAACCGCATCCTAAGTACGGGACCACCTCAAAGCTAATACAGATGGACAGGCTTTTAAGCTTTTACACGAAGCTATCTCCACTAGTTCGCTGTTGTGGAGACGGAAAAGGCCTCTGAGATATGTACCAGTACTCTATAAAAATGTAGCACATTATGGACTTCGCAAAATGGTTGGAAAATTAACAAATAAAATAGGAACATATTTGGTAAGGGGGGCAATAGGTTATACTATTGTTAAAACGTAGATATTTAAAAAAGGTAACAATTTAGAATACCAAATGTGAAAAGAATTTAATCTGTTTTACAACAAGCGACTTATGAGCGGTTTAATTGTGACTCTAGCCGTCTCTTTCTAAAACGGAATTTTCTATGGCGAGACTATGGCGCTACAGGCAGTTGACGTCACATGCCTGTAGCGCTCTCCTGTACTAATTAGAAAGTTTGATGATCTATATCTCTGAAATAATTCAAAATATTTGAAAGTATATAACTGTATGTGTTACTAATAACACATAATATATAATAACTAATATTGCGAAATACATTTTTTTTTCAAAGTAAAAAAAATATCAGTCTACTCTCGACGCACGACGCTCAACACAATAATACGCCCGACACAATCAATGTCGCCAATTTATGGCAAAGATGTCATCAATAATTTTGGTTGAAGCCACGTTTGGTAGGAGAGTCAACATTTTTATTCAGAGACGTCACTTTTGATAAAAGTTTCGGCAGTTTTAGTGAAAGTGTTGCCTTCATGGTAACAATGTCGTCAGTTCTTGTAAGAGTATCGTTTGATTTGATTTGAGTATTATCAGCTTTAGAGTGTGGCAAGGTTGGCAGTTTTTGTAAAAGCGTTGTGATTTTTAACCCCCGATGCAAAAAGAGATAGTTTGACGTGTGTCAGTCTGTCTGTCTGAGGCAACGTAGCTCCTAAACGACTTAGCCGATTTTGATTTAAAGCTAAATTAATTGAGGTGGTTCTTAGCTACGTTTGATGAAAATCCATCTATCCATTTATGGAGATGGTTAACTGCCTGCCGAAACGGTAAAAGATACAGAGGTGGTGTTTTGACTAAAATAATCTACACTCTAGTCAAATTTAAGTGCAATAAAAAAAACAAAATGGTGGCAAAAAATGACTTTCTGTCTGTACTTCGTAGTGCCTAAACGGATCAAGCGATTTCAATGCGGCTTTTTTAATTTAGAGTTTAATTTAAAAAGGATGAAATAAAATTAAAAAATTTTAAAACTCCCGAGAAAAAAAAGTCAATAAAATTTCTCTCTCGGTCAGGGCACCCCCAACGTTATAATACACCCTTTCAGTACTTCTCTTTGTGGTCCCTCGACCGAGAGAGAAATTTTATTATTTACCTTTTTTTAATTTTTAGTAAGATTGTCGTCTTTTTTGGAATAAGTGTCGTCCGTTGTGGTATCCCTAAAGATATATTTTAACCAAAGGAGATCAGTCAAATTGGACCAAAAAAGTAAAAGTGTCGGCCAACGAAAATAAATTGCACATCACTATTGTAAACAGTGTAACGATCATTTTTTGTTATGACGTCAATAGTGTACGATTAGCGGCCAAGCAGTTATTCAAGTTTGAAAATGCCATTTTTTATTCATTTTCAAAATTGAATACAGCTTGGTCAAAGTGCGGCCAACAAAAATAAATTGCGCATCACTATTGTAAATAGTGTAACAATCACTTTTTGTTATGATGTCAACAGTGTACGATTAGTGGCCAAGCAGTTATTCAAGTTTGAAAAGGTCATTTTTTTCTCTTCATTTTCAAACTTGAATACAGCTTGGCCAAAGTGCGGCCAACTAAAATAAATTGCACATTATATAAAAGCAATATCTTTTGCCCACAGCCCATTCCCATTAAAAATCCAAGTTAAATCATTGATTTTTTCAGCCGTCTCCCCAGAGACGGTAATCCTAGCTGGGGACCGCGAATTTAATTATTAAACCGCGGTTTGAATGAAATCGATCAGGATAATCCTTTGCGTCCACGATTGTCCCTCTGTAGTGAAGATAAAAGGGAAGGGCTATTATTATTGATATGAGAACTTCACAAGGGTATTTTGGTTATATTAAAAAAGAGTTTCGAGGTCATTGGGCATTGTACCCTTTTAGGGAAAGGTTTATGTTAGTTGACAACGGACAGGCTAATGGTGATTAGCAATGCATAGTTGTCCCATCTTAGCAAAAAAAAAATTTTTTTTTCTATCTAGTAATTTAAATAAAAATGAATCGCCAAAATGTATCGACTGCGCCAAATAAGATAATTCTTTTTTTATATGAAAAATGTGATAGTAAAAAACCACGAGCCCTATAAGTAGCTTTCAGCGGCTTTCAGGCTACTAATAGGGCTCATGGTTTTTTACTATCACATTTTTCATATACTTACAAAATAGGGATGATGACTGATCCTTGAGTATTCAATTCTCAAAGTGACTGATGAATAAAATAACGAAATACTAATAAAAAACGTAAAAATATTAAACTTTTAGAGTCGCTTGTAGACGTCTTGGTTTTATATAATGCGTTTTATTAGTTTTATGCCCCTTCAATGTTGTGTGGGCAAGTCCATTTAAAAAGTATAAAATTTATAAAAATAAATATTAACTGTAATTAGTCCGTAAAATGTTTAACAAATTTGTATAAGAAACTATTTTGATAAACACAATATTTAAAATAGCTGCCAAACAAATTTCTTACGCGTTGCATACAAACTACTCTAGCGTGACGTCACAATAGAGTAGCCGTTAGTATGGAGCGTTTTTGGGCGATTCCAATGTGTGTGCATTTCAAACTGTGATATCTCGGACAGTTTTTTTTTTAAGATAAGATAATTTATGCTAGCAAAAACTTTTATGCTAGCAAAATAATTATTTTACCAATGTTTCTATATTTGAGAGATCATTGTTACCTATATAAAAAAATAATCATCATGCCTATTGCATTGTGAATGCATTAAAATAATAATCTTAATTCTTTTTTAGTTGAATTTGGTATTATCAGGACAAGGTTTGTTTAAAAGAAAAATTTCAAACTAATAGATGGCGCCACCCGTGCGAAGCGGGGGCGGGGCAGCTAGTTTGCCTACTGATTACATCAAATAGATAAGTTTTTAGTATAAATTAAATTTTCATGACAAGCTTTTTTGCTGACTGTACTTAAATATTGTATTGTCATCTAAACCAAACCTGTATACAAAATTACAGCTCCATCGGGAAGTGGGTCAAATTAAGCTTGCAAGATTGTCCCCCATTAACAAACTAACTAACAAGGCAAGTTAATAAAAAGCTTGTAAAAAGAAATCTAATATGCGCAGTCCTAGATAATTTTGTCATATCTCATCCGTGACAGCGGTTGTTGCTCTCTCGCTTATATTTTTGACTAGCTTTCCGCCCGCGGCTCCGCCTGATAGGACTACACGTTGTTATCACGTGAGAACCTGATACTTTTTCTGGATTACAAGTAGCCTATGAATATGTCGCTCTCCAGCTCACAAACTAATCCTTTAACTTTTTACTTTCAAGCTCATCGCTTTGTTGTTACATCTATCCAAACCAATTAACGTTAATTAATTGAACCAAAATCCCGGAAGTCTACCGTAATATAATAGGTCTTTACCTATGAATTGCCGTTTTGTATGGAGATTTCTGTAATTATTTTTTTTCCATACTAACGTTTTTGTTATTATTTAACGACTAATATTATGTAAATTTACAAAATTTTACACACGTATTTCTGGATATTTTAACTACTAAATGACACATTCGTTAAAAGAAAAAAATTTTTTTTCCACTAAGTTACAACTAATAAAGTACGAAATTCTGGAAACAAAAATAGTCGTAACTTTCGGAATAAGTTTTTTCTATGTAAATAATCAAATATCGTGGTTATTAAATTATCAAAAGTTGCTCGATACGGTCTTAATGTAACGCAATATTAAAGAAATTATATATTTCTAATATTATAAAAGTTGTTAAGTTATATGTACAAAAGAAAAAAACGGCAATTTCATATGTAAAGACCTATTATCTTTCCATGTATAACCAGGCACCGCATAAAATTGCAAACGGTACTGCAGACACGGTCACCATAAATCCATCAAAGAAAGCTCTCGACCTTTTTTGCAGCTTCCATTGCAAGCTTAAAGCTCCGAATCAATTAATCAGTTTTTTGTTAGCGTGAGGTTTGTTTTAATTCCCTTCGGAATTAGTTTTGGTTCACACTACATGTGGCATTTATTTAAGACTAGCAGCCGCCCGCAGTTTCACCCGCGTAGTTCCAGGTCCCGTGGGAATGTCGGGGATAATAAATATTCTATGTTTTAATCCAGGCTTCACTACTACTATATGTGTGCGAATCCACTTCACCAATCCACTACTATCTGTGTGCCAAATTTTGAACCAAATCCATTTAGTACTTTTTGCGTGAAAGAGTAGCAAACATCCATACATCCATCCTCACAAACTTTCGCATCCTACTAATATTATAAATGTGAAAGTTTAGATGTTTGGATGTTTGGATGTTTGGATGTTTGTTACTCAATCACGCGAAAACGGCTGAACGTATTTGGCTGAAATTTGGGACACTGATACTTTGTAGCCTGGAGAGGAACATAGGCTACTTTTTATCCCGGAAAATTGTCACATTCCCGCGGGATAACGTCGTGTAGACCACGCGGGCGAAGCCGCGGGCGGAAAGCTAGTTTATAATATTAGTAGAATAAATCTTTGATATGATATGTGACATAGATGGTTTAATTAATAAGAAAATTAATAATACTGTTCACTTCATCATTTCAGCCGTACGATACCCACTGCTGGGCATAGGCCTCCCCCAAGGATCTCCACAGCGATCGGTCCTGCCCTGCCCGCATCCAGCGGCTTCCCTCGACCTTGACCTGATCGTCGGTCGATAGTTAATAAAAAAATAATAATTACGAAATTTCCTGGAAAATTGTCGGATATGACCAATACGTGGAATAGAATAAAGTGAAAATATAAAAGCAATATTCCTGCAACTTGCTCATATGGGACTAGAACTTGTTCATAGTTTGAGCAAGTTGGTTCCTTAATCCCTAGTGTAAAATTTTATAAGTTCCATTCATTCAATCTTTATAAATGTGAAGTTTGTTTGTTTGTTTGTCCGTCTTTCACCTCAAAACGAAGCAACGGATCGACGTGATTTTTCGTATGGGGAAACTTTGGGAGCTGGACAGTTGATCTATCTCTGTTGCAAATTTCATACAGATCCGTTCAGTAGTTTTTGCGTGAAAGAGTAACAACATCCATACATCCATACTCACAAACGTTCGCATTTATAATGTTAGTAGGATTTCCTAAACCTTATATAAATCGTCCTCATTTTCATACATACAATGTTGAGAGTGCGAAAAAAGTGTTAAGGAATTTTTGTTCTGGCTGTTTAAATCTTGAAAGATGTGTAAGGTCGGCGCGATGATAATAGGTTTATTTCACGCGTATATCTTTTGGATCGTAAAGTATTTCATGTGAATATTATGCTACTTTTCTGAATGTGCCTACAATTTCATTTGACATAAAAATATGCAAACATTCTGTTATGAAACTGCGATAAGAAAGGATGGTTATTTTTCTTAGCTTTTAAGAAAGAACAAGAAATGAGGTTGTTCTGTTTTATTTCTTTATATACTGAAAGCTCATAAAACCTGTGTTATTGCAGTCAATACTTAATTTGATAATTTACTCAAACTCGTTTTAAATTATACCTACATCAACAACACCGCTATGATGAGTTTTTTTGTTGTCTTCTATGTAATAGCACAGATTACTAAATAGGTAATATGTATATTTTTTGCTGAACAAACATTTTTTCTTTCTTTCTTTCTTCTTTCATGAATTTTACATATTATTTTAAAAATATAATAAAAATTACAAATGCTTATTCATTTATTTACACTTTATTGTACACACAGATAATACAGATATACAATGGAGACATATACAAATGTTTGGAAGTACTTATGTTATTTAAATTTTTACTTTTTTGCATTCACAATGCAATTTTTATTATTGAAAAATGGTAAATAAAGTACTTATTTAGAAAAATCGATCCGTCTCACAAACATCGGAACCATCGTCCCATCGGAGCGAGACGGGTCGATTTTTTCTAAATACTTTATTTTCCATTTTTTATGTTTGTATGTTTGTTTGTTAATCACGGCGAAACGTGTGAACGGATCAGGATGAAATTTGGAACAAATATAAATTATAGTCTAGACCGGCACTTATGATACTTTTTACTATGAGAAAATTTCACATTCGTACTGGAAAACTTCATGTAGTTCACACGGGCCGCAGGTGGAAGGTTAGTAATTAATACAATTAGTCTTAATATTGGGGGACACCATCAATACCATCATATACATTGTTCAAATACCAAACATAAGTAGCTTGGACACTAGTGTTATGGAAATTGGAAACAACGACAGATAGGTATTACCACACGAGGAAATGTTGTACAGTTCGTTTTCAATATTTACCCGACCGGGAATCGAACCCGGGACCACTAGAGATAGCGGCACCTTGCAAACCAATGCGTACACCACTCGGCCACGAAGGCCGTCAAAAAAAATAAAAAAATAAACATAATAATATTAAAGCTTAGAAGCTTTAACAGATGTCACTGAATAACTCATCGAGCATAACAAATCCTTTATAGATACCCTTTCGACCCGGCGCCTATCGCATAATATGAACGAACGCACCGCCGGCGCTACTAGGTAAAAATAAATCGCTAATCGAAAAAAATAGCCGTGTTTTACGAAAAACCTGATAACTTAGGAATTAGGCTATATTTTTTCATTATGTAAAGTGTGTTTGGCTTATGAATGTTTTATCTATTTTCAGGTACTAAATTATACTATATTACTATAGTAATATATTAGTTCTACATGGTATAAGTGCAGCAATAAGCTATTTGACTGAATTCTTTGAAGAATTTTTTTGAAATTTTTTGACATTTTTTTAGATGATTTGATTCCTATAACTTCCTCTGTAAAACACTAAAATAACACTTTTTATAACAGTAAAACACAATTTACCTTGCTTTTTGCTTCGAAATAATAAGATTACACATATTATAAAATATTATAAACATTTGCAGAGGCAGAGCGAAAAAAATGAGACTTTCTTTTTTCTATATCAATTCGAACGAAACATGCAGAGGGATATGAATTTTACAGCCTATAGACAATGTATGCAGCTTCCATATAAAATCAAGTGTCCCATACACGCATAGACTCCTTCATGGAGTAAAAAAATGTAATCTGTGCCAAGTCTGTGGCGGACCTTAAGGTCCTTACGGGGGTTGACGGAACGGCAATATCACGGCAATATGGAGGACCTTAAGGTCCTTATCCGGAACTTAATATGGCAGCTTAAAAAAAACTTCATAAATAATAAAGAAGGTGAAAAGGTACAACTATTTTATAATCGATATACACTTCTAGTTGTCTTATGGTCAGGCTACGTATCGTTCTATGAATAAGAATAATAAAAATATAAAGAATTATGTTAAATAAAAATAAAAACGATTTTTGTGACTTAGGTATGTGCTAGTCTGCCGGCCCTAGTTAAACTATGAGTTTTCAGTAACTACTTCCAAATACCTACTTCAAGAGTTAATAAATTTGGCGCTTTAAAAATGTGCCGTACAGGAGAAAAATTAAAAATATCTCTGGACCGGTTCCAAAGTATCAGCAGGTTCTAAAATTATCAGCATTGTCAAGTGCAGACTGCAGTAAAGCTCGTTATTCACGTAGATTATTTCACATAAGCGATTTTATTTATTCAAAAAGTCGTTTTGTAATACCCAATTGAAAAAAGATGGCATTAATATCAGTGTTAATAAAAAAGCTTAGCTCAGTCATATTATTTTTAACCAGGCACTCGTTTAAGAGCTCTCTAATTGTTTTTTTTTTAATTTGTAATTGTTAAAACGATAATAAAAATTTGCAACTTAGTTATGACTGACTGTAAACTCCTATAAATTTAGCTCAATTACAAACCTAAAAACAAATTGCGGCAATAGTAGTAGCAGAGAACCTTTCCAACCCAATCATAAAACACATATGAAACTACTACCAACTAGGAAACAGATAACGAAAAGTACGGCAAAAAAATAAAACTACATCCAAAAAACCCTTTTCAATCATTGCGTTCTAAAGCGGATTCCTTATCTTTCGTTACGACAGTCTGTTGTTTCGATTTACATCAACGACGTCTCGATGCGCATGTGAATGGACGGCTTTAGCAGAATCTCGCCGAGTTCACACAGCTGCGAGTGACTTTACAAGATTTTAATAAAAGATAACCCTCTGCATACATTCGTAATGTAGACGGAATAGGGGTCCCTAAGACCCCGTCTATCAACACTTGGACCAATGGACCTGTGAATTTAAGAAGAAAAATTTCGCCTTGCGCTGGTTCTTGTTAGAGTTCTAACCCAACCTGACAAATATTAACCTGAAAAATGGAAAATAAAGTATTTAGAAAAAATCGACCCGTCTCACAATCAGCTCCGATGGGACTCGAACCCACGACCTTTCGCTTTCCGGGCGACTGCTCTAACCACTGAGCTACAGAGTCGTTACGAGAAGCGTCGAATTTATCCAATACTTCTTACTCGCTGTATAGTCAGCGTTAACTTGACTTGACTTGCGGTAACTTTTAAACTCTAAATATTAAACTGTTCAACACTAACCGATTATTATTTTTTTGAGGTATTTGTAAATCAATTCCTTGTTTCCAAAGGGTAGTGTGTATTTTCAAATAAATATAATAATTCTAGCCTTCCACACGCGTCTTCGCCCGCATAGATTACACGTCGTTATCATCCGGGAACATGTCTTTTTTTTCGGAATAAAAAGAAGCCTAACGCCCGAATTCTCGAACGCAAATCATCTTTGGGAGCGTCTCAAACATCATGGCATCTCTTTCATACGTTTGACATTTAAAGTGACAAGGCTATGTTTGAGACGCTCCCAAAGATAACTAGCGTACGAGTATTCGGGCATATATCACTCTTCTGCTCCCAAACTATCACTCTACCAAAAATCCTGCCGATCCATTGCTCCGTTTATATGTGAAAGACGGACAAACATACAAGCAAACTTTCACATTTATAATCATCATCAACATCACCATATTAGCCGAATGACGCCCACTGCTGGGCATAGGCCTCCCCCAAGGATCTCCACAACAACGATCGGTCCAGCGCTGCCCGCATCCAGCGGCTTCCCGCGACCTTGACCAGATCGTCGGTCTACCTTGTAGGGGGCCTGCCCACGGAACGTCGTCCAACGGTCGCCCTTCGAGAACCATTCCGCCCCAACGGCCATCGGTTCTCCGCGCTATGTGTCCCGCCCACTGCCACTTCAACAATGCAATCCTTCGAGCGATGTCAGTTGTTTTAGTTCTCCTGCGGATCTCATCATGATTCGATCAAGCAGGGAAATACCATTTACATTTATAATATTAGTATGGATGAAAAATTCTTACGCAGACAAAATGGACCCCTAGACCCGTCCATCAACACTTGGACCGATAGACCTGTGAATTTAAGAAGAAAAGTTTTTGGGAAATGAGTTTTCTGTTTGTATAATAACATCGGAATTAGATTGCTGTGATCTTCAATATGGTTCGGGGGATCCGAAATAGATATGGAAGTTTTGCTTGTTAAAGTTGGTTTGGATTTGATGTCGGACGTATTGGAGGATTTTATTGAGTTGCTAAAATATAAACTACCTTAATAAAATAAGACGGATTTATTTGAGTGGGTTTTTTAACCGCCTCTGTGGTCTAATGGTTCACACCACCGATTTCAGACCAAGAGGCGCCCAGCTCAATTCCTAGTGGGGGTACATATTCTGTCGTATGTCCCAAAGCCTTATAAGGCTTTTTTTTAACAGGCCGCATCTGTCAAAAGCCTTTTAAGGCTTCGGGGCGATGGAACAATTTTGGTACGTTTGTACTCTACTCTGCTACTCCTATCTGTGTTTTACTTGTTTATTGTCTGTTATTATCTGTGGGATTTGACACTGAAGTGATAAAACGTCACAGTTTTAACCAATCACTGTTTCGCTTTGGTTGGTGGTAAGACTTGTTCTTAGTCCGCCTGGCACCACCACTTATCTAAGTCTGACGCCATAGCAATGATCCTTCAGCCTTATCACCACTTAACATCAGGTGTGATGAAGGTTAAGTGCTACCCTGTTGTAGATAAAAAAGTGGCTTATTTATTCTTTAACGTCATTTTTTTGAATAAACAGCAATATAAAAATTACAGTATTCCTAAAAGGCTAGGAGGAAAAGCTTCGGGTTTTCTAATAAATAAGAAATGGCGAAGAAGATAAGATAAGTATCGAAAATTTTCTCTGAATTATAAGAGTAATTTCCGAGATAATCAATGTAAGGTACCTTCTAAAGGCACCGGATATGAGAAGTAACTTTTATTGGTATGTACTTTATGGCAGTGGAGAAAACACAAATTGAAACGGACTCATGCCAAAATAATGGGAAAACCTGCTTCAACGCATAGCACCTCTGTATTTAAATTGATCAGGGGCCGTACCAGTAGGCAGCCGTTTTACGTAATAGCAGAGCTGGCGCCAGCACTGGAATGGCACAAAATAACTTTTACACGGACCCAGTTCTGGCATGCCAGCGACACGTGCAGTTGTCAGAGTAATATAGGTCTAATCTAGAAATCAGAAATTTCTTATAATTTTCATTTCTTTCACTACTTCTTTACGTTTCAAATACATCTCCAACGAATAATAAATAAGAACCGAGAATAAGAAAGAATTTTCCGAAACAGAAACCGGATACAAAGTATATAGGTAAGTAACTTTACTGCCCCTTACAACAACCGGTCATGTTACATAACTTGATAAATGAGAAGTTAAAAATAAATTTAAAGTAAATACACATGAATATTTATGTAATCCCGAAGTCCCGGTTTTTTTAATAAATACTACATGCTAAAGATTTTGTTTCTACGCCATGTTACCGACTAGTTTTGCATTCCCGAATTTTCTGGAGTTCCGGGATTTATATTTTAAATAACATATTTTAAGAAGCCGCTATCATAATTTCCTTGCCAAAAATTAACTTTAGGTAAATTTGCATCCGATTATCCGATCACTGGTAATAAGTAAGTAAGTAAGTATAAATGACATAAAGTATCGAGAAAGTTGTAACTACGAGTATGTATTAAGTATATGAACTAGAGCGGCAAATAATAAATAGCAAACCACTATCTATTAACAAACATAATCAATACCATTACCATACCTACCATTATTATGAAAAAATATTTACCGTAAAATGGGGCTATTTGGTATTTTGAGCGATAATTGGGACGACCCAGGATTTCGAACAAAATAGCATTCGAACATAATAAATAACTTTCGGCATGTGCATATCAGATTTATCTTACAAACTCAGGCGAAACATTGATTGGTAACGTTAAGTTTTCACCTGTCATTGTCATTCTATTCGACGGTTTTGATTCGAGTTTAGGTGAAAAAGTCAGAGGCTGTGTTTTTTCTCTAAATTTAGGGTGTCAAAACTTCTCCCGCAGCGGGACCTCGTAATAAGTAAGAGTGTTATTGTTTATTAAAAACGTATATATCTATTATCACGGTGTTTCCTTGTTAAGACTGAGTTCTGATAAGCTTATAGTTTTTGATTTATGATAAACATTGTGTCTGGGGCTTTTTGGGACACTGATGCGGGGTTATTTAGGATAGTGTCCCAAATAGCCCCCTCACTTTTGTGTTTCTTTTATTGATTGCTATTATTATGTATTTATAAGGGTTTTCGTCTTTTTTAGATAAAAAAAAAGCATTCTTATAAATACACGAGAACATATAGAAACCTGAGACAGGTAAACATTTCATACCATACAACTCTAACACTATAGATACTTAAACAAGGCTGTATTAGATGTTCAATCCAAAAGGCTGTCTAGCAGACAAGCGGAAGAAGCGGTAGTATAGTGTTCCGAGTAGCACAATAAACCGTCATCTTAAAGATAATGCTATCTACATTATTTTCAGAGGCTGAAGAAAAAACATTTGTCGATTATATCAAGCATATGGGATAATGGGGGTTTCCCCTAGATGGATTTAAGAGTGTTTAAGTAAATAAAATAGAAAGAACGGTTTAGTTTATAAGATTATTTACAATATTTAAAGAAGTATAGCTGTTGGCTTTAATTGAGAAAGAAACAGATGACGAAGGTATTTTTTTGGAGTATTGTTTTTATGAAATGTGATCTCTAGGTTTAGGAAGGCAATAAGCAGTTATTTAAACAGGAGTTAATTAATGATTACATAAATAAGATAAAATGCAGAAAATTTGATTGTTGAATCACAAAGTATTAATTTGTAAGATTTTGAGACTGTTTTTTAAACAACTGTATTTGAATAAGAAGTATTTATAAGAAGAAAAATAGTTTTATATTGTGTTTATAATATTTACAAAAGTTTGCTCTCAATATGAACCAAAGTAAAAACAATCTTTTTTTTTTAATTAAAATCAAACTATTTCATTAAAAATAAATTGGTACCTCCCTATGGAATGTATTGTTCTTTGTCCCAATTATCGCTAAACCTCTTAAAACTGCTTATTTTGATTCACAATATGGATAAAAAATCCATTTTTAATGCTGTCTCTAATAGCCCCAAGAAGGCGATATTTGGGACAGCATCATTTTTTATTTTTTTTCTGCTCTGGTCGTACCTACGCTTTTTCAAACGTATATCTAATTAAGTAAGGGGGCATTCCGATACCCATAAATTTTTTTTAACAGCATTTAATGCAACTATAATCAAAATTTTTGCTAAAGTATGCCAAAACATGTCCCGAATAGCCCCGTTTTACGGTACCATTTTCCATAACAATCTGGTAAAAAAGGAAGATCCATATTCAACCAAATTAAATTTTAAATAAGTACCTATTCGTCTTTCAACGAAAAAACGACTTTCCTCGAAATATTCTACCCAAGGAGGTAAAAAATAAATTAGGTTCTTGAGTCCTGACCTTGTGTTGTTAAATTTTCAATTTACAGTAAAAATACTGTCAGTTAATTAAGATCCGCTTTAGAATGTTACTTTGAAACCTTTTGATGCGGTTTTTATAGGTGTCACTGAAATGGCACGTTAAATAAGGGAGTTGCTATTATTTTTTTATGGGTGTAATTAACCGATCGACTCAAATACTTTTTACCAACAAGAATACTAGGTGTCTAATCTAACCTGTATGTATACCAGTGTATAAAGGATCTTACATGATAATAATTAAAAATCACCCTGGACCTTGTCGGACCACAACAAAAAAAATGGATTTGAAAAGAGGAACGCTTATTTTACAAGTAAGAAATAAAAGCTGATTGTCATTATTTAGCTTTAGGTCTAAAAAATTCTTATCGGACGATTTGTCCAAGAAATGGAACTCTAAAATATACTTGTGAAAAAAGACGATTAATTGTCAAACATCATCGAGTCAATGAGCAATAACTTAAGCTCGGAATGTGTCTTTTTAACCGACTTCTAAATCAAAAAGGAGGAGGTTCTCTATTCGTTTGTATGTATGTTTTTTTATTTTTTTTTTGTGTATGTCCACCGGTTACTTGAAAACGGCTGAACCGATTGAAATGGTTCAAACGTTATTACATCAGGTTGGATTCCAAGTTGGTCCCATTTTTTGAAATTTTGAAATCGGTTCAGTAGTTTTCAGGAAATCTTGAAAATACTGTCGTTTTCGTTACCACGTTATGTGAATTTAATACGTATCTTTAGGCATAACTCCTTTGTTTATAAACCGATTTAGATGATTCTTGTTTTGTTAAAAAGGGGATACCTCAAGGTATTTTAACCGACTGCGAAAAGAGAGGTTTTCAGTTTGATCACATACCTATTTACCAGAAAACACGAAAATTGCCTGCACGATGCACTAAAAAGAGTGAAATAAAAATTATTTTTATAAAAATAAAACCGCCTTCTAAAAAACCACATCAAAAAAGTAAGAAATAATTCCTCACCAAATAAATAACGTAAGTACTTTGGAGTCGGGCGGGTTTTAACAAAAACAACAAGAAATTGTACATGTTTCACGCCCGACTTCAAAGTACTTACGTTATTTATTTGGTGAGGAATTATTTCTTACTTTTTTGATGTGGTTTTTTTGAAGGCGGTTTTATTTTTTTATAAAAATAATTTTTGTGCCACAATACACAAGACATCACTAAAAGTGAGTAATGATAATGATTTTTGTAGATTCATGACGTTAGTTGTAACGACTAGATACCGGGGCAAACGACTGCGTCTAGTCGCAGCGACAAGATGCAGATGCGTCAGCTATATACGAGTATCTTGTTGCAGCAACAAGACTCGACAAGACGACATTTTCTCTAAAATCTTGTCAATATTCACCATTGAACGAAGTTGCAACATGAGTGTCCAGAAACATGCCATGTCAGCATCTTATCTAGATATGTTTCCTACGTCACATGTCTGCCACGTGAAATGTAAAAGTCATCATTCATTTCAGCCGTACGACGCCCACTGCTGGGCATAGGCCTGTAAAAGTAAACTAGTGCAATTTAAAAACTCAAAAGACTTTTAATGTCAGCTTTAAACTTTGGGCTCCCAAGCAATGACGTTTTATTAGTAGACACGTTACACTCGAATAAATTGCATTTTAAAATGGCGAATTTGTTTTTCATGACGTACAAGAAACAAAAAACAAGCACAAGTAGTCAAAATATATTTATCTCTTCCTAACAACAGGCATTTCCGCATATCTATCTCTTTTTCACCAAAAATAATGTTAGTCAGAGACATATATACACAAACCCCCACTGTCAAAAAGAGATAAACAATTATTGCAAGCACTGTCTTATGTGTCAGTTTTCTGTCTCTTTCATGCGTTCACAAAACTTTACAAGCTTACTCGCTCATGCATGTCGAACTGGCAACGGCGCAAAAGTCATCACTAATTATTTAATTTTTAATTTAAATTTATAATTTCAATAATTACGTATGAAATGAATCAATTTTCTTGTCTTTTAAAGATCCGGCATAGATTTTGCAACTTCTCTAAACACAGGAAGGCATTAAGTTTATTATTTGAGGCGTAATCGAAAAATTGTTACAGCGCGTTGACACGACAAGGGTCTGTGTGTGACTTCGGGCAATTACCTTACTTTTTCGTCGCCACTTTTTAGTTCAGATAACGTATCTACATATAAAATATCATTGCTCCCAAGACCAAAAATCACCAGCACAGAAAAGTTAAAACATACATACCTACACAATTTTTGGTTGTCGATCCCCATACAGTAAAATGTACAACTAACCCTACATCCATCATTTTCTCTTTTGTGGTAGGTTAACTAACATTCACAAAGTCTTTAAATAAATAAAATTAATAAACTTCTCAAAGGTCAGGTTTTTTACTATACGTTCATGTATTTTTTATGAATTCATTATGCCACGCTCTTATATCCCAAAACATGAGTCAACTGTGACTCCTGAACTTATTCTTAAAGTTCCTCATGAGTCGTGTTAGGTACACAGAACACGGAAAGATTTTTTTCTCTGTTAGGTAGTTAAGGTTATTACGTTATGAAGATATTTTTTTTTTATTTTTTTTTATTTATTCTGGCAACAAACAGTCGTATATACATTACAAACAGTTTACAATGTAAATATAAATTAGAAAAGACTTTAAAGTGCCAATAAAGTCAGTGCGCGCTTTACTCCTGATTGGGGACATGCTCACTCAGTGTCCTCACATTGATCTATTCGCCGATACGGCTGAATACATATGTAGGCAGATTAAGACTTATTTAGAATTAGAAAATTTAAAATGACATTATTATTTTAGCATAGAATTTAATAATTAATTTGAATTATGGTTTAACTCGGTGAAATTCATGTAATTTATTAATTGACATAATTATTTCTTATTGTGATCATTGCCTTTTTTTATATATATTTTTTATTGTTCTTTGAAATACTATAACGTCAAAAAAATTGACGAATTAATGTAATAGCTATATTTAGGTAATGTAATGTAATAACTCTAGGATTTAATATTGGTTCTTGTAAAGTGAATGTTGTATGACTTGCTGGTGTTTTGGAGGCATGTTCCTCTGTAAACCAACATGTATTTTTTATCAATAAATATCAATAAATAAATATCAAATATCAATAAAAGAACAGATCCTACTCCTACTCTTTAAAAAAATCTCTGTAAAACTCAATGGATTGTTGAAATACCTAAAGACTAGAAAAGATTATTTGTTTGTAAGGAAACTGATTTATTCCCAAAGATTTCGTGTCAAATAAATAAAGAAAATACATTTTACTGGTAGCAGATGCGCACGGGTCTTGAATACCGAAATATTGTGGAAGCAACACGCTGATGCTGCAACGGAAAATGTTGTAAAACTTAAGTACACTAGACATAGACATCACATCAAGTTAAACATCAGCTTTCCTCATCGCATTTTCGCAGATGCATGATATGAGTGCACAAAATATTAATGAAAAAGTTGTCAATTATTAAGAAACATGTCGATAATCTATATATATGTCATGGTCAGATCATAAAATTGGTACTTTCATGATATTGTCGGTCATTTCATGAAATGACCAATTTAAATTGACAATATCGTTAAAAGTTCGACGTTTAATGATATTTTCAACAACGTTTGGCCATATCATGAAAAATTGACAATAGGGTATTTTACTGTTGTTGAAATGTAGATATTTAATGATGACGTTAAAAAATATTGCAATTAAGAATACCAAATGTGAAAAAATAATTTGAATCTGTTTTATAATAAAAGAATTATAGTCTGTTTGAGTTTGACTATAGCTGTCTCTTTCTAAATCTTCTATGGCGTGACTATGACGCTACTAACCCACTGACGTCACTAAGATAGCGTCCTGTCCTTGTCTAATTATAAAGTTTGAAGTCCTATATCTTTGAAAATATTCAAGATAATTCAAAATGAAAACTTGTTTTGTGTAGCTAATATTTCGAAAAACATTTTAAAGAAATAAAAAAAAATCAGTAAAATACCGTATTTCATGCAATGATCATGATCAACCATATCATGAAATTATCAAATTTAATTTCAGGAAATTAAAGTTAAAGTTTCCGTGAGATCAAAGATTGTCTTTTTTAATTTTTATTCTGCTCGCACAGCTAACCTAACCTAACCAAAAATTACCTATTTATTTTATTGGGATTTGCGTTTTCTAAGCACTGCGCCCTTTGCTACACTCTAACGTGCATTTGACTGCACTCGTATCTCAAAATGTCGCATTATTACTAACGTTTGAAATAAAAATTACGCCAACAAACAATAACAAAACGACATCAGCGCCTCTAGCGGGGCACAATGTAACTATTTTACGATATGATCACTAGCGATTGACCATTTCATGAAATGCCCATGCGTTTAGCTGTTAATATCATTTAACGCTGATCATTCAATGATATGACCAGCGGATTTTGATAATTTCATGAAATACGACTATATCATGAAATGACCAACCATTTCATGAAATAATCAATTCAATGATCTGACCACGACATATACAACCAGAATATGGAAGATAGAGAGCATCAAACTAAACAACTTTTATTATGGGACCAAATCTGAAATCACGAAAAGAAATCAGCTGTTTCATACAAAAATCAATAACGAAATTATGAAAATTAATCATTGGATGATCAGCGTTTAATGATATTAACAGCTGATTTTTGTTTTCCGATTTCAGAGTTGGTCCCATAGTAAAACTTTTTCAGTTTGATGGTTCCTACTTACCATTTTCTAGTTTGGCTATTAATTCTGTAACACATTGTATTAAAACAAAAGATGGCTGACTAATCTAGCAACGCACAGCTCAAACTATTGGAACGATCAAGCTGATTTAGCACGCAGCTATAGGTATTAAGAGGTAGGCGTCCATTAAGAAAGAATTTTGTATAATTTAACCCCTTAGGGGAAGTATCTAAAGTTTGGCTAATTTATCAGCAAACAGGATAAACTACTGAACGGAATGCGGTAAAAGGCAAGCAGACAGTTATTACAGAGTAGACATCGACTAGGAACTGATTTTTCAAAATTCACCCCCTGAAGGTATGCGTTCCTCGAATCGCAAGCGGGGGAAACCGTAGGCAAAAGCTAGAAATTATATAATAGGACAGTCTGTAATTGAAACAATTTAAGTACTTTTTATCCACACACCTGTTGTTAAGTGATGATAAGGCTGAAGGAAGAAAGGAAGCACGCTACACTGAGTAACCGATCTTGTATGTGTTTGAACTATGACAATATCTACATGACTGTACCGGACTGACGAATTGCATAAATTGACAAGTAAAGTAAAGTGACGAGTTATAGAAACTGAAAAAAAGGAAAGTGACCTATTAACGAATTTCGCGACACTCACGAATGAGGTAAACTGACCAGTTAGAGAAACTGGCTAGCCGACCCGTAGCTAGCCACGCGGACTAAGAACAAGTTCTACCAAGCCGAATACAATATTATGTTCCCCCACTGGGATTCGAACCCGGGACCTCTGGGTCAGATTCCGGTGGTGTGTACCACTAGACCAAAGAAGCGGCTTGCATAATATCTTTCTTAAGCAATTTTTTATATTTCTAAACTTTTCCTTATTCAAGTTCATTGCCGTTCTACTCTACGACCCTTCAAATATACCTAGTTATTATACCCAAGATAATACAGTTCAGAAAGACTTTCTCTTAAATGCAGTCTCAAAATAAAAAACCCAAGGAGTGTAAGTTCGCTCGCCGATATTTACAAAGGACCTCAAAATCTTCCATTTTATCTCGTCGTGGCTTTTCAGACAATTCGGGGTTCCCTAAGGAATGGAAGCTGTTTATCCGATGAGATGAAATGCTAACTAGACAAAGAATTGTGTAGTTACGAGAAGAGAATTCTGGTATTCTGTGTGATTTTAACAAAAGACTATTTTGTGGTGTGCTCGCTTTTCGGTCTTTATTATGCGCGTTGTGCAAAATTTACAGTTGTGCATTTGTTTTAGTTTTCACGCAGTAATGGCAAAGAATATCAACGTTGTAATGGTCTTTGTGCTCTATATCAGCTGAATACAACAGTGCTTTTGTTTTATCGCGACTTTTTGTGAAGCAGTACATACAGGGTAATTTTTTTATCAGTGCACAAATTTTTAGGATCGACTCAGAATCGATAAGTGAACAACTTTCTCCTAGAAACATGGGTCGAAATACGACAAAAATTTTTGGACTTTCCATACTAATTCGATCACGTGATCAGTCCGATTTGTATGAAAGGTCAAAAAATTTTTGTCATATTTCGACCTATGTTTCTATGAGAAAGTTGTTCACTTACCGATTCTGAGTCGATCCTAAAAATTTGTGCACTGATAAAAAAATTATCCTGTATAAGAGTTTTCATTTATAGCTTCTTTACGACCCTTAAGTGCTTTAGCGGTTTTCACGCTTTCCCTTCACGATATGACGATGATAATAGCCTTCACAAAAAGCATTCTGAGGTGAACAAATTATCTAGACCTATTTCCTTTGCAGTTCAAATATTTTATTTAAAACTGTATATATAGGTATAGGTAGTTAGGCATTTCCGTTTTCGAAAAATGGTATAATTATTATTATATTTACATTATTACTATAAGGAGAGTTTGGTGTGATAATTAGTCTTAAATCTACAATATATAGGGTGATTTGAAACTGGACCTATTCCTTCAAAACGAAAGTAGCCGACGACAATTTATGAGAAATTTACAAAAAAAAAACAGTATACAAAAAGTTCGGAGATTTATAGTAAGTTTTTGGTAAGCATTTAGTTTTAAATGATCACTTAATTCTTTAGTTGTCCGAAAAGTATGATTTTAATGTCCAGATTTGAGTATATTTTTTTTCTTAGCCAGTCTCAAAATTACAAAAAAAGCATAAAACCGAGTATCTCAATAACCAGTAACCATTCAGTTTTGACCCCTGGTTAACAAAACTAATTTTTTTCCAAATAACCTCTAGTATTACCCCTTTGGAGGAATAGGTCGAGTTTCAAATCACACTGTATGTATACCTATGTGGTAAGAGCTGATGTGTCCACTAACTATAATATATTTCACAATAAAGAAGGAACTACAACGTTCTTAAATAAATACCCTAAAAGCTTAAGTCTCAAAGGGAAAAAATGTATCTATTTCCCTTTTTAATAGACATGAATGAATTTCCCTAACAATAAATTCAGCGATTTATTCCCTCCAGGCTTAGGGTATTGGGTTACTATCTCGGGAACGATCGGGATGAGGAAAAAATAATACCTTTACGGAACAGCTAATATTGAATGAAGGAGAATGAAGTGCCAACTTATTTTAGTAGGTATTTTGCGAGACAAATTGTTTTGTCACTATTGCCTTGTTTGTTCTCATTTAATGTGAGAATTGGATCCTCTATGTAAACAGTATCCCTCGCCGAATATGATAATAATAAAAAAACAACGGGTTGCACTCTGGGCACAGAGGAAAAAAAATACTACGTACTCTGGGAGTGCCGGCAGAAGTAAAAAGGGCTCCCTAGACTTTTATACAAAAAAAATATATTCAAACACGTTGTATAGACTTCGTTTCCACGAAAAGCCACCAAGTTAAGCAATAACACTGTATGACATTTGAAGTTCATAATATTATGCCCATATAAGGAAAAAATATGGGCTTCAAATGTCAAATGAAGCCCGTGTCCATATCCATATTTGTAGCCGGTAGCCGGCAGGCTTATTACCAAAACAAGCAAGTTGCTAATTGTACGCGACTGCTACTAGTTGCGGTTGGTTTGCAATCGGTACAGGTCGGTACGGTATCTTTCATGCAATTTTAGTTCACAGATCGCTCGCTTGTGGCGCTATCGTAGCGATCTACGTTCCGTAATACGAATATGTGTTTTGGGAGCGAATTGTTTGCAACTGTCACTTTAAGATCGGTAATAAGCCTGCCGGTTAGTGGTTTGTTGAATTACCTCGCTGCAGTTTCTAAAATAGTGCAACAACCTTAACTGACCCAGTGGCGATTTTTAGAATAATTTTTTCTCATACAGACAGTCATTATACCTTGATCACAGAATATATAACTTCGATGCAGCTTCTGGCGTCTGTTGGAGGGCACTGATCGTCGTGGTCGGTCTAGATAAATAAACTCTATCCAACATACAAGTGATCTGTGCCTTATTCCCATGTGATAATTTTAGTTCCAGATACTGACACGCACCAAGCTATGCGGCGCGTACATTTTTTTTCTACGGACACCACAGATTAAATCGTCAGCTCGAGCCTCCTTTCACGCGAGTGGCGCTTCATTTTTAATTCGCCCTCTTCACGGCAATGGCCGGCAGGCTGGCAGCTCCGTAATTAAAAAAGAAATATGCACAAAGGTGTTCCGACACTTTTGCAGAGATGAAGGGTACAGATTTATTAGAAGATCGCTCGACCATTTTACGCTAACGCTGTGCAGGCTTCAATGCAGTGTGATATTAAAAAGGTTAATGTATAAGAGAGGTTAAAGAACTCGGGCCATCTCGCAAATTTTAAAAGGTATAACCAAGCCAAGACTAAAATGTAGTAGCTGAGATATTTTAAGCAAGCCTTAGACAAGACGAGATTTTATTTGAGACGAATTATTTAAAAAAATGAAGTATTTTTGAAAACATCGACCCGTCTCACAACCAGCTCTGAAGGGACAAAATCAATCGACCTCACCGACCAAATTCGCTCAACGCTGAACAGCAAGCTATACGATGCACTCCACGACACCAAGGACAGAAATCGATGGAGGGGCGTCATCAAAGAAAAAATAACTTCCTATCGTGATTCACTTTGGTTGAAAGGCGTAGAAATACATGCGCACATTGACATTGAATGATTTTCTTTTACATTTACATTGTTCAATTTGGTTGCTTCATCCAAATTGAAAGGCAAAAGTGAAGCGTGTATTTCCGCTATAACGAAAAGGATAGAGCTAAATTGTCGATGATCGAAGTTTAATTTCAATTAACTTAGTTTAAATCTTAGTGTGATTGTAAGAAGTTATTTTTTTATTGTCCCCGGTACTTATTTAATATTTAAATGTAGGTATTTGCTACATTCTTACGAACTGAAAACAGCATAATCTAACTGAAATGAAATTAAAGACATTTATTGACACATCACATAACAATAAAATACATTTTAAATAAAAACTTAAATTATACAATTTGAAGGGTACAGGGTTGCCCCTGTACCTAACAAGAAATGTCAGAAACAGGTTTTTTGTTTTTTTTTTTATTATTATTTTTTTGTCTTGCATAATTATTTTTTATTAATTTAGTGATAGGAACCTAAGTTTACTGTACATAGATCGGCTGTAAATACAAATAAACTTTTGACAAATGTTCACAAATATACTTACTCGTACATTAAAATGTAAATTACACAAAAATCTGTTTTGTGACATTCCTTGTTTTGCCCCTGTACCCTTCATTTACAACAATTACAATAGGTGAGTACAAGGATTTGATGTGTACCTAGTTTTAGCCTTTACTTTTATATTTTGTATTGTATGTTTTAGTGAATATTTTTTTTTATTTATTCTAATTAAAAATATCAATATTACGACAACGTTTTGATGGGCCAATCAGGACCCTGCTTTAGATGTTGTTGTTGGTTGGAAGAAGAAGTTCACCCTGCAACAACGCTGGTATTCTTGCAGACTGAACTGAACACAATAACAAAAAAAAAACAACTACAATTCACAACTTTTCTACGATATCAATATATCTATAGTATTTGTTTATGTAGGTTATACCCAGTGGCTGAGGACACGCGCCCAACTCCTGATCCAATTTTGTATGTTTGCCTCCATTCTCCACTGCGCGCCTTGTTTGCTCAATTTGAGATATATCACTTGGGCTAATGTTCTGATAGAGCGGGAGTCAGCATCGAAATAACAAAGTTTTTGAGGCTGTTTAAACTAGGTGAAGAATATTTTAATAATAATTTAACGACCTCCGTGGCCGAGTGGTGTACGCACCGGTTTTCAAGGTGCTGCTATCTGTAGAGGTCCGGAGTTCAATTCCCGGTCGGGTAAATACTGAAAACGAACTTTTCAATATTTCAACGGGCCTGGGTGTATGAGTTAATACTATATTATTGTTTTCATTTTCCGTAATACTAGTGCTCAAGCTACTACAGTTTGTCATTGAAACAATGTATGTGATGGTGTTCAATATTTATAATACCTATTTATTTTATTTATAATTAGCATATTTAGTCTGCCCTAATGAAACTCTACGTATTACTTAATTAAAGTTTGAATTTAAATGGTACTAACAAAAAAATATATTGAATTAATATAACATCAGGTCATTGCTGGTAATTACACCAACTTAGGGGCAAAAAGTTCTTTGCCACGCTTAACAGAGAAGTAAATTTGGGGATTGCAGCAAGTTGAAATTCTCATTTAGGATGCACTGCTTCCATTTCCAAGCACGAAATATTAAATTATAAAATCTAAATATCAAATTTGTAAAAAAAAAACATCCTGCAATGCATGCGGGTAATCATTTATTCAAAAGAAGAACATGGGCAAAAAACTTATCATATCCACTACTTTATCGTAATATGATCGGCCGGCGTGTCATTGACATAATGTATAATTGCACATTTTTAAATAATCTGTGACTTCAAAGATAGATAATACCTATTCTACATTTTACCTATTCCGAAATTAAAAAAAAAATAAACGATTAGCAATCCTTGTTTTTAGAGTTCCGTACCTAAAACCAAAAAAAACGGGACCCTATTACTGAGACTCCACTGCCTTGTCTGTCTGTCATCAGGCTGTATCTCATGAACCGTGATAGCTAGACAGTTGAAATTTTCACAGATAATGTATTTCTGTTGCCACTATAATAACCAAAAATACCAAAAACAGAATAAAACAAAAAGTAAGGTGGGGCTTCCATACAACAAACGTGATTTTTTGCGTGACTTTTTGGTACGAAGCCCTTCATGCGCGAGTCCGACTCGCACTTGGCCGGTTTTTTAACATGCATGCAGCATGCATGTTACGTCATGCGTCTTCTGTGAGATACGATTTACTGTGACTGACATAATATTTTACTTAGCCGTCTCCCGGTCTATGATATATGCTTTGTACAATAATATCGTTCATGTCCAATTTAACAATAGGGATGGAATATTTACGCTACAGCCTATACGCTCTCGAAATAAAGAAAATATGTTAATTGACTTCTCCTTGAAGTACTCAGCATAAAAAGCTACTTTCTGCTAATGCCCTTGGTTATGTATTGAAGGATAATATAACTTTATTTTCCCTGAGGAATATTTTTAGTTTAGTGTTTTATTATATAGTAAATAGTCTGGCGTCGCCATCAGTGTAATTTGATATCAAGAAAGGTCAACTAATTTTACTTGGTACCATATATACAGAGCCTGGCCCAGTTATTCCAGTTACGTCAGAAAAAAAAACGGGTTAGAAATGCATGTCAAAAGCTAAATTTTGGATATTACGTGGGGGATCTAGAAAAGCTTTGTGAAAAACGAAATATATGTAGCTTACTTCCGCAAAAAACACAATATGCAAGATGCACCGCCCGCCCGCCCGCAAAAAATTGCACATGCACACCACGAAAACACCAGTGCACAAAACACCGGGTGTTGGTAGGCGCCGGAGCTCATTTGGTGTTGGTTTTTCGCACGAACTACCACGAACTATCTCCTGAGGATGCCCCGGGTTGGGGCGAAACACGTGTAGAGTAGTCTAATCGGTGACGGTGCAAGGTGTATTGCTGTCTTGCTAGATGCAGGTATTGTGCACTGGTGTTTTCGTGGTGTGCATGTGCAATTTTTTGCGGGCGGGCGGGCGGTGCATCTTGCATATTGTGTTTTTTGCGGAAGTAAGCTACATATATTTCGTTTTTTACAATGGTTAGGGACTTCCGCCAAGTGACGCCTGATTCAATCAAATTCTAGAAAAGCTTTACCTACCTACTTTAAATTGTCGACCAAAATGTCCTATGTGCTTTATCTGCTATCTTGAAAAAAGGGTTAAATTAGAACTCTTAAAGGAAATCTTGGTTATATTGTTGAGAACCTTACTAGCTCTTAGCTTAATAACACTGAAAAGTACATACCATCATAATATTTACAACATTCTTCATCTAAAGTAATGTTGTTATTTTTCTTATTTTTAGTTAATCACTCTCTGTTTACTGCGTTTCAGGCCTGCGAGCCTTGTGCAGTAATCACTGCTAATGAATGTACACTGGCTGTTGAAATAAATTTTATCTTTATCTTTATCTCTTTATCTCTTTTAGTTGTCTTTCGCTTTGCTTGTTTTCATTATGGCTATTTCGGCGATCAAACTCAGAATTTTCAATGATTTTAAATTAAATTTCCTGACAAAGTATCATTGCTAGGCCTTCCAAAATATTATATGTGATAGAGCTTTTCTTTATGAAGGGAAGTTACTAAGATTTATTTGAATCAAATAAATACAATGTACTAAAAAAAATATTTTCAAGACCCCTTTTTTCCGTCTTAAACTCAATTATCTCAATAACTATTTGAGTAATCAAGCTAATTTTTTTTGTGTAAGTAGTTCTTAGTCATATCTAGGGAAGTTACTAAAATTTTTTTTTGTTATATTTTTAGTCGATAACTAGTATCCCAAAATGCATCGTGCACCGTTTCGCAGCATAATTATTCAGTCTCCGCCTGGCATTGGCGGCGTTTGGACGTGGAGACTGTATCGCTCCGATTGCGCCAAAATTGGAAAAAAAAACTCACACTAGGATCCTAATTTTTTTCAATGATGCTTATTTTGCTAGGAAATATTGAAATAGCGCTTCAGGATTGGGTATAGATGGGTGCTTTGCCATTTATTGCATAACCATAGACCTATGTAACCTAGAACAAGTTATTTTACTCATTACCTAAAGCAAACATCAATAGTTTGAAATAAAAGTGACGGATAATATTGCCTAAGATACTTAAGAGCCCATAAAAGTTGTACCTATTTGAGTACCAATATTTTGTTGTGTTGTAGGTACATAATTAGTCTAAGTTTCTAACTTCTACTACTGTATATTAAATTTATGTTCGTTTTAGGTTCCTCAAAATTGAAAATGTGAGAAAGTTAAGATAGGTAGGTGTAAAAAATTGCATCAAGAAATAAGAAATTCGCTTGTTGAAAAAGTTTTTTACAGAGACATAATGTAAAAGCAATTCTTGAAATAAAACCGACGTAAGAATTTAATATACCTAGTTGATCTAATATCACCATTACACCAATTTTATGAGACTGTGAGAAGTCCAGCTTCTTTCCTTTGAGTGAGGAACATAAACCGCACCATTTTGTGTAAATTTCAGGTACAAAACATTTTTATTACTGATTCTCTTATCCATTATTAGTACAAAATAGAGCATGCATACAATTTCTTGCAAGAAATGTTCTCGCGGTTTTGAAATTCGAAATTCGAAATCCCCACAACAATATCTAAAACCGATGGTTGAGGCGCCAGTAGCAATAAAAAAGAATGAAAGGTTTATCAGCTGTATTGACAGTTTAAACTCTCAAATTTTACCACCGCGTCAGATAAGTTTGCGGAGTTCTGTAAGGAGACTTGCATAGTCGGAGTAAAATTTTTGATACTCTAATGAAATATTGCATAGGTACAAGTACTTCCGAAGGAGGAATATTTATTTCATTATTTAAATTTCATTGCACAAAGTATAAACAAATGGCGGGCTAACTTTAAACTGACTAACATATTATATCAAAGATAATAAACTCATAAAAATAAATAATCTCGAAGAAGTTTTATATACACTCTCTGCCACAAATGTCATTTATTAAAAGTAGGTGGCTAAAACGTCAGTGATTAGATTACATACCCTTTGGAAGCGGCCATGGAAGAAATGACAGTTTTGTATAAGTAGTACGAAACCAAACTGTTTCAGCTGCTCGACCCTGATCTTGTCAAAGCCAGCGGCTTTACCTTCTTTGAGCTTATCAAGGGCAAACTTGAGCTCTGTTTCTGTAAAAGCCTCGTCCAAGTGGTTAACCTCTTTACCAGGGTCTCGTGTAAATTTCTTCTGGAGACTTTTCGTGGAAGCTTTCCCATTTTGGAGTAAGTGGTGAGCGATCTGGTTTGTGGTCACATTGGAATGACGATCAGCGATTTTAGGATCATTATTTAGTTTCCTTATAAAACACCATGCCTTCTTGCTTTTATGCGTCATATCTACGCCTCCGATTAGCTTGTTCCACTTTTCTCTCGTTGTTTCGGATATGGCTTTTAGCAATTCATTCCCAAAATCGATGGTGTTCTGTGAGATGGGATCTAATTCATACTGGTCTTGGTATGTCATCCTATCATATTATATTTAAAAACATATATTTGATGCTTGGGAGAGCAAGCGAGATGTAGTTGGTATTTATTGTGACCTCTCCAAAGCTTTCGATTGTGTTAATCACCAAACGCTTTTAAGGAAATTAAAACATTATGGTGTCTATGATAAATCGGTTAGCCTTATGCAATCATATCTATGTGAAAGAACACAGAAAGTAGTTATCAACAAAACTGAGTCTACTGGAGCCCCTATCAACATGGGCGTACCCCAGGGGTCAATACTGGTCCCTTTTGCTGTTTTTAATTTATATAAATGACCTTCCTTTTTAAGCAAAGAATTTATGCGAGACAGTGCTATTTGCTGATGACACTTAATCTAGTCTTTAATGTTGACAGAGGTATTAATTGTTCTGACGAAGTAAATAGTACTTTATCGAAAGTTGCGCATTGGTTTCATAGCAATAATCCATTCCTTTACCATGGTACCATTAGACAGTACCATTGATGGTACTGTGGCAATTTCTTTTTGCCGTGGTACCATCAATTAATCTATCATTAAACTCGAAAAAAAACAAAATGTGAAAAAAAAATCCCTGCCAAATGTAAGACAGGTTGATATTCACATAAAATTGGATGACAATGTAGTAGAATTAATTAACAGTGCTAAATTTTTAGATATAACATTAGATTATCGACTTCAATGGGACCCTCATATTGAAGCCTTGGCCGGTAGACTCAGTTCTGCGGCATTTGCTGTTAAACAAATAAGGCTCTTAACCGATATTGAAACGGCAAGGTTAATCTATTTTAGCTATTTTCAGAGTGTATTGTCCTACGCCCTATTACTTTGGGGTTCAGCAGCTAACATCGAAAGTATTTTTGTGCTTCAGAAAAGAGCTATTCGCGCCATATACAAACTTCGGCCAAGAGATTCTTTAAAAGAAATCAACATATTAACTGTTGCAGGACATTACATATATGAGAATATGGTATATGTGAAGAAGTATCTCAATACATTTGTAAAACGTAGCAATATACATCAATTCAAAACAAGAAATAAAAATAAGATTTTCGTTCCAAGGATTCGACTTGAAAAAACAAGAAGTTCGTTTTTGGGGAAAAGCGTAGCTAGTTTTAATAAAGTTCCACAGAATTTAGTAGAGCTGCCTTTGCACAAATTCAGAAGTCATAGCAAAAAATCGCTCATGGGCAAAGGATATTATAAAGTAAACGACTATTTGAAAGACCGTTATGCATGGATTTGATGTAACACATAACCTTAGCTGAACTAATGAAATATTATTATGAAAAAGTTGTAAAAGTTAACGATATAAATCTTTGGAAATATCGTTACTCCAATTATTAAAGCTGATAAGTTTATTGCGCCTGTTCTTCTTATTAGTTAAAAAAGTCTTGAACGAAAATATTGACGATTCAAAAGAGCTTATTTATTAAGTCAAGTTGAATAAAGATATTTTTTATTTTATTTTATTATTTTATCCTTCAAGTCGTAAGGCCTGGCACATAATTGGGTCCTTCGTATTGCACCACTTACTGTCTTCATGCACTGGTGATCTATGTGATCACTGGCAAAGATTAGATCAGGGTTTTAACCCCTTTTCCAGCGACCGCTGTTGAATGATGACGGAAGTTTTGGATCATGGATCAAAGATAGTAGGTATGTGTCCATCAACCCATTCTTCAACCTTCACTCCGTTATCATCACTGGTTCTGTATCCCCAGTTCTCGCTATGGCTATTAAAATTACCAAGGACGAATCTAACCGGATGGGCGTTAAAGTTCGGCGGACAGCTGAAGTAATACGGTGCATTGGGAGGTTTGTAGACTGAAGTGACCGTACAGTTACTAAGTTCGGTAGTAAGGATCTCTATGTTACTGGTGTTAGTCTGTACAGTGCGTACCTCTTTATCTGGCCTGGCGAATAAGCACTCCCATACTGTCGATGGGGGACTTCAGCTATGAGTTTCATCCCCTGAGTCACTTGCCAGATATGCTTTAACGAGTGTGCATCTGAGTTGCATAACCTCATTACGCCCTCTCCTTTAAACTCACGCTCAGAGAATTGAGTACTCCTTCATCATGCCTGGAATACCCTGCCGGCTTCTGTTTGCCCGAGTAACTACAACCCAAACCTCTTAAAGTCGCAAGTGAATAGGCATCTTCTGGGTGAATCTATTCACACAAAAATTTATTCAAGTAACTATAACCAACCACATTATAAAACTTCCTTTGTGAGTTCACTCAATTCACGCGACTAATTTAATAAACATTGTTTAACTGTTTAGAATTTTCCGAATATCAGTCAATCACTTTACAATGCAATGGATGCACCCATTATTGTCTTTTTTGCTGTCGCCTTTGGTTGTCATTTGTCATGTCACACATACCACAAAATTGTCTTGAAATTCATGTTAATGAATATCACAAAATTTTAACATATAGTTGTGTTGCTGTCGCTTCGGTATTAATTTTTAATTAGTACAAATATTTCAGCATATCGCATAATATTATAACAGAAAAAAGAACCTGACGTTAGGCAAGTTTTTACGTTTTTTACCCATTTTTAGAGCACAAGAAATATGATCTGTACATGGCGAAAAATAGTGACAGTGAAAAATAAAGATATTTTAAAATGAGTAGGTAATGAAAAAAGGTATTTTCACTTCTCATGCTCGTAAAGTTCGTGTTTATGTTGGGTATAGGCTGTGTTCACGCCGCGCCCGCGAGCGGACAGTTGTCATTGTCAATGTCTCGATGCGCTCGGGCCGGGTGTTTTTTCATTCGTTCAGTTCGCCGTACGCCGCCGTGAGGCTAGGTTGTGTGTTCCTGTAGCGACGTGCCGCGCCAGGAAACCTACAGACTTGTGACCCGTGTGTGTTCGCTTTGAAAAGCGCCGGGAAAGTTTTAGCTGTCTATTAGGGCATTGTGTAGTTATAAGAGTGTTAGCTATAAGAGTTTCCCATCGGGGGTTGCGTGAAGACCTACTTGTCAGGCGCGCGCGCCGGCGAGACAGCGATCAGCCCCCCTGGATACGAACACTATCTTCTAGTAAGGTAGGACTAGCCTAAGTAACTTAATTTTGCATGAGAAACATCCGTTTCAATAAACTGTGGAACACAGTCGATGGTCACCACAATCGTGCCTGATCATATTTTGGTAGCAGAACGTACCTAAAAAGCGTACCTAAAAATAAAATTATTTTTTTTGTTGAAATCTCGAGGGTATTCCGAGACGATTTGAAGTACTAAGAAATTGTTCTAGTAAATTCTCGAAGCGAATGTTTCTCACTTGGTGGATCCGATAATAGATAGACACTTATATAATTGTTGTCACATACTAGTGATTTGATACGAGTTTACTCGCCTAGATGTGTATATTTTTTTGTGTGTCCGGATTTATTTGACGAATAGTTTCGTTCGAAAGTGTTGTTTATTAGTACCACATACTAGTGTTTGTTCCGAGTCCGCTTGCCTAGTTAAAAAAGTGGAACTAGTTTTAATTATTAGTAGTATTAAATTACGAGTATTATTATTAAAAATAGTTTTGTTTTTGTTTGTTGATAACGGTTTAGTAGTTGATTTGCGAGGTTGACTTGGCCGTGCCGTGTATGCCATACCGTTAATCCTATACGTTTTGTTTATACCGTTATATTGTTAGCCCTTGAAATTGGTAAGTTGTTAATAATTTATGAAAATAGTAGGGTCCGTGTATGTCGTCCGAATTTTAATTGTGTTTTATATTATCGTGACGCGACCTATTTCTATTGTTTTTTTTTGTTGATGTTTACCACTTTTATATTTCTTTGTTTGCTTTGTTTATTAAACGGAGTATAAATGGCTCCTACGAATCCGCTCGCCGTATCCAGGGCTGGCATCCAAGGAGTTTTGCGTTGGCTTGCTTGTGCGGTCACATTAATAGACCGAGCCGACCGGGTAGGCGCGTTGCTAGCTCGGTATGGCGGGCTGGCAGCTCGGCTGCAAGACCTGGAGCGCCACGCCATGGAGTGTCGCGCGTATTATTTAGAGAACCCCCCAGCTGATGATGCCGTGTCGGAACAGCTGGAGCAGGATGTAGCCCAGGCCTATGAGCTGGCTGACCAGTTCACGGAGGCGGCTGAGAGGGCCCTGGCTGTTCGGAAGGGGGAGCCGGTTTTGAGCGGGGAGGTCAAACCTACCCCGACGGCGTTGCTAGGCCGATTGCCTACCTTGGAGATTCCCACTTTTAATGGGGATCTGTCAGCCTGGATGGGCTTCATTAACCTGTTTGACAGCTTAGTGGATTCACGACGGGACTTATCCCCTAGTGAGAAGTTGGCCTATTTGCGCTCCTCCCTGCGAGGAGAGGCCAGCGCGGTAATCCAGCACCTGCTCATCAGCGACGACAACTACCAGGTGGCTCGCCAGCTTCTGGTTAGCAGGTACCAGAATGTCCGGTTACTGGCGGACACCCACGTGGCCACGATTTTGGCTCTCCCGCGAATCACGCGGGTACACCTGTTACGGAGGGAGTTGCTGAACCCGCCACTGTCAGCGGTCAACTCCCTAAGGCGATTGGACCTGCCGGTGGATCAGTGGTCCTTTGTACTGCTGCACATAGTCCTCGCCAAATTGCCCGCTGAAATGAAGGGGCGTTTCGAGCAGAGGTACGGAGGCGACAGCGCCTCGTATCTCCCGCCCTTCGCGGACCTCCTTCGTTTTTTGGAGGACGAATGTAGGGTGACGGACCACCTGGAGCCCGCCCCGGTTCCAGGTGTTGGTCGTATGGTGGTGGCGAGGGAACAGCCCCGTCGCCCGACCAATCGCTATGCTGCCTTCCAGCAGTCCCCTCCCCCCGCACCGAGTGAGCGGTGCAGGTATTGCAGGGGAGATAGGCACGTGGTGCACGAATGTGCCAAATTTAGAGGCCTCCGCCCAGAGGGACGGAGGGCCGTCGCAAGACAGCGCCAATGGTGCTATAGGTGTTTGGGGGGACACATGCAGTCGGCGTGTCCCCAGACCGAGGATTGTCGTCTTTGCGGAGGGAGGCATCACCCCCTCCTTTGTTTGGACCGCAAGGACGCCGGGAGCGACCGGGGTTCGAATTCCTCGCGCACGGGCGGGGGCCCGGCAGCCCGGAACCGGTCCCCTAGAGATTCGGCGGGGCATAGCCCCCCCGTTCAGTCCCCCCCGGAGAGGGGGAACTATAGGAGAGACGCCCCCGCCACGGGCGGGGGTAGGGGGGTACCACAAGAGTACGCCACGGTGGCGATGGGCACGGGCCCTATTTGCTACTCCCCCCCCCTAATGGAGAGGCCTCGATTGGGGTACTATGTACCGAGGCACGCCCCACACGGGTATTACCCTGCACCTAGGAGTGCTGTTGGTCGGGGCCAGTATGTACCCGATTGGGACCCGCTCGCCCGGTACGAGCGTCCCACATTTGGCGCGCCGACTCAGGCGCGAGGGGGACAAGTACCCCCCCAAAATTTTTAATGGCGCCCCTGTCGGACCCAACCACCCCTCCGGAGCTTGTGTTGTTGCCAACAGCCTCCGTGAATGTTTGGGGACCTAAGGGCAATGTTGTCACGGTGCGTGCCCTTTTGGACTCAGGTGCCCAGGGGTGCATAATGTCCAGGTGGCTTGTCCGACAGCTGGGTCTTTTGCTTGTGCCGCATCACGAAGCGGTACGGGGGGTGGGAGACTCGCGGATCCCTGATCCGATTGGTCGAGTTGAGTTCTCCTTCTCCCCCCACTTCACGCCAAGGCCGAAGATCGGTGCTTCGGCGATAGTTTTTGATAAGGTGGTTGGACCACTCCCGCAAGTGCGAGTGCCGCCATCCACGATTGAGCTGACGTCTGGACTGGCTTTGGCTGATCCTTCCTTCCACCGACCGGGCCCAATACACTTGTTGATTGGTGCGGATGTCCTCGGTCGTGTACTGTGTGGAAGCAAGCGAGTTTTGCAGACAGCCGATCTTGTCGCCTTGTCCTCGTCGCTGGGTCATGTGGTGATGGGAAAGGTACCACAGACACCAGAGACCCCGTCGGTAGACCGCCAGACCATTGTCGGTTCTACTTTGTCCGACGTTCTCCAAAAGTTTTGGGAGGTGGAGGAACCTCCCACTGCCAAGCGGTTGGATCCGTTAGCGGAGGAGTGCGAATTGTTCTACCAGAACAACACTGGGCGCCTCCTCTCGGGTCGCTTGATTACCCGCTTGCCCTTCTTGGCAGTTCGCCCTCCTTTAGGGAGCTCCCGACCGATGGCCGAGAAGAGATTGTTGTCCATGGAGCGTAGGATGGCCAGGGATCCCGCATTCAAGGAGAAGTATATAGACTTCATGCGGGAGTATTTGGACCTTGGGCACATGTCCATCTCGCAGTTGGACTGGCGTAATGTGGAACATTACTTCCTGCCACACCACGCTGTTTTGAAGACTTCCAATGGGAAGATCCGCGTGGTCTTTGATGGTTCAGCGCCCACGTCAACCGGAGTGTCGTTGAATCAGTGTCTGCATGCGGGGCCGAAGTTGCATCACGATGTCTGTGATGTTTTGACCAACTTCCGCCGGCACGCTGTCGTCTTTGTGGCCGATATCCGCATGATGTTCAGACAGACCGTGATTCACCCGGAGGATAGACGATACCAGATCATCCTTTGGCGTGAGGATCCCCAGGATCCAATGTTGGCTTACGAGCTGAACACCAACACTTATGGTTTGCGGTCGAGCCCCTTTGTGGCGATCCGTTCGCTTTTGGAGCTCGCAGAGCGCGAACGGCTACGCTATCCCCGGGCATCTGCTCTTATTGAGGGGGGGGCCTTATTTGTCGACGATATCTGCACGGGGGCCTCGAGCTTAGATGAGGCTCTCGTCTTACGTGATGAGCTGATTGCGCTCTTGAGGGCTGGTGGCTATGAGTTGCGGAAGTGGCTGTCTAACTCACCGGACCTATTGGCAGATTTGCCTAAGGACCACCAGCAAGAGCCGCTCCTCTTTGAAAATCCGGAGACTCCAGACATGCTGTCTGTTTTGGGAGTCCAGTATCGACCAGTCCCGGATTTGTTCACATATAGATTGGAACTGCCAGACCCAAAGGTCTGGACTAAACGCACG
The DNA here is from genome assembly GCA_949710035.1 of Crambus lathoniellus. Taxonomy (NCBI): domain Eukaryota; kingdom Metazoa; phylum Arthropoda; class Insecta; order Lepidoptera; family Crambidae; genus Crambus; species Crambus lathoniellus. Next base: position 28,733,864 of record OX453303.1, read on the forward strand.
GTGCTGTCTACTGTAGCCCGTACCTTTGATCCGAACGGTTGGCTCAGCCCTGTAGTGTTTTCGATGAAGTGCTTCCTACAGGAGCTCTGGGCTGCGGAATTGTCATGGGATGAGCCCCTCTCTGGTAGCCTCCTACGAGAGTGGGTGAGGTTCGTGTCATCCCTACCCGACGTCAATCGGGTTTGTATACCGAGGCAAATGCTGCCTTCGGGAAAGTTTAAAGCCTCCCTGCACGGCTTTTGTGACGCGTCCGAAAGCGGATACGCGGCAGCCGTTTACATCCGAACGGTGGATGCAGCAGGCGTTGTCGCCGTACACTTAGTTACGGCCAAGAGTAAGGTCGCCCCCCTTCGGACTAGGCTAACCATTCCGAAGTTGGAGTTGTCCGGCGCCACTCTCTTAGTACGGCTACTCAATCATGTTGCCGACACCTTGGGAAACGGTGTCGACTTGGGGTCGATATTTGCGTGGTCTGACAGCCAGGTCGTCCTTTGTTGGCTGAAGAGTTCAGTCCACACCCTTGAGGTTTTTGTGGCCAACCGGGTCTCACAAATTCAGACTTCAAAGGCCCCGTTGATTTGGCGCCACGTACCGGGCGAACTGAACCCCGCAGATTGTGCCTCCCGCGGCTGCGAGGCGCCTGAGTTAGTGGACCACCACCTATGGTGGAGTCCATCATGGTTGTTACGGCCTGAGCGCTCATGGCCTGCCACCCCGGCTGTGGCCAGAGTCCCAGACCTAGGCATGCGTGTTCACGCCGTGGAGACGGTGGCGGCTCCGCAGATGGAGTTTTTGTTAGACCGCTACAGTTCTCTTGATAAGTTGCTCGGCGTGACTGCTTGGATGAGGCGCTTTGTGCGAAATTGTCGCCAGCCTCAGGAGAAATCGTTGTCTCCGGTCCTCGCCCCACAAAAGCGGCAAGACGCTCTGTTGCATTGGTTGCGAGTGACGCAACAGCGAGAGTTTGAACCGGAGCTGAAAGCCCTGCGCTCAAGTAAGTCCAAGTTGAAGGGACCCTTGGTGCGGTTGAATCCCTTCTTGGACAGTACCGGATTGCTGCGTGTCGGAGGTAGGCTCAGACATGCCAACCTGCCGTACGGATCACGCCACCCTTTGTTGCTCCCCAAGGATGACCCGTTAGTTAGACTGTTGATTACAGACCGACATGTAAAGAATGCTCATGCCGGTTGTAATGCTTTGACCGCGCTCCTCCAACGAGAGTTCTGGATTTTGTCAGCGCGGAGAATAATCCGATCCGTTATTTTTCGTTGTCTCCCGTGTTATCGTTTGCGCGCCGATACGATGCAGCCCCAGATGGGTGATTTGCCTGCCGATCGAGTGAACGAATCGATGCCCTTCTCAGGAGTTGGAACGGATTTTGCGGGGCCATTTACCGTTAAGACATCGCGGCTTCGTAATGCTAGAACGGAAAAGGCTTACTTGTGTGTATTTGTTTGTTTGGCCACTAAAGCGGTCCACCTGGAGGTGGTTAGTGCCCTCACCACAGAAGCCTTTGTAGCCACGTTGAATCGTTTTGTGTCTCGCCGCGGAATGCCGTCGTTAATAAGGTCCGATTGTGGAACCAATTTCAAGGGCACCGATAGGTATTTAAAGGAAGTTTGTGACTTTTTGGATAGGAATAATTTTGAGATCGGATCCACACTCTCTCGCAGAGGGGTACGATGGCAGTACTCCCCGCCATCCTGCCCCCACTGGGGAGGGATTTTTGAAGCAACTGTAAAGGCCGCTAAAACTCACCTTCGTCGCGTTATTGGGGAGACGGTCCTCACGTTTGAGGAACTCGCGACCGTATTTTGTAAGGTTGAGGCGGTCCTCAACTCGCGTCCGTTGTGTCCGTTGTCTTCGGACGCGAATGATTTAGAGGCCCTTACGCCGGGCCATTTTTTGATTGGCAGACCGCTTAACGCCTTGCCGGAATATCCTTATTCCGAAGTGCCCTCCGGACGGCTCTCGCGATTTGAATTGCTCCAGCAGCTTACGCAGAGTTTTTGGCGCCGTTGGCATCTGGAGTATTTGCACATTTTGCAGCAACGCGTTAAGTGGTCGGATAGGACGACCCCACCCAAGACCGGGGACCTCGTGTTGGTAAAGGATCCAAACCTGCCGCCCCTCCGCTGGCGTTTAGGACGCATTGTTCAGCTTCATCCGGGGTCGGATGGTGTGCCCAGGTTTGCCGAGGTCCTGGTGGGGGACTCTGTTTTGAAGCGAGCGATCGCTACCCTCTCTCGCCTGCCCTTAGATTGAGTTGGCGGACAGTTTGCTACTGTCCGGGACGGGGGGATGTTCACGCCGCGCCCGCGAGCGGACAGTTGTCATTGTCAATGTCTCGATGCGCTCGGGCCGGGTGTTTTTTCATTCGTTCAGTTCGCCGTACGCCGCCGTGAGGCTAGGTTGTGTGTTCCTGTAGCGACGTGCCGCGCCAGGAAACCTACAGACTTGTGACCCGTGTGTGTTCGCTTTGAAAAGCGCCGGGAAAGTTTGAGCTGTCTATTAGGGCATTGTGTAGTTATAAGAGTGTTAGCTATAAGAGTTTCCCATCGGGGGTTGCGTGAAGACCTACTTGTCAGGCGCGCGCGCCGGCGAGACAGCGATCAGCCCCCCTGGATTACGAACACTATCTTCTAGTAAGGTAGGACTAGCCTAAGTAACTTAATTTTGCATGAGAAACATCCGTTTCAATAAACTGTGGAACACAGTCGATGGTCACCACAATCGTGCCTGATCAGGCTGCATAAAATCGCTTTTTATGCTCTAGTGCATAAAGTAAAATCGTCGTCTAAGTCTCAGACTCTAAGACAAAGGTCTTCAGGTAAACAGTCACACACGCAATAAAACTTCGTTAAATAAACTTGTAATTTAATTCTGTTTCTTTAGTTTTGTACACAATCCATGTTAAATTACTTACTAAATTAATAAAACTAGCCAAAATTAATGAGTTTTGTAAAAAATAAGTATTTCAAGAGTAATATGGACTACGATCTATGCTAAAGTCACTGTGCTGCCAATGCCCGTATAAAAAAAAGAAAAAGAAAGTCTTCCCGCCAATATGGCGAAGTCTTTATTTTTTCTTTTTTGCAATATTGTTAGGTATTTATTTTCCTCACACTCGAAGTGAAAAGCAGAGTGTATAACTCGTACATAAAACCCATTTTACCCTCGAATTGACTATCCACCCTCGCCTACGGCTCGGATGGATATATACGTCTCGGGTAAAATGGTACGTTTTATGCACTTGTTGTACAATCTACTATTTTAAAGTGGCTGATTTATAACCTTACGTGGCAAGTTTACATTAGGAAACAAAGTATCAATTATTTCAGTTGCGCTACATTTTGTTTAAACAAATTCGACGATCTCCGTGGCCGATTGGTGTACGCACCGGTTTTCTAGGTGCCACTATCTCTGAGGTCCCGGGTTCGAATCTCGGACGGGTAAATGTCGAAAACTAACTTGGGTATATGTGATCGTTGCTTCCAATTTTCAATGACACAAGTTATTGTATTATTTGATATTATCATTTTTGGTATTGGAATAATATGTAATTTATTTTATTTTTTTGTACTTAAACAATATTTTTATTTAAGTGTTTTTTTATAAGTATATTGATTCATATTATAGATTGATAGCGTGATTTTATATAAACGGTATACTTATTTAAATATTGATTAACTAAGTAGATTTATTTTGTAAAAAAGTATTAGATGATGGGCTAGTATGAGTTATTTATATTTTTTTATACTAAATTATAAGTTTTATTAATTTGATTGGAATAAATCTGAAAATGTACCTACTGGTTAGAGCAGTATACATTATTTATTTTTTTCAGTGTAATTTGTAGCAAATGTTGTAGTTTTGCCTGCGAAGATCATTTCGATAATGGATATATTATCGAAATGATCTAGAGATAGAAAATAAATATAAATAGCTGCTGCTGTGTTCTGCATTTTGAAGAATCGTTTGAAGTGACTATCTTTGTTAAAAAAAGCTTTTTTTACTACATAATACGAATAATATCTTAGATCTACTCTTCCTACAAACCGACGTTTACAATAAATATTCATAATAATTCTTCTTGTATTCTACATAATATAATTTCCTTAGTGAAAGCGCACATAGGTGATATTTTAGATGTTAATAGAATGCGCGCTGCATGCCGCGTCTACATGTATTTCTCAGTCTACGACAGTGCCGCGGCCGGAGTCTTACCGATCCCAGCACCCCCTCGCTTGTTTGTGTAAGCAACGGCCATCGACGATATTTTTTTTACCTATGCTATATCCTTATGTACCTACCATTTACTAAAATCGCCGTAATGTTGAGGCGTGATTTTCACTTTCAATGCTTTGTTTTGTGTAACTAAGTATATTTTAGTAATAAGTGGTAAACGGTGTTGGTAGCAAAATTATTTCCTTTTTAAATACCTTTTTATAATTCTGTTATTTGTAACTGTTTGTTTACTCAAATAAATAAATAAAAAATTGTCCCCCACGTTATATCCAAAATTTTGCCTTCTCAGTTCAGATGCATTTCCAAATGTACCTAAATAGATATTGTAGGTATAGATATAATGATTTATCTAAATATGTGTGATCAGATTTTATTTTACACGTTCTGTATCTTCATAAATACAATGGGAGTTCAATCAATGAAACTCAGTTTTTTGGTGATTTTCTTCATGTAATTTCGAATTGGTATGTAGTACAAAAAATGTGCGCCTTGCTTCGATCAAGGGTCATAGAGAGAGAGAGTCTATATAAATTGACAGATGACAATGACATTGAGTGGCAGGAACACAGACAAATAAAAAAAAAACCTAAATTAACATAGATTATAAAAAACCGGGCTCATGAGCTGGAACATCCTCCCGCCCGTTGAAAGGAGGCTTTCAACATTCTACTGTAGTTCTTCCATCGGCAGGGGACACAGACGAGTAAGTGGTCTTCGTATGCATCCTCGAACGGTATTGATGTCCGCGACACGGGAGATCCCATCACTCCCAGGAAATAGATGGGCGACTCTTCCTAATCTCCAATTAAGGGGTGGCACGTGGTCTTCATTAATTAGCACCATGTCACCAATGCTTAGGTTTGCAGACAACGGAGGCATACTCTAGCCCAGTATTGACAAGAGGAAAGCCTAAATGTTTAAAAATAGTACACCAGAATATCCAAGGCTTTTCTGCTGGCAAAGACCTAGAAATAAGTTTATTTTTAAATTGTGAAAATATTGATGTGTTATGTGTTACTGAACATTGGTTAAAAGAATATGAATTATTGTTAAATTTGGATAATTATAGTGTTGTAAGTTCATTTAATAGAAAAACTACAATAAGGGGGGGTTCTTTAATAATTTTACCTAATAACACACAATATAAAGAGCGAAAGGATATAGTATCCCTCTCTGTTGAACGAATTTGTGAGATATCATGCGTGGAACTTGAACAAATAATTATAATCTGTGTATATAGCCCCCCTGGAGCAAATTACACAGTCTTTGAGTCCACTATGGAGGATGTTTTGAAAATATGTTGTCGTAAGAATAAAAAAATTGTAGTTTGTGGAGATTTTAATATAGACATCTTAGATATTAAATTAGCACAACTCTCCAGTAAATTCCTTAATCTTTTTAAATCATTTAATTTGCTTCACACTTTTAATGAACCGACGCGAATTACGCCAACATCGGCTACTTGCTTAGATAACATCTTTTCCAACTGTAACTTAATTGAGAAATCGGTAATTAATATTATTAAATCCGACCACAGTGGACAACTAGCTTCTTTTGAGCACTATAATGTTACTCCTAAACGCGAAGTAATTTGCAGGCCAATACCGAAACGTGGTATTAATAAATTTAGAAATAATGTACAAGATAAAATTCAATGTTTGCCAGCTTCTGCTGACGCTAATAACTCTTATCAATCATTATTTGATATTGTTGAAAAAGAATTTAGTAACAATTTTAAACAAAAAGTTATAAAGTGTAATGATCGTAAGAAGTTCAGTGACTGGGCCACACCTGGTATTTATAATAGCAGAAGAAAGTTATTTGAACTCTATACACAAAAAACGACTTCCTGTGATCCTAGCTTCATTGAATATGTCAAGAAATATTCAAAAACATTTAGGAAAGTATGTGCTCTGGCAAAATCTAGGTATATTTCAAATAAAATTAAATCATCTGAAAATAAAATAAAAGCTACCTGGAGTATTATAAACCAAGAAACTGGCAAAACAAAAAGCAAAATTAATTCATTTAACTTAAAAATTAGTGATCAGACTTTTGAATCAGATATTGAGGTGGCTAGTGCTTTTGAAGGTTACTTTGCTCGAATTCCGTTAGAAACTACTAGCAGACTTAACTCTTGCCCCAACACCGCTGTCTCTCTTATGGAATCTAGTGTGAACAAGTGCCAGGAAACATTTAGTTTTAGCTATGTCACTACCGAAGATATTATTAAAGCATTCAAAGCAATAAATATTAAGAAAACAGAAGATCTCTGGGGCATATCTACAAGTATCATCAAATCAATAATTGATGTGATAGCTCCATCATTAGCAATAATTTTTAACCAATGTATAAGTGAAGGGGTCTTTCCTAATTTAATGAAGAATAGTAAAATTATTCCTCTGTTTAAAGCTGGCGACAAAAGTGACCCAGCAAATTTTAGACCTATATCCATACTACCAGCAATAAGTAAAATATTTGAGAAATTAATTTATGCTCAACTTTTAGAATATTTTAAATTAAATAGTATACTGCATGAGAAACAGTTTGGTTTTTCAAAAGGTAAAAGTACAACTGATGCTGGGGTTGCATTTCTAAAACATGTACTTGATGCCTGGGAGGACAAGCAGGATATAATCGCTATTTTTTGTGACCTTTCCAAGGCATTCGATTGTGTTGATCACCAAACACTATTAAGGAAGTTAAAACATTATGGTGTTTCTGAAATGTCAGTAAGCCTTATGCATTCATATCTGTATGAAAGAACTCAGAAGGTAGTTATTAATAAAACTGAGTCTACCGGAGCTCCCATTACTATGGGCGTACCCCAAGGATCAATATTGGGCCCGCTGTTGTTTTTAATATACATAAATGACCTTCCTTACTACGCGAAGAATTTATGTGAGACGGTGCTATTTGCCGATGATACATCTCTAGTCTTTAAAGTAGATAGAGGTGATGACTGTTCTGACGAAGTAAATAGTGCTCTTTCAAAAGTGTCACATTGGTTTAATAGTAATAATTTATCATTAAACTCAAAGAAAACTAAGTGTTTAAAATTTTCGTTACCTAATGTAAGACAAGTTGATTTTCATATTAGACTAGACGGCGATACGGTCGAATTCATTAACAATACAAAATTTCTAGGTATTATATTAGACTCGCGACTACAATGGGATCCTCATATCGAAGCCTTGGCGAGTAGACTCAGTTCGGCTGCATTCGCAGTTAAGAAAATAAGGCTCTTAACCGATATTGAAACGGCTAGAATAGTCTATTTTAGTTATTTTCATAGTGTTATGTCCTACGGCCTTTTGTTGTGGGGCTCAGCCGCTAACATCCAAAGTATATTCGTGCTCCAAAAAAGGGCTATTCGCGCCATTTACAACCTCCGATCGAGAGATTCTTTAAGAGATCTATTTAAAGAAATAAACATTTTAACTGTTGCAGGACATTACATCTATGAAAATATAATTTATGTGAAAAAGTATTATAATACATTTGTAAAGCAGAGCGATATTCATCGCTTTAACACAAGAAATAAAGATAAACTTGTCGTTCCTAAGTTTAGGCTAGCAAAATCCAGAGCCTCATTTCTGGGGAAAAGCATAGCCTTTTTTAATAAAGTTCCACAGCATATAATTGAACTACCATTGCATAAATTTAAATGTTACATTAAAGAGTCGCTGATGAGCAAAGGATACTATAAAGTAGACGATTATTTGAATGACCGCAATGCATGGTCATGATGTAACACATAACATAATCACTGTTTAATATGATGTATTTTTATACTAAGCAATTGTTGTATTAGTAACGATATGTTTTTTTTTGTAAATGTCGTTACCTAACTAAGAAACGCTGGCAAGTTTCTTGCGCCCATTCTTCTTGTCAGTTAAAAAAGTCTTGAATGGGTGGTAGGAAAATATTGACGATTCATAAGTACATATTTATTATGTCTAAGTGAATAAAGAATATTTTTATCTTATCTTTATCTTAGTATTGGCCTTCCATTTTGTCCTTTGCTGGAGCTCTCCAATATACTCCTTCTGCCATCTATCCCAAAAATGTTGACGTAGTCTTTCTAGGCGTTCATACCGCCGCAAACTGGTTTCTTTGCAATTTCGGAGATCAGCTGATGGTATAGATGTCATCGGTCTTCCAATGAGGAAGTGTCCTGGAGAGAGAGGAAGGAGGTCGCTAGGAGAGGACGATAAGGTATATAAGGGACGGCTATTTAAGATAGCTTCCACTTGCGCAAACAATGTTGAAATCTCTTCAAAGGTTAAATGGCTATTGCCAATTACACGTTTAATATGGAATTTCGCGGATTTGATTCCAGCCTCCCAAATACCGCCGAAGTGAGGAGCGTAAGTGGGAATAAATACAAACTTAACACCCATATCTTCTGCAAACTCACATAGGGGGTTTGCATTTTTAATTAAAAACTGGCCAATGTCCTTAGACGCAGCTACAAAATTGCGGCCATTATCCGAGAAAATTTCTACTGGACTACCTCTGCGGGCTATAAATCTTCGTAATGTCATCAGAAACGCATCCTTAGAGAGGTCACTGACAGCTTCTAAGTGTATGCACTTATACCGTAAACAAACAAAGAGACATAAATAACATTTTATTAAGCGACTTCCACGACCCTTTCGGTTTAAAATATAGAACGGTCCAGCGTAGTCCAAACCCACAGACATAAAAGGATACCCAGGGGTTATTCTTTGGGATGGGAGGTTACCCATTTTTGGGCAAAGCGTTTGGCCCGCTAAGCGCCTACAACGAACACAATTATTGACAACACGCCTAGCGAGACGCCTACCGTTAACTGGCCACACCGTTTCTCTTATTGTAGCCAATAAAAGGAAAGGCCCCGCATGCATGTTACGGACATGCTCACACTCAAACAATAGCCTTGTGAGACGATGAGCCGCGTGAAGCAATACAGGGTGTTTTTTTTCAAAATTATAGTTCGATGAATCAATTCGCCCTCCTACTCTTATCACGGAATGTTCATCTAAATAGGGTGATAATGATAATATTTTAGACTTACTACCTAATGAATTGCCATTGAATAATGTTTTATATTCTACATTAAAGCACTCTTGTTGAACAATTTTACTTATTAAAATGAATGAATTATTATACTCTTCCACCTTTAGAACACCATTAATTTTACAACCTTTATTTTTAGGGTTAATATTATGTACAAAGCGTAATACATAGGATAAAATTCTTTGTATTTTACTAAAACTAGAGAATTTATTATAGTCTATTAGTGGGTGATCTTCAGCGACAACTGTTAAAGCCTTTACTTCAGGTAAGTCTTCTACCGATATATTTTCTTTCAGCACAGGCCACACAGCTTCATCATGGAGTAAAAACGAGGGTCCTGACCACCAGAGCTGCATGTCAGAGAGCTGTTCGGCCTTCACACCACGAGAGATCAGATCCGCGGGATTCTGCGCGGTTGGAATATAGCGCCAAGACTTGGAATTTGTTAATTCTAGAATTTCGCCTACTCTATTAGCAACAAACTGTTTTAATTTACTGGGATTAGATTTAATCCAAGCCAAGACTACACTTGAATCGCACCAGTGGACTATATTGGTGGGAGTATATCTTAATGATTCAAGAACGCTTCTACACAACCTAGCAGCTAAGAGTGCAGCAGACAGTTCTAGACGGGGTATCGTGCAGGGTTTCAGAGGTGCAACCTTTGATTTAGAGCAAAGCAACCTTATAGTAATCTGATTATCATTATCTATAGATCTAATGAAGACACAACTGCCGTAAGCTTTCTGTGAAGCATCACTAAAGGTATGTATTTCTATTAATATAGGAGAATCACATAGAACTCTACGTGGGATACGTAAATATGAAAGTAAGTTTAAGTCATGGGACATTTCATTCCATTTTTCTTTGATTTGTATTGAGACTGGTTCGTCCCATCCTACACCTTCAACCCATAGTTCTTGTAGAAGCATTTTAGCTTGAATGATACAAGGGCCTACCCAGACCTAATGGATCATAAATTCGAAATGAGTGGGCTAGTATTACCCTTTTGGTAATTAAGTCTACTTGAGGTGGAGGTTTAATTGGAAAGTTAAAGCAGTCTTTAGACGGGTCCCACCCGAGACCGAGGGTACTCGTTGACTCGCTCAGAGTCAAATGATCTTGAGAATTCAAATCCAAATTTGAAAATAATGATGTAGAATTTGTTTTGAACTTACGTAAAGGAAAGCATGCTGAATTTAGCTCTTTCGTGACAGAATTCAGAATGTATTTCAGTTGTGATTCATCATCACAGCCGGTGATCAAATCATCAACATAAAAGTCATTCTGTATAATGTCTTTGATATATGGATCACTACATTCTTCGCCAACTTGCTTTAGGCACCTGGTGGTCAAGTAACTGGCGCTGGCAGTGCCATAAGAAACTCTGTTAAGTTGAAACGATTTGATCGGCTGATGCTCATCCTCTCTCCACAGGATCAACTGTAAATTTCTATCCTCTTCACTGACTTCAACTTGACGGTACATTTTAGCGATGTCACCAGTCAAAATAAATTTATATTGTCGCGAACGGATTAGTATGGAGAAGAGAGGTTGTTGGACGTTAGGGCCCACCATCAAAATATCATTCAAAGAGTACCCGGAGGAGGTAGGTGCGGAGCCATCGAAGACTACCCGCAGCTTAGTCGACTCACTTTCCTCTTTGAAGACGGCGTGATGACATAAAAAATAGGAAGGATTTGGTACTTGTATAGGTGATTCAGATAAGTGACCTAAGTCGCGATATTCTCTTATAAAATCTGAATATTGTACTTTTAGTTGAGAGTTTTTACGAAAACGCCTTTCTAGATTCAAGAACCTTTTCTTAGCTTGAAAATAAGAATTTCCAAGACAGTCGGGAGTGTCTTTTAGAGGCAACTTCACACAAAACCTGCCATCAATAGATCGAGTTGTATTCAATTCAAAATGCCTTTCGCAAGCAATTTCGTCTGAGCTGAGAAGTAACTTTTGTGGAACTTCTTCAAGCTCCCAGAATTTTTTAAGTATTTCATTTGTTTTGTTATTTTCATTTATAGTCATAACATGATTGCATTGAACAGATTTAGATGAATTTTGATTAGTAAGTATGGGGCCAGATATCAACCACCCTAATTTGGAATTATGTAATATAGGACATTGGAAACCCAGTGAGTGTTGCTCATTTTGTAGGATGTCCCAGAATATGTCAGCCCCGATTAGTACATCTATCGTAGAAGGCTGATGAAAGGTGGGATCGGCCAAAGTGACATTTAGAGGTAAGTTTAATTTAGTAATATCAATAGGAGCCTTTGGTAACTCAGTAGTTATTTCATTTAGTACTAAAAATGATAATTGTAAACTGAAACGGGAATTTAGTGATTTTAATTGGGCCGTACAAGACTCGACGGCATCATTAGAACAGCTATTACCTATACCTATAACCTTTAATTTGTCTAAACGGCGCGAATTCAAATCTAATCTTTTTTGAAGCGATTTGGTAATAAAGGATGACTGACTGCCGCAGTCTAACAGTGCACGTACCTTTAATGATTGATTTGTGTTAGTATTGCTAATTTCCACAATAGCTGTTGATAATATAATTTGTTTATTTTGTAAAGAATGATTTGCTATAGTTATAGAATCATGTACCGTAACATTCGATGATGACGTCACGGGCGCATGAAGTAACGTGTTGTGTTTTTTGTTACATTCACGGCACGGTCCCATACGACAATCATTTAATGGATGACCTTGTCTAAGGCAATTAGAACACAATCTAAATTTTTTGACATCAATTAGTTTGTCTGCAAGGCTTTTAGACTTAAAGGTGGTACAGTCATAAATTCTGTGGTCTTCTCCACATATAATACAAACGTGCTTGAGAGACTTCTGTGAATTAACACTTGTAAATGCTCTCGTGCCAGAAAAACCTTTGGAATTAAAATTATTATTAGAAGGGACATTATTAGTAATTGGATTAGTGTAATTAGTGGAGAATTATTTTTAAAATGATAATTATTATAAGAGCTATTCGACGAGTTACGTGACGTTGAGGGAACATTTTTATTCAAATTATTATCATATGATTTATTTCTATTTATGGATTCGAGCACGTCAGCACGATCAATCAAGAATTTGTTAAATTCAATTAGGGTAGGCATGTCGCTGAGCGTGTTGCGATACTCTTCCCACTTAGTGAGGGTTCGACTGTCTAATTTAGACGCAAACATGAAAATCAATAACATATCCCAGCTGTCCACAGGCTGGCCTAAGCTGGACAACGCACGTAGGTTCTTTGTAACATGATCGACTAAGTATCTTAATGACTTCTCATTTTCACGTGTTAACTGCTGGATGTTAAATAATGAATTTAGGTGGTAATTAGTAAGTAGACGTTTATTATTGTACCGTTCGCAAAGAAGCTGCCATGCCTTTTCATAGTTTGCGGAGGAAATTTCCAAATTGGAAATAATCCTGGCCGCTTCCCCTTCTAAATACGACACAAGATAATGAAATTTATGAATTTCAGATATTCTCATATTTTTATGTATCAAACTATCAAAAGTGTCATGGAACTCGAGCCACCGGAAATATGTACCATCAAATTTTGAAATTTGGATTTGTGGTAATTTGAACCCCATATCATTAGTATTTTTGCAATCGGTTGAACATTGAAGCATTGTATCATGAAATACAGACTCACGTCTTTGTTGAACATCAGAGTTGTAATCATCAATTATTTTCTTACAAGCAGCAATATTAATGACAAAATCATTTTCAATGCTCTCCCGTTCGTCAATTTCCTTTTGTAAATTATCAGAATTTAAAACCTCTATCATCATTTCAGCCGTACGACGCCCACTGCTGGGCATAGGCCTCCCCCAAGGATCTCCACAAGGATCTAAAACCTCTATGTGAGTTTGCAAATCATCAAATCTTAAAGACAATGCTTCGAATTTTCCAAGTCTAAGTGTTAACTCGGCCAAATCGATGCTTGTCAACTCCTCATTCTGCCTTACGTTACTTAAATAATTTTTAAATTTGGTTATTTGACCTTTAATGGAACTCCGTTTTATGTTTAATTCTTTTAGCTTTAAATCACTTGTTTCTACATTAGGATTAGGTGTCATGGTAATAAAAATAATTTACTTATGCTTATTAATCAAAATAAAATGTGAATGTATGAACTTGCACTATGAACTTCAATATAAGTATAAGTTTTGCAAGGCAAAATGAAGTCAGGCGCTAAGTAAGTATTAGGTAAAAAATCTCTCACGCTCCTCCCTCGTTGGTAGACCAGCAACAGGAATCTGCCCTCTACTTAACAATTAGAGCTGAGTGCAGGCCGGGAGAAACTGGAATGTTCAATTTATTTAATTAGCAAACATGAAATAATTGGCATGAAAATTTCTCCAATATTTTAATGTAATGGGCCACCAACTTGAAGATAATTACGTACTTTATAGCTTAAATACGTAAAAACACCAAGTATATTTTAGATCAAACCAGTATTAATCACCTTTATCACCAATTAGAACCAAAAATATTTTTTGATAATTTTGTTGAAGGTAGATATTTATCAATGGGTGATGCAATCTGCAATTTACGTAATATGCTTTTATTAAACAACAATTAATGGATAGTAATTTTTGAACAGCATAACAACAATGCTTGCAACAAGTATTAGCTATTAAATGCCGTATGGATATGATAATATAGGATTTTGGGTTGGGAATAGGTAATGTTTTAGGAATGGGAATTTGGACACTTAGCTCATTAATCCGCCGCCGGTGTGAAGATTTGAATACTCCTCTGCCCTGGTAGCCAGCGAAATAATGGTATTCCTTAATATTTGGTGATGAATTTCGTCAGATTTTGAAGATGACACGCAGAAATTTTTCCAAGTTGAAACGCAGGTCGTAGCACAGGTCGTAGGTAACTATTTCATCAAATTTTGTGCGTTTTCCCCTCATGGGCCACCAAAACATGTATCTTCATAAATACAATGGGAGTTCAATCAATGAAACTCAGTTTTTTGGTGATTTTCTTCATGTAATTTCGAATTGGTATGTAGTACAAAAAATGTGCGCCTTGCTTCGATCAAGGGTCATAGAGAGAGAGTCTATATAAATTGACAGATGACAATGACATTGAGTGGCAGGAACACAGACAAATAAAAAAAAACCTAAATTAACATAGATTATAAAAAACCGGGCTCATGAGCTGGAACCAAAGATATTATAATATAACAAGATTGCGTCACTCATGAGTTACAGCCGAGCCGAGCGAGATAGGCCTATTATGGTGTGCGTCCCTCTCTAATGAGAGAGACGTGAGTGACTACACGATTTGGTTTTTTCGAGGACAATTTATAGATAACCAGACTTGGCTGACGTAGGATTCGAACATCACGCTTCCTAAGGAGCTCTTGTAGCTAAAAAAAACATACATTTAAACATCCGAACTCACTTTCTATAATATTAGTTAAGATGAGGACTCCGCGCGGCAAAGCATAGAGGGTACTTTGGATTACCTATGAGGCAATAATGTGACAATCGACACATACACATATTATGCTTTATAAGCATACTTACTTTTGAACCGACTTCAAAAGAGGAGGTTGTCAGTTTGACCTGTATGTACTTATATGATGTAGGTATGTCTGTATTTCTGATAGGCGTATTTTGCTAAAATGAATAGAAATAAAAAGTCCACGTACAGTAATAAAAATCTGTTTATTAGTTAGACTATACATTGCTAAACAAAATTGTCT
This sequence comes from Crambus lathoniellus, assembly GCA_949710035.1. Lineage (NCBI taxonomy): Eukaryota > Metazoa > Arthropoda > Insecta > Lepidoptera > Crambidae > Crambus > Crambus lathoniellus. The sequence continues at coordinate 28,748,925 of OX453303.1, forward strand.
TGCGGATCTTTTGACGCATGGAGGCTTTGTGTCCAATTAATTTTAAAGATTCGTTTTTTGCGTACCTACTTTTTTAACCTTAAATTAAAATACAGATTTTATAATACATTTAATAAGTTCTGTTTATGCCTATTTTCTGATAAAGTTCTTCTTCTTTTTCTTCTTCTGCTGAGTATTGTGTAATTTTTTCAGGTATGACGTTAAGCCAACCTTTTTTAATTTCTTCATGTTTAGGAAATCTGAAACAATGAAAATTAATGTTTGGGTTAAGTAAGAAAGTAAATTCCAGTCTATGAATTACAAATGAAATGGACACCCTACTATACGCAAGAATAAAACTTTGGCTAAATACTTACCTACGAAAAGATACACCGCTACGTTTATATGATGCGCTTTTGCATCCTTTCACACATCAAGTGAGAACCATTTTTATTGATTTAAACGTAATTTTAAAATGATAATTAAGATCCACACACTAACTTTACACACATAAATTAATTTGCCGTCGCCATATTGATGATGTTTTTATTTTTATTAAAATTGTCCAGACGCAAAGTGTTGCAAATTTATTATAATTTAAACTACCATAACACCGACTCTTACATTAAACAAATAGTTTTTCAAGGTTTTAAATAATACAAATGATATGGACTTTATTAATATTAGCTTAACATTTCTTTTAATTAATTAATATTTTAAAAATTCTCGAGAACAGGAAATATAAATTTGAATGAAGTTCTACTACAACCAAAAATATTTAATGGTGGCAGCCCAGTAGACAGGGATGCAATCCTATTTAGGAGCCTCTCGCTCGGCTCGTTTTTCCGTTTATCGCAATGTCATACGAAAATAAACCTTATTATAACTGGATAGAATCGAATTGACATTGCTTTTATTTTCATAGTGCACAATCTTGTTATATTATAATATCTTTGGCTGGAACACGTTCTTTTTAATAGAAGATAGTAGTATTTTACTAGCTACACAACTTAGTTTTCGGATGGGGTCTACTGAAATATTGAAAACGAACTGTATGTGGACCCGTCATTATTTCAAATTTCCATAACACTACATGCTACAACGTTTGGTATTGGAACATTGTACGTTATGGTGTTCAATATTTATTTATTATATAATAACTTTTATGTACCTATGTATATAGTTGGTTCTTAAGCTAATTTTCTATCTGGTGTTGTCCAATATTGATTTTTCTTTAAGAACTTTAGAAAATGAGAAAAACGTGCCTTACATTTTCTCATCCCCCCCTTTTGTAACATCTAAATAACAATTACCAAAAGATCACTAATAAATTGAAAAAGCCACTTAATTATAGAACGGGTATAATCCTAGGATAAAGTAAGGTCTGAAAAACAGGGGAATCTCACGGGCCATTAATACGAGGATTAATGGCGATATCCTTTTTTGCTGACGCTCTCGTATCAGCTGTGACAAACTGTCTTGTATAGGAACATTAATTATAGTGGTTATTGTAATTATTGTTGCTTTGTTCCTGAACACGTGAATGAGACAAAGGAAAATAAGAGCATTATTACTTTACGTGGATATAAATAAAGACACAGAGACAAAGTTTTGTTTATTGGCTTTTTACCTGACTGCGACAGGAGGGTTATTGGTAACAATAATAAATACAATACCTATTGAAAATATTGAAAATGAAGTATTAGAAAAAAAACGACCTGTCTCACTACTAGCTCTGGTAGGATTCGAACCCATCATGACTTTCACTCTTATGCTCTGTTTAGCCAGTGTTTATTTCATCAATGTGAAGATATTACTACCCTCGACGCTCAAAAAAAAATCTATACAGATATTTGACAATCGATAAATATCATAATTGCTATTTCAAATTGTTTTTAAACTAAAAATTGCATTGTGAAATCATCTTGCGATCGGTGAGTCGATAGAGAGCCCGATCGTGCATTAGACAACGTGTAAATGAAATAACGCAAAACGTAAATTTTTTGATTCTGAACATTATTTATGCAATTTCATTTCATACGATTGGACTATACAGCAACTTCCACTGTGACGGCTAAGCAACTTTCGCTTTGGTCAGTTTATGGGATGGGTGACTAAAACTTTAGTACCTCGACTTTTCCCTGCTATTAAAAACTCATCAAGCCATTGTTCTTTAATGCATTTGTATGTGTTAACTAGTTAATAAGGTTGGAAAATAATTATGGGTCATAAACTCCAGTTTGATCTATCTATCTATAGAATATGGTACCCACCAAACCAACCATACAACATCGCTTTATGAACTAGCTCTTTCTATAGCAATCAACGTTAAGCGATGTTGTATGAGACCACGAGCTCTAGAGAAAAGAGAGAAAAAAACAAAAGAATACTTACAAATCCCGAAATGAAGTGAAAAGCAAACAGCGTGCAAAAAGAAAGACAAGATTCAATTTCTAGAACGCCGTTTGATCCCGAACTAAGCCATCTCTTTGACGGCTTTTCAAGTATCAAAAAATCTAAATCCTGCCAAGGTTATAGTGCAGGTGCACTACAAGGCATATCCGAAATAGCCGTATACGCCGCCCAATCGGATGAGCCGTGAGATTCCTTATTTGAAATCTGTGTTCTCTATGCACGGGCTTTGTAGGATCACCATCTTCTTTCGCATATCATTTAAAAACTTTCAACTCTATCCCCTTTGACATAAAGTCTTATGAAAACGCAGAAATAAAGTTGTCGGTATAAAAATCCGCTTAGAAGGTACGCCAGTTCCAATTTTAAAATGGTTCGGCGCGAACGCTCTAGGATTATATACTTTTTTCTTCGGACTTAGAGACCAGCCTTGGACCCAGGCTGTTTGGCCCGGTTCAGCTGAAATAAATAAAATAAATCAAAGTGATGGCTTATGAGAACGAATGTGATGTTAAGCCGTTGAAATGGCAAATATTCGCTTAGTCCTTTGTTCATTCTTTTGTGAACCTATAATTTTTTTTTTCACCATCTCATGTCACAGTGTGTGTTTGATATCAAACTCCTTCGAAGCGGCAAAAGTGACAGTTTTTTTTTGTATATTTCGAAGGTCTGAGAATAAGTCTTATACTATTTTTTATCCCCCAATTCCACGGGAGCGAAGGGGGTACCGCTAGTAATAAATAAAGCACTTTTCATACTTCTTATAATTTTCTTGGCTGTAGTGACAGCAAACCAGGAACAAACACGAATTGATTTACTAGCATTAAATAAAAACAAAGAAGAAAAAACCTAATTTATAAACAGCAGAGAGTAGGTAATGAAATCTCTATTTTTTTTTTAAGACATACAATAGTAAATTTTGAAAAAAAAATTGCAAAAAAGTATTTCATTCAAAATCAAAATCAAATTATTTATTAATTTTAGGCTGATACAGCACTTGTGAACGTCAATAAAGCTACGCTATCGTTGCTGGCCTTGCTCTCTTATATACCTACCTACTTACAAAAACTTATTTTTTACATTCAGTTATTTTTGGGTTGTAAATTAATTGATCTGGTGATCAAGTTTGGTAACTAACCTATCCTAACCCACAAAAATACTGTTAACACCTAAAAAAATATGGACATTTTGCTTGCATTTCAGAATTTTAGGTGCTTACTTATTTTTTTTTTATGGCTCAATTAATTATTTCTGATTATTTCTCGTTATTTTTAGCTCATTCTTCAACGAGTAAATTTGCGGCTGTAACCGATAAACGTACAGTATACGCCAGCCGGAATACCGAATCCTTAATTAATTAAAGAGCAATAAACGTCAATTAGCATTAATTGATTGAATAATAATTAATTGTTAATATGTGGAGAGCCCATTTGCTGCTCCTAAATGTTAATTTAATTAATATAAAATACTCGATAGTAGTGACTGATTTCGATTTCACTGTGGCATTTTCCAGATCCCCATTAAAATTTTCACTCTCTACTTTGATAAACTTACGTGACTAAGGTCCGGTTACTCGAAGCTTGGTTACGTTAACTTTAGGGTTAAATTATGGTTAAAATAAAATTAACCGGCGGTCAAATTTAAAAAGCGTTGTTGAAGCAGCGGCTACTTTAACGAGCAGTCAAATTACAAATTTAACGGCGGTCAAAATAACCGACAGGGTGGGGGTGGTTTAAATTTTGACATTAGTAATTAAGGGAAGGTTAATGAAATTGTACAGACAACACTTTTAACCCTAAGATAACCAACGAATTTTTCTTTTACCGATGTCAAGATTGACAACAGTTAAATTTTAACTTTTACTTTACTGTAATGTACGAGCAACCTAAGGTCCGGTTGCTCGTAAATTACAGTTAAGTAAAAGTTAAAATTTAACCGTTGTCAATTTTGACCTCGGTCAAAGAAAAATACGTTGGGTTAAAAGTGTTGTCTGTACTATTGCATTTAACCTTCCTTTAATTACTAATGTCAAAATTTAAACCACCCCCACCCTGTCGGTTATTTTGACCGCCGTTAAATGTGTAATTTGACTGCTCGTTAAAGTAACCGCTCGTTAAAGTTCTTCAACAACGCTTTTTAAATTTGACCGCCGGTTAATTTTACTTCAGCCATAATTTAACCGGACCTAACTGTCGCCGCACACGGGCCACAAACTAGAGTGACGACTATGTATGAAAAGTTATTGCGGATTTGTTTAGGACCTAAACTGATCTGCTTCGGTTATTCGTACCACGACAGCTTAATTGCTTTCGAGAATCTATTGCGTCAATGACAAAGCGATTAAGCGACATTTCACGGCCGTCGTGAACTCTTATTTGACTTATAACTCGGTCGAGCTAACATGACACCTGCAAGTTTACCCGACCCACTCAGTCTCCGGGCATGAGAGAATCGAGTGAAAGAGGCGGGTAGAAGAAATAAGGGCACAAAACGTTGGTTCATAAACATTCAGAAATTCATTTGCTATTCTGTTTTTAGAAGGGCATGGTACGAAATAAAGCAATTCATTTTAGGTACCTATTCTGGAACGCGCCAGTTTTTTATAGTCTATGGTAGGCACCCAGGAAAGTGATTACTGAAAGTTTGAGGTAAAAGGTTAATATTCGATTTCGACCGCGCGCAGACTTATCAGGCTCTATGTTCGACTTTACACAAAAAAAAACAAAATACGATCGCTTGCATAGGGCCTAGTGTGCGCAGAACGTGAGCGTAAAATTTTATTTATTACTCCACTTTTATCAATTTGCGGTCCAAATGTTTGGCAATATTTTTTCGCTTAAGGCCCCAGATCATGACTGTCGAGAGCCACTTTCTTGTTGCGGTTTGTTATCTGTACTGATATAAAACTTTCATTTTCTTTTGAAATTCTACGACTACAAAAGATATTTTGTCGCTAAATCTTTTGGCGTAATGTATTTGTCAACTGTACCTCTAGCACGAAATACTATCGTATCGTATCATTATCGTAATCGTATTATTTTATGTTAAATCGACAGCGTCTCTTTCGGTCGAACAAGAACTGGGTGCCTACCATCAACTTTAAGACAGCGATTCAAAAATAGCGCGATGCAGAATAGATTCCTAAAATGAATTGCTTTCTTTCGTACTACGACCTTCTAAAAACTGGATCGCAAATGAATTGCTAAATGTGAATGACCGAACGATTTGTGTCCTTATTTCTTCTACCCGTTTCATTCACTCGATTCTGTCATGCCCGGAGAGTGAGAGGGTCGGGCATAACCTGCAGGTGTCATGTTAGCTTGGCCGAGTTATAAGTCAAATAAGAGTCCATGACAGCTTAGCGTCTGTGAAATGTCATTGAATGATCACTGAATCGCTGTCATTGATATTAAGCTGTCGTGGTACGAATAAGCGAAGCAGATCAGTTTAGGTCCTAAACAAAACCGCAATAAGAGTTGATGGTAGGCACCCTGGAATTCAATAAAGATTTGACAGCAGCACTTTGACAGCTTTTGACGGGTGGGTGGTAACGATTACCATAAAGAAAGTTTTTCGTGCTACGGCTCCAGGCACAGAAAATAAACGATAATTTTGATTCTCAATAAAAGTAAATATCATTGAGTTGCAATAGTAATTTCATCTTTAGCGATTGCCAAATACCTGGAAAGGTATTTCTTTCGCGTGTGAGGGTAGTAATATCTCCACATTGATGAAATTAACGCTGACTATACAGCGTGTAAGAAGTATTGGATAAATTCGACGCTTCTCGTAACGACTCCGTAGCTCAGTGGTTAGAGCAGTCGCCCGGAAAGCGAAAGGTCGTGGGTTCGAGTCCCATCGGAGCTAGTTGTGAGACGGGTCGATTTTTTCTAAATACTTCATTTTCCATTTTTCTGAAATATCATTGAGCTTATTCTATTTCTGTAAATGTTGTGCGATTGAAATAATATTTATCCTTTAATATTACGACATTAATAGCATTCAATATTAGTTTTCGTAAGTAATTAATTTACGTATATTTTTATTCTAAGTATAGCTGTGAGAGACAAGAATAGTTTCCGTTGAGTTATCCGCCTCTAATTTTTGACTTTGTTCAAAATTTTTATCCGTAAAGAGATTAGACCGCCGGGTCTAGACGTTAGAGTTCGAGTTCTGCGTTACGCGTTCCCTGTAATGTATGCGGTGTCTTTAAAACCTACACACACAAAACGGTCAGATCGTGACGGTCAAACTGAATGCGCATTCTGTCACGAGTGATCGATCGAATGATCGACTTTAGATTACTAACTTCAAATTTAAATAGTGTCCGCTCTCAGTGTGAGCAACTGGAAACGCTGACCACAGAACGCAAACCGCGGGTGCGATGTGTTCGGCGTCTAAAGCTCTTGTTAGTAAAATTTCATAAAATTTAAGTCAATACATAACGTATTTTTTGTCGTGTCAAATGCAGCTCCCTTAACGTGAATGCTACCCCCTCCGTTAGCGCCCTTCTCTAAATAACCTTAGAACGAGTGGCGGCGCAAATTTATTGTATCCGTTGGCTTTCCCAGAACAATAATGCTTTTATAATGATATTGATTCTGTACCGCTACGCTTTGCATTAATGGGAGTGCTGGCTTGGATTGAAATAAATTGATTTGTTAATGTTTTCCGCCCTATCTTTTGTTTACATAAAAATGGAGTTTTTTAATAAAATAGCTGTAACTAAACTTGAGAAGATACTTAAACTTATTTTTTTCATTATTACATCTTAATCATATACCTACATGGAGTTATCTTTCTCATGTTCCATCATTCAGAAAATAATCTGACGTATAAAAAATAGAATCTACATTTTCATGGCTGACACAACCCTATTTCACTCAAGGGCATTTGTGTAAATTGAAAACAATATCTGCACAAAAGAAAACACGAAACCTACATCAGCAAAAAGCTCAGAATAGGATTTTAAGCAACTCCTTTAATCTAGTCCCGGTTTTCTGTAGCCAATTTCTCGTTTCCTCGTCTCTAAAGATCGGGCCCATATGCATAAAGTCAGTGTTTTAATAGCCGATTTCGCTGAAAAGGGTCCGCTGAATTTTTCGCTTGATAACTTTAGACAGGTTGGTCTAAGCCACAGGAGAGATGTAGTGACAATACAAAATAAAAACAATTACAACACATATTATCTAAGTCTGACGCCATAACAACGATGTTTGCAGCATTGTGATTGTGTTCCGGCAGTTAGAGATAGATAGTAAATTCCGCACTGGTTTAGGATTCCGACAGGTTTAGTACCAAAAACAAGCAACACGTTGTTAATTGTACAATTGCAACGCGACTGCTACTTGTAATTGCAGTTGCTAAATCGGTATTACAAACACAAATCGCTTTGATCAATTTCCGTAATAAAATCACTTATTTATGCTACAGTGCCACAAACTTTGCTGTGCCGGTGGCCAAAATGTGAAACTAACGTGATTTTTTTAATGTCATTTTGCTGTCAAGTTGATGTCCAACCATAGCGCTGCTGGCGGCTGAAGTTCTTAGAAGTCAGGGCCGGATAAATTACTACAAAAAAAGTAAAACGTTCGTAGCGCCGCTGTCACCGGCACAGAAAAGGTTGTGGCACTATACATCGCAGTGTTGCACTCAAGCGCTGTCAAATGTCGTTTCGTAATACGAAATTTGCAATCGGTCGGTAGAATTTGAAGCTTTTTCATGCAATTTTAGTGTACAAATCGCTCGCTTATGTCGCTATCGTAGCGATCAACGTTCCGTAAAGGTCACAGCAGATATAACAACTCGGAAAGGGATCGACACCGTATCGCCTTTCGCCTCGCCGTCAACCAGGCGTCAACCAAACGCAAGCACGTAACCAAACCGGATCAGCGTCGGTACGTCAACTCGGCTACGGCTAGGCGACACCGCGCTTACAGCTCGCCGCACAGTGGTTCCATATCGATAAAAAGTGGACATGGGATCAAATCTCGGAATTTCAGTCTGATTTTTTAAATGTGGTTAGTTCATTTTTATTTTCAGACCACTGTGCGTAGAGCCGTAAGCTCGGGTACGGAGAGACGCTAGCGCGTGGACGGCTAGCGGTAAGCGCGGGGATAGCAAGTTGAGCGACCCGCAAAGTGGTTCGTGAGCTGGTCCCGAGGCGAGGCGATTACGTTACGATTCCGATTAGTGTGCGTTGCAGTAGGGGGTTTCATACAGAGAATACTGAACCGCTCGAGTTGATACGTTAACGATCCGTTTACGAGTTGATAAGTCTGCTGTGACCTTTATACGAATAGGTGTTTTGGGAGCGATCAATTGTTTTGATTTGACGCGATTGAGACTGTCACTTTAAGATCGGTAATAAGCCTGCGGGAGTAGTACGCTTCTACTTTCAGCCTTATCATTACTAACATGAAAATGAAAATGAAAAACATCAAGTGTAATGATGGCTAAGTGCAACCCCGTTGTGGATAAAAAAGCCCTGGTTTCGCAGGTGTGCAGCCATACTAATATCATAATTAAAGTGAAAGTGTGTTTGTTTGTTTATCCGCCTTTCACGTCAAAACGAAGCAACGGATCGACGTGATTTTTGATATGCTGGGGATAGTTTGGGCGCTGGAGAGTGACATAGGCTACATATTATCCAGGAAAAACATCACAATCCCGCGGGATATCGCCGTGTAGTATACTTTCTCATCGTCAACAACATAATGATAATAATGTCTGTACTAGTGGGACTCAGGCCTTCCTTATAGATGAAGAAAGATAATTAGCTCTGAACCCTCACCGACGACGGTGTCGCAGACGCATTGCGATGCAACATTGTCGATGTGAACCTAGGCGTACCTACAAGTTAAAATATTACAAAATCATGACGCACGCAGACGCAATGCAGTACGTCTGCGACACTTTTTGGTGTGTGTCAGCCTTTATTCAAATCGGTTCATTAACTTAAAAGTTCTGAGGTAACACACAAAAAAATACTATTAAATTGAGAACCTCCTCCTTTTTTGAAGTCGGTTAAAAGTTAAGGCTCTATCGTGCTTCCACTCGTTTTTTAATTAACTCTTAAATCGCTGCTTCTCATGAATTGCAGCACTTAACAAAACCCATATATAGGTACGCAAGGGTTACTTGCTTTCATGACTTCCTAACATGGTTTTAGATTTTCACGAACAGTTGACCATTGGACGAACGCCTTTGAAATTTCAGGGACACTGGCTTAGGGATCGAATCAAAATTCATGAATTAACTTTTAGCTTATAACTGGGACCATCTGGTGTCATGTCTAAGTATTTAAAACTCGAAGAATATTCGCTCTAATCAGTTATAAGCTTATTAATTAATAGGTAGTCTTTTGTTTTAAATTAAATTAGATAAAGTTATGATTAACATAAGTTAATCAGCAACTGATGAGTAAACTTTATAATTCTAATTTTATTTAATATCTTGAAGCAAAGAGTAATAGAGGCAAAAGCAACCCGTAATTTTATTTGCGTTGCACAAAAATAATAATTACTAGCGGATCCTCGCGGTTTCACATGCGTGGTACCCGTTTCTGTAGGAATATCTGGATAAAATATAGCCTATGTCACTCGGGAAGAATGTAATGGTCAAAGAATTTTCTAAATCCGTCCAGTAGTTTCGGAGCATATTCGATGCAAACAAACAAACATACAAACAAACAAATCTTTCCTCTTTATAATATAAGTATAGATATAGTTTTACAAATACGACTAATAATTTCAGTAACCACCTCTGAGGTCTAGTGGTTCACACCACCGGCTTTAGACCCAGAGGTCCCGGGTTCGATTCCCAGTGAGGGTACATATTGTAATTGGCTTGGTTGATGGTAAGACTTGTTCTTAGTACACCTGGCTAGCTACCATCATCTTATCTAAGTCTGACGCCATGAATACGACGTTTGCAGCATTGTTGTGTTTCAACAGTTACAGATAAGATAGCCAGCTCCTCAGTGTTGAGGATTGACCTGACCTGACATCAAGTGTGATGAAGGCGGAGAGCTACCCCGTTTGTGGATTTAAAAAAAAACTTGTTATCCCAATATTCCTACAGGAACGGAAACTACGCGAGTGGAAACGTTGGGCGTAGCTAGTTCTAAATTCTTTAAATAACGAATTGATTAATGCTAATCAAAGGATTAACTATTAAGTGCTCAGCGAAATTATACATGAGCCTAATGATTAATTATAGCCTAACGAGCTTCTTTTCAAGTCCTTTTATGCTTAATGATTTGAAATGGGACGAGTTGGGAGACCCATTGCCTTAATTACTGAATTAACAAATTAACCTCCTTGAAGAGTTGAGGAATTACATTACTTATGTTAATTTTTACTTGAAAACATATTTTAAGTATTAGTCGAGAAGTTAAGTAATTTTAAAATACACGTATATTTTGAAGTCGTTTACGGTTGATATTTTGGATTATATGTTAAATTATCTACAATTACTTAAAAAGGTACGTGTATTAAAAACTACTTAGCTCGGTAGACAAAGAATATGTTTCCAAGTAATATAGTTTTAACGTAGCCCAAAAATAGGGGTAAGCTTGCTATGATTCGTATAGAGCTAAAAATTTGTACGAATGTTTGGGACATATAAATAAATGAAAAATATGCCAGTGGTCTCGGGTTCGATTCCCGAACAAGACAAATATTTGTGTGCATGAACATGTCTATTTGTCTTGGTCTGGGTGTTTTCTATATATATTAAGTATGTATTTACGAACAAAAAGTATTTAAGTATATATTTATCCGTTATCAAGTTTTCCATGATACAGTTTCGTAATGAAATTAAAATGGGCTTAGATAATTGGTGTGAATGTAAGAAGTTATTTATTTATCTATTTATTATCCCACGTCTGCAAAAATATAGCTCAAGGTCAATAGGTCGCATGTATCGGTTTTTTGCGTTTTTCATCCAAACGGTAAGATTTATCATGAAAATACATCAAAAAAAAAATTGTAGATCCATTAATTAACTACAAAAAATTACCTTACACTTTTACTTCTTAGATTCACCATTTCTAAGAAAAAGCTGCATTTCCCTATCTTCCATTGTTTATTTATTTATTTATAAGTAAATAATAATTAGGGTTTGTTATCAAATACTTCAGACCTCCAATTCTTGTATACCAAAAGAAATGGGCCAACCATGCTGATTTTTTTTTGTAAATAAAGACCCCAACAAATAGCAGTTTGGCTGGTCTCTTACGATTTCTCCTCGGTGTCATCCTACCTACCTAGGTATTCAATAGATAGGTATTTAACTTTACAGCAGTTCTTTCACAGCTTTGGTAGCTTTTGCTATTTTAAGTCTATGATTCCCGACCGCAGAAACAATTTGAAAAACATCGCATATCGATGGGACCCCCCGCGCGTCTCAGTATACTTAGCAAAATAGGTAATTATGAAAATGAATACTGCCTTTTAAAAATATTATACTTATGACGACCGGTATGCCTCGCCTATATTGAAAAATAACAATTGTTTTCTTATAATCAAGTAAGTATAATGCAAGTAATAGGATATATTTGAATTACGATCTGATTAGGATTAGACGGGTGTTTGAAATTTTTTTGATGCAGTAATGTATCACTAATAGAGTATTAAATGGCCAGAATGACTAGATAAAAGACTGTAAAATAACATATATTTTTTCCAAAGTTTGATTTAATTTAAAATACCCTATTTTTGGGACAAACTTAAACTCTCAATCCCCCAAACTTTAATCAGAGTTCTTTTGTATAATCAGCAGCTGACTTAATTTAATAGTATATGATAAATGAAGTAGCGTGTAAAAAGGATAAGGCTGGAGAAGACAACAATTTAAAAAATAATTAAATTATGTACAATCGCAAGTTTAAACTTAAATCAAACATTAACATTTCTGTTTTCAGTTAAGTTCACCACACCTGGACGTTATGACAAAAGCGTGATAATTACTATAAACGAATCTTTTGTCAGAAAATCCATTTATGGTATAAAATTAAGCACCTACCTAGCCCTAATGGTCCTCCTTCATAACCTTTTTACGCCTAATGGCCTGAAAAAAAGGTAATTTGCAGAACTCGTTTCAGTAAATACTAAATTAATTGTGATTAATATTTTAATTTCAAAGTTACTGAAACTTTAAGTGGCTGTGAATGGGCCATAAATTTGTTTAAAATGTGTTTACATTTAAAATGTAGACAAAGATATAATATCTTTGAAGTGGATACAATGAAGTGAATGAAAAGTTTCATTAGTGTACGTTCTTTATGATCAAATAAATATATCATTTTATGTTATTCATATAGCACTATACAGCACATAATGTAAACATCGCTCAAATCTGCCTACTAAAAAGCAAAAAAAAACATTATTATAATACAGAAGTATTCCATGGAAACTTGTTATTTTTTTACATTTTAGTTTGACTTTGGCAGTCTTGCTTTAAAATTGTTTAATTATTGGTTTTTATTTCATTCCTAGTGTCTTAGCCTTTCATAAGATACCCATATTTTTTATGAATAGAATATCTTTCATTTCATTCTTATATTTTTTTAAAGATGCTACACGTTCTCCCTAGTAAATAAGTACCTATATGGCCAGTGTAATTTGGGGTGATATAACGTTACTAATGATAACTCATATATTAAAACGTAATGGTGAAACTCAAAACTCTGAAATGAAACTCACATACATAAGTACATACTTACATTAACCCTAAACACAATACACTCCTTTTTGGGCAGTCGTTGTAAAAATAAACAAATGCATTATCCTTACCCAATCATAGAAATTAAAATAATTTGATAATAAGTAGTTACGATCATTAACTAATGAATTAAAGCTTTGTATATATGCCAATGGAGAACAAAATTTTCATCACTCCTATTTTAATCTGCTACAAGTTCAGTTCTATAATTGTAAAAATGTCTTTCCAATTGTTTTACGCACCCGTGACTAAAGTATCGAATAATGTATTGTATAGGTCAAAAGATTTAGCTGACATAAACAATGTTATAAAAGACAATCATGTTAATTCTGCGATTGAAGAAATTGAAAAACCACTTTGTCGCTGTGAGTTTGTAAGTGTATTTCTACTTGTATTTGTGTTTTCTTTTTTATAATTATTATTGTAGTTATTTTATTATCAGTGCTGCTCATATCAAATGCCCCTTATCATTCTTTGAACCTAATAGGAGGTAAGCTTTTAGAAAAGAGAGATAGAATTGGACTATCTCCTGTTCTCTATTGATTACATAAAGTAATTTATGCATAAGGTAAGTAATCTAATAAGTATTAGATTTCTGTATCTTATACATGGATCGTAACGCTATACTTTCTTATTCACTATGACAGTATTTTTTTTATTATTGACTGGCATAGTGAATTAAGGAGTTTAAAATAGCGACAAAATGAAAACCTCAGCTCAGCAATAAAAAGAGGCATTTGCAGAACTTTTAATGATTTTTCATGTCTCATATTCTGAAAGTAACTCATAACTTGCTAATGCGGGTTGAAAGTGGAATGTGGCGGCCCTAGGGCTGTAATGGAATTTAAAAAAGGAATAGGAGGGGTCATGTCAAAATCTGTAAGTATCTCTATGCTATCTCTTTGGACATTTATTTACCAAAGGTATGCAGGCAAAGGCAGAGAAGCCTATACAGCTTGTTTTGCAGCAGATAAAATAATTAATATCGTAGAATTATTACTTATTTTAAAATCAAAAACATTGTTTTTTTTAAATAATGCGTTTTTTAGAAACAGATTAAACCAAATAAGTTTTTTTAAGTTTGTAACATAAAAAATCAGGCTTTTAATTTCATGGAATTGCATAGAGTACGAGTCAAACACGAAACAAGGCTGTATGGATATATTTCCCTTGCCTTCCCTAAAATAGAGAAAATGAACAAAAAAGTTATAGTCTTTCGAAAATTCCGCGGCCATAGGAAAAATATGTTTTAGATTATTTCTGTTTATTTTTACTTTCCTCATATTCCAAATGAAAAGTAGAGTGTTTACTTCGGGTGTATGGACCCATAACAGTCTCGAACTATCGGCGCCGTCACTTCGTTCGTGCGCCAAAACACTCGACTGTTATGGGTGCCATACATCCCTTGATAAACAATCTACTATTCATAAGATAAAAAACTCCTTATCTTTACTTTTTTGCATTCATAATGCAATTTCTTATGAGTGAAAATGAAATATAAGAAAAAATCGACCAATCGAGTCTCATCGGTGCTAGTTGTGAGACTGATAATATTTTCCTAATATTTCATTTTTAATGTGGCCCCACAGTTTAACGAGGCGACGGTTTCAGGGTTAACATAGTTCATTTTTTCACAGGTAAACAGATGGTTGGACCAACACGTCAGTTACTTCCCACCCCCACCGCCAACACCGCAGATCATCACGCGAGTGCCTCAGTACACTAATGGAGCTGGCAGTGAACACTACTATTATAGAGAGCCTATACCGAACTTACCACCGCGAGAGATTTGCCTGCCTTACATTATGCCTGCGCCTTTTCGTATTTCACCAATGGCACCAGGCAAACACTTTAATTATAGATAATTAATTTATAGAACAAAAAGTTGCGGTTTTAAATATTTTGCAGTATTTACTGTTAGTATGTACTTACCTAAGTTTAAAGACTAGTATGTACCTAAGTTTAAGTCCTGTCTGCTGGACATAAGATGTTTTTTTTCCTAGCGCAATTTATCGTTAGAATTGTAAAATTGTAGCAAAAAGCTTACCAATTGTTTGTTTATTATATGTAGCATAAGATTATTTAGTCTAAAAAGGAACAATTAAAAAAATACAAATGACGTGTAAATTAATCTTAATTAAGTTATTGTAGGTTTTAGGTGCAAGAACAGAAAATTGTTTTCAGGAAATTAAAAAAAATCGTATGTAAATTCCAATTCACTATTACTGAAAAATAGCATTTGTTCTTCAATTTTACTATATTGTATTGACTGGAATAACGCAATAAATTTATAAGATATAGCAGAGAAATATGACTTTCCTTATACCTTATAGGTACTTTGACGAAATTATTTTATACCTATTTATTTACTTTTAAATAGTTATGACTAGAAGCAAAATCTCTGTTTCTCAATTAAGACCTAATTAATCCGTTTAATTGGATAACCACAGATAATTAGGGTCTAATTAAAATTAATCAAATGACGTTCATTTCACAATTATTGGATTACAATAATTACCCTACACTATGATTATTGGATAAGTGTAATTGTTCATAAATAAATTACTTACTTATCTGAAACTTCGTTTGCTTGGCTGTTACTTGTAATTAAGTAACTAATCTACATACTCTATTTGATAAGCATTTTTATTTGTGAAGAACAGTCATACTGTTAAAAAAATTACTAAACTTCTGCAAATTTTTAGATACCTACCAAAGTACAATAAATATCTTTTTAACACCATCAGCTACTAAAAACTTCCATCGCAACTCTGGCCAAATAATTATTTATGGGTTTAACGACTGCAAAATTCAACCTATATTGTTTGACGTCCTCCATGGTCGAGTGGCTCACGCACTGGGTTTCAAGACACACCGCTATCGCTGAGGCCTCGGGTTCAATGACCCCGGTCGGGTAAATGTTAAAAAATAACTTTTCATTATTTTTTTCGTGTCTAGGTGTATGTGGTAATACACGTCGTTGTTTCCAATAACCATAACAAAGGTACTTGCTTACGTGATGATGTTCAAGATTTATTTATTGTTCATCCATCCCGTGATCGACCATTGCAAAAGTTACTTAACCGCCATAATCGCATGCCAAACTCTGAGATTTTGCATTGAGAGATCATATCTGGGAACGAAGGAATCCTTTACAAACAAGATCAAGAGATTACACAAAAGACTTTTCGGATACAAACTTAGCTACTTCAAACAACCGGTAAATACAATGGTGAAAGACAAAATCTTTTATTCGATTCAAAGCGATAAAATTTGGGATTGTGTAAGTATTAAAATTTGAGTGATAAAATTTCAGAGAAAAATGTTAAACTTACTACCTACCGCTGTTAACCCCAAATTCAAGTCTACCTATTTCAGTAGTGATGTTGTACAACCTATAACTAATCTAAATAATAAAAAACTTAGCATAAAAATAAGTAGGAAGAAAACAGCGTGAGAAGATATCTAAACTAGATTTCTAGAAAAAGCCAACTTAACTAGATCGGATACCTAGCTTTTCAGTTAAAGAAACAACTTTCCATTAAAAAAAACTGCTACAAAGAGTTCCTTTAGATCTGCAGGAAGATTCTTGAAACCATTATAACATTAAGTTGTGTTAGTTTTTTGTGAAAACAGCTTACTTAGAGAATTCCTGCGATACTTTTTTCTCTTCATAGACAAAGTTGCTTGCCGCACATCATGTGCATATTATCATTATAGTAATACGATATGTTGCTAAATATATCTACACTAGGTTCTATTTTACAAGCTTTTTACTAACTTGCCATGTTATAGTTAGTTAGTAGTATGTTAGTTAGTTAGCGGGGGACAAATCTTGCAAGCTTAATTTTACCCACTTCCCAGTATCAGAGGGAGCTGAAATTTTAGTACAGTCAGCAAAAAAGCTGGTCATAAAAATGATTTTTTTACGAAAAACTTATTTCTAATACGACTTGTGTCAAATCCCCAGTCATGCGAAAGAGGGCGTCACGATAAAACTATCAACGCGGCAATACGTTGGAAATCTGTTGGTGGGTCGAAACACACCATACAATAATTTGCATGGTCATCATTATGTCGCCACTTATGCAGTATCCCTGCCTAAACTAAGCTAACGCTTGTCCTGCCTACGCGTGATCCATTTTATTGTATTATCTGTAGCTCCAATGGGTCGTTACTATAAATAACGCTTGAATGCCAAATAATTTGCGGAGAATTGAATACATCGCATCATGTAACTTTCACGCGAATGCGGTAGAAATAATGGCGGATGGTCTATCCGCGTGGAATATTTGGGTGAGCATAATTTGGCTCTATTGTTGGTATAGACTAATAAATGGAGGTATGATTTAGAGTATTGTTCGTGAATGAAGCAAGCTTTTATTGTTGTGCAAGAGGGTTGATTGTTGTTATTAGAAGGTTTGAACAAACAGTATGCGCCCGGAGGAGATATAACTCAAAGCTAAGAGGCTAGACTAGACTTCCTGGAAACCTCCAGGTTAAAAGAGTTACTTTTAAGAGGTGGCAGGTTTTCATTGTCTTGTCTAGATTAATAAATGGTTGTCTGCAAGAAATCGCTCTTTAGTGATAAGTCCGCCAACTGTTAGAAAATAAAAAAACATATACTTAACTGCTACTATAAAGAAGTACAATAATTCAGAAAGGGAAAATGAAGTATTTAGAAAAAATCGACCCGTCTCACAATAGTGTTGTGAGACGGGTCGATTTTTTCTATTTTTTTTTCTAAATACTTCATTTTCCATTTTTCAGTAATAAAAATTGCATTGTGAATGCAAAACTAAAAATTAAAATAATTCAGAAAGGCTCCAACCCTAAGATCCTTTGGAGCTCAAGTAAGAAGCTATTTCCTTTCTCTTGCTCAAAACTTGTAACAATATCTTATTTTTTCTCTCTCAGTAAATATAATTATATGTATTAGTACTATAGAATACCTTATCTTTTTGTGCACCCTTTCCCCTATTGTCCTATTTATTTATTTCTTTCACCCAAGGTTGCCTGGAAGAGATTGCTATGCAGCAATAAGGCCGCCTATTGTTTGTTTTACTTTTATGTTTGCTTCTCTGTCTTATTCCTGTCGTGTGCAATAAAGTGATTTTTATTTATTATTTATTTATTAATAATTCATCCGGATGAATATTCATCCAATAATAAGGATTCCGGAACCTATTTATAAATAAAGAAGCTTGTAGGTACAATAAAGTCTAAACAATACAACTAACAATAAAGTCAAAGTAACGTCTCGTGTTTGACATGGAATATCATTATGGTTTATCATCACTATCTGTGTTCATTGTTATTATTTATATATGTTTATATAAGTATATGTATATATTCAAAATATTTATATGTATGTAGGTTTGTTGTGTATTATTATATTTATGTGTATGTATTTACCTATTTTTAGACAAATTATTAGGTTATTTCATTAGTTTTTTTTCTTCTTCTTTGTTTGTACCGCATTCGCTGATTTCTTTTTCCTATAGGTTGACTGGCAGAGAATGCTTTAAGCGTTAAGTCCGCCTATTGTACTTTACAAATGTATTTTGTGCAATAAAGTTATATAAAACTAGCTTTCCGCCCGCGGCTTCGCCCGCGTGGTCTACATGACGTTATCCCGCGTGAACGGGATACTTTTCCGGGATAAAAAGTAGCCTATGTTCCTCTCCAGGCTACAAAGTATCTATGTCCCAAATTTCAGCCAAATCCGTTCAGCCGTTTTGGCGTGATTGAGTAACAAACATCCAAACATCCAAACATCTAAACTTTCACATCTATAATATTAGTAGGATATTAGTAGGATAAAAATAAAATAAAAATAAGCTTTGATATTTCAACCGCCTCCGTGGTCTAGAGGTTCATCCCACCGATTTTAGACCCACGGGTCCCGGGTTCGCGGTGGGGGTACATATTGTATTCGGTTTGGTTGGTGGTAAGACTTGTGCTTAGTTTCTGAGTCCGCCTGGCTAGCTAGAACCATCTTATCTAAATCTGACGCCATAACAAAGATGTTTTCAGCATTATTGTGTTCCGGCAGTTAGAGATAAGATAGCCAGTTTCTCAGTGATTGAGGATTCCCGGAGTAGTGCACTTACACCTTCAGCCTTACCACTTTACATCAGGTGTGATGAAGGCTAAGTGCTACCTCGTTGTGGATTTAAAAAAATCACTTTCTCTAAGGAAGCCTTTAATCAAAGCAGTGAAGAAAGTAAAAATAGATTAGAATGTCAAACTTTTTGCCCTCATCCCAATGACGGAAATAGACCATCACTATCTGAGTAGGTAAGTACTAACGACTCCGTAGTTCAGCGGTCAGAACAATCGGTCAGAACAATCGACAGTGATAAGGTCCCGGGCCCGATTCTTGGCGTAGCAACTTGGAGAATAGGTTTTTTTTCTGATATTTCATTTTCAGTAGGTATAATTGGACATATTATTAGGTAGGAGGAGGGAGGAGTCCGTAGCGCAGTGGTTAGCACGCCCGCAATCGTTGAGGCTAAGCAACTTTCGCAATGGTCGGTCACGGGATGGGTGACCAAAAATGTTTCATCTCGAGCTCGATGGTCCCGGCTGCATTTGCAGTCGTTAATACCCACCAATCTGCACTGGGACCGCGTGGTGGGTCATGGCCCATTCTCCTTATTAGTTTATAAGGAAGGCCAGTTCCCCAGCAGTAGGGACATCAAATGGCTGATAATAATGACGATTGGTCAGATTTAAAAAAAAAATATACATCTAAATTCAGCAAAATATCGTTTTATTTACACCTATTAACAACGTAATTATGACCTAATTTCTCATCCCTCAGGCAATAATCAAGTCGAAGTCGAAAATGGGTAATTCTTTAGGGGTTTTTAATCAAAGCAATTCTGTCGTAGTAATAAAATATAGGGCCATTAAAATTTTACGTGCCTTCGAAGGGAATTGCCAATCAGTTATCGCCCGGCCCACTAGAAACAGCCTCAAATCGTTTTGTAAAAGCGATTCCGTTTTTTAAGAGGCTTGAGAATTTAAAATTGCTTTACAAGCTTCATATGGTGAGAACGTCACGTGAATACATTCAATTTCCTAATCACACCATCCTTTCGAGGTTATAATAGAGTATTTTACTAATATTTTTTTATTTATTTCTAATGTTTTTCGAAATATTAGTTACAAAACAAGTTTTTAATTTTGAATTATCTTGAATATTCTAAAAGTTAAATATGACATACAATAAATAAGTTATCATCAAACTTTCTTATTAGACAAGATGAGAACGACTATCTTTGTTACGTCACCAAATTAGGGACCGTACTCTAAAACGTTAATCCAAAACTTCGGTTAGCCCCGCCCCTCTCACTCGATTCTGTCCCGACTAGAGAATGAGAGGGACGGGTATACCGAAGTTTCGGGTTTTGCGTTTCAGAGTAGGCCCTCAGTAGCGTCATACTCTCGCCATAGAAAATTTCATTTTAGACGTTACTTGTGTGACACTTCTGTTTTATTTTCATAGAGACGGTTTCTAAACACTAGTGCATTAGACAATAAGTTTCATTTATGAATATATCCATCAACAATAACAAATATGTACGTAAATTGGTCAAACCCATTATAATAGGGTATTTTACTGTTGTGGAAATGTAGATATTTAATGATGACGTTAAAAAATATTGCAATTAAGAATACCAAATGTGAAAAAATAATTTGAATCTGTTTTATAATAAAAGAATTATAGTCTGTTTGATTTTGACTATAGCTGTCTCATTCTAAAACGAAATCTTCTATGGCGTGACTATGACGCTACTAACCCACTGACGTCACTAAGATAGCGTCCTGTCCTTGTCTAATTATAAAGTTTGAAGTCCTATATCTTTGAAAATATTCAAGATAATTCAAAATGAAAACTTGTTTTGTGTAGCTAATATTTCGAAAAACATTTTAAAGAAATAAAAAAAAATCAGTAAAATACCGTATTATAGCAAACTAGCTGACCCAGCGCGACTTCGTTCCCGTGGCCCTACCCCCTACTCCACCCTACCCTACCCGTACTCTATCTACCCCTACCCTACCCCTACCCTACCCTACCCTACCCCTACCCTACCCTACCCTACCCTACCCTACCCTACAACCCTACCCCTACCCTACCCCTACCCCTACTCTACCCCTACCCAACCCTACCCTACCCCTACCCTACCCCTACCCTACCCCTACCCTACCCCTACCCTACCCCTACCCTACCCCTACCCTACCCTTACCCCTACCCTACCCTACCCCTATATCCTTCCTTGGACTTCTACGAACATTTCAAGACCAAAATTAGCCAAATCGGTCCTGCCGTTCACGCGTGATGTCGTGACCAAGGGAAATAGGGATTCATTTTTATATATATAGATAAGTACTTACTTACCTTGACAATTTGCATCACTGTCCTTCAGGATCTCACCGGCTGTTTGCTGTTTGTCTTAATTTTGAACTTTTCAAGAGCTTGTGTTCCAACTGCATTTTAATAAAGGTGTTTGGTACATTGAGTACCAAATTGAAATGGTCGACTGAAGGGTTTGTCTGCTACCCTTTCAAACCCCTTAACACCTTCCATGCCCTGCAGGATTTTTAATAGCAACTTTTTACTTTTGTTAAAAATAAAACTCAAAATGTACACACTTTAATCCTCATGTTAAATTATTTTTATAAAAAAATAAAACCGCCTTCAAAAAAACCACATCAAAAAAGTAAGAAATAATTCCTCACCAAATAAATAACGTAAGTACTTTGAAGTCGGGCGTGAAACATGTACAATTTTTTTGTTGTTTTTGTTAAAACCCGCCCGCGTTATTTATTTGGTGAGGAATTATTTCTTACTTTTTTGATGTGGTTTTTTTGAAGGCGGTTTTATTTTTTTATAAAAATAATTTTTATTTCACTCTTTTTAGTGCATCGTGCAGGCAATTTACGTGTTTTCTGGTAAATAGGTATGTGATCAAACTGAAAACCTCCTTTTTCGAAGTCGGTTAAAATACCTTGAGGTATCCCCTTTTTAACAAAACAAGAATCATCTAAATCGGTTCATAAACAAGGAGTTATGCCTAAAGATACGTATTAAATTCACATTAAGTGGTAACGAAAACGACAGTATTCTCAAGATTTCCTGAAAACTACTGAACGGATTTCAAAATTTCAAAAAATGGGACCAACTTGGAAACCAACCTGATGTAATAACGTTTGAACCATTTCAATCGGTTCAGCCGTCTTCGAGTAATCAGTGGACATACACAAAAAAAAAAAAAAAAAAAAGAGAAAAAACATACATACAGACGAATAAAGAACCTCCTCCTTTTTGATTTAGAAGTCGGTTAAAAAAGTATTAAGTATGGCCGTTTTCACCAAAAGTTATAACTCGGCACCTGGCTCGAAAACGTAGTAACTTAGATGCCGAGTTAACTTGTTCGGGTAGTATAGTTTAGCATAGACTTAGGCGATTCACAAGTTTTGGTGAAAACGGCCATTAGACGTAGTCTCCGAATTTTAATTTGTTGTAGATTGCTATGGTATTTTTTTATTCAAAACTATTTTCATTAAGCCTTATAGTTATATTTTGTATAGGCTTGCCAAGTTTCTAAATACTTAAGTAAAATAAAAAAATAACAATCTTACTTTACATGGCCATAAAAAGTTCCTTAAATTCCTTTTCAATCTATCCCCTTGCTAATCATTTAATCATTTGCAACATGTCATGTCTTTTAGTAACTTCTTTATGTGTGGACCGGGTCCCCTAAAAGTAATGTTCAAAATTCCGAAAAAAACTTTTTTTTTATTATGTACCTATAAGGGAACGGTAAGATCTTTTATCTGATTCTTATATCAATTTCTTTTCATGAGTCTTTCTTGAATTATAGAAATAGTCTACACGTGAAAGGTCCGGTTCGATTCCTGGCGAAGCTACTTGGAGGATGGGTCGTTCTATTTCATATATTTTAGTTTCAATAGGAAGGAAAGTTACAAGGACGGGTGGTAAATAAAACATCAAAAATATAATCAGCAGTAATATTTTAAATTGCTTTCAATCACAATTTTTTAGTGTTTATAGATTATTATTAATTACAAAGGAAGATTTTTATTTTTCAAAGTACACATCCGAATAGACTCAACGACTCACATATACATTATGTCCAACATTTGTTTTTATTTCACATCTTAAATAAAATAGTTGATGCCGATTGATCGCAATAAGGTAAAGTTATGACTAAATTAGGTAACGCATTGTAATCACACTTTGGACTTAATTAAAACGTTTGTTCAAGACGAAAAATAGAAAAAAAAGCAGTAACGATATTGAAATCAAGATCTTCTGAGATACGTAACAATAAGAGGCCTATGCCCAGCAGTGGGCGTCGTTCGGCCGACATGATGATGAAGTGGTACAAGTATCATCATCATCATCATCATCAGCCATTTAATGTCCCCACTGCTGGGGCACTGGCCTTCCTTATGGATGAATAAGGAGAATGAGCCATGACCCACCACGCGGGCTCAGTGCGGATTGGTGGGTATTAACGACTGCAAGTGCAGCCGGGACCAACGGCTTAACGTGCCTTCCGAAGCACGGAGGAGCTCGAGATGAAAGTTTTTGGTCACCCATCCCGTGACCGACCATTGCGAAAGTTGCTTAACCTCAACGATCGCAGGCCAAGCGCGCTATCCACTGCGCCACGGGCTCCTCGGTACAAGTATAGACATAATTAATAAAGTATTATTTTTGGCAAATAATGATTTAATTTGATTTGATTTGAGATAAATTCTTGAATCGTTAGGTAGACGTGCGTTGGGCGGGGCAGGGGTTAGAACCGCCCAGCCCTGACGCATTAGGCTTGGCGGGAGGGCTGGCGCGGCGAGAGACAGACCTTGTCTGACTGAGTCCAACATGCCGTTAGCGGTATACAAAAATACTGTATTTGCCCTCACTATAAACAAAAAAAAAGGTAGACGTTCGTTACGAGACGCTACGACGACGGTACATTACACTATTAAATGACTATTTAATTAAATAGGTCTAGTCGAAATTTCATACGTTGTTATTGTTGCAGTTTTCGTCTTGAACAAAACTATTTCTTTTAGGTTAAATGTACATTGGCCCAACTGCAGTTTCATAAAAAAATGTAATCACGTTTTGATGATATTTATTTATAGTTTGTCCTTTTTTTTCATTGAAAGATTTCTAATAATCAGTGAAAGGTCAACTTCTTTTATAATACATGTTAGTTTTTAGAATAGAATAGAATAGAAATCATTTATTTCAAGTAAGTAACACCCATATCAATACCAATCATACAAAGACTAATAATAATAAGACTGAAACATAAAATACAATCATAATCATACATCATGATCATAATTTAAATTAACCTTTACACTGAAAATAAATGAGTAAGTAATAAATTGTTAGATGAATATCAGTCATGTATTAAAAAAAATACAACTGTAATATATTTTAATTTTTAGTTTTTTGCATTCACAATGCAATTTTAATTACTGAAAAATGGAAAATAAAGTATTTAGAAAAAATCGACCCGTCTCACAACTAGCTCCGATGGGACTCGAACCCACGACCTTTCGCTTTCCGGGCGACTGCTCTAACTACTGAGCTACGGAGTCGTTACGAGAAGCGTCGAATTTATCCAATACTTCTTACGCACTGTATAGTCAGTGTTAATTTCATCAATGTGGAGATATTACTACCCGCACACGCGAAAGAAATACCTTTCCAGGTATTTGGCAATCGCTAAAGATGAAATTACTATTGCAACTTATTTTAATTTTTAGTTTTTTGCATTCACAATGCAATTTTAATTACTGAAAAATGGAAAATAAAGTATTTAGAAAAAATCGACCCGTCTCACAACTAGCTCCGATGGGACTCGAACCCACGACCTTTCGCTTTTCGTAGGTTCGAGTCCCATCGGAGCTAGTTGTGAGACGGGTCGATTTTTTCTAAATACTTTATTTTCCATTTTTCACAACTGTAATAAATAAAATATAAGTAGGTAAGTACCTATTTAAAATGTCAGTTTTTCCTGTCTGGGCTTGGAATTTATTATAATTATACTTAATGAAAAGACAACAATGGACCGATTACAAATGAAAAATACTTACAAATAAATAATAAATTAAATAAAAATAAAATAAATTAATAACAGAATTACATTATTAGCCCGTACATATACCATGTCACAGTAATACACGTACTGGCAGTCAAAACGCTTGGCGAAAGCGCGCAAGATAGTGTTTTAGGCTATTTTTATTTCCTAGCGATCTTGAGAAAATTCAATGGTTTTCTTGCTCTAGTGAACGAAATTTCTAAATGACAAAAAGTGATGGGGATTATATGCGGATCGGGTATGGGCCAATATAGTTTAACCTACTTTAAATATAATACTATCTTGGCATCATTGTAATACTTACATGAAATCTTAGGAACAACTATAATGAAGATAATGTCATTGGCAACCGCTGATCAAATTAGTTCTATCGATCAAGTTTCATATAGTTTATATTTTTACTATTGCAAATAAATCATTTCGACTTATGATTTTTTGCAGTCTTGATTTCAGCGTGCAATTCGTAATTAAAAAAAAACTCAATAATTTCCCAACTCAATTAGTAATTTTATTTAGGGTTAATTTAAAAATTTTGAAAGGCATATATTATGTTAAGTAGAAGACAAAGTTTTAAATTAACAAACGACAGTGGAATTGGGACAATTTCATATCGCGAAAAGCCATTTCAAAACTCTATTTGTAAAGGCATTGCTTTAGCGGTATACTGTAGCTATTATGTTTTAAAAGGAAACCTAATATGATTCATAGTGAACTCAAAGTTATTTCTCACGTTGAAACTATGAGGAAGGAGAAATGCCTTTCATACTCAATATTTTCTTTCTCGAAAGTCGAAAGTCAGTGGTAAGTAGTAAGTCTATCTCGTAAGAGACTTTTTAACTGTCAAGAAAATGAGTGTCAAGAAAATTTTTGACTTTACTAATTGAAATACAAGTTACCACATAAGATTTTTAAAATATTATTTGTGCATTCACAATGCAATTCTGCACAATGCAATTCAAAAAGACTACCTGTTCTGTAAGTAGCTTACCCATCTATACAGAGCTGGTGATTTTTCTATCGAAATTTTATATGTTGTATAAAATAACACTTTTTTTTGTAAATCGATGTCAAAATCAGCGGTTGACAATTCAATCAGAAACATTGACTAGACAAATCAATACATTTACAATTGTAAACCTTTTACACAATAAAAAAACATTCATTTAAAAATAAAATTTTGGACATTTCACAAGCCTTCACATACAATCTTCCACAATTGGTGTTTTAGAAACCGTCAAGCTGGCAGTTAACAAGTACGATAGCTTAAAAAATTAACTACTAACACCCAGTTGCAGAAAGCTCCGTTAAATTTAATGCTTCATTAAATCTATTGCTGTATTTAATGAAGCATTAACTTTAATGGAGCTTTCTGCAACTAGGTGTTACACAATTATAACGCTTAAAGACAGTACAAACAAACAGCATGTTTAAAACTAAATCAACTTCATAAAATTATCTAAATTCTATTCTAGGAAAAATAAAAACATAATTAACATCGCTACTTTTCTCCTTTTTGTGTTTTTAAGTAAAAGAAGTGTATTTATTTTTAATTGTTTCATACAATAATTTGCAGATTCATTTCAAATGAAACTATTTGACAATGTATTATGAAATATACGACAGTGAACAAACTGAAAACTGTACTAAAATTAAGCTTAAATTCAATTCACGAAATTACTATTAACAATTTTCAGAAATAAATAACTTAATACCAGTAAATACAAAACTTACATTAGCGCTATATGAAAGAAAAATGTATTCGAAAATTTTCAATAAGTCATAATTTTCTAAGTGATATGCAATACGCTTTTAGTCAGGCTCATTATTTTTAAAATAAAAACCATTTTAAAAACATAATCAAAGCAAGCTTTAGCATTAAGAGATGTCATTGTGTGTCCACTTATTTAAAATGATAAAAATTTACTTAAAGTTACGCGTAAGGTCTTAAAGGAATGTAAAGAAAAATCTAACTTTAGCATTAAATCTTAGTGAACATACACATCTGCATATACATAAACATACTTAAGGCAAACATAACGTATTTAGTAATATAACTAATATGCTACAAATGAATAATTGCTTATCACATTATATTAAAAAAAATGCCTTTGGCATACATTTTAAATAGCTCCGGGCTTAAAATATACAATTGGCGATTTAGAACTGAAATATGATGTAGGATACATTACCTCAATTCTGTGTAAACATAGCCAATAGTATATTCCTTTCCCTAACTACAGCCCACTCAAAAATGAAACAAACCTTTTTCTCACTAAATCCACTCGAGTACCATTGTAACATTACTATCATTTTAGTCTTAAAGATTAATTACTAAATATGAAGTTAAAATGTGTGAACAAGCTTCTTATAATATAATAATAATAAAAAGTATTAGTTAAACTTTTAATTTTAAATTCTATGTATAGATTTCAAGATTTATTATTTTATATATAAGTAGTAATTTATCTAACTATTTCTACTTCTAGTGCACTATTTCTTTTTAGCAGTGGTCAATCACTAAAGCCCCCGTTGAATGCTCCTTTTATTCTGGAATTCCGGTCGGAAAATTCCTGATAATTTTGTGGAATCCGGTTAATGCTTTCGCATTCTTGGGCCAGGCCCGAATAAACGTTTCCACCTCTATTTTCCGCCCTTAATTGCAGGCAAAGCTGACGACTTTCTCTACAAAACCTTTTACCGGAATAGAACTTGGTTCCGAATCATTATATTGTCGGAGGCTGTTTTTGCGTTTAAGGTATGACCATCAAAGAAATACTTGCAAATTAAAGTGTAAATTACTTTTCCTTCCAATTATTTGCCTCTAAGTATTCACACCCTATTTGAATGCGTGCTGCCCATGAAAGGCATTTCTTTTCATTCAGATAAGTCACTCTTTTATTCTGCATTAAAATTTAACAGTTTTCAAAAGGAGCACCCAACGGTAGCACTTAAAAGCGGTCTACATCTGTCTGTGACGATCGCGTGGATAATAAAATACTCTTTTCACCACAAAAATATTATTGCTTCCAGAGGTTCCGTGTTACAGTTAAAAATACTTTTTTTTTGACTTTTATTCCCGCTTTCTTTAGCGCCCTAAGCAATCGTGCACGCTATCCAAAAATATATACGCATGACCACTAGCTAAACGAACTATTTATCCGTTCGAAAGAAAACAATGGGAGAATAACGTTTTATGGAAAATTAATACATCAAAACTTTTGGCGCAATACGTTATCGAAATACTGTTTTGTATCCGCCATTACTACATATACATATATAAATATAACATCTTAAAATTAGCGATCCAAAAATATGAAATATACATGTTGTATTCGCGCCCTCGGGTGCCCATTGACCATTCAAGCGAATCTAGTATCTTTTCCAACCCCTATATATGCCAACAGTGCAATTTTCGCTTGTTGCCTAAACGCGACTTTTGCCGTTATGTCACCGGAGGGTGCAAAAGCCGCCACAACTGGACGGTTTTCTCTTTCTACCTCGCGTATCATATCGTTTTTACTTCGTCTTGTCAAATTAACTCTTAGCAATTTCAGTTTTTATCCATCAAATCCAAATTCCCCGTTCGATCATTTTTAAACCAAACTTGCTAAAAGTCCATTCAACGTCTACAGGTTTCAACACCGGGCCTCTCGGAAACTGTTTATATTCAAGTGAAAGTCAATTTTACGATCAATGACGATCCAGATACAGATACCAACAAGAAGGGAGTAAAAATGAGTTAAATAAAAAAAGTATCACCGTAAAAGAAACCATTAAATTGAGACTAAACTAATCCCGAATTCACCTGAACCTTGGCCCTGCACAAGCAAAGCAATCGTAGTCGTTCGTAACTTTTGCTTTATAAAAATACGAATCGAAAATATCTCGACGGCCATGAGTCGTCTTATAGTTAAGCTATGATTATTCTAATACCTTAAACTATAAACTATACTACATTAAAATATCAGAGAATTCAGAAAAAGGGAATATTAGGTAGTTTATTTCTATATTAAATGGTGCACAACCTTTTTTTTCATGAACGCTAGGTAAGTAGGGCATATAGCTTTATCGAGGTTCTAAATCAAAATGAGTACCTATCTAATCAACTAATGGTAGGTACGAGAGAATTCTATAACGATTTAAATAGTTTCGATGTAGGAACTAGGGATGGACTAAAACAAAATGTCGAGAGTGAAGTCATCGAAGAAATTAATGCAAACGCGTACAATCAGAATATGAATACAAAAGAAAGTATAAATGAAGATAAGCCTTCATAAGATTTAGATCTTAATCTAAAGAAAATTTATGATAGGTCATGTTCGATGATTCCTAAGGCGATACCGCGTAGACTAATAAAAATAATTAATCTATTTAGGCTGGAACGAAACCTATTTATAAATTTTTGACCAATAGTCAAACTATAATAACTGCATAATTACTTTTTAATTCCCTTAAATACGATAAAATCTCAAAATACTCACAGCTCGTCTGGTTTATTGTATTTTACGCTAGGTGCAACTACTTTATAAGAACAGTGGCTTTTAATAATTTGAATTTGTACTTAACCTACGTAATTTAAGATTCCATCCTGGATATCTACAACAGATTCTAAGTTTCAAGTTTTGACTTGATTTTCCATCTTTGCAAGCAAATCAACAAACATAGTGATCACACATTTAATTCAAAACTATAATTAACGTAACAAATATAATGCTTTAGCCGACTTTAAGTACTGACCATTATAAACATTATATGGAATTATATTAATATTTTCATTTCAGGTTCAATCAAAATCAGCCAATACGTTGTTGATCTAGATAAATTACTTTACATCCAATTTAGAGTTTCAAAAATATGATTCCAATAAATGTCCTAAACAAATATCTCAAAAATACGTTATGAAAATATAATACAAATACGATAAAATTTATACTAAATATAACCCTGTCTATGACCTGAAGAGTTTAAAATAAAGACAAATTTGAATCCAAACTCTGAACAAGTCATTTGTAAAAAAAGAAAATTATCTTAAGGATTTAATTAAAGATCCTGAATTGAATCATTCCGAATTTGTGAAAGTCAAAACTTTTCATTCATATTCTTCTTAATAATGCTATTACAAAACGATAGGTTAAAATTTAAGTAGACAAGGCCTGAGTTATCTCACAACTCTAAGAAAACACCTGTTTGGGAATATTTTAAAGATAACAAACATATAGGTTGTGGAAGAAACGGTATATTGCGAGTTGAATCAAAATCGTTCATAAATCGAGTAGTCCAAAACAATAATCGTGTCCTTAAAACAATATGTGTGTACGTATATTTACAGAAACAGTCCTCGAGTTCCTTGTACAACCTATATATCTTAGTGGAGTTAAATGAAAAGGTAATCGTTATAAACATGTCTCGAAATAGTTACACTCTTGAACATCAAACCTGAAATAAATTCTCCACTGGAAAGAATATATCTAGAAACTTAAAAGGATTAGGACACGGAATTGAACAGTGCTTTATTCGGCGATGTTTAATGTAATTTATAACTGTTGACGACATTGAGTGGTGGTAGCCCATCACATTTTGAATAGTAGTTCGAGCAGTAAGTCTTCGTCGGCGTTCATGGGCGATTGTGGCGCCAAATAATCGACAATCCTAGAAGAGATACAATACTATATTTCCCAATCTTCTATTACTCTCAACTTAATTTTAGTAAGTTAAATCTATGAGAAACCATGCGTATGCCATTACTTTTAACTTTTCGTCATCCGTTACTACTGTGTAAACAGCAAGATAAAGATAAAAGTTTTCTAGAAAAAGCTTCATCATAAACTATTATTTTTGTGTCCGTCTCACTATGTATGACGAAAAGAAAGTATGTGGATGTTATAAATATAAAAATTATTATTCTAAAATACTAAATTTTATGTATATATGTCACCGGAAAATAACAATAATAATACAATACAATAATAAATTTCCTAGGAAATTTATAAATTTACGGATGTCCTATAGAACACGTGATAGGTTAGAAATTTAAGGCGATCGCGAAGCTAGGCGAAGCGATGGCCTTAAATTTCGTGGGTATTTTTTAGGAAATTTTTAAATTTGCGGTTTTTATTATTTTCCTGTGACATATACATAAGTATAGGAAAATAATTGCAAAGTCTAGAGCAAATTTGCGGGTTTTTTGGAAAACACCAAACTCTCATAACGACTATAACTCTATAAACGGGAAATAGAAATAATGGGAAGAAAATAATGAAATAGTGTTTACCTATTGGACATGGGAGGCGTACTGATGATGCGAGGCGATGAGTTTTGGGGGGCACCCGGCGACCGCCGGGCCCCCTTCCCGCTTTCTGCTCGTGCGTTCTGCAACCTGTCGGCATTCCAACACATCAACTTGACAAACAGAAACAAAAGACTCTTATATGGAGCTAATTTTGAAATCCAATTGGAAAAAAAAGAATAGAGTCAAGCATATTCAAATAGTCTCACATACTACAATGGGCATAAAAAAAACACTAACTTCATTGAATTAAGGAACTTTTTACTACTTTCATTGGACTTTAGTCTCTAGTAATTATCACTTACGGTTGTGGTAAACTCTTCCCAAGTACTAGAAGCATGAAAAAATAATTTACGTCACATCAATCGGAATATTTGGAAACCAATACATGTTTCAAGAAAACAAATAAAGGTCCATCCACTAACTAGGTTAAATGTTTAAGGGACAAAGGATCAAGTGCGATTCTTAACAGATCTTTCAGAAATTCCCCTTTTGCGTAACGAGAATCAAGGATCCGGTCGATTTAATTAAATACAAAAGTCCGAAAACTTCTAAGAATCCGACGTCCAAAGACACTAAGTACTGACAAAATTACGGAATTCGACTTGTTCTAAGTGATTTATCTGTCCAGTACAGAGAACAAGAATAAAGTGAAATTCGCAAAAGGAAAATGTTTCGTTTACCAAGTACGGAACGACGGAACGGATTAGTTATTTGAATGGATAAAATACTACACGATGGGCTCAAAGGGTTCGAAGTCCTTGTGACTTGAAGAGGTGGGGAGGATCTTACTTTCAAACAGTTGTTTTCGGCTCTCTTCTGGATTTTGTAATTGTCATTATAGCTATTTTGTTATTATTAGTCATAATAAAACTAAAATACTAAACTGAAATACGTTCCACTAAATCATGAACAACTATTAAGAAATCATTGTATGATGATTAAATTTCAAATTTTAATATTACGGTAGAACAAAAGATTTGATTAAAACAATTATAACTACGTTTAAAATACTTGTGCCTATGGAATAATAATGAATACTAATGATTCGTATGTTATTGACAAAGTTAGCCTTTCAATTTTATATTGAGCCCTCAAAATCTCTTAAAATCCTGTATCAAGACAAACTGTCATTGTATAAAATCCATCAATCTACACAATGCCAGATATATATAATTTTAACTAAGCAAACTTGACGAAGTCCTTAACTTTCTTATTAAAATCCTGAAACTCAGGAGGCAACTTGTTACACGGAAATTTCACAGGTCCTCTGACGATATTATACTAGGAGCTATCTTACGACGCCGCCGTATCAATTTACTTTCAATGGTCGTTTTTTATAAAAGTTCGATGCCTATCAGCAAATGAGGGTGGACTTTTTGTTATGAAAAGTTTATTTTTGTTAAATTTCGACCGCATATTTTGATGAGTTAGTGAATGTTTTGAAGCCACGTTGAAAAATGAAGACTATTGGCCGCAAAAATTTACTTAGATAAAAGGATGTTACAAAACCTAATTTTCAATATCATTAAGTTGGAAGTAAGTCAAGAATTTTGACAAAAACATTGCTGCATGCTTATTTATGCATGTTTTGTCTGTATTTGATTACCTGATTAAACTAATTTGGATTAACATTAAATTCCTATAAAGGTTAACATTTTTTTCATTGATCGTGTCTTCATAAGTAATAAGTATATTTCTTCGGTTATTATTTGATTATGCATTGATAAACCACATCCCTTTCACATAAACAAGGTTCAAAATTGTTTTCACCTTTGACCTAAGTCTAATTTCATATCAGCATCAAAACTTTTTACAGTGCGGCAACGTTTTCTGTTCGGATGGCCGAAAACAGTATTAGAATTATAAGTCTTATGTCACCGCACAAGTTAACTTGGCACCTAGCTCGAAAACGTCTCGCTTACACTCAGGTGCCGACTTAACTTGTTCGGGTAGTACTTAAGCAAAGACTTAGGCAATTTATAAGTTTTGGTGAAAACGGCCATTAAACTCGCTTCTTTAAGTGTGCGCAATTTAAAAGCTTCCACAAACGTAAGATATAGTGGTGAAAGATCCCAGGCCGCCAGACCTTACCTATTTTCTGATGACCAAGGGATGAGGTAGTTTTTAGAGTAAGCATACTCTCTAGCTTGGGCAGACGGCTAATTTACAGGTGTTCAATGTAGGGAACAACAATACTTACTTTTATTAATTTCTCAGTCTTAATTTTTATATACTTACCGTGACATTTTTTTATCAATCCAAACTTAAGGGGTAGGTTATTAGACCTGTTTAGATTTTTTTTTAATTTTTTGTTTTGTAATAAGTTTGGATTGATAAAAAAATCACGGTTATTAGACCGTGATTTTTTTATGTATGATACTCAGGGAGCTATTTCGATACTTTTGTAAGCCAGATTAATTGAAGGGGCCAAACATACGTAAAGCTTCGCTATAAATATGAGTGCAACCGTGATAATTCGGTAGTTTTATAACATAGGTACGCTCTATAGTGATTCAATACCTCCAACTATAACAATAGTTGTAATGAACGATAACACGCATTTCCAATTTATATGTATTATTCCTATATATGAAATAATCCATCACAATAAAATCATTCATCTAGTTAATACTATAAACGTCGTTCACTCAGCTGGAAAATTAGATACAGTTCCATCAATGGAGCTTCCAATAAGGAAAGGAATATTACGTACAGAGCAGAATAAAATGAGGAAAGAGTGATAATTTTCCGGAAGTGAACCGAAATGATTCCCATAACTAAATGATATTTTTCTGAAAATAAATATAATAGCCGAAACCAAATACAGTTAAGAACCTATTTTTAAACATAAAATAGGTAATATAAAGGAACTATACAGGGTGGAAATATTTCAAGGTACCTGAAGGAAAATTACTCGAAATAATAGAGATACAAAATGATAAGATAATTAGCTAAATAGATTATTAGTATGTAAAAACTAGTCAAGTCAAATTTTGAGGTTTTTAATGAGTTTCACGATTGTCTGCAGAACTTGGTACCTATTTAGATTTTAAGTACCTATTTTGCCGGTGAAGTCGACCACCACACCATAATATTATTGTAATACCTACCTATTGAATTTGGCTCCTCTTTTTTACTTATGATTCAAGTGGGATTCATCATTTACTGGACCAGGTACCTATCAAGTACAATTTTTGGAAAACCAATATTTAAATCCATGCATTTTGAGGTGTGCCATCAGTTTCCTTTCCGTTAGTCAAAACTAGATAAGTCAAGGTCCTATGTATGGGTATTTAAACTATGCTAGACTTACTTGATCTTTGTTTGCCTCATAAACTGCTGGATCTTCCTCGCCGCTTGATTCTGACGCCTCTGGGAGTAAGTCCTCCTAGACAATGAAAGAATCGTCAAATCAACCATGTTCTAAAATAAGGTTGATCTTTTAAACATTCAGCCATAATATTTTCACGGGTAGTGTAAACTAGTAGTAGTGAACACCCTGTATCGACGACCTCCGTGATCGAGTGGTGTATGCACCGGTTTTCAAGGTTCTGCTATCTCTAGAGGTTCCGGGTTCGATCCCCGGTCAGGTAAATATTGGAAACGAACTTTTCAATATTTCCTCGGGTCTGGGTGTATGTGGTGTATATAATACCCCTCGTTGTTTCCAATTTTCATAATACTAGTGCTTAAGCTACTATACTTTGGTATTGGTACAATATAGGTGATGGTGTCCAATATTTATTTATATTATAAACTGTAGCAAGGTAGTAGACTGCTACAAACTTATCTGAACCAGTGGTTATTAACGGAACAAAAAAAGAGAGGAGGGCATAGAGGGAGGCATTCGATACCACGGAGGACATAGTATAGAGAGTGTCCCAGAATATGTGAATCAAATTGTCATGCAGGTGCGCTAAATAAAAAACTGTTAAGTAAAAAATAACTCAGCATTTTGAAAAAAAGGGTGACTGTTTTTCATTCTTTCCTTGATACGCTAAATAAAAAACTGTTAAGTAAAAAAAAAACTCAGAATTTTGAAAAAAGGGTGACTATTTTTCTATAGATTTCAATTTTTTTGATAGCGCCCTCAATTTATTTAGGATAATTTTTATATTTTTTTTACTATTCTTTTTGTGGATAAATTGATTTCTGAAAACAGGTTTTTTATATTGGCTTTATTTCGAAATCGCAACACTAATTTTATTTTATTTTTTCTGTATCATTTTTTATTATTATGCACACGTATTAGGTGGTTATCTATAGGTATCTCCTATAACAATTTGATTCACATGTTCTGAGATACCCTGTATGAGAAAGGTAAAAAATAAAAACAAAATTTTTAGCTAGGTTGGTTTAACAGCACTTAGGAACGTCAATGAAGCTACGCCATCGGTTCGCAAATCCTATGGCAGGAGACCTTGTTACGAGAAGAATCGGCAAGAATACGGTAATTTTGGGCCTCTAGGGGAATGCAGTGAGGGGCAGCTATGCAAAAGCGGCTCTAAGCCCGCATCGTGGATATAAAATTCTACATATCTGATTATAAGGAAGGTAGGTAAGTGCCCCAACAGAGAGAAAATCAAAGTGGCTGAAAATGATGAATGGGATAAGAACTCTACTCAGTCAAAGATTAAACCTTAGAGGACATAGGATTCATTGTTGCGAATACACCAACTAGTAAATTAAAGCTTTTTTGAAAGAAATCAAGGGGTTAGGTAGGTTTCGTCCGCTAGTAACATAGAAAATAAGATATTAAACTTTCATGGTCGCTTTCACTAAGTATAAATATTACGAAAAACTGAATGTTTACCAAGAAAAATGGAAAATGAAGTATTTAGAAAAAATCGACCCGTCTCACAACCAATAAATGTTTACCAGTTTAAATTTGTTGTTGAGTCCCTAATATTTCATTTGTTACTCCGTTATTACTGAGCCCTTGTAACTGAGCTGAAATATCAGAACTAAACAACAAATTTGTAAACATGGTAAAAGTCCAGTTTTCATAATTGTTAAAACAAGGTAACGGGTGGGTGCTACGTAAAAAATGTTGGACGATACAGAAGCATTTATTTTATTTAATCTATGTGAATAAAAAGCTTTTGACTTTGACTTTTGAAAGAACTTACTTGATTGGCGTGGTTGCCATGCGGCGTTCGCGCATCATACGGTAGCCTCTCTGGATCACTGTCGCCGCCGCGTGCATTTGCTTCAAGTACGCGAACTAAATGAAACAGAAAGAATTAAAAATCAATAAATAGAGTCCGCGTCACATAACTTGGCATTTGTCAGGGGGTTGTGATAACAGCTGCTGGATACAGCTCGCATTGTAAATACGATATTCATCCTTACGTCGCAGTTATAAGGTACATACCTGTTTGTACCGCCGGTAGCAGGGTGCCTACCATCAACTTTAAGACAGCGATTCAAAAATAGCGCGATGCAGAATGAATTGGTTTCTTTCGTACTCTGACCTTCTAAAAACTGGATCGCAAAATTGAATTGCTAAATGTGAATGACCGAACGATTTGAGTCCTTATTTCTTCTACCCGTCTCTTTCACTCGATTCTGTCATGCCCGGAGAGTGAAAGGGGCGGGTATAACCTGCAGGTGTCATATTAGCTTGGCCGAGTTATAAGTCAAATAAGAGAGTACATGACAGCTCAGCGGCTGTGAAATGTCATTGAATGATCACTGAATCGCTGTTATTGATATTAAGCTGTCGTGGTACGAATAAGCGAAAAAGATCAGTTTAGGTCCTAAACAAAACCGCAATAAGAGTGCTGATGGTAGGCACCCAGGTCTGTATGGTGATTGTAGCGGTGACTGCCCGTCGTTGCAGCAGCCGAACGTGGTACCTGTCAGTATGCTCTCTGGATTGAGATAACAGCTGGATACAGCACGCATTGTAAATACGATATTTATCCTTACCGCCGTAGTTAAAAGGTACATACCTGTTTGTACCGCCGGTAGCAGTTCTGTATGGTGGTGGCGGCGGCAGCAGCACTTTGTTGCAGCAGCCGACCGTGGTACCTGTCGGTAGGCTCACCGGATTGTGATCGCGGTCGAAAACGCTTCGCATTGTTAATACGATATTCGCCCTTACGACCGTAGGTTTAAGGTGCATACCTGTTTGTACCGTCGGTAGCAGTTTTGTATGGTGATGGCGGCGGCGGCTGCCCGTCGTTGCAGCTGCCGACCGCGGTATTGTCGGTAAGCTTTCTGGATTGTGATCGCGGCTGAATACAGCTCGCGTTGCTCTCGGTCTGTTGGGAAGAAATAGTGGTTTTTATGGAGATTTACATTCATAAAGTTAGACCAAAAAAATATATTTTACCGTCTTCTAGAAACAAAACAATAAAACATCTGTTCGGCTCTAGTTGTTTTTTAAGTAAAAATCTACTTGAGCGCCGCAGTTCAGGCGTTGTGCGTTTGCTTTAAAGCAGACTGAGAGTTTTTAGAATACGCTCTTTGACGTTGCATTTCAGTAATGAAAAACAACGTACTAATAAATTAACCTATGTCTAACTGATTTCTGATGGCGCGATAGTGCCAACACACGGGTGACGTTTTCTGGTAAGTGTAGATTCCTCACAGTTGGCTCACCGTTTGCTGACAAACAACTTTCCCACTCTATAGAGTCTGTTTAGAAACATATATTTAGCGAGGTAGAAAGTTGTGGATGGTGGCGCAAAGATGGCGGGGCGAAGAGAAGCCGGCGGAGGCGACAGAGCGACATTACGTACTGTTGTCTCATTTCTCTCATAGTTCTCTTACCATTTAGAGTAAGATTGGAGAAGTGCGAGGAGGGGCGTTGAGACACTTTTGCAATGTGGCGGAAGGCGGTGCAGAAGGCAAGATGCGGGGAGGTCAGTGGCATCGACAGAGCGACATTACGTACTGTTGACTCATTTCTTCCATAGTTCTCTTACCATTTAGAGTGAGACTGGAGAAGTGCCAGGTGGGGCGTTGAGAAACTTTTCAGAGTGGCGGAAGGTGGTGCAGAAGGCAGGATGCGGCGAGGTCAGTGGCATCGACAGAGTGACATTACGTACTGCGCCCCGATCGCTGTAATTCAATGCAGCGCGTCTTGACCACGTTTGCGTCATGACTTTTGACTTCGTATTGCCGTAATGACATAACGACGCACATGTCATGCAAACCTATAGTCTCACAATCCTGTCTGTTCCGGTGACATCCGTGACAGAGGAGCCACTTGCAATACGAAATTAGCTGTCAAAATAGACTGTCTATGAAAACTGTTTTAGTTCCAACGATTATCACCGGAACAGAAAACGTTATCGTACTGTCAATGCCGCGCGTTAGCAAAAACGGTATTGCGCGTCGCGTCAACATCAATAGCTGCACGTACACCTGACTAATGCGTCATAAGATTACCGCGATCGGGGCGCTGCCTGTTGTCTCATTTCTCTCCTAGTTCTCTTATCATTTAGAGTGAGACTGGAGAAGTGTGAGGTGGCGTTGAGAAACTCCTATAAAGTTGCGGAGGTGGCGCAGAGATGGCGGGGTGCGGAGAAGGCGGCGGTGGCGACAGAGCGACATTACGTACTGTAGTCTCAATTCTCTCATAGTTCTCGTACCATTTAGAGTGAGACTGGAGAAGTGCGAGGTGGCGTTGAGAAACTCCTGTAAAGTTGCGGATGGTGGCGCGGAGATGGCGGGGCGCGGAGACGGCGGCGGCGGCGACAGCGCTGACCCGGGCGACACCGAACCCGAGGAACACGGCGTCGACCCACCGCAGTACCTGGTGACGACGACAAATGGCAACCTTATTACTATAGTCCTAAGACTCTTTATTCGGATACAAGTTCTTTTGTCCCACGAAATTACCGTCAGCAACTGAACTGAGGGCCTACTCTGAAACGAAAAACCCGAAACTTCGTTATACCCGTCCCTCTCACTCTCCAGTCATGACAGAATCGAGTGAAAGGGGCGGGGCTAACCGAAGTTTCGAATTTGTGTTTCAGAGTACGGTCCCTGGTTCGGCAAAAAGATTTACAAACCTGTCAAATGAAATATGTTTAGTAAATTTTGGACTTAACTTTCAGACAATTACTGGAAAACTATAAATAATACACACGTACAGACTGGCTTCTTTTTTAACCGAACATGAATTTATATGTGTGTATTTATGAGCGTTGGCCTTGGAAATTTCGTGAGGTTAAAGATCTGAAATAAGAATTTTTTTTTTTTACTTTACATAACTCATGTAATATGAAATAAAGAAATACTAATCATAACTCGATGTTATATGAAATGCTGCCCTCACGCTAATAATTTATAACTTGTATCTTAGTAAGATATTCGAAGCTAGAATTGCTAACCATTTTAACCATACTGACATGCAAACGCTTATTATCTTTGCAGGATAAAAGATCCCAACAAAGCAATCCTAACCACAAAGCATTAAAATATAGTGTTACCCAAGGCATCATCAGAAACCTTCAGCTATTAATTAACGCAAAAAGCAATGCTGATAATATAGCAATTCTGTAATAAAATGTTTAAGATTTAAATGCAAGTTCAGGGTTTTCCTATTCGTTTATCAATACAAAAGCAGTGAAAGAAGATTTCAAAATAAAATGTTGTGAGATTTCAATGAAATGCAAAATTAATTGTGAAGGCCCAATACGAGTAACCCCTAGCAGAGTGCTTTTAACCTAATTCATACATATTAAGCACAAAAACAAAATATACGCAGTAAATCAAAAGGAAATTATCCTGTACAAAACTAAGGGAGAAGCTTCAAATTCTAGCTATCATGGATAGGTACGGCAGAGTTGAACTTTACTCGATTGCCAATCTTTGGTTAATTATGTGAATTCACTTATACATAGTAATAAATCAATGACTTACGTCTTGCTAGCTGTTAAATTAAAAATGTGTTGTATAACCTAAAAACTTAAGATGTACACTTATTACATTAATAAAAAAACTAAAAACAACACGACAACTCAACAATCTATCAAGACCAACACTTTGATATTTGTGAGGAATTTGAGTGGTTATGAAAATGATAACCTTGGTATTCAATCAACTATGACAAATTTTCACAATCAAATAAAAGTAAGTACATAATTCATACACATAAACATAAATAGTCTTTTTGCCATTAAATAGGGTACGTGGGTACATACGATTGTTGGTGTTATAAAAACTAATAGGGGATAGAAGAACATAGAAAAATTCTGTGCTCCAGTGTACAGGAAACACAAAAATATGATTGATGTTGCTGATGACGTATTTGATACTGAACCTGTAAGTATTATCGCAGAACTCAAAGCTGAACTCGGTGTTGAAGCTGGTGGTGTCATCAAGGAGCGGCACCATGAGCGTGTCTTCGCCGCTGACGGAGCTGCCTTCGAGCCCGCAGCCCGATAGCAAGGAAGAACTTTCGTTCTGCGATCAAATTAAACTTACATTAAAAGGGTGAGAAAAAAATACCTAATCATGATGGGCGACAACACAAGATTCAATAGTATTTTATCAAGTAAGAGTAGTACACAATTATTTAAAAAGGATAACCCGTAAGCAGAGTTTTGATTATGATTACTCTCCTAAAACAAATGAGTCACAAACATCATATTCCGAATGTATGTTAGAAGAATTTCCTAAATATTAACATTATTATGGCTGTTTCAAAATTCATTGATATTGCATGCCTTGCATGCTTTACAGCAATGTTATAATAATAGTTCTGATATATAGAATATTTTGTTTTGATTTGTGATTTATGCCCAATTTGCATTAGTCAATTTCAGTGGCGAGTGGCAAGTAGGTACTTACTTGCTGTACTTACTCACGGTACTCATATACTTCGCTAAACACTATAACAATTTTATTGAATTAGGCGTCACTTGGCGGAAGTCCCTACCCATTAAAAAAAGGAAATATATGTACATTCTTCCGCAAAACACATGCAAGATGCACCGCTCGCCCGCCCGCAGAAAAATTTACATGCACACCATGCAACTATAAGTGCACAATTGCTGCAGATAGCGAAACAGTAGCATACATTGCACCTTCATCAATTAGACTACTCTACACGTGTTTCGCTCCAGCCTGGGGCATCCTCAGGAGTTGTTAGACAGTGTCAAATCCAGCACCGGGCGAGCGGTGCATCTTGCATGTTTTTTGCGGAAGTTATACATTTATCTTCTTTTGTTTCTTTCTTTTATTATTCGGGCATTAGAAATCCTTACCTTTATCCTTTCTGGCATGGCTGCTATGATTTGCTCCGCCAGCGTAAACACGCGGTCATCCTGCTCCCCTGAAAGTTTTTGATGATGTGGAACCTTATAGAATAATAACATAGTATTTCTAGAAAGATTTGCTGATTCAATGTTGGGTTTGATAAATTTTGGAAATAAGTTCAACCTAAAAATTTCAAATGAAATCAGCAAATCTCGTTTGTCATAACATAGCTCCAAATAATTTAGAATATCTCATAGTAAAATCAAAAAATCCAAATTCACTTGAGATAAAATTAAAATTTTAGTTATACCCGAATCTTAGCTCTTACCTTTACTTATACAATATAATACTGCAAACTACACATAAAAAGCTTCCAATAAATATCGTTTCATGCAAGCAATTTAGCAACATGCAGTGTAAATTGTCACGTATTCTTGATTTGAAATGGTGTTTTCACTTTAAACAACGCAGTCTTCGTGTGTACTGGAATTGAAGAAGTAGAAAAGCCAATCGATTTGGATGTGTTTGAAGGTACTGTGGTTGTGGATAGACCAATACGAACCATTCAAAGCGACATCGACTGACAACATCGAGGAAGCTAAACCGAACTAAATTATTAATAAAAGAAAGATTTTATCATGATATTTTTTTTTTATTTTATTGTCCTTTACCGATAGAAGAATAACAATGGTTTCTAAAGGTATTGGTTTAATAATTCGGTTATGCTTATTCAGGATTCTACAAACACCAACACTGGGGGAACTCCGCTCATTACTGGATACCAAAATACAGAAGAAACTACAAGTGGTCTACCGACATACAGTGGTCACGACGACTACAGACTGGCGACAGAGAGGGACAGAGATATACAGACGACATCGGTTGAAAGAAGAGAGCCAGAGAGGCGATGCACTACTACAGTCACAACACTGAGATAGGAGCGGAGGGAAACTGCGACTCGAAATGGTATAGACTTGTATTTAACTAAAATAATTCCATGCCAATTTTTTACCCCATTTTTTTAACTAGGTAATTAACAAATTAATTTAAAACTATCTTACTTTATTAGGCTAATGGTGGGTACGCCGGTCATAGTACGTACGGTAACGGTACATTTATATTTGCTTAAAGTGATAACAGGAAAACTACGTTACGTTTTTTTGTCTTTCGCATAAGCCTCGTATCCATTAGGCAACATTTGATGCGCAATATGATGAGCAAAATGTTGTGCAACATGGAAGGACTTTTGCTAAGGCGAGTCATGTTGCGTGGCAGATGGGAACGTCGTGTAATTTTGTGCTACATTGCCGAACATGTTTAGCGTCACGTGTTGCGCGTCAAATGTTGACTAATGAATACAAAGCTACGAGCTTTTGATGTGAAAAGAAAAGAGTTTATAGTCCTCTATAATCAGATTTAGAATTTTGCTAATCCCGTCTATACCGTTTCTGGAGTCGCGACTGACCTTTGCGCGTCGGCGGAGGTGGGGGTGGAGGCGGCGGAGGGGGCGGGCTGGCGGCGGGCGAGCCGTCCGACAGCGCCTCCACGTCAATGAGCGGGCTACCCGCGCGCCGCCAAGACGTCTCGCCTAGAAGCACGCCGCCTCAATATCCACGTCTCCGAATTCCGACCCTATACCCCCTACTTTCGACCTCCTTAGTCTTCAAGCCTACTTGTGTAGTTCAACCTCTTTTCTCGGGATAGATAACCCCGATGGATTGGAATTGGATGGGCTATACGGCTCCCGTAGGAGTTAAACTCACTGCGATCTTTTGTGACTTTCTCGGCGTTATTCAAAATCTTGGGATTTCATTTATATTTTGCTAAAGGGGGCGTTCCTACCGGGACTAGTTCCGAAATCTATATGATACATTGGTCAATGAAATGAGTTCCATAATTTACACTTTATTATTTCGTTACGTTAAAGGTTCTAGTTCAATTATTTACAGTATTAGAACTCATTTCATTGATATCTTTAATTTTCCAAAACCTGAAAGTGATTGCAGCGAACGAAATCCAATATCTGATCTTTCGAAAACGTAGGCGCAGTGCCGATATAAATAAATAATCATCAGCAAATGAAAACTGAACTGTGTATCGAGTAAAACCTCTTGGTGGAACTTACAGAGAGCCAGGTCCATCCGACGCCCGATTTTGGAGTCACCTAGACTATCTTCGGAAGTGTCGGAGTCTAGTGGTAAGGACATACTCCGTTCCCACCTGAAACAGTTTTAAATAATGTCGCTTTGTAATACAATGGCACTAATCAAATCAATACTACAAAAATCGGACTCATTTCATATTCCTAATAAATATTCAAATTTTCGTGTTGTTGTGATCATAATCGCTACTGATTTTAATAGAGAAACGGGATGGAATTAATAAGAGTCACCCCAAAATGAAAATAAAACATTGCTCCTTCTTGCTTTCAAATTAATATGCACCAAGATCTTTACCTTGCTGAACTTTCCGACTTGTCAATAGCAGAGTTGGATCGGAATGCGTCAGCCATATTTATGCCACTATCTATTGACGGTCTCTTCACCAAGTTGCTCTCGAGGCTACCGGCTCTTCCTTTTTGTGATAAACTGAAATTGAACATAAATAATAATAAATAAATAATATATTGGACACCATCACATACATTGTTCCAATACCAAAGTGTAGCTTAAGCACTAGTATTATGGAAATTGGAAACAACGAAGGGTATTACCACATACACCCAGACCCGAGGAAATATTGAAAAATTCGTTTTCAATATTTACCCGACCAGGGATCGAACCCGGGACCTCTAGAGTTAGCAGCACCTTGAAAACCAATACGTACACCACTCGGCCACACAGAGGTCGTCATAATAACATAATAAATGAATTTACCATAACAATGTCATTAAAAGCATTCTGAACTATAAAGAAGGTGTTTTCTACATCTCTTCACCTAAATCTAGAGCATTTGATGCCGTCGAAATGATAAAGTGCTTCAGATAAAATTACAGTTGGCAGAGCACCTCAAGCTTGACAGTTGCACTAAGAAACCGTTCTAATTCTATACGCAAAGAACAAATGAATGAATAAATGAATTTTAACATAGGCCAAAGTATGTTCCAATCCAATTGGCTTTTGACCAGATGCAGACTAACAAGACTTCTGCATAGGCG
This sequence comes from Crambus lathoniellus, assembly GCA_949710035.1. Classification (NCBI taxonomy): domain Eukaryota; kingdom Metazoa; phylum Arthropoda; class Insecta; order Lepidoptera; family Crambidae; genus Crambus; species Crambus lathoniellus. The sequence continues at coordinate 28,793,854 of OX453303.1, forward strand.
TGCCGAATTTCAGCTTTTGATCTACCTTCCATAATGCATGGGTTGTTTATATTGGTCCGGGCATCGATGTCGCTAAATGGTTTAAGTTTTACTCCCTCACTTAAGTGAAAGAGAAAGTGATAGAGAGAGAGAGAGAGAGAGTTAAACCACAGCCATCTCTATCGTCCGTCTTCTACAAGCCATGCGCATAAAGTTGGCAACGTAGTTTTAAGTGAACCGATTTGACACCGTTTGCACCGTTTGACAGGTAAACAGTGAGTAAACCTCGAGTACTGAATCCTATGGAGATGGCATATCTTCTATACATCTATACAAATAAATAAAATTGGAGTGTCTGTTTGTAACATTAAATAACCGCTTTTTACTACGTGCATATGATTAAATATACGGTACATATACCAAAATGACATGTTTTACAATTTTTGTCTCTCTGTCTGTTTATTCCGGTTAATCTCTGAAACGGCTGGACCGATTTTGACGGACCGATTAATACGACAATTAGAAGTAGTTTAAAAATGGATTCCAAGATTTTCTTACATTGTGACTTAGTTACACCTCACTTTTTCGTAGGTATGCCACCTCCATAGGATTTAGTACTCAGAGGAGTAAACCGGTTCACAGCAATGTTGCCGTTCCGTATCATAGCATGGCTTGTAGGAGACGATAGAGACGGCTGTGGTTAAACTGAAAGCGGTTGTCAAAGTCTGTTGCCGACTCGTGTAAGCGCGCCATTAGGTTATTTGATTCTTTACCTATGAGGTCTAAGAAACACGCCATCCTTTGGTGGCGGGTGTATCCTATCGAGCACGGCGGCGAGCTTGCTGTGCCCAGCGTGGCGCGCAGCGGCGGCGGCGTGGCGCGCGCCCGCCTCGCACCGCGTGCCGGCGCTCCACCGCGCCAGCACTACTGCTGTTTCTATGTGACCGGCGGCGCTGGCTACCATCTGGAATTCAAAAAGTTAATTTAAGTAAAATTATTACTTATATGCATCATACCGTATCTTCTCCTTCTTTCCACTTGCATCAATACATATCTCAATTGTTTCCTCTACCCAAATCACAGTCTTCATAAATCACATCACATCACCCGATATTGGGTAATCTATGATTATTTTATTTGATTATTAATAAGCGGTCGCTAACTCAGTCTGTGTTTACGTCGCTGCTAAATTTGATTTAAATAACACTTAGAATCATTAAATTGTCTAATTAATTTATGTTTAATTATCAGTGCCTAACTGAATACCTATTCTTATATCATAATCATAAAAGACAACTAAAATACTTACAAGCGGTGTGCAGTTTTCGTTGTCCCTCGCTCCCAAGTTGACTTCCTTTTCTAAAGCCAAGCTGGTGTCATCCTGCTGCCACCTCAAAAGCACAGTGGTAAGCTTCGTGTAACCCAACGCTGCAGTCAAGTGCAAGATAGTAGACCCATCTTCACCAGGTTCTGTGGTGAACCCTTCAGAAGTGCCAGTAGATCGCAGGCTCAAAGATCGACAGAAAGAAACCAGCCTTTCTTCAAATTTTGGATTGGAGTAAAGTTGGACGTCTTCAATCTGGAGTTCGAAAAAATTATTATTGAGCATGACAATGTGGTCAAGAATAGACGAATTGGTGAACAATTTGTTTTGAGAATAAAATCAATAGGTAGGTCATAAAATACATATTTAAAATTAAACTAAAACGCATTGCTATAATAATTCCTAAACGACAAAACGCAATCCTTTGTAAACGGTAACGGTAGTATCTTATTAAATCATCAGTACGTAGTATGTTATCTGAGATGGTTCTTAAAAGTCTAACCTAAAACTGAGACGATGCGTTGTTGGAATACAACCAAAATCGAGAAAATCGTGTCTTACCTGGTTGTTATCATCCATCGGCTCACTCTTGATCTGCAAGCGCCCATGCAGCCGCTGAAGCCGCTGCAGCAATGAGAACCTTCTGAAGTCCAGCGAAGGCAGTGGAGCCGACGCCGGTGATGACGGCGCCGCAGGTGGTCCGGCTTTGTACTCAAACACTACAGTGTCAGAGACCACACGACCACCTCGTGCTACTTGTAATGCTGCTAGGCCGGCTTCGTGTGCTGAAATGGTAAAAGTAATAGGTAAAATCTCTGTAAAATATTCTACTTTAACGAAGCTATTTAATTACTAGATACTTCATTAATTAAGGTCGTGAAAATCATAAAACAAATGACTAACAAAAGCCCACCAGAATAATAATATCTAACATTTAAAACTAAAAAATAACTGCAGTACAAACCTGGACAATAGCACCTCAACAATCCATTCTGGACCAATATGGATGGAACCGGGAAGTTATCGAACAGCACCGTGTACTGATCTGACGTCTCCGTCCACGGCCCAGCGATGAGGACCTTCGCTCCGCCCTCCGGATAAGCCCATTCCGGAGAATAGTCCGTTATACTAAGAGCTCCCTCATTACTATCGGTTTGCATTTTTTCGTTGTTTTCTTCAGCTTGGGTTGATTTGCCATGGGAATGCTGAAAATAAAATACAGAACAGTTATTATTTTTGCCATTTAAAAATTCAGTTCGGATTTCCACCTTCGATTATTGTTAAACTTACCACAACATGTGTAGAAATTGTGCTGGGATCCAATACTTCTAATTCAGGAAAATCCCCTAACATATCAAAAGCGTCCAAGTTCACAAACACATTATCGTCCACAACATGCGTAGGTGACGCAACCGCTTCACAACTTTCTATAAAATCCATTGTATCAATTCCTGATACCATTACATTGGCTGTCTCCGAAGACCTAACGCCACTCCTATTTAAGCCGCAAGGCATATTTGCTGACAATGTCTTCTGTATATCCTCATGCGACAATTCTAATGTTTCATCGAAAAATCCACTAGATCCTAAATGACCATCCGTACCAAGTAATACTAACGTATCATCACAGTTATCCGTCAAAATCTTACTTTCTAAACGTTCCACTAAATCTGGGTACCTAGATGGCGTTGCTGGCGCACTTGCTATCATTTGATTTCTAGTCTTTGGTTCAATTTTAATTTTCTTATCAAAAGTCTCTATCTCTATTTTCTCTTCCACTTGGCTTTCTACTTCATAAGATTCAGTATTGTGAAGACATGATGATGGTTGGCTATCAGGTATCTCTCGCTTTAAGACGAAGGTGGGTTTGTATTGTTGCCGGTACCTATCCCTTGGTTCCTCACACACAAATGATGTTACAGATAATGGTGAGACTAAGGACGAATGTTGTTGGGCCGTGTTGCTCGTGCCGTTAAGTATTAGAAGACCACCGCCTCCTTGGATTTGTCCTAGGGACAGAAGTAACGGTGATGCTGATTGAGGAGAAGGCCTGTGGTCTCTTGTGTATTGCCTAGGTGGCTGCGACATAGGTCTTGGTGAAGGGCCTGTAGTCGAAGAGACGTGGTGGTCGGAAGGTGGTGGTTTCGCGGCTTGAATACGTCTTAAAGGATGAGCGCATGTCCTTGAATCTTGGCATGTGGAATCTGGGCATCCACACTCCAATTGGCGAGCTAAAGCGGCAGCTCTTGCTGCCCTTTGTTTCTCCATAAGTTGACCCACAATCGCTTCCACCGTTTCCGCAGTTTGGAACATTTTACCCTAGAAATAATTTAAAACTATTAATAGACGTGTAAATATTACGAATTTTCATAGTTTTGAAGCTTTTTGTTATACTTACGGATATTTCCAACTCATTGTTGATATCCGGCTCATCTTCACTAAAAACTGAAATAAACACTGTTCAGGTTAATGTAAACGTATATCAGATACATTGGAAATACACAAATCACTACCACTCGATAAGTTTAATTAATAAATTGTAACTTGCAACCATTAATGAAATAATTATCGGAATTAACGATAAGATAGGATTAAATACCGCATAATGAAATTGAATTTTACTGCTGATTTCATAAATATTCATTGGAGGGTGCGGAACTTTTCGTGTTTTGCCTTAATTCTCTCTGTTTTACATTTATGAAATTTGAAAAGTGGGATCTTTGATTATGGTCTTGTTATCTGTCACGGTTATTTAAATTTATGTAGAGCTTATGACACTTGTTACGTTTTTAATTTAGAAACTAATTCCTTATTCATAAATACTGTTGTGGGTATTCTTCTGTTTTTTGGAGAGCCGACATATCCAATTATTCTGTCTGGGTTTAGAGTGCTTTTAGCCTACCTATTTTGTTAGGAACACCTGAGCAAATCCTTGCTTGCCTCACGCTTCTTGAATGCTGATACAAATTTCTTTCGGTAAAAATACTCTAAGTAATGCGGTTTACTTTAGCGGTCTGGCTATGAATACCTATCTGATGAAATAATATTAAAAGTCACTAGGTAATCGCTGAAACTTTCAAAATAAGATACTTAATGTTATTGGAACGAGCTGTTGAATGGCACGTATACTTGTAGAACTAAAATACGGTCATCCAGTATGTCCGCTTTTACAAAACTGTCTAAATTCTTTAGTTGACTTTGAAACTTAACACGTTTAGACTTTAGATTTGGAATTGAATGGTGAAATTTTACATATTGCATATAGGGTCTAACAGATTAGCAACAGCATATGTCGACGCCAGCGGTCGTCGAGTATTCTCAATCATATAATACGGTATTTTACTGTTTTTTTTTATTTCTTTAAAATGTTTTTCGAAATATTAGCTACACAAAACAAGTTTTCATTTTGAATTATCTTGAATATTTTCAAAGATATAGGACTTCAAACTTTATAATTAGACAAGGACAGGACGCTATCTTAGTGACGTCAGTGGGTTAGTAGCGTCATAGTCACGCCATAGAAGATTTCGTTTTAGAAAGAGACAGCTATAGTCAAAATCAAACAGACTATAATTCTTTTATTATAAAACAGATTCAAATTATTTTTTCACATTTGGTATTCTTAATTGCAATATTTTTTAACGTCATCATTAAATATCTACATTTCAACAATAGTAAAATACCCTATTATTATCGCTTTCTGTTGGAGCTCAAAATACTACATTGTAAACTTACACATTGGCTTCAGTTGGCTGACCAGCTCATCCTTCGTCCACTCTTTCTTGTCGGCCCACAGCGCCAGGCTGGGCGCCACGGTGGCCAGCTTGTTGTCATCCGGGTATGGCACATTTAGGTAATGAACGAGGACTATATCGGGGTTCTGAAAATAATGAAGATATACATTTTTAAAACGACACGTATGTGCTGACGTTATAATATTATAATATTATAATCATAACAATAATGTTTTCAGCATTATTGTGTTCCGCCAGTTAGAGATAAGAAAGCCAGTTCCTCAGTGGTTGAGAATTCCGGAAGTAGTGCGCTTCCACCTTCAGCCTTATCACCACTTAACATTAGGTGTGATGAAGGCTAAGTGCTACTCCGTTGTGGATTTAAAAAAAAATCGGCACATTCAGTAAACTACATTGTTTCATGAAAAGCTTTGTATGTTTTATTCTAGTTTTTCTCAATTTTTAGATTTATATTCTTGTGGCTATGTTTTTAACTTTATCAACCGCCTCTGTGGTCTTGTGATTAACACCACCGGTTACAGAAACAGAGGTCCCGGGTTCGATTCCTAGTGGTGGTACATATTGTATTCGGTTTGGTAGATGGTAAGACGTGTTCTCAGTCCGCCTGGCTAGCTACCACCATCTTATCTAAGTCTGACCCCATAACAATTATGTCTTCAGCATTATTGTGTTCCGGCAGTTAAAAATACGAAAGCTAGTTTTCAGTGATAGAGGATTTCAGGAGTAGTGCGCTTCCATCTTCAGCCTTATCGGCACTTAACATCAAGTGTGATGAAGGCTAAGTGCTACACCGTTCTGTATAAAAAAATTCAAACTTCACGCTTTTACTTCAGCTTAGATTGGAAGCAGAAACTACATATTAATTAAAAAATACACACTAAAAAATATTTATTTTCTTATCACACAAAAGAAAGAAAAATCTTCAACTATAGGTTTGACACTGAGAGACCAACACATTTATATAATACTGGTACCTACCTATCAAAGATGTTTAATCTGAGGCAAATAAGATCAATGTCTGCAATCTGTATGAGAATGTTGTTTGTTATATAGACTATCACACATCTGTATTTGTGAAAGCTATTAAAGAGTATCCAAAAAAAACTTCAAGCAACCCTAACATAATCCCAGTCCACAAATAAAATAGTAATTAGACACAAATCTCTGTCGCAATAAATACCACTAGCAGTTAACTCAAAAAAAAAACTTGGACCGTGATACATCTTAAGTTCAGTGACGTGTGAAAATTTACAGCACAATTCATTATTTTAGGAACGTGGAATAACGAGGGTACCAGGAGCTCATAAAACCGGGGGAGGAAGGGAACGGACGCCGCGTTACAACGTAGTGCACTTAGCCGAGACCTAGGGCTAGCTTGAAACGTCAAAGACGCTCTCACTACTAGGTCTCTCTTTGTGATCTTTATTTTTAGATTCGGTGGCTGGTATTGCATTGACATTTTTATTTCATCTAAAAGCTGAATTCGTTATTCAAATAAATTAAAATAGTCTTGTGTAGATAGTCATAAGTAAAGCTTTATCATGCAATTAAATGGTTAAGAATTATATGAAAACTCATAATTGCTGTGTGCCAATTCCTTAAACTCTTCCATTATTTTTAAAATATAATAATAAGAAGCGTGAAAAGTATCTTGAACTACAGAATCCAAATATATATCAAATGTTATTTTAAGTATACGTTATTCGACAAAGCACCTTTTATTTTTACTTTCGTGTAAACATAACAACGCTCATAAAATGTTCTTAGGTGGCAACCCTCACGCATAACAGGCACTAAATCGACTCGAGCGCAGTTAAACTACGTATAAAATAAGTAATACACAATATTTTAATTTCCAACGCGAAGAGAGAATGTAAAACGGAGTGCAACGTAATAACTATCCATTTGTCTTCAAAATGGTGGCAATAAACATGGCTCCATTATTTATGTAATGGCCGTCGTAGGGTTGCCACACGTGTGTTTTATAATAGTTATTGTGGTTTTTCATTAACTTGTGTTTAACATGTGAGAATAATGTTGACAATGTTTCAGGTCTTAATAAAGTGCAACTGGGAATTAAAACTCTTTTAAAGAGGTGATATTGTGGTGCAATTTTACAGTTTATGCTGTGTTCAACTTTCAGTGCTTTTTAACTAGATTGTTTTTATTATTTATTATCGTACTTGTATTTATAAGCGGGTGTCGTATAATCGTTAGTTTCTTTTGCATTTAAATTCTTAAATCTATGTCTATAAGTATTGATACAATACGCGAATTAATGAATATTTTATCGGTGTTTTCAGTTTATTTTATAAATCATTCATCTGAAATAAAAACGGGCGGTTTACCCATTACAATTTTTCTACTTACCGATCGTTTTTAGCAGTAACTTAATGGCATCATACAATCAATTAATTAACTCGTTCGGAAATGTCTAACTGATTTAAATAAAACAAAATGTCCAAGTAATTTAATACCATTTTAAAACTAAGAGTGTTATTTTTAGAAAGCTACAACCCTTAATGATGTTAGCGGCAAACGGCTTGAATGGGAAATGCGTTTTTTAAAAAAGAAATAGTTTATCTAGAACCACTTTAAGGCTCGCAAACAAAACCGTGATAAGTACATATCAATAAGTATACTTTATTGAAACTAACGATTCGGTTCAATTTAATGGGCCAATAGCACAATATACTGTCTGTGCCTACTGTACAAATTGATAGTATTATTGTACCTAGATAAGATAAGATAAGATAAAAATATTCTTTATTCACTTAGACATAATAAATATGTACTTATGAATCGTCAATATTTTCCTACCACCCATTCAAGACTTTTTTAACTGACAAGAAGAATGGGCGCAAGAAACTTGCCAGCGTTTCTTAGTTAGGTAACGACATTTACAAAAAAAAAACATATCGTTACTAATACAACAATTGCTTAGTATAAAAATACATCATATTAAACAGTGATTATGTTATGTGTTACATCATGACCATGCATTGCGGTCATTCAAATAATCGTCTACTTTATAGTATCCTTTGCTCATCAGCGACTCTTTAATGTAACATTTAAATTTATGCAATGGTAGTTCAATTATATGCTGTGGAACTTTATTAAAAAAGGCTATGCTTTTCCCCAGAAATGAGGCTCTGGATTTTTCTAGCCTAAACTTGGGAACGACAAGTTTATCTTTATTTCTTGTGTTAAAGCGATGAATATCGCTCTGCTTTACAAATGTATTATAATACTTTTTCACATAAATTATATTTTCATAGATGTAATGTCCTGCAACAGTTAAAATGTTTATTTCTTTAAATAGATCTCTTAAAGAATCTCTCGATCGGAGGTTGTAAATGGCGCGAATAGCCCTTTTTTGGAGCACGAATATACTTTGGATGTTAGCGGCTGAGCCCCACAACAAAAGGCCGTAGGACATAACACTATGAAAATAACTAAAATAGACTATTCTAGCCGTTTCAATATCGGTTAAGAGCCTTATTTTCTTAACTGCGAATGCAGCCGAACTGAGTCTACTCGCCAAGGCTTCGATATGAGGATCCCATTGTAGTCGCGAGTCTAATATAATACCTAGAAATTTTGTATTGTTAATGAATTCGACCGTATCGCCGTCTAGTCTAATATGAAAATCAACTTGTCTTACATTAGGTAACGAAAATTTTAAACACTTAGTTTTCTTTGAGTTTAATGATAAATTATTACTATTAAACCAATGTGACACTTTTGAAAGAGCACTATTTACTTCGTCAGAACAGTCATCACCTCTATCAACTTTAAAGACTAGAGATGTATCATCGGCAAATAGCACCGTCTCACATAAATTCTTCGCGTAGTAAGGAAGGTCATTTATGTATATTAAAAACAACAGCGGGCCCAATATTGATCCTTGGGGTACGCCCATAGTAATGGGAGCTCCGGTAGACTCAGTTTTATTAATAACTACCTTCTGAGTTCTTTCATACAGATATGAATGCATAAAGCTTACTGACATTTCAGAGACACCATAATGTTTTAACTTCCTTAATAGTGTTTGGTGATCAACACAATCGAATGCCTTGGAAAGGTCACAAAAAATAGCGATTACATCCTGCTTGTCCTCCCAGGCATCAAGTACATGTTTTAGAAATGCAACCCCAGCATCAGTTGTACTTTTACCTTTTGAAAAACCAAACTGTTTCTCATGCAGTATACTATTTAATTTAAAATATTCTAAAAGTTGAGCATAAATTAATTTCTCAAATATTTTACTTATTATAAAATATAAATAAATAAATCATTTATTTCAGGCAACTAACAATATTTCACAATATCAGGCCCATATAATAAATACCTTATAAACTAACATATATAGATTATATAACACAATTTTGTTAGTATATAAATGTAGCACTAGGTTAGTAAGATAAAATTAAGTAACAGCTCTCGGTGTTGAATCGGTGGCATATGGCAACGACCCCCGGAAGCGCCGATAAACCACCCCCTGCGGCCAGAAATCCTCCTTCAAGAAAGTTTCCAGCCTCGCTGTCGGGACTCGCACCACAAACGACTTGAAATTTGTATTGTGGCGCGATTCCAAAGCCTGCACTCTCAAGCAGAAGTTGCTCTTCTTCTTGATATACTCTGTCACGTCTCCCACGGTGATGGTGTGGTGAAGACGGGACAGGTATACGGCGGTCATCGGTATGGCAGCTCGCAGCAGGAAGTTGGGCCCTGTCGGTGCGGTACCATACTGGTTTTGCGTCGGTCGCTGACGATGTCTCTTTTTGTTCCGAACCTCGGTGAAACCTTGGTCATCTTGGCCCGGTACGACAACATTCGGCGCAGGCGCTCTTCTGTCGGAGGGGTCCGGCTTCTGCGACCGCGCACTTGTTTTCGCGGCAGCAGCATAGTTAATTGGACTGCTGACGGGCGCTCGAGGCGCCGCGGTAGGGAACGGCGGCGGCGGCACATGAGGTGGCGGCGGGGCGCGGGCGGAAGGCGCGCAGCTCGAATAGTCGGCGCTCGCAGCCAGTGGCGGCGGCGCTCGGGTTTTGTCGGGCCGTGGCGGTGTCGGCGACGAAACTGCTGACTTGCAACTCGACGTCGTCGATGTATCGAGGCAAGCCCCACGTCGCATGTTTACATTAGAGCCTGCGATCGGTGACCTACTTACTGCGAGTGATTCACGTAAATTGTCAACTTCCTTACGCAATTCACTCACAGTTTGTTCTGATGTTTGGAATTTTAACATTACTTCGGCCAAACTCTTCTTTAAGAAAACGATATCCTTATTGCTGGTAGTATGGATATAGGTCTAAAATTTGCTGGGTCACTTTTGTCACCAGCTTTAAACAGAGGAATAATTTTACTATTCTTCATTAAATTAGGAAAGACCCCTTCACTTATACATTGGTTAAAAATTATTGCTAATGATGGAGCTATCACATCAATGATTGATTTGATGATACTTGTAGATATGCCCCAGAGATCTTCTGTTTTCTTAATATTTATTGCTTTGAATGCTTTAATAATATCTTCGGTAGTGACATAGCTAAAACTAAATGTTTCCTGGCACTTGTTCACACTAGATTCCATAAGAGAGACAGCGGTGTTGGGGCAAGAATTAAGTCTGCTAGTAGTTTCTAACGGTATTCGAGCAAAGAAACCTTCAAAAGCACTAGCCACCTCAATATCTGATTCAAAAGTCTGATCACTAATTTTTAAGTTAAATGAATTAATTTTGCTTTTTGTTTTGCCAGTTTCTTGGTTTATAATACTCCAGGTAGCTTTTATTTTATTTTCAGATGATTTAATTTTATTTGAAATATACCTAGATTTTGCCAAAGCACATACTTTCCTAAATGTTATTGAATATTTCTTGACATATTCAATGAAGCTAGGATCACAGGAAGTCGTTTTTTGTGCATAGAGTTCAAATAACTTTCTTCTGCTATTATAAATACCAGGTGTGGCCCAGTCACTAAACTTCTTACGCTCATTACACTTTATAACTTTTTGTTTAAAATTGTTACTAAAATTTTTTTCAACAATATCAAATAATGATTGATAAGAGTTATTAGCGTCAGCAGAAGCTGGCAAACATTGAATTTTATCTTGTACATTATTTCTAAATTTATTAATACCACGTTGCGGTATTGGACTGCAAATTACTTCGCGTTTAGGAATAACATTATAGTGCTCAAAAGAAGCTAGTTGTCCACTGTGGTCGGATTTAATAATATTAATTACCGATTTCTCAATTAAGTTACAGTTGGAAAAGATGTTATCTAAGCAAGTAGCCGATGTTGGCGTAATTCGCGTCGGTTCATTAAAAGTGTGAAGCAAATTAAATGATTTAAAAAGATTAAGGAATTTACTGGAGAGTTGTGCTAATTTAATATCTAAGATGTCTATATTAAAATCTCCACAAACTACAATTTTTTTATTCTTACGACAGCATATTTTCAAAACATCCTCCATAGTGGACTCAAAGACTGTGTAATTTGCTCCAGGCGGGCTATAAACACAGATCATAATTATGTTCAAGTTCCACGCATGATATCTCACAAATTCGTTCAACAGAGAGGGATACTATATCCTTTCGCTCTTTATATTGTGTGTTATTAGGTAAAATTATTAAAGAACCCCCCCTTATTGTAGTTTTTCTATTAAATGAACTTACAACACTATAATTATCCAAATTTAACAATAATTCATATTCTTTTAACCAATGTTCAGTAACACATAACACATCAATATTTTCACAATTTAAAAATAAACTTATTTCTAGGTCTTTGCCAGCAGAAAAGCCTTGGATATTCTGGTGTACTATTTTTAAACATTTAGGCTTTCCTCTTGTCAATACTGGGCTAGAGTATGCCTCCGTTGTCTCTAATGGTAATTTAAATTAACCATGTCAGTATTTGGATTCAAAAGAATCGAATTATTTGGAACAGATTCCAAAGTTACATTAGAAGTATCAAAGTTAAACTGCTCAATAGAAGCAGAGGTTATACTAGCCAAGTTGTTGGCTAATTGTTTAAAATAAAATGATAGCGATACCGCTATTTGTCGCTTAAGATAATTAGGCAGATAATATTTATCTTTAGTCAAGTATACATTATTCAACAACATATTGATATCAATAATATGCAACTCTTTATTATGACAGGCTAATGTGTTCATAGTTAAGTTTAGATTATACCTTATTTTATTTTCTAACGGTGAAAAACTTTTACTGTAGGGAAATGTAAACATAACAACCTTCCTTACATTTAATGAACATAATGTGTTGCAATAGGCTATTAACTGGTTTTTATTTAAATTATCCCTGTTCCCAATTAAAATTATCAAGTTTGTGTTTTCACTTAAGGATTTTTTAACAACTATTTTCATGATCTCGTTTATACTGAAACCAGGCATGCAATAATTAATTAAAAATAATAATTGTCAATCTTCCTACTGTCAATCTTCCTACACTAATCAACATCTGCACTAATAATATAAAACGGCAAATTTTAATAAAACACATTTTAGGACGCAGTTTTATTTAAACTTGTCTTTTAGATGTGAGTTGAGAAAATTGAGAATACTATAAAAACAAAAAATCTATAAAAACACAGCTCTAAATATCGCGATGTGTTTTAATAAAACCTCGTGCTAAGTAATTCGTAAAAAGTGTCTTATTTCAATGAACAGTTCACGCAGAAACCTACTCGTAAGATGTGCTTTTAAAGCGATAGAGCTTTGTAAGTGTTTATGTAGGAAGAAAACTCTGGAACTTCTGAAACCGATTTTGAAAAATCTTGCACCAGTAGAAAGTTAATTACAAATGTGAAAGTTTAGATGTTTGGATGTTTGTTATTTAATCATGCCAAAACGGCTGAACGGATTTGGCTGAAATTTGGGGCACAGATACTTTGAAGCCAGGAGAGGACCAAAGGCTACCATTTATCCCGGAAAAATATCACATTCCCGCGGGATAATAACATCGTGTAATCCACGCGGGTGAAGCCGCGGGCGGAAAGCTAGTATATAATAAATAGCGAATAAAATAAAAATAAAAAGCGAATTCTCGAACGCAAATCATCTTTGGGAGCGCCTCAAACATCATGGCATCTCTTTCATACGTTTAACATTAAAGTGACAGGGCGACTCACACACGCTCCCAAAGATAAGTACCATCTTCCACGCGGGCGAAGCTACGGGCGGAAAGTTAGTAAGCTATATTTATCCTGATATTCCCACGAACCAGTATCAAGCGGGGAATACCGCGCAGCTAGTTTATATTAGGTTTCTGCCCGCGTAAATAATTAATAATAGTTATTTTTATAAATATTTTACACATGACTGTAATTACATGAATGCATAAGTAATATTTTATACTGTTTTAACCACTCAATGGTTCCTTGCCTCCTGGAGGCAAGTATTTTTACCCGCCCCAATGGTTCCTTGCCTCCTGGAGGCAAGCTGACAGCTAATTAAAATACTTTAATTAATTGTGTCAAATCACTCTCTGTTCCTATCCAACTTATAGTAATCTTAATCTAAACACCTTATTTTAATCGTAGAACAAGAAATTGGTCCAATTTAATAAAAATTTGGCGTATTATATTCGATTGAAGTTCGCCGACTTGCTTGCCTCCAGGAGGCAAGGAACCATTGCGTGGTTTAGGCCATGTTAGCTAAGTATGGAAAAATAAAATATAAAAATATAATTAAATATATTGTACTAAATATGTTGTAATGCATTAATATATACTTCTCGTGTTCTCAATACCCATAAAAAGTATATATTTAAAATTTACCTACTTTCAAAACAGAAGTCGATACGAAATCGATCCATACTTTTGTAGCCCGTAAGGGTGATTCTTTACTTACATTTTTATATCTTTAATTAAACAATATTTTTCTAAAAGAGAGTTATCTTTTTTTACTTTTATCTAATAACAACATTGTAAACTATTATTTAAACACAAATTAGTCTGTAATAATTGTTTATTTATTAGTATTTATTGCATGTTTTAAAAAGAAATCGGTAAAACATTTCCTTTTCTGCAACTTCAACTCGCTGTTTCTAATTAAATTGTAATAAAAATCCATCTACAAATCATACAATCTTATTGCAAATTTAACTAGCATTATAAATCAATAATTAGTTTTTATTAAATCCTTCTAGTTTTTGAGTAAAACTTAATTTAAAGCCGAGCGCGCGAAGCGGAGCGGAGCGGAGCTGTGCTGAGGAACCATTGCCCCGTAAGCATATTTAAGCGTGCGTAACCATTGAGTGGATAAGTTAATTATGAGCATTCTCTATCACAAATCTATTATTATTAATTAATTAGTCTCATTTGGCGTAATTTATTTCATGATTTAACTAATTATTTCACGTTTTATATGAAGGCTGGACTAATGAAGATTCAAATTGCTGATCACGATATTATTATTCGATATCATCAACGTTTGTGTGAACCGAATTAACGTTATTAATTTAGTTACAAAAACGGCAATCTATACATCTATATATCTACAAATAAATTAAATTGGAGTGTCTGTTTGTAATATTAAAATAACCGCTTTTTACTACATGCATATGATTATATACCTATACGGTACATATACCAAAATATTTTTTTTTTTTCAATTTGTGTCTGTCTGTCTGTCTATCTGTCTGTCTGTCTGTTTGTTCCGGCTAATCTCTGAAACGGCTGGACCGATTTTGACGGGACTTTCACTGGCAGGTAGTTGATGTAATAAGGAGTAACTTAGGCTGCTTTTTATCCCGATATTCCCACGGGAACGAGAATCACGCGGGTGAAACCGCGGGCGGCCGCTAGTTTGATATAAAATTTCTGAGAAACGATTTTTTTCAGCTTTCAAACCACAATCGTCTAATGTTTGATCTCTAATAAATAAATAAAATAAACATAAATAAATATTCTCTTACAATCACAACAATTATCTAAGCCCGTAGTTAATTTCTTAAGAAACTGTGTCTACGTGAACTTGATAACGGATAAATATATACTTAAATACGCTTTGTTTGTAAATACATACTTAATATACATAGAAAACACCCAGACCAAGACAAATAGACATGTTCATGTACACAAATATTTGTCTTGTTCGGGAATCGAACCCGAGACCTCTGGCGCAGAAGGCAGGTAGTTTACCCCTGCGCCAAAGCGGTCGTCAAAATAGTGTGTGACAATGGTATTTTTCATCTCTCAGATTCGGAAAGTGATGTATATTTAAACTGAGCAGCGGGTCCAAAACTATCCGTTTCACCCTAGGGTGGAAAAGAATTTTAAAAATATAACTGAATTAGGTTACTGTCAACCATAGAGTTACGTCATCGGCAATGAAAAAGTTTTCAACTGATTTTGTATTGGGACGGGATAGAGGGGGATGAAAAGCAGAGTGTATTTACTTTCCTTACATTCGAAATGAGAAGTAGAGTGTATTACTCGGCCGCAAAATTATTTTCAACTCGGGCGACGTATAATGAATCCCTCGCTGCGTTCAAGATTCTACTTTAGAACCCCTCGCTGCGCTCGGGATTCAAAATAGCGCCCTCGCCGTAAATATGTTATTTTGCTCCCTTGTAATACAATCTACTATTTCAGAGTTAATACACTATTTGAACGCAGGTGTGAATTTTGATGTTTAGAGGTTCAAACGTGCTTCCGGTTTAATTTTTTTCCATTCGAATATGCAATTTAATCTGATAATAAATGCAATAGGTAAGTATACGAACAAACTGAAATAAAAATAAACTATTGCAAATTGAATTTGCTGTACTCTTCAAGATATAACAGGAGACTCTACTGTCTTCGAGACTTGAGAGGAAAAATTCTAGAAAGTTCTATAGTAGAGAACTGCTCAAGGAAAGGAAAGGTAGAGCTAAGCTTGCTCAGTCAAGTGTTAAAAACTTCAAACTTGGTTTACCTAGAATAAGATCACTTTAGCCTGCGGGCACGAAAATGGCGACGGCGGCCGAGCGGTGGCGGCAGCGGCAGCGGCAGTGGCGAGCCATTTCCGCATCAGCGACCGTACACCACGTACTCTGAACGCTAATCCGAAACTTCGGTTAGCTCCGCTCCTTTCACTCGATTCTGTCCCGGCTACAGAGTGAGAAGGACGGGTATACCGAAGTTTCGGGTTTTGCGTTTCAGAGTAGGCCCTCAGTTGCTGCGTCACATTCACTTATTTAAGGCGAGCGCGCAATGAATGCACAAATCGCTCGCCGCTGCCCCGCTGTCGCTCGGCCGACGCCATTTTCGTGCCCGCAGGCATAGAGTAGATCAATAAATAAAAATGTAAAAAAAAACTCACATCATACACATTTGATCTGAATCCGAAATAATATAATAGTAGCTTAAGCACACGTGTTACGGATATACTAATATTATAGATGCGAAAGTTTGTGAGTATGGATGTATGGATGACTGTTACTCTTTCCCGCAAAGACTACTGAACATATCTGGAGACTGGGCACCACTGGACCAAAGATTAAAAAATAAAAGTGTGCGGCCACTTAAGAATCTAATTTTAAATGAAAGTAATGAATAGGTGCTTCATTTTTTTACTATTAAAACCAATGATGAAAACCGCAGGCTTATTACCAAAACAAGCAACCAGTTGCTAATTGTACAATTGCAACGCGACTTGCAATCGGTACAGTACGGTACGGTACCTTTCATGCAATTTTAGTTTACAAATCGCTCGCTTGTGGCGCTATCGTAGCGATTTACGTCCCGTAATACGAATATGTGTTTTGGGAGCGATTAATTGTTAATTGTTGCGATTGCAACTGTCAGTTTAAGATCGGTAATAAGCCTGCCGAGGTCATCTGACGGCGTGTTAAACACGTGACATCAGAGAAATGTGACCGCACCTTAAGAGTTACTTGAGTCTAAATATAGACACGAAAAAAATTGTCAAAACAATGTTTTTTATAAATTTTTAGTAAAACATAAAATGTTTAAAAAAGATCATAACTCTGATACTATCCATGACAGCGAAGTAAGGTTTTAAAAATAAGCAAGCACATATCACTATACCATCAAATAGAGACTACTTCTAGAAGTGGCCGCCAATTTTTTTTTTGGTCCAAGCTCCATAGTTTTCTGCCCAGTCTCCTTTGCAACAGACATAGATTATAGGCTGGAATAACACATAGGATACTCGTACCGTACAGAGTTACTGTATCACAACCGATTAACTAACCAACTAACACGCCATGCAACTTCAATGGACACCTGTTACTCATAAACCGACTACGTAGCGATCATAAATTCAATTATCGCTCGGCATTTGGTTCACTGCGGGCTCGACGGCATTTCCAAATGTCGACTATAATAGAGGCCGACATAATGGTCCCTAAACGTCGTTGGTTTCCCCGAAAACGGTACCGATCGTGTTCTGTTTCGATTTGGTCGACTCCCAAACTATTGGACCAATCTGTAAACTAGAACTTAGATTGTCATTGTGCAAACTACCTATCGTTTGCAAGTTTGAGTACTACATAATATACATTTTTTCTACACAACTTTATTGGAATCACGCTTGTAAGTATAGGAATAATGTGATAGTAAAAAACCACGAGCCCTATAAGTAGCTTTCAGGCGGGATTCGAACCCGCGCCTCCGGGAATCCGGACCGATGCTCTGACCAACTAAGCTACCGAAAGGCTTACACGACTCGTCGAATTTTGCTATCACTTGTTACGCTGTAGGCCAGCGTTGTTTCATCAATGTGAGGAAACCCTCGCATCCGAAAGAAACATTTTTACAAATGTTTAACAGTCGATTAAGATGAAACAGCCATTATATAAGATTTTAAATTATTTTTATGCATTCACAATGCAATTTTTGTAAGTATAGGAATAATGTGATAGTAAAAAACCACGAGCCCTATAAGTAGCTTTCAGGCGGGATTCGAACCCGCGCCTCCGGGAATCCGGCCCGATGCTCTGACCAACTAAGCTACCGAAAGGCTTACACGACTCGTCGAATTTTGCTATCACTTGTTACGCTGTAGGCCAGCGTTGTTTCATCAATGTGAGGAAACCCTCGCATCCGAAAGAAACATTTTTACAAATGTTTAACAGTCGATTAAGATGAAAGTCGATTGAGATGATTATTCCTATAGCATCGGGCCGGATTCCCGGAGGCGCGGGTTCGAATCCCGCCTGAAAGCTACTTATAGGGCTCGTGGTTTTTTACTATCACATTATTCCTATACTTACAAAAATTGCATTGTGAATGCATAAAAATAATTTAAAATCTTATCACGCTTGTATGTTTGTTTTGATTACTTCCTGACGTTAATATTTATTTTATATATAGGTAGGTATACAATAATGAGAGCAGCCACTGATCGTGCTCGATGGCGTACATTGGAGAGGCCTATGTCCAGCAGTGTACGTTAATAGGCTGATGATGATGATGATGATGATACAATAATTATAGTTCTTGACGTGACATAAGTTTTTTGTAAAAAAACTATTTCATGACAAGCTTTTTTGCTGACTGTACTTAAATATTGTATTGTCATCTGAACCAAACCTGTATACAAAATTTCAGCTCCATCGGACACTGGGAAGTGGGTCAAATTAAGCTTGCAAGATTTGTCACCCACTAACTAACATGGCAAGTTAAATAAAAGCTTATAAAAAAGTCTCATGACAATAAAAACATAATAATAACAAAAAATAAATTTCTTAGAATCACACCCTTTATCTAGTCCTCGATTTTCAAGGAACTGTGATAATGAAAACTAGATAAACGTTGAAAACACCCAGACAAAAACCAATAGCTCACGCACACAAATAACTGTCATGTATGGGAATTGAACCCAGGACCTTAACAATTATACCTTATTGCTTAAAAGCGAAACTATAAAAGCCCCCGTAGAGGTATGTTTTAACCCCACAAAGAGGTAGTCCTAATCCCACACTATCTCGCCTCAAAAGGAGCAGTGCAAAAGCAATTAAATATTAAACTTTAATTCCCTTCCAAATGCTTTGACCCGCGTAGCCGAATTTTGGTCCGACTTTAGCTTTTAGGGTTTAGTTTGCTATCGACTCGTGAAAAAGAAGAAAAAGAAGAACGGCAGTAACAACATCACACTATTCAACAAGCTAAAACAAACTCATAAAGGAGCAATAACAACCAGCATATATCGTACATTTACCATCACCAAGCAATAAAAAGTTTCACTTAAGACTTGGCTGGTATAAATTGAAAAATTTCCCCAGTTTTCTATTAATGTCGCTGCTATTCCGGAAGATATATAGCGAATATTCGAGCCGCGGTTTCAATCCGTTGAGTGATCAATACATTTCGAAATTTCAAATTTGGTGGCTACGAGAAAACTGAAATGTGTTTCTTGAAAGGTATCGCATATGAGGAAAGGAAAGGTCTCTTTAAGAGCTAACTGAAAGAGATTCCTATACCTTGGAGACTCGTACTTTTAATGCTATTTACTTTTTAACCGACTTCTAAATCAAAAAGGAGGAGGTTCTCTATTCGTCTGTATGTATGTTTTTTTTTTTTTTTTTTTTTGTGTATGTCCACCGATTACTCGAAGACGGCTGAACCGATTGAAATGGTTCAAACGTTATTACATCAGGTTGGTTTCCAAGTTGGTCCCATTTTTTGAAATTTCGAAATCGGTTCAGTAGTTTTCAGGAAATCTTGAAAATACTGTCGTTTTCGTTACCACTTTCATCATCATCAGCCATTTAACCCCACTGCTGGGGCACTGGCCTTCCTTATGGATGAATAAGGAGAATACCACTTTATGTGAATTTAATACGTATCTTTAGGCATAACTCCTTTGTTTATAAACCGATTTAGATGATTCTTGTTTTGTTGGAAAGGGGATACCTCAAGGTATTTTAACCGACTTCGAAAAAGGAGGTTTTGAGTTTGATCACATACCTATTTACCAGAAAACACGTAAATTGCCTGCACGATGCACTAAAAAGAGTGAAATAAAAATTATTTTTATAAAAAAATTAAACCGCCTTCTAAAAAACCACATCAAAAAAGTAAGAAATAATTCCTCACCAAATAAATAACGTAAGTACTTTGAAGTCGGGCGGGTTTTAACAAAAACAACAAAACATTGTACATGTTTCACGCCCGACTTCAAAGTACTTACGTTATTTATTTGGTGAGGAATTATTTCTTACTTTTTTGATGTGGTTTTTTAGAAGGCGGTTTAATTTTTTAATAAAAATAATTGATTGAAATTTTTTCTGGTGTGATAACTTGGAGATAAGTTAGAGATCTTCTGTAACAGCAGTTACGGTTTTGCTCTGTACCTGAGTGATTGTTTTTTTTTTAAGTTCACAATGCAATTTATTACTGAAAAATTGAAAATGAGCATTCGCCCGGACAGTGAAAGGTCGAAGATTCGAGTCCCATAGGAGCTAGTTGTGAGACGGGTCGTTGCGTTATTTGTTTACTTATATAATTTTCCAGAAGCCTATAAAATAAAGTGTAAATATATTAAGTAAATTATTTAATCTTGAACGTGAGAAGAACCTTTTTTTTATTTTATGAGCCATGTGGTACCTAATTTTATTTTTATGAAATTAATTTGTTGGCTGAAAACCAGAGGTGGCCGGCAAACGGGCTAAATCACCCTAATAGTATTTATCCTACTTTATAATATTATAAATGTGAAAGTTTAGATGTTTGGATGTTTGGATGTTTAGATGTTTGGATGTTTGTTACTCAATCACGCCAAAACGGCTGAACGGATTTGGCTGAAATTTGAGACACAGATACTTTGTAGCCTGGAGAGGAACATAGGCTACTTTTTATCCCGGAAAAATATCATATTCCCGCGGGATAACATCGTGAAGTCCACGCGGGCGAAGCCGCGGGCGGAAAGCTAGTATAAAATAAATTTGTTCTCATATCACGTACACCTACATATATTAATGGTTTTCGCCATCGATTTGATGAATACGTAAAAAATTAACATATTTTTAAAATACGTAAAATACCAAACACATGTATTCTTGTATTTGTATTTTATTATTATGTAGTTGTACGAACTACTAATTAGTATTTAATAAATAAATATAAAACCAGAAAAATAAAAAAACCTGGCTTGACTTTCGCCACTTTCGCCTCTTCATTGTTACAAATGTCAAATTCTATAGAAAAAATTAGTTTGTTCTAGTTCGTTACATTTCCGCAAAATGGTGAGGTTTTTTATTTTTCTGATCAGGCTTTAATTACTATGACTTACTTGAAGTAACCAGTAACATCTTCTATGGAACGTGGGCAAGATGGCTGAGTGTACGTAGCAACCGTAGATACACTGGAAAGAAAGAGAAATCAATTTTAATAACTTCGTCATCATTGGCCCAGCAGTGGGAGTCATATTATGAATGTTGCGCGGTTGTTAATGTGTAATATTTGTGGCATAAAACACTCCTGAAACTGAAATCGCGATAAAAAAATCAGCTGTTCCATACATTTTGATCTATTCGATTTAAAATTTTCTTTGGAACAGCTGATTTTTTTTCGCGTTTTCATTGTTGGTAGGTACAGTCGGGGACAAATTCGGTGAACCACCTCTTACTTCTTTTCGTGTGGCTGACATCTCTTCGTTCTCTTGCAGTCCCTATCCGTAATTGCTTATGAATTGTGCTACCCCACCTTAATACATAACCGAATAGTAAAAGGGTCTGCACGAGAAGGGCGAGGCACCAACCACGCGAAAAGAAGTAAGAGGTGGTTCTCCGAATTTGTCCCCGAGTGTACCATAGTAAAAGTTGTTTGTATGCTTGAGTACATTGACCCCTTTAAATTATAGGTTGGAAAAAGTTATGGGCATTTTTATTTCTTGTTAAAAAGAAAGTTTCCTTTAAATAAAATGAGTTAACTAAAGATTTTAAGGGAATTTCCCCCTAATGCCCATAATATTTTCCAACCTGTATAGCCTGGTTTACATTAGTATTTTTTTAGCAAATGTAAATGTACATAAGTACTAAAATGTTTAGTATGTTAAAGCGTTCTAAAAAAATCTTCTAGCTATTACTCATCTTAAAATAAAAAAAAAATACTGTTTCCCCTTAATAAGTCTAATCTTACCAACAAGAAACTTCCAAGAATGCACCTAATAAATAACCCACTAATACAGTTGCCATATTGACCGACTAATAGCACAAAGGAGCAGTTACAGGCTAATTAACCGTTAAGCGCGGAGCTGTTAGTGGGTTCGCGCCCCGTGCCATAACTCACCAGTTGGGAAATTAGGCATCGGTCGCAATGACCCGTGCTATGCGCGTTAAACGGTTGATTGAGCTTAGATTGTGGATGGCGTTCTTTGGGTAATATTCTATTAATTCAGTCGAGATTACAGTTGAGTATTAGAATCAATTGGACACCTTGTATCTTGACAGTAGCAAGTGGAAATAAGTGATCCCTGCCTGAGTGTGCTGCTGCGGTTATCTGTCTGAAAAGTTCAAAACTTGTAAAACCTTACCATTTTAAGGACTAATCAGCAAATAGATTGATGACGAGATTCTAATGACGAAGCAAATTGGACCACCAACAATGCATTCTAACACACACACTAATACAGCCATAACTCCCCAGTTGGGAAATTAAGTGTTGCGGTTGCAATAACCCGTGCTATGCACGTTAAACGGTTGATTGGGCTCAGATTGTGGAAAGCGTTCTTTGGGTATTATACTCTTAATTCATTTGAGATGACAGTTGAGTAGATTCAATTGAACACATTGTATCTTGATCGTCAAAAAAATGATAAAAGGAGGGGTCTCCGACTTCCTCTGTGGAAGAAAATGGTTATATGCAACTCCCTAAAATGTTTATTTATTGTGAAGGCTTATCATATTTAAGACTTATCAGCATGTAAACTGATGACAAGATTATAATGACGAAACAAATCGGACCATCAAGAATGATTTCATTAGTAACACACTAATAAAGTCACTGTACTGACCATGTGCCATAACTCACCAGTTGGGAAATTAGGCGGCGGCGGTCGTAATGACCCGTGCTATGCACGTTAAACGGTTGATTGGGCTCAGATTGTGAATGGCATTCTTTCGGTAATATACTCCTCATTCATTTGAGATGAAAACTATAAGTAGTAGAATCAGTTGATCAATTGAACCCGGAGATAGAGGCACCTTAAAAACTATTGCGTACATCACTCTACCACGGAGGGCGACAAAGCCTACCGATTAAGCATAGTGGGTTCGCAACTCGTGTCACTTAAGAGCCATTTCGGACTTTGCAATTGTCTCGCTCGCACAATAAACATTTTTAAAGATTGTTTAAAACACATTGTGTTTTTTGAAAAAGTGTTTCGTTATGTCCCTACAACACAATTAGTTATACATTATTAAACATATTTCAACATTGTCAATACTGCAATAATACTAGATCTACGAGCTTAAAGTTTTCGAAAATTGACTTCCTAATTCTAACCAATACTCAATTGAATGAATAAAATAACTTATACAAAATATCCGTAACATTGCGTTGTAGGGACATAATGAAACACTTTTCTAAAAAACACAATGTGTTTTCCACAATCTATGAAAATGTTGCATTGTGCGAGTGAGACAACTGTCAAATGGCTGTAATTGCGAAATGGCTCTTAATCCCTTGATATAAATATTCACATGCTAGTCTCCAATAAAGCTGAATTAATATGAAGGTGTTTGTGATTTCGATACATTTTTAAGTAGTTGCAAACTTTGCATCCTTAGGATTTGTTTACATGTGTTTTTTTTGTAAAAGTTGTTATATGATTACTTATTTCAAATTATAACGCATTGTGTCTCTACTCACAAAATGTTTTGGAAGTCATATTCCAATTTGCCGAAACTTTATTGTCCAGAGTGGTTTCTCATCTTTTTCAATACAAGTTTTCTCGTGTTGTGGGATTTTACAAACTGACTACTTACGTAACTTCTTCGTTATTCACACTACTTGTAACAGCCAAGATTGAACAAAATTACGTCGCAAAATATCACGGCAAGGCCAAATTTAAATAGCGTTTGTGGTGTAGGGGTACACACCACCAGTATCAGACCATGAGGTCCCGGGTTCGATTCCCTGTTGGGAATGTTGGGATACATGTTGTATTTGGTTTGGTTGGTGGTAGGACTTGGTTATAAGTCCGCCTGGCCAGCTACCACCATCTTATCTAAGTCTGACGCCATGAATACGATGTTTTCGGCATTGATGTGTTCCAGCAGTTACAGATAATAGCCAGTTCCTCAGTGTTGAGGATTCCGGAAGTAGTGCACTTTCATCTTCAGCCATATCTTCACATAACATCAGGTGTGATGAAGGCTAAGAGTCACCTCGATTGTCGATAAAAAATATTAATCTTATAATACGAAAAAAGAGACAAAGGCAATACCAAATGCACATTCAAAACTTTTCTCGATCAAGTTGGAACTGCATAGGTTTTTTCGCATTTGGTAATATGCATGTAGTAACGCTGTCGGGTCCAATAGAAGTGGTAACACATCGCTCGGCGGCGCGGACGCTCTGAATAATACATTTGTACAACATGGGCCGATGTAAGAGTCGTAGTGTATAAGGTAAATGCTGATAGCGAGTGCCCGAACAAAATTTAGAAGTTGACAAAACTATGTGAAAAAAAAAACAACCTTGTGAGACGGGACGAGTTTTTCTAATTCTTCATTTCCAATATTTTTCAATAATAAAAATTGCATTGTGAATGCAAAATAGTAAAAACTAGCGGATCCTTGCGGTTTCACCCGCGTGGTACCCGTGGGAATATCGGGATAAAATATAGCCTATGCCACTCGAGAAAAATGTAGCTTTCTAATGGTGAAAGAATTTTCTAAATCGGTCCAGTAGTTTCGGAGCCTATTCAATGCAAACAAACAAACAATCAAATCTTTCCTCTTTATAATATTAGTAATTTGAAAACTTAGTAATTAAAAAACGAATAAATATTAATCTACTAGCTGACCCAGCGCGACTTCGTTCCCGTGGCCCTACCTCCTACTCCATCCTACCCTACCCGTACTCTTCCCCTACCCTACCCCTACCCTACCCGACCCCTACCATACCCCTACCCTACCCCTACCCTACCCTACCCTACCCCTACCCTACCCTACCCCTAAAGTCTGTATTGAGCACGACAGTCACAGAAAAAGCTATTCATAACGCTGCACAAACTTGTTATTCAACATTAAATGTTAAATTTCGTAGTCTTCCTTTTATTTAAGATGCTATGTTATTTAGAAGAAATGCTTAGGTATAATTGAGTCTTTCGATCGGTACAATTAAATTAGAGAAATATTTTTTTTACATTCAGCGGGTTCGATTCCCTGTTCAGACAAGTGATTATTCAAAATTCGGTGAATGCAGTTCGTTTTCTTTTTAAAATAAAAATGAAGTCTCCTTTCAGTAAAATTTTATATCTTCAGTATTTAAGGTACTTTCGCTCCATGTGAGTTAATTTTGGGACGCCCTGTATATAGATTACTAGCTTTCCGCCCGCGGCTTCGCCCGCGTGTACTACACGACATTATCCTTAGGGAATTTGATATTTTCCGGGATAAACTACGTCACTTTCCAGCTCCCAATCTACCCCCGTACCAAAAATCACATTGATCCGTTGCTCCGTTTTGACGTGAAAGACGGACAAACAAATAATACCTACCTACTGGTTTTCCCGTGGGAATATGATACTTTTTTGTAGTAAAAAGTAAAAGTAGCCTATTATAATCCCTCCCAGGGTCTCAAATTATTAAACCAATTTCTGGCCGCAAATTAGCCCGCGCTTAAAATGATTTTCGTATGGGAATGAGATTTTTCCCGCGGTAAAAAGTGTTATGTCTTTTCCAGGGCCTTAAACTGTCTCTATTCTAAATATAATCCTACTTTCCATTATCTTAAACTATCACCTTAAATACCAATTCCATTCCACAGCTTTGCCCGTGCTAAAACTTATTTTACCATGGGAATGATCCTTATTCCTGCAGTAAGAAGTCCTTGCTAAGGTCACGAAATATCTCCATTCCAAATTTCATCTGAATCGGTTCAGCCGTTTTGACGTAAAAACAGAACATACAGACAGACAGACAGACAAATAAACAAACAAACATAAATTTTCGAATTTATAATAATATTAGGGATAGTAGAAATATGAACATGATTGGCCAGCCGCGACTACATCTCCGTCCGTGAGTAATTTAATTGGGTAACTACATCACAAAATTTCATGTCAAAAAGTAGGTAGATAGGCGTTCTCTCAGGTCTCATCAGCACTATCATCAATCAATTTTAATGTCCCCGCTGCTGGGGTTCATATTGATGGATAAGGAGAATGAACCATGACCTTCCACAGGGGCCCATTGCAGTTATGGGGTATTAACCAATCCAAATGCAGCCAGAACCATCGGCTTATCGTGTCTACCATATTTTTGAACAGCTATCCCGTGAAAGACCACTGCGAAAGTCACATAACCTCAGCGATCGCAGGCCGAGCACCAAACATGAAAGTCAGATCAGTGGTTTAGGCATAGGAAGTTACGATACCTAGACGAACAGTAGCTACTTTCATACGAATAATATTCGGACATTCTCTTACTCTTGAACTACCAAAATGCAAAAAATAAAGTCAATACCTACTACAGCTCATTCGTGCAAAGCGAAGCTTTTTTCTCTCCTTAATTTATAGTGGCAATACGCTAGTTGATACATACAGTGCCACAAGCTTTACTGTTCCGGTGACAGCCGTGACAGAAGAGCCACTTGCAATACGAAATTAGCTGTCAAAATGGACTGTCGTATGAAAACTGTTTTAGTTCCAAAGATAATCACCGGAACAGAAAAGCTTGGCGCACTATAACTACTCTTTGGTGGCAATGAGGTACGTCGCTTGTTGTACATTGAGTTTTCAAACATGTGTCAAAACAAAATGAAATTTAAAATCATAAGCACTAAGGAGTATCGATATCAACTTCGATGCAAATTACCCCCAAAATAACTTTTTATCCTTTTTTAACCCTGTTAGGCGATGAGTTTCAATGAAATATGAAACACATCTTCGATTAATTCTGTTAAAGAACGTTTATGCAAAATTTGAAGAAGATTGGACAAAGGAATCACGTTGTCCCATACAAACTTTACCCCCGTTTTTCACCCCCTCAGG
The DNA here is from genome assembly GCA_949710035.1 of Crambus lathoniellus. Taxonomy (NCBI): domain Eukaryota; kingdom Metazoa; phylum Arthropoda; class Insecta; order Lepidoptera; family Crambidae; genus Crambus; species Crambus lathoniellus. Next base: position 28,821,109 of record OX453303.1, read on the forward strand.
GGTAGAATTTCTAAAAATCCTTTCTTATCGGATGCCTACATCATACAAGGAACACACCCTCCAAGTTTCAGGTCTCTACGTTCAGCGGCTTAGGCTGTGCGTTTATCCGTCAGTGATTCAGGACAAAGGATTTTATATATTTAGATGATCAGTTGTAGTATAGAGATGAGTAGAACCTTGACGAGATCGAGTTATCTCAGTAGTAAAACGCAAGTAGGATGTATTTATGACTAGCTGAAGTTAGATTGAATAACGCACCTACGTCGCTACGTACGTATGAGATCAATGTATGTGAGCCTTTCTATACAGAGGTCACTTTTGTCACAAAAGGGACAAAAGTGACCTCTGAACTCTGACAAAAGTTATTCACTACCTAGCTAAAGTGGATTGTAATTCTAAGCTACGCCTACGTGACGACTGAAACGAACGCTGATTTTGGTGCGAATTAAAAAAATACAATGTCAATCAAATTCAAAATAAAACTATAGACAAACTTAAGAATAAACGAAATAAAAAAGTATAGATATCTAAAAAACTATGTGCGACGTGCACATAAGTGTTCTTAATCTAAAGTTTCTTTTCTCACAAACATGCATCTGTGTTAAACTCATTGATAAATTATAGTGCGTTGTTAGCTCTGAATATATTATACAAGTTCCAAAGCTACTGTGGCCGAGAATACTTCACTGAATATAGTGCAAATTCCTTAACAAATTTTGCTTTGACTCCCCTATTCCGTTTATTGGTGCCTCCAGAATCCTTCCGGAAGCCTACCCCTTGTACCACTCGGAACAAACCAACCATGCCGTCGCAACAGCCAAGTTCCATCACTTAGACCACTTCTCCCAGAGGCTTCGTAACGTCGTTATGCCAGGTGCCAATTTCAGGTTAGCTCTGTTTGACCCCTAGTACTAGTGGCACTAGGATATTTATTTATTGACTAGCCAAGGGAATATAGAATTCGACGACCGATTTGGCGCAGGGGTAAGATCTGCGACAGAGGTCTCGGGTTGTTTATTTACAAACAACATGTATTTAAGTATATATTTATTCGTTATCAAGTTTTCCATGACACCAGTTTCTTAATCAAATTTACATGGGCTTAGATAATTGGTGTGATTGTAATAAGTTATTTATATTATTTATTTTGAAAATTCTTTTACCAGTAAAAAGGTACTTTATTAGTGAGTAAAATTGGTATATTTTATTCTGATATTCCTTGAGGAACGGGTACTACGCGGGTAATACAGCGGGAAGCCACTAGTGTGAGATATATTAGATGAGGTCTGATGAGTGGTTGTAGGCAAGTTTAAAAGGAATGTGATAATGGTAGAGAAAGCAAGACACATTGAGAGAAATTATCACCATCTACTCCTCACGGGTTAAAGTTGCTTATTATAATGAAAAGTGCGTGTGATTGATAAATTGTATAGTTACAGCGAAATGGAACTACTAGAATAAACAGAAACTGTACAATTAAATATTTATAACGCCAATATCAAAGGGGTTTGGGTATCGTCGTGGTTTGAAGATGAGCGGCCAGTAATGAAACTTAGATAGTATCAAACCGACCGACGACGTGACGTGACGCGTAGGGGTAGGCTACCCACCTTCTGCGCCGGTAGTCTCGGGTTCGATTCCCGAACAAGACAAATATTTGTGTGCATGAACCATAAAGTTAATATACCTTCCGATAGGTATATTAACTTTATGGCATGAACATGTCTATTTGTCTTGGTCTGGGTGTTTACTATGTATATTAAGTATGTATTTACAAACAAAAAGTATTTATAAGTATATATTTATCCGTTATCAAGTTTTCCATGATACAGTTTCTTAATGAAATTAAAATGGGCTTAGATAATTGGTGTGAATGTAAGAAGTTATTTATTATTTATTTATTTATTATTTATTTATCAAAGAATAGAATAAAACGATCAAAACTATTATAGATACATTTCTCACGAAGATATTTGTGTGTGTATCAATAAAATCGAGTTAGAAGTAGTAGAGAAAAAGATGTTATTAGTTCTACTGCACTCCTTTAGGTTTGTGGCGTTTTTTGTGCGCCACTAGTCATATAAAGTTACTCAAACCCCTTTGTCCATGCTTTTCTTTCATCTTTACAAGTTTCGTGAAGGCAAACTAAGCAAGTGCTTTAAATGGCCCAATAAATTTAAACTAACTCTTACCGATATGAAATACGGTTTAATATCCAACAAAATGTCTTCTATGACTGGAATACGCTTAAAAGTGTCTGAATAAATCTATGATAGGTACATATTTAGTCTATACTTAATATATTATTAAGTATAAAGAGGATATATTTGGTGTAATGTTTGTTTCTATGTTTGTAAAATAAAAAAGTATTGAACCATTATTAAAAATTCTTTCACCAGTAGGTACCTAATGCCCGAATACTCGTACGCTACTTATCTTTGGGAGCGTCTCACACATCGCCCTGTCACTTTAAATGTCAAACGTATGAAAGAGATGCCATGATGTTTGAGACGCTCCATGGCCCGCTATTATTTCTCGGCTGCTTGCGCCGTGCAACGAGTGAGATAGAAGATGGCTTTGGACGCTCCCAAAGATGATTTGCGTTCGAGAATTCGGGCGTACTTTATTTTATTTTGCTATTTCCACGGGAACGGGAACCACGCTGGTAAAACCGCGGGGAGCAACTAATAACATACTAACTAAATAGATATTTATCCGTCTCTAGTCTACATCGTCAGCCATTTAATGTCCCCACTGCTGGGACACTGGCCTGGTGCAATAAGGATCGTATGGGTCATGATGCATGAGCGAGCATGACCCACCATGCGGGCCCAATCTCCGCGGGTTGGTGCCGAGGTGCCGTTAGTGGGTATTAACTACTGCAAATGTAGCCAGGACCAACGGCTTAACATAAGGCACGGAGGAGCTCGAGATGAATAGTTTTTGCTCACCAATCCCGTGACTGACCATTGCGAAAGTAGCTCAACCTCAACGATCGCAGGCCGAGCGCGCTAGCCACTACGCCACGGGCACCTCAATAATTACTTATCGACAACCGTCTTTAATATTATAATAAAATCCATTTGGACATTAAGTTTCATTAAATTGTAAAATATCGGTATCAAAATAACAATCAATATTTAGATTTATAAAAAAACAAACAAATTTAAATTTTAAAATTTCAAATTAAATCTAAGAAAAACTAAGTAGCCAATGCCAAGAATGTTCTGTGTCCAATATAAATTCAGTTTGTTGGTCGAATATCGAGTTTTATCTGCCCCACAAATGGCCACTCCGGGCTAAACTGGTGGCCGCGTGGCCATGTCGTATTTTAGTGAGCCCATTCTGCTCAATAACTGGGCTGCTAGTCAGCTTTTTGAGGATATCTGAACGTCTAAGGCATTCTGTGGTCTAAATGATAAGTAGGTAATTAGCAAGGTTTGTTCATGAAATTGTTTTTATGTACAGTAAAACCAAATTAATCGTGACTCACTTATAATTATTTTCCAATCAAAACAATTGTTTTCCAACAGTCCAGTTCCAACACAATATGGTCGAAATTCACGCTTTCAAACAAATTATTCGAAAAATGGGTCATGAGAAAATTGGTTCGACCGTACTTCGATTTATCGTTTTTGATTGGAAAATAAATTATGAACCATCGTAATATTACAGTTATAAATACTTCTAGCACCGACATATGTATGCCCTACAAATAGCCACTCTGGGCTGAACTGGTGGGATGGTGGCCGCTTGGCCATGGCCGTGTCGTAGTGAGCCCATTCTACCCAATAACCGGGCTACTAGTAGACTTTCGGCAATATCAGATTCTCAACGTCTCGAGACTCTGTATGGTCTAAGTAACAAGTAATTAGCTACCTACATCTATTTAAATTGTTTCGCATTTCGTTCAACACTTTCAACTCAGAATAAAAATAATAGTACCAACGACGGTTAACGACTATTATCATCGACTTCATGAAGCCGATCCATCGCATTTTAATTGCCCCTAACAAATGGCGTAGGCCTAAACTGGTGTCCACGGGCCGCCCGCCATGTAATTTTTTTTTGACATTAAAAATAAAAATAATCAGAAGTCAAACACCTTTGTACTTTCTTTCCTACTAGTCGTCGTTTTAGACAAGAAATTTTACAAAAATACGAGAGTAAGGCAGCTTATTGTTTAACCCTAAACACAAAACTGGCGTCATAAGTTTTTATTCAGTCTTAAAAAAAACTTAATTTGACATAAAGCACAGAAAAACAAGTTAACATGGTTTATAAGTAAGTACCTATATTACCAGCTACCGAAAGATAATATTTTAGATGTAAGCTCGTAACATATACCAACAGCTAATATCTGGACTATCGCTACCTCGAAGTGAAATAGACTTTTACGGGACTCGGATACGGCACGAAGTTTCGGTAATGATGCGCAATTGGCATTGACAAATATATATCGTGGCCGGTTGTAAAGTTACCTCGGACACAATACATAACCTCGTAAATATTACTAAAAGCGGGATTTTTACCATGTTTGATCATGGAGTAACGTAACAGGTTACTCCATGATCATGGCGTGTGCAACTGCGTCGAAAAACCCGACAACAAATAAAAAATCCCGTTTTACGTAATAATGTTAATAAAATGACCATGAAAGTTTAAAAAGTTAATACACGACTTCAACATACAATAGGGTATTTGACTCTTTTTTTTATTTACTTAAAACTAGCTTTCCGCCCGCGGCTTCGCCCGCGTGTACTATACGACGTTATCCCGCGGGAATGTGATATTTTTCCGGGATAAAAAGTAGCCTATGTTCCTCTCCAGGCTACAAAGTATCTGTGTCCCAAATTTCAGCCATATCCGTTTAGCCGTTTTGGCGTGATTGAGTAACAAACATCCAAACATCTAAACTTTCACATTTATAATATTAGTAGGATGTATGGAATACTAGCAACACAACATAGGTATTTATTTTCAAATGTCTTGCATATTTTCAGCGATAAAGAGTCTTTCTAATTAGACAAAGAGAGCGTGTTAGATATTTACTATTCTAACAAGCGCTACATGCCAGTGACGTCATATGCTAGTAGGCGCTACTAGCATATGACGTCACTGGCATGTAGCGCTCTCTTACTCTCGCCATAGAAAAATTCGTTTTAGAAAGAGATAGCTAGAGTCACAATTAAGTAGATCATAATTTGCTTGTTATAATAGACATTGAATTTTTTTTTTTCACCTTTGTTATTCAATCCTACTTATATATATTGTATATTATTAATATTATAAATGTGAAAGTTTAGATGTTTAGATGTTTGTATGTTTGTTACTCAATCACGCCAATACGGCTGAAGTTCTGGAAAACAAATCCTTTGTAGCCTGGAAAGGAACATAGGCTACTTTTTATCCAGAAAAAAATTCACATTCCCGCGGGATAACGTCGTGTAGTCCACGCGGGCGAAGCGCGGGCGGAAAGCTAGTAATGTTATATTTCTGAATGTCATAATTAAATATCTACATTTCAACAACAGTCAAATACCCTATTTGGTAATGTTAATGAAACAATAAAAATAAATGTCAATAGAATTAAATAGGAAGTATTGTTAGTATTATTCACTAAAGAACTATTCCTAAGGCATCAAGTCCGCCGTTGAACATTCAATAAATAAACTAAGTAATTCGAGTAAAATAAAAATCCATGACATTCTCCATAAACGTGCCCACCCTTAAGATAAATCAGGTCCCTGTCGCAGCACAAAAGAGTCCCGGGAAAAACTTTATCGAATCTATTGAGACTCAATAATCCGAAAAAACTAGCTTGTGGCCGCCCGAATTTAGGGACATTGGATAGGCCGGAAAAGAATAATGGTCTGTTGACGTATGTACAGTCGAACCAATTGAATTGTGACCCACCTTATGTTCATTTTCTAACAGATATTAAAATTCATCAAGGTCTAAATTCAATCTCGTTAAAAATTGACATTGTCCTTTATACTTTTGATGCTTTCAAACAAATTATTAGTAAAATGGGTTATATTTCAATTGGTTCGACTGTACTAAAATAGTAGCTGAAGATGCTTATTTCCCTTAATTTGCTAACATATTGTGTGAGAATAGGAAAATACTATAAGTCATGAACACTGTTGTTAAAAAATATTTATATACAAACATTTTCCTACAATAAAACATATAAAAACAAATGTCAGCGATTGTTACATTCGAATTGTTAGATGTTAGTAGTCCTACTTACACTTTTTGTTTAGAGCTGTATACTTTCATTTATTTACTTTGTGACACCACAATGTGAAAACCATGTTCGGTTGTGATTGTGGTTGTGATGGTATCTATACAATTCTTCTCATAAAATCAAACTACTTTTATTATGGGACCAAAACTAAAATCGCGAAAAAACAGTTCTTCCATACATTTTGATTAAATATTTTTGCACTTTTGTATGGAACAGCTGATTATGTTTCGCGATTTCAGTTTTGGTCCCATAATAAAAGTTGTCTGTTTTCATGAGTAGTATGATCCCTAAAATTATCCTGGGTGATAAAAAAGTTGACATGTATAGAGGTTGTGGTTGTGTGGGTCACAACATTGTGCAACAGGCAGTGTGGGAGCACCATTGCTTATTTTCTCAATTTTGCAATACGGTATTTTACTGATTTTTTTTTATTTCTTTAAAATGTTTTTCGAAATATTAGCTACACAAAACAAGTTTTCATTTTGAATTATCTTGAATATTTTCAAAGATATAGGACTTCAAACTTTATAATTAGACAAGGACAGGACGCTATCTTAGTGACGTCAGTGGGTTAGTAGCGTCATAGTCACGCCATAGATGATTTCGTTTTAGAAAGAGACAGCTATAGTCAAAATCAAACAGACTATAATTCTTTTATTATAAAACAGATTCAAATTATTTTTTCACATTTGGTATTCTTCATTGCAATATTTTTTAACGTCATCATTAAATATCTACATTTCAACAACAGTAAAATACCCTATTGCAAATTGGTCAGATTAAGTATTATTGCATTGTTAATGCATACAAACACTATTCTTAAATACATTACAAGTAGAACATAATTAAAATTTTAGTTTACGCAAAATTCTATGGAAAATAGTTCGAACGAAAAAAAAATGTTTACTCGTGAAAGGAACGATAGCTTACCTACTCATCAACACTTTAGGTAAAAGAGAAATCGTAATGCTATTTTTCTTTTTCTTTCCAAAGCTAGCTTCAGAGCTAACCCATTCCACATCGGATTTAGCCCAAACGGCTCGTTCCACATTCAGATTGAATGGATTAAAAAGTTTTGCTGAATTTATGCCCAGTCATCCGTCAAATGGGTTGAAGTAAGAGTGGTATGTTTCGGAAGTTAATTAAAAGTTCGCGTCCAACTCCGGCGCATATGGGAAACAAGACGAATTTATTAGTACGTGTACAGAACTTGGAAATTGAGGTTTTTGATGTTTGGGTGTTTGAGTTTTGAGCACTATGAAGTTGTAATAACTTGTTGAAGTCAAAACTTCTTTAGCGGCGCGTTGTGCACTTTTTGTGATGGGTAAAAAATGTTGAACTCGCGTCAGGACAGGACACGTCAGATCGAAAATTCGTAAGACGGACACGTGACCTGGGGCCCGATTCTCAGGCATTCGAACTTTTTCAGTGTGGTAATTCGTATGTCGAATATTATGTTTGTGGTTTCTATTGAAAAGTTAGAACCTCTGAGAACTTTTCAAACAAACTAAGCTGTCCCACGTGTCAACAAATTCATTTTGACAGCTAAGTTCGAATACGAACATCTATTGGTTTCTACCACTCGTAGCGTTCGACTGGTTTTCGCTCGAACTTTTTCGATTGTGAAATTCTGACAATACAAAAACTGTGTTATATTTGAATTTCGAGCTTATAAAAGTGAACTTTTCTCGATTGCCTGAGAATTGGCCCCCTGAGGCCCGATTCTCAGGCATTCGAACTTTTTCAGTGTGGTAATTCGTATGTCGAACATTTTGTTTGTGGTTTCTATTGAAACGTACTTCTAAACGTTTCAAACAAACTCATCTGTCCCACATGTCAACAAATTCATTTTGACAGCTAAGTTCGTATACGAACATCTATTGGTCAGGGGGCCGATTCTCAGGCAATCGAGAAAAGTTCACATTTATAGTTCGAAATTCAAATATAACACAGTTTTTGTATTGTCAGAAATTCACAATCGAAAAAGTTCGATCGAAAACCAGTCGAACGCTACGAATGGTAAAAACCAATAGATGTTCGTATACGAACTTAGCTGTCAAAATGAATTTGTTGACATTTGAGACAGCTTAGTTTGTTTGAAACGTTCTAACTTTTCAATAGAAACCACAAACAAAATGTTCGACATACGAATTACCACACTGAAAAAGTTCGAATGCCTGAGAATCGGGCCCCTGTACCACTCGTAGCGTTCGACTGGTTTTCGATCGAACTTTTTCGATTGTGAAATTCTGTCAATACACAAACTGTGTTATATTTGAATTTCGAGCTTATAAAAGTGAACTTTTCTCGATTGCCTGAGAATCGGCCCCCAGATCGAAAAACTGTTACAATGTCATTAGAATACGAAAGCAAATTTCACCACCGTTTCCAAAGTTGTAATAGCTCAAGTTAGAAAACGGGCGGCATTGAAGCCTGAAGACCTCTGTCCAAATCCAGTCCGTATGTTTTTCTTTTTTTTTGTCAAATTCCTTTTTTTTTGTGAAATAGTCTGGGGAGCCCTTTTCACTTGCCTTTGTATTCTAATGACATTGTAACAGTTTTTCGATGATCTGACGGTCACGTGTCCTGACGCGAGTTTCACATTTTTTAACCATGACAAAAAGTGCACAACGCCACAAAAAAAAATCACTTCAAAAATTCCCTCCCAATATGAAAATTAGTTAGGTAAATTCTAAGCACTTCACTTTAAAAGCTGAATCGTCCGTTATTTCTAAATTTTATTCGGCTATAAATTGGTCAGCCTAGTTAGGCGGTGTCTTTGAATTTTTCCGCCTAGCCTTAGAATATCTAAGGCTGCTTTTATACTAGACCGCGGAGACGAGGTGCAAAGAGCGGAGCTGTGCAATAATAATAACCTAATAATAATATTGACATATAGGTAACGAAACGGGCATTGCATGCTATTGTATTAGCTGATAATGGCACCGCTTCGCTTCTCTCCTGTAGTAATTCACAGTAATAGTCCGGAACTCCAAGGAAATCCTACAAATATTATAAATGTGAAAGTTTAGATGTTTGGAGTTTAGATGTTTGTATGTTTGTTACTCAATCACGCCAAAACGGCTGAACGGATTTGGCTGTAATTTGGGACACAGATACTTTGTAGCCTGGAGAGGAACATAGGCTACTTTTTATCTCGGAAAAATGTCACATTCCCGCGGGATAACGTCGTGTAGTCCACGTGGGCGAAGCCGCGGGCGGAAAGCTAGTAAAAAAATAAAAATGTTTTTACTTAAATACAAAGAAAAGAACTCTACTCCACATTATCTACTCGTTTCGATTGTTATGAACCAATAAAATCGCTTCGTTTAGCTTCACTCAGCAGTGGCTTAGCGTCACTACGCATCCTTGCACTCTGCTAGAAATGCAACTCAAAGGTGTTCATGTCCAAACGAAGCAGAGCTGTGTTCTTTCACTAGAAGTAAAGTCCTTGGCACCAAATGTATCAAAGAAAATACAGCTCCGCTCCACTTATCTCCACTTCACTGGATAGGTAAAAGAGGCTGCCTAAAACAGTTTGCAACTCCGCTCCACAACTCGTTCGCTCTGCTCCGCTACCTAGATTCGCGCCAGTTGAAACGCAGCCTAAGCCTTGGGACCGAAGTCTTATAACGCTAGGTGGTCTGGCGTAATGCCAGAACTAACTATTATTGTGCTTAGAACAAATGGATAGCCGCCTTCGAGAAAGGTGTTTTCTTGAGAAATTAGCTCTGTAAAAACAGTTTTCTTAATGAATTGTTAAGCAAGAGATTAACCACGCTGAAAGTTTTTGGTTTTCATGGTTATAACAATGGATGCAATTATGTAATTGTAAGTGGATTCGTATTGAATTGTATTATTGTTTTACGGTTGGTATTTAAAAGCTATCCGGCGCATTTTCACACTAGGATGAATGTAATAGTGAAATTAACTTGTTTTAATTAGCTTTGCTCTCAGTGGAGCGTTAGACAAGTAGGTACTAAACTTTTTCTATGTTAGCACTGATAATTCAACGCAATGATTCAATTGTAAATAACCTTACGATATGACAAATTATCGGGTTATCCATTTTTGAGGCGTTCATGTACTAAGTATTATACTATTTATAAATATTTTTTTATAGCAGTCTGTTTGAGGTTTGTAAAACTTCGTACGTTGGAGCTTATTAAAGTTTAATATGTTGTTATATCTAACAACAAAGGGTTGCAATTCTCTACTGTCACAAGTAGATTCTGGACGAGACTCTTACCCGTAAACTTCTGATATCCGGTCCTCAGCTCTCCCAATTGAGCTACTGAGAGACTTAAGCTGGCTCTTCATTAAGGGATATTTATTTATATAACACTAGCTTTCCGCCCGCGGGTTCGCCCGCATGGACTACACGACGTATTCCGCGGGAATGTGATATATTTTCGGGATAAAAAGTAGCCTATGTTCCTCTCCAGGCTACAAAGTATCACTGTTCCAAATTTTAGGACACTTGACACTAATAAAACTTTGCACTTTAAAGCTTAATAAGTCACAAACGGATCAGCCCCAATCAGAAAACTGTCTTCACAAATCCGCAATATTTTTGAAATTGCTATCCAACGACACCCCACTATTATGGGGTAGACAAAAAAAAATTACATCCCCACTTCAAGTTTAGGGGAGGTTAGGTAAAAGATTTTATTTTAATTTTTCTTTACCATTTTGTCGGCGTGGTTAATAAGTATATTCATGCCAAATTATAGTTTTCTAGTACTAAATGTCTATGAGGTAGACTGGGGACAGACAGACATGGGATTCCTTGTTGACTACGGAACCCAAAAAAGGAGGACGATTGCCGATGAAAAAGTTTCCGAATTCGGTGGTATTTCTTTTTTGTTATTAAGATCACTTAGGCCCGTGTTCACTGACGGTTATTAACGATGTTTAACCAACGGTTACGTTAACCGTTAGTTAACTATCGCATCGGTTGGTTGGTTGGTTAACGCACGTGATTGGTTAACCAACCGCTAACCGACAATTAACCTAACCGACAGTTGGTGAAGTCAGGCCCTAATCAAATCATTATTTCACTGAACTAGTTAAGGGATTTGAACAAGTCTCTAGATTTATCTGATAGAGAAATTATGAAATAATGTAATGTAGATCGTTGTGGAGATCCTTGGGGGAGGCCTATGCCCAGCAGTGGGCGTCGTTTGGCTGATGATGATGATGATATACACACTACTCGAAGCAAAGTAATGTAACTTTGCTTCGACAAGCCAGCATTATGGAACACGTCGATTTCTTCCATTACTTGCATTGGTACCTTTGTTTCTAAAATAATATTCATGCAAAATAGCATAAAATAAAATAGCATTGTAAATGCATTTTAATAATTGTTTAAACAAAAGTTAAGTTTTAAATAGTTAAACCTCAGACTGTGTCACGTTTTGATATTCCAGCAATATACGCAAGCCACAACGGCGCGATCTCAAACCGACGAATGCATACAAATCAATCGATCTCCATATTTCGATATTAAAATATGGATGGATCTCATAAAACCGCAGTTATCGGTTCCAATTAGCGGAGCTGGGGCATGCTTAATTGATATGGTTTACTTATTCATTACGGGTCTTCGTTTGCCTTCTTACAATTCAATTCTGAGGTATAGGTCATATCCAAAGCAGGGCTGGTAGCCCGGTCGAGACAACGAGGTCGGTAACAACAAGTAGCTAAAAGGGATTTAAAATAAAATCGATATTTAACGGAAGCAAAGTATTACTGCAAGTGGCCCTTTTGATTTGGTTTAAGAAGAAGAAAAGAGAAGTTTGATTTTTTTTCTCGGCTGTAAGGGATTGCAGACTTGAGTATTTAATTTGATATAAATTTCAGCTTGATAACTCCCACGCATTCTTGAGAAAAAGTTTATTGACAGACGGACAGATCTATGAATGGGGGCTCGACTAAGTTCATGCAGCATATCATAACAACATACCATGTTCATACCCTAGCTTGCGTATTCGATATTCTTAGACACTTTTAGTAGAGAATATCACTTCAAGAAGAGTGTTATGAAATCTAGGCAACCAACACACTAAACTAACACAAAAGTCACTACACCGCGCGTACGAAGTCGCGGGCAACAGCTAGTATTAAAATATGGATGGATCTCATTAAACCGCAGTTATCGGTTCCAGTTAGCGGAGCTGGGGCATGCTTAATTGATAATTATGGTTTACTTATTCATTACGGGTCTTCGTTTGCCTTGTTACAATTCAATTCTGAGGTATAGGTCATATCCAAAGCAGGGCTGGTAGCCCGGTGGTACATTTGCATACTTATATTAGCTTTCCGCCCGTGGCTACGCCTGCGTGGACTGCCCCGGAATATCCCGCGGAAATGTGATATTTTTCTGGGATAAAAAGTAGCATATGTTCCTCTCCAGGCTACAAAGTATCTGTGTCCCAAATTTCAGCTAAATCCGTTTAGCCGTTTTATACATCTTCTTCGCATTTGACAGCGCGGAGCTGTTACGAATGCAAATTCATATTCAAAAATATTATTTAGATTAAAATATAATTCATCTTTTTGTATTTAATGATTTAAATAAAAAAAGAAAAATAGAAAAGTCTCTAATTTCACTCTACGCAAAAAAGAGTAGGTAATGCTTAAATATCTAAGGTTAGAAACTGTTTTAAAGTTTTCATAAGATTATTAAATAAAACATTGTTTTAAAGATTATTTAAATTTTTCCTTTTTTTGCATTCACAATGCAATTTTTACTTTTGAAAAATTTAAAATGAAGTGAACCTTTCGCTAAAGGCCGTGGGTTCGAGTCCCATCGGAGCTAGTTGTGAATTCTTCATTTTCAATTTTAAAGATTTTAATTTTTCAAGAGATGAGAATCTGAATCCGCATCATCTGCACACGCAGGTGTAAATCTTTATTAGTTCGCACCCGCATTTGCGTTCGCGGATGTCAAATAAAAGTGAAACGTCTTTATCCTCCATGAAGTCAGTTTTTTTATTATCTTGCATTCGTAACAACCCTGATCCAAAAGTATGGTAACGGATTTTGCGGCGCTGATACAGATTGAATATGAATTTACATTGAGTTCGCTTGGGGATATATTTCGGCTTCCTACCTTCTAATTTTAGCAGCAATATGACGAGACGTATGGCTATGGAAGTACTTGGTAAAGTTGCACACCTGCTCTCGGAATTTGTGTAGGTTTTAGCAAGACTTAAAGCTTTGAGAAGGAAATTTGTCATAGCACAAATGCGCGCGTTCTATGTAGTTGAAAAAATTTGGCGCGTAGCTTCCTTCGACTCTGCCCCAGTGTGAGTTGAGCCTAAGGCTATCAGTATTTAGTATTTTGTGAAAATCGTTTAGTTTCTATATGAATTTGCTAACTTCTATATGAATTTGCTAACATTAATTAGTCTCAATACTCATAAGTGCATCATTTATCATACAATAATACATTGACTGTTATATGTGAGTAGGCTACACTGTTGGAAAAATTAACAGCGAAGCATAAAAATACAATAACACCCTTAAAAAGTAACTCAGATTTATCTGCGTTGTTAATTCTAATTGTAAAATACCTTCTGAAAGCAAAGCCAGCCGGCATTGACATAAACATTTTTAAACCAATAAAAAGAGTCTAATTCACATTTAGCCAGCTTATTCTCGCAATGATACGGAGTGCACGCCACCCAGTGTTTTGTTGCCATATAAGCTGTTTGGAATAATGCCAGGTGGGCTGTGGTGGAAGTGATTAGATGAAGCGACCTTGGATCCTTAACCTTGGAAACGCTGATATGGTTCGTTAGTTTGAGACATAAATGGTAATTTGTGTTGGCATTTATTTCAATATATTGCAATGAGAGTATAATGTCAAATACTAGCGCCTTTCCCGGCTTTGCACAGGTGTAATGTAGATGTACACTCGAACCAACTGAATCATGACCCATTTTGCTAATAATTTGAAAGCGACAAAACTACAAAGGTGTCAACAACTACAGTGTCAATGTCAACAAGTTTGAATTTGGACCTTATAGATTTGATTGATTGAGTTTCTTTTTCAAACAATATGTCTAACTGCCGCACTCAGAGACGTCAATTAACTTTAATGACAATTAAAATGTCATCTGTCACTTTTTTATGTCAAGTATTGAATAAAGTAGTAGGAATGATAATTTAATTCCAATTAAAGTTAATTGACGTCTCTGAGTGCGGCTGTAAGTATACCGCATTAATTCTGTTGCGTAGTTTACAAGATCTGAAATTACAGGCGGGAAGCGACTTTGTTTTGTGCTCAGAGTATGTAAAGAATAAATTAAATATTACACTCATAAGTTTTGATAACAATCATATTTTGTTTCCTTTTTTTAAGATGAGGGGAATGCGTTTACGCATACCCCCTCCACGTTGGTGTGCAGACGGTGGTTATGTGGGACCCGCCTAGCCGCTTACTGAATATTTTCTTTCCTGAGTTTGGACGAAAATAATGAAAATATCAAATACCAATGTAACTGTCTCTACTAAAAATTTTGTACCAACAGCAAACAAAGAACTTTCTAAAATAGTCTTTATCATTCGTAACTCATAAGCTTGCAATTCCTGTACATAAAGTTTTTCGTGAACTAGTGTATGCACAACAAAAAGGATGATTTTTTAAGAATATCTCAATACAACACATTTTCCTAATATTTCCATCAGGGCGCATAGAATCTTGAAAATACCCGTTAACGTTTTAACATTGCATATCTTATAATTTACACCACACGACCTGGGCACGCAAGACTGTCACTGGTTTATAAGCAAAAAGGCCTCCAGTGGTGTAAAGGCGCCCTGCAAAGCGTACCAAGTTTAGTCTTTCAAGATTAAGTTGTTCCAGCCGTAGAGCCGCGCGATACAAAAAGATTTGTAGTGACAACCACACTGAGAGGTCGGGAGTAGTCACATTTGTCTTGCGATAAATGCAAGCGTTTGTGAGGATGTTTCTGCTTGTCTAGTGTCATATAAAGGTGGTTAAAGATGTGTTGTCTTTGTCTACTGATAAGTAAGCTGAAGGGTGTGTTTGCTTGTTGATAATCTTTAAAATTTACAGTCAGTTTGTAAGGAATTTAAATAAAGAGGAGGATTGGATCGTGATGAAGAACATTAGTTACAAACCACCTAAAGCTAGAAATATTCTAGACTTCTTGGAAGGCTATAAGAGTTACTTTAACCAGGTGGCGAGACATAATAGATCTTTTAGGTCGCAGTGACACACCCCCACCGGAGATGCATAGCCTCTGTACATTTAAATAATAAGGAAAATAATACAGATAAATAATTTTTCTTAAAAGCTTAAACTGATAAATTTAAATAGGGATCTCAATCTTTTTACTAAAAATCATAGATTTAACGCCTGTTCAGTACACCCCTGCTAAATCCGCGGAATCGGCTTAGCGCAGTGGAAGCTGGTATTACTAATATAGACTCCGGACAAAAACTAGGTTTCAGCGGGGATGTAAACTGAACAATTGGACTGCGATACACAGCGCTTAATTTATATTGTGAAGTAAGGTGAATTTTAAATAAGGTGAGGTTACATACGGGTCTGTGTGTCAAACGTCTCCAAGGCAGAAGTGGTGTAAGGGAGCGCGCGCGCCCCTGGGGTCCTTTCTTCGTCTTCTGCAGACCTTACCAACTCGTCACCTCACTCACAACACATACAACACAGCGTTCCCAAGACACTGGTCGCTTCAGCAATAGATACACAAAGACACACACGGGGGAGCCTCTTTTATTATGATTTACAGTCCCGACAAAAAGCGCGTGGTGGACAATTATCTCTCTTTCAAAACTCCGCGACCAGCCCGATGGATGGCGTCAAAACCTTGGTCGTACAAAACGGGATCACATAGATAATTTAAGATGTATTCAAACTCGATATGCCAGGCACATTCAACGCGAGCGATTTTTAACAAATTCAGCAAAATTAATCCGACATCTTGGTTACAAGAATTTCAATCAAGTGTCACTGTCAACTTCAAGTGACAGTGAAATGTCAATTTGACGTGACATTAGTGATGCGTTCAGAAACGTCCATCTTTTCCGAACATCCCCCCGCCCCGGACCGTTAAGAACGGTACGTCAATCTACGGGTAATCGGGAGAGCCCACTAACTGCTCTCTTCAAAACCGAATCTCGAACCAAAACCTCAGCAAAACGAGGAACTCCGTCAGTTCCGGGGTAGAGTTTAACAATGCGCCCCCTTCGCCAACATAGGGGCGGCAGGTTGGCATCCTTAATCAACACGAGGTCGCCAGTCTGGGGGGGGTGGTTTTATCTGTCCACTTCACGCGCTGTTGTAGGATATGCAAATACTCCATCGACCAACGTGCCCAGAAGTTTTGGGACATCTGTTTCAAAAGTTGGTATCGCGACAAACGATGGGATCCTACATCCTGAATCGGATATTCAGGCAAAGCCAAAAGGGGCTGTCCGATCAAGAAATGACCTAGGGTCAACGCTTCCAGGTCATTCGGGTCCGAAGACAACGGGCACAAGGGTCGCGAGTTGAGGACGGCCTCAATTTTACAAAATACCGTATCAAGTTCCTCAAACGTGAGAATAGTTTCTCCAATCACGCGACGCAAGTGTGTCTTGGCAGCCTTTACACAAGCTTCAAAAATTCCTCCCCAGGTCGGACAAGCTGGAGGGCTAAACTTCCAGATTATCCCACGCCGGGAGAGAGTGGTTCCAATGTCTATTTTATTATCAACAAAAAACTTAACTACTTCCTTAAGATAATTACACGTTCCCTTATAATTAGTACCACTATCGGAACGTATCAAGGTCGGCAGTCCTCTACGGGAAACAAATCTGCTCAAGGCGGCGACAAAGGCTTCGGTAGACAATTCCGAGACAATTTCCAAATGGACAGCCTTGGTGGACAAACACACAAACACGCACAAGTACGCCTTATAGGTTTTAGCATTACGCAGTCTCGAAGCCTTTACAGTAAAGGGACCGGCGAAGTCGGTGGCGACTCCGGCAAAAGCTCTACATTCCGTGACGCGATCAGCAGGCAAATCACCCATCTGGGGCTGCATGGTCGCGGCCTTCAATCGATAACAAGGCAGGCAACGGAAAACCACAGTGCGAATGGCTCGACGAGCAGACAAAATCCAAAATTCACGCTGCAAAATGGCCAACAAAGCATTACAGCCAGCATGTTGTGCATTCACATGGCGATCTGTTATTATCAGTTGAGTCAAATGTCCGGCTTTAGGTAACAAAAGGGGGTGACGAGCTCCATACGGCAGGTTCGCATTTCGAAGTCTTCCGCCGACTCGCAAAAGCCCACTCTCGTCCAGGAAGGGATTCAATCGCGATACCGCGCCCTTCAACTTGCGACGGCCTGAACGCAAAATTTCAATCTCGGACTCAAAACTATCAGCTTGTACTCTCCGGACCCAAAACAAGAGCGCGTCCCTACGCTCGTCCGGAGTGAGAACCGACGAATCACGCCTCGCGCGTGGGTTTCTGCAATTGTACACAAAACGTCTGATCCAAGCGGTAACACCAAGCAGCTTCTGTAAGGAGCTGTACCGATCCAACAACAAATCCTTTTCCCCGGCGGGGTTAGTCTCCAGGACGCATGCCCGCATATCAGGAACGGCTACGTTCGACAACGCTGGAGAGGGCGGCCACTCCGACTCAGGCCGCATCAACCACTGTGGGCCCCACCAGAGGGGGTGGTTAATTAGGGTTGGGGCTACACAACCCCGAGACGCACAATCCGCGGGATTCATGGTTCCCGGCACGTGTCTCCAAATCAACTCGATGTCGGAATTACAAATCTGCGACACTCGATTGGCCACAAACACGTCCAAGGTGTGCGCCGGAGCCTTCAACCAACAAAGGACGACCTGACTGTCCGTCCAAGCATAAACCTCTTGTATCTTAATAGATCGACCTAACGTGAGCCATACGTGGTTCAACAAACGCATTAGGAGGGCAGCTCCACACAATTCCAACCTCGGGATCGTATGACGAGTCCGAAGGGGAGCGACTTTGCTTTTCGCTATCACCAGATGCACAGCAACAACTCCGTCAACAGTAACGGTGCGGAGGTACACGGCCGCAGCAAATCCACGTTCGGAGGCATCGGAAAAGCCGTGAAGAGTAACTTTACAATTTTCAAAAGGGAGGAATAGCCTCGGCAAATGCACTTTATTAATCTCGGGGAGGGATGAAACGAAGCTCGACCAATCTCGGAGTAACTCGTCCGAGAGGGGTTCATCCCACGACACACCCGAAGCCCATAACCGTTGCAAGAAACACTTGGCCATAAACAGCACGGGGCAAATCCACCCATTGGGGTCAAAGGTACGTGCGACAGTAGACAATACTAAACGCTTGGTCCAGACTTTCGGTGGTCGTAAATCCACACAATAAGTGAACGTGTCAGAGACCGGTTTGTACTGTACGCCAAGGACGGTCACCACATGGGGATTATCAACATTTTCGAATAGGTGGGGGTCCTGCTGGTGCTCTTCGGGCAAACCTACCAGTACATCAGGCGAGTTGGATATCCATTTCCTCAACTCGTAACCTCCCGACTTCAAAAGGGCGGTGAGTTCGTCTCTCAGGACAATCGCCTCTGAGACAGATGAGGCGCCCGTGCAAATGTCATCCACATAGACGTCACTGGCCAAAATGGCGGAGGCGCGAGGGTATCTCAAGCGCTCCTTCTCGGCCAACTCCAACAAAGAACGAATCGCAACAAACGGGCTCGAAGCCAAACCGTACGTATTCGTATTCAATTCATAAATCAACAAGGGGTCCCTAGGACTCTCTCTCCACAAAATCAATTGGTACCTCCTATCCTCTGGATGGATGACCGTTTGTCTGAACATCATCCGGATGTCAGTCATAAATACAATTTGGTGCCGCCGGAAGTTGGTCAAAATGTCTGAGATCTCCGTGTGCAGCTTGGGACCTACATGCAGACACTGGTTCAAGGACGCTCCAGTAGAGGTGGGAGCCGAACCGTCAAAGACCACCCGAATCTTTCCGGATTTCAAAACGGCGTGGTGCGGCAAAAAGAAGTGCTCAACGGAGCGCCAATCCAAATCGCTCACGGACATGTGCCCTAACTCCTCATACTCCCGCATGAATTCAACATACTTCTGGCGGAAGACCGGATCCTTGCTCATGCGACGCTCCATCGCCACTAGCCTACGTTCCGCTAGCGGTCGGGATTCGCCCAGAGGAGGTCGGCCGGCACGAAAGGGGAGACGGGTGATCAAACGACCAGAGCGGAGGCGACCAGTGTTATTCTGGTAATACAACTCGCATTCATCCGCTACTGGGTCAACCCGCGGGGCTGGTGGAGGTTCCTCAACCTCCCAAAACTTCTGCACCACTTCGGAGAGAGACACATTAAAAACAAGACCGCGATCCTCATCAAGGGAATCCAAAACGCGGCGAGCAGGGCCCATCACAACTGTACCGAGTGTCGTCTGCAGAGCTACCAAGCCATCTAGCTGCAAAACTCGCTTCCCCGTCAACAAAACTCGCCCCAGGACATCGGCTCCAAGGAGAGCATCAATCGGGCCTGGGCGGAAGAAATTTGGATCGGCGAGTGGGGAATCAGACACCAAAGACAACATACTCGGTCCCAAGTCAACTGAAGGTTGACGGCCAACAACTGTGTCCAACACAATCGCCGAGGTCTTAATGCCTGGCGTGGACCCATTACGTGATGTAAATGTGAAGTCAACATGCCCTACCAACCCGGGGACTTTCACATCGCCAACACCTCTCACGCCTTCCGTGTGGGGGTGCACCTTGAGGCCCAACCGCCTAACTAACCAAGATGACACAACACACCCCTGAGCACCGGAATCCAACAAGGCGCGAACTTCCACAAGGTCGCCATTCAATCCCCTGACAAGCACAGAGGCCGTGGGCAACAAAACGGTCTCTGGAGGGGTGGCTACAATCGACCGTAAACACGTTGATTGCTAGTATGTGGGGTCCCCAGACGTCCCCCCATGGTAAGGGGGTCGCTCATAGCGATCCAGTGGGTCCCAATCTCCCACATACTGCCTACGTCCAATTCGCCCGGTATCAGGCGGGTTATATCTCCCGGCCCCTCGAAGACGGGGCGGGCGCCGCTCCAAACGCGGGTATTCGGCGAGCGGCGGCGAGAATCGGTGCCTATCATCCACCGTGTACGTCGCCCCATAGTCGCGGGGGCACGGTGACCGATTTTCAGAAGGGGGGTCCCGGGGACCCCCGGCTGTGCGAGGCTCAACACGTTGCGGGGGGCTTTTACGACCTCCCGCAACGCTCGCAAAATCGAACCCCCTAGTTGGGGACCGATTTCCCATGGGGGGTCCGTGGGACCCCCGCCCGTGCGAGGCTCAAAACGTCGCGGGGGGCCTCTACGACCTCCGGCAACGCCCGCATAACTCATCCCCATCCTTGGGGATCGGTTTCCCATTGGGGGGTCCCTGGGACCCCCGCCCGTTTGAGGGTCCAAACGTGGCGGAGAGCGTCTGGGGCCACTCTGGTGGCCACTAGAACTGCTGCGGGATGCAAACACCGCGGGGGGTCCGAGCCCCCCACCCATACGAGGTGATCCTGCAGCGACGCGCTGCGGCGCTCCGCCGCCCTCTGGGCTGTTCATGCAGAGGAGGGGATGGTGGTTGCCCTTACAAAAGCGGCATGGGTGCGCTTGGGTACATTCGCGCTGCATGTGCAGGCCCAAGCACGAGTAGCACCATGTCCGTTGTCGCGCGATCGCTCGACGGCCTTGGACGCGCTGGTCGAGGAACTTATCACAACGGGTCGTGCTGTGACCCGGTTCCCGACAGTACAAGCAGCGGGCGGTCTCCTGGACGGCGGCATAGCGGCCGGGCGCGCGAGGGGCCATACGCCCCCTACGGGGGGGTCCGGTGGGGGATCTACTCTGTGGCACAGGTCGTTCGGGTCCCATAGGACCGGCCAGAGAGGAATTATCTGCCAGTCTACTTTCTCCTTCCAGGAACGTCAAGAGGTCCGAGAAGGGTGGCAGATAAGTCGCACTATCCCCACCATACTGCTGCTCAAAACGGACCTTAACAGAGTCCGGCAACTTTCCCAGGACAATGTGCAGTAACAAAAACGACCACTGCTCCACTGGGAGTTTTAAGTTTTTTAATGCGTTGTATGCAACCAACAGCGGATTCAACAAAGCCACTCTCAAGTGCATCACGCTGGCAACGCGGGGTAAATTCAAAACGGCGGCAACATGGTTGTCCGCCAGACGTCGTACGTTCTGGTACCGACGGGCAATCAAATCCCTAGCAATAGGGTAGTTTTCATCCGAGGGGGCCAAATGTTGAACCGAATCAAGGGCCTCCCCTTCCAACACGGATAATAAATAAGCTAACTTCTGGCCCTGGGTCAAATCATCCCGGGCATGTACCAGACTATCAAAAATATTAATAAAGCCCTCCCAGTCCTCTAGACGACCAGCAAAACGCCTTAGGTCTAAGGGGGCCAATCTAGCAAAGAGAGGGGGCATACTCTTAGATGTGACCGGGGACGGGCTCGGTTCATTCTCTCTTGCCACTTGCAAAGGTCGAGCTACCTGGGTAATTCTGTCCGCAAAATCATAACACTGGTCCACATCCAAATCGACTTCTTGTCGCATTTCCACATCGGCCTCAACAGTCCTTTCCAAAAATAAGGCATACTGTTCATCAACAACAGCCAAACGTACGGGCAGATCTACGTATCTGTTCAACAAGGCCTCCGTTCTATCCGGTCGATCCAATAATGCGACCGCAGAAGCTAACCATCGTAACTCAGAACGTATTTTGGCTTTAGCAGAGGAGGCCGTCATTGTAACGTCACAAATTTATCAACAAAAACAACAAATTCAAAATATTCACTATAACACAAAAATCTCCAATATTTGGAGGTTACTAATAACCACAAAATTCCAATATTACAACAACAAAGTATTTATAATGACACAAACTCTTAAATATTTGGAGGTTATCAGAAAACAACAAAACTCACTGACTATTGAAATTCACTCAAAATCACTGACTATTGAAATTCACTTGGATATCAACACAACATACTGTTACACAACAACAAGTTAATTTTAATTATTTCAAAGCACAAGTTTCAATGAGTTTCAATGTGTAAACAATGTCTTAAATCATCTAAGTTTCACTAAGTATTGAGTGCAAACTTATTAGCTAACCTTTTATTAGCTATTATTTTAGCAACAAACTTGTCAATATTCACAACTCAAATTTGCTAACAAAACTGAATAATAATTATTATGAGCAAAGAAAGGCATCTGTTTACATTTTGGAACTTCAATACATGACAACCAATTACAAGACATGGAACCAATAACAAAGGAATGCCCTTTACTTTTCAAATGCAAGTTAATTACCATTTACAAGTACAAATTAATCTAGTCCGGACCAGATGGTCATCAAACGGCACTGATTAATAGACAAAATTTTGGCGTGGGCCTCTCAGGCCTTCAAGCTACGCTCTTGCTACCAAGAAATGTTCAGTACACCCCTGCTAAATCCGCGGAATCGGCTTAGCGCAGTGGAAGCTGGTATTACTAATATAGACTCCGGACAAAAACTAGGTTTCAGCGGGGATGTAAACTGAACAATTGGACTGCGATACACAGCGCTTAATTTATATTGTGAAGTAAGGTGAATTTTAAATAAGGTGAGGTTACATACGGGTCTGTGTGTCAAACGTCTCCAAGGCAGAAGTGGTGTAAGGGAGCGCGCGCGCCCCTGGGGTCCTTTCTTCGTCTTCTGCAGACCTTACCAACTCGTCACCTCACTCACAACACATACAACACAGCGTTCCCAAGACACTGGTCGCTTCAGCAATAGATACACAAAGACACACACGGGGGAGCCTCTTTTATTATGATTTACAGTCCCGACAAAAAGCGCGTGGTGGACAATTATCTCTCTTTCAAAACTCCGCGACCAGCCCGATGGATGGCGTCAAAACCTTGGTCGTACAAAACGGGATCACATAGATAATTTAAGATGTATTCAAACTCGATATGCCAGGCACATTCAACGCGAGCGATTTTTAACAAATTCAGCAAAATTAATCCGACATCTTGGTTACAAGAATTTCAATCAAGTGTCACTGTCAACTTCAAGTGACAGTGAAATGTCAATTTGACGTGACATTAGTGATGCGTTCAGAAACGTCCATCTTTTCCGAACAACGCCACATATCAGAATTTAAGTTTCATAAAGCTTAGCTGTTCTCTATGGCTAGCGTCAATTTTTGAGTACGTTTAAGTGTACACATTTTTGTAATATACCTAGACTAAGCTGTAATTGCGGAAGTAACTATATGAAGGCAACATTTTTTAGGAGTATGACTAACTACCTACCCGATTATATAAATTTTGCATAAAGTAAACGGAGTAAGAACATGGTCGGTTAAAGCATCGCATCAGAGGATGCAGACTTATTTTCTACTAGTAGTCAACGCAGATTTATGTTACGATGCTCTGAAATTTTCATTCAATCTCAAAAACTTAAAGCAGTAAAACTAACCATTCGATAAAAGCATCTTCATCTTCATAAAATTTTAGAAAACTGAGGCTGAGTCTAAACCGTTTTTTATAGTTTCATTTTTGCAACCTTCCGTAAAGTGAGACCTGTCAGTGAAAGTAGGAAGCCGTCAAAGCTGAATTTCAGGTTTCATTGCCCACTCAGAAAGGCCGTAATTTTCTTTTCTTTCGTTTCGATTTCAAACATCGCTCAAGCTGT
Organism: Crambus lathoniellus; assembly: GCA_949710035.1. Classification (NCBI taxonomy): domain Eukaryota; kingdom Metazoa; phylum Arthropoda; class Insecta; order Lepidoptera; family Crambidae; genus Crambus; species Crambus lathoniellus. The sequence continues at coordinate 28,845,163 of OX453303.1, forward strand.
CCGAGTAACCTCAGCACTTTAGGTTTGTGTTTGGAAATAAAATTGGGTTCGTTTATTTGATTGCAGCGGTTAGGTCGGTTGCTTCAGGTGACGTCAGAATCAAAACCGTAGTAAAAAGTAGAGTTGAAAGGCTCTTTTTTGCAAACAACATTGCAAGAACTACTTAGATGAGTTAGGTAAGATTAGAACTATTTACCTACCTGCGGTAGAATTTAAATTAATGTGTTACCTCAGGAAAAATTGCCAAGTAGCTAAAAGAGTTCATATGCGATTGCCTCAAGTAAAATGTAAATTATCTTTTTGGAAATAGTATATACTTAAGTAGTAGGAAAAAAACCATAAGAGTTGTCTATTTAGGAACTCCTTCCGCAAAGACCACGAATATGAGAATACTTGGAAAAGTGTTTGAAATTGCTTTTATTATAATTGTCCTGTCTTCGTCTCAAGATTTAATCACGTGTAGTAGTAGTCTCCGCTACGCTTCAATCCACTCGCACATAGTTCAGCATAAGAGAGAAAAAGACAACAATATTCTCTCATAGCACTCATTCCGATAGCTGTTAGGAAGTGTCATTCGTTTTCGTGCGCGCACGAACATCGCACGTAGTTTTTTCGTTTCACAAAAAAATCGTGTTTCTTATCAGTTTGAGTGTTTGTGTTGGGTGAAAATGCCGAAAAGAAAACATGAACAAAACAAAGAAGATAAGTGGAGAAGAAAATTATGGAAATATGAAAATAAACTTAGCTTAAATGCAAGACATGTTTGTTCGAGTGATGAAGGTAGTTACTATTTTATTTTAATATTTTATTTTTATAATTTGTCTGCATATTCCCGTAGACACCGACCTATAGTTTTATAGGTTACCTACATTCTATTATTTTTCACTCCGACATAACACGCGATGTTATGCAGTAGAATTTTTTTTTTTTGCTCCGAGTCAATACGAGATATTGACCTGCAGCTATTTTGTCCCGAGTTAATACGAGATATTAACCAGTGATTTTTTGTCATGCAGACGATGGATGGGCTGTGCGGAGCCAGTTTACACTCCCTCGACGTACGTCGATCGAGTCCGGTTGCGACCAATTGCGACAGGGTACTATGATGTCCTATGATGATTCCACTACCTGCAGCGGTGAATCGATCGCTGAGATCTGATCACGAATCAGACCCAATAGTGCCTGACCCGGTTGTGTCTACTGACCCTCCCGTACCGATTACTTCTGTCGCTGTAGAACCGCCGATAATCCAATCAAGTGAAGAGCCTGCACATGATGGGCCATCGGCGGATCCTGTGGATCCTGAACTGCTTTCCGCTTTAGGCGAGTTTGAAGGCGAACAGATGGAATGGGGCCCTGACATAGTTGAGGCCTTAGCCGAGCGTTGGTTGCCTGTTCTGAGACAAGGCCTAAAAATAGAGACCAAGCAGGATTTATTAAAAAAGCATTTGTTGCCAAAAAATTGTGCGTTACTCAAACCTCCAATTTTGAATGCCGAGATTAGTGCAATGCTTACCGAATCCGGTAAGAATCGGGACTCCAGACTGGAGAAAAAACAGGCACAAATTGGTTGTGCCTTAGCAATACTAGGCAGAGCAATGTCAGACATGCTTAGTAAGTCGGCCGATTTGTCCAAAATACTCGGTCAACTCTCTGATGTGACAAAGCTATTAACAGACTCTCATTACTTAGAAACCGAAACCAGGCGCTCTCTAATAATACCTACCCTCGATAAGACATTTATTGAAGCTTTTAAGGATCGTAGAAGAGACAGCCACTTATTTGGGGACAAACTTGGTGACTTTATCAAGTCTTCCAGAGGTATCCAAAAAGCGGGCAAGATGATGCAACCAGCCTCGACATCCTCTAGTAAAAATTTAAACTCGAGGGGCCCGCCGCCGTCGCGCAATTACCCGCAACAACGTTACCCGCGGAATCCAGCGAGAGGTGCGGCGGGCGGGCAACGACGCCGCCGGACGAACTTCCAGTTCCCGCCGCCGTCGCCGACGCCGGGCGGCCGCCCCGGGCGCGCGTCCCCGCAGCCGTCGCCAGCGGCGCGCCAGAGGGCTGCAGCGGCTTCCAACAAGCCCAAGCAGTAACACCGCCACTGCAGGTACACGCTGGGCGTCTTAAATATTTTTATAAAGCGTGGGTAGCTTTGACAGATGATGATTTTGTGTTAAGCACTGTCTCAGGTTATAAAATTCCGTTCTCTAGTGAGCCTTATCAGCCTCCTAATGCTCGTCCTTCTTCGCAGTTAAGCAAGGAAGATTTATTATTCATTAAAAAAGAAGTTACGAGATTATTAGAGTCTAAAGCTATACGTAAGTGCATACCATGCAAAAATCAATTTGTTTCAAGTATTTTCTTGGTTCCCAAAAGTAATGGGGAAAAACGATTAATTCTGAACCTTAAAACTAAATAAATTCATTAACGTTGCTCACTTTAAAATGGAGGACATTAGGACGGCGACTAAACTAGTTACTCCTAATTGTTTTATGGCTAACCTTGATCTTAAAGAAGCTTATTTTTTGGTGCCTATACATGAGGATCATTCAAAATATCTAAGATTTTATTTTGACGGAAATTTATATGAATTTTTGGTTTTACCTTTTGGTTTATGTTCAGCTCCGTATGCTTTCACAAAACTCATGAAACCAGTTTCAGCTTACTTAAGATCACGTGGTTTAAAATCGGTTTTTTACCTTGATGACAGTTGCTATTTTGGCGATGATTATGAGGATTGCCTTAAAAATATAAATGAGACTATAACTTGCTTGACAAAGTTAGGGTTTATAGTTAATTATGAGAAAAGTTCTCTTACGCCAAGTAGACGCTGCCAATTTTTGGGTTTCATAATTAATTCTGAGTGTATGACCTTAGAACTACCTCAGAAGAAAAGAGAGGATATTCTTTTACGTATTGAAAACATGCTTAAAACTGTAACCCTTTCAGTTCGCTGTTTTGCTTGATTTCTAGGAGTGATTACCGCTGCTTGCCCTGCTGTTGCTTATGGCTGGTTATACACCAAGTCTTTTGAGAGGGCTAAGTATCTAGCTTTACAAAAAGACGATGATTATGACAAGAAAATGACAATTCCTATTAGTTTACGTGATGATATGCTATGGTGGAAGGCCTCGATTATGACCACTGCGAAATCCATTAGATTAGTCGATTTTGAACTTGAAATTTTTACTGATGCATCCACAATTGGTTGGGGTGCATCCTGTGGAGATGAAAGAATTGGTGGTTCTTGGGGCTTTGACGAGCGTAGTCATCACATAAATTATTTAGAGCTTCTAGCAGCTTTTTTTGGAATTAAATCGTTTGCTAACACGCGTAAAAATAATAGCAGATAAAGCTACTGGAATCGTTGTTGTGCCAAATTGGCCGTCACAGCCTTGGTTCCCTGTTTATAAGTCTCTCACTATTAGTGATATAATTATTTTCCCCCCTGACAAATATTTACTTTCGTCTAATTTCAGGGAAACGCATCCGCTGCATCGGCGCCTTTCCCTGGTTGCGAGTGTTTTATCCGGCAATCGTTCGTCAAACGGGAAATCCCAATTTCAGCGTTAGGTATAATGTTGTCATCTTTGTCCAGTAGTACAAAATCTCAGTACACATCTAGCTTTAAACTGTGGTGGAAGTATTGTCAGGGGAAGACAATTGATCCGCTGGAGGTTACGGTGTATAGTTTATTAGGTTTTTTAACTGACTGTTTTGGAAGCGGTGCTTCCTACGGGACATTAAATTGTCATCGTTCGGCTTTATCCCTTATTTCTCGAAATAAGGTGGGCGAAGACGAACGTGTAAAACGTTTTTTTAAGGGGGTCTTCAAAATTAAGCCTGTATTTCCTAAATACAATACTACATGGGACCCTAACACGGTTCTTGATCACTTGAGTCAAAATTATCCCAATACCATTTTAAATTTAGAACAGATAAGTAAAAAAGTTGTCACTTTATTGGCTTTGGCTACTGGGCAGAGATGTCAAACGTTGTCTAAGATTAAGCTATCTAACATTAATATAAATGACGAGGTGATTATTGTAACTATAACTGATCTTATTAAGAATTCTGGAATCGGGAAACCTCAACCATTGCTGGAGATTCCTTTTTTTCGACAACGACCAAGTATCTGTCCAGCAGACACCTTAATAACTTATATGAATATGACGTCTTCTCTAAGATCTGTTGACGAAAACGGGCTTATACTTACATTCAAGAAGCCATACCGTGCGGCATCATCGCAAACTATCGGTCGATGGATAAAGCAAACCCTCGCCGATAGTGGTATTGATGTATCAGTTTTCGGCGCGCACAGTGCGCGCCATGCATCTACCTCAGCCGCCCACCGAGCTGGAGCGAATGTTGACGTTATTAGGAGAGCTGCTGGATGGTCAAATCGATCGTTAGTTTTTGCAAATTTTTATAAAAGGCCAGTTGTTGAAACTGGGTCTTTTGCTAGTGCTGTATTTAATTAGGCTTTATAACGGGTTCATTTAAGAATAAACTATTATTATTTTTGTCAATTGAAGTATAGTGATTAAGTTAGTTTTTTGTTTGTTTAAATTTTGTAATAAATAAGGACCCGCCATGATTATTTGTACTCCTGCAGTTTTCTTTTTACTACACTGAAGTCTTACTCTAAACATCTACACGTGATTAAATCTTGAGACGAAGACAGGACAATTGAATGATCAAACGAACTTACCAAGTGAAGTTCGATCCCAATTGTCCTGTCTTCGTCGAAGAGATTTAAGATCCCACCCTACCCTGGCTCTGGATAACCATACCATTACCCGAATGTGACTTCAGTGTATACCTTTATGTTAATTCTCTGAACTTAATGACACTTCCTAACAGCTATCGGAATGAGTGCTATGAGAGAATATTGTTGTCTTTTTCTCTCTTATGCTGAACTATGTGCGAGTGGATTGAAGCGTAGCGGAGACTACTACTACACGTGATTAAATCTCTTCGACGAAGACAGGACAATTGGGATCGAACTTCACTTGGTAAGTTCGTTTGATCATTCAATTATTTAGTATACTTACTTAATATATACTCATAACACAAGAAAAAAGTAAGAAGTAAGTTAGTTCGAACAAGTAAGTTAGAACTGAAAAAAGAGTAGAGTCGGACACAAACTAGTTACCATGACAACTTGAAAAAGTTCACAATAGAAAAAATGAAAAATATATGGATGTTTTGCTGGTTTGAGCCAAGGATTTTCAACTTCTAACCTCACACTTTCTACTTTAACGTCATATGTGGTTAATTGTGTTCTGTGGTTTCTAAGTAACTAATCTCAGTCCCCTGAACCTTGCGCTCCATGTGGTCTTCCCGTCTATTAACAGCTACATCTAGACAGTACTTCATTTAAACAGCTACATTATTCCTAAGTGACATTTGCTACTTAATAATAATAAACGCCCCAGAAATGAGACACAATAGATTTTCCGTTGTTCTCCGGTCCTATTCGGCCGGTCAGGCGTCAATGGGTTAATTTGTTGCTCACCTCTGTCCCCTGAACCTTGAGCTTCATGTGGTCTTCCCTGGTGGTCTTCCCGTCCTTTCTCTTCTTCCAGCAGTAGCCGTCGCGTCGGTACCGCACCTTCTTCCGGCTGTAGAGCAGCATGGAGCCGCTTTTTGGCCTGTAACAAAATATAAAGACTACGTTAGTGGGTAATTCTCATCGCCGTGTCTCTCATTGCCACATTTTTGTCAAACACTCCCATAGCATAAGTGATTTTATGCCTTGAAAGTGTTTTTCGCCTGCTGCTAAACCAGCTGGAAAAAGTCATTTTGATGACATCCATTTTGATGGTTTATGTTCAGAAAAATAACCTAATCTACAAGTGCATCTGCTCAGGATGAATGATTTAATAACTCGGAGTTTTTATAAAGCAACAAAAAACTATGAATATCGTTTTGGTCTCAAATTATATCGAGCAAAAAAAATATAAATCTCGTCGTACTTAAATTGTCAATAGGTCACATAATACAAGTATAAACATAAAAAAGCCCCAACGCGATTCGGGATTAACTCCAATAGCTCATTCCCGTCAGATTCAAAACCGCGGAGTTATTAAATCCTCTGTAAGGCTGCTAGATTTATAGTGAGCTGTAAAACGAACCAAAGTTACGCCTTGGCGCTTTAAATAAATTCCTAATCTGAATTTTCTCAATAACTTTTTATGACTTACAAAATCGGGATTAACCCGAACACTCTTGTTCCAATAAGGCTAATACAGAATTTTTATAGTTTCGACATGTGGATCGTGAGAGCTTATTGATTCAGTACATTTTAGGATATTGTGTAAATTGTGTTTCACGAACGAGACAGAAAATATTTCAAGTTACTTTGTGAAGTAAACAGTTTTAGCCAAGTGGACTACGTTCACTTAGCTATTTTAAACAATTCTAGTTTTATCGAACAAAACATATTTTAGAGTAACAGTTGAGTTATCAGTTAGTGAGATAAAATAAGTGTTGTTAAACGAGATTACCTGTAATTTACTTAGCTAATACTAATGAACTGAAATTTGGTTCTTCATTTTTATTAAAGTTTGAGGCATAAAATATGTATTTTTTTCTATAAATCTGCTTGCGCAGAATTTTCGAATATTGACACCTAGGTCTAAGTAAGTGGGTGTTACAGAAACCAATCAGCAAAGTGCTTGGTTATAAAATGGCCTAAATTGCGGGCAGTAATGAACTGTCTATTGTTTATTTTTTTATTGATTCTATTATGGCAGCAAACAGTTATGTACATCAACATTTACATATAAGCAAATACATAATACTAGAGTTGGAATGCCTACAATTGTAGCAGAAAAGAATTAGAAGACACTAATTTGCCCCATTCTAAAATTCCTAATTTCACGAAAAATGAAAGCACTCAACATATTTTTTTCATTCTTCTTCAGTGTTAAATCTAGCCACGTTCAATGTAGGATCCGAGTGAACAATAGTGAAGTCAGTTGACCGCCTGAGTTATAGCAGCCTCCGCAGGCACGATTTATAGCGCAGCCGTAAAAACCGGAATGTCAGGCCACGCCGAATTATCGGGCTAACGGCACTGGGAAGTGACGTAGAATTCCTATTCGAAGGAAATTAATTATAATAGGAGATGAAGAATGTCGACCTCTGTAGTCGAGTGGTGTACCTACCAGTTTTTTAGATACCGCTATGTCTGAGATTTCGGGTTTGATTTCCGATTGGGTAAATGACGAATACAGCGAGGAGCCCGTGGCGCAGTGGATAGCGCGCTCGGCCTGCGATCGTTGAGGTTAAGCAACGTTCGCAATGGTCGGTCACGGGATGGGTGACCAAAAACTTTTCATCTCGAGCTCCTCCGTGCTTCGGAAGGCACGTTAAGCCGTTGGTCCCGGCTGCACTTGCAGTCGTTAATACCCACCAATCCGCCCTGAGCCCGCGTGGTGGGTCATGGCTCATTCTCCTTATTCATCCATAAGGAAGGCCAGTGCCCCAGCAGTGGGGACATTAAATGGCTGATGATGATGAAATGACGAAAACTAACTTTTCGATATTAACTAGTATCTAGGTGTATGTTGTGATATACCTGTAGTTGTTTCCGATTTCATAAGACGGGTGGCTAAGTCACTAATTTGGGATTGGTACGAGTGTGTGATAGTGTCCAATATTAAAAAAACATTATGAATATTTTTTAATGAATATAAGAAAAATGGTCTTACTGGCTTATTGTAATTCAAACCTATTGTAATAAAATTCATACCATTTATTTAGGGTAATTTCAAACATTTAAATATCTTTCTATATTGCTTCATATCATTATCATTATATGAAGATCCACTGCTACTGTGTTCTCTTGTAATATATTTTTATCAGTTAATTATTTTACCATCAAAAGTAAAAGGTCAAAATCGGAGATGAAAAAAAAAGCATACCTTGTATGAATCTTTTAACCGCCTCTGGGGTCTAGTGGCACACATCACCGGTATCAGACCCAGGGGTCTTATTTTCAAATTCCCAGTGAGGGTATTCCCAGTATGTTGTATTTGGTTTGGATGGTGGAAGGGCTTGTTTAAAGTCCGCTTGGCTAGCTACCACCATCTTATCTAAGTCTGACGCAATAACAAAGATGTTTTCAGCATTTTTGTGTTCCGGCAATGAGAGGTAAGATAGCCAGTTCCCTAATAATTGAGGATTCCGGAAAAAGGGGGTTTCCACCTTCAGCCTTATCATCACTTAACATCAGGTGTGATGAAGGCTAAGTGCTACCCCGTTGTGGATAAAAAAAACTTTTGTTAATAAGATGTCTAAATTCTGAGTTCCCAAAACTGTTTTATTGAAGGCAAGCTTCACCCTATTTTACAGCTTCAACCGTAATAAAAGGACGCTGGTATGTGAATCCCGATTAGGGAAACATGACCGCACTCGAATTAGGCCGCATATCGCATTTCGGTTTAATGAATAATAAACTAACTGGATTTTAAGTAAAATTATCGACATTTTACTATTACTGACTGACGTTGAATTATACATGTTTTATACACCCTATCATTTTGAAATTAGATTTACATTATGCCAGTTGGATTAAAGAGTAATGCTGCATATTTATTAAGTTGCTAAAAATAAAAAACATACTTTATTTTAATCACTATGAATTATTTTGACGACTGTTTAATAATATTCCAACTTTTCAGTATAGATTTGATTAGTTTCATGATCAAAATATTTGTATCTCATATTATTACCTATTACTTTAAAAATATAATACATTTAATACGAGAACAAAATTACAGCAAATTCAAATATTCATTAAACTTTAAACAAAAAATGTGTGTACACATGACTCTGATTGCGTCCTTACCGCCAGTATTTATTTTATGCAATAAACCCTTAATGGGGCAATATTTCGCGACGTCACAAGCAAGCTATATCGTGCAAATAGTCGCGCGATTCATGGCCATCGCGACACATAAATCGCGCGTTCGTCGCATAAATCAGCGCGATCTGTGTTAGTCCCGATTTTTAGGCGTAAACTTTGAGGCGATCCGTCACAGACGATTGGTCTGTCAGCAGATTGCTGACGCCACGAGCTTAACATGTTCCGATAGGGTCACTGCTATCTAAATCACGAGTGGCAATAGGTAACATTTTCAATTGTGATGAATGTGTTTGTTACATAAAACAACAAATAGGATATACATTTTTTGGATAATATTGGAGTAGAAGAGACATGTTTAGATGGGTTAAGTATTTTTAAGGGTTTTTTGGAGAAAAAATATCTATAATTTGTGTTTTATATCGATACGCACAATGAGTCTGACAGCATATTGCTAACGCTGGCGGACTTTACTCGCTCCAATTGGCTACTATTTGCCATCTAAATCACAGTGAAAAATGTGTTCAATGTGTGACAATAGTAAACATTTTAATTTTCAACTGATAAATTAAAATGAAACAACAAATAGGAACGACAGATAAGATTTATTGTGTTTTACCAACATATGAAGATACCAACACATGAAGAGACCTAGCAAGCTGTTTTTTTTAAATATTTTTCTTAAAATAATTGTCCACATTGGATTCATATTGAATCATTAATGACTTGGTATTCACTTAGGTTACGTATTTTTAATATCTTCTAAATTTTTTATCTTCATATCGGAAATTGCTGACCTAGAATTCCTCCATTCAAAGGAATACCTTTAAAGATATGATAAGGGTAGTCCTAATTCATAGCCTTTTTTGGACGAATGAGACTCACTTATATAAAACGGTTTCTACTTGATAAAATGAATCCTCAACCAAATAACTTATCCTCGAATTCAACGTTAAAAAAAATGTAAATGTCAATAAACTTCACAGTTAACTTTATCTCCAAAATGTATTGCAAATTTTTTATTACCTAAGGAAAGTGGCATAAAGTTCCTGCATATGCGCGTTAACAAACACAAACGAAATTGTGCACTAAAGGGGTTGAAAAGTCAGAATAACTTACATTAAATAGTTGCAATGGAACAAAAACTAAATGCTGAAAAGAGGTAAAGAGAAACGCGGAAACGCCCATACAGCACCAAACTGTCACTGAAAAGTATTATAGTACATTACAGCCGAGGACAGGTAAGTAAGAAATTACATTGTCGAGGATGGTTTGAAGCACGAGCCGCAGGCGAGGGCTTTAATCATTCGAGGCAAGGTAATTTGCTTACCGTACAAGGCTTGTATAGTGCTTTTCTCAAGAAATGCGAGGAAATAAAAAAAAACTGTTTAACTAAATAATATTTATTAAAATTTATATCACACATGTTCGGGCAATTATTAAATGTAAATGTTATTGTTTTCCCGGGCACACTTATGTATAAATCGCCCATAATAATATTATTTTAATGATGTAGGTATCATTAAAATACGCCAACAACACAGATTCTGAAAACGTATGCGCCTTTTTTCACTTTTCCAAATCAGATCGTAGGTTTTCATATATCTTTCTTTTGATTTTGCTGGCAGTAAGTTTTCTGTTATTCATTTTGCTTCTGCTCTCAAATTTGGTGGAGTAGGTACATACAATGTCTGTATATGTTTCATTGGCAGAACTCATTTTGATAATTTATTACACAATATAAATAAACTGTATTGATATCAAATCAACCGCTGAAAATCATTCCCGCCGTTTTTTTAATATTGGTTTGTGATTGTGAGGCCAAGTGGAACGGTCATACAGCCTATTGATACTTAATACTTGCTACTAAAATGCGCAACTTCAATACCCGCTTCTGGGTGGTAGATGGCGCTGTACATATTTCCCATACAAAATTACTCGTAAAGGATATTTTGTCTATGATTAATCTCATTTTGTTTTTTCGATTGATGTTCGTGCTAAGGGTACATAGCGCTTTTGGTACAATACGAAGTAATATACTCTGTGCGCACCGTATTTAAAAAAAAGTTAACCTAATTATGATATAATAATTACTTATATAATAATAATAATAATGTGGCTGTATGGTGCAAATGTCCCTTTGCTTTTTCTGTTTTTATACACAGGAATAACGAAAGAAAAAATAAAGAAAAAAATTTGGTAATAATATCTTTGGGTAGTACCTTTTCCGAGGTAAACATTCTAAATTTGAAAATCACTGCAGTAATGAATTTTAGTACTTACTTACTGCACTGATTTTAGTGCAGTAAGTAAGTACTAAAATTCATTACTGCAGTGATTTTCAACGCTTGCACTGATTTTAGTGCAGTAAGTAAGTACTGAAATTCATTACTGCAGTGATTTTCAAATTTAGAATGTTTACCTCGGAAAAGTGCCACGTACTGCATTCTTTTCTCAAATATAATATTAACATTTCAGAGCATAAGTGTGAAAAATATGTTACAGCTGTTTATCAGTGTTAGCGAAGAGGCTTTACCGAAATCTGTGAAAAATTTGCGAACTCGTTTTAATTAAGCGTTGAAAAGACAATAAAAATAACTTAACGGAATCGGGCCAACGCGAAAATTATGGTATGGATTGGATTTAATCTGCGCTCGAGCAAATGGGAATTTAAAGGTTGCATGAGAGCATGATTTAACAAAGTGTAAAAAGTATGTTGAAGTGTGCAGGCTTTTTCGTAGTTTGTGTTTTTTTAATTGCTTTAACCTTTTTTGTTGTTGGACTTGTGTTGTATGTCTTTCTTGTTAATGTGTTTTTAAACCCACGTGCATTTAATTCTATTCTTTGACTTTTTTAAATTCTGCGCAGAAAGATTTTGAAATTTATACTTTTTATTTTTCGCCTCAATACAGGTCTAATTTAGTAAAATCGTATCTTAGCGAGCAATCAGGCTTAGCTCCCTGTTATTTCAGCTCGATCAGTCCACAGTAAGTGTGAGTGTGATGTATGCGATGATGAATAATGAAGTCAGGCTAACCGCCTCTGTGGTCTAGTGGTTCACACCACCGATTTCAGACCAAGAGGTCCCGGGTTCGATTCCCAGTGGGGGTACATATTGTATACGGTTTGGTTGGTGGTAGGACTTGTTCTTAGTCCGCCTGGCTAGCTACCACCATCTTATCTAAGTCTGACGCCATAACAATGATGTTTTCAGCATTATTGTGTTCCGGCAGTTAGAGATAAGATAGCCAGTTCCTCAGTGATTGAGGATTCCGGGAGTAGTGCGCTTCCATCTTCAGCCTTATCACCACTTAACATCAGGTGTGATGAAGGCTAAGTGCTACCCCGTTGTGGATAAAAAAAAAAAAGGCGGAACTAATGTTTTATGTTTAAATCTTTGATAAGGTTTAAATAGAAAGTTGTCAAAAGATAGTCGAGCAATAAAAGGTACCTATTACAATAGTCCGACCTAGGTATGAGTCACCATTTAAGGTACCTTTTAAAGTAAGGTAAGGGTAATAGTAATAAGCTATCATCACCCATGGTAAAATTGGTAGAGAAAAGTGAACAGACAAAGAGATTGAAATTTTAATATCTTTATGTTTGGGGTTTATATTCGGTTTACATCCGGTAGCAGTAATTATTTCTGAAAAATATTTTAAATAAGTACAAAATTTTACTGTGTTACTCTTTTATTATATGTATAGATACTAGCTGCGCCACGTGGTTCCTCTTCTATGGGATATCGGGGTAAAATAAAAATATAGGCCAATATGTCTCTTAGAAATAACGTAGATGTCTACTGGCGCAAGTTATTTAAATTTTAAATGGATTCACTATTTTCAAAGATTATAGTAAAAAGAAGAAGAAGATACAAAAAGAGTAGCATTCGCCCGGACAGTGAAAGGTCCCGGGTTCGACTCCGGCCCGAGCTACTTGGAAGATGGGTGGATTTTTTCTAATATTTCATTTTCAATAAAATGAAAATGTATTGTGGATGCAAAAAAAGTAAAATTAACATGCAGATCATTGAGATCTCCAGATATAATATTTATTTTGGTAAAACAAACGCTTATTAAGTCTTGACTTTGGCTAAATCATGAAAATAGTCCAATGCATTTATCGGCACGCCAACAAAAACTAGGGTACGGAACCAATCGGCGAATTCCGCTCGACAATCGGCGTTATAAATCATCGACACCGAATAATTTCAGCCACATTTCGGTATTTATCGGTGAAAAACGTCGAAATTACTGCCGACGCGAGCCATAAACACCACGAAGCTCGCGGTATTACGAATATCTCAATTGTACAAGAGTTATGTGGTGCCCACACGAACAGTGCTGGTTATTACTTATTAGTTATCGTAATTAACTAGTAGCCATTATACATTTGGTGCATTAAAATTATTGAAGTGAAAATTTCTTTAGCGCCGCGGGTAAAAAAATGTTAAACTCGCGTCAGGACATCAAGTGACCGTCAGATCGAAAAGACGTGACCTGGGTGCGTACCATCAACTCTTATTGCGGTTTTGTTTAGGACCTAAACTGATCTGCTTCGCTTATTCGTACCACGACTGCTTAATATCAATGAGAGCGATTCAGTGATCATTCAATGACATTTCACAGCCGCTAAGCTGTCACATACTCTTATTTGACTTATAACTCGGCCAAGCTTACATGACACCTGCAAGTTATACCCGTCCCTCTCACTCTCCGGGCATGACAGAATCGAGTGAAAAAGACGCGTAGAAAAAATAAGGACACAAATCGTTCGGTCATTCACATTTAGCAATTCATTTGCGATCCAGTTTTTAGAAGGTCGTAGTACGAAAGAAAGCAATTCATTTTAGGAACCTATTCTGCATCGCGCTATATTTGAATCGCTGTCTTAAAGTTGATGGTAGGCACCCTGATCGAAAAACTGATACAATGTCATTAGAATACGAAGGCAAATTTCGCCACCGTTTCCAAAGTTGTAATATCTCAGGTTAGAAACCGGGCGGCATTGAAGCCAGAAAATCTCGGTTTCAAATCCAGGCCGTATTTTTTCTTTTTTTTTGTCAAATTCCTTTTTTTTGTGAATACGTCTAGGGAGCCCTTTTCTCTTCTGCCGGCACTCCTGGAGTGCAACCCGTTATTTTTTTTTATTTGAATAAATCAGACGTCACTTGATGCAAGATGTGTCGTTGTCTTGCTATCTACAGCTGCAGGTATTGTGCACTGATAGTTTCGTGGCGTGCATGAGCAATTATTTGCGGGCGGGCATCTCGCATGTTGTATTTTCTATTAGATAATATATTTATTTCTTCACAATCATTTAACTTCTGTCTTTGCAAGCATGTAAGTATTAGCTAATGATGCACGTATTGAGCTATGAAGACGATCTGAAGAATTTGAATTCATATTTGAAGCCGCTAGATGCGGGCAGCACTTCACCGATTGCTGTGGAGATTCTTGAGGGAGGCCTACGCCCGGCAGCGGGCGTTTATATGATTGATGATGATGAAGATATTAGCTGAAGTAAGTGCACGAAAGTATAGGAAAAATGTGATAGTAAAAAACTTAAAATCCCAATTAAAATCTCAAGTACACGAAAGTAAAGTAATGTTAAAATTCATACTTGAAACACAGACTGTCATAAGTATTTGTCTTCTATTAACTACTTACTTGCTTGCGTGGCTTTGCACGAGTGAACTACATGATGTTTTCCGTGATTAAAGAAGCGTATATGCTATTCTAGACCATAATCTATCTCTGTGCAAAGTTTCATCCAGGTCCGTTCAACCGTTTTGGCGTGATTGAGTCACAAACATCCAAACTTTCGGTTTTTATTTTATATAGGTATGGCAGGTTAAAACGCAGGTGAATAAAATCTTTCTATACATAGAGCTAGATAAGAACTTAGAAGATTCTAAAGTTACTTCTTGACTTCTGCGTTTCCATACTTGGCGACATAAATTACTTGCGAGATGAGTATTTCTTGTTAACTAAAATAAAGAGTAGGTAATATGGTGTAGACAATCTATAAAAATCCAGCTATAATAAAACCTCCTAACTTTATTGGCGTTAAACTTAGCCAATAAAGTTGCGGGCACCACAGTCAAAAGAAGGCCGCGCCGCCGTTCGGTGTCGTCTGACAAACCACTAATTGTGGCGTGCTGCAACAAACTACAAACAATGGGTGGCTATCAAAGACTTTTATTACTCTTTAGATTTCGATGGGGATCCGCGTAGAAATAGCATTAAAAAAATATAGAATCTAGCAGTATTATAGTCCCACACTCCTGTCTGTTCCGGTGACATCCGTGACGTGACAGAAGCCACTTGAATACGAAATTGTCAAAATGGACTGTCGTATTATTATTCCCTTTATTACATTTTAAATACTTACAAAATTATATTTCTAAACATTAAATTTTTACAATGTATAACACTAAAAAATATAACATTTAAAAATACAAAAATGCAGTTCCCCAACGGCAGCAAGATCAA
The DNA here is from genome assembly GCA_949710035.1 of Crambus lathoniellus. Taxonomy (NCBI): domain Eukaryota; kingdom Metazoa; phylum Arthropoda; class Insecta; order Lepidoptera; family Crambidae; genus Crambus; species Crambus lathoniellus. The sequence continues at coordinate 28,860,535 of OX453303.1, forward strand.
GGTCCCGGCTACCGATGGTTAAGGATCCAGAGACAGGAACCTTCTCACTATACGGGCCGTGTCCAGAAGTACTGCCTTCTGCATCTGACTCCCGATCCATCCACCTAACGCAAGCCTCTTAAGGTGTTTATCGAGGCTCTTGGCTATCAGACCATGGGCAGATATGACTATCGGAACAATAATTGCTGAATCAATGTCCCACATGTCAACAATCTCGTGAGCTAAATCAAGATATTTGTTTTCTTTATCTTTTTCAGCTTTCACAAGGTTGTCGTCATGGGGAACAGTGACATCAACAATTATCGCGCGGCGTTCGTGTCGATCTACCAATACAATATCAGGCTTATTAGCTACAATAGTCCTGTCTGTAATGATAGATCGATCCTAATACAATGTGGCATGGCTATTTTCAAGGACCTGTTCTGGTGCATACCTGTAGTACGGCACCTCGGATGCCACAAGACTATGTTTCAGAGCAAGTTGTTGGTGTATTATCCTGGCCACTTGGTTATGTCTATGCAAATACTCGCCGTTTGCGAGACGAGAACAACCGGAGATTATATGCCTAAGGGATTCACCCGGACGATGACACGCTCGGCAAATATCCACTGTGCCATCCCTTAGGATATACTTTCGGTAGTTATCCGTCATCACAACCTCATCCATAATTGCACAGACAAAACCTTCGGTTTCACCAAAAAGATCACCGAAACGGAGCCAGGATACTGAGGCTAATAAATCTACGTCGGGCCCATGGAGAGCCCGGTAGAATCTGCCATGTAACTCCTTGCTTTGCCACACAGTGTTGCGGTCGGAAGTACTAAGTACTACAGGTTTGCGCCAGTTTTCTTTTGCTAAAAATAGAGGAGTCAGTCCATTGTCAACAGCAACTACATCTCTATGAGACCCCATATCAACTTGGAGAAAATACTCCCTAAGATTGCATATCTCGCGGTTATGCAATGTCTTAGCATTTAAGAAGCCACGACCACCGCACTTCCGCGGGATATATAATCTCATGGTCGATGAACGTGGGTGATGTATGCGGTGTGCTGTTAGCAATGTACGAACTTTTCTATCCAGGGCATCCAGTTCAGTTTGAGTCCATTTAAGTATGCCGAAGGAATACATCAGTACCGGCATGACCCATCCATTGTATGCACGAACCTTGTTTCCGCCAGACAAAAGACTTTTAAGGACTTTTGAAAGGCGCCCCAAGAAACGCTCACGCAACGACTGTTTCATGTTTATTATTATTATTATTATTATTATTTATTTATTATCAGAAACAGTGTACATTTACATTTTATATTTTACAAAAAAGTACTATTTAAACCTCTAGAGTTTGTGTATAGTACTTAGAGGATTCATACACGTAGACAAATAATTGTGTGTTGATTTACCTTATAATTAACTAGCTTTCCGCCCGCGGCTTCGCCCGCGTGTTCTACACGACATTATCCTGATGGAATATAATATTTTTAATATATAATACCATTTCCATTTTACAGCTTTGACCGAGCTAAAACTTATTTTAAGAATGGGAATGAGCCTTATTCCCGCGGTTACAATTTGCCTATGTCTTTCCTAGCATCAGGACATGGGTGTCCCGGTGCTCCTATCAGTATGAGTAATTAGTAGGAGCACCCGGAAGCACTGTCTCAAACTATCTCCATTCCAAATTTCATCAAAATTGGTTCAGCCGGTTTGACGTAAGCATATACAATTTCGCATTTATAATAATAGTGGGGATAGTAGAAATAGGAATATGAATGGCCGGCTGCGACTACGTCCGCGAGTACTACATCGCAAAACTTTGTGTCAAAAAGTAGGTAGATAGGCATTCTCTACGGTCTTATCAGCACCATCATCAATCTATTTTAATGTCCCCGCTGCTGGGGCACATGCCTTCATATTAAGGAGAATGGGCCATGACCTTCCACACGGGTCCATTGAAGTTATGGTGTACCAACCAATCCAAATGCAGCCAGAAACCCTAGCTTATCGTGTCTTCCGAAGCACGATATATATTTTTTAACAGCAATCCCATAATAGACCATTGCAAAAGTCACATAACCTCATCTATCGTAGACCAAGCACGCTACCCGTGGTTTAGGCATAAGAAGGTACGATACCTAGACAAATCGGAGCTACTATACTATCGTATGAATAATATTCGGACATTCTCTTCAACTACCAAAATGCAAAAAATCAAGTCAATACTTTGCAAAAAAATGTGTAATACTGATTTTCTTGAGTTTATTCCAATGCATAAAGAATTTTTTGCTTTGCACGAAAATGAGCTGTCATGGGACCCATGCTTCATTATAAAAAAGTGAACAAAAAAACTCTATCAAACGGGAACTGTACTTTTCCCGAGTTAAAAAAACCGTATGAAATATTCTCGGCCAGAGTTCAAGTATCCCGATCGATTTAGCCGTTTAGTTGTGATTGAGCCATAAACATCCAAACTCCGTAATTTCTCTCTTATATTATTATAAGATATTTATTATATTTCTCTTTAATACCCCCCACCCACCCTATATAAACATTAGCCCCCCTTTCTACCCTATTAGGGTTTTTTTATTTTGCCTACGCAGATCATTTTTAATCATGACCTAGTATCCTTCGCACCAATTTCCATACTCCCAAGTCCAGAAATGAGGAAGTTTTCATATAAGCCTTAATCCCCCCTTTCTACCCTATTAAGGTTTTTTTATAACTTCGCATACGCAGATCATTTTGAATCGTGACCAGTATCCAACATACCAATTTTCATACTTCTAAGTTTAGAAATGAGGAAGTTCCATATAAGCTTAATCCGCCCGTTTTACCCCATTATCGGGGAGTTTTTTAACTTCGCTTACGGAGATAATTTTCAATCGTGATCAGTATTCAACATACCAATTTTCATACTTCTAAGTTCAGAAATGAAGAAGTTCCATATAAACTTTATCTCCCCATTTTACCCTATTAAGGGGGAGTTTTTTTAACTTCGCTTACGGAGATAATTTTCAATCGTCATCAGTATTCAACATACCAATTTTCATGCTTCTAAATCCATAAATGAGGAAGTTCCATACAACCTTAACCCCCCCATTTTACCCCTTTAGGGGGGGAGTTTCATAAAATCCGTTCTTAGCGGACGTCTCCTAGGCATAATCTACCTTCCTGCCAAATTACACCTTCGTTGGTCCAGTAGTTTTCGAGATTTCGTGATGAGTGAGTTATGTCCCCTCGATTTTATATATATAGATTATTCTAATTAAACATAAATTAGGAACTCGAACATGGTTCTGACAGTAAGTTCTGACAGTAATTAGAATTACAATTTAATTTAATAATGTTGATCATTTCAATTTAATATAGACAAATAATATTCTTTTAGTATAGGTTTTATGTTTTTTTTCGTAATAGCATTACGCATTAAAACTGTGATAATCACCGGAACAGAAAACGTTGTCGCACTGTACTAATTTACATGGTTCCAGTGACTGGCTGGCGCTGAAATCGATGAAAGTCCATTCGATAACGGTCACGAGACATTTCGGTCGCTAATGTCAACCCCAAACATTTTCTTTCTATTCTACTGGCGATATCGATAATAGAAAGCCACTTGTCTACTGGGGCTGCGCTATCTTCGTATAAACATTTTGACATGGCAATTCAGCGCTGGCGTCAGCTCTGGTGTGGAGTAAAACAACTGACTCTTTATTGGGTTCAAATTCAGACGCCTAAATTCGAATCCAGCATTTAGTGCTTCTGGCTTCATGTATAAAAACCGGTCATTACTTAGCGAATGTCCATATCTAAATTACATGAAAGATGAAAAAAGAAACAAAAAAATATCACTTCCTGAGTCATCTAAGGGCTTACTTTCACTGCAATCCAGACAACAGCCAAGCCAACCTTTTCCTGAGAATGCTCTGTGTTGTGGCGAAACATGCGTGGAGTGGTCATTGAACGTGTGTGACACTGAACGTGCAAGGTGTATCGATGTGTGTTGCAGCGAAAGTAAGCATTCATTTTGTTTATTTCAGTTTTTTAAATATAGTTATCATGTGACTCACATTTGGCCGTACCATCGCGAACCGCGATGGCTAGATAAAGAATGTTTGGCCAACAGCCGCGGTTAGAAATGGTACGTTTTCTAGTCACAGTGAGATGACAATATGAATATTATAAAGCAATTTTGTAAAAGCAACAAAATTGTGTATATTACAATCATATTATTATACCTCATATTTATAAAAAGATTATATTATTATTATTATCTAGATAGAAATGTTATTTAATACTAAAAACAAACACGAAGTTGATAAAACGTTATATGGCCGTGACTACCACCAGTCTTGGCGACTAAGGAAACAAAAAACTCCAATCTTAATTAAACTAATGCAATGGTACATTTCATACTATTTAACTTATTCAATCACAATACGGAACTTCCTAAACATTGAATGATCAAAAAATGTATATCTGCACATTGTTTAGCCGGCGCGACCCAATTTCCTTATTATTCAACTCTTTTGGCAAAGTTTCTCGATTTCAGCAAAAAGTTAGTTTTCTTTGACCTTTATGTGAAACGAAGTTATTTTTTTGTGGTTTGTACAAGTTTTGGCACTATTTTTATAGTGAATTGCTATTATTTGTTTCTCACTCTTTTTTCTGAATTTTGGAGTAATTATGGAGTATCGGATAACATGACATATTACCTATGCTGATCTGATTCTGACATTTCGCACACTAGAACTACAGATATCAGCAAAGACAAAAAACTCCTTACGTAAAGATGATCGGTGGTGATTGCAGATGCGAAAAGGGACTGATTCTACACCATCATACGGAAACAAAGTGCATCCCTAGTGTGCAGGATACAAGCGGACAAATTATAAAAATGCGCTACAATATTGTTACAAACCTACTGATGTGTCTGAAGTTTTTTATTTGATGAATGAATGAAATTTTTTTGACGACCGATTTGGCGCAGGGGTAGGCTACCTGCCTTCTGCGCCAGAGGTCTCGGGTTCGATTCCCGAACAAGACAAATATTTGTGTGCATGAACATGTCTATTTGTCTTGGTCTGGGTGTTTTCTATGTATATTAAGTATGTATTTACAAACAAAAAGTATTTAAGTATATATTAATCCGTTATCAAATTTGCCATGATACAGTTTCTCAATTAAATTAAAATGGGATTAGATAATTGGTGTGAATGTAAGAAGTTATTTATTTATTATTTATTTATTTATAACCACAAAACACCAGACAAACGTAAGAAGGGGCTTTGCTCAAAACAGCAAAACCTAATACTTCGATTCTGAATTCTTTCAAGTTGTGTTGTCATGGCAACGGGCTTGTTTTCAGTTACACACTTACCGTCGTCGTAGCACACGAACCACGCGCGACAGCCACAAACGCCGCCACTTGAAGCTAGAAGGAGAGACAACTGAAGACTACATGCGTTAACCGTGTGCGGCGAGTTCATATAAACTGTATGAAAACTACAGGAAATAGGTCGGTGGCCGCGTTTTGTGGTTGTGGTCGGTTGCGGCCAGGGGCCCGATTCTCAGGCATTCGAACTTTTTCAGTGTGGTAATTCGTATGTCGAACATTTTGTTTGTGGTTTCTATTGAAAAGTTAGAACGTTTCAAACAAACTAAGCTGTCTCACATGTCAACAAATTCATTTTGACAGCTAAGTTCGTATACGAACATCTATTGCTTTTTACCACTCGTAGCGTTCGACTGGTTTTCGATCGAACTTTTTCGATTGTGAAATTCTGACAATACAAAAACTGTGTTATATTTGAATTTCGAGCTATAAATGTGAACTTTTCTCGATTTCCTGAGAATCGGCCCCCTGGGGTTCGATTCTCAGGCAATCGAGAAAAGTACACTTTTATAAGCTCGAAATTCAAATATAACACAGTTTTTGTATTGTCAGAATTTCACAATCGACCAGTCGAACGCAACGAGTGGTACGACCAATAGATGTCCGTATACGAACTTAGCTGTCAAAATGAATTTGTTGACATTTGTGGGAGAGCTTAGATTATTCGTTCTAACTTTTCAATAGAAACCAAAAACAAAATGTTCGACATACGAATTACCACACTGAAAAAGTTCGAATGCGTGAGAATCGGGCCCCAGGCTTAGGTAATCAAATACGTAATACGTGATATGCTCCCTTTAATCTCTTTATTGTGTTCTGTGGTGTAAGATAAAAGAAAAAGATAAACATTTTTTTTTTAAATAAACATGATGCACATGTACTTTTAAATCGTCAGCATTTTCCTACCGCCCATTCAAGATTTTTAACTAACAAGAAGAGCATGTGTATGTTCTAACCTATACTATAACCAGCGACCCCTGGTTAATTACCGTTAAATTTGATTACTATCATGTCGAAACCTTAAAAGATAAGGTTTTTTTATCCACAACGAGGTAGCACAAGGTGATAAGGCTGAAGGTGGAAGCAAACTACTCCCGGAGTCCTCAATCACTGCGGAATTGGCTATATTATCTCTAACTTCCGGAACACAATAACAATGCTGAAATCATCATTGTTATGGCGTCAGACTTGATAAGACGGTGGTAGTTGGCCGGCGGTCCTACCACCAACCAAACCGAATACAATATGTACGCCCAATGGGAATCGAACCCGGGACCTCTTAGTCTGTAATCGGTGGTGCACCACTAGACCACAGAGGCGGTTGAAGCCGAGGCGGTTGCAAGTAACTTTTAAAAACATTGCGGAAATAAAAATTCAATTAGAAAAAATCCCGCACCAAAAATATGTTTTTACTTGCATAATTTAATTAGGAGAGTAATTGAGTAGACTTAATAAGTAATTCGTCCTCATTTGTTAGAACTTTTGATGGTTTGCCTTCAGGCACTTATTAAGTGGCGACTTAATAAAAATGTCACTTAATAAAGCTTTAAATTATTCATAAGGTTGAATTATTCGAGGCTGGTTAGTTGACGTCTTTATAATAATAGGGTTACTTGGTCACTTGAAGTTTGATTACGTACAAGTAACCACACTTTCATGTAAGCAAAATTACATTTATGCATATAACCCTAAACACAATAAACTCCTTTCTTGCACATTCGTGTTAAAAGGTAGTCAATCCATGTCTGTTGTAATTAATTAATTCATGTTATTCAAAATTAAACCATTAAATTGAATATGTAATAATATTATTCTGTAACAAATTCAGTCACTGAATTTGAGTGGAAAGTGAATTAGGTAAACAGTTTTAACATTTATAGCGTCAATACATTAACATAAATAATTTTTCACTTCTCATGCTCTTAAAGTTCGTGTTTATGTTGGGTATAGGCTGCATAAAATCGCTTTTTATGCTCTAGTGCATAAAGTAAAATCTTCGTCTAAGTCTCAGACTCTAAGACAAAGGTCGTCAGGTAAACAGTCACAAACTTCGTCAAATAAACTTTATTAATAACTAACGTATTTCATTCTGTTTCTTAAATTTTGTACATAATCCATGTTAAATTATTAAATTAATAAAACTAGGCAAAATTAATGAATTTTCTGAGAAATAAGTATTACAAGAGCATTAAGGACTACGATCTATGCTAAAGTCACTGTGCTGCCAATGCCACGTATAAAAAAAAGAAAAAGAAATTCTTCCCGCCAATATGGCGTAGTCTTTATTTTTTCTTTTTTTGCAATATTGCTATTTATTTTCCTCACATTCGAAGTGAAAAGCAGAGTGTATAACTCGTACATAAAACCCATTTTACCCTCGAATTGACTATCCATCCTCGCCTACGGCTCGGGTGGATATATACGTCTCGGGTAAAATGGTACGTTTTATGCACTTGTTGTACAATCTACTATTTCACTTCTCATGCTCGTAAAGTTCGTGTTTATGTTAGGTATAGGACTGCATAAAATCCCTTTTTAACCGACTTCAAAAAAAGGAGGAGGTTATCAATTCGACTGTATATTTTTTTTTTTAATTTTTTTTTTATTTTTTATGTGTGTTACCTCAGAACTTTTTAGTTAATGAACCGATCTGGATAATTCTTTTTTTGTTTAAAAGGTGACGCTTCTCGTGTGGTCCCATTCAAATTTTATCAAGAACTGGCAAGAAGTTCAGGTGTTATCCTGAAAAATGTGTATTCACACTTTATTTGGGTATATGGACGATTTCATAGTTTCATCAAATTGGGGATCATTTTCAAAATTTTTTTTTTCCAAAGTTGGTACTTCTGAACTGATCTTACTTTCACCAAGTCAGGACCAAGGGATCAAATCCCAGAAAAATTGAGAGAAATTCTCAAATATAGGCACGCCTTATGCGTTCCATTTATTTTTGAAGTTAGTCAAGTATTTGCATCTGGTAGTCATCATCTCATGGTGATGAGCTGGTGATGGAAGCTACAACTCCTTTACGGTTAGGAGCTGGATAATATTTCTTTAAATATTAATCGTACGTATGGGCCAAAAGTTATATTCTTTCAGGTTATTAGGGTGAGCTGCTGATGAGAGGTGAAACTCCTCAACAGTTAGGAGTTATATTATGATGTTTTATAAATACCATATGCACGACTGGACCCTCAGTTGTATTCCTTCAAGTTATCTAAAGTAGCTAAAGATGGAAAGCTGAATTCCGTAACGGATAGGATATTTACAACAATTTATCATAATCTCCATGTAGTTTCTTAAGCTACTTCACTAAAAATCGAAAAATAAAACGTTTTTGAAAAAAAAATGTAACCGCCTTCAAAACGGATCTTCAAACAAAAATTAACAAACACTAAAAAACGAAAAAAATAATAAGATTTTTTAATTCAAAGGACGATGATACGTGACTTTTTCTAATTTATGTTGGTACTTACTGAACTGTTTGAAGTCGGTGCCAAGCCAAAAAGAATAAGAACGAAAATATACTGCGGGAAATAACAAACATATAAAAAAAAACCTGGTCCCAAGGTGTAGGACGTAATTACCTCAATACGTATAAGACGGCACCGACTTCAAACAGTTCAGTAAGTACCAACATAAATTAGAAAAAGTCACGTATCATCGTCCTTTGAATTAAAAAATCTTATTATTTTTTTCGTTTTTTAGTGTTTGTTAATTTTTGTTTGAAGATCCGTTTTGAAGGCGGTTACATTTTTTTTTTCAAAAACGTTTTTTTATGCTCTAGTGCATAAAGTAAAATCTTCGGCTAAGTCTCAGACTATGAATCGTCAATATTTTCCTATATTTATTATGTCTAAGTGAATAAAGAATATTTTTATCTTATCTTTTATCTTAAATAGACTTGTTATTTCATTCTGTTTCTTCAAATATGTACATATAATCCATCTTAAATTACTAAATCAATAAAACTAGGCAAAATTAATGAGTTTTCTAAGAAATAAATAATTCAAAAGCATTAGGGACTACGATTTATGCTTAAGTCACTGTGCTGCCACTGCCACGTATAAAAAAAAGAAAAAGAAAGTCTTCCCGCCAATATGACGTCGTCTTTATTTTTTCTTTTTTGCAATATTGCTATTTATTTTCCTCACATTCGAAGTGAAAAGCAGAATGTATAACTCGTACATAGGTTTTATGCACTTGTTGTACAATCTACTATATATTGACAAAAACGATCATGCTGATTTTGACTATTTTCATCTCTTTATATCATTGGTGAAAGCGTTAAAGTTGCGCTAGTAGCTAGTTTCATGCCTAGAATTCTGATTCTGGAATCGTTTTAAACGTCTCAGTAAGGACCACATGACAAAAATAAAGCCGCCGGTCAAACTAGATTACATGCGGTTAAAGCAGCGGGCATCAAATAGTCGTTAGTAAAAAACAACGGGTTGCACTCCGGGAGTGCCGGCAGAAGTGAAAAGGGGTCCCTAGACTTTTTCAAAAAAAAAAATTAGACAAATAAAAGAAAAAAATACGGGCTAGATTTGAACTGAGGTCAATGCCGCCCGTTTTCTGAGCTATTAAAATTTTTCGTATTCTAATGACATTTTAACTGTTTTGGGATCGTCGTCATGTATGGATCGGAATCTTGGGCATTGAAAAAGGGGGATGAAAGAAAATTGAATGTAGCGGAAATGAAAATGACAGGTCACATGTCCGTCTTACGAATTTTTGATCTGACGGTCACGTGATCCTGGCGCGAGCTTAACATTTTTTCCCCATCACAAAAAGTGCACAGCGCCGCTAAAGAAAGTTTCACTTCAAAAAACTAGTTTCGTATGCTACGAAGTGTTTCTAAAATTCGTAGCACTGCCTGACTTCGACGACTACGTCATAGCATTCGGAGGCTACGTCGGAGCATCGACAGCTACGTCGTAGCATCGACGTCTACGTCGTAGCAACTGATGGCATCAGTGCTTCCGTGCTCCTACTAAATTACTCCTACTGATAGGAGCACCAGGACACCTATGTCCTGATGCTCCTACTGCTAAAGGAAATTGTGAAATGTCAAGTAGGAGCATTAAGACATTACAAAAATAGCTTCCGGGTGCTCCTACTAATTACTACTACTGATAGTAGCACCGGGATACCTATGTCCTGATGCTCTTAAACTGCTAAAATGGCACAGTGCTTCGCATGCTAATATTACACGGTTCAACCAAATTGATTCACTTTGGTTGAAAGGCGCAGAAATACAGGCGCACATTGACATTGAATGATTCACATTTACGTTTACATTGTTCAATTTGGTTGCTTCATCCAAATTGAAATGCAAAAGGTTACCGTGTATTTCCGCTATTATGGCATACGACGACCTCCGGGCTACGTGGTCGAGTGGTGTACGCACCGGTTTTCAAGGTGCCGCTATCTCTGGAGGTCCAAGGTTCGATTCCCGGTCGAGTAAATATTAAAAAGGAATATTTCAATATTTCCTCAGGTCTGGGTGTATAACATTAGTAGCACTCTCAAGCTTCTAAAGTTTGTTAATGGAACAATGTATGTGATGATGATGATGATGTTTGTTTATTTTTATTTATACAACGCAGCATTCAGCAACTGGCTGAAACCCGTCATTTGTACTGACTGACGAGTCACCATACAAATGTATGGGAGATACGCCTCGGCGACTCATCTCGTCGGATACTTGTCGTCCGTTAGTATCGTGAAGTAAGAACCGTCTTAGTTTTAGTTAAGGCGAGAATTTCCGACCGAAATAGGCACGCTAACGCTTGCTCGGCCGCGGTCGATACACTTCGCACGGACCTAGTGGCAGCCGGCAGTGAACTGTAAACTCGCGAACGCCCCGTGAATCGAAAATCAATTTCAATCAAAGATGAAATATTTTAAAAAAAATTGATGACGGCCAGAATCTCTCGGTATTCAAAGACAATTATTTTCATATGCTTTTCATCTACACTAAAACCAAGTATACTGCAAGTAATATGATATTTGAATTATTACTACACGGATGTTTGGAATTTTGTTTGATACAGTAAAGTATCACTAATGGAAAATTTAACCGCCGCACTAAAGAACTAGATAAAAGACTGTAAATGACCTATTTTTCAGATTTTGAGTACTTTGTGGTTTGCGAGTCCTACTAATATTATAAATGTGAAAGTTTAGATGTTTGGATGTTTGTATGTTTGTTACTCAATCACGTCAAAACGGCTGAACGGTGTTTGCTGAAATTTGGGACACTGGAGAGAAACATAGGCTACTTTATATCCCGAAAAAATAATCACATTCCCGCGGGATAACGTCGTGTAGTCAACGCGGGCGAAGCCGCGGGCGGAAAGCTAGTAATCCATAATTTAAAATATCCTATTTTCGGGAATCCTCGCTTTCACATTTGCCTTTCAAAGCCTCTGACTTACATGGTTAATAAGTTTTTTGTAAAAACTTCCTTTTTATGACAAGCTTTTTTGTTGACTGTACTTTAATATTGTATTGTCATCCAAACCAAACCTATGTGCAAAGTTTCAACTCAATCGGACACTGGGAAGTGGGTCAAATTTAGCTTGCAAGATTTGACCCGAACGGACATACATGCATACATCTGCAAGTTAAAAAATAATAAAAGCTTGTAAAAATAACTCGGCAGTCATTAGTCAAGGCGACTCGTTAGTTCCGACGCGACACTTTAGATTAACTTGTAATTACTTGACGTTTCACCTCTTATTCAGATTTCATCGTGAAAAATTACACTGCAATTTTTACTTTAAATAATGTCTTTTGAAATACATTTTACGTCTACCTATATGAAATGAACGTAAGAAGATTTTGTTAAGGTTTACGAACAATATGCATTTACTTTGTCCTCGAATTTAGACGCATATAAGGTACTTACAAAAAAGTTAAAAAGGTACACAATGAAGTTATAACAAGCAAGTTTTAATTTATTCATCTAGTACTTTTTTATAATTTATTTTGCTAATTTAAAAAGATTGATAGGCAGCTAGAACTTTGTATAAAAATCACTATTATTTAACGGATGAGTCACATAGACAAAGTCACGGGACACCGATAGTTTATCTTTAGAAAAAGCTTTCCACTATCGTCCTCGTTCATTTAAATTCTGTCGGCGCCTCTCTGAAACTGTCTCTAATTCGCCGGCGAATCGAACAAAGTCCCAAAGTGAAAAGTTCCAAGTATCTTAGAGACGCTACTTAACACTAATTGCGGAATAAATCAGAAGTTCAGATTCAATAACTAGTTATTGATATGTTTTAGTTGCAACCTATTTTTTATTATTTTAGATTCACAATGCAATTTTTATAATAAAAAAATCGGCCAAGTGCGAGTCAGACTCGCCCATGAAGGGTTCCGTACCCACCTAGCGTACCGATTACATACACCTGTGTTATGAATATGTTATATTTGCGGTTTTCGAAAATGTGTTATACCTATCTCAAAAACTTGTAACGCCTACTAAGCTGCGATAGTTTTCCTTTTCACTTCGTCATATAAACAACTATCATGAATTTTTTAACGTATCCAAAAGCAACGATTTGGCTTGCAGGGGGTGGGGACACTTGACTCTAACAAAATTTTTCACTTTAAAGAATAATATTTAACAAACGGATGCCTCAATCAAAAAACAATATTCAGAAACCCGAAATATTTTTGAAATTGCTATCCAACGACAACCCAAACCATGGGGTCGACAAGAAAAAAAAATTACATCCCCACTTCACGTGTAGAGAAGGTAAACTAAAAAATTTTTTTTCACGTCTCATGCTCGTAAAGTTCGTGTTTATGTTGGGTATAGGCTGCATAAAATCGCTTTTTATGCTCTAGTGCATAAAGTAAAATCTTCGTCTAAGTCTCAGATTCTAAGACAATGGTCGTCAGCTAAACAGTCACACACGCAATTAAACTTCGTTATTAAAACCTGATATTTCATTCTGTTTCTTAAATTTTGTACATAATCCATGTTAAATTACTAAATTAATAAAACTAGGCAAAATTAATGAGTGTTCTAAGAAAGAAGTATTTCAAGAGCATTATGGACTACGAGTACGATCTATGCTAAAGTCACTGTGCTGCCACTGCCACGTATAAAAAAAAAGAAAGTCTTCCCACCAATATGGCGAAGTCTTTATTTTTTCTTTTTTGCAATATTGTTATTTATTAAATTTTCCTCACACTCCAAGTGAAAAGCAGAGTGAATAACTCGTACACAAAACCCATTTTACCCTCGAATTGACTATCCAACCTCGCCTACGGCTCGGATGGATATATACGTCTCGGGTAAAATGGTACGTTTTATGCACTTGTTGTACAATCTACTATTTTTTCAAACTTTACTTTGTCGGTGTGATTATTATGTATATTCATGCCAAATTACAGCTTACTAGTACCTACTAAGAGTCTATGAGCTAGGCTGGGGTCAGACAGACGGACAGACGGACATGGCGAAACTATAAGGGTTCCTTGTTGACTACGGAACCCTAAAAATGAAGTAATAGAAAAAGTCGACCCGCCTCACAATTTTCCTATCGGAGCTAATTGAGAGACGGGTAGACATTTTCTAATACTTCGTTATATTTTTTTTATGATACTGTTGTTTCAGTGAAGTGCTAAAAACTTTACACTATTGACACACTTACCCCCTTACTAATAATCATGGTGTAAAGTTATACCAGGTGTAAATCTGTTGTTGTCATTTATATTGTCTAAAATGATGACAGAAACAACAACAGATTTACACCATATGTAACATTACACCACGTTTATTAGTAAGGGGAGTGTAAAACTTCATCGCTAAAAAAATATTACTAAAATCGGTCTAGTCAAGCTTCTGTGCTTAAAAACGGATCATCATCATCAGGAGCTCGACATGAAAAGTTTTTGGTCACCCATCCCGTGACCGACCATTGCGAAGTTTGCTTAACCTCAACGATCGCACGCTGAGCACGCTAACCACTGCACCACGGGCTAAAAATGAATATAGTTTTAAACAAAAAAAAACCTAAATAATTTTATGTTGACGTATATCGGCACTGTTTGCTCATACCCTACGTATACCAATCATAGATTTTAAATATATTTTATGTATAGTCCGTGTAAGTCCGATACCATTTTGTAGCATTGTGTTTTTGAATAAATTAATATGAATATGGATAAGTCAGTAGACCTCTGATTTTATTTGTTACTGCTTTATTTCAAGTAATAAAAGTTATTTGTCAATTCAATTATTACATTTAGTAATTCCAGCTGTTTGGAAATGCAACTCGTGTCAGATATTACACGAAGCAATTAGATTGAACGCTGGCTATCTATTAGATTACGAGGAACGCTTATGAAAGCTATGACCGTTATTTTATGGAATTTCGGTTAAAATTATTTTGTGATCGTTTAAATGTATGTAATCGTGATCAATTATTTTGTATGAAAACCAGAGCTGCGCCTTTTTCGGTCGTATAAGGAACTTAAATTCAATACCTACATATTTAACACTAGCATTTTGACAGCTTTTTAAGGACGGTAAATTTTACTATAACTATGGTTTTTCATGTACAGTTCTTTCAAGGGATTAAAATTCATATTTTTATGACCCGTTAATCTATGAGTTATTTTCATTCAGTTCCAATCTGCCCTTTCGCCGTGATTGAGTAACAAACATACAAACTTTCGCATTATAATTTATGTAAGAAACATCTATATTGCACTTGGAAGGGGCGGGTCGCTAGTATTACGGTAAAATGGTCCTACTTCGCTCCTATAGGGTTAACTCCAATGTTTCATGGCTCAATATGTCCAAATCGTTGCAATATTTTTATAAAGAAATTGAAGATTTAGATAAAATCGACCTGACTCACAGCTATCTCCGATGGGACTCAAATCCACCACCTTTCACTGTCCGGGCGAATGCTCTATAACCACTTAGCTTCGGAGTAGTTACGAGAAGCGTCGAATTTATCCAATACTTCTTACTCGCTGTATAGTCAGCGTTAATTTCATCAATGTGGAGATATTACTACCCTCACACGCAAAAGAAATACCTTTCCAGGTATTTGGACAGGTCGATTTTTTATAGAGCATTAGCTCAAAGACTGAAAGGTCGTGGGTTCGAGACCCATCCGAGATAGATGTGAGAGGAGTCGATTTTTTCCAATACTTCACTTTCAATAATAAAAATTGCATTTTGAATGCAAACAAGTGAAAATATAATCGCTGCAACATTTCATTTATGTGTGAATGCACCCGAAACATTTTACTTGTCCACTTAACCTTTAAATGTTTCATCCGCCATTTCTTTCTTATAGAGCATTATTAACTCAATAGCTGCAAGGACCATAATAGGACTACTTTACGGTATATAAATCATACAAGTCTCAAAACCAGGGCCAGTACCAAAATAAATCGTTCCTATTCCTAAAGCGGTACCTAACAACGGTTTTAAAGGGAAACTTCAAAGGATCGTTAGAATTCGCCGCACGTTAACAATTGCCGCGGCGCAATTACATTTGCAGCCTCTCCAATTGATTGGGGATATCGGCCTGCAGAATGCAGTGGGATGGAAAAAATAAGGGTTTCATTACATAAAAAACATTATTAATAAAAACGCGAATCACTCATACTTTTAATCTCTTACCTGTATTCTTTGTTTATCTTATACTAGCGGATCCTCGCGGTTTCACCCGCGTGGTACCCGTTCGCGTGGGAATATCAGGATAAAATATAGCCTATGTCACTCGGGAAGCATGTAGCTTTCTAATGGTGAAAGAATTTTCTAAATTGATCCAGTAGTTTCGGAGCCTATTCGATGCAAACAAACAAACAAACAATCAAATCTTTCCTCTTTATAATATTAATAAAGATAATCTTATTTATTATTTCTTAACAAAATTCTTATATCTTATTTTTTTTGTTCATTATCAAAGCCTGTTAGGAATTCATAAACTAGTTATGTTTTGTGTAAAATGATCTTTTGAATACGCTTAAAATTAAATTTCAAAATACAAATCCTTACTTTTATATTATAAATGCGTCTCTGTTTGTCTGTGTGTTACACAATCACACCTAAACTACTGAACCGATTTGAATGAATTTTGGTACAGAGATAGTCTAGTGCCTGAGAAAGGACATAGGCTACTTTTTATTCCTAAAAAATATCACCTTCCCGCGGGATAAAGTCGTGTAGTACACTCGGGCAAAGCCGCGGGTGGAAGGCTAGTTGGAAATATATTAAGGTATCTCTCTAAAAGGGATCTCTTCCAGTAAACCATGGACATGTAAAAGATTGAAAAGTAATAAATCGACCCATCTCACAACTAGCTCCGATAGGATACGAACCGTCGACCTTTCACTGTCCGGGCGAATATGCTAGTTGTGAGACGGGTCTATTTTTTCTAATAATTCATTTTCAATAATAAAAGTTGCATTTTGAATGCAAAAAATTAAAAATTAATTTGAAGTAAGCAGGAGTTTCAAATAATTGCAAAAAATAAATAGTCTTAATAAGATTAAAATGGACCTTTTTAGATCTAAAATGTAGAGTTTTCAGTCATAGTCATGGTAAGCATATTGTTTTATCACTTAATTCGCTTTACTGATTTTATTCATTGAAATGACTTAATTTGAACTGACACAAACACAATAGCAATAAAAAAAAAATAAGTAGATTATCTTTTACGTGCCTCCTATTAAAACTTTTATTTTTACTTTACTGCAAAAGAACATTGAAAGCTATAACAAGCTATCGGTCTAATTAGGGCGGCATGACACAGATCAGATACGTTCAGATAGGTTAGCGAATTGCCACCGGCCGCCATATATCAGCCTTTTGTCGTTACACCCCGGCCTAATTTAGGCCGCAACAATAGGTCCAACCCACCTGACGTATTAAAAGGGGTTAACTGGTATGACTAGAAACAAAACTGATAACCTCCTTTTTGAAATCGGTTAAAAAATAGGGAGCAAGTTTGTGGACAAAAATTGATAGAAATTATACTATAAATAAAATAAAATTATACAATATCCAAAGCATATTGCAGTGAGGAAAAGTGATTACACGTTAATTACTATTGAAAGGCTTCTAACGAAGAGCCCGTGGTGTGTGTGGTATATGTAATAAATAACCATAGTAGATTGTACAACAAGTGCATAAAATGTACCATTTTACCCGAGACGTATATATCCATCCGAGCCGTAGGCGAGGGTGGATAGTCAATTCGAGGGTAAAATAGGTTTTTCACTTCTCATGCTCGTAAAGTTCGTGTTTATGTTGGGTATAGGCTGCATAAAATCGCTTTTTATGCTCTAGTGCATAAAGTAAAATCTTCGTCTAAGTCTCAGTCTCTCAGACAAAGGTCGTCAGGTAAACAGTCACACACGCAATAAAACTTCGTTTAATAAACTTGTAATTTCATTCTGTTTCTTTAGTTTTGTACACAATCCATGTTAAACTATACTTACTAAATTAATAAAACTAGGCAAAATTAATGAGTTTTGTAAGAAATAAGTATTTCAAGAGCATTATGGACTACGATCTATGCTAAAGTCACTGTGCTGCCACTGCTACGTATAAAAAAAAAGAAAGTCTTCCCGCCAATATGGCGACGTCTTTATTTTTTCTTTTTTGTAATATTGTTATTTATTTTCCTCACACTCGAAGTGAAAAGCAGAGTGTAAAACTCGTAGATAAAACCCATTTTACCCTCGAATTGACTATTATCCACCCTCGCCTACAGCTCGGATGGATATATACGTCTCGGGTAAAATGGTACGTTTTATGCACTTGTTGTACAATCTACTATTATGTTCGAGTTATACACTCTGTTTTTCACTTCGAGTGTGAGGAAAATAAATAACAATATTGCAAAAAAGAAAAAAATAAAGACTTCGCTATATTTGACGACCGATTTGGCGCAGGGGTAGGCTACCCAACTTCTGCGCCAGTGGTCTCGGGTTCGATTCCTGAACAAGACAAATATTTGTGTGCATGAACATGTCTATTTTGTCTTGGTCTGGGTGTTAACTATGTATATTAAGTATGTATTTACAAACAAAAAGTATTTAAGTATATATTTATCCGTTATCAAGTTTTCCATGATACAGTTTCTTAATGAAATTAACATGGGCTTAGATAATTGGTGTGAATGTAAGAAGTTATTTATTTATTTATTTTATTATTTTTATATTGGCGGGAAGACTTTCTTTTTCTTTTTTTTATACGTGGCATTGGCAGAACCACAGAACACGGAAAGATTTTTTTCTTGGCAGAACAGTGACTGTTCGGACGGAAGACCATGATGAGCTGCGTCTACTGGAACGTTGCAGCAGCAGTACGTCCATTGGCTGCGCGGCCCGTGCGTTCGACCAATGAAGTTCATCTGGGGCGCCCCGAATAGAAGTTTTAGCGCGAAACAATCTTCGTTACTAAAAATTAAATATTCGTCACATTCAAAATTCGCATCTTCCTATACGCACTAAATTTTACTTCTGTCCATTATTTTCGCTATTTTATCTATTTTATTGTAATTCGCCATTTTATTCATTATATATTTAACTACGCAACAAACTGAGCTTTATTGAAGAGAAACCTACGCAGCAGCCCGACCATTTGGACCTGCGAGCCGAATATTTGGACCGAAGACTTCGTTTTCATCATTCGACTTCGAAGAAAATACTTCCATCAACGTGATCCTGAGAGGAGCGAGGTATCAGCTTGTGCAGTCAGGAAGCCAAGGAGTAAGAAATTTAGCCGCAAAAGAGGGATTTACCAGCCAGCATTAAATACGCGCATATAGCTACGGCCGGCCAATCCTACCTTTCCCTTTTCTTTTCCATTTCCACTGTACAATACTGTGTATTTTCCTATTCTTAGTGTCACTACTTGCCTGTGTTGTACGAGCCTACGAGTCGTTTCGTGACGCAGCATCAACGGGCATATTTTAAACTGTGAGTACTCCATCTTTCTACTTTCCACCGAAAAATGACTTTAGACGTTGAGGCTAATAATAGTCGGGATAAATCCCCTAACAAATTGACTGACAGTAGTTTAGTTATTAGAGAGTTAGTTAAAAAACGCGGGATTGTTAAAGGGAGGCTTACAAAATTTGAAACTTATCTATCTAATCTTAATGTAGAATCTATATCTGGTCAAACTCAAATTGACCTTAAGTTGCGCATTCAAGGAGTTTTTAATTTATTTTCTGAATTTAATAATATCCAGGGCAAACTTGAGGAGCTATCTATTGACTTAGACGAGCAATTATCGCAGAGAGAGTTTTTCGAAGATAGTTATTACAGCATTCTTTCGCGAGCTGAATATCTTTTGAATCCTAGTCAGGTGTCCGGCAGTTCTAATAGGTGTAGTCAGCATGGTAATAGATCGGTAAAATTACCTACAATTTCTATGCCCACATTTAACGGCTCATGTGAGCAATGGTTGGAGTTTAGGGACACTTTTCTCTCTTTGGTACATAATTCGACTGAACTTAGTAATATAGAAAAGTTCCACTATCTTAAGTCGTCACTCAAGGATAGCGCAGAGCTAGTGATAAATTCTGTGGAATTCTCAAGTGATAATTATTACGTTGCCTGGGAGTTACTTCTTAATCGTTATAATAATAGCAGGTTATTAGTGCAGATTCACATCAAGTCGTTGTTTAACATGCAAAGTGTAAACAAAGAATCACCAATTTTACTGAGAAAGTTAATCGACAATGTTTTAAAGAATTTACGCGCATTAAAAATACTTGGCGAGCCGACAGAATACTGGGATACCTTAGTTATCTACATTATGGTTTCAAAACTAGACCCAGTAACCGAACGCGAGTGGGAACAATACAAAGGTAGCTTATATTCTGCTAACGGTGATTTTAAAACGCAACTAAAAGTAACACATCTCATTAACTTTCTCAAAGACCGGGCTGATATGCTAGAAACATTACAATTATCGCATAATAAAATTAATTTTGAAAATAAAAAACACTACCCGCAACCGCAACCAAACAATTCTAAAATTCACTGTAATGTTTCCGCAAATAAGCCAACCGAACGTATTTCACGCGATGTCACTAAAAACACTTGCTTGCTATGTAAAAGAAACCATCCGCTATATTCGTGTAACACTTTTTTAAATTATAATTTAGATCTAAAACTAAAATTCATTCGCGATATGAACCTTTGTATTAATTGTTTGCGCGCTGGTCATACGTTAGAAAACTGTAGATTCGGTCCCTGTCGAATGTGCAACCAGAAACATAATTCGCTTGTACATCCCGATAGTGCTATGACGATGACTAATGATAAATCTATCGCATACGGATCTCCGCAAAGCACTGGTAGCTCGCGGCTTGAAGTGACTACTGACTCGCACCAGCGGACCACTCCCCCCGTGCACTCTGCACCGAACCTACCATCTTCATCTTTATCAGCGCAAGTTACTATACAAGCAAACAACACACACATGCAATTTGACGGCTCACAGTTAAACGACGCGAATATAGTTTTACTTCCGACCGCATTAGTAGAAATAGCCGATCGTTATAATAATTATCACGTCGCACGCGCGCTTCTGGATAGCGGTAGCCAAAGTAGTTTTATATCACAATCATTATGCGATTTACTTCAAACGCCAGTAATACAGTCCACTCACGAAATACGTGGTGTTGGAAACTCAATCACAAATTCCACGCAAAAATGTGATATTGAGATTAAGTCGCGCACCAACCCGTATGTTACGCAGCTACAATGTTTTGTTTTGCCGGTTATTACGTCATCGATACCCGCGACGAGTATACATAGCGCTAAGTTTGATATTCCCAATAACATTCAGTTAGCTGATCCGCAATTCTATAATTCGCAAAGTATAGATATTCTTATCGGCGCTGATAAGTTTTGGGATTTATTAAACACAAATAGTAAGATTAAATTAGCTAATGGTCCCGTCTTATTAGATTCTAAGTTGGGATGGATTATATCAGGTCCGATCTGCCATTCTTTACGACAGAACCAATATATTCACTGTAATATGTCTCGTATAGTTAACTCCCAATTGCGTCAAGTTTGGGATCTCGAAGAAGGGAACGTTACTCGGGAATCTCGGGATACGCGAACTAATGAGGAACGTGCATGTGAAAAACATTTCATCACAACCACTACGCGCATAAGTGATGAAAGGTTTTGCGTTCAAAAACCTTTTAAGGAAAATCCTAACGTATTAGGAGATAGGTACTCGCAAGCTGAACAGCGGTTCACATGAAATTCGCGTGACTAGTTACAGCGCAATATAAATTTAAAATACGTATTATCATCTTTTTTCAATTTTTTTTCCCTATCATGATAGTTTTCGCGAACATAGTACTACGAACTACGACTTGACTACGAGTCACATTCGCTATTATTGTAGTTTAGTATTATATGTAAGTGAACAACCTAATAAATTACGTTTTATGAAAACATATTTGCTTATCATTATCACAGCCTTTCATTATGGTTGGCACTTATGTGTAAATGTGTCTAGCTACTTTGTTTTATTATATTTTATTGGTTTTAATTTTAATTTAGTAATCACATATTATTGTATAGGTAAATTAAGTTCTAGTTGCTCCACTTCGCAAATGGAAGCTTAACTTTAATTTAAATGATATAGACTTCGATTGTCTTCGATCAACAATAACACCATAGAACACCCATTTTACAGGGCTGTCACTTGGTGATTTTTCCTATAAACTTTAGTTTTAGGTTAATATTAATATTGTTTTCTGTTTTAATTTTAGCATGTTTCCAATTTATTTATTTACGTTTTCTAGTATTTAATATAGCGCAAGTTTTGACACCTAGTTAAGGTTGTCAAGTTAATTTATGTTAGTTAATATTTTTCACATTTTCTGTCTCATACCTTTATGACCAATATATAGGTAGGTGTAGTGTAGTGTAGCCTACGCTTGACTATTGCTCACACTAAATCGTTACTTAGTGGAAGGGTATATTTTTTATTTATTTATTTCTGTACTCGCGCTGTATATTTAGAGCTTGTAGGCTATCTGACTTCGGATGCTTTGTATCTGCTCGCGTTACAATGATATAATTGCACGTCATGGAAAACTTGCTCGAGATGATGATGGAAACATTTGAGCGTTTGCGAACAAGTTTGGAAAATTATTATCGAGATGCTCAAATGATATCCTTGAATACGCAACTTAACTAGTCAAGACTTATTTTCATTTGTTGGTCTCTAAGCGCCTCATTTCGGTGGATTGTGGAAGCTGGAGTAAATCATTTAAGCATGATTTATGACGGGTAGATGGAAATGCTCTTTTAGCATTTACGAATTTCGCACAGTATTGTCACAGGTTACATCCATCCTAAATCCCCACCCTAGGAGTCCTAATTCACTGATCCTAATCTTAATCCATTATATCCTCACTTCCTTAATGGCCGGTCGCTAACTACACCAGCGACTATGCAACTGGAAGATGTTTCTGCTCATCGACTGACGCGCCATCAACCACAGGAATAGATTCGACAACACTTCTGGAGCCGCTGGAGTAAAGATTACATCTCAGCGATGCAAGTTGAAAGTAGGAGAGATTTCTTCACGCTTTTCCCAAGATACGTCCTCTCATCAAAATCGAAGAAAGACAAGACGTTGGACGCTGGTGCTTCCAAGGCCGGGGGCATGTTCGGACGGAAGACCATGATGAGCTGCGTCTACTGGAACGTTGCAGCAGCAGTACGTCCATTGGCTGCGCGGCCCGTGCGTTCGACCAATGAAGTTCATCTGGGGCGCCCCGAATAGAAGTTTTAGCGCGAAACAATCTTCGTTACTAAAAATTAAATATTCGTCACATTCAAAATTCGCATCTTCCTATACGCACTAAATTTTACTTCTGTCCATTATTTTCGCTATTTTATCTATTTTATTGTAATTCGCCATTTTATTCATTATATATTTAACTACGCAACAAACTGAGCTTTATTGAAGAGAAACCTACGCAGCAGCCCGAACAGTGACTTTAGCATAGATCGTAGTCAATAATGCTCTTGAAATACTTATTTCTTACAATGCTCATTCATTTTGCATAGTTTTTTTTATTTTATTAAGTAATTTAAAATGGATTGTGTACAAAATTAAAGAAACAGAATGAAATAACAAGTTTATTTAACGAAGTTTAATTGCGTGTGTGACTGTTTACCTGGCGACCTTTGTCTTAGAGTCTGAGACTTAGACGAAGATTTTACTTTATGCACTAGAGCATAAAAAGCGATTTTATGCAGCCTATACCCAACATAAACACGAACTTTACGAACATGAGAAGTGAAAACTATTCTGTTACATCGCACTCCTCTGGGTGATCACTAAATATTTTGCAACAAAAGTTAGCTGGTCTTTCTTCTTTTAACGTGAAAAGGAAACAGATAAGCAAATATATAGACAAACAAAGTAACTTTAGCATTTGTAATATTAGTATATGGATGATACGTAACTAGTAATATATAAATTGACTACCCGTTTGAATTCCCCCACACTAGCGATTCTTAACCCTCCGGATATGGCCCTATACAATGTCGCGTGCATGTCCCATTTATCCCATCGTCGAGCGGGACCGTTGCCACTGTTTGCCGATCGAATGTTTGGCTAGCTTGATTCATGGTGCCGATTGCTTTTCATTACCTTCAAGCTTGGGAGCTTGTCGATTTGCAAAGATGCCGAAATATCGAATCAAAGAACTTTTAAATGAAACTGAAAATTTACATTTCTTTGTATATCGTCCCTAAATTATATTGTATCGCACTCAGCTGGGTGATCCATTTATTATATATTTTTCGAAAGCAACATTAGCCTATGTTTATTAGTTATATTATTAAAATTGTTGTGTTGCTATCATCTATAATATAATTTAATCATTTCTGACTTTACCAGAACGATAGCAATCGTTTCGTGAAAAAAACAGTGCAATGCATGAAATACATATTTTTAAATCAAACAACCTCTTCCTTGGAATCAAAATTATATGTCATGCATGAGTTGCTTTGAATACCATGTTAAATCGCCTTCTCCAATTAATAAGCATGTCTCCACACCAATCTCCTAATAACCAGGGCATTACGTATGTAAGCCAAAAGCCACCTCTAATGGTGTAGGCAAAGTGCTGCATAATTCAGTCATGCAAACATCCGCCCTATTGACACCACAGCTAATACTGTCGATGCCCAAATTGCTTTGCAAGATAAATGGAGTCATGCGATGCTAGCTGATTTGTTTGGTAATAAATAACTATTAAACGAATTCTGCACAGCCGTTCACTTCTGCCACCTCTACTTTTTATTCCTTCTTGAGAAGATGATATACCTACCTAAAGATAGGCAAAAACAACTAAATAAAATTATACAATGTAAAACAGCGCATAGTATCGCATACATTTATCTGATCTGCAAGGAAATCTATCTGCTAAAGCAATTTCACATAACTAAATACTTACAATTAACTACTGGGATTTTCATTAATCCATATTTATCATCATCAGCCAATTTAAAGTTCTACTGCTGCTTGGGCACATATCAAAATGTTGGATGGATAATAAAAAGTGGACCATGACACCACGCGGGCCCAATGCGGATTGATGAGCATTAACGACACCAAATGCAGCCGTGACCAACGGCATAACGTGCCTTCCGAGGTACGTAGGAGCACGAGATAGCAAGTTTTTGGTGACCTGCCATTTCTTATTTTATTAATTTATATTTTTTTAGAATCAAAAACACTCTGACTGATTTAAAAAAATAAATCACGCTTTGACTTATTTAATGCTTAACTCGTCAGCGGTCGCTAATACAAAAATAAAACAAAGCTAATATTATTCACTCAAATGCGATATTCAAGTTTCTTTTGACTAAAGCGGTCAAAATATCCCAACAGTAGCTAACAGATAGCAGTTCCCCTCAAACCGGCAACAGCGACATCCGCAAATACGGTGGTCCCAAATGGACAAATTATAGGCTCTGCGAACGGACCCCGGTAGTTGACGGGTTAGATTTATACAAAGTTGCTAGACCAAAAGATTTATTGTCAGTGATGAAATAATTAAACGGTCGAATTAGAAAGTGCGAAGGTTTTCACATCAATTTTCTATTTGACCCTATGGCTATAACACATAACATTAAGAGTGAATAAATTTAAATCCATTGTAATTAACACTGAATGTTATAAACTGCAGAAGGTGCTATTTCAAAAAAAAAATTCAAACACGATTAGTCCATAGAAATCACTTCACATTTTTTAAGTCTTAGAATACATAAAATAGTAAGACTTTGAATACCATGAACAACGTTAAGTATGTATTACTTCTTTCAACAGAAGAGGGAAGCGATTACGAGACCCCAAAAATATAGCGATGTCGTAATTTATCAGCATTTATGAACTTATAGCTGATTACACAAGCAGGAAAAAGTAACAATTTTAAATTTACTTCTTTATTGTATTTTAACAACTCGAATTGTCGACTACAGCTACCCAACAATAGTATAAGTTGTAAGCAAACTGTTGGAACAAATATTGATCAGTAAACTAGTAATTCCGAAGCTCAGCGGAGCGCCCGCCGTCAATATTGTCTCTTTTAATTGGTGCCCGTGAAATGTACTGAGCTTCAAAGTGGAGCTTTACTAGAAGCAAATAGTATTTTTTGTCGTATCTTTTAACGCCCCAGAAATGAGACACAATAGATTTTCCATTGTTCTCCGGCCCTATTAAGCCGGTCAGGCGTCAATGTGTTAACAGTGTAGGTAAGTGATCTACACTTATTACGGAAAATTCTCGTTCTCCTAATTGTCAAAATCCTGTGATATTCCATATTTTAATTAGATTTTCGTCGATTTGTGTCGATTTCGAGAATTTAAGTTCCGTGAATTACCGAAGCGGCGCTGTTGTGGTTTTCTTTCATTAAAAGAATACGATTACTAGAACAAGAGAGTTTGGGCCTGGAGTACTGATGAAGGCAACGGATATTGCGATCAAGGTTTCCACACTCTGCTCGGCCAAACAAATTGGACTATTCTGTGAATCTTTGAAACGAAAAAGAAGAAGAAATCGAACCGAACGCACGAACATAATAATATGATGTTCGTGCGTTCGTGTCGATTTCTATTGAATTCATGATATTAAAGAAATATTAATTTGAAAACCAATGTGCTGTTTATTTGAAGGACGACCAAAAAGTAAAACAGTAAATCAAGATATTGTTTAAAATATACGTCCTGGCTATGCAATTTAGAGAGTATCTAAGTAGCTCTAAAAAGACATTTATCACAATACGATTTTCTTATAGAATTATGACAAAAAGCTAGACAGGATCCTTATTGCAATTACTGTTCTAATAATTGTTAAGATTACGGGTCAGGTATTACAATAAATAACTCAATAATTTATATTCAATTTCATTTATTCAAGTTATTATTAAGCCTTTGTGATTGTCAAGGATGCTACGCTATTGGTTCAGAAAACCCTACGGCGGGAGACCTTGTAACGAGAAGAACCAGCAAGAAACTCGCCAAGGGGTGCAATTCTCCCTGCATCAAACACTTTTATTTTCATAAAACACGTCAGACAAATTACATTTTTAAGTGTGAAATGCACAATGTGTATTTGAATTATAATTATAACCATACCGATAATAGTTTTAACACTTTTACAACAATAAAATATTGTGACAAAGAATAACAAATTCCAACAGAAACTATTTGATGCTAATTCAAGTTTGTTTCGCATTACATATCTAACAATTTACAACACCAATAATCTCACATCGATGTAATAGAATACTTAGCTTTGACTTCCCGATGCAGAATGCATCAATTTATTTTTAAAACAAGAAAGCCTTACATGTAAAGTTTCACAGGGGTTGCGTGTGACGCATTATAAGATCATTGTTCTTTAAAAGTCGACCAAACAGAAGAGAATGATAAATCGAAACAGTAGCCAACTCAAGCGCCGGATAAATTCAGTTAAAGCGCTGTCTACACGCGTTCGTCCGTCCATCCATACATTATGACACCACTCCAAACATTAACACTGTAACTCTTCAAAAGCCACTCCACTGGGAACGGTGCCCATGCTGCCTCTTATTCGTCAGTATTAACTGGATCTTCTGTCTCCATCACACTAATCGCAACTATAAATACCAGACAAGGACGGGTTCATGAGCCACAGTTTATCGTGAATTAGCTAGTCATGTAGCCTGTGGAGTATCTATTTGTTTGGGTTAGCTAAATCTGAGAGCAGAGTTCGATTGTGTATTGTTAAAGCTGATTAACTGATGAGGTTTTGTTCATCAGCATGTGTAGAACAAAATGGCGCGATAGATGGCGCTGTTTACGGATATGAGTAAGGATGAGTTATGATATGAGGCGAGTATTCCATTTAATAATATTTTATCCTACTAATATTATAAATGTAAATGTTTAGACGTTGGGATGTTTGTTACTCAATCACGCCAAAATGGCTGAATTTTGGGACACAGATATACTTTGTAGCCTGGAGAATTCCGATACTCTCACGGGAACGGGGACCACGCGGGTGAAACCGCGGGCGGTCGCTAGTGATGTAATAAAGTAACCATCTAAGTGACGCTTTTTAAATTCTGACTTTCATTTTTTTATCATCACTGACTCTGAGACCAACTGAGTGAGTTTATCATAAAAGAAGATAGATCGTTGTTAGACAACTATCACTATCAATTCTAATAAGTAGTAAAGCATTATCATTGATTGATAACAGCTGATAATAAAAATCATCTGAATCGAAGGTTTTTCCCAATATCGCCACAAAAGAACACAGAAAGATTTTTCATCGCCACGCTTGCCTTGGCGGCACAAACGGCATGGCGATAGGAATCGCCAAAATAACAGAAAACATTTAAGTGAGTCTGTCTTTAGAACAACCGACATCGCTCGAAGGGTTGCATCATTGAAGTGGCAGTGGGCGGGACACATAGCGCGGAGAACCGATGGCCGTTGGGGCGGAAAGGTTCTCGAATGGCGAGCGCGTGCCGGACGACGTTCCGTGGGCAGGCCCCCTACAAGGTGGACCGACGATCTGGTCAAGGTCGCGGGAAGCCGCTGGATGCGAGCAGCGCAGGACCGATCGTTGTGGAGATCCTTGGGGGAGGCCTATGCCCAGCAGTGGGCGTCGTTCGGCTGACATGATGATGATGATGAAGTCTGTCTTCATATGTATGTGCTCCCAAAGATCTTACACCCCTCACGAGACAAAAGAAGTTCAAGTTAACATAAAATTATTCATAATAGCCATCAATGATCACATTAACATTTAAATATACCTACTTGAAAGAAGTTTACAAGATCAAATTGAAAGTCGTCGTTATATTCAAACGAGGACCTAACTTCTACCAACTTTAGGGCCCAACTTAAACTTAGTGGCACACATAAAAAGTGCCATCGGATCTTATAAATCAAAGTAACAAACGCGACCAGTAAGAATATATTTGCCGTCAAGTTCTGCTATAAAAACGATTACCGTCAAAATTTATGAATATTTTCGCTCAAAAATCGTGTACCAAAAAGATTTTAATACAGTCGTTAAATCATTATTAAAGTGGAGGCATTCGGCATGAAATATTTGGAGAGGTCGTTCTTTGAAACGGCAAAATGGCAATTACGAGTTTCGCATTTCTTTTTAGAACTGAACAGTTTAAGGTTTTGTACACACTGGCTTTGTAGACACGTCAATCATGAATAAATATACTGCTCGTATATTGATCGCTATTTCTGCAACATAAAGCACATGAACTTTAAGGATCCGTAGCTAAGTGATAGCTTCTTTCTGCTTTTTTGTAAATTGAATCCATACTAATATTATAAATGTGAAGCTGTGTTCGTATGTTTATTTTTGTTTGTCCGCCTTTCACGTCTAAACGGAGCAACGAATCGACGTGATATATCGTCATATAGTTTTTCTAGCATAAAATTTATAACTGATACATGTATGAGCTACAAAATCAGTTTAAAAATAAAACATAGTCTTCAGAGACGTGAAAAAAATAAACAAACGAACACACCTTCACATTTATAATATTAGTATGGATTCAATTATTGGGATATATTCAAAAATTGGGATAACAGTGGGCCGAACAACGAAAGATTGAAAAATGAAAAAATGAAGTATTTAGAAAAAATCGACCCGTCTCACAAAGGGCCCGTCTAGCGAAAGGTCGTGGGTTCGAGTCCCATCGGAGCTAGTTGTGAGACGGGTCGATTTTTTCTAAATACTTCATTTACTACTTACTACTTACTTAGCTACTTATAGGGCTCGTGGTTTTTTACTATCACATTTTTCCTATACTTCATTTTCCATTTTTCAGTAATAAAAATTGTATTGTGAATGCAAAAAATTAAAAATTAAAATAAAACGAAAGATTGCTAGTTCAAGACCTTTAGTATTATTCTGGGGTTCAAGTCTCTTATAAGCAGGAGATTCTAATAAGTTCTTTTTTTTTAATTTTGTAGATGTAGGTATCTTTTTAATATTTACGACCTCCGTAACCGAGTGGTGTATGCACCGGTTTTCAAGGTGCCACAGCCTCTGGAGGTCACTGGTTCGGTTCCCGGTCGGGTACATATTGAAAACAAACTTTTCAATATTTCCTCGGGTCTGGGTGTATGTGGTATTAGAACTAAAGTTTGGTATAAGAACAATGTATGTGATGGTATCCAATATTTATTTATTTTAATATAACATTGTAAATGCAAAAGATTAATAACAAAACATATTTTTATTAACGTGTTTTGTGAATAGAGCCTTAGTTAGTTTATTTTACGCTGTGTGATGAATTGTTAAACAGCTTTAAAAAGAGAAACGAGAAATAATACGCATTTCTTTTATTATGTACCTACCCTTTTTTAATTAAATATTATCATATAAACATAATTTTAATTAAATATTTTACGTAATAAGTAAAAGTCTATCTTAGTACCTATTTAACTATGGAAATTAATGATAGAAAGCATTATTCCGTTTCATATTAAATCATAACAAGAAGTGTTCGTTCGTGTTGATTGTTCCGGAAAAATCAACGCAGCGATCACTGTTTTCCTCTGTTGCAAATACTAATATTTTTTATGATCGCTATTTATTAAAATTAAAGTATGGTCGAGTGATTCAGACATCAAAAAATCACAGAGTCTGGTTGATTTTATAACAAGTACACTACATTAACCAGAAAAACCCAAAGAACATGGTAAGAGTGTATACATGCATAATCTGATACGTTTCGAGTGCAATACCGGATATTGCCTTTTACAAATTCTATTTCAGTATCCGAAACGCAGGTAAAACTTGAAAGTGAATTGCAAAATAGGAAACCAGTTTTCTGAAGCCATATCAGGAAGAAATTAATCGATAGCTACGTGCGAGAGTAACGCTTTGAACGCGGTGAAGCATAGATAAGACACTATTGCCCGAATACTCGTACGCTACTTATCTTTGGGAGCGTCTCAAACATCGCCCTGTCACTTTAAATGTCAAACGTATGAAAGAGATGCCATGATGTTTGAGACCCTCCCAAAGATGATTTGCGTTCGAGAATTCGGGCGTATATATGTCAGAAGTGACCACGCGAATGGGAAGTGCGAGCAACGCGGTAGCGTTGGTCGTACGCATGAAGTTTGACTTAATACTCTGAGGTAACTGGAGCTCTCACCCTGAATAAAAAAGTGTCGCCAGCAAATTTGACATTTATGTATGTAGTGGCTGTCAGCTGTCTCATATGACCATACGTATTTTTTTAAAGTGTAGGTGAGACGGAAGACAGCCACTGTGTTATTTGTGGTATTCAAAAATTTGTTCGTACTGCACTCTCCAGTTACCTCAGTATTAAGTCTAGCTTCATGGTCGTACGTCAGTCAATCAGCGGACGCTGTCACTTGTCTCATAGAACTAAAGACACTTTTTTTGGAAAGTTTTTTAACGGCACTGGGTATTCAAGCCCTTTTATGCCCGTCTTGAACACGAAAACTCCGCGTTGACATCGTGACGCTAACTGACGCTCCCGCTTCGGTTGTATCAGATATCCATACTAATATTATAAATGTGAAAGTGTGTTTGGTTTTAACCGACTTCAAAAATTTAAAAGGAGGAGGTTATCTATTCGTCGCGTTTATTTTTTTTATATGTATGTACACCGATTACTCAAAGACGGCTGAACCGATTGAAATGGTTCAAACGTAATAACATCAGGTTTATTCCCAAGTTGGTCCCATTTTTTTAAATCGGTTCAGTAAATTTCAGGAAATCTTGAAAATACTGTCGTTTTCGTTACCACTTTATGTGAATTTATTACCTACGTATCTTTAGGCATAACTCCTTTGTTTATTAACCGATTTCGATGATTCTTGTTTTATTGGAAAGGGGATACCTCAAGGTATTTCAAAAAAGGAGGTTCTCAGTTTGATCACATACCTATTTACCAGAATACACGTAAATTGCCTGCATGATGCACTAACAAGAGTGAAATAAAAATTATTTTTATAAAAAAATAAAACCGCCTTCAAAATAATGACATCAATTAAAAAAGTAAGAAATAATCCCTCACCAAATAACGTAAGTACTTTGAAGTCGGGCGGGTTCTAACAAAAACAATAAAAAATTGTACATGTTTCACGCCCGACTTCAAAGTACTTACGTTATTTGGTGAGGGATTATTTCTTACTTTTTTAATTGATGTTATTTTTTGATGGCGGTTATTTCGTTTATTTGTTTGCTTGTTTGTCCGTCTTTCAGGTCAAAACTGAACAACAGATTGACGTGATTTTTGGTATGGGGATAATTTAGGGACTGGAGAGTGACATAGACTACTTTTTATTGCGGAAAAATATCCCATCCCCGCGGGATAACGTCCACGCGGGTGAAACCGCGTGCGGAAAGCTAGTATGCTTCATATTATAGAGAGACAAGATTTGTTTTATTGTTGGTTTGTATGCTTGTAATAGATAAGCTCAAAAATTAGTGGACCCATTTTAAGAATTCTTTTACCATTAAAAAGCTTCGTTCTTCCCGAGTGACAAAGGCTATATTTTATCCTGATATTCTCACGGGAACGAGTACCACGCGGGTGAAACCGCGCGGAGCCCCTAGGGACCAACCCACTCCAACCACAACCATAACACGTGGGCGGGGCGCATTTTGTATTGGAAACGAATAGTACAATACGGCATTTTACTGATTTTTTTTTATTTCTTTAAAATGTTTTTCAAAATATTAGCTACACAAAACAAGTTTTCATTTTGAATTATCTTGAATATTTTCAAAGATATAGGACTTCAAACTTTATAATTTAACTTTAACTTTATTTTTTAACTTTATAATTGACGACCGATTTGGCGCAGGGGTAAACTACATGCCTTCTGCGCCAGAGGATGGAATATTTGTCTTGTTCGATTCCCGAACAAGACAAATATTTAGTACTAGCTGACCCAGCGCGACTTCGTTCCCGTGGCCCTACCCCCTACTCCACCCTACCCTACCCTACCCCTACCTTACCCTACCCCTACTCTACCCCTACCCTACCCTACCCCTACCCTAACCCTAGCCTACCCCCACCCTACCCTACCTCTACCCTACCCTACCTCTACCCTACCCTACCCCTACCCTACCCCTACCCCTACCCTACCCCTACCCTACCCTACCCTACCTTTACCCTACCCTACTTCTACTCTACCCCTACTTACCCCTCCTTCCCCTATTTTCTCACAGTTAAAACCTTCCTTGGACTTCCACGAACATTTCAAGACCAAAATTAGCCAAATCGGTCCAGCCGTTCACGCGTGATGTCGTGACCAAGGGAAATAGGGATTCATTTTTATATATATAGATGTATTTACAAACAAAAAGTATTTAAGTATATATTTATCCGTTATCAAGTTCACGTAGACACAGTTTCTTAAGAAATTAACTACGGGCTTAGATAATTGGTGTGATTGTAAGAGAATATTTATTATTATTTATTTATTATTTATAATTAGACAAGGACAGGACGCTATCTTAGTGACGTCAGTGGGTTAGTAGCGTCATAGTCACGCCATAGAAGATTTCGTTTTAGAAAGAGACAGCTATAGTCAAAATCAAACAGACTATAATTCTTGTATTATAAAACAGATTCAAATTATTTTTTCACATTTGGTATTCTTAATTGCAATATTTTTTAACGTCATCATTAAATATCTACATTTCAACAACAGTAAAATACCCTATTCACACGTACCACATTTTGCAGTCATTAGCGACAGGGTGGGTGATACCGGCCACAACGCAACCACCAGCGACGACGCTACGAACTAGCGCCCAGCCACATCCATATCACAACTACTAGCGACAACGACATTTTGTCGCACCACCACAACGTAACTGCAAATAGTTGCATCGACACTATTCACACGTAACCACATTTTGTTTCTGCGATGTGTTGTGGTTGTAAAAATAATAAATAAAATAAATAACTTCTTACATTCACACCAATTATCAAAGCCCATGTTAATTTCATTAAGAAACTGTATCATGGAAAAGTTGATAACGGATAAATATATACTTAAATACTTTTTGTTTGTAAATATATACTTAATATACATAGAAAACACCCAGACCAAGACAAATAGACATGTTCATGCACACAAATATTTGTCTTGTTCGGGAATCGAACCCGAGATCTCTGGCGCAGAAGGCAGGTAGCCTACCCCTGCGTCTATACTAATCTATACTAATCTAGTCTATACTAATCTATACTAATATTATAAAGAGGAAAGATTTGATTGTTTGTTTGTTTGTTTGCATCGAATAAGCTCCGAAACTACCGGACCGATTTCGAAAATTCTTTGACCATTAGAAAGCTAAATTCTTCCCAAGTGACATAGGCTATATTTCAGGTATATAGTTTAGGTGAAGGTCAGTTTTCAAATTTGACGATTCTGTATAAGTTGAAACAGGGAGAAAAAAATAGCCCTTGGCGAGTTTCTTGCCGGTTCTTCTCGCTACAAGGTCTCCTGCCGTAGGATTTGCGAACCGATGGCGTAGCTTCATTGATGTTCATAAGTGTTGTTAAACAAACCTAAATTGAATAAACGATATTGAATTTTGAATTTTTTGAATTTTATCCCGTTATTCCCACGGAAACGGGTGCCACGCGGGTAAAACCGCGAGGATCCGCTAGTATCAGATAATATGACGACGTCTTGACGCGCGACCATTTACGCGTCGCTCCCGCTTGGAAGACGCGTCGCGTCTGTCTGTTCAGAGCTTTATTCATTCAAAACAACTGGCTAACAAGTTTACCAAGTATTAGTGGACCCGCAATATCAATCTTCGTAACCCAAGTAGATCTAGTGAGATTACCCCGGTCGCTGCAAGGATTGAGCTGACAAACTAATTCATAATTACTATGACGTCAGGGGCTTAGCATAATCGGCGATAGCGGCGTTTACATGAACGCATATCTTCATCACAATAGAATGTCTCATCCCTGTATTTCTTTTGCATACGTTTATAAAGAAAATAAGTTAATATGGAATTCACAGTATCCATTGTCATACAGAAACACAATAAAAATAAAAAATCTATTTATTCACTTAGATATTAAATATGTAAGTAAGTACTTATGAATCATCA
Source organism: Crambus lathoniellus (assembly GCA_949710035.1). Classification (NCBI taxonomy): domain Eukaryota; kingdom Metazoa; phylum Arthropoda; class Insecta; order Lepidoptera; family Crambidae; genus Crambus; species Crambus lathoniellus. Next base: position 28,895,619 of record OX453303.1, read on the forward strand.
CCATTTTCCTACCACCCATTCAAGACTTTTTTAATTGACAAGAAGAACAGGCAGATTACTATATTCGGTTTATGTAATGTCTAATATATATCTATGCCAATTCATAGTTAAGCGGTAGAAGATAGTATAGAAATACAGTTACTTTTTTTACAATATTTCTTTATGAATCAACAGAAACTGTACTATCCATCCTAAGTTACAACTTAGGATGGATAGTACAGTTACAACTTGTAACCATTTAATCGCATCACAAGAGAGACAAATTCTCGTCTTTAGCACAACTTATGCAAACATTATCATACAATCAAATGGTACCTATGTGTCAACGTTTCGAGCAATTTCGGCGTAAGTGGTCCATCAAGTGATTATGAATAATTCTCTAGTTGCATACATCCTCTTAGCCGGTCGAACAGTCAATTGGCTAATCCTGTAGGATCTGTGACGTGAACAAGATTGATGACGTACGTCGGTAAGGGACAGCTAGTGACGTACACTGTCAATTGTTTAAGAATATGTCCTCTGTGACTGTCTCTGTTTAAAAAGGTATTGATAACGTGTGTCGATGTGGAGTAAGTAACTTTTAACCGCCTCTGTGGTCTAGTGGTTCACACCACCGATTTCAGACCAAGAGGTCCCGGGTTCGATTCCCAGTGGGGGTACATATTGTATTCGGTTTGGTTGGTGGTAGGACTTGTTCCTAGTCCATCTGGCTAGCTACCACCATCTTATCTAAGTCTGACGCCATAACAATGATGTTTTCAGCATTGTTGTGTTCCGGCAGTTAAGAGATAAGATAGCCAGTTCCTCAGTGATTGAGGATTCCGGGAGTAGTACGGTTCCACCTTCAGCCTTATCACAACTTAACATCAGGTGTGATGAAGGTTAAGTGCTACCCCGTTGTGGATTAAAAAAATAACCTATTGGTCAGAACGACTTTCTTAATAAAATGCACATTAACCCAGTGGCCAATGGTCTATGACTAACAATTTAGCCATAGAGCTCCCCCAAATATCAGGGAAAAATTCAAGTCCTTGGCAACCAATTAAATGTATGTGTCAACGTTTCAAGCAATTTCTATGTAAGTGGTCCATCAAGTGATAATGAATAAATTCCCTAGTTGCCTACATCCTCTTAGCCGGTCGGACAGTCAGTTGGCTAATCCTGCAGGATCTGTGACGTGAACAAGATTGATGACGTGCGTCGGTAAGGGACAGCTAGTAACGTAGACTGTCAATTGTTTAACAAAACGTCCTTTTTGTGAACGTCACAGACTTCCTTTGCTTGAAGACGTCATGATCAAGGATTGTGTTTTTTTAAGAATGCGTCCTGCGAGCTATTTTAACAACTGTCTTCGTATGTTCAGTGACGTCATTGACTATTGATTGTTAATATGGGTTGGTAACGTTTTATTTAAGACTTAAAATGTAAATTGTAAAGAGCGTAATGGGGAGCTTTCAGTTATGAAACCGATAATTTTCTAGCTTGTTCATCAAAAAATATACGGTTCTTCGTTATACATATAAGGACTATTTCCAAGCGACAATTACTTTACCAGTCTTCACTTCTTTTATATTTTATGGCGAAAATTCTAAAGGTATTCAATACTACTTGGGCACATCCCTACCCCCAATATCAATGATTGCAGAAATTGCAACGCACTTGGGGATCGAAGGCCTATTGAGGATCGACATGGGACTAACTTAAAAAACGACAATAGGTACTACGACGTATAGGTAGTACGACGCACTCACATCGCTTCATAAGCAAGACGTCGAGACTATCAAAGTATAATATACTAGCGGCCGTGCGCGGTTTCACCCGCATGGTACCCGTTCCCGTGGGAATATCGGGATAAAATATAGCCTATGTCACTCGGGAAGACTGTAGCTTTCTAACGGTGAAAGAATTTTCTAAATCGGGCCAGTACTTTTTGAGTTTATTCGTTACATACAAAAATACAAATCTTTCCTCTTTATAATGTTATATACTAGCTGACCCGGCAAACGTTGTTTTGCCATATAAATTTTATTGGACACGAACTTCGTATCTTAAGCGGCAAAAATGTCAGTGATTACATACTCTTTGACATACCTTCTCTTTGGAAGCGGCTAAGAAATGACAGTTGTGTGAAGTATGACAGTTTAACGGTTTTCTATACAAAATTACCATTTTTATTTTATAATTTTCCTGGATAAAAAGTAGCCTATGTTACTCTCCAGCTCTCAAATTATCTCCATACCGAAAATCTCGTCGATCCGTTGCTCCGTTTTGACGTGAAAGACGGACAAACAAACAAACAAACAAATAAACAAACAAATAAACAAACAAACAAACACACTTTCACATTTATAATATTAGTATGGATACAAAAACAATACAATACAATACAAAATGTTTTATTTGGTACCAGGCATAGGACATAGGGCAAACATTACATAGCAAAAACAAACAGCAGGTAGGTACATAAAATAATATTGAAAAACTTATAATAAACACAAAATGTAACCAGTGTCCCACGTCAGTACCAAATGGGTGTCCAGTTCAGCATTGAGTCAGCAATAAAGCCGACGCTGATTTTCAACTGAACCCCAAAGAATTAGTTTGACACGTGGACGTCAATGCGATACTAAAAATAAAAACAATGATATTTTATATATTTTATATACCGCAAATACTTACATTAAATAAACAACTAAATTGAAGAGCTACAAGCAAATAAATGAATATATCAATAAAAATATATAACGGCAATTACTTATATTAAATAAACAACTAAATTTAGGAACTACAAGCAAATAAATGAATATATTAAAAATAAAGAAACTACACATACTACTTACTACACATCACCTGTCCCGACCACAGATTGGCATACCTCAGTATGCCTAGTATGGATAGTATAGATATAGATAGGTACAAGTGCCACAACCTTTTCTGTGCCGGTGACAGCGGCGCTACGTACGTTTTTCTTTTTTTTGTAGTAATTTAACCGGCCCTGACTTCTAAGAACTTCAGCCGCCAGCAGCGCTATGGTTGGACATCAACTTGACAGCAAAATGACATAAAAAAAAATCACGTTAGTTTCACATTTTGGCCACCGGCACAGCAAAGTTTGTGGCACTGTAACGAGGCCGACGCGACGTCACACATACGATGATACGTCAAATTAGAAGTCATAACTGAAGATTTTTATAAAAAAACATGACACCCGGTAACAAAGTTATCAGTTGCTTAAAATTTGACGACCCCCGTGGTCGGGTGGTGTACGCACCGGTTTTCAAAGTGCCGCTATCTCTACAGGTCCCGGGTTCGATTCCCGGTCGGGTAAATATTGAAAACGAACTTTTCAACATTTCCTTGGGTCTGGGCGTATGTGGTAATACCCGTCGTTGTTTCCAATTTCCTTATTTATTACTAGTGCTCAAGCTACTATAGTTATGAAAAAAGGAAAATGAAGTATTTAGAAAAAATCGACCCGTCTCACAACCAGCTCCGATGGGACTCGAACCCACGACCTTTCGCTATCCGGGCGACTGCTCTAACCACTGAGCTACGGAGTCGTTAACGACTCGCCCGGATAGCGAAAGGTCGTGGGTTCGAGTCCCATCGAAGCTGGTTGTGAGACGGGTCGATTTTTTCTAAATACTTCATTTTCCATTTTTCAACCATAAAAATTGCATTGTGATTGCAAAAAAGTAAAAATTTAAATAACTTACTACAGTTATGTATTGGAACAATATAATATGTGATAGGGTCTGATGTTCGTTTATTAAATACTAGTTCCAACATCCAACAGTTCGGCCGCGGTTCACATAGCACCCGAGCCCAGAGACCTAGCTCGGAGTAAATAATAGGGGTTAAAGAATGAAACTGACGTTTTTTTTCTTTTGTACATAACTTTTATGATATTACAGATACATAATTTCTTTAATATTGCGTTACATTAAGACCGTATCAAGCAGCTTTTGATAATTTAATAACCACGATATTTGATTATTTACATAGAAAAATCTTATCTCGAAAGTTACGACTATTTTTGTTTCCAGAATTTCGTACTTTATTAGTTGTAAGTAAGTAAAAATATTTGTTTTGCTCTTAACGAATATGTCATTTAGTAGTTAAAATGTCCATAAATAAGTGTGTAAAATTTTGTAAAGTTACATAATATTAGTCGTTGAATAAATTACAAAAACGTTAGTATGGGAAAAAAAATTGTACAAAAATCTCCATACAAAACGGCAATTTGATTCTTTAACCCCTAATACTTCCCCTTTCGCTGAATATATACTGGAAGACTTGTTGTCACGTAGGAGTCGAAACCTTAAGTAATTGTAACAATCCGCCAATACATACAATCCATTTTTGCCAAAACACAACCCTATTACCAACGAATAAGTTCTGAATTCACTCCGCAATAACTCACTTTCGAACTGAAAGCAATAAAGAATTAATTTCCAAATAAAAACTTGATATTGCCGTGACTCTCGGTTATTGCTATTGCTTGTTACTTAGCTCAACTTAGCCAAGTTTATGATTGTTCTTCTCCGATTTATTGCCATACTTTGACCCTAGGAAGGTTCGTGGTTCGGAACCATAAGTTACAAGTTCAAATAATAAGTTTTAGATCTACGTTTCAATTGAATGGTGTATTGCGACCTCGTTTGAAGTACTCATCACTGATTTATTTAGTGGAACAGCGTGAAAATTAAGTTGGTCGTTAAAAAGTTTGGTTAAAGTAAGGTTAACTATCTTTGTAAAGTGTCTTCACTTTTAAATTATGGCAGATGTTTTAATGTAATGTTTCTTTGATATTCTATTTCATCCGCCTCTGTGGTCTAGTGGTTCATACCACCGATTTCAGACCCAGAAGTCCCGGGTTCGATTCCCAGTGGGGGTACATATTGTATTCGGTTTGGTTGGTGGTAGGACTTGCTCTTAGTCCGCCTGGCTAGCTACCACCATCTTATCTAAGTCTGACGCCATAACAATGATATTTACAGCATTATTGTGTTCCGGCAGTTAGAGATAAGAGAGTCAGTTCCTCAGTGATTGAGGATTCCGGGAGTAGTGCGCTTCCACCTTCAGCCTTATCACCACTTATCATTAGGTGTGATGAAGGCTAAGTGCTACCCCGTTGTGGATAAAAAAAATATAATTTTCATGAAAATTAAGACCGTTAATTTGACGACCTCTGTGAGCGAGTGGTGTACGCAAAGGTTTTCAAAGTGTTGCTATCTCTGGAAGTCCCGGGCTCAATTCGAGGTCGGGTAAATAATGAAAACGAGCTTTTCAATATTTCCTCGGGTCTGGGTGTATGTGGTAATACCCATCGCTGTTTCCAAATTTCCAAAACACTCGTGCTCAAGCTACTTAAGTTTGGTATTGAAACAAATTGTATGTGATGGTGTCTTTCGTATATTTATTTATTTATTTAATTAATAATATTTTATATTTATTAAACAACTAGCTTTCCACCCGCGGCTTCGCCCGCGTGGACTACACGACGTTATCCCGCGGGAATGTGGTATTTTTCCGGGATAAAAAGTAGCCTATGTTCCTCTCCAGGCTACAAAGTATCTGTGTCCCAAATTTCAGCCAAATCCGTTCAGCCGTTTTGGCGTGATTGAGTAACAAACATACAAACATCTAAACTTTCACATTTATAATATTAGTAGGATAAAATTTTATACTTCTATTGTTTTATTTAGAAAGTAAGTATTAATAATTGTAAAGAATATGAAACAAGATTAGTCCATAACTTAATTCAAGTTTGAAAGCGATGGTTAGCCAAACAGAATTCAGTATAAGTTTGAAAATTGAGATATTATGGCTAAAACTTTATAAAAACTTATGCATATGACGAGAAAAGCATATAACCACCACACAATAGATAATATAGCTTTATCGACCAAATATTATTCAACCCAAAAGGTTGTTTCGGCTGTTGCGGTGTCAAAGAACTACAGTTATGGTAATTTTATTCAATGCGAATTGCTCTGTAAGATACTGAAAGCTGTTATTTTAATTCGCTTTCAGCTGTTTTTCAGTTATTTTTTGTTTCATTGTCTAGCAGAGTCGTTCGAATAACGTTCACCTTTAGTTTAGCTGTAAATTTAAATAATTGCTACATAAAAACTTCCATTTCTTTTATTATTATTTTGTTTTATTACAGATATAATTGTAGAAATGTGAACGTTTTATTGAAAGAGCTGGCAGCAAATTGAAATCATGTTTAGCTTGGGACTAAGATATTGCCATTTTTCTTTATACGTTACAGACAAATAAAACTGTTAGTTATTAATTAATAGTTTACTTTAGAGCCTTGTTAGTTTATTATTTTTTTACAAGTAAATCTTAATTACTTGTTTTTAATAAATAAATTCTAATTATTTTCCTTGTTTATTTACTTAAACAAACTGTCAACATTACCTACTTAAATGTTTTACTTAAAAATAACATCGACCTTAAAATCGACGCTCCAAAGTTTCTCAAATTCTCGTTGTTTAAAGAGAACTTTCATTATTTATTGTTTACAATGTCATTAACCACAATTCTTAAGCCCCAAAAGATTCCGGAAGTATCTGAAAGCAAAGTTCAAGCCATCCCATGGGCTAAATCTAAATCAAAGCGCGTACGGAGATTAAAATTTTAGAGTAACGACACCGCGGTCGCGTCTCGAGTCTCGAGTACACTACGCCCCCATAAAGAGTTAATATTTTAGAGGCGCACACAAAGAGAGCAGTAGTCACTGTGCAAGTTTTAATTTGCTCAAAGTTGTTACAAGTTGGAACGGGTCCCACGGTGGGCGCCAAATTAGGGGCCGCGGGCAGGGAGGAAGAAAGGGGAAGTTTAAACAAAGAATTGATGTTCGGCGCGAAACTGGAGGTTGGGAATTAAATTTGGTATTATAGGTATTTACAGTATCTATTTTCACAACTTGGTTTAAATGATAGACACCCATACCAACTAATAAGTCTACGAGATATCAAGTTTTTACTTCCTTTTTACCTAACATGTTTGAGTTTTAGTGTTAGATAGAAGCATGAAAATATGTTTATGTAAAAGCAATTTTTTATACTTAATTTTTCCTGAATGTTGTCATTGCAAATATCATAATTTAGTTTTAAAGGTTTTGAAAGGAACCATTTTCATTCAACAAAAGTATTTAACAAAATAATATTTCTTCAAATGTTTATTTTTTATTTTTTTGCATTTACAATGTCATTTTTCATTTCATTTTCAATATAATTAGAAAGCTTTGTGTGTTCATACTTAAGTGTTCAAATGATGTTTGAATTCAATCTTAAATAATATACATCATTCTCTTCACCAAACTGCAGGTGGCCCAAAGAGCACTAGAAAGAGATAGAAAGCTGCTTCGGGATCGTAAAACCAATACATGGCTTAGAGAAAAAAGTTAAGCCACAGATGTTGTCAAACGCGTGGCAAGTCTCAAATGGCAGTGGGCTGGCCATGTTGCACGGAAGCAAGGCTCTTGGTGCAAGGCAGTTTTGGAATGGCGGAGGGTGAAAGATAAGCGTCCAAGAGGAAGACCACAAAAAACGACATAAAGATAGTGGCAGGAAGCAACTGGATGCGTGGGAATTTTTAAGGGAGGCCATATACACATAGACGGTCGAAAAAGGCTAGGAAGAAGAAAGACGATCATTATCTCCTTATTCAAATTATATTTGGGGTCGGGGCAGTACGTCCTTCTCCTACGCTCCACTCTGTTATCCGTCATATCCTCATTCACTCCTTTCTCTTTCATATCATTACATTACACACACAATTTTACCATCTTTTAAGCGGTCTTCCTCTATCTCTACTTAAATAATATACATGATATTCACAATTCTATTTAAAGACTTGTTGTTGTAGGTCCTAGAAACCTAATTTATTTCAATACCCATAAATCTAGTCGAGTCCGTCCCTGGCGATACAGACTAAAAAACTAAAGTGGAAGACGTTAGTATACTGATAGTTCAATTTGTTCTTTCTAGACTTTTTACAACGGCGACTCGTAATTTCCTTCTTTCTTACCAGATTTTGTTTCAACTTTTTTTTCTTGAAGTCTAGGCACTGAATAAGGAAATGGACTACTGTACTACTTCAAAAGTTTTACCGGTAGTTGAAACTTACCTAATGTTAATTGGATTTTTTTAGAAAACCAATATTAGCTTTGTTTGACTTTGTATTTATGTACTTGACGTCACCTTAAATAATATGTAAAAAAATTTACTCGAAGTCGGACTTTACATTGGATAAGATAAGATATGGTTATTTATTATACACACAGTGGCTAGAGCTGGAGCTGCTATTGGCAAGACTTTTACAACAATGATCACTCGTAATATACGCTTCCATTTTTTCTGGAAGGGCCAAAAGTAAGAAACAAAGACTTACCGTATTTTGACCTCTTTGGACTGCCATTCGGTATGCTTGTCGAAGCTGATGAGTATAGCGGCTATCTCCTGCAACAACCAAATAACGAGATTAAAATACGTATAAAATGTAGACTAAACTCTTCGATCATGGGTTTATATGATCGAAGACTAAACTACAAAATTACGATAAAACATTTTAAGCGTCTTGATCTTTAGTAATTCTTTTAATGTGCAAGCTGACGAGCTGTGCGATGTGACTTTTCACCTCTTTTCATACTTCAGTTCACACCGCAAGTGATATCGCTTGCCTCTCTCTCTCTCTCTCTCTCTCTCTCTCGCAGCATCAAATGAGGTGAAGCGTCACAGCGCTTTCCTCGTTAGCTCGCTCGCTAGCTGGCTCCATGGCCTGCGCTGAAAGCATCAGCCCCAACTAGGCTTGAATATTCAAAACAAAAAAAAATCTTTATTGTTTCCAGTTATTTTAACATTATTACAGTGATTGGGCTCCTCCTTTGAAGTTTGATTAAACCTGTATTAGGAGGAGCCCGCTCTTTCATTTATTGTTTCATCTTGAAACTTAGAAAAAATTATAATAATTAAAACCTTATGATGTACTTATTAGAAAACATTTACTTATGTATATTAAAATGGGCATGAATATGTCAGTGGGTGTGCGTTTGTGTGTGGGTGTGCGTTTGTGTGTGTGTGTGCATGAGTGAGTGTGTGTGTGTGTGATACTCGAACGCGGAGAGGAACCCGTAGCTTAGTGGTTAATGCGCTTGGCCTGCGATCGTTAAAGTTAAGCATCTTTCACAATGGTCGCTCACGGGATGGGTGACCAAAATGTATTATCTCGAGCTCCTCCGTGCTTCGAAAGGCACGTTAAGCCGTTGGTCCCGGCTGCGTTTGCAGTCATTAATACCCACCAATCCACATTGGGCCCGCGTTGTGGGTCATGGCCCATTCTCCTTGTCCATCCATACGGGAGGTGTGCCCCACAGTGGGGATTTATAATGGCTGATGATGATGATGACTCGAACATCATGACGTCATCTTCTTCATACCATTGACATTTTATGCGACAGAGCGATGTTTAAGATCGAGTAGGTATTCGGGTGTAAGTGAAAAAACACGTGGAACGAACCCCTTTTTACGTAGCTTTTAAATCACCGGAAAAAATAGCGTAACTAAGTAACGTTAGCAGTATACGAAAAGACTGTATTTGCCCTCACTATAAATTAAAAAAGATGTGCTTAAGTGTAGGACACAGTCATTTGTTTTTGGCCTAATTTTCATTTCAGTTCAATTCCAATTTTATTAATACCAACGATATTTCCATTACGATAATTATTCCCATTGGGTCAACTCTCTACAATGACACTTAACACTTCTATTTAAAGTCTAAAATACCATCAAACTCAATTAAAACTTCGTTTGGGTCTAAAAGACCCTGAGTTATTTACGACCGTACTGGCCCTTAAATGTTGGCGATCTTGCTATTGTAATTAAAACCGTATGTTTATGGATATTAGGGTGGGATTTGGGCAAAGTTTGTGAGTGAAGTACAAGTAACGATTTAATTATTGTTGTGGTTAACGTGAAGTACTTGAAGGGAACTTTGTATGAACGACTTTCAACTAATTTGAAGATTAATTGAGGAAGTGATCTAATAATTTTGATGTTGTTACAATAAGATTGACTATACAGGGTAAATTTTTAATCAGTGCACAAATTTTTAAGATCGACTCAGAATCGGTAAGTGAACAACTTTCTCCTAGAAACATAGGTTGAAATATGACAAAAAATTTTTGACTCTTCATACAAATCGGACTGATCACGTGATCGATTTAGTATGGGAAGTCCAAAAATTTTTGTCGTATTTCGACCCATGTTTCTAGGAGAAAGTTGTTCACTTACCGATTCTGAGTTGATCCTAAAAATTTGTGCACTGGACAAAAAATTTTCCTGTATTTAATGTCCTGATATGTAGTGATAAGGCCGCCAATTGTACTGTCTTGTATTATCCATGTATATGATAATGTAACAGGAGCTCCGCTCGCTACTTCGTCTGCGTGGAACCTCTTTTTTACTCCCTTAGAGGAGGACTTTCCGAAAATCCTCTCATAGTGCTCCCCTACACTTCCCAAGGAACATACCTATATGCCAAGTTTCGGCTGTGTGTTGTCTGTCAGTCAGTCAGGGATAACGTCGTGTAGTCCACGCCGGCAAAGCCTTAATTCATTCACTAGCTTTCCGCCCGCGGCTTCGCCCGCGTGGACTACACGACGTTATCCCGCGGGAATGTGACCTTTTTTAAGGATAAAAAGTAGCCTATGTTTCTCTCCTGGCAACAAAGAATTAGTGTCCCAAATTTCAGCCAAATCCATTCAGTCGTTTTGGCGTGATTGAGTAACAAACATACAAACATCCAAACATCCAAACATCTAAACTTTTACATTTATAATATTAGTAGGAGTAGGATTAGTAGTATAGTAGGAAGTGGGATTCATTATCTTCTCTGCCTAGTAAACACAGTCACTTTCCACCGTCAGTACTCTTAGATCTTTCAAACCACGTAAGTAACAGAGTTTGATACGGCTTTTATCAAGACACAGAGTAACAATTATTACTACTTTTTTTGCATTCACAATGCAATTTTCATCAGCGCTGCCTGGCTTAATAGCGCGTAAGATGTATTGGATAAATTCGACGCTTCTCCTTACGAATCCGTAGCGCAGTGGTTAGAGCATTCGCCCGGACAGTGAAAGGTCGTAGGTTATATAGAGTCTCATCGAAGCTAGTTGAGACGAGTCGTTTTTTTTCTAATACCTAATTCATTTTAAATGTTTTCAAGAGAAAGGTTTATAATAATACTAGCTCTCCGCCCGCGGCTTCGCCCACGTGGACTACACGACTATCCCGCAGGACTAAGATGTTTGTCCGGGATAGAAAGTAGCCTATGTTCCTCTCCAGGTTACAAAGTATCTGTGTCCCAAATTTCAGCCAAATCCGTTCAACCGTTTTGGCGTGATTGAGTAACAAACATACAAACATCCAAACATCTAAACATCTAAACTTTCATATTTATAATATTACTAGCTTTCCGCCCGCGGCTTCGCCCGCGTGGACTACACGACGTTATCCCGCGGGAATGTGATAATTTTCCGGCATAAAAAGTAGCCTATGTTCCTCTCCAGGCTACAAAGTATCTGTGTTCCAAATTTCAGCCAAATCCGTTCAGCCGTTTTGGCGTGATTGAGTAACAAACATCCAAACATCCAAACATCTAAACTTTCACATTTATAATATTAGTAGGATATATAAGTAGGCTATTAGTAGAATGTAAAATACATGCACGTACACACGTAGGTCACGTATAGGTACATTATATCTCGTGCGTAGGTAGGACGGGTCGCTAATTTTCTACAAAAAAGAACTAATCAAATTTGGTTTAATTTATTTATTCCGAGCAGTAAATTCAAAATGTATGTGAAACTAGCTGACCCGGCAAACGTTGTTTTGCCATATAAATTGTATTATACTTTAATACAGTACTTCGTATCACCAATAATAAACGGATGAAAATAAATAATCACGAATAAGTTTTGTAGGTACGTGACTGATAAGTCTGCGCGCATGCGCGACTGGGGTATTTTTGGCGCTAGTTACAGTATATTTTTTATTTATTAATTTAAGAAAAGGTGTATTTTTGATTCCCACCACTATTAACGTTTTTTGTCATCCACAACGGGGTACCACTTAGCCTTCATCATTTCATGTTAAGTGGTGATATGGCTGAAGGTGAAAGCGCACTACTCCCGAAATCCACAATCACTGAAGAACTGGCTATCTTATCTTTAACTGCAGGAACACAACAATGCTGCAAACATCGTTGTCATGGCGTGAGACTTAGATAAGATGGTGGTAGCTAGCCAGGCCAACCAAACCGAATACAATATGTACAGTCACGAGCAATAATATGTATACAACATGGAACTATGTCATATTACAGTATTGAATGACTTTTGTGGTACTACTAGCTTTGTTTCGGAACGCTTCAAAGTGATAAAGTTGTATGTTGTACACATATTATTGCTCGTGACTGTACCCCCAAAGAGAACCGAACCCGATAACTCCGGGTCTGGTGCCGGTGGTGTGTACCCCTAAAGGCGGTTAAAGTACCAAAGAAGCCGCTTTACCATTACCCCAGCGTTGCGACAATAACGGTTTACTGAATAAAATGTATAAATAACACGCGGTGATACCGGCCTTATAAATCAAGACACACACTCCCCGCCTTGCGAGCGGAATAACAAATGAAAAACAGGTTTAATTTATTTTTCTGTTCCCTTTAACACTACAGGGATTAGAACGTCACTTTTTGCGAAGAAGGTTTTATGTTTGTAACGAATTTTGTAATCTGGGGGCCAAGCCTGCTAACGTTAAGTCATAATCGTGTCTCAATCGTGTTTCAATTGTAGTTCAATTGTAGTGATTTTCTACACACTAGTTACAAGAATTATGACAGTATGATGTGATGTGAATGTAGTGTGTGGTGTGACCATCAGTAGTATTGTGAAAAAGTACACATTTCTTGTAACTTGTAAAGTGTGTAAAAAAGCACTACAATTGAACTACAATTGAAACACGATTGAGACACGATTATGACTGTTGTTTATTTTTACGCTATTCAAACGCTGCTTAATTTTAGGAGCGCCCTAAATATCAACCCATCGGAAGTAAGAAAGAGACGCCATGATCTAAAAGGCGTTCCTAACCTAAATGAGTACGGTACCGTTTTGGAGTATTTGTTTGGTTTACAGAGCAAAAAACTTGTTTAGTTTAGTTTGGTTAAAGTCTAATTTTCGACCTCTAAGCAAATCAACCATACTATTCTATTATGGACTATAGGTACTATTAAATGTATTATTATCATATGTAGTAATATTTAAAGTGACATTCAAAAATATAACATTAAAGTATAACAAAAGTAAAAAAAAAGGTTCAATCATTTTAATAATAACAAGCAAGTAATGAGCTGCTGCATTGTGATTACGCGAACGTGACTCTTCTAGCTAACTTTTTCTAAAATATTATATGACGAGAGGGTGCGGGCGGGAGTATGGGTATGGCGCTACCTTCATACGTTTGACGTCACACGTGAGTAGCGCTGTCCTTGTCTAATTCTAAGAAAGTTTGATGATCTATATCTCTGAAAATATGTAAAATATTTGAAAATAAATACCTGTGGTGTGTTGCTGATACTTTTTTTAAACATTTTAAATAATAATAAAAAAACCGGTCCGGTCCCCTTTTCCATCAAGTGTTTGATAAAATAAACGTTTCTTTTTCCACATCACAAAGATTACAATGTTAGTTTACTGAAGAAAGTGCTAAAGAGGTGTTTTGTAATTTATTAACTGCATAAAACCAGCTACTCTGATTCTATTCCCTATTTAGTTTGTAAATAGAGCTTTATTTTACTTGCATAATTTGTAAAGCACAGTAATAAAAAGTGTTTAAGTGTGGTGAAGGTGCTATCTTTCCGGTTTAATAAATTAACTAAGTACAATGTCTATTTACTGCAAGGAACAAAACTCTGAAACTATTAAAAAACAATTGAATTATGAAGAGAAGATAAGGATTAAAGTTAAATTGGTTGAATAAAATAAATTTAAAAATTACAACAACTTAATTGACATACTTAAAAGGCTCCGCCTCGTCGCGAAATCATACGGCCGGCGCGGCGGGTAAAGTTTCGAAAGGCACGGACAGGAAACACTTAAGATCATTCAATCTTTTTAACGAAAAAAAAATCAAAATACCGATAAAATCGAAAAAGAACAAAAACAAGACTCAGACCCAAAGATGTTCCAAAATGTCCTAGCCAGTAGCCACAAATCAACACCAACAATTTGCTGTCGCATAAAAAATTCACCAAAAACATCCTCCTTTACATTCAGGCCTGTCCTCTATCCGTAGCCATTTTATCATAGAACGAGCAAGGAGAAAATGCTATTCAACTTTTAATTGTCAATGTCAGTAACTAGTACCACAAAGTATCTAAGCGGGCGGTCGCCGGAGCTAGTACTCAACATTACAACACCGTTTGTCACATAAAAGTTAAGTAACCTTTTATGTAAAATGTTTATACTTACTAGTTTCTACGGAAAAAACTCCAACAAAATTTCGACAATATCGAAAAAGAAAACAAAAACAAGACTGACACTCCTCCTTGTACCCACTTCCAATGTCCCAAAATGTCCCTGATACAAATCAGCACCAATGACTTGATTTTAAAACGTCCTCCTTTGCATTCAAACTTGTCCGTAGGCAATTTATCAAAAAACCAGAAAAAGGAAATGCTATCAACTTTTGTTACCAAACACCCACCACTGGTGGGGTGTACCCAACATTACAATACCTACTGTATATCACCAAAAAGCTAAGTAACACTGGATTTTATTTATATGGATAAGACCCCGACAAAATACCGATAAAATCGAGAAATAAAACAAAAACAAGACCGAGACCCCTTCTCCTTGTACCCACTTCCGATGTCCCAAAATGTCCCAGCCACAAATCAGCACCAACAACTTGACGTCGCATAAAAAATTCACCAAAAACGTCCTCTTTTGCATTCAGGCCTGTCCGTAGCCATTTTGTCGTGAATTAAGCATGTACAGTAAAGGGAAACGCGCCGGATCTTTTGGGAAATCATTCGGTTTTTTCAGATATAAGGTCACGGGACTTGGAATAGGGAGTGGACAGTTAGTGTATTTGCATAGATGGGCTTGTTGTTAAAGAATGGTTTATTTGTAT
Organism: Crambus lathoniellus; assembly: GCA_949710035.1. Classification (NCBI taxonomy): domain Eukaryota; kingdom Metazoa; phylum Arthropoda; class Insecta; order Lepidoptera; family Crambidae; genus Crambus; species Crambus lathoniellus. The sequence continues at coordinate 28,910,828 of OX453303.1, forward strand.
TTGGACAGTAGAAGGACTAGGTGATCTGTAGCCAAGCTAGGCAATGACTCTGTTAATTAAATCAGGACCCGAATTTTTTAAAGATACTGAATTTTACTGCCATACGCGGAAATGCGCTGCACGATTTTTTTAAAAATAATTCGGTTCTTTAGACATTGGGAGGTCACGTGAGTTAGAATAGGGTGAAGCGACAGTTAGCAGACAGGCTTACTTGTAGTTTAGGAATGGTTTATATGGCTCGACAGCGACGTTGATAGACTGATAGAACTTTGTATCAGTGCAGAGGTGTCGATTCCCTTTCAGGAAACACTGTAATAATAATAATGATATTGTATTGATAGATCGACACGAACGCCGCGCAATAATTGTTGATGTCACTGTTCCCCATGACGACAACCTTGTGAAAGCTGAAAAAGATAAAGCAAACAAATACCTTTTTTAGCTCACGAGATTGTTGACATGTGGGACATTGATTCAGCAATTATTGTTCCGATAGCCATATCTGCCCATGGTCTGATAGCCAAGAGCCTCGATAAACACCTTAAGAGGCTTGCGTTAGGTGGATGGATCGGGAGTCAGATGCAGAAGGCAGTACTTCTGGACACGGCCCGTATAGTGAGAAGGTTCCTGTCTCTGGATCCTTATAACCATCGGTAGCCGGGACCCTGATCTTGCTACCGTTGGGGAACTGCATTTTTGTATTTTTAAATGTTATATTTTTTAAGTGTTTATACATTGTAAAAATTTAATGTTTAGAATTATAATTTTGTAAGTATTTAAAATGTAATAAAGGGAATAATAATTATAAATTTCTGACTATCAAACCATAGGTAAGTGGTTTGATAGTCAGAAATTAATAAGTAGTTTACATTAAGAAACTCTGATACGGAAACAAGATAACTGATAAATATATTAGACCAACGCATCGTGTGTGGGTGTGAAAGCTGGGACATCGAACAATTTAAGTTTTAAGTATTTACTTACGAAAAACAAGAAATATCTTAAATGAAAAGCTAAAGAGAATGACGTTATTAAAAATGTGAAGTCAATTATCATATTACATAAGAAGATTAACAGGCACAAAAGTAGAAAAAACGCACACGAAACAAAAAGAGTCAGCCCAAAAAAAAACTCATTACAAGCCATTCCGTTGTTATCGTTACAAAAACACACTTATTTATAACGAAAATAAAAATTGTATCGCCTCTAAAAATTGGGGAGAGCTCAGGCACGTCCCATTTTACTTCGCGGCCCGAATATCATAAACACCAGAAGGGACAAAATGGCATAGTAAATAATACGGCATACGCATATAAATTATGTAAGTCCACATATATCATGGCGACCGATTTTGGCTCTTATTTACATTTGGAATGTTCCAACGTGATTACTAGGAAATGTTATTTGAACGTGGCAAACGAAAACAAGCAAATAATAAAGTCCTTACAGTGAAACAAGCTCCAAAATTACGAGAAACCGACTACTGTTTTTCCATATAACGGCCGCCTGCGGATTTATCCGCGTATTCCTACTATCGTACTGTAATGTTACTAAGTCTATATTAGTATACTAGGGATGCACCGAAATTCGTTTCACATTCGGTAGTTCGGCAGCTTTTACCGAACTTCGGCTCCGGTCCAATTTCCGTCAAATGTCCCGAAATTCAGCCGAAATTCGGTAGCATAAATTTATTTAAGAAAGAAATGGAAAACGGAATAGAAGTTTATTTTTAACCGAAAATTAGGTCAAACTAAATACAAATATTTAATTTTATGTCACAGTAAGAACATAAAGTACATAGATGGTAGAAAGTATATAGGTGCACATGTGACGCCCTGTGAATGCATAAGAACATAACTTATTCCAAAAATTATAGTTTTTTTCCTATTCAATTCAATTCCTTCTACAAATTTTAAAAATTTTAACTGCTACATATAATTACGACTTCCGCCCGCGGTTTCGCCCACGTGAAAATTGGTTATATCGCGCTACCTCAGGAACATGTCCGAATTTCAGGATAAAGGGTAGCCTATGTTCATTCTCAAGGTCTTATGGTATTTCTGTTCCAAATTTCATAAAACAGTTTATTGAGCAAAAACACGCGAAATTGAACCGAATTACGGCTGGTTCGGGCGAACATCGGCTTTGGTACATATTCAAACCGAACGTTCGGCCGGATTCGACATTCGGGAGGGCCGACATTCGGTGCAACACCAGTCTATACCTTCCTAAAAATCGTCCCTATTTCTAATTGTTTATGCATTGTATTGTACTAGTTTAATACATTTTACCAAATAGTAAAAGGTACCAGCATCACGAAAAGAAGTAAGAAGTGGTTCACCGAATTTCTCCAGTCCAGACTCCAGATTGTACAGTCGAGGTCAATAATATCTGTGCACCTTTGCACTTTGTCGTAGTAATTATTTCTGACAATTTGTACAGAAAGTCAAAGACGGTATCAAAAAACTTAATGCGACAAAGTCAAAAAAAAAATACACATCAGACTATAGAACTCGACTGTACCTACCCGCATCCAGCTGCTTACGCGACCTTCGCCATAGCAACCATAGCTTTCCCTCAATTTAAAGTTAATAATGTAAACATAACGGTCGTTATGAGAGCTCCGAAGATTATGAAAACAAATTTTTGACCCAAATTCTAAATGAAAATTAGAAGGATCATTAGAATTCACACCCAAAGGGATACACTCTCCCGCCATAACGGCTAAAGCTAGTGCTACAATAAGCTTGGAACAGCGGTTATGCTTAGCAACCTTAATGGGGCCTTTTACCGTTTATAATGATTAGATATTTGAATAAACAAAGTTTTGCAGTGAAACTATTTTGCTTACAAACATAGCAACCACAAAATTTGTGATGGAAATGCTAAAATGTTGAGTTTTGGAATTTAGTTTAAAAAAAAATTAAAACTAATTTTACATGCTTCAAACAAATGCAGTTTTAATAATGAAGGAATGTTTCTTTTCAGTGAAATTTGCCATCTCCACTATTTAGAGTATCTACCTACTTTCTTTTCATGTCCCACAACACTGATACGCCCTGTACCCCTAGTGTAAGTTTTTATGTCAAGCAAACGCAAACTATTTTGATTCCGTATTTATGTCAATTTGTATGAAAACTGAATAAGCGCGCTACTCGCCGCTAAAGGCGCTGATACAGTCTTTATACAAATTGACATAAATACGGAATCGAAATAGTTTGCTTTAGCTTGACATAAAAACTTACACTAGAGGTACTGTATAGCATGCCGTTCGCAAATAACTATCCTAATATTATAAATGTGAAAGTTTAGATGTTTGGATGTTTGTATGTTTGTTACTCAATCACGCCACAACGGCTGAACGGATTTGGTTGAAATTTGAGACATAGATACTTTGTAGCCTGGAGAGGAACATAGGCTAAAAAATATCACATTCCCACGGGATGACGTCGTTTAGTCTACGCGGGCGGAAAGCTAGTTAATAAATAAATAAATATTGGACACCGTCACATACATTGTTACAATACCAAAATGTAGTAGCTTGAGCTAGTGTTATGGAAATTAGAAACAACGAAGGATATTAAACACTCAGACCCTAGGAAATAATGAAAAGTTTGTTTTCAATATTTACCCGACCGGAAATCGAACCTGGGACCTTCAGATATAGCGGCATCTTGAAAACCGGTGCGCACACCACTCGGTCACAGAGTTCATCAAATATATTATATGCCTTTAGTAAAGCTTACGTAATAAAAAGTCAAAAATTAAAGATGTACTTAGGTATTCAAATAATGTGTTTTTGCTGGTGATCTTGATCTACCTATTATGTAAATACAATATAATATGAAATATCTTTTTTGTCGGCATATAAAGTTAAAATAATTAATTTGTGTAAAAATTATCTCTGTTAGTTTTCCTACTGATTTGAACATTTTTATGGAGCTCAGTCTCTAAGATCTAGAAACTACAAAATAGTATCAACAATTAAATACTCTGTTTGTATTTGAATTTCATCTATCCAGATATTCTGAACTGTTTATTACTGAAAAGTTAAGTAACCAATCTATTTATATTATTTATATTTATCACACTGCTTACGATAAAAACTCTAACAACCCCAAAGTATTTTACGGTCCAACTTTAAACACCATAATATTTACGACTTTTTCTATGGCTACCATAAACGCCTACGCTCCGCTTATCACCATGGCCAAGCGAGAGTTCATCGAGAGTTTTATTGCCGAAGCTAAATGCCGTAGCCCTAACGATCTCGTAAAGTGTGACGTGGCTCCATAATTAGGGTTCTTTATTTGACAGAATATGATGTTAGATTGAAATGTGTAGGCCGAAATTTGGATAAAAATTCGGACTAACTCTTTGGGGTTAATTTCATTGTACCTAAGTAATAAATTCTTAGAAAAATGGAAAATGAAGTATTTAGAAAAAATCGACCCGTCTCACAACTAGCTCCGATGGGACTCGAACCCACGACCTTTCGCTTTCCGGGCGACTGCTCTAACCACTGAGCTACGGAGTCGCTACGAGAAGCGTCGAATTTATCCAATACTTCTTACTCGCTGTACAGTCAGCGTAAGTAAATAAATTCTTATAAGTCTGTTAGTTGTGAATGATATTGTCAGTCAATAATTTTATAAGACCAATTTGCACATCCGTACTTAATATTATAATTGTGAAAGTGTGTTTGTCTGTGTTTCACGTCAAAACGGAGCAACGGCACAACGTGATTTTTGGTACCTATGTGGATAGGTTAGGAGCTGGAAAGTGACATAGCTCATTTTTTATCCCGGAAACTCCCGCGGGGTAACATTCTGTAGTCCGCACGGGCAAAGCCGCATGTGGAAATTTAAGGCGAGGATTCCCGACCAAAATAGGCACGCTAAGGGCGTTTGTGCACTACCACTGAATTTTACCGATCCGGAAAAAAACGGATGCTTGTATTTTAATAATTAATCATTTATAATAGTAATTAATTAAATACAAGCATCCGTTTTTTTCCGGATCGGTAAAATTCAGTGTAGTGCACAACCGCCCTAACGCTTGCTCGGCCGCGCTCGATACACTTCGCGCGGACCCAGCGGCAGCCAGCAGTGAACTGTGAACTCGCGAGCGCCCCGCGAATCGAAAATCACTTAAAATTGAATTAAAAATGAAATAATAATAATAAAAAGTTATCACGGCCGGAATCCTTCGGCTATTCAAAACAATTATTTTCATATGTTTTTCATTAACTAAAACCAAGTATACTGCAAGTAATATGATATTTGAATTATTATTAGACGGATGTTTGGGATTTTATTTGATAGAGTAAAATATCACTAATAGAAAAAACACGGCCGGAAGCACTAGATAAATAACTGTAAAATAACATATATTTTATTTAAATTTTTACTTTTTTGCATTCATAATGCAATTTTTATGGTTGAAAAATGGAAAATGAAGTATTTAGAAAAAGTCGTAACGACTCCGTAGCTCGGTGGTTAGAGCAGTCGCCCGGAAGCGAAAGGTCGTGGGTTCGAGTCCCATCGGAGCTGGTTGTGAGACGGGTCGATTTTTTCTAAATACTTCATTTTCCATTTTTCAACATATATTTTTTCCAAATTTTAAATATTTGTGATTTGCGAGTAATCCATCATTTAAAATACCATATTTTAGGGAATCGCCGCCTTAATTTCAATTATTGCACGAAACGAGCTATATCTAAACCCCTAAATTTTTTGGAATATATTTGGTTAAGCTTGATTCGTTATTATTATTATTTATTCGTTCGGCTGACATGATGATGATGATGATGAAGCTTGATTTCTAGTCGGCTGCACAAAAAGATGGACTGTCTTCTGTACAAACATCATTCGCCTTTATTCGTAAAACTTATTTGCATAACAATCTTATTTAGTTAGTTGCTAACAAAAATAAAACCCATTGGTGTCACCACATTACCACATAACAAGCTTTTGCAAACACGGAAGCCAAAACTTCAAACATAACGTGGAAAAACTTTAATTTTACACGCAAAATAAAACCGTAGAACGAAACAAAGTAGGTTAAATTTCACTCCTTTTTAAGGCGCTACTCGGAAAAATATGGACTTTTTGATTTAAAACTATAGGACGGTTATAGTTGTTACAAATCTGGTAATAAGATATTTATTTCTTCATACCTTTATCTAGAATCGTATAGTTTCAAAAACACAAAAAGTGAAGATTATTCTTAAATGGGGTTACTTACACTATTGGAAATTGGTTTAATTAGTGGACACCAATAATATTGAGGATCGTATAGAAGCATTTTTTTTAAATCGCTGTAGTTTTTTAATACGAAGTGATTTTGTGTTTTTTTTTTGCCTAATCTGCAAAATCGGTCTCGCTCCCGCGCGCGTCGTTTTCCCATTGCTATCTCGCTTCAGCACATTTTTTCCGAGTATCGCCTTAACTTCTTTTAGCTTTCGAAGTTCTTACCAATTCTAAACTACGAACGAATACCGATTGATACCTATATGTTGTCGAATAAAACCAAATACATATTAAGAACATCACTTCGAAGTAATGGAGAAAATTTTATAGGTTAATAAAATCGTCTTTTTATTTCGAAAATGCGTCTTTTATAGGAGTATTCTGAAGAAGGTAATGAATGTGTAATTTATTGAAAGTCTTTAATACCAATCATTTGATTGAATATCTTTCAAAACCGAAACTACAAATATGTAAAAACAACCCTTGGAGTTTCTTGCCGGTTCTTCTCCAAGGTCTCCCGCTGTAGGGTTTGCGAACCGATGGCGTAGCTTCTATGACGTTCACAAGTATTGTAAATAACAATCTAAATTGAATAAACAAATTTAAATCTTAATCTAAAAACTTATTCATTTGTTTTGGTAATTAATTCAAACGAAATCATCATTATTTTTCATCGGAAGATGCTGTCTGCTGGGCAGAAGCGTTTCAAATAGTAAGGGGCATATTATTAGCCATTCGGAGTGCACTGCATAGAGATAATTTACAATTTCGTCTTTATTTAGGCACTATGATTTTTTTTTTCAATGGCGGCGCTAGTGTGCAGACTGCACAGCCTTATGGAACACATGAAATAAAAAAATTCCAAATTGGTCCTGCTGGTCTCGAGTTTTGCGCTTAGGAACATTTATTTTTATTTATATACTTAGAAGAAGACCAGAAAAGCTATGTTTTGGCAGACCCCGGTCCGGTATTTCAAATTCAATAGGTATTATAAAATTATGAATTACAAATTAATTCATAATTTTTATTTGATGAGATTGGCAACTTGTGCTTTTAGTGTCAACGATAATACATAGATAATTTGGATAGGAACTAGAAAAAATAAATTGCAAAAAATATTTTGTTTTTCGTAGTTTTTTGGAAACGTTATTGGTGTCACCGTCTTTGATGCTTTTGTTAGTCTTTGTTTCTTGAAAACTATCCCCAAAAACTTTTCCGCTACATCGCAAACCTTCAAAAATTAAAAATTCTTACCGCCCAACCTCAATCAGTCATTCGATAAGAAAAAATCGTTAGATCGCAACGATTAAAATCGAATTGCTTGCAAATGGGCCATCGATCGCGGTCGCCCCGTCCCCGGCGCGACCCCGCCTCGTCCACGCCTCGTCCGCGCCTCGGACCTAATATCCGATTGTCGACACCTTCACGTCCATGTTACGTGGAACTGAGGTTATTAATTACCATGATATTGACTGTGAGTGTGGTATAATATTGATAAATCATTCGTTTTAGAACTAAGTTTTGCTTTCTTATCCAAAACGGGATAGCACTTAGCCTTCATCATTCCTGATGCTAAGTGATGATAAGGCTGAAGGTGGAACGGCACTATTCCTGGAATCCTCAATTACTGAGGAACCTCTGATGACTGCCGGAACACAACAATGCTGAAAACATCGTTGTTATAGCGTCAGACTTAGATAAGATGGTGGTAGCCAGGCGGACTTTGAGAAAACCCTACCACCAATCAAACCGAGTACAATATGTACCTCACCGGGAATCGACCTCTGGGTCTGATACTGGTGGTCTGTACCCTGTTGCCGTTGTCGTACAACAAAAAGCAAAATGATGATTCAGTCGGTAGCGGTAGCTCAGTTTGTCAGAGCATCGGGCCGGATTCCCGGGGCGCGGGTTGGAATCCCGCCTGAAAGCTACTTACAGCGCTGGTAATTTTTTTCTATCACAATTTTGTCTATAAGTAATTACAGAATAGCATTTTGAATGCATTAAATAATTTAAAATCTTAATTTAATGACTGTTTCATCTTAATCGATGGTTACACAATTTAAAAAACACTTTCTAGCATAGTTGTCAAATGCATAGAAATCATCTGATAACATTTAAAATCATATTTTATATATGTATTATATAAATAATAAATAATAATAAATAAATAAATAAATATTATCTTACAATCACACCAATTATCTAAGCCCGTAGTTAATTTCATAAGAAACTGTGTCTACGTGAACTTGATAACGGATAAATATATACTTAAATACTTTTTGTTTGTAAATACATACTTAATATACATAGAAAACACCCAGACCAAGACAAATAGACATGTTCATGCACACAAATATTTGTCTTGTTCGGGAATCGAACCCGAGACCTCTGGCGCAGAAGGCAGGTAGATTACCCCTGCGCCAAATATATATAAAATATATATTTTATATAAGTATGTATTTTATAATTTTATGTATATAGTATATGAATTTTATATTTTAGTAGGTTTTTGTCTTTCTTTTTTTTTTTGCACTTTGCATCTCCTACATTCATTCTCTCACACGTCCTGGGTTGGCTGGAAGAGATCTCTTTTAGAGATAAGCTCTCCCTTGCATACTTCATTTCTAAAATTGTATTTTTACTGTGCTTATTGAGTGCAATAAAGAGTATAATAATACACATTTGTAAAACTGTGTCTTTCGAATGCGAGGGTTTCCTCAGATTGATGAAGCAACGCTGGCCTACAGCGTCATAAGTGATATATAAATTCGTCGAGCCTTGTATGTAAGCCTTTCGGTAGCTTAGTTGGTCAGAAGAGCATCGGGCCGGATTCCCGGGGGCGCGTGTTCGAATACCGCCTGAAAGCTACTTAGAGGGCTGGTGGATTTTTTCTTTTACATTTTATTCTATAATTACAGAATAGCATTGTTAATGCATAAAAATATTTCAAAATCTTAATATAAGTAAAGATACCATAAGCAAATCTTGTGGAGTATTAAAAGGGTGATTTAAGGATACAAAACTTATAGATACAAAGATATACTTAAAGATAAGAAACTATGATATACAACCAATGACCCCAATAAACAAAACTACTGATTCAGCAAATACTTAAACTGTGACCATGTATCGGCATCAAATGACCCGCGTCCTAATTTTCATTAACCCTTAACTATTCGCGTCCGAAACTAGACAAAAAGGCCGAATTTCCCTCGACGGCGTTAACCCGACAACAATGTCCGTAGCCGAGGGTTGAAATATGTTCATGGGCCTTTGTATGACCTCTAGCATTGTGTAAACTCATAATCTAAGACTAATTTGTTGGGGTCAGTTATTTTGGTACTTTGAATGGGACTATAGATCCTTTCTGTCGGAAGAATCGAAGGATAAAATTATCGTTTTGGGTTCCCAAAACTTACTTTGTCTTATAAGGAAATGATTAAGAAGTGCATACCAATAAACACAATGCTAAATCCTATAATTGGTACATAGTATCATAAGGTTGAGTAAGGAAAATTATATTAAAAAAACCTTTTATTTAAAATCAAGCTTTTATTCAAATGTCCTAAAAAGAATAAAATAAACTTTGTATCAAGTCAAATCCAACAAATTTATTACATTAAACAATTTATTTGTTTTAAAAGCTTGTCGCTTTATTTAATTTCATATGTCAAATATAAGTTAAAGCATTTGTGTTTAGTGCAAGCCCAGTAACAATAAAATCTCGAGACAAGCTTTTAAAACAAATAAATTGTTTAATGTAATAAATTTGTTGGATTTGACTTGATACAAAGTTTATTTTATTCTTTTTAGGACATTTGAATAAAAGCTTGATTTTAAATAAAAGGTTTTTTTAATATAATTTATTTTTGTATTTTTAGTTATTATTGGACGTGTTTCTAAGTTGCTTCATTTCATTTAATGCATAATTATTGCATGGTCATTTGCCAGTTAATTTATTACAGTCTAGCTCTTCAACTGCATCAAGTCTGCAAACACACAAATATATTTTACCACCAAATAGAGATTGTAGATTCTTACTACAGACACACATATTCATTAAATACAAGGCATATTCACATAGGTATAAGAGAAGGTATAAGTGCCGTGTAGTGTAGTCACATAGGTATAAGTGCCGTGTAGTGCCGGCACATAAATAGAATAGCACTACCCCCTCTCTTCCCGTGGGTGTCGTAAGAGGCGACAAAGGGAAAACTGCCATCAGGAGATGGGCAGCAGCGTCTCCAGGTTACAACAGGCCATACTGCGATCGCCAACCCGCCTGCCAAGCGTGGCGATTATGGCAAACCCCCCCGAAAAATGGATACACACCTAAAAAATCGGCCCCCAGTCCCCGGCGGCCCTGCTATTCCTAGCTACGGTAGCGGCTATGGTAACGGCAGGGCAGGGGGTGCTAAGAATCCCCGGGTAGGCTCCGGCTACCAACACCGACGACTCGACCTGGCAACCTACAACACGCGCACATTGAGGCTCGACGAGAAGCTCGTAGAGTTGGAAGAGGCAATAAGTAAGTTACATTGGGATATCATTGGGTTATCTGAAGTCCGAAGAGAGGGGGAGGACTCGATAACCCTGCAATCCGGTAACTTACTTTACCACCGGGAGGGCGACCAACAGTCCATTGGTGGTGTCGGGTTCATCGTCCATAAATCCCTTGTCAACAACGTGATTACCATCGGAAGTGTCTCGAGCAGGGTAGCGTACCTGATACTCAGATTATCGAAACGATATTCGCTGAATGTTATCCAGGTCTACGCTCCGACCTCGAAACACGACGATGTCGAAGTGGAGGCTATGTATGAGGAGATCTCTAAAGCCATGCATAGCTATAAAACCCACTACACGGTTGTGATGGGGGATTTCAATGCAAAGTTGGGGCAACGTTGCGGTGATGAGCTGAGAGTGGGGCAATTTGGATTTGGGCAACGGAACGATAGAGGCCAGATGCTGGCAGACTTCATGGAGAGGGAGAACCTCTATATGATGAACTCCTTCTTTAGGAAGCCCGTAAGCCGCAAATGGACCTGGATCAGTCCGGACGGTAAAGTCAAAAACGAGATCGATTTTATCATGTCGACGAAGAAGCACATATTCAATGATGTCAGTGTGATCAACGCTGTTAAGACAGGAAGCGATCACCGTATGGTGAGAGGCACATTGAATATCGATCTCAAGCTCGAAAGATCGCGACTGATAAAATCCACGCTCCGACCAATACCAGCTCAAATTCAAAACCCCGAGTGCTTTCAGCTCGAGCTTCAAAACCGCTTCGAAGCCCTTGAGAACAACATAGACGTGGACGATCTATACAACATGGTGGTGGATACTGTCTGCACGGTAGGGTCTAAGTACTATAAAACCCGCCGTCCCAAATTGAAGAAACTCTCCAGTCAGACTCTCCTACTCATGGATCAGAGACACGAAATGAAGCTGCAGAACTCAGCGGATGCCCATCGTTATCGACAGCTTAATAGACAGATACTTAGTCTTTGACGCGCGACCTTCGCCAATTTAATACCGAGCGTATTAAAGAAGCGATTGAGCGGAACAAAGGCTCCAAAGTGTTCGCGAGAGATCTGTCTATCGGGCAAAGTCAATTGACGAGGCTGAAAACTGAGGAAGGTAGCATCATTTCGTCAACACCTGAAATCCTGAGGGAGATTGAGAGTTTCTATGGACAGCTATATTCCACACAAACACCTGTTGAAAGCAAGGCTACAGACCCTAGAGCCAAGCTTACCCGACACCATACCGAAGATATCCCGGACGTCAGCCTGTACGAGATTAGAATGGCTCTCAAGCAGCTTAAAAACAACAAGGCGGCGGGCGATGACGGAATCACAACAGAGCTTCTGAGAGCGGGCGGTAAGCCGATACTTAAAGTCCTCCAGAAGCTTTTCAATTCAGTCATCCTTGAGGGCAAAACGCCAAAGGCATGGGGCAGAAGCGATGTGATGCTGTTTTTCAAGAAGGGTGATAAAACTCTCTTGAAGAACTATAGACCCATCTCGCTTCTGAGCCATATCTATAAGTTGTTTTCGAGAGTCATTACGAATCGTCTCGTTCGCAGGTTCGACGACTTCCAACCTCCCGAACAAGCCGGGTTCCGGAAAGGCTACAGTACCATAGACCACATTCATACGCTGCGGCAAGTTATACAGAAGACCGAAGAGTATAACTTGCCACTTTGCTTGGCGTTCGTGGACTATGAGAAAGCCTTTGATTCGATTGAGACTTGGGCGGTGCTGCAGTCTCTCCAGAGGTGCCAAATAGACCACAGGTACATCGAGGTGCTGAGGTACTTATACCAAAACGCCACCATGTCGGTCCGATTACAGAACCAGAGCTCTAATCCTATCCAACTACAGCGAGGTGTGAGACAGGGAGATGTCATCTCTCCCAAACTGTTCACAGCTGCGTTGGAGGATATTTTTAAGCTGCTGGACTGGAAAGGATACGGCATCAACATCAATGGCGAGTACCTAACACACCTACGGTTTGCCGATGATGTAGTTCTTATGGCTGAGACCTTGGAAGACCTGAACACAATGCTCGAAGATCTCGGTAATGATTCGCAAAGAGTGGGTCTTAAGATGAACATGGACAAGACGAAAATCATGTTCAATGCCCATGTTGCACCCGCTCCAGTTAATGTTGGGAACATTACACTCGAAGTTGTTGACCACTATGTTTACCTAGGACAGACGGTCCAGTTAGGTAAGTCCAACTTTGAGAAAGAGATCTCTCGTCGAATCCAGCTCGGATGGGCAGCGTTTGGGAAGCTCCGACATATATTCGCGTCCGAAATACCTCAATGTCTCAAGACGAAAGTCTTTGACCAGTGTGTGTTGCCAGTAATGACCTATGGAAGTGAGACGTGGTCTTTTACTATGGGTCTCATAAGAAGGCTCAAAGTCACCCAGCGAGCAATGGAGAGAGCGATGCTTGGTATTTCCCTGCTCGATCGAATCAGAAATAATGAGATCCGCAGGAGAACTAAAACAACCGACATAGCTCGAAGGATTGCATCATTGAAGTGGCAGTGGGCGGGACACATAGCGCGGAGAACCGATGGCCGTTAGGGCGGAAAGGTTCTCGAATGGCGACCGCGTACCGGACGACGTTCCGTGGGCAGGCCCCCTACAAGGTGGACCGACGATCTGGTCAAGATCGCGGGAAGCCGTTGGATGCGGGCAGCGCAGGACCGATCGTTGTGGAGATCCTTGGGGGAGGCCTATGCCCAGCAGTGGGCGTCGTTCGGCTGACATGATGATGATGATAAGAGAAGGAAGCACTGTATTACGAACAAGAATAGAAAACACAAATTAGACCCAATAAGACAAAAAGTTCAAAATAAAAATGTGTGTGTGCCGTGCCGCAGCAGTACTCAATGGTCGCAGCTCAGCGTCATATTACTTGTCTTGCAACGCAAGCAAACGCTGATTTTCAGTTGTAAATTTTAGTACGTATTTCAAAAATAAATACTAAAGAACAAGACACATTTAAGTTTCTATCAAAGTTGAATTTGACGACCGATTTGGCGCAGGGGTAGGCTACCTGCCTTCTGCGCCAGAGGTCTCGGGTTCGATTCCCGAACAAGACAAATATTTGTGTGCATGAACATGTCTATTTGTCTTGGTCTGGGTGTTTTCTATGTATATTAAGTATGTATTTACAAACAAAAAGTATTTAAGTATATATTTATCCGTTATCAAGTTTTCCATGATACAGTTTCTTAATGAAATTAACATGGGCTTAGATAATTGGTGTGAATGTAAGAAGTTATTTATATTTATTATATTATATTATATTTATATTATATTATAGTACATAAAGAAAAAATTGTTTTTTCTTTTCTGTATGTAGACTATGGTTGTATTAACTTGGAGCCATCTGTCGTTGACTTTAGTGAATTATTTATGTGCAAAGTGACACAGAGGGTCTGAATATAGCAACTTCGCGTTTTTTCCTTTTTTTTATAGTTCGTTCGTTCTTATAGCCGCTACACACGTCCAGACCAGACCTAACCGCCGATGTGGTGCGGACGAACTTTGCTGTAAAGCAAATATAATCCGTGCTACACACGTTCGTACCAAATCAAAATTAAATCAAATCAAAAAATCAAAAAGCTACACCAAATCTGGTCTTGGCCAAGGCTTTGTATCACATCACTGAACAAGGCCTTGTATCACATCACTTTTTCTTATCAAATACCCACAGAAATCACCTGGATTTGCCAATGCAATGCAACGGGCTCGTAAAGAAAAAGACCTATTAACAAAAAAGGTCTTGGATTTGAAAAAAATTGAACGGTACCTGTCATAAAAGAATGACGAAAAATTCTTCAAAACCATTTTGAGTAGCCTGTAACTGACAGGGAAACTTCATTTTTAATTAAATGTCATTTTTTTAAGTAATTGAGAAAAAGCCTAAGTCCAGGGACTTTAAATTAATGTTTTAATATAAATAATAATAATTTTCACTTCTCATGCTCTAAAAGTACGCAAATATAGCCCTACGAAGCGGGACTAAATAACCACTTTAGTCCATAGGGAGTAAAATGTAATTACTTTTTTAATTTCCTTCATGTGACATTAGATAAACTCAAACAGCCAGTGAATATACTATTAATTGTGAAGTGTGGACCATCTTCATTGCGAAAATGTTAAGATGTTTTTTGTTTCATGGTTTTTCCGCAAGGAAGGTGGCGCCATGTGTTTTAAATTGTCAATTTATGACTGGTTTAGCGGAAAAAACTTACTGCGAGTTTTTGGCGCCATTTTGGCGGGTTAGGTTGAGTGGATATTTTAATTAATCGCAATTTGTTTCATAGTGGATTTTGTGACTCAAGATAGGTGTGGTTTTTGTGCCCCAAGTGACGCAACTGAACGATATGTAGAATGATTAAAATAGGCGCTATCTCGGTAAAGTGATGCCGAGTGTTTTATTATAGTGGTGTGGTGACTAACCTCAGCAAGAATTATCGAGAAGGTTGGCTTGACACACTTGACGCCAAAAACTCCAAGGAGCACTGGAATGTAACACACCTACATTCTTATGAAAACATAAGAAACTATAATAATTAAATAATACTCAATAATTGGCAGTATGGCTAAATGTCTTGGCCTGTCCTACAAAAGGGCGAATATTTTTACTACTACTACTACTGACCGCGAAAATGTCAGAATTTGTTAAATGATTTTGTACTAAATTGACTAGTTTTCTCGCACTCGAAGTGAAAAGTACAGTTTGCACCTCGAGACTAAACGCCAACTTAATATACCCTCGGTTTCATTGACTCCCTCGCACGCTCGGGAGCCAAACCACCTCTGGTATATAATGGCTTCGTTTAGTCCCTCGTTATAAAATATTCTATTGATAATCTCAAATTTATGTAAATAGTATATTATAGCATACTTTTCAAACAGACTGTTTTTTTGTCTCCATGGCAATTATGTGACATGGACTCATGTTCTTTCTCAAATAACCAATTCAAATCGGCTGTCGGGTTGGGACGTGTGTTCTATTACTAGTTTAATTAAGAGAGTACGCCAGATAAGTCTGCGCGGGGTCAAAATCGAATACTAATATTTTCCATAAGCTTAGAACAAAATAATGTACTGTAACTAACGCCATAAACGCCCCAGTCGCAGAGTTATCTGACACGCACTCTATGAAGATTGCGCTCGCTGAATGCTCGCTGATTATAACTTTATGGTACCTACCTACATTGACAAAGTGTCAAGTAACCATCACAACAAAACAAGAATATAGTACTTGAAAATTTGCAAGAATCCTGAATTGATAACTATACTGATTATATATTTAATTGCATTGTCATTGGAACTAAAGGTGAATTCCAAATTTCAGCTCAATCGGACATTGGTAAGTGGGTCAAATTTAGCTCGCAAGATTTGACGAACGGACATACATGCATACATTCATACATACACTGCAAGTTAAATAAAAGCTTGTAAAAAGGATGCCTTTTACAAGCTTTTTATTAACTTGCCATGTTAGTTAGTTAGTGGGGGACAAATCTTGCAAGCTTAATTTGACTCACTTTCCAGTGTCCGATGGAGCTGAAATTTTGTATACAGGTTTGGTTAAGATGACAATACAATATTATACCTAGTACAGTCAACAAAAAAACTTGACATAAAAATGAAATTTTTACTATTATCTTATTTTATAGAAGGGGAATCCGTTTATACGGTGATTAAAACAATTTTTTCATAATTCAAAATTCAGTATTCAATCAATTTAGGTTTGTTTAACAACACTTATGAACGTCAATGAAGCTACGCCATTGGTTCGCAAATCCTACGCAAGACCTTGTAGCGAGAAGAACCGGCAAGAAAAAAATAAAATTTCGGCAGTCTTGTTTTTTTAGTATATATGGTAGTTCTGAGAATAGGTCGCAGGCTATTTTTTATCCCAAAATTCCACGGGAGGAAGCCCTACTCGCAACTAGTTCTATTATAAGAATGTAAAGTAAGATTGTAAACATGAATTCTCTACAATTCAAAAAGAAAACAAACAAAACCATTATAAAATTCGTTTCGTATCGCTCTGTTGAACCGGATATTAAACAAACTGACTGGTACACCTCAGTACTTTGCGTTTGAAATTAAAAAATATGCTTTTTCGTAACGAGCTTCAAACTTTTTACTTATGATAGTTTGGCGTGTTCCTAGTGCAGTTATGATGCAAATTATGAATACGAAACAAAAGTTTAATTCTTATTGCCGACTTAAATTTACTACTCCGATTTATAGCCTAATGCTTTTATTATACACTAGCTTCCCGCTCGCGGTTTCACCCGCGTGGTCTAAGACTCGTGCCCAGCAGTGGGATAAAAAGTAGCCTATGTCACTCAGGGATAACGTATCATTCTAATGGAGAAAGAATTGAAAGCGTTGCCCGAAAAGGAACTATGTGTAAAAAAATTGTTTTTTTTGTCATTTTGCTTTACAACGAAATAAATATATGTAGCGTAACAGGAAGAGGAAGAGGATCTGTTCCTCAGGAGTTGTTTGACCGTGCAAAATCTAGCACCGACCGGCTGATTATGTAAGTTATTAGCAATCACTTAGCAACCAAAACTGACAGGTTTTGCATTAGCATTGCTGCTTTAGTATAAGACAGTTGTCACATTAATTCTTACTAAGGCAGCAACCTATCTGTCATTGCAATCAAATTTGACAAGCAATCGATTGCTGATAGTTACATAATCAGCCCGCTGGTTTCAGTGCTGGATATCGCAAGGGCTAACAACTTCTGAGGATGCCCAGGGTTGGGAGCGAAACAAGTGTAGAGTAGTCTAATCGTGAAGGTGCATGGTGTATCACGTCTTGTAATTTGCAGCTGTTACCCCAAGAGCTATCCGATATTTTTGTAAAAAATTCAATAACAGGCCAAATTTTTGTAAACGACCCTTAAATATAATTTTAAGAAACTATATTTTGGAATCCAACATAATATCGCATTGGAAGGTATAAAAAAAAAGTTATACCCCGAAAATGGTGCAATTCTTTCAGCAAATATGCTATCACCAATTTTATCGTTAACATGTGTTTATGTTAACCATATCTAAGCACCAAAGTCGAAATCCATAAAAATATAAAACGGGAAACTAATACTTTAGGAAGAAGTCGGTTGTTTCTGATAGCATTTTTAACATAGGTGTAATGCTAATTTGAGTTTACGCAGAGAGTTTTTTTAAAAGTTGATTTGTTTTTCATTTACAAATATAGGGGGATTATATACTTTTACGAAAGATAATAATAAATGTATTCAAAAGAAAACAAATATCTTGATTTAGCTCACGAGATTGTTGACATGTGGGACATTGATTCAGCAATTATTGTTCCGATAGTCATATCTGCCCATGGTCTGATAGCCAAGAGCCTCGATAAACACCTTAAGAGGCTTGCGTTAGGTGGATGGATCGGGAGTCAGATGCAGAAGGCAGTACTTCTAGACACGGCCCGTATAGTGAGAAGGTTCCTGTCTCTGGATCCTTAACCATCGGTAGCCGGGACCTTGATCTTGCTGCCGTTGGGGAACTGCATTTTTGTATTTTTAAATGTTATATTTTTTAGTGTTATACATTGTAAAAATTTAATGTTTAGAAATATAATTTTGTAAGTATTTAAAATGTAATAAAGGGAATAATAATGTATTCAAATGTAAAGTGAATAACACTTATACCATTTTGCCTATTTTTTATAGATTTTTTAAAGCTTTGTATTTGTTTTTTTTTTAATGTCGCTGTCATAAATATTGGTGGATTACTAATGAATTATTTATTAAACTAGATAATCTAATTTTCAATGTTAAGAAATTACTGATATAGAATTATTGTTGAGTCTCCATAGAGCGAATTAGTTTGGCTCTCGGGCTATGTAGGTATTGTGCACTGATAGTTTTGTGGTGTGCATGTGCATTTTTTTGCGGGCGGGCGGGCGGTGCATCTCGCATGTTGTGTTTTGCGGAAGTAAACTACATAATATTTCTTTTATCGCAATGGGTAGAGACTTCCGTCAAGTAATGCCTTATTCAATCAAATAAAACTTTTAAAATTATCTATAGGTACTAATATTATGACGAGGAACGATTTGTTTTTGTGTTCGTTTGTAATGGGATAATCCATGGCCCGCTATTATTTCTCGGCTGCTTGCGTTACAAGTGCAACGAATGAGATAGAAGATGGCTTTGGATAATCTCAAAACTATACCCACTAGAAAGCTATATTATTTCCGAATAACAAAGGTTATAAATTAATCCCGTTATTCAACCTTAAGGGTAACACCGCGAGAAGCCACTACTTTAAAATAATTATTTTTTATCAGCAAAACATCCTTAAATCTGTAAAACAGCAGCTATTTATCACTCGGTTAAAATGACGTGCGACCAGACAACGCTTGTTTCGAAGTTTGGAAACAATGTCGCGAAGCTATCATATTGTTGCGTGACTAAGTTTGAGGCGAGTCTGCAACTTAGCGAGAAAGGAGGGAGGTAGTCAAGTAGCGATGTTCCTAGATTACATCGAGATGTTGAGAATGCGAACAGTATTAATCGTCTATTATATAAAATCTTGTATCACAGTGTGTTAACGAATTCCTACAAAACGGCTAGACCGACTTTTTTATAAATTTTTTTTGTATATTTCTTCGATCAAGAATAACACATCGAAGGTATATTTGGTAGAAATGAGGATAGGATAGGATGAGAATGATAAGTTTAATACTGGTTCGCGGCACGGGTTAGGCGAAGTATTTTGTTTGTGCAGCTTAAATTCTTACTCTTTTTTTATTTTTATTTTTTATATAGTTTTAATATTGTTTTTAATTAGTTATAATTTATGTTTTTTAACCCTCTTGTGTTAATTTAGCTCCCTGCCTCACCAAGAGGGTTCCGACGGAAGACCAGCGCTGGTCACAAGTCAAGCATTATGCTGATTCGGGAGCGTTTTGGGACATATATGACTTTTTTTTATGTATCTCTGTGATGTCCCAAATAAATGTTTTTTCTTACTTTCTTTCAAGTTGCTGAGAATAGGTTGTAGGTTGATTTTTATCCCGAAATCCTACGGGAGTGAAGCTCCGGAGCGCAGCTAGTCTTCTTAACCTTTTTCCAATTGTATTTGGGGTCGGCTTACTTGCCATCTCTTCATTTACTCTTTTCTGATTCATATTAAGTATTACACACATATTCTTAACATCTTTTTCGCCGTCTCCCTCTTCCTTTCCATCCATCAACTTTCCTGTCCATCACCTTTTCTAGTATCATGGCTATCATCCATTCTCATACCAAGCCAAACGGTTTCCTTTCAGTCTTGTCTGGGGCTCACTCTAGCTTTAAATATGCCATGTTTTTAGAAGCACATTTTAATGTTTTTTTTTTGTTTTCCATCTGTTTAGTTTCTGTTATGCTGTTCCTATTTCGGTTTGTTTGTCTTAGTGTTGTCCGAGCTTTTAGGCCCTGACAGAATAACAGCGCTACTGGGTTATTCTAACCACCGACGAATAGCCCAGGAGTTTTGTGCTGAGTCAGGGCCCTTTAAGGTCACACCATGTGCTTGTCTGTTTGTTTTTATATATTTCTTTTTTCTTTTTTAACTGTATTCTTTGTTGATTGTTATTCTTTGTTATCTGTATCACAGTCTGTATGTACCTATGTGTTATGTGGTGAGTTTGTTAATAAATGTTATTCTTTCTTTCTTTCTTTTCTTTCAACTTTTCTGTCACTGGTGCTCTTTTCAAGCTTGAGTTACGTTTGAGTACTCGGGTTAAAGTTTTTTTCGACTAATACTTATAAAAAAAAAATACGTCCACATTGCTCTAAGTTACCAAACAACAAATTATGTTAAAAGATTTCTTGCACACATTTCGCGCGAGAACATTTCAAACGGCCATTCCTGAATGCGGTGCATTGATCATTTCGGGACGTGAATGCGACTCGCAGACTCACCATTTGAGTAATGGTCGCCTTAGTGACTCGGGGATAAATCTTCTACCATAAGGGAATATTAGTAAGAGATTTCGACATTCGATATTGAGAGAATTAACTGCCTAGATGTGATTAGGGAAGTAGCATAGCATGACGAATATAAGAAAGATTCTATCAGCTATCATTAGTCCCCACTGCAGGGGCACTGGCCTTCCTTATGGATGGATAAGAAGAATGGGCCATGACCCACCACGTGGGCCCAATGCAGATTGAAGGATTTGGACTGCAAACGCAGCCGGAACCAACAGCTTAACGTGCCTTCCGAAGCACGAAACTCATCACTTTAGTATTCTATGCTAATATTATAAAGAAAGCATTGATTGTTTGTTTGCATCGACTAGGCTCTGAAACTACTGGACCGATTTCGAAAATTCTTTGACCTTTAGAAAGCTGCATTCTTCCCGAGTGACAAAGGCCATATTTTATCCCGATATTCCCACGGGAACGGGTACCACGCGAGTAAAACCGCGAGGATCCGCTAGTCTATCTATATATATAAAATTCAAAGTCCTGACTGACTGACTGACTGACTGACTGACTGACTGACTGACTGACTGACTGACTGAGATATCAACGCACAGCCCAAACCGCTGAACCTACAGACTTCAAATTTTGCACATATATACGTTATACAGTGTAGGCATCCACTAAGAAAGGATTTTTGGAAATTCCACCCCTAAGGGGGTAAAATAGAGAATGAATGTTTGTATGAAAGTCCGTCAGTTTTGAAGTTAGGATCTTCAAACATTGTATTTAGGCTGGCAATTGAAAATTAATATTTACCTGTGTCAGCGTTTTTGACAATTCCACCCCCGAAGGGGTGGAAAGGGGGACGAAATGTTGTCTCTGGAAAGTCCTTCACTTAATTTATTATTTGGGCTTATGGTCGGAAAGTAAAACAAATAAGCAAAAACATGTTTCGATTTTTTCGAAAATCAACCGCTTAGAGGTTAAATGGGATAAATAAACCTAAAAATCTATTTGGATGTCGTTATTGAGGTTTTATGGGATGACGATTGCAAAAACGGCATTTATTTTGATGTTTAACACGCTGAACATGATTCAACCCCTAAAAGGTTGCAATAGGGGTGAAATTTTGAATGAAAAATCAGGGGTAAAATAGACATTTCAACTTGAAGCTTTGTGGGCTTACTTCTTAAAACAAATAGGCAACCCATTTCAAAATTTTCCCAAAATCAAAACCCAGGGGAAAAAAATAGGGGATGAATATGTGTATAAAAGTCTGTCAGTTTTAAAGTTAGGATCTTCAAATTTTGTATTTAGGCTGGCAATTGAAAATTAATATTTTCCTGTGTCAGCGTTTTTGAGAATCCCACCCCCGAAGGGGTGAAGAGGGGGATGAAATGATGTATCTGGAAAGTCCTTCATTAAATTTTAAATTTATTATTTTGGCTTATGGTCGGAAAGCAAAACAAATAAGCAAACACATATATCGTATTTTTTCGAATATCAACCCCTTAGAGGTTAAATGGGATAAATAAACCTAAAAATAGATATGGATGTCGTTATTGAGGTTTAATGGGATGACGATTGCAAAAATGGCATTTATTTTGATGTTTAACACGCTGAACATGATTCAACCTCTAAAAGGTTGAAATAGGGGTGAAGTTTTGAATGAAAAATCAGGGGGTAAAATAGACATTTCAACTTGAAGCTTTGTAGGCTTATTTCCTAAAACAAATAGGCAACCCATTTCGTAGTTTTCCGAAAATCTAACCCACCAGGGGGTAAATAGGGTACAGAAACCTAAATCATCTTAAGTACCCTAAAAGTTCTTGGTACCTAAGCTACTCAGAACTAACTTTGTGATTGTGAAACAGACACTTATTATTTACTAGCTTCCGCCCGCGACTTCGTCCGCGTGGACATTCGAGAATATTATTTAGGGGACCAATAACCAGGATAAACAGTATTCTATGTTTTAATTTCATAAAAATCCGATTAACCGTTTTTACGTGATTAGGCGCCTCCCTCACCAAGTGAGCAGCCTCGTGTGAGGCCCGCCGCACGTGGCAAACGTTCTGCCTCGCGCGAGGCTGCTCGTTTGGTTAGGGGGGACCCGCCTAATCAAGTAAAAACGGCTGATTGGATTTTTATGAAATTAAAACAGAGAATACTGTTTATCCTGGTTATTGGTCCCCTAAATAATATTCTCGAATGTCCACGCGGACGAAGTCGCGGGCGGAAGCTAGTATTTTATATTTCTGTTACTCTTTGAATGCTCTCACACATATAACTTATACTAGATATTAACTGATGATTACAAAAAATAAGCTGAAATTAGCATATCACCATCTTAAGCTTAACTTAAATACAGTTTAATTCACTCTCATCATCCTTATTTACCTTTAACTTCTTCCGTGTCCTAATTTTCCCTATAGCTCCACACAAGTCATTAATCAGTAAAAGCACAACTTAAAATTCTCAAATCTGCAAGTTGGCTACCAAAACTGATCACTCAGTACAGCAATCTCTTATCTCCACGTACATTAATAAAAGATATCCGAGATATTTTCGGCCCCGCCACAGTATAAACAATGTGCCATTAAAACAACATTAATCATTTAGCAGCGAGCTGGTAGGCAGTTTCATAAAATGGCCCAAGTTCTCAATCCTGAGGTGGATATGATGTACAATATTGTTTAAGTTAGATTTAGAACTTTTGAAGTTGTGTTCCAAGAACCTTTGCAAGGAACTTTGACTTGGACTTGGTAAAACAAGCTATTAGGACTTTGGAAGTCTCGTAATAAGATTTCACTGTCGTCAACTTAGGGGTACCTAAACAATAAATATCTTTGAAACGTGTGACGTCCAAAATGCATCGACTGCTGGCTCGTATCCGATGCACTTTGATAAGCAATATCCTTAATTACTTGGCTATAAGTTTCTTTAATTATTAAATTAGAACTGAGATTAGTCTTTGTAGAACCTAGTTGAAGTAAACATCGTAATTTTATTTTAAATAAATGTTTTTTTTTATAACCTTTGACCGCCGTAACATAACTCGCTTTAATATCTGAAACTGTACCTACTACTACTAGTCAGTTTGTGTTAAACTATAACGAGAATAGAAAAAATAGAGAATTATTGAACTATGACACCATAAAGTCATTGTATTGTCAAAAAAAAATCGTCCTTTTGGACAGGCGAAGACATTAAGCCATACTGCCAATTCTTGAGTATCAACTTTATTTATTTTTTATTTTATTATTTTTTGTTGAATGTGTTTAGTTAGGAACTGATTTTACTTATTATGTTTGTTTTTGACTTTTTGGTGGCGTCTGGTGTTGCTCGCACAGGCCCTGCCAGAATACCAGCGTTGTTGTAGGGTGACATTTTTGACACCCAGCAACAACATATGCTGAGGCAGGGTCCTGATTGGCGCATCACATAGATATTTTATTTTTTATTTTCTTTTATGTACTTAGTTGTTTGTTAATTGTGTTCTTTGTTATCTGTATTCTTTTGTAATGTGAACTTGTGATGTTCAAATAAATGTGTTTTCTTTCTTTCTTTCTTTCTTTCTAAAGTAGATGAAATATGAGATTGAAACTTAATATGCGGCTGTTGCGAAGTATCTTGCTTTATCTTAGAATTCGTAAGCAGGTACCAAAGTGTTCATTAGAAGGAGCAACGCTATATGTACCAAACAGTAATCAATATAAATATTAAACTTGAATTATTGAAATAGTTCTCTGATAATCCTCCACTCCTTCCATATTCTGAGATTTACCTTAATGACAAAAACGACTGCTCATTTCCCGTCTGAGTAAGTAGGGCAGCATAATATAATCCGAGATTCCAAAGTTGAAGAGCTACTTGAACTAGGTCTTTTACGGATGCCACAGTCAACTAGTGACGAATATAACATCCATATATGCTTCTGGTGCAATAAAAAATACCCCTTAGCGAGTTTCTAGCCTGTTCTTCTGCTTACAATACAAGGTCTCCCGCCGTAGGATTTCCGATCCGATGGCGTATCTTCTTTGAGTGTTGTAATCACAATTTAAATTGAATAAACGTATTTGACTTTGTCTCTATCAGCCTTAATATTGCTCAGCAATATTACTCCTTACGTATGACGTTTCAAAGCGACATATTCCTAAGCAAACTTTTTGGTTAAACTAGGTGTAAGCTTACTCTTCGTTTATTAATAAGGGGGTATAGGGGTATACGAAAGTCGCCATCGCTAGTCAAAGTGTGATGAGCTACGTTTTTCTTGTAAGTAAGTATGAACTTAATTCCTAAGCTGTGACTAAACTGGTGCTTGAGCCTTCCGGCTCAAATGCTACTTCAGCCACTCGATTCTCGGCTGAGCCGCGGTGCTTCGATAACGGCGGCTATCGCTTTGTTCCACGCGTGATCAAGCGGCGCTCTCCACGGTATTACTGGAGGCTTTATAGGAGTCACCTTAAACTTCATTCTAAGAAAAATGCGGTCAAGTGTGTGTTTGGCTTGCATGCTGATGGTTCCGTATTTATATTTGATGGTATTCCATTTTTACTTTGATACGTAATGGTTTATAAAACTTTCAGATTATTTTTGCAATATATTAACTTTTTTTATCGTCCAATCTATGCCTCAACACAGTGTTTTTGTAGTTCAAACTTAAAAAGGTAAAACTGATATGCAGAGTTTAGATAAGTAAGACATCATTTAGCTAGCATTCGTTATTCAGCCCCACGTCAAATGATAGGTACATGTACCTAATATGTTAGAACGAAATCAACAAACCGGCCTTCTAAATCACAAAACATAAAACAGCCGAATCCAGGCCCACTAAAACCGAACAACTCGTAAAATGCAAAAAGAGGGCACGTTTCGACCAACCCCCTCATTATATGCAAATGTCTAGATATTATAAATGAGCTAGGCGTACTAAACAAACGAAAAGCGACTACACTCGGCCATACCTGGCCCTAGTTTGTTATAATAACAGCAGTTTTAAACACAGCTATTTTGAAATTCACGTTTCGTGGCTTATGCCGTTTTAGGTAACATGCGATTTTTTTTCTAATAAAGGTAATGTATGATTTAATACGTACAACATGTACCAATGATCCAAGTAATAGCAGTTTGCTGGTCGTAATTACTGAAATGAGAACGAATTTGAAAGTCATTATTGCCACCCTAACTTATGAATTAATAAACTCAGACTGTGGCCCAAATTGCATGGGCCTACTCTAACAGCTTACACTTCATCAAGTATGATACTGACAATGTGATTTTAAAAATATATATCATTTGAAGAAAAATACATTTGATTTATACCTTTATGGTCACTTTTACTATAGGTAACTATGTATTACGAGAAATGGGATTTTTTTTCGGCACAGTTGAGCACGTCACGATCGCGGAATAACTTGGAGTCAAAATAAATTTGAGTGCAGGACCAACCTGGTTAATAAATTAGGGTACGGATAGGAAGTTTTATTGATTAGAGCTTTTTTTTAATCCACAATAGCACTTAGCCTGATGTTAAGTGGTGATAAGACTGAAGGTGGAAGCGCACTACTCCCGGAATCCTCAATCATTGAGGAACTGGCTGTCTTATCTCTAACTGCCGGAACACAATAATTGCTGAAAACATCATTGTTATGGCGACAGACTTAGATAATACAGTGGTAGCTAGCCAGGCGGACTAATAACAAGTCCTACCACCAACCAAACGAAATACAATATGTACCTGGGAATCGAACCCGGGAACTCTTGGTCTGAAATCGGTGGTGTGTACCACTAGACCACAAATCAAATTTGAGATTTTGTAAAGGATCTTTCATTATTAAGGGCTTATTACACTTGGCTAAATTCAGCATCTAATTAAGCATACATTGCTTGTTTTGATTGCATCACTTGCTACAAATGAGCTCAAAGAAAGCAATGTATGCTTAATTAGATGCTGAATTTAGCCAAGTGTAATAAGACCTGTAGTTAGCTATTCTTGTCGTCAGGATCAAGCCACGTCATGAGACTCTGCTTTTTACTTCCGACAAATGGTGGTGTGGTTCTTTTGCTTTGCAATGATAATTTTTCTAAATTAATTGAATTGACTGTCCAAAAACACAACAACTACACTCTGTCAAAATTCATTCGATAGCGTGAATGAATGATCAAGAAATCTCTATAAATAAAAATGAATGTTGCTAAGCGCAAAACTCAAGAACGGCTGGAACAATTCGGCATATTTTTTTCATATAATGAAGAGATAAATCATAGAAATTGCGTGGAAAATTGTTTTCCCCATACAATCCAGCTATCAAACATTTGACGTAAATCGTTTAACCGTCTTTCACATCACAACGGAGCAACGGATCGACGTAATTTTTGGTATGGTGTTAGTTTGGGCGTTGGAGAGTCACAAAAGTTACTTTTTATCCTGGAAAAGAGGTACCCGCGGTATTACGTCGTGTAGTCCACGCGGAAAAACTGCAGGCGGAAGGCTAGTAATAATAAAAAACTAACCCAACCCTAAACCATAAGAAAAACGACCAAATAACTTTAAACACAGCTTTTACCAAAACAATACTGTTCCGAATCTCAGAACCCAAACGTACCCGATCGCCCAACCCGATTGTATGTACATTATTTATTCTCAGCAAACAGGTGCGCGGAAAAAGGTTAAGCGAAGGGCTGAGGTCAAAGGGAAATGTATGCGCCGTCACATGGCTGTGGGACTCGCGATATGGTGAAACGATTAGATGGACAAAAAAGAGTATAAAACCACTTGGGGAAATGGTCTTGTAACACTTACAGCCGGTTGCACCAAAATATTTATTTTACGAATTCGTAAAAAGTAACTGAATTTTGCTGTCAAAACTGTCAAATCCCATACATTTTTAAACCATAAACCCTGTAAAAGTAAAAGTATAATGTAAAAAAACTTTGGTGCAACCGGTGGTTAGTCAAATGATTAAATATTTTTTATTCTTACATTTTTTACATTTTAAATCTATAATTATATGCTGATCGTAATTTATTACAATGGCTTTCATCAACTGTTACATTTTTAATAACAGTAAATCAAATCTTTCGCACTTACTTTTCTTTAAATTTAAAATAACTTTTTACGAATCCTATCTTTTACCGAAAAGAAAAGTGTCTTCAATTCTTGTCGAATTGACTTTAAAATAAATAATTGTTTATCCATATTTTCAGAATTGGCAATACCTAAATAATCTTTATTTTAACACAAATCCTACAAGTACTTAATGACTAAACTTCGCGTGTATAGGAAATCTAATCACAATTACTAATTGCTTTAATATAAGAAAAGTCAGCTCTTGTATTTGCTAAATGGTGCTGTGATCATTAGTGGTTCGTGCCCGACGGTCGTTTATGGGCCGAATCTGTAAAAGGACGTTTTACATAAATTAATAATGTTGTTCAGGGAATATAGACCACAGAGTCTTCGCCAAATAATTATATTAAACTGTCACGGAACTATCGTGTAAAACTGATACAATTAGGCTACTTTAGTTGTAAGACAAGGAAAAGGGCTCGTTTACTGTAATTAGATGGTGATGTTTAGTCCGTGTTCATTTACAAACTTAATTCAGAATACCGAATTCCTCTTTGTAATAGAAAAAACATAAGCACTCAATATTTTGTTAATTTTTAGGAAATCCTTTCATGGTTTGTAATACTTGCTAAAAGAATTGTGCAGTTTTTACATCGTTATTAAAATTATTTAAATATTATTGAGTTACTTTTAGTCAGATATGACATTACTTAATAACAATATTTAACGCTAGCTTTCAGTGATGTTAACTGTGGAGAAATTCTCGGTCAATGTATGGTATAGAAAGCTTTTCCCACCAATTTATACAGTTAACATTATCTGGTGCTCCTCACATTTAGACTGTATCTTCGGATCTGTGTCTAATCTGCCGTCCGCAACGCGAGTGCCAGGCCTACCATTAATAGTTGTCCCTTTTGGCCTACATGTGCCGAACAACCTGCATCCGCGGCGGCCCATTTTGTTTACCTTATTTATACACTCAATGGAAAACAATGTGTTCCCGATCACTATAGGAAAATACTTTTTGGTGTAGAATTTACTTTAGGCTTTTGTTTTTTCATTATTGTATCTTCTGGTAGTCAATTGTTTTCGATTAATAAAATTATATCGAGTTATGATGGTTTATTACATGTTTCTACTTCGCAGTTCATTTGATCACCAGCAGATATCAAAGTTTTCGTTCGCCTGTACATTGTTACACGTAACTATTCAAACTCAAATCTAAACTATCAAACACACTTTCACATTTATATTATTAGTATGGAAGTAATAAGTAGTATGGATGTCCCATTTTGCTTACACTTACTATTTGCATATTACAGAGACTCGAATAAATTACAGCTTCTACCAACATCAAAAATAATTAAGAATTCACGCGTTCCATTACCAGATAAAACCAACTAAATGAAACAAAACAATACAAAGGGGAAACGAAACGCCTTATGCTTACTAAAACTAAACTTATGCTACGTCCGAAAACAAATCTAAGTTATCGCCTAACCAATTTCGCGGGTGCAGCCAAAGTTTTATTGCAAACATAAAACCGTTTTTCTGAAACAGCTATTCGTTTAAAAGCTAGTGTTATACCGGACTATTTTTAACCGACTTCTAAATCAAAAAGGAGGAGGTTCTCTATTCGTCTGTATGTATGTTTTTTTTTTTTTTTTTTGTGTATGTCCACCGATTACTCGAAAACGGCTGAACCGATTGAAATGGTTCAAACGTTATTACATCAGGTTGGTTTCCAAGTTGGTCCCATTTTTTGAAATTTTGAAATCGGTTCAGTAGTTTTCAGGAAATCTTGAAAATACTGTCGTTTTCGTTACCACGTTATGTGAATTTAATACGTATCTTTAGGCATAACTCCTTTGTTTATAAACCGATTTAGATGATTCTTGTTTTGTTAAAAAGGGGATACCTCAAGGTATTTTAACCGACTTCGAAAAAGGAGGTTTTGAGTTTGATCACATACCTATTTACCAGAAAACACGTAAATTGCCTGCACGATGCACTAAAAAGAGTGAAATAAAAATTATTTTTATAAATAATAAAACCGCCTTCAAAAAAACCACATCAAAAAAGTAAGAAATAATTCCTCACCAAATAAATAACGTAAGTACTTTGAAGTCGGGCGGGTTTTAACAAAAACAACAAGAAATTGTACATGTTTCACGCCCGACTTCAAAGTACTTACGTTATTTATTTGGTGAGGAATTATTTCTTACTTTTTTGATGTGGTTTTTTTGAAGGCGGTTTTATTTTTTTATAATTATGTTCTTTAGACAATTTACTAATGTTTTTAAGATTATTTAAGTTGATGACCGTCATTTCTTTGAGGCTCGTTAATATTTTTTTGGGTTAGCTGGAGCAACGCAATACCATAGAGAAGACCGCAGATAAATTACAATAGCTTATGGTGGTACTGTGGTCCATTGATAGTTCTAACGCTACTTGGCCATCCAGAATTCGATGAGTCAAATTTTTATGTGATGACCTATTTATTCCTTTCTCTAAGGTTTATTTTGTCTTAGTTGTTTTAGAATGCCAATATCGTGATGTATGTGCTATTAACGAAACACGATGATACACTCAACCACACGCTAAACGCTGGAGCTAGATGCCGCATAAATTATGGCGGCACTATTTGCTTATTCCTCGCAATTTCCGGCTGATTTCCGATTCTCGGCGAATTCTCATCGAAACGAAATTGCTTCGACAAGAAAAAGTGGATGGAATTCTTTAATGGTGGAATAAATCTTAACAATATTAATGCTAATTGATATTTCTATTTAAATTCGGTGTTTCGATAGCTCAGTTAGTTCGATAATTCCGAACTAATATGCCTATTAGTGAGCCAAAGGGGCCGTGTTTTTGATTCCGAACGGAGACGGAACATTCGCGTAAGTTTGAGAAAATAACGCATTTCAAAACTTGACATGATAAATTTTATTAATGACATTTATTTCTGTCAATGAAACTTATTTAACTAACTAACTGAACTGTAAAATTTTATTCTAGTTTTCTTTTTCTCTGGTATATGTCGAAAGATTTCACATTTTAACCTGTCATCTCTTATTATTATTATTTCTTAAAGGGGCTATGCATCTCCCGTAGAAGATGTAGTTACTGCGACCTGAAAGATCTATTGTGACTCGGTAACTCTTTTAGATTGGATGCTCCAGAAAGTCTAGATATCCTAGCTTTAAGAATTTTATCTTCTACGGGCGCATAGTGTGTCGACCCTGATGTATACTGTGTTCGTGGACAAGGGGCCCGCAGTCACACAAAAAGTGTCTGGGCTTTTCCCTCTACAGTTTAAGACCTGTGTTCACTGTTAGAGATGGATAAAAGTTTAAAAAAACCTGGCTGTCTGACCACGCTCTTCTGCGCTCTACAAAAGCCTCTTTTTGTGAGGCGCACTTTATACAATAAAGATTTAATGATTCCCCACCAACACATTATTTTTTCCTTCAAATACTTTTTTTATGTATATCCATTATTTAAAAAAAAATGTCTTGAATAGATGCAAAAGAAATAATGTTGACGACTATGAGAAGATCACAATGGCATTTTGTATTTCAACAAATTTTGTATTCCATAGTCCAAATTACGTGGTTTTGGTATTTGTGCACCCTTCCCTTTACGTTCCGTTGCCTGCTAGCGGTACATTAACAAAATTCATACCCTTACGTCAGCTATCAGATGGCTCGCGGAGAAGCATAGCATAATTGGGTAGTTTTTCCAACGAGGTACGGTTGACAACATTTTGAAATAAAGCGCTTTTTGAAACATATTAAGAGCTGTTTAGTAGATTAAGCGCCTGTTTCACAATGTATAAGTAAGTTCTGATTAGCTGTTACTCGACAGATAGGCCATACAAAACTGCCAATTAAACTGAAAAGTATCTCCTAATCAGACATTGTGATACAGGCACTAAATGTTATGTTAGAGATGTGAGTGTAGTACAATAAATAAATAATAAAATAAATAAATAACTTATTACAATCACACCAATTATCTAAGCCCATGTTAATTTCATTAAGAAACTGTATCATGGAAAACTTGATAACGGATAAATATATACCTAAATACTTTTTGTTTGTAAATACATACTTAATATGCATAGGAAACACCCAGACCAAGACAAATAGACATGTTCATGCACACAAATATTTGTCTTGTTCGGGAATCGAACCCGAGACCTCTAGCGCAGAAGGCAGGCATCCTACCCCTGCGCCAAATCGGTCGTCAAACAATGTCAGTCATAGACGGTATCTAGAGGAATTTGTTGGCGGTAGTAGGTCTATGCCCAGTATCGTATGATTGAATGGGAAAGCAACGATAACATAATAGTAGTTTAATACGTATCATAAGGAATAGATAATGCCACGTAAATCATTACAGAAACAATCAGAACAAAAAGTTTAAATACTTATTACGATTATTCAAATTATATTTCATATGGGCGGGACACATAGGGCAGAGAACCGATGGCCGTTGGGGCGGAAAGGTTCTCGAATGGCGACCGCGAACCGGACGACGTTCCGAGGGCAGGCCCCCTACAAGATGGACCGACGAACTAGTCAAGGTCGCGGGAAGCCGCTGGACCGATCGTTGTGGAGATCCTTGGGGGAGGCCTATGCCCAGCAGTGGGCGTCGTATGATGATTGGTCATATTTTACAATTATATTAAATTATTTATTATACCTATTATAAGAAGTATAAATAATTATATGTACTTAATTACACATTTTATTTAAAATCTCAATTAAGAATATTGCAATTGCAAAAAAAAACAATGTGGGTATAGTCCATTCGCTTAGATAGTGTCGCCCTTTTATTTGTAAATCACTTACTTAAATTCCTTTTATATAAAAATATCCAAATTTTCATAATTAATTGACTTTGGTACCCAACTTGTGTGTATTAGCGTATTAGTTACATCTGCATTAGTAAGGATTTTATAGCAAGAGCCACAATGCCATGCGGGTACCGACACTATCTAACCGAATGGACTATACTAACTAAGGCAGATAATACCTATTATTACTGTAATATCAATTTAAATTGATGGGTGCTAGCTGAATGTAGAATTAAACAAAATAATTAAATACATTATTCATCACAGAAAGCGAACTCTCCAGCATGCAAATCGTCTAAATCTCAGAGCACATTCATCAATAATCATTATGCTGAATGGCTTAACTATGTTACTATTGACGCTTCACTTGATATTAAGTAATAACTATCAATAATGGCATCTCTATGAAAGTCTATAGCTATGAACCGAGTTAGCACACAATATTGAAATAGTTGTACAAATTCTTGTCTGTTTCTTGGATATTTAAGGCTAGGATTCCCTAAAATAGGGTATTTTAAATTATGGATTATTTGCAAATTACAAGTTTTAAGTACTTGTGAATACAATTTAGAAAAAATATAATGTTATTTTCTAGTTATTTATCTAGTGCTTCCGGCCGTTTTTTTTTTTGTTTAGTGATATTTTACTGTATTTAAAAAAATCCCAAACATCTGTCTAATCGTTATCCAAATATTCTATAACTTGCAGTATACTTCGTTTTAGTTAATGAAAAATATACGAAATTAATTGTCTTTGATGATTGGGACTCCAGCAGTCATAAGTTTTTTATTGTTTCGTTTTTAATAGAATTTTAGGTGATTTTCGATTCGCGAGGCGCTCGCGAGTTAACAGTTCACTGCCGGCTGCCGGTGCGTCCGCGCGAAGTGTATCGCGCGCGGCCGAACAAGCGTTAGCGTGCCTATTTCGGTCGGGAATCTTAGCCTTAATCGCTTTTCACCCAAGTACACAAATTATTGTTTCTTTTTTTGTAAATTTATAACTTTACTCGTGTAGATTAAAGCTAAAATAAATTTTATTTCGCACTAGTATAGTATTATATTATCTGTGATTTCGCTAAGACAATTTCTGGAGATCCTTGGGGGAGGCCTATGCCCAGCAGTAGGCGTCGTACGGCTGAAATGATGATGATGATGAAGACAATTTCTCTACTATACCAAAAAAATGCAGCAGCTTAAACTCTGAAGTTTAAGTAGAAGTTGAATGATAATGTTTTCAGCGTTATTGTGTTCCGGCAGTTAGAAATAAGATGGCCAGTTCCTCAGTGATTGAGGATTCCGGGAGTAGTGCGCTTCCACCTTCAGCCGTATCACCACTTAACATCAGGTGTAATAAAGGCTAAGTGCTACCCAAAGAACACGGATTTTTTTTGTGATGATGTAGATATTTTGATTTGAAAAGACATGAAATATTTTAGAAAAAGGCTCCCTAGGTTGAAATTTTTGGAGTTCATCTTGCTAAATAGATTATGTATAATGTATTTCCACTGTGTAAATACTATCTTTTGTTTGTCTGTTTAAAGAATACTGTACGAGTCATCGTACGTGATTGTTTACAATGCTTACTTTGCAATACGTGCAATAATTATTTTATATTTAAAAGCAATAAATCAGTGCTAATTACGCATTCATCGGAATTGGTTGTTATCATTTTTAACCTTTCCTTATATCAATCAAATAGTATCATTTATCGTTATATCATATTATCAATTTCTTATCATTATCATCTAAAGTGTAGGGCACCCTACATTTTTGGTCCTTCGATCTAAAAAGAACTGAACTTTCGTATATAATAAGACCTACCGCGAGTGTGACATACTTTCGTTGGTGAGTGAAGTTCCTACGTGTACGAGTACCAGCTAAACCAGTGGACATTTTCATCGGTCTACTTTATATATCATCTACGTTTTATTTACGGTAGCGAATCGGTTCTCCCGGCCTCCCACAAGCGGGTCTCACCGGGTTGAATTGAGAGTCGTATATATCGTTATAAGAATACACTATAGTACTGCTCAGTAGCAGTCATCAATATTTTCAGTACATTATAATATCAATAGTTATCATGATGGAATTAATCGAGCGTCAAAGTGTGATTATCAAGGAGATTGAGAGAATCTACACAAACTTCAAAAAGGATTCCAAGGACAGGAAGACACCTGAATATTTTCAAAAGAAAATTGAAGCTATTGGTAGCTTATGGGATGAGTTAAAGCAAAATGATTTAAAGTTGCAAGAAAGCGAAGATAAGTCTTCGGAGTACTTTAGCAAAAACATTTATCAGCAAACGGAGCATTATTATCAATCAGCACGGTCAGTAATGGAAGCAGCGTTCAAGGAGTTATCGAGACCATCTACACCTATCCTTAGACGAGGGGAGGGTTCGACAAGCAAGTTTGAGGTCCCTATCATTAACACTACTGCGGCTTCGACTGATACCGTTAGCGAGTTGCTATCAACTCAGCAAGCAAACTTTAGAGCTTTGGAAAGGCAAATCAAGCGCATTGAGGAGCAGCAAATCGATGAAAAATGGGAGATTGAAGACGAGCTCAAGAATTTACAACATCGTTGGCGTATCATTGATGATCTTCACCTTCGTATAGACAGCATTTTGAAAGGCCGGAACACCAGCTATGAGGACGCGTTTGCAAACATTGAAGATAAGTTTACTAATATCAAGAGCAAGCTTAATAGGAAATTGTGCTCTACAGCTCATTTACATCAGTCTGTACCACAAATAGAAATTCCTATATTCACGGGAAAATATACACAGTGGCCTACATTTTGTGACTTGTATACGGAGGCGATCCACAACAACAAACACCTCACCAGTGCTCAAAAAATGCAGCATTTAAAAGGAAGAGTGAAGGGTGAGGCCGAGCGTCTCAACATCTACACATATCAGCAGAAAACTACGAAGCAGCCTGGGACATTTTAAATCACCGGTATAATAACCCTCAACTATTATTCACAAATCAAGTCGAAATATTACTCAATCAGCATAATTTATCAAAACAATCATCCTTCGAGTTGAAGAAGCTTTACGACACTACAACCGAATGCATTCATGCAATACATAATTTGGGAGTTGACACGAATTCCTGGGACCCTTTATTAGTGCATATTTTATCAAAGAAGTTGGATTCCCAAACTTACAGCGATTACAAAGAGTCGCGTAAAGAGCCACGCGAGCTACATACGCTACAAGAGTTTATGTCATTTATTGAGGCCAAGTTCACGGCGCTAGAACCGATACAAAGAAAGGAAAAGGATGGCAGAAATCATTTGGTCGCCGAGAAACCTTCTTATCATAATAACAAGCCAGCGTTTATCAGCAAGTCATTTAAGCCGAAAGGATATCAAAATAATCCTACTAGGAAGGGATACTATCATCAATATCAAGCTGCTCCTGCTTACACTCGGAAGTCCTGTGCAGTATGTCGTTCAAACCATGACCTATTTATGTGCAAGACATTTTTGGAGTTACCTGCTGAAGAAAAAATTGAAGCCATAACAAAGAACAAGATTTGCCCTAATTGCTTGTATAATCATTATGAAAAGCAATGTACATCGATTCGCAGATGCAAAGAATGCAATGAAAATCACAATACACTGATTCACGCCGCAGTGACGCAATCGCGTGGAGCAAATAATATAATAAATAAATGTGCATTTGAGACGCAGCCATCTACGTCATCGAGTTCGCCGGCACTTACTACAAAATCACCGCGACAGCACCATACTAATTATGTGGCCGCGGACGACGAAGAAATTTTACTTACGACAATTTCTATCAAGGTCAAGTCGGCTGATAACAGATATATTACATTAAGGGCACTTTTAGACCAAGGCTCACAGATATCAATTATTTCTGAAAGTGCTGCGCAAGCACTCGGATTACAGCGCCAGAAATATCACGCTTCAATATCAGGAATTGGGCCAAGTTCAAAACAAAGTAAGGGTGTAGTTATACTCGAATGTCAGTCAATTTATGAAGATTATAATTTTACAACCCAAGCATTAGTCATATCAAGAGTTATAAACAGTTTAACAAATTCATCATTTAAGAGAAAATCCTGGCCTCACATTCAACATATCAAGCTAGCGGATCCTGATTTCAATGTTTCGAAGCCTATCGACTTGTTATTGGACGCAAGTGTATACTCCGACATTATCATGGAAGGTCTTATCAGAGGCCCAGTCAGCGCCCCTATAGCTCAACAGACAAGACTTGGGTGGATCTTATCAGGCAACATAAAAACTTTTAATTGCAACGTAATAATTAATCACGTGGACGAGCTGGCAAAATACTGGGAAATTGAAGATATCATGGAAACACAAGAGCTTTCACCTTTATCTGAACAAGAGCAATATTGTGAAGATTTATATCAACAAACAACAAAGCGTTTGAATGACGGAAGATACGAGGTCGCTATCCCTATGAAGCCTGGGTTTGAAAAGGATTTAGGCGCCTCTAAGTCAATAGCTATCAGTAGATTTTTTCAAATTGAAAGAAAATTAGAGAAACATCAACAATTATCAGATGGATATCGGAAGTTCATGACCGAATATGAAGAATTAGGTCACATGCGCAAGGCCGTTGCAGGTGTGAACGAGACAACATGTTATTTACCGCACCATGGAGTTTTAAAATTGGACTCATCTACTACGTCAATACGCGTAGTTTTCAACGCGTCATCAAAAACATCATCTGGGTGCCTACCATCAACTTTATGACAGCGATTCAAAAATAGCGCGATTCAGAATAGGTTCCTAAAATGAATCGCTTTCTTTCGTACTCTGACCTTCTAAAAACTGGATCGCAAATGAATTGCTAAATGTTAATGACCGAACGATTTGTGTCCTTTTTCTTCTACCCGTCTCTTTCACTCGATTTTGTCATGCCCGGAGAGTGAGAGGGACGGGTATAACCTGCAGGTGACATGTTAAATCGACCGGGTTATAAGTCAAATAAGAGTTTCTGACAGCTTAGCGGCTGTGAAATGTCATTGATCGATCACTGAATCGCTGTCATTGATATTAAGCTGTCGTGGTACGAATAAGCGAAGCAGATCAGTTTAGGTTCCTAAACAAAACCGTAATAAGAGTTGATGGTAAGCACCCTGGTCGCAGCCTTAATGATCTCATGGAAAGCGGGCCTAATCTACAACAGGATCTTCAGTCACTAATTTTGAAATGGCGCGCACATAAATATGTTTTGACTGCGGACATAGAGAAAATGTTCCGTCAAATATATGTTCGAACAGCTGATCAATGTTTACAAACAATCATATGGAGACAATCGCCGCGTGACCTATTACAAGCGTATCATCTTACATGCGTGACGTACGGTACTAAGGCAGCACCTTTTTTAGCGATGCGAACATTACGACAAATCGCTAAGGATAATGAACAACTTAAACATGCAGCTTATGCCTTAAATCACTGTTTTTACATGGATGACCTGCTCTGCAGTGTACCCAGCCTGGAAGAAGCAAGAAAATTACAGCAAGAGTTAATAGAAGTTATGCAAAAATCAGGAATGAACCTAAGAAAATGGGCTAGCAACGAGCAACAGCTAATACAACATTTACCGCCTGAACAACAAAGTTCTATGTACGAGTTCAAGGACAGCGAAACTAGGAAAACATTGGGCTTGATGTGGAACCCCGCCTCTGACAGCTTTTCTTATCAATACAAAGTGACTAACGACAACAAACATTTAGTCACTAAACGGCAGCTGTTATCAGAAATCTCCAAAGTCTATGATCCTCTTGGATGGCTGTCTCCACTCACAGTCAGAGGAAAACTCCTGTTTCAGCAAACTTGGTTATCAGAATTATCATGGGATGACACATTACCATTATCAATAGAAAAAGAATGGTGTTCGTTAAAGCAAGACATTTCTTCAATAAATATGATTCACATTCCCCGCTATCTGGGTCACGAGCACGGCGCCAGTAAATCGCTTCAACTACACGGATTTTGCGACGCATCAGAAAAAGCGTACGCTTGCTGTGTTTACTTAGTGACAGTAAATGATAAGGGCGAGCGCACATCGAAGTTGGTCACAGCAAAAACAAAAATAGCTCCGACGAAAAAACAAATATCATTGCCCCGATTAGAACTTTTGGGTGCATTATTACTGTCAAAACTTATGAAGAAAGTTTCAAAAACCCTATCATCAGCAGATATCACTATCACAAATATTTATGCCTGGACAGATTCAATGATCGTGTTGGGATGGATACACGGAGAGTTATCAAAATGGAAATTATTCGTCGCAAACAGAGTACGAGAGATCATAGACGTGCTTCCAGCATCCTGTTGGCATCATATAAGATCAGAAGAAAACGCTGCAGATTGCGCTACGAGAGGAATATCTACAAAAAGTTTATCAGAACATTCGTTATGGTGGGAAGGCCCTAGTTGTATCCTAGATTATCAAGATCAAAACAATTTTCAATATGAAGAACCAACAGTTGAAGTGAAGAAAAAACACAATGTGCACACAGCCTTACATGATACAGAATGTATTATTAATTTATTATTACACAAAATGAGCTCCATCACAACGATTGCAAAAACAATAGCATATGTGTTACGCTTCATTACGCGATTACGCAAACACGACAATTTTATTCAGAACAATAAATTGTCATCATTTGAGCTGAAAAATGCTTACGAATTGATCACAAGAAAAGTACAAAGTACAGAGCTTGCGGAAGATTTATCACATTTGAAAAATAAAGGTCACGTGAAAGCAAGCAGTCGACTAGCCAGTTTGAACCCTTATGTGGACGACAGTGGGATACTAAGGGTTGGTGGACGGTTGGAAAATTCACACCTTCGTTATTCAGCCAAGCACCCTATCATCTTACCAAGCTCAAGTCGACTTACTCAGTTAATTATTGCGCAAGCTCACGCGACAACCCTACACGGCGGCCCAAAGCTTACATTATCATATATACGAGAAAGATACTGGATTGTTAGCGGCATACGAACTGTGAAAAAGCAACTTCGTGATTGCGTCATCTGCAAACGATTCAAGCAAATAACAGGACAACAGATCATGGCAGACTTGCCTCAACCCCGAGTGACACCATCGCGCCCCTTCACCAATACAGGGGTGGATTTCACGGGACACATGGACATCAAATTGAACAAGGGCAGAGGCGTCCGCACCACCAAAGGATATATTGCTGTCTTTGTATGTCTCGTGACAAAAGCCGTGCACCTGGAAGTGGTGTCAGATCTAAGCACAGAAGCATTCCTGGCCGCATTCAGACGACTTTGCTCCCGGCGAGGCACGCCGAAACATGTATTCAGCGATAACGGCACTAACTTTGTCGGTGCGTCACGCATCCTGAAACAGGAGCACAAGGATATCATTAATTCGATCAATCCAGAAATCATTAAGAACGAGGATATTGAAGTCACGTGGCACTTCAATGCGCCTGCCTGGCCTTCAGCAGGAGGCTTGTGGGAGAGCTCAGTGCGAAGTGTCAAGTTTCATATGAAAAGGGTAGTAGGGGAGCAAAAACTTACATACGAGGAGCTGACAACCCTACTACAACAAATTGAAGCATGCATGAACTCCCGACCACTTTGTTCGCTCACTGAGGATCCTGAAGACCTGTGTCTGACTCCTGGTCATTTCTTAGTCGGAGGTCCGTTAATATCTAGGCCACAGACCGATCCTGATATCACCCATTTATCAACTCGCTGGCAACTAGTGCAAAATATGAATAAACAAATCTGGAAGAAATGGTCGAGCGAATATCTGCAACAATTGCAATCAAGGTCAAAGTGGAGAAAAATAACTGAAAACATTAAAATGGACGACGTGGTTATCATCAAGGAGGAGAACATGCCTCCCGGCAAGTGGGCATTGGCACGTGTTTGTGAGTTGCACCCCGGGAAAGACGGACACGTCAGGGTTGTAACTTTGAAAACTCAAAATAACATCCTCAAGAGGCCAATCAACAAGCTTATCATTTTACCAACACAAGAAAAACAGACAGAGAATAATGCAATATCAAGTGAAACCAATCAAAAAACGACTATCAAGCAATAAAGATCAAAGGAAACTACCTCATAATGGGAATAAAAATACCACTAACTACGAGTAAAAACTATGAGATATTACTAATTTACTATTACTATGAGAAACTACGAGTAAAACAAAAGAATATATGCTATACCTATCACTGACTATACAGCATTCAACATGAGAAAGGATACCTTTATTCCTATGACACAGACAGATTTATTATCATGTACAAAATATCATCAAGACATATATTTGTGAGGCCTGAATGCCCCAATCTACGAACTAAAAGTTGACCAGTCAATATGTGATATAAAAATAATTACAAACGGCAGCAATCAAACATTCTGCAAAATAAAAATAATACAATGCACAGACGTATGGATCAAATTACATTCCAGCGACGCGTGGCTCTACTCATGTTGCGAGGAGTGTCCCGTGCGCGTCATGTGTCCGGCGAGCCTGACGTCATGCAGACTACGCGGCAGTGGCATTATTACCATAGGTCAAGACTGTGCTGTAAAAGGAGACACCTTCACACTAATCGGACACCATGACTATAGAAATCAATTAGAAGTACAATCGCCAACACCGAAGATAGAACTTTCTCTCACATCTGGACTGAACGAGTTTATCAACACGTCCATACCTACTCATCTCATAGAAATGGATGAAAAGGATGAGATCAAGATAAAGAAACAGATACAAAGTTTGAAGGAAGCTACTATCGATGACGTATCTATTCATGACAAACATCATTACGTCATGATATACACTTTGCTGTTCATCAGCATTTTACTAATCATATGTGTTGTTTGTTTGTTTATTTATTTCAGACGGCAAGGGCAGTCTAAAGACAAACTAAGCAGAGTGCCGCCGCCGAAGCCCGTGCGGTCGTACACAGCTCCCCCTGGCGACAACACCCCCTCATCAAATGATTCCCCACTCTACGCAAAACCATCGTGTGGGTCCTCATGTCGTACACGAGACCAGACTACGACAAAAACAATTGAATTTAAAGACATTCAGTTTAATGAATAATAAGCAAATTAATTTATTTCTATTGCAATGTTTACAAGTTTTATTATTTTAGCATTATTTTTACATATTATACACTTTTACATTAATTCTTTATCATTGTTATATTTTAATTATTGTTTATCATTTTTTCTTGTTTTTTTGGATTGGCAAGATGTACGAGTCATCGTACGTGATTGTTTACAATGCTTACTTTGCAATACGTGCAATAATTATTTTATATTTAAAAGCAATAAATCAGTGCTAATTACGCATTCATCGGAATTGGTTGTTATCATTTTTAACCTTTCCTTATATCAATCAAATAGTATCATTTATCGTTATATCATATTATCAATTTCTTATCATTATCATCTAAAGTGTAGGGCACCCTACAAATACAGTTTACCTACAATTTGCCTCATTAATAGCCGGATTCCAAGTAAAGCTTGAAATACCGAGGCGAGGTTAACACTGCGCCCATCTCTTTGTTTTGTTGTAAGTCGTTATTTTGTTTTATTAGCGCTAACTACGATCTAATCCTTATCTTTAACTAGGTTGTTTTAACTCGACAGTTAGGCGAAGCGGTTATTTAGTTTGCTATTTTTAATTTCACTTCTGCTAGGGAAACGATTAAAGGAATAGCTTTTTTTTGCTCGATATAATACACTGAAGAAAAATAAATAAGTACTATTTGCCTGTTCTGAAAATATTATAAAAAAATATATCTGGTCTTTTTCTTTAAATATATGCAAGTTGATTAAGATTGATGGCCAAAATGAGTATAATATACCTATTAACTTTACTCGGGTAGATTAAGTTTTATAAACGTATTTATTATTATGCTTTTGTATTTATTAATTCACAATTTTATTCTGGACTACCATTCTAATGTCTACACAGTTAATACTCAATATCTAGTCAATATTGTTATGGCATACCACAGTGTACAAGAGATCTTATATTTAAATATTAAAAACTCACTATGAACCCTGTAGGTCAAAACAATAGTGGATTGGAGAAGAGGAACACTTATTTTACAAATAAATAATAAAATAAATGTTGAACACCATCACATACATTGTTCCAATACCAAATTGTAGTAGCCTGAGCACTATTGTTATGGAAATTGGAAAACAACGACGGGTATTACGGGTATCACATACATCCAGACCCGAGGAAATATTGAAAAGTTCGCTTTCAATATTTACCCGACCGGGAATCGAACTCGGGAACTCTAGAGATAGCGGCTTCTTGAAAACTGGT
Source organism: Crambus lathoniellus (assembly GCA_949710035.1). NCBI lineage: Eukaryota > Metazoa > Arthropoda > Insecta > Lepidoptera > Crambidae > Crambus > Crambus lathoniellus. Next base: position 28,953,864 of record OX453303.1, read on the forward strand.
CCGTACCAAAATAGTAAAATAATTACCAATGTAATTCACTAACTAAATGGATTAATTCCAAACTTCACAGTTAGCGAAACGACACTCCGTTTAGCATCGCCCTCAGTGAGGCCATCTCTTCAAAAAAATCCGTCAACGTTTGTCATAATGTTTGCCAAACTTGGCCTTTACAACTTCAATGCGAACACTTGTCCCAATATCCAACAGGGGTCGCAATCCCAACTTAATCTGACATGTATCTCCACGGCTTAAGGCACATTTTCCCGGTCCTACCCGTGCACTTTGAGGAAAGTCAGAAGCTTCGCCTAATGAGCCGTGGATAATAAAAGTAAAACTGTTTTCGTTTTCCTTTTGGTCCCTTCGAAAGGTCAATATAAAAGCTAAGGTGACTTAGTTGTGAATGTTGAGGATGTGTATAGAGTGAGAATTTAGAATAAGGTAATTCAGTAGTCATAGTTTCGCTTCAGAGTAAATTAAAACTTAAGTAAGTTATGTAAAATTCAATAATTAATCTTATAAAGATAATTTTAACAAAACTATGGAGAAATAATGAGTGCGAACGTTTTTTTTGTTAGTTTTTTAATATCTTATCTATACAAATAAATTAAATTGGAGTGTCTGTTTGTAACATTAAAATAACCTTTTTACTACATGCATATGACTATATATACGGTATATATACCAAAATGACATGTTTTAAAATTTTTGTCTGTCTGCTTGTTCCGGCTAATCTCTGAAACGGCTTTGACCGATTTTGACGGAACTTTCACTGGCAGGTAGCTGATGAAATAAGAAGTAACTTGGGCTACTTTTTATCCCGATATATATTCCCACGGGAACGAGAACCACGCGGGTGAAACCGCGGGCGGCCGCTAGTAATAAATAATAAAATAAATGCTTAGATGTTTGAAAGTTTAGATGTTTGAATGTTTATTACTCAATCACGGGGATACGGCTGAACGGATCTAGATGAAATTAGGCCCAGATATGATAAAGAAGCCTTTATGCCATAATTGTTTTGGTCTAAAATAGCACAAAGAGTACATTTACACCGGCAAAGCCACGAAAGGAAATCTAGTTATTACACCGAGATTATGACTTCTATAATTAATTACACAGAGATTTTAGAGATCAAGGTAATGCTTTTATCGCGATAGTAAAAATGCATGTGATGACTCGCGTTTTTAATATAAAAAAAATTATTACTTTAGTTTAAACACTACAAGCATGGCATTAATCAGACACAGACGCCCTCCAATGTACTTATTTTACACAAACGGTTGCTTTTTAGATAAACATTTTTATCTTAAAATGTAATCTTTCGAGCAGTAAGGAAAGTCGTAAAAGTTCAACATTACCGAACGTACTAATCCAGACCGCGTCTTATTGAAGGTACCTACTTTAGTCTGGCTGAAATACAGGCTTTACGTGTTACTAAAATGGAGTAAGTCAGTAAAAATGAAGCTAAACAAAGTTTGAACTGAAGACTTTTGAAATATTTTCATGTGATACTCAATTTAAGAATAAATTTATTTTTGGATATTTACTTTAAAAAAAGATTCCTGTACCTCCACAGCAACAATATAAGTGCAATAAGTGTTTTGAATTTTAATTATCCAGTGACAATAGATCTCGAAAAGTTGATGAAAGACGGAACGACGCGTAAAAAGTACCTAAAACATACGATTGTTAAACATAAGATGTAGAATCTTATGCTACTGCTCTACCTGCGTCTTACTTGGACTCTTAGGACGTTAACTTAAGCGTTTCGTAGATGTGGCCAACGTTTTAATGTGTTAAATTAATTACAATGTGTTAAATTACAAACACTAGTCGTTATTTTGACAGATCAAAGTGTTTTAGCGCGTAGGTTAGCGCACTGATAGGCGCTACACACGATCACTTTTAACTGTCAGTGAACGTGTGTACGATGAAAACTGACAGTTTTTTTTTTGTTTTGTGTTTTACTTTTATAGTAGCGATGTTATATGCTACACTAAAAAGGTAGACTTCCGTGCATCGCGGCCGATCGCAGATCGCGTGCGACTGACGCGCGCGGGTGATGCGACAATAGTCAGTGTACGAAAATGATGAGTGCTAGGGTACTGCCAAGTTTCATGTGGTGTCGAAAGTACACTAGGAAATGTATTTCTCAAAGTTACTCCGCTCCCGCGTAATTCTCGACTTCTCGTTGAACTAATCAAACATAGGGCTGACTTCGCGTTTTAAGTTACAAGTTCGGTTTATCTTAGAATACGTACGAATCACTGCGGACCACAAAGTGTTATGAATGCTTGTTTAAATCATTTTCATTGTTGAGTCGAGAAAGAGTTGGTATCTGAAAACTTTTGAACTGTTCGCAGCTGCAAAAGCAGCCATCTATTGAAGTGAATATCGAATGAATGTAACAGTTGGGGAGCACATACGAGTATGTTATCTATATATTTAAGGAAATTATTTAGCATTCTCTTGATTATAAACATTTTATTACATCATCGCCACATGATAAATCATATAAAATTCAGTTAGTTAAACTTTAAGTCAAAAGAAGGGACATAATGGTTTATTACCTACTAGTTTTGATTTAAAATAGGACTACCTACTTGAACCATTTTAAGCTTATCAGGCCCAGCTGAAAATTAAATGTATCTCCCAATTTCCATACAAAACTCAGTTCAGTTATTTCATAGACCATAGCCCGAAGTAAATCAAGCCGAAAACCACCAAAAGGCATCGTGTTATATGCAAATAGATGCTTTGATTCGGCCTCACACCATACGGGCTAAAACGCTAACCGATTAAATTCGGACGGCATTTAGGCTGCGTTTGCACTGAAGATGTGCGATTAAGGCGATACTCGGAAAAATTATGCTAAAGCGAGATAGCAATGAGAAAACGACGCGCGTGGGAGTGAGACCGATTTTGCAGATTTCGCAAAAAAAACACAAAATCACTTCGTATTAAAAAACTATAGCGATTTTTAAAAAAATGCTTCTATACGTTCCTAAATATTATTGGTGTCCACTAATTAAATCAATTTTAAATAGTATATGTTACCCCATTTAAGAATAATCTTGATATTTCGTATTTTTTTGAGGTATTTTCGAAAATAAAAAGTGTCGAGGCAAAATCATAAAATCGTGTTTCTAAAACTATACGATTCTAGATAAAGGTATGAAGAAATATATATCTTATTACCAGATTTATAACAACTCTAACCGTCCTATAGTTTTATATCTAAAAGTCCATATTTTTTCCGAGTAGCGCCTTAAATGAGAGGTGCGTTAATGAGCGATATGGTTTGAAAACTGAATACACCAGCAGAACTTACTGTGCGAGGTGAACAGTGCGGGTTGTGAATCTGAGTTACGCAATAGACGATAGTCTGTTATAGACTACATACCTACATCTTTGAAACCCTTTGGTTGCGATCTGCAGATCACATAGTGGGTCAATTATCTTTCTATACTTATTATTAATTGCCTGCGTATTTAAAAGACCGCAACTTTTCCCGCTTCAGCATAATTAAAAATTAATTCACCCCTTTAAAAAATTTAAATTCAGCCTCTTCTCTGTTTTCTTCATGGTCAAGTCTTTCTTCCCTAACAAAATTCCTTCCGCGCCAGAGGTCTCGGGTTCGATTCCCGAACAAGGCAAATATTTGTGTGCATTACTTATCAATTTGTCTTGGTCTGGGTTTTATCTACGTATATTAAGTATGTATTTACAAAAAAAAAGTATATACTTACCTAAGTATGTATTTATCCGTTATCTAGTTTCCATAACACAGTTTCTTAATTAAAACTATTTATAAGCTAGATAATTGGTGTGATTGTAAGAAATTTATTTATTTACTACTTCGACTTCATCCCGGTGGAACTGAGATATTCACAAAAGTTTCATATAAACTCTGATCTTTTTTTTCTGCCCCTTAGGGGTGTAATTTCCGAAAATCCTCTCTTAGTGCTCCTCTACGAAGGAACATACATGCCAAATTTCAGCTTCTTGCGCACAGTAGTTTCGTTTGTGCGTTGTCTGTCCTCTGAGTCAGTCAGCAACGCAAATTTTATTTAAATAAATATATTTTTCTTAATTTATTTAGTTAGTATTATTATAAAAAATATTAAATTAAATTACATATTAATAATTAAATTTATTTATTTTAATCACTACATAGTATAAAACAAAGTCGCTTTCTCTGTCCCTATGTCCCTTTGTATGCTTAAATCTTTGAAACTACGCAACGGATTTTGATGCGTTTTTTTTAATAGATAGAGTGATTCAAGAGGAAGGTTTATGTGTTCTTTTTATCCCGATATTCCCACGGGAACGGGAACCACGCGGGTGAAACCGCGGGCGGCCGCTAGTTTATTAATAAAATACTTTTATTATTTAAATATCCGCACCGAAGGCTGAGCGAGGGAAGTGAAATGACTCCGTCGTATCTACCTACTTGTCGCTCTACAGTCTATCTAGTGGAACCGCAGCTTTAATGCTAATGGGCTTGGAAGTGTTGTGTACCGCCGCATTTTCGCCGTACCCCGCGAATGTTAATGGGCCGGTTATTGAATAGCTCGCGTGATCCAAGAATTTTAAGCGCTGTTCTTGACTGTAAATCGCCACACGTGGTAAATTAAACATCTTGAGGTTTACAAAAGGAATTAGTGCTTGGATTTTAAAGGGAAATTGTGTCTGACGCAACGTTCAGGTGGTTTATTTGTGTGGTTTTTAGATAAGCGTTTGACCAAGTCACCTACATTTGGAATTTAGTTTTGTTAAAGAACTGACTTAATAATATTGTAAGAAAATGTGTATACAGGTAAAATTTTATGAGTTGATTAGAGTTATTGGCTAGTAAGAATATGAAGCAAGCGTCGAACTAATGACAAAATCATTAGTGAATGACAGTTTCTTATATTTTGTTCTTCGACTCGACTTCGAGTTGTATTGAATTAACAATAGACTTCTTAGAATACCTACGTCATGGAATTTGAGTAGGTACAATGAAAATTATACTGTTCATCTATTCTATGTATAAATTCATTCAGCCTTTGCATATTAATACCGGTTTTCCCGGCCGGTAGTGGTGTATTCGTTTTGGTTTCGCTAAGAAACCTACTAAATTATCTAGTACGTTATTCCCAGTGTATATTTATTCTAAATTCCTTGTTTTACATATTAATACTGAATCCATCCGGTTATAAGCGGCCCTGGCGGTTGGCGTGACAACGGCCATTAGTGCCAACAGGAAATGTTGCGAGCTCATTTTATTTATATAAAGTAGGACAAAGAATACTAGAGCAGGATTCTTTGGATATGGGTGTATCAGTCCTTGATGGGGTTGGTACAAGACCACCCAAAGGGAAATATAGTTTTTCCAGCAATCTATATCGCTGGGTGTCCCGGTGCCGGATGTGCGCTGGTGGTCATTTTTGGAACTACAAAAATTTTCATACTGCTGACAGCCGACAGTCCACTCTGACAGCTGATCTTATATTGTGAGTGGCTCCTTCACAGTTGCTGGCAGCGGCTCACATAAGTTTGTAGCACTCTACCTTTAACTCTGCCCGTGTACCCTAGGCGGTGAGGTAAATTATGAATAGAAGGTATAAGAAATAGAACATACACATTTTCATAAACAGGTTTAATAATGGAATGTGATGAAGAAGTAAGAATCGAAGCGATAAAAAAGTGATATCTGACTCTCCTCCACAGAGAAAAGTGTGTAAGTATGCAATCAGTAAATACTTCAATACTAAAATTTATAACAATTTTATATATAATTCATTCAGTATGTCTTGCAACAGATTGATATAGTTATAATGATTGGCAACTAAACCATATTCAAAATACATATTACCAAAAAAACTTAAAAACATATAGTTTTGGCTCAACCAAGCAGTTATAAGGAAACAAAACGTTAAATGACTTTACCAGGAAAGAACTGCTTATTCGTAAAACCCTTACATAATGTTGCATCAAGTAAAACCCGATGTTATGGAAACATACCACATAAAAGATGTACAAAAATAAATAAAATGCCTTACTACAACCAGTTCGAACCGGCTAGCGTGACAGACGCCATTTATAACCAACATGGCGGATTGTTTTGGCGCCAAAATACGATTAATTGATTCAGAGCACGGCATATATCAAGCGTCATCCTATTTTTGTGCAAACCACCCTTGGGGCAATAAAAATAGAAACGACTTTTGATTAAAAATGATGCGAAATATCTATTTTGATATTTTTTTTGTGAAATGTTGAAGTGGGTAATCATTGCGTCAAGAGAGAGTTGGTGCTATTTGTAAATAGTAGTAGTGAAGGAAGTTTCTTACCCTCCCCATTTTTATTGTCACTTTAGCGGGGATTTTTTGAATAATGTTACTTTTGCGACTTTTATAATAAATTATCTGTTACATCTTTCCCATACACAATCCATATTATAAAGAAGAAACATTAACGACTCCGTAGCTTAGTGGTTAGAGCATGCGCCCGGACTGTGAAAAATTTTGTGGGTTCGAGTCCCATCGGAGCTACTTGTGAGACGGGTCGTGTTTTTTCTAATACTTTATTTTCAATTGCATTGTGATTGTGAATGCAAAAAAAGTAAAAATAAAGAGGAAACATTGTTTTTTGTTTGTATGCTTGTAATGGAATGGATAAATTCAAAACTACTGGACCGATTTTGAAAATTCTTTCACCAGTAGAAAGCTTCATTGTTTCTGAGTGACAAAGGCTATATTTTATTCCAGTAGTAAGACGGAAACGGGTACTACGTGGCTTAAACCGAGGGGAGCCAGTAGTGTTCAATAAAGTTCAACCACAAGAAGCTTTTTAGTTTTTTTTTATTTTAGATGTATAAAAGAAATGACCAGTTTTATAATAAACTAGCGCTCCTCTCGCGACTTCGTCTGCGTGGAGCCCTTTTTTACCCCCTTAGAGGGGGAATTTCCAAAAATCCTCTCTTAGTGCTCTCCTACACTCTTCAAAGAACATATATATACATGCCACATCTTCTTGCGCCCAGAGTTTCGTTTGTGCGTTGTCTGTCAGTCAGTCAGTAACGCAAGTGTACCTAGATTGCGTAAAAAAGAAAAGAATGGTAACGGAATTTGAGCCTTCATGAAAATAGACAGAAAAAGAAGATAAGAATTGAATTAAATCAGTCTTCCATTAATATTAATATTAAAGAAATTAACAACAATAATTTTATCAGTACAATTGTAGTCAAACCAAGACAATCGGGAACAATGAAACCCGTATCCAGTTTCGCACGCAGTTTTAAAACTTGCGTTAAATGTTTTGTGAGTAATGTAGCACCGGTTTCCTCCCCTAATTCATTTTGGAAAGTTATATCGTTGCACGAGTCTTGTGTTCTTCTTACATGAAAACGAAACAAAATGTAGCAGAATTGTATAATGGGTTTTAATTCCTAGTGCACATAAGTTGGATAAGCAGCTGGTGAAAATTATACCTATGTTTTAATATGAATCTAAGATTTATATAAGGTGTTGTAAAAAAGTCGACGGAATTTTAAGGGGTCAATGTACTTCGTGATCGCCTCAAATTTCTAACCTATCACGTGTTCTACAGGACTTCCGATACAAACTCGCTCATACCTGTCACCTGCAACCGTGATCTTACTGTTATTACTTCAGTCATTCTTCATTTCACTAGATTTAGTTTAGTGAAATGACATATCACTGAACTTGTTTTGGAAGAAGACGTCGTAAATAAGAATATTCCACATCTTCCGTCATTTTGTGGTATTTCTAGAGATTTCGTGAAATCTCTGATTTCCTCATATCCCTGCGACATATACACTAACGCGAACTAGGGGTGCTGTTAATTTAAAGTGTCAATGTCAGTTCAGTGTGTGCTTCATAAACAATAGCAACAGCTACGTATGTGCCATTTATTTGCCGCCGAAGCAATTCGGAAGCGTTTCTCACGAGCCTTTCACGTCAATGCCGCGGGTAAACGCGCGCCATAACAGTATTTCACGAGACCTCTTTGCCGGCAATATCTTCCAGACTTTACACATTATATGCCTTTGGGTTTCTAATACTTTCTAGTTGCCTTTTTTCATTGCTACCTGGTAGCAGGGTTACTCTTGAACGAAATTGCATTGGACCTTACGCTTATGTCAAAAATCAAAAGTATTGTAAGTTTACTTTCAATGTAGCATGGTCTTATGGTAGCTCTTTTTCGTGCAAAGCGAAATGTTGTTTCTGAATAAGGTACAAGGTCTAATTTTCCAGCATAAGCTGCACGAAAATGTCTAATGCTTATTTTGTTCAGTTTTTTTATTCCAACGCAATAGCATTAATAACTTTTTGCTTTGCATGAATGAGCTGTCATAGAACCCATGCTACATTATTGAACAAAGTTATAGTGGAAAGCGATAAGTTTCACAAAGGAGATTTTTCAATTTTGTATGGAGCCTCGGCTAGGACTTTGTACACTATACCTTAAGCAAGCAAAAGATAAATATAATAAACTGAAAGCTAATTATATCGCAATAAGCTAACGCGTTTGATGGTACAAAAGCATTATCTAGTCTTAATAATTATGCAACCCCGATTCAATATGGCGGTAAAATGTCACACTAACATTAAAAAAAAGGTTGACATTGACAGATTATCATCAGTCGTCAACGTCATCGTTTTTTCGTACAGAAACATCAAAGTTTCCGAACGTGATTTAAATATGGTTGCCAGTGTGACCATGGATGGCGAAGAATTTTTATTTTAAAGTTTATTTTTGTACCATTTATCCAGAAAGACAATGAGAATTTTAATAATTTATTTGACTTTACTATATTTTTTGCTATTAGTAAGAATAGTGTACAAAGTCCTAGCCGAAAAAGAAAAATGTCCTTTAATATTTGACGTTAGCTCAAGGATTGTCTATTGTAATTTCGTTCAAGATTAGCTCATCTGTTTTGGGAATACGGACCTTATCTTAAATCAGTGTTAATCGGTTAAAACTTTGTGCTTATAACCGTAATTTTTCTTTCTGGTAAAGATATATCAGTAATTGGGACAAGTAAGTAAACGATTCTCGTTATTATTCAGAAGTGTAACACTTAGTTATAGGTTAGTAACAGTTATTAGTCTTTGTATTAAGCTTGCAAGATTTGATCCACACTAACACGGACAATTAAAAACAAGCTTTTAAAAAAGTATGAAATACAGATGGAAAGTTGTAAAAGCTTTTAAAAAGTATCAAATACACATCAACATGTGAAACTTATTTCTGCATAGTGTTTGTTAAACTTTAACTTGTAATTGGCTAATATGGTAAATTACTTATGTCTTTCAATGGCTATTGGCTCATAAAATGAAACATAAAAATGTCATTTTAAAGGTAAACATCCAGTTTTTCAGGCGAAAGTACATCAGCACATCGTTTCATAATCTCTTTATAAAGTAGCGAACACGCAGTAACGCCGACCCATTATTTACACCTTCCTGCGATCCATTTGTGCATGCAAATACAAGCCGCGGATCGGGTGACACGTAACGATAGATTTACGGGCCGGTATATCGCCCCATTGGAGTTATGTGGAGTGGAAAGAACGATAATGATGACCTTGGGTAGGAAAATGATCCACTTTTTAGCTGTAGGTAAAATTTTTTGGGAAAATATTAAAATATGAAGACAAAATTTGTACTATGTACCTATCTTGTTTCATCATGATTAAACGTGAGTACGGAATTTGTAATGCAGCATTTAGGTATAAGGAGTTTATACTTGAGGCAATCCACTAAGCCAGTCCTCTAACTAAGACAATAAATACTAATATTGATAGGACGACTTCGTGTAAATACTGCATTACTAATTCCGTACTTATGTCTTATCATGATGAAAAAGATAGGTATGTTGTCTTCATATTATAATGTATTGGTTTCGATAAAAGATTTTCAACACACTTGCTCATAAAGTGAGCCTTATTACATCGATCTTAGGGCCATAAACCGAACTATAACACACGCGTGCATAATAATATTACAGTACTAGTTGCGTAATAGAATTATCCCTACAAAGTTAACTAAGTACCTAACTGCAAATTATATGCGAGTAAACAGAGACTTTTCGATTTCACCGAGTAATAGATACAGTTCTTTTTTTGTAACAACAAAGAGGTTTTATACGGCTGAAAATCCATTTACGTTTTTAGAATAAATAAATGTGTCCCTAATTAAGACAAAAACCATAATTAAGTATATTATTATCAAATTATTTATAATTCACAATAATTTGTTATAAAACATTTGCATTTTATCACTATTATTATAATTATTTTGAAGTAGGCTGTATGGCTGTATCTAATCAATCACCTTACATTTGGCGCGTGCAAAAAAAAACTTGCACGCTTTTTCCCATAGATATTAGTATAGCTTTTTCCCTTAGCTAATATAAGGTTATTGTATGCAATAAATGTTTGTTTTTCCTCGCAAGTGTGTTGAAAAAGTTCGTATGAAACTCGTGAGCAACTTACTCACTAGACACTCGGCTGATTTACGCCCTTGCCTGCGGCTCGGGCTGCAACCCACAGCCTTGTGTATAATGAGCACCTAGCTCAATTGTATCATAATATACTATTACATACAGCTAAAAAGTGGATTATCTTTCCTCTCCGCGTAACTCCAATGGACTAAAATGGTTACATTCATTTGAACACTTTCTGAATATTAAAATACCGTACGTTTTTGCCTATACTACACAACTTAAGTCTTATATTATAAAGAGGCAAAGTTTGTATGTAGGAAATAATCTATAAAACCCCAGAACCGATATTTTCATTTTCAGACAGACAGTTTCATTATTCCTGAGTGACATAGGTTATAATTCATCCCGATATTCTTACGGGATGGGGCCTACGTGAGTAAAGCTGCTGCTACTTGACATAATGTAGACCGAACCTAAAAACACCAAACCAATGAACTATATAGAATTTAGCAATGTCATTGCTCCATTTCGAGGGAGGGAAATAGATTTTCGCTTATAAAGAGGGGAATGAACATGTAACGTTTGAGGTTCATTAAGCACGACCCTCGGCGTTGATCGTTTGAGGTGTCTACTCTCTAGTAGTGCTTGAAGATCGTATTTTCAATCGAAGTTTTTTTGGAGCAAGAGTCGGAGCTGTCGAAAGGCAACTCTTCAAGAAAGTGAGGGCTTGCCGTCATTTATGTTTTTGGTGTATTTTATTGGAAAGTGTTATCATAAAAGCATGACAATTATAATTTAACAAAAAATAATGCGTTCCCTTTTCTATGCTAAAAGTCCACGCGATAGACCGAGACGACAATGGCGGGACACTCTCAACTTGTATATGAATGACTGGTATACAATTGCTCAAAACCGAACAATATAGAAAGGTGGAGAGGCCTTTGCCCTGCAGTGGGACGATTCAGGCTCAAAATAAATTTTCTATCTTATTTTCATTAGAACCAGAACCAGTTGAAGCATAGTCAATCTTCAGAGTACTCACTACGCTACTCTGAAGACTGACTGTTCTGTTTCGATTTTCGTAGTTCATAATAGACCCCAAGAGTTCCAGTTTTTGAATTGTGTTGTCTACCATCGGGAAATTATATTCTTAATTTTTGTGACAAAATATTAGAAGCTCCCTTGTCATAAAATACATTGTAACATCAAATACAAGTTTTCATTCGAGTACCATTTCATTCCATAACATGATGAATTAATTTTTATTATTAAAGAATGCAGCGTAGGTAATAAAAAGGCGTATCTTTCACCCCATCTGAAAATAAATATACCCCAACCTAAAACACTACAAACAAGTCTACCCCAAGGATCGCTTCTAGGACCTCTGAGTCACTTCTCAGACATCTCAACTCTGCTTACAGTGACGTATCTGCTAAGGACGGAACAACATGCCCCGCTAATGTAAGAACAACACAACAACAACATTAGTTTAATGGCGATAATGGACAGAATTCGTCTGGTTATTGTCATACTTTATCAAACAGAGTACGACAACTTTTGGTAGCATCGGACAAAGTTCATTGAACTTTTGTTTGTTTCCATTTGCATAAGAGGGGCTGTGTGTTTGTGCAAAGTCTTTACAACAAAGCTATATTTTATAAGGAGCCCATATTACATTAGGCAACAGTATCAAGAAAATCCATATTTATAAATGTGAAAGAGTGTTTGTTTGTCCGTATTTCACGTCAAAACAGAGCAACGGATCGATGTGATTGTTGGTAATAGAGATGGTTTTAGAGCTGAAGAGTGCCATAGGCTACTTTTTACTTAACATTCCTGCAGGATAGCGTCGTGAAGTCCAAACGGGCAAAGCCGTGGGTGGTAGAGTAGTACCTACCTTTTACTTTTTTACATTCACAATGCAATTTGTATATTATTAGTATTGAAAATGAAGTACTTACATATTAGAAAAAAATCAACCCGCATCCGCCCGGACAATGAAGATCGTGGGACGGGTAGATCTTTACTAATACTTCATTTTCGACGTAATGTTTGTCCGCACTTCAAACAATACGATAAATGGGTTCTGTTTTTAGGTAACAGTCAATTACAGTTTTATTATCTCTATTGGTTTCATACAATTTCATTTTATTGAAATAAATAAGCAAGTATTTTGATAGGATGCAGTGAAGACGCAATAATATTGCACGCCTCGGAGAGATAGTGCTCTACTCTCAACATGTCATTGACAAGCATTTTTTAAATGTTTTTTAATAGTTTATTCACCTCTCTTGTGCGTGGAAGCAAGAAAGAAAAAGTCCTAGACTAACTCTGACGATAACCGAACATACTACTCAAAGGCTGAATTCTTTTCAATGGCAAACGAGATCTTTATCAATAAATTTCTTGAAGATAAAGATCCTCTTTGCTCTTAACTTAGCATAACAAAGTTAACAATGTGCCTTCAAAGGATTTCCTTAGTTCCTATAATGCATTATACTCGGCTAACTCGACACCGAAGTTAACGGCTGCTTTATAACTTCAGGATTAAGTAGTTACTTAACCGTGCAGTTAAGCTAACTTGGTTACCTGCTCTAAGTTAGGCAATGAGCTAGTTAATCCTCTTGGCTAATTAGATGATACTTAAGTCCTGCTTGGTGCATTGGCCGAAATATTTAAGCTACTAAATCGTGAACCAGGTGAGGTTGCAGTACTTAATTTGATTTCTGTTACAAGTAAAAATAAAAATATATAATTTAAATATATCGTACGACGACGACTCCGTGCCCGAACAGCGAAAGAAAGGTCGTGACCCATCGGAGCTAGTTGTGAGACGGGTTGATTTTTTCTGATAGGTACTTAATTTTCTTTTCGATAATCCTACTAATATTATAAATGTGAAAGTTTAGACGTTTAGATGTTTAGATGTTTGGATGTTTGTTACTCAATCACGCCTAAACGGCTGAACGGATTTGGCTGAAATTTGGGACACAGATACTTTTTATCCCTGAAAAATAACACATAACGACGTTATCCCGCGGGATAACGTCGTGTAGTCCAAGCGGGCGATACCGCGGGCGGAAAGCTAGTAAAAAATATATTTAAAATATATCGTTCAAATAATAAATAATAGTGTTAAATCAAATTCATGCTTCGTGTAAAGGTGGATGTTATTAGAGTCATATTTAAATTGTAAGTGCTGACAACTATATTTATATGTCTCCATATACATATACTACTTTATGTAGGTATTATGGAGACACGCCCTTCTTTATGTTATTTATCTTCTCACGGGCCGGCTGGAAAAAAATATGAAATCAATATGAAATAAGCCGTGCCCCTGTACAATACTCTTGATTACTTACTTATTTATTTTTTATTTTACTAATTACTTGCGTGTGTAATAAATCTATAAATAAATAAATAACTATTGGTCCTAGATATCGTAACAATAAGAAGACCTACACAACCATTAAAAATACATTTCACTTCTACTCTATGCCTTAAAAATCCACTTGTCACTAATATCCTGACCTACTTTTCCTTTTAAAATTTGACTGCTAGTCAATAAAGCCGTTTGACGCTCTCTCTTATTCAGTAAGATGAAGATGATCATAAACCATTTTATCAAGTGTATAGTTGCTCAATTTTTTTACATCGTTGTGGCAATAAATTGTGAGACTACAAATCTTGAAGTTACACATAATCTCCGCTTTTAGATAACCAACGGTGCCTCGGACGACGAAGATGATCATAAACCATTTTATCAAGTTTGTTGCTCAAATTTTTTGCATCGTTTTAATGCAATAAATTGTGAGACCACAAATCTTGAAGTTACACATAATCTCCGCTTTTAGATAACCAACGGTGCCTCCGACGACTCCTAATTTCCCAAAGGAGCGATTAACATTCCTAATCTCACTCAACGGACACTATTTTCTAGCTGAATAAAGCATTCTATCCGTTACCCAGCTGTAATTGGTAGTAAAATTGTGTTTAGAGGCAAATAAAGAAAAAATGTTCTTCTTCAACAACTTCCTCGTTTCTTTGAAGAATAATATTAATTCTTGATAAGGCTTTGTAACATCGTAAAAGTAAAGATGAACGCGATATTCGTTATAAAGCTGACAAAGGAAAACATAATTTTGTTCGCTTTTAACAACATTTTGCGAGGCGTTTCTAAGGGCCTGTTAAATTAATGAAAAAAATTCAACCTGTCAGATTAAAATAACAGTTGTTATTTGTCTGTAAGATAAAGATTATTTTTGGAAATGAACGTTAATTACCCAATATGTGATAATACTTATGGTGTTTATTGAATAGTTTTTGTACTATTCAACACCAATTGCCAACCTAAATAATTTAGCAAATAATTGTTTTCAGTATAGCATCAAAAAAAGTACCTAACTGGGGCAATTGGCACCCTTCGCACATTTTGTTTTCCATCCATAAAATCTGTTTTTTTTTATTGAAAGCTAGAAGTTGGATACATTCTAGCTATTTTTAACTTACATAACATGACCTGTGACTTGCAATAAATTGAATTTAAATTAAAGCACTATAAGCGCTAAAAAGTGAACAAATCCTAAATGACATGAAACAAAATATCATGATGATGATGTAGTAGTAGATAGTTTAAAACTGTCAGCCTTAATTGCCACTTAATCTTCAAGCAAAGTAGTCCTTAAAATTTAGGGACGCAAAAGTACCCCTAACACCATAGGTCATGCGACGCCATACGCCATTATCATAATAACTGTTACACACATGGCCAGCCCAGCTAATTTACACACTGTGCATTTCATTAGGGTCTAATCTGAACCTGCCATCGTACTATAGAATCACGAAGAGCTTTAGACAAAGTTGAAGTGTCTCTATTTGACGAAAACCTATTTAGTGAGAGAATTTTAGCTCCCAAACGTGTGAACAGTAAGTTACGAAGCTAGAAGGAAGTAAATTATAAAGGTTTTAATCAATTAAAAAATATATATAAGTAGATTTTTTTCTTTCTGAATTTGATTATGTACCTAAAGTAAACGTGTTCTTGACAATTCATGGTTGTTTCGAAGCGCAAACAAAAGCTTAAACGCTACAAATTAAATTCTCTGTGCCATAAGAAAACGAGACAGAATTTCATAAAACATTTTTTATTTTTCAATTTGTATAAGTAGTACGATAATGTATCAGGGTAATTACAGTAATAGGGCTTCCAATAACATTACTGGAGGGTGTCTAGAAATAAAATAATAATAGGATAACCTGCAGCAGAAATAAGCTATTATCATATAATACGTATGTCCGTCGCGAATGTCGCGATCTCTATGTACCCCTAGTGTAAGTTTTTATGTCAAGCAAACGCAAACTATTTCGATTCGGTAAAAACCATGAAGTTTGACTTAATACTATGAGGTAACTGGAGCTCTCACCCTGAATAAAAAAGTGAACACCAGGAAATTTGACATTTAGTATGTAGTGGCAGGTAGTGGCTGTCAGTTGTCTCATATGACCATACGTATTTTTTTAAAGTGTAGGTGAGACGGAAGACAGCCACTGTGAAATTTGTGGTCACAAAAAATTGTTCGTACTGCACTCTCCAGTTACCTCAGTATTAAGTCGAGCTTCATGGTAAAAACTGTATCAGCGCCTCTAGCGGCGAGTAGCACGCTTATGCAGTTTTCATACAAATTGACATAAATACGGATCGCGTTTGCTTTACATAAAAACTTACACTAGGGGTACAGAACGTCTATTCAGATGTTTATCTTTTCAAACCAATTAAAGATAAGTACTGATAAAATACTCGTATATATTATGACACTAATTCTTCCTTTTTTGTTTGAGCGGCTAAATTATCATTGAATAGGAATACCCAACGTTATCAATTAGGTCCTAAGTTTTTTTTTTCAACTTTTGGTTCTGGGATAAGGGAACCCAAGAGGGTTTTAAGAGGGGAATGGGAGGTGGGTCCGAAAAGGATGTAGTGGTAGTGGAAGACGCATCACCTTTGGGCTCATCCCTTGGTGAGGCTTGTTGCCCTCCAATGCTGCGTCGGGGGTAAGTAAAAGGGGTAGAAAGAAGGAGAAGATAGGGGGATAGAAAAATAGGTGTGAGGAGAGAGGAAGTAGAGTAGCATTTAGTAGTAGAATATAGTAGAGTCTCCTATCCCAGCTCAGGAAGAGCTGGGATTTCTGAGAAGAGGAAAAATATAACAACAATTTATCAAATAACTTTTCAAACTTTCATGGTCATTAACACTGTAAATATTACGAAAAACGGGATGTTTACCGTTTGGCGTGTGCAACTGCGCCGAAATATCGGGGACTCCACAACAAATCAAAACATGGTAAAAATACAGTTTTTCGTAATATTTACAACAATTTATCACATTAGGACTGCCGATGCCGTCGGGACCCACCACCCCTTAATTATCTCGCGTTAGACCTCAAGTAGGACCTATGTTCTTCAAGTGTTAAGAGAAATAGAAGTTGAATTGACAACGGTAGTAGGGGGTTGGAAGTTAATCTACGCCACGTTAAGTAGGGTGAAACATAGCGACGACGAGATATGAGACACACATGACTGTTTGCATTAAACATGAATCAAGCCACACGTTCGTACCGGCCGTGTGCCTGCTTTATTACAGAATTCGTTATATGTACTCGCTGTCGTAATTATTCTGCTCTATATTTAGATATGAATGTATATCTAAATATATAGAGCATATATCGCAAATTCCATATACTAACGATACACTGCTTATATATACTCGAATGTTGCATGTTCGAAAAAAAACACCCGAACTTATTTACTAAGTGGTCCGAACACTGCAAATTTAACCCAAAGAATAAAGACAGACTGGTCTATCCTAGGACGAATACAGCTTTATATTCTAGAAATTGCTATCCAATGATTATAAAAATATTCAATAAATTGCCTAATGAATTCAAACGATGTCCATTTAATAGTTTTAAATTTAAACTGATGACATGGCTGATTGATAAAATGCTACTATTCCGTAAATGACAATCTCAAGGACAATGACATAAATTCGGTGCTTCGTTCAAAATGATCAGCTACATGTTTACAACCTTGTTAATATCTAATTATAACTACTTAATTTAATAACTAATTTCTTTTAATAAATTAATTGTGATTTTATATACCTACTTTATGTGACTTTTTGCATGCTGTAAAGCAAGATATGTTAAGCAACTTCATTTTAATCTATCAACATGTAAACCATGTCTTTTGCAAATAAATTTTTCATTCATTCATATAGAGATCGGTAACTCCATTGTTGTACTAAACTGTGTTAATTAATGTATCATTTCCAAACAGAAAAATTTTACTGTGCATTTATCTAAAGCTCAGAGTTTCTAGAGCTCAGATTTTAGTGGAAAGTTGTTAAAATGTTTGCATTTACTTAAGTGAATTTGCCTTCAGACCAAAAACGTGGGCCAAACGTCTCCCTTTAGTGAATAAAACGTTAAGTGTATACTGAAGAAATATTTAACTGTGCTAATTCATTCACAGTCACTGTAAGGAAGTTTTAGTAAAGTGATTCTCTACCACTTTCCTTTTTTATGAGTTTTTCAGTTTAACGTCATACATCGTGAATTATTTAGCAGCGTTTTAACTTAAGGCCGACTTGACTGACTTGACTTTTCATATGGATGGATAAGGAGATTGATTAGTCATGAACCAACACGCGGGCCCACTGCTGATTGGTGAGTTTAAAGTGCCTTCCGTAGCACGAAGGAGCTCGAGATAATAAATTTTTGGTCACCCATCCAGAGACCGACCATTGTGAAAGTTGCTTAACTTTAACGATCGCAGGCAAAGCGCCACGCAACGTATACCTCAGATATAAAATTATAGAAAAGTAGGTTCTATTGTTATAGTATCTATATGGGTAGGTACCTATCAAAAGTTAAGAATATTAAAAACACAATTTTATTCAGACTCGTTTTAAATAAAATAAAATAAAATGTATATCTATACTAATATTATAAAGAGGAAAGATTTGTATTTTTGTATGTAACGAATAAACTCAAAAAGTACTGGACCGATTTAGAAAATGTTTTCACCGTTAGAAAGCTACAGTCTTCCCGAGTGACATAGGCTATATTTTATCCCGATATTCCCACGGTAACGGGTACCACGCGGGTGAAACCGCGGGCGGCCGCTAGTTAAAAATATATATACATTTTAATTTGTATCCTTGATTATTTTAATGATCTGCCAACGACATCTGTTGAAAGGAAAGTGCAGGGAAAGAGTGACCTTACTATGCAATTATAAAATTTTAACTTACTAGCAAAAAAATTTGTGAGTGTTCATGGCTTGTGCGAAGCGAAACGAACATAATTTTGTTTCACTTCAATGTTTTCGCTCACTTTAATGTTTTGATCGCTCCAAAGTTAGCACGCTTTAGCTAACAGTTAGTTCAGTAAACAAAACTGAGGCACTTACCTCGTTGGTGTTCCATCGGTGCCTCTGGGCGGCGAAGTGCTCCGCCCGGGGAAGGCTCTCGAGGTTCTCCGGTAGTTTTATTGGCTCCCCATCTGAAATCAAAGCTTTAGTTAAGTATATTTATGTCGACGTCATTAGGTATAATACTTATTTACGAGGTTGAAGCCCATACCTTGAGCAATTTATTAATCGAAGCAAAATATTTTGTTATGTTTGAATGACAAGAAACAGATGGTCTATTGAGATGCTTATGGTTAGCATGTTGTAGGATGCTTAGAAATCAGGTGGAAGGACAAGATATACCTATTAGTCAAAATTTGAAATACCTGGGCGTTGTGCTGAATAGCCGCTGGCGTTTCAATGAACATTTTAAACGACTATCACCAAAATTAGTCAGCACGGCAACAGCGTTGAGTCGACTCCTTCCTAATCTGGGAGGACCTAATATAAGTTGTAGGCAACTATACGCTGGCGTCGTCCGTAGTATGGCCGTCTATGGCGCCCCAATTTGGGCCAGCTCTCTTAACGCGGAATGCAAAGCCATATTACGAAGACCGCAACGAATTGTAGCCATCAGAGCTATTAGGGCCTACCGAACGACCTCTGGGCCCGTAGCTGGAGCACTGGCTGGAATGTCTCCGTGGGAATTAGAAGCCACCGTTCTCGCGGAGGTATACCAATGCCGGGCAAACGCGCGAAACCGCGGCGAACGCCACAGCATCAAGACCTGGCGCATGCAAGAAGAAATGCCGATGAAAGTCTGCAAGAGAATTGGACACAATTTCTAGAAGCCTGCACCGCAGGGCAAAGAACACTAGAGGCATTGATACCAGTTCTAACACAGAGGCGAGACCGCAAACATGGTGCACTAAACTTCCACCTTGTGCAGATACTTACCGGGCATGGTTGCTTTGGTAAGTATCTGCACAAGATTGCAAGAAGGGAGCCTACTCCACAATATCAGGACTGTCTGGCCCCAGAGGACACAGCACAGCATACGCTGGAACTGTGCCCAGCATGGGTCACACAACGCCGCGATCTTAGAGCGGTTATAGGGCAGGACCTGTCACTCCCAAGCGTGGTTAAAGCTATGGTCGAGGATAACAGGTCCTGGGAAGCAATGAGTAAATTCTGCGATACAGTGATGTCACTTAAGGAAGGGGTTGAGCGCGTTCGGGAGAAAGACGCAAATGCAGACCCATGTCGCAGACCTAGGAGAGGTCAAAGAGGGCGTCAATTCGACCGCCTTCTTCCACAACATGATCAGAGAGGTAGGGGGAATCAAAACCCTTCACCTGTTCTCGGAGGCCTGCGGGGTCGGGGCATGGGAGGCCCTAGCCCTGCATTGCACAGGCCTTCGCCGACTAGGGGTGTCCCTTATGTCCCGGGATACTTCTTATCGTCCTCGTCTTTTGGAGTTGATAATCGATAATCGCCGGTGGGTCCGTAAGGGTTCCCGTGACTCCACCAGGTGGCAGTGGCTCGTTGAACGACTTTTCGTCTGACGACGACGACTGGTTCGACGAGCCATTGGCCACGAGGTGATGTGAAGGGGCGTCGTCGAGTTTTTAGTGGGTCGGCCCCCTCTCCTTCGGCCACTCATCGATTCTGGTTTAACTTACGTTGGATTAGGGTAAGTGTGGGACCGTGGGACGTCATTTGGAGAGTCCCACATTCCCCCGGTAAACTCCCACTGCCGGGGAATGCGTAACGCATTTTCTCGACGTTAAAAAAAAGGATACATAGAAATGGATATAAATTAATGTTTTAATTAAAATTTCAACCTAAGCTTTATAAAAACCTCAACAAAATGGGGCCCTTCCGGAGACCTACGAATCTATATATATAAAAATGAATCCCTATTTCCCTTGGTCACGGCATCACGCGTGAACCGATCCGACCGCGGCTGGACCGATTTGGCTAATTTTGGTCTTGAAATGTTCGTAGAAGTCCAAGGAAGGTTTTAGCGGTGAGAAAATAGGGGAAGGAGGGGTAAGTAGGGGTAGAGTAGAAGTAGGGTAGGGGTAGTAGAGTAGGGGTAGGGTAGGGGTAGAGTAGGGGTAGGGTAGGGGTAGGGTATGGTAGCGGTAGGGGTAGGGGTAGGGTAGGGGTAGGGGTAGGTAGGAGTAGGATAGGGGTAAGGTAGGGTAGGGGTGGGGTAGGGTAGGGTGGAGTAGGGGGTAGGGCCACGGGAACGAAGTCGCGCTGGGTCAGCTAGTCATTTATAAAAATAACAAAACTACGATTCTCTGTCAGTGATTTTGGCCTTCCAATAACGTTAATCCCGATCTCAATCTAAATCTAGATCTAAATCAAGGTGAGAACAAGGTGTGAAAAGTAAATAAGAACTCAGCTGTATAAGAACATTTTCACCGCTGCTCAAAATAAAATACTCTAATGTGACATTCACGTATTCACTTAAGGCACTATCTAGAATTTTGCACATTCTAACCCCAAGGTCCTAAACCTAAAGCGCAAACAAAACAATAAAACAACGGCAACGAGGTGAAAACTGCCCAGTTTTGGCAACATTCGTCAAGAATGTGTGCGCTGCACCGGGCTTAAACTTTACGGGGAAATAAACTTCATTCCCATACGATAAGATTGCAAAGAGTTCAGCTCAGGAATGCACCCGAAACGTGGGTCAAACTTGTTGAAATTCCGTCGTCGTTCGCTTTGCGACGCTGCAAATTTTACAGGAAGTCACTGGGAATACACTTGACCCTTCTTCCGGTGGCTTAAGGGGCAATTTCGTTTGTTCTTTGTCGGTGTGGAAAGCTGGTTAAAAAAAGTGGGAGGTAGGAAATTCGCAAGGCGAGCGCTTGCTTCGGTGCTCACTAATTCTGGCCCAATCGAGGCAGTGGATAACCATGTGAGACACATTTTTCGGTTTATCTGGGAGAGCTTGTAAAGACGCCTACTGTGTATTTTTTTTTTATGAACATTCTGAACGTAGATTCTACAGTGCGGTTGCCGCGTTCCGGCGAAGTTTTTAATTGTGGTTTTTAAGTACCGGCTGACAGAACTGTTTCGTTGAATTTTTTTGTAGTTTCTGTACCTACACATTGCTGTTATATTTTTTATGTGTCTAAAAAGCAGCTGGGACGCAATGAACACCAAGATACTTTTTGTGTAGTGTAAAATTACTCTTTTCTAGTGTAGTGTAAAATTAGCAGAAATTCAAATCGCTGCTCACCCCACACTGGACGTAGGTATTCATTGTAGACGTCTGCGAATACGAATGTGCTTAATTCACTTATCTATAGTATTCCAATTCCAATTATCTATAGTACATAATTTATAAAGAGAAAAGATTTTATTTCTGTTTTGGTTGTTTGTATGTTTATAATGGATAAACACAAAAACTACTCGACCGATTTAAAAAAATATTTCACCATTAGAAAGCCGAATTCTTCCTGAGTGACAAAAGCTATATTATATCCCGATGTTCTTACGGCAATGGGTACCACGAGGGTGAAACCGCGGGGAGCTAGTAGTAAATAAATAAATAAATATTTTACTCCAGGCCTACAATCGCTAATTTATTTACTGACTTTTACTCAGGTCATAATAACATTATGCCTACGAATGACGATGAGTAAAGTTTATGTATGTGTACCATGGGCAACAGCGTCGCTTAACCACTTCTAAGGTTATAATGGCTTGCTCGTTGCGCCCCGCGCCGCGCCGCGCCGCGCCGGCGCCGTCACAACATGCAGGGGCGATACGCGCGCACACGAATTTTGTTGCTAACGCTGTTGTTTGATTGTTAAGGCGCTACTCAGAAAAATATGGACTTTTTGATTTAAAACTATAGGAAGGTTACAGTTGTTACAAATCTGGTAATAAGATATATATTTCTTCATACCTTTATCTAGATTCGTATAGTTTCAAAAACACGATTTTATGATTTTTAACCGACTTCAAAAAAAGGAGGAGGTTATCAATTCGACTGTATATTTTTTTTATTTTTTTTTTTATTTTTTATGTGTGTTACCTCAGAACTTTTTAGTTAATGAACCGATTTGGATAATTCTTTTTTTATTTAAAAGGTGATGCTTCTCGTGTGGTCCCATTCAAATTTTATCAAGAACTGACAAGAAGTTCAGGAGTTATCCTGAATAATGTGTATTCAGACTTTATTTGGGTATATGGACGATTTCATAGTTTCATCAAATTGGGGATCATTTTCAAAATATTTTTTTTGAAAGTTGGTACTTCTGACCTGGTCTTACTTTCACCAAGTCAGGACCAGGGGATCAAATCCCAGGAAAATCGAGAGAAATTCTCAAATATAGGCAAGCCTTATGCGTTCCATTTATTTTTGAAGTTAGTCAAGTATTTGCATCTGGTAGTCATCATCTCATAGTGATGAGCTGGTGATGGAAGCTACAACTCCTTAACGGTTAGGAGCTGGAGAATATTTATTTAAGTATTAATCGTACGTATGGGCCAATAGTTATATTCTTTCAGGTTATTAGGGTGAGCTGCTGATGAGAGGTGAAACTCCTCAACAGTTAGGAGTTATATTATGATGTTTTATAAATACCTTATGCACGAATGGACCTTCAATTGTATTCCTTCAAGTTATCTAAGTAGCTAAAGATGGAAAGCTGAATTCCGTAACGGATATTTACAACAATTTATCATAATCACCATGTAGTTTCGCTACGATTAGGTATATACACTAAAAATCGAAAAATAAAACGTTTTTGAAAAAAAAAATGTAACCGCCTTCAAAACGGATCTTCAAACAAATTTAACAAACACTAAAAAACGAAATAAATAATAAGATTTTTTAATTCAAAGGACGATGATACGTGACTTTTTCTAATTTATCTTGGTACTTACTGAACTGTTTGAAGTCGGTGCCAAGCCAAAAAGAATAAGAACGAAATATACTAAGTGAAATAACTAACATATAAAAAAAAACTCGGTCCCAAGCGTGAGGTGTAGGACGTAATTACCTCAATACGTATAAGACGGCACCGACTTCAAACAGTTCAGTAAGTACCAAGATAAATTAGAAAAAGTCACGTATCATCGTCCTTTGAATTAAAAAATCTTATTATTTTTTTTTGTTTTTTAGTGTTTGTTAAATTTGTTTGAAGATCCGTTTTGAAGGCGGTTACATTTTTTTTTTCAAAAACGTTTTTGTCTCGACACTTTTTCTTTTCGAAAAGACCTCTAAAAAATACGAAAAGTGAAGATTATTCTTAAATGGGGTTACTTACACTATTGGAAATTGGTTTAATTAGTGGACACCAATAATATTTAGGAACGTATGGAAGCATTTTTTTTTAAATCGCTGTAGTTTTTTAATACGAAGTGATTTTGTGTTTTTTTTTGCCTAATCTGCAAAATCGGTCTCGCTCCCGCGCGCGTCGTTTTCTCATTGCTATCTCGCTTCAGCACATTTTTTCCGAGTATCGCCTTAAGTTCGACAACAGAAGCTAATTGTTTGATGAATTAATTTAGCTTTATTATCAAAGGATATCATGGTAAAAAAGTATGTTTAGTTAGAATTAATGTCTTCTGATAGATATTATAATCGCTATAAAAAAGGAGAGAGCGATGCTTGGTGTTGGTCCCCTACAAGGCGGACCGACGATCCTGGTTTAGGTTGCGGGAAGCCGCTGGATGCGGGTAGCGCAGGACCGATCGTTATGGCAATCCTTGGAGGAGGCCAATACCCAGTCACAGTGTTAAAAAGCACCTGTAGTGGGCGTCGTTCGGTTGACATGACTGTGGTAATATAACTGAGCTGTGATAGTAAAAAAATGTTTAGAATAGTGTCTTCTGTTTATGTATTAAGTTAATTATTGTTGGCCGGCACTTTCAAAAATAGCCCAAAATGGGTGATGTCCTCAGATCATATAATACGTATTATATGATCTGAGGTGATGTCCTTTGTGAAATGTAAATGATGTTGGTTTCTAGTTGAAAATGATGTAAGTAGTACTACTTAGCATGACAGTGCGATTTTAGTACCTACGTAGTCGTTATCTTAAGATATATGCATAGTCATCATTGCGGACTGTTTATCACCGCAGAAAATAAACTAATGATGGAATGGGTTATTTATCATTAGCAATTAAATTATTTCAATTTTTTTACCAAATACATAGTAATAATTATCAGTTTTTGCTTCCAAATAGGGATCAGTAGTAATAATAAAACAGTTTAATATAAAAAAAATATTTATTGCGGGTATTCATAAGTTTAAAACACATACAATACAATAATATTAACAACGTTAAAAAACTACTGAAACATCAACTTTCAATTGTCCTAAATTAAATAGATTCTTATAAAGAATAACACATGTTTAAATGCATTACAGTAATTACTTGTTCAGATTACTTTAAGGCGCTACTCGGAAAAATATGGACATTTTGATTTAAAACTATAGAACGGTTACAGTGTTACAAATCTGGTAATAAGATATATATTTCTTCATACCTTTATCTAGATTCGTATAGTTTCAATAACACGATTTTATGATTTTGTCTCGACACTTTATATTTTCGAAAAGACCTCTAAAAAATACGAAGATTCAAGATTATTCTTAAATGGGGTTACTTACACTATTGGAAATTGGTTTAATCAGTGGACACCAATGAGCGATTTTCTGAGAGGTCATTTAAAAAAAAAAAAAGCTTCCAATTGCTTCACTAGATGGCGTTGAATAAGTATGTACATGTCTATGGTATATTTTGGTATGAAACATATTTAAATTAATTACTTTTTAAAAACCCAAAGGAAACTAATAATATATTAAATAAGTACTACTGTGAGGAATGGAAACGAAATAGGTAAATTTAAAGATTTAGGTAAATAAATAACATCTGTCTGACGTTCCGTTTTACGTAAGAAAGTCGCGTCAAAGTAAAATTTATAACGTTCCGTTCCTTCTAACTGTATAAGTGGGACAGCGCCATCTAGTGGCTGAGCTTTCAGAAAATCGCCCATTATATTTAGGATCGTATAGAAGCATTTTTTTTTTTAATCACTGTAGTTTTTAATACGAAGTGATTTTGTGGTATTTTTGCCTAATCTGCAAAATCGGTCTCGCTCCCGCGCGCGTCGTTTTCTCATTGCTATCTCGTTTCAGCACATTTTTTCCGAGTATCGCCTTAAATAATATTACCGAGACTTTTATGTGAAAGAATTTATAGTCAAGCTATATAATCTCTTTCAATTGTTAATTAGCAACGTTAGGAATAGCTCATTGGTACTTATGAGGGGGTCATAAACCTAGAAAAAAATCACATAAAAAAAAACAGAAAAAATAAACGCCGAATTAGTTTTATTTGAATTACTCGTAAAATAAACATTATTTTTGCAAATCGGTAATAGGGTCGCAAAACAATACAGTTTAATATTATGTAATAAAATATTGGCTCAGTAATATGCCTCATAATGAAAATAAATTTATTTTAGCTGAAAATTAGACCTGGGTGCCTACCATCAACTCTTATTGCGGTTTTGTTTAGGAACCTAAACTGATCTGCTTCGCTTATTCGTACCACGACAGCTTAATATCAATGACAGCGATTCAGTGATCATTCAAAGACATTTCACAGCCGCTGAGCTGTCATCAACTCTTGTTTGACGTATAACTTGGCCAAGCTAACATGTCACCTGCAGGTTATACCCATCCCTTTCACTCTCCTGGCATGACAGAATCGAGTGAAAGAGACGGGTAGAAGAAATAAGGACACAAATCGTTCGGTCATTCACATTTAGCAATTCATTTGCGATCCAGTTTTTAGAAGGTCATGGTACGAAAGAAAGCAATTCATTTTAGGAACCTATTCTGCATCGCGCTATTTTTGAATCGCTGTCTTAAAGTTGATGGTATTCACCCAGAACTTTGTGATTTTTTTATCGACAAGATGTTATTATTTTGTGTTTTCACTTAGCCCAGTATCTTTCAACTATGTTGTAATATCTACATTTTTTTTTTTTCAAATAATTCGTGGTTGAATTTGTATTGTAACAATTAAATCAAAGACTGGCGATTTCCCTTTACATCCCCTCTCTCTTAAGACCAAACCCAGGCATTTTAGACATAATGATGTCCTATTTATATGCATTATACTGTTCATTGTTGACTAATTGTACATTTTAATTCTATTATTTGATTATATCGTTAAAACGTTTATTGAAAAGATTTATGCATTGTTGGAATAGAGCTTTTAATTGAAATAAGCAATGATTGCAGAAATGTTCAGATTGATTGGTAAAGATTTAAAGAATTTTTAGTTATAACTTACGTATAAGTGAACAATTGAGCAAGTTTGTTCAGCCAAAAACATGATAGCTATTTCAAATCAAACTATGTAACTCTCATTCTTAAAAATTCGTCCGTCCGTCTAACTAAACTACCTACGCTTAAACAAGAAATTATTGACATCAAGATGTTTTAACTACGCTTAAACAAGAAAATATTGATGGTTTAATTCCTGTTTGATGAAAACAATTAATAAAGGACTTTTTAACATTATACCCAAGATTCGTGTAACCTTTTCTCAGTTACTTACTCTATTTATTATATTCTGTGATCAATTATAATTTTCGGGAATGGTAAAAACAACCTGTTTCTAAGTAGGTGCGTTAAAATCAATTTGCACTAAGAGATACTGCAACATAAGTTGAAATTCTACGGTAAAGTTAATTTCAGTTGACAGTCTCATCAGCAGCTCGGTAAATTCCACGAATAGGTAATTACTAAGATTAAAATTAAAAAACAAAAATAAACAGAGTCCCACATTTAAAAAAAAAATGTTCTTACAACAAAACTGACCGGGCCTTCAACATTAACTTTGAGGTTTTTTTTTCTAAGATTATAAACAAAAAATATTTCTTGAGTTTTCGTTTCACCATCCAAAAAAAATCGCACATATAAAAGATATATTTAAGGTGAAGAAAACGTTCTTATAAAAATCTTAATAGGTATTCAAATACTTCCAGATATATGTATTGTACAGTCAACGTCAATTTGATATGAGCTTCTAGATTAGTCAAAACGACCTGAAAAACATAAAAGCAATTAATTGATATATGCAGTTCGAATCATCGTATGTATTGTTGTAAGCTCACAAGGTTTTCAAAATACCTTACTACTCATTGTTTCATATTTATATGAGCAGATAGAGTGATCAAAATTATCTTAGCAAACAAAGCTCTCAAAGTTATCTGTACATAATGTATATTATTATTAACATTGTACTGTATGTAATAAATGATCGACCGTCGATATTTACAATTGATATGTTTCAACTACCTATTACGCGTAGCGTTAGCTTAATAATAAATAAAATACTGTAGTTTGTTTAAAACTTTGAAGCGACTATGAAAAGCTTTAGACTTTATTAATTCCAATATTACCCTTTCATTCTGACATTAAAATATATTCAATTTGTTCAATTAACACTTAGTGGTTTGTAATTAAGTTACAAGTATGATTATAGGTATATGTAAGTATTGAGTAAAATATCGTGTGTACAGACAAGGACAAAATCGGTGAACCACTCACTTGCAGTCCCTATCCTTTGTGTTTGCGTTGTACAACCCGTTTTACACTAACAAAATAGTCAAAGGGTCTTTGCGTGAGTGGCGACTCGAGCCACCAGCGACACGAAAGTCACGTAAGAAGTGGTTGACCGAATTTGTCCCTGAGTGTACATCGCTTAAGTGGATGTTATTATCGGTATTTCACAAATCGATTGTCATCATGACTGATAAAATTGCTTTATCTTACACAGAATTTGCTGTCAAGGACACCAGACCTTTTAAACCATTACACAATGTTATTCATCTGTAGTAGTAGCACAGATTTGATTGCTTAAGTGTTTGTACGAAGTTTTGCAATTATGTACCTACCTACATACACAGTTGAATTTATTAGCTATCTTTCTCTAACATTCTTATTTTGTTTACAACAATAGCTCCCACATTTCACGAACCAAATTATAACGAAAAATCTTATTTTATCATCACTTTTCGCACAAAACTGATTCAATCAAACACCACTTTACATTAATCCCATTTGAGTTGAGTGCACTTACATTTTCTTCTTCTTAACTTCCTTCGATGGCAAGAACAATGCCACAAACTTCTGTAGCAACTCTGTAAATATCATCGTGCCTATAAATACTAGTAATGTGCCGATCCAGTGGCCAACTGTAAAAGGGTTTTTAAAGTAAACTATAGAAAATAATAGCGAGACAAACTTCCTTAGCGTCACAGTCAATGTGACAGTCAGAGACGCACATTCAGTGGTCAAAACGTACACGGCACTGATGCACAACCCTTGCGTGGACACATACAAAATGATCCAGAGCACTTGTCTTGGTAAAATTAAGCCTAAGAATTCCACTGTCGGAGTCTCCGTCGCCAATGTAATATGGCCAATCAAATTCGGTGACGTTGGCAGCCAAAACACCAATGGCAAGAGATGAGCGTAGTACAAAGCCTCCCACGGATGTTTTCCATATTTGGAGTATAATGACTCTTGGAATATGCCCATTCTCGCCGATAGAAACAGCGCGAAAGTCAAAATAAATATTCCGAGGCACCACCAAAGCCAATCGATGAATTTCAACCTTTCTTCTTCAGCTGCGTCTTCGTGTGTCTCTCTTGGAGCTTTGACTTCGCCACTAGACTGTATAGTGCATATGGCTATGCCTGCCGAAATCATGAAGACAGCTAAATACTTCAGAGGCGTGTATCTCTTTTTTAGTATCCACACTCCCATTGCCATATTGGCCATTAAAGAGCCTGCTCTGAATATCATGTGTAAAGGCATAGATATATTGAAATTGAAAGCATAGTTGTTGGCGACACTGCTGCTCCAGAAAAATGCCACGAGAATGAGGTACTGTTTGAAGGGGATGTTCCTGGGTGCCGTGCCGAACTTGCCGACTGTGCAGAAGCCGACCGTGGCTATGAATAGGAACTGGAGGAACGTGGCGAGGTTCCCGGCACCAGGGTCTTCCTTGACCAGCATCTCGAGGAATACCACGTTCGAGCAGCACCCCACGAAGACCATGGTGATGGCCAGCGCCGCCTTGACATTCATTTTGGCTCTGAAAAAATAAATGTTGTTTCATAATAACTTTTGAGGTCGAATTAATTCCAAGCATTCGCCCGGACAGTGAAAGGTCGTGGGTTCGAGTCCCATCGGAGCTAGTTGTGAGACGGGTCGTTTTTTTCTAATACTAATACTAGTAATGAAGTAAGTAAGTAGTTCATTCGTTCGTTCGTTCATTTTCAATAATAAAAATTGGATTGTGAATGCTAAAAAAAAGGAAAAATAAAAATAATTTGAAAACTAGATCTACTTATCGTCGGCGGGCTGTGAAAACCTCGCATGTGCATTACTCCAAATTTTACAGGAGATGAAAAAAACCGTACAGTGAAAATTTTTGAATGAAGCCAAGTAAAACATTTAGTGGATTATTTATGTTTAAAACATTATTCAATGATTCTGAAGACAAATATTCGCAAATAATTTACAGAAAAGTGTCTAATGTTACTTGAGAGGTTTTCATAGACAACAAAATATCTTAGTACTGTCGTATACTACGTATGATAAACACGTATACATTCTTACAAGCTCTGCATTTTTTTCCATACTAAATATATTTTTTATAAGAGGTTATGAATAAAACCACGGGATGAACCGCGTAGCCGAGCTTTTCAAACCACAAGTCGCGTTGACCAGTGTGGTAACCACACTGGTCAACGCGACTTTTTCACGAGGTTCTCATTACTTCAATAGATGGCGCTACAATTATTGAATCTGAGTTTCGTTCCGTGTAGACATGTATTACGAGGTTTTCTCACGAAAATCAACTAAAAGTGTTTTTCACTAAATTTGTGACTTACGAGCTTATCACAGCCCGCCGACGTTATAGACAATCTAAACAAGCGAATATCAATAAAATGAATTCTTTAAATATAAAAATAAACATGGTACAATATTTATTCAAACAATAAAAACAAAACATGAATAAAACTCAAGATATTTGTCTAATGCAAGTTTTTATTTATTTAAAAGAGATTTAAAACCTACAAATCAATAGGTAAGTAGGTAACTCGAAAAAAATTGTTATTGTTTGAATAAATATTGTACCATGTTTATTTTTATATTTAAAGAATGTTAAGCCGTTGTATTTAAATATAAGTTGTAATTATTGTACATAGATGGCGTTGTGCCAAACGTACGTAATGCTGAACGGCGGTGTTAAGATTTTTTGGTGATTGATATAGTCTTGTCGATGCACCCAATAAATTATCCTCGACCTACACACTAGTTTTATTTACGTTGTGAATAACAGTATTTTGGACCTCTATGTCGAGCCGGATGTTTCGGTTGGTTGACCTGGAACCAGCTCAGTACGAGTGACAGGAGCAGGGACTACGGAGGATCGGAGTTTTGAGTTTGCAGCAGCAGCTCCAGCAGTGACGTCAGCGGATCTGGGTGCTACCACGAAGCGAGCGATTGCGTAAGCGGAAGCGTATGAGTGAGTGTTGTGCTGTGATGAAACTGTGAGTACATTTGTGTCATTCATTAACTTAGAATAATTTCAAGAAAGTTAGAATTTGGAAATTTTAGAAGTGTTTTCATAGACTTAGAATAATTTCTCCAAAAGTGAAATACGGGGAATCCACGCTAGTTTGCGGAGCCAAGTGCGAAAACACTTAGAAAAATTTCGTAAATTTTACGATTGACTTAGAAAATAATTTTGAATTTTCTCATACGGTGAATAGTTAGAATAACTATCGAGATGGATGCCTACGGTAAAATGCAAGATGATACTAAGTCAAAGGTTCAGAAGGGAAGGTCTAACTTTAGAAAATCTCCGAAAGATAGGATCTCTTTGTCATACATAGAAACACGTCTAGAAGCCTTAGAAAAACAGTGGTCTTCATTTGATGAAACACATAAGAAGATTATAATGGAAGTTTCTGGAGACGTACTTGAAAAATCTACTTATTTTAAAAATGACATGTATGATGAGACCGAAGAACTGTACATAAATTACAAGTCGGAGTTAAAGGAAGCCATCCTTAGGTTAAAGAAAGATGTTAATGTTAATGAATTTTATGATGCAAATGCAACTAACAGCACCCAATCCTTTACTGTTAAATTACCGAAAATAGAAATCCCTAATTTCAGTGGCAAATACACAGAATGGAGTAGTTTTCGTGATTTATTTTTGTCTTTAATTCACAACAATAAAGGATTGGATGACGTTCAAAAGCTGCACTATTTGAAAAGTCACTTGTCTGGCGAAGCCGAGCAAATGTTAAGACACATTCCTATCACGGCATGTAATTATAAAACTTGTTGGGATCAGTTAGAGCATCGTTACAACAACAAAAGGTTTTTAGCCAATTGTGTACTAAAACGTTTTATGAACCAAAAACATGTATTGTCGGAATCTTCAAGTGCGATAAAGGAACTACTGGACACAACTAATGAGTGTTTAAATGCTCTTACTAATTTAGATGTAAATGTAGATTCCTGGGATCTTATTGTAATTTATATAGTTTCGTTGAAACTTGATACAGAATCTCGAAAGTTGTGGGAAGTAGAAGTCAGTAAATGTAATGATGAATTGCCTAAACTTGTTGATTTCAAAAACTTTTTGGATCATCGTTTTAGATCTTTAGAATTTCTTGACAATAAATCCACTAAACAGAGTAATGTTCGTTTTAATGTTCCTAAAACAATGCATGCAATTCCTGCTGTGTCATGTATATTTTGTTCCGATGCTCACAAACTGTGTAATTGTAAAAAATTCGCAAGGGAAGATGTAAATGTACGTCGTACTTTTGCCCAAACCAACAAGTTATGTTTTAATTGTCTTGCTCCGAATCATTCGATATACAATTGCCGTCAATCAACCAGCTGTCGCATTTGTAAAAGGCGACATCACTCTTTACTGCACCCAAAGTTAGGTCCTAAAGATGATCAGGTAAACACTTCCGTAGTGGAAGGGGGCGCTCAGTCGTCTAATGTAGAATCATCTCAAGGCGAGGCATCAAATATAGTATCATGCTTTTCTAATGCAAATAGTCAAGTATTATTGGCCACTGCTTTGGTCAATGTAGATACGAAAAATGGAACTTTTTGTATCAGAGCTCTTCTGGACCAAGGTTCACAAGCTTCATTTATAGCAGAGTCTGTTGTACAAATGCTTGGTCTTAGAAGAGTTTCAAACATGAGCTACATTTCAGGGTTAGGTAGTGATCAAGGTTCATCCTTGCAGTCTAAATGGACCGTTATGGTCAAAATTCAGTCACGCCATGACCCCAACTTTATAGTTGAAGTTAAAGCTCATGTTCTTAATAAGCTCACTTCTCTTTTACCTGAGAGGAAAATGTCTGTTCCGATGTTTTCTCCTCAGATTCCTGCTATAGAGTTAGCAGACCCGAAGTTTGATACTCCGAGTAAAATTGGTATTTTACTGGGGGCGGAAGTGTATGGTCAAATTTTAATGGACGGAGTTGTCAAAGGTCCACCAGGTTCTCCAATTGCGCAATTTAATAGATGGCGCTACAATTATTGAATCTGAGTTTCGTTCCGTGTAGACATGTATTACGAGGTTTTCTCACGAAAATCAACTAAAAGTGTTTTTCACTAAATTTGTGACTTACGAGCTTATCACAGCCCGCCGACGTTATAGACAATCTAAACAAGCGAATATCAATAAAATGAATTCTTTAAATATAAAAATAAACATGGTACAATATTTATTCAAACAATAAAAACAAAACATGAATAAAACTCAAGATATTTGTCTAATGCAAGTTTTTATTTATTTAAAAGAGATTTAAAACCTACAAATCAATAGGTAAGTAGGTAACTCGAAACCACTTCCATTATTTTAAAATCATCTTTAAATTTAATTATACCGGAAGTTACAAATCATCATACTATTCATCAAACAACATACCTAACCATGAATAGATAAATAGTACACATGCGCAGAAACGTCAAAGAAAGGTTAAGTGAATCTCCTTACAAAATCACGACTAAAAATTTCCACAAATCTAAAACAAACGTAAAGAATACTTACGTTGGATTATTTCACCGCTGTTTGTATGAAATTTTTGGTAATATTTACACTTTTTTCACTTAAATAAACACATGATTGTCAACACGTTGTACTTTGACGGCTGGCAGCGCTGTCACTGTGTCTGTGTGCGCGGTTATCAATCGGTGTGCCTCTCGGGCGCATGCGCGGCGCGGCCGGCCGGCCGGTAAAACAGTGCTGTCAAGTAGCTTTACCCGGCGTAACATAGATGGCACTGGCAGTTCAGAGAGTGGAGTGAACAGATAACTATGGCGAGATGAGATTTTTTATAGTAAAGTTGTTGATTGAACTCCTAATTTTTGGAGAAATCTTTGTTCATTATTATTAGATGTATGATTCCAAGCATAATTTCTATGTTATTTATGGTTTAGTGTTTTGGCAACAACTCAAAGACATGGATTTAGGTTGAGTTAGCGGACCTTAAAAAGATAAGTTAAAAATAATGCCATCATTTCGATGATAATAGAACATTGAACATTATAGGTTCCTAAAAACAATTAAGGTAAGTACTTAGGTAATTTAAAAGATCTTTCGTATTGTCAAAAATATTTCATCTCTAAATAATCACCTCCTAAATCGAGATCTACTAACATCACCCACAATACTAATTTTGGAATCGTAATATGAGTAATATCTCTTACCAGCCTCACATCCGAACAAGATTCGCTATAAAAATAGATTTATTGTGGTCTTTATTACCATAACAATAAGTTTTGTGAACCTAAGCCCCTAGAAATGGGTTCCGATTTGCGTTAACAAGGGTCCTACAGCCTCTCAAATACCGACAGTCGATAATAGACTTAAATGTGTGACTGATAAGGTTCAGAATCGTATGTAGCTATAAACTAAATGTTCTATTTCTTTAAGTTGGGTTAGGAAGGTGTACTTATCTTTAGATTGGCTGCTCTGTTTACAGAAGCTTAAAAAGTTTCGACTCTTCTCTCGTCATGAATTTCAGATGGCAACAAATTTTCGCATACGATTAATGAAAATTATAAAAAACTAGCTTTCCGCTCGCGGCTTCGCCCGCGTGGACTATACGACGTTATCCCGCAGGAATGTGATGTTTTTCCGGGATAAAAAGTAGCCTATGCTCCTCTCCAGGTTACAAAGTATCTGTGTCCCAAATTTCAGCCAAATCCGTTCAGCTGTTTTGGCGTGATTGAGTAACAAACATACAAACATCCAACATCCAAACATCTAAACATCCAAACATCTTAACTTTCACATTTATAATAATAGTAGTATAGTAGGATACATAATTAATTAAGTAACTAGGTACATATTAAGATTATTAAGTACTTACCTATATTATTTTGCCAATAAACTTGCAGTACTAAGGTAATTAATATAATGCAACGACTTGAATGATTTCCAAAGGCACTTAATAGTTTAATGTTCTCACTACGTGAAAATTGTTTAGAGGTAAGTGGCACTCTCGTTTGGAATATGGACCAGTAACTAAGTATGTTTGATAAAACTTACAATGCAGAGTATATTATAGGTACATCATTAATATTACGAGAGTATTTTTAACCGACTTCTAAATCAAAAAGGAGGAGGTTCTCTATTCGTCTGTATGTATGTTTTTTTTTTTTTGTGTATGTCCACCGATTACTCGAAAACGGCTGAACCGATTGAAATGGTTCAAACGTTATTACATCAGGTTGGTTTCCAAGTTGGTCCCATTTTTTGAAATTTTGAAATCGGTTTAGTAGTTTTCAGGAAATCTTGAAAATACTGTCGTTTTCGTTACCACGTTATGTGAATTTAATACGTATCTTTAGGCATAACTCCTTTGTTTATAAACCGATTTAGATGATTCTTGTTTTGTTAAAAAGGGGATACCTCAAGGTATTTTAACCGACTTCGAAAAAGGAGGTTTTGAGTTTGATCACATACCTATTTACCAGAAAACACGTAAATTGCCTGCACGATGCACTAAAAAGAGTGAAATAATAATTATTTTTATAAAAAAATAAAACCGCCTTCAAAAAAACCACATCAAAAAAGTAAGAAATAATTCCTCACCAAATAAATAACGTAAGTACTTTGAAGTCGGGCGGGTTTTAACAAAAACAACAAGAAATTGTAGGTACATGTTTCACGCCCGACTTCAAAGTACTTACGTTATTTGTTTGGTGAGGAATTATTTCTTACTTTTTTGATGTGGTTTTTTTGAAGGCGGTTTTATTTTTTTATAAAAATAATTATTCGGCGAAAATTCAAATCATGCTTCTCAAAAGTATCTACCTACTTAGTAAAAGTACTACTCACTTTGCTTGTACCTTTATTTTTCCAGAAAAAACGCTATGAACAGCAAGTCAAATATTTTCAGACACTGCCTGGATTTTGTAACAACGGGGGTCGTCATCGTATCAAACATTCAATTTTCTTTCTAGTTCCACCCAACCATCGCATTATTCGTGTCGCCGGGAAATATTCTGTTTTCCGCGATGTATGGCTTCATATGATACAGAGTCTCATCACAAGCTGTCTTACTTTCATATTGTCTGAATATTTTTCAAGAGCCGACTTTTGGTGATTTAACAGAACGAGGCATTCCTATGCGAAAAGAAAAATTCTTTTTTTTAACTCGTCATCAAGGTAGGTACCTACATAAAAGCAAAACATCTAATGAACTAGGTACCTATTATAATACTACATACAAACTAACACATTTATTTGCATGGAATTCGTCGTTTTGTTATTTTATTTATAGTAGTAGAACAGTAGAACAGAACAATTCCATGTACGGTACAAAACCGTGCAAAGTACTTTTATCTGACTTCAATGTCGTGTTGCAATCCATACTAATAATAAAAAATTAAATATGAAAGTGTGTTTGTCCGTCTTTTACTCCAAAACTGAGCTACGGATCGACATGATTTTTGGTACCTATGGGAATAGTTTGAGAGCTGGTGAGTGACATAGGCTACGTTCTCGTAGCTATGAGATTTTAAATTATTTGTATTTGTATGCGATTTTACCAGCGAAGCATAAGCACCGTTTATTGACTTGGTCTGATGTATAATCTTTGACCATGTTTTGTGCAAGTAAACGATTTAAATTCTTTATGAATAAACTGGCTTTCCGCCCGCGGCTTCGCCCGCGTGGACTACACGACATTATCCCGCGGGAATGTGATATTTTTCCGGGATAAAAAGTAGCCTATGTTATCCTCTCCAGGCCTATCTTATACCTACAAACATCCAAACATCTAAACTTTCACATTTATAATATTGTAGGAAGTAGGATAAACGACCGCATTCTTCAAAAAACTAGGTAAGTCCTAAGTATAGGTACTAATATTATAAACATGAAAGTTTAGATGTTTTTTAATCAATCACGCCAAAATGGATGGACGGATTTGGCTGAAATTTGGGACACGTGCGTCGTGCATATACTTTGTAGCCTGGAGATGGTCAGCGTCGTGCAGTCACTTCCTCCCCCTCCCCCCTCCCCCCTCAACCAAATTCTGGATCCGCGCCTGTCTCCAGCTCCCAATCTATCACCATACCAAAAATCACTCAACTTTAACATGTAACACTTGATGTGCCTTTGATTGTGTACCTACTTCTTTGAAATCACTTTCGCTAGCCGGTAAGCTAAATAAAATTATTAAGAAATAAAAACTAAGACAGGTTGTTATAGCTATCTCTACAAAACTATTCAAATATCATCCTTATCGTAATGTAGCAAGACTCCAAATCGCAATAAAACAAGCGACAGAAATATTAAGAATTTATTAAAAGAAGATATTCCTTTTCTATTCAAAACGTGACCTGCAGTCTAATCGGGAAAGTAGTCTTATACAGTGTGGGAAAAAAGACCGTAGTTGGAAGAAAACTACCCTTAATATTGGATGATGGCAAATTTTACTGAAAGAAAACATTCCTTTATTCAAAAATAATTAAAACTGCATTTAAAGATTTTTGTAAGAGCACCTGCTTGAGGCGGGAATCGAACTGGTGAAATGTGAAAAAAATAACAATTTTATTAAACCAACCGAAAGAGTCATTTATTTTAAGCAACTAACGCCCGAATTCTCAAACGCAAATCATCTTTGGGAGCGTCTCAAACATCATGGCATCTCTTTCATACGTTTGACATTTAAAGTGACAGGGCGATGTTTGAGACGCTTCCAAAGATAAGTAGCGTACGAGTATTCGGGCAATAGTATCTTTCCTCTTTATAACATTAGTAGGTATAGATTCGTAACGATACCGTTTCGTTCCAGTCATTATGGATGGTTAGAAACTCACTAATGGCTAGAAACTCCATAGTTCTAAATACTGGCCATCAATTTTATCTAATCCTATCCTGTTCTTTCCTAATTTAAATTCAAATTCTTCGCTCCACGTGCCCTATTCAGCATTGTGATTCAGTCCTACCAAAACAATCAAGCTGAACAGAGCTCACCGTGCGAGCGAGCGTACCAAATTATAATAGTGAAATTATGACACTGATAGTTCTGTTATTTATATAGCCAACTAGCCTTCCGCCCGCGGCTTCGCCCGCGTGTACTACACGACGTTATCCCGCGGGAAGGTGATATTTTTCAGGAATAAAAAGTAGCCTATGTCCTTTCTCAGGCTCTAGACTATCTCTGTACCAAAATTCATTTAAATCGGTTCAGTAGTTTAGGCGTGATTGTGTAACACACAGACAGACATTTTCGCATTTATAATATAAGTAAGGATAATATTATTATATTGTTAAAGTTTCTTTCTACCTATTTCTAAAAACCCAATAAAACAAGCGAACAAGCGAGCGTACCAAATTATAATAGTGAAATTATGACACTGATAGTTCTGTTATTTATATAGCCAATAATATTATTATATTGTTAAAGTTTCTTTCTACCTATTTCTAAAAACCCAATAAAACAAGTGA
Source organism: Crambus lathoniellus (assembly GCA_949710035.1). Taxonomy (NCBI): domain Eukaryota; kingdom Metazoa; phylum Arthropoda; class Insecta; order Lepidoptera; family Crambidae; genus Crambus; species Crambus lathoniellus. Next base: position 28,992,803 of record OX453303.1, read on the forward strand.
ACAAGCGAGCGTACCAAATTATAATAGTGAAATTATGACACTGATAGTTCTGTTATTTATATAGCCAATAATATTATTATATTGTTAAAGTTTCTTTCTTCCTATTTCTAAAAACCCAATAAAACAAGAATCTGGTTGATTGACCTTTTAATCTCTACATTATCTACAAATTGAATACTGGGCGGTGACTTCCGACGTTCCGGCTAGTGTACCGCTGGCCGACGAGGAGGCACGCAGCTACAGATAACATATTTTGAGAGCACTCTTTTAATAGGCTTGAGGCTTATAGACTAGATATGATTGAATGTGTAAGCACTTCTCTCGGAATCCTCAACCACTGAGGAACTTGTTATCTTACTGCCCTCATGTTTTCAGCACAACAATGCTGAAAACATTGTTGTTATTGCCACAGAGTTCAACTTAGATAAGATGGTGGTAGGTAGCCAGGCGGACTAATTCTAACACCAATACAATATACCCCCACAGGGAATGGAATCTGGAAACTCAGAGTCAGTTACTTGTTGATGGTCCATGAGAAAATAGTCCAGAATCGCCAAAAATCGGTAAGACATTTAAAAAGTTAAACTATGTGACCCACATAATTTGTATTTTCGAGCTATTATGGACTCTATGTTATAAATACATCATGACGGCTCAGAAATTAGGGTAAAGAATTAGATTAACGTCCCAGCGCACGTCAAGTCGACAGGGGCGAGATTTGCGTGCACCGATCGGGTTGCATAACCGTGACACCCACACAGATCTTATTACGATGGATAGTGTTAGAAGTGTCAAAGAACAAAACATATTTAAAGTGCCACAATCTTTTCTGTTCCGGTGATAGCAGCTCTATGTATTTTTTAATAGCAATATAACCAGTTCCGACTTCTAAGATCTTCAGCCGCTAGCAGCGCTATGGTTGGAGAACAACTTGACAGCAAAAAACCTGTTAGTTTCACATTTTTGCCACCAGAACAGAAAAGATTGTGGTCTCGGGTTCGATTCCCGAACAAGACAAATATTTGTGTGCATGAACATGTCTATTTGTCTTGGTCTGGGTGTTTACTATGTATATTAAGTATGTATTTACAAACAAAAAGTATTTAAGTACATATTTTTCCGTTATCAAGTTTTCCATGATACAGTTTCTTAATGAAATTAAAATGGGCTTAGATAATTGGTGTGAATGTAAGAAGTTATTTATTTATTTATTATTTATTTACTGTATATCTTTTATTCTTTACAAGCCTTCCACCCGCGGCTTCGCCCACGTGGACTACACGACGTTATCCCGCGGGAATGGGATATTTTACCGGGATAAAAAGTAGCTCATATCACTCTCCAGCATCAAAACTATCCCCATGCCAAAAATCACGACAATCAGTTGTTCCGTTTTGACGTGAAAGATGGACAAACAACAAACACACTTTCACATTTATAATATTACTAGTTGACCCGGCAAACGTTGTTTTGCCATATAAATTTTATTGGACACGAACTTCGTATCACCTGCCTGACACAAATGTCACTTATTTAAAAAAAAGAAATCCTAAGCGGCAAAAATGTCAGTGATTATATACTCTTTGACATACCTTCTCTTTGGAAGCGGCTAAGAAATGACAGTTGTGTGAAGTATGACAGCTTAACGGTTTTCTATACAAAATTACCATTTTTATTTTATAATTTTCCTGGATAAAAAGTAGCCTATGTTACTCTCCAGCTCTCAAATTATCTCCATACCGAAAATCTCGTCGATCCGTAGCTCCGTTTTGACGTGAAAGACGGACAAACAAACAAACAAATAAACAAACACACTTTCACATTTATAATATTAGTATACGTAAACTTGTAAACGTATACATCACGTTTATCGTAAGTTATTTTAATTTTTAGTTTTTAGCATTCACAATGCAATTTTTATTACTGAAAAATGGAAAATGAAGTAAGTATTTAGAATTTTTACTTCATGATTTTTACTTAATTAGTACTTCATGGGTAGGTACTTACTAAATTATAAATAGTTAATAGATTATACTACTAGAAAGCTATTGGATTTTGCTGAAAGAATTTGCTAGATGTAAAGTCGACCAGGAAAAATTTGCGGTACCTAAAGCTCAAATCGGAATGACATTTGAATAACGTCATGCACTACAGTGCCACAAGCTTTTCTGTTCCGGTGACAGCCGTGACAGGGGAGCCACTTGCAATACGAAATTAGCTGTCAAAATGGACTGTCGTATGAAAACTGTTTTAGTTCCAAAGATAATCACCGGAACAGAAGAGCTTGTCGCACTGTATGTGACAAAGACATCAATAGAAATTTGATGATTTGAAAATTGACACTTTGAACTTTCAAAGGAAATCAGACCCTATCGATCCACAGCACAGCATACAAAGAATTTTAAAACTGGAGGTGATAAAGCAATTTCTTGGTTGAGCTTACCTATCTGTCAACAATACAAACTTCAAAACATATGTTGGTACCATAAACTTATTTATACTAGTGGTAAAGTATAATAACTTTATAATAACTATACATTGTTATCTCTACTGCTATAATATTATCTTAGAAAATTTGATTTTTTATTTATTGTTTGTAATGGATAAACTCAAAAAGTACTAAGTCGATATAACGATTATTTTACTAGTAGACAGCTACATTGTTATTGAGATAGGTATAACTTTCAAGTACTTTTAATAAACCTGTAACTCTCAAAATTATAAAAAATAAAATAAGTTTATCGTGCTCTGCGCTGTAGCTTTCGAAGCCTGTTTGTTTAGAATCGGAGATTTGATGCAACTTGACACCCGTCAGTCTCGAACTTGTGGTGGCGAAATTCGAAATTTAAACTGTAACAGCATTTTTCGTGGTTCGCTAGGTACACATGTGTGCCTAATCCGAGTAATATGACGATATAATGTTTAGGACGTCTGTGTGCCTAATCCGAGCGTACAGGTTAACGCGTTGATCTCTTTTCTTTTGTCGTCAGTTGTATTGATACCATAGGTGGTTAAAACCCATAATACTGACTCGTACTGAAACTTGTTAGCAGCCTTGATGCTTCAAGTTTTCATGTGTACTTCTTTCTGATTATATTTTTTAATTTCAATTTATTTGCATTCCAAAATGTTACATGGCAAATAAAATAGATAGAGAGAGATAGCTCTGTAGCTTTCGAAGTCTGTTTAAAGGCTTTCATATCTTTTATTTCGAAATCAGTTGTTTTTATACCCCTCAGACTCCAGAGGTCTACTTCTCAAATAGCCCATTTCTCATTTTGACTACTGTCGATGTGACTTCTTCGCTATCGGCCCACTTGGGAAAAACAGCATATTTCGCATATACATACCATATAAAGGTACGAGCCCATGGCGCAGTGGATAGCGCGCTCGGCCTGCGATCGTTGAGGTTAAGCAACGTTAGCAATGGTCGGTCACGGGATGGGTGACCAAAAACTTTTCATCTCGAGCTCCTCCGTGCTTCGGAAGGCACGTTAAGCCGTTGGTCCCGGCTGCACTTGCAGTCGTTAATACCTACCAATCCGCACTGAGCCCGCGTGGTGGGTCATGGCTCATTCTCCTTATTCATCCATAAGGAAGGCCAGTGCCCCAGCAGTGGGGACATTAAATGGCTGATGATGATGATACCATATAAAACCTATATCACTGACTCGTACTGCAACTTAAGAGCAGCCTTGATTTTTCAAGTGTTCATATTATGTACTTCCTTATACATTTTTTTAACGTTCAATCTATTCGTTCCTAAGTCTGCGGTCTCGCCATACCCGTTGCTGTGTCCGTAATTCAATTATTTCGGCTCAACGCGCGCGACTAACGACCTTTTGGACTCCACACGGAGCTACGAGAGTTTTAAGACCTACTAATAGATAATTTTCCAGAAAATTACATACTAGACTAGGAGAGGGAGATTAGATAAATTAAAATCTTAATTTGTAGCGTTAATTCATAAAACATACCTACTCATCTTAGGTATATTAGTGTTTTAGTCATTTCCTACCTGAGCCACAAGTTTTGTTTACCAGTGTTGTAATTTAGCTAACATGCATATAAACAAACCATATTCCTATATAAACCTTTCAAGATTTTAAAATATTTCATCCAGCTCATTTTATAAGTTGACAAAAGCAAAGAAAGTCTGCCATTTCCGTGGTGGAATTCATTCAATCTCCTATGCAAGTGTCAACTTATTATGGTCTCTAGGCCTCTCGACTCACGGTCGTTATTTCTTCAAAAAGGGTTGAACAAAAGAATAATAGAAAACGTGCTCCATTTTTTCCCGGCGCGCTAGGCTCAAAGACAGAAAAATATTTGGTCACTTCGACATCGACATGACAAAACACCCGATTTGCTGCCAAATGATTATAGACCTTCTTAGTTAAGCTTAGGGCTGATAATACAAGAGATAAATACATTCGGTGTTTTCATAGGGCCAGTTTTAATAATAATGAAACGTAGATTAGTTAGTACGAATTAGGGCTGAATGTAAATGTATCAATGCCTTAAAAAGGTATTTGACGTGCTAAGCCTTTTGAATGAGCTATGAGTGGTTTTTGAACGGTGGGAGCTTGCTTGAAGTATGATTGATGTAAGGATGTAGGATCCTAGATTGCTTCGACATAGGCTAGATAGATTGTAGGGCTTTGAAAGAACTTTTAGGGGAATAAAAAGGATCTTTATTTTTGCCCTTTTTATGATATTGAAGGTTAGATACCCCAAGAAGGACGGGCACTACAGCTCATAGTGCTTAAGTTCTTTAATAGGATTTAACGCTATTAAGATTTGGATGTACTATCCACACCACATGTTACAGACAAACTAAAAATAAAAGGGTACCGAATAAAAAAACAATACTCTTAACCACAGAACATTGAAAGCAAGAAAAAGCTTTCCGTGTTCTGTGCTCTTAACCTTATTCATTTGTTACATTTAAGTTTTTTTTTGCTCTTACCTCGGACGATCAAAACACTATGACTTAATACCGCTTGAAATCCTAAAGGTAGATAATGCTTTGAGCGTTAAGCCCGCCTTTTGTACTTAATGTAAATTTGCAATGAAGTTACTTAAAATAAAATAATAAAATAAAGTCAAGTTATGAAAAGTCATACAATTTAAAACTTATAACCTGGTAGCTAAAATGGTTTAAGTTGATACTTGTAATATATTATTAAAACCAGTAGAACTAAAGTGAATTCAGTAACGTGAATAACAATTAACTTCAATTTAATCAAGCTCAAACTGCCAGACTGTCTTACTCTGAAATTACCTGAAGAGCAAACCTAATTCGAGTAAAATATTCTAATAACAGAGCAGCGATCCTGGAAACAGCAAATTACTGTGCATTCACATTTACCGAGTTACAGTGGGCCAGATAACAGTGGAGGTGACAAAGTGGGGACTGGTCACTCTCTCTTACTCTGAAATTACCTGAAGAGCAAACCTAATTCGTGTACAATATTCTAATAACAGAGCAGCGATCCTGGAAACAGCAAATTACTATGCATTAACATGTACCGAGTGGGCCACTGTGGGCCAGATAACAGTGGAGGTGACAAAATGGGGACTGGTCACTCTCTCTTACTCTGAAATTACTTGAAGAGCAAACATAATTCGAGTACAATATTCTAATAACAGAGGAGCTATCCTGGAAAAAGCAAATTATTGTGCATTCACATGTACCGAGTTACTGTGGGCCAGATAACAGTGGAGGTGACAAAATGGGGACTGGCCACTCTCTCTTACTCTGAAATTAGGTACCTGAAGAGCAAACCTAATTCGAGTAAAATATACTAATAACAGAGCAGCTATCCTGGAAACAGCAAATTACTATGCATTTACATGTACCGAGTTACAGTGGGCCAGATAACAGTGGGCCAGATAACAGTGGAGGTGACAAAATGGGGACTGGCCACTCTGTCTTACTCTGAAATTACCTAAAGAGCAAACATAATTTGAGTAAAATATTCTAATAACAGAGCAGCTATCCTGGAAACAGCAAATTATTGTGCATTCACATGTACCGAGTTACTGTGGGCCGGATAACAGTGGAGGTGACAAAGTGGGGACTGGTCACTCTCTCTTACTCTGAAATTACTTGAAGAGCAAACATAATTCGAGTACAATATTCTAATAACAGAGCAGCTATCCTGGAAACAGCAAATTACTATGCATTTACATGTACCGAGTTACAGTTGGCCAGATAACAGTGGAGGTGACACAATGGGGACTGGCCACTCTCTCTTACTCTGGAATTACCTGAAGAGCAAACCTAATTCGAGTACAATTTTCTAATAACAGAGCAGCTATCCTGGAGACAGCAAATTATTGTGCATTCACATGTACCAAGTTACTGTGGGCCAGATAACAGTGGAGGTGACAAAATGGGGACTGGCCACTCTCTCTTACTCTGGAATTACCTGAAGAGCAAACCTAATTCGAGTAAAATATTGTAATAACAGGAGCAGCGATCCTGGAAACAGCAAATTACTATGCATTTACATGTACCGAGTTACTGTGGGCCAGATAACAGTGGAGGTGACAAAATGAGGACTGGCCACTCTCTCTTACTCTGATGTTAGGTACCTGAAGAGCAAACCTAATTCGAGTAAAATATTCTAATAACTGGAGCAGCTATCCTGGAAACAGCAAATTACTGTGCATTCACATGTACCGAGTTACAGTGGGCCAGATAACAGTGGAGTTGACAAAGTGGGGACTAGTCACTCTCTCTTACTCTAAAATTACTTGAAGAGCAAACATAATTCGAGTACAATATTCTAATAACAGAGCAGCGATCCTGAAAACAGCAAATTACTATGCATTTACATGTACCGAGTTACAGTGGGCCAGATAACAGTGGAAGTGACAAAGTGGAGACTGGTCACTCTCTCTTACTCTGGAATTACCTGAAGAGCAAACCTAATTCGAGTACAATATTCTAATAACAGAGCAGCTATCCTGGAGACAGCAAATTATTGTGCATTCACATGTACCAAGTTACTGTGGGCCAGATAACAGTGGAGGTGACAAAATGGGGACTGGCCACTCTCTCTTACTCTGGAATTACCTGAAGAGCAAACCTAATTCGAGTAAAATATTGTAATAACAGGAGCAGCGATCCTGGAAACAGCAAATTACTATGCATTTACATGTACCGAGTTACTGTGGGCCAGATAACAGTGGAGGTGACAAAATGGGGACTGGCCACTCTCTCTTACTCTGATGTTAGGTACCTGAAGAGCAAACCTAATTCGAGTAAAATATTCTAATAACTGGAGCAGCTATCCTGGAAACAGCAAATTACTGTGCATTCACATGTACCGAGTTACAGTGGGCCAGATAACAGTGGAGTTGACAAAGTGGGGACTAGTCACTCTCTCTTACTCTAAAATTACTTGAAGAGCAAACATAATTCGAGTACAATATTCTAATAACAGAGCAGCGATCCTGAAAACAGCAAATTACTATGCATTTACATGTACCGAGTTACAGTGGGCCAGATAACAGTGGAAGTGACAAAGTGGAGACTGGTCACTCTCTCTTACTCTGGAATTACCTGAAGAGCAAACCTAATTCGAGTACAATATTCTAATTACAGAGCAGCTATCCTGGAGACAGCAAATTATTGTGCATTCACATGTACCAAGTTACTGTGGGCCAGATAGCAGTGGAGGTGACAAAATGGGGACTGGCCTTCTGACCAAATCTCGATATACAACGTGGTAATGAATAAGCGCAAAACCTCTTAGGTGGTGATTGTGCTCATGAATATTAAACAACTTTAACTATGGGGCCAACCTCAGAAACCTCTTTCTGTGTTCTGTGGCGGCCAACTCTGCAACTCAACAAAAAAATCTGCTGTTCCATACAAAGGTCGTATCACTGGTCGAGTAGGTATTGATAGTTTGTATGAAAAAGCTCGCCACAACAACCAACGCAACCACATCGACATTTTGTCGCACAACCACAAAGCAACTGCAAAAAGGTGCTTCAACACTATTCACACGTGACCACATTTTGTCGCTGCGATGTGGTATGGTTGTGATGTGACGTGTGGGTCGACCCTAAGAAACCTGCAATTTATTTAACGTTTCTAGTTAAAATTCAAAATCAACAAGTACCTACAAAGTCGTGGAGTTTACTGGTACCTACACTGATTGTAGCAGCACCTTGAGTACACAAGTCTCATATTTGTCCGTTCTTGCATCATGCATGAGGACGGAGGTTTGATCGAAATATTTTGTGAAGGCACACGGGCCATGCAAATTTATGCAAACAACACACTGTAAGCAATTCCCTTAATGAAAGCTATGCTGATCGAAAATTCTCTTCACTTCAAATAGACTGGTTTAATGGCAGTTAGAGCATGATTAGGTGCGAGAGTGGACGGTTTTTGAAAAACTTAGGGTTGGTAAAAAAGGCCTAAGTGACATTTATATAATGATAACATCTTATTTTGTCATTTAAAGTATTTTAGTTTTTTTTTACTTATCTGCTGCCCTTACTTTACCTCCGTGGTCAGTCTAAGTGTGATGAATAAGACTAAGTATACCTATCACTTTAAAAATAAGTCTTTTTAACGCAAAAGTATTCTTCATTACGAATAACAGCTCCAAAGTTTATCTCGACCAGAGCATGTCCCAATGAGCAGAAGTGTTTCTGATAAAGCAGTTATTGAGTAATTCAAAGAAATTACAACAATTAAAATATTCCAATCGTCTCAGAATATTTTTATTATTGTAATTTCATTTAAATTTTACAACCATCATCATAAAACAAGGCACCTAATGAAGATGGCTATATTTTTCAGCCGCAATATTTCGGAAACATTAAACACATTGTTTCACGGCTTCCTGAATAACTTATAGTTTTTTTTTCAAATGTCGACTGTTTTTATGACAGCAAGAGGGAAAGAAGTGAAAAATGTTGGTTGCAGTTATACCATACCTAAGCAATTTATCGGAAGATATCGTAACTATTTTGGTTGAGTAGCTTAGCTGTAGGTATGTACTTTTCAGATAAGTAAACTGCTGTTTTAGTTGTTCAATTTGTCGTAAGTCGTAACTGTCTCATTTAAAATCTCTTCTAACGTTTGGTAATTAAAAATCCATGTTACATAATGGGAACTATTTCCCTAAGCACATACGTAACGACACGATTGTGCAACAGTGGAATGTCCAATAGCTGCGCAGAGACCGCACCGTACATTAAGGCTTTTAGCGAGAAACAAAGCAATAACGCATTCCTGGGCCCACACAATGGTCTTTGCTGGCAACGGGTCTCTCTGGTGAGAAACGGAATTAGTAGGAATTATTTAGAGCATTTCCATACTGAAAGGTCGTATGTCACTGTGCACCCCTGTCGAGGAGACTGCGAGCAAAGATACTAAGTATGTTGACTTTTATTGTATCATCACCATAAATTAAAAATTGCAAGATTGATTAACCTAAAATATTGAATTGCCGAATGTGCATAGCATTAACCACTTTGCTAAACAGAGCAATAACGCATTCCTGGGCCCACACAATTTATTATGGTCATTTCGCCCAGGTCGGTAGTACACCACCGACTGTGGATCTCAGATCATATAATGTGTGGATGCGCAATATTTTTTTTATTTAGGTTTTACATATGTACGAGTCATCGTACGTGATTGTTTACAATGCTTACTTTGCAATACGTGCAATAATCATTTTTAACCTTTCCTTATATCAATCAAATAGTATCATTTATCGTTATATCATATTATCAATTTCTTATCATTATCATCTAAGGTGTAGGGCACCCTACAACATAATTATGTCGTATTTTTAGTGTCGTGTGATTCTAAAATATAAGCATTTTCTTTCTTTTTTTCTTTCACAGTGGTTCGCTGGCAGCAACGGGATTTTCTGGTGAAAACGGCATTATTGGGAATCTGAAAGTTCGTATTATGTCACCCCTATCGTAGATAAGTAGAGTTACTGTCTGTACAATTTTACTGTTTCTTTTTACAAGCTTTTATTTAACTTGCAGTGTATGTATGCATGTATGTCCGTTCGGGTCAAATCTTGCAAGCTTAATTTGACCCACTTACCAGTGTCCGATTGAGCTGAAATTTTTTATGCAAGTTTGGTTTAGATGACAATACAATATTAAAGTACAGTCAGCAAACAACTTTGTCATAAAAATATTTTTCTTACTTTAAACTTATTTCTAAATATAAAAACGTAACTAGGTACTCGTCTTACAAAAAATCTCGTAGTCTTCTCTGTACATTATAATTTTGTCTACCAAAACTGCTACACTTGATTTCAAAATATTAAATGTTACCCAAATATTCACTCAGAATATTTTTTCTGCGGTAAAATCTTTTAATTCGCCTGAAAATACAGACTTAAGTCTAACCAGACAAAGTCATGGGCGACCGCTATTCTTAATAATCCCAAGTATTTCATAATTAGGTGTTCCTGTAACAGGCAACAGCTGTTGACATAATAATTTATTTGGCGAGAACTGTTGTTCGCAGCGCCGGCATGTGGTAATGAGTTGAACGAGGTTTTTGTTGCGGAGAGGAAAGTATTGTTACTTGTTTAGTGTGAGGAAAGGCTGTGTAGGTATAACAGTTGTTGTATAAAACTTTACCACATTTTTTACTATCACATTTTTCCTAAAACTTTACCAGTTTTGTATTTACCATACATAGTTATAAGCAAAGTAGCGGATCCTCGCAGTTTTACCCGCGTGGTACCCGTTCCCGTGGGAATATCGGGATTAAATATAGCCTATGTCACTCGGGAAGAATGTAGCTTTTTAAGGGTCAAAGAATTTAAAAAAAAAATCGGTCCAGTACTTCCAGAGCCTATTCGATGCAAACAAACATACAACCAAATCTTTCCTCTTTATAACATTAGTATAGAAATATAAATAAACCAAGTATTGCTAAAGCTCGTGTCTAATAGAGCTTTAACAAAAAAATTTGATTTGGATATTGTGTAAGTAGATGTTTTCTATTTTACCCATAAAGGTCACAGCACATTTCATCAACTCGGAAAGGGATCGACACCGTATCGCTTTTCGCCTCGCCGTCAACCAGGCGTCAACCTAAGGCCGTTTGTGCACTACCACTGAATTTTACCGATCCGGAAAAAAACGGATGCTTGTATTTAATTAATTACTAATATAAATGATTAATTATTAAAATACAAGCATCCGTTTTTTTCCGGATCGGTAAAATTCAGTGGTAGTGCACAAACGCCCTAACGCAAGCACGTAACCAAACCGGATCAGCGTCGGTACGTCGGCTCGGCTACGGCTAGGCGACGCCGCGCTTACGGCTCGCAGCACAGTGGTTCCATATAAAAAAAAATTATGAGAGAAAAAAAAATATAAAAAAAATATACTTACTAAAAAATTACAAAAAAATGAGAAAAAAAATTATAAAAAAAATTTAAAAAAATTGTGATGTTCATTTTCATTTTTAGACCACTGTGCGTAGAGCCGTAAGCTCGGGTACGGAGAGACGTGAGCGCGTGGACGACTAGCGGTAAGCGCGGGGATAGCAAGTTGAGCGACCCGCAAAGCGGTTCATGAGCTGATCCCGAGGCGAGGCGATTACGTTACGATTCCGATTAGTGTGCTTTACAGTAGGGAGTTTCATACAAAGAATACTAAACCGCTCGAGTTGATACGTTTACGATCCGTTTACGAGTTTATATGTCTGCTGTGACCTTAAACATTTATATTGCCCCATACGAAACTTTATACCATAACACCCTTCTTTCCAGTCGGGGATTAAAAAATCAACGGTTTATACGTGAAACAACATTATTTTAATTTTTAGTTTTTTGCATTCACAATGCAATTTTTATAATAGAAAAATGGAAAATGAAGTATTTAGAAAAAATCGACCCGTCTCACAACTTGGAGTCCCATCGGAGCTAGTTGTGAGACGGGTCGATTTTTTCTAAATATTTCATTTTCCATTTTTCTATTATGAAACAACATTGTTAAAAATAGAGGCGTTTTAAACTCATTTCCCACTAAAACACTCGTTATTGACCCATACTTCCAACTTTGTCTTTATGTAACTAGTTGAAAATTTATTTGTCATCCGTTCCAACCATTATGAAAACGTCAATATTATCTATTAAGCCATTACATTTCAATTAACATTATAGATTCAGGTCAGGCCACTCCTCGCCGGCCGCCATCACGAACGGTTTCACACAACGTATTGTTATGCAACGTTATCTGATAAGATATAACATGTTAATTGACGGTGGACGGAAAAACAAATGGGTCACTGTGCCCTATTCATAAATATCTAACAAACAACGTGACAAATATTGATCTGATTTTAGCTTAACTTGTGTTACGTTTACGCCCTGCGCAGACGAGGGACTCTTGTTCGCCGGACTAACTTAAAAAGTGGTAACTTTCGCCACGAACTCAATGCATACGACGTTTATTTCATTCGTACGATCTAGCAAGGTGGCAGAAGAAGCTTTATGGGCAGAACAATCTTCGTTTAGGGTTGCATTCGCAGCATGTTTCCACTTTTATGTCGGCGGACAAAAGTCCCTCGCAGAAAAAATCTTTTCATCTCTCAGATTCGGAAAGTGATGTAGGTATATTTAAACTGAGCAGCGGGTCCAAAACTATCCGTTTCACCCTAGGGTGGAAATGAATTTTAAGAATAGAACTGAATTTGGTTACAGTCAACCATAGAGTTATCTCATCGGCAATGAAAAAGTTTTAAAAAAATTTTGTATGGGGACGGGACTCATGGCAATTTTTTTTTTTTTATAAAAACGAGAATATCTCAAAACGGTCCGTCTCGTAGCGTAGCTAAAATCTAACAAAATTTTCAACCCCCTATGGTACTCCGGAGATATTTAAGAGGCATCCGATAGAAAAAAAAATTTTATTCAAAAAAAATATTTTTGGTCTAAAATTTGTTTTTGTTATTTCAAAACTTCATTTTATTTATATTCCTATTACTTATAGAAAAAACAGAGAAAGCGAAGCCCCCCGCCACCTTTCTTTTATTTTTCTAGATAGTTTTAGTTGTCTTTATTGCTTTTCTTATAGAGGGAGATGAAAAGCAGAGTGTATTTACTTTCCTTATATTCGAAATGAAAAGTAGAGTGTATTACTCGGCCGCAAAATTATTTTCATCTCGGGCAACGTATATTGAATCCCTCGCTGCGTTCAGGATTCTACTCTAGAATCCTTCACTGCGCTCTGGATTCAAAATAGCGCCCTCGCCGTTAATATGTTATTTTGCTCCCTTGTAATACAATCTACTATTCCGTGTTCTGTGGTCCCTCGTCTGCGCAGAGCGTTGTGTTTACGTTGTGACCGTATAATATGTTCTTCAAATATCAAATGAAGCCCATGCTCATATTCATATTTTTTAGCTGGTAGCCCCCTGCACGGGTATGGGTTGGAGTGCTTTGTTGTCTGTGATTGGACCAAATATAAATATAAGTACATCACTTGAATGTTTGTTCTAGATGCGGATCAAACTCATGAGTCTTCGCTCAGAGTCAGGAGATATGATCAGTACTAATGCGCGACCGACAACTTATGAGCTACTACTGATTTATATCGATCGGCCTGCCTAGCATGACCATCATTATATCACGCGATATGCTATAGCACGTCATGCTGTCTTGCTTACACCTTAGTGGGGTAAGCAAATGACGTGCTCTATCATATCGCGTGATAAAACCGCTCATGCTAAGGCGGCTGGTCGAAGAGCACACGTTTGATAGTTAGAAACTGGGCTCACGGGGCGAAAGTCCAGGCCCCTTGGAATCTACTTTGGTGAGTCAGAGATTATTATTATTATTCGTACCGCGTGCACTCTATGCAATCCTTACTACAATTAATCCTCTCCTGCATTCGTGTCCATGGTAGATTAGGTAAAATCTTCCACGCCTAGAAATCTGCCATTCGAATCGCGGGTTCAGAGTTCAGAGGGCCTACTCTGAAACGCTAAACCCGAAACTTCGTTATACCTGCCTGTTCAGTACACCCCTGCCTATACCGCGGAATCGGCTAGCGCAGTGGAAGCTGGTATTACTAATATAGACTCCGGACAAAAAACTAGGTTTCAGCGGGGATGTAAACTGAACAATTGGACTGCGATACACAGCGGAGAGAATGTTAAGTAAGGTGAGGTTACATACGGGTCTGTGTGTCGAACGTCTCCAAGGCAGAAGTGGTGTAAGGGAGCGCGCGCGCCCCTGGGGTCCTTTCTTCTGCAGACCTTACCAATTAGTCACCTTACTCACAACACAAATAACAGCGTTCCCAAGGCACTGGGCGCTTCAGCACTACACGATAACACACGCGGGGCTTGCTTATCAAGATATATATTGCCCCTGCAACAACGCGTGGTAGAACCGTATTCGCGACCGGCCACTCGTCAAGGTGGCGTCAAATCTTGATCGTACAAAACGGGATCACATAGATAATTTAAGATTTTATTCAAACTCGATATGCCAGGCACATTCAACGCGAGCGATTTTTAACAAATTCAGCAAAATTAATCCGACATTTTTGTAAGAAGAATTTCAATCAAGTGTCACTGTCAACTTCAAGTGACAGCCAAATGTCAATTTGACGTGACATTAGAGACGCGTTCAGAAACGTCGATCTTTTCCGAACATCCCCCCGCCCCGGACCGTTAAGAACGGTACGTCAATCTACGGGTAATCGGGAGAGCCCACTAACTGCTCTCTTCAAAACCGAATCTCGAACCAAAACCTCAGCAAAACGAGGAACTCCGTCAGTTCCGGGGTAGAGTTTAACAATGCGCCCCCTTCGCCAACATAGGGGCGGCAGGTTAGCATCCTTAATCAACACGAGGTCGCCAGTCTGGGGTGGGGTGGTTTTATCTGTCCACTTCACGCGCTGTTGCAGGATATGCAAATACTCCATCGACCAACGTGCCCAGAAGTTTTGGGACATCTGTTTCAAAAGTTGGTATCGCGACAAACGATGGGATCCTACATCCTGAATCGGATATTCAGGCAACGCCAAAAGGGGCTGTCCGATCAAGAAATGACCTGGGGTCAACGCTTCCAGGTCATTCGGGTCCGAAGACAACGGGCACAAGGGTCGCGAGTTGAGGACGGCCTCAATTTTACAAAATACCGTATCAAGTTCCTCAAACGTGAGAATAGTTTCTCCAATCACGCGACGCAAGTGTGTCTTGGCAGCCTTTACACAAGCTTCAAAAATTCCTCCCCAGGTCGGACAAGCTGGAGGGCTAAACTTCCAGATTATCCCACGCCGGGAGAGGGTGGTTCCAATGTCTATTTTATTATCAACAAAAAACTTAACTACTTCCTTAAGATAATTACACGTTCCCTTATAATTAGTACCACAATCGGAACGTATCAATGTCGGCAGTCCTCTACGGGAAACAAATCTGCTCAAGGCGGCGACAAAGGCTTCGGTAGACAATTCCGAGACAATTTCCAAATGGACAGCCTTGGTGGACAAACACACAAACACGCACAAGTACGCCTTATAGGTTTTAGCATTACGCAGTCTCGAAGCCTTTACAGTAAAGGGACCGGCGAAGTCGGTGGCGACTCCGGCAAAGGCTCTACATTCCGTGACGCGATCAGCAGGCAAATCACCCATCTGGGGCTGCATGGTCGCGGCCTTCAATCGATAACAAGGCAGGCAACGGAAAACCACAGTGCGAATGGCTCGACGAGCAGACAAAATCCAAAATTCACGCTGCAAAATGGCCAACAAAGCATTACAGCCAGCATGTTGTGCATTCACATGGCGATCTGTTATTATCAGATGAGTCAAATGTCCGGCTTTAGGTAACAAAAGGGGGTGACGAGCTCCATACGGCAGGTTCGCATTTCGAAGTCTTCCGCCGACTCGCAAAAGCCCACTCTCGTCCAGGAAGGGGTTCAATCGCGATACCGCGCCCTTCAACTTGCGACGGCCTAAACGCAAAATTTCAATCTCGGACTCAAAACTATCAGCTTGTACTCTCCGGACCCAAAACAAGAGCGCGTCCCTACGCTCGTCCGGAGTGAGAACCGACGAATCACGCCTCGCGCGTGGGTTTCTGCAATTGTACACAAAACGTCTGATCCAAGCGGTAACACCAAGCAGCTTCTGTAAGGAGCTGTACCGATCCAACAACAAATCCTTTTCCCCGGCGGGGTTAGTCTCCAGGACGCATGCCCGCATATCAGGAACGGCTACGTTCGACAACGCGGGAGAGGGCGGCCACTCCGACTCAGGCCGCATCAACCACTGTGGGCCCCACCAGAGGGGGTGGTTAATTAGGGTTGGGGCTACACAACCCCGAGACGCACAATCCGCGGGATTCATGGTTCCCGGCACGTGTCTCCAAATCAACTCGATGTCGGAATTACAAATCTGCGACACTCGATTGGCCACAAACACGTCCAAGGTGTGCGCCGGAGCCTTCAACCAACAAAGGACGACCTGACTGTCCGTTCAAGCATAAACCTCTTGTATCGCAATAGATCGACCTAATGTGAGCCATACGTGGTTCAACAAACGCATTAGGAGGGCAGCTCCACACAATTCCAACCTCGGGATCGTATGACGAGTCCGAAGGGGAGCGACTTTGCTTTTCGCTATCACCAGATGCACAGCAACAACTCCGTCAACAGTAACGGTGCGGAGGTACACGGCCGCAGCAAATCCACGTTCGGAGGCATCGGAAAAGCCGTGAAGAGTAACTTTACAATTTTCAGAAGGGAGGAATAGCCTCGGCAAATGCACTTCATTAATCTCGGGGAGGGATGAAACGAAGCTCGACCAATCTCGAAGTAACTCGTCCGAGAGGGGTTCATCCCACGACACACCCGAAGCCCATAACCGTTGCAAGAAACACTTGGCCATAAACAGCACGGGGCAAATCCACCCATTGGGGTCAAAGGTACGTGCGACAGTAGACAATACTGAACGCTTGGTCCAGACTTTCGGTGGTCGTAAATCCACACAATAAGTGAACGTGTCAGAGACCGGTTTGTACTGTACGCCAAGGACGGTCACCACATGGGGATTATCAACATTTTCGAATAGGTGGGGGTCCTGCTGGTGCTCTTCGGGCAAACCTACCAGTACATCAGGCGAGTTGGATATCCATTTCCTCAACTCGTAACCTCCCGACTTCAAAAGGGCGGTGAGTTCGTCTCTCAGGACAATCGCCTCTGAGACAGATGAGGCGCCCGTGCAAATGTCATCCACATAGACGTCACTGGCCAAAATGGCGGAGGCGCGAGGATATCTCAAGCGCTCCTTCTCGGCCAACTCCAACAAAGAACGAATCGCAACAAACGGGCTCGAAGCCAAACCGTACGTATTCGTATTCAATTCATAAATCAACAAGGGGTCCCTAGGACTCTCTCTCCACAAAATCAATTGGTACCTCCTATCCTCTGGATGGATGACCGTTTGTCTGAACATCATCCGGATGTCAGTCATAAATACAATTTGGTGCGCCGGAAGTTGGTCAAGATGTCTGAGATCTCCGTGTGCAGCTTGGGACCTACATGCAGACACTGGTTCAAGGACGCTCCAGTAGAGGTGGGAGCCGAACCGTCAAAGACCACCCGAATCTTTCCGGATTTCAAAACGGCGTGGTGCGGCAAAAAGAAGTGCTCAACGGAGCGCCAATCCAAATCGCTCACGGACATGTGCCCTAACTCCTCATACTCCCGCATGAATTCAACATACTTCTGGCGGAAGACCGGATCCTTGCTCATGCGACGCTCCATCGCCACTAGCCTACGTTCCGCTAGCGGTCGGGATTCGCCCAGAGGAGGTCGGCCGGCACGAAAGGGGAGACGGGTGATCAAACGACCAGAGCGGAGGCGACCAGTGTTATTCTGGTAATACAACTCGCATTCATCCGCTACTGGGTCTACCCGCGGGGCTGGTGGAGGTTCCTCAACCTCCCAAAACTTCTGCACCACTTCGGAGAGAGACACATTAAAAACAAGACCGCGATCCTCCTCAAGGGAATCCAAAACGCGGCGAGCAGGGCCCATCACAACTGTACCGAGTGTCGTCTGCAGAGCTACCAAGCCATCTGGCTGCAAAACTCGCTTCCCCGTCAACAAAACTCGCCCCAGGACATCGGCTCCAAGGAGAGCATCAATCAGGCCTGGGCGGAAGAAATTTGGATCGGCGAGTGGGGAATCAGACACCAAAGACAACATACTCGGTCCCAAGTCAACTGAAGGTTGACGGCCAACAACTGTGTCCAACACAATCGCCGAGGTCTTAATGCCTGGCGTGGACTTATTACGTGATGTAAATGTGAAGTCAACATGCCCTAACAACCCGGGGACTTTCACATCGCCAACACCTCTCACGCCTTCCGTGTGGGGGTGCACCTTGAGGCCCAACCGCCTAACTAACCAAGATGACACAACACACCCCTGAGCACCGGAATCCAACAAGGCGCGAACTTCCACAAGGTCGCCATTCAATCCCCTGACAAGCACAGAGGCCGTGGGCAACAAAACGGTCTCTGGAGGGGTGGCTACAATCGACCGTAAACACGTTGATTGCTAGTATGTGGGGTCCCCAGACGTCCCCCCATGGTAAGGGGGTCGCTCATAGCGATCCAGTGGGTCCCAGTCTCCCACATACTGCCTACGTCCAAATCGCCCGGTATCAGGCGGGTTATATCTCCCGGCCCCTTGAAGACGGGGCGGGCGCCGCTCCAAACGCGGGTATTCGGCGAGCGGCGGCGAGAATCGGTGCCTATCATCCACCGTGTACGTCGCCCCATAGTCGCGGGGGCACGGTGACCGATTTTCAGAGGGGGGGTCCCGGGGACCCCCGGCTGTGCGAGGCTCAACACGTTGCGGGGGGCTTCTACGACCTCCCGCAACGCTCGCAAAATCGAACCCCCTAGTTGGGGACCGATTTCTCATGGGGGGGTCCGTGGGACCCCCGCCCGTGCGAGGCTCAAAACGTCGCGGGGGGCCTCTACGACCTCCGGCAACGCTCGCATAACTCATCCCCATCCTTGGGGATCGGTTTCCCATGGGGGGGTCCCTGGGACCCCCGCCCGTTTGAGGCTCCATTCGTGGCGGAGAGCGTCTGGGGCCACTCTGGTGGCCACTAGAACTGCTGCGGGATGCAAACACCGCGGGGGGTCCGAGCCCCCCACCCATACGAGGTGATCCTGCAGCGACGCGCTGCGGCGCTCCGCCGCCCTCTGGGCTGTTCATGCAGAGGAGGGGATGGTGGTTGCCCTTACAAAATCGGCATGGGTGCGCTTGGGTACATTCGCGCTGCATGTGCAGGCCCAAGCACGAGTAGCACCATGTCCGTTGTCGCGCGATCGCTCGACGGCCTTGGACGCGCTGGTCGAGGAACTTATCACAACGGGTCGTGCTGTGACCCGGTTCCCGACAGTACAAGCAGCGGGCGGTCTCCTGGACGGCGGCATAGCGGCCGGGCGCGCGAGGGGCCATACGCCCCCTACGGGGGGGTCCGGTGGGGGATCTACTCTGTGGCACAGGTCGTTCGGGTCCCATAGGACCGGCCAGAGAGGAATTATCTGCCAGTCTACTTTCTCCTTCCAGGAACGTCAAGAGGTCCGAGAAGGGTGGCAGATAAGTCGCACTATCCCCACCATACTGCTGCTCAAAACGGACCTTAACAGAGTCCGGCAACTTTCCCAGGACAATGTGCAGTAACAAAAACGACCACTGCTCCACTGGGAGTTTTAAGTTTTTCAATGCGTTGTAGGCAACCAACAGCGGATTCAACAAAGCCACTCTCAAGTGCATCACGCTGGCAACGCGGGGTAAATTCAAAATGGCGGCAACATGGTTGTCCGCCAGACGTCGTACGTTCTGGTACCGACGGGCAATCAAATCCCTAGCAATAGGGTAGTTTTCATCCGAGGGGGCCAAATGTTGAACTGATTCAAGGGCCTCCCCTTCCAACACGGATAACAAATAAGCTAACTTCTGGCCCTGGGTCAAATCATCCCGGGCATGTACAAGACTATCAAAAATATTAATAAAGCCCTCCCAGTCCTCTAGACGACCAGCAAAGCGCCTTAAGTCTAAGGGGGCCAATCTAGCAAAGAGAGGGGGCATACTCTTAGATGTGACCGGGGACGGGCTCGGTTCATTCTCTCTTGCCACTTGCAAAGGTCGAGCCACCTGAGTAATTCTGTCCGCAAAATCATAACACTGGTCCACATCCAAACCGACTTCTTGTCGCATTTCCACCTCGGCCTCAACAGTCCTTTCCAAAAATAAGGCATACTGCTCATCAACAACAGCCAAACGTATGGGCAGATCTACGTATCTGTTCAACAAGGCCTCCGTTCTATCCGGTCGATCCAACAACGCAACCGCAGAAGCTAACCACCGTAACTCAGAACGTATTTTGGCTTTAGCAGAGGAGGCCGTCATTGTAACGTCACAAATTTATCAACAAAAACAACAAATTCAAAATATTCACTATAACACAAAAATCTCCAATATTTGGAGGTTACTAATAACCACAAAATTCCAATATTACAACAACAAAGTATTTATAATGACACAAACTCTTAAATATTTGGAGGTTATCAGAAAACAACAAAACTCACTGACTATTGAAATTCACTCCAAATCACTGACTATTGAAATTCACTTGGATATCACCACAACAACAAGTTAATTTAATTATTTCAAAGCACAAGTTTCAATGAGTTTCAATGTGTAAACAATGTCCCAAATCATTTAAGTTTCACTAAGTATTGAGTGCAAACTTATTAGCTAACCTTTTATTAGCTATTATTTTAGCAACAAACTTGTCAATATTCACAACTCAAATTTGCTAACAAACTAAATAATAATTATTATGAGCAAAGAAAGGCATCTGTTTACACTTTGGAACTTCAATACATGACAATTAATTACAAGACATGGAACCAATAACAAAGGAATGCCCTTTACTTTTCAAATGCAAGTTAATTACCATTTACAAGTACAAATTAATCTAGTCCGGACCAGACTGGGTCATCAAAACGGCACTGATTAATACAAAGTTTTGGCGTGGGCCTCTCAGGCCTTCAAGCTACGCTCTTGGCTACCAAGAAATGTTCAGTACACCCCTGCCTATACCGCGGAATCGGCTAGCGCAGTGGAAGCTGGTATTACTAATATAGACTCCGGACAAAAAACTAGGTTTCAGCGGGGATGTAAACTGAACAATTGGACTGCGATACACAGCGGAGAGAATGTTAAGTAAGGTGAGGTTACATACGGGTCTGTGTGTCGAACGTCTCCAAGGCAGAAGTGGTGTAAGGGAGCGCGCGCGCCCCTGGGGTCCTTTCTTCTGCAGACCTTACCAATTAGTCACCTTACTCACAACACAAATAACAGCGTTCCCAAGGCACTGGGCGCTTCAGCACTACACGATAACACACGCGGGGCTTGCTTATCAAGATATATATTGCCCCTGCAACAACGCGTGGTAGAACCGTATTCGCGACCGGCCACTCGTCAAGGTGGCGTCAAATCTTGATCGTACAAAACGGGATCACATAGATAATTTAAGATTTTATTCAAACTCGATATGCCAGGCACATTCAACGCGAGCGATTTTTAACAAATTCAGCAAAATTAATCCGACATTTTTGTAAGAAGAATTTCAATCAAGTGTCACTGTCAACTTCAAGTGACAGCCAAATGTCAATTTGACGTGACATTAGAGACGCGTTCAGAAACGTCGATCTTTTCCGAACACTGCCCCTCTCACTCCCCAGTTGTGACAGAATCGAGTAAAAGGGACGGGGCTACCCGAAGTTTCGGATTTGCGTTTCAGAGTACGGCTCCAGTAATGGATCATAGGGGCGTAAGAAAGGAGACTCATCAACTCAATGTAGGCGCCCGCGGCCAGCACACCATGGGCAACACTCTGCGAGGGTAGCCAACACGCCAACGCAGATTGGCCGATCATCATCATTAATCTGCTTCTGACTTGCGTTGGGTGTGCTGAAGTCAGATATGGTAACCCAAATCAACTATAGGTATTATTAATGATGTATAATCACTCGCGTTGAGCGGTACGACGCGTACACGGCGTGCCTATCCTTACATTACGATGGTAACCCAAATCAACTAGTTAAAGTATTATTAATGAACTGTACTCACTCGCGTTGAGCGGTACGACGGGCGCGCGCGCGTGGTACGCGCCCGCGCCCGCGTACACGGCGTGCCGCCCGTACCCCGCCAGCGTGCCTATCCTTACATTACGATGGTAACCCAAATCAGCTAGTTAAAGTATTATTAATGAACTGTACTCACTCGCGTTGAGCGGTACGACGGGCGCGCGCGCGTGGTACGCGCCCGCGCCCGCGTACACGGCGTGCCGCCCGTACCCCGCCAGCGTGCCTATCCTTACATTACGATGGTAACCCAAATCAGCTAGTTAAAGTATTATTAATGAACTGTACTCACTCGCGTTGAGCGGTACGACGGGCGCGCGCGCGTGGTACGCGCCCGCGCCCGCGTACACGGCGTGCCGCCCGTACCCCGCCAGCGTGCCTATCCTTACATTACGATGGTAACCCAAATCAGCTAGTTAAAGTATTATTAATGAACTGTACTCACTCGCGTTGAGCGGTACGACGGGCGCGCGCGCGTGGTACGCGCCCGCGCCCGCGTACACGGCGTGCCGCCCGTACCCCGCCAGCGTGCCTATCCTTACATTACGATGGTAACCCAAATCAGCTAGTTAAAGTATTATTAATGAACTGTACTCACTCGCGTTGAGCGGTACGACGGGCGCGCGCGCGTGGTACGCGCCTGCGCCCGCGTACACGGCGTGCCGCCCGTACCCCGCCAGCGTGCCTATCCTTACATTACGATGGTAACCCAAATCAACTAGTTAAAGTATTATTAATGAACTGTACTCACTCGCGTTGAGCGGTACGACGGGCGCGCGCGCGTGGTACGCGCCCGCGCCCGCGTACACGGCGTGCCGCCCGTACCCCGCCAGCGTGCCTATCCTTACATTACGATGGTATCCCAAATCAACTATTTAAAGTATTATTAATGAACTGTACTCACTCGCGTTGAGCGGTACGACGGGCGCGCGCGCGTGGTACGCGCCCGCGCCCGCGTACACGGCGTGCCGCCCGTACCCCGCCAGCGTGCCTACCGCCGCGCGCTCATGCCGCCGGGCGCGCGCGCTCGATGCAATCCTTACGACTATCGGCCAGAATTAATAACCTATCCACAGATAGGGATTGGTGCGATCCAGACTAGTTGCTATGCAACGCTTGATAATTATTAACATAAAATTAACGACAGTTGCCTGGGTGTTGCCTAGCAACTAATCTGGATCGCACCTATCCCTATCTGTGGAAAGGTTATTGATTCTGGCGGTTACACTGCTGGCGAGCCACCGATGCGCTCGGATGTTCCTGAAACAATGACAACAATAAAATTACCGGTGTATTCATTCTCCTTAAAAAAAATTTTTTTTACATTGAGTGGAATACTTCTACGCATACCCCGTCCACGTTAGTGTTCGGACGGTGGTTATGTGGGACTCGCCTAGCCGCTTTCCGACCCTCCATCCAGACGCAAGGTCTCGATGGGGGTCAGGAAGGGGAATACCCACTAAACCCTCACTACTTGCGACTGGATGGAGGGTCAGGAAGCGGCTAGGCGAGTCCCACATAACCACCGTCCGCTCACTGACGTGGATGGGGTATGAGTTAACGCATTCTACTCACTAATAAAAATAAACATGTACAGCGCGTAGATACAGATTAGAAAACCAAAAGTCTTGAATGGTTGGTAGGGCAAAACTGTAGAGCAATAGTACACAATATTATTTCAATTGTTTTTGGTGTTGCAGAAGCGCAATATAAAAGCATTTAACGCCGACGAGTCGCGGGAGGCTACTATATATCCACCTAAAAGCCCTAGGCTTAATATTCAGCACTGAATTCGTGTGTAATTCAGGAATTAGTATGTTTGTGCGGCGCGTACATATTGTGCCGAAGTAAGAACAAATAAGTGGCATGACACCACATGGTGGGACTCATCAAACTTGCACGCGGCTACAGAGTTACACTATTGTGTACAGTTCGCAAAACAGGCGGGTGAAATAAGTTATACTTATTATATTACAAAATGTAGCAACAAAATAAAATATAATACTTTACCTGAAAATAAATGCGTACATTTTTTTAAATCGTGTATGGTATTGTACTGTTTCAAGTAATTCAATATTCAAACATTTTATATCTTCTTCTCGCGAAGAAAGTAACACCGAAACTTTTCTACTACTGACTTGTCCTTAGATGACTATAGACAACGAAAACTCGTAGTCGTTTCGCAGCACTTTATAGAACAAAATATTGAGGTTGAAATATCAAGATTGTTAGATATAGATATAAAATCCATACTAATATTATAAATGTGAAATTTCACGTCAAAACAGATCAACGGATCGACGTGATTTTTAGTACGGGGATGGATAGTTTGAGGGCTGAAGAGTGAAATAGGCTACTTTTTAAGGTCATAGCCCACTTATACCGCACCGCTCCTACCCAACACCGCACTAAACGAAGGCGACAGCTAGCAGGCACCCAGCAGTCCCCGCGGCGACAGCTAGCAGACTCCCAGCTGTCCACGCGTCGACTGCTATTCCCTCTGTAGGTGCGCGGCGGCGACGGCGCGGCGACCGCTAGCAGTCAGCGCGCAGACAGCGTGCGGACCGCGCGGCGTCAGCGAGGCGTCATCTACCGAGCAGTCTGACGGCGGTAAGCTCGCGGACTGCGCGCTGTCCGCTATTCTATATTGTTACTGTAAAATGCATCTACAGTGAACGATATTAAGTCCATATTTGGCTGTTCATACTTTGGTTGGGTGGGAGCGGTGCGGTCTAAATGGGCTATGACCTTTATCCCGGAAAAATGTCACACTTCTGTGCGACAACGTCTTGTAGTCCAAGCAGGAGAAGTCGGCCGTGGGCGGGAGACTAGTGCTTCATAAATAAAGAAACTGTTTTAAATAACTTATAATAGCTTAAACTGAAAATTGTACAAGAATGAAACTAATTCAGGAAATATGTGAATGTAACATTCTGTTTTATTATCTCTTTAATTACAGTCGTCACAAAATAAGATGCCCGTTTTGACAGATGGGGATTACCAAAGCCATCTTCTATCTCGCTCGTTTCACGGGGGGGGGGGGGGGGGGGCGCAAGCAGCCGAGAAATAATAGCGGGCCATGGGATGACCCTAGAATGTAACGCTGAAATTGACAAGACTGAGGTTGAGACTTTTTTGTCAATGTCTGTCACAACCACAATGGGTTTGGGAAAGGTATTTTTATTTATTTATTTTTTAAATATATATATTCTAACTCAAAATATGACATTGAATTTTTTTCCGTAGCCCTTCAAAATACTTCACAATAAAGTTTTAAAGATTCGTAAAAACGACCATTTCGTGACAGACACAATGCGCCCGGAAGCCGCGGGTATGACGTCGTATGTACAGCTCGATTCTCTCGCTAGTCTCATACAATTTTGCAACCAGTGCAGCTTTGCGAGTAGGTAAGTATGAACGCCCGGTGCGGTATAGGGAGGTGAGGCTTAATGACGTCACACGGTAATAAGCCGATTGCCAGCGAACAAAGTCTTTTAAGCAAATTCATTTTTACAATAACTTAGTAAATACTAATCGTATCGAAGTGAAATAAAAACCATTGGTTTTGGAATAACGGCTTCTATACTGGTATAGGATAAAAATGAACTTCTTTTTTATTTTTCCCATGTCCATTGTCTACTAAAGCAGTACATTTCTACTTTGAGTCGTCCAGTAAGTATGATAAAAACGTTTGCATGACGGCTAGTCATACAACGACATTTGACATTTATTATCTTTTTCACGATTCGTCTTTGTTTTTGACGATGGTAATGCTTTTTAACCGACTTCTAAATCAAAAAGGAGGAGGTTCTCTATTCGTCTGTATGTATGTTTTTTTTTTTTTTTTTGTGTATGTCCGCCGATTACTCGAAGACGGCTGAACCGATTGAAATGGTTCAAACGTAATAACGTAAACGTAAACCAACCTGATGTAATAACATCAGGTTGGTTTCCAAGTTGGTCCCATTTTTTGAAATTTCGAAATCGGTTCAGTAGTTTTCAGGAAATCTTGAAAATACTGTCGTTTTCGTTACCACTTTATGTGAATTTAATACGTATCTTTAGGCATAACTCCTTTGTTTATAAACCGATTTAGATGATTCTTGTTTTGTTGGAAAGGGGATACCTCAAGGTATTTTAACCGACTTCGAAAAAGGAGGTTTTGAGTTTGATCACATACCTATTTACCAGAAAACACGTAAATTGCCTGCACGATGCACTAAAAAGAGTGAAATAAAAATTATTTTTTATAAAAAAATTAAACCGCCTTCTAAAAAACCACATCAAAAAAGTAAGAAATAATTCCTCACCAAATAAATAACGTAAGTACTTTGAAGTCGGGCGTGAAACATGTACAATGTTTTGTTGTTTTTAAATGCCCATGTTCACACGAATTGCGATCGTGAAAAATTACGTATACGTCTTTTCTATACCTAAGTGTTTTGAACGAGCCGTTTTAAGCTGTTTAAAATAAATACCTAAACAAAATGACATAAAATAATTTCACATTTTATTTTGCTGCCCCTACCCCAAATAGCGGTGGCACGCGGCGAGTTGTCGTCGAGTACAGTTGGCAATAAAATGCATATTAGATAACCGTGTTTTGTCGACGGTACGTGATTGGGCGTACGTGGGAGGCCCGCGGAATATTAGCGGCCCAATTTATAACTAAAGCTGCTCTGGAATTAAATTGTTAGTTATAGTGCCATAACGGGCACGATTTCAAAAATAAGAATAACGCAGTTGTTGTTTTCTCAAAAATCGAGCTCATGACTCCTTTGAACAGTTTTCGTTATTTCTCTTATAAAATAAATAAATAACTTCTTACATTCACACCAATTATCTAAGCCCATTTTTAATTTCATTAAGAAACTGTATCATGGAAATCTTGATAACGGTTAAATATATACTTAAATACTTTTTGTTTGAAATATATATATACTTAATATACATAGTAAACACCCAGACCAAGACATGCACATGCACACAAATATTTGTCTTGTTCGGGAATCGAACCCGAGACCACTGGCGCAGAAGGTGGGTAGCCTTCCCCTGCGCCAAATCGGTCGTCATAGTTTATGATTTGGCCATACAGACCCATCATCTCAAAAACTCACGCTGTAGTATAGTTTAAAGTATAGTGTAGTATGTACGAATAGCCCGGTGGTTACCAGTGTTACCACGCTTCTGCGATAGTTGAGGTAAAGCAACTTTCGCAATGGTCGGTTACGGGATGCGTGACCAAAAACTTTTCATCTCAATCTCGTCCGTGCTTCAGAGGCACGTTAAGGAGCTACTCGGAAAAAGTATGGACTCTTTGATATAAAACTATAGGACGGTTACAGTTGTTATAAATCTGGTAATAAGAAATATATTTCTTCATACCTTTATCTAGAATCATATAGTTTCAGAAACACGATTTGATGATTTTGGCTCGACACTTTTTATTTTCGAAAATACCTCTAAAAAATAAGAAATATCAAGATTATTCTTAAATGGGGATACATATACTATTGAAAATTGGTTTAATTAGTGGACACCAATAATATTTAGGTTTAAAATCGCTATAGTTTTTGAATACGAAGTGATTGTGTGTTTTTTTGCGTAATCGGCAAAATCGGTCTCGCTCCCACGCGCGTCGTTTTCTCATTGCTATCTCGTTTTAGCATAATTTTTCCGAGTATCGCCTTAAGCAGTTGGTCCCGGTTGCATTTGCAGTCGTCAATACTTCCGCATTGGGCCCGCGTGGTGGGTCATGCTCATAGCCCATTTTCCATAACCTAGGTAGGTACCTACTAATATTATAAATGCGAAAGTTTGTGAGTATGGATGTATGGATGTTTGGTTACTCTTTCACGCAAAAACTACTCAACGGATCTGAATGAAATTTGTAACGGAGATAGATTATACAGGGTTAATTTTTGAACACCATCCAAATTTTTAAGATCGTCTCAGAATCTGTAAGTGAACAACTTCCTTTTGAAACATGGGTCGAATTATGACATAAATTTTTTGACTTTTCATACAAATCAGATTGATTACGCGATCGATTTAATATAGGAAGTTAGGAAGTCCAAAAAATTTTTGTCGTATTTCGACCCATGTTTCTAGAAGAAAGTTGTTCACTTACCGACTCTGAGACGAGCTTAAAAATTTGGATTGGACTATGTAGTCTTGAGTAACACATAGGATACTTTTTATCTTGATATTCCCACGGGAACGGGAACCACGCGTGTTAAACCGCGGTCGAACTTCAAATAGTTGTCCGTTTACTAAACTTGCAAAATTGAAGTAGGGCAGGCGTACCGGTTTTGGACACTGTACCGGTTTTGGCCACTTTTTGCTCTAAAAGTTTTCTAAACAACTTTTAGCCATTTTTGATAAAGGCAATTAAAATAAGGTATTTTAAGGTAATAATAACAACCGTTAGAATTCCTTATGTCATACGACTTTTTTTCAATAAATTCCATTTTCTGTTTGAAAAAATGTTTTGTATGAAAATTATAAGAAATTTGTGTTGGATGAAATAGTTTATAAACCTTTGTTTTTTACAATTAAATTGTTGTTTTGCAATTGACTGGTTTCTAGCGCATTAGAATATATTGATTTTACCTGGGTTTGGTTTTGATTTTTCGCAATACTTACAAAGTTTAACTATCAGTAAGTGGCCAAAACTGGTACATTTGGCCCCTCTCACACATTGTGTGTAATATAAAAAAAACTATTTTACTTTTATAAATTTAAAAATTGTACCTTTAAAGGTAGATAAATTATCTATAAATCAAGATATAATTTGTGTCTTAAATACCTAAGACCATTTAGTACTTAGTGCTTAAAAGTCAAAAAATCCTTAAAGTGGCCACAAAGGGTACCTCTGCCCTACTTACCAACAAATCACATTGATCGCAATATACAGTATTAACATCGCCATTTTAATTACGAATCGAAATGACAAAGAAATTGGCATACAAAAGCAAATCGATAATAAACATAATACCCCACAATATATTATGGTACCTACATCGGTTTTCATTGTCACGGGTTCAAAGCGAATGTGAAAACGCGCATTAGTCCGATTACATCGATTACAAGTACTACAACCGATGAATCGATACTAATAGTGAATTCCATTTGATTGGATTCACATCGAATGCATTCACAGTAATACGCGTCGATAAAAACACGTGACTATCGAAATAAATGCTGGTAACATGAATTTTATAACTGGTTTTAACTCTCGTGGTTAAAAAAGTAAATAGTAAAAGAAAAAAATCGGCTAAGTGCGAGTTGGACTCGCCCATGAAGGGTTCCGAACGCACTTAATGTACCGATTGCCTATACGTACCCAAAATTCCACTATAATTTTTCGTCAGCAAAATATAACTTTGTTTTTCATAGTGTTTGTATGAATGACAAAGTTACATTTTTGGTTTTTGAAAAAGTGTTATATCTCAAAAAGTACGTACTATATATCGATCAAACCAATTTTCCTTGAAAGTTTTTATTAAGATCTACAGCATATATTTTTTCTAGATTTTTCACTCTTTTATTTCAAAAGTTAGAGGGAGGACACACATTTTACCACTTTGGAAGGCTCTATCTTTCAAAATATAAAGTTTGTGAAAAAATGATTTGAGAAACCTCTATGTTATTTTTAAATACCTATCCCTAGACACCCTACACGAATATGTTTAATTAAAAAAATACAGATGGACGGACGGACGGACGGACAGACAGACAGACAGACAGACAGACAGACAGACAGACAGACAGACAGACAGACAGACAGACAGACAGACAGACAGACAGACAGATAGACAGACAGACTGACAGACTGACAGACAGACAGACAGATATGACGAATCTATAAGGGTTCCGTTTTTTGCCATTCGGCTACGGAACCCTAAAAATACTTGCTGATGGCACAGTGGTACTCAACTACTCATCATGCCTATTGAATCAGGGTTCGCAGGTTCGATTCAGCAAAAAATCTTGTGATGGACATTGCCTTTGTCTTATGATGGGAGTTATAGCGTTATCTGTAACAACTTCTTTGTGTGTGTCATCCATAAAAGAATTCCTTATGTTCCTTGTTTATCTACAAAAGTGTAGCACTTAGCCTTCATCACACCCTGATGTTAATGGTAAGGCTGAAAGTGGAAGCGCACTACTCTCGGAATCCTCAATAACTGAAAAACTGGCTATCTTATCTCTAATTGCCGAAACACAACAATGCATCGTTATTATTGGATAAGATGGTGGTAGCTAGCCAGGCAGACTTTGAACAAGCCCTACCACCAACCATTCCTAATGTCGTAATTACTTTATCCATATTTAGGATACTGTCTATTTTTATATATCACAAGACATCCCAAATATAGAGATTATAATATAAATTTCTACCACGTCCTTGAACACAACCCAAAAGAGGGAATTAGTTTACTTATACGATACTGTCTAACATAGATATATAGGTACCACAATTTTTTTAACATACATACACATATACTTACGCCTATTTCCCACGGGGGTAGGCAGAGACTATGGATCGCCACTTTTAATTAGTAAAAATATTTCAGAGGTGTATAACAAGACATCTAAATATAGAGATTTTATAAATTTCCACCACGTCCTTTAAAACCTAAGCACAGCACATCCCAAACCAAAGGGGCTCATAAATTCATCCCTCGTAAACAGAAGATAAATTAATTCGGGAAACTAAATTTAATACATAGGAGAATTGGTTGTAGAATTAAATTCATTGGAACAGTTTCAATTTTTGCCGGGCTGTACGTGACCGCGCGGGGCGGGCTCTCTACTCTGTTCTGTTTATTTATTCTGTGGCAGTAGGGGGGACATGCGTTTCAAATAAGCTCGGAATTTTCAGGCATGGTTATGGTTTAATGTATTTCTGTTTTTATATGTTTTATTATAGAAATCTAGATTAAAATATATTTTATAAGTGTTTGTTACCCTAAAATCTAAATGTTTTGTATAGTAGATGCATACGTGAAGTTACAACATTTTTAAACGTAGTAAATAATTATTTGCAAAATTGTTTAGAAAATACTTAAACTTTGAATCGAAATGATCTAAGGTAATAGCTAAATATACATATATTCAAACCATATAAATAATGTTTATCAACACATGGAATTTTTGCCTATTTTCAGGTTATAACTAAAATTTGCTAATATTATTTTGCTTATTAAATTCCAGTCATCTTGGGGGCTGCATAATCTCAATTCATATATATGTAAATTCTTTAAAAAAGACAGACTATTGAATTTAAAAAACCCTCTCATGAACAGCCATAAAGTTTAGGAAACCAGGTCAGAACCTAACGAGCAAATATCTCTCCGCCCAATGCCATCACTTACGATGGGCGGCTTCCAAAAACTTTAACGTATTACCACGATCTGTTATGACCGAGATATATATCAGTAAGGCTTTACATAACATCTCATTTGCTTCTCGATCCAAGAGCTAGGGCTTGTAAAGAATTTGAATTAGTCTATAAAAAGCTGACTGAAAAACAATTTCATCAGCCTCCCACGCGTTACGGCTTAGTTGACAAATTAAATTTCATATGACGTCACCGAAAGAGACAATCAATAAAAACATTATTGAGTTTACACGTACAGGCATGTTTTTATTCCCCTGGAGATGATAGGGGCTTAAGCAATACTAAATTAATAACTTACTTACTTTAAACTGTCATAAAGGCGTATTATTATTTTTCACTGTGGGCAACTTTTTGGCCGAAGATGTAACTGTTTTAGTTAAGTTTGTCTTTCTAGTTTAAGTATGGCTGTTTTTGTCACAATAAATAAAATTAAAAAATAAAAACTCTATTTCGGTTGAATTAAGTTACTACTAGATTGGTCTGTTATACACTGCACTTTTAAATAGCTCTATATCTACACAAATTACAAACCTAAGGTTAATGCCACACTACTTAGAACCTTGCTTATTGGTAGGAGCCAAGCGACTCGCTTAGTGACTAATCCTAGCAAACGGACGTATTACACGCTATCGAGCCTAGCTAGGTGACTATCACCAGGCACCTAGCTAGGCGTGCCGCTCGCAGTGTGACGTCTGTTCGGTAGGATTAGTCACTAAGCGAGTCGCTTGGCTCTGAACAATAAGCGAGGCTCTTTGTAGTGTCGCATTAGCCTAAGTGTTTCAGTAGAATTCAGGCGTATGCACATAGTTATAAATTATCCTGATACACTTCAACTTGTTCATTTGGTTTCTTACTTAACATGTATCTTTTTTATTTATCTATAAGTACTTATACTATAAAGAGAAAGGATTAGATTTTTTGTTTGTTTTTTTTTAAATAGATAAACTCAATTACTGTGCTGATTTTAAATAATTCTTCACCTCACTTCAGTTGAAGCTACATTCTTCCTGAGTAACATAAGTTATATATTTATACCGATTTTCCCACGCGAACAGGAGCCACGTGGGTAAAACCGCGGGAAGTCACTATGAAACATAAATAAGTTGATTTCTGTAAAACGATTTGCCTTTTAGGTATTAATTTAAAATAGAATAAATACCTACAAAAATTCTACTCCAACTTGGTCAAATAAATTCCATTGTATTCATTAACTTGATACTCGTCAAGTACCAACTTGGAATTTTCAAAATCTTCATCGAGCCAAAAGACGTAATTCAAACAAATATCTGGGAGGTTTTAAACAAGACAGCGTCGCCCATTATCAGGCATCCCTTTTTGTGACAAAGCCATGCAATAAAACCACAGGTAATGACTAAAACAGTATCTCGACTTAACTCGTTTTATTGTATAAATAATCTGGCTGCGCAATAAGCTGCTCTCGTTGGAGCGCTTGGATAGGCAAATCGTCTTGGCACTCATATCAGTACATGACGAGAGGGCATATCACTGTTTTTGTTTATATTAGTCAACTTGTAATTTCAATCTTATCTAAGGTACCTATCTACATTGTATCTACAATGTAGTTTTAGGCGCTTCTTTACTTTTATACTGACGCAAAATCTGAAATGGAAATTTTATCTCTGTTTTGCTATGAATATTGAGAAATATATTCTTTAATAAAGGAGGGATTTATTTATTTATTGGAACACCAACTGCTTAGAGGTCAGAGGTCTCGGGTTCGATTCCCGAACAAGACAGATATTTGTGTGCATGAACATGTCTATTTGTCTTGGTCTGGGTGTTTTCTATGTATATTAAGTACTAG
Organism: Crambus lathoniellus; assembly: GCA_949710035.1. Taxonomy (NCBI): domain Eukaryota; kingdom Metazoa; phylum Arthropoda; class Insecta; order Lepidoptera; family Crambidae; genus Crambus; species Crambus lathoniellus. Next base: position 29,026,232 of record OX453303.1, read on the forward strand.
CTTTCCGCCCGCGGCTTCGCCCGCGTGGACTACACGACTTTATCCCGCGGGAATGTGACAGTTTTCCGGGATAAAAAGTAGCCTATGTTCCTCTCCAGGCTACAAAGTATCTGTGTTCCAAATTTCAGCCAAATCCGTTCAGCCGTTTTGGCGTGATTGAGTAAAAAACATCCAAACATCCAAACATCCAAACATCCAAACATCTAAACTTTCACATTTATAATATTAGTAGGATGTATTAACAAACAAAAAGTATTTAAGTATATATTTATCCGTTATCAAGTTCACGTAGACACAGTTTCTTAAGAAATTAACTACGGGCTTAGATAATTGGTGTGATTGTAAGAGAATATTTATTTATTTATTTATTTTATTAAGCCTAATACATGAAAAAGCTTAAATAAAACATAAAGTCATATACAGGTCTTCACAAATAAGACACAGTAAAAAATGAAAAACTAGCCTAGCTTAACTACTGAATACACACACATAAATAACTAAAATTAAAATTTATATTTAGCAGCTATCACCAAAAATTAAGCGGCTTACAATACGCCTAATTGACGCCTCGTTCGTGTTAAATAGATCAAGATTTACCTGTTCCGAAAGTATAATAAAATTATTACGGCAAAGAAAAGAATTTTGTCTAAAGTTTGAAGAAGCAGGGGGGGGGATGTATAAAAGAGTGTTAAACCTAAGACGCTTGGAGGTGGTTCTAAGCGTGAGTTTCGATAAAAGCTTGGGATTGGTGCAAAAGGTATAGTATACAGAAGTGGTTGGTAACTCGCCATGGGTCTGGATATCTTACCATGTTTAAACAAATTTTAACATGGTAAAAATCTTGTTATTCATAATATATGTATATCTATACTTACAGATCTCTGACGCTCATTTTAGTCTCCAAATAAATGGAAAACGGCAAAATAATGATAATGACTGTGTTAACACAGCTCTCATCATAATTGCAGTGCGATTTGAGAGCCTCGTTAAGAGTTATAGCGACATATGTTAGTTTGATTGCATCCTTTATGGCTTTTAAATGAACTTGAGTTACTGCCCTCTCTTGTATACTGTACTGTGATAAAACTCCGGTCCCGAACGCCGGTTGACGTCGGCGTTGTTCGCATTCCAACCTCCCTCCTCTTAGGGACGCCGTTTTAGCGTATCGGGTTACTGTTATACCTCCCGAATTTGCTACTGTAATGTACAGAAACCTTATTGTTACTTGATATTACTGACTTCCTAGCATTCTCCCTGAGACATACAAGCTTTTATTTTGAAAGGATTATCCTCTGAAAATATATTGTCAAAACATCAATTATAAGACTTGGGCTAATACCATCATCATCATTGGCCACGACATCTTGACAGATGATTGTTGCAGTGTCATCAACTCTGTGTGGTACGACATTTTCTCATCATTTTCTTTGGTGGCTCAGTAGTCCAATGGCAGCTCGACATCTTTTTCCGCATCTGCCACAAGTATTTTTCCGAGCATGGCTTCCCATAAGAAAATCTCTCAGAACCCATACGGTAGACGTGGCCTAGCCAGCGGCGTCGCCTCTGTTTAAGTACTTACATTACAGAACTTACGAAAATCTCATCGATACTAATATTATAAAGAGGAAAGATTTGATTGTTTGCATCGAATAGGCTCCGAAACTACTGCACCGATTTAGAAAATTCTTTGACCATTAGAAAGCTACATTCTTCCCGAGTGACATAGGCTATATTTTATCCCGACATTCCCACGGGAACGGGTACCACGCGGGTAAAACCGCGAGGATCCGCTAGTATTGAATAACCTTAAAATAAGTCATAAGATTTATTAAAAACGGTTAAAATTGTAAAATTGAAATTATTTTCTCTATAAAATTTTCTAAAATGCTCATTGTATCAAACTACTATTAGTCTTAAGAATCAAACCATCTCATTTCGTGTTAACATTTGCTTAATTGCAAGGCTTATACAAAATAAACTATTATCACGATTACAATAATTCCTCATAAACTAAGTAAAGTATTTAAACTTTAAGGTGACAGCCCTGTCCGCCATTTTCCCAACGTGTGGACATGACACACCCTAACACGGTTGAGAATTTCAGCGTTTTTATTTTTTATTTTATTATTTATGGTTTTTCAACACTTTTGTTTGTACACGCCCCGGCCGGCTCTGTTACACGAATAATAAAAGGCACATAAATTATGGAAGTGACACATTTAAAAGAATTTAAAGTTAAAATACGCTTTGCTAAATATACTGTGACTTTAACAGTGTTGTTAAATAGCTTAGGAATTGTTGATGACGCCGAAAAACGTGTTTTAATATTCTATTTGTAATTCTGATATTATAGCGTTCGTTCGTTCGGAAGAACGGATTATTATAATTAGGGATATATGTTGCTAATAAGAAGTGCTATTATTTATGGAAGGTTTAATATTGTATTTTACAAGATCTGAGATTTTATCTATGTAGGGCAGAAGCCCCGGTTTTGGCCACTGTACCGGTTTTGGCTACTTTTTGCTCTAAAAGTTTTCTAAACAACTTTTCGTTATTTTTGCTAAAGGCAGTTAAAATAAGGTATTTTAAGGTAATAATAACAATCGTTAGAATTCCTTAATATGTCATACGATTTTTTTTCAATAAATTCCATTTTCCGTTTTATAAAATGATTTGTATGAAAATTTTAAGAAATTTGTTTCTGATGAAATACATTATAAACCTTTTTTTTTTTACAATCAAATTGTTGTTATGCAATTGATTGGTTTCTAGCGCATTAGAATATATTAATTTAACCTGGGTTTGGTTTTGATTTTTCGGTATACTTACAAAAGTTTAACTATCAATAAGTGGCCAAAACCGGTACATTGGCACCTCTCACACATTTTGTGTTATATATAGAAAATTTTTAACTTTTTTAAATTTGAAAAATTTACCTCTAAAGGTAGATAAATTATCTATCATTTAAGATATAATTTGTGTCTTAAATACCTAAGACTATTTAGTACTTAGAGCTTAAAAGTCAAAAAATCCTTAAATTGGCCACAAAGGGTACCTCTGCCCTACTTAGGGATGAAATTGCTTCAAACAGTTCGGGCCCTTTTTCTGTATTGCCGCCCACGGACTGACATTTCATACATGTATATAGGATATATCCATACTATATAAGTAATTTTATGAATGTGAAAGTGTGTTTGTTTGTTTGTCCGCCTTTCGACGTGGTTTTTGGTATGGGGATAGTTTAGATTTAGAAGCTGGAGAGTGACATAGACTACTTTCTATCCCGGAAAAATATCACATTCCTGAATGATAATGATGTGTAATCCACGCGGGCGAAGCCGCGGGCAGAAGGCTATTTATATACATGATTAATATACATAATTATATATTATCGGCAAATTACTCAAGAGGCAACAAACGTGGAGGTTCCTGTATTATGTTAAAAAAAGGCTTTGAATTTAAAAAATTGACTTGCTTCGATGATCTTTCTATGGATCATATTTTTGAGTGTTGTGCTGTTAACCTGATTACTAATAATACAATAGTAGTTTGTATTTATCGTGTTCCATCTAAATTAATTAGACATATTGATTATTTTTTAAATAAATTTGACATGTTATTACATTAATGTTTTACAAAATATTCCAAAAAAAATATAATATTAGTAGGTGATTTTAACATAAACATGCTGGAAAATACTCAAAGCGTCAACAGGTTGAATGACATTTTGAAGAAATATAACATGAACTCTCATATCAATGAACCCACAAGGGAAACCGCATGTTTAGATCTAATAGTTAGCAACGTGAATAATGCAACTGGATACACATTGCCACTGTGGCTATCGGACCATGACACAGCACAAGTATTAAAATTTAATATTTTAAATAAAAAAGTTACACCATCTTCTGTATTTGTTTATAAAAGGTGTTATTCGGAAGAAAACATTATAAAATTTAAAAACTACCTAAAATGTCTGACATTTTCAGACGTTTGTAAATCGAATGATGTAAACACTGCATTTGATGAATTCCACGATTTACTTGTGCTTTTATACAAGCTATGTTTCCCTAAAATTAGGATTAAAATTAGCTCTTCAAATAATATTAAATGGCTATCAAAAGGTTTAAAAAAAAGCAGTGTTACAAAAAGATCACTTCGACATAAGTACTATACAAATAAAAATGAGGCTACTCGTTCAACCTACGTTAATTATAATAAATTATTTAAAAAATGTATAACTTATTCTAAAAGGTCAGCTAATGCTAAATATGTTTTTAAAAGCAAAAACACATGCAAAGCTACATGGACAATAATAAAAAATGAAATTAACGATAACTACATTGGTAATTCTAGCATGAGTTGTATTAAAATCAACAATGAACTCGTGAAGGACCCTCTGACCATAGCTTCGACATTTAATGATAATTTTTTGACAGAAACAGTATTATTGCCATCAAAGAAATGTGAAAATCCCTATAAATTGAAAAATAAAGTTCCAAACAGCATCTTTCTAAAACCAGTTGATGCAAATCAAGTATGTAAAATTATAATGTCTCTTAAAAATTCACAGTCAGAAGGGTATGACTCCTTATGTACGAAGGTGTTAAAACTATGTAGAGATGAACTAGTTGAAGTTCTTGTCTATTTAGTTAATTTGTCTCTGCAAACGGGGAATTTTCCAGACAAACTGAAAGTATCTTTAGTAAAGCCACTTCATAAAAAGGGAGACAAAACTGACCTAAATAATTATCGACAAATAGCATTATTGTCTATACTATCGAAAATTTTTGAGAAGGTAATGCATGCAATATTAACTGACTTCTTTATTAAATATAATATAATCAAACCTAACCAGTACGGTTTTCAAAAAAATAAGTCGACTACACAAGCAGCATTTGATTTGATTAAAATTGTTATGCAACGTGTTAATGACAAAAACTACACTACTGTGTTACTACTAGATATGTCTAAAGCTTTTGATCACGTTTCTCATGATCTATTACTCAATAAGCTCGATCATAGCGGAATAAGAGGACCTGCACTAAGCTGGCTAAAATCGTACTTAACAAATAGAACCCAATGTGTGGAAATATCACAAATAGACTCAAATAATACTGTCCAGACATACAGCTCTGATTTTAAATGTATAAAGTCAGGAGTTCCACAAGGTAGCGTATTAGGCCCTTTATTGTTCATCTTATACATTAATGACCTACCAGATGTATTTGATCACAATACAATTTTATTCGCAGATGATATATCAATTATAGTTTCAACTAATATGGACGTTTCATATGAACAACATATAATTGACATAAAAAATACAATGACTAAAGTGATCAAATGGCTAAATGACAATAATCTTTAAATTAATTTAACTAAGACAAATTTAATCAATTTTAATAATTTTAAAAATCAAAAAACAGATATTATTAAAAATGCTTTAAATGTGACATTTTTAGGTTTACTAATTGACTCGACACTTAGTTGGAAGGAGCAAATAAATAAAGTTTGTAATAAAATAAATAGATTTGCCTTTGCTCTTTACAAACTTACCAAGATTGCCAGTGTGAACGCAGCAATTATGGCATATTATGCATACGTCGAATCTGTCCTACGTTATGGTTTAGTGATTTGGGGGAATGGTACGGACATTAAAAAAGTATTCGTAGCTCAAAAGAGATGCATTAGAGCAATCTGTAATATTGCACCTGACGTATCTTGTGAACGGTACTTTAAATCACTCCGTATATTAACATTACCATCTCTTTATATTTTGGAGATTGCGCTCTTTGTCAAACAAAATGGCGGTAAGTTTATAAAAATGAGTGATGTATCACAAAGAACAATGCGATATCTCAATAGACTTGTACTCCAACTAGTCCCTAAAACTACGAGATTCTTAAATAATAGTTATGCTATGTGTAAGACCATCTACAATAGAATACCAAGTCGTTTTAAGGACCTTCCTCTAAATAGGTTCAAGAATTCGTTGCGGAATTGGTTAATAGAGAAAGCGTTTTATTCAATAGATGATTTTCTAAAACATAAAGACGTAGTATAAAATGTATGAGATGCATCAATTTTTAATCTTGACATTAATTTTTATGACTTGCACTAGATTTTAATAAAATATTATTTTGTCACTTAGGTACATTGAATACTCTTGACATTTTAATTTTCATGACATGCAATTTAAGATATATTTAAATGTTATTAATTTGATAGACATTATAATAATTGAATATTAATTTTGACATTTGATTTTTCTTTTTATTAGGCACATACACTATAAGTTAGGCATGCATTATTATTATAATTAAAATGTTATTACTTGCAATATTAGATATAATTTGTCAGAATTGTTAATAATGTAATATTATTTGAATTGTATCCCTAAGTTAAATTTGCATGCTATTAGACATGGCTAAATAGGTCTTAAGCACTAACTTATTATTTTTTAACATCACGATAATGTACCCTATTTAACGCAAATAAATATTTGATTGATTGATTGATAGTATCCTATCACACGGGACCAGAGAGCCTACTCTGAAACGCACCGAAACTTCGGCATACTCGACCCTCTCACTCTCTAGTCGGGATAGAATCGAGTGAAAAGGGTGGGGCTACCAAAGTTACAATAGGCGCAACATAAGTTGCAACTCGGAAGTTAACTGTATGAGACATTACGCGCAGCTAATATGTGCGAGGGAACAGCACAGCGACGTATCCGTACGCGTCAGAGTAAGACACGAGACACGCCGTGCTTCCGCCCGCGCACCAACCCCGGGCACACCTTGGCAGAACTTCCAAGCCGCCAAGTTATTTTGCGCCCATTGTACGGTTTTTGCGTTTCAGGGTACGGCCACAGATCCGCACGCGGGCGGACATCCGCATGACAGGAAAGAGTCCTTCAGCTTTTCTTAAAGTCTGGGTACTTTGTTTAAGAAAAGCTGAAGGACTCTACGTGTAGATAGATAGATAGATAGATAAACACTTTATTGCTCACACAAAGATACAGGTACATAAACAACAGAAACAAGTAATATACAATTATGTAGGCAAAGGCAGTCTTATCGCTTAGAGCGATCTCTTCCAGACAACCTTTGAGGCATAGGAAAATTAACAAAGAGCGAGTGGTAGTGCACCAGCAACATACAAAAATCTACTCTATAAAAATCTATAGTGTACTATCACTACTATAATTTGAACCGCTTCTAGTTTTAATTACTTGGCAGAAACTTCATGCCCTCGTTTTACACATTCGGAAAAATGTTTCGGGCAAAAAAAATTAAAAGGCAGAATTACTTGCGGATCTTACTTAACTCATATTGCAAAGTAACAACAAGCACTTTCGTTGTTATACCTAAAGCCTGACCAGAAAAATTTTTTTTTTTTGCCTTGTTGCGGAAATGTGACGAACTAAATTATTCTAAGGAACTTGACATTAATTTGTAACAATGAAGAGGCCCAGCGCCTCAAGCCAGGTTTTTTATTTTTCTGGTCAGGCTTTACATCTGATCGTTATCGCAATATTGAAGTAATGTTGATGAAAGGACGGAGTAAAAAACTACAACAGAACACTTCATATTTCACTAAGCGATACTCAGAAGAGCAAATACGGATGGAATGCAAAGTATACCTATTCGAACGATAAATATTCCTCTCTCAGCGTCATATATTTCCCATGAGCCCAGATAGAATTACTATTTACATAGGTACATTTAACAATACTTGCGAAACGAAAACCACTTGTATTACGAGTGACATAGGGGCGCTATTAAGAACAACTGCCTAGTCTGCCTTGCTGTCGCGAGTACGTTAGAGCGATAGAGTGACGTCACGGTAAGTACATAACATAGGAAGTATTATATAACGTAGGAAGTGATATAAGTATGTATTACATAACATAGGATCCGGGCTTTCGAATAACAGGGAAAACGAAATAAATTAATGCTTCTTATCAACAAAAACTATCCTTAGGAAGGTCTATATTTAGACTAGGTCTATATTTAGTTTGTTTCAGTTCAAAGAATCTGAAATAATTTTATTTTACACATTAAAAGTGTAATATTTCAAAAAGTTTTTGACGATTTTGCCAATAGTTTTTGTCGTTTGTAATTATTTTCTCGGTTGACTGGCGTATGTTTCATAGGTGTACAGTACACCGAAATATTTCATACTTGCAACTTAGGTATATGCCAATAAGGTTCGATGACTTTCACACCACAAATACTTATAGGATATGCTCATAATATACCTGTCAGACAAACGCCTCAAATAATCCCCTCCTCGAGGTTGGTGCCGACACTCAGGTTTTTGCGAGGTGTCGTCGACAAGCGAAAGTCGTTAATAACTCTCCTGTTTACTTTTGTTTGGGCAAGAAACCAAGCTTGGCGTCTGACGACGGAAATTAGGTTGGTGTCTTTGTATGTAAGGTTTGCAGTTAATGTCTTGGAGGTGCAAGCGTAATTTGGCTTTTGAAGCAGAAACTTTGTATACGTACAGAGTACTGTAGAGTCTACATACTGTGTGCAGCCAAAAGATAGAATTGTAGGCTGTGGCAGTTAGCTTTTTAAAAATGCATGGCGACTGCTTTGTACAATATAAAAATTGTATTCTTAAACCAATCTTTGGGAATTTTATTTTAAAAAGAAAATGTTGGTTTGACCACAGATAATATAATACTATTTGACGCAGTGACTGCTCGGCCTCGAACGGCGATACAGAGTTCCGAATAATACGATTACGAGTAATCTATCATATTAGCAAGTGTACGTAGTGATACGAAAAGTGTGGATATAAACCAAATACCTTGAAACTACAGTTTTATTAAGCCCCCGGTAGAATAGCAGAGTAACAGTACCTACAGAAGTCATATTTATCACCCCCCCCCCCTTCACTTTCTTATTTCAAAAGTTAAAAGTTAGGCTTTTAACTTTTTAAATAAGAAAGTGAAAAATCTAAAATAAATAAACACATAAAAGTAAAATTGGTTCGCACGAGATATAATCAGCAGTTTTTGAGATATAACACATTTTTAAACACCGCAAACGTAACTTTGTCATTCATACAAACACTTTGAAGAACAAAGTTATTTAGCTGGCAAAAAATGGTAGTGGTTTTTGAAAAAAATTTGGCTAGGTGTATGTAATCTGTACGTTGAGTGAGTACGGAACCCTTCATGGTCGAGCTCGACTCGCCCTTGGCCGATTTTTTTCTTATGATACTCCACAATCCTACTTTACCCTACTTCCTACTAGTTAATATCATAAATGTGAAAGTTTAGATGTTTGTATGTTTGTTATTCAATCACGTCAAAACGGCTCAACGGATTTGGCTGAAATTTGGGACACAGATACTTAAGGCTTTGTAGCCTGGAGAGGAACATAGGCTACTTTTTATCCCGGAAAAATATCACATTCCCGCGGGATAGCGTCATGTAGTCCACGCGGGCGAAGCCGCGAGCGGAAAGCTAGTAATAAATATCATAATAAATTCTATTAGTCTCAAGCCCTTAGAACGCCAGTCTCACTCAATAGTAAGAGTATTAAGTCTGAGTTACCCTTTCCTTTCTTCCCATAGTCTACTCCATAATAATATACTAAGGAACGCACCCAAAACAGATAACAATAAAGCCAGCAGACGCGACCTGCTAACGGCTGCAAATAAACCAAACAGCAGCATAATTGAAGCGTGCTCCGTTCAGAATTCACAAGACCCGCCGGAGGGCCGCCATAAAAAAGTACGGCCAGAATTTAGCCAGCTTTCGTTTTTATAGTTGGCGGGGGGAACACCATGAACCATGGCACGTTTTGTTATTGAATTACTTCTTAGCCTCAATAGCGCAGTGGTTATGTCGCAGGCGGATGGTTGAATCCGCCGGATGGTTAAGTATGGCAGCATGTGCCCCTCGGAAGTCCTGTAGAACACGTGATAGGTTAGAAATTTCGTGGTTATATTTTTTTGTGACTCCGTCAACTTATGGAAAGATAAAATATATTATGGAAAAAATGATCGGCATAGGCGTATAATAGAATTGCGTATTCAACAATTTGGCTTCGTCAGATATACCATGACCACTACTGGACCATGGGTCGTCGATTCGTTCCACACAATATAATAATCGAAAATCATTTGGCTTTTATTCCGTATCTGGGCGTGATAAAGAGGGTTCAAATGTCAGTAAGGGCGGTTGTGCACTATGTCCGATTCTTATTCGATTCCTATGGGCGTTTGAATTTATTTATTTCGTGTAGTTTAGGGTTTGAAACATTGAAACTACACGAAATAAATAAATAATTACTATTTTATATGATTAATTATTAAAATACAAGCATCCGTTTTTTTCCGGATCGGTAAAATTCAGTGTAGTGCACAAACGCCCTATCAGTGAAATGACGGATCTTAAAAACTCCGGATAGAATACGTATAACTTGAATCGGATCTAGTGCGTAAACTACCATACAAATAGTTCTATGAACACGCCGGACCGTCATTTGACTGATAAGAATCGAATAAGAATCGGACGTAGTGCGCAACCGCTCTTACTCAAGTACCTTTCCGCCCGCGGCTTCGCCCGCGTGTTTACACGACGTTATCCTGAGGGAATGTGATATTTTTCCAGGATAAACAGAAGCCTATGTCTCTCTCCAGCTACCAATCTACCCCCGTACCAAAAATCACATTGATCCGTTTTGACGTGAAAGACGGACAAACAAATAATTCCTTCTGATTTTCCCGTTTGAACATGATACTTTCCTGTGGTAAAAAGTAAAATTAGCCTATTATAATCCTTCCCAGGGTCTCAAACTATTTACTTAAATACCAAGTTCTGCCCGCAAATTTGTCCGCGCTTAAAGTGATTTTCCTATGGGAATGAGATTTTTTCTTGCGGTAAAAAGTAAGTTATATCCTTCCCACGGCCACTAACTGTCTCTATTATAAATATAATAGTTCCCAGGCACTCAAACTATCACCTTAAATACCCAGCTTTGCCCGCGCTCAAACTTATTTTCCCATGGGAATGAGATTTTTTTCTTGCTGTAAAAAGTAAGTTATATCCTTCCCAGGGCTACTAACTGTCTCTATTATAAATATAATCGTTCCCATCAGGCACTCAAACTATCACCTTAAATACCCAGCTTTGCCCGCGCTCAAACTTATTTTCCCATGGGAATGAGTCATATTCCCACGGTAAAGGTAGCCTATGTCCTTCTTAGGGTCTCAAACTATCTCCATTCCATATTTCATAAAAATCGGTTCAGTTGTTTTGACGTGAAAACGGAACATACAGAGAAAAAAACAAACATTTTCGCATTTATAATATTAGAAGGCACATGTAATTAATGAACTTTTATGGTCTAAGCCAGGTTTGATGGATAACGATATTCTTGAAATATAAAAAAGGATCTGTCTTTAAAGCGAGTGCAAAAAATGTAAGCTATATTTCCTAAAAAAACCTGGAACTGATAAATAATGGTATGATGAAATCAATACGAGACAAAAAAAAATTGGAAGCATTCCGTAAATGTGATGAAGGTTAAGTGCTATCCCGTTGTGGATTTTAAAAAAAGCCATTTAATGTCCACTGCTGGGACACTAGCTTTCCTTATGGGCGGATAAGGAGAATAAGTCATGTCATCACCCACCACGCAGACCCATTGGTCATTTAGCTTGTAAGTAACTGTACTGAGAGACTAATCATTCTTTTAAAATTAAATTTTTTCTTACCGTCTATATTCAAGTTCATTTTGGTTGTGAAACAAAATTAATTTGTGATCTAGCTTTAAGTGTTGATGTACCCTTCCTATCTGCGGGAGAGGGCTGGCGACCTGTGGGACGGGTTTCTAAGAAACCCTTTTCAGGCACCAGTCCTTCACAAATTTATTAAAATTGTAACTGCTTATTAAGTTTGTGAAGTGACCAATAAGTGAATTATTTATTGGTGGGTATTAACGACTGCAAAGCAGCGAGGTGTGAGACAGGGAGACGTCATTTCCCCGAAACTGTTCACAGCTGCGTTGGAGGATATTTTTAAGCTACTGGACTGGAAAGGATTCAGCATTAACATCAATGGCGAGTACCTAACACACCTGCGGTTTGCCGATGATGTAGTTCTCATGGCTGAGACCTTGGAAGACCTGAACACAATGCTCGAAGATCTCAGCAATGCTTCCCAAAGAGTGGGTCTGAAGATGAACATGGATAAGACGAAAATCATGTCCAATGCCCATGTTGCATCCGCTCCAGTTAATGTTGGGAACATTACGCTCGAAGTTGTTGACCACTATGTTTACCTAGGACAGACAATCCAATTAGGTATCCATACACAACCACAAAATTCTGCTAATATTTAAATTGTTTAGTACTTACTTACTAGTTCTATATTTATCTTTGTTAAGTTTTCATTTTAAGCAATAATTAATACCACCTTTGCTAGCTCTTCACATAGGTCTACAAATTCGTTTAGTTAGAAACTCAATTGTATCCTTTTGCGGGGGTGGCCTGGTGACCTGTGTAACCGGTTTTCTTTTAAAACCTATTGCGGGCACCAGCTTCTCACACTTCAGGTGATAGGTTAACTAGTATTACACTCAAATAAATGTTCTAGAGTTACGTAACCTATTGTGTGATAAGGAAATAAATGATTTATTTATTTATTATTATTTATTTAGGTAAGTCCAACTTCGAGAAAGAGATCTCTCGTCGAATCCAGCTCGGATGGGCAGCGTTTGGGAAGCTCCGGCATAAATTTGCGTCTAAAATTCCTCAATGTTTTAAGACTAAGGTCTTTGACCAGTGTGTGTTGCCAGTTATAACTTATGGAAGCGAGACGTGGTCTTTTACTATGGGTCTCATAAGAAGGATCAAGGTTACCCAGCGAGCAATGGAGAGAGCGATGCTTGGTATTTCCCTGCTCGATCGAATCAGAAATGATGAGATCCGCAGGAGAACTAAAACGACCGACATCGCTCGAAGGATTGCTCAGTTGAAGTGGCAGTGGGCGGGACACATAGCGCGGAGAACCGATGGCCGTTGGGGCGGAAAGGTTCTCCGCTGGATGCGGGCAGCGCAGGACCGATCGTTGTGGAGATCCTTGGGGGAAGCCTATGCCCAGCAGTGGTCGTCGTACGGCTGAAATGATGATGATGATGATGATAAACGACTGCAAATGCAGCCGGAACCAACGGCTTAACGTGCCCTTCGAAGCACGGAGGAGCTCGAAATGAAAAGTTTTTGGTCACCCATCCCGTGACCGACCATAGCGAAAGTTGCTTAACCTCAACGATCGCAGGCCGAGCGCGCTTAACACTACGGCACGGACTCCTCAAATCAAATCAAATCTTAAAATCAACAAATATTACGTAGAAATTGACCCCATTCATTACAGAAGACATTACCAATGTATTTACATTAAGAACATTTCCCGCTTAAGAAATATGCTTCATTCTCTAAGGAAAAGTGGGTGGAGACTAAGTTTTTGGAATATGTGAACGCTCAAGGCACCCAACAATTACAATTTGTTACGCGTCCTTGCATTTATGGTTGTCTCCTGCGAGGACAGAATTAAATTTTCTAGCATAGGATGCCGAACAAGGAGTAAAAAAGATGTAGCGAATAAATAATTTAATAAGGCTAGATACAAAACAAGTAGGTACAGTCTTATTACAAAACACTGTTTAGCTTGTGTTTAACTAAAACAGTGCTTAAATAAATGATGCTGTCTCCTTTAGACGATATTGTGAAAAAAGTGATAGCATAACATTTAAAGAAAGAAGAGAAAGAAAACATTTATTGGACACACACACTTATAAAAGAAACAATCAAACAAACAATAAACAAAAGAGAACAAAAATTAATACTTAAAATAAACTTAAACTAAAAAGTTATAAATAAATGAGCGTGTGTGGGCCAACAAAAATCCCGTCTCAACATAATGCTGCCGATATGCATGCATAATGATTTAAACACTGTTTTAGTTAAACACGAGCTACACAGTGTTTTGTAATAAGACTGTTAATTTTAACATAAGCTTAACTCACTTTTACTTGTATTTACTCATTAGTAAAGCACTAAAAGCTATTTTTTCAGTTGCCAAATAAAGTTCCTATATATATATATTATGCGGGCGTCATAAAAAGTATGGCGTTGTATGGGGCGCCGATTTGGGCTAACGCACTCACCGAGCGGAATAAGATCTTACTGCGACGCCCACAGCGAGTCATTGCAGCCAGGTCAGTGAGAGCATATAGAACAGTCTCAAGAGAAGCAGCTTGTGCTTTAGCAGGCACGCCTCCTTGGGAGCTGGAGGCACCAGTTCTGGAAGTGGTGTTTAGAAGAAAGACAGAAGCCAGGAAGCGTGGCCAACGTCTGGCACCGGCGGAGGTTGAAGCGATTCGCAAAAGAGCCTTGGACACCCTTCTAGAACGTTGGGAGGAACAACTGGCGGCTCCAACAGCGGGGGTGCGTACTGTGATGGCACTACACCCGATTATAAGGCAATACCTCGATAGAAGGCACGGTACCCTGACATTCAGGCTCGTTCAAATTCTCACGGGACATGGGTGCTTTGGCAAATACCTCTTTAAGATTGCAAAACGGGAAGAAACACCAAAATGTCACGAGTGCGGGGCAAGCGAGGACTCGGCACAGCACACACTACAGTTCTGCCCAGCCTTCCAGCTACAAAGAGGGACCCTAACTACAGCCATTGGGACAAACCTTTCACTCCCAAGTGTATTAAAAGCTATGATCGAGGACGAAAGGAGCTGGAAGGCAGTCGTGACATTTTGTGAAGAGGTTATGACCGTAAAAGAGGTGGCAGAATGAGGGCGTGAAGCAGCTGCAGACGTAGGCTCCATCAGACGTAAGCGGGTCGGGGTCAGACGGCGTGAGTTTAGACGCCTAATCCCTCCCTAATGAGCCATAAGGTCCCATGGTTAGAGCGCGCGAGTCTCTTCCGGTTCCCGCTAGACCTTGGTAGCCCACGAGGGATAAAAGTGAGGAGTTTAGTTGGTAGTGGAAGGCCAATGCTAACCGAGTCCAACATAACCATATGGTATGCATAAAGAACGCATTCTCCTCAATCTAATAAAAAAAAAACAAGGCTATTTATTACCCCGAAATTCCACAGGAGCGAAGCCCCGTGGCGCGGCTAGTATTATAATAAGAATCAAAGTACTTAACATAGATAATTACAAGGTTGGTTGATTATTATAAAATTTTCTCCCATTTATTTATAATTTAAAATCATATTTATTATGTATCAATTTTATTAAATTAAATTTTTAAACACTCACTCACATTTGACAGCCCTGCGCTATCTCCAGTCGGCGTAATAAAGCAAAATGGCGGACAAACGAAGCCAACTCCCGTTCGCGGTAATGAACGACAGTAATTTAGACGTATTGCTTCTGACGTTCGGCCCGGTACCGAGGGCGACGTACCTATTCATCATCACGCTGCTGGTAAGAAACATATTCAACTTACTGTCGTTTTTATTTTGAAGTGAAAACTTCTTTAGCGGGGCGTTGTGCACTTTTTGTGATGGGTAAAAAATGTTAAGCTCGCGTCAGGATCACGTGACCGTCAGCCGGCCTAGCATGAGCGGCTTTTATCGCGCGATATGATATGGTACGGCAAGTTGTCTTGCTTACCCCACTAAGGTGTAAGCAAGACGGCATGCTGTACCATGTCATATCGCGTGATAAAAGCCGCTCATGCTAGGCCGGCAGATCGAAAATCTGTTACAATGTCATTAGAATACGAAGGCGAAATTTGCCCGTTTTCTAACTTGAGCTATCACCACACTTTTAAAGTTGTGGTGATAGCTCAAGTTAGAAAACGGGCGGCATTGAAGCCAGAAGACCTCGGTTCAAATCTAGTCCGTATTTTTTTTTTTTTGTCAAATTCCTTTTTTTGTGAAAAAGTCTAGGGAGCCCTTTTCACTTCTGCCGGCACTGCCGGAGTGCAACCCGTGGATTTTTTTAAATAAAATTGTCTTACTTTTGGTGAATGTGATCTATTGATTAACTATCTAAATTCTTTTTTTGCCGCGTTCCTCTTGTGAGTCTCCATAATAGGGCTGTGCGAACCGATTTTTTTATTGCTTATGGCATACTAGCCTTCCGCCCGCGACTTCGCCCGCGTGTACTACATGACGTTATCCCGCGGGAAGGTGATATTTTTCAGGAATAAAAAGTAGCCTATGTCCTTTCTCAGGCTCTAGACTATCTCTGTACCAAAATTCATTCAAATCGGTTCAGTAGTTTAGGTGTGATTGTGTAACACACAGACAGACAGAGACGCATTTATAATAAGTATAAGGAAGTAAGGATAAGGATAGTTAAGGCGCTACTCGGAAAAAGTATGGACTATTTGATATGAAACTATAGGACGGTGAGAGTTGTTATAAATCTGGTAATAAGATATATATTTCTTCATACCTTTATAGAAGAATCGTATAGTTTCAGAAACACGATTTTATGATTTTGCCTCGACACTTTTTATTTTCGAAAATACCTCTAAAAAATACGAAATATCAAGATTATTCTTAAATGGGGTTACATATTCTATTGAAAATTGGTTTAATTATTGGACACCAATAATATTTAGGATCGTATAGAAGCATTTTTTTAAAATCGCTATATTTTTTTAATACGAAGTGATTTTGTGGTTTTTTATGCGTAATCTGCAAAATCGGTCTCGCTCCCGCGCGCGTCCTTTTTCCATTGCTATCTCGCTTTAGCATAATTTTTCCGAGTATCGCCTTATTCAAACTTTTTTCTTATGATTTTAGATTAATTTTATGCATTGGTGTTGCAATGTTGTAGAAAGAATCCGTGAATTCCGTCCGAAAACTACATCTTTGTGTTTTTACCATTATAAATTTTCCTATACTTTTCCGTTTTTTCCAAGACAGTCTCCTGAACAATAAATCCAAAATCTATTTTATTAGTAATTTAGACGTATTGATTCTGGCGTTCTGGGCCGCGGGACTGAGGAAGACATATTAGCACACTCGTAAGAAACGAATTCAAATTACCAACATGTTCTAGAACGACTTGATCGATAGGTGACGACCTTCGGTTTCGGTACCTACTTGTTTTTTTTTCTTTGTACCATTTAACCTCCTTGTGGCAAACTATTTTAATTGTGCTTATTTATAGCATGTTTGAAAAATTAAATTCAGAACTGCTCTTCTATTTTTTTTAACTGAATCTGTTTTATAAAAGACAGCCGTAATTGACTGATCGATCAACGCACAGCTCAAACTACTGAACGGATCGAGCTGAAATTTTGCACACTACCTAATAGTTATTATGACGTAGAGGTTCACTAAGAAAGGATTTTGAAAAAAAAACTACACATATCTAAAGGGGGAGAAACGGGGATATCACATAAAAAATTTAAAAAGTGTTTTGTATTTTTCTGAAATAAATTATTATAATACTTTATTATAATATTAACGTTCCTGAATTTTACGCGAGTGAAGCCGCGGGCAAAAGTTATTCCTCGTAAAAAACGAGAATCAAATTTGATAAAATATTATTATGTAGCCTCAAACCTCAAGTTACTTACATTAGAAAAAACTAAAAATCCATAAAACACTAATCTAAATATTTCTATGGGTTTAAATAACCGCGTACCTACCTATGTAAACCGTTAAATAAGTGTTTGAATTTCAGATCTCTCCCCTTTATAATATTAGTATAGATATTAATATGAATGCAAATTGTACAAACACGCCAAAATAGCCCTTATTAACGAGCTTGTATTAAGTAATTAATTCTGGCGGTCGTTATGTCTTCCACAGTTAATTAACTACGCCTTAATGACGTACGCTCATGACTATAGTAGCCTAATTATTGTTATGGGAAATGGTGTACCGTAGAACACAAGAATGAGGTTATATGGATCATGTCATCCCAAGTACTGAATGATATTCCATACTAATTTCATAAATGTCTAGGTGTGTTTGTTTGTTTGTCCGTCTTTCACGTCGAATCACAAAGTTCTGATGAAATTTTCAGCTATAATCAATTTATTTTCAGTATGACGAATATTACTGAGCCAATATTTTAACTATATTGTCTAGTTACCGATCTGCAAAAATAATGTTTATTTTACAAGTAATTCAAATAAAACTAATTCGGCGTTTACTATATCTGTTTTTTTTTATGTGATTTTTTTCTAGGTTTATACGCTTATACCCCCTCTTGGTCGGTCACGGGAAGGGTGAGCTTGGTTTATGTTCGCCACCGCTTTCTCAAGTGCTGGAAAAGAAGCCTAATTATTATTAAGGGCAAATGGTAATACAATGTCGAGTTTCAAGGTACGACGCAAATATTGAATTGATGAGCTCAAAGATAAGAATAATGTTGAGATTGTTAAGATTTGTTTTGATAAGATGTTGTTTTTCACGCACCATTTCTTAACTGTTACATTTAAACGATGAAACAGTGAGAATGCTATATGTAATTTTTTTTTAATTTACAACCCAAAAGATGTAAAGAAATGTCCTCATTAGCAATTATCATGCATGGACACTGGTAAATGTTAAATAAAATTAGCACCGAAACAATACGTAAGGTATACACTGTTATATCTGATATTGGCTGCCATTTCGTATACAGAGCATAATATTACCACATATTACTAAGATATATGAATTTATTTAAAAACTTGAATCAAATAACAGTAGTAGCAGATTCACCCCTGCTTTTAGTGGTAATTATTTTACATCTTAGATAAGCAATCTTAGGGTACTAAATATCTCAACAATACATATTTATCGAACAATTCATGACACCGCATCAGCGACTTCACACGTTCGGGTGCGTCTCACGGGAGCCTCGTGAATAACTAGATGTAAACAAAATCAGAAGCTAAATGTGCAGGGTCATATTAACCGTGCCCTAACGACACCGGGTTAATAGAACTTTCGAAACAAAAATTCCAAAAAATAATTCCAATTTTTTAGTACGAGCGAGTGAAATTTCTTTTTTAAGATTTCCATCTTTATCCCGAACGCAACAGTTAATGTATTTAAACAGTAGTATCTGGCTCAAAAATCTTATTAGTAATTTTATTATATCTTACTTGTACGAGTTTTATGCCCGTTTGCACTAAACTCGGGTTGAGCGTGTCATAGATAAGATACATCTTAGCTTAGAAACAGCCTAAAACAGCCGAGCTAAAATTTTTGTTTGCACTGACAGACTACGTCGTAAATTAGTCATCACCTTGCTAAAAGAATGAATGAATGAATTCAAATATTAATTAATTGTTTATGGATTTTAAACCTGGCGAGGTAAAGTAGATCACTGGATATTTTTTTGGTTGAACCTTCTCATTGATTCCTTCGTAAGTTAAAAGGAGACAAAAGCTAAGGCGTTGTCTATTTTATTTGGTAGGAGTAATTCACCGAGAAAAGAAAAAGTCAACTGAGCTCAACTGTCAGGAAAAACATAAATACAGTACGCAACCTTTTCTGTTCCGGTGGCCAAAACTAGAACTAACGAGTTTTGTTTTTAATGTCATTTTGCTGATACTTTCATGTTTTGCTGCTAAACATAAGCGCCGCTGTCATGGGAACAGAAAAGATTGTCGATCTGTAATGTTTTTTTTTAATAAATGATGAATGACGTATGTCACATGTGTTGTGTCTCTATCTAGCAAACAAGAATACAAAAGCCACAAGCTTTTCTGTTCCGGTGACAGCCGTGACACAGGAGTCACTTGCAATACGAAATTAGCTGTCAAAATGGACTGTCGTATGAAAACTGTTTTAGTTCCAAAGATAATCACCGGAACAGAAAAGCTTGTCGCACTACTCTTTGCTCACAATGCCACAGACAATAATCACTGATATAGGTATTTCTTAAGCCTTAGGTGCTCGATATTGGGCCCGTAAGTTAAGAATAGCCAAAAGTGCATTTAAGAATGTCCTAAGGTTAGTGCAAAGCAATTTTTTGTTAAGAATGTCTTAAGTTAGCTAGGAAAAGACTTAGGCGATTTTTAAGTTTAGTGCAAACGGGTGTTAGTGAATTTAGCGCACTAAATATGTCAGGTATATTTATCTAACACTTCCTGACACAACATCAGCGATACGATACGTACATTTAATGGCCGTACCAATATTTCACGTCGTCAGGCGTCTCACGGGAGCATCGTAAATAACTAATGTAAACAAAGGTAAGCAATTTGTAGTTTATTACGAACCCGATAATAACGGATGGTAATTAACGCCGAAGGTAGTCACTTGAGCTTTGATAAAGGGTTCTGTGCCTTGGGAGCCGTCGTTTCAGGTTTGATAATGTAAGCCGTAACTATGTACTCGTATCTTTCATTATAATATCTCTCTGACTATGACTAAGTACAAAAAAAGGCTAGCTGCAATTCAGTGCACAAAACTGTTTTATCTACACTCATGTTATAATATTCGAATTATGGACTCATGCCTGAACGTATATTGATCAAATATTGATACATTTTAGCCATAGTCAACTTTAAAAAATAAAAGTGTTTAATAATGATCATTATGATACAACCGGATACAGCTTTCACTCATTATAAAACACTTATTTTTCTTAATTTTACAATCTCCATGGCAACCGTAGGATTTACCGGCCCTGACTTCCAACTCTTTCAAACCCTTCTTTAGCCGGCAACAATAAGAAACTTTTTTTAAATTGGAATTTTGAATTTAGAAGGTACTATGCGATTATTATAAGAATAGGACGGGTTGTTGACAAACTTCACTCTGAAAAGGTACAGTTCGCAAGAAAGTGCAAAACAAAATGAAAATATTTTTTTTTTATTTTGGCAAAAGGTTGTTTGGGTATTGCCACTTTAAAAACGAAGTTTTTTTAATTTTTATTTCTGTCGCAGGGATTTTGTCAAAGTCGTGATATTATAATTCCACTAGTGAAATTATAATTTCGCGTGATATTATGAATAGACATTAAGAGACAGTATGCACACGGCTGTGAGCCTCGGAAGTTATACTACTATTATACACTCTTGGAATACTATTAAAAAACTCGTCAAGGCTCGTTTTTTAAATTCCCACTCGTGTTTTAATACCCCTCCTTATGCGACAGTCACATAAACTACTATTATTTGTCCAGGGTAAACCTGCCACGCCAGTCGAATAAAAAGAAAATGTATGGGATTGACATTAGCGATCAAAATGTCACGTGACCGCTAATGAACGCATACATTTTCTTTCTATTCGATTGGCGAATTCGATAGTAGAAAGCCACTTTTTTAGCGGGGCAGGCATACGTACCCAAGTCGATAACGCGTCCCACTCGCAAAACTTACAGATACATTTTGAATTTGTCGCTAATTTGACCCGAACACCTAAGTTCAGTGACTAAACTGACGTGTTCGGGTCAAATTAGAACCCAATTCAAAATGCATCTGTGAGTTTTGCGAGTGGGGCGCGTTATCGACTGGGGCACGTATGCCTGGTTTACCCTATTCTTAAAAAGACGATCTCAAAATGTACACAAATTCATTAAAATTTACGACGTGTTATTCAAATTAATAGTACCATAGTTTGTGCTGATTACGTGAACAATGTGAAATTTATGTTCCACGACTGGGCGGCGGAAATTTTGACTTACAACGTAACCGAGTTAGATAACGTCCTAACGAGTCCTTTGCCAAGGGCCTTTCTGTTTTAATGGCACGTTTTACAGTTTGATTCTACCTTTGTAGCTTTTAATGTTTGGGAAATAAGAGTTTGAATTTACTGTTTTAAAAGGGTTGCTGAGCGTGGTTGGTTCTCACCTATGCATTATTGAAACATAAAATATTTATATATTTTTATCCTTATTTTGAAGTTGATTAAAAAGTTTGGATGAACGACAAGGCAGTGTCGAAGAAACCTGTAATCATTGTCAATTAAATCAATCAATCAATTAAATTCCACGTTTATATGGTTTTACATCTAACTATGCTTTTAAATAAATTTTATGAATTGCAATTATGGTAGTACTAGCTTTCCGCCCGGGCTTGGCCCACGTGGACTGGACGACGTTACCCGGGATAAAAAGTGGGCTATGTCACTCTCCAGCTCCCAAAGTATCACGATACCAAAAATCACGTGGAAAATATCAGTTAAAATCGACATTATTATGATTTTATTCACATAAGTAACTTACTTTTTAGGATATCACAAAATTAGTAAGTAAACTATTTTAATAAAATATCGTGACATAAAAATTTGCTATTAATATCACTAAGTAACTGATATGTCTATCGTAAATTAGTTACTAACTGTGAACCGCCTTGGCAAGTAATTTTGCTGAACAAGACCCTGTTCCATTGGGACCCAGCGAAGAGGCCTATATATGCGTGTCTAGTATTTTACATGAATATGAATTATATTATTATACATAGTACATTTAGCTAAACTAGGTAGGTAAGGTAGGTAAACGCTTTATTGCACACACAAAGAATTACAAAACAAAACAAAAAATCATAAAAGATACATACAACACTTATGTGGGCAAAGGCGGTCTTATCGCTAAGAGCGATTTCTTCCAGACAACCTTTGAGGCATAGGAGAAACATAAAGAGAGCGAGAAGCAGTTCACCAGTAAAAAGGCAAAAACAATTTAGAATTTATCTACAAGTAAACAAATAAATATACATAAACTACATAAATAATTATGTTTATATATAATATTAAATATGTGTTATATAAATACTTATACATATATATATATATATATATGACTATATTTTTATATACAATATACATACTATATATATAAATATTAAATACTACAAAAACTTAAGGTAGTTGCAAGCTAGGATTTCATCAGTAGATGTGAATGCAGATTAGACTTGAAAGTGGCGAGTGACTTTGAATGACGGACTTCATACGGAAGGTTATTCCAGAGGCTGGCTGATTTAACCGTAAAGGACTCTTTGAAGTATCCAGAGCGGGTGAGGGTACTTTTCAGCAGGTTGTCAGTCTTCGATCTAAGTTCGCGACCATAATCTGTTCCAAGCAATTGAAAACGTTCCTTAAGGTAAGGAGGGGTACGAGGGTCATACAGCACATTAGACAAAAGTGTCAGGACATGCTCCTCGCGACGGAGCCTTATAGGAAGCCACCCAAGTTCAGTCCTGAATTCAGAGACGTGATCAAACTTGCGCAAGCCATATATGAAACGTATGCAGAGATTCTGCAGACGCTGAAGCTTGTCTAGGAGATGCTCGTTGAGGTCAATGGCACAAACGTCTGCATAATCTAAGATTGGCAAGAGAAGTGACTGCGCAAGTTCGATCTTTGTGCTCACAGGGAGTAGGTTTTTCCACCTCCGCAAAGCACCAGCGGCAGCATAAACTTTTCTACTGACCTCGGCAATATTTGGAGACCAAGAGAGGGTCGAGTCAAAAAGAACACCCAGGTTTTTCACAACGTCGCTGAAAGGAAGGGGAATGGAGTCAAATAGGAGAGGAGGCACAAGGATGGACTTAAGCTTGGCTACCTGCTTTGACCCGCCAATAATAATCGCCTGCGACTTATTAGGATTGACCGTTAGGCCATGAGTTCGACTCCATTCATGTATAGTCGCAAGGTCAACATTTAGCGAACCAATCAAAGAATCTATATCTTCAATGGGGGCTTGAGAGTATATTTGCAGGTCGTCAGCATACAGGTGATACTGACAAGAAAGGAGAGGAGTAAGGAAGTTGATGAAGATGGAGAAAAGGAGGGGGGAAAAGAAACTAGTTAAGTTGATTACCTATTTATTAAACAGAATACGACTTATGCCTTGTATTTGTTTTTGTTTTAATAAATATTTTAAATAATAAAATTATAATAAGTTTCTTAATCATACCTATATTATGTGTGGAAAGTTTCAAATCACGTACGCTTAAAAAAGTTAGTTATGATAAAGAATTTTGGTTCTAGTAAAAGGAGCACAGAAGAAAAATAAAGCCGACAAAATTTCACTCAAACGAAGCCGCAGGCGTTCACTAGTTCTGGTTAAAACTTAAAAGTTACCTGTTGCATTTCATAAGATCATATCATGCATATCTTGCAATACACCGAAAGTCTACAATCTAGAGCACCACTACTATAGCAGCACAATGTCAAATCAAATGACATGTCTAGCTGCAGTGTGCATTGTTGACGCGATGCAACTGCGATCCAACTGCTGATAAATGTCGCCATCCATTCCGAATTTCCGTCAAGCGACAACTATTTCGTGACTCCGACGATGCCGCTGTTTTCTATTGGAAGAAAAAATTGTGACCTATTCTGAGACCGTTCGAAAGCGAACAAGTAACATGAAAGATTGAATGCAGAGAACTTGTTTGTAGAACAACCAATATTTTACTACATCATGTCAGTCAAACAACGTCCATTGCTGGGCATAGGCCTCCCCCAAGGATCTCCACAACGATCGGTCCTGCGCAATTTATGTTATGTTATGTTATGTTATGTTATGTTATGTTAGTTATGCAATTTTCAATAGTAAATCTAAATACACAGATTATTAAGAACCCTGCTGAGTACCGCCACTTAGAGTCCTTAATCTTTTTAACCTTACTATCCTTACTTTATTACAATTGCCACCTATTTCGCAAGATTCCATTTCCAATAATTATGATAAACCAACTCCAGAATAGATTGAATCCAGTGTCGTACGACACCGAAACTAATAATTCCTCTTAACATTGTGATCGTAACAGAAAGCGAGGACACCGTCTAATGAAGGGGTTATTTTTACAGTAGCTACGTTTTCTCTAAATAAATAGATGTATAGAATGCCACTGCTAAGTCCAAAATTTCTATGGAGATAGAAATTGAATGTGTGTAACAATGTGTGTAACCTTTGGATATATCTTCAACTTTGGCATAATACCATGTTCAATAATAATGATAAACTCTACCGACTCCAGAATAGCTCCACTCCACCGAAGCTAATAATTCACCGTAGCATTGTGCCCGAAACAGAAGCGCTGCGAAGATACCGTCTGATCGCCGGCTGTTTTTCTACTGAAGCGACGTTTCACGGGACTTTCAGCTTTGAAATGAAGAAGATTTTTATATTTACAGTCCAATATGCCAAGTACAGTACTATTGAATATGGAGGAGATGATAAATCCTAATACTAGTTTTATTTCTACTTATATCCTATTAATCACTATCACTACATAGTATAAAACAAAGTCGCTTTCTCTGTCCCTATGTCCCTTTGTATGCTTAAATCTTTGAAACTACTCAACGGATTTTGATGCGTTTTTTTTAAATAGATAGAGTGATTCAAGAGGAAGGTTTATATGTACTTTTTATCCCGATATTCCTACGGGAACGGGAACCACGCGGGTGAAACCGCGGGCGGCCACTAGTAATATTATAAATGTGAAAGTTTAGATGTTTGGATGTTTGATACTCAATCTCGCCAAAACGGCTGAACAGATTTGGCTGAAATTTGGGACACAGCTACTTTGTAGCCTGGAAAGAAACATAGGCTACTTTTTATTCAAAAAAATACCACTTTCTCGCGGGATAAAGCCGTGAAATCCACGCGGGCAAAGCCGTGGGCGGAAAGCTAGCAACATCATAAATGTGAAAGTTTAGATGTTTGGATGTTTGTTGCTCAATCACGCCAAAATGGCTGAACGAATTTGGCTGAAAATTGGGACACATATACTTTGTAGCAGGAACATAGGCTTCTTGTTATCCCGGAAAAATATCACATTCCCGCGGGATGACGTCGTGTAGTCCACCCGGATAAATTATAAATATTGATCAATTTAACATTATGTGCTTTAGTATTTTATTATACATATGAATGGATATAATTTAAGGAATATATAAATAATCAATATGACAAAATTCTAAGCGTAATGGTTGAGTATACGAGGATACCGTATGATCGCTGTAGTTTTTCTGCTGAAGCGACGTTTCACGGGACTTATAGCTTCAAAGCTTTTTATATTTACGGTTTGTACTGAACTTAGCATTTTAATGGTGTATAAATTTATTTAATAAGTGATAAAAATCTGTCTTTATTTATTTTTTTCTGGCATTGTATTTTACTTCAGTAAATAATTTGAATTATTTATTGGGACGCTTTAAAATCTTTTGTTATACTTATAATAATATATAATCAAATTCTGTTCATAAGGACTTATGCAGAGAGTAAAGTCTTTTTTTTTTATCTACTAATTCTATTTTAATTTAATATTG
Source organism: Crambus lathoniellus (assembly GCA_949710035.1). NCBI lineage: Eukaryota > Metazoa > Arthropoda > Insecta > Lepidoptera > Crambidae > Crambus > Crambus lathoniellus. The sequence goes on from OX453303.1 coordinate 29,052,468, forward strand.
TTTTTCTTCTCTTTCTGATCGCGGCGTTTTTTCTGCTTAACCGACGACGTTTCAGAGGTCTTTGAGCTTTCAAATAATGATAAATTTTATTTACGGTTTGCGCTGTAATCAAGATTTAAGCAATAGGTAACTGTAGTTTAGAAAATTCAATAAATTTTAAAACCTTCATAACTAAAGGTAATTTCACTGCTATTTTTTTTATAAAAATCGATAAAGTTACCTATGCTTATACTGCAACTTTCTACTTCCTGCTCATAGAATGATAGTTATACGCAATTCTAACCGCCACTAACTAACAATCAAGTTAACTTATATTATAACCAGCTCGGAAAACCATTTAACTCCACAGCTGAATTACAAATAGGGACATGCATTTGACGTTGTGCGGACAACTCGGGACTTGGACCGGATACTGTATTTGCAACCATGTCTAAAACTATGTTTTAAAAAATCCTTCTTCTTAAGTGACAATAGTATACTTATATATATTTAAAGTATACTAAGTACTCGTATAATTATAATGTTGTTAGCTGTTAAAGGCAAGGTATCAGCAACGGTACTAATACATCAATTTAAACGTATATACTCTTTGTTTGTACTAAAAACAATAAAACGTTTATTTTTACATTTGAAGTGCGTTTATGCCTTCTTTGTTTTAGTTTCTTCACAACTGATATAATGACTGGACCACTTGAAATTACTAACCACACCCACCACCACCCAGCTGGTCACCATCACAAGTTTCACCTTTAAAACTTCATATCCGGAGTTTCAATACTTTCAATATCCCATGGCCACCCCAGTTACACCGCGCTGTGCAAACTTGTAAACGTTTCCGATAAGTTACGACCTATTTACCGACTATTATATTGACATCGTAAGCGAACAGGCTTTGTGGAATAACGCCACTTTACATGCGTTCAGATAAACAATGTACATTCACGAGCAAATTAATATGTAAACACCAGAGGACTATGACATATATTGCAATATTTAATTACTTACTTACTACTACGGTAGAGATAGTTTTATTTCAGAAAGCTTAAATATGACAAAGTTCTATGATATATACATAATATTATTGGTCGTAACTGCACACACTTCTTAAATGTTTTAAAACGTTTAACGACTTGACAGTTAACTGGGGACTTTTGTGTCATTTTTGTGTAAATTATATTATTGTTTAATAATAACAAATATAAATCCTACTTTTTAGTTAACTCTTATTTGGAATATCCTAGCCGTTATTTTGTTATTAGGTTCTACGGTGTTTGCTTACATACTACACAAACACAATACTTTTAAAAACTAAACGTGGCAAACTTTTAAGTTCTAATTTCAATTTACTTATTTACAATATTGTATGTAGGTCAAAATCATCGTCTCCTTTTAAATAGCGGTTTCACCACGGTGTAGAACTTAAGCCCGAATACTCGTACGCTACTTATCTTTGGGAGCGTCTCACACATCGCCCTGTCACATTTAATGTCAAACGTATGAAAGAGTTTTTTTTTTCATGTATTTTTACTAAAATACAAATAAAAGTACATTTCTGAAATCACTCGCCAAGCTTTAATGTTTGATGGCGAGATGCGCTCATTTTTTAAAACTATCTTATCCTACCCTCCCCCACAGTTCTTGAACAAGTAATTTGTAATAATAAAAGTTATAATAATTATTTTTATCTACTCTTATCTATCTAGAAATAAGCCCTTCAATCTTATTTTTGACACATGCCAGATGCCACATAACAGATGCCACAATGTTTGAGACGCTCCAAAAGATGATTAGCGTTCGAGAATTTGAACGTTAGTCTGTATCACACCACGATGTTAAATAAATAAAGATAAGGCTGAAGGTGTAAACTACTGCCTTAAGAACCACTTAAGAACTGGCTATAAATCTGGCTATCTCTAACTGCCGAAAAACACCATTGCTACAACGAAAACATAGTTATCATGGCGTCAGACTTAAATAAGATGGTGGTAGCTAGCCAGGCGGACTTAAAACAAATCCTACCAAACAAAAATTTATATGGATGCCTCTTATAAACGAGGAGAAAGAAAACGTGAAAATGTGAAAATTTAATACGCGACTGATAAAAATATCAAGTTTACATGATACCCTGCTTTGTAAATAAATATAAATACCTAATACAATACCTTTATTACGTGTAAATCGTGTAATACTGTGATTCAGAATGGAAGAATGGAATTTAGTCGCTATCTTATCGACATTTTTTTACAAGGAAGACAAAAAGATGTTTGTTTTGCACTATTTGCTCAGTCGTTAGTTATTTCCGGACATTCTTATATCAAACATGAAATTCAGTAATTTTCTAAGATTCAAAGGCCAAGTTCACCAACAGTCAGTTACGTTAAACGTTGGTTAGATGGTTGATTAACGCACATGATTGATGTTCGTATGGGTTAACCGACGGTTAACCAACGGTTAACATAACCGACCGTTGGTAAACTTGGGCCTAAGTAGAAAAGAAGCAAAATTCTTTGAATGTAAAAGCCCATTACTACTCCAATAACTATCAAAAAATAGTACAGTACAAAAGTCTTGACTTCTTGCCTTGGCAACCTGAAGGATAGCGTTTATTTTGTTTACTATAAAAATATAATATTAATAAAACTAATACGATATCTTACGTCAAGTAGGTACTTGTAAAGTTGAACCTGGTTATTTTTTGAGGCGAGCCTTGCTTTTACAAGCTTTTTATTAACTTGCCATGTTAGTTAGTTAGTCAGTGGGGGACAAATCTTGCAAGCTTAATTTGACACACTTCCCAGTGTCTGATGGAGCTGAAAATTTGTATACAGTTTTGGTTCAGATGAAAACACAATATTAAAGTACAGTCAGCAAAAAGCTTGTCATAAAAATTAAATTTTTACAAACTTATTAGCATTGTAGTCAACAAAAAGCCAAGTCAAACTAACAACTCTCATAATCCCCCATCAGTCTTCCAAAAACCCCGATCATCTAAATGCGAATCATTGATTTAACGTGTTCGGAAACAGAACCTCTTAAAGTTATCGAAGTTGTCCCTGTCACTCCTACGGGGACGTCTGGAGACAAACAACTTTAGGAAAGTTTCGGAGACACGCTCCTGAATACGGTATCAAGCTTCTTTGCATATTGGATACGTTATTTATTCATAACGATAACACAAACGCCTGATTGCGTTTCTTTGAAAATAATAATCGTTTCTTGAAATATTAATAGGTACTTACAGAAATATTTTCTTAAATAAGTAGAAGCTATTGTTTAATGTATAGGTAAGCTAAATTAATCTTCAGAAACTTCTTGAATATGCACGAGATACAAACCTCATTGAAAGTCGGTTATAATAACATAAAAAGAAATAGAAACAATTTTATTGACAATCATAATCGGCGCGGTATAAATAATATTGTAAAAAGGTTATTTAAAATTTGAAATTGTGAATAAGAACCAGCGAATTGGTTTCATAGCATACAAATAGCATGTAAAAGTATAAAGACTTTGGGATTCCAATAGAGGAACATATTAACCACAGAGTTTTAAAGAAAAACTTAATTGGACCGCATTAAATGATTGGATACCTAGCTACTTACTCATGTCAGATCTGTCAGTTCAGATCAAAACCGATTATACCTACTTACCGTAACGATAGAAAAACAAAAGAATAAGTAACAATTAGTTACAAAATCAAACTAAAGAAACCAAACGAACTATAACTTTTAATCGTTATGAGTATAAACTACTTATTTTATTTACCTTTATCTAAGAATCAGCTGACGATTATTTCACTAACACAACCTAATTACTCTCCACGTTCAACCAAGCTATACCCAAATCACATTTACAAATAAGAGACAAAAAGCACCAAAACTATTTGTTTAAAACTAGTTTAAGATGCAACACTGGCACTTATAATTAAAATTTCTAAAATTAAAAGGAAACAACGTGTCCCTCGCTCTGAGATAAGATAACTTACTTGTTGATAATGTTAACTGTATTATTTTATGTTCTTGGAATTAGTTGGTATATTTTTTACAACAGGTGCAAAGTATCTTACATAAAAAGAAAGATATTTTGAGGCCTAAAAACTTGTTCTTGTGTTTCTTATTTTATCAAAAAATTCGTTTTCTTTTTTCTTGGAATATTGTTTAGTGTTTGGGGGAGTCCTATGCCCAGCAGTGGGCGTCATACGGCAGAAGATTAACAAAAATCTACTGATGCTAATAATAGTGTTTTCTAAATCGCGTGCGTAAAATTTTAGTCGATGTTTTTTGATAAATTATACAATTTCTGAATGCAACATAATTATACGATTTCCGAAAACAGGGTATTTTAAATTATGGATTACTCGCAACCCACAAGTACTCAAAATTTGGAAAAAATATATGTTATTTTACAGTTATTTATCTAGTGCTTCCGGCCGTTTTTTTCGATTAGTGAAGTTTAACTGTGACAAATAAAATCCCAAACATCCGTCTAATTGTAATCCAAATATCCTATTACTTGCAGTATATCTACTTGGTTTTAGTTAATGAAAAATATACGAAAATAATTGTCTTTGAATAGCCGAGGGATTCCGGCACTCAAAAGTATAAAATTATATTTATTAATTTTTTTAAGTGATGTGCGATTTGCGGAGCGCTCGCGAGTTCACAGTTCACTGCCCGCTGCCGCTGCGTCCGCGTGAAGTGTATCGCGCGCGGCCGAGCAAGCGTTAGCGTGCCTATTTCGGTCGGGAATCATCGCCTTAATAAACATTTATGTACGCGAGTTCAACCGGGTTAGTAAAATTCATGAATGCTATAACTTGTCAAAAAGGTTTTACCTTGATTTACTCATACTGAACACTAGCTGTGTCACGCGGTTATACCTACCTGCTTAGTCCCTGGTGAACATCGCGATAAGAAGGTAGGGCAATACTTGGCTAATCGGTGATATGTAGTAATTCTATGATAGTTTGTATTTATGCTTTATAACAAAGTTACTACATAGATCTGTAGATGTAAATGAAATCAGTTTAAACTCATGTTCGATACATACTTTAACACTAGCGCCATATATCGAACATGATATTAAACTGTAGATATCTATCTATACTTATAATAAATCTGTAGAGAGGTCAATTCTGTACATGAAATATATTTCCAAAATAACTATCAGGATGTGATTAGGGATCGATATTGATGCCAAAAATGCAATCAGTAAAATTTTTGTCTGTCTGTCTGTCTCTCTGTCTGTCTGTCTGTCTGTCTGTGTGTATAACCGTTATAGAAACAAAAACTACTCGACGGATTTTAACGAAACTTGGTACAGTTATTTTTCACACTCCTGAGCTGGTTATAGTGTACTTTTCATCACGCTACAATCAATAGGAGCAGAGCAGTGAAGGGAAATGTTGGGAAAGCGGGAGCGGGTTACTCCATTTTTTAAGCTTCCGTCGCGTGTGCAACCTTCATGGTTAAAGCTACACAGAAATCATGTATGACGGAAATGTTCTCCTTAAAATTATATAAAAAATATCCCACGACAGCATATGTCTATCTTTTATGGTAGACTCACAACAACACGTGTAACTCCCGATAGCTTAGCAGTTCGAAGCTTCGCTCGACGCGTCTCGCGGCCGAAGGTATAAAAGGCGGGGCGTCCGAGCGCGAGCTTCATACAATTATAATAAAAAGGAACCTTCAATTTTATTGTTACCACTTGCAAGTGAGAAGGAATAGATTTGTATACTTTCAACGTTTTCGTTGCTTATTTAATCAGTTTATTGTTGACATGTACGCAAAAATTTAAACCGAAAGATTAGTTTAAAATACGATCTAATCAAAGGCAGCTGCGCGTTGAAGATACGTGCACCTTCGCGACGCCATAATCAATGATAGATCTACTTACCAAAGATAACATTTTTGAAGAAGTATTGTGTTATATGTATAGTGTTGAGTGGCAAAAACGCGGCTTGCCTCACGCACATATCCTGCTTTGGTTAAAAGATAAGGTTCGACCTAAGTTTGTTATAATTTTAGACGACGTTTGCACAACTATTTTGCTGATAAGAGAGAAATAAAAATATTTATATCTTTGCATTCACAATGCAATTTTTATGGTTGAAAAATGGAAAGTGAAGTATTTAGAAAAAATCGACCCTCTCTCAACCAGGTCCGATGGGACTCGAACCCACGACGATTGTGAATGCAAAAAGTAAAAATTTAAATAATTTATATTTTTTTTGCAAAAGGGGCGGAAAGGGGGTTTAAAAAATTTAAAGTGTGGCTACTAGGGCATATGGGGTATCATATAAAAGAGCGCTGCTTGCACACTCTCAAACAATTTTTGTTTTTGTTTTAGGCCGCATTGTTTTTGACTTATGATGAAAAATGTAAAAATAATACCGTCCCCCCTTATCTCCGAAGTTTGCAAAGATAAATTGTTTTAGGTGATAGAAGTTTATGTAAAGATTACGGGAAAAATAAAACGATGAATAGTAAACTTTTTCAGAACTCATCAACAAAAATTACATTAGTTCCATTATCGGTCAAGAGATGGCGCTGACCAAAAACTGCAAAATTCTACATCGCAAATTCTTGGAAGAATATAATATGCCTCGCCGATGAAAACATTTTTACGTTTTATTTACAACCAAAATATCCTCCTTCCTACCTACTCGCAGGTTGCTTTGTTTGGGTGAAGCATAGTTGTAGTTTTTTCTATTTATTTATGATGGTACGGTACGGAACCCTCGGTGCGCGAGTCCGACTTGCTCTTGACCGGTTTTTTACTGCCCTACGTTTGATATATAGTACAAAAATTTCTAAATTGGCCGTAGCGAATTTGGATGCAGTATGAAAAATTTGTTTTGGCTACATAAACAATTGACTTTTGTTACTTTTTTACGTAATACTTATGATAATCCTTTGTATGACTGAAAGGAATCCTACTAATATTATAAATGTGAAAGCTTAGATGTTTGCTACTCAATCACGCCAAAACGGCTGAACGGATTTGGCTGTTTGGGATACAGATACTTTTGTAGCTTGGAGAGGAACATATGCTTTTTATCCCTGAAAAATATCACATTCCCGCGGAATAACGTCGTGTAGTCCACGCAGGCGAAGCCGCGGGCGGAAAGCTAGTATTTAATAACTTTGTATATTAGCCAAGTTTGGCCCTATCTATGTGCTATTATCCAGAAGCTCGTGGCACAGTGGTTAGCGCGCTTGGTCTGCGATCGTTGTGGCTAAGCCACTTTCGCAACGCTCTGTCATGGGATTGGTGACCAAAAACTCATTGTTTCTAGCTCCTCCGAGCTACGGAAGGCGCTTTAGCCGTATGTCCTCATTGCATTTGTAGTCGTAAATACCTACAAATTTGCATTGGGGATGCGTGGTGGGTCATGGCTAATTCTCTTTATTCATCCATAAGGAAGGCATGTACCGTAGTGGGGACATTTAAATAGCTGAAAGTGATAACGTGCTACTCCAAACTGTAATCTATCCTATCTCTGTGCCAAGTTTCATCCAGATCCGTCGAGCCGTTCTTGCGTGATTGAATAACAAACTTTCGCTTTAATAATATTAGTAGATTTTAAATGTTTCTATTGCCCTCCATGTTTAAACCAAGAGCAAAAACATATGCAAGTTGGAACGTTGAAACAATGTCATGATATTCAGTAAACAATTCACATTTTAACTCCTTTCCTGACAGACCCTGAATATTTTGATGAATTACATTATGACTGATGGGTCTGGCTGTTATCTTGTCTTGCCAGTTATCAATATAAGGCCATACATACTGTCCTTTCGGAGCCGCGTGAAAACATCAAATTTTAGCCGCCTCTGTGGTCTAATGGTACTCACCCCGCGCACCGGTATCAGACCCATAGGTCCCGGGTTTGATTCCCAGTGGGGGTAAATATTGTATTTGGTTTGGTTGGTGGTAGGGCTTGTTCAAAGTCCGCGTGGCTAGCTACCACCATCTTAGGCGGTTCCCACACTGCACCGCACATCGCTCCGGTTTGTGGTAGTGCGCTTCTTAACTATGGCTGTAGAATCTTGATGTGCTTACAAAACCCGCAGTGTATGACAAATCACGCCGCATCCCCGTCCGGTAGTGTGAAACCGGAAACCGGAGGCAGTGTGATGGACGCCTCACCTAAGTCTGACGCCATAACAACGATTTTTTTTCACCTTCTTTACCTTTCAGCTTCAGGCTTATCATCACTTAACATTAGGAGTGATGAAGGCTAAGTGCTACCTCGTTGTGGATTAAATAAAATTGCATCAATGCTGTATTGCTGCCAAAAGTCGCAGTGTGTCAAAATCTTAAGCAGCTTACACACCAAACCCACCGACACTAGCCGACACAGCACGGCGGCGCCGGCGGCTTGGTGTCGGCGGCTTTATTTCATAGAATCATGTTAGCGACACATTTGCGAACACTCGACCTGTCACTAACATAACATAAGGTGTGATGAACTCTAAGTGCTACCCCGTTGTCGATGAAAAAAATACTACCAAAAAAGTTGCTGATTTCGTACTGCCGACAAAGTTGAACATAAATGTGAAGTCGCCTACTTACCCGCCACCGATAAAAAAATCGATGTGTCGGCGGGTTTGGTGTGAAAACTCCATTATGTTTTAATGTTTCTATTGTATTGTATTCCATGTTCCACCAAGAGCAGAAACAGAATTTAAGCAAGTTCCGGGTCACAGACTAGTTATCAATAAGCGCCGTGTTGCTACTCTGCGCACGTCCCGTGGAGCTCTGCCAGAGACGTCTTTGCCGTTATCTGTGACATTGTGGCGCTGTGTGTTTATTTTAAATATATTTGGAAAGACAATTCATAAATTTTTGTTTGAGAGGCTATTTTGGGTCACTAGTTGTCAGCATTTAGGATAGATATTAGTGTAGGTATTTAATATATGTAAAGTCAATTGCTGGGTTAAAATTTATTGGTACTTAGATAAAAAAAAAACTTGTTCTTTAGTGAATGGTTTTTTTTAGATCACAATGGGTTTATGTGATCGAAAACTGAGGGCTGCGTATAATTTTAGTAAATCTGCAAAAGTTACTAGAGGGTTAGAATTTTTTGTCGAATAACTTGTCATTATATACAAATAGAAGTGAGATAAAATTTCTAACGCTATAGTAATTTGCACATTTACAAACTTAAACTAGAAGTAGATACTGAGGTCCTACGCAATAATTTCTGGTGGTATTTTTGTCATACTAAAATTTTCCTCTCATTTATTGCCCTCGCCAGTTTTCTAAGAATACCTAAACGCAATATTAATACTCCCAGTAACAAAACAAAATTTCATTACTGCTGGTAATGACCCATCATTAAATTAGTAAGCAGCAAAGAGTAACAACGACGATCTGGTCAAGGTCGCGGGAAGCCGCTGGATGCGGGCAGCGCAGGACCGATCGTTGTGGAGATCCTTGGGGGAGGCCTATGCCCAGCAGTGGGCGTCGTACGGCTGAAATGATGATGATGATGATAAAAGAGTAACAACATTTCTAAAACTGAGTGTACACGGTCCGAACCTCCTCGCATCACCAATTCTGCACCAGCCACGATAATAAAACAAAGTTAGTCCTACTTAATCGATACTAATATTATAAAGAGGAAAGATTTGATTGTTTGTTTGTTTGTTTGCATCGAATAGGCTCCGGAACTACTGGACCGATTAAAAAAATTCTTTGGCCATTAGAAAGCTACATTCTTCCCGAGTGACATAGGCTATATTTTATCCCGATATTCCTACGGGAACGGGTACACGCGGGTAAAACCGCGAGGATCCGCTAGTAATATTACCCATAAATGTGAAAGTTTAGATGTTTGGGTGTTTGTTGCTCAATCACGCCAAAACGATTGAGGATTCCGGGAGTAGTGCGCTTGCTTGCCTTATCACCACTTAACATCAGGTGTGATGAAGGCTAAGTGCTACCTCATAGTGGATAAAAAACGGCTGAACGGATTTGGCTGAAATTGCGGCCAAGATACTATGTAGCCTGTATAGGAACATTAGGCTACTTTTTATCTCGGAAAAATATCTCATTCCAACGGGATAACGTCGTGTATCCCACGCAGGCGAAACCGCGGGCGGAAAGCTAGTGTGACATAAAATCGATATAACAGGCCTGAAAACAATGAAATGCAATTAATTTGACAAACGTAATTCCATCGATATTTTTAACAAAAAACAATACAACAATACTCTAAGTATACATTATTAACCCTCTACCGGTAAAACTAGCAAGCTTTACCAATATTTCTAAAGCTGACTGTACTCGATCCAACGTTACCGATTCCGCACAAACCCCGATAATAAAACAAGGTAGCAAGAAGTAATCAATAACATCCACTTCGGATTGTTGTTCACGGCACGCGCTCTTGCCCGAGAAATGTCGGAAAAAAGCAACATGATGCAACATCTAGCTCCTAGGGTGAGTGTGAGATGAGGTCGATTTTTAAGACTTGGCTTTTGAGGTCTTTAAACAGTAAGGTTGCACCTTTTTGGTAGTCTCGAAGATAAGGTTTTCATTGATCATAACTATTTAAATTGCAGAATTGAACTATTTTAATTTTCACCAAGGTCGCAAAGATTTCCTTCCGATGCCATTCTCCGCAGTTATAATATTATAATGTCTCAAAAAATGTATCAAATTGCTCAAGTAATTTAGAAGAGACATACAGACAGATTTTGACTTCGTGTTCAGAATATGAAATTGTCCATGAAATCACAAGCAGAAATGCTAGTCGTTAATCCTACCAACATGCATGTTTAGTCTAATTTTAAATTAAAATTGACAACAATTACAAGAACTTATCTTAAACAAATAGTTTCATACTGCTTACGACATAAATATTCAGAAAACACTTCTACTCTTATCAAAGTATATCAGAAAGGCAATAAGGTATCACATTCGTAACGGAGCCAAGGAATTTTAATATATTCTATGTGGAGTGAGGTCATGAACGCGTGACGAGCGATCCGAGCGAGCAAAGCGACGTGTTCGCTTAAGAGACAATCACAAGGGCCGTTTGTCCATACGAACCTAGTAACCTGTTTCCTCCCTGGATAATGTCAATAGAGCATTTTTTTTCCAAAACATCTATGACCACCAAAAATTCATTATTAACCTTTAAAATCCTAAAACATTGGCCATATTTTACGCTGTGTTCAAACATTAAAAATCAAATTTGACTAGATTATTTTTACAAAAAAAGCAAACATACAAAAACGGACAAATCATTTCTTAATTTTTTTATGAAATAAGGCATTAACGCCCGAATACTCGTACGCTACTTATCTTTGGGAGCGTCTCAAACATCATGGCATCTCTTTCATACGTTTGACATTTAATGTGACAGGGCGATGTTTGAGACGCTCCCAAAGATAAGTAGCGTACGAGTATTCGGGCATAAATCGGTCAAGTTTTGAAAAACGAAATCAGAGTACTACGTACTTTGATCAACAGACCTAGGTGTTATTGTTGATCGAAGACCACGAAAAGTTGATTTTTTACTTTTAATAAGTACTGTAGTGTGTATAACCACAGCCGTTAGATGAAATTGTAGGCTGTGGGCAGTTAGCTTTTTAAAAAGGAATAGAAACTGCTTTACGATTATATTCTCAAATCAATCTTTAAAGAATATGAGTTTAAAAATGAAAGATGGATTTGACGCAGTCATATACTAGACGGTAATAAGGAGAGAAGTTCCAAAAATATAAAAGATGCTATAAAATAGCATATGTACTAAAATAATATTGAAACTAATGAAATAAAAACCCAATACCAGAGGAAAGTATTTTATTGAAGAACACCAGTAGCTAATAGAAAAAGCTTACAGTGGTGAAGGCGCCGAGTCGAAGACAGAGTTGGAAACCAATGGAAGTATTGTATTATAGATACATAATTTTCTTTTTCCCCGTGTACCTAGGAAAAAGCAGCTAAGCGAGTGGCCCTAATATTTTGATATAAATAAAAAAATATATCATTTTTCTGATCGGCGGACATTTTGTGAGAAAATATTTTCACGGAAAAATTTTAACAATGGAGTCGATATCAACCTGTTTCTCGGGCAGTCCGCATGAATCCTTTTCATCATTCTTAGAAGAGTTCAAGGAAGCGGCTGCCAAACAAAAATTCATTTCTTCGAATGAACTCCTGATGTTACTACCATCATATTTGAAGAACGGGGCATTATATTTCTTTAGGGAAATTAAAAGCTCTATTAAAACATTTGATGAAGTTGTGTTGAAATTCAAGGAAGAATTTATAGAATTAGATTATGGTGAAAAATTTTACAATGCGAGACAGGAGAACAGGAGTCCCCTGGATTATTTTTATTATTTAGCCAATCTAGCAGGGAAGGCTGGTATTGTAGAAGATAATATATTTATAACACAATTCCTGAGGAATCTACAACCGTATTTACGGAGTAGATTAATGCTAACCCATTTCACGGATAAAAAGGCGTTGAAAGCAGTATTGATCCAAATAGAAAAAATTAGCCCTGATAGAAAGGAAGAAAATATAAATGTTTATAGGAACTCGGCGAGTTTTGGTCCAAATATGGCCACAGCTAATAAAGGGGGGGGAGATAGTAGGCCGAGCAGGCCATTTAATTTTAATACGCCGGTACAGAACCGAGCAAGATATTCATCATCGCCGCGTGCTCAAGAAGCTGGTGTTGGTCATAGTGTTAATGGTTTTAATGTATATTCTAGGAAAGCGGAATATGTACCACGTCGCAATGACGTAGGACGAGGAGAACATCTCTCCTGGCGGATGCAGCAGCATGGCACGGAGGAAGTAGGACGATTGGGACATGCGAATGTTGTTGCGGACGGAGCGTCGTCGAATCAGCAGGTCAGACCAGTTGTTCCTTTTTATGCGCATAATTTTGCAGATGTGGCCCTGATCGATACAGGTGCTACAATTTCATGTATCAGCCAGACCGCTGCGGTACAAATGAATGCAAGGCGTGTGGCGAATGATGAAAGGTGTGCGAAAGCAGTGAATGGGAGCTTATTACAGATAGTAGGAAAATGTAGCGTAGATTTTTCTCTTAATAATTTTAATTTTTGCCATGAATTTTTAGTAGTAGCTGATTTGAACCGTAGTGTTATTTTAGGAGTAGATTTTTTAATAAAGAATAGAATGAATATCGATATGGTTAATTCGTGTGTATATTCTTTCCAGAATAAAATATTGTTTTGTGATGACAGTCAGAAACAAAACACGATTCGTGATAGGATTCTTTCAGAACAAAAGATAGAATCGATTTTTCTTGACAGTTCGAGTTCGATCGCGAACGAACAAATGAAGTTCAGCGGAACAGCTGAGAATAAGGGTTATGATATAGTAGGTTCGATGGATTTTCAGGGTTTAAATAGGAAAGATTATGTTGATTGTTTGGATTCGCGCAAAGTTGCGTGTGGGGTAGAAGAGAAACGTGTTAAGGTAGAGAAGGATTTAGGTAGGATTAATAAGCGGGATTTGTTAGGGTTATCAGAGGGGAAAGTAGACGAGTTTTCTTTTTTGTGCGTGCAGTTAGATAAGCCAGGGATAATGCCGGTTTATAATAATATAGAGATGAGTGGGGATGAGTCTCCGGTGCAACGGGACGTTGTAGGTAAAGCCAACGTAGTGGCAGATTTTGTAAGTAGGGAGTCGTTTAATGAGGAGAAAGGGAGAGAGGTAGGAAAGAAGCAATCTTCTTTACATATTGAACCTGATAATGGTATAGATTTGTTTAGCATCAACGTGCCGGCAAAGGTTCACGCGAATAATAGTAATGTACAGGCATCAACGAAAGTATTGCCAGATAGTATTTTGTTAGGTAGGGAAAAGCGTTCAGCAGCAGATCGTTCGTTAGGGTTAAAGGTGATAGGTTTAGATGAGACAGGAACAGAAAAGGTTAATCGTATAGGCGGATTATTTACTAAAGCGTTGAATAATATTGCGAGGGCGCAAGTTATTCAAAAGCGGTATTATTATAGAAGGGCGCGATCTAGATTATTTCGGGTGAATGATCAGGTCTTATTGTATGTGCCAAGGCGAGTTACGGGTAGATGTATGAAGTTGGAGCGGCTGTACCGTGGTCCTTATAGGGTCGTACAGAATGTGGGACGGTCTGATTTGTTGATACGTCGTATAAATTCGCGATCGCGTGGGGTGGTTGTACATTCGAATCGTTTGAAACGTTTCGTGCCACGCTGATGTATCTGTCTAATAGAATGTTAGATGATAGTTATTATTCGTAAATAAGAAAGTTATTTGTGGTTACATCTTTAACCTGTAATTTTATCCATGTTGTATATTTGTGTTTTAGGAAAGATGTATTGTATTGTTGTATATATGATATTAACCGGTGTTTCTTTTTCATGTTGATCCTGAGCTTTGATGACTGATGAGCTGGAGAATGAGGCCACATTATGAGCGTACTAGGTCGTGCGTTGCGAGGACCCAAGGATATATCTTGTAGCATACTAGAAATTTCCGTGGTAGTCTACCTTTGTATGAGAAATATTTGTTGGTTGACATAGTTTGTTGGACCGATCGCTTGATTTTATTTTTGGGAGCAACATGATAAGGCAATAAGCTATTTGTCATGGGGTCCTGGTTTTGGTCCCACGCCCTTAAGAATGAGATTGAGACGAGTTGGTAAGGTAAGAGTAAGGGATTGTTCCCAAGGTTGATAACGAATGTTTCTCAAAGAAAGTAATTTCTGACGTGGAATAAATCGGGTATTCTATGCATGTTCGGAATTCCTTTGTAGTATTTTACCTTGGGTAATCGTTTGAACTCACGATAGTCATCTTGAAACTTTGAATGGTAACAGATAATTTCGTGAACTTCGATAGATTATGTGAGATGATTGTATATTATGGTATCGGCTTTAAAAGTAGTGGATTTCGCTGTGTGGTTGGGACAATATCTATGGCCTCATTCTTAAGCATCTTGAATTTGTTTATTCTTTAAGAAGCTTTTGTATCTGGTTGTATTTTTATCGTCTTGATTACATATGTGTTATTTTCTGCATTTGAAAAAGATATTTTTTTTCTTCTGTCTTTGCCTGCGTTAATTTTGGATTATTTCTATTCGGTGGAAATAGATCACGAGTTGGTGATATAATTATAATAGTTGGCAAGGAGTAAAGTTTAGGGTTAATAAAGAACGGGGTCGTGGGAACCTCTGGTAAATTTTTAGACCAGTTTTTTTTGCCAGATAGTTTATCGAATGATGATCGTTCGAGAAGCTAGATCCTAGCTGGGTCATGTTTCCATGGTTCTATGGTTTATAATTCCGTTTCTGGTCTTAGCTAGTTTAGATTTTAAGTCGCGATACAAAATGTACTGGAACTTGTAATGATTATTTAAGTAGGGTCTGCACCTTAAGTGTGGATAGGTTATTGGTTAAGTAGGGTCTACGCCTTAAGTGTGGATAGGAGTTTGGGGTTAGGATCTGCACCTTAAGTGTAGTTAGGTATGTATTTTGAGGGTCATGCCTTATGTATGATCGAAATTTTTTTCTTAGGGTTGTCACCTGTTGAAAAAAAATTTTTTTCTCCGATGAAAAATTTTTTTTTTTGAATGGAGGGGGGAATGATTGTAGTGTGTATAACCACAGCCGTTAGATGAAATTGTAGGCTGTGGGCAGTTAGCTTTTTAAAAAGGAATAGAAACTGCTTTACGATTATATTCTCAAATCAATCTTTAAAGAATATGAGTTTAAAAATGAAAGATGGATTTGACGCAGTCATATACTAGACGGTAATAAGGAGAGAAGTTCCAAAAATATAAAAGATGCTATAAAATAGCATATGTACTAAAATAATATTGAAACTAATGAAATAAAAACCCAATACCAGAGGAAAGTATTTTATTGAAGAACACCAGTAGCTAATAGAAAAAGCTTACAGTACCTATTTGTGGTTCGAGCTACAGTTGTCTCTATCACGCTCTGTGGGGAGAGCAATAAATAGAATGAGAGAGCATTAGATTTTATAAATACCTAGTTTTTAATTCTCTCGGTCGTGAGGTTTCCTCTTTACCTATCCGCGCTGACAAAGTGAGCGGCGCTTCACATAATGAGAGCAGTCAATTGGATTTCTTTTCATCAGCTGCTGTTTGATGGGTGAAGTCAAAAAAACCGTGCAGCATTCAATTGTATTATAGGAATGAATCAATGTTCTTATATTTACATTCTGATTCTATATCTGACTCTTAAGGTATAAATGTGAAAGTAACTCTGTCCTTGTTATCTTTTCTTATCTTGCACGCATATTTTCAGATTGTATTAATCTTTAATAGCCCAACTCTTTAAGTCATTAATACGTGATCAAATAATACAAAATCAAAAAATAATTACACTATCTTAAGACTCAATAAGACGCCTTTAAATCATTTCTGTAACTCGATTCATGGTTTCTCCAGCACAGTTCGACACAGAAAATTGGTTATAATTTGTCATAGATGATTAAATTTAACGCGAGCGAAGCTGCTGCTAAAAACCAGTATTATTTATTCAAAGTTACCTAGACAAATTATAATATTCTGTAATTTTCTATTCACCAAATAAACATTTGCCCAACCAGGTTTCAAACTCGAGGTATTTGTTTAGATAGGATCGCAAACTAGGGCTTTATTATCTAAGTGCTACTATGTTAATATCAACTGTTGCCTGGCTGAACTCGGTTCATCATAGATTCCATCTTGCTTTTAGGAGCAAGATTGGTATCCCGAGAAAACCTTTGTTTAATAAAAAAAAATCTCCATGAAAGTCTTTGATGTAGGGCAGAGGTACCCTTTGTGGCCACTTTAAGGAATTTTTGACTTTTAAGCACTAAGTACTATATATGATCTTAGGTATTTAAGACACAAGTTATATCTTAAAATATAGATAATTTATCTAGCTTTAAAGGTACATTTTTCAATTTTTAAGAAGTTTAATAGTTCTTTGTATATAATACAAAATGTGTGAGAGGTGCCAAATGTACCGGTTTTGGCCACTTAGTGATAGTTAAACTTTTGTAAGTATTGCGTAAAATCAAAACCAAACCCAGGTAAAATCAATATAATAGGTCTTTACCTATGAAATTGCCGTTTTCTATGGGGATATTGTAGGAAGTTGGAATTAGCATACAAAGATATTTGGGGGTTTCTTGGACATGTGAACTCCGAATTCAACGAAACTATCGAGATATGATCAGACAAAATTAATCTAACTATTGCCTATAATCTCATTTAATAAACTGTCTTAGAAAAATAAAAAAATCTGTTCAAAGCTGTCAAATTGACGACAACCAAAGAGCGGTACTTTGAAGCAGTTATAAAAAATTTGGACGCGTGTTTAATTATTCTTTTCTTAGATGTTTAACATGACGTTATACTCTATTTTCGAAACTGACTATTAATTTTGATATATTAATATTAATTAAAAAATTAGAGACCAATAAACATGTGAGAAAAAGACGGCAATTTCATATGTAAAGACCTATTAATCTAATGCGTTAGAAACCAGTCAATTGCAAAACAACAATTTAATTGTAAAAAACAAAGGTTTATACAGTATTTCATCCAAAACAAATTTCTTAAAATTTTCATACATAACATTTTTTCAAACAGAAAATTGAATCTATTGAAAAAAAAATCTTATGACATAAGGAATTCTAACGGTTGTTATTATTACCTTAAAATACCTTATTTTAACAGCCTTTATCAGAAATGGCTAAAAGTTGTTTAGAAAACTTTTAGAGCAAAAAGTGGCAAAAACCGGTACAGTGGCCAAAACCGGTACGCCTGCCCTAAATTTCTGCCTTAATTTTGTAATTTTTGTCTTGATGTTAAAAAAACTCAAACTCAACATAGACCGATCCATAAATACAATAAATAGCTTTTGCCCGCGTGGGATTCTGCACATAGGTACCTTCGTTTCATCCCCTTAGAGTTAGAATTTTAAAAAATCCTTTCTTAGCGGACGCCTATGTCATAATACCTTACCTATCTACGTGCTAAATTGTTTAACCTGTGGGTTAGTAGATCAGTCAGTCACCTTAATACATGGTTATTTTTTAATACCGTCTTTATTTTTTCCAGGCATTAACTATAATTCAAGGATCCCATTAAAATTTATAAATCAAATAGATCGGTCAAATTTTTGCAAAAACTTTTTTATCCCAGCTTATCGTGATAACAGCATGGATACTAAGTCAAAAATGAAGTCTGGAAAGGCGAAAGGCGCGGGAAGGGAGGGGCGTAATAATCTGCTACACACATCGCATGGTGTTAGCGCGCGCAGTTTTATTTAGGACTAGCGGACCCTCGCGGTTTCACTCGCGTGGTACCCGTTCCCGTGGGAATATCGGGATAAAATATAGTCTATATCACTCGGGGAGAATGTAGCTTTCTAATGGTGAAAGAATTTTCTAAATCAGTCCAGTAGTTTCGGAGCCTATTCGACCCAAAAAAACAAACAATAAAATCTTTATTTTAATTTTTAGTTTTTTGCATTCACAATGCAATTTTTATAATAGAAAAATGGAAAATGAAGTATTTAGAAAAAAAAAAAAACGACCCGTCTCACAACTTCGATTTCTTCGGGTCGATTTTTTCTAAATACTTCATTTTCCATTTTTCTATTATAAAAATTGCATTGTGAATGCAAAAAACTAAAAATTAAAATAACTTGCAATAGTAATTTCATCTTTAGCGATTGCCAAATACCTGGAAAGGTATTTCTTTCGCGTGTGAGGGTAGTAATATCTCCACATTGATGAAATTAACGCTGACTATACAGCGTGTAAGAAGTATTAGATAAATTCGACGCTTCTCGTAACGACTCCGTAGCTCAGTGGTTAGAGCAGTCGCCCGGAAAGCGAAAGGTCGTGGGTTCGAGTCCCATCGGAGCTAGTTGTGAGACGGGTCGATTTTTTCTAAATACTTCATTTTCCATTTTTCTATAATAAAATCTTTCCTTTTTATAATATTAGTATAGATAACTTTGAATGGCTTTAAATTTATATTTGACTACCGGGTGATAATGATTTCACGTGTTTCGTAATTTTCTTCAAAGATTATTATATATAAATTTAGATGTTGTTAAAATATAATTCTGTATATACAGATAGAAATATTCACTAAAAGCTCGTTTCCAGCTAACATCCGGTAAGAACTACTAACATCCATAAGGTGAAACATCCATATTTCCCTTAGTAACAGCTTTATGAAGAAGCGCCGTGCTTGTACCAACCAGACACGATTTTACGAGCGAACCCACAAACTGGCGAAGAGGCCCGCTGTAAAAATATATGTTATTATTGTTGAATTCGGGTCAGTTGTTTTAGGCTTTCGTTAATATTGTACAAGGCTTTGTAGACGAGAACGTGTGGAGATTGTTTGTTAAAGAAGATAGAGTTCTCGCAGTAGTTCAAGACCACTGGCGAGGGATTTATACCAACGTCTTGTAAAATAATTTGATATACTTCTGTTAGTATATATTCATTGCAAACGTTTGTAGTCCGCAATTAAAAAGTGATGTTAGTTAGTGAACCGAAGTGTCTTAAACCTGCATGGTCAAAAGGTATCAATTTATTATGTTACTAAAAATACAGATATTTTATCAAATATTTTGACAAAAAATAATATTTTACACAAATTATGTATTTCATGTTCAAACTTGTTTACTTACTTAATATTACATATCGGTATTAGCTTACGTACGCATACATTGTGTATTGAATCAAGAATATCAGAAGTAAGAACTTATAATTCAGTTTCACTTTTCAAAACATCACGTATCTTATTTGTAGGTTTATGAATCAAATGTAAAAATATTCAAAAAGATTATTGTTCTCGACGGGACATTGCCATTCCTCATAAACAGTCAGCTGATATTCAAATGGGGTCATCGACCTCGCAAGTGACAAATTTCCGTGACGTCATCCGCATGAAAAACAGGATCTAATCGTGCTGGGTGTGGCCATGATTTAGGACTTTTCCAAGACGGTTGGTAATAAAGTTGTCCTCTCGAACTTTTTTATATAAAAAATTCATTAAATATGTTTGGTTCAAGTGAATTATAAGCTGTTTAGTTTTGACTATATCTGTCTATTTTTAAAACGAAATCTGCTATGGCGAGACTAAGATAATACTGACTTGGTGACGTCACATACCTAAGTTAGTCGTTCTCTCCTTGTCTAATTAGAAAGTTTGATGTCCTATAAATTTACAAATATTCAAGATAAAAACTTGTTTTGTATAGGATATATTTAAAATATAAATAAGTAAAAGAACACTAGTGTGACCCTATTTAATTGTGGTCCCGTGAGCTAACGACTGAAGATACCTATAAATAGGTAATATCTAAGTAATTCCCTTTTTGCACGTCCTTCCAGTTCAAGCACTCAAAAGTGTGCTTCAAGTACCTAATCGTTTTCCCCCGTTTAGCCCCAACCGTGGTGCTTCTAGTCGAGCAACCTGGTTTAATACGGGATCCTTCAGGGACGCGATAACTAGCGAAAGTGGGGCGGGATCTCGCGCCCGAATCTTCAAGCGATTACCGACAGCTAGGGGTGTCTCTCACAGCATACATTTAGAATTCAACAAATATCGGTCTAAGTACATTTTTTTATGGTTAATTTACCCGAAAAAAATAGAGTAAGAGGTGAGTAAGAATCAATTTTCTCGCGGATTTAAAATTTGCAATATGGGTAACCAGCAGGCGTACACCGCGAACTGACGAAAACTTTTGTATAGGATTCAACGAATATCAGTGTAGGTATATTTTTTGTTTTTCTATGTTTAATTTACCTGAAAGCTAGGGTAAGAGCTTCGATCAACAATAACACTTAGTTCGGTAAGAGTCAATTTTCTCGCTGATTTAAATTTCACAATTTTATTACAGCGTACAGCGCGAACTGGCAAAATTTTTTGTGTAGGTACATAAAATTGGCATATTTGTGGCTAAACTAAAAATTAATTTATTTCCCTTTCCCCACAATTTAACATACAGAAAAATATATTTTTTACAGTTACATGAAATAAAGGTTTGTCTTTCTACCACGAAAAAACATTTTTGTCATTTTAATACAGGCAAAAAACGTATTTCAGCTGGCTATGTCAAAGAGCCTTGAATATTTAATTGTCATTCAAACTGAATTTATAATGAAACATAAATTATTTAATTTTAAGCAGACAGTCAACTGGTAGCCCTAGTTTCAGGTGCGTCTTCCAACCAGATTAATGACCCCGGCGGGCGGCGCACAAAAAATAATTTGTTTCAAGGAGTTTCGGTAAAAACCGTATTTATCCCGCTAGTTCCAGATAAACTCCGCGAGAGAACGCTCAGCCAAGAGATTACGCCAGATTTCTGTTGTTATTTGTTCCTTGTAGCGTTATAAACGAAAAATAACTTAATCCATACTTTAACGTTATAAATGCGAAACTCTGTCTATTTAGGCCTTAAGCAACAGTCAGTTACGTTAACGGCCCGATTAAAGTTAAATGCTCGCACGTGATTGGTTAACTAGCCAACGGTTAACGTACTCTACCTAATAATATCATATCTACTCAACCACTGTATGAACTGACTTTTATGAAGTTTTGTAAAGTAAAATACTTATAATTATGACAGGTGAACGATGGACAAAAATATAGGTGATTTAAGTTTCAGTTTCAGCCAATACATTATACCATATTTTTTTCTCACAGGATAACGTTGTGTAGTACACGGGGGCGACGCCGCGGGTGGAAAGCTAGTAAATGCTAAAATCATGGTCTGTTCATCGTCTTCATGCTGACTGAAGACACACACTGACAACTGAAGCACTGAAGTTTGATTGAAAAATTGTTTTTACACGAAAGAAAGTTATTTGCAACAATTTATTGCTAAATTATAGCATTTGTAATTTTTTAAGTTATTTGCGACCTATACACCAGCATTTTAAAATGTTTGCTTAATTTATTATCAACTAGAGGATCCTCGCGGTTTCACCCGCGTGGTACCCGTTCCCATGGGAATATCGGGATAAAATATAGCCTATGTCACTCGGGAAGAATGTAGCGTTCTAATGGTGAAAGAATTTTCTAAATCGGTCCAGTAGTTTCGGAGCCTATTCGATGCAAACAAACAGACAAACAATTAAATCTTTCCTCTTTATAATATTAGTATAGATGTCCGAAAAAATCTATGATCTTAAGACATTATTGTTTAGAACTCGTGTTAACAAAGAATAACAAAGTAGAATGTAACAAAATCGTGTTTTCTAGGTAATTAGGTAGCCGAATACAAAGGTACGAGTAATGTTGTATAAATTTAATAGCCGCTTCATTTTCTCAGAAACCAGTGTTGTAATTTGGCCCGTAAGTATAACTTATTAAAAAACCGATAATGAGGGGGATATGGGGTATTATTTCATGGGTAAAGACCGAATGCGTACGATACCTATAGTAAATTCTTGTCAGAGGAAATCAGAACATATTTTGATAGCAGCAAGGGCCTACAGAAAGCGGCCTTTGCCTATTAATAAATAAAGAAACTCCACCGCTCACCAATTAGATAGTCGGAAACCAAATAGAGTTTAACCTATAGATCGGAAATAACACGGTCAGAAGGAATTAATGTAATTATTACACAAGTAGCATGTTATTTTTTTCACTGAAGTAACAAAAAAGAAAATATGAAATAAGTGTAAAACTAGATACTTATATGTTTTTAAAAATAGTTATTCTAAAAACAATTTTATCATTTTAACATTTTGTGACGCTCAGATGTGTGTGTTGTCTAAAATTTATTTGGTAGACTTCAAAATACGTTAGTAATGGTTTACTGCCTACTTTATAAAGGCTTACGTAGAAAAATGCTTAGGCAAACCGCAACAATAAGATGTAAATATTCATAAACATCAGAAAACTAATAATAATAATAATATACATAAAAAAATGATTTCCACTCTTTAAACAGACGAGTTGCTGACCTAAACGACCTCCAATAGCAAATTTCGCTTAAAAATTACCCCAAAATTAAAACAGAATTTCCTAATCTTTAAAAACGAGTTTGCATTTTTATACAAACAACCTAAACAAATGGACATTTAGACCCTCAAGAGCTTTTACCATAGTGCAGGAATAGCAGTAGTAAGGCAAGTGTTATGCTGCGCCCACACTATGGGGATATGCCGATGTTCAACTTCGCTTGAATTGTCGCGAAAATTTATCGCCATAGTGTGGCCACTCGAGCTACTGGCATAAGGCATACGGTGTAGTGAATGCCGTAGTTAAATTATCGCGATAACGTGGCTACACTGTGTTGGAATTTGGCCTATCCCGATGTCTATTGGCATATTCCCATAGTGTGGCCGCAGCATCAGAAATAATAATAAAACGTTATACTAAACACCAACATATTTTACTTACTTAATACAAAGATTTTAAGGCGATACTCGGAAAAAATATGCTAAAGCGAGATAGCAATGAGAAAACGACGCGCGCGGGAGTGAGACCGATTTTGCCGATTACGCAAAAAAAACACAAAATCACTTCGTATTCAAAAACTATAGCGAGTTTTAAAAAATGCTTCTATACGATCCTAAATATGATTGGTGTCCACTAATTAAACCAATTTTCAATAGTATATGTATCCCCATTTAAGAATAATCTTGATATTTTGTTATTTTTTAGAGGTATTTTCGAAAATAAAAAGTGTCGAGCCAAAGTCATAAAATCGTGTTTCTAAAACTATACGATTCTAGATAAAGGTATAAAGAAATATATATCTTATTACCAGATTTGTAACAACTGTAACCGTCCTATAGTTTTAAATCAAAAAGTCCATACTTTTTCCGAGTAGCGGCTTAAGGGATGATAGTGTCCATCAATCCGAACATTTTTATTATGGGGCCAGCCACGAAATCACGAAAAAAACATTAACTATTCCATACATTTTAGTCGAGTCAATGTTGTAATTTTCAATGGAAGACTTGTTTTTTTTCGCAATCCGTAGCTGACCCCATAGTAAAAGTTGTTCATCATGACGGACACTACACAAAACTTACAAATTATAAATCTAAATACAAATTTAGACATATAAATTGGAGCAGTTAGAGAGAAGAGTTACTATAGGAACTATAGTATCTATTACTCATCAAAACCCATTGGCCTAGCTTGCTCTATCATCCATAAGCTTATTAGCTCATTTAATGTCAGCAAGGTTTAGTGCGACCCAGCTTATAAACATAATTATAAAATAACTTAAAATAATCCCAAATATGTAAATCTCTATTTCATACCTGAGTTTAAAAAGTAATGCACTAATGCCCGAATACTCGTACGCTACTTATCTTTGGGAGCGTCTCAAACATCGCCCTGTCACTTTAAATGTCAAACGTATGAAAGAGATGCCATGATGTTTGAGACGCTCCCAAAGATGATTTGCGTACGAGAATTCGGGCGTAACCTAGTAATTAGGTCACAACATCCACCGTGTTTAAAATTAACGACTTATAAACCATTTACCCTACTTACTGTTCTTTAACTATGCCCCATCCCGACAATTAGTTTCAATTTTTACCTTTTTAAAGGCGAGCAAGCAGATAATTAATTATTAGCCTCATTTGCATGTTATGTCAGCTTTTATTTACGCGTTTGCTCCGAGAAAACCCGCTACAATAAATCTGCTAACCAGACTTTCTGGAGACCGTTTTATGTCATCTGGTTATTTGGCCTATGTATTTTATAATGACCCTTTTTACTCCCAAAAAGGAAGTTTTTAATGACTGAGTATTTAGATTTAGGGTATGAATTAAAGTAATGACACGTTGACATTTAGGTATTCATTTTTACACTAAAAAAGAACGAAAATTGCGGTGGTCTTAAATAATGTGCACGAAAACAGATTTTTTACGTAACGTAATTTGGCCATTTATACTATTTAAAATCCATCCTGCGTTCTAGCATATTAATTCGAGTAAGACTAATTTAAATTCATGAACGCCAAAAAACAGTTATTTTTATACAAGGCAGGTTTTTTGAAAATGTAAGTAAATAAATACACGTGAATAAAGGATACAGCCTTTTTTATTTCCATCTGACAGAGTAAGTAAATACCGTAACATTTCATGATTATTTACTTCCGACAAAATATACTCTTTATTCAGAAAGCTAAGAAAGATAAACTCGTTTCAATCTAGTTAGTATATGATTCGTTAACTTTTCCTTTTTTCGTGCTCGGAGTAAGAAATGGAATGTAAAATAATGAGCGAATGAAATACATCACATTTTCCGCTATTGTCACGATTGTCTGTAGCATACAGATAGAGTTTCATAAAGTTAAAAAAACACGATTTCTTTGCCATTTTTTAGTCTTTAAAGTCACTGTAAATATTTATATTTTGTATATCTGATGAGTTTATAGGCAAAAATTTTGTTTGTTTATTACTTTACTAATAACTAATAATATTCTCATCACTCATCCACGATAGTTAGTATTGTACATTGTATCCATTGCTTCACACTATTGGGGAAAAATATTTTAAGATTAATTAACATAATTTAAGATTATTATAAAAAAAAATTGTCAAGTGATTACTTGACGAGATGAGAATTAAGATTAGATCTAGTTACAAAAATAAACGATGTCCGCCCAAAGCTCGTAATTTCGTTAGATCTTATTTTAATACTCATCTGTTAATGACACTCAATTTAGATCTTAATTTATTACTCATCTGTTAATGACATGAATGATCTCCGGCCGATTAGCGTTGCTGGGATTACGGAATAGGTCTTTCTGGCCTTTAATAAATTTTCTATCTTATACCTTTATTTCAATTAAGAAAAAAAAGGTCTGACCATTCCTTTTTCAAGTATGTATCAATAACGTCCACAGCATGCAAATGCCAGTGAAATAAGAATGGCCGCCAATAAACATGTGCAGTGGTTGGCAGCGACTCAAGGCGACGCTCTATGCCCATTCAAAGGATCGGTAGCAAAATAACTATGTATATTCCCGCTGAGTTAGACTGCTACTTAAAACTATAGTTAGCTTGCTATGTTGTTGCTTGGTAAAATGTAACGTGAAAAACATTTAAAAGGTGAAAAACCTTTATATCAAGTAAAGATAATAAAAAATTAATTTGTATCTAGTCCTACTTGACTTAATCCTAACTTATTCTAATTTTTGAAATAAAATTTTGTTACAATAATAAAACAACCCTGGAATTATATTTAAGTGTAAGAAATCTTCCCGTAAGTTAAGTGTTAATGAGGTGATGAGCATAGTAAAATTTTCGGGCGTTCTGTTAACTAAAAACTTACACACTTTAAACAAACACACTTTACAGATTCACCTACATCAATTTTTGAAATGGCGAACTAATCCACATCCAAACAATCGGTCATTTCATCAGCAGCTAGGATTGGCACCCGTTCAAGGGAAGCCTACGGTCCATTGAAGCCAGGGTTGTCCAATCGATGCCAGTCGCCCATTGTCTATAGACGGTATATGCAAGTTCTTAAATGCAACTTTTTGCAATGATATTGAAATTAATAAAAAATTACCCGTCATTAACGTGATTGTGTGTTTTAACAACTTATAAAAATAGGTGGTTTCGCAAAACAAGTAATAGGTAGAATTAGAATATGAACAATATAAGTTATAAACACATCTTAGATTTCTGCGCGAACTGTCCATATGAATAAAACACTTTCACGGATTTTATCACGCAATTTATTCAACAACTTGGTTAAATTTTAGTTGTTTTTTGAGATTTTTTGGTTTATCCGACGTTTCGGCACCTTTCCAGGGGCCGTGGACCACGGCCCACGGCCACGGCCCCTTACAGTGTGGACAAAATTTATTGGCCCTGGATTGAAGCTGCTTTAAATCCTTAGGCTAGCTCATATATTTTACTGAAAGGAAACATACTTTTATTTCTAAAAAGAGGCAAAACTGCATACATCGGCTCGACTCAACATCGAATCCATCATCTTTTATTGTTTTCCTCTCGTTTAATTTATCATGTCGGTTAGAAAGATTTGATCCTTATGATTGAATTCATCGATTGATGCGATGTTACTACAGAATGTTGTTTATTTCTAATTTTATCCGATTCGATTCAATTGAACTTTAAATTCTTTTAATGCAGCTTTGTTTCGTTTTTAAAATAATGTCTTCTATCAGTTAAATGACTAATAAATAAATGATTTAAGACAGTTTCCTTCTAGGGTCTAACGGCCGAATTCTCGAACGCAAATCAAATTTGGGAGCGTCTCAAACATCATGGCATCTCTTTCATTTGTTTGACATTTAAAGTGACAGGGCGATGTTTGAGACGCTCCCAAAGATAAGTAGCGTACGAGTATTCGGGCATAAGTATATTTTATATATTTATCCTGAAAGTAAGTAAGAGAAGTGACAGATATAAGTCAATAAAAATGTATTAAGAACGCTATTAAAATTTTAAATTACTTTAAGTACAATCTTTTCATAATTCATAATATATAATTATGAATTATGAAAAGATTGTTAAAAGGCCCCTGTTTTATTAAGAAATTTAACTAGTTGGTCTAATTGTGTCTCAAAAAACGTGTAAACGTCGTAATATTTTGAAACCGATAAAATAAGTTGGTTACTTTGAAATTCTAGCAAAAGTTTTTGCTTACAATAGTTAAATAATGTAGTAACAAAAATGCGACTAGTAAAAGTAAATATAGGTCATGGCTAAGTTTTAAACACCTATTACTTAACCTAGCGAAAGTTGCATTCGTTACAGTTTTAATTTAACAAAGTACAAAATAAAAATGGAAAATGAAGTATTTAGAAAAAATCGACCCGTCTCACAACTAGCTCCGATGTGAGACGGGTCGATTTTTTCTAAATACTTCATTTTCCATTTTTCAGTAACAAAAATTGCATTGTGAATGCAAAAAAAAACAAAAATTAAAATAAAAAGTACAAAATACTTCAATACTTTTAAAAATACCTACAATATAAAAATGAAATATTAACAAAAAGACTCATCCTCCAAGTAGCTCCACCGGGAATCGAACCCGGGCCCTTTCACAGACTCTGACCGCTGAACTACGGAGTCGTTAGCTAAACGAGTTCGATTCCCGAAAGAGCTACTTGGCGGAGCCGTTTTTTTCTAATATTACATTTTCAATAATAAAAATTGCATTGTGAATGCAAAAAAGGAAAAATTTATTGAAATACTCGTATCTACAATAGTTTCCTTATAAGATAGTCTTTCTTGCAAACAAAAGCAATACACTTAGTCAATGTACCCGTAATTACATCTGACCTGAATCTTATCGCTAAAACGTTTGACCTTCAGCGAAGAAAGAGGCTTTCAGGCGTCATTTTTAGCCGCAAACTCTCTAATTTATTATCCAAACATGACTAAACACTACGTCCATCATACTAAAACGTTCCTCTTACGACCCGAAGATACGGCCCATCGGCATAGAAAAGAACAACACCCAATTTTGCTAACAGATTTCTAAACAAAGGGATTCCAGATTCAAATGCGTGGAGCGAGTGCGCCCCGCCAGGAGTTATATAAAGTTCAAAAATAGAATTTCGCCGGCGCACCCGCTTTACGACTTGGCTCGTAAAAGGGGGTGGCCCAGGGTGGACGCAAGGGGAACGCACCATATTTTCACCTTTATTTATAAAAGAAATTTGGTTTTTCAGTTTAAATGGCCCGTTGTTTATTTGGAGATAAAACGTCATATTATGTAATGACACCATGAGATTGCGTTCCGTTTCTTATCTTGCTCGGGCTTCTTATACAAAGCTTACATACGTATTACGTTTTTCAAACAGTGAGTCCTAAGTTTCACAATTTTAATATGTAACAGGTGTGATACTATTAATCACTGATAATTTAAGATTTTCCTAAAGATTGCTCAGACATAAAAACATGTAGTGAACTCCTTACATTTTGATCTTAGCTGCATTTCAATACTTACTGTACACAAATATCTCCCCAAAGCCCCTTCTTCTTCTTATCGTATTAATAATTATACTTTTTCGTACCAATACCCTGCCCCAAAAAAACCCTGATAGCCGTGATTTCCAACCAAGTACCAATTTACCACTGTGTCAATTTTAGTTTTTAAGTTTTAAACTGTCATATTTAATCTTCGTATTACATGAAACTATTTACTGATAATTTAAGTTTTAAGTAAGTATGCATTTGAAAGCCATCACCAATAATGAATCTTAATCTTTTCTCAAGATTCTTCAGACATTAAAACGAAACGTGTAGTAAACTCCTCCTATTTTCATGCTAGCTGTATCCCAAAATGCTGTACAAACGCTTGTCTCCCAAAAGCCCCTGGTGCTTGTGATTTATAGCAAGAACCAATTCACTAGTGTCAATTTTAGTTTCCTCCACAGCCCGAACTGAAGCTTCATATTTTGAGTATAATAAAATACTGTCAGCTTGCAAACAGTATACGTTATTTCAAAATATAGCACGCTGTGATGGATTATCATACGAGTATTTCGTGCTTCCTCTCTACAATGCTTTCTAAGAGCTGCTGTTTAATATAAAGCGATGTCTGTCTGCCTAACAATCTTGCGTATCAATTGAAATATTATACAAATAAAGCGATAACTTGAATCTATAATAAATACAAAAATAACTTTGTCTTTTACTATTCACATCTAAACCACTGTAGTAATTTTGATGAATAGCGATAGACTAGAACTTGGAAAAGGACATAGGATAAAGGCGGACGAAGCCGCAGGAGGAATGCTAGTTCATCATAAAGTTAATTGGCCTAGATTAGCACTCCCGCGAGAGTCGTAAGAGCCGACTATGAGGACACAGCCATAAGAAGGGTAGAGATGTCTTGAAATCATGACGTCACCACCGCGCTTGCCAAGAAGCGTGACGATTTTAGTAAAACTACTCAATATTGGGGAAGGCTTCTTCGTCTCGAATTGATACATTGTGCTTTCTTAGCCCTTCCTCCCTGGGACAAGCATTCATAAGGTGAACATTAATGATACACGTGGACGTTATCTTAAACAATAATATGTTTGTAATTTGTGCGTCTTTTATTTAACTATGTGTTCGGATACTCGTAACATGAAACTGCCTCTCAGAATCAGATCAATGAAATGTGGTCTGATATTTAACTGACGTGTATACGGTTCGATAAACAAGACCTTTAGTTACAGTCTAGGGAAGCTATTTTTCTTTCCATTAATGTTTACTCATTGAATAACATATATTTCGATACCACACGACGTTGATGTGTTACCAGTGTTTATACATCTATATTTTTACAGGCGCTTTCCATACAAAGCCTTAGTTATTTGATCGTGTTGCCGGCGCCGTCCACACCCTTAAAATACCAGGCGATAACCTTTGACAAATGACAAAAAGCGCTTGATCGAGGCAACTACAGCAACTATTATCCTAATATGAATATATCTTACGGAAATAAGGACAAGCTTTTTTTTGTTTTCTCACACGATGCTTCTTATAATAGAAGACGTGATTCTTAAAATAGAACTGTTAGTTTTTACATTTTCAAAAGTAAATGACGCGTTTCAGTTTAGTTTCGTAAGATCATTAATTTGGTCGAGAATTTAAACTCTTGTTTTCTATGTATACTAAGTATGTATTTACAAAAAAATTATGTAAGTAGGTATACCTTAACACAGTTTCTTCATGAAAACTACCTAAGGGTTACACCAATTTATAAAAGGTTCAGTGGCAGACTACACTCTTTTTTATTGTTTTATTGACATACAGTGATAATATTATGTAAATTTAAACTAAATACATAAAATTAACGACAACTTAAGTCAAATACTTATAGTTTAATTTTTGGTGATTGAGATAATAAACATTGACTGAGAGTAAATAAACACAAGAAAATTAGGTAAGTAGTTATTTAACAATAATATCTACTCATATATTCTTCTTCTTAGCGTTTCGATGGCAAACACTCATTATAATAAATAGTTATTAAAACAAAATAAAATGACACGAAGCTTAATCTGACATGTAAATATTTTCAAGTCGATGATTATGGGCATTGCTCGAAGATCTCAGCAATGCTTCCCAAAGAGTGGGTCTGAAGATGAACATGGATAAGACGAAAATCATGTCCAATGCCCATGTTGCATCCGCTCCAGTTAATGTTGGGAACATTACACTCGAAGTTGTTGACCACTATGTCTACCTAGGACAGACAATCCAATTAGGTAAGTCCAACTTCGAGAAAGAGATCTCTCGTCGAATCCAGCTCGGATGGGCAGCGTTTGGGAAGCTCCGGCATATATTTGCGTCCAAAATTCCTCAATGTCTCAAGACTAAGGTCTTTGACCAGTGTGTGTTGCCAGTTATGACTTATGGAAGCGAGACGTGGTCTTTTACTATGGGTCTCATAAGAAGGCTCAAGGTTACCCAGAGAGCAATGGAGAGAGCGATGCTTGGTGTTTCCCTGCTCGATCGAATCAGAAATGATGAGATCCGCAGGAGAACTAAAACGACCGACATCGCTCGAAGGATTGCTCAGTTGAAGTGGCAGTGGGCGGGACACATAGCGCGGAGAACCGATGGCCGTTGGGGCGGAAAGGTTCTCGAATGGCGACCGCGAACCGGACGACGTTCCGTGGGCAGGCCCCCTACAAGGTGGACCGACGATCTGGTCAAGGTCGCGGGAAGCCGCTGGATGCGGGCAGCGCAGGACCGATCGTTGTGGAGATCCTTGGGGGAGGCCTATGCCCAGCAGTGGGCGTCGTACGGCTGAAATGATGATGATGATGATGATGATTATGGGCATTCTAACAGTAACAGAAATGTGTTGAAAATTAAAATTATCTGTTGTCTGTCCGCTTCTCACGCTTAAAGATCTGAGTTATTTGAAGAAATTTTGGGTAGTAATAACTTATTCATTACCCAATTTAACAAGGTTATATTTATTACGGCTTATGAACATATTTCCACGACAATATGTCAAAGTTCACATAGTCGACGATAATCTATTAACCAAAACCAGACACGTAATTGATTAAATAACAATGAATATGATAAGTAAATCAATTTGTTACAAATCAATTTAAAAGATTAAGTTTAGTTTAGAAGCAAATTAAATGAATAAAATGCGCACGTCTATTTTCTTTTCGCAATAAAGAAAAGGTAAAAGCTATCTTTATTTCTTTTTTTCTTGACGTTAATTCACCGTTTCAGCCAGTGATGCTTGAAAGGAGGATACATGGCACAACTTAAACACCACATCTATTAGCTGAAGTTATCTCTGCTATTAGGACAAAACATCTTACAAAAGTCGTTGCACATAAAATCTGTTTTATCCAACGGGCAACAAAAACTGAATGCGCTTAAAGCCTATGTAAATAAACATCGCAGTAAATCCTTCACGGGCCTAACCTCAATAACACACAGTTTCTGTTCTAAGGGCTCCTTATACCGAACGATCCGATCTTATAGATGTTTTAACTCACGAGAGCGGGTGAGCCACGCTGGTGTGTGTAGACCGCAGCCTCCTTTAGTCATACAAACTGTCTGTCAAACCGTGTATATACACGGGAGCACACAACAAAAGGCGGACCGCGCTCGTGAGATAAAACTAGTATACGACTAATCTGTAGCATTAAGTGACGATTGAACGCACCAAAGTTTGCTGCTCACAAACGAAGCAATTAGTCGTTGCGATCTATAATTTTCTTGTTTGTTGTGATTTCTAATGTCATCTTCGATCGATAGCCTTGGAATGCAGTTCTGTAGTGATATTTTACAGAATCTTCACAAACAAGTGAAAGTCAAGTGAAGAAGAAGAGCGAACTCATATGCGAGTTTGTGATAGAGTTTTAGAGAATTGACTTTCTGTAAATCAATTTTAAAGTCATATTGTAAGCAATGACTGCGATGGTAAGTAATGTTACTATCGGTCTGGAACGACCGATCGTAAGGACTGGTCGTATAGTATAAATGTATTATACTTTAAAAGAAATATAAAAGTAAAACACTCAATTACATTAGCCCGTTTTCATTACGGAGATGTAAAGCCCTCTAGCGGAGCTAAGAACATTATTGTAATGTAATTATATTGCCTATTTTTCTTTTTGGCCTTTGATCAAAGGGTTAGCTTTTATAGTCAGGTATTATTTCGAGTATTTTAGGCAAACAAATGTTTTTATATCTTAACCGTCCCCGCACACGAGCCACAAACGCCGCCACTTGAAACTAGAAGAAGAAACAAGTGACGGCGACTAGTGTTAGACGGTCATATAAAATGTATGAAAACTGCAGGAAAGAAGCCGATGGCGCCGTTTTCCTGTGGCCCATGTACGGCCAGGCTAAGAGAGTAAAAAAGAAGAAGAGGGTTTTTGTAATGAAGGTGAAAATTATGTTTTAAGGAGAGTATAATTTAATATTAAATAGATAACACAAAGGTCGAAAGCGGAAAAATGAAACCAATCTTGGTCAAATCGGCCTTGGTCAAGATTAGCGATGCAATTCAAAATTTAGTGTAACAAAACTTATGAGATACGGATTTTAAATCAAATAAGAGATATTAAAAATACTGATCATAGTTAGTATTATAAGTAGCTTTAATCATCCCATGATTAACCCCCTTACAAAACGCTAAAACTTTCCGATAACGAGACTAGATTTGATTTTACTCTTTTAAACTACGAAGGAAATTGTCTGTATGTCATGTACTCGGGTATTTAATGTCCTACCCATTTCGCCAAAATGTTACTAAACATTCTCTATGCATTATGGTCGAAAATTGCTATCAGTAAGTACGTATTGTTTCTCAAATGTCGTTGCCATTTGTCAGAAAGGACATTTTTCATTTTCGGCTAGGACATTGTACACTATTGGTACTAATAGTAAAAAATATAGTAAAGTCAAATAAAATATTAAAATTCTCATTGTCTTTCTGGATAAATGGTACAAAAATAAACTTTGAAATAAAAATTCTTTGCTATCCATGGCCACACTGGCAACCATATTTAAATCAAGTTCGGTAACTTTGATGTTTTTGTACAAAAAAACGATGACATTGACGACTGATGATAATCTGTCAATGTGAACCTTTTTTTTAATGTTAGTGTGACATTTTACCGCCATATTGAATCGGGGTTGCATAATTATTAAGACTAGATAATGCTTTTGTACCATGAAACGCGTTAGGTTATTGCGATATAATTAGTTTTCAGTTATAATATTTATATTTTGCTTGCCTATGGTATAGTGTACAAAGTCCTAGCCGAGGCTCCATACAAAACTGAAAAATCTCCTTTAATGGAACTATTTGATATTGAACCTAAGGTGAGTTGGAAATTAAATTCCGTGAGTGTACATAACTTCTTTTCTTAAAAATGTATTTTTCCCCTTACTCATTTATTATTATTCGAATATGAAATAGGGTGAAACAACGTATAGGGACATCTCGACAAGCTTCGCCAGAATCGACTTAACCCACTTATACAATAGAATCCCCTCTGAATCTAGTGAGACGAGCTTCCCCCTAACTCTCGAAACCATGAAAGTAAGTAACCAACCATCTTTTGACCAACTTTACTATGGAAGCTGTTTAACTTTCACGGCCGGTTGAACGCGTTAACCAACGCTATATAAGAATTCGGGCTCTATTTTTGCAAACTTAATGTTTCTCTTCCTTATAGCTAGTGTTTTATCATTATATTTCGTGCTGCAAATTTCACAAGCTCCATATAAAATACCTTGAGCGAAAGAATGACCTTTTCACGGTACCACAAAAACGCATTCTCTCAAATCAGCCAAATTCTTTGTGCCGTAGCGCCGTAGCAAATTCGTAGCATTCCGTAGCAAGCGGCGGCTACGACGCGACGAAGCTAAAGTTAGAAAATATAGATGTGCGACGGAGTGTGTAGACATTTTGAATAATCTTTAGTATCTTAAAATTAAGGAGTGTTTGATTTCTCATAAGATTTATTTTTGTACCAAAAACCTAAATTATCTTTCCGTTTTTAGTCGTGTTTTTTTATTATTATTTATTATTAGAATAAGTGTGATAATTTACCATAAATTATTATTCTAATTACACATAAATTAGAAGATCGTTACTAATATAGCTAGTAACGTTCTATTGATTGATACTGCTAGAACTGTATACTTTAGTTATTTTCATAGCATCATGTCATATGGCATTCTTTTGTGGGGATTAGCGGCTGGCATTAATGCTATATTCATCTTGCAAAAACGAGCAATCAGAGCCATCTATAAACTAGGCTCCAAAACTTCGCTTAGAGACAAGTTCAAGGAAATAGGTATACTGACAGCTGCATCTCAATTTATATTAAATTGCATTCTTTTTGTACGTCGCAATATTAACTTGTATACCAAACATGGTGATTTACACAATCGTAATACTAGAAATAGAAACAAGCTCGTAATGCCTCGGTACCGTTTAGAAAAGGTGCACGGATCTTTCGTTGGTCAAGGTATACACATATATAACAAAATCCCAAGTGATATCTTGGATTTACCATATCTAGAGTTTAAGAATCATATAAAGAGTGGCCTCCTCAAAAAAGGCTATTACACTGTGAATGATTATTTGAACGACAAAACACCTTGGTCGTAACACTCGTAACAAATGTTCCTAGTATGATATTGTGAGTCGTGTCCTATATTTTATATTATTAGCGTTTATATTAGTTAAGCTTTTAATTCGGTCATTTAAGGTAGGCAGTTTGAGTATGTCATGCTCACTAAAACATTTCTACGGTGGTGGCGTGTGAGGCGGGTCGTTACGTTCCCTAAAATATGGTTGAGCGAAGCGATGGCTGGTTCATGCGTCATGCTCGTGAACGGGTGCTGCCAGTGGGAATGGGTCTGCTCTTATCTGCTTGCCTTAAAATATGTTTTCTTTTGTTTTTATTCATTTTATTAAGAATTACATTTGAAACATGTATGGCGCAACTTGCAGTATATAGTAGAATTGTCTTTTGTTTTAATCTAATATTAAAGCTTTAAGTAGAGTTCCTAAGTAACTGAAAATTGTTCACCGCTATGATCATTAGTTCGCCTATACTTAACTGTATTTATCATAACCCATTGTGTAATTGTGATGGAAACTGACCTTAGTCATACCATGTTAAGGTCATTTTTCAATTTGACGACTCTGTATGAAATAAGACAGGGAGAAAAAAACAACCCTTGGAGTTTCTTGCCGGTTCTTCTCCAAGGCCTCCCGCTGTAGGGTTTGCGAACCGATGGCGTAGCTTCTATGACGTTCACAAGTATTGTAAATAACAATCTAAATTGAATAAACAAATTTGAATCTTGAATCTTGATTCTATTAATATAGCTGAGTTAAAATGCAACAAACTGATTTAAGCGTTCAGGTACGTGTAGTTCAAAACACAGTGTTGACAATATTATTATGAAAAGTCATTTACTTCTTAATTATAAAAATAGAAAAACTAAAAACCGTAACAAATAACTATATGTTAGTTTTAAAAACACACACCACGAGAGCAATGAAATATACTTTGCAAAGGTTTTTACAATCGATTAGAACTTAACATTCAACTGCGCAGTATTTTTCTCTCCAAATGAAACGAAACTTGCTAATTTTCTCCGAGAGCGTTGGTTTTTATCGCCTTTTAAACTATATTTGAGAAAGCCAGTAGTTACCGTTAAATTTTAAGTTCTTGAACACACGTACCGTATAAGAGAAAAAAAATAATCTATTCGCGCTGCTCATGAAAATAGCGAAATAACACTTCGTTTTTTGATCCTTTTCAACACTTGGGTATATTAAAAGGGCGAAAGTTACTCTATTTGTCTATATGACCTTTCGACGTCTAAAATGATAAACTAATTTTGATAAACTTGGCCATGGCGATAATCTGTCCCTATAAGTACAATCAAACTTTTGAGGTAGAAGAGACAAGAGTATTCCTACGAAAATTTAGTTAGTGAGGCAAACGGACACCGAACGCTATGAGAAAAGGAAGGAGAGTATAAAAAAGCTTGTCCTTCCTTATAAACTAAACCAACACGGCTTAAGCTAACTCTTTATGTTAATTGGGGAAGTCGCGTCGAGAAACCCCCAATCATAAAAATAATTTCATGCAAAACGCCGCTATAAAGTCGGACGACATGCTTTAATTGTTATTTGTGAAGGAATTACTAGTATCATGGATATTAGTGGGAGTTCTTGCGGCTATTGTGGTATTAATAGGACTTTTATGTCTAAACACGATGTGTTTTATGGTCAACTAGCTTTCCGCCCGCGGCTTCGCCCGCGTGGACTACACGACGTTATCCCGCGGGAATGTGAAATTTTTCCGGGATAAAAAGTAGCCTATGTTCCTCTTCAGGCTACACAGTATCTATGTCCCAAATTTCAGCCAAATCCGTTCCATATTAGTAGGATTGTAGTTATGATAATAGCTTTTTAATTTGTATACACGCGAACTTCACTTACAAACATTCATCTTTTACATGATCTTGTTTAAGTTTACTTTTATCATGAATGGTACCATGTGACCATCTTTAATTTCGAAACCCGTCCCCGTAGGAGTATTGGCACCAAATGCTACTCAGGAACAATGTAGCTTTCTAGTAGTGAAAAAAAAATTGATCCTGTAGTTTTTGAGTTTATTCGTTACAAACAAAAAATCAAAAATATAAATCATTTCTTTTTATTGATTGAGTAGAGTTGTGAATGCGGAGGTATCTCCATCTGTTAATTTTATTACTTGACACGCCTGAGCTAATATAATTATTATTCTTTTCGCTTTTAAACCTTCAGGACAGTGGGAAACAACAGTTCATATTGATTTAAAGTTGCGGTCGGTAGTTAGTTAAATAAGCATTTGTTTTGCAGGGTTTGCTACTATTTATTCAGATAAATAGACCTACAGTTTATATTAAAAGCTTTGTTTTAATATTAAGAGTTTGTTAGATAATTGATTATAAAAATTGTCCTAAGAAGTCGCGTCTAAGCTGCTATATTTTCTAGAGGGTTATATAACGTATTCTAGTGAGCCTTTTTTTCTCGCTGATTAATAACTGAGATTTTTTAGTCTTAACAACGAATAAACTAAAACAAAATTCGTCAGATTCTATACATGAAACAGTTGAACTATTCAATTTATCGTCGTAAATCACCGGAACCATACATTGTAGGAATCATTACTATACTTACATGACTAATTGTCAGGTTCAAGATTGACAAGAAAATCCGTAATTTTAAAAAATATATAATATTCAGCTCTCAATAATTTATGCCATTTTTTGCCCTGGATCTTGAAAAGATCTTGCTGTGTTAAGTTGCAGTTTTAAAATAACCGCGTAATATTTGACATTATTTCTTAAAACACAACTGAAAATAATTAATAATAAATCTTCTCAAGGCAGCAGGCAGTCTCTCTGTGACATTTTTATAGTAGGGTTCAGTGTAATTTTTAAGCCATTGTAATTTATATTCCACTGCCTTCTTTCACAGAACCTTGCACACTATTCCCCCACCTCAGATACCCCACCTAACACGCGAGTAAGTACAGAAAAAAAGCTATTTCCTCATATGTTTTTAAATCCCAGTAATTATACTCAAACTCTCAGGTAAGTCGCCTTACGAAACTGTTATGTTCGACACGCAAACTACCTATTTCGGGGGTCACGGCTAGGTCAGACTTGCCACTGTGAATTGAACTCTATTTACCTAACATAACTTCTAATCGAAAGACCTATGTTCGGCGGTCGTGTTTAAGCCTGACAAAATGAAAAATGTAGTTAGGATGACGAATATTGTGCTGTATTACTGTTCATTAGGCTCTAAAGTAGCGGTAACACTGAAGTGGCCGGAATTACGTAAGTAATGCTCCGAAACGGTTCTCATATTAATTTATTTAGCTGAAATTGTTATGGGATTTCAATCATTCGGTCGAATAAGCTTTATTTCTTTGGTCGGCTGTAAAATCGGGCTCGCCCAAGAGTTTTGTATTGCTTCAGAATTTAATTAGCTTATTTAGGATAAATCGATTGAATGACTCGAGTATAAGTATTTATAAATGGAGTGTTATTAATTAAGTCTTACTTTCTTGCCAATTAAGTAGCGACTATTTTGTTTTTTTTTATGTGATAATGTTAAAGTGAAATTAAAAAGAACATTTTGAATACCTTTCGTATTTCTTTGACCAATTCATATAATTTAGGTACTTCAATATATAAATTGATTTGATCACATTTGTTATAGCGATAATTGGCGCTTAATCCAAAAATAAAAGTGTGATCCGAAGATAAATTGTATTTCGTCATCTTATCTGTTATTTAGTTTAAAAAGACTGATCAGGGTATTAAAATCAAATTTTACTTTGGCGCTGCCAACACTTTGCAGACTTCACGAAGTTAAAGTTAAATGTAAACCATTTTTGTAACGAATAAAAGTCTTAAGCCATTGCAAGTAGGGGCACCTAATCGAAAATGAAAAGGCGGACAATATAAAAAGATCTACTGCACTCTTTTTGTCAACTCAATGTTTTTTTTTTCAATTATTGTTATTGGTAAGAATACTTTCGAGTAATTAAAATGTAAAAAACATTTTACACATTAAGGCGGCAAATAAAAAATCTGAACCTATAGCTCTATCTGTCGAATACATGCCGTACGTAAATGTGCGTAGAATGCACGAATGAACGATTATTATGACTGATGTATTTGGTACCCTAAGGAGCCCATGGCGCAGTGGTTATCGCGCCCGGCTAGCTATCGTTAAGGTTAAGCAACATTCGCAAAGGTCGGTCACAGGATGGGTGATCAAAAATTTTTCACTCCGAGCTCCTCCGTGCTTAGGAAGGCACGTTAAGCCCTTGGTCCTGTCTGCATTTGCAGTCGTTAATACCCACCAATCCGCACTGAGCCAGCGTGGTGGATCATGTCATGGCCCATTCTCCTTATCCATCCATAAGGAAAGCCAGTGCCTCAGCAGTGGGAACATTAAATGGCTTATGATGATGATGTTTTTTAGTATTTAGTAAAAATTTCAAAAGCTTTTAGTAAAAATTTCATTTCCATGACAAGCTTTTTGCTTACTGTACTTTAATATTGTATTGTCATCTGAACCAAACCTGTACCCATACAAATTTCAGCTCCATCGGACACTGGGGAGAGGGTCAAATTAAGCTTGCAAGATTTGTCCCCCACTAACTAACTAACATAACAAGTTAATAAAAAGCTTGTAAAAATGTTATTGCCTCGATTCCACGCGCATGACTATCACCACTATAAAGTGAGGCACAGCTCTGAGTTCAAGCTATATTTAAAACACTGTTTATGCTAGCCTAAAATACGTTCAAAATTGAAGCATTCAAGCTTCAAGCTGAGTTTAAGCTTATCGCCGTGCGTATGGTAACCCTAGTCACAGGCACACGTGCTGGGAACAGTGCAGGCCGGGTTATTACACAATTCCTGCCTAATTTATGTTATTGGACACCTGCACACTGGCAGAAAGTGAAATTGCATTGAATGTGCCTAATGCTTTGCATAAAGAAGGCGAGCTTTCCAAATATATACGGACTTAGCCGAGGCGAGGCTTTTTTCCTTTAAGTGACTCTGTATTTCACGAGTTCACAGTGTTTTTATTTAACTTAATAGTTTTAACTTAAAAACCAACGACGCGAGAGAATAAGGCAGTGTATTTTTTGTATGGAGGTACAATTTTTGTGCGGTTATAGGAGGAAGCCAAGCAATACTCGAACAGAGATAGAACAACTACATTTTCCAAAACATTTCTGTTAATTCAGGTAACTACTGCTACATACATTTTTACAGTAACTATAGTTAAGTACTTTTTAAAATATGTTACGCATTAGCTTGTGAATTTACAAGAATGTTGTATGATACATCAAAATTACTTTGTCATAATTTCGAACGCCAATTTTATCGAATCGTAAATAACTTAGTGTCTATTTTTCGATTGAGCTAACTGCCAAATCTGAATTCATTCGTTTATTTTTAAGCGGATTGATAATCTATTGGAACGAATTTCTATAAATAATAAAATGACTTGCTCGTTATCAAAGATGCTGTTCAGTAGAAAGTCAATAAGTGAAAAATTTATCGAGTTTCTACTGAACCAATTTTCTTAATCGATCATTGGTAATCTGCTTGAGTTACTACCAAGGAGTTTCTATAAAGAAACTGGAGTTTTAAAAATGAACCCAGCAAATTTGACATTTAATTACGTAGTGAGTGGCTGTCTATTGTCTCATATGAGCGTAGGATTTGTTTCAAAGTGTAGGTGAGACGGAAGACAGCCACAGTCTACAAAAAAGTGTTTTGTACTACCACAAGGGAAATATATAGACTGTGGTACTACTATCTCCAGTTACCTCAGTATTTAGTCTAAGCTCTTTGGTTGCTACGATTCTACGAGTCCGTAGTAGTAGTGCTACGGTTTGTGGAAATCTGTAGTCCATACTACGATAATGTTCTGTAAAGTTATGTGTGTGTTCGGAAAAGATCGATATTTCTGAACGCATCTCTAATGTCACGTCAAATTGACATTTTGCTGTCACTTGAAGTTGACAGTTGGGACTTGATTGGAATTCTTGTAAGAAAAACATGTCGGATTAATTTTGCTGAATTGTTAAAAACCGCTCGCGTTGAATATGCCTGGCATATCGAGTTTGAATTGAATCCTGAATTATCCTGTCGATCCCGTGTTGTACGACCAAGATTTTGACGCCATCCTGATGAGTGGCCGGTCGCGATGCTTTGAAGGATAACCATCCACACGCGTTGTTGTCGGGACTGTAAATCGTAATAAAAAAAGCTCCCCCGTGTGTGTTGGTGTATATTGTATTGTCGCCCAGTGTCTTGGGACCGCTGTGTTGTGTATGGGTTTTGTGAGTAAGGTGACGAACTGGTAAGGTCTGCAGAAGAACACGGAGCACATACCAAGGGGGCCCCCTTACACCACTTCTGCCCTGGAGACCTTCGACACCACAGACCGTATGTAAAATTCACCTTAATTTAAGTTAAGTCGCTGTGTATCGCAGTCCAATTGTTCAGTTACATCCCGGCTGAAACCAAGTTTTGTCCGGAGTCTATACTAGTAATACCAGCTTCCACTGCGCTATGCCATTCCGCGGGTCTAGGCGGGGGTGTACTGAACATTTCTTGGTAGCAGAGCGTAGTTTGAAGGCCTGAGAGGCCCACGCCAAAACTTTGTCGATTAATCAGTGCCGTTTTGATGACCATCTGGTCCGGACTAGATTAATTTGTACTTGTAAATGGTAATTAACTTGCATTTGAAAAGTAAAGGGCATTCCTTTGTTATTGGTTCCATGTCTTGTAATTAATTGTCATGTATTGAAGTTCCAAAATGTAAACAGATGCCTTTCTTTGCTCATAATAATTATTATTTAGTTTGTTAGCAAATTTGAGTTGTGAATATTGACAAGTTGTTGCTAAATAATAGCTAATAAAAGGTTAGCTAATAAGTTTGCACTCAATACTTAGTGAAACTTAAATGATTTAAGACATTGTTTACACATTGAAACTTATTGAAACTTGTGCTTTGAAATAATTAAAATTAGCTTGTTGTATGTTGATATCCAAGTGAATTTCAATAGTCAGTGATTTTGAGTGAATTTCAATGAAGTGAATTTCAATAGTCAGTGAGTTTTGTTGTTTTCTGATAACCTCCAAATATTTAAGAGTTTGTGTCATTATAAATACTTTGTTGTTGTAATATTGGAATTTTGTGGTTATTAATAACCTCCAAATATTGGAGATTTTGTGTTATAGTGAATATTTTGAATTTGTTGTTTTTGTTGATAAATTTGTGACGTCACAATGACGGCCTCCTCTGCTAAAGCCAAAATACGTTCTGAGTTACGGTGGTTAGCTTCTGCGGTTGCATTGTTGGATCGACCGGATAGGACGGAGGCCTTGTTGAACAGATACGTAGATCTGCCCATACGTTTGGCTGTTGTTGATGAGCAGTATGCCTTATTTTTGGAAAAGACTGTTGAAGCCGATGTGGAAATGCGACAAGAAGTCGGTTTGGATGTGGACCAGTGTTATGATTTTGCGGACAGAATTACCCAGGTGGCTCGACCTTTGCAAGTGGCAAGAGAGAATGATCCGAGCCCGTCCCCGGTCACATCTAAGAGTATGCCCCCTCTATTCGCTAGATTGGCCCCCTTAGACTTAAGGCGTTTTGCTGGTCGTCTAGAGGACTGGGAGGGCTTTATTAATATTTTTGATAGTCTCGTACATGCCCGGGATGATTTGACCCAGGGCCAGAAGTTGGCTTATTTGTTATCCGTGTTGGAAGGGGAGGCCCTTGAATCGGTTCAACATTTGGCCCCCTCGGATGAAAACTACCCTATTGCTAGGGATTTGATTGCCCGTCGGTACCAGAACGTACGACGTCTGGCGGACAACCATGTTGCCGCCATTTTGAATTTACCCCGCGTTGCCAGCGTGATGCACTTGAGAGTGGCTTTGTTGAATCCGCTGTTGGTTGCCTACAACGCTTTAAAATACTTAAAACTCCCAGTGGAGCAGTGGTCGTTTTTGTTACTGCACATTGTCCTGGGAAAGTTGCCGGACTCTGTTAAGGTCCGTTTTGAGCAGCAGTATGGTGGGGATAGTGCGACTTATCTGCCACCCTTCTCGGACCTCTTGACGTTCCTGGAAGGAGAGAGTAGACTGGCAGATAATTCCTCTCTGGCCGGTCCTATGGGACCCGAACGACCTGTGCCACAGAGTAGATCCCCCACCGGACCCCCCCGTAGGGGGCGTATGGCCCCTCGCGCGCCCGGCCGCTATGCCGCCGTCCAGGAGACCGCCCGCTGCTTGTACTGTCGGGAACCGGGTCACAGCACGACCCGTTGTGATAAGTTCCTCGACCAGCGCGTCCAAGGCCGTCGAGCGATCGCGCGACAACGGACATGGTGCTACTCGTGCTTGGGCCTGCACATGCAGCGCGAATGTACCCAAGCGCACCCATGCCGCTTTTGTAAGGGCAACCACCATCCCCTCCTCTGCATGAACAGCCCAGAGGGCGGCGGAGCGCCGCAGCGCGTCGCTGCAGGATCACCTCGTATGGGTGGGGGTCTCGGACCTCCCGCGGTGTTTGCATCCCGCAGCAGTTCTAGTGGCCACCAGAGTGGCCCCAGACGCTCTCCGCCACGTTTGGAGCCTCAAACGGGCGGGGGTCCCAGGGACCCCCCCATGGGAAACCGATCCCCAAGGATGGGGATGAGTAATGCGAGCGTTGCCGGAGGTCGTAGAGGCCCCCCGCGACGTTTTGAGCCTCGCACGAGCGGGGGTCCCACGGACCCCCCCATGGGAAATCGGTCCCCAACTAGGGGGTTCGATTTTGCGAGCGATGCGGGAGGTCGTAGAAGCCCCCCGCAACGTGTTGAGCCTCGCACAGCCGGGGGTCCCCGGGACCCCCCTTCTGAAAATCGGTCACCGTGCCCCCGCGACTATGGGGCGACGTACACGGTGGATGCTAGGCACCGATTCTCGCCGCCGCTCGCCGAATACCCGCGTTTGGAGCGGCGCCCGCCCCGTCTTCAAGGGGCCGGGAGATATAACCCGCCTGATACCGGGCG
This sequence comes from Crambus lathoniellus, assembly GCA_949710035.1. Taxonomy (NCBI): domain Eukaryota; kingdom Metazoa; phylum Arthropoda; class Insecta; order Lepidoptera; family Crambidae; genus Crambus; species Crambus lathoniellus. The sequence continues at coordinate 29,097,096 of OX453303.1, forward strand.
AATTGGACGTAGGCAGTATGTGGGAGAATGGGACCCACTGGATCGCTATGAGCGACCCCCTTACCATGGGGGGACGTCTGGGGACCCCACATACTAGCAATCAACGTGTTTACGGTCGATTGTAGCCACCCCTCCAGAGACCGTTTTGTTGCCCACGGCCTCTGTGCTTGTCAGGGGATTGAATGGCGACCTTGTGGAAGTTCGCGCCTTGTTGGATTCCGGTGCTCAGGGGTGTGTTGTGTCATCTTGGTTAGTTAGGCGGTTGGGCCTCAAGGTGCACCCCCACATGGAAGGCGTGAGAGGTGTTGGCGATGTGAAAGTCCCCGGGTTGTTAGGGCATGTTGACTTCACATTTACATCACGTAATAAGTCCACGCCAGGCATTAAGACCTCGGCGATTGTGTTGGACACAGTTGTTGGCCGTCAACCTTCAGTTGACTTGGGACCGAGTATGTTGTCTTTGGTGTCTGATTCCCCACTCGCCGATCCAAATTTCTTCCGCCCAGGCCCGGTTGATGCTCTCCTTGGAGCCGATGTCCTGGGGCGAGTTTTGTTGACGGGAAGCGAGTTTTGCAGCCAGATGGCTTGGTAGCTCTGCAGACGACACTCGGTACAGTTGTGATGGGCCCTGCTCGCCGCGTTTTGGATTCCCTTGATGAGGATCGCGGTCTTGTTTTTAATGTGTCTCTCTCCGAAGTGGTTGTTAAGGGCAATGCACTGTATAGATGTAATTATAGGTATAGGGGCTGATATAATAATGAAAGGGCAGAACTTTAGAATAAACGTGTATTCGTCTCAAGAGACACAAGAGAAGAGCGTCAATGACAATGACTGATTAAAGAGCATATATAATACTTATGCTAAAGAAATTATTAAATGCCAGCTATTTATGCTAGCTACAGAGTAAAAATGTTGGTATTCCAACATGCTGCCCATCTAGGACTTAACAACAAAGTATAATCTTTCAATATAACAGCTAATTTATAAAGAAAATTAAGTTTAACTATAATTAAATTAACTATGCTTACATTGAAAGTTAACTGCTACAATACAATGTTAAACAAACTTAAAAACAACAGTAGGTATTTGCATACAAAGCCTTAATGCAAACACAACCCTTATTCTATGGGTAACAAGCACACCTTTACAATAGAACGTCTGTGGCATTTGCCATTAGCAGTTTTGACTTCTACCACCCTAACTTTATTGTCAGAGCCTGGAAAAACATTAGTAACTCTAGCCATAGGCCAAAACATAGGCGCCACATCGTTTTCTTTTAAAATTACTAGTGAACCTACTTTTATATTAGGATGGGAGCCTTTCCATTTAGGACGTGACTGCAAAATATTCAAGTATTGCTTGTTCCACACTTTCCAAAAGGAATTCTTCATACTAGTACATACTTTCCAAAATTGAAGATTATTGGTAAGTTGTACTTCTGGCTCTGGAAAAGCATTTAAAGCTGACCCAATCAAAAAATGGCCAGGAGTAATACATGAAAAATCATTTACATCATTAGACAAAGGCATGAGAGGTCTACTGTTAAGTATAGACTCTATTTGACATAAGACAGTATTCATCTCTTCATAAGTGAGTAAAGATTTCTGAACCACTCTTTTCAGATGGAATTTCATGCTCTTAACGCCAGCCTCTGCTAAGCCTGCGAGTATAGGAGAATAACAAGGAACAAAATGATAGTTAATACCCTTCTGTGACGAAAAGTCATGAACTTCCTTCTGATTTTCTTTACTATTATGTAATTTATATAATTCATTTAATTGGCTGTTAGCAGATTTGAAAGTAGAAGCGTTATCACTATATATATCAGTGGGAAGACCCCTACGTGATATAAATCTTTTCAAGCAAGCTAAAAATGTTACAGTTCTTAAATCTGAAACCAACTCAAAATGTATGGCCTTAGTAGCAAAACATACAAATATACATACATATGCCTTTGTTTGCAAGGCTTTTCTTATACGTGATTGTTTTATCATAATAGGTCCGGCAAAATCTATGCCAACCTTTTGAAATGGACGACAAACATTTATTCTATCATATGGCAATGAACCCATAAGTTGCTTGGCTGTATCAGCCTTAAGCCTAAAACAAATAACACATTTATAAATTATTTTCTTAATTTCTCTAATACCATGTACTATCCAAAATTTCTGATTGATGGTGGACATTACTAATCTTGGTCCAGCATGAAGAGTCTTAACATGCTCACTTTTAATTATTAAAGATGTTATGCGCGAATCTTTAGGTAAGATTACTGGGTGCCTCTGATCATATGGAACTGATGCATTTTCTAAGCGACCACCAACCCTAAGCAGGCCCTTGCTATCAATAAATGGATACAGCGGCTTTAAATTACCCTTTGCAATCTCACTATTAGACTGTAAAACCAAAAACTCGGATTTAAAATACTTTTGTTGCTCATATTTCACAATAATAAACAATGACTCATTTAGTTCTTTAGATGTTAAATAGCTACAGTTATTTTTATCAGCTTTAGATTTCGCATTTTGCACAAAGCGCAAAACATGCTAAAACCCGCTGCATTTTATTAATATTAGAATATTTATCGAGGAAATCTAAACATAAACTTTGATCATACTGAACTTGACATACTAATGCGATTGACCCTGATGCGACCTCACAGGAATCTATAACAGGTGGCTCAGGTAAGCTTTGACATTTGTACTCACTAGTATGCAGGAACTCTGGACCTCGCCACCACAAAGGATGATCCTGTAACTCATGTGGTAAAACACCTCTGCTTAAACAATCAGCAGGATTATTCTCAGAGCCTATGTATGACCAACAAAATTTATCAGTGAGTTCAGCTATGACTTTCACTCTATTCGCCACATAAGAATTAAGCGTGCTTATGTTTGATTTAATCCATGCTAAAGCTATTTGTGAGTCAGAATATAAAACAACATTGTCAACTTTTAAATGAAGCTGTGAAACGCTATGAATCCGTGCAACACACTTAGCTAAAAGCACCATAGCATTAAGTTCTAGCTTGGGCACGGATAATCTTTGCTTTAATGGATTAACACGTGACTTGGAACACAGTAAAGATACCTTAATAGTACCCGCAGAGTCAACTACTCGTAGGTAAACACAGCATCCATATGCTGTGGAACTTGCGGCGTCAGCAAAACCTATTATGTCAACACATACAGTATCACAAAAGTTAATATAACGCGGGATTGTTATAGGCGTCATGACACACAGACTATTATAAAACTCACGCCATGCACATAAAATATCATGAGGAAGCTCTGCATCCCATCCGATATGCGCTTGCCATAATTGTTGCATTATAACCTTAGCCTTAAGCACTATAGGCCCAGCGAAACCAAGTGGGTCAAAGAACTGTCCTATAAAACTTAATATCTCGCGCTTAGTTACAGGCAAGCTTTTAACAGGCTTTGGAGAAAGTATGAATAAGTCTGTGTTAACATTATAATTAAGACCTAATGTTTTTAAAGAAAAATTACCTTTCTCTAAATCTATATCATCAAAATGTTGTTGTGACTTAGGTATTTTATCCAATAATTGAGGACAATTAGAATACCATTTGTGCAACAGGAAGCCACCTTTTTCTAAAAGACTACAAAGCTGCCTTTTTGACTCTATTAACAGCTCGGGTGACTCTTTAGAAACCAGCACATCGTCAACATATGTACAATTTTCAATAATTACAGCTGCTAAGGGAAACTCGACCTTAAACCTATCAGCCAATTCTTTTAAACAGCGTGTAGCTAGATAAGAAGAGCATTTTAACCCGAAAATGACTGTATTTGGTTGTATACATTGGATATCCTCATCTATAGAATCTCTCCAAAGAATATTTTGTAATGATCTATATTTAGGATCTAATGAAATTCTTAAAAACATACTTTTTATATCAGTTATAAAAATATACTGATTAAATCTAAACTGAATCAAAATATCTATCAGTTCTTTTTGAACCACAGGCCCGTTCAATAACATGTCATTCAAAGAAACTTTCTTACCGGTCTTCATTGACCCATCAAAAACAACCCTACATTTACTGCTCTTTTTATCGAGCCTGAGCACAGGATGATGAGGCAAAAAGTAAACTGGATCAGTAGAAAGATCATATTGGCTAATGTCAATGATTGAACCGTAACCCTCTTTCAAATAATTATGAATAAATTCTTTATAAAGCTCATGAAGAAAGCTATCTTTCTGAAATCTAATTTCTAAGTTCTGAAACCTTTTTAAAGCTAAGTTAAATGAATTGCCAAGAACTTCATTAATTGACTCTAGTGGCAGCTTGAGAGGGAGAGCGACCTGAAGCTTGTTATTTTGAGCATCTAATGTTACTGTATCACAGTACGACTTTTCACAAGCCTCATGTTCTGATAGCCTTTCATTAAAAGTTTCAGGTATGCTCTCTACCTTCCAAAATTGCTCTAAAGTATTATTAAGTGTATTATCACACAATTTACAAAAATGCGAAGTTACTTGTAATGCATGCTGTTCCGTAGGTAGTGAACCTGCAATCACATAACCAAACTGAGTGTTGAGTCCTGGAACGGTTGGCGCAGTATCTCTAAGGCCCTCATCTCGTACTCCACGAAGGGTCGATGGGGACTCAGTTGGCAGCAACACCTGAAAGAATATATTTGCACCTAATAAGATATGTATGACACTAGGCTCATTGAAATTATTGTCGGCTAGTGTGATATTAGGCGGCAAAACAATATCTTTCATATTAATCTTGGACTGTGGCAGTTTTGATGTAATGTTATCAAGCACATGACATGTTACAGAGATACTAAAATTGTTAATAATTGAGTGTAATTGTACACTAACACAATCTTTTATTTTATTTTTAATGTTGCCTATCCCAACAATGGGTGTGTTTGTTTGTATAGGCTGCAAATTTAATAATTGAGCAAGCTCTTTAGTTATGAATGAAGCCTGTGAACCACTGTCTAGAAGGGCTTTAACATGCACTTCAGTGCCATTGTTTGCTATGAGCTTAACACGCGCTGTAGGCAAAATGACTTGTGTAGCCCCAGACTCTAGAAACAGTGTCACCGGAGACTCGACTTTATCCTGGTGAAGCAACGTGTTGTGGCTTTGCTTACAAACTTCACACTTGAAATGGTATCTACATTTTTGAAAGTGGCTGTTAAAACAAATTCTGCAGAGCTTGTTGTTATTGACAAGCTGCAACCTAGCTGCTGCAGTCATCAGTTTAAACTTTGGACAAGTATATAATTTGTGGGGCAACTTACATGCTATGCACACTGGAGGCGCCAGCGTTGACTCCTTAGACAAATCATATCCTGCAACACCTTTAGTTACCAAGTGTGCCCTTGGAGCTAGCTGTAGGTTTTCAGCAGTTTTAGTTTTAGTTTTAGTTTTTTTAGAGGAGTCTCAGACTCACTTAAACTTAGCTGTCTAATTCTAGATAAGGCGTCCAAAAACTTACCTTCGGTCGATTCCATGTCGTCCGCATCAGGGTCCATCGCACATAACTCTAAGTTGAAAACCTCAAATTGAGCAAAAGACGCGCGAAGCCTTTCCTCTTTGACGGCAAGGGCGTGCGGGTTTATTTGGGCTGTTTCATCAAGTGAATTTATTAGTTTGGTGATCGAACCTTTAATAGCACCCCGCTTACGCACTAAAGCGAGCTTAGTATTTCGATCTAGATCAGAAATCTCAGGATTCGACATTTCTACTGCTTATTATAAATCTTAGCGTCCACAAAAACTACAAAAATAGAAACTGAATTAATGAAAAAAAAATGGCGACCGCGTCGCGTACACAAAAACACAACACAACGCACGCACACAGACTGTTTCGTTTCGAATTTGATTGCTTCCGGAAACGGTGGCACCACGAAGGCGACGCACAGCGGCGCGTAGCTAAAGCTCTCGCAGCACAGCTTCAAGTGGCGCTACTGCGGCAAGTAGCGGAACCAACTTTACCGGTTCGAGTGTTGGTAGCACTGTATTGTATACTGTGTTGACTGCTGACTGACTTCACCACAAAGGCACAGACCATAGACAGCGAGTGACGGGCGATCGATTTTCTGATTGATGCGATGGCAAAATGGCGGCGGAATTTGAATAATTGAAACTAAATTTTGTTTGAAATTTTTTTGAAGATGGCTCTCCCTTTTTCTTGCAGCTTGAGCGAAATTTATTGTAGGCGGCTTAGTTGTATAACTGACGTCGTCCAGCGTACGAGTTTCGCGGCACTGAATTTTACTGAACAGCTAACACACTTCCTGCACTAATTAAATTTAAACTTGTTCTGACCCTTTTGTAAATAACGAAGGACCAATGTTAGAGCAATGCACTGTATAGATGTAATTATAGGTATAGGGGCTGATATAATAATGAAAGGGCAGAACTTTAGAATAAACGTGTATTCGTCTCAAGAGACACAAGAGAAGAGCGTCAATGACAATGACTGATTAAAGAGCATATATAATACTTATGCTAAAGAAATTATTAAATGCCAGCTATTTATGCTAGCTACAGAGTAAAAATGTTGGTATTCCAACAGTGGTGCAGAAGTTTTGGGAGGTTGAGGAACCTCCACCAGCCCCGCGGGTTGACCCAGTAGCGGATGAATGCGAGTTGTATTACCAGAATAACACTGGTCGCCTCCGCTCTGGTCGTTTGATCACCCGTCTCCCCTTTCGTGCCGGCCGACCTCCTCTGGGCGAATCCCGACCGCTAGCGGAACGTAGGCTAGTGGCGATGGAGCGTCGCATGAGCAAGGATCCGGTCTTCCGCCAGAAGTATGTTGAATTCATGCGGGAGTATGAGGAGTTAGGGCACATGTCCGTGAGCGATTTCGATTGGCGCTCCGTTGAGCACTTCTTTCTGCCGCACCACGCCGTTTTGAAATCCGGAAAGATTCGGGTGGTCTTTGACGGTTCGGCTCCCACCTCTACTGGAGCGTCCTTGAACCAGTGTCTGCATGTAGGTCCCAAGCTGCACACGGAGATCTCAGACATTTTGACCAACTTCCGGCGGCACCAAATTGTATTTATGACTGACATCCGGATGATGTTCAGACAAACGGTCATCCATCCAGAGGATAGGAGGTACCAATTGATTTTGTGGAGAGAGAGTCCTAGGGACCCCTTGTTGATTTATGAATTGAATACGAATACGTACGGTTTGGCTTCGAGCCCGTTTGTTGCGATTCGTTCTTTGTTGGAGTTGGCCGAGAAGGAGCGCTTGAGATACCCTCGCGCCTCCGCCATTTTGGCCAGTGACGTCTATGTGGATGACATTTGCACGGGCGCCTCATCTGTCTCAGAGGCGATTGTCCTGAGAGACGAACTCACCGCCCTTTTGAAGTCGGGAGGTTACGAGTTGAGGAAATGGATATCCAACTCGCCTGATGTACTGGTAGGTTTGCCCGAAGAGCACCAGCAGGACCCCCACCTATTCGAAAATGTTGATAATCCCCATGTGGTGACCGTCCTTGGCGTACAGTACAAACCGGTCTCTGACACGTTCACTTATTGTGTGGATTTACGACCACCGAAAGTCTGGACCAAGCGTTTAGTATTGTCTACTGTCGCACGTACCTTTGACCCCAATGGGTGGATTTGCCCCGTGCTGTTTATGGCCAAGTGTTTCTTGCAACGGTTATGGGCTTCGGGTGTGTCGTGGGATGAACCCCTCTCGGACGAGTTACTCCGAGATTGGTCGAGCTTCGTTTCATCCCTCCCCGAGATTAATGAAGTGCATTTGCCGAGGCTATTCCTCCCTTCTGAAAATTGTAAAGTTACTCTTCACGGCTTTTCCGATGCCTCCGAACGTGGATTTGCTGCGGCCGTGTACCTCCGCACCGTTACTATTGACGGAGTTGTTGCTGTGCATCTGGTGATAGCGAAAAGCAAAGTCGCTCCCCTTCGGACTCGTCATACGATCCCGAGGTTGGAATTGTGTGGAGCTGCCCTCCTAATGCGTTTGTTGAACCACGTATGGCTCACATTAGGTCGATCTATTAAGATACAAGAGGTTTATGCTTGGACGGACAGTCAGGTCGTCCTTTGTTGGTTGAAGGCTCCGGCGCACACCTTGGACGTGTTTGTGGCCAATCGAGTGTCGCAGATTTGTAATTCCGACATCGAGTTGATTTGGAGACACGTGCCGGGAACCATGAATCCCGCGGATTGTGCGTCTCGGGGTTGTGTAGCCCCAACCCTAATTAACCACCCCCTCTGGTGGGGCCCACAGTGGTTGATGCGGCCTGAGTCGGAGTGGCCGCCCTCTCCAGCGTTGTCGAACGTAGCCGTTCCTGATATGCGGGCATGCGTCCTGGAGACTAACCCCGCCGGGGAAAAGGATTTGTTGTTGGATCGGTACAGCTCCTTACAGAAGCTGCTTGGTGTTACCGCTTGGATCAGACGTTTTGCGTACAATTGCAGAAACCCACGCGCGAGGAGTGATTCGTCGGTTCTCACTCCGGACGAGCGTAGGGACGCGCTCTTGTTTTGGGTCCGGAGAGTACAAGCTGATAGTTTTGAGTCCGAGATTGAAATTTTGCGTTTAGGCCGTCGCAAGTTGAAGGGCGCGGTATCGCGATTAAATCCCTTCCTGGACGAGAGTGGGCTTTTGCGAGTCGGCGGAAGACTTCGAAATGCGAACCTGCCGTATGGAGCTCGTCACCCCCTTTTGTTACCTAAAGCCGGACATTTGACTCAACTGATAATAACAGATCGCCATGTGAATGCACAACATGCTGGCTGTAATGCTTTGTTGGCCATTTTGCAGCGTGAATTTTGGATTTTGTCTGCTCGTCGAGCCATTCGCACTGTGGTTTTCCGTTGCCTGCCTTGTTATCGATTGAAGGCCGCGACCATGCAGCCCCAGATGGGTGATTTGCCTGCTGATCGCGTCACGGAATGTAGAGCTTTTGCCGGAGTCGCCACCGACTTCGCCGGTCCCTTTACTGTAAAGGCTTCGAGACTGCGTAATGCTAAAACCTATAAGGCGTACTTGTGCGTGTTTGTGTGTTTGTCCACCAAGGCTGTCCATTTGGAAATTGTCTCGGAATTGTCTACCGAAGCCTTTGTCGCCGCCTTGAGCAGATTTGTTTCCCGTAGAGGACTGCCGACATTGATACGTTCCGATTGTGGTACTAATTATAAGGGAACGTGTAATTATCTTAAGGAAGTAGTTAAGTTTTTTGTTGATAATAAAATAGACATTGGAACCACCCTCTCCCGGCGTGGGATAATCTGGAAGTTTAGCCCTCCAGCTTGTCCGACCTGGGGAGGAATTTTTGAAGCTTGTGTAAAGGCTGCCAAGACACACTTGCGTCGCGTGATTGGAGAAACTATTCTCACGTTTGAGGAACTTGATACGGTATTTTGTAAAATTGAGGCCGTCCTCAACTCGCGACCCTTGTGCCCGTTGTCTTCGGACCCGAATGACCTGGAAGCGTTGACCCCAGGTCATTTCTTGATCGGACAGCCCCTTTTGGCTTTGCCTGAATATCCGATTCAGGATGTAGGATCCCATCGTTTGTCGCGATACCAACTTTTGAAACAGATGTCCCAAAACTTCTGGGCACGTTGGTCGATGGAGTATTTGCATATCCTACAACAGCGCGTGAAGTGGACAGATAAAACCACCCCACCCCAGACTGGCGACCTCGTGTTGATTAAGGATGCTAACCTGCCGCCCCTATGTTGGCGAAGGGGGCGCATTGTTAAACTCTACCCCGGAACTGACGGAGTTCCTCGTTTTGCTGAGGTTTTGGTTCGAGATTCGGTTTTGAAGAGAGCAGTTAGTGGGCTCTCCCGATTACCCGTAGATTGACGTACCGTTCTTAACGGTCCGGGGCGGGGGGATGTTCGGAAAAGATCGATATTTCTGAACGCATCTCTAATGTCACGTCAAATTGACATTTTGCTGTCACTTGAAGTTGACAGTTGGGACTTGATTGGAATTCTTGTAAGAAAAACATGTCGGATTAATTTTGCTGAATTGTTAAAAACCGCTCGCGTTGAATATGCCTGGCATATCGAGTTTGAATTGAATCCTGAATTATCCTGTCGATCCCGTGTTGTACGACCAAGATTTTGACGCCATCCTGATGAGTGGCCGGTCGCGATGCTTTGAAGGATAACCATCCACACGCGTTGTTGTCGGGACTGTAAATCGTAATAAAAAAAGCTCCCCCGTGTGTGTTGGTGTATATTGTATTGTCGCCCAGTGTCTTGGGACCGCTGTGTTGTGTATGGGTTTTGTGAGTAAGGTGACGAACTGGTAAGGTCTGCAGAAGAACACGGAGCACATACCAAGGGGGCCCCCTTACACCACTTCTGCCCTGGAGACCTTCGACACCACAGACCGTATGTAAAATTCACCTTAATTTAAGTTAAGTCGCTGTGTATCGCAGTCCAATTGTTCAGTTACATCCCGGCTGAAACCAAGTTTTGTCCGGAGTCTATACTAGTAATACCAGCTTCCACTGCGCTATGCCATTCCGCGGGTCTAGGCGGGGGTGTACTGAACAGTGTGTGTAGTCATACATATTAGGATCTCACGATAGTAGTCACTCTTCATTACTATTACTACTTACTTATTACGCAAGCTTGAATGAAAATATCGTGGACTCAGCCCGTACTGTAAACGGCTTTTGGTTCTTCTTTGAAATAAAACCACTTTTTAGGGATTTAATCATGCGTTTATTGTATGCGTACATTTTTTTTAAAACTCATCTAAAAATAACCAATTATGTATGCAATATCCGCGGGTAATAAATCCGTAAAAAATGGTTTAATTTCAATTTTATTAACAGTTCGCGCAGAAATCTAAGATGTGCTCTCGGCGCGGTTTCAGATTACACGTTGGGTACGCGCAATTCTCGCGGTAATTTCCCGGGAGTCGAAAAGTTAATGTTTTTGTTTCTGTATGCGTTTGTTACATTTTGAAATATGAAAAAACCAACAGTCTTTAGTGTAATTTCGCTTTATTCAATCAATTTTTCGCCAAGTAACGTATAATTCTATAAAATGTTAAATTTTTTTTTTGCTTTCACCTCTGAACCGCCATTTTCCAGAATTTTGGTGCAGACATAAACCAGACTTTGAAGTATCAGATTAATGCCCGAATACTCGTACGCTACTTATCTTTGGGAGCGTCTCAAACATGGCCCTGTCACTTTAAATGTCAAACGTATGAAAGAGATGCCATGATGTTTGAGACGCTTCCAAAGATGATTTGCGTTCGAGAATTCGGGCGTAAGCTGCTAATATTTCAAAAAAACTCCACGTGAAACAACTGACTGTTAAATAAAAAATACATCTTTGTATTTCATTATAATACTAAAGACATTTCGTGTAAGATATCACAGTGCTTACGATACTTTTTCTGCCGCTGAGTTACCTCGGGCTTTGCAGGAACGGACCGCTCCTTAGTGTCATTACTTTTAGATCAAGAACGATAAATCCTGGGAAAAGAATGAAACTAAGATAGACTTCAACCATTTGGCTTCACGTCTCTAAGTAAAAGATAATTTTCGAATTCTAGCTTCTTGCCTTGAACCGTATGAATGACATCTTTTGCAATTTTCTTGTGCATATATATTTTGAACTAGCTGGTTGTGGTGGTTTAACCCGCATGGTTACTGCTCGTAATATTTCTATACTAATTCCTTATCTATACGTGTCTATACTAATATTATAAAGAGGAAAGATTTGATTGTTTGTTTGTTTGCATCGAATAGTCTCCGAAACTACTGGACCGATTTAGAAAATTCTTTGACCATTAGAAAGCCACATTCTTCCCCAGTGACATATTGTATCCCGAAATTCCCACGGAAACGAGTACCACGCGGGTAAAACCGCGAGGATCCGCTAGTCGGGGTATAAAGTTCTGGGTTAGATCAATCGTTATGAATGTTACGAATTTATATGAAATGTTTTTTTTTAATAGTAAGCTATCGATTAAAAAAGGATGGTGCTTGAAACGTTTATAAAACGCTTTTGTGCTAAAACCATCTCACTATATATACAGAACCAAAAAATTAAACAAAGAAGAAAGAAATAAACTACAAAAAATAATAGAGTTTTTCACAGTACAAAAAATACCTTTATCTGAATGATTTCATCTGGTGAACATCTGAATTTAATTTAATTTGCAACGTACAGCCTTCCCTATTTCTTTGCATTTAAATTTTTAAGTAAAACCTCGTTTCACGTCGTATTTCCATCAATCCTTTTTATGTCGCCAAATGTGGTTTAATCAGAATTACATTGCTTCCATAGAATTCAATGCTTCTCAAAATCAACCGAGTAAAATTGAGTGGCATTTCCAAACCGAGCGGGTACGAAAAACATTTCGGGTATTTTTACAAAAACCTTGTAACTGATGCTTAAGGAACATATTCCCCTGGCCGTTAATTGTCTCTCTTTGCTATTGCCTATGTTTGCACCTACAAAGACTTTGACTAATTAATTAGAAATAAGGTTACATGTTGGCTGTTTCAATAGAATTTTCAATGTAAATAATTTGTCAACTCTGTAACAATTTAGTTAGACAGGCTTTGATCTTCTTTTAAGCATATTCAGTCCCAAACGATGTTATGTATCTAGTATTTGTATTGAATATTACATTCCACTAAGCATTAACTTATATAGCGTAATGATTATAGTACTTAAGGTTCTGGGCGGTAAAATAAAGGAGACCAGTTATAGTTTAATTTCATTAACGGCAAGTAGTGCCTACTTGCCGTCCACTAGCGCCGCCAATTCATTTATTTTTGTTATGCGTAAACCAGATCAATATTTAAAAAAAATTAAACAAACATGCCCTCTGAAATTGTCTCTAATATTTTTATAATGACTCTTAACATGAAAATTAAACAATTTTCGTGTTAAAATTGCCTATTAAATTTAATTTTGTCATAATTTCTCCTTTCTAGCATTAATACATACCCTTCTTATTCATAATACATATTTTAATTAACCCCTTACTGATCACCAACCAAAATTGACCCAGCCCCGACTTTTATTAAAAGCATCTTTGTGAACGTAGGTACCAGATATAACAATACTTGTTTACTTTTACACTATTTTTTTTAACTACGTTCATAACCACAATTAAATCTATTTTTATATAAAAAAAATCCTGCCAATATTTTAACTAGCCAAAATATTCATATTTTTTTGTAATTAAAGGCAATCACCACTAATTAAAAATTTATTACAGCAATCCACAAGCACTGCCTGTTCTGCAAACCTTTGTTAAAATATTATAAACCCATATTTTATGATAAAATGTCCCAATTTACGAGTACAACTTTAATTTCCGTCCTCATAAAACTTACAATTGAATTTCGTTTCGTTATTCGTATTCGAAAAACGTTAACTTATCGAAATCACTACATAGTATAAAACAAAGTCGCTTTCTCTGTCCCTATGTCCCTTTGTATGCTTAAATCTTTGAAACTACGCAACGGATTTTAATGCGTTTTTTTTAAATAAATAGAGTGATTCAAGAGGAAGGTTTATATGTACTTTTTATCCCGATATTCCCACGGGAACGGGAACCACGCGGGAAAAACCGCGGGCGGCCGCTAGTATTTTAATAAAAATCACTGTAATGATGTAGACAGAATTTTGATAGTCCTAGTCATCTGATTTAATATCCTTAATCAGTACGATTTTTTATTGATTTTCACAATTAAATCTAACTCGCAATGTTAAAGAAAAGTAAATAGGTACTTAGTTAAGTATTTTTTTTGACAAAATTAACTAAATAAAGCATCAACCTACTTTTGTATTCAGGAACAACCACCATCTATTAATTATTAATCTTAGGTATGTGTTATGAAAATTTAGCGCTCGCGGCCTCTGTACCCGCAGTGTAGGTTTGTCAATATCCAAATATATCTATCGCGATTGCGTTATGAATTCTATTCTAGATCACATTTCTTTAAAATAAGGTATTTCAAAAATAAACTTAAACGCTATGGTAAAGTATTTACTAACTTACAATCAGCTCTCAGATCAGCGCGTTTACTCGCTTAAAAAGGACAAACGGAAACCTTACGAAGTCAACTGTCACTGAGTATTCATTGAGGCGATGCTATGCCTTTGTTGACTATTAATTCAAATATTTGCACTTAGAGAAATATGTTAAAAATAACAATTTAAAATAATAGGAGACAAATTGATGGAATAACTTACATTTCGGGAAAAGTCTATTACTCTTATGAAATTTAGTTATTAAGTATTACCATCAGCTATTATTTCTCCGTTATTAACCATAATAAATAAAAAATTTAAATTTTTAAGAGAACTTAACTATAATTGCTTTCAATAAACGAATTTTCAAATTAAAATTAGTGTTTTTCCATTATTTATCAATCTGTACACTCCAATTCATATTTCGTAAATAACACATTTCGCCGAGTTATCTTTTATCACATCACTTACGTAAACAGTGATAAGAACAAACGATTAAAAAGATACGTCGCGATAATTTACAGAAATCACTTGAACGGCATTTGAAGCGAATCTACAATAGAAATGCAGTTTTATTTACGTCAGTCCGTTGTTTAGAGGCAAAGAACGCAACGTTTCAGCGGTTCGCCTAGTCTAAAATCAATTGGAATAACAAAATATGTTGGAATGCCAAGCGGATTCCACCAACGAGTTTTATCATCGATTCGGTGTAAACATTGCCTTCAAGACAGCTGAACATCGACTTTGTTTAACGCGTTCTATTAAATTAAGAGCAAAATTGAATTAAGAGCGCAGTTTTCTTTTTCAGACGAAGAGTTTTCTGTGAAAAGAGGTTTTCAGAGACACGTGTAAAGGCTTCATTCTAGAACAGTAACAGCTAACACACCTCATCTATAATCGAGGGGTAAGTGTAGAGCGTACTTACCGTTCAGAGCCTTCAGTGATGATGGTAGACGAATCACGTGACTACGTTCTCCGCCATTTGGATGAGCACGTGATGGTTATTGTAAACAAATCGCATGGACTGATGGTCGGAGCGACGGCGAAGAGACGCGCGGCCGGGGCGCGAGGTGGCGAAAGACTGCCGCCCGGGCGCGTGCGTGGGTCGATGTGAGCACTCGGTCAGTGGGGTACAACAGTTTGGGAACAAACAGCCTTTGTCTCTGGGGGTAGACGGCGAGGCGCCGGCCGCGCACCCTGGAAAAAGGACGTGTTTTGCACCTGTGGAGTTGACAGCTCAGATCGTCAAGTGGGATTAACTTTTTGTCCTCACACAAGATGATAATAGATGGGGGAAATCTTTGTCAGCCCTTGAAACGGACGTGAAGCGATCCCATTCACGGCCTCACAGAAATGTCTGTCTGCAAAAATATTTTCGTCTTGTACTCCCAAAACGACTTTCACGGTTATTAGGACCCTGGAACTCTTCAATTTAGGAATCTTCAACCCAAGTTAACTGACAATGGAGGATTGAAACTTATTATTCATATAGTATGAACTGTGTAGATATTTACACTATACCTAGCCAAAAACAATTTGGCGAGGTTATCAAAAACACTTCAAACTCATATTTTCAAAAGCAAGACAAACACAAAAACTTGATACTTATCAGCTTTGGAGTCCATTCTAAAACCCCTATTTTCCCTTGTAGTCCAGAAGGAAAATAACATAAACTTTTATTCTAAACAAGCTAATCCACAATAGGTAAAGTAAAAGTGTGTTTGTCTGTCTTTCAGAGTGACATAATTACTTTTTATCTCGGAAATTTCAAATTCCCGCGGGATAACGTCGTGTAGTCCACGCGGGCGAAGCCATGGGCTTGTACACATACACATTTTAGAGTAAACACGCAAACAAATTAGCTTGTGAAAAACGAAATAGATGTAGCTTACTTCCGCAAAAAACACAACATGCAAGATGCACCGCCCGCCCGCCCGCCCGAAAAAAATTGCACATGCACACTACGAAAATACCAGTGCACAATACCTGCATTTAGCAAGACAGCAATACACCTGCACCTTCACCGATTAGACTCTACACGTGTTTCGCCCCAACCGGTGAAGGTGCTAGGTGTATTGCTGTCTTGCTAAATGCAGGTATTGTGCACTGGTATTTTCGTGGTGTGCATGTGCAATTTTGTGCATTAAAAGTTAAATTGGTGAAGGTTAACCTGGAAATAGTTTACTTGGACAACAACGTATGTGTTGAACAGTTTTTCCTGTACATTATATTAAAAAACAGCACAGGTAAAATGAATAATTTTCACCAAATTATTGCACTGTCAATGGAACATAAAGCAAGTCATTCATAAAGAAGAAGAAGGACGCAAGGTCGGATTTGTTAAGAACGAGAAAAGAGTAATATTAAATTGTTAAAAGCTTTGCGAAAGCTGAGAGCCAAGTTTTGAATTAAAAAGTTCAAGCTTCTCATAATAGCTTAATAAATATTGTTGGGGGAAATATGAGAAAAA
This sequence comes from Crambus lathoniellus, assembly GCA_949710035.1. Classification (NCBI taxonomy): domain Eukaryota; kingdom Metazoa; phylum Arthropoda; class Insecta; order Lepidoptera; family Crambidae; genus Crambus; species Crambus lathoniellus. The sequence goes on from OX453303.1 coordinate 29,113,562, forward strand.
GGGTGTTTTCATGGTATACTCTAGGATACCCATGGAGAAAAATAAGTTGATTGTATATTTAATTAAATAGTGAATTAAATATTCAAATGCCTTTTTCTAAGATAAATTTTGAAATGAAAAATTATCCCGTCAGAATCATTAAACGATGAATTTCGTAAACTATATTTAAAGTTTTTAAACCGCAAGGTAGCTTGGAATAAATAAAAGATATTGTATAAGAACTGGCACTCAGACATTTGTAGCTGGCACCATTTTACAGTACCTAAATTGTTCTTTCTGAAACATCAGTTGCATAACCAACTTTTTGTTGACACAAATAAATGGCAAAACGTTTTATTTTAAAGTAAAAGTAAAGCTTTACACACCTGGGAGCTACTGGCTAAAAAATTTGCCTATATGCCCAAATAAGGACGAAATATGGACTTCAAATGTCAAATGAAGCCCATGCCAATATCCATATTTTTAACCGGTAACCCCTTGAACACTGGTTCACCTTTAAATAAAGTTATAATTAATCTTTAGCAAACTTGTGCTATTTCTTACTATTTTTTATGACTGCAAATTTATGTCTTAGCAAAAGAAAGCACTTAACTTTTAGCTAACGCTCTTACTACATCCAAGATAATATTTCGGTGCGTTTTAAAATATCCAAGTCCACATTTTGTGGCGGGAGTTGGCGGCAAGTTTTTATTTGTTGTTGTCTTGTTTCGTGGCACGCCAGTGGTTCATAAGGCTCTGAAATTATTCATTTCCCGTGGGCTCCATAGCCCGGGCGCGAGTAACGCTCCGACCGTGCCGAACTTGCCTTTGAAGGCAGCTGCTTTTATCTTTGAGAAACACATGCTAATATTTAACAAGAAGGAAAATAAGTTTCATTGAGAACTTATGGATCATCATCAGCCATTTACACCCGTTTGCACTAAACTTAAGAATCGCCTAAGTCTTTTCCTAGCTAACTTAAGACATTCTTACCAAAAAATTGCTTTGCACTAACCATATGACATACTTAAATGCACTTTAGGCTATTCTTAACTTACGGGCCCAATATCGAGCACCTAAGGCTCAAGAAATACCTATATCAATGGTTATTGTCTGTGGCATTGTGAGCAAAGAGAAGTGCGACAAGCTTTTCTGTTCCGGTGATTATCTTTGGAACTAAAACAGTTTTCATACGACAGTCCATTTTGACAGCTAATTTCGTATTGCAAGTGACTCCTCTGTCATGGCTGTCACCGGAACAGAAAAGCTTGTGGTTGTGGCTTTTGTATTCTTGTTTGTTAGATAGAGACACAACACATGTGACATACGTCATTCATCATTTATTTAAAAAAAAAGCGTATAAAGTTTTTCTTGACAGTTGAGCTCAGTTGACTTTTTCTTTTCTCGGTGAATTACCCTTACTAAATAAAATAGACAACGTCTTAACTTTTGTCTCCTTTTAACTCACGAAGGAATCAATGAGAAGTTTCAACCAAAAAAATATCCAGTGACCTACTTAACCTCGCCAGTTTTAAAATCCATAAACAACTAATATTTGAATTCATTCATTCATTCTCTTATCAAGGCGATGACTAAGTTACGACGTAGTCTGTCAGTGCAATCAAAAATTTTAGCTCGGCTGTTTTAGACTGTTCCTATACTAAGGTCCGGTTGCTCGTACATTTAACTTTTGTCAAAATTGACAAAAGTTAAAATTTTACTGTTGTCAATTTTGACATCGGTAAAAGAAATATACGTTGTTTATCTTAGGGTTAAAAGTGTTGTCTGTACTATTTTATTAACCTTCCCTTAATTACTAATGTCAAAATTTAAATCACCCCCACCCTGTCGGTTATTTTGACCGCCGTTAAATCTGTAATTTGACTGCTCGTTAAAATAACCGCTGCTTCAACAACGCTTTTTAAATTTGACCGCCGGTTAATTTTACTTTAACCATAATTTAACCCTAACCAAGCTTCGAGCAACCGGACCTAAGATGTATCTTATCTAGGACAAGCTCAACCCGAGTTTAGTGCAAACGGGCGATGTCCCTTCGGCTAGGGCACTGGCCTTCCTTATCTATACGTGTATATACTAATATTATAAAGAGGAAAGGTTTGATTGTTTGTTTGTTTGTTTGCATCGAATAGCCTCCGAAACTACTGGACCGATTTAGAAAATTCTTTGACCATTAGAAAGCTACATTCTTCCCGAGTGACATAGGCTATATTTTATCCCGATATTCCCACGGGAACGGGTACCACGCGGGTAAAACCGCGAGGGTCTGCTAGTAGATGGATAAAGATAATGGGCCATGACCCACCACCCGGGCCGCATGCGGGCTGGTGGGTATTAACGACTGCAAATACAGCCGGGACCAACGGCTTAACATGCCTTCCGAAGCACGGAGGAGTTCGAGATGAAAAGTTTTTGGTCATCCATTCCGTGACCGACCATTGCGAAAGTTGCTTAACCTTAACGATATCAGGGGCCCGATTCTCAGGCATTCGAACTTTTTCAGTGTGGTAATTCGTATGTCGAACATTTTGTTTGTGGTTTCTATTGAAAAGTTAGAACGTTTCAAACAAACTAAGCTGTCTCACATGTCAACAAATTCATTTTGACAGCTAAGTTCGTATACGAACATCTATTGGTTTTTACCATTCGTAGCGTTCGACTGGTTTTCGATCGAACTTTTTCGATTGTGAATTTCTGACAATACAAAAACTGTGTTATATTTGAATTTCGAGCTATAAATGTGAACTTTTCTCGATTGCCTGAGAATCGGCCCCCTGGCTGTAACATTTTGATAACCACTGTGCCAGGGTTCCTCACCACTGCAACACGGGCTCCTCTTAACTTATGGATAAACATACTTACTCAAATACTTCCTATTTTGGAAATAATGGAGGCATAGATAGAACACCAACACCGGGACCAAGACAATCAGACATGTTCATACACACAAATAATAAATCTTACTACTGGCCGCTTGCGGTTTCACCCGCGAGGTTCTTGTTCCCGTAGGAATATCGAGACACAATGTATTAAAAAACCTAATCCGGGTCACGGTTTACCCTATGTAAAATTTTATTCAAATCCGGTCAGCCGTTCTTGAATGTTGCAATTAGCAACACATTTGGCGATTCATTTTTAGAGCTCCGAACCAAAATGGTGAAAAGGAACCCTTATTATTTATATAAGTAGATACGGGAAACAAACTTAAGGCTTTTGAGCAGAAGGGAGATTTTCCCTACATCTGCCCCATTAAAATCTTTGAATGTTTGCATTTAAGGCGATACTCGGAAAAAATGTGCTGAAGCGAGATAGCAATGAGAAAACGACGCGCGCGGGAGCGAGACCGATTTTGCAGATTAGGCAAAAAAACGAAAAAATCGAAAATAAAAAGTGTCGAGGCAAAATCATAAAATCGTGTTTTTGAAACTATACGATTCTAGATAAAGGTATGAAGAAATATATATCTTATTACCAGATTTGTAACAACTGTAACCGTCCTATAGTTTTAAATCAAAAAGTCCATATTTTTCCGAGTAGCGCCTTAAGCTAATGAGTGCTTGAACGCACTCTCTGAAGATATAGGTAGGTACTGTGGTATCATATTGTGAGGATATGATACCTCCTTGCGTTGTCTATGGTTGATTTATGTTTTTTTATAGTATTCAAAATATCGAATGCATTGTCATTATTACGCGAGTAGTTTGTTTTAGTCCAGAACGATTCCGCGCTTGCGTGTTGTAGTAGATAGATATATCCAAAGAGCATGTAATCACTACGTTTAGATATATCGGCCGTAGCGCCGCAGTAAAGATTTGTCTCGCTATAATTCCAACATTTTAATTAATTGATTCCCGTGCAGGGGCTTCTCAGTATTTACGACAGAATGAGATGAATTCCGCCTTTTTCATGTTCCCCCAAACAAACTTCACACGTCCGAATACAAAAGAAGCCGCCAGTAATACAAAGAACAAGAATAATAAAACCTAGGATAGGACCAAACGTAATTCCAGCCTCATACCTCACCTTTAAGACTATTCCTCGGGACATAGTTGTACCAAATTCCTCGCACGTAAGTGGTACAACTTTGTGCAGATCCAGGGGGGTACGCTCGACCTACTTACTTAATATTTCGACTTAAACAGAGCTGCATATGTTTCAGCCAGCTCTTTAGGGTTATATAGTCCGAATGTACTATCGCGAAGATGTTAATATTTTTCAAGCGTTTTTAATAATACTTCATCATCATCATCATCATGTCAGCCGAACGACGCCCACTGCTGGGCATAGGCCTCCCCCAAGGATCTCCACAACGATCGGTCCTGCGCTGCCCGCATCCAGCGGCTTCCCGCGATCTTGACCAGATCGTCGGTCCACGGGCCTGCCCACGGAACGTCGTCCGTAATAAAATAATACTTAATCACTACTAAATAATAGACCATTTAACAAGTATTGGATTAACATAGAGCTAAGTATAGCAATAAGTTAGGTACTTAGGTATAGCTAGATATTCCTAACATAGATTAATGACTTGTGCTTCAAACGTGAACACCAATCGTTAAGCGTGCATTGCTTGCATATACAGGGTGTTAGGGGCACCTTTGCAAAAACTTTAACCATAGCTTCAGACCATCGTGCTGAATAACGTACAGCAAGAATTTTTTGTCGGAAATGAAAAAAATATTCGACTTTTCATACAAATTTAGCAACTAATTGGGACATTTTGTATGGAGAGACGAAATTTTTTTTTTTCATTTCCGACAAAAAAATCTTGCTGTGCGTTGTTCAGAATGATGGCCTGAAACCATGGTTAAAGTTTTTGCAACGGTGCCCCTAACACCCTGTAGAGGAAAGAGCCATCTTCCAAAGACACTGTATTCCCGAGTACGTAGGTATAACCCGACCACCTTCAAAGCAAGGGTGAATAGGCACCTTCTGGGTTAGCTCGCTGCATCGTAGATCCTGTCCTAGCCCACGGGCTTGATTGGAATCAAGTACAAACTCCTTCAAAGTAAAAAAAAAACTTCTGAATAATGTAAGAAAATCGCCGACAGATTTTAATAAAACGACTTAAATGTCGCATTTGAAAAGTGACAAATCTGGCTTTTTTATTTACATTGCTTGATCTTTATTTATAACAAAGTAGGTAGACCATGTTCATAAATGTTGGATCAATGTAGTTTAAAGACAAAATATAAAAAAAGGTCAAAAAAGGTCAACACACACCGAAAGTTACATTAACGTTCACCAATTTGTATTGGAAATCAACACATTAAGACACAATTGCGGCCCCGACCGTTAAAATGGCCGGTCGCCTCATTACGTCGCTTCCTGTGTCCGGTGGCTTCTAAACAAACTGCCTGGATGCACCATAAATACAGCCTTTTAAAAAAACCCCATCGATTCGAGACAGTTATTGCTTTTTGAGCTCGCCGGAATCGTGTTCCATGGCCCCTCATGTAGATGAGAGCTTGCTTTCTACCATACCTAGCGACTTTTAAACAATACTTTTGATAATACATATGCGTTTTCTTCTTATTCATCATCATGTCAGCCGAACGCCGCCAATTGCTGGACATAGACCTCCCCGAAGGATCTCCACAACGATCGGTCCTGCGCTGCCCGCATCCAGCGGCTTCCGGCGACCTTGACCAGATCGTCGGTCCACCTTGTAGGGGGCCTGCCCACGGAACGTCGTCCGGTACGCGGTCGCCATTAGAGAACCTTTCCGCCCCAACGGCCATCGGTTCTCCGCGCTGTGTCCCGCCCACTGCCACTTCAATGATGCAATCCTTCGATTCTTCTTATTATCTCGCTAATATTATAAATGCGTAAGTTTGGATGTTTGTTACTCAATTTGCTGAGGCTGGCTCCTTTATTGGCTGCACACACCTCCTTACCTACCAACTACCTACTTTCTTTCTTTTATCTTACTCTCGTTGTCTGTGCAGTATTGCAGGTAGGTACTTACCTATTCTTACCCTGTCGTAATTTTGTTGTGTGTGTATTGTGTAGGTATACTTACCAATAAATAATTTTTCTTTCTTTCTTTCTTCTTTCACTCAATGATGAGAAACAGAGCTAGATTCTAGGCTGGAATAGCACATAGGCTACTTTTATCTCAATTTTCCCACGGGAAAGTAATAAAGAGAAAGAAACAAGACATACTTAGCTCTGAAGAGAGAGGGTGTATAAAGGCAAATCGCCAGTCTTAGATTTGATTTTTACAATACAAATTGAGTTATTTGGAAAAAAGTTTATAGATATTACATACAAAATACTTGAAAGGGACTGGGCTAAGTGAAAACATAAAATAATACTTAATTTTTTTTTTAAAAAAAGATAAAAAGGTTCTGGTCTCATTTTTAGCTATAATCAACTTACTGAGCCAATATTTTAAACTATATTATCTAGCGACCCTATTAACGATTTGCAAAAATAATGTTTATTTTACGAGAAATTCAAATAAAACTAATTCGGCATTTACTATTTTTGATTTTTTTGTATGTGATTTTTTTCAAGGTTTATTCATTGTTTATAACCCCCTCTGAAGCAGCTCTAACCGTCGTTGCCGCACACGAGCCACACGCGACAGCCACAAACGCCGCCATTAAGGCGAGGATTCCCGACCGAAATAGGCACGCTAACGCTTGCTCGGCCGCGCTCGATACACTTCGCGCGGACCCAGCGGCAGCCGGCAATGAACTGTGAACTCGCGAGCGCCCCGCGAATCGAAAATCACCTAAAATTCAATTAAAAATTAAATAATAAAAATATTAAATTTATGACGGCCGGAATCCCTCGGCTATTCAAAGACAATTATTTTCATATGTTTTTCATTAACTAAAACCAAGTATACTGCAAGTAATATGATATTAGAATTATAATTAGACGGATGTTTGGGATTTTATTTGACACAGTAAAATATCACCAATCGAAAAAAACGGCTGGAAGCTCTAGATAAATAACTGTAAAATAACATATATTTTTTCCAAATTTTAAGTACTTGTGATTTGCGAGTAATCCATAATTTAAAATACCCTATTTTGGGGAATCGGCGCCTTAAAGCTAGAAGAAGAAACAAGTGACGACTACGAGCGTTAACCGTGTGCGGCGAGTTCAATATGTATGAAAACTACAGGAAATAGGTCGGTGGCGGCGTTTTCTGGTTGTGGTCCGTGTGCGGCCAGCCTAATAAGTTCCTAAGCTCACTCTAAGTTACAGAGACAGTTGTAAGCCCGGGGAATTACCAAGAACAGTAAAACAATTGACTTGACGACGTCAGAATGTATTTTTTTAAATAATTTGCAAAGGTATGTCCGCCAACCTGCCTTCTTCCTGGACTTAGGCTCTTTTTGAATGAGTAAGTTTTCAAATTAATTTTACGTTGACTTATAATAAAAATTTTGGAAAAGAAAAAAATACGAGTCTCCTCTTTTTAAATGTTATTTCTAAATAGCAAATAAAAACACATGATAAATTTTATGAAATGTTGTCAATTTAAAAGTACCTAATATTGTAAGCGAAATGACCCTATACCACCTATACACCGTATAAAGCTCCGTCCTACTCGATATTACTTCAATATTGCGCTGACAGCTGATGGTAGAGGCCCCCGAAGCTCCAAATCTAAGCTCACTCTAAGTTACAGAGACAATTGCAAGCCCGGGGTATTACAGCAGTAAAACAATTTAAAAGGAATATTATAAGCGAAATGACGCTATACACCGTATAAAGCTCAATCCTACTCGATATTACTTCAATATTGCGCTGACAGCTGATGGTAGAGGCCCCCGAAGCTCCAAATGTTGGCAACGTCTTCGTTTGGTCAACTTTGCTAGCTCTAAGTGTATAGATAGATATTAAGTAGGTACTTTGTCTAAAAACAATAGTAAATAAAAGAAGATTCTTTGAACGTTGATTGAATAAAATATGTCCATAAATCATTGCGCCATAGTGATAAATTGGTTTTGTTGCTTGAGTTATTTGTACCTACTTAAGAATAGAAAATCACAGGCTACAAAACACTTAACCCATTTCTCTATTCTAGTATGATAAGGTGGCATTTAAATTAAGAGCTTTGTTAAAGGAAAGCCAGGCAGGTAAAACTTTAAAAAGTGATTTAAACCTTTGCAAAGGGGTTGTAATTAATTGATCACCAAACTAACCTACCTAATAATCCACAAAAATACTAACTTAGCACCTAAACCACCACTTTGCGTCCATTTCAGTATTTTAGATGCTTACTTATTATTTTTAGTGGCTCAATTATTTAATTCTCTTTGCAAAGTAGTGATCAATATTGCTCTGAAATTAAATGCAACACGACATGAAATAAATTCAGAAAGTTTCCCAAATTGCATTCCCCCTTTTCACAAACAGTTAAACAAAATCACCGTCAATTACACTCACCGCTCACCGCGCACCGATCCGATCATCGGAAGCGCAGAGTTGCAATAATAAAGTCGGATTGCGACGTGCGCGCGACTCGAGTGCGAATAACTCAGCGCCAGACGAGGGCCCTTAACAGGTGTTCCGCGCATTCCAGATATCGACATGATAGAGTATTGCTGCTGCTAGTGAAGGGAATGTATCGATAATTCCTTGAAGGTCTTGCTTGATCGAAAGTCGTAACCTTGGTAAAACAAGATGAAACCTGTACCACACATTCTAGGTATCGACTTGATAGAGTAATGCCGCTGCTCGTGCAAAGAATGTATCGATATTTCTGCCAAAGAAATCAACATTTGCACTCACTGATCCGACCAGTTCAAGCTGCAAAGATGCATAAATAAAGTCTGATTAAGTACTCAGCAGCAGACGAGGACCCTTGACAGGTGTTCCGCGCATTCCAGATATCGACATGATAGAGTATTGCTGCTGCTAGTGATAAGAATGTATCGATAATTCTTGAAGGTCTTGCTTGATCGAAAGTCGTAACCTTATGGTAAAACAAGATGAAACCGGTTCCGCACATTTTAGATATCGACTTGATAGAGTAACGCCGCTGCGCGTGCAAAGAATGTATCGATATTTCCGCCAAAGAAATCAACATTTGCACTCACTGATCCGACCAGTTCAAGCTGCAAAGATGCATAAATAAAGTCTGATTACTCAGCAGCAGACGAGGGCCCTTGACAGGTGTTCCGCGCATTTCGGATATTCGACATGATAGAGTTTTGCCGCTGCAAGAGAAGGGCATGTATCGATAGTTGTAAAAAATAAATAGGTATATTGGTAATAATCCTAAAAGCTTTCTTCCGCAAATAATCACAAAACTTGCACCTTCACCGATTACACTACTCTACACGTGTTTCGCCCCAACCCGGAGCATCTTCAGGAGATGTTTTACCGTATGCAATCCAGCACCGAATGACTGACCTGTCATTCTTTTTCAGCTACATATATTTATATTTCACAATGGTTAGGGATTTTCGCCAGGTGACGCCTGATTCAATCAAATACCTATCGATAGTTCCTTGAAAGTCTTGGTTGATCGAATCGAAAGTAGTATTTTGTTTATACTGTTGAATAAAATCAACCTAACTACTTAGGAGATGGAATTTTCTATGAGACTTCCGCAATTTTTTGATTCCAGAGTTACTACAAGAACAATTGTAACGGGTGTCCCAAAAGTAGGTATAGGATGATTTGTCTCAATAAAACGCGAATGGATTGGAATTTCTTGGTAGTTTTATTTTATTTTAAAGAAGACATTTGTACAATTTTATCTGAATAGAATATCTGCTAAATGGCCGCCACAGGCATTTTTGCCTTGTGCAAGTTTTTCATGACACTTTCACACATTTCGCTGCTAATTTCACACATTTCGCTACTTATTTCACCAATAACTCGGCGAATATTTTGTCTATATTGTCTATGTTTTGTGGATCGTTGGTGTAGATTTTATCTTTGACGTAGCCTCAAAGAAAAGAATCCAGTGGCATCAGATGGCAAGATCTCGGTGGCCATTTGAAATAACCTTTTCTTGAAATTACGAGATTTTTCGACCTTTCGACGAGTGTTTGTAATTGATCGTGAATTTTCGTTAAATATTTGTAAAACTTCTATGCCCTGTTTTATTGTGAAACGCTCCACGATTAATTTTACATATGTCAAGATGAAGTATGTCAAATTTCAACCCACCATCTTGAATATTTCGGAAATAGCGCGAAATTCAAATCCTATACGTACTTTTGAGACACCCTTTATAATAGCAAAATAATGAAAACAGTGAATAAATTTTTCACCTTTCGCTCATGTGACTGGTAGCGAAACGGCCAAGCCACATATTTTGACTAAGGTGTAGAGGTGGTGTAGTTGTGAAACTAGGGCTTGTAGAGAGGGCGTAGCTTGTCTCTACATGAGATTTGATAACTTCTTGACAGTGCGAGCCATGTGGCAATCAAAATGTGTTTACTTTTTTACATGAAAATGGTTTTGGTGAGATCGATATTTTCTTGAATACCTAATTTTTCCTAAGCTTAGTAGTATTTTGCATAAACTACTAAACAAAATCGACATTAACACTGACTGACGCTAAACGAGGGTACCTGCCTTCTGCGCCAGAGGTCTTGGGTCCGATTCCCGAACAAGACTAATATTTGTGTGCATGAACATGTCTATTTGTCTTGGTCTGGGTGTTTTCTATGTATATTAAGTATGTATTTACAAACAAATAGTATATTTCATTACAAGTGCGGAAAGCCTGTCATTGCAAATAGTTCCGACAAATGTCTACCCGAGCCGAGGCGCAGCCGAAGGTGAGGGTTGACAGTCGGAACAAGTTGCAATGACGGTTCCGCACGTGTACTGAACAACTATTTTTAATACAGTTGCTCAAAAAGTGGCGTATTGCAGGGACGTATAGCGTTCGGGATGTGGGCTATTACACACTCGAACTTTTTCTTTACCTTTCCCGAACTCGTGCGTTTTCTTTCCCAACTGTCAAAATATTGTCTATTAAAAAGAAAAAACCAACCACGAAGTTTTTACTAAAAAAAAATCATAGAAGTTTTTATGATTCATGCAAATATTTCTAAAAAGAAGCTACTAATTTGTTTCAATATCAGATTTAAAAGTAATTTTAATTATACATTAAATTAATATTAGTATTGGCCAAATTAAATTTATGAATATAAAAAATACATAAAATTGGCTGTATGACCACAGATTACTAAATATGGTATGACGTGCACTATTTACCATAGTATCTGCTTATAGGAGTTTGCGCAAGTGAAAAGAAAATGAGGGACCTTATTTCTTAATTTTCTAAATTCGTTTTTTCTGGTTTTTATTGTGGTAGGTACTTAGTATGGTGGAATTAGTGCAATAATGTGGCTTTAATGGAAAACGATGTGGTAAAAGAGAGAAATAAGGAAAGGCGCTCCTGTAGGATTCGGATTGCTTTTGTCAGGTTTCATTTCATTTCATCTCATTTAATTTAATTTTCATTTCATATCAATAAAAAAATTCTACTGAAGCCTTGGCTGTATGATCATAGTTTCCTTTGCCAACCCAGAATGGGTGAAGAAAACAAAAAAAAAGTCTGCTTATATTCTTTTACGATTAGTTAGTTGAGTTTATTGTGTTTTATTATTTTATTAAATTGCTTAATTTTTTCGCAACTGTATTAAAAATAGTTGTTCAGTACACGTGCGGAACCGTCATTGCAACTTGTTCCGACTGTCAACCCTCACCTTCGGCTGCGCCTCGGCTCGGGTAGACATTTGTCGGAACTCTTTGCAATGACAGACTTTCCGCACTTGTAATGAAATCTACTATTAAGTAGGTACCTAATTTACCCGTTATCAAGTTTTCCACGACACAGTTTCTTAATGAAATTTACATGGGCTTGGATAATTGGTGTGTTTGTAAAAAGGTATTTATTATTATTTATTTATTAGTATTGCCGCTGCTAGAGAAGAAGAAGAAGAATGTATCGATGATTTCTCCTATCGTCTAGCTGGCTCATCGAATGGTCTACTTTTTACAAACTAAACAAAGCAAAATCAACATTTAGTTACTTACATTATTCCTTATACTTGTACTTATCGTCTGAAACACAGAGTTGCATTAATAACCCGTTCGCAATGCAGATATCGATATTATAGAGTATTGCCACTCTGAGTGAAGGGAATGTATCGATAATTCCTTGAACAGTCTTACTTGATCGAAAGCCGTATACTTGGATAGTACTTACCCTACGCGTAAATAAGTTTTTAGTAAAAATTTCATTTTTATGACAAGCTGTTTTGCTGACTGTACTTTTATATTGTACTGTCATCTGAACTAAACCTGTATACAAACTTTCAGCTCCATCGGACACTGGGAAGTGGGTTAAATTAAGCTTGCAAGATTTATCCCCCACTAAACTAACTAACGTACTAACTAACTAACTAACATGGCAACTTAATAAAAAGCTTGCAAATATGAAACCAGTGTTGACTGAATTCGAATGTGTCTTGAGCACCTAATACCTACTTGACTAGATCTGTCTTTAGCACCTGTAGGTATTTGGTTACCGTAGAAGGTACTAAAATATTTTCACGTTTTATATAAATGGGCGATTTTCTGAAAGCTCAGTCACTAGATGGCGCTGTCCCACCTATGCAGCTAGAAGGAACGGAACGTTATAAATTTTACTTTGACGCGACTTTTTTACGTAAAACGGAACGTCAGACAGATGTTATTTATTTACCTAAATCTTTAAATTTACCTATTTCGTTTCTGTTCCTCACAGTAGTGCTTATTTAATATATTATTAGTTTCCTTTGGGTTTTTAAAAAGTAATTAATTTAAATATGTTTCATACCAAAATAGACCATAGACATGTACATACTTATTCAACGCCATCTAGTGAAGCAATTGGAAGCTTTTTTTTTTTTAAATGTCCTCTCAGAAAATCGCTCATTGAGTGGCACTAATAAATCAATTTTCATTGTATTTTGGTACATCGACTTAAAAGTATTAGTTGCCCTAAAATATTTCTATAAATTTCACCTGCAATTAAATTTATTTATACCCAACCCAAGCGTCGCATAACTGCATAAAATAACTATAACGAAGCACATTCGCTGTTACAGCGGGACAAACAAACATTGCGAGCAAACTTCGATGCGTTGCTAACAAGAGTTTCCAATAACAGCAATAACAAAACATCTCCCTAGAAACGAGCAATGTATCTCCACGGTGCATCGGTGCCAAATTCACTGCCATTCGAAATTCCGAAACATGCCGTAAATCGTTTAATTGAATTCCGATTATATAACAATTGTATCGATAGTTTGGCACGGGCCCAGTGTCAGCTCTGAGCGCGAGACGGCCGTGCATCACGCTAACACGCCGGGAATCTTCTGCTCTCGTCTGGTAACGGCAATCTAGTAAATTAGTCGGGTAAAAGTGTCTTAAAGAAGACAATACTTACCGCCTTTCTACCACAGCGCCACTGTTAGGAACCATAATATTAATTAAAGTGTAGATATATCACGGAATCGAGCTCTTTGCATCAGCTAGCTATTATCTAGATAAAAAAATATGCGGTAAACCCACCTTCGTGAGAGATAAGAGAAGTTTACTTTCATATCTAACTTCTAGAATTTTTTAATGGTCCTTCGAGCTGGATATGCTCTTACGAATTCACGCCCGCGGATTCGCCCGGCTCGACGAATGCGATGTTTTTCAAGGAAAAAAGCACTTAGCAATTATGTCACTCTCCAGTCTCCAGCTCCCAAACTATCCCCAAACCAAAATATATTATAGATCCGTTGCTCCGTTTTTACGTGAAAGACGGACAAACAAACAAACATTTTCACTTTTATAATATTAGTATGGATATTTAATAATATATTACTTATAATATAATAATTTCGAGACTACCTACTTATTAAAGCAATATTTCATCGATATAAATATTCCGTGTCGCCGAAGCTCTATCACTTGAAGTAAGACGGCAGCGGCCGCGGGGCCGAAGATTAATACGGATCCTATTATTGTGGAGATTGCAACATGATGGAACTTCCCATTGCATATTATTTTTAGGGATCCGTCGCGATATTTGCGGCGATTAATTTTTATGTTGAGAAATTATGTAAGTATCTACTATTTTACTTAAGTACTTTAGTAAAAATGCACTCACTTTTAGAACGAACATGTTCTTTAATTTGACGACCTCCGTAGCCGAGTGGTCCGTCTCTGGAGGTCCCGGGTTCGATTCCCGGTCGAGAAAATATTGAAAACGAAATTTTTGCGTCTGGGTGTAGGTAGTATGTGGTAATACCCGTCGTATCTAATTTCCATAATTGTTCAGTACACCCCAGCCTAGACCCGCGGGGCCGGCATGGCGCAGTGGAAGGTTATCATGAGTATAGACTCCGAACAAAACTTGGTTTCAGCCGGGATGTAACTGAACAATTGAAACTGCGATACACAGCGGTTTAATGTGAAGTAAGGTGAATTTTACATACGGTCTGTGGTGTCGAAAGTCTCCTGGGCTGCGGAGAGAGGGGGCGCGCGCCCCTGATAGCTCCTTCTTCTTCTGCAGACCTTACCAATTCGTCACCTTACTCACAAAACAAATACTACACAGCGGTCCCAAGACACTGGGCGCTTCAACAATACACGATAACACACGCGGGGCTTGCTTATTAAGATATATTGTCCCGACAACAACGCGTGGTGGAAAATTGTTCGCGACCGGCCACTCGTCAAGATGGCGTCAAAATCTTGGTCGTACAAAACGGGATCACATCGATAATTTAAGATTCAATTCAGGCTCGATATGCCAGGCATATTCAACGCGAGCGGTTTTTAACAATTCAGCAAAATTAATCCGACATGTTTTTCTTCAAGAATTCCAATCAAGTGAGAACTGTCAACTTCAAGTGACAGCTAAATGTCAATTTGACGTGACATTAGGGATGCGTTCAGAAGTGTCGATCTTTTCCGAACAATAATAATACTAGTGCTCAAGCTACTGGTATTTACCAAACAGAAACGCAGTCCACCACGCCACCAGCCTCCTGTAGGGCTAGCACAACTCAGCGCGACTCTTTGTCGCGCTCCATCCAACCAATCAGCACGTCGCCTTAAGTCACGCGCGCTATCTACGAGCGATCTCATTGGTTGAAAGTGCCCGCGACTCTTTGTCACTCGAGTCGCGCTCAATGCTAGACCTACTGATTCACGAACCGTCGGAAACGTTCCCGACAGCGGAATGTATGCCGTCTCTGTCATTCACTATAGAATAGACAAAGACAAAGCACAGAATTCGAATCCGATTCCGTTTCCGACGGTTCCTGAATCAGGGGGCTGGAGACTACCTACCTAGTCGTTGTATTAAAAAGCAATTTCCAGAACCACACCGTCCCACGGCGAGTCCTCATTCTTGGCGATTGCAAATTTTTTGTCTACATCTCAAAATTTCGTTTTCCCACAATCAGCCCCATTCTAGATTTGTTTTGCGGATTGCTGAATCTAGACCAATTGCACTCGTTTTGTTCTATCATTACGTTGTAATGGAATTGCTCGGGATGGCCCGTTTCAGTTCCAAGATTTTGTTATAATAGCAAATGTATTTTCGTTTGTTCTAGATAATTGCTTTGGAATGCAAAATTTTAGGTATCTCTGCTTGCCTTTTCTCCCCCTTTTATTTGTTGGTAAATTCGTACTGTGCAACTATAGAATAACTTCATTCTTTCAAGACCTTAGTTATAATATCGATAAAATATCAAAGCAAATCACTTCTGCAAACCTTTGGGTTAGGTCTTTAGAACCTCCTCATCGAAATAATTTACTTTACTTTTCCACGAAGCGCTGAAAAAGGGAGATTAGGTAACATAAAATTAACTACTGTGTTTGGTAGACTCGACATACCGCACTCAAAAAGACATACTTAGGTAGGTAAGTACCTATCAAAATTGAATTGTGTATAGCCTGTACTGTACCATGCCTAATTTTATTACATCGACAATACGTAGGTACAGTCAGCGTCAAATTGATATAAGCGTCTAGAGTAGTCAAAAAGATCTGAAAAACATAAAACCAATTTGATCTACTTAGGCAGTTCAAATCATCATATTGTTGTAAGCGCGCAAGGTGTTCAAAACATCTAGGCACTCATTGTTTCATATTTATATGAGCGGTCGAGTGTTCAAAATCATCTAAGCAAACAAAGCTCTCAAAATATCTGTGCACTATGGTGTTGTACATTATGCACAGATGTTTTGAGAGCTTTGTTTGCTTAGATCATTTGAACACTCTGACTGCTTATATAAATATGAAACAATGAGTGCCTAGATATTTTGAACACCTTGGGCGATTACAACAATATGATGATTCGAACTGCTTAGATCAAATTGCGTTTATGTTTTTCAGATCTTTTTGACTACTCTAGACGCTTATATCAAATTGACGCTGACTGTACCTATATCAAGATTTTGCGGTACCTACACTTAAGGAGTGTGTAGCTAACGGTATCCATACAAACGGCGATAGTAAACGTTTCCACCCACTAAGTACTTGCCTTAAGGTGTATCGATGAGCTCAGTGGCGCCGCCAATGGAAATAAATCAATTGCATTTTATTAAAGGCTTGGATTAAAAGTTTCGGTTATTTCGCGCAGGTGAAAGAGTGGAATGCATTTTATAAATATACTTTTGACAACTCAAACTTACGCAATAAACCGTGAATCTCAATAGTGCCAAAAGTGGCCACATTTGGCAATATCGAGATCCATAACTTGGTGCTCATATTTGAGGCCATAAAAAACCAATAAAAAATTGCATTTTGCTCTTCTATTTGCGCGAAATAACCGAAACTTTTAATCCAAGCCTTTAATAAAATGCAATTGATTTATTTCTATTGGCGGCGCCACTGAGCTCATCGATACACCTTAACATACCTACAGCAATGAATTTTCGGTAGGTAGGGCAGAGGTACCCTTTGTGGCCAATTTAAGGATTTTTTGACTTTTAAGCACTAAGTACTAAATGGTCTTAGGTAAGACAAATTATATCTTAAATTATAGATAATTTATCTACCTTTAAAGGTACATTTTTCAAATTTATAAAAGTAAAATAGTTTTTTTTATATTACACACAATATGTGAGAGGTTCCAAATGTACCGGTTTTGACCACTGATATTTAAACTTTTGTAAGTATTGCGACAAATCAAAACCAAACCGAGGTAAAATCAATATATTAATCAATCAATTTACTAATTCGCTAGAAACCAATCAATTGCAACACAACAATTTAATTGTCAAAAACAAAGGTTTATAAAGTATTTCATCCAAAACAAATTTCTTAAAATTTTCATACAAAACATTTTTTCAAACAGAAAATGGAATTAATTAAAAAAAAATCGTATGACATAAGGAATTCCAACGGTTGTTATTATTACTATAAAATATCTTATTTTAATTGCTTTATCAAAAATGGCTAAAAGTTGTTTAGAAAACTTTTAGAGCAAAAAGTGGCCAAAACCGGTACAGTAGCCAAAACCGGTACGCCTGCCCTATGTTGTCGAAATGAAGAACTAGGTCTCTAGGGCTGTACGTTATTTTTTTGTATTCATTGTAGATTTGAAAATATTGGGACCTTTTTGTTTTGTATGAATTCACTAAAGTGTAAATATTTCAAAATCTATGATAAATATTTTAAAAAACGTACAGCCCTAGTTCTTATGCATTTCAACAACATATCTACCGAAAATTCATTGCTGTATGTAAAATATCACCAATCGAAAAAAAACGGCCGGAAGCACTAGATAAATAACTGTAAAATATCATAGATTTTTTCCAAATTTTAAGTACTTGTGGTTTGCGAGTAATCCATAATTTAAAACACCCTATTTTCAGGAATCGGCGCCTTAAAGATAGAATAACTCCAAAACTTGCAATAGCGTTGTAACGATGTCGTTCGTACCAGTCATTATGGATGGTTTAAAACTACATAATGGCTGGAAACTCCATAGTTCTACATACTGGCCATTAATTTTATCGAATCCTATCCTGTTCTTTCAATTCAAATTTAAAATCTTCGTTTCACGTGCCCTGTTCAGCATTTTTGATTCAGTTCTACCAAAACCACCAAGCTGTACAGAGCTCGCGGAGCATTATCAGTTATATCAGTAATATTGTTAAGATTATGTAAAAGTGGCTATTTATGGCAAATATCTATATTGTTAACAGTCTAATGTAAAAGGAACCCGTTTCTCGGGGTAAGCATCTTACTTAGTTTTTATCCATTACTTTATAATTTTAGATCTAGGACCTTTATATTCACGTATTTTCATTTTGTTTCAGTTCCTATTCTTCCTACACTTTTCTATTACTACCTTTACAATATAAACAAGTCAAGTCCCTATAAACATCTTTTTATTCATATCTATCTAACTAAATACAGGGCGGCGACTTCCGACGTTCCGGCTAGTGTACCACTGGCCGACGAGGACGTACCGTCACAGCGTTAGTCGTGGGCCACACTGGAGCGGCGCGTCTTGCATCCGCGTTGAGCGGGAAAAACAAATATATTGAGACGGACGGGAGGGGCCACACTGGCGCGTCCTGCGGTCGCCGCGACCGGCAGAGGGAATAGTACGTGTTCGCGCGTCCTGCAGATCCGCAGGTCGCCTCCGCGCCCCGCGGTCGCTCCAGTGTGGCCCACGACTTAGGCAGGCGCGGATCCAGGAATTGTTGAGGGGGCAAATAGTTTTGAAAATAGATCAAATATATAGGTAAAAATGTCTCTTACTTTACTTTATATACCTATAGGAAATCCACGCCTCCTTTTTTCGTTAAACGGCAGATTTTGTAAATGGCAGATTCCTTAAACGACAGATATTGTACAGTCAGTCACATAAAAACAACAGTTCGATGTTTTGCCAAATCGTTACTAATTTATATCGAACTAGCGGATCCTCGCGGTTTTACCCGCGTAGTACCCGTTCCCGTGGGAATATCTGGATAAAATATAGCCTATGTCACTCGGGAAGAATGTAGCTTTCTAATGGTGAAGGAAACAAACAAACAATCAAATCTTTCTTCTTTACAATATTAGTAGGTATAGACTAGCCTTCCGCCCGCGGCTTCGCCCGCGTTTAGAGTGCGATTTGATGATCGTGATGTGATAATCCGGGATGAAAAAAGTAACCTATGCCACTCTCCAGGTACTATCCGCATTCCAAAATTCACGATACGTTGCTCCAAACAAACACACGAATGTACGGTCGCCAGCACGTCGGGTTACTACAAAATGTCAAAATTCATTAATTGAAACTGAACTCTATTTGTTGGACATAAGGTTGAATTTTATTTATAGGTCAGTTTGTAGTAAGCTGACGTGCTGGCGACTGTACCTAGTATGGAATTAATAGTTGACCATTGTTTGCTTCTTCCATGTGGAAAATAAAATGAAACCCAGAATATTTTTTAATAATTTATTGTACATTATTCTTTTTGTAACACGATACAATATAAGCATTTCCTATAACAGCATGCACTTACAATATACATCCCATAGAAAAGGACCCAGTTTTACAAACATGTCTGTCAAACCATCGTATTTTCAAGGTGAAGTTTTCATTGCAAGACGAAATAATAAGCATTATATTATAATTCTACTATTTTAAGCTAACATTATATTAACTTTATATTTATTAGTGATATTTATAATTAAATACATACTTTTTCATACCTACATTATATAAAGGGTAGGTCTATATTTCTAAAGGAATGGTTGGGTTCTTGAGTTTGACCTTATGACCCGCGCTCACAAAAAGCGGTTAAAGTAAAATAAGGTTATTAAGGATTTTAGACTCCCTCTTAGATCGTATCAACAATTTTATTGAGTAATGTGAAATATATATCGAGATATTTTACAGCTGTTGGGTCCAAAACCATTACATTAAAAAAATATCTTTGATTCTTATTCTTAACCGCTGTCAGTGAGCAAAGATATTGTAAATTCGGTCATATACAGGGTGTTTCTTTAAAGATGGAACATACTTCAGGGGGTGAAAGTACCCATCAATACAAACAAGTGCGATATCGCGATAAAAAAATCGCCTGTTTCATACAAAATTGTAATACCGGATGGGCCAAAATGTATGCATGCATCTTTAAAGAAACACCCTGTATAAAGGACGTAATTGTTTCCTACACACATAAACGTTTGCAAATCAATACAGCTAACATGAAACAATATTATAATAGAAGTTAGCAATAAAACATTGCCGAAATTCCATTCGCGAAAACTTCGAATTTGTGTAATCAAAGCATTTAATTTTGATACATTTATACAAACTTTACACTCAACATATACAAATAATACTTTTTAGTATTGGTCTTTATTTAATTATATGTATTTTATATTTTTAATGTGTTTGATAACGTGCGAGTTGCTCTAGTCGAAACCAGTCGATAGAGAGCTTATTTCCAAAATCCCCTTTGTCATCTGCCACGAGGGCAATGCGAATTTAATTCCCAGAATCCCCGCTAGTTTCAGCATTTATTTTAGCGTTTCGACTTATAAAAAAAGAGGTGCAACAGTACGTGGGGGATTCTAGAATAACCCAATAAGCAACCGTAATTACTGACTTATAAGTTCTAATTTCGAGACTTAAACTGTACCGAACGATGCTACCGAATTTATTGTTCATTTAATACAGGATTTTTACGAAACTATATTACGATAACTAAGCCGTTTACTTCGTTTGAGTTCTTGATCCTGACACACTCAATTCTAATTATTTTTTTATATTTGTTTTTATTTTATAAAATTTAACATTACGAAAAATCTACTTTTTCAAATCAATTCAACCGAATCACTTTGTGCATAACCACATCAATTCATAAAAATAACTTCGAGATTCATGATAAAATAAGCTCACAATTAAAAATTATTGAGTAACATTGAAGATTTTTTTACATACATAAATGGTTTCATACAGTATGTACTAGTTCCAAACTATTGCAGGATCATCGACGTCATAAATTACACTATTCATAAAAAAATTAAGAAACTCGTAAAATTTTAGTAAAATCTTTTTAATGGTTTACGCATTAACATTGTATACTAACTGAAAAACAAACTAATAAAAGGGCGCGACAAATCAAAAAACACATATGACATTTAAGTCTAAAATTAAATACAGACAGGGGCATGTTAATGAGATAATATAAACTAGATTTTCTGGAAACTTATTCATTTAAAATAGAAAAATAAACTTTGACGTGTATCTCAGTATAGCGGTTGATCTGATAATAATAAATTATATACAAAACTATAATATTATGTAACATGCCATTGCCACCAGTGTCCGTTCATTCGCAACATCCAATTTGGATAACAGCATCCTACAAAAGAAAAAACATTATGAGTTATATTCGGAATTTACTGTCAACAACAATATACAACGTGTAATGAATAAGCGCAAAACCTCTTAGGTGGTAGCTTCCTAACCATTGTGAAAAATAAATATAATGTTTGTCCGTATGCAATCCAGCACCGATCCGTTTCGGTGCTGGATTGCATACGGACAAACATTTCCTGAGGATGCCCCGGGTTGGGGCGAAACACGTGTAGAGTAGTGTGATCAGTGAAGGTGCAAGTTTTGTGATTATTTGCGGAAGAAAGCTACATATATTTAGTTTTCACAAAAAATCAACTGTTCCATACATTCTGGGCGATTAGGTATTGACAATTTATATATAACAGCTAACAGCTGATTTTATTGTTGAGTTGCAGAGTTTCCGCCATAGTATTTTTTTTTATATTCATGAGCACAATCACCACCAAAGAGGTTTTGCGCTAATTCATTAACACGTTGTATAGTCGAACCAATTAAATCATGATCCATTTTTCTAATAATTTGCTTGAAAGCGTCAAAGCTATAAAGGTCAGTGTCAATGTCAGCAAGTTTGAATTTAGACTTTACTGAATTTTAATATCCGTTAGCAAAATGGAATTGGTCACGATTCAATTAGTTCGACTGTCCAAATGACTGTTACACAACATACTATCATAATAGACCATTATGCTATGCATATGCATTACATAATATTGACCGCTCTAGTAGTCGTATTTGTCCAGCAATAATCTTCTTTTTAATTATTTATTTTACTGTACCCCTAACTTGAAAAACTATCGTTATGGCGATACTCGGAAAAATCGTGCTGAAGCGAGATAGCAATGAGAAAACGACGTGCGCGGGAGCGAGACCGATTTTGCAGATTAGGCAAAAAAACACAAAATCACTTCGTATTAAAAAACTATAGCGATTTTTTAAAAATGCTTCTACACGATCCTAAATATTATTGGTGTCCACTAATTAAACCAATTTCCTATAGTATTTGTAACCCCATTTAAGAATAATCTTGAATTTTCAGATTCCCAGATTTGTAACAACTCTAACCGTCCTATATTTTTATATCAAAAAGTCTATATCTTTCCGAGTAGCGCATTATGGTAGGTAATCGAATAGTAAACTATACCGTCCTTCAAAAGCTGTCAAAGTGCTGCTGTTAAGAGGAGAATGCAAATGCAGAACAGCAATGAATTTTCGGTATGTTGTTGAAATGCATAAGAACTAGGGCTGTTGTTTTTTTTTTTTAAATATTCAAAGTAGATTTGAAAATATCAACACTTTTGTTTTGTATGAAACCATTAAAGTGCAAATAACAGGTGATGATATAGGGTCTGAGGGCTTAGACAAGTTGATTTCTATTATCGATAGAATAGAAAGAAAATGTATGGGATTGACATTAGAGGTCACGTGACATTTCAATCGCTAATGTCAATACCATACATTTTCTTTGTATTCTACTGACGATATCGATAACAGAAAGCCACTTGCCTAGGCCCTCTTATCGTATTAGCTGGGGGGCTACCGGCAAAAAATATGGACATGAGCATGGCCTTCACCTGACATTTGAAGTCCATATTATGTCCATATATGGGCATAACTTTCGGCCCTATAGCATCAATGGTACAAATACAATTATTTACACACTTAATAAAAGGAATAAACTACGACATACCCGGCATAACAATGTTATCATGCAGCGGTTTATCTATTCCTATCTGTTAAAATCAATAAATAGCTTTATCATATCTTATATTGCGGTGGTCATGGGCTGGGTGTGGCCATGTTATAAACTAGACTAACAAATTGCTTTATCACCTTTACGCTGGGAATACACGTCCGATTTTTCTCTCCTGATCGGACTTCATTTTGATTGGTTGAGACTTGATTTTGATTGGCTGTTTTTACATTTGATTGCTAATCGTATCGTTGAAAAATCGGACGTGTATTCCCAGCCTTAGTTTTAAAATTCTTTGTATGCTGTAGGTGGAAAAGGTCAGATTTCCTTGACAGTTCGAGTGACAAGTGATCATTGTACGAGATTCTTCGTGCTTCGCGATTTTGTCTTAATTTTTGCATCCACGCATCATTCCGTTGATTCAAAACAAAAAGCGTGACATGCTCCTTCTAACTTTTCATGTGTTCCGTCAGTTCCGTGAGTGTTATACAAATACAAATACAAATACAAATAATAATATACAGGGTATTTGTTAAATATGGGACATACTTCAGGGGATGAAAGTGCCCACAATACAAATAACTTTTACTATGGAACCAAGTGGAGATCCTTGGGGGAGGCCTATGCCCAGCAGTGGGCGTCGTTCGGCTGACATGATGATGATGATGATGATGGAACCAAGTGCGATATCGCGAAAGAATATCGACTGTTTCATACAAAAGTGCAATACCGAATAGGTTAAAATGTATGAAAAGCGGTTTTTTTCGCAATGTAGCACTTAGTCCCATAGTAAAAGTTGTTAGTATTTATGGGTACTTTCACACCCTGAAGTATGTCCCATCTTTAAACAAACACCTTGTTTATCTGTTTAATGCCTACTAGTATAATTATATAAACTGACCGTGAGTGTGTCCTTAGCATCTAGTCTCGTAGAGTCCGGAGCGGCCGATGTAGCGCACCCATTTGATCACGTCGTGGTCCGAATAGTTCAGTTTGGGCTCGAACACTTTCAGGTAGCGGACCTACGCAATAAGCAATAATTTATAATGAGTATTTCACAGAGACATTAAGTAAATATACAGGGTTATTTTTTAAAACCATCTAATTTTTGCCAGATATTAAGTAGTACTCAAAGATTCCATTTAGGTAATATAAAAAATTGATATGTAAAAT
This sequence comes from Crambus lathoniellus, assembly GCA_949710035.1. NCBI lineage: Eukaryota > Metazoa > Arthropoda > Insecta > Lepidoptera > Crambidae > Crambus > Crambus lathoniellus. Next base: position 29,137,771 of record OX453303.1, read on the forward strand.
TTTTGCAAAAACTTTTCCACATCGCAACTTTTTTTAACGCAAGAAATCGTAAAAACAGCATGGATACGACGTCAAAAATAAAGTCGGAAAGGAAAAAAACGCGGGGGGGGGGGGCGTAATCATCTGCTACGCACGGCGCATGGTGGCGCAGTTTTATTTAGGATAACTTTGAATGGCTTTAAATTAATAATAGGTCTTTACCTATGAAATTGCCGTTTTGTATGGAGATTTCTGTAATTATTTTTTTTCCATACTAACGTTTTTGTTATTATTTAACGACTAATATTATGTAAATTTACAAAATTTTACACACGTATTTATGGACATTTTAACTACTAAATGACACATTCGTTAAGAGAAAAAAAAATTTTTTTCACTAAGTTACAACTAATAAAGTACGAAATTCTGGAAACAAAAATAGTCGTAACTTTCGGAATAAGTTTTTTCTATGTAAATAATCAAATATCGTGGTTATTAAATTATCAAAAGTTGCTCGATACGGTCTTAATGTAACGCAATATTAAAGAAATTATATATTTCTAATATTATAAAAGTTGTTAAGTTATATGTACAAAAGAAAAAAACGGCAATTTCATATGTAAAGACCTATTATTTTAGTACTGGGTAAATAGTACTGGTAAATAATAAAAGAAAAAACATGTTTCGTTTTTTTTTCTTCAAAGATTAAATTTAAAATATATGAATTAAGAAGGTGTTAAAAAATAACCCTGTATATTTGGGATTGGAAATCTAAGTAAAATTATTATATTATTGCATACGCGCTAAATTTTTTCATAAAATTAGACGTGTGATGTAATCTCACGCGGAGTATTGTGGTTCAAATCGGTCGAAAAACTCGAGGGGAGAATGACCGGTTACGTCACTTAGTCTCTCTCTCACTCACACACACACACACACACACACACACACACACACACACAGAGAGAGAGAGAGAGAGACTCATACACACATACACACACTTACAAATGTTTTATGTCTTACATTCATCCTGATAAACAAGATTAATATTACGTCTTTTTTTGTGATTTATTTGTTTTAATATGTGGAACTTACACAAGTGTTTATAAAATGATTATATGGGAAGGAAGAGCGAAGTCTCCTGACACAGTTTTATATAGTTACAAGTAGGTCTCAGTAAAATGATATGGTCAAAAACTGTTGTTAATGAATAAATATTTTTTACTTTTACTTTACTTTTACTTACTTCCGTTTATTGATGTCGACTTTAGTCTTAGGCGTCGATTAGACGGTCATGCAATATGATAATTTAATTTTAAAAAACCACAACACAATAAAGAGGACTGATGGTTGCAGGACCCGTCTAATAGGCTTACCTTGAACCCTGAAGGCGCGAAGGGCACCTCGAATCCCATGGAGATGGGCGGGCGGGTCCACTTCTTCTTGGTGTCCGTCTCCAGCAACTCGATCTCCGCCGACAGCTGTGTCTCCTTCATTCCCGCCATGCGCTTGATCCTGATACACGAGGAAAGAAGTATTACAGGGTTATTTTAAAACGGCACTGATTTAAAGAGGCAGTTGTAAATAGCAGTTTTGGTAAGTTAAAAATTATAAATGGCACGTTTAATAACTAGGTCAGCAGTTCAAACTAAGCAGTAAATTAAACAAAAATGAGTAATCCATACTAATATTATAAATGTGAAAGTGTGTTTGTTTGTTTGTTTGTTTGTTTGTTTGTCCGTCTTTCACGTCAAAACGGAGCAACGGATCGACTCGATTTTTGGTATGGGGATAGTTTGGGAGCTGGAGAGTAATATAGGCTACTTTTTATTCCGGAAAATTATAAAATAAAAATGATTATTTTGTATAGAAAATCGAAAAACTGTCGTACTATACAAAACTGTCATTTCTTCAATAGCCGCTTCCAAAGAGGTATGTCAAAGAGTATTGTAATCACTGACGTTTTAGCCGCTTTGGATTACCTACTTTTTAATAAGTGACATTTGTTGCAGGCAGTGTATAAAACTTCTTCGCGATCATTTATTTTCATCTGTCTATCTATAATAGATGTTGGTGATACGAAGTTTACCGGGTCCACTATAATTAATATGGCAAAACAACGTTTGCCGGGTCAGCTAGTAAAAAATAATGAAATGGATCAGTGAATATATAATTGAGCAGAAAAATAATTAAATGAGCGGTAAAAATTATTAAACGAGCGGTTACGTGTGGGCAGTAATAAATCGGAATTTGTCGGTAAGAAATCTCATCGTAAGCAATTCAATAAACAATGAATCTTGGTAGGTAGATGAATTCTGTAACCCGCACTAGGTTTTTTATAGTCACAAAAAAAGAAACACGAAATTTAAGGCGAATTTCTAACCTATCACGTGTTCTACAGGACATCCGGCAAACTTGCTCACTTCTAACTTTTAAAATAAAAAAGAAAAAAATCTAGAAATAATAATTGCTCACCGTGAACTGCCGAACTATGTATCTAACTGCCCATTCCATTTTACTGGCCATTCATTTATTACACTGCTCGAAGAATTTTTGAGTCTTCATTGTAGGATGAATTAACCGCTCAAATTTCTTTTTATTACTATTCATGTTTTACTGCTGTAGTAAATTTACAACCACCCGAAAATTTAGTAACTCCTCAAATAGTTTTTGAACTGATCATAATGACATACCAAATGTTTAAATAACAGTTGAAAAAATTATTTCCCTTTTAAAACCACTGGCCAAAAGGCAATGCCTAAAATTGGCGTCTTTTTTTGTCTCGCGGCCATCAACGAAATGTTTGAACATCAATTCTTGATAGTATAACAAACAATATTTGCCAAGACAGTATAGCTGTAAACTCAATCAGAACCAAATTAGAACCATTCGTCCGTATATAGAACATTTTTAAAAACCGCAAATGTAACTTTGTCATTCATACAAACACTATGAAAAACAAAGTTCAGTTCTAGCTAGTCTCACTCGGTTCGGACTGAGTTTACAGGTATACTTTCTTTGCAAATATTGTCTGTAGTGCTGCCAACAAATTATATTTCAATGTTTGGTTGATGGCCGCAAGAAGAAAAAAGGCGCCAGCTGCCATGCAAAAATGGTCATTGTCTTTTTTAAGTTCGACTCAGAATCGGTAAGTGACTTTCTCCTAGAAACATGGGTCGAAATATGTCAATTTTATTAGACCTTTCATACAAATCATACCTACTGATAATCATAACTCACTTCCAAACAATAGCGTTCTCCGAGGCCTTGTACTTCGCCTTTCCCTTCAGACAAATCAACTGGACCCCGCTGGTGTTTAGCGGAGTGGGTATCTTGACCTCGATCTTCTGCCCCAGGAGTGAGGGCTTGAAGTTGCTCTTCAACACCACTTTGACTTCCATCTTCGTGCGCCCCACCTCCCGGACTAGCGGGATTACGCGGAAGGGGAGCGATATGTCTTTCGTTGTGCGGTACCTGGGAAAGATAGTGAGATCCTACTAATATTATAAGTTTTTAGTAAAAATTCATCATTTTTATGACAAGCTTTTTTGCTGACTGTACTTTAATATTGTATTGTCATTTGAACCCCACTAACTAACTAACATACTAACTTACATGGCAAGTAAATATAAGTTTTTAGTAAAAATTTCATTTTTATGACAAGCTTTTTGCTGCCTGTACTTAAATATTGTATAGTCATCTAAAACAAACCTGTATACAAAATTTCAGCTCCATCAGAGACTGGAAAGTGGGTCAAATTAAGCTTGCGAGATTTGTCCCCCACTAACTAACTAACATACTAACTTACATGGCAAGTTAATATAAGTTTTTAGTAAAAATTTTATTTTTATGACAGGCTTTTTTGCTGACGGTACTTAAATATTGTATTGTCATCTAAACCAAACCTGTATACAAAATTTCAGCTCCATCAGACACTGGGAAGTGGGTCAAATTAAGCTTGCAAGATTTGTCCCCCACTAACTAACTAACATACTAACTAACTTACATGGCAAGTTAATATAAGTTTTTAGTAAAAAATTCATTTTTATGACAAGCTATTTTGCTGGCTGTACTTTTATATTGTATTGTCATCTAAACCAAACCTGTATACAAAATTTCAGCTCCATCAGACACTGGGAAGTGGGTCAAATTAAGCTTGCAAGATTTGTCCCCCACTAACTAACTAACATACTAACTAACTTACATGGCAAGTTAATATAAGTTTTTAGTAAAAAATTCATTTTTATGACAAGCTATTTTGCTGGCTGTACTTTTATATTGTATTGTCATCTAAACCAAACCTGTATACAAAATTTCAGCTCCATCAGACACTGGGAAGTGGGTCAAATTAAGCTTGCAAGATTTGTCCCCCACTAACTAACTAACATACTAACTAACTTACATGGCAAGTTAATATAAGTTTTTAGTAAAAAATTCATTTTTATGACAAGCTATTTTGCTGGCTGTACTTTTATATTGTATTGTCATCTAAACCAAACCTGTATACAAAATTTCAGCTCCATCGGACACTGGGAAGTGGGTCAAATTAAGCTTGCAAGATTTGTCCCCCACTAACTAATTAACATGGCAAGTTTAATAAAAAGCTTGTAATAAATGCGAAAGTTTGTGAGTATGGAGGTATGTTTGTACTCTTTCACGCAAAAACTATTGAACGGATCTGGATGAAATTTGCAACAGATATAGATTATAGGCTGGAATAACACACAGGATACTTTTTATGAATGTGAAATGCGGGCGGCCGCTATTCCTACTATTTAAATCATTTTTTCTTTTTTTGCATTCACAATGCATGAAAATTTTAGAAAATCGACCTGTCTCACAACTAGCTCCGATGGGACTTGAACCCACGACTTTTCACTGTCTGGGCGAATGCTCTAACCAGTACGGAGTCGCTTCTCCGTAGCTCAGTGCACTGAGTACACAAAATATTAAAAATAAAGTTTTCATCAAATCAGTCCGCTCTAGGACAGTATGTACCTCAGCATTGCGAAAGCATAAAAATAATTTAAAATCTCAATTTAATGGCTGTTTCATTTTAATCGATTATTAAACATTTGTAAAAATGTTTCTTTCGGATGCGAAGGTTTCCTCACATTGATGAAGCAACGCTGGCCTACAGCGTAACAAGTAATAGAAATATTCGACGAGTCGTGTAAGCAGTCGGTAGCTTAGTTGGTTAGAGCATCGGGCCGGATCTCCAGAGGCGCGGGTTTGAACCCCGCCTGAAAGCTACTTATAGAGCCCGTGGTTTTTTACTATCTACTACAGTACCTCATCAGCTCGAACTCTCCGTCGGGTGGGATGAAGGAGATGGAGTGTTCCGTCTCGAACTTGCTGAGCTTCACGCACTGGTGGAACTGACAGTCGTCGATCACCACCACGGGTTTGCCCGAGCGCGCCGGGTCGCTGTCGGTGTTGCCAGATATGCCGCCTGTCAACAGAGATAACGGAATAAGTAATAAGTTACTTGAAATAAAATCTACTTTAGGAAAAATGTGATAGTAAAAAAAAACAAAGGTTTTTTACTATCACATTTTTCCTATAACAAAATTGCATTGTGAATGCATAAAAATAATATAAAAATCTCAATATGGCTGTTTCATCTTAATTGATTGTTAAATATTTGTAAAAATGTTTCTTTCGGATGCGAGGGTTTCCTCGCATTGATGAAGCAACGTTGGCCTACAGCGTAACAAGTGATAGCAAAATTCTACGAGTCGTGTAAGCCTTTCAATAGCTTAGTTGGTCAGAGCATCGGGCCGGATTCCCGGAGGCGCGGGTTCGAATCCCGCCTGAAAGCTACTTATAAGGCTCGCGGTTTTTTACTATCACATTTTTCCTATACTTACAAAATTGCATTGTGAATGCATAAAAATAATATAAAAATCAAAATCTACTTTTATGGATTAAAAGTTTATTGACAAGTGTAGATTATAAATTATAATGACAAGCGGAAATATCATAAAAAACGCATTAAAGTGTAAAGTTATGCTGGCCATACACCATCCTGCCTATCGTCCAATCGGCATGGCAGGCTTGATCCAATCTGCAGTTCGTCCATATTACACCATAATTTGATAACAGAACTGTCTTGCCAGTCCACACCTACTCACGGTCAATTCTACTTGATCCAATCTGCAGCGTCATGCCGATTGGACAATAGGAAGGATGGTGTATGGCTAGCATAAAGGTTGTTTTATACTACCCGAAAAAATCAAAATTACAGTGCAGCAGTAGCAGTAACTTTTCTTTGTCAAATGTTCTATCAAGAATTGAATGATGCACAAGAACACTGACCATTCCCCTTCCCTTTCGCCTCCATGACGATCTTGTCGTTGATGCCGAATTTGCACTCGGGCATCCCCGAGAGGTACGACTTCATCACCACCTTGCCGGCCACGTGCGCCGATAGCACTTGCCCTGAAAACAATAAGAAATATGGTTTTTAATCCTACTTCCTACTTATATTATAAATGTGAAAATTTTGATGTCTGCTACTCAATCACGACATGGCTGAACGGATTTGGCTGAAATTTGGGACATAAATACTTTGTAGCCTGAAGAGTAACAGTGGCTACTTTTTATCTCGGAAAAATATCACATTCCCGCGGGATAAAGTCGTGTAGTCCACGCGGGCGAAGCCGCAGGCGGAAAGCTAGTATTATAAATGTGAAAGTTTAGATGTTTGGATATTTAGATGTTTGTTACTCAATCACGCTAAAACGGCTGAACGGATTTCGCTGAAATTTGGGACACAGATACTTTGTAGCCTGGAGAGGAACATAGGCTACTTTTTATCCCGCAAAAATATCACATTCCCGCGGGATAACATCGTGTAGTTAATCTACCCAAATAAAAATAGCATTGAAAATGCAAGAAGTAATCCTACTAATAGTATAAATGCCAAAGTTTGTGAGTATGGATGTATGGAATTATGGATGTTTGTTACTCTTTCACGCAAAAACTACTAAACGGATCTGGAAAATTTGGATCTGTTTGCAACAGAGATAGATTATAGGCTGGAATACTTTGACCAACAATAGTTGTTATTCTTGAGCGAAGCTGGAATAACACTTAGGGTAATTTTTATCCGGATATTTCCACGGGAACGGAAACCGCAAGCGGCCCGGTCGCTAGTAAATAATATTTTACTTTATTGTCGTGAAATGTCAAAGACTCGAAAACTCTCGTGGTAATTATTAGTATATAATTTTGTCTTCTCTTATCCGCGATAGCTTGCTCATAGTGCTATGCGCCACCCTATCTGTCCCGTCACCTGCGACGCGATCTGTGCCTGCGAGGAGCAGAGCAGGCACAGATCCTTTGGAGCCTTGTTGAGTGATAAAATGAGCTATGAAAAGGGCTATGCTTGGAGTTTGTCTGAAGGATAGAATCCGGAAAACAATATAATCCGACAGAGAACGAAACAAATCGACATAGCCTACCGGATCAGAAAACTGAAGTGGCAATGGGCCGGCCACAGTAACCACACAATTAAAACCTCTGGGGTAAACGAGTTCTTGAGTGGAGATCGCGTATCGCCAAACGTGAAGTAAGACGCCCTCAGACTAGGCGGAGCGACGATCTTCTCAAGGTGACTGGCAAGAGCTGTATGAGAGTACCTAGCCACGAATTGTGCTTGATGGCGTCCACTTGCAGAGGGCTAAGTCCAGCAGTGGACGTTGATAGGTGGATGATCTATACTAATATTATAAAGAGGAAAGATTTGTATAATAGGTCTTTACCTATGAAATTGCCGTTTTCTATGGGGAAATTGTAGGAAGTTGGAATTAGCAAACAAAGATATTTGGGGATTTCTTGGACATGTGAACTCCGAATTCAACGAAACTTTCGAGATAAAATTAATCTAACTATTGCATATAATCTCATTTAATAAACTGTCTTAGAATAAAAAAAATATCTGTTCAAAGCTGTCAAATTGACGACAACCAAGGAGCGGTACTTTGAAGCAGTTATAAAAATTTTAGACGCGTGTTTAATTATTCTTTTCTTAGATGTTTAACATGACGACATACTCTATTTTCGAAACTGACTATTAATTTTGATATATTGATATTAATAAAAAAATTAGAGACCAATAAACATGTGAGAAAAAGACGGCAATTTCATATGTAAAGACCTATTATATGTATGTACCGAATAAACTCAAAAACTACTGGACCGATTTCAAAAATTCTTTCATCTTTAGAATGCTACAGTATCCCTGATATAGAATATTTTGAAAAAACTTAGGGATCCATATGAATGAGTGATAAACGCTTTCAATCTTACCTTGCGGCGACATCAGCAGGTTGACATACTCCAGTACGTCTAGGAACAGTTCGTTTCGTCTGTACTTGATGCCTTCCCGGCGCCACCCTATCTGCCCTGTGACCTGTGACGTGATCTGTGCCTGCTCTTCTTTGGACGCGGATTTGATGCCTTGTTGAGTGATAAACGTTTTCAAGACACCCGTGTCCGAGTTTTGGGGATATCCGAAATCTAGGATTTCTGTAAAAGAAAATAATTTTTGATGAAACAGTGGCATGCTATTGTTATTAAGATAAAACAAAAAATAAAATAAGACAATAAACCAGAGTAGGACACAGAAATTCCAACTAACCAGAGGATTAATAGAAAAACTATTTGTGCGTCCCAATATTTACACAGGACCAGAATCACGCGCGGGCTAATCCGCGGCGTAACCACATCAGTGCTAGCTTTATAACCACAGAATAAATAATAGTCCAAGGACAGAAGCTGCACTCCGCGAAACCATTTAAACAAATAGCAACTCTAACTTCAACACAATAAAGTAAAAGCTTGTATGGCTCTAATTACGAACGGCTAGTCGTTGCATCTCTTTCTATCGCATATACTCTATCGCACTCGGGCGGGCGTACGGCAGGCGGCCCACTGTAAATTGTATCCCGAGATATACGCGAAGCGGTAGGCACTTATCTCGCGTCCTTGAGCGAGTGACGGACGCCTGGTATAACGTTGAATACTTAAACTTACCATCAAGAAGTTCATAGATAAGGACAAAGTTATTCTTGATGTTCTCTTCCGAGATCTTTCCAAAGTATGATTGCATCACATCTATGATCTTAAGTAGGAACTCAAACACCATAGCGGCGTTCACATTTTGTTTGGTGACGGCTGCCAACCAAATGTTGGCACGCTGAAAATAATTTTATTAATTATAGCAACACACATAATTACTTGGTGACACTTTCTAATAAACATTTATATAACTCTCTATGTATCTCTGTTAGCTTTTAACAAGTTTTGTTTTAATACTTGTTTGTTAAAAGTATTCACAAACTTGGATATAAGATAAAGTGGACAACATAAATAAATTTACAAAGAATCAACATTATTTTTAATAATAATAATAAAATCTCACTTTTTATCTAGTCCAAATGAAGTTTAATTTAAGATCTTGTGTTATGGATACTCGGAAAGAAATAAATGAAAAAACAGATAATAAGTAGAAAACACGCAGAACAAGACAAAAAAGCATGTACAAAAAATTGTCTGGTGTAGGTATGGAACTGCTATGTCTGCAGTAGGCCCTTACCTTGATATGAAAGAAAGACGTCCGAGCAATGTTAGTGACGGGTGAGCGCACTTGCTGTCGCGCATGGATCACATTCACTCGGAACGCATCCACGGCATTCCGGCCGATGTCGTCGCGGTACACGCGCGAGATCAGCACCTCGCCCTTGTGGTTGTACACAAACAGGCCCCCGATCATCCTGACTTAGGCCTATGACAAACAATGGAATGCTCTAACATATGTATGTGTTATCATGTAACCGTAGCATCTTGAAAGTAACAGAATTAGCAGGCAGGCAGGCAGTTGAAACAACTGGTGTATTAAACTACTAAATGTTTGCTAGCAGCTTGCAATTTCACAAATCAAATTTTACACTACAAAAAACCACTCCTCTCTAAATGTATCCTTTCTTTCAGAGAAACTTGGAAACCAGTATGTTTTTGCTTTAACCTCTAAAGCCTGACTGTTCACATGTGAATCCTGCCATTGAATGGGAAATTTGCCTTATTTCTAATCAGAGTAAAATAATTTGTCTAATGGAAATAGGATTTGCATTCGAGTGTCACACAAAATTGGCAGTGCTTGAGAGGGAAACTCTGGGAAACTAGCATTATGGAAAGCAAGCTATACCCTAAGATGGGGCATTCTTGCCCAGAAAGTGCCTATACATACACAATTGCTTTTTTTTATTTATTTCGACAAGCAATGAGTACATTCACCTTACTTGCTAACATTGCATTCTTAATTATTTATCCTAAAAATGTGCTGCCTCACTAAAGAATAAATTGAGATCACTCTCAATTATCACTAGTTGTGAGCAGAAGCACAAAGCGAAAGCCTCTTGATTATCTAACTCGAATATCTATCATGATCGCTTTCAGTTTGAAACATTTTGTACAACCAATGCTGCAGTAATAAAAATAGTGTATAATTTTGTAGCTGCCTTCAACAACAAGTGATGGATGTCAAACTGAAAGCAATAGCGATAGATGTTGAGTTAGACAATTGGCCCCCTGGTTGTGGCATTTTGAGAACACTAAATTACTATAAAAAAATACTATTCTACTACCAAAATGATGAGCAATTTTATGATATTTCTTGTGTTGAGCACAGATCTTTGTAGACATCATTAGGCAAGGAATTGTATCACATGATAGAGATAAAGATGTGATTAAACATTGGCAAATATGCTTTTAAAATTAAACCCGGAAAGTTAAAAAGTTGCAATAAATTGCTTCTTTTTAACTAGTAGACTTTAAACTATGTGATGTAAATGATGCATTTTTAAACTGAACAGGGCACCATACTGAGTATTTACAGGACCATCACGGAAATTGACTTTAGAGATGATGTTTTGATGACCAAGAGAATTACAATATGTACTATTTTATGAACTACCCTCACTTATTGAAAGTTAGTAGTGAATATATATAAAAGTGATAACTGTGCATTGAATATAAGGAGAAACGAATGAACACAATATATTGAATCAATACAGGCAGGATATGGCCAATAAATTAGGCTGACATCTCAAGTCAAATAAGAACATTTTCATGCATTGATAAACTTACCTATTACGCTGCAGTTACAGGCATTAGGTTCGTGTTATATTATGTTCCATAAAATATTTAAAATAGACTGTTCTTGATTCTCATTTTTAGAGATTTTTTAGATATTAATCCGATACCGCCCCCAAAATGAAATGAAACGTCAATATATCATAGACAAGACCAAAGAGCATGTAATCACTACGTTTAAGAGACGGGTCTTTCATAGAAAAAAAGTAAATTATCGTTTTGTATGGAAGTTATACTAAAACGGAATACCAACCACATAGCTGAAATTATGACGTACATGATGTACAGGGTTCCCAACATAATAACCGAAATAGTGATGTACCAGTCGTGGGATTTTTTATCGATGGCGATATTAAAAAATATCAGGATTCCATTTCTATCATTTTGCAAACTTTAGGGTCTAATTGATGCCTTACTTACGCTAACGTTAATTCTCGGTTTAAATTAAACAAGAGTTATGTGACAATAAAATTTTCATTCAAAAAGTTAAACCAAGTATAACAAGAATTTCACGTTGGCGCAAATGGGGCTAAAAGTAAACTCCATTATTAAAGTCAAAGTCTAATTTAATCGAACTTATAATATATATACATGCATTTGGCAATAAAGATACTATAAAAAAACCTGTTTTCTTTTCCGAGGGGCTGCAGGTGCTATTTTTGCAGTTGTAGTTGAAGGTTCTGGAATATTCACAAGAAACATGTTAATATAGCATAGCATGTAAATGAATAAATAATGTAAATCATACAAAACGCCTTAAAAAATTCACGTAGGTACGTAATTATTACGTATTTAAGTATACGTACTTAAGTAAGTACTTTGAAGTCAGGCGTGAAACATGTATTTACAATTTTTTGTGTTTTTGTTTAGACCCGCCCGACTGCACGAATGCACTAAAAAAGAGCCACAATGCCATGCGGGTGTACCGATACTATCTAACCGAACGGACTTTACTTCATTATGCAATAGGCACTTCAAAGTTGGACCAACTTGGGAAAAAACCTGATGTTATAACGTTTGAATCATTTAAATCGGTTCAGCCGACTTCGAGTAATTAGTGTACATACTTAAAAAAAAAACGCGACGAATAGATAACCTCCTCCTTTTCAATTCTTGAAGTCGGTTAAAAAATTATCGATTGTCGATAAAAAAATGTCAAGCACTATTTATCAGGTTATCTTCTCAATTTTTTAAATTTTAATAGAAAACTTTTAAATCACGTAATCCTTAATGTAATGGCTATAACAAAATGTGAATGTATGCTTACCTTTCTTCATTAAATAGAAATTTGGCCATGAATATTCGCTTTTGGCCTTCTGACCAGCCGGCTCGTAAACCACATAATATATTTCACAAGTTTTGTAATACATCTCTTAACAGATCACACGGGACCACGAAAACGTACAATTAAGGCGAAATTTTGCGAGTAATTCACAAAATGCACAAATTCACACAATAATACTAAAATCAAGCTTCGTTTACAAACAGTCAACAAGACAAGAATGTCAAATTTGGCGGCTGGCGGCTGACTGTCAGTCAGACTCAGAGTGAGTGAGAGTCAAATAGGTGAAAGCAAGACAGCGATATTTCTGGTACAAACTTCATACAACACTTTTTTGTATGGAAGTTGCGCCAGACTGGACAAGACAAAGTGAAAACACAGAACAGACAGATTAAATTTTTGTAGGTGTAATAGAGGTCAGTGTTTGACCGATATTTATCGGAAAATACGGTAATAAAATAACCGGTTACGAAACAATCTGTGTATACTTTTTTTTACTCTTTGGCGCAATAATTTTGAATCTCTCTATTCGGTAAACGTCAACGCAACGTCAAATTTTGTGCATAAATATGTCTGTGTGCTTGCATAAAAACGAAAGAAAGTTAATCGTTTTCTAGATACAACAGCATAGTAACTTTACTTTGGTTTTATTGTATTATTGAAACGGTATTAAGCCAAATTTTCTGTAATAAATTATGCTTACTCAATTATCAAACGCGTACTCGAAGTGAGACATCCAGTCAAAAGCGTAGTCGGCGAAAAATATTTTTATTTTTTCCCGCCAAAATGTTTCAGCATTTTGTTTATTTTATTGTGATTAATTTATGTTTAGTGAATTTAGTCAATGGAATGTATATAGTAAATACAGGACCTAAATTCCCACCAACAAAGGGTGAAGTTTGGCCAAAACCACAATACGAGAGGAAAGAAAATTATTTTTTCACTTTTAACCCAAGAAAACTTGAAGTGAAGGTAAGTAAACTACATGATACCTTTACCTTTAGTAATTTATATATTACAACAAAAATAGGTATATCAATTTAATACACACGCCGTCTTAATAACAAAGCCAATTTTAGGTTTTGATATAGTGATTAGTGATAGATATTATAATATATTTAAAAAAGGACATAGGTAGTTTTGTAGTTGCGAAATTTTGAAGAGATAATACCGCTATTTAAATTTTAAAAAATTACAAATATATATAAAATAAGTAGATTGTGGATGTATTTACAAGCAAATGCGTTTCTTTATTATCGTAAAATTAAAAATACTTTTATTTCGTAACTATTTACGCGCAGGCGTTGCAATGCTGTAGCAACCACATTCACTAAAATGGTGTAAGTTATAACTATGGAATTAATTATTTTCAAAAAATATATGTTTTTAATCCGATTATGCGTTTAATGTGCTCAAGTGTCCAACAATAAAACACTAAAAATTCTCATAATAATACCTTTCGTTTTGAAAGAAGAAGAAGCCTTTCTAAGCTTTTACAGGTGTGTAGGTAATTTTATTGGCTATTAATGTTATTTAATTAATGTGTAATCATAAACAGTTCATAGGTTTCATTGTTTCCACGGTTGCGTACCTACAACACCGTAAATTCAACAATGAAACTATAAATTTATAAAATTGACCTGACTCGCATTTTGTAGTAAGTAAATAAACAAAAATTTAGATTTAAGGTTTTTATAAAAAATACAGTTTTGTTTTGTACCTAAATCTAAACCATTAAAGAACTTAACAAAATTAACAAGGCTTCTGCATTAATCTGCCTCAGAAAAATTAAAATTTTTCAATAAACAATACGTTAATTTAATACCCATAAAATTGAAAAATGGAACGTCTCACAACCAAATACTTTATTTTCCATTTTTCTATGATAAAAATTGCATTGTGAATGCAAAAAAGTAAAAATTTAAATAATATGAAAGAATTTTCAAAATCGTACCCTGTAGTTCTTTAGTTTAATTACAAACAAAAGGGAAATCTGCCTTGTTTATAATATTACAGTAGGTAGTTAGTATAATAAATAAATAATTTCTTAAAATCACACCAACTATCTAAGCCCATGTAAATTTCCCTTCCTGATCAGAAGGTCTAAGTAGCTAAATGTCCAACAGCGCGAAACGTCTAATGAGCAGTAAGTCTAATTAGCAGAACGTCCATGTAGCAAAACGTCCAAATATCAGATGGTCTGTATAGCAGAACATCTATTTAGCAAATCGTCACATTATCAAAATGTCTGGATACTCAGGCAAAAAATTCAACACACACATTATACATCGGGAGGGAAACGGACACGGAATACGACGTACGACGTAGTACGACTTGTAGATACAATATGTACCTACATGCCTACATATTCTTTGGTCTTTGTAGCTTAAAACATATCTTTTTAATGGTGACTGACAAATTATTGTCAAAAATGCAATTTGATTAGCATTACTTAAAACTCTTAGAAAAGAAGCGCTTGGAAAACTCGCAAGTACAGAAATATGTCATTTGAAGGAAATTAAAGAAGGAAATTCGATTTAATGTTTACTGCCAATGAGTCACACCAATGATTTTTGTTATCAGTTATCTAAAAAATATGTTACTCGAGAAAAAAGAATGTTTTTATTTTTTTCTTGTCTTCAAAAATGACTGAGATATTGAACGTTAAAGTACGGCCTCCGTGAAAAATTCGGGTGAGCCAATGGAATTAACGTGTGACGTCACATCGCTATTGAGAGTTGGCGCTTCCGTATTTCTCCTTTGGCTATTAGAGTTGCGCTCTCACGGTTTCGCAATACATTTATTTATTTTTATTATAGTCGATCAATGATCAATTTTGTATTAAGCCCATGTGAAAAAACACGTTCAAATACATAAGTTGTATTTTCGTGATTAGTAAATTAAATCAAGTTTCGTAATGGCGGGCGGTATACTGTCAATATACTGTCAACCGTCAAACTTCTATCAACAATAAAATAACACGAAGCCGTCAAATGGACAGTAGGTGACAGTTTTAGAGTGCGGCTGCGCGCGGTCGAAATCGAATACTAAACATTTATCATAACCTTAGAACGAAGAAAATGTACTGTAACTAGCGCCAAAAATGCACCAGTTGCGCGAAGATTGCGCACGGACGGACTCTATGTAGGTACAGTTGGACGGAAATCACCCGCAGCAGCCGCAATCGGAGATGTCAGTGCGACATGACGTCATCGCAATAGCGCGCAAGGAAAGCAAATTTAGAAAAGCTGGTGAAGTTTTACAACGCTGTAACTTTGGAAATCCTGGACAGATTTCGATGAAACAAAAACTGTTATTTTTTACTTGCACGAGTACGCGCATTAAATGCAGTAATTTTTATAGTCATATTTTGATGTGTTGGTGTGACTCATTCCAAAAAAGCTGCAAAAGCTTGAGGGCCAAAAATTTTTTCCATTGAACTATTGATAAACCTTGGTCATATCAAAAGGATATTAGGTGAATAAATGCAGGGGAATTGGTGCGCCTAATATCCTAAATAGATTTATGACGCTACTAGATTTTTAATTCAGAGTTTGTTTTATCAAATAAATGTGACGTAATTTACAAATGACTTTTTCTTTTTATCATGAGTGTAGGTACACATTTTAAAAATGACTTTTTGCTCAATAGATATTCTGCTATACGGACCATTTGATAGTTGGACGTTTTGCTAAATGGACATTCTGCTAATTAGACTTACTGCTCAACAGATGTTTCGCGCTATTGGACATTTAGCTACTTAGACCATCTGATCAGGAAGGTAAATTTCATTAAAAAACCATTGAGTTATAATGTACCTACTATTTAACTCAATAATATTAGAAACTGTGTCATGGAAAGCTTGATAACGTTTAAATACCTAACTACTTAAAATACAAAGAAAACACTCAGATCAAGACACCAAATAGACATGTTCATGCACATAAATATTTGTCTTGTTTGGGAATCAAACCCAAGACTTCTGACGCAAAGGGCAGGTATCCTACCCCTGTCCCAAATCGGAAATACTAAAATAATAATAAAAAATTAAAACTAAATATAAACACAATATAAATCACGTCTGTACAATCAGTATTGATATATATTATTTATTATTGTATAGTTTAGATAAATAGATTTTTATTCAAATTGACGCCGTTATTTCTTCTTTATTTATTCACCCTTATTATCCTATAAAATAATGTATCATGATCATGACTTACCTTTGTAGTAGCCATCAAACAATAACCCTTGTAGACTGCCCGTTGTAAATTGATTCAAGTGCACCAGTATACCTTGAGGCTTGGGGCCGAACCCCTAAACGCAGGTTATTTCAAATAACCTATTAGTGTCAGCTTCGAACAATATAGTTAGATATCTTTGTCCACAAAAACTGTTAGTCATATTCCTTGACCTACTACTTTTAAGATATATCTGTATAGAATTAGAAACTTTGTAATTATCTAGCATGAAATTGAAATAAAATTTATTATTATTATTATTTATTATATTTTATTTATTATATTTATCTTGTAGGTATCTATTGTGTATTAAGGGTTCATGTGATGCATGCAATATGTAGCTTAACACAAAAGCTATATTTATTGGAGTAGAATGATAGCAATCACCTTCAAATTAATAGTTGTAGACGATCCTTAATAATTTATCGTAGAAATAAAATAAGTTTAAAATTACAGACTACAGGACAAACATGTCCCCTTCTCAGAAATGCGATAGAGAGGTACGCCTTAATCGTGAGAAGGGCAAACAATATAGTAAGACAACAGCCGGGGTTATCAAAGAAACGTAAACGCATGTCAACTGTTAATCAATACTTTACCAACGATATATTCAACCAAGGCATTCTCAATGAGTTGGAGATCAATTTACAGTCACCATGCGAGGATAACCCTCACTATGGGATGGATGAAAGTTGTAAGTTTTTGCCTGATAAGAATTTAAATGAATTAGAATTTAGCAATAGCCGCTAAAAAGCTTTGCATACTTTGCATTAATTGCACCTTTGGCACGCACGTGTATTTTGAAACAGCTTTACAAAATAAATAAGTCGTCTCCCGCTGTCTGTACGGTAAGATCTTTTAAAGTTCACAACTGATTTTAGTGAAATTTCCATCAGAAATCAAATATTTATTCGTTATTCCAGTTGTCTTTTACAAGTGCTTTGAATCGTCAGTTTTGCCTCAATAGACAGAGTGCTTGAGTTACTTTGGAGATGAAAAGGATGGACCGCTACTTTAAAATAAAAGAATACTAGACGTTACCAGTAATAAAATCAGTACCTAGTTCAATGTATTGATAACAGAGTTAATAATATTGTATTAGCTTCATTCTTATCAATATTGTTAACTTCATATATTTTTATACATACCTATTTAACTATTTTTCATTGTAACTAACGCCCGTGTTGATATACAGCAGGCTTGACTATTGTTTAATTTTATTAGAATAAGATAAGCAAGCCATAGTTTCATATTTTCTGTCTATTATAGTTGTTGAAATTATACTAACTACTTACTGCCTTTTATCCAAATTGTAATGTTTTTTGAAATGTATTTCAGATGATCTCACCGTTAGTGCTAAGACGAAATTGACGAGTTCTTCAATTTGGGGTATCTTGAGAGGTCTTGAAACATGGTCTCAGTTGTTTTACTTCTCTGACGATTACAATGTAAGAGCACAATCATTTATTAATACATATTTTTATTAGCAAGCCAGGTAGATAGGTGATAGATGTTGCAGTCTATCACCAAAGATTATTTCACAAAAAAATATTTTTTTGTTTATCTTTAACAATGTTATATCTTCTTGGCTTAGATAAGTTTGTCCTATACCTAGGACTCCAGAATAAAAGATTTCAACTTACCTACTATATAAAACAAATTTAAATACAGCACATAACACAATTCCAGATAAATAAATTTGGGTTATCAGAGTTAATTATAGTAGTTGTTAAAAGTTAAGAACTTTTTGAGTAGAATTTCTGAAAGATTTTTGGTATTAATAAACTATCTTTTATTAATAATATTATTAAATTAAATTGCAGGAAATACGTATAAATAAGACCCATATTTCCGATTTCCCTCGATACTCGCATCGTGGTTTACTCCTGGATACGTCGAGGCACTATGTCTCGCTGTCGAATATATTCAAAACGTTGGAAGCTATGGCGATGAATAAACTTAACGTTTTCCACTGGCATATAGTTGATGATCAAAGCTTCCCGTATCAGAGCGAGGTCTTTCCTGATCTAAGGTAGTTTGTTTTACATTATAAAAATCTTTAGTCCAATAGGTGCCTAGTAAAAGCAAAAAAATGAACAATCAGACACAATGACTAGTCTGCAGAAATATAAACATTTAAAGTTACGAACCAAATTGCTAAAGTGTAAAATGTACAATTAAATGTAATAAAATGACTGTATGTGTACTTACAAAGCCATAATAAATAATCTAATCGTTACCAAAAAACCCTGTCAAACCCAACTCTGTGTGCTGGGATTCACAAAATTTTCGCTTTATTGAATAAAAGTTCAAAAAATAATAGGTCTTTACCTATGAAATTGCCGTTTTGTATGGAGATTTCTGTAATTATTTTTTTTCCATACTAACGTTTTTGTTATTATTTAACGACTAATATTATGTAAATTTACAAAATTTTACACACGTATTTATGGACATTTTAACTACTAAATGACACATTCGTTAAGAGAAAAAAATTTTTTTTCACTAAGTTACAACTAATAAAGTACGAAATTCTGGAAACAAAAATAGTCGTAACTTTCGGAATAAGTTTTTTCTATGTAAATAATCAAATATCGTGGTTATTAAATTATCAAAAGTTGCTCGATACGGTCTTAATGTAACGCAATATTAAAGAAATTATATATTTCTAATATTATAAAAGTTGTTAAGTTATATGTACAAAAGAAAAAAACGGCAATTTCATATGTAAAGACCTATTATAATCCTACATTACCCACAGTATTAAAAAATGTACTTTGTCTTACGTTCTTAAATCAACTGGGGCACAGAGGTCGTAAATATAATATTATTGATTGACGCTAGCTAAAATAGGTCATGATACAAATGAGAAGTCGGTTATTATAATGTGACTTCTAAAGATAAATTCGTTATTGATATTTTTAGTGCAAAAGGCGCATTTCATCCTTCCATGATATACTCCAAAGCGGATATTGAATTAGTAATAATTTTCGCAAAGGAGAGAGGTATCAGAGTCATACCCGAATTCGATGTCCCGGGTAAGTGTAAATATAAACATATTGAAGATGAGCTATTGTTGATGAAATATGTCTCATTATGTAAACTATTGTACATTTTATTTGTAAACAAAGGTATCGAATCTTGTGATATGATCTGATTAAATCTTCGGATGAAATTGAAAATAATATGCTACTCGATTTTATCAGTAGAGGTTTTGATTCTAAATAAACATATTATTGTTTATCTTCAGTGTTCTTATGTATTATAGTCTAAAGAGTAGGTTGTCATAATCTGCAATTATGTTTAAAGACGATGCTCGATTATTATTCAATGACTCTGTGATCTTATGTAGGTCAATACCTACAAATACCTACCTGCAAATAAGTATTTTCAAATATCAATATATTGTTTTAAGAATATTAATTTGCAGGCTTTCTTAGAATTCTGTATAAAAAAGTGTATTATTTGTGTTAATCAAAATGTATATAATTATATATTCTACCACATTTTACGACTAAAGTATATCATTGGTGCCTTGACTTTGAAAATATCTATCATTAATATTTTAATGGCGACTTACATCTTTTATAGGACACACCCGTTCGTGGGGTAACACTTTCCCTGAGGTCTTGACTGAATGCTTTATAAATGGTAAAGTAGTAGGCCTAGGGCCCATGAACCCAACTCGCAACGCTACCTACAATATTCTGAAAGAACTGATAGAGGAAGTGCAGCAGTGGTTCAAGGACAAATACTTCCATGTTGGGGGGGATGAAGTGGACTTGGAATGCTGGTAAATAGAATAAAAAGATCGAAAAATAGTTTCAATTGTAGAAAAGTTTGCTTGTGCTTAATTGATTTATCTAACTAAAGGGTCCACTGCAATCAATAAATTTTCAGTTAACAGAAAGAAGGAAAATACATACTTACAGTCAATGTTTCAAAGCTTGTAAAAATAAATTACATTTGACTTTTAACAATGATTGGTCTTTTTACAGGATAACTTTTTTGTACATAAGTTATTAAAAGGTTTACTAGTATTAAGTTAGTTATTAAGTTTTACATGCGAGTATTGTGATTGTAATTGTAGTTTATGTGACTGTCGCATAATACCGAGTTATGTGCAGTCTCATACACTACTTTATCTACACTCATTACATTTATTATATATTTTAAAAATAAAGCAAATCAATATTAATTATAAAATGTGAATTGGTGCCAAACCCCACTCATAGGAGTCTATACGGTCTATTCCTTCTAAATTCAAAATTCTAATTTTAAAAAAGTTTCTGGTTGTTGCCGGCTAAAGAAGGGCTTGAAAGAGTTGGAAGTCAGGGCCGGTAAATCCTACGGTTGCCGTGGAGACTGTAAAATTAAGAAATATAAGTGTTTTATAATGAGTGACAGCTGTATCCGGGTGTTTCATAATGGTCATTATGCAACACTCGGATACAGCAGTTTTGTTTTTTAAGTTGACTATGGCATAAAGTGTATCAATATACGTTCAGGCATGAGTTCATAATTCGAATATTATAACATGAGTGTAGATAAAATATATTATACCATTATCCAATACTAAAAACCATCAAAGTAATTTTCTTGCTTCATTCTGATTGTAATTTTTTCAGGACATCAAACCCGGAACTTCGTAAGTACATGGCGGACCACAATATGACTGTTGAGGAGCTCCATGGCTTGTTCATGGAGAGAGTATTGCCACTCCTGGGAAATGCATCAATTCCAATAGTTTGGCAGGTAAGTTTTATGCGTATTTATGGTTTTTTTTGTACTGTACTTTATGATATATATTATTCAATGTCACCCTTTTAGCAATGTTTTTCACATCATGATATAAGAAACGATACGAACTGTTAGAAATGATTCCGCTTGATGTAAAATATTTTCTCTGTCACTGATATGTTTCTAAACTTACTGAAATAGCCTAAAGTATCTTATGTATTTACCTTACAGTATTTTACGGTAACAGGATGAGGGAAAATTCTAAGGGTTGCCATTATTTTTGAGCAGAACTAACTTATTATGATTTTATTTATATTTCCAGGAGGTATACGACGAAGGTGTACCACTTTCTGCAGACACTATTGTTCAAGTGTGGAAAGATGACTGGGTCAATGAGATGACAAAAGTGAGTTTGACCTTTGATTAATTTATTAATTCTTAAAAGTCCTAGTATTAACAATCTGCGAGAATGGATTTCTATCAAATAATACTTGGAAAGGTCGTGACTTCACGACAAAACTGATTAGATAATTTTGTTTTTAACACTGAAAATTTAACTGGGTTCTTCCGTAAATAATACAATTTAATAGTAAGTATATTTTATATCGAGGGACTAAACGAAGCCATAATATACCAGAGGTAGTTTGAATCCCGAGCGTGCGAGAGAGTCAATGAAACCGATGGTATATTAAGTTGGCGTTTAGTCTCGACTCTCGAGGTGCAAACTGTACTTTTCACTTTCAGTGTGAGAAAAATAGTAAATTTAGTACAAAAACATTTAATACATTCTGAAATTTTCGCGGCCAGTAGTAGTAAAAAAAATCACTCTTTTGTAGGACTGGCGAAGACATTTAGTGATACTACTAATTCTTGAGTATTATTAAATTATTATAGTTTCCTATGTTTTCATAATAATGTAGGTGTGTTACATTCCAATGCTTCTTGGAGTATTTGGCGTCAAGTGTGTCAAGCCAGCCTTCTCGATAATTCTTGCTGAGATAGTCACCACTACAATAAAACACTCGGCATCACTTTACCGAGATAGCGCCATTTTAATCATTTCATTTATCGTCCAGTTGCATAGACACTTGGGGCACAAAACCACACCTATCTTGAGTCACAAAGTCCACTATGAAATAAATCGCGATTAATTAAAATATCCACCTAACCTCACCCGCCAAAATGGCGCCAAAAACTCTTATTCGCGGTCAGTTTCTTCTTCTAAACCAGTCACAGACTAGCAATTTAAAACACATGCCTCCTTTCCTTGTGGAAAAACCATGGAACTAAAACTCAAACCGGCCCTGTACACGATGGCCCAACATGGTCGCCGACCATGACCAATACATCGTACATTGACACTTTTGAAAGAACCTTTTTAAACTTGTTCGTTCAAAAGTGTCAATGTACGATGTATTGGTCATGGTCGGCCAACCTATACTGGGGGCTTTAACATTTTCGCATTGAAGATGGTTCACACTTCACAGATAATAGTATATTTACTGGATGTTTGAGTTTGTCTATGTCACATGAAAGAAATTAAAAAACTAATTACTTTTCTTTTCCTAGGGTATCACGTATATATTGGCGTACTTTTAGAGCATGAGAAGTGAAAAATAATCTATCATTTCCTAAACAAAATATTTCTCAAGAATCAATAATAAATCAAATAATAGGTCTTTACCTATGAAATTGCCGTTTTGTATGGAGATTTCTGTAATTATTTTTTTTCCATACTAACGTTTTTGTTATTATTTAACGACTAATATTATGTAAATTTACAAAATTTTACACACGTATTTATGGATATTTTAACTACTAAATGACACATTCGTTAAGAGAAAAAATTTTTTTTTTCACTAAGTTACAACTAATAAAGTACGAAATTCTGGAAACAAAAATAGTCGTAACTTTCGGAATAAGTTTTTTCTATGTAAATAATCAAATATCGTGGTTATTAAATTATCAAAAGTTGCTCGATACGGTCTTAATGTAACGCAATATTAAAGAAATTATATATATGTCTAATATTATAAAAGTTGTTAAGTTATATGTACAAAAGAAAAAAACGGCAATTTCATATGTAAAGACCTATTAGTTTTGATCTTTTTTCACTTTCCAACTCTCTTGCAATGCAACTCGCTAGTGTGATAAGGCCCTAATAAAACGGCTGCATCTGAAAACCAGTGCCGCAGCCTCAGCTAGGTACAAGCTGAGATGAGGCCGTTTCAGCACAATTATCTATTAGTATCTTTTAGCTTTTTATTTTCTCTGTATTGTGTGTTGTCTTTTTGCTGAATAAATTTTCAATTTCTATATGGGTTTTCAGATTCTACGTAGTGGTCGTAAATTAATATTCTCCTCGTCTTGGTATCTTGACCACTTACAATCTGGTGGAGATTGGGTTGACTTTTACCTTGCTGACCCGAGAGAAATGGTCTATGATGTGATCGGCAAAGATTCTGCCCTGCTGCAAAACATAGTAGGGGGTGAAGCTTGTATGTGGGGTGAAGTTGTAGACGACACTAATGTTATAAGCAGGTATAATATATTTTAGCCTACTAAAACTTAAATGTTTGCTGAGAATACAGGCATGAACGCGTTAGGCTTACATGTAACTATCATGTACCTAGTGTCGTTTTTAGCGATGCTAAAGATATAATTTATCAGTAGGTAGGTACATATATTTTTGAGCTTATTATTTTTTATTTTATTGTACAATCTTTCAATGTTATTCTTCTCATTTTTTTATACAATTAGGTTGCTCAACATAGGGCTTATTGCATAATTTGGTTTATCAATCTTATTTGATAAAATAGATTATTATGTACCTACTCTGCTTGAATGAGCGTTGGAAATCTTAACAATGTAATATTAGGTGGAATGTAGGAGTTGTGGTGATGTTTATTATTTTACTTTCGCAGAGTTTGGCCCCGAGCGAGCGCGACAGCTGAGCGTCTCTGGAGTCCTTCTATGGATACTCTTAACCGTTTCTCCACCCTAGGCTACAGGTACTTCGTACCAAGACTTGATGATGTGAGCAAACGCTTAGAAGAACACACTTGCCGAATGAGACGCCGCGGTATAAGAGCACAGCCACCTAACGGCCCTGGGTTCTGTGTGGGAGCATTTTAATTTGTCATAGTTTTTTTTACAGTTTATGCAAGTAGTACAGTGTGGCACGTTAGATTTAAAGTAAATGATTGGTGGTGAATAAAAAATCTTTACTAGCTTGTTACATTCTAGGATTGATCAAAAGTACCCAAAATATGTTAAGGAAAATAAAGAAAAAGTTTATTATTTACGCTTAAAAAATATCACTGCTTGCTGACTGTGGTACTTTATTATAGGTACTGAAATTAGTCTTAAAAACGTTTACAATGTAATTTAATCAAAATGCCTTAGTTCAAATAGTTTATAGGTTTATATATATATTTAGTCTAATAAAAGAATTTTTGTTATACAGGGAGATGTCTTGTACCTATATATTTTTTATTTTTGGGATAGGTAGGTAGTTTGATTATTTTCGCTTTAATGGCTTACCTGTTAAGATAACTTTGAAAATACACTTATATTTGGTTTCTTATCTATAACCTTTAGTTTGCTTATTGTTACCAACCTGTATAATCCAAAAATGAAACATTTTTTCACTCTTATTTTTTATAACTTGTTTCCTTGGTAAATAATTTACAATAATGTTTTGTTACCTAAGGGTTTTATGTCGAAGTATTTTTAAATGTTTTTGAGTATTCTACATCTAATTCATAACATCAACATCATCATTTCAACCGTACGCCGCCCACTGCTGGGCATAGGCCTCCCCAAGGATCTCCACATTATAAATTACATCAACATACATAATTATAATACTTAACTATTGTTCAAGTAGATTAATACTGCTTTTGTACACTTATTTCCTATAAAGTTTAAATATTAAATACTTTATTTAAGTACCTACTATATTTAATCATTACAATATAATTTTATTGTTGTCATTACAGTACAGCTGATATTAAATAATTTCATTGTTTTATTTTCGCAAAAACCTGCCTAAAAGAAACTTGTAAAAGTGGCGAAGCTGAAAATTCCATCGCCTGTAGTAGATACCTACTTAAACGAATTTTTAAGACACGAAAAATTCCCCAACGGACTCGCTGTCACACCGTTTTGTCACACTGGTGTGACTACGAAGCATTTTTTTCTTCGTAGTCACACTGTTTGGTGTGAATATTAGTAACTGCCAAAACATGAGACTTGTTGTCACACTACTAGTGCGGGGAAATTAAATACCCTGTATGTGCATATTTTATAACATGGATTGCAAACTGATTTATTCGTCAACTCGCGAGTGTGAAACTCGTGAGCGCGCGCGAGTTAGCACCTTCCAATTTTACGTACAGTCAGCAAATTTATTTATGTACAGTCAGCTACAAGCTATAACAACCTTAGGATAAATTTAATATGGACTTGGCATTCTAGTAACGGTTTATTTGCGAACTTTTGGATTCTAAAGTACCAGGATAACATAGCTATGGAGGAGGTAAGTAGAGTTGCGACTGGTTAGAAAAAAAATCTTTACCTGTGTTATGTAGGTACTAATCTTTTCTAAAACATAAGAACAAAAAATGCACTGTAACTAGCGCCAAAAACGCGCCAGTCACGCGCAGAGTTATCTGACACACACTAGTAGTACCTAACACGGGAGATATTTTTCCCACATTACTACTGCATAAAGGATAAGTTAGCTCCCCTGAGTCGAATGAAGTACCTACCTACTAGGCACTAGGCATATTGGAAAAATAATGAACAAAAAGTACCAGGGCAGCCTAAGCAACCAGGAGTTATTACGATGCTGCTGCCTATAAAACTCAAAACATCTAAAACAACTCCTGGTTAGCTATGCAACCCTGGTACTTTCAGCTAATAATATTTTAATATAATAATTAATTTAATATCATATTACGTATATTGTATCAAAGTGGTATAAAACTGGTATCAAATTATCAAGTGATTTACGTCAAGTATGACTTTTTGAAAATGGTGTGACTATTAGGAAATAAATTCTTCGTAGTCACACCAGTGTGGAAAATAAGAAAAAAATTCTTCGTAGTCACACCAGTGTGACAAAATGGTGTGACAGCGAGTCCGTTGGGAAAAATTCGACTTGAATCAAGTTAATCTCTACAGATTTATAACAAAAACCTTCACCTAATCTTAATTAAATTTCATCGAAATCAGTTCAGTGGCTTAAGACCAGGGACCCGTTTCTCAAAAGCTTGTAGCTTGTAATACAAGTGGAAGTCCCTTAACAAAAGCTGTCAGAAAGTGACATCCGCTTGTATTACAAGTTACAAGCTTTTGAAAAACGGGCCCTAGAGCAGAGATAACAAATTTTATTTTAGCATTTATAATTTTTTTCGAGATTCCTAGATATGGGTGTGTATTGTTTGATATAAATAAGTACTGATGATCTAACGTTCAAGTTAATTTGTATTTTCATTTGTAAGTAAGTATATATTTTCATTTTATATATTTAATGAATAACTTGGCTTAGTAAACATTTAGGTAGTATAATAATATTAGAATCTATAATTACATACTTACTTAACATATACTTAACGTTCATTTGTTTTAATAATCATTTGAAATAACATTTTATTAATTTAAAACATTATTATTTTTTATTCAGGCGATATGAAAAAAAAGTATTTTATAGGAATAGTGCCTCCGCTGCCGGTACCGGCACCTGAACAGCCCCAGGGGGGCTACCGGCTAAGAAATCTGGATATGGGTATGGGCTTCAACTGTCATTTGAATTCCTTATTCTGATAGATTTTTGCTGTTTTGTTCATATATTAAAAATATGGATATGGGCTAAAAAATATGAGTATGGATATGGGTTTCATCTGTCTTTTGAATTCCTTATTTTGATAGATTTTTGATGCTTTGTTCTATTGAACGTTGCTACAGTCGTCACAAAATAAGATCAAAGATGCCCGTTTTGACACATGCTAAAGTGACATAATTAGGCATGTAACCATACAAGTCTGTGATCGATTCTCGCGATTAATCGATTAAGGTTCTGAGTAACTAATCGATTATAGTAGGTTTGCAACTTATGTGGATTAAGACTAAAGTTATTATTATAAAATGTTAAACTTACTATATAGGTACTTATAAATAAATAAATAAATAAATAAATATTTTCCCACAATCACACCAATTATCTAAGCCCGTAGTTAATTTCTTAAGAAACTGTGTCTACGTGAACTTGATAACGGATAAATATATACTTAAATACTTTTTGTTTGTAAATACATACTTAATATACATAGAAAACACCCAGACCAAGACAAATAGACATGTTCATGCACACAAATATTTGTCTTGTTCGGGAATCGAACCCAAGACCTCTGGCGCACTTATACTTTTAATAAACATATTATTGAAGTATAAATTGACCATTTATCCTACTAATATTATAAATGTGAAAGTTTGGATGTTTGGATGTTTGGATGTTTGGATGTTTGGATGTTTGTTACTCAATCACGCCAAAACGGC
Organism: Crambus lathoniellus; assembly: GCA_949710035.1. NCBI lineage: Eukaryota > Metazoa > Arthropoda > Insecta > Lepidoptera > Crambidae > Crambus > Crambus lathoniellus. The sequence continues at coordinate 29,165,731 of OX453303.1, forward strand.
TGAACGGATTTGGCTGAAATTTGGAACACAGATAGTTTGTAGCCTGGAGAGGAACATAGGCTACTTTTTATCCCGGAAAAATGTCACATTCCTGCGGGATAACGTCGTGTAGTCCACGCGGGCGAAGCCGCGGGCGGAAAACTAGTGTTATATAAACTTGAATCGAATCCACTTAAATTGCATAATTTATATAAGAGCGAACGCGCACTTGTGATTTTTAATCGGGCGATAGTTTGGTCGTTCTCGGATTCAGTATATAGTTATATGGCAGTGGCAATCGTCAGTGCGCTTAAACTATGGACCGATCAAAGTATCGAAAACGACTGGCCGATAGTTGTACGATCAAACTATCGCACAACTATCGGCCGGGCGGTAAAATGCATGAAGGACTATGTGAGCGCGCGCACTGCATTCAACTAGACTATCACCCAACTATCGGTAGACTGCGCATTCAGTATCGAACTATCTAAAATGACTGGCCAATAGTTACTACAACTATAATTATAGTTACAGTTATACAACTATCGGCCTGTGCATGAAGGACTTTGTGAGCGCGCGCCCGGATTCAACTAAACTATCGACCAACTATCGGTCGACTAAAAATCACAAGTTCTCGCAGGTTCTCAAAACCAAACTATCGGCCGACAGTTTGATCACGATCGTCTTACGATTCCGACTAAACTATCGGTCGACTAAAAATCACAAGTGCGCGTTGGCTCTAAAAGTGCAAGTATTTTAACTACAGCTCACAGCATAGACATGGTCATAGAGTAGCTACATTACTTATTATAGCGGCCTGTACACGTTGGCCCAACCATTGGCCAATACGTCGTATATTAATTAACACTTTTGAAAGAACTTTTTTAAACGTCTTGTTCGTTCAAAAGTGTCAATGTACGATGTATTGGCCAGTGGTTGGACCCACGTGTACAGACCGCTTATGGTGAACGCACGCTTGTCCGATGCGAACGCTTCGAACAAGCCGAACGAAACATGTTTAAAGAAATCTCTGGAAAGGTGAACGTGACGATTCGACATGGTGAGGTGTGCAAGGTTGTCTAGGTTCTATTTAAAGAATTAAAATTTTTTTCATTTGGTTTATTCAAAACGTTCTCCTTGGATAACTAACGTTTGCCTAGAAACCGTTTTATCGAAATCATTGTTGCCAATTCATAATTTCACTAATGCTTTAAACGCCAATCTATTTTTCACACAAAAAAGATCAATTTTACAAATTAATCGATTAATGTGGTTATAACGATTATTTCGATATAATTGAATGAAACTGGAGAAACCCTGCACACAACGGTTACAACACTAGTATTTAAAAAAATAAAGACTGAGAACGTAACTGTTTTTCGAGACGTTTCGTAGTTAATCGAATCTGCGTTTACTTTAGAATAAACGCAAAAATAATACGCGGAATACACTTTGCCTTAATTTATGATGCATTCAAAAATGTAACATATTATTTTCATACACCTTTGATGACTAATCAGCATATATTTGATTTTTTTGTTTTCGTAACAAGTTACATTCTATGGTCATTATCATGTGTCAAAACGGGCATCTTAATTTGTGACGACTGTAGCTAGCTATTATTATACCCGACGTCAATAAACAGGGAACTAATAGCAGCTATTTTTTTAAATAAAATTAACTTAAAATTCGGAAACACGTATGAAGTTTATACCCATACGATTTTGGGAACTTTAAGTCAATTTTATAAAGAAAGTAGCCGCTATCAGTTCCTTGTTTTGTGATGTCGGGTATAACGATAACTAGCTAGCAACGCTAGCTAGCTAGCAACGTTCAACAGAACAAAGCAGCAAAAATCTATCAAAATAAGGAATTCAGATGACAGTTGAAACCCATACCCATATCCATATTTCATAACCGGTAGCCCCCAGGTGGTTTAACGCGCGTGCCCGCGGCTGAAGCTGGGGGCTACCGCGTAACTTTCTGGGTATAAACTTCATACGTTTTTGGGAACTTTAAGTCAATTTTATAAAGAAAATAGCCGCTATCAGTTCCTTGTTTTGTGACGTCAGGTATAACGATAACTAGCTAGCAACGTTCAACAGAACAAAGCAGAAAAAATCTATCAGATTAAGTAATTCAAATGACAGTTGAAGCCCATACCCATATCCAGATTTCTTAACTTCATACGTTTTTTGGAACTTTAAGTCAATTTTATTAAAAAAGTAGCCATTATAAGACCCTTGTTTTTTGACTTCGGGTATAACGATAGCTAGCTAACACCGTTCAACAGAACAAAGCAGCTAAAATCTATCAAAATAAGGAAGTTCAAATCAGTTGAAGGCTTCAACTGATTTGAACGCCGGTTTTTTTTTAGCCGGTAGCCCCCCTGGGGGGCTACCGCGTAACTTTATGGGTATGAACTTCATACGTTTTTGGGAACTTTAAGTCAATTTTATAAAGAAAATAGCCGCTATCAGTTCCTTGTTTTGTGACGTCGGGTATAACGATAACTTGCTAGCAACGTTCAAAAGAACAAAGCAGCAAAAATCTATCAAGATAAGGAATTCAAATGACAGTTGAAGCCCATACCCATATCCATGTGTCTTAGGCGGTAGCCCCCAAGGGGGGCTACCGCGTAACTTTATGGATATGAACTTCATACGTTTTTGGGAACTTTAAGTCAATTTTATAAAAAAAAATAGCCGCTATCAGTTCCTTGTTTTGTGACGTCGGGTATAACAATAACTAGCTAGCAACGTTCAACAGAACAAAGCAGCGAAACTCTATCCTATTAAGGAATTCAAATGACAGTTGAAGCCCATACCCATATCCATATTTCTTAGTTGGTAGCCCCCCTGGGGGTCTACCGCCTAAAAAATCTGGATATGGATATGGGCTTTATTTGACATTTGAAGCCCATAATCTGAACTTGGCGGTACCGCCTAATTCCATGGACTTCATATTTCTTCCCATACCCATATGTCAGAAAAAGAGTGAATGACGAAGAAAATTCTCTATACATTTTTGACAGTTGAAGCCCAGAATCGGTATTTTGTAAAAATTAAAAAGTAAAAACTCGAAACCCAGATTCATATCGTTATGTCAAATGAAGCAGGCGAGTATTTTGGTATCGGAAGATTCATGGAAAAGTTTAATTTCTCAATTTGTGTGAAGTAACTTGCTACTTTTGAGTGTAATCAACTTCATTCATAGTAAATATACCCCTAGCACTTGTAAAACGTTGAACTTTAGCAGAAGAGAGTTTTAAAGCGGAGCGAAAAGATGGAGCGAAAGAGACACAAACACAAATTGCTATTTCGCTGTTCCTTTCTCTCGAAGTCATGTAATGGAATTTTACCCGCGAAATTCAAATTTTCGTTTCTTGTTTCGTTATCGGAATTTACATAACTTTAAAGATAAATTGTTGACCTACTTTTGATAAAAATTAGGCATTTAACTAAAGTAATGAAGATACTATGTAAATCAAATAGGAAAGTTTTATTTTATGTAGGTACGGTTATATATTTTGTTTTTACTGCTTTGAGGATTTTTATCCGAAACACAAAAATTAAACCAAATCACTAGCCTAGCCTAGCCACCATTCTGGCTGAAGTGTGCTGAAGTGCTAGATAATACTTATTATCCTCCTTGGAGTAATTGTGTTGTGTGATATTATCAATAGCGACTTTTTTGTGGATATTGTCTACGGAAAGTGCATTTGATTGACATATTATTTTACAAGTGATATTGAGCTGTGTTAAAGTTCTCTGTTATTTATTATGTTATAAAGCTAACTCCTTCCTATAAATGCATGTTTTAAGACCTCAGCAAAGCATTTGATCTTGTGTGTTATGAAGTTATGATAAGCTTTGGACCTTTGGACAAAACTTAAAGATGTTTCTCGTTGGCTGAGGTTATAAATGTACCTACTGGCACATTGGTATGGTAATCAGAAAAATGTGGTAAAGTGGGGAAATACATGCTCTGAAGAGTTTATGTGGTGTTAGACAGGATGGGCTGACTTCACTCTTATATATGTATATATGGACAAGCTCATCGCTGGGCTGAGCAGCACACATGGTTGTTATATAGATAATGTCTGTGTGAATAATATCAGTTATGCTGATGACATGGTGCTGTGCTGCTCTGCCTATCGCTGGGTGGCCCAAAAAGCTCCTGCGAGGACTATATATGGAAGCACGGCCTAAGGTACAACGAGAAATAGAGTGAATTCATGATCTTCAGGGGTAACATTAAGAGACTTGAAAATGTGCCCCTGTTACTTTTGAACAGGATTCCTTTGGGCCGTGTAAGTCAGTTTAAATACCTTGGGCATATAGTAACTGAAACTCTGTATGTCAATTTATTCTGATATAGATGGATAGGGATGCAGGGCTTTGTTGGTCAGTGGTAACATGGTGAGACACAGGTTTGCTTGGTGTACAGTAGAAGTAAATTTTACTTTATTTAAAGCCTATTGTCAAAATTTTTATACCAGTAGTCTGTGGTCAAACTTTATCCAGCTTTCCTACAATGCCCTGCGTGTGTTATACAGTAACATCTTTAAATCCTTGTTGGCGCTTCCACGTTTCTGCAGTGCATCTGGCTTCTTTTTTCAAAGGCATTCTGAGGAGAGTGGAGAGAAGTTAGTCTCTCCATATTTTGCTAGGTGAAACTTTATGTTAACATAAGTAGCATATTTTAATTTACTTTTTCAATTTTAATTTTAATATTGTGATTTTGTACTAAAATAGTCAGTAAGCAAAGAAATGGTCTGAAATAAAGGAATTTTATTTTTTTTGAACAGTTTAATCATTGCTTATTTTTAATCATTTCTGTCGAACAAATAAATTTTTATTTTTAACCTAATCGATAGAAGTTTAAGTTATAAATTTCAATAAAAGCTCCCATCTGTTATCATTTGTTAGATACTATATACTTAACAGACTAACTCTAGTTTGTCTGTTTTTCGTTTCGGGACGATGCAATTATTTTAGAATTACTGAATAAATAATCCATATTATTAACCTATTTATTTAGCAATTTCTATTCAAAGTACCTAATCCACGTTATGTGCTATTTTGTAAAAGTATTTTGTAGTAAGTAGTACAACTACATAATATGCTATGCTATGTTGTACTTACTAAGTACAATATAGCATAGCTACAATGCACATCTATACCTGTCTTTTGTGTGCAACTCTAGGAGACAGCGCTTAAAGCTCATATTTTCCAAATAAAATTATGAGTTGATAGACAATTTGTTAATTTTCTTAATTGCTGTTATATTGTAATGTCAAAAACCCACTTATTTATATTTAAGTTAGCAACTGAAAACATAAAATGTGCTAAACTGAAAAATCATAGAAAATAAAATAACATTTGGCCGCTGAAGAAATAAATAACTTATGTATTTACAGGTCTAACTATTTAATCATCCTCATAAATGATAGTAATTTTATTTCTCTTTCATAGCAAATTTATATAAAATAAAGATAATGATAAAAATAAGTACCTACCTATGTTACATAAATAAGTGTTAAAAATATGAATTCAAGAAACTAAACATTGCTTATTTTCAATTCTGGAAGGGTTGTGTTGTGGCACTTCTTAATTGAGAATATTGGCTTTGTTTAGTCTGAATTTGTCACAATATACTAATAATTTATGTAAACACAAAGGTATAAGTAGGTAAGTACAAGAAATTAACAACCAGAAATAAAGAACTGCAAAATGGTATCATCATGCATTTATTAACCAAGTTGTTATTGTCACAAGTTCACAACACATATTTTAAGACATTATTACGGTATACTTTGTACTGTTTATCTTTTAAAGGTTCTGTTGAATGATTTTCTCTGTAATTATCATCTTATAAACAATGTTCTTGTCTTGGAGTAGCCGTCCATTCCATCATGTCAATATTAAACTTATAAGGAACATTCGGTCTGCTTTTCTTTAAATCTTGATAAATATCTGCAACCTTGCTCTGATAATGAGCCTTACGGGTAGTATCATAAGAGGAAATGAAGAACATTAACCACAAAATACCCAACCAAACAATAACTTCTACAAAATTTTGCCATGACGGGGTCATTTGTCAAATTGTTCACGTAATTAGCGCACACAAATCGAAGAGAAACCATAGTTGACCCTCAAAGATATGCCTTTTTCGTTATATTTTATTAATTTTGTGTTATTTACTTAATTCAAAAAGAAAAGTTAAGGGTGGTATTCCACTTATCAAATATTTGATCCAAGAAATTGGACGAGGACAACTTCGAATGGTTTCATTGATAAATTCTTTGATGAAATGCATATTGGACAAAGATATTTCATAAGTGGAATACTGTAGAAAGGCTTGTCATTTGCGTTTGGTTATTAATTGATACGTACATTATTTATTTTAGGAATACTTGTTTTTAATACTATGAAGAACTAAATTAATTGTTTTTATCGACTTTGTCCGTTGTCATTTAAAATATAAATAATAAGAGTAAAAAATGCAGAGAAATAATAATATTTTGTTAAATATTGGTATTTATTTGATATGATGCAACAAGACGCGACTATCATTCACTCGCGAAATCCAGATCCGGAAAAACAGTTAGCCGGTAGCTCCAATGGGCGATTTTCTGAAAGCTCAGTCACTAGATGGCGCTGTCCCACTTATGCAGTTAGAAGGAACGGAACGTTATAAATTTTACTTTGACGCGACTTTTTTACGTAAAATGGAACGTCAGACAGATGTTATTTATTTACCTTAATCTTTAAATTTACCTTTTTCGTTTCTGTTCCTCACAGTAGTACTTATTTAATATATTATTAGTTTCCTTTGGGTTTTTAAAAAGTAATTAATTTAAATATGTTTCATACCAAAATATACCATAGACATGTACATACTTATTCAACGCCATCTAGTGAAGCAATTGGAAGCTTTTTTTTTTTTAAATGGCCTCTCAGAAAATCGCTCATTGAAGCCCATATTATGGGTCTGGGCTTGAAATCAGAAATATGGATCTGAACTTCATATTTTTAGCCGGTAGACCCCCTGGCCGGAAAAGCCAGCCAGCTAGCTGAAGCTACCATGGTGAATGAATATTATGCGATCCATAGTTTCTCTGCCTACCCTACCCTCATAGGAAACATGCGTGAGTATATATTATGTATGTATGCTTGTATGTAATGTTATTATAGGAAGTGTATTTAGATCAAGTAAAAATTATATCGAATTCAGAACGTTATATTCGTTTAAATTAAATGAAACACACCCCATCAGCAATTTTGTCTTTTACATAATATGTGACGTGATATAATTAATTGTTACGCACTCTGATAATGTTGATCTAAGTATGTACAAGCTTTATTGTACTTCTTTATCGATGCAAAAGTTGTCTTTTTAATCTTTTCAAGTCATAGAGAAACCGATAAGTTACGGTAATAATAAAGTTTTTGGACAACACTACATTGACCATAGACAAATAGACAAGAACAAAATGAAAGGAAAAGTTCTATTTCGTCTATGATTGATTGATAGGCGAATTGGGTCGATTATGTCATGGCGGGTTAGATGTTTTTCGGCAGTTATTTTCATCGAATTTGTTTTGAATTACGCCGTAAATGATCTCGTTTCCACCGCTGTTGTTTAAGACTAAGCGTATTTATATATTCGTGACTATTTTCTAATCTGTTCAAATGCTGAAACAATTGCAAATGGGCCTTCGCACGTTCATGCTCCTTGCATCTAAAGTATGGAGTTGTTTTTGTTATATGTTTAAGAAGCAATATCGAGCGGTAAATATGAATAATAGTGCTTGTGATATTGTGTGAAAGTTGCTTTTTAGGCAGGCGATTCATACCCTCACGTGGTGTTTGATTTTCAGTTGGCGCAATATCAATCTGTCAAATATGAAATCTATCCACTTTCCCCGGTATCTAGACACAGGCTGAGTAAGTTATCATTCTTATCAAAATTACTATTGTAAATCTTTGTATGATAGTCTTGTAACAGCTGTCCTACTATGTTAAACACATACTAGGTACCTACTACTTGTTTGAATGCTGAAGATGAGATTCAGTGATGGAGAGAGCCATCTCTGAAACTTCCTAAAATTGTAATCTTCAAAAGAGAATAAGCATTATAGTAGGGAACTTTAAATGGTGCCCATTGAATAACTTTAGAAATGCTTTGTATCATTGCAAACCAAATTCACTCAAAAATAGTCATTTCATCATAGAATCATAAAAAATTAAAAAAAAAAATATCATAGCATGTTAGTTTTGCAAAACACTTGCAATCACAACACTGGCTTGTTACGATCTTGTTAAATTTCATTTATCAGTGTCCGAACATTCATAAGCTACAGGATAATATCAACAAAAGAAGGTTTAATGAAAGTGTCTTTTGCAGGTTTAGTGAAAAGAAAAATGCTGGTATTAGATTTAGATGAAACATTAATTCATTCACATCATGATGCGATGCTGCGACCTACAGTAAAACCCGGAACACCACCAGACTTTGTTCTAAAAGTGACAATTGACAAGCATCCAGTCAGATTCTTTGTGCATAAAAGACCTCACGTGGATTACTTTTTGGATATAGTAAGTAGAACCATTTTCACTTTTCCTGTTATTGTTTATTTATTTGAGGTTCCTAACTCAAAGAATTCGTTTTCCTGCTACTGATGGCGTGATGGCGAATCCTACTTCCTACTAATATTATAAATGCTAAAGTTTGTGAGTATGGGGATGTATGAATGTCTGGATGTTTGTTACTCTTTCACGCAAAAACAAATGAACGGATCTGGATGAAATTTGCAACAGAGATAGATTTTAGGCTGGAGTAACACATATGATACTTGAATGAACTAACATTAAGCAAAACTAATTCAATAGAAACTGGACATTGGTTTGGTAGACAGCACATTGACATGCAAAACTCAAATTACTTTGATTCCATATAAAGAAGGTTCATTTAAAATAATTTGTCTTTAGCAATGATTTGCTATTTGCATGCATATTATTGTATTCTTCTTTTGGTAAAGCTGATGAGTTTCTTGCGCCCATTCTTCTCGTCAGTTAAAAGAGTCCAGAATGGAGGGTAGACTAAAACTGAGGATTAAAAAAAATATATTTGAACAAAGTTTTTTTTTCTATCTAATAATTTCAAAATGATTCGCCTAAACCTTGATTACATGCCTCCAGAAAAATGAGAACTAGTTTTCTGATCACTGTATTTGTATATTTTTTTCTTTTTTTGTGTATACATTTAGATAATTAACAATATCTATTCTAATAAAATTTAAATGAAACAGATTGCATAGTTCAATTCTTTTTTAAAAGATTTTTGGCCATTTACAACAACATCCTTATACTTAGCCAGGCACTCAGTTAGTTATTATTATTACACCTATATAGCCCTAATTTCTATTTCCTTACAAGATATAATTTTCGTATCTAAAATCATCATGTTCTTATCTAACTACACTATTGATGAATTGTGTCTACAAAACAAACAGAGACCATAATAACCAACTGTAAGTATAGCCACATGCTAACCACATGCCACATATGCTTGCGAATGTATCCGGCAGTATCCATACGTACTTCCATACATAGTATCCATACTAATATTTTAAATGTGGAAGTGTGTTTCTTTGTTTTTGTGATAGACGTACTATGCGATTATTATAAGAATAGGACTGCCAAAACGGCCACATTTGTTTGCGTTTCGCTTCCACTTCAGGGTGTAGGATGTGCAAGGAAAGGAACAAAGATCAAGAATGCCGTTTGACAGTCCTATTCTTATAATAATCGCATAGTACAATCCATTGCTATGGATCAACGCGATTTTGGTTATGGGGATAGTTTGGCAGCTAGAGAGTATCATAGACTACTTTTACCCTGGAATAACATAACATACCTGCGGGATAACGTTGTGTAGTCCACACAGTCAAAGCCAGATGGCAATAATATAATATTATTTTAAATGTGGAAGTGTGTTTCTTTGTTTTTGTGATAGACGTACAATCCGTTGCTATGGATCAACGCGTTTTTGGTTATAGGGATAGTTTGGCAGCTAGAGAGTGTCATAGGCTACTTTTACCCTGGAATAACATAACATACCCGCTGGATAAGGTTGTGTAGTCCACGCAGTCAAAGCCGGATTCAAGATTCAAGATTCAAGATTCAAATTTGTTTATTCAATTTAGATTGTTATTTACAATACTTGTGAACATCATAGAAGCTACGCCATCGGTTCGCAAACCCTACAGCGGGAGGCCTTGGAGAAGAACCGGCAAGAAACTCCAAGGGTTGTTTTTTTCTCCCTGTCTTATTTCATACAGAGTCGTCAAATTGAAAAATGACCTTAACATGGTATGACTAAGGTCAGTTTCCATCACAATTACACAATGGGTTATGATAAATACAGTTAAGTATAGGCGAACTAATGATCATAGCGGTGAACAATTTTCAGTTACTTAGGAACTCTACTTAAAGCTTTAATATTAGTTTAAAACAAAAGACAATTCTACTATATACTGCAAGTTGCGCCATACATGTTTCAAAGGGTCGGGAGGCTTTGTGGACCGGGACCAACGGTCCACAAAGCCTAATTTTATTTAAAATTAAATTTTCAGGAGGCTTTGTGGACCGGGGCTGTGGTCCACAAATCAATTAATTTTTTAATGGAGGCTTTGGGGACCACCGCTGCCAGAGAGTACAAATGACATTCTGAATGATTTCGAGAACGGTCAACAAAAAAGGGGTGGGTTAATAAGAAAAATATAAGTCTATATCTATATATATATTTTTATTATATATTTTTCTGGAGTTGCTTTTGTAGTATTCGTACATAATGGTACAAAACAGAACGACATTTAAAAAAATGGTTATCACTTTGTGAACTCAATTTCATGGGGACGAAGTCGCGGGGGTATTGCTAGTAGTAAAGTAATATATTATTGAAGAGAATTGAACGCTCTACGATTCTATGCCTAGCATTTAGTTTTTGGGTGCATCGTTAGAAAGTTATCCGGTCAAAAACTATACAACATATCGAAAAACTTGACTGAATAGAACTTGTAGCAAATTGAATCAGCTTTCATTTTGCACATAGTGAACATGTCGCTGGGACGCATAGTTTCTGAAATATAATCCAAAACAAAAAAAATGAGACCTTTAAACCTCCCCCTCCCCCCAGCCTAAGGGCTACGGGCGGGGACTTTTGATATGTTTACATTTTATCTAGCCCAAACAAAGTTACAAAGTCAAAAATTGTGTTCCAAGCATTTTCTTCTATATCTCTTCGTTGACTGGGCTAATAGCTAATCGGAATTAGCTAACAAATCGTTTTTTAACAATAAATTTTCAATATTATTGTTAGTTCACGTGTAAAAGCCGTAAACACTGTTCTGTTGGAATAGCTTTAATATTATGACGCCACAACTATCTATGGTGACCAATCGTGGCGCGTTCATAGTCACGTGATTTTTGTTCAAATTTTATCGATTTTGAACTGTCTATAATTATATGCAAAAAAATAAGTTTTTCGCATTCAATGATATTAATATGATATAATTATAATATTATTATTGATAATGAAGTTTTAAAATAAATAAGAAAAGTTACATAATAACTTTTTTATTCAAAATCCCAATTATTACATCGTACTCGATTGTCAATTTATCTGGAAAATTATTTTATTCGAGTGTCGTGTCGAGGGTAGTAATATCTTCACATTGATAAAATAAACGCTGGCTAACAGCAAAAAAAGTTTTAGAAAAATTTGACGCATCTTCTAACGACTCTGTAGCTTGGCGGTCAGAGGATTCGCCCGGTCAGGGAAAGGTCCCAGGTTGAATAGTCGGTCGAGTTACTTGTTGTTACTTTGGCTTCGTTTATTTAAAAAATTCATTGTATTTTTCAAATTTAAAATTAAAAAAATATTTATTTTATATCCAAAGTTTGTTTTACATTTTTTCAACACACTTGCTCATAAAGTGAGCCTTATTACATCGATCTTAGGGCCATAAACCGAACTATAACACACACGTGTATAATAATATTATACACTAGTGTGTAAGTAATAGAATCATCCCTACAAAGTTAAGTAAGTACCTAACTGCAAATTATATGCGAGTAAACAGAGACCTTTCAATTTAACCGGGTAATACAGTAAGTATCCCTACAAAGTTAAGTTAGTACCTAACTGCAAGTTATATGCGAGTAAACAGAGCATTTTCAATTTTATTTTTTGTAACAACAAAGAGGTTTTATACGGCTGGATCCATTTACGTGTTTAGATTGAATAAATGTGTCCCTAATTAAGACAAAAAATATAATTAAGTACCTATGTTATTATAAAACTATTTATAATTAACAATAATATGTTATAAAACATTTGCATTTTATCACTATTATTATAATTATTTTGTAGTAGGCTGTATGTACTTAATCAATCACCACAATCACCTTACATTTGGCGCGTGCAAAAAAAACTTGCACGCTTTTCCTTTAGCTAATATTAGGCAATATTAGGTTATTATATGTATTCAATAAATGTTTGTTTTTCCTCGCAAGTGTGTTGAAAAAGTGCGTATGAAACTCGTGAGCAAGTTACTCACTAGACACTCGGCTGATTTACGGCCTTGCCTGCGGCTCGGGCTACAACCCACAGCCTCGTGTATAATGAGCAACATAGCTCACTTGTGTCATAATATACTATAATAGCGCTCCGCTCGCGAAGTCGTCTACGTAGACCCCTTTATTACCCCTTAGAGGGGAATTTCCAAAAATCGTCTCATAGTGCTCCCTTCCACTCCCCAAGGAACATACATGCCAATGTTTTTCATACTAACCCACCCCTTTTTTTGTTGACCGTTCTCAAAATCATTCAGTATGTCATTTGTACTCTCTGGCGGTGGCGGTCCCCAAAGCCTCCATTAAAACACGTAAATAAAATAAATTGATTTGTGGACCACAGCCGCGGTCCACTAGGCCTCCTGAAAATTTGAATTTAAATAAAATTAGGCTTTGTGGACCATTGGTCCCGGTCCCCATAGCCTCCCGACCCGTTTCAAATGTAATTCTTAATAAAATGAATAAAAACAAAAGAAAACACATTTTAAGGCAAGCAGATAAGAGCAGACCCATTCCCACTGGCAGCACCCGTTCACGAGCATGACGCATGAACCAGCCATCGCTTCGCTCAACCATATTTTAGGGAACGTAACGGATGGCTATAATATAATATTATAAATATGGAAGTGTGTCTGTTTGTCCCTCTTTCACGACAAAACGCAGCAACGTATGGACGTGATTTTTTGTATGGATGGTGATAGTCTGCGAGCTGTAAAATGACATAGGGTACTTTTTATCCCATAAAAATATCACATTCCCGCGGGATAACGTCGTGAAGTACATGCGGGCGAAGACGCGGGCGGAAGATCCTGCTAATATTATAAATGTGAAAGTTTAGATGTTTGGATGTTTGATACTCAATCACGCCAAAATGGCTGAACGGATTTGGCTGAAATTTGGGACACAGATACTTTGTAGCCTGGAGAAGAACATAGAAAGATATCACATTCCCGCGGGATAACGTCGTGGAGTCCACGCGTAGTGCTTCATAAATAAGGAAACTGTTTTATCAAACTTATTATAAACTAGCTGACCCAGCGCGACTTCGTTCCCGTGGCCCTACCCCCTACTCCACCCTACCCTACCCCTACCCTACCCTACCCCTACCCCTACGCTACCCCTACCCTATCCCTACCCTACCCCTACCCCTACCCCTACCCCTACCCTACCCTACCCCTAAATCCTTCCTTGGACTTCCACGAACATTTCAAGACCAAAATTAGCCAAATTGGTCAAGCCGTTTTCATGTTATATTGTGACAACGGAAAACGGGTTTCATTTTTATATATATATAGATAGCATAAACTGCAAATGGTACAAGAATAAAAGCTGATTAAGGAAATATGTGAGTGTGACATTCTGTTTTATTATCTCTTTAATTAAAGACTATGTCTACATTGTGCAAAACTTTCATTAAAATAATTAACTTTGAAGTCATATACTTACTTCTTTGTACTCATATAAAATTTAATATAACCAGCAATATACTTAAAATAGGTTGTTTACTAAACACAAGACAGTCTAAAAATATAATATTATGTAGAAACCTATCAAAGCGTAGCATCACGATGAAGCTTACAAGTGTCATTAACCCTGCATTGCTTTTTGAAATAAAATCTTTGTTTTCTAATAGATAAGGCATCAAATTCTCCAACTAGTTCATTACTGCATATGGTTTTTGTGTCTGCAACGTTTTTGTTTTACCTACATGCAGGGTTCAAAATTATCAAGATAAGAGAAAAACACACACTTTTTTGGTGTTGGTTTTCGCACGAACTAGCACAAACTATCTCCTGAGGATGCCCCGGGTTGGGGCGAAACACGTGTAGAGTAGTCTAATCGGTGACGGTGCAAGGTGTATTGCTATCTTGCTAGATGCAGGTATTGTGCACTGGTGTTTTCGTGGTGTGCATGTGCAATTTTTTGCGGGCGGGCGGGCGGTGCATCTTGCATATTGTGTTTTTTGCGGAAGTAAGCTATTATCTGTGGTTATTATAAATGAATTGTTGATAAACTCAATTTCTGTGACAGTTTTTTTATTAGGTTCTACATTTAAAGTTGATATGCTGATGTCCCATACATTGCGTTCGTCTTAACCTTTATTGGTTTCATTCTACATTCCTTTTGTTCAGTTTTCTGCCGCGAACGCGTTTGCAAAAGTCGGCGTTAAAGCCCTTGAATAGCAGCTGAAGCGGCAACTCGTGTAGATACCTGTTAAACGTCATTTTATTATATATATTTATCAAGATAATTATCATTGATAAATTATCAAGATATTTATTACTTCGAACCCCGCCTACATGACTACAATTTTTAATACTAAGAGGTGCCTTCAAATTAGAGGCTTGAATTATAGAAGCGCTGCTAGTTGTACGATCAAACTCTCGCAGAACTATGTGCATGAAGGACTATGTGAGCGCGCGCCCGGATTCAACTATACTATCGACCAACTATCGGTCGAATAAAAATCACAAGTGCGCTTCTTTGGCTCTTAAGGTTCGCGCACATTATGTTGGGGCGCAGCGGGTCGGGCCGCAGCGCAAAAATCCGCTCAAATCGCTCGTATGTATTTTATATGCTGCGCCTCGACACAGTGTGCTATAGCAAGCGGATTTTTCTCTTACAACTCGGTCGAGTTAACATGTCACCTGCAGGTTATACCCGTCCCTCTCACTCTCCAGGCATGACAGAATCGAGTGAAAGGGACGGGTATAACTTGCAGGTGACCGAATAGGACGTCTGACAGTACACTGTAGTACTCAAAATCCGTCAATGCGCTGCGGCCCGGCCCGCTGCTCCCCGACATAATGTGCGCGAACCTAAATCCGTGAATGCGCTGCGGCCCGGCCCGTCACAATGTGCTATGTATGCATTTTGCGCTGCGCCTCGGCCCGCTGCTCCCCGACATAATGTGCGCGAACCTAAATCCGTGAATGCGCTGTGGCTCGGCCCGTCACAATGTGCTATGTACGCATTTTGCGCTGCGCCTCGGCCCGCTGCTCCCCGACATAATGTGCGCGAACCTAAATCCGTGAATGCGCTGCGGCCCGGCCCGTCACAATGTGCTATGTACGCATTTTGCGCTGCGCCTCGGCCCGCTGCTCCCCGATATAATGTGCGCGAACCTAAATCCGTCAATGCGCTGCGGCCCGGCCCGTCACAATGTGCTATGTACATACGCATTTTGCGCTGCGATGCGGCCTGCTACGTCCCGCTGCGGCCCGGCATAATGTGCGCGAACCATTATTAGTAATATAATATTTTGACGTGTTGGTACGACTCATTAATGTTTTTGTTGCAGGTGTCACAGTGGTATGAGCTGGTAGTTTTCACAGCATCAATGGAGATATACGGCGCAGCGGTCGCCGACAAACTCGACAACGGTCGGGGTATACTACGGAGAAGGTTCTATAGGTACAGTATAAATATGTTCTTTCAAAGTAAATGTTACATATTTAAGGTGATTATTAAGGGTATTTTTCAGGAATTTGGAGGCTAAAAACATAAAAAAATTATCTGAACACTAAATAGAAACGAATTATCTCGCTAATCTTACTTAATATTATAAATGCGAAAGTTTGGATGTTTCTTACTCAATCAAGGCGAAACGGCTGAACGGATCCTGATGAAATTTGGCACAAAGATAGATTATGTTCTAGGATAGCACAAAGGCTACTTTCAGCCGAATATCTCATTCTTTCGGGAAAACAA
This sequence comes from Crambus lathoniellus, assembly GCA_949710035.1. NCBI lineage: Eukaryota > Metazoa > Arthropoda > Insecta > Lepidoptera > Crambidae > Crambus > Crambus lathoniellus. Next base: position 29,182,065 of record OX453303.1, read on the forward strand.
AGCCGCGAGTGTATTTCGAAATAAGTGTGCAGTGTGCAACTATGGTTGTACTTGTTTCTAATACCAGTTACAATAGCAAAAGCAGGGGGGTGTCACTCCGCAGTTTAGGTACGTTTGGCCGGCGCGCCTGCCGGGCAGGCGTATGGCAGAAGGATGCTGCTCGGCTCGTACGCTCCACGTTCGCGCGTAGAACGATCGATCATTTCTGTGATTTTTGTGCACCGAACAATGAATTATAAATGTTCCTATAATCCGTATATAAGATACTGTTGTGTTTACGGGTGTCTAAATAAAAGAAATAACAAAAGAAACAACAAAACCGAACCCGCAAGTCGCTCGCAACCCTAACCAGCGAGCGAGCTGTTTGAGACATTCATAGAAATAAAAACGCTCGCGCGTAGATATTGGGTACAGTTTTGCTTGCATGCGCGAACTCTAGGTTATTATAACAATAGGTAAGCGATGACAAAGCAACCGGAATTGGACTTTATTTCCACGCAGAAAGATTTATTTTTATTTGAATGAGCTTGCAGAGTGAGTCTTCTGTGCCTTAGCACTATTATTTATTCTGTGGCAAAAGTAACTGGTTATAATTTATAATATAAATTATACACATGTTTACATGATCAAAATTATACATATAATCGACAGCATATCAAAATTAATAGACCTCATTGCGATTAAAACTCTTACCGTATTCCAAAACGTGGACTAAAATAGTCCTGGTTTAAAACTGGTATTACCTAAACTGGTGCTGTCACTTTCGTTTTCCAAATGAAAGACAGAAATAGCATCCATTTTAAACCAGGTCTAACTTTAGTCCACGTTTTGGAATAATGGGGTTATTGTCCACGTATAAGGGCGCGCTCATGCTGTCGATTGGAAATCAAATGAATGAATATTACGAAAAACGGGATTTTTACCATGTTTTGATTTGTTGTCGAGTACCCGATATTTCGGCGCAGTTGCACACGACACGCCATGATTATTATTATTATTATTATTTATAGGGGGGACGCCAGCGAAGCCGGACGGGTGATCAGTCACCTAGGTCGGGACCATTTCACCCAGTTCCCCAAGTCCCCTAAAAGCTGAAAAATCAGGCGGGAGGCGGGTTATCATTTACCCCACCGGCGTCGGACCCTCGAACCTACCTGTGCGCTTACAGTACCTGCTGCGTTGACTTATCATTAACTTCTTTAGATCCTCTTCCTTAAGCTTGTCCGTTCCAAAGAGCTCCCAGCGCAGTGATGCGTACATCGGGCACTCTGCCATGAAGTGGTAGCTTGTTTCTTCTCTTTCTTTGCATTGCGGACAGATAGGGTCTTCTGTCCGTTTAATCACTGATAGGTGTCTGTGATGGTGTCACGCCATGATCACGGAGTAACTGTATATTTACAGTGTTAATGACCATGAAAGTTTAAAAAGTTATTTCAAATTAATGAATGTTAATAATCCATTAAAAAAGTTTAGAAGTTTGTAATTATGACGTAATTTTTAACTCTCTTCTAGCTTGTTTCGAGCGACCTTGAGAAAATTAATGTATCTTTTATTTAAACTACGATTTGGTGACCTTTGAATATGATATCAGTATGATTTATTGATGTTAAAGCAAGTCAGGTCATCGGTCGGGCCTAACTTGATTAATTGTTAAAATGAATAAGTTTTTGCTCTCAAAGAATTTTTAAACGAATCTATACAACTACATTTGTCTATGTAATGTGTTTCGGAGAAGTATCGAACCCACTACGCTCAGGCTAAGTATATAGTCTGTACCATTACGCCTGCAGGCTTGTTGATAAACATGTGATTTTATTTAAAATTTATTTTGTATTCTCATCCGTGACTGCTTTCGCGTGGCCTTAAAAAAATGTAGACGTAATACTTTTACTTACAACTCGGGCGAGCTAACATTCTGTCATGCCCGGAGAGTGACAGAGATGGGTATAACCTGCAGGTGTTAACTTAGCTCGCCCGAGTTGTAGTCAGGCGGCCCACGGCGAGCGCGGGCAAGTTGTGCTATCATTGCGCGCTCGCGACAGACGTCTAATCAAATTAGTCAATGTGACCCACCAACTGATGCACAATTCGCCGCGCTGCCCGATACGCCCCGCCTTTCCTTGAACGAGCGCTAAGGCCCCACTAGTTGTGGAAATTAGGGTTGTTAAACATAAGTGTACCGGTATTAATCGGCAAAGCCGGGCGGTAAAATCGAATACATGTAGATGAATGTTTAGGTATAACAAACAATTCATTATTCGACAAACCGAACCGACAATGCCAGCCCGCTTTATGTCTATGTGTAGTGTATAGCAACCCTTACATAAGTCTTTCCCAAAGTGGGCGATGACAACCCCCTTGTGGGCGCTGCATGCCTAAAGGGGGCGGCAAGAGACCCCGAAAAAAAAAACATTTGAAGTTCCTCTGCCTTACATGATCAAGTTTTAAGTAAAAAACTAAATGGTTTTCTATGATGATTAGGTACTTAAATACTTTCACAACTTTACTAGATAACTGTTTTTTCTACATTACAGATACTATTTAGTTTTATAGATTTATTTAGAAATAGAAATCATTTATTTGGCGCATTAACAAAACAACACACGGATATTATAAACATAAAATTTTCTTACATCTAACATAATACAAGTAATGCAGCCAAAATGGTTGCCACTTACATATGTCACGGCGAGCTATGACGCTGGTTTTCAGTGGAAACCAGTGAGAGAGATCATAAATTAAAAATAGAATTAACCCCAACTTCTTACATATACTTATTTAAACTAACTTATATACATATTATATAGATAGCAACTTTTGCAGACAACACTGCACCGCGGAGCATGGCTCCTACACCAAGAACCTGTCGTCGATATGCGACGACCTCAACAGGGTGTTCATTCTGGACAACTCGCCCGGCGCCTACCGGGACTTCCCAGGTGAGATAATGATAATAATAAATTCTTTTATTTCTTCTCCACACAATAATACATAAGGATACACTGTATAACAAAACAATGAAGTAGTCATTTAAAGTAAATGAGTATTATAGTGGAGACTGGTGCCTGAAAAAAGCATAGCCTGTGTTCCAGTACCACCAGAACTCCAGTTATTTTCTCGGATCTTCATTTTAAATTAACCAATAAGTTAGAACAACGATTTGGCGTAGAAAATAAAAGATATACTATAAAACCTTTCTTAACATTAAACTTCCTACTATATATATAATTATTTAATATTATAAATGTGAAAGTTTAGATGTTTGTATGTTTGTTACTCAATCACGCAAATCAAAACGGCTGAACGGATTTGGCTGAAATTAAAGGCAAAGATACTTTGTAGCCTGGAGAGGAACATAGGCTACTTTTTATCCCGGAAAAATATCACATTCCCGTGGGATAACGTCGTGTAGTTCACGCGGGCGAAGCCGCGGGCGGAAAGCTAGTACTTACTTAATAATAGAAAAATGCATGTTCGAGAAGTGTAAATAGACTGCATGACAAAGATCAAGAGAAGAAGATCAATGTGACGTTCATACGCCTTTGTATACTTCCACTTTCATTCCTGTTGGTTTTTCTACGAAACTACTGCTTATGCTGGTTTCATAGATGTCAAGGAACCAGCCTTACTTTTAAGAACATTTTCGTTAAAATATTGAAAATGAAGTATTAGAAAAAATCGACCCGTCTCACCACAACTACCACGACCAGGCTCCGATGTGACTCGAACCCACGACCTTTCACTGTCCAGGCAAATGTTCTAACCACCGAGCTACGTAGCTCGTAGTCGTTAGGATACGCGTCGAATTTATTCAATACTTGTTCATACGCTGTTAGTCAGCGTTTATTTCATCATTGTAAAGATATTACTAACCTAAAAACTCGATTTTTCTTAATTAATTAATTAATACTTAATTTTCAATATTTTCAAAGTAAAAATTGCATTGTGAATTGTGATTGTGAAGGCAAAAATGTAAAAATAAAATTTTCGTTACTTTTATGTCTAAATTTTTGTCAATTTGTTTTCGGAATAGTACACACATAAATAAGTGATTACTTACATACTTTACATATTTTGCAAAAATAATTTCTTAATAAACGAAGTCTTGCTTGAGGTTAACAATTTGTATGGACTACGGATGTATCTTATCAATTTGATAAACCGAATAATTTATTTAGTCTATGTTCATCTATTTATAGATACAATAGATAAGATGCTGTCGCAAATAAAAATGGTCCTAAATGAAGAAATAGCATAATATTATGAAACCTGGGTGAATGGGATGTTGAACTTACTTTGATTTCTTGATTATTGATTCTTGACATGAAATAACAGTGGTTGCAATAAGCAACCAATATATTTATTTCAAACTAGCTGACCCGGCGCGACTTCGTTCGCGTGGCCCTACCTCTTACTCCACGCTACCCCTACCCTATCACTACTCTATCCCTACCCTAACCCGACCCTACCCCCTACCCTACCCTACCTCTATCTCTACCCCTACCCCTACCCTAGTTTCAATGTGACAGCAAAATCCCTAACAAAATGATCCGCCACTTATTGATTTCATTTGTTGCAAAAAATGTGATAAATGAAGAACCGCTCGACCGGTTTTGTGCAAACTTCACATAAACGAACTACTAAATAGTCCGAACAAAGCCTAAACATTTGATTTGGATAGGTGAGCATGTTCTTGAGTTATAAAATTACAATGAAAAGTGGCATTGATTTTTATACAGGGTGTTAGGGGCACCTTTGCAAAAACTTTAACCATGGCTTCAGGCCATCATGCTGAACAACGAACAGCAAGATTTTTTGTCGGAAATGAAAAAATATTTCGACTCTCCATACAAAATGTCCCGATTAGTTGCTAAATTTGTATGAAAAGTTGATTTTTTTTTTTTCATTTCCGACAGAAATTCTTGCTGTACCTTGTTCAGCATGATGGTCTGAAGTCATGGTTAAAGTTTTTGCAACGGTGCCCCTAACACCCTGTATATTTAGATGCTGAAAAAATACATCACTATTGTGAAAAACGAAATATATGTAGCTTACTTCCGCAAAAAACACAATATGCAAGATGAAAAGCAAAAAATTGCACATGCACACCACGAAAAAATATCAGTGCACAATACCTGCATTTAGCAAGACAGCAATACACCTTGCACCTTCACCGACTAGACCACTCTACACGTGTTTCACCCCAACCCGGGACATCCTCCGGACTCTCACGAGATAATTTGTGCGAAAACCAACACCAAAATTATTTATGTTTTGCACTTCCAATAAAGGAGCCTGAAGATTGGTCTTATTTCCTATCCCCCTTATTAATAAACGGAGAGTAAGTTTACACCTAAGGCTAGGTTTAAGCAAAGAGTTTGCTTAGGAATTTTACACTGTGCAACGTCAAAGCACAGACAAAGGTAAGGAGTAATATTTCTAAGCAATATTTTTGGTAAAACCTAGGTGTACTCTTTGTTTATTAATGTGTCTGGATAAGTATATAAATAGTTTCTCTATTGTGTGCATGTACTTTTGACAAACAAGCGCGGTTCACCCACACAAGCGTGGCTCACCCGCGCTCGTGGGATAAAACTGTATGTAAGTGTTTTGCCTCATATAGGTTTACCTACTTTAACTCAGTTATTTGTTTGGCACAGACAACGCGATCCCCATAAAGTCGTGGTTCTCGGACCCGTTGGACGTGGCGCTGCTGAACTTACTGCCCGTGCTGGACGCGCTGCGCTTCACGCACGACGTGCGCTCCGTGCTGTCGCGCAACCTGCACCTGCACCGCCTCTGGTAGCCCGGTCAGTACTGTGCCCATAACCTGCAGGACGCGCTGCGCTTCACGCACGACGTGCGCTCCGTGCTGTCGCGCAACCTGCACCTGCACCGCCTCTGGTAGCCCGGTCAGTACTGTGCCCATAACCTGCTGGACGCGCTGCGCTTCACGCACGACGTGCGCTCCGTGCTGTCGCGCAACCTGCACCTGCACCGCCTCTGGTAGCCCGGTCAGTACTGTGCCCATAACCTGCTGGACGCGCTGCGCTTCACGCACGACGTGCGCTCCGTGCTGTCGCGCAACCTGCACCTGCACCGCCTCTGGTAGCCCGGTCAGTACTGTGCCCATAACCTGCTGGACGCGCTGCGCTTCACGCACGACGTGCGCTCCGTGCTGTCGCGCAACCTGCACCTGCACCGCCTCTGGTAGCCCGGTCAGTACTGTGCCCATAACCTGCTGGACGCGCTGCGCTTCACGCACGACGTGCGCTCCGTGCTGTCGCGCAACCTGCACCTGCACCGCCTCTGGTAGCCCGGTCAGTACTGTGCCCATAACCTGCTGGACGCGCTGCGCTTCACGCACGACGTGCGCTCCGTGCTGTCGCGCAACCTGCACCTGCACCGCCTCTGGTAGCCCGGTCAGTACTGTGCCCATAACCTGCTGGACGCGCTGCGCTTCACGCACGACGTGCGCTCCGTGCTGTCGCGCAACCTGCACCTGCACCGCCTCTGGTAGCCCGGTCAGTACTGTGCCCATAACCTGCTGGACGCGCTGCGCTTCACGCACGACGTGCGCTCCGTGCTGTCGCGCAACCTGCACCTGCACCGCCTCTGGTAGCCCGGTCAGTACTGTGCCCATAACCTGCTGGACGCGCTGCGCTTCACGCACGACGTGCGCTCCGTGCTGTCGCGCAACCTGCACCTGCACCGCCTCTGGTAGCCCGGTCAGTACTGTGCCCATAACCTGCTGGACGCGCTGCGCTTCACGCACGACGTGCGCTCCGTGCTGTCGCGCAACCTGCACCTGCACCGCCTCTGGTAGCCCGGTCAGTACTGCGCTCATAATGCGGCCTCCAGACTCACGCCGAGAACACCCGAGAAGCGTGAATGTGATTAGTTTCTCGCTTTCTCGTTCTCGGGCTCGCATATTCTTCGCTCGATGTCAGGCCACACCTTCTCGTTTCTCGGGTCAAGTCTCGTGGGGCCTCCAGTCCAGGCTCACGCGAGAAGTCTCGCATAAGGAATCACCATCACAATGTGACCACATTTATTTTAGTGAAATTACGTTTTAGTATAGTCAAAATCTACCAAAAACGTGTAAAATGAATAAAAAAACTGAATGTTTTAAGCAAAACCTAATTTAAGCAAATTACTAATTTTAAAATCTACTTTCTGGTAGTTTTTTTTTCAAAAAGAACGTCTTAAAACTACTTACTACTAGTGGCGGTCCAAAGGTGGTGCCCACCACCAGTCTTCATAACTTTTTTGATAGCAACATTTATATTACGACTAAAACAAATTTAATACTTAAAAAAAAATTATTTATTTTTTTGGTTGTATTTATTAGTAAAACCCGACAACTATTATAGAAATAGTAAACTGTTGATGGAAGAAAATTACGACTAACTTTTTACGACAATTTAAAAGGCCCATGGCCAGTTCATTTTCAATTCCATTTGCTTACTTTGTTCATAAATTGGTATTTGTTTATCTTAAATTACGTACCTTTTTTATCAAAACGTCATTTTAAAAATGAACTAAACAATTTTCAGTGGTGTTAACATTATCTTCTTTTATTTTTCAGATTGGAACTGGCATTGTACAAAATAGGACGCCACAGGTCTCCTGAACTTATTTATTATTATTTCTTGTTAGGCCGTTCAGCGCTTATTAAAATATACATATAGTTATAAATATAGTTAATGATTTTTTTAAGTTTTGTTTTTACGTAAACAAAAGTGATTACGCGTATACATAGACTTGCGTACTTGTGAAGTTACCTACAATTGTAGGAAAATGGCGTTTTTGAAACGCCCCCGATGGTTTTTTGTGTATTAGGTAAGTGGATTATAATAATATTTATCATTTGTGGCCTCACTGCAAACAGTTTTGGAATTATTTTCGTTTGTTTGTAGTAATTTTAAGACCTCCTCCTATAGAATTCGGATTTCTCTTATAATTATTCTGTAAAAAGGTTACACAATTTGTTTGATTAGAAATGTACGATTATCTATACTTAAATAGTAATATTAATATTGTTTTTTAATCAAAACTACATTGCGTGTGGCCACAAATGTAGCGAAGGTGAAGAGAAATAGGAATGCTGCATCTCTTTCATTACACTTGAAAATGAAAGGGAGCAGACATTCGACTTTGGCTTCGCTGTATACAATGCATCAGCATTTGTACAGGGTTGCCACCTACGTATGATTATGTTCGGATAAAGACATGTATGACTTAATGTAGGTACGTTAATTGACGAAACCGCCGAGGTTTTGACGTTTTTTACATTGATTGTGTAAAATGTTACTGTTATTATTAAGTAGGAATATAAAACTTGGCATATTTAGTAATTATATTGTATTAATAAAACAGTTTTGTTGATTAACGTACGCGATATTTACCTCTCGCTTATACATACAGAGTGCAAGTGAAATAAAGAGACCACAACGTTTTTATTATTTGTTTTGTTTAACTATATTCACTTTATTTTTGCAAATTTTAGAGTCTTTGATTATGTATGGTAATTATTATTTCGTGAAACGAACATGACAATAATTTTAATTGTGTTTTGATAATTTTGGCAACCCTGTATGTTAAGACAACCTTACCATCTCTAGCGTAGAAACTGGTATGTATTAAATGTAAATCAAAATTTATCATGCGTGTATTTTGATAAGCAAACACCTCACTTTAGTCACTTTTGGTTAAATTAAACAAAATAGAGTGTAGCAAAGGAGTTTTGCAGGACTTGGAAAAATTCTAAACGCAATGAACTGAAGGCATAATGTTAGGTTAGGTTAGAAATTAGAACTGTGACCATAAAAACCGCGAAATAAGCGAGCGGAGCGAACGTGTCGCGGAGCTATACCCGGCGAAGCGCCAGAATACCATTTGCAAAGAAAAATAATGTGTTTTCTGTGCACCCCGTTGCTACACCCGGACCCAAATAATTCCTACAATACAACCTAAGAAAAATCATGATTAAATTTAAAGGTTCGAAACAAATCGTTACAATTCGAAATAACGCTTCTATAGCCGTTAATACAAAAACCTTTAGTAATGAGTCGTATTAAATCGTACGTAGTCATCAAAACTCCGATTAGGTACTTCTACAAAACTAAAAAAAAAACTTTAAATCTTTTACAAGAAGCTATTGATAAATTAAAGGCTAATTAGTTTCTTTGTTAAACAAAAACATTTTAATGACAAACTTTCTTGCTGACTGTAATGTTGTATTGTCATCCAAACCAAACCTGTATGCAAAGATTCAGCTTCATCAGACATTGGGAAGAGGGTAAAATTTTGCTTGAAAGACTTGACACGAACGAACATACATACACTGCAAGTTAAATAAATGCTTGTAATAAAACCACAATATTATAAATGTAGTTTTTCAACTTTGAAACTTGACAGTTGCCATAAAACATTTTAAAATATTGCTCTATTTATTTTTGATTTTGACGGCTCAAAACTTAACTTTTCTCACAAACAAAACAGTTACTTTTTAAACTTGTATTGTTATTATCTGCTTTATAATTGATCATGTTGGAAGTCCGATAATAAATACTTATGACACGCCATGTTTATTGAACATGTCTACTTAAAATTATCTAGTCTATTTTCGCGGGAAGGACGATGAGATGGTGTTTTACAGACTCGGTATGTAAAGCTACTAAAGTCACTAAAGGATGACTCGCGCTCGGCCGCCTAATCCTATTTATCTATATCTATACTATAATATTATAAAGAGGAAAGATTTGTATTTTTGTATGTAACGAATAAACTCAAAAAGTACTGGACCGATTTAGAAAATTCTTTCACCGTTAGAAAGCTACAGTCTTCCCGAGTGACATAGGCTATATTTTATCCCGATATTCCCACGGGAACGGGTAACACGCGGGTGAAACCGCGGGCGGCCGCTATTATTACATAATAAATTATACGTTGCGCGGACGACACTCGATTGCCGCTCGGTATGGTGTGAGTGTGTTCATACAAAATATATACAATACTAGCTTTCCGCCCGCGGCTTCGCCCTCGTGGACTACGCGACGTTATCCCGCGATAATGTGATATTTTCCCGGATAAAATGTAGCCTATGTTCCTCTCCAGGCTACAAAGTATCTGTGTTCCAAATTTCAGCCAAATCCGTTCTGCCGTTTTGGCGTGATTGAGTAACAAACATCAAAAGATCTAAACTTTCACATTTATAATATTAGTAGACTAGCTTTCCGCCCGCGGCTTCGCCCGCGTGGACTACACGACGTTATCCCGCAGAAACGTGATATTTTTCCGGGATAAAATGTAGCCTATCTTCCTCTCCAGGTTACAAAGTATCTGTGTCCCAAACTTCAGCCAAATCCGTTCAGCCGTTTTTGCGTGATTGAGTAACAAACATTTAAACATCTAAACTTTCACATTTATAATATTAGTAGACTAGCATTCCGCACGCGGCTTCGCCCGCGTGGACTACACGACGTTATCCCGCAGAAACGTGATATTTTTCCGGGATAAAAAGTAGCCTATGTTCCTCTCCAGGTTACAAAGTATCTGTGTCCCAAACTTCAGCCAAATCCGTTCAGCCGTTTTGGCGTGATTGAGTAACAAACATTTAATCATCTAAACTTTCACATTTATAATATTAGTAGGAAGTAGGATTATACGTTGGTCGGACGACACTCGGATGCCGCTCGGTATGGCGTGAGTGTGTTCATACAAAATATATGCAATACTAGCTGACGCGGCAAACGTTTTGCCATAATAATTATGGTGGATAGATAGATAGACGGATGAAAATATATAATCGCGAAGAAGTTTTATACACTGCCTGCCACAAATGTCACTTATTAAAAAGTAGGTAATCCAAAGCGGCTAAAACGTCAGTGAGTGCAATACTCTTTGACATACCTCTTTGGAAGCGGCTATGGAAGAAATGACAGTTTTGTATAGTACGACAGTTAATCGATTTTGTATACAAAATAATCATTTTTATTTTATAATTTTCCGGAATAAAAAGTAGCCTATGCTATTCTCCAGCTCCCAAACTATCCCCATACCAAAAATAGAGTCGATCCGTTGCTCCGTTTTGACGTGAAAGACGGACAAACAAACAAACAAACACACTTTCACATTTATAATATTAGTATGGATTAGTTGACCGTGCCACGGACGAGGCTCGGCTCGGACCCGGCACGGTGTAGCGCGAGTCATCCTTAATAATTATGTTGAACTTGATGACGCTCTTATCCCGTACGTATAAGAGCTGTTTTCTTGGAGCAACTGTTGTAAGCGATATTCTATACAGGGTGTTAGGGGCACCTTTGCAAAAACTTTAACCATGGCTTCAGACCGTCATGCTGAACAACGTACAGCAAGAATTTTTGTCGGAAATGAAAAAAAATATTCGACTTTTCATACAAATTTAGCAACTAATTGGGACATTTTGTATGGAGAGTCGAAATATTTTTTTCATTCCCGACAAAAAAATCTTGCTGTGCGTTGTTCAGCATGACGGCCTGAAACCATGGTTAAAGTTTTTGCAACGGTGCCCCTAACACCCTGTAGACTGTACATATATCTTATATTTTTATTTAATAGCATTATGACTGGTTTTCATGTAGAGTAAAGATAGGTATTTTGGTGATATTTCTTAAACTGCAATATCACCCAGGCGCCTATGCAAGCACATTCATGAGACAGCTCTAGCGACTTGTCATAAGTGTAAGGTATACCACATACTCTCCGCTAAATCGTTCCTGGGTCTCCTAAACAAATCATTTTTGAAACTGTCACCAGATTACGTATACTTACCACCAAAATACCTCCCTCTACCCTACCAGTACTATATAATTGTACCCAGCATCTATAGTTTATGGATTGTGAAGTTATTGTATAGCGTTTTGTACTTTTTCGACCTCCCAGTAATTCAAAAGTGAGGTGATAAAGTAATTGAACTTATTCTTTCTGTACAGTGAACAACGCAATAAATGAAACATTCGCTCTTGTATAAATAAATAAATGCAGGCATCAACTGTTTGTACTAAATGATTTAGTTATATTTAAACGATAATGTACAAAGACATAGATTTAATATGAACATATTTCTTTCTAGCTAATAATGGTCTCGTTTTCAATGATGGTTTTCTGCAAATTGATAAAAAAACACTGCATTGATTTCGGCAAATGAAACTTATGTCTATTATTCATTCAAATCTCTTGTTGACTAGTTTACATGGCGTTAGTATGTTTACGCTTGAACCTATTTTTATCAAGCACTTTCTTACGCCCGTCGGCCGTGTATGCCAATTTTCAATTTGTAAAAAATGGTTTGATACAAATCTGTAAGTACTAAAAAAATTACATGATCTTGGAATGTTTATCAAATATTACTGTGAATTGGAATTATTTACATCCCGATGGCGCTTTTTATTTGTATTGATTAAATAAAACTTCTTGTGTAACGGTTTCCAAAGTACCTATGTAGTGGACTTCCATATTTTCTGCAGTTAGTTTTCAATATAGCATTAATATGTGAATCCGTTAAAAGCCTGTAATTCCGATGGTGTTGATAAAATGAACCTTCTTCGTATGAACTTATGAATCAAATTACATATAAATCAAGATTGACTTCGTAGATCCTCTACGGGAGCAGGATTCGTGTGCTGCATGCAAATGCAATCGCATAATTAACGAGTTTTTCTTAAATTATCTTCTCAAAAAATGATAAAATTTAACGTGACGTAAACGTGAAATTCAAATCAATATTTGTGGGAGGAGCTTGTTACAAAAATTACATCCTTCCGTTACAAAAAGTTCCGTCTTGATTTATATCAGAATATTCTTGTAAATTACTTAAGATAATATGTGTTTACAGTTAACGATAATTCTAAAGTCATATGTGTCGCGAACTATCCGAACGGAATATTTGCATCTCTAATGTAAAATGATATTTTCACCCGGACTTACAATACTTAACAGAGTATATACTATAATACGGTCTACTTACAATATTTGTTTTGTATATAGTTAAATTATAGTAGGCATATCAAATGTTCCACTGTTGAAATTGACAGGGTGATTTCATTATGAAGTGAGATTAAAGATAATTTTGATTTTAATATAACAATACTTATGGTGTTACTTTACCATGTGAAGGTGTCTCAAATAGCAAGCATTTTATGCCAAAATAATAGGTATGTTTCTTCACAATGTGGATCTTTTGTTCTAAAAATTCGTTTATCATTTAGATATTGCTGAATAAAGGGTATTTTTATAATGTACCTGAACCATATTTGAGACACCTATATTTTGAACTGCAATGAATGAACACAAAATGGCAAATGTTCACAACGCATAGCACAATATATACTTTAAAATTAAATTCGATGTTATTTCGAAATCAAATTATGTATTTGAGACTTCGATTAACAATAACTGTTGATCGAAGATTTGAGATCTTAAAAAATCTGTAAAGTATGAAATAAATGTCAAGTGACTGGTTAATCCACAGATGTCGCTGTATTGTTAATATTATGTAAATATCGTTTCGTAATCATGTTGTTATTTATGTATTAACTACTACAATTGGATGCCACAAGCATACCATATTCATACTAATATTATAAAGAGAAAAGATTGTAACGAATAAACTCAAAAACTACTGCACCGATTTTGTAAATTCTTTCACCAGTTGAATTGAAAGCTACATTATTCTAGCTAGAGTAACATAGGCTATATTTTATCCCAACACTCCCACGGGAACGGGTACTACGCGGGTGAAACCGCAGTTCCACTAGTCCTTACTTTTATTTATATTATAAATGCGTCTCTGTCTGTCTGTGTGTTACACAATCACACCTAAACTACTGAACCGATTTGAATGAATTTTGGTACAGAGATAGTCTAGAGCCTGAGAAAGGACATAGGCTACTTTTTATTCCTGAAAAATATCACCTTCCCGCGGGATAACGTCGTGTAGTACACGCAAGCGAAGCCGCGGGCGGAAGGCTAGTTCCGTATAAATCCGTTTTGAAAGCGACATCTGTTGATTCCCTGGAAACAAAAAAATTACGACATTTATTTTTTATTATTTCCATGGATGTGTAAAATATTGACGCCCTAAAAGATGATTTATATGTCTGTAACAAATTGTAACGATATTGTGGTCTCAACTGGTTGTTCAAAGTTCAAAATGCGATTTGTAATATAGCAATATTAAATCGATTTCAGAATTGAGTTGTTTCCATGATACGTACACCACTCCCAAATAGTTTCCATTGTTGTAAGTATCTTTAAAGACATAAAACTCTTTTTGTATTTTTTTTATCCGCAAATGAGATTATGTTTATCTTTTATCACACCGGGCGCCAAGCCTGCTAACGTTAATTCATAATCGTGTCTCAATCTTGTTTCAATTTTAGTTCAGTTGTAGTGCTTTTTACACTCTAGTTACAAGAATTATGACAGTATGATGTGAACATCAATTCATCAGGTGTGATGAAGGCTAAAGGTCATAGCCCACTTATACCGCACCGCTCCAACACCGCTCCTACCCAACACCGCCCTAAACGAAGGCGACAGCTAGCAGTCACCCAGCAGTCTACGCGGCGACAGCTAGTAGACTCCCAGCTGTCCACGCGTCGACCGCTAGCAGCCTCAACTACCGAACAGTCTGACGGCGCTTAGCTGTACAATGCATCTACAGTGAACGATATTAAGTCCATATTTGGTTGGGTGGGAGCGGTGCTGTCTAAATAAGCTATGGCCTTAAGTGCTACCCCGTTGTGAATAAATAAATAAAATGTGAATGTAGTATGTGGTGTGACCACAGAGCAAGTGTTCTGTGGGTGTGACCATCAGTAGTATTGTGAAAAAAGTACATATTTCTTGTAATTAGTGTGTAAACACTACAACTGAACTACTATTGAAACACGATTGAGACACGATTTTGACTTAACGTTAGCAGAATTGGCCACCAGATGTTACGTGTTGATAAAGCTGAAGGTGAAAGCGCGCCTTCCGAAATCCTCGACCACTAAGAAAGAAACTGGCTATCTCATCTGTAAGGCCGAGGCCGCACTACTGGTACGACTGATGCGACGGCAAATTCGTAACTCATCATATCTCATAATATGGTCAAATAACTTCGATCAACAATAACACCTAGTTCTAGATACATAGTTGGAGTGACAGACATGGCCGAGCGTTATACGCCCACTTGAGAGTATAATTATAAGTAGATTATTTTGACAGCGTCAATAATACAATAATAAATAGTCAAGGAATTTATAAGTACTACGTACAACAGGAAGGTGCACTCCGTATTTTTGTGTATTTAAAAATACACTGTAAAATTAAGAGATAAGGTTTATATTTCAATACAAAATGTCAACGGTCCAGCTGAGACCGCAAGAACGAGGTGAGGGTGTCCCTTTCTCTAAACTTGCCAGCACTCTTAAATAACAGGTTTAGTAGATTTATGGTTCACAACTTACGTTATAAAAATTAAATTTCGTAAAATTTCCCCTTCGTATTACTTTTAGTCAATAGAAAACATCGCATATTAATTTAGGTATTACCGTATTAGGCATAAAAATGTATCAGGTCGTTTAAGTTTTTTATGGCTTATCCTAGAAAAGAATTTGAATGATAGATTTCAGAATGTTAAAGTGGTAACATTACAAGCCGAATGAAGTTTTCCGTCTTCGTTGTGTCAAGTTCGCAATTCGCTCGTCGCCGCCCGCCGCCCGTCGCGCATGTTCGTGGCCGCCGTAATGGGATGGAGTGAGATAAACTGACCTCGTTCTTACTATCTCATTAGGACCGTTTTTTAGCAGCAGTGCACCTTCCTGTTGTATTATAACTTCCTTGTAAATAGTATAGTGCGACAAGCTTTTCTGTTCCGGTGATAATCTTTGGAACTAAAACAGTTTTTATACGACGACAGTCCATTTTGACAGCTAATTTCGTATTGCAAGTTGATTGCAAGTGGCTCCTCTGTCACGGCTGTCACCGGAACAGACAGGGGTGTGTGACTATATTTCAATCTTGGAACGCTTCCTGTCATTATAATGTAAGATCGTAACATTCGTAACCTTTTTTCTCCGTTTAAAAAAAAGTCAGTCTGTGCCATGTGCCATATAAAGTTTTCATTTAGTTTGTGAGCCTTCATCTAGTACTATTGTTGATCGAAGTCGAAGTTAAAGGTCATAATATACTTATCAACTCGAGATGAAACTCCCTACTGCAACGCATACTAATCGGAATCGTAACGTAAACGTAATTGCTTCGCCTCGGGACCGGGACGGGAAACGCAAAACCCGAAACTTCGTACCCGTCCCTCTCACGCTCCGGTCATGTTACAATCGAGTGAAAGGGGCGGGGCTAACCGAAGTTTCGGATTTGCGTTTCCAGTCCGTGCACTTGTCTCCCCCAGTAGAGACACGTCCATTTTTTTGTAGACTTGTCTCCACCGACCGGGGGAGACAAGTACACTTCAGAAAAATCCGAGTACGAACCGCTTTGCGGCAGGCTTATTACCAAAACAAGCAACCAGTTGCTAATTGTACAATTGCAACGCGACTGCTACTAATTGTGGTTGGTTTGCAATCGGTACAGTACACAGTACGGTACGGTACCTTTCATGCAATTTTAGTTCACAAATCGCTCGCTTGTAGCGATCTACGTTCCGTAATACTAATATGTGTTTTGGGAGCGATTAATTGTTAATTGTCGCGATTGCAACTGTCACTTTAAGATCGGTAATAAGCCTGCGGGTCGCTCAACTTGCTATCCCCGCGCTTACGGCTAGTCGTCCACGCGCTTACGTCTCCGTACCCGAGCTTACGGCTCTACGGTGAGAATTGTGTACTTACCTAAAATCTTCTTTTCTTTTTCCTCGTCATCAAGTGCATGGCTATGATAGCCAACACGCGTATTGTGAACCGGGATATAACCGTGCGCTACTCGTCACTATTGGGTTCAAAATGATCTTGTGCTAGCCAGACAGAGCGGTCGCCGAGCCGTAAGATTCTGTGCCGTAAGCGCGGCGTATCGCCTAGCCGTAGCCGTAGTTTTGTGCAAAACCATTTTGCACAGATAACTTTGAGAGCTTTGTTTGCTTAGCTAATTTTGAACACTGACTGCTGATATAAATATGAATCAATGAGTGCCAAGATATTTTGAACACCTTGTTCGCTTACAACAATATGATGATTCGAACTGCTTAGATCAAATCCCTTATTCCTCGTACATTACCAAGTTTGATAACTGGCTTTCTACAAGGAAAAATAATTCTTCCTAGCTTACCCGGTTTTCAAATGGGAATTATTTTTCCTGGTAGAAAACCGTAATTTTATTTAGTTTTCTACGAAGTTTTTTTTTTCTTCTTAGCTTACCCAGTTATCAGAGAATTTTTTTTTGCTCGTAGAAATAAATGGTCCGTTAGATTCATTTTTAACTGGGGTGATTATCATATATATGTATATACAGGAAAAATTTTTGACCAGTGCACATATTTTTAGGATCAACTCAGAATCGGTAAGTGAACAACTTTCTCCTAGAAACATGGGTCGAAATACGACAAAAATTTTTGGACTTCCCATACTAAATCGATCACGTGACCAGTGCGATTTGTATGAAGAGTCAAAAATTTTTTGTCATATTTCGACCTATGTTTCTAGGAGAAAGTTGTTTACTTACCGATTCTGAGTCGATCTTAAAAATTTGTGCACTGATTAAAAATTTACCCTGTATATATCTTTTGTTTTGTAACTAGCGGTACTTACAGGTGATAAAAGTTTACTAAGAGTAGGTTTTATTCACCTAGGTGATTACTTATTATTTTAAATATATGTCTTTTGTTTTGTGACCAGCGGTACAGGTGATTAAAGTTTACGAATAGTATACTTAATTCACCTAGGTGAATTAACTCAGGTGAATTAAGTTTACGGAGCGGAAAGCTGTGAATTCAATCACAGCTTTGTATGTGTTGTGCGTTCTACGAAGAAGAATTTTCCCTTCGTAGCCATTAGATCAGAATATCAGAAAGACCGAATAATTATTCATTTTTATTATTTACTAAGATTAATTTTAATTTTAGAGGGAACAACAGTTTTATTTTATTTAATTACTAGCGGCCGCCCGCGGTTTCACCCACGTGGTTCTCGTTTCCCTAGGAATATAAGGATAAAAAGTAGCCTAAGTTATTCATTATTACATCAGCTACCTGCCAGTGAAAGTCCCGTCAAAATCGCTCCAGCCGTTTCAGAGATTAGCCGGAACAAACAGACAGACAGACAGGCAAAAATTGTAAAAAATGATATTTTGGTATATGTACCGTACTTATATAACAATATACTTAATCATATGCATGTAAGTAGTAAAAAGCAGTTATTTTAATATTACAAACAGACACTCCAATTTTATTTATTTGTACTTATAGATATAGATTTAATAGTAAAGAGGTTATTTAAATTTTTACTTTTTTGCATTCACAATGCAATTTTTATCAATATAGAATTAAAAATGAAATACATATTTTAGAAAAACATCGACCCGTCTCACAACCAGCTCCGATGGAACGGTTGGTTGGATGGTCTAATTATTAAAGTAAAACTTAATCTAAGTAATTATTCGGTCTATCTGATCTAATGGCTAAGTAGGAAAAATTCTTGTTCTTATAACAACACATACAAAGCTGTAATTGAATTCACAGCTTTCTACGATGAAAAAAAAATTCTCCTTTGATAACTGGGTAAGCTAAGAAAAAAAAATCTTTGTAGAAAACTTAATAAAATTACGGTTTTCTACCAGTAAAAAAAAATTACCATTTGAAAACCGGGTAAGCTAAAGAATTATTTTTCCTTGTAGAAAGCCAGTTATCAAACTTGGTAATGTACGAGGAATAAGGGGATCAAATTGCGTTTATGTTTCTCAGATCTTTTTGACTACCTACTCTAGACGCTTATATCAATTTGACGCGGACTACCGAGACGCTCGCGCTGATCCGGTTTGGTTACGTGCTTACGTTAGGTTGACGGCGCCGAGGCGAAAGGCGATACGGTGTCGATCCCTTTCCGAGTTGATAAGTAAGTATGCCGAGACCAACGCGGCAGACTTGGTTAACGGCGGTACGGTCGCTGGCACATACCGCTGAGCTGTGTGGATCCACCATTAGAACGAGTCCTACCATACAACCAACTTGTTTGTGGTATCATGTAGAGATTCGAAATCTATCTAAGACAGGATTTCCACTTAAATATATAAAATCTAGTGCCTCTTTTTTGATATAGGATTGGTGGATGGAAAGGAAAGATATTGTAAAAATAAAAAGAAGTTTATCTTCCTCGAACTTTTTAATTTGAGACTATAAATGGATGATATCTGATAAATTTTTGTCCAAATAACTAAATCAACATATAAGTTGTGCTTTAAATTTTCGACAAATAACAATAAAAATCACTATTACTCTGTAAATGTAACAAATGTCTTACAGTTGTTTACATAGGCCAAAATTACTTAAAACAAGATATTTATTATTATTTATTTGACGACTTTTTGTTAATAATTATAACTATAACATGTCAATATTTTGTTTATTACAATAATATTGATTTTTAATTTAATTAATAACATTCAGGTCTAGAAATTTAACAAGACATAGAGAAACAAGTTTTCTCTGTCCCAATTAGCAGATCTTATTTTTCTTGGTCACAAATTCATAACAGAACAGTACTTTTTATAGGTGAAATCTTGTTCACACTTTATATTAATATCCTGCATAGTTTTCCTAATTTCAATTTATTTTTATTTATAAGAAACACTATCAACCAGTAAAAAATGTATTCTTAGGAGACATGAAACTTAAAAAAGAGCTGTTTTCATCCTAAAAGATAAACTTTAATGATTGTAGAAATTTAAACAATACCCTTGATTAATTGCATGACATCAAATGTATTTTTCCAAATGAGGTCTAAAGAGTGTACCTAAATGAAAGCTCTACAGAAAATTTTAACAGAAATTCAAAATATTAAATACAATAAAACTAAAAAAGGGTTGCATACACTACTAAGGGATGAATAGGAAATTATAATTTATGTAAACAAATAGCAAATCTTTGCAGTCCTTATAACATTAGAAAGAAATGTTCATTTTCAAAATAATGTCCTTATTTTCAAAAAAGTAGTTCATTGCAAAGATGTCTTATTTATAAAGCTTTAGTTTTTATCTACAAGAGACATATCTTTACAAAAAATAAGTATTGACAAACATCTTCAGTTAGTTAAATTTCAATTACATTAGATTGCAATGAACTCATTAAGATAATTAAAACTGAAATAGAAGCATT
Organism: Crambus lathoniellus; assembly: GCA_949710035.1. NCBI lineage: Eukaryota > Metazoa > Arthropoda > Insecta > Lepidoptera > Crambidae > Crambus > Crambus lathoniellus. The sequence goes on from OX453303.1 coordinate 29,202,418, forward strand.
GTCTTCAGATGAAATTTTTTAAAGTTCACAACAAAGAACCTTTAGCTAAAGCCAATAGAATATCACAATAGCTGCTCAAGGGACTCATTTTCAAAACAAATTCAACTAAAGACAATTGATCACTACAATTCATTCAGTATATAGATTTTCAAGACAGAGTCAAAGGTTTAAAACTTATTTAAAAATACTCGGTCCAAACAAGGAGTTACTACAAAACTATAAGGTCTACATATTTTTAGTGGATTTATACTTCAAATTACAACTGTACATCATTAGCAGCTGGCAACATCAGCCACTTGTCCAAAAGAATTAATTTTATGACACTGAAAATGCCTTTTCTGAAAAGGACTTTACATAGGCTTCATGTAATTTGTTCACAAAATCAGCATCATGTTTGAGAAGGTAATTGAAAGCCTGGAGGAGCTGGTTCCTAGTGAGTGGTTCCGGAGATGGCTGGATGTCACTGCCAGTGCTAGCAGTAAACATTGTCGGTGGCATTAGGGCAGGCTTTTGCTGAGTATTCAGAGAATTTATCAAAGGATAGATAGCCACATCGTCCATCTTGCTACCATTAAGTGTACTCACCGAGTGACTCACATCCTGTGATTGATTCAAGTAAGAAGCCAAAGGAGATGTAGGTTTTGGTGAAGATATATGCATCAAATTCAAGTCTAAGTCCAGTGGGTTGGGTCCGTTATCAATGCCATCTAATATCTGGCCCTTTTTTAAACCAGTTATCCTCTGATGATTTTGTTTTTCTATTGGAGTCGACTTCATTTGGTAACTATTCTGCCGCATAGCTGAATCTAAGGTTATGTTACCATTTGAACTTTGAGCCTCTTGAGGTGTTACAGAACGTTGTTGTTTCTCTATATGTTCCACAGAGTGAGCTGGATTGCTCATGAGTCTCTGTAAGAGCATTGGACCTTCTCGGGCGTCCGATGGTCGCGGACCGAAGATCCCTGGCGACGGGAGCGATGATACAGCCGGCATTTGAGTCGCTGCCCCGCTACCCGCTTTAGCGAAGAAATCCATTACACTTTGAGAAGTCATATCAGGTGCTTTAGCCGCTGACGAATCACCCTTATTAGCAGGACCCTTGTTGGAATTAAAGTCATCCTGAGCCTTGCTCAACATACTAAATATATCGACGGGTGCTGCCGATGGCGTGGATGCACTGTATACGGGGTTTTGACTCATATTCTCGACCGGACCCGGTTTGATAGGATCTTTCAACAAAGAATTCAACTTCGTAGCCACACGAACGCACTCGTCTTTATCATAAAACCATATGCCGTAAATGCGACACTTGGCATTGCGATACAAGAGGAAAGGCTCCCTCAATTGTAATTCTATTCCTTTCGACACTGGTTCAATTAAATTATTCGTACTCAACCTATTCATAATCACAAGACTGTGATACGGTTCTCCATTTCTACTGTACACAAACAAAGCACCTTCGATGTTCGTTTTCTCCCATTCGTTTTCATATGTATATAACGCAACGTGGGTAGCACTGTCGATTATTTCTCGAGCGTATGGATCTGCCCTCTTTAGAGCCGCAAAATTCATACGTAGACCGGTGTCAGCCATTTTAAAGCAACAAAATACGAGTTTTTGAGTAACGAGTAAGCATCACAGAAAAATGACAAGAACGAATGAGCTCGCCATATTTGCGAAATGAACGCAAATGAACGTTTCGTTTCGTTTTTCCGTCCACAGATTAATATTTTCAGTAGTGAATGATCACCATGAAGTTTGACTTAATACTCTGAGGTAACTCAGAGTATTAAGTCAAACTTCATGATGATCACCATGGAATGGGAAATACTCTCTGAGTACTCCTCAGAGGAAATACTTGGGAGAGTGCAAGCAAACTTTTGTTCTTTATGCAAGGAAAATTGTGTATTTCATTTTTAAAGGCCCCAGTACAAGTTGGCCGACCATGGTCGGCGACCATGACCGGCGATCATTTAGTGACAGTTTCACACGATCGCCGGTTTCATTCTGCGTTGGACTTGTGGTTGGACTGGCCGTGAGGATGGATGTGTATGCAATGACGGCTTATGAAAAGGTGCACGGATCTTTCGTTGGTCAAGGTATACACATATATAACAAAATCCCAAGTGATATCTTGGATTTACCATATCTAGAGTTTAAGAATCATATAAAGAGTGGCCTCCTCAAAAAAGGCTATTACACTGTAAATGATTATTTGAACGACAAAACACCTTGGTCGTAACACTCGTAACAAATGTTCCTAGTATGATATTGTGAGTCGTGTCCTATATTTTATATTATTACCGTTTATATTAGTTAAGCTTTTAATTCGGTCATTTAAGGTAGGCAGTTTGAGTATGTCATGCTCACTAAAACATTTCTACGGTGGTGGCGTGTGAGGCGGGTCGTTACGTTCCCTAAAATATGGTTGAGCGAAGCGATGGCTGGTTCATGCGTCATGCTCGTGAACGGGTGCTGCCAGTGGGAATGGGTCTGCTCTTATCTGCTTGCCTTAAAATGTGTTTTCTTTTGTTTTTATTCATTTTATTAAGAATTACATTTGAAACATGTATGGCGCAACTTGCAGTATATAGTAGAATTGTCTTTTGTTTTAAACTAATATTAAAGCTTTAAGTAGAGTTCCTAAGTAACTGAAAATTGTTCACCGCTATGATCATTAGTTCGCCTATACTTAACTGTATTTATCATAACCCATTGTGTAATTGTGATGGAAACTGACCTTAGTCATACCATGTTAAGGTCATTTTTCAATTTGACGACTCTGTATGAAATAAGACAGGGAGAAAAAAACAACCCTTGGAGTTTCTTGCCGGTTCTTCTCCAAGGCCTCCCGCTGTAGGGTTTGCGAACCGATGGCGTAGCTTCTATGACGTTCACAAGTATTGTAAATAACAATCTAAATTGAATAAACAAATTTGAATCTTGAATCTTGAATCTATGCAATTTACATTTACAGCGCTTTTAATTTATTACGAGAATGATTCTATATTAATAGAGTCTGGATCTTGTATAATATGTCTAGATAAATGTAATTATGCAATAAAGTAATAATAGACATATTTATCATAACACCCAGACACAGAAAAAACAAATCGAACTGATTCAATCTCAGGTAGGCGCGCAGCAGGGAGACCCACTTGGTCCCCTCACCTTCAGTCTCGCCATCCATAAGGCCATAGGCGAACTTAAAGCTCCCCTTAATGTCTGGTACCTCGATGATGGTACCATTGGAGGTAGACCGGAAGAAGTACAACAAGACCTATTAACTTTATTGCCACGCCTGAAGGAGTTAGGGCTGGAGGTGAATTCAACCAAGTGCGAGTTCTTCCCTTGTAGCGCAGAGTCTTCCTCTTCTTTTCCTACTTTCACAGCTGTACTCCCTGGCCTCAGGATGCTGAACAGTCTGTCCTTCTCCATCCTTGGTGCTCCAATTTTTCCTGCCGCAATTCCGGAGGCATTGGAATCTCGCAAGGAAACTCTCCTGCTTGCCAGCGAACGACTTACAGACATAACTCCGCACGTTGCGCTAGTTTTAATGCAAAAGTGTTTCGCAGTCCCTAGGATGACGTATCTCCTGCGAACTGCCCCGGTTTGGATGTATCCGGATGCGGTGGAATCCTTTGATGCCGCAGTCAAAAGCGCTATGGAGACTATACTAAACGTCTCCCTGGACAGGGAAAAGTGGACTCAAGCCACATTACCAGTTCGGTATGGGGGAATCGGGGTGCGGTGCGTGCGGGATGTGAGCCTGCCGGCTTTCTTAACGTCGGCCCGTGGGGCAGTGAACCTAGTCGCTGATATTTTGCCTTTAAATGGCGACATGGTGACCATCCCTTACGCTACTGAAGCCTTGACGGCCTGGCTGGCTTACGTCCCGAATGTTACGATCCCTGCGTACCCGGAATTCCAGCGCTCATGGGACGATGTAGGCTGCAAGACTAAACTCGATCGTCTCACTGAAGATGCTGCGACGGTAGATCGCGCTAGACTTTTGGCTGTATCTCGACCGGAGTCCGGGGCGTGGTTAAAGGCCCTACCTTCGCCACATATAGGCACTTTACTCGACGCCAGCGCCCTGCGTGTGGCGGTTGCCCTCCGCTTGGGCTGTGACGTATGTGAACCACATAGGTATATGCATCTGCGGTACCATGGTGGGGGCTGATGGTCTTCATGCATTGAGCTGCCGTCGATGCAAGGGAAGGCATCCTCGCCACCATGCCCTCAATGATATAATTCAGAGGGCACTTACGTCGGCTGGCATCCCGTCAGTCCTCGAGCCGCCGGGTCTCAGCCGCACTGATGGTAAGCGGCCTGATGGACTGACCCTGGTACCGTGGGAAAGGGGGCGATGTTTGGTGTGGGACGCGACTTGTGTCAGCACCTTCGCTGCTACCCACATCAGTCGCACATCGCGCGCGGCCGGGGCGGCGGCCGAGCATCAAGCGGCGGCAAAGCACCTTAAATATGCCCCGCTGGCGCAAGGCTACATTTTCGTCCCCTTAGCGGTCGAAACGGCGGGTTGTTGGGGGTCGGAAGCCCTAAAATTTGTCGGGGATTTGGGGCGTCGGCTCAGGCAAAAAACATGTGACCCCCGCTCCGGGTCGTTCCTGGTACAAAGGCTGTCCATTGCCATCCAACGCGGTAACGCTGCCAGTATTATGGGCACTTTTGGGCCAGGGACCGCTCGGGGCGGCCTCTTGGACTAGTTAAGTTTTTAATGTAATGTTTTAATATTAGTAGTATTAATTTAAAATTTTGTATGTTTTTAGAATAAATATTCTATAAATTTCAGAAGTAATCATCTTACATCATATAAATATTTCTTGGGCGGGGATTGAACCCAGTATAATAATAATAATGTATTAATAACGTTTTATTCATTTTATTTTTATTTACTTAATTTTAGATAACGAAACAGAATACTCCTATACATCTTGTGAATTTAAGTGTATTTAATTATTATTTGAATAAAAAATATATTATATCAAAGATAACAACATCAAGGATATTTTTGACAATGTAATATGCTCCACAAAATGGCCTGATTGCGAAAAAAATCAATAAATCTAAAATATCCTACTAATATTTTCATGAATTACATTGGCTGTATTATTTTATCTCGATAGTCACAATTATTGTCTAGTTACAAATAAAATATTTTGAAATATATTTATTTTGTTGTTATTTAATTCTTAAATTACTAATAATTTGAATACACAATATAAAATCTATCTGCTTTTAAAAGTGTAATGTCTTACAGTTTTCTATTGTTATTATTGATCGACGTATCTAGGTAAAATTTACCGTTTTCTCAATTATAGAAACCGGAATAAGCCAGTTAGATTTTTCCTCATCTACTCGTGGTGGGAGAATTATTTACAACTACTGGCAACATTAAATACGCCACCAGTCGCGCGCAAACTTATCTGGCGCGCACTCTAGTTCCTTGTAAGAAAAAAACAACCCTTGGAGTTTCTTGCCGGTTCTTCTCCAAGGCCTCCCGCTGTAGGGTTTGCGAACCGATGGCGTAGCTTCTATGACGTTCACAAGTATTGTAAATAACAATCTAAATTGAATAAACAAATTTGAATCTTGAATCTTGAATCTTGTTTTGTGACGTCGGGTATAACGATAACTAGCTACAGTGCCACAACCTTTTCTGTTCCGGTGACAGCGGCGCTACGTACGATTTTCTTTTTTTTTGTAACAATTTAACTGGCCCTGACTTCTAAGAACTTCAGCCGCCAGCAGCGCTATGGTTGGACATCAACTTGACAGCAGAATGACACTAAAAAAAAACACGCTAGTTTCACATTTTGGCCACCGGCACAGCAAAGTTTGTGGCACTGTAGCAACGTTCAACAGAACAAAGCATCAAAGATCTATCAAAATAAGGAATTCAAATGACACTTGAAGCCCATACCCATATCCAGATTTTTTAGCCGGTAGCCCCCCTGCATGGCAGCGGTCATTACCTTACTCCATGCAGCGGTCACAGTTGCCGGAACCGGCAGCGGAGCGGAGCCACTTCCTAAAATAAATAAATAGCTACACAACAAAAACTCAAACCAGGGACATGGGGTTGGGGCAACTTGCCCCCAAGGCCATGTGTTGTGGTATTAAGTTGGCCACCATCTTAGCTTTTTAAAACTTTTATCATTGCGTACCTACCTGTCCTGTCCTGTCAAAATAAGTAGTAAAAAACCCAAAATTCATCAAAACGGCCCACAAACAAAAAAATTTGCCGCCGTCACATTTCGCCAAGATAACGTCTCGTGCAGTCCACGCGGTCGAAGCCGCGGGCGGAAGGCAAGTCACAACAATATAAACCTAATTATACATACACCTAAGTGTCATATACTGAGTAAGTTAGTCAAGATGTATAAAATGTAACTCCTTTTTTTCGGCGGAGTCGGGTATTCAACAGTTTAAAACTTAGTATAGGTAATACACCAACTCAAGTTCAAGACTCAGTCTTGCTCAAGAACTCAGAAGACTCGAAAGGACTCAAAAGGACTCGGAATCATGGGACTAACGAGTCCTAGTCTTGAAAAGTTGAAAAGGACTTGAGTCTCGAAATGACCTTGAGTTTTTACAACACTAGTTATCATGTGGTTATCATGAATGACTCATGTAGAGTCGAGTTCGAGTCGTCCACCCATCACCCCCATCGAGCAACAAACAACAAATAATTTCCGTATCGTGTCATCATTCATCATCTATCATCATTTTTAACCTCAACCCTATTATACACCGATCTACGTCCGTCATGCAACCAAACCAATCAACAAAACAAAAGTTAAAACGGGAAGTGAAACGAAACGAAAACGAAATGTCATTTGTCATTGTTTGTCATTTCATTTCATTTGTCATTTCTGAGTTTACGCCAGTTGACGTCGGTAGTGGCGATGAACTTATTTTTTAAATAATCAATTTAAATTAAATATTACAAAAGTAATTAATTTGAAAAATAGTGCGCTGTTAAACATTAAATTAGTTGTTACAATTAAATCGATTGAACGCCAAGCGTAAATAAAACTTAACACGTGACAAAATTACCTTAGCTTACCATTGTAAACAAGTTGTGAGTATATAATAATAAAATGACAGAAAACAAGAATATTCTCGTGATTGGTAGCGGTGGTCGCGAGCACGCCTTGTGCTGGAAGCTGGCGGATTCCCCGTTCGTGCGGCGGATTTATTGCGCGCCTGGAAGTGTCGGTATTTCGACTGCCAACAAGGTCGAGAGTGTAGATTTGGACCTAAAGAACTACTCGGTAAGTTCCTTATTGGAAGTGGAAAGCGGACCTTTGACTGAAATATCTATTGAGGGTTTTCTTCATCCAAGTGTTCTGGGTCAGAGTGTCATCTTTTTGTTGTCTATTCCATGTGCAGGCTGAAATTTTAAAACAACTTGTGATACAGAGGTATTTTTGATTGCCAAAGATATAAAGACAAACGAATTCAAAGCCAAAACTACTAAAGTAACAAACAGACCGAAAACAGCAATTTATCCTTGCTAATAGTAATTTTGTCCTATACACGTAACAAAGTTAAGATTAAGTAGTAAGTAATTTTTATATGGTTACTCATGTGCTTATTGGGATATTTAGGTAACATTAAAAGATTTAAGTCCACTGGAAAAATATACTCTTTTTAACAAAATGGCAATCATAGTTGTTAAAGTTGGCATAGACAGCACTTAGTATAATGAAACAAAATCTAACTTGGCCAGAAAATATATTATAGAAACTTAATCTCTTCGAGCCAATGTGAGTTAAAGTGAATTATTTTGTGGAAGGCCTATGACCAGCAGTGGGTGTCATGCGGCTGCCGATCATGATGTATTTATTTATAACTAGACTAGTAGCCACCCGTGGTTCATCCGCCTGGTTCCCGTTCCCGTGGGAATATCAGGATAAAAACAATCCTATGTGTTATTCCAGCTTATAATCTGTCTCTTTTGCAAATTTTATTTGCAGATTCGTTAGTATTTTTTGTGTGAAAGAGTAACAAACATCCCTACATCCATCCATACTCACAAACTTTCGCATTTATAATATTAGTAGGATAGTCAATGGTTGTGAAAGAGTTTTTATCTGCTATTTGAAACAGGCTACTTAACCACTGGTTAATACAGTCTGTTATTTCATTAGTAAATCCTGATAACCTTTAGCCTATCAGTAAAGTTCAATAATTTTTACAGCTGTTCGATAGATAATTTCACAACATCATCTTAAACTCGTAATGAAATTACAAAATTGTGTAACTCTGGAAGTTTGTATGTGTGCATTTGTTTCAATAAACTAGAAAGCTACAAATATTGTATCTAGTTACACTGATTTATAATCTTTGTCGGTAGGGTCTTGCAAAATGGTGCGAAGAGCAAAATATCGACCTGGTGGTGGTAGGTCCAGAAGACCCTCTTGCAGATGGTATTGTGGATGCCCTGACTGCCCTTGGAGTCCGATGCTTCGGCCCAACCAAGGCTGGAGCAGAGATTGAAGCAAACAAGGACTACGCAAAGAAGTTCATGAACAAATACCAAATACCAACAGCGAGACACAAATCTTTCACAGATGCAGCTACTGCTAAAGAGTTCATAAATACGTAAGTAATTTTAATTTCATTGTACATTCATGTAACTCAGTCAGTTTTTGGAAAAACTTATTTCTCAAAATATTTATAGTATAAAGTATTTTGAGAACCATCTAACATAATATATTTTATGTCGCCTTTACTTGTAAAATCAATAAAAGCAACTTCAGTTGATACACATAATGTGCCCAATACACAGTGTGATATATGCTTAATGACTTTAATTGCGTAAATAACTCAAGAATATAGATCAATGTCAATCATTTTTATATTGTTTTCTTATTTTTCAATGCCATGTTTCTGTTGTAACACTTTCCAACTAAAGATAATGAATAAGTTGATTTATCATTTTGAACTTTACATTGGTCTTGATACTGATTGTCTGGTATACAGCTGATTTATTAACCGACTTCTAAATCAAAAAGGAGGAGGTTCTCTATTCATCTGTATGTATGTTTTCTCTTTTTTTTTTTTTTGTGTGTATGTCCACCGATTACTCGAAGACGGCTGAACCGATTGAAATGGTTCAAACGTTATTACATCAGGTTGGTTTCCAAGTTGGTCCCATTTTTTGAAATTTTGAAATCGGTTCAGTAGTTTTTAGGAAATCTTGAAAATACTGTCGTTTTCGTTACCACTTTATGTAAATTTAATACGTATTTTTAGGCATAACTCCTTTGTTTATAAACCGATTTAGATGATTCTTGTTTTGTTAAAAAGGGGATACCTCAAGGTATTTTAACCGACTTCGAAAAAGGAGGTTTTCAGTTTGATCACATACCTATTTACCAGAAAACACGTAAATTGCCTGCACGATGCACTAAAAAGAGTGAAATAAAAATTATTTTTATAAAAAAATTAAACCGCCTTCAAAAAAACCACATCAAAAAAGTAAGAAATAATTCCTCACCAAATAAATAACGTAAGTACTTTGAAGTCGGGCGGGTTTTAACATAAACAACAAAAAATTGTACAAACTTACATGTTTCACGCCCGACTTCAAAGTACTTACGTTATTTATTTGGTGAGGAATTATTTCTTACTTTTTTGATGTGGTTTTTTTGAAGGCGGTTTAATTTTTTTATAAAAATAATTTTTTTAACTCTAGCATTAAAATGAAGATATTTGACAGCTTTGACAGCTTTGTCGGCGAGCATAGTTTACTATTGATTACCTTAACAATTTTTGTTCAACGGCTTCAGATCTCTCAAGGCTTGTCATTGTCATGCTTATGGACTGGATGAGAAGGGATGATAGGCATGTCACTAGAAAGGTGATGGTTATGAATGTGGAAATGTGGAATGGAAAGGAAAAGAGTGATTGCAAAATGATGGATAGATTGTGTGCATTAAAATATGAATGGCAAAAATAAATGAGGAGATGACAGCTGGCTAACGACCTGGCCAAAAACATGTGCGGCGGCGGCGACGAGCGAATTGTACTCTCATTACGCGCTTGCGACTGACGTCTAATAAAATAAGTCCATGAGACGCACCAACTGACGCGCAATTCGCTCATCGCCGCCGCGCGCCGCCGCGCAATTTCGTGGCCAGGCCGTAATAGAGTGTAGTGCAGGAGAAAGACCTTAATGCGCCGACCCCAATCAGAATTTGGATTATGATGATCTTTCAATGCTTATAGAATCTGATTATACAAATGATTATCTGTATAATTATGAAAATATGATGTTTTGCGAATATCGTGTTTTGCGAATGTAGTGTTTTACGAATCGGTCTTTTGAGAATATGATATTCAGCGACGGAGGGTGTAAAACTACAGATGGGAGGCCTAGGCAAAAGGCGTGTTGATTTAACCGAATTTGCTTAGTTTAAAATAGAACACAAAATAGTTTAATATGAGGCTTAATTTTCCTTAACAGTGCCCCGTTCCCTGCCCTGGTGGTGAAAGCGTCGGGCCTGGCTGGCGGCAAGGGGGTCGTGGTCGCCGCCTCGAAGGAGGAAGCTTGCGAAGCCGTCGATGAGATCCTCACTGAATCCAAGTTCGGAACAGCAGGACAAGTCGTCGTTGTTGAAGAGCTGTTAGACGGCGATGAAGTATCCGTAAGTATCCGTAATGTGCAATGCCATTTTCTTGAGCTCAGATTGTTACATCTTCAAACGCTCAGAAAAGAAAATGCATTCCTCATCATTTATTTGTGATGCTAAAGTTTTGTATAATATGATTAGCTGGAACCACACCTAGCTATCCATATTGGATCGGCGATCCGAAACTGCATTCTAACCGTCCCTCTCGCTCTCCAGTGAGATCTGTAAAAGGGGCGGGGTAAACGAAGTTTTGGTGTTTGCGTTTCGAAGTTTGCGTTTCGGAGTACAATCCCAGGATCGTGTATCGTGCATCGAATTTGTTCTCTTTGATCACGCTTCTCCTTCTTCTTATCGTGTGAACCATTCAGCTTAGTTATTACACTTTTTTGGACCAATACTGTGCCACTTGCATTATAGGTCCTCAAGCGTGCAGGATGACGGGCATGCAGGGCAGGACAAAATATGTGCCATTGTTTGGGGGGGGCACCATATTCACAACTATCGTCGTCAATATAACCCCATCGGCAGAGATTGTCCTTGCTTCGTCCGGTCTGAGTCCTCAGTTTATTAAGAAACTTCCAAATTTGCCAAGGCAATGAATGGCCGGGGCGTAGACACTCACTGAGAACGGCCGGAGTTGATGGAGCATATTTTCTCCCCCAGAGAAATCACGGATTGATCATGCGAGCGAGCCACGTCTACACCAACCGTTCTTATAGAGCTCCAGTGGAGCGCACTCTTGCCGCGCATTCCTCAGATGTGTTTCGACACATAGGCTACTATTTATCCCAATATTCCCACGGGAACGGGTACCACGAGGGTCAAACCATGTTAAACCGTGCGGAACAGCTAGTGATCTATAAATTATGGATTTTCATATTTCTTAAAAATAAGAAGCAGAAGTAAAATAATCTAATATAGGAATTGGTGAGATGTCCTTATTATTTCTTACCTCTGTATACGACCAATGTCACTACATACTGTACATATTTTGCGTCAGCTAAAAATTATCAGAGGGAAAGTTTCGTTTTAGGTCTCTCGGTTTCAAGATTAGCTATGACGCCATTTCATAATTAAATATTGTACTCTGAAATCACGAGTATTGCATCAAAATGCTTTAAGTGTATAGCGAAGTGTTCCCGATAACCCCGGGTCGCGCCTGAGAATATGCCTCAACAAATATCTAAATGTTACGTCCATTGGGGAGCTAGATAAGATTATCTTATTTAGAGACAAATTGGAAAAAACAAGTCTGTCAATGTTTTTTTCTTTATAATTAGTTTTTTAAAAGAAGGGATCTGTAAAATTTAGATTATGTAATGGAAACTTTTTGATGATATTATTGAATATTACGGGATAGTTACTAATTTTTAATTGGTTGATTACCTTGTTATTCAAAGACTGACATTAAACTTTATAGACTTTCGGCTTAAGACCTAATTTATGATAACGTAACACCCCGCTACACTGGCTACCTTTATTAAGTTCTGTTGTTATTTAAAGTTTTGATATTGTTAGAATTGTTAATTATCACGCCTCCATAATTTCGGGTGACAATGGCGGTCCTAGTTTTGCGGTCTCACCTGTATGCTTTGATGACTGAGCTAAAGGAAATTTTCAATCAACATCTAACAACATCACAAGGCCGCTGTACACATTGGGCCAACGCGTATATGGCTACTTGGTGGTATGTTGGTAGTTGGCCCACCACCAAGTAGCCCTCTACACGTCATCGGCCCAATATATTGACCCAATACTTGGCCCAATGTGAACAGTGGCCTACACACATTGTTACACAACTTTACATGTTTCTGTTTCCTCTTCTTCTATATTGTAATGGCTCGCATGTTTTGGGTACTTCGGTTCCTATTAAAAAAAAAAAATGGTAAGTACGACAAAAAAATAACGAGAAGCACAGATTCCAACGGTGGGGGAGGAAATAGTGAGGTTCCGTGATAACAACGAAACAAGGCTAGAGCGCCACGTAAATTCACTGGCATCGAAACTTACAGACGACAGCAATGCTATGCACCGTCTACAGAGCTCACGTCTATGTTGAAAGACAACTAACAACGGACATCGTCATCGTTGTGATTCATTTCTAACATTGTGATAATGTAGCCCCATCGATGGAAGCGCGCCCTTACAACTCATCCGTATTATGGCTAATAAGCGGCTCACAGATCACACACAACCAAACTAAAAAACAACATACCTGCAACAATACTGCAATTAAGTTTAATTTATCATAGACACGAGAAACAAAATTATATATTAAATAGTGCAACGTCATGTGATATTAAGCAGAACAGACTATTCACCAAATCCATTCGGCCTTCAGGTTTTAGCGTTCACCGACGGCGACACGGTGTCCATAATGCCACCTGCACAAGACCACAAGCGAGTCGGGGACGGCGACGTGGGCCCCAACACCGGCGGCATGGGCGCATACTGCCCCTGCCCGCTCATCACCCCCGACCAACTGGCGGACGTCAAAGACCAAGTGTTGAAGCGAGCAGTCGATGGATTGAAGGCTGAGGGCATCAAATATGTTGGTAAGCTATCCGCTTGGTATATTGGCAGGATAGAATGTAGGCGGCATGGGCGCATACTGCCCCTGCCCGCTGATCACCCCCGACCAACTGGCGGACGTCAAAGACCAAGTGTTGAAGCGAGCAGTCGATGGATTGAAGGCTGAGGGCATCAAATATGTTGGTAAGCTATCCGCTTGGTATATTGGCAGGATAGAATGTAGGCGGCATGGGCGCATACTGCCCCTGCCCGCTCATCACCCCCGACCAACTGGCGGACGTCAAAGACCAAGTGTTGAAGCGAGCAGTCGATGGAATAAAGGCCGAGGGCATCAAATATGTTGGTAAGCTATTTGCTTGGTAATATATTTAGGGTAGAATGTAGGTGGGATGGGCGCCTACTGCCCCTGCCCGCTCATCACCCCCGACCAACTGGCGGACGTCAAAGACCAAGTGTTGAAGCGAGCAGTCGATGGATTGAAGGCTGAGGGCATCAACTATGTTGGTTAGCTATTTGCTTTGTAATATATTTAGGGTAGAATAAAAGTGGAATGAGCGCCTACTGCCCCTGCCCGCTCATCACCCCCGACCAACTGGCGGACGTCAAAGACCAAGTGTTGAAGCGAGCAGTCGATGGATTGAAGGCTGAGGGCATCAAATATGTTGGTAAGCTATCCGATTGGTATATTGGCAGGATAGAATGTAGGCGGCATGGGCGCATACTGCCCCTGCCCGCTCATCACCCCCGACCAACTGGCGGACGTCAAAGACCAAGTGTTGAAGCGAGCAGTCGATGGATTGAAGGCTGAGGGCATCAAATATGTTGGTTAGCTATTTGCTTTGTAATATATATTTAGGGTAGAATAAAAGTGGAATGAGCGCCTACTGCCCCTGCCCGCTCATCACCCCCGACCAACTGGCGGACGTCAAAGACCAAGTGTTGAAGCGAGCAGTCGATGGATTGTAGGCCGAGGGCATCAAATATGTCGGTAAGTGAATGTTGTCCATAATGCCCCCTGCACAAGACCACAAGCGCGTAGACGGCATGAAGGTTGGAGGCAGCAAATATTTATGTCGATAAGCTATTGCTTGGTAATGTAGGCTGGTTAGAATGAAGTGTGAGTGGAGGAGTGAGTGGGATGGGCGCCTACTGCCCCAGCCCGCTCATCACCTCCGACCAACTGGCGGACGTCAAAGACCAAGTGACCGCCAAATACCAAGTTCCAGTCGATGGAATGAAGGCTGACGGCATCAAATATGTCGGTAAGTGAATGTTGTCCATAATGCCAGCCATCTGTACAAGACCACAAGCGTGTCGGGGACGGCGATGTGGGACCCAACACCGGCGGCATGGGCTCCTACTGCCCCCTGCTCACATAATTCTATTATTTTTGATCAAACCGATAAAAATATTTTTAATCTGGCTCGAAGGACCATATCACAATACTAATTTTATCTATACTAATAAAAGAACAATTTGATTGTTTGTTTGAATTGAATAGGCTCCGATACTACTGGACCGATTTAGAAAATTCTTTGGTTATTAGAAAGCTACATTCTTCCCAAGTGACATAGGCTATATTTTATCCCGATATTCCCACGGGAACGGGAACCACGCGGATAAAACCGCGAGGATCCGCTAGTTAGTAATATATTCACAGCGATTGGACTGAAACTATAATTCTTCTGATATGATACTAAGTTACATTGACGACAGTGTACATAGTTGAATGACCTAAGTAAGATGTTTAATAATATCCGGTGAACTCGTACAATTTCAAACTCACATTCAGCAACATAGTTGCACGTCGACGCGTCGCCCGGAATCTTCGAGGCCTATAAACTTCGAGAGGTCCCACCGGTATATGATATCCGTTACATAGTTTATCAAGAGTTTGGGGGAATTGTCTTGGGGCGTATACACGTAGAACAGAATACACCGAACCAGGAGCCGTACTCTGAAACGTAAATACGAAACTTCGGTTAGCCTCGTCCCTTTCACTCGATTCTGTCACACCTGGGGAGTGAGAGGGATGGGTATAACGAAGTTTCGGGTTTTGTGTTTCAGAGTAAGCCTTCAGCGCCGATAAGCTGGTCGAAACTTGTCCGTGGTTATCGGTTCTGGAACTCAATTTTAGATTTGCTCGTGTGACAATGTGTTGCCACATGCGACATAAGTCACACTCGTCTGTCAATTTTTCATATTTTTAATCATTCGTCTACCTACAGTCCTACCGACTTTTAATACGAAACGTTGAATTTTACAAAGGTATCTGATCCAGTCCAGTGATATTTTTTTGGAACTTAAGTTTTTTTTTACTATTGACCATTTTGACAACTAACTTTGTATCGCAAGTGGCTCTTCTGTCACTGAAACAGAGTTTTTTTTTGTATGTTGTCATACCAACACATCACAACATTTTTGACGTTCATTCTGTCGCTCGCCCGATGCAACGAGGGGGTAGGGGCATTCGTCGGTCGAGCGATTAAAAAATACGAAAATACTTTCAGATGTTGAACTAAAATTACTAGAAATCAAGAGCTCAGTATAATAACAAGCACAGAGTATAAAAACTCCCTGCGCCGAGTACCTGCGCGGGCCGGTCTTGGTTTCAAACGCCCCGGCTGCCACCTTTCTACGTGGATACGCCCTTAGCAACGTTGCCAAACGGTCTATATTTAGTGCACGACGATTGCTATATCGTACCATTGAACTTTGTTGTGATGCGACTAAGTTAAATTTTGAGAGATAATATTTTACAATAACAGATTAATTAAAGAGAATGTCGTTTCTTGTTTTACAAATGATACGGTTTAGCATGAATCTCTAAAGTTCTACATGTCTTTTAGACATCATATGGACCAATTTATATGAATAAACTTACAATTAACCTGTTTTTTCCTATTTAGATAGATAGATAGATAGGACATTTATGTCATTTCAATAAAGTAAAAAAGAAATAAAAAATAAGTTATCATAATTAGTTACTAACCATCTGAGTGAGTCTAAGTAGCTCAAAATAAATGATTTATTATTATTATAATTAACGTTGCTGCCAATTCAATAAAAAATAAACAATATTTAGTATAAAATAAATTTTAAAAATATATGTATGAAATACTAGCGGATCCTCGCGGTTTCACCCGCGTGGTACCCGTTCCCGTGGAAATATCGGGATAAAATATAGCCTATGTCACTCGGGAAGAATGTAGCTTTCTAATGGTCAAAGATTTTTTTAAATCGGTTCCGTAGTTTCAGAGCCTATTCGGTGAAAACAAACAAACAAACAATCAAATCTTTCCTCTTTATAATATTAGTATAGATAAATAAGTAAGTACTTACTTAAATTGACTGTAAGTAAATTAATCTTACTAATATTATAAATGTGAAAGTTTAGATGTTTGGGTGTTTAGATGTGTATGTTTGTTACTCAATCACTCCAAAACGGCTGAATGGATTTGGCTGAAATTTGGGACACTGTTACTTTGTAGCCTGGAGAGGAAAATAGGCTACTTTTTATCCCGGAAAAAATCATTCCCGCGGGATAACGTCTTGTAGTTCACGCTTCGAAGCCGCGGGCGGAAAGCTAGACACTCAATAAAATGCCGCAACCGGGTAATAACGTAAAATAATACCAATAGAAATAGAAATTGGTTATTATAAATAAAAGCAACGATTTTATTACAGTCTTATAGCCACAATATAAACTACACACCGCCCATGTCGAGAAACCATTCCGTATTTACAGGCACTTCTGACGTTCTACTAAAAGTGTTTTAACTTTTATTTTTAAATGTCGGCTTGCACTTTAAATCTCTCAAAACGGTTAGTCTTATACGGCATTGATAACTATAATCATGTGAATAAATACTAGAATATACTAGTTCCTTCATAATAAAGATATGTTTAAATATCTAATAGTGTATTTATAAAGGAGACGAAAGTCTAGGTAAATAGCACTAGATTCGTCTAGGTAAACAACGTCGCAAATAAATTGAATCTCGCTGCGTTGTAAAAAGGATTACAATTGTAAAATAGTACAAAGTACTTAAAGCTTAGCATTACCTTCGTAAACTAGTACTTTGTATTATCTGTCTGACCTCTTAGTAACCAACGGCACGTTGCCGCACGTGGATACATCTATTTTATTATGTAAATGGGTTCATTATAATATCATAATTCCTTTACATTTAATTAAACTCAGCGATAATCCTTATGACAACAGCACAGACGTTGTTTTCGCTTGGCTCCACACATTTTGTTCTCATTTTCTTTTGCGAATCTCCTCTTTAATGATTATCAATATTTACAAGTAGGTTACTAAGACTGCCATTTGCCATTGAGCTTTCTTGATAAATCTTAATTAAACGAATATGAACAACTTGCACCGATTTTAAAAGCGTTATTGATAATATTTTAATTTCGAATGTTCCTTTCTCACATACTAAGGTCATTCTGCAAAACACATACTGTTTCATACGTCTAGCCTTACATCTATACTTTCTAATTGGTAAGTTATTTCTATACAGTTTGTTCTTTCTTACTGTACGTACCCCACCCCACGTTAGACGAAGTATTTGATGTAAAAAATATTTTCCAAAATAATTGATTTGTATGCACAATAATGTCCTAGTTATTCTTCTTCGCCCAAGGTTGCCGCCTATTGTATGTTTTCCATGTGTCAATGTTCTATTATTTGCTCTTTATTATTAGTATTATTGATTGTTCTAATTTAAATTCGTCATTTGAACTTTGTCTTTGACAAGAAGCCATAATACAAATAAATATTTGATAGCCTTTAAGCTTGCTATGTGTAGACGGTTATCGTGGCCACAGCAACCGCGTCAATTTCAGCCCCTCCTTACATGTCACACTGCGATCCGTAGCTATGGTATTACGTCTGAGACTGCCCTGTGACCCGTCATTGTTGGACATGTTTGCTCCCAACCACAATTAAGCTATACTCGATAAACACTGATAATGCGGCATAAACATGCGTCTTTCATACATCATTTTAATTCACAGTAAAATGAACTTTATTGCTTTGCAAGGAGGTTGCGTAATTAGTTGCTTCTTAAAATGGATATTAAAACGAGCAATAGTTTTCAAAATTGCGTGTAATTAGCGCTCGCAAAGAATAGTAGTAAAATAATTATGTAATTGTCGTTTTATCTACATGTTCTGCGATATTTGTAAGAAGTTACGTAAAAACGTTTATCTGGCCAATGGAGTTGACCTCATGAATACACTGGTAACCAAAAAAAAAACTCAGTACATGAAAAGTATTAATATAATTTTCGCTATGAGCCGACTCTTTACCGATTTCCCTTAAAGGTTGAACTTCCTATATAAAACAGGTACTTGACCATTGTTCCTATTGTCTCAGGTGTTCTATACGCTGGAATGATGATCACCAAGTCAGGCCCGGTGACCCTGGAGTTCAACTGCCGCTTCGGCGACCCTGAGACACAAGTCCTCATGACTCTCCTGGAATCAGATCTGTACACTGTGATGAATGTAAGTAATACAAGGAAATAAAATGAAGCTTGTTAAAAACTACTAAGTACAGTGCGATTCAAACTTAATGGCGGTCGTGAAGTTTGTCACTATGCGCCAGTTGACTCAACCTCAGCTCTCCTACCCGCCTAACAGAATGAGGTGTTTTAATTAATGTGTCTGGGTGAGTCATGTGCGAAAAGTAAACAGGCAGTATTTACGAGAATAGAAGCTACAAAACTCATATGTATAAGTTTTAAAGTTGGTGTCTAACTATAAAATCTTCTTGTTAAAGGCCTGCGTAGACGGCACCCTGAACAAGCTCCAAGTGGCTTGGAACACGAAACTCTCCGCCGTTGGAGTAGTCATCGCTTCCAAGGGTTACCCGGAGACATCCACTAAAGGATGTGTCATCAGTGGTAAGTTTTCGATCACCAATAGCAAATGAATTATACAATGCAATTGTGATGGTATGCCACTTGTAATTTGTGCTTTTGATGTCATTGTGCTTTGTCCAAATTAAAAAAAATGGAGGACAAAAGAAGCCCTCGCAGTTTTTTATCTATGTAAAATGTATGTAGAGTGCGTGTCAGATAACTCTGCGCGATTGGGGCGTTTTGGCACTAGTTACAGTACATTTTTTTGTTCTATGCTTATAGAAAAAAATAGTGTTCGACTTTGAACGCGCGCAGACTTATCTGGCGCACAGTCTAGTATGTATTACGTTAAAAAGGGTGGTTTAGGCGCTAAACGTTTAAATAGCAAGACCTAGCGACAGCCTTAGGGGCTACGTATGCTTGTCAGACTACTGCAACTGCAACCAGCTTCTCTCCGGTCGTAGCGGCTTTTTCGTACCATCGGAAAAAGAGGAGTACGGACGAGAGTGTCGATATGTGTTTGTGCCCTGCGCCAGGCGTCTGTCACTCGATGTACTTGCGCGCTACTCTCGCCCGCACCGTCGGCCGGCGCCGGCGGTGCAAATCGATCCGCAAAAGAGCTAGAATATATGCGATAGAAAGAGATGCAACGTGTAGTCATTCGTAATTAGCGCCGTACAAGCTGAATTCCACTTTATTGCGTTGTAATTAGAGTCGTCTCATCTTCTTCTTAGCGCTCTTCTTTCTTCTATGGCGGACACTAACTTGTTGCAGCCCAGAACTTGACCAGTTTGACTGCCTTGTCGGTTGCTGCCATGAGGTCATCCCGCGAGCAGGCACAATAATAGATGTGCCATTGTTTGTACTGCACCGGGCGGGACGACCACGGGACCACACGTAAATCGCCACCTTAACATCTTTTCCTTGCTCCGGCCAGTCGTGTCGTGGGGCGGGCGCGTGTCACTCGTGTGTGTTCGCCGTGTCACACACTGACGGTGTAGTTGTCGCCAGGGTTGTCGCAGGTGACGTCGACGCCGGGGCTGGTGGTGTTCCACAGCGGGGTGGCGCGCGGGGCCAACGGCTCGCTGGTGTCGTGGGGCGGGCGCGTGTCGCTCGTGTGTGGTCGCCGTGTCACACACTGACGGTGTAGTTGTCGCCAGGGTTGTCGCAGGTGACGTCGACGCCGGGGCTGGTGGTGTTCCACAGCGGGGTGGCGCGCGGGGCCAACGGCTCGCTGGTGTCGTGGGGCGGGCGCGTGTCGCTCGTGTGTGGTCGCCGTGTCACACACTGACGGTGTAGTTGTCGCCAGGGTTGTCGCAGGTGACGTCGACGCCGGGGCTGGTGGTGTTCCACAGCGGGGTGGCGCGCGGGGCCAACGGCTCGCTGGTGTCGTGGGGCGGGCGCGTGTCGCTCGTGTGTGGTCGCCGTGTCACACACTGACGGTGTAGTTGTCGCCAGGGTTGTCGCAGGTGACGTCGACGCCGGGGCTGGTGGTGTTCCACAGCGGGGTGGCGCGCGGGGCCAACGGCTCGCTGGTGTCGTGGGGCGGGCGCGTGTCGCTCGTGTGTGGTCGCCGTGTCACACACTGACGGTGTAGTTGTCGCCAGGGTTGTCGCAGGTGACGTCGACGCCGGGGCTGGTGGTGTTCCACAGCGGGGTGGCGCGCGGGGCCAACGGCTCGCTGGTGTCGTGGGGCGGGCGCGTGTCGCTCGTGTGTGGTCGCCGTGTCACACACTGACGGTGTAGTTGTCGCCAGGGTTGTCGCAGGTGACGTCGACGCCGGGGCTGGTGGTGTTCCACAGCGGGGTGGCGCGCGGGGCCAACGGCTCGCTGGTGTCGTGGGGCGGGCGCGTGTCGCTCGTGTGTGGTCGCCGTGTCACACACTGACGGTGTAGTTGTCGCCAGGGTTGTCGCAGGTGACGTCGACGCCGGGGCTGGTGGTGTTCCACAGCGGGGTGGCGCGCGGGGCCAACGGCTCGCTGGTGTCGTGGGGCGGGCGCGTGTCGCTCGTGTGTGGTCGCCGTGTCACACACTGACGGTGTAGTTGTCGCCAGGGTTGTCGCAGGTGACGTCGACGCCGGGGCTGGTGGTGTTCCACAGCGGGGTGGCGCGCGGGGCCAACGGCTCGCTGGTGTCGTGGGGCGGGCGCGTGTCGCTCGTGTGTGGTCGCCGTGTCACACACTGACGGTGTAGTTGTCGCCAGGGTTGTCGCAGGTGACGTCGACGCCGGGGCTGGTGGTGTTCCACAGCGGGGTGGCGCGCGGGGCCAACGGCTCGCTGGTGTCGTGGGGCGGGCGCGTGTCGCTCGTGTGTGGTCGCCGTGTCACACACTGACGGTGTAGTTGTCGCCAGGGTTGTCGCAGGTGACGTCGACGCCGGGGCTGGTGGTGTTCCACAGCGGGGTGGCGCGCGGGGCCAACGGCTCGCTGGTGTCGTGGGGCGGGCGCGTGTCGCTCGTGTGTGGTCGCCGTGTCACACACTGACGGTGTAGTTGTCGCCAGGGTTGTCGCAGGTGACGTCGACGCCGGGGCTGGTGGTGTTCCACAGCGGGGTGGCGCGCGGGGCCAACGGCTCGCTGGTGTCGTGGGGCGGGCGCGTGTCGCTCGTGTGTGGTCGCCGTGTCACACACTGACGGTGTAGTTGTCGCCAGGGTTGTCGCAGGTGACGTCGACGCCGGGGCTGGTGGTGTTCCACAGCGGGGTGGCGCGCGGGGCCAACGGCTCGCTGGTGTCGTGGGGCGGGCGCGTGTCGCTCGTGTGTGGTCGCCGTGTCACACACTGACGGTGTAGTTGTCGCCAGGGTTGTCGCAGGTGACGTCGACGCCGGGGCTGGTGGTGTTCCACAGCGGGGTGGCGCGCGGGGCCAACGGCTCGCTGGTGTCGTGGGGCGGGCGCGTGTCGCTCGTGTGTGGTCGCCGTGTCACACACTGACAGTGTAGTTGTCGCCAGGGTTGTCGCAGGTGACGTCGACGCCGGGGCTGGTGGTGTTCCACAGCGGGGTGGCGCGCGGGGCCAACGGCTCGCTGGTGTCGTGGGGCGGGCGCGTGTCGCTCGTGTGTGGTCGCCGTGTCACACACTGACAGTGTAGTTGTCGCCAGGGTTGTCGCAGGTGACGTCGACGCCGGGGCTGGTGGTGTTCCACAGCGGGGTGGCGCGCGGGGCCAACGGCTCGCTGGTGTCGTGGGGCGGGCGCGTGTCGCTCGTGTGTGGTCGCCGTGTCACACACTGACAGTGTAGTTGTCGCCAGGGTTGTCGCAGGTGACGTCGACGCCGGGGCTGGTGGTGTTCCACAGCGGGGTGGCGCGCGGGGCCAACGGCTCGCTGGTGTCGTGGGGCGGGCGCGTGTCGCTCGTGTGTGGTCGCCGTGTCACACACTGACGGTGTAGTTGTCGCCAGGGTTGTCGCAGGTGACGTCGACGCCGGGGCTGGTGGTGTTCCACAGCGGGGTGGCGCGCGGGGCCAACGGCTCGCTGGTGTCGTGGGGCGGGCGCGTGTCGCTCGTGTGTGGTCGCCGTGTCACACACTGACGGTGTAGTTGTCGCCAGGGTTGTCGCAGGTGACGTCGACGCCGGGGCTGGTGGTGTTCCACAGCGGGGTGGCGCGCGGGGCCAACGGCTCGCTGGTGTCGTGGGGCGGGCGCGTGTCGCTCGTGTGTGGTCGCCGTGTCACACACTGACAGTGTAGTTGTCGCCAGGGTTGTCGCAGGTGACGTCGACGCCGGGGCTGGTGGTGTTCCACAGCGGGGTGGCGCGCGGGGCCAACGGCTCGCTGGTGTCGTGGGGCGGGCGCGTGTCGCTCGTGTGTGGTCGCCGTGTCACACACTGACAGTGTAGTTGTCGCCAGGGTTGTCGCAGGTGACGTCGACGCCGGGGCTGGTGGTGTTCCACAGCGGGGTGGCGCGCGGGGCCAACGGCTCGCTGGTGTCGTGGGGCGGGCGCGTGTCGCTCGTGTGTGGTCGCCGTGTCACACACTGACAGTGTAGTTGTCGCCAGGGTTGTCGCAGGTGACGTCGACGCCGGGGCTGGTGGTGTTCCACAGCGGGGTGGCGCGCGGGGCCAACGGCTCGCTGGTGTCGTGGGGCGGGCGCGTGTTGCTCGTGTGTGCGAGAGCCGCTTCGCTGAGAGCTGCCGCCGCCGCCGCTACGGCAGCAGCTTCTGTGATCGACTTCCCCGGTGCACACTATAGGAAGGACATCGCGCATAGGGCCTTCTCCAAGTAAGTTACCCTTTAAATATGTACATTTTGTGCTTATAAGGAGGCTTCAACAACTAGTTTAAAGTCAAAACTGTAAAAAAACATTTTTTTTTTCAATTTTTTTTATTAATTCATATTATAGTATTGACTACAAATTGTAACTGTGAGGTATAATTTAATTTACTTACCCGCTCACCTATTTAGACTGGTTAAAGGTGAGAACGGATTGTGTAATATTCTTAGAACTATGAAAAGAAAAAATGGACAATAATTGGTAAAATGTAAAATGGTCCTAAACACAACACAATGAATCTTGTGAATATCGCTAATTAGTTTAGCCATAATTATGCCTAATTCAGCGTGATATTACCAAAACTGCATAATATCTATTTTATATGGGTCATTTATATTCAAAACTCATTAAAAATATTTTATGACTATAATATGTTTCATGTTTTACAACATGGCGTGTTGTATTGTTTCAGTTCTTAATCCTGTGGCATGGTACCCTCCATTTATCTCGATACATTCCACCATTATAAAATATATATATTTTAAACAATAAAGTCACCTACATTCCTCATAATGGAACTCATATTTTTGTCTGTCAATTTCAATTTATTTGCATTCCAAATATGTCTTGTCATATCACTTGCAATGTATTTGTCTTATACATTACAAATTCCTCTATAATAATAAAAATTATGAACTGTAAAGTTATGTCTTTTCCCCATGAAGTAACTCATATTTTTGTCTTGTCATAGCTTACCACTTGCGATGTATAAGGATGTGGTGACGGTAAGAAATGAGTGAATTACATGTCGCTTTTTGTCGCTGTCGTTATTTTTTTAATAAACGTTTCATTTGTTTGTGGCATTCCATTTATTTTGCCCTGCTCGATTCCATTGGTAGTTCGCATGAGTTGTGTTGTTTCACTTTATATTATACTTAGTTAACCTAGAATCTAGTGTTGAGCCTTTGAAATAGATTTTTGTGCAGATTTTTGTTCATAAGTATTTCATAGATACCCATCAATCACTTTTGATTTTTTATTCACGAAAACTAGTTTCATAATACAATTAGTCGTTAATTTTTAGTTGAAATCTTTAGTTTATATTGTAAAGCTGGAAGTATTATTAAATGACGTCATTCTACGGGTTCAATTATATAAAATTCACTGAATTTAATCATGTAAATATCACGTTTACTATAACACATACTGTGCGACAACGTTTTCTGTTCCGGAGGCCAAAAACTGGAACTTAGTTTTTTTAATTTCATTTTGCTGTCAAGTTGTTGTCTAACCGCTGCTGACGTTTGAAGGTCTTAGAAATCAGGGCCGCTTGAATTACTACAAAAAGAAGAATAAAACACATAGAGCCACTGTTACTGGAACAGAAAAGATTGTCGATCTTGTTCTCAACTATCAATCAATTGCGAAGTCAGCGCCCCAAGTGAGGGAACATTTAAATGGCTGACTTTGTTGATAAACTGTTCTTCGCTGTGAATACTTTTGAGTTTATGATTATGTATGACACATACATGTATGCTATGACACATACATGTCTTGCAGCATCGGCAATTTAGTGTAGTCAATGAAACTAGTTGACCCCCGCAGTAATTCCTCAGTCAGAAAAAACTTTATATTATCATGATAAAGTATCAATAAATTAAAAGTATGGTATAAATTTCCACAAAATAATAATAATAGAAGATTAGGTATTTTTTAATGAAAGTCTTATTTCATTGATATCTTTTTTAGGAATAATGCTCCGTCTATACTTTCTTAACCGGACATATTCATGTAACGTATAAAAACAATAATATGAAATATCCAAACAAATATCCCAGCAGAAACACCAAATTTTAATAAAAGAAAATGGGGTGACTTGGACTGAAAATGTCTCTGTCGAACTTTTTAACGGAATTATACCATTTTGCCAAGCATACTCATGTTTGAAAAAAGTTTTGGATTTTCATCAAGTATCACATACTAGTATAAATAATTCATTTGGTAAAATAAATTTGGACTGGGAAATTACTCGGTTCAATATATAAACAGATTTGTATACTTATGTACAAATACGTAACTTCCGTGTGAGCCATTTTTTGGATAATCATTTAAAAGTTTATGGCTCATGCTATTTTATAACTTAGCAAAGTTTCATCGACTGAGGAATTAGTGTATGGGTCTCCATACAAAGAATCTGTTCATTGCCTACACTAATTAATCAAGAAATAACAGTATTTAGACTATTTGAATTTCAAATAGTTTTAATACCATCTTATTTGAACAGTAAAATGAACAGTTAATATTAATAAGCGAGCTTAATGATAGCTAGGTAAGTATTCAGTTAAAATATAGCAATGTAATTTAACTGACTTTCCACATTTCTATGAAACATTGTTTTATTGCTTTATATTAACATTATATTCGACAGTAATCGAAAACTGGTTAGTACTACTGACTTGAAAAAAATAAAAGCCTAGAAAGAACTTTAAAAATATCCATATTAAAAACTTGCGTTTTGCCCAGGCTCAACGGTCTATCGTACCTGCAAAGCGGGGTGGACATCGACGCGGCGGCGACGCTGGTGCGTCAGATCGAGCCTCTGGCGACGGCGACGCACCGGCGCGGCGTGCTCGGCCGCCTGGGCTGCTACAGCGGGCTGTTCCAGCTGTCCGCCATGGACCCCACGCTGCGGGACCCTGTGCTCGTGCAGGGCACCGACGGCGTCGGCACCAAGCTCAAGGTGCGACCATCCTCCCACAGACAGCGCCGGGCTGCTACAGCGGGCTGGTCCAGCTGTCCGCCATGGACCCCACGCTGCGGGACCCTGTGCTCGTGCAGGGCACCGACGGCGTCGGCACCAAGCTCAAGGTGCGACCATCCTCCCACAGACAGCGCCGGGCTGCTACAGCGGGCTGGTCCAGCTGTCCGCCATGGACCCCACGCTGCGGGACCCCGTGCTCGTGCAGGGCACCGACGGCGTCGGCACCAAGCTCAAGGTGCGACCATCCTCCCACAGACAGCGCCGGGCTGCTACAGCGGGCTGGTCCAGCTGTCCGCCATGGACCCCACGCTGCGGGACCCCGTGCTCGTGCAGGGCACCGACGGCGTCGGCACCAAGCTCAAGGTGCGACCATCCTCCCACAGACAGCGCCGGGCTGCTACAGCGGGCTGGTCCAGCTGTCCATGGACCCCACTTTGAGGGACCCCAACTCATGCAGGGCACACCAAGCTCAAGGTGCGACCATCCTCCCACAGACAGCGCCGGGCTGCTACAGCGGGCTGGTCCAGCTGTCCATGGACCCCACTTTGAGGGACCCCAACTCATGCAGGGCACACCAAGCTCAAGGTGCGACCATCCTCCCACAGACAGCGCCGGGCTGCTACAGCGGGCTGGTCCAGCTGTCCGCCATGGACCCCACGCTGCGGGACCCCGTGCTCGTGCAGGGCACCGACGGCGTCGGCACCAAGCTCAAGGTGCGACCATCCTCCCACAGACAGCGCCGGGCTGCTACAGCGGGCTGGTCCAGCTGTCCGCCATGGACCCCACGCTGCGGGACCCCGTGCTCGTGCAGGGCACCGACGGCGTCGGCACCAAGCTCAAGGTGCGACCATCCTCCCACAGACAGCGCCGGGCTGCTACAGCGGGCTGGTCCAGCTGTCCATGGACCCCACTTTGAGGGACCCCAACTCATGCAGGGCACACCAAGCTCAAGGTGCGACCATCCTCCAACAAACAGCGCCGGGCTGCTACAGCGGGCTGGTCCAGCTGTCCATGGACCCCCCTCTGAGGGACCCCAACTCATGCAGGGCACACCAAGCTCAAGGTGCGACCATCCTCCCACAGACAGCGCCGGGCTGCTACAGCGGGCTGGTCCAGCTGTCCATGGACCCCCCTCTGAGGGACCCCAACTCATGCAGGGCACACCAAGCTCAAGGTGCGACCATCCTCCCACAGACAGCGCCGGGCTGCTACAGCGGGCTGTTCCAGCTGTCCGCCATGGACCCCACGCTGCGGGACCCCGTGCTCGTGCAGGGCACCGACGGCGTCGGCACCAAGCTCAAGGTGCGACCATCCTCCCACAGACAGCGCCGGGCTGCTACAGCGGGCTGGTCCAGCTGTCCATGGACCCCACTTTGAGGGACCCCAACTCATGCAGGGCACACCAAGCTCAAGGTGCGACCATCCTCCCACAGACAGCGCCGGGCTGCTACAGCGGGCTGGTCCAGCTGTCCATGGACCCCACTTTGAGGGACCCCAACTCATGCAGGGCACACCAAGCTCAAGGTGCGACCATCCTCCAACAAACAGCGCCGGGCTGCTACAGCGGGCTGGTCCAGCTGTCCGCCATGGACCCCACGCTGCGGGACCCCGTGCTCGTGCAGGGCACCGACGGCGTCGGCACCAAGCTCAAGGTGCGACCATCCTCCCACAGACAGCGCCGGGCTGCTACAGCGGGCTGGTCCAGCTGTCCGCCATGGACCCCACGCTGCGGGACCCCGTGCTCGTGCAGGGCACCGACGGCGTCGGCACCAAGCTCAAGGTGCGACCATCCTCCCACAGACAGCGCCGGGCTGCTACAGCGGGCTGGTCCAGCTGTCCATGGACCCCACTTTGAGGGACCCCAACTCATGCAGGGCACACCAAGCTCAAGGTGCGACCATCCTCCAACAAACAGCGCCGGGCTGCTACAGCGGGCTGGTCCAGCTGTCCATGGACCCCCCTCTGAGGGACCCCAACTCATGCAGGGCACACCAAGCTCAAGGTGCGACCATCCTCCCACAGACAGCGCCGGGCTGCTACAGCGGGCTGGTCCAGCTGTCCATGGACCCCCCTCTGAGGGACCCCAACTCATGCAGGGCACACCAAGCTCAAGGTGCGACCATCCTCCCACAGACAGCGCCGGGCTGCTACAGCGGGCTGTTCCAGCTGTCCGCCATGGACCCCACGCTGCGGGACCCCGTGCTCGTGCAGGGCACCGACGGCGTCGGCACCAAGCTCAAGGTGCGACCATCCTCCCACAGACAGCGCCGGGCTGCTACAGCGGGCTGGTCCAGCTGTCCATGGACCCCACTTTGAGGGACCCCAACTCATGCAGGGCACACCAAGCTCAAGGTGCGACCATCCTCCAACAAACAGCGCCGGGCTGCTACAGCGGGCTGGTCCATCTGTCCATGGACCCCACTTTGAGGGACCCCAACTCATGCAGGGCACACCAAGCTCAAGGTGCGACCATCCTCCAACAAACAGCGCCGGGCTGCTACAGCGGGCTGGTCCAGCTGTCCATGGACCCCCCTCTGAGGGACCCCAACTCATGCAGGGCACACCAAGCTCAAGGTGCGACCATCCTCCCACAGACAGCGCCGGGCTGCTACAGCGGGCTGGTCCAGCTGTCCATGGACCCCCCTCTGAGGGACCCCAACTCATGCAGGGCACACCAAGCTCAAGGTGCGACCATCCTCCCACAGACAGCGCCGGGCTGCTACAGCGGGCTGTTCCAGCTGTCCGCCATGGACCCCACGCTGCGGGACCCCGTGCTCGTGCAGGGCACCGACGGCGTCGGCACCAAGCTCAAGGTGCGACCATCCTCCCACAGACAGCGCCGGGCTGCTACAGCGGGCTGGTCCAGCTGTCCATGGACCCCACTTTGAGGGACCCCAACTCATGCAGGGCACACCAAGCTCAAGGTGCGACCATCCTCCCACAGACAGCGCCGGGCTGCTACAGCGGGCTGGTCCAGCTGTCCATGGACCCCACTTTGAGGGACCCCAACTCATGCAGGGCACACCAAGCTCAAGGTGCGACCATCCTCCCACAGACAGCGCCGGGCTGCTACAGCGGGCTGGTCCAGCTGTCCATGGACCCCACTTTGAGGGACCCCAACTCATGCAGGGCACACCAAGCTCAAGGTGCGACCATCCTCCCACAGACAGCGCCGGGCTGCTACAGCGGGCTGGTCCAGCTGTCCATGGACCCCACTTTGAGGGACCCCAACTCATGCAGGGCACACCAAGCTCAAGGTGCGACCATCCTCCCACAGACAGCGCCGGGCTGCTACAGCGGGCTGGTCCAGCTGTCCATGGACCCCACTTTGAGGGACCCCAACTCATGCAGGGCACACCAAGCTCAAGGTGCGACCATCCTCCCACAGACAGCGCCGGGCTGCTACAGCGGGCTGGTCCAGCTGTCCATGGACCCCACTTTGAGGGACCCCAACTCATGCAGGGCACACCAAGCTCAAGGTGCGACCATCCTCCAACAAACAGCGCCGGGCTGCTACAGCGGGCTGGTCCAGCTGTCCGCCATGGACCCCACGCTGCGGGACCCCGTGCTCGTGCAGGGCACCGACGGCGTCGGCACCAAGCTCAAGGTGCGACCATCCTCCCACAGACAGCGCCGGGCTGCTACAGCGGGCTGGTCCAGCTGTCCGCCATGGACCCCACGCTGCGGGACCCCGTGCTCGTGCAGGGCACCGACGGCGTCGGCACCAAGCTCAAGGTGCGACCATCCTCCCACAGACAGCGCCGGGCTGCTACAGCGGGCTGGTCCAGCTGTCCGCCATGGACCCCACGCTGCGGGACCCCGTGCTCGTGCAGGGCACCGACGGCGTCGGCACCAAGCTCAAGGTGCGACCATCCTCCCACAGACAGCGCCGGGCTGCTACAGCGGGCTGGTCCAGCTGTCCATGGACCCCACTTTGAGGGACCCCAACTCATGCAGGGCACACCAAGCTCAAGGTGCGACCATCCTCCCACAGACAGCGCCGGGCTGCTACAGCGGGCTGGTCCAGCTGTCCATGGACCCCACTTTGAGGGACCCCAACTCATGCAGGGCACACCAAGCTCAAGGTGCGACCATCCTCCCACAGACAGCGCCGGGCTGCTACAGCGGGCTGGTCCAGCTGTCCATGGACCCCACTTTGAGGGACCCCAACTCATGCAGGGCACACCAAGCTCAAGGTGCGACCATCCTCCCACAGACAGCGCCGGGCTGCTACAGCGGGCTGGTCCAGCTGTCCATGGACCCCACTTTGAGGGACCCCAACTCATGCAGGGCACACCAAGCTCAAGGTGCGACCATCCTCCCACAGACAGCGCCGGGCTGCTACAGCGGGCTGGTCCAGCTGTCCATGGACCCCACTTTGAGGGACCCCAACTCATGCAGGGCACACCAAGCTCAAGGTGCGACCATCCTCCAACAAACAGCGCCGGGCTGCTACAGCGGGCTGGTCCAGCTGTCCATGGACCCCACTTTGAGGGACCCCAACTCATGCAGGGCACACCAAGCTCAAGGTGCGACCATCCTCCCACAGACAGCGCCGGGCTGCTACAGCGGGCTGTTCCAGCTGTCCGCCATGGACCCCACGCTGCGGGACCCCGTGCTCGTGCAGGGCACCGACGGCGTCGGCACCAAGCTCAAGGTGCGACCATCCTCCCACAGACAGCGCCGGGCTGCTACAGCGGGCTGGTCCAGCTGTCCATGGACCCCACTTTGAGGGACCCCAACTCATGCAGGGCACACCAAGCTCAAGGTGCGACCATCCTCCAACAAACAGCGCCGGGCTGCTACAGCGGGCTGGTCCAGCTGTCCATGGACCCCACTTTGAGGGACCCCAACTCATGCAGGGCACACCAAGCTCAAGGTGCGACCATCCTCCAACAAACAGCGCCGGGCTGCTACAGCGGGCTGGTCCAGCTGTCCGCCATGGACCCCACGCTGCGGGACCCCGTGCTCGTGCAGGGCACCGACGGCGTCGGCACCAAGCTCAAGGTGCGACCATCCTCCCACAGACAGCGCCGGGCTGCTACAGCGGGCTGGTCCAGCTGTCCATGGACCCCACTTTGAGGGACCCCAACTCATGCAGGGCACACCAAGCTCAAGGTGCGACCATCCTCCCACAGACAGCGCCGGGCTGCTACAGCGGGCTGGTCCAGCTGTCCATGGACCCCACTTTGAGGGACCCCAACTCATGCAGGGCACACCAAGCTCAAGGTGCGACCATCCTCCCACAGACAGCGCCGGGCTGCTACAGCGGGCTGGTCCAGCTGTCCATGGACCCCACTTTGAGGGACCCCAACTCATGCAGGGCACACCAAGCTCAAGGTGCGACCATCCTCCCACAGACAGCGCCGGGCTGCTACAGCGGGCTGGTCCAGCTGTCCATGGACCCCACTTTGAGGGACCCCAACTCATGCAGGGCACACCAAGCTCAAGGTGCGACCATCCTCCCACAGACAGCGCCGGGCTGCTACAGCGGGCTGGTCCAGCTGTCCATGGACCCCACTTTGAGGGACCCCAACTCATGCAGGGCACACCAAGCTCAAGGTGCGACCATCCTCCCACAGACAGCGCCGGGCTGCTACAGCGGGCTGGTCCAGCTGTCCATGGACCCCACTTTGAGGGACCCCAACTCATGCAGGGCACACCAAGCTCAAGGTGCGACCATCCTCCCACAGACAGCGCCGGGCTGCTACAGCGGGCTGGTCCAGCTGTCCATGGACCCCACTTTGAGGGACCCCAACTCATGCAGGGCACACCAAGCTCAAGGTGCGACCATCCTCCCACAGACAGCGCCGGGCTGCTACAGCGGGCTGGTCCAGCTGTCCATGGACCCCACTTTGAGGGACCCCAACTCATGCAGGGCACACCAAGCTCAAGGTGCGACCATCCTCCCACAGACAGCGCCGGGCTGCTACAGCGGGCTGGTCCAGCTGTCCATGGACCCCACTTTGAGGGACCCCAACTCATGCAGGGCACACCAAGCTCAAGGTGCGACCATCCTCCCACAGACAGCGCCGGGCTGCTACAGCGGGCTGGTCCAGCTGTCCATGGACCCCACTTTGAGGGACCCCAACTCATGCAGGGCACACCAAGCTCAAGGTGCGACCATCCTCCCACAGACAGCGCCGGGCTGCTACAGCGGGCTGGTCCAGCTGTCCGCCATGGACCCCACGCTGCGGGACCCCGTGCTCGTGCAGGGCACCGACGGCGTCGGCACCAAGCTCAAGGTGCGACCATCCTCCCACAGACAGCGCCGGGCTGCTACAGCGGGCTGGTCCAGCTGTCCGCCATGGACCCCACGCTGCGGGACCCCGTGCTCGTGCAGGGCACCGACGGCGTCGGCACCAAGCTCAAGGTGCGACCATCCTCCCACAGACAGCGCCGGGCTGCTACAGCGGGCTGGTCCAGCTGTCCATGGACCCCACTTTGAGGGACCCCAACTCATGCAGGGCACACCAAGCTCAAGGTGCGACCATCCTCCAACAAACAGCGCCGGGCTGCTACAGCGGGCTGGTCCAGCTGTCCATGGACCCCACTTTGAGGGACCCCAACTCATGCAGGGCACACCAAGCTCAAGGTGCGACCATCCTCCAACAAACAGCGCCGGGCTGCTACAGCGGGCTGGTCCAGCTGTCCGCCATGGACCCCACGCTGCGGGACCCCGTGCTCGTGCAGGGCACCGACGGCGTCGGCACCAAGCTCAAGGTGCGACCATCCTCCCACAGACAGCGCCGGGCTGCTACAGCGGGCTGGTCCAGCTGTCCATGGACCCCACTTTGAGGGACCCCAACTCATGCAGGGCACACCAAGCTCAAGGTGCGACCATCCTCCCACAGACAGCGCCGGGCTGCTACAGCGGGCTGGTCCAGCTGTCCATGGACCCCACTTTGAGGGACCCCAACTCATGCAGGGCACACCAAGCTCAAGGTGCGACCATCCTCCCACAGACAGCGCCGGGCTGCTACAGCGGGCTGGTCCAGCTGTCCATGGACCCCACTTTGAGGGACCCCAACTCATGCAGGGCACACCAAGCTCAAGGTGCGACCATCCTCCCACAGACAGCGCCGGGCTGCTACAGCGGGCTGGTCCAGCTGTCCATGGACCCCACTTTGAGGGACCCCAACTCATGCAGGGCACACCAAGCTCAAGGTGCGACCATCCTCCCACAGACAGCGCCGGGCTGCTACAGCGGGCTGGTCCAGCTGTCCATGGACCCCACTTTGAGGGACCCCAACTCATGCAGGGCACACCAAGCTCAAGGTGCGACCATCCTCCCACAGACAGCGCCGGGCTGCTACAGCGGGCTGGTCCAGCTGTCCATGGACCCCACTTTGAGGGACCCCAACTCATGCAGGGCACACCAAGCTCAAGGTGCGACCATCCTCCCACAGACAGCGCCGGGCTGCTACAGCGGGCTGGTCCAGCTGTCCATGGACCCCACTTTGAGGGACCCCAACTCATGCAGGGCACACCAAGCTCAAGGTGCGACCATCCTCCCACAGACAGCGCCGGGCTGCTACAGCGGGCTGGTCCAGCTGTCCATGGACCCCACTTTGAGGGACCCCAACTCATGCAGGGCACACCAAGCTCAAGGTGCGACCATCCTCCCACAGACAGCGCCGGGCTGCTACAGCGGGCTGGTCCAGCTGTCCATGGACCCCACTTTGAGGGACCCCAACTCATGCAGGGCACACCAAGCTCAAGGTGCGACCATCCTCCCACAGACAGCGCCGGGCTGCTACAGCGGGCTGGTCCAGCTGTCCATGGACCCCACTTTGAGGGACCCCAACTCATGCAGGGCACACCAAGCTCAAGGTGCGACCATCCTCCCACAGACAGCGCCGGGCTGCTACAGCGGGCTGGTCCAGCTGTCCATGGACCCCACTTTGAGGGACCCCAACTCATGCAGGGCACACCAAGCTCAAGGTGCGACCATCCTCCCACAGACAGCGCCGGGCTGCTACAGCGGGCTGGTCCAGCTGTCCATGGACCCCACTTTGAGGGACCTCAACTCATGCAGGGCACACCAAGCTCAAGGTGCGACCATCCTCCCACAGACAGCGCCGGGCTGCTACAGCGGGCTGGTCCAGCTGTCCGCCATGGACCCCACGCTGCGGGACCCCGTGCTCGTGCAGGGCACCGACGGCGTCGGCACCAAGCTCAAGGTATGTATCCTACTAATATTATAAATGCGAAAGTTTGTGAGTTTGTTCACGCAAAAACAACTTAACGGATTTGGTTGAAATTTGGCACACAGATAGCCTTGATTAAAACATAGGAGAGGTACTTTTTATCCCGATATTTCAACGGGGAAATTGAAAATTTTTAAGGCAGTCTCAGTCGCCGATATTTTATATCCAGCTCATGATTCGTTCGATTTTCGATTTAAATTATTCGTTTAATTTCGAGGTTAGAGGAGATCTTAAGTTGAAAAACCGGAATTATATAAAAATTTACAAGCAACTAACATTATAAATTGGAGAATGCAATGTCTTCTGACTATGCATGCAGAGTTATGAACCCTCTAATCCTTAACTTCCCGTCCCTTTTAGATCGCAGAAATAATGAACAAATACGACACTATCGGACAAGACCTCGTCGCGATGTGCGTGAACGACCCTATGCGCGGGCGCCGAGCCTCCTCAGAGAATGCAATGTTATGAACAGAGATCGGATATTCTAAAGTTATTTTTTGGCTAGGAAATTATGGAAGCGACTTCTTAAAGCATGTTCTTTAAAATATAAATTCCGCGATTCCAGGAAATTCGCGAATGCAAATTTAGTCGGAATCTCGGTGTGGAAAAGACGTCTTTAGCATGAGGTATTTATTTAAATTTTTTCGACACAAAACAGCCAACACCTCAACTTTAGGTTAATATGCATCCGTTTATCCGATCACTGGTTATGAAACTTGACGTCCGTTTCAGATAGCAGAAATAATAATCAAATACGACACTATCGGGCAAGACCTTGTGTCCGTGAACATACTATGCGCGGGCGCCGAGCCTCCTCAGAGAATGCAATGTCTTCTGACTATGCATGCAGTTTTATAAACGCTCCAACCTTTGTCTGTCCCATTCAGATTGCAGAAATAATAAACAAATACGACAGTATTGGACAAGACCTCGTCGCGATGTGGACTAATATAGGAATTTGACAAACAACTAACATTGCATTGAATGCAATGTCCTCTGACTATGCATTCAGTGTTATGTATGAACCCTCCAACCCTAAACTTCACGTCCCTTTCAGATCGCAGAAATGATGAACAAATACGACACTATCGGGCAAGACCTCGTCGCGATGTGCGTGAACGACATCCTATGCGCGGGCGCCGAGCCTTTCGCGTTCCTCGACTATATGGCGTGCGGCAGGCTGCAAGTTGAACTCGCCGCTACTATCGTGAAGGGTATCGCTGACGCTTGCATCTTGGGTGGATGCGCTTTGCTAGGTAAGAGTATAGGGCTAGATATTTCAGAGACCAATTTTTTATGTCTCGTCATATTACTCGTCATAGTTAAGAAATTATGAAACTAGTAGTCTATATTCTGCTTACTAAATGAATAAAGAAGAAACAATCAAACCCGTTTTGTCCTTTGATTACTCAAAAAAAAAGATATTAAATGAAACCTTACCAAAATCACCATTTTTACACATGTCGCGTCGGCCATATTTTTAGAAACCCGTGTTACAAAAATTCACCGTTAAGAATTTATCAATTTCTCTATTAGCAATTTAATCTTTAAGTCTATTAACTGTCTTTTAATAAAAAAGATTTTAAAAAGATTAATTAGAAGGTACTTAAAAGCCGCGCAAAAGAATGTTCCAATTTTTTTCGTCATTCGCGGCAACAGTGCTTGTTTAAAAAATTGCGGTAAAACGGAACGCGATCGACGAAGCTGCTTACCTGAACACGACGCTCCACCGCCCTCCGCAGTCAGTCAGTGCGTTTTGAAACGGTCGGACGCTACCCATTTCGAGCGGTGAGTTGTTTAATTTGATTCTCCAAATCTTGTCACGGTTATCGTCATTCTAACTCTCAACGTATTATAGAAGTAATGCATGCTGATGTCTAATTGTGAATATCATGAAGAATCGTTTGTGAAACTAGCTTACGTAATGCGTACTTGCAGTGTATTACCTACAATAATATTCTTGCCACGTGGAATGTTCTAGAAAAAATCATTGTCGGCAACATCATTCGCAGCAGCATTGCACGAGATAACGATGACGCGAGTTGCCAATAATGATAAAGTATAGGCATAGCAATGACGATTGTTGACAATAATGATTTTAATGTGGATATACTACCTACTTCTATCTATTTGTGGTTTTACCCCACAATGCAAATTTTGTTGCTTGTTCTTCTACGACAAATCTGCCTTGTAAATGAGGTTAGCTAATGCAAAAAATATTGGAAGGGGTCTAGTCTATCTTTCTAACCTAGACATTTTGATGAGCATTTTCACGCTTTCAGCTTGATATATTTTTTCTTTTACAGATCACAAACCAAATCTATATTTTAGTAAAAATGCCCCCTAAAATAAAAAATTATAAAAAAGACCTGGAAAAAAGAAGAGAAGCCCAAAAAATTTGTAAAAAACGGCGATATGCTGACATTAAGAATGATCCAGAATTGTTGTAAGCGGAAAAAAGAAAAAGAGAAAGATATATAAAACAAAAAGAAGCTAAGAAAGAGGTTAAAAAATCTGCTCGTGCGCTAAAAGAACAATGAAAAAAATGGAGAGAAAATTCAAAAAGGTAAACTAAACAATTTAATTCATTTAAGAAAATCTACAAAATTTATTATTGAGTGACTACATGTTACAGTAAATACTTAATTTTTTTTTAGATATCGCCAAAGAAAAAGAGAAGAAGCTCTTGAAGGACACAAAGAGCCCCCATTTCATGTCATTAATATTCAGGCAGTCGCCGATGAAGAAAGTAATTCAAAGCAAGAGCCCGACAGTAAACTTGATGATCCGTTGCACAATTCTTCACAAATCAAATCAGTAATAAGAAAGGTTCGATATATTGAGATGAAAAAAAGAAAACAATTATTACAAATTATAGCAGCTTACAAAAAAAAAGACAAAAGACAAAGAAGACAAATTCAGCGAAAATCATTCAGATGAGGCTAGTACTTCGTCTAAGATAAAAGAGACACCCCTTCTAGTACGCGTAAAAAACTTTTTCACCGATGATGCAAACAGTGCCATACATAACCCCATCCAAGAGAGAATTTATCACTCGAAATAAAGTTCGAGAACAAAAAGGTATTTATGCATACCTTTGAAAGAACTGTACAAGAAGTTCCGCCTAGAGACGAATTTGAGAATTAGCTACTCATTTTTTTGTAAGCTGCGACCTTTTTGGGTAGTTTTTCCTAAAAAAAGCAATAGAGATACATGTCAATGTACCATTCATACAAATATGGAATTGCTTATTGCACTCAGGAATTTCAGTCAGAACCCTCGTGCTCCAAAGATTAGTTTTAAGCAATTAATTGCTTAGACTCCTGCACAACAGTGATTAATTGTTGTTACTTCCTAATATTCTTCTCGTGAGTAATTTCGATTTATTGATGTTAATTGTAGAAAATGATTGAGTACAACTGCTTGTACTGCAGGACTAATCAATGCCAATAATATTAGAATCTATAATGTCCCTAGACTTAGCTGCATTTTTAATAGTCAATCAATCCAGCAAAAATGTGGCACGATTATTACACTTTTGTTTTGTTGACAGATTTCTTTAATTCTATGGACATTATAGACGAACTGTTTGTTAAATGGGAAATGGAAAGTTTAATCAGAAAGTGCATAGGCATGTTTTTGTGGTTAGACTCAATAGTTAATTAGTTTTGAATGAAAATGTTATGTTTGAAAGTTAACTGTTTTTTTTTTTAAGAATAAATAGGATAAGATTGTTTTGAAATTATGTTTATTAAAAATATATAATCTTAATTATTTACTTAAAATGAACTCGACTGAATGAAAGAAAATATCAAGACTTAATCAGAGATAATAAGGCTGTAAAAGTTTCTATTCTAATTGGTTTAAGTATATTAAAAATAAGTAGAATCAATAATATTTTTGTTAAAAGATGTTAAAAATAAAGGCAAGGTGTTTTATATACTTCGTATTTTATTTTCTATATAAAACATTAAGTTTCATTTAAAATTAAGTAACAACTCATTGTCAGCAACAAATAGTCATTATTTTCTACAATACCATCATTATCTTCACAAAACGTCATTGCAGGCAACATAACTATTTTTATAATATTAAATATTTCGAAAAATACTGTATATTTTGGAGTGTCTTTTGTTTTAAATAACATAACTTTCACTAAATAATAATCCGGCGACAGAAAAAATTCGCGTCACGAGGTTTTAAAATTTTAAGTTTTTTTTGTTCAGAATATTATTTTTAGGAGAACTAGCCATAGGTTATTTGACAGATTTTTTTTTATTTCTCTAAAATGTTTTTGGAAACATTATATAGCTACACAAAACAAGTTTTTATTTTGAGTTATCTTGAATATTTCCAAAGTTAAAGGACATCAAACTTTCTTATTAGACAAGGACAGAACGTCACCAAGTCAGTAGCTTCAAAGTCTTGCTATAGAATATTTCGCTTTAGAAAGAGATAGCTATAGTCAAAATTAAACAGCTTATTCGTTTGTTATAAAACAGATTCAAATAATTTTTTCACATTAAGTATTCTCTTTAATGCTATATTTTTTAACTTCAACATTAAATATCTACATTTCAACAACACTAATATACCCTATT
This sequence comes from Crambus lathoniellus, assembly GCA_949710035.1. Taxonomy (NCBI): domain Eukaryota; kingdom Metazoa; phylum Arthropoda; class Insecta; order Lepidoptera; family Crambidae; genus Crambus; species Crambus lathoniellus. The sequence goes on from OX453303.1 coordinate 29,241,268, forward strand.
ACTGAGTAACAGCCGTTAAATGTAATTTTATTAGTTATCTAGAAAAGAATAGTTCTTTATTCCCATATACTGTGTACAATTGATGTACCCCCTTACTAATAAACGTGGCGTAAAGTTACACCAGCACGCGTAGCATGACAAACCCGAGGAGAGTTTTGTCTACCTCGAAAGTCTATAATTGAAAGCTGTACAATTGGTTTGTCTACGATGAAATGTCATTTTTGTCGTTTCGATATACACAAAATCTTTCTTGAGTTCATTATGCTACCCGTGCAGGTGTAAATCTGTTGTTGGCTCTGTCATCATTTTAGACAACATAAGTGACAAGAACCGAGATTTTGAAATAGCAACGTAGAATATCTTCGACTGTAACACGCAATAACCACGCAAGCTGTTAGCGATGGTATCTATATCTCTGTTCTCCAATAACTTGGGCACTTCTTGCCGTACTAGGAAATGAAGTACAAGACATAAGCTTTCTTATGAAATATATTACGATTCTGTTGGTAAAACGCCCAATTTGTCCATCCCCCTTTGAAGTTTGTTTTAGTTTGCGAGGCATTATCTAGTGCTATTGTTTATCAAAGTCCTTGCTACATAACCAATACTCCCACCCAGGCGGCGAGACAGCCGAGATGCCGTCAATGTACGACGTCGGCAAATACGACCTGGCGGGCTTCGCCGTCGGCGTTGTGGACAACCTGAAGCAACTCCCGCGGGTTAAAGACATCCGTGCGGGCGACGCGGTGCTAGCGCTGCCGTCTACCGGCGTTCATAGCAACGGATACAGCTTGGTGCAGAAGATTATGGCCGAGACTGGCCACAGGTAAGAAAAGGGGTAAATTGTCTTGGCATGTATCGCGGTCGCTTTCGTCGTGGACAACCTGAAGCAACTCCCGCGGGTTAAAGACATCGGCGACGCGGTGCTAGCGCTTCCGTCTACAGGCGTTCATAGCAACGGATACAGCCTGGTGCAGAAGATTATGGCCGAGAGTGGCCACAGGTAAGAACAGGCGTATTGACATGTATCGCGGTATCTTTCGTCGTGGCCAACCTGAAGCAACTCCCGCGGGTTAAGGACATCCGCGCGGGCGACGCGGTGCTAGCGCTGCCATCTACCGGTGTTCATAGCAACGGATACAGCTTGGTGCAGAAGATTATGGCCGAGACTGGGCACAGGTAAGAACAGGCGTATTGACATATAACGCGGTTGTTTTCTTTGTGGACAACCTGAAGCAACTCCCGCGGGTTAAAGACATCCGCGCTGGCGACGCGGTGCTAGCGCTGCCGTCTACCGGCGTTCATAGCAACGGATACAGCCTGGTGCAGAAGATTATGGCCGAGACTGGCCACAGGTAAGACCTGGGGGCTATTTGTGTAACTCAACATCTATTGCGATCGCTTTTGCTGGCGTGGACAACTTGTAGCAGCTAGTGCTACTACAACCGGCATTCCTTGATCGAACAGGCCGTCTAACATTCGGTTTTTGTATGCAAAACTGTGAGTGTGTGCTTGATTGCGGCCAACTGACAGGCCGTTGCCTGCAGGCAGACTGATGGTCTTCGGGCCCCTTAACAAGGGGGTTCCTACGTAGTTGGGCCGACGCTTTAAAGCGTATTGTAGTCCTAGTAATATAGAATCCTTTCGGTGTGGCAGGTACACCGAACGGGTGTCATTCAGCGTGGCCGGGCGTTCGTACGGGGAGGAATTCTTGGAACCTACGGGCATATACGTCCGTGGGGTGCTCCCGTCCTTAAGAAGGGGGTTCTTACGTAGCTGGCCCGAAGCTTTAATAGTGCTAGATGTATAGAATCCTTTCGTTATGGCAGGTACACTGAACGAGCAGCGTTCAGCGTGGCCGGACGTTCGTATGGGGAGGAGTTTCTAGAACCTACGGGCATATACGTCCGTGGGGTGTTCCCGTCCTTAAGAAGGGGGTTCTTACGTAGTTGGCCCGAAGCTTTAATAGTGCTAGTAGTATAGAATCCTTTCGTTATGGCAGGTACACCGAACGGGCGGCGTTCAGCGTGGCCGGACGTTCGTACGGGGAGGAGTTCCTAGAACCTACGGGCATATACGTCCGTGGGGTGCTCCCGGCCTTAAGGGGCGGGATGCTGAAGGCGTTGGCGCACATCACGGGCGGAGGCCTGCTCGACAACGTGCCAAGAGTACTGCCTCCCGCGCTCAGAGTCAGGTTGGATGCGAGCAAGTTCAAGATCAAACCGATCTTTGGATGGCTGCAAGCTAAGGGTGAGAAGATTTAAAGATTATTTCAGTTTCGTTTTGAATAATTCTTGTTTTAAATCACCCGGACAGTGAAATGTCGTGGGTTAGAGTCTCTGAGTACTGAATCCTATGGAGATGGCATACCTACGAAAAATTGAAGCATACACACACACACATGCACACATACCGAGAAACCAAAATGGCGCCTTTCCGTAGTGCTGCCCTATTTGTACATCGATATATTTATTGATGAAGTTATAGATACAAGTATTTTTGTGACTACCTACCTATATCACCCTATACTTTATAAAAGCAGTTTCGTAATCACCTCGATAATTTAAAACGGAATTATAGTGTATAATTATATACCTAGTTTTTTAGAATAATAAAACTTAATAATGTGCTTAAATTATACCTACATTTGCACATAATTAAGTTCTTTATGACAATTCCATAATGTGTATGTGTTTGTGCATGTACGCACACAATCATTGGCCCGACCGCGCGCGTGAGTCGCAACAACTGTAAAGCCCCCAGTACAGGATGGCCGATCATGTTGACCGACCATGATGGGCCATCGTTTACAGGGCCGGTTTGCGTGTGATTGCCGTCTGCGAGCAACGCAAACCGGCCCTGTACACGATGGCCAACATGGTCGGCCAACTTGATTGGCCATCCTGTACTGGGGGCTTAAAGCCCCCGGTGTGGGAGTTTGCGTGTGATTGCCGCCTGCGATCACACGCAAACATGCGGCCCATCATGGTCGACGAACATGAGTGTGGCCATCCTGTACTGGGGGCTTCAAGGCGAGAAGAGCCGCCAAGTGCTTCCTCATCTATAGTAATATCGTAAACAGGAAAGATTTTATTGGTTGTTGTTTGAATTTAATAGGTTCCAAAACTACTGGACTAATTTAGAAATTTCTTTGACCATTAGAAAGCTACATTCTTTCCGAGTGACATAAGCTATATTTTATCGTGATATTCCCATGGGAACGAGTACCATGCGGGTAAAACCGCGAGGATCCGCATGTTATTATTAAATTTATTGCTTGTTAAGTACATAATGTATCAAAAACTTAAACGCAGATGTAGATTAAAAATAAGGTCCTGTAGTTTATTTACAAACTTACCTTAGTAAAATATAGTTCATGTTGCAGTAGTAGTAGATAAAAGACCAACCTACTATATTTTACTGAGGTTATAGTTTGTAAATAAACTTCACGACCTTAGCTTCAATCTGTACGATTGTAGATACATTAATACTTAGCGAGCAACAAATTTGATTAAGGGCGCCCCACTTGTCGGCTCTACTCGCCTATTCTTAGAAACTGCAATTTTGTGATCAAATTTTTTATGTTTTCCGAGTCACGCGTCTATACAAATGCGAGACCTCCATAGAATTCCAGATCAAAGGTCGCGAGAACCAGTTTAAGTAAAAAAAGGTAATTAAATAAAACAAAAAGCTCCATATTGTAAAAACCTATTATGTTTATACAACAAAGATTGTTTTTTTTTACATAACACACATTACAATATAAATCACAAAGGAGAATGTCTACTAGGTACCTACCTACCATAGAAAAAAAGAAATGTCTCAAAAAAAAACAAGCATTAATATGTAATAAAATAATAAACAGTTTGAATCGAGATCTTTACAAGCAAGCATATTTTTTTTATATATTTAGAATATAGCGAAGCGACATCTAGTGGTAAAAAAATATACTAACTTTTAATGTGCTAGAATGAATGTAAGTTGGACAACAACTTTACAGCAAAATGACATTAAAAAACACGTTATATATAAGTATCCAGTTTTTGGCAACCGGAACAGAATACGTTGTCGCACTATAATTTCGATTTTGCTAGTGGCCTAATTAACGTCTTTTTCAAAACTTAAACTGTCGTTGACGTTTGAAACTGTTCTTCAAAATGAAAAGAGCACATAAAAATAGTTTTCGTACGAGTCTTTAAATTTTCCTTTCGCATTGTATCCAGCCATATTTTTCTTTTTTTGTTATTTTTAGGCAACCTAAAACAATAAAAACAGTTTAAAATAAATACACTCAATTTACACTTGAAATTTGAAAACATCGATAATTCGATAAAAAAAATGCTATAAGGGCAACCCTAGTGCAAAACAAACAAATTTATATTTTCTTGAAATACACCAACAAAACTCACCAAAATAAGTAGTAAGCTACATTTGGTATGAATTCTAAGTAAACTATTCACAGGAAAACCAAAACACAAGGCATTTATTGTATTGTTTTGGTGTTTTTGCAAAATAAATAGTAGGTACGTACCGGTGTAATGTAATGTTTGGACGATTTTCACTTTTTTTGATGCCACAAACTACCACACTGCAATTAGACATGTTCCTTGTTGCTTTCTCTCACTTATTAATACCTTTTATTCACATGAAAGTCTCAAATTAAAAGACTTTTATCACAAAACACTGCAAATACAACTCGCGTTGACAGCTCACATACCGAGAAACCTAAATGGCGACCGGCTTCAATCATGCATTACGATGACGTCACGTTTCAATGTTGCCAAAAAATAGGTCGAATAAATATATTGCTGTCTCTTTTTACATGAAGTATTGGAGGTAAGATAGAACGAGATGGCTACAGGTTTATGAGTACAATGTCGATTTAGCTCATATTTGTATAACCGATAGTTCATATAGATCAATATGCCATCTCCATAGGATTCAGTACTCAGAGGTTAGAGTCCTATGGGAGCTAGTTGTGGGATGGGTCGATTTTTTCTAATACTTCATTGTTAAATGTATCTTTTTCTTAGATGACAATTTAAATCATCATCAAAGAATATCTCATCACTTTGTCGTCAGAATTACAATTGTGCTGCGATTAAATATCAATAGGGGATGTCCGATACTTATAAGCATTAGCATTTGTCACGCAAAATTAGTCTCAATAAAATCATCAACAAGTGAGCACGTATTTTCTTTACTCCCGTTCCATAGAAAATTGAACCTTAACATCGAAGACATATGGCCTACATCGAGCCGGATAAATAATTACTACCTGGAGCGGAAGGGTCGCCCGAATACAATAGATGAATAGACGACTGCACAGGTGTTCTTTTGTGTGACTTGTTTACGTCGTCTCGGATGCGTTTTTTCTATACGTAATTAATATCGACAAGATAAGAAGCGGTCACGAAGTGAGTGTGTGATATTTACTGAGTGGAATTTAACAAACTACGTAAACATGACAACGCTTAGTGCAGAACAAAGTGCTTACTTAAATACAATAGAAGATGTGGCTAGTATGTTAAAAAAGGCGAAAACAAATATAAACAAATGTCCGAAACAAAGATTAACTGCTGGCTACATAAAAACAAGATTAAAAACAATTGAAGACTATTGGATTAATTTCAAACAAGCGCATGAGAAGCTTATAAGGTGTACGCCACGTGAACAAAGGGGAGCGATGCCGTATTTTCTTCAAGAAGAATATTTTATTTACGAAGAAGTATTCATTAACCTTCAATCTGATTTGACAGATTTATTATTGAGAATTGAAAGGCCACAAAAACAAAATGAAGAAAATTCTAGTCCTTCAAACCCTTCAACTGATGGTCAGTTCTCGCTCGCTAGATTGCCTAGGATACAATTACCTACCTTTTCGGGAAGATACGAAGATTGGCCCACGTACCAGGACTTATTCACGGCGCTTGTTCACAACACGTCCATAAGTAATGTACAAAAATTACACTATTTGAAAACAAGCATTTCGGGTGAGGCAGAGATGTTATTAAAACCTATACAAATAACGGATGATAATTACATACAAGCTTGGGAATTACTTAAGGCACGTTTCGGAAGTAAGAAAATGATTGTGAACTCAGTTATGAAGAAATTATTTAACCAGAAAAAAGTGAATAATCCTACCTCAAGTCAAATCAAATCTTTAGTGGACACTACAACCGAATGTATTCACAGTTTAAATAATTTGAAAATAAGTACAAACTCTTGGGATCCTTTAATAATATTTCTGGTCGGACAGAAATTGGACCCGGAGTCCTTGAAGGACTGGGAAGAACATGCTTTCAAAAACAACAGTGATGAAATTCCAAAATGGAGTGAATTGAAGCAATTCCTTGAAACAAAGTTCCGTACCCTGGAATTAATTTCATCATTGTCAACTACTTCAACACGAGATAAGCCCCAAGTACACAAGTCATTTTTTGTCTCAACCAACGAAGACGAAGACGATTCTTTACAAGTATCAGCGCATGCCAGTTTTAAGTCACAACCTTCATGTACATATTGTAATGGTGATCATTATATTTTCAATTGTAAAGAGTTTGGGAAACTGACATTAGAACAAAGACATGATCATGTAAGAAAAAATCGTTTGTGCTATAACTGTCTTATACCTAATCATAGTGTGTATAACTGTAAACAACGAAAAACATGTCGTATTTGCCGAAGAAGACATCACTCTCTTTTACATGAAGATAGAACAACAAAACAAGAAGGTGAAAGAAGTGAAGAGAAGGAAGTTAACAATCACAACAATTCACAAGAACAAACACAACCAGAACATAAGATAACAAGTGCACATATCTCAAGGGAACAACCTGGTCAAGAAGTGTTACTGGCTACAGCACAAGTAGAAGTTAAATCGAGTACTGGGGAAACATTTCTACTTCGTGCCCTGATTGACCAGGGGTCCGAGGCTTCATTCGTATCATCAAGGGTAGTGGATCTGCTGGGTCTGAAACGAATCAATATCAGCGGTGAAGTCTCTGGAATAGGAGGAGAAAATCACAACAAAATACCGATTAAACATTTAGTCGATTTATCAGTGTCATCACGATTTCACACAAACGCGCCGATAAAGGTAAAGGCTTACGTTTTGAAAACAATTTCCACCAGAGTACCTTCAAAACACGTCGTGATGAATGACATGCAGCTACAAACATTAAATTTGGCTGATTCTAACTATCAGGTTCCAGGTAATATAGATATTTTACTTGGTGCCGATGTGTTCTGCAAAATTATAGAAAATGGTTTGATAAAAACGTCTGATGGAATGATAGCACAAAAAACTATTTTCGGGTGGATTATTTCTGGACAAAGGGAAGAAAACAAAGATCACAATTTAATCACGTTGCATGTTACACGTATGGTTGCGGAAGACAATGATTTACTACGAAAATTTTGGGAGATAGAAACAGACTCATACAAGAAGAAGAAGTGGCTTACTAAAGATGAAGAAAAATGTGAACAAATATACAAGGCTACAACTGCAAGAGACAATACTGGAAGATATATAGTACACTTACCTTTAAAACAAACAGTTCAAGAAACAATCGAAATGTGTGGTGATACAAAACAACAAGCGATCAAGAGATTCAATAACTTGGAGAAGAAGTTTCAAAATTATCCATCTTTCAAATCTGACTACGCAAAGGTTATTCAGGAGTACAAGGAAATGGGACATATGAAGTTATCCGATGATACAGAGAGTAATAATGCAATCTACTTACCGCATCACGCAGTAGTGCGAGAAGACAAGGAAACGAGTAAACTGCGCGTTGTTTTTGATGCCTCTGCAAAGGGATCCGAAGGTCACTCGCTTAATGATACAATGCTAGTTGGACCTGTTCTACAACCTGATCTTCGAAGCTTAATAGTCAAATGGAGGACCTATGAAATTTGCGTAGTCGGAGATATAGTAAAGATGTACAGAATGATTCTTATGACGAGAGAACATACTAACTTGCAAAGGATCGTTTGGCGAGACAGCCCCGAAGAAAAACTCGAAAGCTATAACTTAACAAGTGTCACTTTCGGAACAGCTGCTGCTCCGTATTTGGCAGTACGAACTTTAAATCAGCTGGCAGACGATGAAACAAAAAATTATCCCGATACAGCACCTGTAATTAAACAATCATTTTACATGGATGACCTTATGACAGGAAATAATCAGGGCATAGAAGCAACGAAAAGGATGTGTGATGAAATAAATGAAGTTATGAAAAGGGGAGGATTTAAAATGCAAAAATGGTCAAGTAACTCGGAAGAAGTCTTACAACATTTACAACAAGAACATACAGCGGATAAAATTGAAATAAAATTAAATAAGGTGATAAAAATTCTTGGATTGACATGGGACAGAAAGGAAGATGTATTTCTGATTACAGTTAACTTACCTGAAATGGCATATTCTATTACAAAAAGATCAGTTCTTTCTGACGTGGCTCGTTTGTTTGATCCGTTTGGATGGTTGTCACCAATCATCATCCGAGCAAAGGTTTTGATACAAAAGTTGTGGCTCCTTAGCTTGGGTTGGGATGACGAACTGCCGCTAGAGGTGTGTGAGGAGTGGGTAAACTTTAGAAATGAGTTGACACATCTGCAAAATATAAGGATATCACGATGGTTAAAAACGAATGAAAATAAAAACAAGAATGTACAACTACATGGTTTTGCAGATGCATCAACACAAGCTTATGCCGCAGTTACTTACCTGAGAGTTGTTGAAAATGATGGCACAGTACACGTCACGTTGATAGCATCTCGAACAAAGGTAGCACCACTGAAGCAAATATCAGTCCCTAAATTGGAACTCTGCGCCGCAGCATTATTAACAGAACTTGTGAGCGATCTTCTTGATATTATCAACGTACCTAAAAACCATACATACCTCTGGACCGATTCTATGGTTGTCTTGTCATGGCTCCAATCACAACCAAACCGCTGGCGAACATTCGTCGCTAACAGAGTAGCTGAAATTACAAGAGTTCTTGACAATGAGCGATGGAGACATGTTCAGTCTATTGAAAACCCCGCTGATGTTGCTACCAGAGGAGTGAAGGCATGTGATTTGCCGACTCAAAGACTGTGGTGGAACGGGCCAGAATGGTTACACCAAGAAAACTTTAAAATGGTTAGAAATGACATTCCACAAACAGACTTGGAGTTAAAGGTTTCGTTGCATTCAACTATACTGGAACCTCCAATTTGGGAAAGATTCTCAACAATATCAAGAATGAAGCGGATATTAGCCTATTGTAGAAGATGGCTCATAAAGAAAGAATTAAAAGAGGAAGAAAACTATATAACAGCAAAAGAGAATGAAGAAATATTAGAAAGATGTATAAAATATTATCAAGGTGTCGTTTATGGAAAAGAAATTGAGGTATTAAAAAATAAACAGAGAGTTAACAAAAGAAGTTCGCTGATCACACTTTCACCGTTCTTAGATAAGAGTGGATTGTTAAGAGTGGGAGGCCGGCTTCAAAATGCTTCAGTTCCAGATACAACAAAAAACCCAATAATTGTACCAGACAAACAGCACATCACAAGATTGATTATACAAGAAGCCCACACAAGGACGTTGCATGGTGGTATCCAACTTATGATGGCGTATATCAGAACAAAATATTGGGTCATTGGCCTAAAATCAGCTGTTAAAAAATGCATTCGCCACTGTAAAATATGCATTATCGATAAGGCACGAGTTAAACACCAACTCATGGGCCAACTACCTGCAGTTAGAGTAAACCCACATAGAGCATTTATTAACAGTGGAGTCGATTATGCTGGGCCCGTAATGATTAGGACGTCTAAAGGTCGTGGCCATCATGCTACCAAGAGCTACATTTGTTTATTCGTCTGCATGAGTACTCACGCGATCCATCTTGAGGCGGCCACTGATCTAACCTCGCAAGCGTTTATGGCTGCATTTCGTAGATTTGTCGCACGCAGAGGACACTGTCAACATGTATGGAGCGACAATGGAACCAACTTTGTTGGTGCAGCCAAAGAATTGAAGATTCTATTTCAGAAGGGCAAGGACAATATTGCACATGAAGTAGCACAAATATTAGCCAATGAAGGCACAACTTGGCACTTCATACCTCCAAGAATGCCATCATATGGAGGACTGTGGGAGGCAGGAATACAGTCTGCAAAGAGACACTTACACCGAGTGACTAAGGACACTACACTTACATATGAAGAAATGGTCACTCTGCTAGCCCAGATTGAGGCTTGTCTTAATTCTCGCCCTCTTTGTCAAATTGACAATACTACTGAAAGTCCCTTAACACCGGGCCATTTTTTGATCGGGGAATCTTTGATAAGCGTGCCTGATATAAACTATGAAGACAAGAAGGTCAGTCTATTAAGCCGATGGCAAGTCATTCAAAAAATGACTCAAGACTTTTGGCGTCAGTGGCAACGCGAGTATCTCCATACTCTTCAGCAGAGACATAAATGGCAAGTTCCTGTTCAATCTCCAAGTATTGGAGACTTAGTTGTGATCAAAGACGAATTGACACCGCCAACGCAATGGTTACTTGGTCGAATTAAATATCTTCATCCCGGCGCAGATGACTTAGTACGAGTTGTTACAGTTCGGTGCAGGGGTAACCATGAGCTTAAAAGACCATTATCAAAATTAGTACTACTCCCAATGGATGTCGATCAAAGTAGTCAATTATAGCATTCAATTACTTATTATTTTTCTTATATATTTGTTATAATGTCAAGTTTGTTTTAACATACATTTCCAGTTTATGTATCATTATAATTTGTTCTAACGTCATATTCCCATAGGAATTAGTTACCTATATCATCAATTTGTATGCATGTTATGTTTTTTTTGTAACCATCTTAATGTTTGTTAATATTTCCACGAACTGATTAAAAACTATTGTTTTTGGTGGGCGGTATGTCCGATACTTATAAGCATTAGCATTTGTCACGCAAAATTAGTCTCAATAAAATCATCAACAAGTGAGCACGTATTTTCTTTACTCCCGTTCCATAGAAAATTGAACCTTAACATCGAAGACAGGGGATCAGACTGTTTTTTTTATTGTTTAAAATGATTTTATTAATATCAGAAATACGACAGGGGTATTTATTTTCAAATATTTTCCATATTTTCGGAGATATAGCACATCAAACTTCCTTATTAGACAAGAACAGTGATAGACACAGATGACGTCGGACGTGCTTAGCGCCATACTCCCGCCATATAAAATTTCGTTTTAGAGAGAGATAGCTAGAGACACAGTTTTTCACAATTCAGCAGCTCATTAGGTACTTGCTCATTAATCAACATTTTGTTTTTTTTTCACTTTTGTTATTCTTCAATGTTATATTTTTTAATGTTACTATATTTACATTATCAATAACAGTCCGATCCCCTATTCCTCTTGATATGTAACTTTTTTCGTTAGATGAGTATTTTTTTATTATTTAATGATTAAATAACAAGCGATATAATTATATACTTATGATAACTTCTTCATTAACAATTTAACTCAGATTCATTATGTTTCTCTCGTAGGAATGGTATCCGACTTTGAGATGCTCCGCACTTTCAACTGCGGCGTAGGCATGGTCCTCATAGCTGATCCGGTGTATGTAAAGGAAATACTGGAATGCGTTGAAGGCGCTCGCCTCATCGGTAGCGTCGAGGCTATCGGCAAAGAGGGTGAGTTTAGACCTTATTGCTGATGATATAAAGTTCAATATGTAATGTAGCGGTGCTCATAACTGATCCTGTGTATGTAAAGAAACTACTGGAATGTGTTGAAGGCGCTCGCCTCATCGGTAGCGTCGAGGCTATCGGCAAAGAGGGTGAGTTTAGACCTTATTGCTGATGACATAAAGTTCAATATGTTTTGTAGCGGTGCTCATGGCTAACTTAGTATACGTGTATAGTATCATTCCTATACTGGAATGCGTCGATGGCGCCCGCCTCATCGGTAGCGTCGAGGCTATTGGCAAAGAGGGTGAGTTTAGACCTTATTGCTGATGACATAAAGTTCAATATATAGCGGTACTCATGTCATGACTGACTCAGTATACGTGAAGGAATTACTGGAAGGTGTTGATGGCGCCCGGGCCCGCCTCATCGGTAGCGTCGGGGCTATCGGCAAAGAGGGTGAGTTTAGACCTTATTGCTGATGACATAAAGTTCAATATATAGCGGTACTCATGTCATGACTGACTCAGTATACGTGAAGGAATTACTGGAAGGTGTTGATGGCGCCCGGGCCCGCCTCATCGGTAGCGTCGGGGCTATCGGCAAAGAGGGTGAGTTTAGACCTTATTGCTGATGACATAAAGTTCAATATATAGCGGTACTCATGTCATGACTGACTCAGTATACGTGAAGGAATTACTGGAAGGTGTTTATGGCGCCCGGGCCCGCCTCATCGGTAGCGTCCAGGCTATCGGCAAAGAGGGTGAGATTAGAGTTTATTGCTAATAACATTAAGTTCAATATGTAGCGGTGTTCATGACTGACTCAGTTTACGTGAAGGAAATAGGTACTGGAATACGTGTACTGGAGAGCGAATGCTGAAGAAATAAGATTCAAAATTCAGTGACGCTGATAGTTTTTTAACACTTTATTTTCTTTTCTACCCCTTTAGCATAATGGTCTGATCTCGCCTTGTAAAACTGCGGAAATGACAATGTAGACTAAGGTCGGTATTATAGAACAACACTCAAGTGGAGATCTCTTCTTAAGTATAGTTAGAAAAGGATGCAAATACATGCAACGAATACATTCATCCCTTGCTAACTATACTTGAGAACAGATCTCCACTTGAGTGTCGTTCTATAATACGGGCCTAAATCTTGATACTCACGAATTAGTCTACATTGTCATTTCCTCTCATTTCCCCTTGAGACAACTCGATGTTCTCGATGTATTTTGGAGTTCTACGTAATAACTGTTAATAGCTAATATCTCCGTGATATATCAGGTGGCCACCAAGTGATAGTGGACAACTTCAAAGAAGCTATGGAGCCATTAACCACTCCCTACAAGTCCGGACAGAACGCGCCTAAGAAGTCGCTCTCATATAAAGACAGTGGTGTGGATATCGAAGCGGGCGACTCTCTGGTTTCGCTCATCAAGCCGCTGGCTAGGTTTGTTTGTACACACATATATTTATTTACCTATCATCTATAACAACAACAAAAATCTTAAATCCTTCCAAATGCTTCATTTCTTTGCAAAAGTCTTAATCATACATTGATAATTCGTTAATTTAAGTACAGTCATGGCAACAATCTGGTTTATTCATGTTTTGTTCAGTATAAAATACATAAAATACTTATTCTAACTTCTTTATTGTGTTGTGTGGTTAGTACAGTCGAACCGATTCAATCGTGCCCATAATTTCATTTTGTAACAGATATAAGAATTCAATAAGGTCGAAATTCAAACTTATTCACATTGACTTTTATAGTTTTGACGCTTTCTAACAAATTATTAGCAACATGGGTCATGATTCAATTGGTCCGACTGTACATTTACTTAATAACTGTCCGTCTGTTCGGCAGTTTTAAATGTACGTAGTTAAAGGACACGTTCAAATTAATAGTTAAATTACGGTCGCGGAGCACGAAGAATCTCGTGCAATGATCTGTTATTATCTGTCCCTGTCACTCCCGCGTAAATATGGTTGCATCACGCTCGCACAGGTGCGATGCCCGCCGTCTCAAGGGATCTGTGCAAGCGTGACGCACTATATTTACGTGGGAGCGACAGGGAAAGGCAATAACAAGTCATTGTACGGGATTCTTTGTGCTCCGCGACTTTACTTTAGTATAAAGTGTGCCCCTTGATATGGTGTACAAACGAAAAGGCCCTTATAATATTTTTTAAAATACTTAATAATAATAATAATAAATTTTGTAAGTATTTAAAATGTAATAAAGGGAATAATAATAAAACACATTATTGCAAAAAGAAAACACATAACAAAAAGAAGACACTACTAAAGAAGTACACAAAAGGCGGCCTTATTGCTACGATGACGTGGCTCCTCAATCCATACGGACGTAATATTGTGACTGTATAACATTTTAACCTTAATGTCCTTGTCCTTGAGTCGTGAGAACGTACGGGTTACGTCAACATTGGCTCCGCGTTAATTAATAATTTAGTCGTGGTTGATGCCGTAAATAGAACTTTTTAAGTGTTAATAAGAAAGTGCCAACCGCGTTTTATTACAGTGAATATTAGTAAAATAATTACTTACGTAAGAAATAGTGGAAAAACATAAAAATAACTTTTAACTTAAAAATTAAGTGTGTGCAAAAACTATATTTACAATACTAAACTGTGCTAAAATACTTTTAGTTTTGTGTTAAATAATAGGGAAAAACTATGAAGTAACAATTTATGTATAAATATTGATAGTGTAGTGATTAATAAGTGACAATAATTAATAATATAATAGCAAAAAATGGACAGTGGTTATGTTTTAAAAAAATTATGTGTGTACACCTTCCAAATGGTATGATAAACTGTTAGAATACGAAATAAGTGACTCTTAATTTAGCCACTCGCCGTAGAGCCTAAAGTGGTCTAATGGTTAATGGACACCTACTGTTCGTGCGGAAATAGGTTCGATCCTCCACATGGTGTTTTCTCTTTTTGTGTTTTTTTTTTTATATTTAGATAGAACATTGTTTTTAAATACTATTTTATTAGACTTTTTTATTTCTATTCTATTTTATTTTTTGGACAAAACTGAACATTTATTAAAACATCAACATGGCAATTTGTTCCAAGTGCAAACAAATTTTACCCCCAAGAGAGTTTCTTAGCTGCTCTAAGTGTAAATCTAAGTACGATTTAAACTGTGCAAATGTTTCTATCCAACGCTTCAGAAATACAATGACACCGGACCGTAAACGAACGTGGATCTGTGATAATTGTTTGAAGAAAAGGTCTACACCAATCAATACTAGTCCAGAACGTGTTTCGGATCAAGTCAAAGTCTTGTCAAGCACATCTACATCAACACCCTTACAAACTTCTACACGAAGTACAAAGGCGACTCATCAAACTATCATGAATACATCACACAGCTCAAGTAGTAGCAAAAATATTACTTACAGAAGACACCTACAACGTAACATATCTACATCGAAATCATGTGAATCTCTTAACCTTATGGAGATTTCGAATAATTATTCTGAGAATAATACTTGTTCTTATAAAAGAATAGTAAATATACATGAGATAAATATAGTCAAAGAATTGAAAGAAGAAGTGGAAAATTTAAAGCTGGAATTAACAAGCGTGCAGAACGAACTTGAGAATTCAATCTTGGAGAAAAATACTTTGAACAGAACTATCAAAGAACTAACACAGAAAATCAGCATATTAAAAGATTTATGTCGAAATCCAATAAGTCATAACGACCCAAACTATTTCAATTTATCTATGCCTTATAATGTTGCCGATTCGAATAAAAACCAGAAACCAACGGAACATACCCAAAGCTTTTCTGATGATAGTAACTCACTACATTCTTCCAATGAATTTGGTTTGACAAACAATCACGAAACAGATATAGTTGCTATAGAAAAACAGCTGTTCAAACTTAAGAAGCAAACGAACGACGCTAAGCAAGAGATAATAAGGTTGGATGTTGCCATAAACAAACTTAGGAATAATATAAATCCATGCAAGGAGTCTGACGAAGTTTTGAAGTTAGCAAAGGAAGAAAAAAGAAGAAAATTATGCATCATATCTGGTATTAATAAGAATAACATTTTTAAAATAATTAAAAAATCGCATATGGATGAGGAATTTGAATATTGCAGCTACATTAAGAATTCGGCTGGCATAATACAATTAATTGATAATCTAGAATCGAAATTGGAAAATTTTAACATGAGCGATTACTGTGTTATACTACTAGGTGAACAGGATTTTCACCAGCAAATGGATTTTAGTGACTTAGTAGCCAACATAAGAAAAGTCCTAAGTAATATTATGCATACAAACATAATATTAGTGCCTCCAACTTATGTGTGTGGTGCACCGATATTGAACTATAAGATAGAAATGTTTAACAAACTCCTGTATAAAGATATAAACAAACATAAATATACCTACAGCTTCGATTCTAATATGGATCTGACGTTCAATATGTTCTCACTATATACTGGCAGGATAAATAAATCTGGTATGTTATCGATATTTAAAAATATACATAACTTGATTTATGATATAAATAATAATCCTCATCTTTTTCGCCAGTGACGAAACTATATCATGTTCGATACTACAATCACCGGATTATGGTGGTGATAAAGATGATACTTCTATTGGTTTATTAAACGCTAATATTGCAGGAGTTTTAAACAAACAGGAAGAATTACAATTTTCAATAGATCACCTTGCAGAACAAAAAATATTAGAAACTGATATAATTTGTTTGTGCGAGACGAATCTGGAAACCGGTTGTGAAAAGAATTTAAGATTGAAAAACTTTACAGTTGCATCATTTTATTCTAGAAAGAAAACTAAAGAACGGGGAGGCGTAGCAATTTTAGTGAATAAAGATATTGAATATAAACCTATAGACTTAGAGAACATCCCAGTTAAATATATCTTCGAATGCTGTGGTGTAGAATTACCATCATATGGTATTATTGTAGTGTGTATATATACTAATAAGACACCAACTTCTATCAAATCTTTGTTCTTCCAAAAACTAGCAGATCTATTAGAACATCTGTGTAGAAAAAAGAAAAAAAGAATAGTGATTTGTGGCGACTGGAACATAGATATTTTGGAAAGGACTAGCGTATCTATTGAACTTCAACAACTGTTAGAAAACTATAATTTGGAAATGAAAATAAAGGAACCAACTAGAATCACCAACACATCTAAAACTTGTCTGGATCAATTTGCAACAAATATTAAAAATACTTCATCTGGAGTAGTTGAACTGGGCTTGTCGGATCACAGATCACAATTCCTTAAAATTCCAATAAAGGAAAGAAAACAAGTAGCTACGAAGTATTGGTATGAATTTCGAAGAGATTACTCAAAAGAAAATCAAGAAAAATTCCTCGACTGTTGTCTGTGTCTTTCTTTTTCGGATATTTATAGTGAAAATGTAAATGCCTTGGAAGCGTTTAACAGTTTCTATAGTTTATATAAACTTTTTTATGATTTATGTTTTCCTGTGATTAAAGTAAAGATAAGTTCTAAATCTAATACTTCATCTTGGTTAACAAAAGGCATCGCTAGAAGTTGTTTGAAAAAACGTCAAATATATTTAAAATATCGGAAAGATCGTAATAAATACAATCCTTTGTACAAAAAATATTCAACTATTCTAAAAAAATGTGTAAAATATTCACAAAAAACACAAAATTTAAATTACATAAGTAAATTTGATAATAAACTTAAAGCAGTCTGGAATGTAATAAATAAATATACTAAGGATGTTAACAGCTGTACTATTAAAAACATCTGCAAAGATGGAAAGAACGTTCATGACGCTCATATTATTTCTGAACTATTTAATCGTTATTTTGTAGATAATGTTTTGGAAAATAGTACATCAAACCTGAACTGTGGTAGTAATAATATAGAATCAGTAGTTCCATCAATATTTATAAATCCAATAACAGAAAACGAATTAATTAAAGCAGTTCAATCATTGAAAAATTCCAAATCTGTTGGTATAGATGAAATTAGAACTGATATTATAAAAATGAGTATAGGAGCTATAGCTAAACCTTTTGCATTCGTTATAAATAAGTTATTATATGAAGGCATGTTTCCTGACGTGTTAAAAAAATCTATAGTAAAACCACTTTTTAAAAAAGGATGCAGGAAATTGCTTTGTAATTATAGACCAGTGGCTTTAATATCGATTTTTTCTAAAATATTGGAAAAGACTATGTATTGCAGACTGATTTCGTTTTTGGATGCTCAGGGAGTCTTAAAAGAAGAACAAAACGGTTTTAGAAAAAATAAAAGTACATCCCTAGCTTCATTTAAATTAATGAAAAGCGTTACAAATGCCCTAAATGAAAACATTCCAGTAACAGCGCTTTTCCTGGATATGTCAAAGGCGTTTGATTTTGTATGTCATGAACGTCTTCTTGAAAAGCTTTATAAATACGGCATACGTGGTCCTTGTTACAACTGGATCAAAAGCTATTTGTCAAAGCGGGAACAATGTGTAGAAATTCAAAAATACTGCCTAAAGAGTAAATGTATAGAGAAAACTAGATCAGATTTTATTGCTAATAAATTTGGAGTACCTCAAGGCAGTATCCTGGGTCCACTATTGTTTCTTCTCTATATTAATGACTTGCCTAATTGTATATCTCAAGAATGTATCTTGTTTGCTGATGACACTACAATTGTATTCAAAGGTGTTAAGGGTGAAGATACAAGTGCACATGAACAAAGTATTAACGCTGCACTTTATAACATAATGGAATGGCTAAAATATAATAATTTAAAAATAAATGTTGAAAAAACTAAGTATATACAATTCGGAACATATAATAGAAAAATTAAGGAACTAAATATATGTATAGATGGACAAATAGTAGAATCAGTAAAAAATTTGAAGTTTTTAGGAATAACATTAGATTGCTTTTGTAATTGGAAATGTCATATAAATGAACTATGTACAACATTAAATAAGTATGTGTATGCCTTAAGCCGTATCACCCAGATTGTTTCAAGAGAGGCTGCTATTACCGCCTACAACGGTTTTGTTAATTCAAAATTGCGTTATGGAGTTATGATTTGGGGAAACTCCGTCGATAAGGATAAGGCATTCATAATGCAAAAAAAATGCATTAGAGCAATATTTGGTTTGAGGCGAATTGATTCGTGCCGACCATATTTTAGAGAATATAAAATTCTTACATTACCTTGTTTGTATGTTTTCGATATCTGCTTGTTTGTTTATCAGAACAAACATTTATTTGAATATAAAAATCAAGTGTCAACTCGTAATCTGCGATCCAATTATAGAAATAAACTTTATAATCCGGGAGCAAAATTAGCACTTGTATGTAATAATTCTTTTGCTATGTGCATTAAAATATATAATAAACTCCCAGATGAATTTAAAACTTTTAAGTTTAGTAAATTTAAATTTTCGGTTAAACTTTGGCTTACAAACAAATGCTTTTATAGCATTCAGGAATATCTAGACTATAAATAGTATTAAGAAAATAATATAGTAAAATGTAATTTTTATTTTCGATTATTTTTATTTATTAAGATAGTTAAATTTTGATTTGTTAGTGGTACAAAGGCTTTGAATTTAACCTCTAGGTTTACTATGTAACGTAATCTAATTATGTTTTTTTGTGTATATACCTGAAAAGGTAGGATAAAGTGAAACTTGTGTTTAGACTTTAAGATCTTATGTACCTTTCTCCATACACAATAAAGTACTTACTTACTTACTTACTTACTTACTTACTTACGTAGCAATTTCTTCCAGGCAACCTTGAGTGGAAAAATAATAATCGTCTGAGGACATAAAGGGGAAGGGGGAGTGGGTACAATTTGAAGAACATCGTAACATCTGCAAAATTTTATATTTATTTTTTTGTCGATAAAATCCGCTATAGTCATAGCCTTTTTCGTTTGTACACCATATCGATGGGCGCACTGTATACGTTAATGTTATTTTATTCGTTTGACTGTGAGTGACTCAACGTTTCAGGTCCACATCCCGCTCGGGAGTTCTGGGCGGACTCGGAGGGTTCGGCGGCTGCTTCCAACTAAAAGCCATTGAGCACGATTACAAGGTAAATAGTTTAAGGAGTGATTTGGTTTTGAAAAATTGTGCCATGTGAAGTGTTTCGGAATAAAATATGTAAAAAAAAACCATTCGCTTATGTATGACAATCTTCCCTCTGGGTCACTTACACGTTTCTCGACCAAACTTTTCTTAATATTGAGGAACTTTATCGTTTCGTTGGTAAACGCGTTTTCGATTGCGCGGTCGGTTAGAATCGATCGTGGAATATGAATTACTGCGACCTTTCATCTGCATTAGACCACGGTTTTGAACCAATCCGTCTTCTTACTTTTCCATTTGGAAGTTCTGTGCCCAGCAGTAAGATGCTCAACAGGTGGAGCTTCACACCCAACGATCAAACGCACCCTTGCGTTGGATATCTTGCTGCTGTGCGCGAGAGAGTGGTGTGAGAGGTGTGCGAGAAAGAGAGAGCGCGCAGCAAAGAGTGCGGTCACAGCCATCTCTATCGTCTTCTACAAGTCATGCGCATAAAGTTGGCAACGTAGTTTTAAGTGAACCGATTTGACACCGTTTGCACCGTTTGACAGGTAAACAGCGAGTAAACCTCGAGTACTGAATCCTATGGAGATGGCATATCTTCTATACATCTATACAAATAAATAAAATTGGAGTGTCTGTTTGTAACATTAAATAACCGCTTTTTACTACGTGCATATGATTAAATATACGGTACATATACCAAAATGACATGTTTTACAATTTTTGTCTGTCTGTCTGTTTGTTCCGGTTAATCTCTGAAACGGCTGGACCGATTTTGACGGACCGATTAATACGACAATTAGAAGTAGTTTAAAATTGAATTCCAAGATTTTCTTACATTGTGACTTAGTTACACCTCACTTTTTCGTAGGTATGCCACCTCCATAGGATTTAGTACTCAGAGGAGTAAACCGGTTCACAGCAATGTTGCCGTTCCGTATCATAGCATGGCTTGTAGAAGACGATAGAGACGGCTGTGGTGCGGTCCATAGTAGCGGTTCGTGGGGGCGTGCCGCGCGCGATCCAAGTGAACAAGTTCTATCCACGAGCCTAAATCGGTGTTTTATCTGACGAGCGCGGGCGAGCCTTATATGTAGTTATAATGCGTATAGAAATGCGCACGTGTGTGCGTCGGCCGGCGACTCGGCCAAAACAGAGGGTGCAATCTTCATACATTCAAATGGGAACTACTAAGCCAAAAAAATCGAAAGTCGTTCTAATCAGGCCTTAGGTTTCACTTTTTTATCACTTTATAATGTATTTATGTGTGTATTTATACACCAAAAGTTGCTTGCACCAGACAACAGATAGCGCTAGTTATGGACTACCAATAAAGGTCCCAAGATTGGTCTCTATTTTGTATGTGTATGTAAATTTACACACATAAGTGTGGTTCACCCGCACAAGCGTGGCTCACCCGCGCTCGTGAGATATAACGTATGTATCGTTCGGTGTAGCTCCGCCTAATCACAATGATTTCTGACTCTGAACATTTTACTCCAAGGACCCGGTGCTAGTCCTAGCGGCGGACGGCGTTGGCACCAAACTGAAGATCGCCCAGATGATAAATCAACATTCCACCATCGGTGTGGACCTAGTGGCTATGTGCATCAACGATATCTTATGCAACGGCGCTGCCCCGCTTACGTTCTTGGATTACTTCGCATGTGGGTCTCTGGACGTGACCGTCGCCAGGAATGTGGTGTCGGGAGTCGCTGAAGGATGCAGACAGGCTACTGCAGCTCTTATCGGTGAGTTTGAATCTATGACCCTTCATGTAGATGATATAGGCACTAAGCTAAAGATTGCCCAGATGATAACTGAAGGATGCAGGCAGGCTACTGCAGCTCTTATCGGTGAGTTTGAATCTATGACCCTTCATGTAGATGATATAGGCACTAAGCTAAAGATTGCCCAGATGATAACTGAAGGATGCAGGCAGGCTACTGCAGCTCTTATCGGTGAGTTTGAATCTATGACCCTTCATGTGGATGATATAGGCACTAAGCTAAAGATTGCCCAGATGATAACTGAAGGATGCAGGCAGCCTACTGCAGCTCTTATCAGTGAGTTTGAATCTATGCCCCTTAATATAGACAAACGACATAGGCATCAAGCTAAAGATCGCCCAGATGATAAATCAGCATTCCACCATCAATGTGGACCTAGTAGCTATGTGCACCAACGACATTTTGTGCAACGGAGCTGCCCCGCTTAGGTTTTGGATTACTTCGCGTGTGGGTCTCTGGACGTGACCGTCGCCAGGAATGTGGTGTCGGGAGTCGCTGAAGGATGCAGGCAGGCTACTGCAGCTCTTATCGGTGAGTGTGAATCTATGACCATATAAGATGACATAGGCACCAAGCTAAAGATTGCCCAGATGATAAACCAGCACTCTACTATAGGCATGGACCTAGTGGCTATGTGCGTGCATCAACGATATCTTGGTATCTAAATTACTTTGCATGCGGGTCTCTGGACATGACCGTCACCAGGAATGTGGTGTCGGGAGTCGCTGATGGATGCAGGCAGGCTACTGCAGTTGCAGCTCTTATCGGTGAGTTTGAATCTAGTGACTTTATTTGTAGATGACATAATAGGCATCAAACTAAAGATTGCCTAGATGATAACCCAGCACTCTACCAAAGGTATGGACTTAGGGCCAGAATTAATAATCAATCCACAGATAGGGATAGGCATGATCCAGATTAGTTTTTATGCAACATTGAAAAAAGTATTACAAGTAACACGTTATATTTAATTCGCGTTTATTGGTCAGGCGGCGAGACAGCGGAGATGCCGGGCATGTACGAGGCGGGCACGTACGACATCGCGGGCTTCGCGCTCGGAGTGGTCGAGCGCGCCAACGTGCTGCCCAAGATCAACGACATCACGGTCAGTATCCATACCCCATCACGGTCAGTATCCATACCCCATCACGGTCAGTATCCATACCCCATCACGGTCAGTATCCATACCCCATCACGGTCAGTATCCATACCCCATCACGGTCAGTATCCATACCCCATCACGGTCAGTATCCATACCCCATCACGGTCAGTATCCATACCCCATCACGGTCAGTATCCATACCCCATCACGGTCAGTGTCCATACCCCATCACGGTCAGTATCCATACCCCATCACGGTCAGTGTCCATACCCCATCACGGTCAGTATCCATACCCCATCACGGTCAGTATCCATACCCCATCACGGTCAGTATCCATACCCCATCACGGTCAGTATCCATACCCCATCACGGTCAGTGTCCATACCCCATCACGGTCAGTATCCATACCCCATCACGGTCAGTGTCCATACCCCATCACGGTCAGTATCCATACCCCATCACGGTCAGTATCCATACCCCATCACGGTCAGTACCATACCCCATCACGGTCAGTGTCCATACCCCATCACGGTCAGTATCCATACCCCATCACGGTCAGTATCCATACCCCATCACGGTCAGTATCCATACCCCATCACGGTCAGTGTCCATACCCCATCACGGTCAGTATCCATACCCCATCACGGTCAGTGTCCATACCCCATCACGGTCAGTATCCATACCCCATCACGGTCAGTATCCATACCCCATCACGGTCAGTGTCCATACCCCATCACGGTCAGTATCCATACCCCATCACGGTCAGTGTCCATACCCCATCACGGTCAGTATCCATACCCCATCACGGTCAGTATCCATACCCCATCACGGTCAGTACCATACCCCATCACGGTCAGTGTCCATACCCCATCACGGTCAGTATCCATACCCCATCACGGTCAGTATCCATACCCCATCACGGTCAGTATCCATACCCCATCACGGTCAGTGTCCATACCCCATCACGGTCAGTATCCATACCCCATCACGGTCAGTGTCCATACCCCATCACGGTCAGTATCCATACCCCATCACGGTCAGTATCCATACCCCATCACGGTCAGTACCATACCCCATCACGGTCAGTATCCATACCCCATCACGGTCAGTATCCATACCCCATCACGGTCAGTATCCATACCCCATTACGGTCAGTATCCATACCCCATCACGGTCAGTACCATACCCCATCACGGTCAGTATCCATACCCCATCACGGTCAGTATCCATACCCCATCATGGTCAGTATCCATACCCCATTACGGTCAGTATCCATACCCCATCACGGTCAGTATCCATACCCCATTACGGTCAGTATCCATACCCCATCACGGTCAGTATCCATACCCCATCACGGTCAGTATCCATACCCCATCACGGTAAGTATCCATACCCCATTACGGTCAGTATCCATACCCCATTACGGTCAGTATCCATACCCCATCACGGTCAGTATCCATACCCCATCACGGTCAGTATCCATACCCCATCACGGTCAGTATCCATACCCCATCACGGTCAGTATCTATACCCCATCACGGTCAGTATCCATACCCCATCACGGTCAGTATCCATACCCCATCACGGTCAGTATCCATACCCCATCACGGTCAGTATCCATACCCCATCACGGTCAGTATCCATACCCCATCACGGTCAGTATCCATACCCCATCACGGTCAGTATCCATACCCCATCACGGTCAGTATCTATACCCCATCACGGTCAGTATCCATACCCCATCACGGTCAGTATCTATACCCCATCACGGTCAGTATCCATACCCCATCACGGTCAGTATCCATACCCCATTACGGTCAGTATCTATACCCCATCACGGTCAGTATCCATACCCCATCACGGTCAGTATCCATACCCCATCACGGTCAGTATCCATACCCCATCACGGTCAGTATCCATACCCCATCACGGTCAGTATCCATACCCCATCACGGTCAGTATCTATACCCCATCACGGTCAGTATCCATACCCCATCACGGTCAGTATCCATACCCCATTACGGTCAGTATCCATACCCCATCACGGTCAGTGTCCATACCCCATCACGGTCAGTTTCCATACCCCATCACGGTCAGTATCCATACCCCATCACGGTCAGTATCCATACCCCATCACGGTCAGTATCCATACCCCATCACGGTCAGTATCCATACCCCATCACGGTCAGTATCCATACCCCATCACGGTCAGTATCCATACCCCATCACGGTCAGTATCCATACCCCATCACGGTCAGTATCCATACCCCATCACGGTCAGTATCCATACCCCATCACGGTCAGTATCCATACCCCATCACGGTCAGTATCCATACCCCATCACGGTCAGTATCCATACCCCATCACGGTCAGTATCCATACCCCATCACGGTCAGTATCTATACCCCATCACGGTCAGTATCCATACCCCATCACGGTCAGTATCTATACCCCATCACGGTCAGTATCCATACCCCATCACGGTCAGTATCCATACCCCATTACGGTCAGTATCTATACCCCATCACGGTCAGTATCCATATCCCATCACGGTGCATCCATTTTCCTTGACAGTCAGTATCCACTACCCAATGACCCATGTACCATGACAGTCAGTATCCGCATCCCATCACAGTTAGTATCCAGTATTCATGACAGTTAGTATCCATTTCCCATCTCAGTGAGTGAGTATTCACATTCCACTACCGTTAGTATCCATTTTTCATCATTGTCAGTCTATCTATACTATATCTTAGATTTCTGCGTGCACTGTTCATTGAAATAATAAACCACTTTTTACAAATTTATTACACATAATTTTAGTTGTGTTTTTAAAGGATTTTTAGTTTTTTCTGGCGTTTTGGCACCTTTACTAGGGCTGTGGTCACGGAAACGCAACACATGCAATATACGCGTGATAAAATCCGTAAACAGTGGTTTTATCCGTTTTATTTTGACGACCGATTTGGCGCAGGGGTAAACCACTTGCCTTCTTCGCCAGAGGTCTCGGGTTCAATTCCCGAACAAGACAAATATTTGTGTGCATGAACATGTCTATTTGTCTTGGTCTGGGTGTTTTCTATGTATATTAAGTATGTATTTACAAACAAAAAAGTATTTAAGTATTTATATTTATCCGTTATCAAGTTCACGTAGACACAGTTTCGCTAGAAATTTACTATGGGCTTAGATAATTGGTGTGATTGTAAGAAAATATTTATTTATTTCAAAACTGTGTCAATGGAGTCATCTATCAAGTTCTTCGAAATCTAAGTTTTATCTTCCGCGATAGGTGGGCGACATTATAATTGGGCTGCCGTCGAACGGCGTGCATAGCAACGGGTTCAGCCTGATCCACAAGCTGATGAAGAAGACCGGCCTCCAGCTGCAGGACAAGGCGCCGTTCAGCAAAGAGGGCCTCACTTTGGGTATGTTCTCATAATTTTGTAGGCAATTTCTGTTTTAGACATATGATAAGTACAAAAAAAGGAAAACATATATCTGTTCAGTCTCCTAATCATCATATAAAAGAGCGAGAAACTGCCTAAATCCATTGTTTTGATTAGTTTTCTGGAAATTGGAAATGGCGAAATAGTTTTCAGTTATTATTAGAGAAATTATAGACCTGATCCACGTTTCACTGTTATAGATTAAAATAAATACATTATCTTAATAACCCTTCTGTACATGATTCCTAGAGGGAAAGTATTCGAAATGATGGAGATAGCAACACCCGTAAAGGAAACATTCCTTTATTTCTGGAATAAAAAAACGGTATTCAAAGATTTTTTTAAATAAGCTTGTCACACACTGGAGTTGAACCGGCTAAAATTAAAAAAGGTAAGTAATTAATAAAGTTCAATATGTCTTAGAAACATGATAAATTAAATGAAAGGAAAACAATGAAAAACATCTTGGATTCAATGTGGTGTTGAGTCGTTGTGTAGTTTTATGGAAAAGGTGAGATTTAGGTAAGAAAAAAACTGTGAATGCACTTTTGTTTCTTGTCAAAAATAATGCAAAGTTTCCTATGAGTGAAATTTGCCATCTCCATTATTTCGAATGCTTTCCTTCCAAGTAACATGAAATAATTCCACCCTGTATATATTTACAATCTTACGTTCTTTTGTGTTTTTAGAAAGTAAAAATAAATAATTCCATTATACGATAGCAAAAGTACTTACACATAACTAAACTTACATATTTTTTCTTGACGTTTAAAACCATTTTTTACCATTTGTTTCTTCTCTCTGATATTGAAGAAAACTTGTTTGCGATAAAGTTCTATATTTTAGTCGTCGTGCTGCCCCATGTTATAATATCCTTACTATATTTCCTCTATATCTAGGCGAAGAGCTAATAAAACCGACCCGCATTTACGTGCGCGCGGTACTCCCGGCGATCCAGGCGGGCCGCGTAAAGGCCGTCGCACACATCACGGGCGGAGGCTTAATGGACAACATCCCTAGGGTTATACCCAGCTCGGTGCGCGCGCGACTCGACGCGCACTGCTGGAATGTGCACCCGGTAAGAACACATCATCATCATCATTTCAGCCGTACGACGCCCACTGCTGGGCATAGACCTCCCCCAAGGATCTCCACAACGATCGTGTCTTTTCTCGACCAAACGGAGTCCCTTTCAACTGACTCCGACTTTCCAGAGTGTATCCTTACCACTAGCTGAACACCTACAGGTTCTCGGCCTCAATCTATCATCTCAGCTTAATTTCGGCGAATACATCGACTCGATTGCAAAAACTGCTGCAAAAAAGCTGGGCGTCCTCTCAAAGGCTAGACGTTACTTCTCCTCAGAGCAATTGCTTCTGCTATACAAAGCACAAATTCGTCCGTGCATGGAGTACTGCTGTCACCTTTGGGATGGGTCCGCGAAGTATCAGCTAGCAGTTTTAGACTCGATTGAAAACCGTGCAAAGAGGCTCATTGGAGACACAACTTTAGATAAAGATAAACTACAAAGTCTCAATCACCGCCGTAGAGTTGCTAGCTTATCTGTGTTCTATAGGATACACTTTGGAGAGTGCGCACAGGAACTCCATGATCTTGTTCCTCCTGCCCCTTTCCACCATCGGAGTACAAGACGCAGGTTCGCTTACCATCCCTACATAGTAGACATTCCACCCGTCCGTACGAAGCGCTTTGCTAATTCTTTCTTAATGCGAGCTGCTAAGGATTGGAATGCGCTGCCTGCGCATGTATTCCCCGATCATTACAACCTTGGCCTCTTCAAGGCAAGAGTGAATGGGCACCTACTGGGTAAGCATGCTACACCCTAGACTGCATCCTGTCCGTTTAGCAAGATGGCGGTCAAATGCTTAACCAGTTTTTATAAAAAAAAAAAAAAAAAAAAAACGATCGGTACTGCGCTGCCCGCATCCAGCGGCTTCGACCGCCACCAGATCGTCGGTCCACCTTGTAGGGGGCCTGCCCACGGAACGTAGTCTGGTTCGCGGTTGCCATTCGAGAACCTTTCCGCCCCAACGACCATCGGTTCTCCGCGCTATGTGTCCCGCCCACTGCCACTTCAACTGAGCAATCCTTCGAGCGATGTCGATCGTTTTTGTTCTCCTGCGGATCTCATCATTTCTGATTCGATCGAGCAGGGATATACCAAGCATCGCTCTCTCCATGAGACGAGAGACGTCTCGACTCTACTATGTAAGATCACATAACGGAGTATATCATCATAAATAAAACCGACCCGCATTTACGTACGCGTGGTGCTCCCGGCGATACAAACCGTAAAGGCCGTCGCACACATCACGGGCGGAGGCTTAATGGACAACATCCCTAGGGTTATTCCCAGCTCGGTGCGCGTGTGACTCGACGCGCACTGATGGAATGTGCACCCGGTAAGAACACATAGACTATACCAACCACAGAACATAATAGGAACATTCCACCAAAATGTCTCACACGACAGGCGACGCTTTAATATACTTCTGATTACCTAAAAGGATTGCTATGGATATCAGAATATTTAATTTCGGATTACATTACATCAGTATCTTTTTCCACTGTTTTCAAAATATCCTTCTTGGTGCTGCTATGCCGCCCATTTTCTAACTGAGCTATTACAACTTTGGAAACAGTGGCGAAATTTGCCTTCGTATTCTAATGACGTTGTAACAGTTTTTCGATCAGTCCACGTGTCCGTCTTACGAATTTAACATTTTTTACCCATCACAAAAAGTGCACAACGCCGCTAAAGAAGTTTTCACTTCAAAAAAAATAATTTTAATATTTTCACAATAAAGGAGTTAAAAATAGTAAATGGGCGAAGCGCTCGTGGTTCACTCACTCACTAAAGTGCCCCGGTGACAGTCAATCGTCATTCGTCAATTGTTACGTGATTGACCGTTTCAATTGAAGGTGCGCATGATGGAGCTTCATTCGATGCGTCAATTGCTCGCCCACATTTGTTCCGCGATGTCCGCCATGTTTCTCGACTAGCGAGCGAACAAATGACCGAAAAATCCTGTCAATAGCACAACCAGACGTTCAATTGGTAGCGTTATTCGCGATAGTCAATGGGCTTCTCATCATTCGCCGTAAACGACGGACGAACGGACAGGATGGATTCACGTAGTTTCGAATGACAATAGCTTCAATTGGGTATTTGACTGTTGTGGAAATGTAGATATTTAATTATGCCGTTCAGAAATATAACATTATTGAATAACAAATGTGAAAAAAGAAATTCAATCTGTATTATAACAAGCAAATTATGAGCTACTTCATTGTGACTCTAGCTATCTCTTTCTAAAACGAAATATTCTTTGGCGAAAGTATGGCGCTATAGAAATGTGACGTCACATTTCTATATCGCTCTCCTTGTCTAATTAGAAAGTTTGATGCTCTATATCTCAGAAAATATGCAAGATATTTGAAAATAAATATTTTTTTTGTGTTGCTACTAGTGCAATAAACATTTTAAGTCAATAAAAAAATTTCAGTCAAATACCTAATTGCCTTTGTAGACGATCATTTGGTCCTTCAATAACGTAAACATTGTCAATTGGGAATGATCGTTACCGGGGCACTTAACGTTCATTATGTCGTCAGGTTTTCGCTTGGATCGCGGATGCTGGCGCGGTGTCGGACGACGACATGCTGCGGACGTTCAACTGCGGACTCGGCATGGTGCTCATCGTGTCGCCCGAGGAGCAGGCCGAGGTGAGCACTACACTAGTCTCTTCATACTATCGCCAAGACTCCTTCTGCGAGCAAGCAAAACTCTAGCCCCCTTATTCCAAAACGTGGACTAAAATAGTCCTGGGCCTGTAGCCAAAGTAACATCGTTATGTGGCGAAACGACAAATATATTCGCTATCGTCTTTATGCTCCAATCAACTTGCGGCAAGACCACGTGATTTAGCGCAGCTTATACCAATCCGCCAATCCTATACCTTGAATTTCTTTCGAACTTCGTTATCGTTTTTGAATTGTTACTTTGGCTAAGGCCCCTGGGGGCCAAGCCTGCTAACGTTAAGTCACAATCGTGTCTCAATCGTGTTTCAATTGTAGTTCAGTTGTAGTGCTTGTTTAAACACTAGTTACAAGAGTTATGACAGTATGGTGTGATGTGAATGTAGGTAGTGTGTGGTGTGACCATCAATAGTATTGTGAAAAAAGTACATATTTCTTGTAACTAGTGTGGAAAAAAGCACTACAACTGAACTACAATCGAAACACGATTAAGACACGATTGTGACTTAACGTTAGCAGAATTGGCCCCCTGGTTTAAAATTGGTACTAAAATGGTGCTGTCACTTTCATTTTCCAGATGAAAGACAGAATTAGCATCACTTTTAAACCAGTAAAGTCAATCGTATTCGTTTGACAGGTCATATTGTATCATAATAAATGTCATTCCATACAAATTGCAGCCGATTGAAATTGAATACGATATGAACTGTGAAATTAATAAGATTACCTTACGCAATTGCACCCCTGGTATAACTTTAGTCCACGATTTGGAATAAGGGGGTAAATGATCTATGCAAATCTAAGGACTTTGATATACATCACTCTAGTTTAGCAACTGCAAGGCGTTTAATCTGTGAGGATTTCTTTAGGACCGTACATGCTTGATCGAGCTACTTGTAAATTAATGTAAGTAGTCGGTAAAAGGTGTTGTAGCTAAAGCGGCCATCTACGAACGGTGTTTTCGGCGAATAGTTCTATCGGCGATGGATTTGTTCGTGAAACCAATCGTCTTCTAAGAGTGCTTCGCTATGAGCGTTCTGAGCTCTGGATCAGTCTGATTTGTATGGTGTCAAAACAGAATTGTCATATTTCGACCCATGTTTCTAGGAGAAAGTTGTTCACTTAGAGCCTGCGCGCACTTGTGATTTTTAGTCGATTAATAATTAAGTCGGTATCGTAAGATGATCGTGATAAAACTGTCGGCCAATAGTTGCGTGATAGTTTAGTTGAACGCAGTGCGCGCGCTCACATGATCCTTCATGCACATTACCGACCAGCCGATAGTTGTGCTGATCGAACAACTGTCGGCCGATAGTTTAATCAGTTGATTTTAAACGTCAGTGCGCGCACTGCCATTTTACTCTATACTGAATCCGAGAACGATTAAACTATCGCCCGATTAAAAATCACTAGTGCGCGCTGGTTCTTATGGATTCTGAGCCCAATTAAAGAATTTGGATAATTTAAAAAAAATGACCCTGTATATTTATGTATCAGGTGATGAACACGACCCGGTGCTGGGGCGCGATGGTGGTTGGCACGGTGCAGGCGCGGCCCGCGGGCGGCGCGCGCGTCGTCGTCGACAACTTCCCCTCCGCGCTCGACTTCACGCGCCGCATGCCGCTGCTGCCCAAGAAGAAGGTAACCCGCCCACTGCAATGTATGGCAGGTGATGGTCGCCACATGGTGGAGGGCACGGTGCGGGCGGCGCGCGCGTCGTCGTCGACAACTTCCCCTCCGCGCTCGACTTCACGCGCCGCATGCCGCTGCTGCCCAAGAAGAAGGTAACCCGCCCACTGCAATGTATGGCAGGTGATGGTCGCCACATGGTGGAGGGCACGGTGCGGGCGGCGCGCGCGTCGTCGTCGACAACTTCCCCTCCGCGCTCGACTTCACGCGCCGCATGCCGCTGCTGCCCAAGAAGAAGGTAACCCGCCCACTGCAATGTATGGCAGGTGATGGTCGCCACATGGTGGAGGGCACGGTGCGGGCGGCGCGCGCGTCGTCGTCGACAACTTCCCCTCCGCGCTCGACTTCACGCGCCGCATGCCGCTGCTGCCCAAGAAGAAGGTAACCCGCCCACTGCAATGTATGGCAGGTGATGGTCGCCACATGGTGGAGGGCACGGTGCGGGCGGCGCGCGCGTCGTCGTCGACAACTTCCCCTCCGCGCTCGACTTCACGCGCCGCATGCCGCTGCTGCCCAAGAAGAAGGTAACCCGCCCACTGCAATGTATGGCAGGTGATGGTCGCCACATGGTGGAGGGCACGGTGCGGGCGGCGCGCGCGTCGTCGTCGACAACTTCCCCTCCGCGCTCGACTTCACGCGCCGCATGCCGCTGCTGCCCAAGAAGAAGGTAACCCGCCCACTGCAATGTATGGCAGGTGATGGTCGCCACATGGTGGAGGGCACGGTGCGGGCGGCGCGCGCGTCGTCGTCGACAACTTCCCCTCCGCGCTCGACTTCACGCGCCGCATGCCGCTGCTGCCCAAGAAGAAGGTAACCCGCCCACTGCAATGTATGGCAGGTGATGGTCGCCACATGGTGGAGGGCACGGTGCGGGCGGCGCGCGCGTCGTCGTCGACAACTTCCCCTCCGCGCTCGACTTCACGCGCCGCATGCCGCTGCTGCCCAAGAAGAAGGTAACCCGCCCACTGCAATGTATGGCAGGTGATGGTCGCCACATGGTGGAGGGCACGGTGCGGGCGGCGCGCGCGTCGTCGTCGACAACTTCCCCTCCGCGCTCGACTTCACGCGCCGCATGCCGCTGCTGCCCAAGAAGAAGGTAACCCGCCCACTGCAATGTATGGCAGGTGATGGTCGCCACATGGTGGAGGGCACGGTGCGGGCGGCGCGCGCGTCGTCGTCGACAACTTCCCCTCAACTTCCCTTCAAGAAGAAGGTAACCCGCCCACTGCAATGTATGGCAGGTGATGGTCGCCACATGGTGGAGGGCACGGTGCGGGCGGCGCGCGCGTCGTCGTCGACAACTTCCCCTCAACTTCCCTTCAAGAAGAAGGTAACCCGCCCACTGCAATGTATGGCAGGTGATGGTCGCCACATGGTGGAGGGCACGGTGCGGGCGGCGCGCGCGTCGTCGTCGACAACTTCCCCTCAACTTCCCTTCAAGAAGAAGGTAACCCGCCCACTGCAATGTATGGCAGGTGATGGTCGCCACATGGTGGAGGGCATAATATGCGCTTCAACTTCAAATGTCAAATGAAGCCCATGTCCATATCCACATACAGGGTCACTTGTAAAACATCAACAACCTCGCAGGTCTAGATAACTAACATCATAAACAAAAACATTTGTTCTACAATTTTTTTAAAAACAAAATAAATGTTCGTCATTTCATACAAAAATCGATCCGCTGTTCGGACATTTTATATGAAATGTCGAAAATTTATTTTCGTTTTTTGGAGAGTTGTAGAACAAATGTTGTTGTTTATAATGATAGTTATCTAGTCCTGCGAGGTTGTTGATGTTTTACAAGTGACCCTGTATTTTAGGCGGTAGCCCCCCAGTTCTGTCGTAGCGCTCCGCGACGAGACGCGCCGCCAGTGTCAGAACCGCCTAACCTAAAATATAGCACTAAAGTATACAGGGTGTTAACTAGGGAATCGAGAACCGGTCCTATTTTGAGGAACCGGGATTTTCGGGATTGTACTCTAAGGAAACGGGAAATACCGGGATTTTCGGGAATTTCGGTACTATATTGTTTTTGTTCGTTTTTAACATTACTTACATGTATTTTGACTGACTTTATGTAGTAGCATACAAATAAAAAAAATATACTTTATGGCAGAGCATTTATTCTAATAAGTATCACAACAACGAAATGCTTATAACTGTTAAGCCGTTGTATTTAAATATTAGTTGTAATTATTGTACATAGATGGCGTTGTGCCAAACGTACGTAATGCTGAACGGCGGTGTTAAGATTTTTTGGTGATTGATATAGTCTTGTCGATGCAAGCAATAAATTATCCTCGACCTACACACTAGTTTTATTTACGTTGTGAATAACAGTATTTTGGACCTCTATGGGATTGTACATGGTCCTAACCGAGTCGGAAGTTTCGGTTGGTTGACCTGGAACCAGCTCAGTACGAGTGACAGGAGCAGGGACTACGGAGGATCGGAGTTTTGAGTTTGCAGCAGCAGCTCCAGCAGTGACGTCAGCGGATCTGGGTGCTACCACAAAGCGAGCGATTGCGTAAGCGGAAGCGTATGAGTGAGTGTTGTGCTGTGATGAAACTGTGAGTACATTTGTGTCATTCATTAACTTAGAATAATTTCAAGAAAGTTAGAATTTGGAAATTTTAGAAGTGTTTTCATAGACTTAGAATAATTTCTCCAAAAGTGAAATACGGGGAATCCACGCTAGTTTGCGGAGCCAAGTGCGAAAACACTTAGAAAAATTTCGTAAATTTTACGATTGACTTAGAAAATAATTTTGAATTTTCTCATACGGTGAATAGTTAGAATAACTATCGAGATGGATGCCTACGGAAAAATGCAAGATGATACTAAGTCAAAGGTTCAGAAGGGAAGGTCTAACTTTAGAAAATCTCCGAAAGATAGGATCTCTTTGTCATACATAGAAACACGTCTAGAAGCCTTAGAAAAACAGTGGTCTTCTTTTGATGAAACACATAAGAAGATTATA
The DNA here is from genome assembly GCA_949710035.1 of Crambus lathoniellus. NCBI lineage: Eukaryota > Metazoa > Arthropoda > Insecta > Lepidoptera > Crambidae > Crambus > Crambus lathoniellus. The sequence goes on from OX453303.1 coordinate 29,275,887, forward strand.
ATGGAAGTTTCTGGAGACGTACTTGAAAAATCTACTTATTTTAAAAATGACATGTATGATGAGACCGAAGAACTGTACATAAATTACAAGTCGGAGTTAAAGGAAGCCATCCTTAGGTTAAAGAAAGATGTTAATGTTAATGAATTTTATGATGCAAATGCAACTAACAGCACCCAATCCTTTACTGTTAAATTACCGAAAATAGAAATACCTAATTTCAGTGGCAAATACACAGAATGGAGTAGTTTTCGTGATTTATTTTTGTCTTTAATTCACAACAATAAGGGATTGGATGACGTTCAAAAGCTGCACTATTTGAAAAGTCACTTGTCTGGCGAAGCCGAGCAAATGTTAAGACACATTCCTATCACGGCATGTAATTATAAAACTTGTTGGGATCAGTTAGAGCATCGTTACAACAACAAAAGGTTTTTAGCCAATTGTGTACTAAAACGTTTTATGAACCAAAAAAATGTATTGTCGGAATCTTCAAGTGCGATAAAGGAATTACTGGACACAACTAATGAGTGTTTAAATGCTCTTACTAATTTAGATGTAAATGTAGATTCCTGGGATCTTATTGTAATTTATGTAGTTTCGTTGAAACTTGATACAGAATCTCGAAAGTTGTGGGAAGTAGAAGTCAGTAGGTGTAATGATGAATTGCCTAAACTTGTTGATTTTAAAAACTTTTTAGATCATCGTTTCAGATCTTTAGAATTTCTAGACAATAAAGCCACTAAACAGAGTAATGTTCGTAATAATGTTCCTAAAACAATGCATACAATTCCTGCTGTATCATGTATATTTTGTTCCGATGCTCACAAACTGTGTAATTGTAAAAAATTCGCAAAGGAAGATGTAAATGTACGTCGTACTTTTGCCCAAACCAACAAGTTATGTTTTAATTGTCTTGCTCCGAATCATTCGATATACAATTGCCGTCAATCAACCAGCTGTCGCATTTGTAAAAGGCGACATCACTCTTTACTGCACCCAAAGTTAGGTCCTAAAGATGATCAGGTAAACACTTCCGTAGTGGAAGGGGGCGCTCAGTCGTCCAATGTAGAATCATCTCAAGGCGAGGCATCAAATATAGTATCATGCTTTTCTAATGCAAATAGTCAAGTATTATTGGCCACTGCTTTGGTCAATGTAGATACGAAAAATGGAACTTTTTGTATCAGAGCTCTTCTGGACCAAGGTTCACAAGCTTCATTTATAGCAGAGTCTGTTGTACAAATGCTTGGTCTTAGAAGAGTTTCAAACATGAGCTACATTTCAGGGTTAGGTAGTGATCAAGGTTCATCCTTGCAGTCTAAATGGACCGTTATGGTCAAAATTCAGTCACGCCATGACCCCAACTTTATAGTTGAAGTTAAAGCTCATGTTCTTAATAAGCTCACTTCTCTTTTACCTGAGAGGAAAATGTCTGTTCCGATGTTTTCTCCTCAGATTCCTGCTATAGAGTTAGCAGATCCGAAGTTTGATACTCCGAGTAAAATTGATATTTTACTGGGGGCGGAAGTGTATGGTCAAATTTTAATGGATGGAGTTGTCAAAGGTCCACCAGGTTCTCCAATTGCGCAAAATACCAAACTTGGCTGGATCCTTTCAGGCCATATATTTTCCCCTCCAAGTTACGAACTTTCACAGACACGTAATGAAATAATTACTATGCACACTCAATTGAGTATGAACGATCTCCTGAAAGGTTTTTGGGAGCAAGAAGAACTGTCTTCAGCTGTGAAGAAATGTCTGTCTGAAGAAGAACAGCAATGTGAAGAGCTGTTCGCCAAAACTACTTCTAGAGATGATGAGGGTCGCTATGTCGTAAAATTGCCATTCAAAAAGGTGGATCCAAGTTGTCAATATGGTAATTCTTATGATATTGCGCAAAAACGATTCTTTATGCTCGAAAAACGATTACTGAAGAATCAACCACTGAAGATTCAATATTCCGAGGTTTTGGAGGAATATTTAAAATTAAATCACATGGAAGTAGTGCCGGAAGTGGAGAAAGCTAATCCCAAGGCTGTGTATCTTCCCCATCACGCTGTCGTTCGCAATGAGAGAAGCACCACTAAGGTTCGGGTCGTGTTTGATGCGTCGTGTTCGCTTAATAATGGAATTTCGTTGAATGATGATCTCATGGTAGGTCCAACGCTTCAACCCACACTTCGACACCTTATTTTACGTTGGCGCTGCTATCCTATAAGCCTGGTAGCAGATATTGTGAAGATGTACCGTCAAGTCAAGATAGCTGCTGAGGATGTTGATTTTCAACGTCTATTATGGCGTAGCGATGTTAATTCAGAACTTCAGCATCTCCGACAATTGCGTGTAACATTTGGTACATCAGCGGCACCTTACTTGGCGGTCAGATCCTTACAACAGCTTGCACATGATGAGGGAGATAAATATCCTTTGGCAGCTAGCAGAGTCCTTAGGGAATATTATATGGATGATCTTATGACAGGCTGCGAAAATATAAACGAGGGAGCACAGATTTATCAACAAATGAACGAGTTACTTAAACTTGGTGGTTTCCAGCTTCAGAAATGGAGTAGTAGCAATAGTGAGTTGTTGTCAAAGTGGGATAGAGAAAGTAAGAATTCAAAGGAAACTTTAGAGCTAAAATTAGATACAGTTATCAAAATTTTAGGTCTCACTTGGAATAGACACCAAGATGAATTTCAATACACTGTCCAACTTACAGCACTGGAAACACCCATAACTAAGAGGAAAATGATTTCGGAAATAGCAAAATTGTTTGATCCCCTCGGTTGGCTAGCTCCTGTGGTCACCACTGCCAAAATATTTATCCAAAGAGTCTGGCTGTCAGGGATACAATGGGATGAAGAATTGCCATGTGATATTTTGAAGGCATGGCTTGAGTTTCGAGAAGAACTTACACATCTTGCTCAATTTAAGATTCCAAGATGGATTGGCACTAGCACCAAAGATGTTAGCAGAGAACTTCAAGGATTCTGCGATGCTTCAAATGCAGCATACGCAGCTGTAGTCTATATGAGAATCGTTGATTTTAAAGGTGATGTGCATGTACGATTACTTGCCGCAAAGACGAAGGTTGCTCCGGTGAAGCAAGTCTCGATTCCTCGGTTGGAGTTGTGCGGAGCGGTATTGTTAGCCAACCTGCTTCACGAAATTGCAGAAGTTTTAGAGATTCCGAAGGAGTGCGTTTACGCCTGGACGGACTCAAGTGTAGTCCTTTCATGGTTGAGTAGTCATCCCAGCAAATGGAAAACCTATGTCGCGAATCGGGTCTCTGAAATATTAACGCTTATGAATAATACTCAGTGGTCACATGTCAAGTCCGAATCTAACCCTGCAGATTGTGCGTCGCGAGGTATAAATCCGAGCAAACTATCGGATTTGAAGATCTGGAGAGAGGGTCCACAATGGCTGCAAGAAAAGGTTATTAATTATTCAAAGGGACAATTTAAATTAACGGATTTAGAAAAGAAAAAAGAGCAAATTTCGTGCCACACTATTCAGTCAGAGTCAGAATCTATATTATGTCGTTATTCTTCATTGAATAAATTATTAAGAGTTGTTGCATACATACGTAGATTCCTTAAGTTAAAGAAAGAAAAATTTACGCCTTACATATCTAGATTAGAAATAAAAGAGTCTTTACTTACCTGTATCCGATTGTGTCAAAGGAAAAGTTTCCTGGAAGAAATAAAATGTTTACAAACTTTGGGAAAGATAAAGAAAAGTAGTAAACTTACCTCACTGTGTCCGTTTCTTGATGCTGATGGTATACTCAGGGTGGGCGGTCGCTTACAAAATGCTGAAATAGATGAAAATATGAAACATCCAATATTGCTGCCGTATCAGTCGCACTTCACAGATTTGATTGTGGATGATGCCCATAATCGCACTCTTCACGGTGGTCCACAATTAATGACAAACTTTTTAAGAACGCAGTATTGGATAGTTAATGCGAAAAATCTTGTTCGCAAGGTCGTTCGGAAGTGTGTTGTATGTCGTCGCCATTCTGCACAAACAAGTCAGCAAATGATGGGACAGCTACCTACGGAACGTGTCACAGTCTGTCGACCTTTCTATCAGAGTGGGGTTGACTACGCAGGACCCATAGCTATAAGACCGTATAAAGGGCGTGGTTATCGAGCCGTTAAAGGCTATATAGCCTTGTTCGTATGTATGACTACTCGTGCAATACACCTCGAAGTCGTTAGTGACATGACATCCGAGGCATTTTTAGCAGTTTTTAAGCGTTTTGTTGCACGGCGAGGTCACTGCGCAGATTTATGGAGTGACAACGGCACGACCTTCGTGGGGGCCAATAGGGAGTTAAAGCATTTATTCCAAACGGAAAGGTCTGAAGCCGCTAATGATATTGCTGAGTGGTTGGCAACAAATGGTACCAACTGGCACTTCATTCCACCTCACTCGCCGAACTTTGGAGGGTTGTGGGAGGCTGGAGTGAAGTCCACAAAGCACCATCTAAAAAGGGTTATTGGTAACAGTACCTTGACATTCGAAGAGATGTCCACGCTTCTGTATCAAATAGAAGCTTGCCTTAACTCGCGTCCACTTTCTCAAATTAGCAATAATCCAGATGATCCGTATCCATTAACTCCCGGCCATTTTCTAGTCGGTGAGCCGTTGCTGCTTATACCCGATGCAAACTTTGAGCAGAGTAACGTGAGTACTCTTAAAAGATGGCAGTTTGTACAGAGACTACTGCAAGACTTTTGGAGACGATGGTCTCATGAGTACTTGACTCAATTACAGCATAGATATAAATGGTCCTATATTGCTCCTGAACCTTCTGTAGGGGATGTCGTGTTAGTAAAGGAGGATGACCTCCCACCGTCCAGATGGTTGTATGGCGTAATTAAGGAAAAACATGTTGGTGCGGACAATCTTACGAGAGTCGTAACCTTGCGATGCAAGGGGTCTCTAGTAAAAAGACCTGTATCCAAACTTATAATTTTACCTGTCACTTAATAAATGTAAATACCTACTACTATGTTTTTTTGTATTTTAATTTAGTCAAGTATGTGTATGTGTTAGTTATGTATTATTGATGTATTGCATACCTAAATTTTGTTGTTTTTGTTAAGTTTCTTATTTGATTGTGTTGTTTCTGATGGACGTTCCGTTCATGGTGGGCGGAATGTTAAGCCGTTGTATTTAAATATTAGTTGTAATTATTGTACATAGATGGCGTTGTGCCAAACGTACGTAATGCTGAACGGCGGTGTTAAGATTTTTTGGTGATTGATATAGTCTTGTCGATGCACCCAATAAATTATCCTCGACCTACACACTAGTTTTATTTACGTTGTGAATAACAGTATTTTGGACCTCTATGGGATTGTACATAACTTTACAATCAGTCCTTTTTTTATTTATAGTGTTATAATAAGTCTCGTCTTAAATTCCTAGGTAGGTATTTAGTTTTTTTCGACTTAAGCAAAGGTAATATCCTAACTTAAATAAAATCTTCAGCAATCAACTTAACAATCTTTGGGTGCCAAGTGACCAACCAACTTGAGTTATACAATCACGGTTCACTTCAGAAACATACTAGAAGTCACGTGGTAACAAGATCTTTTGAGATCAGTTTTATTATTTGTGAAGAAAATCACAATCAGCTACCTAGGAAGGTACTGTAACTTAAGTAAATAAAGTTGTATCTATTTATAGGTTAATTTTGTTGTACAGTTAGCGTCATATAGTGGGTAGCAGTCAAGTCACCAAATACTTGGAAACATCCAAAATGGGCATTAACAATGACTCGGCAAAGCGATCAAATTGTTCAGGCCATCCAACGTGTTTAAATACACCGGAGCACGCAAAACGCCGAATACTATTTGGTGATTGTCAAAATTCAAAATTCAAAGAGACGATGTAGCTCGAATGAAAAAAATCGGCCAAGTGCGAGTTGGACTCGCCCATGAAGGGTTCCGTACCCACTTAACGTACCGATTGCCTATACCTAGCCAAAATACTACTACCATTTTTCGTCAGCAAAAATAAATTTGTTTTTCATAATGCTTGTATGAACGACATACTTACATTTACGGTTTTCGAAAATGTGTTATATCTCAAAAACTACTTTTCATAACTCATTCAGACCAATTTTCGTTGAAACTTTTTATTAAGATCTACCGCATATATTTTTTCTAGATTTTTCACTTTCTTATTTTAAAAGTTAGAGGGGGGCACACACACATTTTACCACTTTGGAAGTGTATATTTTTCAAAATATTGACTTTTCTAAAAAATGATACAAGAAAACTAAATATCATTTTTAAATACCTATCTAAAGACATCACACGAATATGTTTTATGAAAATATTTTTTTCAGTTTCAGTTTCATGTATGGCAAGACCCCCTTAATTTTTTTATTTCTTTTATTTTTGTATACAAATCCTAAAGCGGTTCACAGAATATATCTACCTACCAAGTTTCAAGTGTGTAGTCTTAATAGTTTTAGAATAAAGTGGCTGTGACATACGGACGGACGGACGGACAGACAGACAGACAGACATGATGAAACTATAAGGGTTCCGTTTTTTGCCATTTGGCTACGGAACCCTAAAAACAAATGGGCCCAAATTGAATCTTCATCATCATCATCATCATGTCAGCCGAACGACGCCCACTGCTGGGCATAGGCCTCCCCAATTGAATCGTATGTCATGTTAATTTATTTCTCACGTCATGTAAAGTATCTTAATTTATGACCCTAGATCAAAATATCTTTTTCACACTTATGCTCTGAAATGTTAATATTATATTTGAGAAAAGAATGCAGTACGTGGCACTTTTCCGAGGTAAACATTCTAAATTTGAAAATCACTGCAGTTATGAATTTCAGTACTTACTTACTGCACTAAAATCAGTGCAGTAAGTAAGTACTGAAATTCATTACTGCAGTGATTATCAAATTTAGAATGTTTACCTCGGAAAAGGTACTACCCAAAGATATTATTACCAAATTTTTTTCTTTATTTTTTCTTTCGTTATTCCTGTGTATAAAAACAGAAAAAGCAAAGGGACATTTGCTTTTTCTGTTTTTATACACATTATTATTATTATTATATAGGTAATTATTATATCATAATTAGGTTAACTTTTTTTTAAATACGGTGCGCGCACAGAGTAGGTATATTACTTCGTATTGTACCACAAGCGCTATGTACCCTTAGCACGAACATCAATCGAAAAAACAAAATGAGATTTATCATAGACAAAATATCCTTTACGAACGAGTAATTTTGTATGGGAAATATGTACAGCGCCATCTACCACCCAGAAGCGGGTATTGAAGTTGCGCATTTTAGAAGCAAGTATTAAGTATCAATATAGGCTGTATGACCGTTCCACTTGGCCTCACAAACCAATATTAAAAAAACGGCGGGAATGATTTTCAGCGGTTGATTTGAAATCAATACAGTTTATTTATATTGTGTAATAAATTATCAAAATGAGTTCTGCCAATGAAACATATACAGACATTATATGTACCTACTCCACCAAATTTGAGAGCAGAAGCAAAATTAATAACAGAAAACTTACTTCCAGCAAAATCAAAAGAAAGATATATGAAAACCTACGATCTGATTTGGAAAAGTGAAAAAAGGCGCATACGTTTTCGGAATCTGTGTTGTTGGCGTATTTTAATGATACCTACATCATTAAAATAATTTTATTATGGGCGATTTATACATAAGTGTGCCCGGGAAAACAATAACATTTACATTTAATAATTGCCCGAACATGTGTGATATAAATTTTAATAAATATTATTTAGTTAAACAGTTTTTTTTTATTTCCTCGCATTTCTTGAGAAAAGCGCTATACAAGCCTTGTACGGTAAGCAAATTACCTTGCCTCGAATGATTAAAGCCCTCGCCTGCGGCTCGTGCTTCAAACCATCCTCGACAATGTAATTTCTTACTTACCTGTCCTCGGCTGTAATGTACTATATAACCTTTAAAAATAAAGCTGTTATTAAGTGTGTCCCATCTCGTACTTTTGGATACTTTGGGTGCTGCGCTACCAATGGCAGTGTTGCTGTTACGGTACTCATGCCGGCTTGGATATTACCAAGTATTAGTAAATTTGCATGCTCCAGTTATTTTAAATACTATGTGTGTATGGCTTGAACTAGGTATTTGAGATCGCTTCAGCCGAGTCGTATTTAATGACCATTTTGGATGTTTCCAAATATTTGGTGATCTTGACTGCTACCTACTATATGACGCTAACTGTACACAATGACATGTATTATAAAATAAAAATTAACGAAATACAATTTAACAGTAAATAGCTTAAAATCTTTGAAATCAAACAGTATACAAATTATTTACTTTTAAGACCTCTTTGTTCTCTGTAATAGGTTCTCAGGAATAAGTATAGACCCAAACTTATGTCACTTAAACTTGATCTAATTTTATTACACATCAATGCAGCCGTGACAAAATTCCTCTCTGGTTCGACACTGGTAGGCGGAATCGATAAAAGATGGTCGTAGACTTGACTAGATGCAAGAAAAATTAATTGGTTGTAGAAAACAGGCTTGAGATATGGGTCGTGCGAACTACTGCGAACTGGAGCTCTATTTTTGAATCACTAGGGTCGAGACGAGCGCTCGATTTCTACTGATTTTCGTTCGGAATCTGAAATTCCGTATTTTTGAATCGCTCGACTGCAACGAGTGCCCCTACCCACTCGTTGCAGACAGGCGAGCGATAGAATAACTGTCAAAATCAATGCGTGTGTCCCGTGTGTCACATCTCACGTTACTTGTTCTTGTCAAGTTTGTGAAAACAAGCAAATCTTTTCGTTTTGTTAGTAAAAAACAATTTATTGTTTTGACGACATAGTCACAAAACTAAAAGCACAAAATATAATTTAAGAAGGAACAACTTAAAAATGCGGTGCAAGTGCAACACAAATTCACAATTCACAATCACAACAGTTATTTCTTATGTTGTGACATTGATTGACAGTCAAAAAGGTTTTTTAAACATAAATATTACGTTCCGTTTTCGTTGCGGAAGTTACCGGTTTTTCTAAATTCTGCGTGAAACGGATAAAACCCGACATATCGTATTATGTTGGCAGCACTGGAAACGAACGATTCAAAAATACGGAAAATCGGCGTCATGCGACTTGGAAGACGAGTGCGACTTATGTCGCATGCGGCAACTCGGTGTCATACGAGTGATTCAAAAATAGAGCTCCTGGTCATAACATGAATACTAATCGAACGTCCTCTTACAGTTTGCGGTCATATTATTTTTTGTTTATTATAAGAATTATTTACAAATTTAAACGTTGATTTAAGAAAGATTTTTTGAATCCCGAAAATCCCGAAATACCCGGATCGCGTTTTGGATTCCCGGTTCTTTCAGTAATTGAAAAGAGCCGGGAAATCCCGGGATTTTCGGGACCGGGATTTCCCGGTTCTATACCCTAGTGCTATTACCCTGTATACTTTAGTGCTATATTTTGCCCCTAAGGGCACCGTTGCAAAAACTTAAACCATGACTTCAGGCCATCATGCTAAACAACGCACAGCAAGAATCTTTTGTCGGAAATGAAAAAATATTGCGACTCCTTACAAAATGTCCCGATTAGTTGCTAAATTTGTATGAAAAGTCCTTTTTTTTTTTCATTTCCGACAAAAAATTCTTGCTCTACGTTGTTCAGCATGATGGTCTGAAGCCATGGTTAAAGTTTTTGCAACGGTGCCCCTAACACCTTGTATTAAACATTCCCAGGTGGCGGTGCTAGTGTCCGGCAACGGCAGCAACCTGCAAGCCTTGATGGACACTTGCAGCGACTCGTCGCAGTGTATGTGCGCGGAAGTCGCGCTGTGTATATCCAACAAGCCCGACGCGTACGCACTCAAACGCGCCGAGAAGGCGGGCATTCCTTCCAAGGTTTGTGAACTATTATATCAGATGTCATATCATCAGATTCAAAAAGCTTTTCTTCATTATTACTACAAGCGTGTGTATGGGTATTATCCCGTTATGTACCCCACCAAATTTTTGCTGGGAATGTTGCAGATGAACTCTTTAGAAGTAAGAAGTTTGGAGATATCAACTGCTTTAGCAATATTGCGTGGATGGATGGACGTTGAGCAGTTGTCTCGTCTATATGTGCCTGATAAATATTTACGTATTCGCTCCGATCGTAGACATCGACTGTTCGCTATTCCACCGTGTCGTACAGTAGCGCGTGAGCAATCCCCGCTGTGTCATATGCAGAGGGCACTAAACATGTTACTGGTCACTAACCCTGAACTAGATGTATTCATTGACAGCCCTCAATCTCTATTGAGCAAAGTTGAGCAATTTTTGGAAGTAACTAATTAAGCTTACATAATTATGATGTTTATTGTGTTAAAATAAATAAATCATACGCTATAGCTAGTCTCGCTAGTATAGACACTTGCAACGACGCGTCGCAGTGTATATCCAGCAAGCCCGACGCGTACGCACTCAAACGCGCCGAGATGGCCGGCATTCCTTCCAAGGTTTGTATTATCGAGGCATTTCACTTCACGGTCGACCACATTTTGGTGATATTGGCTTGCACACGTTTAAAGTTCCGTTTATATCTACCATCTAACGTGACAGACTCCGCACAGACAACAGTTTTGTTTGAGGGACATCCACGACTCTCACGCGCTAGATGTGAATACGCCTATTTACATGGTATAAAAGAAAGAGTATAATTTTTGTCGGAATGTGTCTGGAACGTTAAATGTCTGTAGAAAACGAACCCTTGCATGCACGCTACTCCGGTCGGAAAAGAGCGCAAGCAAATCTCAACTTAAAGTAGTCAACTCGAAATGTCCCGTCTACGAATATTTTCGCGATGAAAACGATACTAGAATTATATAAAAATATCAATAACTTCCACAGGTATTCAACCACAAGGAGTATGAGACTCGGGAAGAGTTCGACCGCGCCGTATCGGCGGAGTTGGAAGCCCACAAGATAGACCTCGTTTGCCTCGCAGGTTATATGAGGATCCTGTCTGCTGAGTTCGTGCAAAAGTAAGCCTTATTCATTTAGCAATACAGCTTGATTTATTTTGTAACGTTTGATATTAACATAGAATTAACGACAGTTGCCTGGGTGTTGCTAGGTGTTGCCTAGCAACTAATCTGGATCATGCCTATCCCTATCTGTAGATAGATTATTAATTCTGGCCGCTAGATGAATACTGTCATAATCCGAATAACATCATAATAAGAGTCAACTGTGCTGAAATTTTATGTGACTGTCGCATAATGAGGGGTATTAAAACACAAGTGAGAGTTTAAAAATCGAGCCATGGCGAGTTTTTTAATAGTATTCTACGAGTGTTTTAATACCGAGTTATGTGCAGTCTCATACACTACTTTATCTACACTCATTACATTTATTATATATTTCAAAAATCAAGCAAAACAATATTAATTATAAAATGTGAATTGGTGCCAAACCCCACTTGACTTGACTTGATAGGAGTCTATACGGTCTATTCCTTTTAAATTCTAATTTTAAAAAAGTTTCTGATTGTTGCCGGCTAAGGAAAGGCTTGAAAGAGTTGGAGGTCAGGGCCGGTAAATCCTACGGTTGCCATGGAGACTGTAAAATTAAGAAACATAAGTGTGCTATAATGAGTGACAGCTATATCCGGTTGTTTCATAATGACCATTATGAAACTGTTTTTTTGTAAAGTTGACTATGGCATAATGTGTATCACTATACGTTCAGGCATGAGTTCATAATTCGAATATTATAACATGAGCGTAGATAAAATTATTTTGGTGTTTCGTTTGTATGGGAGACTGACGTGTCGCCGGCCTCTTAATTCGTGATGATGAGTTACGAGCTCGTTCGCAGATGGAAAGGCCGCCTGATCAACATCCACCCGTCTCTGTTGCCGCGCCACCCCGGCCTGCGCGCGCAGCGAAAGTGCCTCGACGCCGGCGACCGCGAGACGGGCTGCACCGTGCACTTTGTTGATGTGAGTTGGTGCACGAGTGTGCTCATGTATAATGTATAATATGGATCAACATCCACCCGTCTGCTGCCTCGACGCCGGCGACCGCGAGACGGGCTGCACCGTGCACTTTGTTGATGTGAGTTGGTGCACGAGTGTGCTCATGTATAATGTATAATATGGATCAACATCCACCCGTCTGCTGCCTCGACGCCGGCGACCGCGAGACGGGCTGCACCGTGCACTTTGTTGATGTGAGTTGGTGCACGAGTGTGCTCATGTATAATGTATAATATGGATCAACATCCACCCGTCTGCTGCCTCGACGCCGGCGACCGCGAGACGGGCTGCACCGTGCACTTTGTTGATGTGAGTTGGTGCACGAGTGTGCTCATGTATAATGTATAATATGGATCAACATCCACCCGTCTGCTGCCTCGACGCCGGCGACCGCGAGACGGGCTGCACCGTGCACTTTGTTGATGTGAGTTGGTGCACGAGTGTGCTCATGTATAATGTATAATATGGATCAACATCCACCCGTCTGCTGCCTCGACGCCGGCGACCGCGAGACGGGCTGCACCGTGCACTTTGTTGATGTGAGTTGGTGCACGAGTGTGCTCATGTATAATGTATAATATGGATCAACATCCACCCGTCTGCTGCCTCGACGCCGGCGACCGCGAGACGGGCTGCACCGTGCACTTTGTTGATGTGAGTTGGTGCACGAGTGTGCTCATGTATAATGTATAATATGGATCAACATCCACCCGTCTGCTGCCTCGACGCCGGCGACCGCGAGACGGGCTGCACCGTGCACTTTGTTGATGTGAGTTGGTGCACGAGTGTGCTCATGTATAATGTATAATATGGATCAACATCCACCCGTCTGCTGCCTCGACGCCGGCGACCGCGAGACGGGCTGCACCGTGCACTTTGTTGATGTGAGTTGGTGCACGAGTGTGCTCATGTATAATGTATAATATGGATCAACATCCACCCGTCTGCTGCCTCGACGCCGGCGACCGCGAGACGGGCTGCACCGTGCACTTTGTTGATGTGAGTTGGTGCACGAGTGTGCTCATGTATAATGTATAATATGGATCAACATCCACCCGTCTCTGCTGCCGCCATTTGTCTGCAAATGGATCACACAAAAGTCTTAGTTTCTTTACCGTCGGTCGTCGCCTCGCGCGCACCCGCGTGTGGCAACCAAAAACGGCGCTACTTGTAGAAATCACTTTCTAAAAAATTATTGCTTATTTTTTTTTATTCGTTTTATAAAGTCAAAGTCAATTTTTTTAATTCAATTTAGATTGTTATTTACAATACATGTGAACGTCATAGAAGCTACGCCATCGGTTCGCAAACCTTACGGCGGGAGACCTTGGAGAAGAACCGGAAAGAAACTCCAAGGGTTGTTTTTTTCCCTCTGTTTTATTTCATACAGAGTCGTCAAATTGAAAAATGACCTTAACATAGTATGATTAAGGTCAGTTTCCATCACAATTACACAATAGGTTATGATAATTACAGTTAAGTTATAGGCGAACTTATGATCATAGCGGTAAACAATTTCCCCAACAGGAGGGCGTGGACACCGGTCCGATAATCACCCAAGAGCGCGTGCCCGTACTAAAGGACGACGACGAAGAAGCCCTATCAGCGCGCATCCACCAAGCGGAGCACCGCGCCTACCCGCGCGCGCTGAGACTCCTGGCCGCTGGAAGAGTTCGCCTAGGGCCCAGCGGGAAGATCGTGTGGCAGTCTTAGGAGATCCAACTAAGTTCCACCACTACCGAACCCTTGGCAAACTCGACATTAGCTGTGAATTTAAAACCTTTGACACCTTGTTATACTCATCAAATATGCAATCTAAGCGGAGCACCGCGCCTACCCGCGCGCGCTCAGACTCCTAGCCGCTGGGAGAGTTCGCTTAGGGCCCAGCGGGAAGATCGTGTGGCAGTCTTAGGAGATCCAACTAAGTTCCACCACTACCGAACCCTTGGCAAACTCGACATTAGCTGTGAATTTAAAACCTTTGACACCTTGTTATACTCATCAAATATGCAATCTAAGCGGAGCACCGCGCCTACCCGCGCGCGCTGAGACTCTTAGCCGCTGGAAGAGTTCGCTTAGGGCCCAGCGGGAAGATCGTGTGGCAGTCTTAGGAGATCCAACTAAGTTCTACCACTACCGAAACCTTGGCAAACTAACTCGACATTAGCTGTGAATTTAAAATCTTTGACACCTTGTTATACTCATCAAATATGCAATCTAAGCCGAGCACTGCGCCTACCCGCGCGCGTTGAGACTCCTGGCCGCTGGAAGAGTCCGCCTTGGGCCCAGCGGCAAGATCGTGTGGCAGTCTTAGGAGATCCAACTAAGTTCCACCACTACCGAACCCTTGGCAAACTCGACATTAGCTGTGAATTTAAAACCTTTGACACCTTGTTATACTCATCAAATATGCAATCTAAGCGGAGCACCGCGCCTACCCGCGCGCGCTGAGACTCTTAGCCGCTGGAAGAGTTCGCTTAGGGCCCAGCGGGAAGATCGTGTGGCAGTCTTAGGAGATCCAACTAAGTTCTACCACTACCGAAACCTTGGCAAACTAACTCGACATTAGCTGTGAATTTAAAATCTTTGACACCTTGTTATACTCATCAAATATGCAATCTAAGCGGAGCACCGCGCCTACCCGCGCGCGCTCAGACTCCTAGCCGCTGGGAGAGTTCGCTTGGGGCCCAGCGGGAAGATCGTGTGGCAGTCTTAGGAGATCCAACTAAGTTCCACCACTACCGAAACCTTGGCAAACTAACTCGACATTAGCTGTGAATTTAAAACCTTTGACACCTTGTTATACTCATCAAATATGCAATCTAAGCCGAGCACCGCGCCTATCCGCGCGCGTTGAGACTCTTAGCCGCTGGGAGAGTTCGCCTAGGGCCCAGCGGGAAGATCGTGTGGCAGTCTTAGGAGATCCAACTAAGTTCCACCACTACCGAAACCTTGGCAAACTCGACATTAGCTGTGAATTTAAAACCTTTGACACCTTGTTATACTCATCAAATATGCAATCTAAGCGGAGCACCGCGCCTACCCGCGCGAGCTCAGACTCCTGGCCGCTGGGAGAGTTCGCTTAGGGCCCAGCGGGAAGATCGTGTGGCAGTCTTAGGAGATCCAACTAAGTTCCACCACTACCGAAACCTTGGCAAACTAACTCGACATTAGCTGTGAATTTAAAACCTTTGACACCTTGTTATACTCATCAAATATGCAATCTAAGCGGAGCACCGCGCCTACCCGCGCGAGCTCAGACTCCTGGCCGCTGGGAGAGTTCGCTTAGGGCCCAGCGGGAAGATCGTGTGGCAGTCTTAGGAGATCCAACTAAGTTCCACCACTACCGAACCCTTGGCAAACTCGACATTATCTGTGAATTTAAAACCTTTGACACCTTGTTATACTCATCAAATATGCAATCTAAGCGGAGCACCGCGCCTACCCGCGCGCGTTGAGACTCCTGGCCGCTGGAAGAGTTCGCTTAGGGCCCAGCGGGAAGATCGTGTGGCAGTCTTAGGAGATCCAACTAAGTTCCACCACTACCGAAACCTTGGCAAACTCGACATTAGCTGTGAATTTAAAACCTTTGACACCTTTTTATACTCATCAAATATGCAATCTAAGCGGAGCACCGCGCCTACCCGCGCGCGCTCAGACTCTTAGCCGCTGGGAGAGTCCGCTTGGGGCCCAGCGGCAAGATCGTGTGGCAGTCTTAGGAGATCCAACTAAGTTCCACCACTACCGAAACCTTGGCAAACTCGACATTAGCTGTGAATTTAAAACCTTTGACACCTTGTTATACTCATCAAATATGCAATCTAAGCCGAGCACTGCGCCTACCCGCGCGCGTTGAGACTCCTGGCCGCTGGAAGAGTCCGCCTTGGGCCCAGCGGCAAGATCGTGTGGCAGTCTTAGGAGATCCAACTAAGTTCCACCACTACCGAACCCTTGGCAAACTCGACATTACCTGTGAATTTAAAACCTTTGACACCTTGTTATACTCATCAAATATGCAATCTAAGCGGAGCACCGCGCCTATCCGCGCGCGTTGAGACTCTTAGCCGCTGGAAGAGTTCGCTTAGGGCCCAGCGGGAAGATCGTGTGGCAGTCTTAGGAGATCCAACTAAGTTCCACCACTACCGAAACCTTGGCAAACTAACTCGACATTAGCTGTGAATTTAAAACCTTTGACACCTTGTTATACTCATCAAATATGCAATCTAAGCCGAGCACCGCGCCAACCCGCGCGCGCTCAGACTTCTAGCCGCTGGGAGAGTTCGCTTGGGGCCCAGCGGGAAGATCGTGTGGCAGTCTTAGGAGATCCAACTAAGTTCCACCACTACCGAAACCTTGGCAAACTCGACATTAGCTGTGAATTAAAAAAGAAACTTCCGCCTCAGACACCTTTTTATACTTATCAAGAGTGGAACATCGCGCGTATCCGCGAGCGTTGAGGCTCCTAGCCACTAAGAGAGTCCTTTTAGTACCCAGCGGCAAGATTGAGTGGTAGTCTTAGATTTCACCAATATCCAGCAGTACCGAATCCAAGGCAAACTCGACACTAGCTTTATTTAAATGTGAACTAAAAATAAGTTCCGCTGCAGATAAACCTTTTTTAACAGACTTCATTCAAACAAGGTGTATTCAAAACTTTTGTTTAGATTGTCATGCCATGTATGACTGTACAGCAGGATTGAGATCTCGAGATTGTCTTGCGTCAAAATAAAGGCGAGTAAATCTTTTATATTCGTTTGAGCCAATTACTCATTTACAGAATGCAATGATCTAGTAATAACATGAATTATTTTACAAAATAAGTGAAATTATGATTTAAGTTGTTGATATTTTATCTGATATTCAAATATAGATAGTTACCGCTATAACTGCCATACGAAATAGCAACAGAAAATCTCGTAAAAATAACTAGGAAATCTCACTTTAATCTCATTTGTTATGTGTGTTGTATAACAAAGATGTGTTTGTCTGTTATTCTATTCACTTGCATTTAAAATATTCCATATGATATCAATGAATATTACAGTCAATAATATTTATTATTCCATGAATGCATTTTTTAGTAAAAATATATTAATAAGTCTTCTAAAAATATGATATTATTAAATTTAAGCATAACTGTTTTGTAACATTCCAATATATCTCGAATCAAAGTAGATTTTGGTAACATATTGTATATAATAAAATTTGATAAGAATAGAAGATATGTATGTACAAGTCATTTTTTATTTTTCTATTTGAGTTTTTTCAACTACTTACACTGTTGCTCATTCTAGTGAAAAGTTATCTTTAAAATATACTTTATTGTTAAACCATTTATGATTATGTTAGGTAGAAAATAAAATATTTGCAGTTTTGAATGTGGATTTTATTTCATTCCTAATAAGTAATGACTACATTTTTATCACAGAAAAGTTTCATCACATTTGTGAATTAGGTGTAAGTAATTATATAATTTTCGCAGCTATCAAAAATATATAAAAAATATATTTTGTGAGTCAACTCTAAATATCTATACTTACATTAGTAATATTAATTATAAAGAGGAAAGATTTGACTGTTTGTATGTTTGTAATGGATAAACTCAAAAACTACTGGATCAATTTTAAGTATTTTTTCTTCATTAGAAAGCTTCATTCTTCCTGAGTGAGCTATATTTTATCCCAATATTCCCAAGGGAACAGGTACCACGCGGGTAAAACTGCGGGGAGCATTAGTATTAAAATATAGTGCAATAATAACAATTTCAATTATTTGGTAAAGAAAAAGAATAGTTTCAATTCCTTTTATCATCTTTGTCACTATTTTTCTTTTGTTTATTAGAAATAAACACATCCTCAAAAGCTCTACAGAATGTACTTAGTAGATCTTCCTCACCCACCACATAGTTCTGAGCTTCTTTCTTACTATCAACAACCAATTCTTGTACCACAGAATGTTCACCATTCTTCAAAATGTTGTCTAAAATCTTATCTATATCAACATAAAACTTTTGTTTATTCATCAAAGGTACTAAAAGATTAAATTTATTAATTTTGCTGTTGATAGTTTTGACAAAATCTTTGTAATTATCACAAATCACCTGCCATTTCTTTTCATCATTGTCGTTCAGGGGGTACGGCCCTAAGTACTTCCTATCATTGGTTATGTCTCTTTTCAAAAATTCTATGTCTTGATCTATTTCCTTGCTTAATGTTATCCACTCTGGTGTGAAACCATTGTTGATAAGCACCTGGAACAATATAATTAATGCTTTTACAAAGAGGTAAAGATATCAAATAGAGATGTTGCTGATGTAGGAAAAGTATTGCATTTATGTAAAAGTAACTGAAAACTAGAAATCGAAAAAAATAACATTGTGTCAGTTTTACCATTCAAATATTGGAGCTTCTGAGACAATACTACAGTATGTTTTTTTTTATAGATTCTTCATATTTATGTATGCAAAGAAATTACAAACAGAAGTGTTGATATTAACCTCATTTAACTTGTGCGTGATAAAGTCAACATACGGATTTTGGTTTTGATCTTTCAAAGGTTTCCCTTTTCCACTGAGGTTTTCAAACTCTCCTTTTGACATGGATTCCTGTATCAAATCCTCTACAAGTCTATCGTAACCGTATTTGGTTTTAATGTCGTGTTTCTTGCTGTATTGCCCTTTCTTCATGAGTGTATTTTCTGAGGCGACAGCTTTAGCCATTCGGTGTTCAAGCACATTAGTTGCAGCTCTTAGTGCTTTAGCTTGAGCCCACTGCTTTTGACGTTGAAATGGGGTTCCATACCCCATACCTTCGAAACTTAAATATTGTCTATGTTGTGGGGCGGTGTGCTGGAAAAAATTAAAGTCATCAATAAAAGGAAACCAGTATTTGCTAGCACGCACGCGCGGATCCGGTATTTGGTTCAGGGGGTGGCAACTTGGCTCATTTACTTACTATTAATATGTTTCGAGAGTTTTTGTTTAATTAAGGCAGCCATACACCAACCAGTCTACTGTCAAGTTATATGATGCTTGAAGCGGCATTCGGTAAACTTGGTGTGTGGCTATCTATCAGTGTGCATGACAAGTCTACTAGAAATCATTACTACTTTCTCTTTGAAAACTCTCTTTGACGCCCACCCGGCCGAATGGGGCCAAACTGAAATAAGACAGCATTAGACTTATAGAATAAGGCAGCATTTACTATACATATAATTCTCTAGTCCCATTCGGTTGGTCCGGTGTTCTGAGGTTAAAGCATGCATTGAATTTTTGTTTCAAGAAGACTTGACGGTAGCCTGGATCGTGTATAGCTGCCTTTAATCTTATTTGAGCTTCTGTTTCAAAATAAATTGCAATATTTCGGTTATTTCTTGCCCTGTGAGACAGGGCCAACCATTCGCTAATTGATATGGCGATTTAGCCCTGCGACTAGTTTCTTAAGTTAAGGTGCAGCCCATTACCCCCTTAGGATCGGCACCTGCTGCAAGGGCGTCGTGCGTCGCCAGCCCATAGCGCAGGGGAAGCAAGTTCATACTATGGAAGATGAAGACTACATGTATGTTAGATATAATAGGTATTGTTTTTAGTCTTTAGACTTCTAGAGTGAGACCGATAGGGTCGGTACACATATAACGGAAAATGCATTGAGGGTATCATGAATGGATATCAATGCAATGAACGCATCATCGGTTAGGTGTGAAAGGTTGAATGTTTTATTATATATTTGTGTGTTCTGGTGTTACGCGACCGATAACACGCGAGGCATTTTCCGTCAGATATGTTGACCAACCCATTGAGTTCACTAAAGTACTCTAGAGTTTTTTATGATTCCAAGTAATGATTTCTAGCACTTTAACAATACAAAAAATCAAATTTACCCTTATGTCATAAACAATTGTTTCAATCTCTTCATTGTTCACAGCTCCTGTGTTATGTTTGGTGAGGAAACGGAATGCATTCTCAATAGCAACAAACTTGTCCATGTCAGCCTCGGGTGAGCCGGAGTCCGGATGATATTTTTTGGCAAGCTCCAGGAAAGCATTGCGGACAGCATCTTGCTTCGAATGCATTGGTAGATTTAATAAGTTATAACATTCCTGGAAAGCAATATTGAGTTATTTCAATTTTTACTTTTTTGCATTCACAATGCAATTTTTATTATTGGAAAATGAAGTATTTAGAAAAAATCGACCCGTCTCACAACCAGGGACCGGAAAACCCCTGTTTTTGATTAAGCTTATTATTAGGGAAACCTTGTTAAAGGGTAACCGTATTATAGGGTTACCCTATCGATAGTGTAAGACACAAGAAAGGGTAACCCTTTCGAATTAACTTAACTTCTTTCCAATAGGCTTACCGTATCGAAAGGGTTTTGAATTAAGCACTTACCACATAATTGGGTTACCCTATTGTCTCCTGCATCGCATCAATGGTCTCCTGTCTCTTTTCCGCGCATTCTGCATACCGTATCTCGGGGTGGTGGGCGTCCGTCTCGGTTATAATTATGTTGTGTTGTGTGTTGTGGATACTAATAATTTTTAAAGCGCATTTGGTTTTTTTTTTTGTGGTATATCTATCTTTACTAATATTATTAGGAGGAAAGATTTGTATATTTGTATGTAACGAATAAACTCAAAAAGTACTGGACAGATTTAGAAAATTCTTTCACCGTTAGAATGCTACAGTCTTCCCGAGTGACATAGGCTATATTTTATCCCGATATTCCCACGGGAACGGGTACTACGCGGGTGAAACCGCGGTCGGCCGCTAGTTATGTATAAAGTAAAGTCACGTGGACTAAAATAGGTAAGTACCATATTAGAAAAGCTCAAATTAGGGATGTAATTTTTTTTTCTTGTGATAAATCAAAAGATCATAATATAAGTTTTCTAATAAACTATTTTTTTTTTGCAATAATTCAAAAGTTATATCAAAATAAAAATTAGTATTTGAATCGAACCGAAGACACGCCAAAACAGCTCCCGAACACACTTGAGCACGTGTGACGTCATAATGTTAACTTTCACTCATTGCAGTACCTGTGAAGCATCGGCGGGGGCCTCGAGGCACCGAAACATGCCAACTAAATGCTGCCTTATTTCTATAGGAATAAGGTCTCTATTTTCCACTGCCAATCGGCAGCCGCTATATTTCAGAGGCTCGGACAACTGACAGACACACAGACAAAAACTTCAAGTTTTAGCTTACTTCGCCATCACCACGTGGAGGTAGCTTTTATGATTTTTTATTTTGGGGGCCGATTTTGATGAAACACGGTTTTTAGTATTATTTTGACAAGAAAACAACAACGCAATGTTAAAAAAATAAAAAATCCAAGATGGCGGCCAACTTTTTTGTTTGTGGGCCGATTTTGATGAAACTCGATTTCTAGTACAATTTTGACAAGAAAACAACAACGCACTGTTAAAAATAAAAAAAAACCAAGATGGCGGCCAACTTTTTTGTTTGTGGGCCGATTTTGATGAAACTCGGATTTTGGTACTATTTTGACAGGAAAATAGCAACGCAATGTCAAAAATGATAAATAAACCAAGATGGCGGCCAAATTTTTTGTTTGTTGGCCGATTTCAATGAAACTCGATTTCTAGTACTATTTTGACAAGAAAACAGCAACGCAATGTTAAAAACATAAAAAATCCAAGATGGCGGCCAACTTTTTTGTTTGTGGGCCGATTTTGATGAAACTCAATTTCTAGTACAATTTTGACAAGAAAACAACAACACACTGTTAAAAATAAAAAAAATCCAAGATGGCGGCCAACTTTTTTGTTTGTAGGCTGTTTTCTTGTCAAAATAGTACTAGAAATCGAGTTTCATCAAAATCGGCCTACAAACAAAAAAGTTGGCCGCCATCATGGATTTTGTTTTTTTTTTTAACATTGCGTTACTCTTTTCTTGACGAAATAGTACCAAAAACCGAGTTTCATCGAAATCAGCCCACAAACAAAAAAAGTTGGCCGCCATCTTGGATATTTTATATTTTTAACAGTGCGTTGTTGTTTTCTTGTCAAAATAGTACTAGAAATCGAGTTTCATCAAAATCGGCCCACAAACAAAAAAGTTGGCCGCCATCTTGGATTTTGTTTTTTTTTTAACATTGCGTTACTCTTTTCTTGACGAAATAGTACCAAAAACCGAGTTTCATCGAAATCAGCCCACAAACAAAAAAGTTGGCCGCCATCTTGGATTTTTTATATTTTTAACAGTGCGTTGTTGTTTTCTTGTCAAAATAGTACTAGAAATCAAGTTTCATCAAAATCGGCCCACAAACAAAAAAGTTGGCCGCCATCTTGGATTTTGATTTTTTTTACATTGCGTTACTCTTTTCTTGACGAAATAGTACCAAAAACCGAGTTTCATCGAAATCAGCCCACAAACAAAAAAGTTGGCCGCCATCTTGGATTTTTTAATATTTTTAACAGTGCGTTGTTGTTTTCTTGTCAAAATAGTACTAGAAATCAAGTTTCATCAAAATCGGCCCACAAACAAAAAAGTCGGCCGCCATCTTGGATTTTTTATTTTTTTAACATTGCGTTACTCTTTTCTTGACGAAATAGTACTAAAAATCGAGTTTCATCAAAATCAGCCCACAAACAAAAAAGTTGGCCGCCATCTTGGATTTTTATTTTTTTTTACTTTGACGACATTTGACGACTTCCGTGGCCGAGTGGTGTACGCAACGGTTTTTAAGGTGCCGCTATCTCTAGAGGTCCCGGGTTCGATCCTCGGTCGGCTAAATATTGAAAACGAACTTTTCAAATAATCAAATTTCTAGCGCGTACCTTTTTAATAACAAATAAGTTTCGATTCACCGGTGTTAAAAAATGCCCATTTTCAAAAATTTATTACTCGGTAACCAAGTGGAATTGAAACACGGGAGTTATACTCTTGCATTTGTAAAGCTTAACTCTTTCCAATTATTGAAAAAAAGGGGATGTCCGATTTTAAGGGTTTTGGAAACACCGTGCATGACCACCAAAGTCCACCAAAATCGCTGTATCGAACTGTTTTTTTTTTCATGACAGATAATGAATTTCCTAACAATTTTATATGAAAAAACTGACAAATGCGCAGTTATTGAGAAAAAAACTAGTTTTTTTGTATGAAAAAATATTAGTTTGCGTCGAGATTGCATCACATGTTAAAGAAGGCTAAATACTATTAGTACCTACGTAGATTAACAAAAATAGGCGAATCCAAAAAATTAAGTGATTTTTTACTTCTTTTTGATATTTTTTGTTCCAATGACTAATAACGTTGCAGGCCTCAGAAGCCATAGCCAGTTAAATTTATATGAAAAACGTTTCTACAAAGTAGCATTATATCAAATTTTTTTATAAAGCTATTTTATATTATTTAAATTTATAAGTTTTTATAGGTACCTACTTCGAGTCTTGTATTGTAACTATACATTATTAACTTAAAATGTAGCCATATTGTTGAGTTTACAATAACTTATTATAATTTGTTAAAATTTTGTAATTTACTAGACCTAAGCAAATTGTAAACTTGTTCATGGTTCTGTAATAAATTAAAAAAAAAAAAAAGCTACTAGCTGCTCGGTCGGCGAAATTTGTACCGCCTTATCGACAGCACGCCACCTACCGGGTCCAATTGTAAATCTAAATCATTCTGAAATCCGCCTGAAGACACAAAAAAATTCATTGAAATTGAAACTGTTTAGGAGGACTTCAGTTACATACACACGCACAGAAGAGTTATATATATAAAGAATTCACTCCTTACAAATAATTAAAAACGATCGTCAGTAACAAAAACAAACAAACACGTGTAATGTAGCGGTCATATTAAACAAGTTCCTTCCTTCCGTTTTTAAATGCCGGCGCCGCGGCCACTCGGATAAACAATAGTGAGCGGCGGTGACCGACGGATCACGCGAAAATGAACTTTAGCGTGAACGACGCATGATTCGTTATTATCTGACGTAGCGAAGATTTTGTCGATGCCGCGATCACACTTGAAATTGTTATACAATAATAAGTCTAATGTAGTGCGCGCAGAAGTTTAAATTGATTTGACGCTTCAAAACCCTGTCGCAGGGTAAGACTTAAAAGGGTTTTTCGTTTATGGTAAGCGCTTACCCGAATTAACTTGATTCATTTGGTTAGCCTGTCAATACGGTAAGTCGATGATATGCTTATCAATTTGAAAGGGTTTGTAGAAACAAGTCTTTAAAATACCCTATAAAAACCCGGGTTAGGGTAAGCGGTTCCGGTCCCTGCTCACAACTAGCTCCGATGGGACTGGAACCCACAACCTTTTGCTATACGGGCGACTGCTCTAACCTCTGAGCTACGGAGTCGTTATGAGAAGCATCAAATTTATCCAAAACTTCTTACGCGCTGTATAGCCAGTGTAAATTTCATCAATGTTAAGATTTTACTTCACATGCAACATTGACTTTAACACAAATCTGCCAGTGTACATTTTAGTTGGATTCTGGATCCGATGGAACTTTATTAGGATAATAATAGTAACTTACTTGAATTTTTCTATCTTTTGATTTTGATGCTGTGTATCTAACAGATGGTAAATTTACAGGAATACTTGTATTACTGCTCCATTTGATATAGTTGAAGGGATAAATCAGGGTTTTTAATTTATTTGCACTCATTTCCAGCACTTTATACCCAATACTTTATATGCAAGTTACCTATGTACTAATATTTTTCACATGCTGAACTGAAGCAGGTAGATTTATGTTGGTTATTTGATTTCACATAGTTATATTAAACGGTCGGAGTATATGGTAGAAGATTCATGAGTTCATTACTACATTAATACAAATTTATCCACAAATAAATATTTTTTATTGACGAACGAAAAGCAAAACCCCAACTCTATGGCTTTGTGACCCCAACAAGTTAGCAAAACAAATGTCAACGTCAGACAGAGTAGTAGTAGTAAAAAAAAAAGTTCGTCCTATTGGACAGGCGAAGACATTAAGCCATACTGCCAATTCTTGAGTATTATGTATGTTATTATAGTTTATGTTTGCATAGTTATTTATATTGCATAGGTGTTACATTCCAATGCTTCTTGGAGTATTTGGCGTCAAGTATGTCGAGTCGGTCTTCTCGGTAATTCTTGCTGAGGTAGTCACCACTACAATAAAACACTCGGCATCACGTTACCGAGATAGCGCATATTTTAATCATTCCACACATCGTCCAGTTGCGTAGACACTTGGGGCACAAAACCACACCTATCTTATAAAAAAAAAACTTATATTCAGCATGAAGCTCGACTTAACCTTTCGTCTGCTTATGCACGCATACGTGCCACCCCCGTTGTATGCTTAGACACGGATCCGGGACAAAAAAATACGAGTGTTGTTTTACGTAAAAATAAATGTTATATCAGATATAATTAACAAAAAATTTTTGTCCCGGATCCGTGTCTCAGCATACAACGGGGGTGGCACGTATCCGTGCCTAAGCAGACGAAAGGTTAATACTGAGGTAACTCAGAGTATTAAGTAGAGCTTCATAATATTCAGTGTTTCACAAAATACATTTCTAGTCCCTACACCTAAAAAGGCAAAGCCGAGGGAAATTAAAAGATTGACAATGGAATGATACGGCAAAACAGAAAACAGATCAACAATGTTAAAACTAAAATAAATTATTACAAGAGATTCAAAAAAATTTAAACATTTAAATATTGTGGATATTAAAACGTGTGTGTGAGTGTGTGTGTGTGTGCGTGTGTATGTGTGTGATGGTTGTGAGAATGAGTGTTCGTGCGCGTGATATATCTGCAGCCTTAGTCAATAACCCTAAGACAGGCTTCAGTTTCCAAGTAACTCCACTTGGATATGAAATTTGTGATAACTACTTTGGCTTCTCTTACCGTGCAACGTTTGAGATTGCAGATTTGCAAATTTATTATAAACTAGCTGTTGCCCGCGACTTCGTACGCGCGGTGTAGTGACTTTTGTGTTCGTTTAGTTTATATAACGCTCTTCTTGAAGTCCTATTCTCTACTAAAAGGGTCTAAAGCAGGCTAGGATATGAACATGGTATGTTGTTATCATAATAATATGCTGCATGAACATAGTTAAGCCATCATTCATAGATCTGTCCGTCTGTCAAGAAACTTTTTCTCAAGTATGCGTGGGAAATCAAGCTGAAAGCTAGATTAACGGAGAAAGAAAGATTCCGAAACGGTGCGCAAAAGAAGTAGCTTTGCGGGTTTGGGGCAACCTGAAGATACGTTTTTTGGACAGCTCGTCGTAATCGTCAGAATTTATCACCGTTTTGTGAAGAGCGGAAACTACCCTAACAATGTACAACTTCCGGACACTCATCACACCAGCCTCTTTATAAAGAGCATCGGTAGAATACCGACGGGGCCTTCTAAGCGCCGTTTTCAAAACTCCCCTTTGAGCTCTTTCGAGAGGTAGAATTTAAGAACTGGGTGCACCACCCCAAGCCAGAATGCAGTAGTTTATTAGAGACTGACAAAGAGCCATATAGACCATTTTCAGAGTTTTACCGTCAATTGCTTCACGTAGATTCTTCATTACATAATATATGATCTTCCTCACTCTCTTACACAATTCAGCCACATGCTCCTTAAATGAAAGTTTTTCGTCTACAGTCACACCAAGATACTTAAGAGACTCTATCCGACCGATTTCGCTGCAATCGCAAGTGTCACCTGACTTATTAAAATCAATGTGGCAACATTCATACGTCTGCATCGTACCAGCTGACGGCGTTACTGAGGCGCGCTGAAGCCGTGCGCGCGTATTTATGTGTGACAATTTTCATGTAGGTACCTCACAATTTTGTATATAATGTACACCGTCAAATTTATTATTATTGTGTTGTGTGAAATAAATATATGTTTGTCCCTGTCTTATGTCCAAAATATTTTAGTATATAAGTAGGTCAATTTTAGTAATAAATACATTATACTCGCAACCTTTCTTTTATTCAACATTGCCACAGTAGTATCCTCACAATCACAATCTTTTAAATGGATCTTCAGGGAGGTAAACGAGGATGGTGCGGAGGCAACTGTCTTGTGAAAGCACAAAAACTTTGTTTTTGAGATGTTAAGGGATAACAAGTTCAGTTGCATGCAACCAATTCAAAACTTCCGTCATGCCTCTTTCAGCATTACGACAGACACCAGGCCATGAGCTATCATGAAAAATAAGAGCTGTATCATCCGCGTAACACAAAATTTCTGACTTGAGTATTGGAAGGGAGACGATGTCATTCATGTAAATCAGAAAAAGGGTAGGTCCCAGAATGCTTCCCTGTGGAACACCAAAAGCCACTGGTTTAAAGCTGCTCATAACGTCAAAAGCTTGACACACTGACTTCGCCCCGATAGATAATCTGAAAACCAGCTCAGTGCCGTTCCTCTGATGCCATAAGCCTCCATTTTCTTCAAGAGGATCGGGATTGATATGGTATCAAATGCCTTAGCCAGATCCAAGAAGACACCGATACATTTCGACCCTCCATCTAGGTGAGAGGCTATGGTGTTAGTGAGAAGAGTGACGGCATTTTCACAAGATCTTCCCTGCCAGAACCCAAATTGGCGCTCCGTAACAATTTTGTTCTTGTCTAGGAAAGCCACGAGCCTTTTATTTATAATGCGTTCAAGCAGTTTCGATACGGTTCCTAGCAGCGAAATTGGTCGATAATTGCTGGGGTCGTCCTTTTGTCCACTTTTAAAAATAGGTACCACAGCGGCAGTCTTCCAGATCGTTGGGAATGTACTACCGGGTGAACTTTCTGTCTTAAGGTTTTTTATGAGGGTAAGAATTTCTTCAGGGTCAGTAGGAGAAATGAAGAATGAGTCTAACACCTTTTGTTTAGTTTTATTTTTCTCTGCGTTTTTCAAGTATTAGTTTAGCCAGTTTTTGGCCCACCTTTGAGAAATGCTCGTTGCAAGCCTCCAGCGACGCCTTCAGAGAACCCCGGATACTCGAAAAGTGCTCCAGAGAGCTACTTGTCTTATTAGATGGTCTTTGGGAGACTCGATTGACGGACTGCCAGAGCTTCTTGGGTACGCTTTTGTTCTTATTAATTTCTTTGCCGTTGTATTCTGCTTTGAGATTTCTGAGTAGTAGAAATGTGAAAGTAGTGTAGAAATTTCTGTACCTGCAATAAATCTATCTTTTCGTTGCATCATCTGGGTGTTTCCTGGAATCAAGGTGTAGTTTGTCTTTATGTTTCCCGCAACGAATTAAACCGGGTGTCATCCAAGGCTGGATGTTGAATTTTGAATGGCAGACTTTGATTGTATGAGAATGTTTGGAGATTGAATTTGTGAGTATAGTGGTGAAATTAGATACCATGTTGTCAAGAGAAGAGACTTCTTTCAAAAGGGACCAATTTATGCATTCAAGTTCCGACCTTAGCCCATCAAAATCCACGTTCAGCCTGGTTTTGTTCCTAGAGGGTGATTTTAAGGGTTCATTCAGGCAGGATACCTAACATAGTAATGCTGTGATCAGTAAGATCAGTGGGACAGACCACTGATTCTGCTTGAGAGTTGAAAGGGACGAATATATGATCAATACAGGATTGACCATGCGTTGGTTTGTTTATTGAGTCACAAAGCCCACTATATATCAAATTGCGATTAATTAAAATATCCACTTTACCTAACCCGCCAAAATGGCGCCAAAAACTCCCGACAGACAGACCATGCACAGACAGACAGAGTACTTTTTATATGCGAGAATTTTTTTTTGGAGGTTAGTAGGTAGGTACGTTACCTACTTGGGAGTCACAAATTCACAATGGAATATATTTTTTATTAATTTATGAGTTGAAAACTGTATAAATAAAAATAAGCGGAGGACAGGGAGCGCATCCCCCCACCCTCCTAGGGGCTCGAGAAGCGAAAGCCTCCGCCATTCACCACCTTATAAAATATAACAGTCGTTAGTCTATATTTACTTAACTTTTTATTTTTTTAAAGTATAATATAATAACATAACTGAAATAACTTCAAAGTCTGATAATTTTACCGTTATTAACGGTTATCTATGTGAAATTAACCGAGGTTTTCGGTTAATAACAGTAAATAACGGGGTTTTTACATCTATAATATATTATATCTCCCCAAATCTCTAATTTCTAAGAGGGAGTGTTCATCGTCACTAATCCTCATCGGGCTCGCGTGGTGGGTCATAGGATGGCCCATTTTCCTTATTTATCCATAAGTGGGTAAGAAGACCTTTAAACCCCAGCAGCAGTGGGGACATTAATGGCTTACGAGTCTGTAAGCCGTGAGCCCTTCCTGTCAAGCGAGTCGCCGCCCACGCGCGCAACTCCGCGTGTATATGATAGCAAGCTACCCCTTGCTCACTGTTTTGCCGTCGCACCGCCCACAATTCGCATTACAGTGCCACAACCTTTTCTGTTCCGGTGACAGCGGCGGCGCTACGTACGTTTTTCTTTTCTTTGTAACAATTTAACCGGCCCTGACTTCTAAGAACTTCAGCCGCCAGCAGCGGTATGGTTGGACATCAACTTGACAGCAAAATGACATTAAAAAAACACGCTAGTTTCACATTTTGGCCACCGGAACAGAAAAGTTTGTGGCACTGTAGTGGAAATGGGCCTTTGTTAACAGAAATAAAGGGCATAATGCCTAATCTTAACATAAACAAAAAAACAACAACCATTTTTATTCTTAGCTTATATTTATTTAATAATATTATAATGCACATTTCATTTATCCATGTTTTATTTCGAGTAATAGAGCCACACCAGGGACCGTACTCTGAAACGCTAATCCGAAACTTCGGTTAGCCCCGCCCCTTTCACTCGATTCTGTCCCGACTAGAGAGTGAGAGGGACGGGTATACCGAAGTTTCGGGTTTTGCGTTTCTGAGTAGGCCCTCAGATTCAGTGTCTACTTCGGTAGTAGTACTTACCATTCCATGGTGTACTTGAGCTGTTCTGTTTGAGTATTTTCCATCAAATCTGGTGGTTCATCATTTGAGTGAAGTACGGGCATATTGTTTGAATGAAGTGTGGGCATATTGTTTGAATGAAGTGTGGGCATATCGTTTGAATGAAGTGTGGGCATATCGTTTGAATGAAGTGTGGGCATATCTCTTGAGCGCATTTTTGGGGGTAAGACTAAAGGGGTTGCACCTCTTGTAATTATTAGTGTTTTATTCGGATTAGAATTAATAGTTGTTTGACTGAGGTGAGCGAGTGAATACTGTAGTAACAGCGGATTTGGTTGTTGTACAGATGCGCCTCCCCGTTGTATTCGCATGTGTGGGTGGCTGGAAATAATGAAAAACATGATTAGTTTAGTAGTTGCTATAGTTCCTTCATATTTAGTTCCTTTAATATAACTTATACATTGTACTAAACTTAAGTACAAGTACCCGTATTGGCACTAGTACTAAAGTTTGAAAAGTGACTTCCTGCACGCGTAGCATGACCTGCATGACTAACCCGAGAAGAGGTTTGGCTACCTCGAAAGTTTATAAATTGACAGCCAAACAATAGATATGTCTACGATGAAATGTAATTTAAGACATTCGATATAGACAAATAGGCCAGTCAATATCGACACAAAAAAGGATAAACATCGCAAACGCGCATTTAACTACGATTTTTTATATGTTGTTAGGTGATTGAGAGTAGTTAACACCCAAGTTTGCAACCCTGAAAACCCTGTACTACCCCCATGGTGCTCGAAAAAATGCGAAATTTTGGCACTTGTTTCAGTTTTTTGAAAAAACTACCCTTAGATAAGCGTTTTTGAAGTATCTATGTTCTGCACTTTAATAAAGATAACTAAATTTGCTACAATTTGAGCGAAACCTGAGTACACTATGTCCATTGGTTGCGAAGATATAGCAAGTCAAAGATGGGCAATTCTCCCGCAGTGCTCGGAAAGGCAGTAGGTAGAGGTGGATCAGAATGCATCCAATATCCAGCAAATTCCTTTACATGTGGAGGAATGCAGGTTCCACGCGGGATGGTTTTATTTCTGCATGCCATTAGTGGGTATGACACAACCTCTGAAAAGCGGAGTGAGTGTTTCTGGCGTCTTGCCAGAAAAGCGTTCTGGCAAGACAAGATGAAGTTGTGCAACGTCCTCAAAAAAACCCCGACTGGAAAGACCTCGCCAGCATTTTCCTTGATCCAAACTCCAACAAGGAGCAAGTAGGAAATGCTGGCGCGACTTGAGGTAATGCTGAACTGCATCTCATCTCCACGTGCAGCAAGAGGCTGCGAAAGCTGCACTAAGACTGAGACACCTAGGTACTCTTAGATTCACTAAGGTAAGTAAGACACATAAAAGGTCTACTGGAGTTATAGTTGGACACACCCCTTGCAGAGGCGTTATGTGACAAGGTCAAACCTTCCTTCATCTTCGATAAGAAATACAAAATACAACTCGAGGACGCAGAAAGCTCTCACGTACGACATGAAGCGCTTCTGATATACACTGCTGGCTCCAAGACCTCTAATGGAGTAGGAATAGGTGTATTCTCGGAAGACCTAAACATACTAATTGCGCGGCCACTAAGTTCATACAACACAGTCTTTCAGGCGGAGTGTATGGGCATTCTGCTGGCAGCTCAAGCAGTTGCAACAAGGGAAGTAACCGGCGATGACATTCTTATACTTTCCGACAGTAAATCAGTACTGATTTACTGTCCGAAAGTATAGCTTGAAGTACTTCAAGCTATAGATGGTAGTCGTAGCTTATCGAGTCTCCTACAGGAGTGTCATTACAGACTAAATATGGGGTAAATATGGTACACTCAACAATATTACTATCCAATGGATCAAAGGTCACAGTGGATCACGTGGCAATGACCTGGCCGATGAGCTGGCGAGGAGGGGATCGGATAGGGTGATGATCGGCCCTGAACCGGTCGCACCCATACCGGCGAGCTGGTTTGCTGGTAAGATCCGTGAACACACTGCCCTTATGCACCAACATGAATGGAGCTCACTGGAAACATGCAGGCAGGCGAAAATGGCACTACCGCGCCTGGAGGCCCATCTGTCCAGAGCTCTCATTAAACTAAGTAGATCACAGTTACGCCTGGTGACGGAAATTTTAACAAACACCTTTTCAACTTAGGTATCACTGACAGCCCCCTATGTAGGGGTTGCATGAGGGCCGAAGAAACAGCTGCTCACGTCCTGGTTGAATGTGACGGAGTGGCCCCCTACCGGGCGAGGTACCTCGGCTCGCCGGGAAGCGTCCACGAAGCGGTCTCCGACGTGAGGGCGCTGGGTGCTTTCCTGGCAGAGCTGGGCTGGCTGGAGTAGTCCAGCTGCACACCCTCCACACGCAAAATAGGCGCAATAAGACGTCGAGTTGCGGAAAACGCCTGTACCGAATGAAGAAGAAGAAGAAAAATGATGGCGCGTAGATCTTGATGAACCTCTACGGAGGAGAGATGTGGGAACACTGCAACGGCCGCCGGCTGCCTGCCTGCCTTTTGCCTCGGTCGAAATTGCAACATATATCGTCCTGGATGAGGAGGACGAGAATGTGGATGACCCATCACCATAATATGCCGACCCAAAACTACACAAAATGACACAAACACAACATTTTCACTTTTTTTTTAACAAACTGAATCATGTGATATAATTTTGCAGTTTTATGAGCACCATGGGGGTAGCCCAGGGTTTTCAGGTTTGCAAACTTGGGTGTAAACTACTCTCAAGGAACCTAACAACATTTAAAAAAATCGTAGATACATGCATGTTTGATGTCTATTTTGACGGGCCTAAAAAGCTTTCTCGTGTTCATCATGCTACCCGTGCTGGTCACTTTCTATCGATTGCATTATACTTTTTTCACTATGCATCAATTAGTGTAGGCAATGAACAGATTCTTTGTATGGAGACCCATACACTAATTCCTCAGTCGATGAAACTTTGCTGGGTTATAAAATAACATGAGCCATAAACTTTTAAATGATTATCCAAAAAAAACTCACACGGAAGTTAGGTATTTATACCTAAATAAACAAATCTGTTTATATATTGAACCGAGTAATTTCTCAGTCCAAATTTATTTTACCAAATGAGTTATTTATACTAGTATGTGAGACTTGATAAAAATCCAAAACTTCTTTCAAGCATGAGTTTGCTTGGCAAAATGGTATAATTCCGTTAAAAAGTTCGACAGAGACATTTTTCAGTTCAAGTCACCCCAATTGTTTTATTAAAATTTGGTGTTTCTGCTGGGACTTTTTTTTGGATATTTCATATTATTGTTTTTATACGTTACATGAATATGTCCGGTGAAAAATTTTAGACGGAGCATTTTTCCTAAAAAAGATATCAATGAAATAAGACTTTCATTAAAAAATACCTAACCTTCTATTATTATTATTTTTTGGAAATTTATACCATACTTTTAATTTATTGATACTTTATCATGCTGTAAAGTTTATTGTGACTGAGGAATTACTGTGGGGGTCAACTAGCTTCATTGACTACACTAAATCTTTAAAATGATAAATTGCGCAAAGAAATTCTGCATTTTGAAAAAACGTTACATAGAAACCTAATTGTATCAAAATTGGCTGCTTACGGCTTCTTCCGCTTATTTTCCTATATTTAATTTTAATTGTCCAACTTTGAAGAAAAATTAATAGATAAAAAAAATTAAATCTGTTTCTCATATAAAAAAATAACTAGAGTGCGTGCCACATAAGTCTGCACGCGGTCGTAATCGAATACTTATATTAACCTTTAACCTTAGAACAATAAGATGTACTATAACTAGCGCCAAAAACGCCCCAGTCACGCGCAAAGTTATCTGACACGGACTCTATTTAGCTTTATCAGTTTAATAAAATTCATACCTTGCGGGTATAGATGTCACTGTGTCTAGTCTATATAATTTGCGAATTCTGTTACCAAAAGCATCAAACTGTTCAGTTTGTTTCAATTTCTTTGTGCTACCTTTCCTAGAAGGTTTATTATCATCGCATATCATAGGATTTTTTCTTTTCACAGGGTGTTGCGGATTATCAGTATTTATAGGTTGATTCAACTGGTCGACTACTAGTTGTTGTTGTATATTATACCCGTCTTCTTGTGTTAGCAGCATGTGCGAGGTGCTGCGAACATAAAAAAATATCTTAAGTAAGTATTTAAAACTTATTGAAAATGAAGTTTTAGCAAAAAACGACCCGTCCCACAACTAGCTCCGATGGGACTCGAACCCATGACCTTTCACTGTCTGGGCGACTGCTCTAACCACTGAGCTACGTAGTCGTTACGACACGAAATTGTTACTTTTAGAAGAAGAAGATGAACTTGTGATCTTATTAAAGAAAAGAAAAAAAAACTAATGAAATATTCACAAATCGAAAAGATGAAAAAACAAGCATCGTTGTTATGGCGTCAGACTTAGATATATTGGTGGTAGCTAGCCAGGCGGACTTAGAAGAAGTCCTACAACCGACCATTGTTGATTATACATACCTTGTCTCTATGTCAGGTGGTGTTGGTGTGATTTTGTTACTCAAAGCATAACAGTGTTCCATTTCATTTGTGCGATTCTGTACATAATATTTAGTTCCATCGCCACAATTTGTTCTTTCAACTGAGTTATTTCGATTGTAAGTAACACAAGTTTGTTTTAAGACATCATCTGTTACTTCCTCCTGCACACATCCGTCTTCCGCAACTGTTTGCATGTGTGAGTGACTGAAAACATTACAAGTCTGAAGAAAGTATTTCTTGTTTAGCTTAAGGGGCTCACATGAGCCAAATAACGCCGACAATCGATATTATGTGATTTCTTCTAAATAAGCCTCAAATTCTTAAAAATAATAGTCAAGGTCTTGTTAATGTCGTCTTATATTTATGAAATAACTATACACGATTAAAAATGCGTTCATTAGCTTTAAAATGGATTTGAACCAAAAGTCAATTTCCAACCAAAGGCCAATTTTAACAAAGTCCCGATTGGTATTCTTTTTAAATTCTTTAAATTTATTCATTGAATATCAGACGTTATAATAAGAACTTGATTAGATCCCTTGTTTTAGAAATTTGACTTATTTTGAAGAAATATAATAAAATCGATTGGCGGTGCAAGTTGGCTCATGTCAGCCCCATTAATCCTACTAATATCATAAATGTGAAAGTTTAGATGTTTGGATGTTTGTTATTCAATTACGCCAAAACGGCTGAACGGATTTGGCTGAAATTTGGGACACTGATACTTTGTAGCCTGGAGAGGAACATATGTTAAATCATATCAAATTCCCGCGGGATAACGTCGTGAAGTCCACGCGGGCGAAGCTGCGGGTGGAAAGCTAGTAATATCTGAAAATAACGTAGATTTAATTAAAAGCATACCTCGCTTCGATGTCGGGCGGTGTCGATGCGGTTATGTTACCAAAAGCATCATACTGCTCAGTTTGCTTCAATCGTTTCGTGCGATTTCTCATGACACCTACCACTGAAAATAATAATACATAATATGAACTAGGGCTCTCCCGGCTAACTTTCCGAATTTCGGCAAATCTGCCGGGATTTTTCGTATTATACTTTTTGCCGAAGTTATTTGGAAGATATCGATGTTCCTGCGATATCATGAATCGGGGTTCGCCATTTTGAAGCCATGCAGACTTGCCGAAGTTTGGAGCGTTACCCGGTACGGCTCCTGTCAGTTGGGTAAGTAAGGGCAAAAAGCAGTCTCAATTAGCTTAAAATGATCAATAAAATATCGTAAAAATTATCGAGAACTTTCGATCTTATATCGAAACGTATACCCTACTTATTACTTGTTTTTAAGTGAATTGAGACTTTCGTGTGTGCAACGAGCTCGTACATAGGTGCTTACATAACAAAGATGTTTTCAGCATTATTGTGTTCCGGCAGTTAGAGATAAGATAGCCAGTTCCTCAGTGATTGAGGATTCCGGGAGTAGTGCGCTTCCACCTTCGGCCTTATCACCACTTAACATCAGGTGTGATGAAGGCTAAGTGCTACCCTGTTGTGAATGAAAAAAAACCAGCCATCACAAAATGATTATGAGTCCATAGAACTAGTTTGAACAAAGAATGATACCTGGGTTGGTTGCCGGCCGCTGCAGCCTGATGATTATGAGTCAATAGAACTAGTTTGAACAAAGAATGATCACAAGTTGTCTTGCTTACCCCACTAAGGTGTAAGCAAGACGGCATGCCGTACCATATCATATCGCGTGATAAAAGCCGCTCATGCTAGGCCGGCTGGGTTGCTTGCTGGCCGCTGCAGCCTGATGGTTATGAGTCAATAGAACTAGTTTTAACAAAGAATGATCACCTGGGTTGGTTGCCGCGCGCTGCCTGAACCTCCTCCTCGGGGTGTGCGGGGGCTCGCGCCTGACCTTGACCTTCGCCGGGGCGCGCCACCGGCCCGAATACGCCACTAGGGAAGGACCACTACGACACGTCACTTTCTTCTTCTTCCTCCCCCTTTTCGGCACTCTCTTTCTAACAGCCTTTTCCACCTTCTTTGCAGCTTTCCAGTTTCTCACAAAATCGGGGCCGAACAAGGTATCCCCGTGATTTTCGTAATCGTTTATCACCGCTTTAGTGGTGTCGTCCACGAACGGGATCACGCTCGTCGTTCTGATCTTAGTGTGGGTGTAGTGGAGGTCGCACAGCATCAGGCAGCCGTTGGTGAGATGTCGCAGAGCTTTCTCTCGACTCTTGCACATTATCAACATCTCCATGGCCCTGCTTACGGCGGTTATGGCCGTCCCTACGCACAGCTGCATCTTAAACAATTTGTCATCGTTCGCGATAACCTTCTCGGGGACGATCTCGGCCATTTTGGAGTACATCTTCGGTGTCTGTAGCGACCTACAATTTTTAGGTCTCGGGTAGCGACAGATAATTTTCTGTTTCGCTTCGCTCGCTAAACCGAATGCGAGTACCGGGGGCCAGGCGCGACTGAGCGTACTGCGAAGGTTTTCACCGACGGAATGCTGGTTGGCCGGTTCGATGCTGTCTGTTAGGAGGTCGGGGTCTAAAATGTCTAGTAGGTAAAGTTCTGCATTCTCTTCTTCAGTTCTAGGTGTTGGTTTGGCGTATAATCTTTCAGGTAGCTCTACCAGTTTATCAGCGTTCACTTTTTTTAATTTAAAGATTTTTGGTGCTGAAGCGAATTTTTGGACATTTACATCATCAGCAACAGGAAGCTTCACTAGATTACCAACTTTATTAACTTTTAAGATTTTGGGTGATGAAGCGAATTTTTGGACATTTACATCATCAGCAACAGGACGCTTCACTAGATTACCAACTTTATTAACTTTTAAGATTTTGGGTGATGAAGCGAATTTTTGGACATTTACATCATTAGCAACAGGAAGTTTCACTAGATTAACAACTTTATTAAGTTTAAAGATTTTTGGTGCTGAAGCGAATTTTTGGACATTTACATCATCATCAAAAGGAAGCTTCACTAGATTATCAACTTTATTAACTTTTAAGATTTTGGGTGCTGAAGCGAATTTTTGGACATTTACATCATCAGCAACAGGAAGCTTCACTAGATTATCAACTTTATTAACTTTGAAGATTTTGGGTGTTGGAGAGACATCTTGGTCTTTTACATCATCATCAGCAACAGTTATCTTCACTAAATTAGCAACTTTAACTTCATTAACTTTCGAGATTTTTGGTGCTGGAGAGACATCTTGGTCTTCAGTTATCTTCACTAAATTAGCAACTTTTACTTTATCAACTTTCGAGATTTTTGGTGCCGGAGTGACATCTTGGAAGTCTTCGACATCTTCAGCGAGAGGATCTGTTTCAAGTGCCAGAAAACCATCGTTTGCGTGTTCTAAAACAGAACAATTGATTTGCTACAATTGAAATAGAATCCTCATTATTTGTTTAAGGATTGAGAAGGATTAATATAGAAGAAAAGATAAGTTTATAGAATAAAGATCAGCAAAATGGTTGGACCTACAAAGTTCACAATGAAATTGTCTAGTGGTTTATGCAAATCAAAATGTTGTGGATTTCAAATATTACGTATGATGAATATTTTCGCGTTTCAGAAAAGGAATTCCGCAAAGTCATACGGCACCCCTCTGCGTCGCCCGTGCGTAGGCGACGCAGGGGGTGCAGTATAACGAAGCGGACCGCGAGGTAGCGGCAATGATGAAGTGAACGCGAAGTATATTTAAAGTATCACCAATTTTATGCACGTGCGATTAGTTTGAGTATTTTAGCTTTTTAATTACACTCGATAAAGGTTTTTAGGAAGAGAGGTCGACCACAAAGAAGGTGGGACGACGACATACGACAAGTCGCAGGAGCGACATGGAATAGAGTGGCTGAGGACAGACACGAATGGAAAAGGTTGGAGGAGGCCTTTGCCAACTGGCAAACAGACCTACAAAAAATGCGCAAGGCTCAAATACTAAACCACTAAGAAAATCCAAAGAAAGATGGTCTGAAGCGAAAGGCTATATATAAAGGTTTTTATACCGGGGCACTGGCATTCCTTAAGGGCAGCATCTTCCAAAAACTCTGTCTTTGTCTTTTTCTTTATGCGTGAAGAACTGAAGAGTAATGATGAAGGCGGAAAGCTAGTACTAAATAAATAAAGACAAACCGGATCTCTCAGATCTCTGGTCTCTGATATATAGTCTTCTAGTTTCCACTAACTGAGTATGCGTCACAGGCTGACACTTTTCCTGAATGTCTGGTGAGCCTGAAATTAAATATAAGAAGAATGTTAGTCAATCCTGGACTCGGAAATATTATTGTTGCTTTGCTTCGATCAACAATACAACTAGATTCCGGTTGGAGTGGCAAAAACGGCCGACCGAATAAGAGCGCACTGATAAGGTGCGCTCTTATTTTCTACTTATTTTACATTTCTGAATTTTTTGTTAATAAAAATATTGAAAATGAAGTATTAGAAAAACTCGACCCGTCTCAAAACTAGCTCCGATGGGACTCTAACCCACGACCTTTTACTGTCGGGCGAATACTCTTACCACTGAGCTACGGAGTCACTTATTTCCGGCCATTTTGACGTAAGATCGTACAATCGTAACCTTTTTCTCTGTTTAAAAAAGTCTTTCGGTGCAATGTTTCTGTTGTGTTTTAGTT
This sequence comes from Crambus lathoniellus, assembly GCA_949710035.1. Classification (NCBI taxonomy): domain Eukaryota; kingdom Metazoa; phylum Arthropoda; class Insecta; order Lepidoptera; family Crambidae; genus Crambus; species Crambus lathoniellus. The sequence continues at coordinate 29,315,105 of OX453303.1, forward strand.
CGTGAGGCGTCATTTCAACTAGCTAGGTATTTAGCGCTATTGTTAATCGAAGTAATGCTGATTTTGTATTCATTAATATTATGTTATTTTCATTGTAAATGGTTAAAGACAAACCAGCCAAACACTTACTGTCAGAGAGTTCTGTAGCTTTAATTATTTGAGTTTGCTTGATAGGCTGACACTTCTCCTGAATGTGTGGTGAGTCTGAAATATCATTGCAAAAAGAATGTTAGTACATCAAGTGATTATTCTACTTTAGTTTAATTCTTTCTTTTGTATACTAACCTGGTTTATCCACTATTAAAATATAGTTTTTCTGAATATCTGGATCTGAAATGTAATGTTGAAACATACGTAAGTAACTATTCTTTATTAAGTGCCCCGGTAACAATCATTCGCAATTGACAATGTTTACGTTATTGAAGGACCACCAAATGATTGTCTACAGAGGCAATTGACAACATTTCAAAATTTTAAGGTACTTGTTTTTATGGATATAATGAAAGGTTATCGTTTTTTAGGAAACACGTATTTTTTCTATTCTTTTTATTTTCATAAATTATTGAGATAATAATTAAATGAAAATGGTATATTCTAAAAGGACGTAAGTACAATATCAGGAATAATTATAGTAAGCGATTCCTTAGCCTCAACCTTCCTCTCCCTAACTTTCAAATTAAAAAAAAAACTGTCCATGACATGAAGTTTTACGAAGAGATGTTCCTAGCACGCTAGTATATTGTGTCGATAATACTAACATTTTTGTTTAATGGGATTATTTCTTTTTATTTAGTCAGATGCAATAAAACAACACTACACTTGATTATTTCGTCTCACATGTGTTATACAACTGTAGTTTTAAAAAAGCTATACTTTTCATGACCTTTAACCTTATTTTCCAACTTGCTCAATACTTTTAAACAAGTTGTAACTGTGTAAGTACTTACTTTTAAAAATCTTTGTTAGTGTAATAATAAAACAAAAACATTTCAGTGTCTTACCCATTTTTAATTAAAAATAATCGATAATAATTCGATAACTGAGTCAAGCAGGCATCACTATTAAAATGACAGTAACTTTGACATTTGTTTGTTTACTTCGTTTTTTTTTTCTTCTTGGGGATTAGTTCCAGGCAAATGCATACACGCTAGAACTTCGTGACATTGATCATTTTACACATTTTTTTAAATCCATACTAATCCATACTAATATTATAAATGTGAAAGTGTGTTTGTTTGTTTGTTTGTTTGTTTGTTTGTCCGTCTTTCACGTCAAAACGGAGCAACGGATCGACTCGATTTTTGGTATGGGGATAGTTTGGGAGCTGGAGAGTAATAAAGGCTACTTTTTATTCCGGAAAATTATAAAATAAAAATGATTATTTTGTATAGAAAATCGATAAACTGTCGTACTATACAAAACTGTCATTTCTTACATAGCCGCTTCCAAAGAGGTATGTCAAAGAGTATCGTAATCACTGACGTTTTAGCCGCTTTACCTTATTACCTACTTTTTAATAAGTGACATTTGTTGCAGGCAGTGTATAAAACTTCTTCGCGATCGTTTATTTTCATCTGTCTATCTATAATAGATGTTGGTGATACGAAGTTTACCGGGTCCACTATAATTAATATGGCAAAACAACGTTTGCCGGGTCAGCTAGTATCTTTATAAATAGGTGACCAAAAAATTTAAAAAATTGTTTTTCATGTTTAATTAGTTCTAATCTCGGAATGGTTTTCGAATTTTACTGCCTTGCAAAAAATGAAATGTTGTCAATTGAAGCCATTGTCATTCGAAACTACGTGATTGACGGCAAATGATGGAAAGCCCATTGACAATCGCGAATGACGCTACCAATTGAAAGTCTCGTAGATTTTTCGGTCATTTGTTCGCTCCCTAGTCGAGAAACATGGCGGACATCGCGGAACAATGTGGGCGAGCAATTAACGCATCGAAATGTCTGTTTAGCAAGATGGCGGTCAAATGCTTAACCAGTTTTTATAAAAAAAAAAAAAAAAAAAAAAGAAACGGTCAATCACGTAACAATTGACGAATGACGATTGACCGTCACCGGGTCACTTTAAGTATTTACAAACATACATGTTAAGGGCCTTTGATAATGCGATTATTTGCGTCAATACATACGAGCGTATGTTTTATAATAAAAGGTTTGTAATTTTTTTACTGTATCATTGCTGCGTCAATAGTGTATTGCTGCAAAATATCACAATGTAAAAGTAAATCCTGAATATTGTAACAGCTATTTCTGCTTGCCACAATTTATATGTTGAACATAGTAAATATGTCTTTCTTTGTAAATGAATAAAGATAAACCTGATTGATCTGAGGCAGTTTCTTGTAATTTTGTATTTTCCTTTCCTGGTGGTGGGCCTGAAAAGTAAAATAATATAAAACAATGTACCTAGTTTCTTAAGTTGTAAATCATAAATTAAAAACTTATTTCTGCAGTTTCACACATTTTAATTTGACATAACTACGAAAACAATAAAATTATTATCTATACAATCATCATCATCATCATCATCAGCCATTTTAATGTCCCCACTGCTGGGGATTCTCCATTCTCCATTCTCCATTCCCCATTCTCCTTATCCATCCATCCATCTATACAATACATACAAATAAATAAAATTGGAGTGTCTGTTTGTAATGTTTTAATAATCATATGCATGAAGTAAAAAGGTTATTTTAGCTTTTTACTACATGCATATGATTATTTAAACGGTACATATACCAAAATAACATTTTCTTGAATTTTTGTCTGTCTGTCTGTTTGTTCCGGCTTGTCTCTGAAACGGCTGGACCGATTTTGACGGGACTTTCACTGGCAGGTAGCTGATGTAATAAGGAGTAACTTAAGCTACTTTTTATCCCGATATTCCTATGGGAACGAGAACCACGCCAGTGAAACCGCGGGCGGCCGCTAGTAATTAAATATTAGTGTAAGTGTAACTTACCAGGCAAATGCAATGTAGGAACAGCTAATGCACTTAAACGTTTATTGCGATTTTTATATTCAACTTTAAAATGAATGTCACATAATCTCTTTTTTTTATGAAAAAATTCAATATCAGATGGTGAATTCAGTTTTCCTCCAGCATTATAGACCCATTCCTTAAAACGCTCGGGATATTTGAATGGGTTAGGAAAATGATGAGTAGCTACACCTGAAAATTTATAAATAAGTAATATTGGCATTGGGATCTACAAGTTCTACAAAAAAAAACTCAAAAAAGTCAAGTGAATAAAAAACTACAAAAAAAGAAGTACTATAAAGGTATATTATATGTTGGGGGTCCCCCGAGAGAATTTATTTTACTTTTTTGAGATTTTATTTTGTTGGAGTTTTTTATTTTTATTTTGTTCTTTTTAAATTACACACAAAATTAAGTAACATGGTACCAAATTTAGAATCGATCGGACATAAGGAAGTTAGTCAGATCCCCTCGACAACTAGAAAATAGCTGATGACCTTCAGACGGCTGAACAGATTCAGACACATTGATGATCTCTAGTGCCTCTAACCAAAAAAAAGTTTCATTAAGAAATACTGTGTTGCGACATCTAAAGCTGAGCCAATTAATATTTTAGTCATGACTAATTTCAATCACAATTAACACGTTGAACGCCATGGGGGACACCATGTGAGCGACAGTGCAATACCCGTTTAGGCCATGACAAATACAGTATATTTGGTAAATGTTCGTCTTTGACTTTTATTCATGAAATCGATAAATAACACCAATTAAAGTTATTCTAGTTTAAATGCAATCAGATTTTCGCTATAATTTCGAATAAAACTCATGTCGAACACATGGTGTCCCCCGTGGCTCATGGGAAGAGAAATCAGATTTACTTCTCGCAGGGCCACGCGGGTCACACCGTCGCTCACACACTAGAGTAGGGTATTGTAGGTAGGTGCGAACCAACGGACGGATGAAACAGCTGAGGGCTGTTAGTTTGTATATTGTTTTATTACTTACAATGTTACCTTGCTAATTTGACACTATAGCGGCAGAAACTAATAAAAATAAAAGAAAGTAGCTTGCATTTTGTGCTTTTGTCTAGATAAAAGAAAAAGCCGCTTGCACGTGTGCTGCTTGCTTTTATTTGTTTCCGAGTGCAATTTTTTGGGTTAAGCTTGTCAGTCATTCCTTGAAACGACTTATGAGATAACGTGAACCAAGTGTGCCGTCATATTTTTGTGATTTTTCTGAGTCGCTTGAAGTAAACAGTCATTTCATCGTACCTTAAAAGTTTAATATGGACTGGGAAGACTTCGAAATAACACAAGAGAACTTGATAAATATAGAAAACGTAGAAGTTTCAAGTCTCATTAATAGCAGCTTTTCCTTCAATTTTCCATCTGCGTTATTAGACACAGAAGAAAAAGAAAACATAAGCCAACTATCAGATTTGGAAGAAGATGATATAACTTTACCAACGAATAGAAGGAGACGCCAGCGTATATTGTCTATATCTTCGAATACCTCTAGTGATACCGAAGAACAACAGTCGAATCCCAGCACTGCTACATCGAGAACGACATCGCCAACTGGATAGAGCTTTCCGCGAGGAGATCAGAGGACAATCGTTCCTTTTACTGAGTTTCCGGGATTGTCACCACGTATCGTAAGAGCTATGATAGACAAGTCTCCAGAAGATTTTTATAGTCTCGTAGTACCAGAACATGTATTTGAAATGATAGCAGAAGACACTAACATATATGCTATCAAAAAAATTACTACTGAACAAGAAGCGTCACTGACTGCTCGCATTAGAAATTGGTCACCAACAACGGCTTCCGAAATAAAGAAGTTGTTTGGATTAATTATTTTCATGGGGTTGGTAAAACTGCCAAAAATCGCCGATTATTGGTCAACAGACAGCATAATGGCCCAAACTTATCCTAAAAGCATAATGAGCCGGAATCGATTTGAATTGCTGTTACAAATGCTGCATTTCTCTCAAGAAGATGAAGCTAATACGACAAACAGACTGCACAGAATACAGAAGTTGCTTGATGTAATGAATGATCAATTTCAAACAGTCTACACGCCTGGAGAAGTGCTCTGCATAGGTGAGAGTGTTGTACCTTTTCGCGGTCGAATAAAATTTAGACAGTACAATAAACAAAAACGCCACAAGTATGGTATCAAGGAATTCAAATTGTGCACCCTTCCTGGGTTAACTTATAAAATAAACGTATACGCTGGCAAAAATGGCGAGTAAGTTAATACAACGCCAACCAATGTCGTCATGTCGTTATGTAGTAACCTATTAAACAAAGGTCACACTTTGTTTACCGATAACTGGTATACTAGTGTGGATCTAGCCAGAGAGCTGCTAAGTGTTGAAACTCATTTAGTTGGCACCATTCGTAAAAATCGAAAACATCTACCTAAGGAGGTGACAACGGCCAAACTAAAACCGGGCGGACATATCGCGCAAGAAAGTTTTGATGGAATTACAGTACTGGTGGCCTACCACAAGCTCTTAAAGCAGTTATTTTTAAGTTGAGAGAGTGAGACGCCGCTATACGGCGTGTAGAGCGGCGTCTCACTCTCTCAACTTAAAAATAACTGCTTTAAGAGCTTGTGGTAGGCCACCTGAAATGGAGAGACAAGAGGGACGTTCTTGTTTTATCAACGAAGCACTCTGATAAGTTCGTCAATGTTACGAAGAGAGGAAAAGTCACTTCAAAGCCACAAATTGTAACAGATTATAATAAAGCTTAAGGCGCTGTGGATTTGTCAGACCAAATGGCAGCTTACTCTTCTCCATTGAGGAAATCTATCAAGTGGTATAAAAAATGGGCTATCAATTTGCTACTGAGTACAGCCATGGTAAATGCGCTAATTTTGTATCAAAATGTGACTAAAAAGGAAATTCAGATCACTGATTTCCGTAAAAGAGTGTTAAATCGATTGTGTATAAGAGACGAAGAGGTTACACTAACTGATACAAGACCGAGACGAACAAAACACAAATTGGCAAGAAAATCTGGTCCGGTTAGAGAAAACAGGCGAACTTGCCATAACTGTTACAAGAATAATGTTAAAAATATAGGTAGAGCCAAGGCCAAAAATATTACCAAAAAAGTGGTTACCTACTTACTGTGAAGACTGCCCAGATAAGCCATTTCTTTGCTTCGATTGTTTCTATTTAATCCATCGTTAATAATTAAGGTACTAACTGCCGCACTCAGAGACGTCAATTAACTTTAATTGGCATTAAGTTATCATTCCTACTTTATTCAATACTAGACATAAAAAGAGACATATATAGTTTTTAAAGCCAATTAAAAATTAATTGACGTCTCTGAGTGCGACAGTTAGATAGGTAACTAATGTCAAATGTCACTTTATGTCTTATGTTATTTAAGAATATCACTCGATAAACTTTTCAGTGTTTCATATTATAATGTTCAATAAATATACTACTTTCTATTATCATTCATTTTTCAATCCATTTCAACATTTAGACATAAAAATTAAACTTGTCATAACTTTTTAACTACTTGAAATTTATTGAGTGTTATTATGTCCATAAGATTCTGGAGGCCCTTCCACATTGTTAAAAATATATAACTGTACTAGAACTGAAACCCAAAGCCTGAAAAATCAGTTTCAGTATGAGACATGTTCGCGGTCACGGGTGTCCCCCAAGGCCTGAATGGAACATAACAGTGTCGCCTACAGCGTGACCCCCATGGCCCAAACAAAATAACTCAATATTTTGTTTGGCGTTCAACGTGTTAAATTAATCAAACTATCTGATTGAAAGAGTAACTGATTAATACTTGATTATTGCCAACACTGCTGTAGTCATAATACTTAAATTTAATGCCTTAAAATTAATAAAACGTCATTGCTTAAAATGGTGATTACTTACTTTGAATTACACTTTTAATTTTAATTTCTTACATAACTAGTTCAAAGCCGTTGCCAAAATATTAAAGGGTTCTTCGAACACTTACCAGGGAGCTTGGTACGACATATCTCACAAATGAAACCCATAGTGGTGATTGGTGTTGATGTTTTGGTAGCACTAGCTTGGCACTAGCACTATTTATACTACATCAGATAAAGCAGCACGAGGGTCAACCAACGGCGCAACTGCAAACGGCGAAGTTTTTAAAGTAGCGATAGCGACGAAGACGACAAATCGACGGTGTGCCGAATTTTGGGCGAAAAATGCTGGCTTGTTTTAAAAATCACAAGGCTTCAAGAAGAATAAGAATAAGTAAGAATGATGCACAACGCTCAGCCAGCACACACAATAACAAATCAAAGATAAATTTGATTTGTTGTTTGTTGTTAAAATCACGTAAAGCCCCCAGTACACGATGGCCGATCATGGTCGGCGACCATGACCAATACATCGTACATTGACACTTTTGAACGAACAAGTTTAAAAAGGTTCTTTCAAAAGTGTCAATGTACGATGTATTGGTCGTGGTCGCCGACCATGATCGGCCATCGTGTACTGGGGGCTTTAGAATACACAAAATCACAAATTTTGTGATTTTATTCTAGAGTCGGATTTTTATTGACGAAGTATCTGACAGTGACAGTTGCTAACTAATGTCAATGTCATGTCACATAGGCTACGTTCCGTTTTGCGCCAACAGCGATAATATTACTGCTATCGCGCTCACACATGGTTCCGATTTGGGCTACGTTCCGTTTTGCGCCAACAGCGATAATATTACTGCTATCGTGCTCACACATCGTTCCGATTTGTTGTGAGCGCGACAACGAAAGCAGTAATTACGTCACGGATGACGTCACTACCGCCGCCATTTTGCGATCACGGTGATATCGTTCTCAAGCGTTAGCACAGTGAGCGGGCTGTCATATTTGACGTTTTGTTGTCAAACGTCATTGTTTGTTGTGGTTTTGTTTGAGTAATCTCTGCGTTTTAGGTTTTATTTAGGTATTTTATTTGTTTATCCCGAAGCAGAAAGCCAGAAAAATGATAGTGCTTATTAAAGATGAGACGACTGGTAGAGACATTACTCTAAATTTAAGCACGGATCACTATCATCATCGCTGTCCAATAAAACGATTACTAATTGACGAATATCCATACTAAACCGGTGATTATTAATATACAAATTCAAATCAAAACAAATCTCGCTTGCGATGCGTGCAAATAGCCGTTCCAAATTGAAATCGCGTCAACAGTGCTGTCAGCGCGATAATCAAAACGGAACAGCTTTTAGGGCTCACAGCGCCAACAGTACTATTGACTCAAAACGGAACACGGCCTTGTTGTGAGCGCGACAACCATGAAGCTCGACTTAATACTGAGGTAACTGGAGAGTGCAGTACGAACAATTTTTTGAATACCACAAATAACACAGTGGCTGTCTTCCGTCTCACCTACACTTTAAAAAAATACGTATGGTCATATGAGACAGCTGACAGCCACTACATACATAAATGTCAAATTTGCTGGCGACACTTTTTTATTCAGGGTGAGAGCTCCAGTTACCTCAGAGTATTAAGTCAAACTTCATGGCGACAACCATGAAGCTCGACTTAATACTGAGGTAACTGGAGAGTGCAGTACGAACAATTTTTTGAATACCACAAATAACACAGTGGCTGTCTTCCGTCTCACCTACACTTTTAAAAAATACGTATGGTCATATGAGACAGCAGACAGCCACAACATACATAAATGTCAAATTTGCTGGCGACACTTTTTTATTCAGTGTGAGAGCTCCAGTTACCTCAGAGTATTAAGTCAAACTTCATGGCGACAACGAAAGCAGTAATTACGTCACGGATGACGTCACTACCGCCGCCATTTTGCGATCACGGTGATATCGTTCTCCATCAACTAAAACATTACATTTTTGACATTGCATTGCTACTCTCTTGTCCTCCATCCAAAAAATTGGCCTTAATCTTAGGTTTTTTTACATTCTTGACATTGCTTGGGCATTATTTCTCTAAAATATGTAATAATTAGTTAATAAGTTAATTTTTTTTTCTCTCTCTTTACATTTACATGAATTGATAGTAAGTACTATGTTTGCTCTTTGACACACTTTTAGTGTTCGCTCTCGTACATAAAAATGTAATATGTTGGATAGTCGTAATTGGCATACCGAATCTTTTATTCAATATGTAATTGCAAATTATTTTGAGCTGTGTACTACCCCTATCACTACATAGTATAAAACAAAGTCGCTTTCTCTTTCCCTATGTCCCTTTGTATGCTTAAATCTTTGAAACTACGCAACGGATTTTGATGCGTTTTTTTTTAATAGATAGAGTGATTCAAGAGGAAGGTTTATATGTACTTTTTATCCCGATATTCCCACGGGAACGGGAACCACGCGGGTGAAACCGCGGGCGGCCGCTAGTTATAAATAAAATAAAAAAAAATAAAATTGCATTGCTATTCTCTTGTCAAAATAGTAGGTACCAAAAACCGAGTCTCATCGAAATCGGCCCACAATCAAAAAAGGTGGCCGCCATTTTGGATATTTTAATATTTTTAACATTGCTTTGCTGTTTTCTTGTCAAAATAGTACTAAAAATCGAGTTTCATCGAAATCGGCCAACAAACAAAAAAGTTGGCCGCCATCTTGGATTTTTTGACATTTTTGACAAAGCGTTCCTGTTTTCTTGTCAAAATAGCACCGAAAACCGAGTTTCATCGAAATCAGCCCACAAACAAAAAAGTTGGCCGCCATCTTTGATTTTTTAATGTTTTTAACATTGCTTTGCTGTTTTCTTGTCAAAATAGTACTAGAAATCGAGTTTCATCTAAATCGGCCAACAAACAAAAAATTTGGGCGCTATTTTGGATTTTTTTACATTTTTGACATTGCGTTGCTATTTTCTTGTCAAAATAGTACCAAAAACCAAGTTACAGCGAAATCGGCCCACAAACAAAAAAGTTGGCCGCCGCATTGGATTTTTTATTAAGTATTTTTAACATTGCGTTGCTGTTTTCTAGAGTACTTGCGTTAGTAGAGTAAGTAATTTGTAAATAAATGTTTCATAATCTAAACATATAATTAAACTGTAACTGATCGCTGTCTGTACATGGAAAATTTATTTAATAAAACATAATGGGCGGGCTTTATATACGCAAGAGAACCCAAAACAATGTTTTTTTGCTTTGTCTGTTTGTCTGAATTTTTGTGCACGCTAATCTTAGAAACGACTTACCGATTTGGATGCAGCTTTCAGAAATATGTTGTGATGGCCTTCACTTAACATTTACCCCTTTATTACAAAACGTGGACTAAAGTTAGACCAGGGGGGCTACATATATTCATACGCTTTTTGGAAGTTTTAGTAAATTTTTTAGAAAAAATAGCCAATGTCAGTTTTTTATTTTATGGCGTCGGGAATAACGATAGCTAGCTAACAACGTTTAACAGAACAAAGCATCAAAAATCTATTAAAATAAGGAATTCAAATGACACTTGAAGCCCATACCCATATCCAGATTTTTTAGCCGGTAGCCCCCTTGGTTTAAAATTGATGCCAATTCTGTCTTTCATTTGGAAAATGAAAGTGACAGCACCAGTTTAGTACCAGTTTTAAACCAGGACTATTATAGTCCACGTTTTGTAATAAGGTGGTTAGTGTTTATTTTATTTAAATCGGTTAACAAATAAAGAAGTTATGTCAATTTATGCCAATCAAGTAATATGTACCAATTTAAAAAGAGCTCTGGTATCATATCAAACTGATATTAAATGGGGTTCAGCTTAGGCTGGAAACGCGTTCCAAAAGACACTATTCCACGAGGACGAAGTCGCGGGCACAGCTAGTACCTACCTAATAGAAAGCTAACAATTTTAACTTCTTGTAACAACCCTACAAAAGTTGTACACGCTCTATGAAGTCAACACTCTGATAGTATTCATGTGATGATAGTCTGTTGCCTGGAAGAAATTTCTACGTAGCAATAAGGCCGCCTTTTGTGTGCTTCTTTTGTATTGTCTTCTTTTTGTTATTGTGTTTTCTTATTGCAATAAAGTGTTTTTATTATTTATTATTATTATTAGACATTATACTTCCGTCCGCGTTCGCATTGCCTTGAACTTTCTTGTGAATATTTACATAGTGTCCACACACTTGCGCACTCGCGACGTTCACCGCGGTTATTTATATTTGTCGAAATAGTTAACGCCTTTTTTACATTATGTTAGAATAATACCGTCCTTAAAAAAAGGAAAAAATGATGGTCACCATCTGTCAATTTTGTTCTCACAAAAATTAAAAATTCAATCTCTGAAAGTATGGTACTTAGAGAAACGGATGGATAGGTCAACTTCTAGTAAAGATTTCGTAAAAAAACGTAAGCATACTTTCATTAATTTATGTGGCGAAGCCTAGTCAGTATAACCGAAAACGTCAGGCCCTCAGTTGATTAATTGTCAAAATATAAAAATTCCAATTATTACTAAACTATTAACGTTTGCACCATTGTTTCTACGTTAGAAATTCCCAGAAGTGTTAAAGAATCAGAAATTCAAAGTGCTTTTATGTATTTCTTTAGTTTACCTGCAAAAGGAAGATTCATTATTGTACAAATTGATGAACTGAGGGCCCAAGCTAAGCCTTTATAAATCTGTAACGGTATCTTCTAGACAATGGGCGATTTTCTGAAAGCTCAGTCACTAGATGGCGCTGTCCCACCTATGCAGTTAGAAGGAACGGAACGTTATAAATTTTACTTTGACGCGACTTTTTTACGTAAAACGGAACGTCAGACAGATGTTATTTATTTACCTAAATCTTTAAATTTACCTATTTCGTTTCTGTTGCTCACAGTAGTACTTATTTAATATATTATTAGTTTCCTTTGGGTTTTCAAAAAGTAATTAATTTAAATATGTTTCATACCAAAATATACCATAGACATGTACATACTTATTCAACGCCATCTAGTGAAGCAATTGGAAGCTTTTTTTTTTTAAATGGCCTCTCAGAAAATCGCTCATTGAAAACTTCTGAAAAGATTTCACGAATTCTTTACTATATTTGGATTCAAAAATTATTAACAATTAATGCTTAATTACTTTGACAGGTGACAGCAAATTTTTGACAATTGATGAACTGAGATGAACGTCATTTCGTGTGTACCTTACTCCTTCTGGCTTAAGAGCTGAAAAACCTCCAGTGACGGATAAACCATTTCTTATTTTAGTATTCAGAACAAACGTAACGCAAGAGTTTATGAATTATTGACGTTTGAACAAGGGCCACACGACCTGACGCTTCAGATTATGGATGCTGAAAATAACAAAAACTAGCTAACGAAAGTCCAGTTTCACTCCCTAGCTGCTCAGTGACGCAAAAATAAATAAGATTTAACACACAAACATCATTCAAAACAGAATAGATCTCTTATAATCGTTGTTCAAACAAGGGCCACACGAAACTGTGTGTACCAGATTTAATTTGTCAAAGTATCGATAACCATACCATTTGGAGCCAAATAAAGCAGTCCAGCAGCGTCACGTTTGATATGTGACTGTATACAACACTTCAAATCCGTTCGCATAACAACACATCAATAGAAAAAGCAAAAACAATATTTCGACCCGTCAGACTGTGTGGCCCTTATTTAAAACCGTCACATTACGTAAATTTGGCGTTACGAATGTTTAAAAGCACATAATAGTCAAAAGAATTTCCGTCACTGAGGATCTAGCTTTACCTGGAACCAATCACTGCAGTAGTTACGATGCAATCCTTGATAAAATTTGTATGAGATTTTTAAAACAGGGTGACAACAATGTACGTTCATTAATGGACAAAAAGCCTATCATTGTCCTGTTAGTTAGTTAGTTTCACAGCTTTGCATTCTAGCGACTAAAGTTTCCTAAATATAAATAAATAAATATTTGTAACATTGTAAGGTAAATTCAGTTAATATTACACATAAAATCTATATTTTATTAAAAGAAAATAAAAAAAAATTAAAACAAAACATTTTTGATAACAAACAAAACACAACGACTCCGTAGCTCAGTGGTTAGAGATGTCGCCCGGAAAGCGAAAGGTCGTGGGTTCGAGTTCCATCGGAGCTAGTTGTGAGACGGGTCGATTTTTTCTTAATACTTCATTTTCCATTTTTCTATTATAAAAATTGCTTTGTGAATGCAAAAAACTAAAAATTAAAATAACTTGCAATAGTAATTTCATCTTTAGCGATTGCCAAATACCTGGAAAGTTATTTCTTTCGCGTGTGAGGGTAGTAATATCTCCACATTGATGAAATTATCGCTGACTATACAGCGCGTAAGAAGTATTGGATAAATTCGACGCTTCTCGTAACGACTCCGTAGCTCAGTGGTTAGAGCAGTCGTCCAGAAAGCGAAAGGTCGTGGGTTCGAGCCCCATCGGAGCTAGTTGTGAGACGGGTCGATTTTTTCTAAATACTTCATTTTCCATTTTTCAACTTTGTTTAAGTTTATTTGTAGGTACATTAAATGATTGACCTGTGATGAACAAAAGAATATTTTAGAATACCTAGTTGGTACCTATAGTACTAGTCTGATTTTCAATAATTCATTTGTACATAATATTGTGATTGAACTGTGGTATCTTTGACATTATTGACATTATTGACATACTTGACACAAAATAACTTGAAAAATGGAAAATGAAGTATTTAAAGAAAATCGACCCGTCTCACAACTAGCTCCGATGGGACTCGAACCCACGACCTTTCGCTTTCCGGGCGACTGCTCTAACCACTGAGCTACGGAGTCGTTCTTTATTCTATAAAATATTTCAATCATTATATATCAATAGAAATACTTCATTTTCTATTTTCCAATAATAAAAATTGCATTGTGAATGCAAAAAACTAAAAATTAAAATAACAAAACAACTTTTTTTAATATGTCACACTTTAGCGTTAATACTTACCTAAATCATAAATTGTTTAACAATTTACTGTAGTTTTATTTGCTTAAAATCCTAATGCTACGATAGGTAAGCTCAGTGATGGGTAATGTAAAAATTTCGGAATGAAAAGAAAAGAAAAAATTAAAAATTTCCAATCTTTTTCCAAACAAAAATTTTGCGTTTCGGTAGAATGACCCATTTGGATTCAGATTAATCATGAGTGACGTAATTATATATGTTTATGTCGTAAAAAATAAACCATTGTACATGAATCTGTATTAAAATATAACTTAGCACATTTGTTTTTTTTTAAACAACATGTAAGTAAAGCCATTCAACCCTCTGAATTTCAACTTATTACGAACCATATTTTATTTTTACTATTTAATTTAAACTAATAATTTCGATAGAAAGATATATTTCCATTATTTTTCAAATTTTTAAATTTTTCTGAAAAATAAATTGAAAATTTTTCAGGTTTGAAATTTTTCGGAAAATTACCCATCACTAGGTAAGCTACATACATTCTAAGTAAACTTCAATACGATGTCCGCAAAAAATTACTTCGTGGTCACCCTAGCTTATTTTCATACTAATTTTAAACTTGAATTGCATCGTAAGTTCTGCAGTAATTGGATCCAGGTAAAGCTAGATCCTCAGTGACGGAAATTCTTTTGACTATTATGTTCTTAACAACATTCGTAACGCTAAATTCACGTAATGTGACGGTTTTAAATAAGGGCCACACAGTCTGACGGGTCAAAATATTATTTTTGCTTTTTCTATCGATGTGTTGTTACGCGAACGGATTTGAAGTGTTGTATACTGTCACATATCAAACGTGACGCTGCTAGACTGCTTTATTTGGCTCCAAATGGTATGGTTATCGATGTTTTGACAAATTACATCTGGTACACACAGTTTCGTGTGGCCCTTGTTTGAACAACGATTATAAGAGATCTATTCTGTTTTGAATGATGTTTGTGTGTTAAATCTTATTTATTTATGCGTCACTGAGCAGCTAGGGAGTGAAACTGGACTTTCGTTAGCTAGTTTTTGTTATTTTCAGCATCCATAATCTGAAGCGTCAGGTCGTGTGGCCCTTGTTCAAACGTCAATAATTCATAAACTCTTGCGTTACGTTTGTTCTGAATACTAAAATAAGAAATGGTTTATCCGTCACTGAAGGATTTTACAGCTCACAAGCCAGAAGGAGTAAGGTACACACGAAATGACGTTCATGAACTGAGGGCCTGAATCATATGGTCATAGCAGTTTTAATCAAAGATATTATAATATAACAAGATTGTGCACTATGAAAATAAAAGCAATGTCAATTCGATTCTATGCAGTTACAATAAGGTTTATTTTCGTATGAAATTACGATAAACGGAAAAACGAGCCGAGCGAGAGGCTTCTAAATAGGATTGCATCCCTGTCTACTGGGCTGCCACCATGAAATATTTTTGGTTGTAGTAGAACTTAATTCAAATTCATATTTCCTGTTCTCGAGAATTTTCAAAATATTAATTAACTAAAAGGAATGTTAAGCTGATAATAATAAAGTCCATATCATTTGTATTATTTAAAACCTTGAAAAACTACTTGTTTAATGTAAGAGTCGATGTTATGTTAGTTTTATGGTTAAAGAATCTTTATTTCTCATAAGAATAATACATTAATTCACTTACTGAGAAATAGGTACACAAATTGTATCACTTTATAACTTTAGCACAGATGAACGGACTAAGAACAAAACATAATTAAATTATAGCATATTATTTGAGCTACAAAAAACACTAACTACCTACTAGTTATTATTTATAAATAAATAGACCCGCACGATTGTCACCAACGACAAGGTGTCGGATGTGTATAGCTACGAAATGCTCGGGCATGGAACCTGGATGTACAACGCGAGTCAAAACTAGATGTGGCATTAACTACAAAAAAGAAAAAACAAAAAACTTTTTACTTATTATTAAAATTGTCTTATATCTTATGTTTGTGATTTACGATAAATGATTTAAGCATTTTTTTGAAACTAGCCATCGTTTTTATATTTTTAATATGGTTGGGCAATTTATTATATAGTTGAGCACCTTCGTATTCTATATTATTTTTGCCATAGTTTGTTCTAGGTGGTCTTAGAACTAAATTATTAGCACTACGTAACCGAATTTTTTGTATTTGTGATTTCCGTTTAAAACTTATGCCAGTGTTAATTTCCTTATTTAAGATCTTTCTTATAAGTATGCATGTTAAGTATACATAAGTTTGTCTTATATTCATTATCTTGGTTTCTTTGTAGATTTTATCTGTATTTGCGCGAAAATTATACTTAAATAATGTTTTAATTATTTTATTTTGCCTTGTTTGTATAACTTTTAAATTACTTTTAGCAGCTGTTCCCCATAATTCAATTAAGTAATCTATGTGCGGTTTCACTAGTGAATTGTAGATAAGAAAACGTACTTGTTTAGGAAAACATTTAACGTTGTTAAAAAGTGCACCATTTAGCGATATTAATTTAGACTTGATTTTTTCTACGTGAGGCTTCCAAGTAAGATGACTATCCAATATAATGCCAAGGTATTTTTCTTTATATTTTCTATTAATTTCTTGGTTGTTAATGTAAAGTTTTATATCATCACCAGTATTTTTATTTTTAGCTGCAAAAATTACATAATTAGTTTTAGCAATATTTATAGTCAACAAATTAGACTGAAACCAATCATTCAAAACATTTAGATCACTTTGAACTTGAGGCAGAATTGTATTGACTGAACGACCAAAATAGAATATACAAGTGTCATCTGCATATAGTGTTGTATCTCCTTTAAGGTTAATATTGGATATGTCATTTACATATATTAAAAAAAGAAGTGGGCCCAGGATAGATCCCTGAGGTATACCACATGTGATTTGCATTGTATCACTTTGATGGTCACCTATTTTTACCAATTGTTTACGATTTTGTAAATAAGAATGTAAAACTTTATATGCATTACCTTCGATACCGATGTCAAATAGCTTTTGCAACAGTAATTTATGGCTAACTGTATCGAAGGCTTTTTTTAAGTCAATAAAAACGCCTAAGGCTATCTGTTTTTGGTCTATCTTATTTTTCAATTTAGTTACAAGGTCAATGGTTGCTGCAAGAGTGTTTGATTTGGCACGAAATCCGTATTGTTTTTGGTAGAAGTAATTAATTGAATTTAAATATGTGTCAAGGCGAGAGTGGAGAACTTTTTCAAAAACCTTAGAGATTACCGGAAGAACAGATATTGGTCGATAGTTACTGGGATCCCACTTGGGTCCTGACTTATAAATAGGAGTTACTTTGGCAATTTTTAAACTGTCCGGGAAGATGCCATGCTCGAAACATTTGTTGATACAATTTGTAAGTGATTTGGCAATTATAATTTTAACACATTTTAATGCTTTCGTACTGATTTCGTCAATGCCACAGCTAGTATTAGGATCAAGATTATTTATTATTTCTATCACTTCTTTCGTAGTTACCGGTGCTATTTCAATTAGTTTATTGTCTTGTGATTTGATTGGTTTTGTATTCTGGTGTTGACTCTTGTGATACTTGTCTGGGATCTCTCTTGCTAACATAATTCCTATTGTAGAAAAGTAGATGTTGAGTTGCTTGCATATCTCTTCTTGATCTATTATTGTGTTAGAGTCAATTATAAGCTTTTCCGGGCCTGATGCTTCTCTTGTTCTGTTGTTGGACAGTTCATTTATTAATTTCCACATTTTCTGAGGTTTCTTCATGTTGTCTTTAAATCGTTTCTTGTAATGTGCAGCTTTTGTTATTTGTATGGTTTTAGCTATCTTATTTTTTGTATGTATGAATTGTTGCTCAAGTTCTTTATTTAATTTGTCTTTTTTGTGATTTTGCCAAATTTTATTTCTTTCCTCCAAAGCTTCAATAATGTCTTTATTTATCCAATCACGCCTGGGTTGATTTAGAATTTTCTTCTTAGTAATTTTACTCATGGATATGGAGTTTTTTATCTTTGCTTCAAGATTTTCAAAAGATTTGATGTTTTCCAGGTCTTGAGATTCCAAATGTTGAAATAATTTTCTATAGTCTATAGCAGTATAACTTATTTTCTGTAATGGAGGAGGCTCATATTTTTTTATTTCAAAATATATATGTTTATGATCTGACATGGATGAGTCAACAATTGCAAAATGGAAGCTGTCGTTTTTTAAATTTGAGCAAACATGGTCCAAAATAGTTTTGGTCGTTGCAGTTTCACGGGTACAGTATTGCGGATCAATTTTATTTAATACTCTGAAGCTATTTTCTTTATATGTGTTTTTATATTCACGGGTGGCTTGTGTAGATTTAAGTAGATCAAAGTTAAAATCTCCAAATATGATAGCTCTTTTCATCTTTTCTAGTTGGAGTGAGTACGTTTCCAAGAAGTTGTTTAAGTTGGTTCGCTCAGGCTTGTAAATGGCACCCAAATTTAGTGAGAATTTGGATACGTGTACCCATAAGTAATGATTTTCGTCTTCATCGAACTCCTCGATTAGGTGATGTTGCAGGTTGTTGTGCACAAAGGTAGACACGCCACCTCCTATACTAGTTTTCCTGAAGTTGAAGTAATGTGTGTAGCCCGGTATTTGTAACCCTTTTGCTTCTTCCTCACTCTTAATCCAAGTTTCTGTTAGGACAATTATGTGTATGGTTTCCTGAAATGAGTTTAATA
Organism: Crambus lathoniellus; assembly: GCA_949710035.1. Classification (NCBI taxonomy): domain Eukaryota; kingdom Metazoa; phylum Arthropoda; class Insecta; order Lepidoptera; family Crambidae; genus Crambus; species Crambus lathoniellus. The sequence continues at coordinate 29,333,757 of OX453303.1, forward strand.
TACATTTGAGTTCGTCCAATTTACCGGGCGTCACGATACTGCGCGCATTTGCATAAAAACATTTGAGAGACTTTTTTGTTTGAATTATTTCCGTATACGTGTTAGCCAACTGGTACGTTATTTCTTCCTTTAACGAAATTTTGCTTGCGTTAGAGTCTTTTGGGTATCGACCGCAGTAGGTGTGGACTTTTTTTCAGAACATTTGACAATTTTTGGAGTCCCTTTAATGTATTTTATTTGCAGGTCAGTTTCTCCCTGTGACATACGAGTTTCAAGCTCTTTCTTGAGGCTCTGAAAGTATTTTCGTTGACTTACGGTTTGGTCTGAAAAAATTTTGACATTGTTATTCTTGGTTTTATTACGTAGTAATATTTTAGCAATTTCATCAGATGCGTAGGAGACTTTTAAAGGGCGATTTTCTCCTGTCTTATGCTTCCCAAGACGAAAGAGTCTCTCTGGTTGCGGGCATTCATTGTATATGAGCTTGGTAACTTTCAGAACCTCTTGGTTGTCATATTCCTGACGCTCGGTAGAAATACTGGATTTACATTCCGGGACTCCTATTATCACTATATTTTTGGACCTTATTTTTCGTTCTTGTATTTCAGTGATTAATTCTTCGCAGTTGGTAGATGCTTCGACAGAAGATGATGATGGAATTGCACCTTCTAGTGCTGTAATGTTAGATTTAATTTCTTCAATTTTCCTTTTATTAGTTTCCGTACTTTCTTTTAGGCTATCCATATCTGTCTTAAGTGTTTTTTGTTCCTGAATAATATGATCAACTGTACTTCCGATATTTTTGACGTCATCTTTTATAGTGTTGACAGTTTGGCAAAGCAAATTTATATTTTCATTTTGTGTGTTACTCGTAGATGTTATGAACGTCATCATGTCAGCCATTTGTTTTTTTATTTCCGATAACTCATTTTTAATAATATCAATATCATCATCTGGTTGTTTGCGTTTATTGCGTAAGGTTATTTGGGATGCCATGTCTAATTCACTATCATAAGTTTTTTTTGATAGATTTGGTTGAGAACCTCCAAGTTTAGTGCTAGTGCCGCATCCAGTCGGTGAGCGTATTGGATTCATAGTAGATCCGTGTTATATTTACTCACTTGGGTTTTGCCTGTGGACAAGAGCAGCACGGCCAGTCAGAAAAGAAATTCGTTTCCGTCTCGTTTCCCCGAGGTGGTGAGGGGGGTTACCGTGTCCGCTGCATGCAGCTACTGATTCACTTGAGAAACTATAGGACTTATGTAAATCACGCTTTGTTAAACAAAACTAGATCTTGACCAGTGTAGTTAAAGATGATAGTTAAATAACTCAATTACTCAAATAATTTGTAAAAATCAACAACACGTCCGTTCCGTACGCTCATCGAGCTTCTCCTCATTATAATAAACTAGCGGCCGCCCGCGGTTTCACCCGCGTGGTTCCCGTTCCCGTGGGAATATCGGGATAAAAAGTACATATAAACCTTCCTCTTGAATCACTCTATCTATTTAAAAAAAACGCATCAAAATCCGTTGCGTAGTTTCAAAGATTTAAGCATACAAAGGGACATAGGGACACAGAAAGCGACTTTGTTTTATACTATGTAGTGATTTGCAATACTTTGCGTCTGGACAATTTTAATAAAAATAAAAACATCATCAATATGGCGACGGCAAATTAATTTATGTGTGTAAAGTTAGTGTGTGGATCTTAATTATCATTTTAAAATGGGCGATTTTCTGAAAGCTCAGTCACTAGATGGCGCTGTCCCACCTATGCAGTTAGAAGGAACGGAACGTTATAAATTTTACTTTGACGCGACTTTTTTACGTAAAACGGAACGTCAGACAGGTGTTATTTATTTACCTTAATCTTTAAATTTACCTATTTCGTTTCTGTTCCTCACAGTAGTACTTATTTAATATATTATTAGTTTCCTTTGGGTTTTAAAAAGTAATTAATTTAAATATGTTTCATACCAAAATATACCATAGACATGTACATACTTATTCAACGCCATCTAGTGAAGCAATTGGATTTTTTTTTTAATGGCCTCTCAGAAAATCGCTCATTACGTTTAAATCAGTAAAAATGGTTCTCACTTGATGTGTGAAAGGATGAAAAAGCGCATCATATAAACGTAGCGGTGTATCTTATCATAGGTAAGTATTTAGCCAAAGTTTTATTCTTGCGTATAGTAGGGTGTTTTTTTCGTTTGTATTCTAAAGACTGGAATTTACTTTCTTACTTAACCCAAACATTAATTTTCATTGTTTCAGATTTCCTAAAGATGAAGAAATTAAAAAAGGTTGGCTTAACGTCATACCTGAAAAAATTACACAATACTCAGCAGAAGAAGAAAAAGAAGAAGAACTTTATCAGAAAATAGGCATGAAATAGAACTTATTAAATGTATTAATCGTTCGGCTGACATGATGATGATGATGATGATGAAATGTATTATAAAATCTGTATTTTAACTTAAGGTAAAAAAGTAGGTACGCAAAAAACGAATCTTTAAAATTAATTAGACACAAAGCCTCCATGCGTCAAAAGATCCGCAAGACAATTTTGTTTAGCAATGTATAGTGTAACTAATAAACAGATTTGCATTACTGTACGTGGACTTTTTATTTCTATCCATTTTAGCAAAATACGCCTATCAGAAATACAGACATACATTTCATATAAGTACATACAGGTCAAACTGACAACCTCCTTTTTTGAAGTCGGTTCAAAAGTAAGTATGCTTATAAAGCATATGTGTATGTGTCGATTGTCACATTATTGCCTCATAAGTGATGCAAAGTACCCTCTATGCTTTGCCTCTCGGAGTCCTCATCTTAACTAATATTATAAATAGAAAGTGAGTTCGGATGTTTAAATGTATGTTTGTTTTAGCTACAAGAGCTCCCTAGCAAGCGTGCTGTTCGAATCCTACGTGAGCCAAGTCTGGTTAACTATAAATTGTCCTCGAAAAAACCAAATCGTGTAGTCACTCACGTCACTCTCATTAGAGAGGGACGCACACCATAAAAGGGCTATCTCGCTCGGCTCGGATGTAACTCATGAGTGCGCAATCTTGTTATATTATAATATCTTTGGTTTTAATTGACTATTAGAAATTACATGGAGTTTTGCTTAGGAATCAACCATTTTTTTTGTTGGATGGATGTTGGGTGTCAGGGGATTTAGGTCTCAAGCTGTTTCTTGCGATGGCCCTCCATCCTTTGATACGTAAGTTTTCCATTTATCAAAGATCTTTCCCAGAGTGCGCTCGAGTGCACTCGAGTGAAGCCACGGAACGCACCCCAGGAGATAGATCGTGCGAAAAACCTTTGAGTATTCAAAACCGAAAAACCAACACCAAATTTTGAAAAATAGATTTGACACACACCCATATATATTTATCTTAGGGTGGTATTCCATTTATCAAAGATCTTTGTCCTATATTGCATTTGATCAAAGGAATACCAATACCACTCATAATACCATAGTACTAAAGGTGGATCCAATTTCTTGGATCCAATATTTTTGATCCAAGATTGTATCCAAGAAATTGATACCACTAATATCCAGTGATATGGTAATAAGAGTGGTATTCCTTTGATCAAATCAAATGCATTAAAGGACAAAGATCTTTGATAAATGGAATACCACCCTTACTCTATGCACACACCCACAGATTAAATGATATGTCAATGCAAATGTAAATTGACAGTGACATTGACATACATGACATTTCTTGATTACCTACGCGATTCGGATTTTGGGTTTTGGTTTCGGTTTTTTGGTGTAGAAGCGGAGAAAACTTAAGAATTCTTGATTAATTATTAACTTCCGTTAGTTTTGTCCATATATTTCAGATTATACTTAGCTTGTAGTAGTGTTATGTATAATAAAAGCAATAGATATATACTCGAAAAGTTATAATTCACAATGGCTATCACTGAAACAGAAATTGCACAGCGTTATCCTGTTCACTGGCTTGTTTGGAATAATCGCCATGAAGAACTTAAAGAAGCTCTTGAAGCAAACAAAGTGAGTAGTAGTATGCACTATTCGCCTATATGATAGTTGAAAAAACATGTCTAATTTACACACCATTCCTTGTTAACTTGTAAGCTGATTTTTGGAGCCCTCATGCCTCTTAGAGACTTACTGCCATTTGCTACGATTACGTAGCTCTGTGCCATTTATACAGTTCAGTTTTCCATACAACATTTTATTGTTTTGGAGCAGTAAATGTATACTGAAAATGTGATTCATTATGTTTGTTTCGGGTGACTCAAACATTGAAGATTTATGCTGTTCCCTACTAACAAATGCATACTGAAATAAATTACTAATAAAAATATTAATAGATGTGGTTGTTATAGCCTTTCCTAAACAAATAGAGCACCCAGTTCTTCTTTCCATTTGTTAACATTAAATATTAAGGTCAAAGTTGTTTAGAGGTTCTGAATGCACATTAAATCAAAACATACCCCTGTTATTGTTTTACAGAAAAAAATAATTATAGTTTACAATCTTAATGATAAAGATAAGAGTTTTTGGGTTGGTTCATTTGTATTAATTGGTGTACAGCAAGCATTCCTAAGCACATGATAAGGGCAAGCAAACATCGTTATTTCATGTTTTGGCTTGTCAAGTTCATTGAATATATTATTTGGTTAATATTTAAAAAAATCAATTAAATACTGAAAGTTGATAGTTAGAAAACAATACTCATAGATTTTACTAGCGGCTGCCCGAGGTTTTACCCGTGTGTTTCCCCGATCCCGTGGGAATATCGGGATAAAAAGTATCCTATGTTTTAATCCAGGCTTTCTGTGTGCCATATTTCTACCAAATCCGTTTGGTAGTTTTTGCGTGAAAGAGTAACAAACACCCATACATCTTCATCATTATCATCATCAGCCATTCGACGCCCACTACTCTCCCAAGGATCTCCATACATTTTAGTAAGATGTAATTGTTGAATTATGGTATTGCAATTTTTCTTGGGTAACTTCTCCGGTTAGGTCTTAACAATTTTATTTATGTAAGAGTACCATCTATTTAAAAACAATTTAACATGTAGAAATTAAGACTAGAATATTTTTCTATTTTATTTTTATTTCTTGTTTTTCTTTACTTATCCATGTTAAAGTTACCTATTAGATTCCTTTAAATAACTACTAAATGATTTGCTTTGAACTGACGATTGATATCCATATAAATAATGTTGAGTTTATTGAGTTTGAATTTCCATTACTTTCCAAATTTTAGAAGTGTCATATATTAGGCAGTAATATCTAAGTAGTTTTGCAATTTTAACCGCATTAGTAAGTCAAGATCCCCAGAGTGATCAAGGAAGCCAAACAATCAATGTACACTTATAAGAAGTAAAAATAATCTCATTATTGCGGGAAGCCATGTAACTCGGTGGAGTTTGTGTGGATTAACTTTCATTGCCAAATACAGATGTCATGACTCAGAACATTCTTAGTACAGTAGACCACATATTAACATTTTGATGTAAAGCATGCACTAATAAGGCTTAAATAGTTAGGGCAGATTTCATAGTACTTACTACTAGGCTTACTACTTGGTTGCCTGTCGTATTGATGGCGTTGACTCTTTGAGTATCTTACAAATATTATAAATGCAAAAGTGCGGATGTTTGTTACTCAACCACGGTGACACGGCTGAATAGATCGAGACGAAATTTAACATGGAGATAGATTATAGTCTGGAATAGAATATTATGCTACATTTTACCCTGGGAAAATACCTTATTTCCACAGGAAAACACTGTCCAGCTCATGCGGGCAAAGCTGCGAGAGAAAAGCTAGTTATCCTATAAATTATATTAAATTAGAATGAAAAGTAGTGAAACATAAACCCTTTTGCAGAAAAGATGGGAACTTACCTTAGTTACCTTATTTTCATACAATATGTTCACTTCATGGTCATTTTAATAAAAGCTTCAGTATATTTCTACAATATTTTTTGTTTGAAATGTGTTGGATCAATGTTTGTTTTTCCATTAATATTTGAAGACAACTTTAAAAATCTCTTTCTATTCCCAAACTTTCAAAAATGTAAAACATTAATTGAGTGTCATAGAATAATGTATAGGATGTAAACATACTCAATCTTTTACCACTGTGTGGAAGTTTTTGTCCTTATTTGAGGCTTTAATTCAAAAAACGTGTCATTTAGCATTTTGGTAGTAGTGGTAGGGTATAGAAATAATGAGGAGTTGATTTGCAATAGAGACTTTGAAGTGAGTATATTTGTATGAAACTAAATCTAGTGCCCATTTTTTGCAAAGTATTTTGCCTATTTTCATTGTTATACAGGCGACTCGCCCCTGTTTTGCTTGGATTCTATATTCATGTACTGTCTATTGATGAAATCTCATTAAAATCCGTTGGGTACAGAGATGGGAAGCCACTTTATTTTATACTGTGTAGGGATGTGGAGAGTAAATATAATTGTGTTGTAACAAATGACTATTTGCAATGCTATGCTATTCAAGTTCATATACTGACCTTCCATAACCAACTCAAAGTAAATTCACACCTTCAGAATAGCATGCACTAAATGAATTAACATTAATTTTCAGTTCTCTGCGGAAGACTTAGAATTGAAGGACCCTAGAGGCCGCACGCCGCTACTGCTGGCTGTGACGCTGGGCTACATTGAAGTTGTGCGGGCGCTGCTCGGTGCGGGGGCAGACGTCAACTGTGAGAAGGATGGCTGGACTGGTAATGGTTCTTATTGTTGTAGAGATAAGACTTTACAGTTGAAGGACCCTAGAGGTTGCAACGAGCTGACGTCAACCAATTGTGAGAAGGATGGCTGGACTGACTGGTAAGGTAATGGACTTTAATGTTAAGAAATAAGACTTATAAAACAGATTAGGTTCTTAAGACAAGTAGAAAGAACTGATCTTTCAACTCCCTTTGCTGTTAAATGGCAGGCTCTTATGTATGTTTGGTAGATAGATGTTATTTTAGGATAAAGAGGTCATTCAACAATGTTGCTGCGTCATGTATAATTAGTAATTATTACCAAGATTTGTGTAAAATTAAAATAGTTTAAAAAAAAATTTGTTTTCCATTTGAAATTATAAACTAGTTTTGATTTAAGGATCTATATGTATACATTTTCTGAAAGAAGCAATTTTCTAAATGTTAATTTGTTTAGGAACCAAACAAAGTCCTCGAGAATGAAGACACCGTTGCGTCGGCCACTGCAATTTATTTGAATTCACTACCATTATAAAAACTAAAATTAATCTCTGAGGTACACTTAAAACTATTTTCAACTTTGAGCCTTTTAGTTTCAAAGTCTGTATTATTTCCTTTTGTATTGCAGCGGTGCAAGAAGCGACCTCGACGGGCGACCAAGAGTTGCTATCTCTGGTGCTATCCCGGAGAGACTACCAGCGTCACGTGCTGCGCGCCGGGGGCATCCCGGACTTGCTGCGGCGACTCAGTTTAGCTCCGGACTTCTACGTCGAGATGAAATGGGAGTTTACCAGCTGGGGTGAGTGGAATGTTGTGTAAAAGAGATTAAGACCAAGGGTTGCTATCTCTGGTGCTATCCCAGAGAGACTACCAGCGTCACGTGCTGCGCGCCGGCGGCATACCGGACCTGCTACGGCGACTCAGTTTAGCTCCAGACTTCTACGTCGAGATGAAATGGGAGTTTACCAGCTGGGGTGAGTGGACTGTTGTGTAAAAGAGATTAAGATCACGAGTTGCTATCTCTGGTGCTATCTCGGAGAGACTACCAGCGTCACGTGCTGCACGCCGGCGGCATACTGTTGCGGCGACTCAGTTTAGCTCCGGACTTCTACGTCGAGATGAAATGGGAGTTTACCAGCTGGGGTGAGTGGAATGTTGTGTAAAAGAGATTAAGACCAAGGGTTGCTATCTCTGGTGCTATCCCAGAGAGACTACCAGCGTCACGTGCTGCGCGCCGGCGGCATACCGGACTTGCTACGGCGACTCAGTTTAGCTCCAGACTTCTACGTCGAGATGAAATGGGAGTTTACCAGCTGGGGTGAGTGGATTGTTGTGTAAAAGAGATTAAGATCACGAGTTGCTATCACTGGTGCTATCTCGGAGAGACTACCAGCGTCACGTGCTGCACGCCGGCGGCATACTGTTGCGGCGACTCAGTTTAGCTCCGGACTTCTACGTCGAGATGAAATGGGAGTTTACCAGCTGGGGTGAGTGGACTGTTATGTAAAACAGATTAAGACTAAGAGTTGCTATCTCTGGAGCTATCTCAAAGAGACTACCAGCGTCACGTGCTGCGCGCCGGGGGCATCCTGGACTTGCTGCGGCGACTCAGTTTAGCTCCAGACTTTTACGTCGAGATGAAATGGGAGTTTACCAGCTGGGGTGAGTTGACTGTTGGTGCACAGAAATGATCGACCGTTTTACGCGCAACGTGGGACGTACGAGCCGAGCGGCATCTTTCTGCCATTCGCCTGCCCGGCAGGCGCGCCGGCCGAACGTACCTAAACTGCGGAGTGACACCCCCCTGATTAAGGTGTATTGTTGATTGTCCACAGTGCCGCTTGTGTCGCGCATGTGTCCGTTCGACACGTACAAGGTGTACAAGCGCGGTGGCAACGTGCGCGTGGACTGTACCTATATTAAGGCACAGAATGTATAAATAGTACTAAGGTACAGAAGGCGCACTCTGCAAACTCTAAACTATTTGAATAAATAAAAATAAATCTTTCTGCATGAAAATAAAGTCCTATTCCGGTCGCTTTGTCATCGCTTGCCTACTGCTAAAATAATCTAAAGTTCGCGCATGTAAGCAAAACTGTATCCAACAGAAAAGCTACGCGCGAGAGTTTCTATTTCTATGAAAGTATCAAACTGCTCGCTCGCTGGTTAGGGTTGCGAGCGACTTGCGAGTTCCGTTTTGTTGTTTCTTTTATTTAGCCACCACAGTATCTTTTATACGGATTATAAGAACTTTTAGTAGTCATTATTCGGTGCACAAAAATCACAGAAATGATCGATCATTTTACGCGCAACGTACGAGCCGAGCGGCATCCTTCTGCCATACGCCTGCCAGGCGCGCCGGCCGAACGTACCTAAACTGCGGAGTGACACCCCCCTGATTAAGGTGTATTGTTGATTGTCCACAGTGCCGCTTGTGTCGCGCATGTGTCCGTTCGACACGTACAAGGTGTACAAGCGAGGTGGCAACGTGCGAGTGGACACTACGCTCGTCGGCTTCGAGAACAATCGCTGGCAGCGCGGCGACCGCACTTACATATTCAGGGGGCAGGGTACGTTGTAATAGTTAAATGAGATTTTTAAGGCCAATTTAAACTAAGGTAGCGGCGCGGCGAGCACTTTCGTTGTAGAATAATTTTAAATATCTACATTAGTAAATATTTCATTTTCATGACAAGCTTTTTTGCTGACTGTACTTAAATATTGTATTGTCATCTAACCAAACCTGTATACAAAATTTCAGCTCCATCGGACACTAGGAAGTGGGTCAAATTAAGCTTGCAAGATTTGTCCTTTACTAACTAACTAAGTAAGGTCTGATTTCACCACTAATATTTAAACGTGATTATCGCTTAACGTGTTTAAAACATAATTCTGCCGGCCTAGCATGAGCGGCTTTTATCGCGCGATATGATATGGTACGGCAAGTTGTCTTGCTTACCCCACTAAGGCCTCATTTAGGCCTCATTTCCACCTGCAGACAGTCTGTCAGACAGCAACTTGCAAGTGTAAACTACAACTTGCAAGTGTGTTTACACTTGCAAGTTGCTATCTGACAGATTGTCGGACATTTATCGCAGAAGACTTACTTGCAGGTGGAAATGAGGCCTAAGGTGTAAGCAAGACGGCATGCCGTACCATATCATATCGCGTGATAAAAGCCGCTCATGGTAGGCCGGCTGTCTCTTTCATCTGTTTGAAAGTGACAGAGACAGAAATACATTTTAAGCACGTTTAGCGTTAATTGCGTTTAAATATCAGTGGTGAAATCGGGCCTAACTAACTAATATGTCAAGTTAATAAAAAGCTTGTAAAATGATAGACCTTGTGAACCGATGGCTTAGCGCTTCTTTGACATTCATTAGTGCTTGTTACAGTGCACAAAATTTTATTATATTATTTTTTACAGTGCAGTAAAATTTACTTGAGGAGCTACGGAGCTACTTGGAGGATGGGTCGTTTTTTCTAATATTTCATTTTCAATAATAAAAATTGCATTGTGAATGCAAAAAATAAATATAATTTGGAAAATTTACTCAGTTTAAAAGTTACTCAGATTTTTTATTATTAATTTTCACTTTCAGGCAATTCTGCCAGTCTGATGGAACTGGACCACGCAGCGGGCACGGCGTGGTGCGAAGCCCTACACGGGGAGGGGGAGGCCGACGCGCCCGAGGAGCGCCCGCCGCCCCCGCGCCTGCTCGCGCGCCGCCTCGCCGCGCCGCTGGCCATCAACTACCTGGACACGGACAAGATATGCTTCGAGCGGTGAGTGATGTGTCATATAGCGTGGGGGGCCCGCACGGCTCGGGGGGCCCGACGCGCCCGAGGAGCGCCCGCCGCCCCCGCGCCGCTGGCCATCAACTACCTGGACACGGACAAGATATGCTTCGAGCGGTGAGTGATGTGTCATATAGCGTGGGGGGCCCGCACGGCTCGGGGGGCCCGACGCGCCCGAGGAGCGCCCGCCGCCCCCGCGCCGCTGGCCATCAACTACCTGGACACGGACAAGATATGCTTCGAGCGGTGAGTGATGTGTCATATAGCGTGGGGGGCCCGCACGGCTCGGGGGGCCCGACGCGCCCGAGGAGCGCCCGCCGCCCCCGCGCCGCTGGCCATCAACTACCTGGACACGGACAAGATATGCTTCGAGCGGTGAGTGATGTGTCATATAGCGTGGGGGGCCCGCACGGCTCGGGGGGCCCGACGCGCCCGAGGAGCGCCCGCCGCCCCCGCGCCGCTGGCCATCAACTACCTGGACACGGACAAGATATGCTTCGAGCGGTGAGTGATGTGTCATATAGCGTGGGGGGCCCGCACGGCTCGGGGGGCCCGACGCGCCCGAGGAGCGCCCGCCGCCCCCGCGCCGCTGGCCATCAACTACCTGGACACGGACAAGATATGCTTCGAGCGGTGAGTGATGTGTCATATAGCGTGGGGGGCCCGCACGGCTCGGGGGGCCCGACGCGCCCGAGGAGCGCCCGCCGCCCCCGCGCCGCTGGCCATCAACTACCTGGACACGGACAAGATATGCTTCGAGCGGTGAGTGATGTGTCATATAGCGTGGGGGGCCCGCACGGCTCGGGGGGCCCGACGCGCCCGAGGAGCGCCCGCCGCCCCCGCGCCGCTGGCCATCAACTACCTGGACACGGACAAGATATGCTTCGAGCGGTGAGTGATGTGTCATATAGCGTGGGGGGCCCGCACGGCTCGGGGGGCCCGACGCGCCCGAGGAGCGCCCGCCGCCCCCGCGCCGCTGGCCATCAACTACCTGGACACGGACAAGATATGCTTCGAGCGGTGAGTGATGTGTCATATAGCGTGGGGGGCCCGCACGGCTCGGGGGGCCCGACGCGCCCGAGGAGCGCCCGCCGCCCCCGCGCCGCTGGCCATCAACTACCTGGACACGGACAAGATATGCTTCGAGCGGTGAGTGATGTGTCATATAGCGTGGGGGGCCCGCACGGCTCGGGGGGCCCGACGCGCCCGAGGAGCGCCCGCCGCCCCCGCGCCGCTGGCCATCAACTACCTGGACACGGACAAGATATGCTTCGAGCGGTGAGTGATGTGTCATATAGCGTGGGGGGCCCGCACGGCTCGGGGGGCCCGACGCGCCCGAGGAGCGCCCGCCGCCCCCGCGCCGCTGGCCATCAACTACCTGGACACGGACAAGATATGCTTCGAGCGGTGAGTGATGTGTCATATAGCGTGGGGGGCCCGCACGGCTCGGGGGGCCCGACGCGCCCGAGGAGCGCCCGCCGCCCCCTCGCCGCGCCGCTGGCCATCAACTACCTGGACACGGACAAGATATGCTTCGAGCGGTGAGTGATGTGTCATATAGCGTTGGGGGGCCCGCACGGCTCGGGGGGCCCGACGCGCCCGAGGAGCGCCCGCCGCCCCCGCGCCGCTGGCCATCAACTACCTGGACACGGACAAGATATGCTTCGAGCGGTGAGTGATGTGTCATATAGCGTGGGGGGCCCGCACGGCTCGGGGGGCCCGACGCGCCCGAGGAGCGCCCGCCGCCCCCCATCAACTACCTGGACACGGACAAGATATGCTTCGAGCGGTGAGTGATGTGTCATATAGCGTGGGGGGCCCGCACGGCTCGGGGGGCCCGACGCGCCCGAGGAGCGCCCGCCGCCCCCCATCAACTACCTGGACACGGACAAGATATGCTTCGAGCGGTGAGTGATGTGTCATATAGCGTGGGGGGCCCGCACGGCTCGGGGGGCCCGACGCGCCCGAGGAGCGCCCGCCGCCCCCCATCAACTACCTGGACACGGACAAGATATGCTTCGAGCGGTGAGTGATGTGTCATATAGCGTGGGGGGCCCGCACGGCTCGGGGGGCCCGACGCGCCCGAGGAGCGCCCGCCGCCCCCGCGCCGCTGGCCATCAACTACCTGGACACGGACAAGATATGCTTCGAGCGGTGAGTGATGTGTCATATAGCGTGGGGGGCCCGCACGGCTCGGGGGGCCCGACGCGCCCGAGGAGCGCCCGCCGCCCCCGCGCCGCTGGCCATCAACTACCTGGACACGGACAAGATATGCTTCGAGCGGTGAGTGATGTGTCATATAGCGTGGGGGGCCCGCACGGCTCGGGGGGCCCGACGCGCCCGAGGAGCGCCCGCCGCCCCCCATCAACTACCTGGACACGGACAAGATATGCTTCGAGCGGTGAGTGATGTGTCATATAGCGTGGGGGGCCCGCACGGCTCGGGGGGCCCGACGCGCCCGAGGAGCGCCCGCCGCCCCCGCGCCGCTGGCCATCAACTACCTGGACACGGACAAGATATGCTTCGAGCGGTGAGTGATGTGTCATATAGCGTGGGGGGCCCGCACGGCTCGGGGGGCCCGACGCGCCCGAGGAGCGCCCGCCGCCCCCGCGCCGCTGGCCATCAACTACCTGGACACGGACAAGATATGCTTCGAGCGGTGAGTGCGTGTGTTATGTACAGGGTTAATTTTTGAACACCATCTAAATTTTTAAGCTCGTCTCCGAATCTGTAAGTGAACAACTTTCTCCTAGAAACATGGGTTGAAATATGACATGTATATATATATAAATATGCTACCCCGTAGTGGATAAAAAAAAGAAAAAAAAAATTCGACTCTTCATACAAATTTAAAGGAGATGTCCTAAAATGGATTTTTAAAAATCATATTAACTAACCACAGTAATATAAATTTATATAGATACTTAGTCCAAAAACAAAGCTATTGAAGTAATTTGTAATTTTTTAAAGCCCTCCGATTCCGAGAAAATTAATTTTAGGTTTTCATGAAAAAGCTTCTTAAATGCCCGCCATTTGGCTTAAAAAGAAAAATCCAGAGCCGTAAATGATATTGGAAGAAAAAGAAAAGGACTTTAGGTTTAGGTGGTTATCACACTGCCTCCGGTTTCCGCACCACACCGGACGGAGATGCGGTGTATGTGTGTTATACACTGCGGGTTTTGTACGCAAATCAAGATTCTACAGCCAAAGTTAAGAAGCGCACTACCGCAAACTGGAGCGGTGTGCAGTGCAGTGTGGGAATCACAGAACAGAAGAAAGCATTTTGCTGTCAAAATGAAGAAAAGTACCGAATTGATCGACTCTAGTGGACGCAGCTCACTGATCTAGGTATAATAGAGGTCAGTGACGCAGCTTCATAGAAATTATATTTCAGGCGAATTTCTGCGATTCGATTCGACTCTGGGGGTCTACCGGCTAAAAAATATGGCCATGGACATGGGCTTCATTTGACATTTGAAGCCCATATGTCCATATAAGGGCAAAATATAGGCTCAATGAAGCCCTGTCCATATCCATATTTTTGAGCCGGTAGCCCCCCTGCACGAGTAGCATGACAAACTCGAGAAGTGTTTTGACTACCTCGAAAGTCTATAATTGACAGCCGAACAATAGATTTGTCTACAATAAAATGTCATTTTTAAGGTTCCATTAGGGACAAAACCTTTCTCGAGTTCTTCATGCTACCCGTGCTGCTTGGTGCGCCTATTGGACGCAAGCCTTAAGCCCTTAGTACAGGATGGCTGATGATGTTGGCCGACCATGATGGGCCATCGTGTACATGGCCAGGGGGGCTACCGGTTAAAAATATGGATATGGACATGGGCTTCATTTGACATTTTGCCCTTCTATGGGCATATTATGGGCTGTAAATGTAAAATGAAGCCCATATTCATATCCATTTTTTTAGCCGGTACAGGGACTGGGCCCTGTACACGATGGCCCACTACCCACTATGGTCAGTCAACAACTTTTGAATTTGACATGACCTGACATTGACAATGACAATGTCATATTTGTTTGACAGTTAAGGTTGTTCAATGTTGCCAAGCATCCTACTAATATTATAAATGTGAAAGTTTGGATGTTTGGATGTTTGTTACTCAATCACGCCAAAACGGCTGAACGGATTAGGCTGAAATTTGGAACACAGATACTTTGTAGCCTGGTGAGGAACATAGGCCACTTTTTACCCAGGAAAAATGTCATATTCCCGCGGGATAACGTCATGTAGTCCACGCGGGCGAAGCCGCGGGCGGAAAGCTAGTATGTAAATATTTCTACAATAAAAAAAAACAAATTATTTAATTTAAAAAAAACGGAGGGCTTTATAATTTTTATTTTAGCGATTTTGGGTTCTTAATTTTTGTTACTATTACATAAGTCTGATTTTACGGTGGTTAGTTAACCTTCAGAATAAAAATCCAACCTCCATACAAAAAGCGGACATCTCCTTTAAGTTTTCGTAAAACTTAATTGTGAAGTAATGACATTAAATTATATCGTATATTATGTGTATTCTTTTTTTTCTACATAAGCTGTAAAACAGGCCGTAAGAAGCTGACATGAGTCAACTAGCGCCGCCAGTCGATATTATTTTATTTCTTCTTAAACCCAATTTCTAAAAAAAGAAATCATTGAAGCCCCCTGATTCACGAACTGTCGGAAACGCTTCCGACGCGTCGGGAGCGTTTCAGGGCATACATTCCGCCGTCGCGACGGCGGAATGTATGCCCTGTCTCTCCCACTCATTATAGAATAGACAAAGACAAAGCACAGAATTCAAATCCGATTCCGTTTCCGACGGCGACGGTTCGTGACGGGCAGGCCTTACTAATAACGTCTAATATTATTTGAATAACCTTATACAATTTAAAAAGCATTCAAACAGTTTTAAAACGGAATTTTGTCAGTTTTAAACTATTGAACGCATTTTGTAGTGTTGTAACGTTATTCAATAAATATAAGACGTCATTGACAAGACCAGCCCCCCTAGCATGACCAACAAAATGGGATATGATATGATAAGTTATCCGGTTTAACTGTCAAAAGACTATGGGTTTTGACGTTTGAATGTCGATAAGTCGCTTTATCATTCGATACATATCGCGTTTTTGGTGGTCATGCTAGGCTTACTGGACGGATTTCTTATTTTTTTTAGAAATTGGGCTTATTAAGAAGAAATAAAATAAAATCTATTGGCGGCGCTAGTTGCTCATGTCAGCCCCTGAAGTTAGTAAAATATTTGCAATATCTTTTCCTACATCATCAGGAACAAAAGCGGCATCTGGGGGTGGAGACAGGACAAGTGCGAAACCGTGAACGGTTACGAGTGCAAAGTGTTCAGCGCCAACAACGTAGAGCTGGTCTCCAAGACGAGGAGCGAGCACTTACCGCGCGGGAAACGGGTGGTCACCCCGCGCGCACCGCTGGCGGGGCTGCTGGCGCTGGCCGACGCCGACCCGCCGCCACTGGCCGAAGAGGTAACTATACCACAGAATATAGTACAGAGTAAATTTTTAATCAGTGCACAAACTTTTAAGATCGACTCAGAATCGGTAAGCGAACAACTTTCTCCTAGAAACATAGGTCGAAATATGACAAGAATTTTTTGACTCTTCATACAAATCGGACTTATCACGTGATCAATTTTGTATGGGGAGAGGAGACCAAAAATTTTTGTCGTATTTCGACCCATGTTTCTAGGAGAAAGTTGTTCGCTTACCGATTCTGAGTTGATCCTAAAAATTTGTGCACTGGTCAAAAATGTATCCTGTATAATAGTACTAAGGAACAGAAGGTGCACTGCACTCTGCAAACTCATTCAAATAAAAATAAATCTTTGTGCATGGAAATAAAGTCCAATTCCGGACGCTTTGCCATCGCTTGCCTGCTGTTATAATAATCTAAAGTTCGCGCATGCAAGCAAAACTGTATCCAACAGCTACGCGCGAGAGTTTCTATTTCTATGAAAGTCTCAAACAGCTCGCTCGCTGGTTAGGGTTGCGAGCGACTAGCGAGTTCGGTTTTGTTGTTTCTTTTGTTCTTTCTTTTATTTAAATACCCGTAAATACAACAGTATCTTTTATACGGATTACGATCGTTTAGTAGTCATTGTTCGGTGCACAAAAATCACAGAAATGATCGATCGTTGTACGCGCAACGTGGAGCGTACGAGCCGAGCGGCATCCTTCTGCCATACGCCTGCCCGGCAGCCGCGCCAGCCGAACGTACCTAAACTGTGTAGTGACACCCCCCTGGATATAGTTGTTGTATCTAGTTGCCCCAAACGGGTGGTGCGGGTGCTGGCGCTGGCCGACGCCGACCCGCCGCCACTGGCCGAAGAGGTAGACTATACCACAGAATAATACAGTGTTAGGGGCATCGCTGCAAAACATTAACCATGGCTTCAGACCATCATCATGCTGAACAACGTAAAGCAAGAATTATTGTCGGAAATGAAAAAAAAATTGGACTTTTTTTTACAAATTTAACAACTAATCGGGACATTTTGTATGGAGAGTCGAAATATTTTTTCATTTCTGACAAAAAATCTTGCTGTGCCTTGTTCAGCATGATGGTCTGAAGCCATGGTTAAAGTTTTTGCAGCGGTGCCCCTAACACCCTGTATAATAGTACTAAGGTACAGAAGGCGCACTCTGCAAACTCATTCAAATAAAAATAAATCTTTGTGCATGGAAATAAAGTCCAATTCCGGTTGCTTTGTCATCGCTTGCCTACGTTTAAAATAATCTAAAGTTCGCGCATGTATCCAACAGCTATGCGCGAGAGTTTCTATTTCTATGAAAGTTTTAATAGCTCGCTCGCTGATTACAGTTGCGAGCGACTTGCGAGTTCGGTTTTGTTGTTTCTTTTGTTCTTTCTTTTATTTCGATGCCCGTAAACACAACAGTTTCTTTTATACGGATTATAAGAACGTTTAGTAGTCATTGTTCGGTGCACAAAAATCACAGATATGATCGATCGTTGTACGCGCAACGTGGAGCGTACGACGTTACCCCAAACGGGTGGTCACCCCGCACCGCTAGCGGAGCTGCTGGCGTTGGCCGACGACGACCCGCCGGAGTAGGAGTCTCGGGTTCAATTCCCGAACAGGACAAATATTTGTGTGCATAAACATGTATATTTGTCTTGGTCTGGGTGTTATCTATGTATATTAAGTATGTATTTACTAACGGACGAACGAACGAACGAGAGTCTAGACTGCTGTTTGAAAGTCGTATCCAATAACTGTATTGGACGTTACCTAGTTTCCATAACACATTTTCTTAATGAAAACTACTTATGAGCTAGATAATTTATTTGTTCAACGTATCTATCCTTGATTCCTCCAACTTTCTAGGAAGAACCCCTGAACACCCCCCAAAGCAGTAGATCTCGAGAAGACCTAACAATAGAGCCCATCACGTGGGAGGAGTACTTCAGCGGCGAGGCCACGGAGCGGGATGTGGGCCGGCCCAAACTCATAGAGACTAAAGTGCAGAAGTTTAAGGCCACACTGTGGTTGTGTGAAGATTATCCGTTAGAGGTGAGTGTCATTCTCTTAAAGTACGGTCGCGGAGCACGACGAATTCCTGTACAATGTGAGCTACCTGTCCCTGTCGCACACACAGATCCGAGACGGGGCGCGGCGGTTAACGCATCTGTGCTAGCATATTTGCGCACTTTGAAATAATAAGTATGTTGTGAAAAACTAAATATAGACCCCCTCCCCCCCATCCCCCCTGGTGATACGTGGCGAGGTTTTGAACTATCCCCCACCTTAGATCACGTGTATTTTTTTGAAACAATTGAAACGACACTTCCAATCTACAACCGATAAGAATCCTCGTACGTATTCATAGACTAAAATTACTTGATTCTAAAAAAATTAAGGTTTTAAGCGTTTTAAGTTTAACGCAATTTCGCAACGTTATACGTATAAACAATGTGTTTCGGTATGGAAAATAAATACACGTGATATCTGAATAAAACCCTGCTCCCCCTTGTGATATTTGGTGATTTTTTCCCGGACATATAATAATAGTTAGATAATTTTGTAATGTTTTCAGTTACAAGAACAAATAATGCCCATCCTGGATTTGATGGCTGCCATTTCCTCGCCGCATTTCGTCAAACTAAAAGATTTCGTCCAAATGCAACTTCCTGCCGGCTTCCCTGTTAAAATAGGTCAGTTTTACTATATTTACTACCTTTCCTAGACGACGATTTCCCGTGGGAATGAGATATATTACCGGGACAAAATGTAGCTTATATGCTATTCTAGAATCTAGACGATAATCTATCTCTGTGCCAAATTTAATTTAAATCTGTGAAGCCGTTTCCCAGCTGGAAGCTGTGCCCTTGTACAATTTCTTCTGTCTATATTTTTGTTCCTTTAAAATTTTTGTGTGTACTAAATTATTAAAAAGGCAGGGCACTTTTAGCTCCACACTTTGTACTGTTTTTTGCCATGTGTTAGAGTGTTGTTTCTTGTTGTCATGTTTTTTTTCTTTCTTTCTCTTCATAATTTACGAGAGTAAATGTTAGATTTTGTAAATAAAAATAACGAGTTTTAAATAAATTGCTATAGTTTAAAAAATGCTGAATGATTGAAAATGAAGTATATTGAAATAATCGACCCGTCTCACAACCAGCTCCGATGGGACTCGAACCCACGACCTTTCGCTATCCGGGCGACTGTAAATAAAATGAAGTATTTACTTCATTTTCTATTTTTCAATAATAAAAATTGCATTGTAAATGCAACAAAAATACTATTAAACATTCCAGAAATCCCCCTCTTCCACGTGCTAAACGCCCGAATAACGTTCGGCAACATATTCGCGACCGAGTCCCCCGTCCCCCACATAGAGTGCATACAGGAGGGGGACCGGCTCTCCTGCGTCATCGACGACGCCTGCTTCAACGTGGGGAAGGGGTACCGGGACGCCGCCGCCCCGGACGGGGGACTGGCGTGTATGGACGATGAGGAGAGTCTGCTGCAGTACGCCATACAGCAGAGTTTGATGGAAGCGGGGACCAGCGATGAACAGGTTAGTTATGTTCAATGTTGTCATAAATTCGTGCATTCGCTTCAATGTTGGGAAAGAATATAGGGATGCGGCAACACCTGATGGTGTCTTGATTTGTATGGATGATGAGGAGAGTCTGCTGCAGTACGCCATACAGCAGAGTTTGATGGAAGTGGGGACCAGTGATGAACAGGTTAGTTATGTTCAATGTTGTCAGAAATTCGTGCATTCGCTTCAATGTTGGGAAATAATATAGGGATGCGGCAACACCTGATGGTGTCTTGATTTGTATGGATGATGAGGAGAGTCTGCTGCAGTACGCCATACAGCAGAGTTTGATGGAAGCGGGGACCAGTGATGAACAGGTATGTTATTGAAAAATGGAAAAAGAAGTATTTTAGAAAAAATCGATTCGTCTCACAACATGTTAAGGTATGTTAACAGTTACGGTATGTTATGTTAAATGTTACCATAATGATGATCGCTTCAATGTGGGGAAGAGGTACCGGGACGCCGGCGCCCCCGACGGGGGACTGGCTTGTATGGACGATGAGGAGAGTCTGCTGCAGTACGCCATACAGCAGAGCTTGATGGAAGCGGGGACTCGTGATGAACAGGTCAGTTATGTTCAATGTTGTCATAAATTCGTGCATTCGCTTCAATGTTGAGAAAGGATATAGGATATGCTGCAACACCTGATGGTAGCTTGATTTGTATGGATGATGAGGAGAGTCTGCTGCAGTACGCCATACAGCGGAGTTTGATGTAAGCGGGGACTAGTGATGAACAGGTCAGTTATGTTCAATGTTGTCATAAATTCGTGCATTCGCTTTAATGTTAGGAAAGAATATAGGGATGCGGCAACACCTGATGGTGTCTTGATTTGTATGGATGATGAGGAGAGTCTGCTACAGTACGCTATACAGCAGAGTTTGATGGAAGCGGGGACTAGTGATGAACAGGTATACTAAATGTTGCCATAATGATGTTTGCTTCAATGTTAGGAAAGGATATAGGGATGCGGCAACACCTGATGGTGGCTTGATTTGTATGGATGATGAGGAAAGTCTGCTGCAGTACGCCATACAGCAGTGTTTGATGGAAGCGGGGACCAGTGATGAACAGGTATGTTAAATGTTATAAATGATGCTTGCTTCAATGTTGGGAAGGGGTACCGGATAGGGGACTGGCTTGTATGGACGATGAGGAGAGTCTGCTACAGTACGCCATACAGCAGAGTTTGATGGAGGCTGGGACCAGTGATGAACAGGTTAGTTTATGTTCAATGTTATCATAAATTCGTGCATTCGCTTCAATGTTGGGAAAGGATATAGGGATGCGGCAACACCTGATGGTGTCTTGATTTGTATGGATGATGAGGAGAGTCTGCTGCAGTACGCCATACAGCAGAGTTTGATGGAAGTGGGGACCAGTGATGAACAGGTTAGTTATGTTCAATGTTGTCAGAAATTCGTGCATTCGCTTCAATGTTGGGAAATAATATAGGGATGCGGCAACACCTGATGGTGTCTTGATTTGTATGGATGATGAGGAGAGTCTGCTGCAGTACGCCATACAGCAGAGTTTGATGGAAGCGGGGACCAGTGATGAACAGGTATGTTATTGAAAAATGGAAAATGAAGTATTTTAGAAAAAATCGATTCGTCTCACAACATGTTAAGGTATGTTAACAGTTACGGTATGTTATGTTAAATGTTACCATAATGATGATCGCTTCAATGTGGGGAAGAGGTACCGGGACGCCGGCGCCCCCGACGGGGGACTGGCTTGTATGGACGATGAGGAGAGTCTGCTGCAGTACGCCATACAGCAGAGCTTGATGGAAGCGGGGACTCGTGATGAACAGGTCAGTTATGTTCAATGTTGTCATAAATTCGTGCATTCGCTTCAATGTTGAGAAAGGATATAGGATATGCTGCAACACCTGATGGTAGCTTGATTTGTATGGATGATGAGGAGAGTCTGCTGCAGTACGCCATACAGCAGAGTTTAATGGAAGCCGGGACCAGTGATGAACAGGTATGTTTTGTTAAATGTTATAAATGATGATCGCTTCAATGTGGGGAAGGGGTACCGGGACGCCGCCGCGCCCGACGGGGGACTGGCGTGTATGGACGATGAGGAGAGTCTACTGCAGTACGCCATACAGCAGAGTTTGATAAAAGCGGGGACCAGTGATGAACAGTTATGTTTTGTTAAATGTTGTTATAAATTCGTGCATTCGTTTCAATGTTGGGAAATAATATAGGGATGCGGCAACACCTGATGTTGTCTTGATTTGTATAGATGATGAGGAGAGTCTGCTGCAGTACGCCATACAGCAGTGTTTGATGGAAGCCGGGACCAGTGATGAACAGGTCTGTTAAATGTTATAAATGATGCTTGCTTCAATGTTGGGAAGGGGTACCGGATAGGGGACTGGCCTGTATGGACGATGAGGAGAGTCTACTGCAGTACGCTATACAGCAGAGTTTGATGGAAGCGGGGACTAGTGATGAACAGGTCAGTTATGTTCAATGTTGCCATAAATTCGTGCATTCGTTTCAATGTTGGGAAAGGATATAGGGATGCGGCAACACCTGATGGTGAAAAGAGATGCAACGAGCGGCTGTTCGTAATTTGCGCCTTACAAGCTGAATTCCACTTTATTGCGTTATAGTTAGAGTTGCTATTTATTTAAATGGCTTAGCGGAGTGCAGTATCTGTTACTAGTATCTATTTAGTAATCTGTGCCGTCAACCCTATACAAATCCCCATACAAAGTGGAACACCCTGTCGCACCTTGTATAACGGGAATTTTCCAAAATCCTTTCTTAGTGCTATAAAAGGAATCTAAAAGAAGCCGCTAGACTCTAGTGCGAATCATCCTTAAATCTTGAATGGCAATCCTTACACGTTTCAACTCATACAAAGATTCACGACAAAGGAGATCAGTCAAATTGGACCAAAAAGTTAAAGTGTCGGCCAACGAAAACAAATTGCACATTACTATTGTAAACAGTGTAACGATCATTTTTTGTTACGACGTCAACAGTGTACGATTAGTGGCCAAGCAGTTATTTAAGTTTGAAAATGACATTTTTTCTTCATTTTCAAACTATACAGCTTGGCCAAAGTGCGGCCAACGAAAATAAATTTCACATTACTATTGTAAACAGTGTAACGATATTTTTTTGTAATGACGTCAACATTGTACGATGAGTGGCCAAGCAAGCAGTTATTAAAGTTTGAAAATGTCATTTGTTCTTCATTTTCAAACTTGAATACAGCTTGGCCAAAGTGCTGCCAACAAAAATAAATTGCAGATTACTATTGTAAATAGTGTAACGATCATTTTTTGCTATGACGTCAACAGTGTACGATTAGTGGCCAAGCCAAACATTTTCAAACTTGAATAACTGCTTGGCCACTAATCGTACACTGTTGACGTCATAACAAATAATGATCGTTACACTGTTTACTATAGTAATGTGTAATTTATTTTTTAATACAGTTGCTCAAAAAGTGGCGTATTGCAGGGACGTATAGCGTTCGGGATGTGGGCTATTACACACTCGAGCTTTTTCTTTACCATTCCCGAACTCGTGCGTTTTCTTTCCCAACTGTCAAAATATTGTCTATTAAAAAGAAAAAACCAACCACGAAGTTTTTACTAAAAAAATCATAGAAGTTTTTATGATTCATGCAAATATTTCTAAAAAGAAGCTTCTAATTTGTTTCAATAACAGATTTAAAAGTAATTTTAATTATACATTAAATTAATATTAGTATCGGCCAAATTAAATTTATGAATATAAAAAATACATAAAATTAGTTGTATGACCACAGATTACTAAATATGGTATGACGTGCACTATTTACCATAGTATCTGCTTATAGGAGTTTGCGCAAGTAAGTGAAAAGAAAATGAGGGACCTTATTTCTTAATTTTCTAAATTCGTTTTTTCTGGTTTTTATTGTGGTAGGTACTTAGTATGGTGGAATTAGTGCAATAATGTGGCTTTAATGGAAAACGATGTGGTAAAAGAGAGAAATCAGGAAAGGCGCTCCTATAGGATTCGGATTGCTTTTGTTATGCCCCCAGTACACGATGGCCGATCATGGTCGGCGACCATGACCAATACATCGTAACATTGACACTTTTGAACGAACAAGTTTAAAAAGGTTTTTTCAAAAGTGTCAATGTACGATGGTCGCCGACCATGATCGGCCATCGTGTACTGGGGGCATTAGGTTTCATTTCATTTCATCTCATTTAATTTAATTTTCATTTCATATCAATAAAAAAATTCTACTGAAGCCTTGGCTGTATGATCATAGTTTCCTTTGCCAACCCAGAATGGGTGAAGAAAACAAAAAAAAAGTCTCTGCTTATATTCTTTTACGATTAGTTAGTCGAGTTTATTTGTGTTTTATTATTTTATTAAATTGCTTAATTTTTTCGCAACTGTATTAAAAATAGTTGTTCAGTACACGTGCGGAACCGTCATTGCAACTTGTTCCGACTGTCAACCCTCACCTTCGGCTGCGCCTCGGCTCGGGTAGACATTTGTCGGAACTCTTTGCAATGACAGGCTTTCCGCACTTGTAATGAAATCTACTATTTGTTGGTCGACACTTTTACTGTTTTGGTCCAAACATGAATGAAGCGTGACTGATCTCCTTTTTATTACAACTTATATGCATTCCGTAGGTGGATGTATGGGAAGCGTTGCGCGGTGCGCCGCCCGCGTCGCCCGCGCCCGCGCCCAGCCTGTACGCGCACGAGGACACACAGTTACAGAGGTAAGCACACATTCACACATCATCATTATTATCATCAGACATTTCACAATTACAGCCATTTGGCAGTTGTCTCGCTCGCACAATGCAACATTTTCATAGATTGTGGAAAACACATTGTGTTTTTTAGAAAAGTGTTTCATTATGTCCCTACAACGCAATGTTACGGATATTTTGTAAGTTTAAGTTATTTTATTCATTCAATTGAGTATTGGTTAGAATTATGAAGTCAATTTTCGAAAACTTTAAGCTCGTAGATCTAGTATTATTGCAGTATTGACAATGTTGAAATACGTTTAATAGCGTTGTAGGGACATAATGAAACACTTTTCTAAAAAAACACAATGTGTTTTAAACAATGTTTAAAAATGTTGATTGTGCGAGCGAGACAATGTCCCTACTGCTGGGGCACTCCCATTCTTTAGGGTCCGATAAAGAGAAAATGCCGAAGAGATTAGAGAATAGAGATGTTACGAAAATAAAATATTAGTTTCTTGGTACATTTTTTATCAATGTTATGTTTTTTTTTCAAAACGGGAAATATATGGAAAATAATAAAAATATCTAATAATTAAGCTGGGGATCAAAATGTATCGTGTTCGAAAAAGATGGGAAAAGGAAAGTGTTTATAATGGTGGCATCTATTCTGCCATTTCCTTAAAAAGGGTTAACGGGTGCAAAATGAAGCCGGGACCAACGGCTTAACAGGCCGTGATGTAAAGTTTTTGGTCACCCATCCCATGACAGACCATTGCGAAAGTTGCTTAACCTCCGCGAACGCAGGCCGAGTTCCTCAATTAATCACCATTTAACCACATACACAATAGCCCATTTTTCATTATCATTCTTTCTTGCATTTTTATTATTTATTATTAATCTTAAATAAAATACATAAAGAAACAGTTCTCCATTCTTATCTGTAAAAAATACATTACATAAACAAAAAATAAGACATTGTTGACTGTTTGCTCTGATTCGCGTCGTCGGTCGTCGTTTACCCATAAATTAATTAATTATATTTAAATTTCGGAATTTTCACAGAAAATCTCCTCTCTTGTTTGGCAGACGTAGCGTATTTTAGCTATTTTTATGTTTTACTATCGAGTGTCACGTATTATTTTTTTAATTTTATTTTATAGTTGCTAGAAGAGTTTGTAAATCGTAAGAAATATATTTTTTATAAAACCACACTATTTTTGATATAAATTATGAATTCACTTTTGCTGTATTTTATTATTATGACGTTATTTAAAATTTATATCTAAGCCCAGTTTCTTATTAATGTGTCAAAACTAAGCGTATAGTTATCGTTTTCTTTGCTCGAATACTTACATATAAGTAGATGTATCGCCTTCGAATACTTAAAATGAATTCGAGAATGAATTTTAAATAAGTGAACTATAAATAACGACTTCCAACCTCCCGAACAAGCCGGGTTCCGAAAAGGTTATAGTACCATAGACCACATTCATACGCTGCGGCAAGTTATACAGAAGACCGAAGAGTATAACTTGCCACTATGCTTGGCGTTCGTGGACTATGAGAAAGCCTTTGATTCGATCGAGACCTGGGCAGTGCTGCAGTCTCTTCAGAGGTGCCAAATAGACTACAGGTACATCGAGGTGCTGAGGTACTTATACCAAAACGCCACCATGTCAGTCCGACTACAGAACCAGAGCTCTAATCCTATCCAACTACAGCGAGGTGTGAGACAGGGAGACGTCATTTCTCCGAAACTATTCACAGCTGCGTTGGAGGATATTTTCAAGCTACTGGACTGGAAAGGATTCGGCATTAACATCAATGGCGAGTACCTAACACACCTGCGGTTTGCCGATGATGTAGTTCTCATGGCTGAGACCTTGGAAGACCTGAACACAATGCTCGAAGATCTCAGCAATGCTTCCCAAAGAGTGGGTCTGAAGATGAACATGGATAAGACGAAAATCATGTCCAATGCCCATGTTGCATCCGCTCCAGTTAATGTTGGGAACATTACACTCGAAGTTGTTGACCACTATGTCTACCTAGGACAGGCAATCCAATTAGGTAAGTCCAACTTCGAGAAAGAGATCTCTCGTCGAATCCAGCTCGGATGGGCAGCGTTTGGGAAGCTCCGGCATATATTTGCGTCCAAAATTCCTCAATGTCTCAAGACTAAGGTCTTTGACCAGTGTGTGTTGCCAGTTATGACTTATGGAAGCGAGACGTGGTCTTTTACTATGGGTCTCATAAGAAGGCTCAAGGTTACCCAGCGAGCAATGGAGAGAACGATGCTTGGTATTTCCCTGCTCGATCAAATCAGAAATGATGAGATCCGCAGGAGAACTAAAACGACCGACATCGCTCGAAGGATTGCTCAGTTGAAGTGGCAGTGGGCGGGACACATAGCGCGGAGAACCGATGGCCGTTGGGGCGGAAAGGTTCTCGAATGGCGACCGCGAACCGGACGACGTTCCGTGGGCAGGCCCCCTACAAGGTGGACCGACGATCTGGTCAAGGTCGCGGGAAGCCGCTGGATGCGGGCAGCGCAGGACCGATCGTTGTGGAGATCCTTGGGGGAGGCCTATGCCCAGCAGTGGGCGTCTTACGGTTGAAATGATGATGATGATGATGATGATGAACTATAAATTGAGTTTACTTTTTTTATCTAGAAAACTGTATGACTAAAAACTATAAGTAGTAGAAAATGTAGGTATACACTTGAAGTGTTGTTTGCGTATTCGAGGGTCTATCAAATCATGTGTGCTAGAATCACAAGCAATATAATACGTGCTCGAGGTAACCGCAAATGAGAATAATTTTGTCTGTAGACTTAGTTGCAAGCAATAAATATTAATTTGATTTGATTTTGAATTTTCATGGTTATGTTCCGAAAGACAAATTTTCATTGAGATTTTAAATTACTTTTATGCATAAAAATTATTAAAAAATCTCAATTTAATGGCTGTTTCCCTTCGATCGATTGTTAAACATTTGTAAAAATGTTTCTTTCGAATGCGAGGGTTTACTCACAATGATGATGCAACCGCGGCAGGCCTACAGCGTCAATAAGTGATAGCAAAATTAAGTCGCGTAAGCCTTTCGGTAGCTTAGTCGGTCAGAGCATATAGGGCCGGATCCCCGGATGCGCGGGTTCGAATCCCGGCTGAAAGCTACTTTTAGGAATCGTGGTTTTTTACCATCACATTGTTCCTAGACAAATTTTCACTTTGTTGATTCCATAACCACGAAGAATATTCAAAAGTCGCTTAATATTTTCATTCAACCAAAAACTTACCAAACGAACCGTTGTAACTCGTTACCCGTGGCCAGTACTCGCTAGCTAGAGTAGACTAGTAACAGCCAGATTGTACGTAGAGCCATAGAGGCGTCGCTCGCATCGCTGACGCTCGGGCCGAGCCAGCCGCTGCCCCCCGGCCCGCCCGCGGGGCCCCTGCCCGCCGACGCCGATGCTGACGATGAGCTGGCGCGGGCGCTGGCTCTGTCGGCCCGGGAACACGCGCAGAGGGACGAACAGATGGAGGCCGAGCAGAGGGCGTTGGACGAAGCCCTGCGCTTGTCGCTCCTTGAAAAATAACAGGTGATTATATCACGTGTAAAAAAAGTATCCGCTTGCTAGAGTAGTAACAGCCAGATTGTACGTAGAGCCATATACATCGGTTACACGCTAATTCTGGCCTCAGTTCAATGTTCTGTCAGTTTTCTGTCATTCGAAACGGACTGACGAATATTATTTAAAATATTTAATTTTCATCAGTCCAGACCATCAGTCTGTCAGTTTGAATGGTTACACGATAATTCTCTCGTCATTCTGACCAGAATGATGGACTGAGCCGACGCCAGAATTAGCGTGTAACCGATGCCATAGAGGCGTCGCTCGCATCGCTGACGCTCGGGCCGAGCCAACTGCCGCCCCCCGGTCCGCCCGCGGGGCCCGTACCCGCCGACGCTGATGCTGACGATGAGCTAGCGCGGGCGCTGGCTCTGTCGGCCCGGGAACACGCTCGGAGAGACGAGCAGTTGGAGACCGAGCAGAGGGCGTTGGACGAAGCCCTGCGCTTGTCGCTCCTTGAGAAATAACAGGTAATCATACCACGTGTAAAAAAATAAGCAATGATATTTTAGGGGTTTGATTCTACCCATGAAAGTGCAAAACTTGTCGTTCGAAATATAAGTCGAAACATAAACATTCTTTTCGTCGTCTCATACTATACTGCCCATCAACCTGATCCGTTTGTATGGGAAGATAAACAATTTTTTTTATATTTTGACCTATGTTTCAACGGGATCACTTCCTAAAATATTATGGCTTATTTTTTTTTACGTTGCGTTGTATACTAGTTTTTGTGGATGAAAGATCTTTGCTCGAGTTGGGCACAGTCCCGCCGGTTACCGGTGTAGCCGATGACAGCGATGCTGGTGATAAACTGGCTCGGGGACATCGCAGC
This sequence comes from Crambus lathoniellus, assembly GCA_949710035.1. Lineage (NCBI taxonomy): Eukaryota > Metazoa > Arthropoda > Insecta > Lepidoptera > Crambidae > Crambus > Crambus lathoniellus. The sequence goes on from OX453303.1 coordinate 29,362,602, forward strand.
CGTTCGTCTAACCATTGTCGCCGTTTTTTGGGTAATATTTGATGAAGAACTATTCAATAAGTTCTCTGTAATAAAAGGTAACGATTAAGGGCCTGTTTCACAATGTATAAGTAAGTTCTGATTAGCTGTTACTTGACAGATAGGCCATACAAAACTGTCCAGTTAACTGGAAAGTATCTCCTAATCGGACATTGTGAAACAGGCCCTTAGTCTAATAAAATAAACATCAAATAAATGTAACAAAAGTAAATTTATTTCCGTTACTCACTCTCAAGTATTTTAAATTCATAAAATACAAACTTCTTCGCTTGCTTGACATCAGTATTTGTGCGTTTTCAGATCTCACGCCGCCACATTGATGCGTCCACCAAAACAAGACTTACGCCTAATGTTACTTTAACACGACTAGTTGAAATACGTTTAGTGACCTTACAAATATTTATTCCTCGTTATACTATTGTACGTTAGCGTCGACGCGAAGGAGACCTTATTGCTAAGTGATAATGACTTTATTTGAATGGAACTGATAATATTTTGCTTGGAAATGATCGATCATTATAATTTTAATTTATTTAAGATATGTTTTGACATGATAGAGTAAACTGCCATATTTTTTAGTATCCGTAGTTATTGGCAACCTAAAATTTTGCTCGGAAGTCAAGGAAAAAATAGATTATAAACGTTCGGTATTCGCTTAAATGTGAAATAGTTTTATTATATTGTACAAAATTGGCCCTTAGTTTTGCCATTCGAGCTTAGCTCTAGGGTGCCAATAAAAGGATGGGTACCAACAATAAGGGCAGTTTACCCTAGTTTAGTTTTATGTATTTATATCGACAGTTAAGAGAATTATCGACAATAAAAAGAAATCAGCTGTTCCATACAAAAGTACAAGATCGTCTCGACTAAAATATATGGAACAGCTGATTTTTTCTTCGAGATCCCGTGGTTGTCCCCATAGTAAAAATTGTTCGTATTGATGGACACTATCATCCCCTGAAATGTTTGTACTTAATAAAATTTTGAGGTGTATAATGATTTCTGTGAGTACATAATAATATTATACATACTATATTATAGTATCACCAAAGTATGTGACCAACTAATAAAATGATCATCACAAGTGTCCTATTTGATCTCTTATTTAATTGATTGCATTTTAATGGTATTTTTACTATCGTAATGATCGATCGACAGTATTGCTATTGAGATTAATTGAATGTTAAATCCCAGTATTTGTGGATACACGCAGCAGTCAGATAATAGCGACTTTGTTTTATACTACTTTTTTTATTTTTTTTTATTGGTTGATAGGCAAGCGCTTGTCCGCTACTTATGTAAAAACATCTGCTGTCTGTATTCTCATGGCACTGGGAGAGTTGTTTTGCGGGTTGTTCTTAATTGTCCATCGTGTAGGATAATTTATTTGTATATGAAATAGAAATTGTAGTTTCATTCATTTGTGGGTGGAGTCTTTCAGAGTCAAACGAGTTTTCAGCTTTAAGGCTTTAAAAAATAGTTTTAAACTTGTATCCTCGAGATTTTCGTAATCTAGCTAGCGTAGCATGCGCACCACTAGAAAATTATGTCACCTCTCATCCGCGACACTGCTTGTTGTTGTCTAGCTTATCTTGCTAACAAATTAAAGGGACAGATTCACGTTGACTTAATTGACAGTTGGCAAAATTATCTGATAAAGTGGTGCGCATTTTAGGCCGGCAGGATACAGTAGAGACGAATACTGCAGTGAATATCTACTTTACTTTTGTTTGGTTCACTGATTTGTGTCTTACTGGAATAACTATCGGTGCCTGCCGGCCTAGCATGACCATCATTATATCACGCGCTATGATATTGCACGTCATGCTGTCTTGCTTACACCTTAGTGGGGTAAGCAAGACATATCGCCTTATAACGCCAGAGTAATCGTTGTGCATACATAAAAAAAAAAAAACTGGTTGAATTAAGTACCTAAAAAAAGGAGGGCTTTTTTGGAATCCGTAAAAAAGAAATTGTATTGACAAAGAAACGCACACAAATGCATGAAACTTTAAACTTGCGTACTTATGGTCATGCGCCTGTAATACAACAATTAAAATATAAAGAGATATACAAGTAGAGAGCTGAGTACCGGGCGTCGATCTGCCAGTGCTTATCGGACCCGGTCCGCGCAGGTAGTCGGTGCCGGTAACCATAGCCAGCCCCCCCTAGCAAGGCCAACAAAACGCGATATGATATAGCGCTTTATCCCGTTTAACTGTCAAAAGACAATGGGTTTTGACGTTTGAGTGTCGATAAAACGCTATATCATGCGATATTATATATCACGTTTTGGGCGGTCATGCTAGGCTTACAGCTATCTAAAGTGTTTGCCAGATAACTCTGTGCGAGACTGGGGCATTTTGGCGCTAGTTTCTAAGTAGTTCTAAGTTAAAGGTAAAAGATTAGTATTCGATTTCGACCGCGCGCAGACTTATCTGGCTCGTACTCTAGTTTCCGTAGCCCTAAAATAGCGTATCTGGCGTAAACTGTGTTGCTATAGCAACCATTCAGTTACACAGAAAGTGTCCTTTACATGATTTTGTATTCTGATTGTCTAAAGTACAGGCATCATAAAATTTAACAATTGTATTGCGAAGACGTTTCTTATTACATGTGACATAAATGTGATCAAAGTGAACATGTATAACTTGATCTGTTGTCAAATTTACTTGTCCGAAAGTATCGTAAAACTTCGCTTGGAAACCCCAAATTCGCCTGCTTACAAAAAAGTTTAAATTCTCGAAATATTTGTTATATCTCCCTAAACAGGTAAGCAACCATTAAGATTAAAAAAATACCATATGACAACTTTTGATAGTTCAAGTACTTAGATATAAGTACACATATTTTGTGACTTTAATCTTTTATAGAAAGGCGAAGTAAGGGATATTTAAGGTAAATTATACGTTTAAAGTACGCATTCGTTCTAAGTACGACCTTTTATAAATTTTAATAGTAATTTTGTACATGAAATTTATCTTAACGAAAATGTTTTTAAAATGTTTCCTATTATATTATGTAGTGTAGGAATATATTGTACTATAATGTCGGCAATAAGTGTCTACTCTAGGATAATTAACTGTGCAATAATTATTTTATCCGAGTATACTTCATGGAGAGTTGCATTTGATTGTACGTGTTTACCAGTAATCCATTACATTTTCTTAATATTTGAAGCTACTGTACTGCCCACAGGATGTCAGTCCGCCGACAGGCCGCCTGATATTTGATTTTTGTATCTTAAACTGTGAGTGTGTGGCCGGTTGCGGCCAGATGACAGTCTGTGGGGCTCTTTAGAAACAATTGACAAAATTATATGTCAAAAGGTGAAAAATTAATAATTGTGAGTGAGATCTACAAAAGGACCTATAGTTCGGAAAACGTGGTTTTAGTCAAATTTCCAGGACATTTTGATATATTATGGGTTTCACTGACTCCTAATCAAAGGTCTGTATAGGTTCGACTACTGACAGGCGTCTGTCACTCGATGTACTTGCGCGCTACTCTCACCCGCACCGCCGGCGCCGGCGATGCGAAATCCATAGAAGTTAGATCCGCAAAAGAGCTAGAATATATGCGATACTCAATACTCAATATCTTTATTACATTCCTTAATAGTGTTTAAAAGGTGTTACATAAAATTGTAAGTACAATTATGGGCCCTGCTAGGCACAACAATTGAGAGAGGGAAGACATTTCTTAATCATATTTTGTCTAAATTATTATTAATTATTACTTAACTTACATACTATTTTCTAATTGTTATTATGAAATATCAAATGCAACGTCTGGCCGTTCGCAATTAGCGCCTTACAAGCTGAATTCCACTTTATTGCGTTGTAATTAGAGTTGCTGTTTATTTAAATACCTATGTACTATTCTGTGCTACTGATGCCAAGTCGAGTCGAGTTTCTGAGTTTTTATAATACAGATTTAATGTAATTTGATTATTCAGGGAGTACACAACCAGTCGTAACTCTTAAATGGACTCTAACAGTGGTAGCACCCATAGAGACTTTTGATCAGGACACTGAAAACATATCGATTTGACGATCTCCGTGGCCGAGTGGTGTACGCACCGGTCTTCAAGGTGCCGCTATCTCTAGAGGTCCCGGGTTCGTTTCCCGGTCGGGTAAATAATGAAAAAGAACTTTTCATGTTTCCTCGGGTCTGGGTGTATGTGGTAATACCCGTCGTTGTTTCCAATTTCCATAACACTAGTGCTTTAGCTAAGTAATACAGTTTGATACTGGAACAATGTATGTGATGATGTCCAATATTTAATTATCTATCGAAATTCCAGGAGATTGAGTGAAACCACATTTTCTTAGCTATAGGTTCGCGGTCCTTTGATAATATGGAGACGAATGTGATATATGGTTTTGACCAAAGATATAAAACATCCGTAAATTTTGATTCTTCAAAATTCTCTGTGTATGGTTACTCAAAGCAGTATCTATAGTGATGAACAACTCGCACTGCCGACCAATGAAATTTAATAACTTCGATAAAAACTTCAAAATTATTTAATGATCTCTTCTTAAAATTTCGTGCGTAATAGTTGTGATTCTTTTAATAGAAATTAGACGTTTAAAATTCGATATTATTGTGAGTTTTTTTTCCTTTATAAATATGAGATGATAAGCGAATCATTGTAATCCTTTAAAATGGTTTTATTTAATCGTACTGTTTTATACATTTCGTATATTTTGTTCTAACTCTAATAGCTATATTATTATTGCTTGATTTATAAATATGAACGGAACAGCCAGATACTTATATTACCAACTGTTCGGTAAATCTAAACTAAGTCAAGTGCTTTCCAATATTGTGTATTGTCCTCTTTAACTAGGTACTGCAGGCGATATACAGAGCATCACATCATTGTAAAGCCTGAGCAGAAAAATAAAGAAACATGGCTCTCGCCTCTTCATTGTTACGAATGTCAAATTATATAGAAAAATTAAGTTAGTCATATTTCCGCAACATGACGAGGTTTTTTATTTTTGTGGTCAAGCTTTAACTAATGAAGTTCAAATATTATTATTTCTTCATCTGTCCCTTTATTCACAAACTGTTGGAAACGTTGCTGACAGCGGAATGTACACTCATTCCAATTGAATTATGATCCATTTTACTAATAACGTTTGAAAGAGTAATAACTTTAGAGGTCAGTGGCAATGTCAACAAGTTCTAATTTCGACCGTATTGAATTTTAACATCTGTAAAAAAATGGAAATTGAAGTATTTAGAAAAAATCGACCCGTCTCAACAACCAGCTCCGATGGGTCATTCACATTGATGAAATTAACGCTGGCTATACAGCGTGTAAGAAGTATTTGATAAATTCGACGCTTCTCGTAACGACTCCGTAGCTCAGTGGTTAGAGCAGTCGCCCGGATAGCGAAAGGTCGTGGGTTCGTGACCCATCGGAGCTGGTTGTGAGACGGGTCGATATTTTCTAAATACTTCATTTTCCATTTTTCAACCAATAAAATTGCATTGTGAATGCAAAAAAGTAAAAAATTTTAATAACTGAACTTATTGTGGTTCACGAATCAAGATTCAATTAGTTCGACTGTATATGCATTGTCATTGTCACTGTCACTCGCTTCAGAATAGAGAAAGATGACACAGAATTCGATCCGGTCCCCTTTCCAAACAGTAGTGGATCAAGGGTCTGAAGTATAACAAATGTTTTTGCTTGTTATACAACGTGTTAATGAATAAGCACAAAACCTCTTAGGTGGTGATTGTGCTCATGAATATGAACAACTTTTATTATGGGGCCGACTCTGCAACTCTACAAAAAATATCAGCTGTTTCATACAAAGTGTCAATACCTACTCGACCAGAATGTATGGAACAGCCGATTTTTTTTGTTGAGTTGCAGAGGCCCCATAGTAAAAGTTGTTCATATTCATAAGTACAATCACCACCTAAAAAGTTTTGCGCTTATTCATTAACACGTTGTATATGCACGCTCGTTCGAAGCCAAATGCTATGGGGGTTGTCTTAATAGAACGCGACTTCGTGATCATTGTGCGAGTGATCGATCGCGTTTTAGTAACAAACATTTTAGTGGCGCGACTGCATCGCGTGAATACCAATTAGACACATATTCGATATCAGTATGTTTGAGCGCAGATTCATACCACTTAAATTCGCGCGAACTATACTAAGACCGCCGAGAGATCGCCAGTTTTACAGCTGTTAAACCCACACGGCCTTATTAATAAAAAAAGAGTAAGTTTACACTTGGTTTAACCAAAAATATTGCTTAGCAATATTACTCCTTACGTAAGACGTTTCAAAGCGTCATATTCCTTAGCAAACTTTTTGGTTAAATTAGGTGTAAACTTACTCTTCGTTTATTAATAAGGGGGATAGAAAATATACCCTTTCATTCAAAATGTAACTTTATTCCAACGAAATAACTAAACGTCAAATCAGAATTCTTTGAGTGGCCTTAGTACAGCGACGATCGCGTAGTCGCGTTCTATTAGGACAACTCCTTAAATTGTGAAACTATACTAAAATATCAAAACAGTGTTCCTATTGATATGTCGCCCTCAGTATTTAGGTCAGAATTAAATGTATGGCGCTACTCCCAGCTGTGATTCTATTATAGTCCTGTGTTAAATACTTTGAGTTGTTTATTAAAAGATCTTGCTTCACAACATTCAATATATTTAGCATCTAATGAGTAATCACGACTTAGTGCTGCCTCACATTGAGCCACAGTAGACGCCAAGACTCGCGGCAGCAGCCATGGAACATTTTATGGTTACAACTGCCAATGAATCTGGCAGGTAAACACCCCTAACCCCGATAGACTAGCCACTAGTAGCTCAGTTTGCATCAGCACTTAAGCTTATTTGAAATAAACGATTATTTGGCCTTTTTATTGAAGATTTAGATTTTCTTGTAACCAATAAAGATGCATAAAGCCAAAGGAATTGAGTTCAATTTTGATTAAGTTCTTACTTTCTTGCTTTAGTCCCTAGGCTATTTATTATGTACGATGTGCTACCTTCTACTAGATTAAAATCATCATGGTTTGAGAATTGTATTTTGTAAAGTCTCCCAAGTTCTATGTTTTAAGTTGACTTGTTTTAGATTAACAAAAAATATTGTTTTATTGTTGATTCCCCGCGATTAAGTATTATCAGATCTCTTCCATTTATATAATTTAATTGACTAATTTAGGCGCAGATCTATTCGGCGGGGACAATGAAAGCATACTTTTTTGACTTTAAATATTTGTCGATAATCTTAAGAGTGGTAAATATAAATTTTTATAAGTAATTTTACTTTTATCTCTTGTAAAACTGCTTCCCAACGGCCGACAGAGAATATTACGTACTCAAAGTATTTAATACGTTAGTCATATTTATATGAATTGTAACTATATTGTACAGAGACACTCCGTTTTACGCCCACGATAGTATCTATGTACGTACCATAGTGAAATGTGTATATTAACGAGCTACTGTAATTATATTTCTGTATATTGAATTTTTACATAGTTGTTTTACTGATTGTAACTTATAACCCCGATTATGTTAAATGTTTTACTCATTTTTTGTGTAATAGTTGTACAGTCGTCGCCATCAGATATATCGAAGCAGGCGAGGTACTTAAACATTTTGAAGCATCCTTATCCTACTAATATTATAAATGTGAAAGTTTAGATGTTTGGATGTTTGGATGTTTGTTACTCAATCACGCCAAAACGGCTGAACGGATTTGGCTGAAATTTGGGAGACAGATACTTTGTAGCCTGGAGAGGAACATAGGATACTTTTTATCCCGGAAAAATATCGAATTCCCGCGGGATAACGTCGTGTAGTCCACGCAGGCGAAGCCGCGGGCTTCCGCCCGCTAGTATTTCAATAAATTCTTGATACTAAATAAAGTCAATAGCATTAGAACATACAGTTTGCCATAAAAATAAGAGCATCGATTTTTAGTTACCATTTAGGTACCATGTCTCGCCATTCGTTTTAGAAAGATACGGCTAGTCATAATTACAGCTCATAGTCGGTTGTTGTAAAATTTGCTTTTGTTATACAATATCTACATTTTAACATTAGTCAAATACCCTATTGTGTAATGTAACTTTGGTATTAACATTACTATGAACTTGCCAGATGATAGAAAATTAATATTTGGATGAATAGGGAAACGGGTAGGATAAATAAATAGCAACGCACAATATTATCTATGTATTTAAAATTTAATTTTCATTACTTATATACAAATTACAACATTCACTATTATAGTAGGTATTAGTTGTCCTATATTTACATATGTAATAGTACACTTTAGAAGCGTAATTTTATTTATCGAGTCAATAAATTACATCAGGAAACTTTTGGAATTACAATATGATGAATAACCAACAATTACAGCGGCGGAGGTCGGCCATCGTTTGGCACAGACAAGTTAATGTATACAATAGTACTATTTAATATTATATAATGTAGAGATTATGTACAATTTACCAAAGAGTTTTAGTCAGTATTAACAGCGAAAATGAGACTCGAATAGTTGTTACACAAATATGAATCTTATTGCGTTGACATTAGGTACTAACAGATGAATTTGACAAAATATGCGTGATAACAAACTAAATATAAATATTTCAGCTAATTTATTTCAGTTTTGTCAAATTTAACCAGAGGACCTACTCTGAAACGTAGAACCCGAGACTTCGTTATACCCGTCCCTCTCACTCTCCAGTCATGACAGAATCGAGTGAAAGGGGAGAGGTTAACCGAAGTTTCGGATTAGTTTTTCAGAGTACTGTCTCTGGTATTTTTGGATCTGTTTTTCTGCAAATTATTGCTGGCTACTGGAGATCAACATTTATTAAATTTTCTTACTTGACAAAATATTCAAAATGTATCTCTAACTGGTATTTTAACAATGGAGAATAAAAAGATACGCCCTGTACTTATGACTATAGACTTATATAGAGAGTGTTGTTGTTTAGACACACACGTTTAAAACTAAATGCTCATAAAAATATGGTTTCCCAACCGTCTCTTAACTTGTCTGTGTGTCTGTCACAACACTTATTCGTACCGGAATAGAAAAATGGAATTGTACACTAGAAATGTAATTATTCGTAAATTGTATGGCGACTGCTGCGCCGACCTCGCGCGCTCCCTGAACGAGTATGTACTTACTAATTCTATAAATCGATAAAGATCCCCAAGGAAAGTAACGAGAACAATTAAAATCATCGAAAACTTAAAAAATAACGAAATAAATAGTATTTTTTAATTTAATTAATAAAAAAGTTTGTTTTTAATCAGCGAGGAATTTTTATGATCCTATACTGTGGTGACTTTTTAGGTTTATTACACTCGTAATCAGGGTAAGAAGTAGCTTTATAATTTATTATAATAATCCTACATGATATTATGTACCTATACCAATGATAAAGTTGCAATATTCTCAAAATGGAGACATCAATAATTGAAGTCATAATTAATATGATATTATTACCTAACGATTTGATTGTATGTTTTTTTTAAAATGATCAGTCGTATTATAAATATTAAATCGAATCTTATCGCGAACATAAGGAGAATCATAAAAATTCCACCCAATTTTAACTACAAGATTCTAACACTGACATAACTGGCTGGAGCGACAGTGGTGACACCTATGTCATGCGTGGCTATGAGATATAACACAGAGTGAAGAGATCAGGAGCATACGCCGCTCTCGCTCCAACCAGACGGTTACTTCAGTCGACAACGGCTACTCGTTATTTCGCAGCTTACAAATTGTCGGCCTGTAACTGGCTATTATAAATATTAAAAGACGACGCAGGCTGACTTTGTAATTAAAAACAAAATAAACAACGGTTTGTAAAGTAGGTCAACAATCACAACAATTTATATAACTTAAACTATTTCAAGTCGAGTTATTTTAAGACAAGACTTAGTATTTACATAGAAACTTAACGAAACGTAATCATCCCGTTGGAACGCACCTTTTTAATTGAAACTTAATGTTTAATGTAATAAGAACGTTATTTAACGTGCAAATGAATGTGCAATTTGAATTACAAATTCAGCCTGCATCGGCCCGCATATAAATTAAATGCATCGCACTGCCACTTAAGTTTTCTAACTACAATATAATATACATTTACATTCCAACTTCATTGCACTCATTCGGAACTATTCGCCGCTCGCGAGCGTTGTAATATTATCACAACTAACGATAAAGTATGTTCTATGCACTTAGTACTGTCACTGCACCCTAACTCACATTCTTATATTTAGGGATATGATATTCCAGCGTCTATGTAATTGTTCGGCGACTCGACACCACCATTCAGGTGGGTGAAACAGCAATTCCCTTTCAGGCGACCGACGGTGAACTTATCTGTATGTATCTTATAAGTATTGCTAGTACTTGAGGTAGTGTTGCCACTTGAAATATTTATTTATTTATGTATAAAAACTTTAACGAGATGAATCCAATCACATGTAAAATTATAGTTTTACTAAGGTAGGTAATATTTGAAAAGAATATTTCAGGTATAAAATACTGGATTTCTTTTTTAACACCAACGTCAATTCGGCCAATAATAATTAACAAACATTGACTTGCATTTATAAAGTAACTAGTTCGTTGTAATTTATGTGTTCTGTTTATTTATTCCGACATTGATTGCTCCAGTTTATCTATACTCAGTTACTTGTATGCTATTATAATTCGATTAGTTTTAATCAACTAGTTTCTGTTTATAAGCGTTTTTATTACAGAGGGCGCCTCTTTAGTTGATTTTTCTCAAAGGCTTGTAATTTTATTACTTGAATAGGAACGATGACGATACTTTTATTAGTCGACTAATATTTGAAGCGCGTTTGAAAGCCAATGTTTTATATTTCTTTATATCTAGTAGGTCTGGTAATATATCGTTATACAGATGAGTTCACGCGTGGTCTCGCGCAAAGCCGCGGGGGCCAATAACATCGGACGGATCAATACGTTCTCCTTCGGGGCGAAACGGGATGGGTGGCCAAGAAAACTGTCTTTTTAGATTTTTTTACGTTGCTTTGGCGTCAAATTGAGAGTTTTTTAGTATAATGAATGTTAGTGTTACCTCCTCATTTCACTATATCGCGCCTCACGCGCCACAACACGAGCGTACAAATTGAATTATCTATCTCTACGCTTAAAAACTCTCAATTTTAGCCAAATCATTCACTTTTATAACTGGCTATCGCTTTGAAAAGTATATTAATATAACACTCATCAATAGTTTATTTTACGCATTTTATATACTTACCAGCCAGTTTAAAAATTATCGGTAGCCACTGTCACTATAGTTTTGTTGTATTTAGAAAACCAGCCAGTTTAAAGTTCATCGGTAGTCATACCATCTATATAGTTTATTGTTTTTTTAAACCAGCTGGTCTTAGTCAAAATCATGAAGCTCGACTTAATACTGAGGTAACTGGAGAGTGCAGTACGAACAATTTTTTGAATACCACAAATAACACAGTGGCTGTCTTCCGTCTCACCTACACTTTAAAAAAATACGTATGGTCAGACAGCTGACAGCCACTACATACATAAATGTCAAATTTGCTGGCGACACTTTTTTATTCAGGGTGAGAGCTCCAGTTACCTCAGAGTATTAAGTCAAACTTCATGGTCAAAATAGTATTATTATTTAATTTTCAAAAGCCAGCCAGTTTAAAGTTGACCGTCAGCCACATCCGTAGCCAATCATGTTTGTATGTGTGCGCACCCGTCGCCCCCCGTCCCCCGCGCTTAATGCGGGCGCGCGGGTGCAGGCCCGCGCGGCGCCCGCGGTCAGTCGCCCGTCGCCGTCACCGTCGTCCAACTCCACGGGCTGTTGTAGCTTTTTTGACTGGAAAGAGGAGAAAAGGTAACGTTAGCAAGTTAGTACCTAATCATCGTAACTATGATGCCTATACGTACTTAAAATGCGAAAACAATAAACGCACACGTAGAACAGCCGAACTAAACGAATTTTAGAATTCAGATATAGAGAGAGACATAGAGTAATTCAGTATAGACGGTATTTTTTTTATCACCCCGGATAATTTCAGGGATTATTCTACTCATGAAAACAAACAACTTTTATTATGGGACCAAAACCGAAATAGCGAAAAAAAAATTAGCTGTTCATGGTTTAATCAAAATGTATGGAACAGCTGATTTGTTTATCGCGATTTCACTTTTAATCCCATAATAAAAGTTGTTTGTTTTCATGAGTAGAATAATCTCTGAAATTATCCGGGGTGATAAAAAAAATCCGTTGGTGTGGATTCGTCCGAATCTAGAAGCGGTTTCCACATGGAGTTCCAAAATTGGTTTCGTTCGCCTTTAGTCACATAACAAAAAAAATCATTAGACGAAGAGGCGGGGCGTAGAATACCCTTTGCTCTAAACAGCAAACACTCCATACCTACATTTTCAACTCGAGGAACATCTACAAGCAACTTAATTACCTAACTGCCTTCAATTCCGTATTATACCACATAAGCATTTATACCTTTTTTTCTGTTCTGTGATTTATACTGTCACCAGTTACTTTTTCATTGTCCACTGCAAGAAATATTAACAGTTTTTTTAGCTATAAACACTGTGACGTTCATATAAAAAACGTCATAGATGCGCTAAAACACCTTTGTGGATATGCAATAGGTAGACGTAGGTACTTTTAAATTTTTTATTCAAAGGTCAAAGTCGCTTAGCAAGTTCAAATACCTTTAAAAATTAATTTACGACTTAGCAAATACGCATTATTCATTACAATGCTTAAATGAATGGTACGGTCGCCAGCACGTCGGGTTACTACAAAATGTCAATTTTTTTAAATTGAAACTGAACTCTATCTTTTGCTTATAAGGTTGAATTTTATTTAAAGAAATTTGACAGTTTGTAGTAACCTAACGTGCTGGCGACTGTACTTAGGTAAATATTCATGAAATTTAAATAAAAGCACAAAACAATAGTTCATTAACTAGGTACGCGTAACATCTATTACCTACACATATTGACATGGCGAACTGAAAAAGTATATGCAATTTCGTTAGCCGTATGTTCAGAGGGGAGGAAATTCTCCCCATACCTCCCTGGCTCCCTTTTAGTCGGGAAAAAATATACCTAATTGATTATTGGATCAGCCCCGGGCGATTTGTAGACAGCACGAAACATGATGGAAATTAATAAAGGATTTTTATAATAATGGATAACCGAAAATGACCAAGTGCGAGTTGAAACTTGTTGAAGGTTCTGCATAAAAACAGTGAACTGAATGTTAAAGTTTGGTGTCTTAATTTAAAATTAAAGTAGGGCAGGCGTACCGGTTTTGGCCACTGTACCGGTTTTGGTCACTTTTCACTTTAAAGTTATATAAATAGAAATTAAATAATTATTGCTTATATTTATTAATGCCGAATAAAAGATTGGACTTTTAGTTAATAATTACAGCACTTAGATTTTTTTATGTAGTATGATATTTTAGAAATAAACACGTGTTATGTTTCAAAGTTAACATTTTGTAAAATTCTTAAGCAAAATGTTAAGGGTAAAGGTTTTGTAAAATCATTTTTTTTCTACAATAAAATTATTTTATGGTTATTTAATATTTTATATCATATTGGAATATGTTTCTTCTAGATGGATTAAGTGTAGTTTTTTCACTGTTCTTACAAAAAGTTGAGAAACAATAAGTGGCCAAAAGTGGGGCTAGAAATTTTAACATTGTGCCACCTTTAGCCACTTTGGCATTAGTAGAAAGTTTCCAACCTATCACAAAGTTCATTTATTTTAAAAGACTCACAACTCACTTTTGTTAGCTAACGTACAAAAAAATTAGCGGATTGAGGCTAGTGTAGGCACTAGCCACACTAGACTCAATCCGCTAATTTTCTTTTAATCAAGTGATAAAGATATACTTATAAAATTGTAGGAAGGAGCTAGCTGTGATTGAAATACTATTTCATGTAGTGTTTTAGTCCAGAACTCTAATAAGACATCAATTAAGCATAAACTCAACTTATAAATATAGTAATTTTATGAAAGTGGCAAAAACCAATGCAAACGGTGTATTTGGCCCCCTCCGAAGAATTTGTTCTAAATAAAAAAACTATTGATTTTTTTTACTTTGTAGATTGTACCCATAAAGGTCGATAAATTATCTATAACTCTACATTATACATTTTCTCTAAAATACTTAAGATCATTAAGCACTAAGCGGTTAAAAGTGAAAAAATCCTTAAAGTGGCCAAAACCGGTACGCCTGCCCTACTTAGGTATATTTAAAAAATACTTTGCAAAATTAAAATAATAATAATGATTTGGTTAAATCACGTAACAAATTCAATTTCTGTCATTCTGTGATAAAAAGTAAAAACACAATACCTACACTCCTTTTTTTTGGGCAGTCGTGTAAAAAGGACCTCAACTTACTAGGATACTTTTCCTCTATAGTCTTCCAGGTTTACAATTTATGTGAATTGAGAGTTCGAGATCTAAGAACCTACCTAAGTTAAGTAATGCAACATGCTTATGAAATTAAGTTTCGAAAACCAACTAATAAACTGTCAAAACTACTGTAGGTATGTACCTACTAATGTACCTACGCTAAAGATATATTTTTTTAAATACCAAGGAATCCTAAAATATATCCCTTTTTGTCCTTGCTAATGTCTGAAATAGAGTTGGTAGCAGTCTATTAAAAGAGCTTAAGGAAGTACCTACATAATATTTATTTCGTACAGACTCTGCAATGTGTAGAAAGCAACGTAGTGTACCTATAGGTATAGTCGTAGTAGGTACCTATATCGCTTTTGAAATAGGTACTTATATGAAGGTGGATAACTAGTCGACGAAATATCGTATGTTCTCTGTTCTGAAGTTTTCATTTAAAAATGGAAATGAATGAAGTAACGTATGAATTATCTTCTAGTAGATCACGTCTTCTTCTATCTAGCCTTCTTCAACCAATAGCTTGGTGTAGGTGTAGGACTCCTTTAATAAAATTGTTTCCACTCTCTCTGTTTTGAGGTCATGTATGTGTCGTGGTCAGATCATAAAATTGGTAATTTCATGATATTGTCAGTCATTTCATGAAATAGTCGTATTTCATGAAATGACCAATTTAAATTGACAATATCGTTAAAAAAGTTCAACGTTTAATGATATTTTCAACAACGTTTGGCCATATCATGAAAATTTTACCATTTCATGAAATTATCAACCCATAAAATTATCAAATTTAATTTTAGGAAATTAATGTAAGGTTTCCGGGAGATCAAAGTTTGTCTTTTTAAATTTTAATTCTCGCGCTTCGCCGGCTGCTGCCGCGGCATGCTCGCTTCGCTCGCTCGGCTTGCGCTGTTTTTCATCACTGTTCTAACCTAACCTAACGAAAAATTACCTATTTATTTTATTTGCATTTTCTAAGCACTGTGCCCCTTTGCTACACTCTAACGTGCATTTGACTGTATATTACTAACTTACTAAAAAATATGTCAACAAACAATAACAAAACGTCATCAGCGCCTCTAGCGGGGCACAATGTAACTATTTTACGATATGATCACTAGCGATTGACCATTTCATGAAATGTCCATGCGTTTAGCTGTTCATATCATTAAACGCTGATCATTCAATGATATGACCAGCCGATTTTGATAATTTCATGAAATAACTAACCATTTCATGAAATAATCAATTCAATGATCTGATCACGATATAGATATGTATGGTATGACTAAATAAAAAAAATTAGGACGCCCCGTTTTCAAAAGTCGCCATGCATGCTTCAAACGCGCTAATGAACTATTGCCAAAGGCTACAAAGTAAATTGTGCTTTGAAAAAAAAATAACGTTGTGAAATAAAAATAACATTGATATGGAATTTAATTTATTTGCCGTACACTACATTAATCCATCAATCAAACTGTAATTACTCAGCATTCTTACAATTAAATTGTCATTGATATCGATCGGGTCTGAATAAATGTTAATTTTATACAACGATCCATTTTATTATGGTACCTACTGTATATAATTTGCTGGTAATGCCTGTATTTTATTAATACAAGGTAATAACTATTTAATTGAAATTGCCTTCTATTATTTACAAAATAAATTCGTGTGCAAATACCAATACATAGGTATTCGATATACCGACTTAGAAGTAACTACTTACCTAATACATAGTATTTCTTACAATAATATTTTTTGTACTTACCTAATCCAAACAATATTTACTTAATATCTTTCGAAGATTTTCATTTGAATCATCAAACTATCATAAAAAAGTAATTAAAATGTCAAAATTAGGTACCCCAAGTCCCCAACCCCCACATATGAAAAGTTATAGGTGACCATTATACGATCAATCTGGGGGCCAAGTCTGCTAACGTTAATTCATAATCGTGTCTTATTCGTGTTTCAATTGTAGTTCATTTGTTGTGCTTTTTTACACACTAGTTACAAAAATGATGACAGTATGATGTGATGTCAATGTAGTGTGTGGTGTGACCACCAGTAGTATTGTGAAAAAAGTACACATTTCTTGTAACTAGTGTGTAAAAAACACTACAACTGAACTACTTACTATTGAAACACGATTGAGACACGATTTTGACTTAACGTTAGCAGACTTGGCCCCCTGGTGGGCCCCTGATTCACAAACCGGCGGAAACGCTCCCGACAGCGGAATGTATGCACTGTCTCTGACACTCACACTATAGAATAGACAAGGACACAGGACAGAATTCTAATTCGATTCCGCTTCCGACGGTGTGTGAATCAGGGGGAGATGGTAGGTTTAAAAAACAACGTGCGGTCAGCTTTCAACGTCAAACTGCTTCTTGTCAATATGTCTGGCGGGATGAATGATTGAAATTAACTTTATCACCGTTAGCAGCACTGGCACGCATGTACAGGACAGTAATGCAATAAACGTGAGCGCGCAACAAATCGAAATTGATCTCATTTGCCGGACCCATCGACCGTGCAGGCAGTTTTCGCCAATTAAATAATAGGTGGAAATTCTGTAAATAAATATAATAAAATAAAACACATTTTGCAGTGAAATCTTGTAAAGTATAAATAGGATAACAAATGTACCTAGGTATTGAAAATGAAGTAGGTTTAAGTATTAGAAAAAAATTACCCTTTTCACAACAAGCTCCGATGGGACTCGAACCCACGACCTTTCACTGTCCTGAGCTACGGAGTCGCCGTATGGAGTGAAAGGCCGTGGGTTCGAGTCCCATTCCCATCGGAGTTGGTTGTTTGTGAGACGGGACGTTTTTTTCAAATACCTAAGTACTTACTTAATTTTCAATTTATAACGATTTCATTTAGTTCGGTATTCAACCACTAGGTACTCGATTGGCGCCACAATCGTTACAAGAATGGTGATTTTCGATCTTGATTCGAGTTTGATCTGACCTCGATTTCGTCAAGAGTTAGGGGCTGATTAGCGGTCAGAGAACCGATTTTGTGCATATTATTTAAATTTTTACTTTTTTGCATTCACAATGCAATTTTTATTATTGAAAAAATGGAAAATGAAGTATTTTAGAAAAAGTTAGTTAGTTGTGAGACATTAGGTACTTCATTTTACATTTTTCAATAAGTGCAAATTATCTAGATACATTACAACTTCCTGATTAAAGTAAACTTTGAAAATCTCTTTGACGCATCCTCTAGTTCCTGTGTTAGCAATTTGTTTCGGGTTGGTCGGAGCGCGGGGCGTTACAAGTTTTTTTTTATTTTTTCCTATCAGTCGCCAATATTAATCGACCCTTCCCTAACATAATGTGTTTTGCCTTTTCGGCGGTTTTCTACCCAACCCATCAACACGTTAGTACTTTTGAGAATGATACAACAAACTTAACGTACCTCTACGTGAAATCTTTAGTATAATTTGTTTTTTGACAAAGGTATTAAAGAGTCACCTGAGAAAAATGCGTTCATGGGGTAAATGCATCCATGGGGTAAATGCAGCTATATGAATTTTCTGACTAGGTACCTAACCGAAGATGAATAATTGTGGAAAGTTGCAGAAGTTCAAAATAATCAGATCTATTTCCCAAAGAAATAACATAAGACGAAAAATTACTTTCTTGTTTTGGGGTCAATGTAGCAATTGATAATAACTCATCAATTAGTGGCTCCATGAGAAATAAATCCCCTTAGTTTAGTGGTCCCCTGTGGGAAAATTAATAGGTCCATGAAAGAAGCAAAATGTTTGAATCCATAATATAACTGATAAAATCGTAATTGTCGCGCTATTTACACATAATTATCTTTTTGCGACAAAAACCGTCGCATACCGTCGCCGCATTAGCGTTTTTGTGTGCGTGCGAGCGCGCGAGACGATGCACGCGCACTTGACCTAATTCTGGAGAATCAGTTTAACGAATGTAACATGCTATGCGGGAAATGTGTGGTCTCAACTGCAGCTGAAAGTGGGGTGAATGAAACAAATTGATAACAGAAAAGAATGTGCACAAATCCAAAAGGGAGTCGAAATTGAATCCGATGGTGTAGCTTTTTTGAGCTGTTACAGCACTTACATCAAAGAGTGAATAAATAATTTTGATTCTTGAAATTAGGAAAAAAATACCATAAATCTTACAAGTGGTACCTAAGTAAAATCTACTCAAGTGCTGTATAAACCAAAGCGCGTGTAGAAACAAACACAAGTAGATATTGCTCAATTAATTTATGCCACAACCCTAGCCAGGCCAGCTAAACAGTGAGACCACGGACATCAACACACGGTGCCGTAGAAATCACGGCGGGAGTAGAAACACAGAAATGCTCTTTGATTTATGGTAACGAGACGCTAGCTTCTTCCATAGACCGACCGTCCGCTGCCAGTGAGACTACAGCCCCAGCAACGCCCGCTAGCAGTGAGACCCCGGCCACACCAACGCACGGTGCCGTAGAAATCACGGCGGGTGTAGAAGTATAAAGGCCGCTGTACACATTGGGCCAAGCATCGTACATTGACACTTTTGAAAGAACCTTATTAAACTTGTTCGATCAAAAGTGTCAATGTACGATGCTTGGCCCAATGTGTACAGAGGCCTTAAGAAATGCTCTATTGATTATGGTTACGAGACGCTAGCAACTAGCTTGATTCATTCTGTAACCACCCGCTAGTAATGAGGCCACGGCTTCACAGTCCGACCGCCCGCTGCCAGTGAGACCCCGGCCTCACCAACGCACGGTGCCGTAGAAATCACGGCGGGTGTAGAAACACAAGAAATGCTCTATTGATTATGGTAACGACGGCGCTGATTGATTTATCACCCGCCCGCGGCGAGGGGTTGTGGTGTAAGGATATGAATAAAACATTAAAAAAATATGGTGATACAGTGAAAACTGGTTCACGGAATCACTCAGATTTTTGCGCGTAGGATATGGAAAGACACGAATCACGATACACATGGCTTTTCGTTTAAATTTTATCACACATTTCGTGCGATTTTGTTCCAATTTTCAAGATTTTTGACTCCCTTATATAATTGCAAAGGCCACGCGGACACGAGATGAAAATTGGTTGTTTTGTTAGAATTATCTACTGCTGACCACAGAAAAAGTAGAGCAGGTAAAGAAAATAGTTTACTAAGTGACACTAATGAAAGGAAATTGGTTAAAGAACTGTGATATGATATACTAAGATTCAAGATTCAAGATTCAAATTTGTTCATTCAATTTAGATTGTTATTTACAATACTTGTGAACGTCATAGAAGCTACGCCATCGGTTCGCAAACCCTACAGCGGGAGACCTTGGAGATTAAGATATGATAATACATAATTTCGATAAACATTGAATTTGTGTCTTGTCTTATGCTGAATGAGATCTAAAATTGACTCCACTCTTTTATTTCTCGTCTCTCGTCGATAATTAATTGTTCAACAAATACCTACAAAAGTGTTCCAACTGGCAACAAAATAATTACACATTTCCTTTCCTTGCTTCATTAACCAATTTTATTTATCTCGTTACTAGTGAATCCTCTCAAATGAATTACTCGTCGCCGTTGATTTGAATCAACAGTTTCATCAATTTGATAAATGTTTATCAATTTGATCAATGTTTGCCGAGTTGATGATCAGTTCGTAAATAACATCTCGGATCAGATAAACTGAGAATCGTCTCGGGTCACTCGAGTAGATTCTGAAAGCTTTTCAATTAACTTCAGTGTAGAGTTTCACATTTTTGCTCTGCATTTTGTTTGCTTGGGACGGATTCTTTTGTTTTTGATTTAACATTTTATTTGTTTGCTCGATTGAGAAAGCTAACTGACTTTTGTTAATTATAGAAAAAGAATTTCGTGAAAGTAAAACAAATTTAAATAAGTACCGAGTTATACCAAAACTGAAGATTGCACTTAGTGGCTGCAGAAATCTCAAACATTTCTGCGCCTAATAAAAATCGCTCAAATATTTTGAGGACTTAAGTCAAATATCTTGCGTGTCAAACCTTCCTTTTTACCTACGTTTGAAAATGTGTCAGTCGGAATTCTTACTACAACAATTTCCTAAACATTCAGTCATTTCATTTCATTTAGTTTGCGAAACTTTTTTGCGATTTCAAACTAATACAGACATACGCCAGAAACTATAAATGTAAAAGTCCTAAGAATAAATAAATATAAATAAATAAATAACTTCTTACATTCACACCAATTATCTAAGCCCATTTTAATTTCATTAAGAAACTGTATCATGGAAAACTTGATAACGGATAAATATATACTTAAATACTTTTCGTTTGTAAATACATGCTTAATATACATAGTAAACACCCAGACCAAGACAAATATACATGTTCATGCACACAAATATTTGTCTTGTTCGGGAATCGAACCCGAGACTACTGGCGCAGAAGGTGGGCCAGTGAGAGTGTTATTGAGAGATTTCATAACTTTCTGTAGAGAAAAATAGGTTCTTCTAAATTATAATACGTTGGTTAATTATTATGGCACACCGCAGCCGGATAACGTTAGCCTCGAACGCCATGCCTACATGATCAAGTCAAGCCTGCGTCAAATAAGGCGCTACTCGGAAGAAGTATGGACTTTTTGATATAAAACTATAGGACGGTTAGAGTTGTTACAAATCTAGTAATAAGATATGTATTTCTTTATACCTTTATCTAGAATCGTATAGTTTCAGAAACACGATTTTATGATTTTGGCTCGACACTTTTTGTTTTCGAAAAGACCTCTAAAAATACGAAATTTCAAGATTATTCTTAAATGGGGTTACATATACTATTGGAAATTGGTTTAATTAGTGGAAACCAATAATATTTAGGATCGTGTAGAAGCATTTTAAAAAAATCACTATAGTTTTTGAATACGAAGTGATTTTGTGTTTTTTCGGTCTCGCTCCCGCGCGCGTCTTTTTCTCATTGCTATCTCGCTTCAGTTTAATTTTTCCGAGTATCGCCTTAGGCTTCAAGTATGTTACCTAGGTACTTAGACTTGTCATGCTCACTGATAGCCACACGCACAGATATATTTTAAGTTTGTTAAGAGACGAGGATAAATTGTGTAAGACTGCTATTAAAATAAAGTAAAAAAATTACCTATTAGAGAAATTAGCCTCAGAATGTTGAATTTGCCTTTAAGTAATTTGTTTTTTTTTGTATTAATATAATATTAGGTATGTCAGGTCATATAAATGTTATTAGTATTGTGATGCATTTGTTGCTTTCACAATGATAAACAATGATATACAATGTAGACGTACTAGTGTAGGTAAACACAATAATCACTACATAGTATAAAACAAAGTCGCTTTCTCTGTCCCTATGTCCCTTTGTATGCTTAAATCTTTGAAACTACGCAACGGATTTTGATGCGTTTTTTTAATAGATAGAGCGATTCAAGAGGAAGGTTTATAAGTACTTTTTATCCCGATATTCGCACGGGAACGGGAACCACGCGGGTGAAACCGCGGGCGGCCGCTAGTATTGAATATAAGAGTGCTTTTCTTCGCCAACAAACTGCCATGCAGTTTGGCGATTGTGTGTTTAATTTAAGTTTTATTGTGTAAAATTTGAAGTTCAATAAACAAAAAATATGTGGCCACACACCATCAAGCTTACCGCAAACAAAATTGGCTGCACAGACTTTTACCCTTCGTATGTTCTCTGTCCCAATTTAAAACTAATTTCAAGTAAATATACCTACGCCTAGTTAAGGCACAACAATTAAATTGTGATAATTAAAAGCTTACACTGAGCAATAGCCTACACTGGCATTTCACGCTAATCTATACAAATAAATAAAATTGGAGTGTCTGTTTGTAATATTAAAATAAACGCTTTTTACTACATGCATATCTATACAAATAAATAAAATTGGAGTGTCTGTTTGTAATATTAAAATAACCGCTTTTTACTCCATGCATTTGAATATATATACGGTACATATACCAAAATAACATTTTTTTCAATTTTTGTCTGTCTGTCTGTCTGTCTGTCTGTTTGTTCCGGCTAATCTATGAAACGGCTGGACCGATTTTGACGGGACTTTCACTGGCAGGTAGCTGATGTAATAAGGAGTAACTTAGGCTACTTTTTATCCCGATATTCCCACGGGAATGAGAACCACGCGGGCGGCCGCTAGTGTCATAATAAAGTCAAAGGCCTCTGGGAGGGATTACTTGTTTGAAATTGTTTGTGCAGCATCGATGGCAACAGTGTAGGCGTTGAATGCAACGGAATAAATACTATCACATACACCATAAGCACAGCTGCTGTGTAGGTATATAAAAACAAACATGTCAAATAAAGGTGACGTTTATGCATGCTTGTTATAAGTACCCATGTTATACCTAAATTTAAATTTTGTTAGTTTTATTTGTTTCTTTTAATCCTCTAAAATGCATCCGTATTAGGGTTGCCAGGTATTTTTTTAAGAAACTCGGGACATGTACTTAAATTGAATAAAAAAATCGGGACAACGCATTTTGCCGCGGGACAACAAAAAATAAAAAGATAAAAAAATTAAAAGTATATTTTAATGAGTTATTGCTTTAATTGATAACTTCCCTTTTTTAAATAATATTGTTTGTCATATTTCAATTCACTTTTTGCTTTTTTACAAGAATTTTACAAGATAGTTGAAAATTTAATGTTACAGCTACTCTAATCGGATAAGTTTTTATAAACTGCGATTTCGCACGTCTGTCCCTATAATATTAATTTGAGACAATACTCTCTGCACAAAATAAAACTTAGAATAAGTACTTAAAATGTTTTTCATGTCTCATATTCTGAAAGTAACTCCTAACTTGCCTAAAATGCGGGTTGAAAGTGGTATATGGCGGCCCTAGGGCCGTTATGAAATTTAAAAAAGGAATAGAGGGGTCATGTCAAAATCTGTAATAGCATCTACACACGTTCCGATCCGACAGCCGATTTGGTCTGCTCCCAGAACAAATCTGCGCTACACACACGTTCCGATTTGAATCGGAGGTCGGATAGGAACGTGTGTAGAGTCTTTAAGAATCTCTGGACATTTATTTACCAAAGGTATGCAGGCAAAGGCACATAAGCCTATACAGCCATGTTTTGCTATTATATAAAATAATTAATATCGTAGAATTATTATTTTAATACCTAAAACATTGTTATTTTTAAACAATGCGTTTTTAGAAACAGATTAAACCAAATAAGTTATTTGTAACATAAAAAATCAGGCTATTAATTTCATGAAATTGCATAGAGTACGGGGGGGCTACCGCGTAACTTTATGGATATGAACTTCATACGTTTTTGGGAACTTTAAGTCAATTTTATAAATAAAATAGCCGCTATCAGTTCCTTGTTTTGTGACGTTGGGTATAACGATAACTAGCTAGCAACGTTCAACAGAACAAAGCAGCAAAAATCTATCAGAATAAGGAATTCAAATGACAGTTGAAGCCCATACCCATATCCAGATTTCTTAGCCGGTAGCCCCCCTGGTCAAACACCAAACAAGACTGTATGGACTTAGTTTCCCTTGCCTTCCCTAAAACAGAGAAAATGAACAAAAAAGTTATGGTCTTTAG
Organism: Crambus lathoniellus; assembly: GCA_949710035.1. Classification (NCBI taxonomy): domain Eukaryota; kingdom Metazoa; phylum Arthropoda; class Insecta; order Lepidoptera; family Crambidae; genus Crambus; species Crambus lathoniellus. The sequence continues at coordinate 29,386,754 of OX453303.1, forward strand.
AAAATTCCGCGGCCATAGGAAAAATATTTTTTTAGATTATTTCTGTTTATTTTTACTTTCCTCATATTCAAAATGAAAAGTAGAGTGTTTACTTCGGGCGTATGGACCCATAACAGTCTCGAACTATCGGCGCCCTCACTTCGTTCGTGCGCCAAAACACTCGACTGTTATGGGTGCCATACATCCCTTGCTAAACAATCTACTATAAAATTTTCAAGTTCGGAAATTGTTTCTACAAGCAACGAGGTCCACAGCTGCACACTGCTAAAAAAAAAACACTGCGAACTACAATTAAAATAGGTGCTCAAAGTGCTCAAAATAATTGATTAAAATGTATATTCGGTGAAATGTTACTCTTTGGTTGTTTTGTTTCTTTGTCTAACTGAAAAATATCATAATGCGGGACACATACCTGTCCCGGCGGGACATTGTAAAAATCGGCTGTTTCGCGGGGCGTCCCGCGAAAATCGGGACACTTGGCAACGCTAATCCGTATTGACATCGACATGTCAATCAAAAAGCGGTCTAGTTGAAAACCAGCGTCAGCTTCAACACTGACACATGCTGAACTAGATCCCTTTTGATGCAGCCATGTGGAACATTTTATAGTGTTTTTTTTTGTGCATTTTTGTTTATATAAGTTATGTCCATGTCCACTGTCTGTGTCAAATAAATGTTATGTTATGATGATTATGATTTATCGGCAGAACATCAAAAATGTGTTGACATTTGTAGTAACTTCATGCTGGCTTTGCGTAGTAGAGTCATTACCATGAAGCTCGACTTAATACTGAGGTAACTGGAGAGTGCAGTACGAACAATTTTTGTGACCACAAATTACACAGTAGCTGTCTTCCGTCTCACCTACACTTTAAAAAAATACGTATGGTCATATGAGACAACTGACAGCCACTAGTGTACATACTAAATGTAAAATTTTTGCTGGTGTTCACTTTTTTATTCATGGTGAGAACTCCAGTTACCTCAGTACCTATTAAGTCGAGCTTCATGGTCATTACCAAAACGTTCATGTATTCCGTCAAGCAAGCTCTGTCATAAATTGAGCAAATTGCAAAAACCGCTGCTAGGAAGGGTGATGTATGTATATGACAGTCACTTTAACGTTGATTATAAGTAGTTACCTACAGCAGTAGCGTAATCATTTTTGAACAATAACTCTTAAAATATTTTGCCTGTTTTAAAGTCTAAATATTTAAAACAGATTGTTGATGTGCTTCTTACCATCCACTTAGGACGTTGTTCTTTTGTTATTAAACCTATGTCAAAATTATAAATAGCAAGAGTTATGCCGCGATCAAATTACAACATTATAAGTAGGTATTATGTAATTAACATAACATTACAATACTATTTATCCTAAAACGTAGTAATTACATACTCTTTGTATTACCCTTGGATACAAGCAAGCGTGTGAAGCCCGTGCACAGCCGCTTAGTCAAAGATTTAATTCAATTATTGTCATATAGAGCAGCATTTATTGAGAACAGAACGTTCTATCTTTAATTGAATAAAGGGACATTGGAAACAACATCTATAGGTATTGGTATTTACTATAAAGGCATTGCGATTTATTTATGAAACATACTTAGAGCTAAATGAAACTTTTCATTAAATAAAATTGTGTGTGGTGTGTCCTAAACTCCTATACAGATCCATTTCTGAGATAAAAACGTGACTAATTTATTAATTCTGTTTTAAAATATTACTGTTTAACGTGGAAAGAAGTGATATAATTGCTTATCCGTGGCTTATCCCTATAGAAAGCAAACATAACCAAACGAAACGTAATCACTTAGATGTAACCAACCACATACCTACTTACCTAAATAATGTTTGTTTACAATTGACTTGTTTTGCGAAAAGAGGGCCTACTACGAAACACACGATAGGACGATGTTCGCTGTACAGTTTTCTTGATTTCGACCTTAAAACCATCACCATCGCGTAATTAAATGTTCAATGGCCAAGTCACATAAAATGTAGGTAACTCTAATAATAAAGAAATCCCAGTAAGGAACATTAGAGTTGGCTTGGGTTTATTGAGAGATTTCATCACTTTCTGTAGAGAAATAAGTAACTCCAGCGAGATTTGGCAGTTTTTAAGAGATGTTTTTGGTGAGATAAATACTATTCTTTTTTAAGTTTAGCTTCCTATCCGCGTCCCTACCGCCCCGCGCCGGCTACGAGGATGACTGAAGCGAAATGTGGAAGTTTAGATGATTTTTTTAATTTTTACTCAATCAGCGCGAACGGCTTAACAGATCCGGATGGAATTGGGCACCAAGACAGATTATTGTATAGAATAGCATAGATATAAACAACTTTTTACCCCGGGAAAACGTCTCAGTTTCCCGGGAAAAAATCGTGTAGGTACATAATTCACGCGGGCAAAGCCGAGGGTGTAAAAATAGATTAATACACAAGTCAATTTTATTAGAGGTGGGCCCAAGATTCATATATGTTTGCCCATCAAACTTTAATAATTTAATATCGTCCGTCAATAATTTCGTAGTAGGTACCCGCGGCGCTGCTGGGTCCAAACTCCCAAGCCTGGCGATCTCAGGGCACCAATTGAATCCAATTGGTCAGGTGACCCAGCAGGGTCATTACACACCGTCAGGTTACGTTGTGGAATCAATTGCGACGATGGAATGGAACAATGGTTTGCAACGTAGTGGTAATAGAACTACTAAACGAAGATACCTTGGAATATCGGTGTTGTAAATGTTGCAATGTGCTTTTTTGGTAATTAATGGTTGTGAGACAGGTCGATTTTTTCTAAATACTTCATTTTCCATTTTTCAATTAATTAGTAATTTAATTTTAAGAAGTAGATGTCACTTATCGATTCCCCTTAAATAATACATTGTCAGTATAATCAGTCTTTCTTTAAACCACATTTCAACGTAGTTCGACTCTTGATGCAACTTCTTTAAGGAAAATAATTTTGTTCACTCAACTTGTTCCTACGCTTATTTCAAGATTCACAAAATCACATGATAGGTATAGGTAATTTATAGAAACTTCTGTAAAAATCCGTAGCTAAAGTAAATAACCTAGTTCCGTAAAATAACGCATAAATCCCGTAATAGGTAAAATATCGGAACTGACCTACCTACACAAGCGTGCTAGGTGTTAATGAACCCGACTTCAAACGCCTTTGTCGGCTGTCAGTCGTAACAGCCAGTTACATTACACAAACAACTTTGCTTCAACGCTCGAACTAGATCCACGCGGTTTATCGTAAACTCGAGCGTTCTTTCTGAAACAGTACCCCTAGTGTAAGTTTTTATGTCAAGCAAACGCAAACTATTTCGATTCCGTATTTATGTCAATTTGTATGAAAACTATATAAGCGCACTACTCGCCGCTAGAGGCGCTGGCCGGCCATTTTGCTTTTTGCATTCGTAAAATGGATTGATGTTCTATGGAGTAGGTATCCTCCTACTCCATATGGAGTAGGATTGTTAGTTTACTAAGATTGGGTATGTATGTATATCATCGCAGGAATATTGTCAGACAGAGCCGTGGTATTATAGAGTAGGTACGCGCCCTTCGATCAGGTGTTATTGTTGATCGAAGTACGCGCCACATAACTTAACTTGGCGCGTGTCAATATCTTGAACTAAAATTATGACATGGGAATAAGGCTTATTTTTCCGACCGACCACGACGATCAGCGCCCTCTTACAAACGCCAAGTTATGTGGCGCAGACTCTTCTCACTTTCACTCGGGAAAAAAGTCGGAAAAATTCTGAAACGTAACAAATACCTACCTACCTACTTAGACCTCAACACTAATATTATTAAGAATTTAACTTGTTAAATCGGCAAAAGAATTAGTACCTAAGTAGTATCAGTAGCAATAGTCCAAATACAAAAGAATATTTTATAGGTAACCCAGCGTAAAGTGCCCCGGTAACGATCAATCGCAATTGACAATGTTTACGTCATTGACGGACCAAATGATCGTCTACAAAGGCAATTGAAGCGATTGTCATTCGAAACTACGTGATTGATGCGAATGATGGAAAGCCCATTGACAATCGCGAATGACGCTACCAATTGATCGTCTCGTTGTGCGATTGACAGATATTTCGGTGAGAAACATGGCGCGAGCAATTGACGCATCGAATGAAGCTCCATCATTCGCACCTTCAATTGAAACGGTCAATCACGTAACAATTGACGAATGACGATTGATCGTTACCGGGGGCACTTTAGGTTACAAAGTATATTTCTATTTGTAATATTTACAGTAAATATTAGTAAATATAAGTAAGCCCATATGATAAAAAAATTTAAGCGGCCCCAATCCATCTGTCCAAAAAAAAATACTAAACTTTATACTATAGATAAAACCTTTTTTACTTATCTTATCTCAGTACTTTCTACAAACGTCCATTGAAACAAAGCTTCAGCCTATTCATGTGCCGAACATTCAGCTAAACTCAGAGCTCGGAACATCAAAAAAGCTCAAAAGGAATAAAAATAAAAGCCAGGAAGGGAGCACATTTTTGTAAAAAGCCTAATTAGCAGAGGAACAGTTAAAAAAACCCAGCGCTGATTCGTACGCACGGGGTACCCGGGCTGCCGGGGGTGTGACTGGGTGGTAAGGGGTGGGCTCCACCCCACTGACCCAGAAACACCCCATGCGTGCCCCCACCCCCGTTGTAAACATTATCGCCTGATTCTGACGCCATCTCGCGCGATAGAGATTGTGTGATGTGACGCTGTTGTTACAAGTTACGAGTGCAAAGTGTCATAACATAATACTCATAATATTTATGCTATAAGTACCTACTTACATTGTCAGGAAAAAATAAATACAAATATAAAGTAAAAATTGTTGCTGTCCGCGGCTTCGTACAATTGCATTTTTTATGTGAATAGTTTTATGTTTATGTTTAATGAATAATTTTAAAACCAGAAATAATTAATTGAGCCACAAAAAAATATTAAGTAAGTACTTTAGCACTTAAAAAACAGAAATCACACAAAGTGTCCATATCAGTATTTTTAGGTGCTAACTTAGTATTTTTGTGGGTTAGGTTAGTTTAGTTTGGTGATCAATTACTTAATTTACAACCCTTTTAAAACTATAGGTCAGAATTCAAGGCCTCGCTTCTCCAAGTAAGGAGGTTTCGTAACGTACCTATGCGTAATTATCGTTTTCACAAGACAAATAAAGGCATTTTTAAAACTAAATACTATTTCAGATTATTTTTTAAGTTTGGAAAACGCAGATTATTTTACGGATTTATGCGTCCATTTGGTATTAAAGCAAAATTATGTTGCAGTGACGTAAACAAAACATTCTTTCACTGTCTATAACGTCCAAACATTCAAACAAGTATTTTAATTTACAGAATACTTTCAGCACGTAATTAACTAAGTTTTCTTTGTTGCAACTTTACAAGCCAGTATAGAATCTGTGCTTGTTTTTTATTCAAACTCTGGAGACTGTCAGGCGACAATGACCGTGCTTCTCTAATTAAAACAGTACCTACTCAGAGTTTGTTTAGAGTTGAGGAACTTTGTGAGATATTGGTGTTTGGTGTACACAATACAGCGTGTACCATACGGAATGTTCGAGAAAATTTATGCCGCTTTTCCAAAAGTACTTGCCTACTTGTGATAGGCGTACTTTGTTTAGTATATTGCTGGCTGTTCAAACTTTTCCCTTTGTCACACACAGTAACGTTAAATTACAAAATACCGATAAGTGTGTTTGTTACAAAATTGTCCGTATTCTCAAATATAAACGAAGTTAGTTTAAAAGTCTATCTTGTTTTGTCTGAATAGCGTTCAAATTAAAAAAGGTAATAGGTAGGTAAATATTTTTTCGGTTACAGTTGTATATGAGCAAGAAACTAATAATTAAGAGTGGAATATAAACTGTAAAGTAAGCGAACCGCAGACGAGCAATTTGGCTTAGGTTCGCGAACATCAACCCTTATCTTTTATGATTCGTCTTTACCAATTTAAGGGCTAAAAAGTGCTTAAAATTTCTCGAAAAATCCAAACCCCAACCTTTATCAACTTAGTGCAACAGTCGAGCTTGAGCTGCTGACTGTATAATTGTATATTCAAGTTGCTGCTGTAGGTATAACTGTATAATATGCAAGTTGTTGTTTCCAGAATACTCCCGGGGCTTGCACAATTCTCCGCGAAGCTGTACGTGACAGCCGGGACGAGTGCTCCCTCTTACACTACGTATTGTAATCCCGTAATTAGTTGTTACAGAATATTGCTGTTATAAAACACGACGCTACAGGAGAGTATGACACAGCCGCTACATACATACGGATCTCAATGTGTTATATTATTGTTAACGATTCTTTCCTGTTGAGAGATTGAATAGGCAGAAAAACAAGAAAGATTATTTTTTTCGGAGAAAAGAGGAAAAAGAGAAAAACTCTAAAACCTACTTAACAAAAAAAATACACGAGACGACCGCTCCCTCATATGCTAATATTACATGGTTAAACCAAACTGATTCACTTTGGTTGAAAGGCGCAGAAATACAGGCGAACAGTGACATTGAATGATTCATTTTTACGCTTACATTGTTCAATTTGGTTGCTTTATCCAAATTGAAAGGCAAAAGTGAACCATGTATTTCCGCTATTATAGCGGTAATAACAACAAATTGAACAATGTAAACGTAAAAGTGAATCATTCAATGTCAATGTGCGCCTGTATTTTTGCGCCTTTCAACCAAAGTGATTCAATTTTGTTGAACCTTGTAATATTAGCATTATACACTGCGTAGTAATACCGTTACAGAATAATGCTGTAATACAACGAATAAGAGGATCCACACGATGCTACTGGAGAGGAAGATACACTACATACCTCAGCTACGTACGTTAGAATATTATGAATGTGTTATTTTTAAATGAGTTTTTCCTGTCAGCGTTAAGCAGGGAGAAAAATAAATGAGAGAAAAATTTTATCAGAGAAAAGAGACATACAAAACAGCTCATACACAAGTTACACGAGATGAGTGCTCCCTCTTACACAACGTATTGTTATCCCGTTTTTATATTTAGTTATTATTACAGAATAAAGCTGTTATACTATAAACCACGATGCTTCTGTAGACAACATTGCGGAGAGGATGACAAACTTGCTACATAATTACATAAATTTATTGTTAATGAGATTTTCGTGCCTTCCGAAACACGAGGAGCTCGAGATGAAACTATTTGGTCACCCATCCCTTGACCGAACCGGTACATAACTTACATACAACACAAGTTACACGAGATGAGTGCTCTCTTATTAGTTTACAGAATAAAGGTTATAGCACATTTCACCAACTCAACGTCGACCGACTCCACTCCAACTAACCTCACAGTATGGCAATAAATGTAAGCTTTATTTCGTGTTACAACTTACATATGAGTGAATTTTTCACCACATAAGTAAGTTGAAAGTTGACGACGCATCGTCCACTCGTCGACGACGCTTGGTCCACTCGTTGTTCACCTATTTACTTACATTTCAATGCCATACCTACTGTTAGTTGAGTTGGAGTGGGGTTGTCGTTGAGTCGATGTTAAGTGCGATGACTTTAACGCTGTTATGCACCACGATGCTTCTGGAGACAACATTGCGGAGAGGGTGAACACTCGCAACAAACGTAGACAAGAGAAAAAAAAGTCCGTGTTCTGTGTGTAGACTATTCGATGTGTTATTTGTTAATGAGTTTTTCCTTTTAAGGTGTAAGTAACTATAACTAGATTGAGCAAGGACATAAAATAGGAAAAATTGAATTAGAGAGAAGAGGAAAACTGTTACCCATAGTTTACTTACACACAAGTTACACGAGACTAGTGCGCCCATTACGGTCCGTATTCATCATAATCATCATCAGTCATTCCACTGCTGGGGCACTGGCCTTCCTAATGGATGGATAAGGAGAATGGACCATGACCCACCACTCGGGCCCAGTGCAGATTGGTGGGTATTAACGACTGCAAATGTAGCCGGGACCAACGGCTTAACGTGCCTTCCGAAGCACGGAGGAGCTCGAGATGAAAAGTTTTTGGTCACCCATCCCGTGAAGGACCATTGCGAAAGTTGCTTAACCTCAACGATCGCAGGCCGAGCGGGCTAACCACTGCGCTACGGGCTCTTTTTATTAAAATAAATCGTCATCATCATGTCAGCCGAACGACGCCCACTGCTGGGCATAGGCCTCCCCCAAGGATCTCCACAACGATCGGTCCTGCGCTGCCCGCATCCAGCGGCTTCCCGCGATCTTGACCAGATCGTCGGTCCACCTTGTAGGGGGCCTGCCCACGGAACGTCGTCCGGTACGCGGTCGCCATTCGAGAACCTTTCCGCCCCGGCCAACGGCCATCGGTTCTCCGCGCTATGTGTCCCGCCCACTGCCACTTCAATGATGCAATCCTTCGATCGCTGTCGGTTGTTTAGTTCTCCTGCGGATCTCATCATTTCTGATTCGATCGAGCAGGGAAATACCAAGCATCGCTCTCTCTATTGCTCGCTGGGTGGGTGATTAAAATAAATAAAAGTTGTTAAATCTTGAAATGATGTGCGTTTTTTGTAATGAAAAAATTAAAAGGGGGTCATGAAAATAAATTATTTATATTGCGGAGGCTTAGCCAATGAAAGGCTGGAAAACCCTGTTTTAGCGGGAATATGAATAAAACTTCGCGCGAAGTAAGTATAGCAAAACATACCAAAACAAAAGACTGCGAATTCCATTGTTTTTTTTCTTTTCCGCAACAAAAAAGGGAATGTAATGAAAGCTAAAGGGCTTAAGCCTGATAGACACGGTGATCCAATAAAACCCTCGTGCGATTAATTAATTTCTCCCCACGCGGAGTGTACAACACAACGAACCGTCTTGGAATATGTGGCATGTTGTGTTGTATCACAACAGGTAACGAAGTTACAATGTGATTATTATAAGATTTATAAGAATAGGATGGGTTGTTGACAAACTTCACTCTAATATGGTACAGTTCGCATAAAAGTGCAAAAGCAATGAAAATAGTTTTTTTTTTCATTTTGGCAGAACACGGTTTGTTCCATCCACCTACTACCCGTCTTCTTCGTAATTTTACTAATAGCAATCTTGGTTTTTTGTTTTATTGAGGCATAGTTTTTTTTTTAATGTAACTTTTTGCACTCCGTATTGAAGTGAAGTTAGTTTGACTTGACAGCACTTTGACAGCTTGACGTCACAACATGGTGGTGTCCCTATCCTATTCTTTAGGTTTATTTAATCGCATTGTACTTACCTTCTAATTTTTACTTGGATCCGACAATTTTTTTTGCAGCGTAAAAAAAGCAAACGGAGTATAAAGTAACAAATCTCTTGCTCTAATATGAAGTAGATATTATGAAAAAGAAACTACAAAGTTTTTAAGATACTAAGGCATCCAACATAGCAAATTAATGAATGATCAGTAAACAGGCCATAACCATCAAACGGAACTAATTAATGACGAGGAGAGAGAAAGAGTCGAGATTCTCTTACTAATAAATGTCTAAGTATATTTATTTTATTCAGCTAATTATGATTTAAATGTACGCATATGGTAGCCATTCACAGTGCATTTTATGTTGTTGTTTGATTGTTGAACTTTTGTTTCCTGCCGGCTAAACCACCATATATCATTAATATTACGAGAAATTACGAAATCAAATTGTGGGTTTGTTGTTGTTTTTATGTTTTTCATAAAATTGTATCGTGTCCCTTTTTTATCAAAATATCCGACATGGAAAATCAATCGGGAGTTTCCCATTAAAACCTAAAATTATAACAACACGACAGGATGTTCGCTAGCAATAACGCTGTCAGTAACGACCCGGCAATGATACATCGCTGCTGTCTGTAATTATTTAATAAATAACTAGATGGAAATGCAGAGAAGGACTTCAGGGACACACTTTTCAATTTGTTTCATTAGGCTTTTAGATATCTCAGTCTCAATAAGCGGCAGCAACTCCCGTTTTTTTTTTCATAGAAAAAAAAAAATGCACAAGCTCTAAAAACATATCTTCAATCAAAATTTTAGTGTATTTGGAAGCTATTATGCATTATTGTAAATTACTACAATTTGACACCTTAATAAATGTATTTTTCGACCTTTTTTGCACGGCACCAGTTTAGGCAAAAGCGTGAAATTATTATCAATAAGTCAATTTATTGGTCTTTAAAAAGACATCAACGTCATTTTTAAGTAAATATCGTGAAACAAATACTAAGACATCACTTAGAATTGTATCCCTTAGATAATATAATAATGTTTAGTTTTAAGTGAATGAACTTGTTGGTTGTCCATAAATAAATAAAATAAAATACTTAAGTTCTGTTTTACTGAATTTTACCACCAGTCTTCTTTGTTGAAAATAGATGAAAAAAACGCAAGTGCAAGTGCAAGTGCAACCGCACTTGCACTCCGGGAGTGCCGGCAGAAGTGAATAGGGCTCCCTAGACTTTTTCACAAAAAAAAAGAATTTCACAAATAAAAAAATACGGACTAGATTTGAACCGAAGTCTTTTGGCTTCAATGCCGCCCGTTTTCTAACCTGAGCTATCATGACTTTGGAAATTGTGGCGAATTTTGCCTTCGTATTCTAATGACATTGTAACAGTTTTTCGATCAGGTCACGTGTCCGTCTTACGAATTTTCGATCTGACTGTTTAACATTTTTTACCCATCACAAAAAGTGCACAACGCTGCTGAAGAAGTTTTCACTTAAAAAAAAAAAAAATAAGGACTCTATACTTACTTTTATTTTATGAAAGACTATTCGGGATGTTTTATATATGAATAAGTACTAATTCATTCTAGTTTCGTAATAAAGCGTAAATTCAGTTCTAGATAAAGTTCTAGTCAAAACACTAATATAAATCTCAGTTTATGTCACTTGTTTTGGTTCTGTTTAGTGCTGCTACTCGCGTGAATTCGGGCAATATAAAAGTTTTTTGGCTGCGGCGGTTTTACCATACGTCATAATGTTTAATGGCGGAAATGGTCGTATGTGGTATATTTTATTTAACAGCGCTGCCTCTGAAACATGTCACGCTATATAATAGTTTGTATGTTTATATAGGTAATTTATATAGGTAAGTCACATTCAGTGTCAATTGGGTACTTGACTAATTTTTTTTTATTGACTTAAAATGTTTATTGAATTGGTAGCAACACAACACAGGCATTTATTTTCAAATATCTTGCATACTTTCAGCGATATACAGCATCAATCTTTCTAATTAGACCAGGAGAGCACTATCGAAATGTGACGTCATATTTCTATAGCGCCATACTCTCGCCATAGAAAATTTCGTTTTAGAAAGAGACAGCTAGAGTCACAATTGAGTAGCTCATAATTCGTTATAATACAGATTGAATTTCATTTTTCACATTTGCTATTCAATAATGTTATATTCCTAAATGTCATCCTACTAATATTATAAATGTGAAAGTTTAGATGTTTGGATGTTTGGATGTTTGGATGTTTGGATGTTTGTTACTCAATCACGCCAAAACGGCTGAATGGATTTGGCTGAAATTTGGGACACAGATACTTTGTAGCCTGGAGAGGAACATAGGCTACTTTTTATCCCGGAAAAATGTCACATTCCTGCGGGATAACGTCGTGAAGTCCACGCGGGCGAAGCCGCGGGCGGAAAGCTAGTAATTAAATATCTACATTTCAACAACAGTCAAATATCCAATTGTTATGTGTATTTAATAATAAGTCCTATAAAGTTTCAATGGCGTAAGACAAAGGTGAGTCTGAAGCTCAAAATGTTGATACATTTTTGTTTCCTGACTTTTTAAATTTTTACTTTTTGCATTCACAATGCAATTTTATTATTGAAAATGCAGTATTATAAAAAGTGGACCCGTCTCACAACTAGCTCCAATGGGACTCGGACCCACGAACTTTCTCTGTCCGGGCGAATGCTCTAACCACTGAGCTACGGAGTCGCCGGGAGAAGCGTCGAATTTATTCAATACTTCTAACGCGCTGTTTAGCCAGCGTTCATTTCATCAATATGTAGATATTACTACCCTCACACTTGAAAGAAATACCTATCCAGATATTTGACAATCCATAAGATGAAATAACTGCTATCTAAAATTATTTTAATTTTTACTTTTTTGCATTGACAATGCAATTTTTATTACTGAAAATATTGAAAATGAAGGGCTTCACCGCAACACCGGCCGATACAGATGTCAAAGTGTATCAGTTGTTTTTAAATTTAATTTTATTATTTAAATTCATAGTATTTGTATAGTGTTTTATTGTAAAAGTGATTCTAACATTATAAATACCTAGTACAAGTGTTTTCCAAAAAATCTACCTAATATATTTTGAAAAACATCGACGACAAAATTGTAACGGCGAAACGTCAATGTAACGGACATCAAGATTTAGCAAGACGATAATTACCTATTGAAGAAGGACGATTAAATCGATAATAAGCGGCAAATAAAACCGGGGAAGTATTTGTTTCGTAACTTTATTGTTAATTAATAATACTTAGACACTTTGTTGTTCTCACTGAACTGTTAAGAGACAAGTACAATTGTATGTCAAACTGGTTTCACACTTACTGTACACTAATTTAACATTACTGGTACAGAGTTCACTTCCAGTGAACAACGTCACAAACAATTACGATTTGGCATTGATAATACCTCTCTTCACTTGACATACTGTGGAAGTGAAGCTGATGGTGACCGCTACCTGTCACAGACATTCACCTATTCTGCTACTCTTTCCATGCACTACATCTATACAAAGAAACCCAAATCATCTCGAACAAATATTGTGAAACTAGTTTGCAACAACAATTAGTAATAATAAGTCTGTTAATTTATTAGTGAATGGAGTTAAATTTCCTTAATAAGTATAGGTACCTACTGTTTGACTACCTACATTCAAGTCAACAAAAATCAATCTTATTTCAGATCCTTTATTTTCAATATATATATGCAAAATTATTTAAGTAAACTACACAGTATTAATAATATATTAATTTAAACATATTGATTGATATTTATGTAATTTAACTAAGTACCTACCTACATACTTCTGAAAGGCTTACCTCACTTTACTTTAACAAAAGTCAATCTGATGGTGACACCTTCCAGCTACTTCTATAAATATTTATTTATTAAACATTGTTAACTAACACAAATATAAACCTCACTTTCCTTTGCTCAAAGTAAAGTTGATGGTGTTATTAAGATTAACATAGCATTCATTCATAATTTTATTTAAGTATTTGTTATTTTATTACACCTAATACACTTTATGATTATTTAACTTTTTAACTGTTTGTTCCTTAAAAAAAAAATTGTAGTTACCTAGAAAAGTCAATTAAATAAAAAAAATAAGTACTTTTGTTAATTATTTCCTAAGATAAATCTGTCAATCCTAGCTTTACTTAAATCATATATTGATCACTTCTGTATATTTTCAGCGGTAGCAACTTTTAAGCTTAATTAGCAATTATGATGACCCGGAGGGCAACGGCTAAGGATGTAGAGGTACAACTCAAGAATGCCCTGCAAGATCTAAAGGCAGCTAAAGATCTAAGTGACTCCCTAATAAGGGAAAGAGAGGAAAGTGAGACGGAGATCTATAAGAACATTACCCGTAACACTGAGCTTAAAAATGAACTTGCTGCTCTTCATGTAAAATACTCAGAAGTTGTCCAGAAGTGTAACCAAATGCAAGACTTTATTGAGTCTTTTAGGGCTTGCTCTGATACTCATGAACAGGCATTGAGTCGCATAACAGACCTGGAAATTAGTCTCTCTCTTGCCCAGAAAACAGTATTAGATTTAGAAAAAGAAAATAGAAGTATTATAGAAGATAAGCACTCTCAAAGCCTGTTTAATGAGTTGATGCAATGTAATTCTGCAGCAAATGACAATTCAACTTTGGAAGGTCTTAACTATGTTGATAAACCATTGTTTAATAATAATAACGTATGCCAGTTTAGTAGCGGGAAGAAATTAAAAAAATACATTAAAATTAATAGATACATAAGAAAAACTCAAAAGTTAATGAAAAAACAAAATTATTATAATAAGTATAGTCACATAAAGCAAGAACGTAAGCAACTTTTAGAACAATTAAATATGATAAACATGGAAACATGTAATAAGAACAAAGAAAGTGAATTATTAGGTAGTCAATTATGTTATAAGATTGACAATTTAGAACTTTCACTTAGGGAAATGTACTCCAACTTGTGTGAGTTTTCTAAAAAACAATTGAATAATCAAAAAATGGCTGCATATAATATGGTTGACTTTTGTAATTTTAATTCAGACCGGTTCGAATCATTAGGGAAAAAATGCAGATGCAGTTGTAACACAGTATGCAATGACTTCTGTCAAAAGGAGTCATTAGGCCAAGCGGCTCAGGAGGTCTATTTACCAACCACACCTGAAGTCTCTAACATTTGTGATAGTTTATTATTAAATAATAAAAGTAAATCCCCCACTAAAACTACTGACACCAAAACAATTATGTTCAGTGATGAGATTGGGAAGAATTTAGGCCAATTTTTACAGAAAGATTCAAAGGAAAATGTTATTAATTATTGCATGCCTGGTTCCAGTATAAACGAGATCATGAAAATAGTTGTTAAAAAATCCTTAAGTGAAAACACAAACTTGATAATTTTAATTGGGAACAGGGATAATTTAAATAAAAACCAGTTAATAGCCTATTGCAACACATTATGTTCATTAAATGTAAGGAAGGTTGTTATGTTTACATTTCCCTACAGTAAAAGTTTTTCACCGTTAGAAAATAAAATAAGGTATAATCTAAACTTAACTATGAACACATTAGCCTGTCATAATAAAGAGTTGCATATTATTGATATCAATATGTTGTTGAATAATGTATACTTGACTAAAGATAAATATTATCTGCCTAATTATCTTAAGCGACAAATAGCGGTATCGCTATCATTTTATTTTAAACAATTAGCCAACAACTTGGCTAGTATAACCTCTGCTTCTATTGAGCAGTTTAACTTTGATACTTCTAATGTAACTTTGGAATCTGTTCCAAATAATTCGATTCTTTTGAATCCAAATACTGACATGGTTAATTTAAATTACCATTAGAGACAACGGAGGCATACTCTAGCCCAGTATTGACAAGAGGAAGGCCTAAATGTTTAAAAATAGTACACCAGAATATCCAAGGCTTTTCTGCTGGCAAAGACCTAGAAATAAGTTTATTTTTAAATTGTGAAAATATTGATGTGTTATGTGTTACTGAACATTGGTTAAAAGAATATGAATTATTGTTAAATTTGGATAATTATAGTGTTGTAAGTTCATTTAATAGAAAAACTACAATAAGGGGGGGTTCTTTAATAATTTTACCTAATAACACACAATATAAAGAGCGAAAGGATATAGTATCCCTCTCTGTTGAACGAATTTGTGAGATATCATGCGTGGAACTTGAACAAATAATTATAATCTGTGTATATAGCCCCCCTGGAGCAAATTACACAGTCTTTGAGTCCACTATGGAGGATGTTTTGAAAATATGCTGTCGTAAGAATAAAAAAATTGTAGTTTGTGGAGATTTTAATATAGACATCTTAGATATTAAATTAGCACAACTCTCCAGTAAATTCCTTAATCTTTTTAAATCATTTAATTTGCTTCACACTTTTAATGAACCGACGCGAATTACGCCAACATCGGCTACTTGCTTAGATAACATCTTTTCCAACTGTAACTTAATTGAGAAATCGGTAATTAATATTATTAAATCCGACCACAGTGGACAACTAGCTTCTTTTGAGCACTATAATGTTATTCCTAAACGCGAAGTAATTTGCAGGCCAATACCGAAACGTGGTATTAATAAATTTAGAAATAATGTACAAGATAAAATTCAATGTTTGCCAGCTTCTGCTGACGCTAATAACTCTTATCAATCATTATTTGATATTGTTGAAAAAGAATTTAGTAACAATTTTAAACAAAAAGTTATAAAGTGTAATGATCGTAAGAAGTTTAGTGACTGGGCCACACCTGGTATTTATAATAGCAGAAGAAAGTTATTTGAACTCTATGCACAAAAAACGACTTCCTGTGATCCTAGCTTCATTGAATATGTCAAGAAATATTCAATAACATTTAGGAAAGTATGTGCTTTGGCAAAATCAAGGTATATTTCAAATAAAATTAAATCATCTGAAAATAAAATAAAAGCTACCTGGAGTATTATAAACCAAGAAACTGGCAAAACAAAAAGCAAAATTAATTCATTTAACTTAAAAATTAGTGATCAGACTTTTGAATCAGATATTGAGGTGGCTAGTGCTTTTGAAGGTTTCTTTGCTCGAATACCGTTAGAAACTACTAGCAGACTTAATTCTTGCCACAACACCGCTGTCTCTCTTATGGAATCTAGTGTGAACAAGTGCCAGGAAACATTTAGTTTTAGCTATGTCACTACCGAAGATATTATTAAAGCATTCAAAGCAATAAATATTAAGAAAACAGAAGATCTCTGGGGCATATCTACAAGTATCATCAAATCAATAATTGATGTGATAGCTCCATCATTAGCAATAATTTTTAACCAATGTATAAGTGAAGGGGTCTTTCCTAATTTAATGAAGAATAGTAAAATTATTCCTCTGTTTAAAGCTGGTGACAAAAGTGACCCAGCAAATTTTAGACCTATATCCATACTACCAGCAATAAGTAAAATATTTGAGAAATTAATTTATGCTCAACTTTTAGAATATTTTAAATTAAATAGTATATTGCATGAGAAACAGTTTGGTTTTTCAAAAGGTAAAAGTACAACTGATGCTGGGGTTGCATTTCTAAAACATGTACTTGATGCCTGGGAGGACAAGCAGGATGTAATAGCTATTTTTTGTGACCTTTCCAAGGCATTCGATTGTGTTGATCACCAAACACTATTAAGGAAGTTAAAACATTATGGTGTTTCTGAAATGTCAGTAAGCCTTATGCATTCATATCTGTATGAAAGAACTCAGAAGGTAGTTATTAATAAAACTGAGTCTACCGGAGCTCCCATTACTATGGGCGTACCCCAAGGATCAATATTGGGCCCGCTGTTGTTTTTAATATACATAAATGACCTTCCTTACTACGCGAAGAATTTATGTGAGACGGTGCTATTTGCCGATGATACATCTCTAGTCTTTAAAGTAGATAGAGGTGATGACTGTTCTGACGAAGTAAATAGTGCTCTTTCAAAAGTGTCACATTGGTTTAATAGTAATAATTTATCATTAAACTCAAAGAAAACTAAGTGTTTAAAATTTTCGTTACCTAATGTAAGACAAGTTGATTTTCATATTAGACTAGACGGCGATACAGTCGAATTCATTAACAATACAAAATTTCTAGGTATTATATTAGACTCGCGACTACAATGGGATCCTCATATCGAAGCCTTGGCGAGTAGACTCAGTTCGGCTGCATTCGCAGTTAAGAAAATAAGGCTCTTAACCGATATTGAAACGGCTAGAATAGTCTATTTTAGTTATTTTCATAGTGTTATGTCCTACGGCCTTTTGTTGTGGGGCTCAGCCGCTAACATCCAAAGTATATTCGTGCTCCAAAAAAGGGCTATTCGCGCCATTTACAACCTCCGATCGAGAGATTCTTTAAGAGATCTATTTAAAGAAATAAACATTTTAACTGTTGCAGGACATTACATCTATGAAAATATAATTTATGTGAAAAAGTGTTATAATACATTTGTAAAGCAGAGCGATATTCATCGCTTTAACACAAGAAATAAAGATAAACTTGTCGTTCCCAAGTTTAGGCTAGAAAAATCCAGAGCCTCATTTCTGGGGAAAAGCATAGCCTTTTTTAATAAAGTTCCACAGCATATAATCGAACTACCATTGCATAAATTTAAATGTTACATTAAAGAGTCGCTGATGAGCAAAGGATACTATAAAGTAGACGATTATTTGAATGACCGCAATGCATGGTCATGATGTAACACATAACATAATCACTGTTTAATATGATGTATTTTTATACTAAGCAATTGTTGTATTAGTAACGATATGTTTTTTTTTGTAAATGTCGTTACCTAACTAAGAAACGCTGGCAAGTTTCTTGCGCCCATTCTTCTTGTCAGTTAAAAAAGTCTTGAATGGGTGGTAGGAAAATATTGACGATTCATAAGTACATATTTATTATGTCTAAGTGAATAAAGAATATTTTTATCTTATCTTATCTTATCTTAAGCATTAGAAAAATCGACCCGTCTCACAACGTTAGCGAAAGGTCGTAGGTTCTAGTCCCATCGAAGCTAGTTTGTGAGACGGGTCGACTTTTTCTAATACTTCATTTTCAATGTTTCACGGATTTTGCACACATTTATTGAACAATTTGGTTAAATTTTTAGTTGCTTTTTAAAGGATTTTATGTTTTTATCCGACGTTTTGGCACCTTTCCAGGTGCCATGCCGTGGTCACGGAAAGTTTTTTAACGGAAGAACAGTTCGCTCAGAAATCTAAGATGTGTTTCCTGACTTATCAAGTTTGATAATTTTATGGAAAAAATGATTTAATGTAAATTATTTGAATGTTTTTAATTATCGAGTAGTTTAATTAAATTCTGCTTGAGAATACAGAACATAATACTACTTATAGTTTGTGAGACGGGTCGACTTTTTCTAATACTTCATTTTCAATGTTTCACGGATTTTGCACGCATTTATTGAACAATTTGGTTAAATTTTTAGTTGCTTTTTAAAGGATTTTATGTTTTTATCCGACGTTTTGGCACCTTTCCAGGTGCCATGCCGTGGTCACGGAAAGTTTTTTAACGGAAGAACAGTTCGCTCAGAAATCTAAGATGTGTTTCCTGACTTATCAAGTTTGATAATTTTATGGAAAAAATGATTTAATGTAAATTATTTGAATGTTTTTAATTATCGAGTAGTTTAATTAAATTCTGCTTGAGAATACAGAACATAATACTACTTATTTAAGTAACTTTTATAAGTAGGTATACGAATGCACATGGTATTTACTGAGAATTCAGTATTGCCTCTCCGAATAATTTCCTTCAGTCGACTGGAAACTGGCAACATATTACTGCAACATGGGAACGCACGGAATTCGTATTAACTTCAGAGTGGTATGTTATATAGGTACTGCTGGTATTGTATGGTGCCTTTCAATACATTAAAACAGAGGGTTGCAATGAATGTCAAGTTCATGCAAATTAAAATTAATATTTCTTTGTTCGTCGATCTTGAAATAGAGAATCTACAGATGAAAAAACTGCTTTGAGACAAATTAGAGATGAGTCCACTAAGTATATTTTTAACAAAGCTTCGTTACCACTAATCGAATGGAAAATTGTAGTAGTATAGTTCTATAATCAACAAAGGCACATGAAAATAACTAGTTTTAACTTTTTTGTTTAGCTTTAAAAGTGTTGAGAAGAAGGAACAGTAAATACTACTAATTATTTCAGTACTTCAGTTTATTTATTCCACAAAATGATAGTTCTCGTCCTTACGTGAATGTACTTTTACTTTGTAAAGAATTTTTTCTGCTCTGGGCGACTCAAAATAAGACCTTTTATTACGTAAAACGCACAGAACCATCGTTGACCATGGTGTAAGTTAAATTTAATAGTTAAAGAACTTGAAGTTACAGATAGAGGGACTCAATTATTTATTGGTTCCAATTGTCCCAAATTCATATCAGGATGAATGAAAGGGTGTCTCGTCTATAGATATGATAAAGGTACATTTTATGTATGTCGCAGGGATATGAGGAAATCAGAGATTTCACGAAATCCCTAGAGATACCACGAAATCACGGAAGATGTGGAATATTCTTATTTACGACGTCTTCTTCCTAAATAAGTTCAGTGTATGGCATTTCACTAAACTAAATCTAGTGAAATGTCAGATAAGTGGATTTCAGAGGTGAGAGTTTGCCTCGGAAGTCCTGTAGAACACGTGATAGGTTAGAAATTTAAGGCGATCGCTTCGCTGCGCTTCACGATCGCCTTAAATTTCGCGGTTTTTTTTTTGTGAAACAACATGTATTGTTTTCATACCAATGTTCCGATACAAAACTCGCTCATACCTGTACCTGTAGCCGTGAGCTTACTGCCTATCTTCAGTCATTCTTCATTTCACTAGATTTAGGTAGTTTAGTGAAATGACAATCACTGAACTTGTTTAGGAAGAAGACGCGTAAATAAGAATATTCCACATCTTCCGTGATTTCGTGGTATCCCTAGAGATTTCTTGAAATCTCTGATTTCCTCATGTCCATGCGACATATATATACCTACGGTATTGTTCAATCTTTCATAGGGGCCTTAAATTTTATGATTGCCTTGTACATTGTTAACCAAGTTATGGGGATACTTAAAAGAGATACAAACTCAGATTTATACGATTCCTTTGATACGAAATCCTGGTATAAAGTTTCGTGTGTGTGTGTTTGACAATGTTGATCACTTTATTTGATGTCATCGTAGAACCTCCTAAAACAAAATAGATTTGATAACATCGTAACATATACCATTCGATTGAATAATAAAAAAGAATTTAACGAAACCGATAATTTTTTGCAGCAGTAACGAATTAAAGTTAAATGTAAGTATAATATAAAATCTCGATCGGTTTCGTTTCGTTTTGTAAAAAAACGCTCAACGACTTAAACAAAAGACATAAGCTTTTCCTCTACAAACAAACTAACGTTTTTATCTACTGTAGTAGGTACCTAAGCATTGACGAGGGACTGCCGTTAGATTTATAGCACTGCCTAGGTAGGCTTTCGTTTACGACCTAGGCTATAACTGGTGGAGTATTTTGGCGGTAGCCTAATAAGTTACCTGCCTATCTACTTAGTCCGTGTTCCTTTTATTACTTAATATTATTGCGGTAGGTGTAACTTTTCTTCCAGTCTTGTAATAAAGAAACCTTGCTGTGGCGTTGTTTTGGGAATAACAAACTTGTATTAGAATTTATGTTTCGGAAAATGCCTTTAGGTTGATTGTAAAATGTCTACTAGTACCTCCTACCTACTTGGCTACCTACCAATGGCTTCAATTCTTTTAAATAGGTAGATAGTCTCAACGCATTACATTTATTTTTTAACTAGCTTTCCGCCCGCGGCTTCGCCCGCGTGGACTTCACGACGGCGACATTATCCCGCGGGAATGTGATATTTTTCTAGAATAAAAAGTATTCTATGTTCCTCTCCAGGCTACAAAGTATCCGTGTCCCAAATTTCAGCCAAATCCGCCGTTTTGGCGTGATTGAGTAACAAACATCCAAACATCTAAACATCCAAACATCTAAACTTTCACACTTATATATTAGTAGGATATTATGAAATTACGAAATTTACCTTTTTTATTTCGGTAAAAAATCAGGCTACTTACATATAATTTTTCTTTGTCACACTACCTATGTCACAACTCCATGTAGCGCTAAAAAAGCTTCACTTTAAAAAATTGGAACACGAAAAACCTTTCTTTTTTATTATTTAAAATAGTTGCAGCGGGCGCAACAGCCGGAACTTTCGCATATAGAACACTCCGCAAAATTACAGTCGCCTTCAAAAAAAAAAAACTTTTTCAGCGCTCCAAATACGTCCCTGTTGCAAATTAATCCGACCTCCATTTGTAGGTCAAAATGTGACGAGCCGAATTAAATCGTACGGCAACGGAATACGAATTACATTTGAACGTAGGTACCCGACGTCTGTTACATTTGACGTCATTACATTATAGTATATCTCCGAGATCGATAAGGCTCTGAGACTATAGCATCTTTTATGTATAGAAAAGGAAACGGATGTCATTTGTTACAGTACATATGTGTGCTGCTATACGATTTTGAGCTTTGTTCCGTCGTGATAAGGGTGAGGAAGTTGAGGTTATCTTAGCGATGAGCATTGTTTGTGCAGCCGGCGCTGTTTGCACTAGAGCCTGCAAAGTATTCGGTTTCGGATCCGTAATCGGATATTATCGGATACCTACACGTACCACAGACTTTTCGACTAACTTTAATTTTTATTTTCTTAGGAAGTGGCTCCGTTGCCGGTACCGGCAACGAGCGAGTTCACCTCGTAAGTCCTATAGAACACGTGATAGGTCAGAAATTTAAGGCGATCGCCTTAAATTTCGTGCTTATTTTTTTATGGTGAAAAAAAAAATTGAAAAAAATAACGCTTCCAGCTTTACAACAAAACACAAAACAAGACGGACAAAAAATGTTTGAAGTGAAATCTTCTTTAGCGGCGTTGGGTGGGTAAAAAATGTTAAACTCGCGTCAGGGGTCACGTGACAGTCAGATCGTCAGATCGGACACGTGACCACTGTTACAATGTCATTAGAATACGAAGGCAAAGGAGACCGACCAGAATCGCCCTAATATTTTACGAAGTCGTACACTTTCAGAAACATGAAAATTTTATTAATTTAAACTCCTACAATTAACTTTTACAAACGTCTGATTTATTAAAGAATGGAATAAAAAGATAAATAATTTTCAAATCGCAAATAATTGACTGAAAAGGGCAAAATAACATTGAAACACTTCATAAATCCGTTTCATTTGACGCAGTAGTCATGTAAAACAAAGTCATTTATTATTTACATATTATTAGATACCTACATCAAAGAAGGTACATAACATAAATTAAAAACTAATGAAGATCCGCACGCCAGCGGCAGCAGTGCGATACTTACCTATGTCTTTATTAAAATAATGATTACTTTCGTTATTTGTCTTTCTTATTACATACCCATTCATCTATTTTATCATTCATTATTTATTAGTAAAAAATCATTATTTGCGTTGTTTTTAAATAAAATGTATAAATGATTTTTACCCTAACCTCTATATTTTTAGGTTATTGACCATATCTCTGTTATCCCAACTTTAAAAGCATATAAACAATTAACTTTTTTGTTAGTTTTGCATAGTTCTTTAAGTAGCATTAGATTTTTTCCATGAACGAGACCTATAAATCGAGGTCTGAAAATACATAGAAGTTCGCCAGTCTGCTTTCGCCACCCTTTCGTACGTTGTAATAGCTGAGCTAGAAAACGAGCGGCATTGAAGCCAGAAAACCTCGGTTCAAATCCAGTCCGTACTTTTTATTTTTTTTGTCAAATTCCTTTTTTCGTGAAAAAGTCTAGGGAGCCCTTTATCAACGCATTTAATTTATCTCTGTATATTTTCTAAAAGTCAATGGGTTAAAAAATTTAAGAATATCAAAAATGCACAACCTTAATATTCAAGTTTTCACTTCTGCCGGAACTCCCGGAGTGCAACCCGTTGTTTTTTTTAATTTGCCACTATTGGTTCCCGTCCCAATTTTTTTTGGGAACCGGTACCGGCAGCGGAGGCTCAGCCTTCTTTCATATAGGATCCGCACTCAAAACATAAATGAGTAACAAATAAATTTAAATAATTTATTCAACATTAAAGCGAGGAAAGTCACCTTAAAATAAACAAGAAAAACAAAATTGTTTGAAGTTAATTTTAGACAAAAAATTTAAATAAGCTAAATATTAATGATAACGAATTCCGGGGAAATATTTTATCACTATAATTTTATTTTGTAATTTATTCATACACTAGCGGCCGCCCGCGGTTTCACCCGCGTGGTTACCGTTCCCGTGGGAATATCGGGATAAAAAGTACATATAAACCTTCCTCTTGAATCACTCTATCTATTAAAAAAAATCGCTTCAATATCCGTTGCGTAGTTTCAAAGATTTAAGCATACAAAGGGACATAGGGACAGAGAAAGCGACTTTGTTTTATACTATGTAGTGATGACACAGCCTGCGCACTTTGCTAGCTTATCAGTTGGGAATTAAGTAATTAATGCCCAAATACTCGTACGCTACTTATCTTTGGGAGCGTCTCAAACATCGCCCTGTCACTTTAAATGTCAAACATATGAAAGAGATGCCATGATGTTTGAGACGCTCCCAAAGATGATTTGCGTACGAGAATTCGGGCGTAAGTAAATTCTGTTTTTGGACGAAGAAGGTAAGTAATTATTTTATTTAAAAACGTTGTATTGGCCCAATCATCCAATTAATTGTAATTAATAACTTACAAGGTTATGTGAAAGTAAATAATGGAAAAACTGGCACCTTGACAAAATGTTAAACTTATTTATAGGGTGAATACGCTAAACGTCGGCCCCCTTACGGATTTTCTCACTTTGGAAACTTACGATATTTTTTGTTGTTTTAGCTGTTTCTTACTTACTTTAAGTTATATTCATAAAGGTTATATGTAGACAAAGCACCAATGTTTTTAAATATAAATTTTGGTATAATATATCACATTACAGTTTACTAAAAGTGTTCTGAGATCATCTAAACTAATATTATAAATATTTGTTTTTCTGTTTGTTTGTATGTTTGTAATGTATAAACACCAAAACTACTAAACCAATTTAAAAAAATATTTGTTTTTTTTAAAGCTACATTCTCCCTGAGTGACATAAGCTATATTGTATCCCGATATTCCCACGGGAACGGATGCCACGCGGCTGAAACGGCGGGAAGCCGTCGCGTCGGGACCAAGAGGTCCCGGGTTCGATTCCCAGTGGGGGTACATATTGTATTCGGTTTGGTTGGTGGTAGGACGTGTTCTTAGTCCGCCTAGCTAGCTACCACCGTCTTATCTAAGTCTGACGCCATAATAATGATGTTTTCAGCATTATTGTGTTCCGGCAGTAAGAGATAAGATAGCCAGTTCCTCAGTGATTGAGGATTTCGGGAGTAGTGCGCTTCCACCTTCAGCCTTCACTACTTAACATCAGGTGTGATGAAGGCAAAGTGCTGCCCCGTTATGGATAAACAAAAAAAAAATTCACAATGCAATTTTTATTAATGAGAAATTGAAAATGAAGTACTTATTAAAAAAATCTATCCGTCTCCGTTCTTTTTGGAAAAAACAATTTCAAAGTGTTGTTCAAGATTTCGGTCCCAAATTCGTATACGAATCGGCAAGTCACTACACTAGCAGTCGCTTTTGTTTCTTCATATTTATTTATCGTATCGAACTCGCATTAGTTATTTTTGTATGGCCATGAATACCGTGGGAACTATTCCCGGAGGAAGCTGCAGTCAATTTATGAGGACGTATCGGTCGGGATAATGGCCGGTAAATGATAAAGGCGATATCGCAGTTCCTTGTACAAATCACAGGTGCGGGTTCCGCGCAACTATATCATGGTGTCATTCTTTCTTCTTTACCACCTTAACTGCCATCATACTTACAAATATATTTTAGGAAGTGAAAACTTTTTTTGGTGGATGGCGGCGGCGTTGTGCACTTTTTGTGATGGGTAAAAAATGTTAAACTCGCGTCAGGTCGAAAATTCGTAACACCTGATCGAAAAACTGTTACAATGTCATTAGAATACGAAGCCAAATTTCGCCATTGTTTTCAAAGTTGTAATAGCTCAGGTTAGAAAACGGGCGGCATTGAAGCCAGAAACCCTCGATTGAAATCCAGTCCGGATTTTTTTCTTTTTTTGTCAATTATTATCCTTTTTTTTGTGTAAAAGTCTAAGGAGCCCTTTACACTTCTGCTGGCACACCCGAAGTGCAACCCGTTGTGTTTTTATTAAATTCGTGAATTAAACACTTAAAATAAATGAACTATTGAAAACACATTTGATTGAATCAGGCGTCATCTGGCGGAAGTTCTATCCAATTCAATTCATTTATTCTGAACAATGAGTACATTGTGTTGAATATTTAAAAACACTGCAATTTCTTAAACTAAGTTTATATTATAAAAAGAAAAAATACATTAAATATAAAATCATGTCAAATTAAAATAAAATTATTAAAATAAATATCCCTAACCATTGTGAAAAAAGAAATATATGTAGCTCACTTCCGCAAAAAACACAACATGCAAGATGCACCGCCGCCCGCCCGCCCGCAAAAAGCTCCGGTGCTTCGCTATTCACGCGCCGACCCTTTTACTATTAATTTTGGTTTGTATTAAACTAGGGTAGTAAAATGCATAAACAATTCATCAAACTGCAGACTTTCTATCGGCCGTTAGTTTAGTGTAATCAGAATGAAGATGTATGCAAGTGTGCACACTAGAACGATCCGGATTGCCTTTAAACTAACCAGTCGGCCAACTATCGACCGACTGGAAAGTCTGCAGTTTGTGGTTACTCTATGGGATAAAGACTACAAGTAAGTTAGTTTAGTCGGGCTCTTAATCAGAATGAAGATGTATGCTAGTGCGCACACTAGAACGATACGGATTGCCTTCAAACTAACCAGTCGGATAACTATCGGCCGACTGGAAAGTCTGCAGTTTGCGAGGACTCTAAACGTTCAGACGCCAGCAACACGAAAAGAAGTAAGAATTAAGTGGTTAACCGAATTTTTTCCCGACCATACGAGTGGGTCTATGGGAGCCGGCTGGACCGACAGCAGTGACATTTTTAGATTGATGTGTGCCTGGGCCCCAAATATCAAATTCTAATGACTCCTTACTCCGTCATCATGGCGCATACGACTGTGCCAGAATATCGGGAACACGACTAAAATCTAATAAAAACGGTAAAGGATCTCAGGTTACTTAAATTTTTACTTTTTTGCATTAACAATGCAATTTTTATTGTTAAAAAATTGAAAATGAAGTAGGTAAGTTTTTTCAACGGTAAAGGATCTCTTTTCATTATAATTAAAATGATAATGATAATGACTATAAACGTTTAAAACTAATGTCTAATGATGTCAAACAACACGTTAGTCTCTCATAGTAAGAATAATAGTTGGTTCCGTTTTCGTATTTTTTATTTATTGCATTGCGAGTTATTTCTGTCATTCATATAAACTATAACAACGTAAAGCTGGCAAAGCTTAATAAAATAAGAGCGATATCGAGCCTCATATCTAGCACAATCTTAGTTACCTCTGAGAAATCTAGGTCGAACCAGTTATGAGTTCAATAAAATCAAACTGCTATTAAACTGGGTACCTACACAATATATCGGGTTTATAACTGCTAACACTAGGTCATAACTTAAACACTTGCGTTTGAAAGTGTCGTATGTGACTTTGGCAACCTTACTTAGTACCTACTCAGGTAGGTGTAGGTACATTTACGACCTTCCTGATCAGAAGGTCTAAGTAGCTAAATGTCCAACAGCGCGAAACGTCTGATGAGCAGTAAGTCTAATTAGCAGAATGTCTTTGTAGCAAAACGTCCAACTATCAAATGGTCTGTATAGCAGAACATCTATTTAGCAAATCGTCACATTATCAAAATGTCTGGATACTCAGGCACAAAATTCAACACACAAATTACATCGGGAGGGAAACGGACACGGAATTATAATATGTACGTACGTACAGACTTGTACATACCTACAGATTCTTTGGTCTATGTAGCTTAAATCATATCTTTTTGATGGTAACTGACAATTTATTGTCAAGAATGCTATTTGACTAGCATTACATAAAGCTCTTAGAAAAGAAGCGCTTTGGCAAGATCGCAAATACAAGAATATGTTATTTGAAGGAAATAAAAGAAGGAAGATCGATTTAATGTTTAATGCCAAATACAAAAGAGCTGCAAAAGTTTGAGGGCTAAAAAGATAGTCCCTTTGAATTTTTGATACACCTTGGTCATATCAAAAGAATAAGTAAATAAATGCAGGGGAATTTGTGCGCCTAATATCCTAATAATATTTATGGCGCTATAGCTTTTTAATCCAGATTTTGTTTTTCTCAAATAAATGTAATGTAATTTACAAGTGACTTTTCCTTTTTATCATGAGTGTATACATTTCACAAATGACTTTTTGCTAAATAGATGTTCTGCTATACAGACCATTTGATAGTTGGACGTTTTGCTACAAAGACATTCTGCTAATAAGACTTACTGCTCATCAGACGTTTCGCGCTGTTGGACATTTAGCTACTTAGACCTTCTGTGCCCGTAGTGTAAGTTTTTATGTCAAAAAACGCAAACTATTTCGATTCCGTATTTATGACAATTTGTATGAAAACTGTATTAGCGCCTCTAGCGGCGAGTAGCGCGTTTATATAGTTTTCATACAAATTGACATAAATACGAAATCGAAATAGTTTGCGTTAGCTTGACATAAAAACTTACACTAGGGGTACTGATCAGGAAGGATTTACGAGTAGGTAGGTACTGTGGTGCGCTGGCATCGCAACGATGCGGCCTCCTTGGTTCTTTAGACTCTTTAAAGGAGATTTGAAAACTAGGTAAAATTTTAAATTGCAACGTATCGAACGCCCAGTGCTGTGCCCGTAGTGTAAGTTTTTATGTCAAAAAACGCAAACTATTTCGAATGCGTATTAATGTCAATTTGTATGAAAACTGTATTAGCGCCTCTAGCGGCGAGTAGCGCGCTTATATAGTTTTCATACAAATTGACATTAATACGCATTCGAAATAGTTTGCGTTTGCTTGACATAAAAACTTACACTCGGGGTACAGCACTTCCGAAAATGACTTCTTTATTGTAGGATCACCAATAAACGCACAATAATAGTCTCCGAGTATTATTTGCTCTTTACTTAGCATATTAAAAGTACCTAGTACCACAGATAATATAATACTATACTAGCACCTAAGTTTAGCAATCGTGGAAAATATCGTCGCACAGGAACATCAAAATGTCCGTATTTTCCAAAACAAATTTTTACGCTGTTAGGTAAAGTGCTTGATTGCGATAATTCATGTAGTAGGTACCCTGGTATTAAAAGCGTGATAATAATATGCTCTTTCTAACCCCAACTTTTTTTTGTTGACAAAATGTTTCGACGACATTGACAAATATTATAAGTTCTATTATCTAACTAAATAACCGGACAGGGTGCAAGTAAAAGTCGCGTGGAGAAGGTTTCGACTCCTTTGGTCCAGTAATTTTGGAGCAAATTGGCTGTGATGTTACACCGGGACGGACAGACGAACGAGTGATTAATAGGTATTTTATAATATAATCACTGATTATATTATAATTACCTATAAGGGTTTCGCTTTCGTTTTTTGATCGAAACCCTAAAAAAGACTTCTGTTTCAAGAATTATTTTCTCTCTTAATTATAGTGACGTTTTGAAGTGATATAAAGATAAACGTTAAATCATTACAAACAAATGTCAGTAACCAATACTTCATCGTCTAATATCATTGATCTTCACAGTTCCACTTTCTAAGTGTAGTGAGCGTTATCCATCATCAGCGAATTAACCCAGTTTTAGCTCGTAACTCTAAGTGTTGTACAGTTACTCTGGATACAGTTTACAGTTACATAGTCTATGTTGTGTTTTACTACGCAAACGGTTGGTTATTAGCTATCTAGCTGCGTCCCGGGGCTTCGCCCCCGTGAAATTTCGGGATAAAAAATAGCATTTCTTTTAGATAACAGGGTAGCACTTAGCCTTCATCACACCTGATGATAAGTGGTGATAACGCTCAAGGTGGAAGCGCACTACCGCCGGAATTATCAATCAAAGAGGAACTTGGCTATCTTATCTTTAACTGCAGCGACACAATAATGTTGAAAACATGACTAAATATTTGACCTTTACCTAAGCCAATGGTAAAGTTGCTCGAACAATTTCTTATTTCACATAGTTAGTCACCACCACGTTGCAGTCTGTAGATAATAATTTTCCCATAAGGTCAGTGGGTTCGAACCCCGTCTCGCGACGGCCGTATTTCACCTAAATGTGCTAGGAATAGGCTGTTTGTTACATTTCAAATGCCATCTTTGATTTTAATCAGTTTGATTTAACTACTCGACTTGTTATTACCTCAACAGGGGATTCCCATCGTAGGTATTTACCTACGATGGGAATATTAATTTAACATTTTGTTGAGAAGAAAGTCGTAAGTTGGTATTTAGGTAGGTAACTTTTCATGAACATTGTTTAGGCACATGCCTTGATAGTAATAGTTTCCCCATTATATAAATAAATATTTTAACTCAAAAACGTTAATGTTACATGTTTTTACCCGCCTGCGAAGGAGGAGAGTAATTTGTTTCTATTAAACAGGCATGTCCAATGTTGTTCCCATGTTGCACCCGCTCCAGTTAATGTTGGGAACATTACATTCGAAGTTGTTGACCACTATGTTAACTAGAACAGACACACGGTCCAGTTAGGTAAGTCCATATAACAGATACAACAGTAAATACAACAGTAAATACACAAGTTACACATACAACACACACAAGTTACACATTAACTAATAAACACAATAATTGTAGAATTCAAAGGTCCAAAGCTAAATGCAATATCAATTACAGGAGCTACGCAAATGCTTACCTAATGAGAGAGTTGTTGCCAGAACTCGATACGATATAGACGATAATAGACCAATCAACGCCGTATGCGTTGATTGGTCTATTCTATACTCTATTGCTAACAAAGTGCCGCTTTTAATATATTTATTTTAAAGTAACGTGTCATCCATTGATGTCTTCCTTGACCTGCACACGCTTGGGGCCACAAAACCAGCGTAAAAGCATACAGGTGCATTTTACGAAGCCCTAAACCTGTGTGTCACCCGTTAAAAGATACGCCTTTTAACTACCTGCCTCATTGTCGTTGAAAATGTGCTGCCATAAAGATATAGAGATGAGCACTTTGACTTTAATGTGTATACTGGAGCACGCGACTTATGCCGTTGTGCGGAGTCTATTAAAGGACTCTGTTTCATCCTTTTAAGATTTACCTTTGTTTCCTGTAAAGTTCTCTACAAAATCTCTTTTGAAATCACTGTTTTAATACTCTTTCTTTTTCATCCCTGGATTTTTGGATGATTCCAACTTGGAGTGCAGGTGTGGTGCTTCCCCCAAACGTGGGACATTGGAAATCGTGCCCTGCGTGTCCTTTCCTTACAGCTTCACGAAGGAAGACTATACTAGGTAGAGGCTACTTGTTCTGAAATTCACGAAGTAAAGCAAAATTTAGGTCCACACAGTTAGGTTGTGACTTGTGGTTTGGCGAACGAACAGAAGAAAATACCTACGTTATTTTGCCTAGTAGGTATGTATCCATAAAAGGTATGGACTTTTCCAAGTAGCATGAATTTAAATATAAATCATAACTCATCATTATTGCTGTTTATGCAGACATATAGTGATATAGGGCAGGCGTACCGGTTTTGGCCACTTTTTGCTCTAAAAGTTTTCTAAACAACTTTTAGCCATTTTTGATAAAGACAATTAAAATAAGGTATTTTAAGGTAATAATAACAACCGTTAGAATTCCTTATGTCATAAGATTTTTTTTCAATAAATTCCATTTTCTGTTTGAAAAAATGTTCTGTATGAAAGTTTTAAGAAATTTGTTTTGGATGAAATACTTTATAAACATATAGGAAAAGTATAGGAAAATGTGATAGTAAAAAATAGTTTTTTTGCAATTGACTGGTTTCTAGCGCATTAGAATATATTGATTTTACCTGGGTTTGGTTTTGATTTTTCGCAATACTTACAAAAGTTTAACTATCAGTAAGTGGCCAAAACCGGTACTGTTGGCACATCTCACACATTGTGTGTAATATAAAAAAAACTAGGTATTTTACTTTATCTACCTATCTACCTTTAAAGGTAGATAAATTATCTATAATTTAAGATATAATTTGTGTCTTAGTACTTTGTGCTTAAAAGTCAAAAAATCTTTAAAGTGGCCACGAAGGGTACCTCTGCCCTACTTCGAGTAACCGTCTAATTAATATTACTTATTAGTTTGGATAAAAATTAAGAACAGAGTCAGTAAAACCTACGCATAGGTTTTTTCAATATTAAAAGATTGTTCAATTGTATATTAACCGAAATAATAGTTGTTTTTTTTCTAACAAAAACTTTTTATATCGTAAGTTATATTAAGATCATGACATAATGTTTGAGAAAATGAATGCTATTTAGAAGGAAATGATTGAAATTAAGTCAATAGATCGATGACTTCTACGCTATTATGCGGAAGAAAACTGCCTCGCTGCTCTGCAGGGTACGGGCTAGCTCCAGCTCCATTCTCAAGGTTATAGGAAGTCGCTTACGAAGCTATACGAATTGGGTATTTGACTGAAATTTTTTTATTGACTTAAAATGTTTATTGAACTAGTAGCAACACAACATAGGTATTTATTTTCAAATATCTTGCATATTTTCAGCGATATAGAGCATCAAAGTTTCTAATCAGACAAGGAGAGCGCTATAGAAATGTGACGTCACATTTCTATAGCGCCATACTCTCGCCATAGAAAATTTCGTTTTAGAAAGAGATAGCTAGAGTCACAATTAAGTAGCTCATAATTCGCTTGTTACTCGTATAATACAGATTGAATTTCTTTTTTCACATTTGTTATTCAATTATGTTATATTTCTGAATTTCATAATTAAATATCTACATTTCCACAGCAGTCAAATACCCAATTGGAAATGACGACTTTTGATACAAATTGAGCAACTATTTTTCATTTCCGACAAAAAATTCTTGCTGTGCGTTGTTCAGCATGATGGCCTGAAGCCATGGTTAAAGTTATTGCAACGGCGCGGCGTCCAAACACCCTGTATAAGTATAATTTGTGCAATAAAATAAATAGATCCTTTAAAGCACAGCGAAAACTGTTTTTCTTACGGACGTGATACGAATTCAAGTTCAACATGTACTATTTTTATATTCTGTGTTACACGTTTAAATGCGCATAAGTACAGTCGAACCAGCTGAATTATGAACCGTTTTACTAATAATTAGTTTGAAAACGTCAAAACTATAAAAGTCAGTGTCAATGTCAACAAGTTTTGAATTTTAATATTACGAACTTCGACCTTATTGAATTTTAATATCTGTAAGAAAATGAACTTATGGTGGGTCACTATTCAATTAGTTCGATTGTACAATAATATTTAGCAACGACATGTTTATTATTTCTAAATGACGTTGCTTCTGTTGAAGCTGATAAGTTTTTTTCGCCCGTTTTTCTTGTCAGGTAAAAGATGTTCTAGGACGATTCAAAAGTATTTCATTTTGTAAATCTATTTGAGTAGAGTTTTTGTCTTTCACTTTTGATGATACATACCTACTAAAACATAGCTATACCCAAGGTATACTATACCTACAGATCTACACACATAATTACGATTTTAATTTTTGCATTCACAACCGGAAATCCAAAGGTTCGATCGAATCCCACCCCGGTACTTGGGGACTAGTTGTTTTTTCTAGAATTATTTCTCTTATAACTACTTTATGTTATGACTGTACTTATAAAAGTTAAGTAGGTACTTGTGTTAAATAAACGACGTACTATTTCCATATAGTGGTATTAAGGTTGGAAGCCGTCAATATAATGAGTTTCGTCGTAATGAAAATGAGCACTTTGTTTCCAAGCGTAAAAATAGCGCTTTTAAAACACTTTTTCTCCTAAAGCCTCTTTATGGACCCTTAGGTTTTAAGGCCTCTTGGGGCCGACATCTGTCCTTAAAGTTTATTTTTTCTTTTTCGGCCTTTCTTTATGTTATGTACCTAGGTACTTAAAAAGTTTTGGTTGTATAGTGATGGTCCAACGGTTTTCGAAGAGATTCGAATTACGAACTTAGTTTTGGACTTCGGTGTGCGACAGCTGTTGTGATTGTTGTTCTATTATATATCTTAAACTTTCTATTCTATTTAAAACTTAAAGTAATATACCAATTACTTTAAACTTAAGAAATATACCAATTACTTAAAGTTTTAAGTAAGTAATTGGTATACGCGGTCAAATATTTATTTAGGTACTTGCCTACCTTCCTATTTAGATTTTAAAGGGACATATTTCAATTGCACCACAAAAATCACCATTTTTCAAATTTAAAAAAAATTCAATAGTTTTTTGTATATAACACAAAATGTGTGAGAGGTGCCAAATGTACCGGTTTTGGCCACTTATTGACAGTTGAGTTGCTCATTTAAAATACTAAAACAAGTATTTTTGTAGATTAGTTTAGGTTAGATTGGTGAACAGTTACTTTTTACCCGGATTTAAAGGTGCTTAGAAATGTTCAAATACTCGTGTTTCTTTTTATGGCATTCACAATGCAATTTTTATTATTGAAAATAAAGTAAGTACTTAAGTATTAGAAAAATCGACACATCTCACAACTAGCTCCGACTCCGACTCCGATAGAACTCGAATCCACGACCTTTCACTGTCCGGGCGAATGCTCTAACCACTGAGCTACGAAGTCGTTAGGAGACTCGTCGAATTTATCCAATAAGTACTTCTTACACGCTGAAGTGCTGTTAGCCAACGTTTTTTTTTTTTTTTTTTTTTTTTTTTATTGGCTCTACCCGGTTTGGGTATTAGCCACAACAAAAGGTAGGGAAACGTTATAAAACAAAAGGATTAGGTACAAAAACGGAATTTGGAAATTTGGATAGTGGAGAGGATACAAATAATATGTAAATATAATACATAAAAAAAAACAATAACTTAAATTCTTATGTTGTTGGAAGTTATAAAATCAGATATACATTTATACACATTAATATCATTGGTACATAAAAGACTTACAATACTGGTAGGAAGAGGAATTCTGAGGGATATAAGGGATTCATAAAAGGGAGTATGATCATAAAGAGGGCACGAGAAGAGAATATGGTTAACTTCTCCCACACCAGTGCCACACACGCAAATAGAATCCTGCACAATTCGTAATCTTGCCAGATGGGCAGGAGTGCACGTATGACCCAGTCTCATTCGTATGATGATTGTGGATGAAACTTTACCAAGCTTCATTCTGCTAAACCATGGCTTATTAGGGATATTTGGTTGAATGAGTTTATAAAAGCTACCTTTAACTTGGCTGCTAATCTGCCATTGGGATTCCCATGATTCTCTGAGTGAAACGCCTGCTTGGGCACATAGATCATGGCAATAATTTTTATAAGGAAACAGGTCTCCAGAATCTATTGCTTCTTTTGCAAGTTGGTCGGCCTTATCATTACCAGCAACATTGCTGTGACTAGGCACCCATACAAATGATATATCATAACCTTTCATTGAACATTTTTGAAGTAAACAACGGCAGTCTATAATGATTTGATGGCTTAGATTACTTTTAAAAGGGATTTTTTGTAAAGCTTCAAGAGCGCTCTTAGAGTCAGAGAAAATAATAACTTTTTTTAATTTATAAAGTAAAACGTACTCTAATGATTTAAAAAGACCGTAGCATTCACCAGTAAATACTGAAGTTTCGGGTGGGAGTTTTACTTTTTGAACAATTTGGTACTGTTTATGAAAAACGCCAACGCCAACATGGCTATTACAATCGAGCTTTGAAGCATCACAATAGATATGATGATAGTCATGCCATTCATCAGCTAAGAAATAATTAAAATTATACTTTAGATTGCAATCATTTTTATGAAAATCTAAATTGAAGATAATGTTAGGTATTAGAATTAACGATTCGTAGTTTTGTGAGAAAATTGGAAGATATGATGATCTATGCGTTGGAGCTTGAAAAGAGCGAAACTTACTAAAACTAACAATAAGACATGGTACTTGTTTATGAGACCAGTATGAAGAGGATTCCACGAGTTCTAAAAGTCTACTTAATTTGTTATAGAGTGGGTGATTGTATAACTGTAAAGCTCGAAATAAATATCGGTCACATAAGTATTGGCGTCGTAGTCTTAAAGGAGGATCAGATGTCTCAACTTGTAAAGCATTCGTGGGACTCGATTTCATGGCCCCAGTGACAATGCGGAGAGCTTTTGACTGTATAATATCCAGTTTATGTATTCCAAGGGCGCTACAAGGTTCAAGAAAATATGTCCCATAATCTAAAATACTTCTGACTAAGAAATTATAGAGTTGTTTCAATGAGGAGGGATGAGAACCCCACCAAACTCCAGATAAACATCTTAAAATATTTAAGATTCTTTCACATTTGGCAACAACGTAGTAACAATGAGCTAGGGCAGTTAGTTTACTATCCAAGATGATACCTAAAAATTTGACTTCATTTTCAGTTGGTAACATTACATTATCGTAGTATACGGAAATAGGTGGAGGGCATCGCATTCTTGAGAAAAGAACTATATTACTTTTTGCTATTGAAAGATTTAGACCATTGTTTTCAAGCCAAGTTTTGAGACAATTTAAAGCGTGAGTAAGTGAGTTACACAAGTTTTCAATAGATTTGTTTGTACAATAAATTAGCAAATCATCAGCATACTGTAGTATGCTAATGTTATCGGGAAGGGAACATTCTAGGTCGTGGGTATAAATATTGTACAAGAGTGGGCTGAGCACGGAACCTTGTGGGAGCCCGTTCCACACTAACCGTGACTTCATATTTACAGTACCTGGATTTAAACTGATGGTTCGTTCAGACAAAATGTTAATAATGAAATTAATTATTATTGGAGGCACCTGTAATTTAATAAGTTTGTTCTGGAGAATACTTAAAATTACATGATCATAGGCGGACGTGATATCAAGGAAGGCTGCCAAGAGAGATTCATTTAAAGAAAAAGCTATTCGGATATCAGTAGTTATAATTCCGATGCTGTCCATCGTACTTTTATTTTTTCTAAATCCGAACTGGCTGTCACTCAACAGTCCTCTACTTTCAACGAACCACTCTAATCTGATTTTAATCAGATGTTCTGCAATTTTTGCCAAAACTGAAGATAAAGCAATTGGCCGATATGAGGAAGCAATGTTAGCCGGTTTAGTTGGTTTAAGGATCGGTATGATCTCTTGTAGTTTCCATGTAGAGGGAATATCGCCGGTTATCATTACAGTATTGATAAGATTTAAAAGGTACATTAAACTATTATCAGTCAAGTGACTAAGGAAGGAATACGGAATACTATCACAACCTGGAGCCGAGTCCTTGACATAAGCCAAAACACCTTTAAGTTCAGCTAATGAAAAAGGAGCACCGAGTCCTGTCATTTCAGCATTAGAAGTAGAAGTGAAAGGAACCTGCAGTAGTGAACTATCATTAGCAACATATGGGGGAGCTAGTCTATCTAGAAATTGTTCTGTTAAATGTTCAGGAACATTTTTTGGAGTGGACTCTTTAAATGCTGAACGAAAGCGGCGAATATTTGACCAAACAACCGATGGAGAAGTATTAGGAGAAATTGAGGTGCAGAATTTCTTCCAGCCTTCCCATTTCTTTTGTTTGAAAAGTTTCCGTGTACTATTACTCAAATCAGACAATATGTTAAAGTTTTCGGATGTTGCGCAGAGATTATAATTTATTTCAGCCTCTTTCCTCTTTTTAATAACAGCAGTACATTCCTGATCCCACCACGGTGGAGAAGGGATATTACTGCGATGACCAGTTTTAGTTGGGAATACTTTATTTGCTGTATTAATTAGAAGAGAAGATAGGGCAGTTGCACAAGATGAGAGATTGTTTTTATCAATGAGAGGGAGAGAATCTATATCTTGTTCAACTTGTGTTTTAAAAGCACTCCATTTATCCTTGTCTAATTTATGTTTCAGACGGGGAGGATGATTTTGTGGCTGATTTATAGAGTTATTTATGAAGGTAATCACAATAGGATAATGGTCACTTCCATATGTGGAATTGTTTGTTGTCCATGTTAATGAAGTAGCAAGGCAAGGGGAGACAATAGATAAGTCAGGAACACTCCTACCCTCATCTGGCTTGGTCCTACGTGTGATCTTCCCTGTATTAAGTAAACATAAATTGTTATT
Organism: Crambus lathoniellus; assembly: GCA_949710035.1. Classification (NCBI taxonomy): domain Eukaryota; kingdom Metazoa; phylum Arthropoda; class Insecta; order Lepidoptera; family Crambidae; genus Crambus; species Crambus lathoniellus. The sequence continues at coordinate 29,424,569 of OX453303.1, forward strand.
ATGCAACATTTCTAGAATTTTACTGCCATAATGATTTGATTTAGAGCTGCCCCAAGAATAATGTTGGGCATTGAAATCACCCATTACCAAAAGAGGTTTTGGTAGAGATTTTATAATGTTTTCAATTTCATCATAGATGATTGAAGAGGGGTAAGGTATATATACAGAAACAAAACAAATATTATTTACATTAGCAGCAATGATAGAGTAATCACTGCGGTGTTGAGAGATGGGAATATGTTGGAAAAATACAGATTGCTTAACTAATAAGGCTACACCACAGCCTACTGTGGGGTCAAGCCTGTCTTCTCGTATGCACGAGAAGCCGGAAAGTTTAAAGTTGAAACCTGGTTGGAGCCAGGTTTCTTGAAGCGAGATGGCAAAAGGATTATACTTATTGATTAAATGGATTAGGTCAGACTTTTTACTGTTGATGCTTCTGCAATTCCATTGAATTACAGAGTTCATTAAAGTGATTAAGATTTATAAAATTAGTATCAGAAGTAGCAACGTTGGGCGGTGAAGCAATAAGATTGCTGTTGGATAAAGTTTTTATAAGTGCGATTATCAAATCTTTAATTGGTATGTTGGAGAGACTGTCACTATTATTAAGAGCAGTCCCATTAGAGGTTGATGGAATTCTGTACTCATTTATCAAGGAATTATGAGCAGTTTTGTCATAGCCTTTATTTGTAACATGGGCGGTTTTTGGCTTAATAAATATGGTTTTTTTATATGAAGTTGTTTTATTCGCTGTTTCATATGGAGAGTTTAAAAGATTATTATTTGAAGGGTGTGCTAGATATGAAGATGAACTAGGTGAAGTAGGTGAAGAGGCTAAAACATCTGCATATGGTCTATAAACTGGGGGGTGGAGTTTTAATGCCTCTGCATAGGATATACAGCTCTTGGCCATACTTTCTTTTATGCTTTTTTGCCTAGAAAATTCAGGGCATATTTTATTTATGGCAGTATGTGCACCACTACATAGACAGCATCTTATTTCTTCATCATCCGCAGAACAGCTCTCACCAGAATGCCCTGATCCACATTTAAAACATCGTGTAACTGATCTGCATTGGGTTTTAATGTGACCGTAACGACAACATTTATAACACTGGATAGTTGGAAATATATACAAATTGACTGGAAGAGAATTGTAACATAAAAATATCCTTTTAGGAAGAACCTGCCCGTCAAATGTCAAAACTAAAGTTTCTATGGGAGTAAAATCAGTTTTTCCATTATTAGTAATTTTCTTTTTCAACCTTCTAATTTTAATAATATTACCACAACCTATGGGAACTGAAATGTTATTCATGATATCCTCTTCAGACCAGTCTGCAGGGACACCTCGTACCACACCCATTCGAGTAATGTTATGGGTTGGGATGAAAGCTCTATATTTATTTGTTTTTAAAATATCGCTGGTTATAAAGTTATTAGCATCTTGAAACTGAGAAAATGAAATAGATGCTTTATTTCTTCCAATTTTCTTTAGACTACCATTCACAATATTATTAAAAGTATATTTCTTTAAAAATCGTCCTAAAGCGACTGGGTGTAAAACGGTGTTTTCGTCGGGAGATACTTGCTCACGTTGAATGTGTACAACGTAAGGAGACGCGTCAGAAGTTTGGTAAAGAAGCCTACCCACGGGTGTACGAGGGTTGGTGTCCGGAGTTACCAAAGTACTTGGCATTGTGTTCTGTGTTGGCACTGGTTGGGAGGTTTGAATTTCAGGTGAATTTCTTAAACATTGTTCATTAGGAATTGAAACATCACAATGGCAATCGAATTCTGTAGGTGGGTTTTGTTCTGAAAACTTATGTTGGCTTTTTTTCTTCTTTTTATTGCAATGTTTGCATAATTTGCGTGCCGATGATCGTTTACGTTTCGGTGGATTTTTATTAGATTCCGAGCAATCGGTATCGAATAAAGATCCCTCAGTATCCATTCCTGAAGCATTGCCAATCGTAACAAAATGAGACGCCTGGGGGGCGGACCCCCCAGGGTCTTCGGGCTCGTTCATAGAAACAATATAAAAAACTTACCTAATCTCGTACTATTCACAAAAACTAATAGATATATATTAAAAATAGACTTAAATAACAAACTTAAATGTATTATTTACAAACCACTATCCAAATTAGTTAATTAAATTTTAAAGCCAAAAAGAAACACGTCCGCCTTTCTCGAAGTTTCCCGCGCTTTTTTAGCCAACGTTTATAATTATTGGAGTATTTTCAGATTTCTCAAATAAACTTTTTTGAGACTAAACCCTTTTTACCGAGGAACGAGGTTTCCCGAAACAGTATTTAACTTTTCCACGTATACATAAAATAAGGAGGTTGGTCCGTAAAGGTCCGCACACAAGGTTCACGGGTGGCAAGACTCGGCGATGGATCGACGGCGGCCGGGGTCGACGACCGCGCGCGCTTGTCCACTGGGCTACGACGGACTTTGACGTGGGTAAATAAAATATATTTAAATTTCATTAAATTATTTTGGAATTAATAGTACCTACTTATTCTAATACAACTAATACTAAATAATAACTAATACTATTTATTTAAAAAGGTCTTAAAGTTTTCGTAAGAGATGTAACATGAGATGATAAGACATTTATTTGAAGATACTGTCAGATTTACAGCACCACAAATTTCTGTTTGCTGTTTGTCTGACTAACATAAATTGCATCGCTAAAATGAAATTTATGTTATAGACTAACATAATTTGCATCTTAGCGGATACATAATCAAACTGTAGGTACTGATAGGTAAATTGTTTTTTATTTATTAAGAAAGGTTCCAACAAAGTTGTTACAAAATGTAAAACGTTAGGAACTTTTAGTTTTCAGGACACATAATGACAGACATAAATTTTATTGTATCATTGAAAATATTTTGAAACTGTCAGTGCATACAATACATATTTCCATCTGCAGTCAGAATTCCAACGACACGATTATTAAGAGTGGGTTGCATTAATTAAATTGTCGAATGTCCGTAACGCACCACACCGTATTATTTGGTGGATTCGGAACGGGGGGTCATTTTGGGACTTCATACTAGCGAGCAAATGGTGACCGCTACTGATTTGTGGTGAAGGGCCGCTAGGGCTGGCAATTTCAAAATATATCAAATTTTTATGTTGCGAACTTGATTGTTGAGAAATCTTAAAATAGATTTTGTGATTGGACCGAAATGTTCATTTTATTTTCTTGGTTTACCAACAATTATTGACCAACAAATGTTGATCTAAAGACCGATAAGAACCCTCATCGTTAGCAATGTGCCCCGAACGGGTAATTGTATTTTCGTATCGGATAAAGTCATAGGTAGTTATGCACCTATCAATTTTAATTCGTAAAAAAAATCTGCTGTTCCATACATTTTAGTTGAGCCGATGTTGTACTTTTGTATGGAACAGCTGATTTTTTACTCGCGATTCCGTGGTTGGATTGGATCCATAGTAAAAATTGTTCGTATTGATGGACACTATCACCCCCTAAAATCTTTGTAGGTTCTTATTAAAATTTAAAGGTGTATATTTAAGTTCGCTTCTCCCCGCGTAGGTACAGAATATGAAAAAAAAAACATTCCTGCTTCAGTCCATTTAGTCTATTTCATGTGTTTTTATTGGTATTCATGACTGTAACTGTAACAGTACTAAATGGTAAATGTAAGGCAATGCTTAAACCAGATAATATTTTTATTACTTTAGAATCATTGTAGCGACAGCCCTGACAGTTGGCGACCACATCTGCGGTCAGCTGAACTCCACCATCGCCAACGCATGTATTGGTTTACAGTTACTACGAATTGTACGCGAAATGACACGCCATTCGTTTCAGGTGATAAATTAAATTGAGTTTTTGAACGATATTACGAAAGGCATTTTGATTGAGTGGTTAGCTTATTTAATCTCACACGTTACATTATGATAAACAGTTTCATATTATGGCTAATAAGAACGACTAAAGCTTAAAATATGTCGTGACGTGATATAATACTTTTTTCAACACACTTGCTCATAAAGTGAGCCTTATTACATCGATCTTAGGGCCATAAACCGAACTATAACCCACGCGTGCATAATAATATTACAGTACTAGTTGCGTAATAGAATTATCCCTACAAAGTTAAGTAAGTACCAAACTGCAAATTATATGCGAGTAAACAGAGACTTTTCAATTTAACCGGGTAATACAGTATCCCTACAAAGTTAAGTTAGTACCTAACTGCAAGTTATATGCGAGTTAACAGAGCGTTTTCAATTTCAGCGGGTAATAGATACAGTTCTTTTTTTGTAACAACAAAGAGGTTTTATACGGCTGAAAATCCATTTACGTTTTTAGAATAAACTAGCTTTCCGCCCGCGGCTTCGCCCGCGTGTACTACACGACATTATACTGAGGGAATGTGATATTTTTCCGGAGATAAACAGTAGCCTAAATTATTTATAATTCACAATAATTTGTTATAAAACATTTGCATTTTATCACTATTATTATACTTAATTATTTTGAAGTAGGCTGTATGGCTGTATGTAATCAATCACCTCACATTTGGCGCGTGCAAAAAAAAAACTTGCGCGCTTTTTCCCTTAGTTAATATTAGGTTAATACAATATCTATGCAATAAATGTTTGTTTTTCCTCGCAAGTGTGTTGAAAAAGTGCGTATGAAACTCGTGAGCAACTTACTCACTAGACACTCGGCTGAGTTACGCCCTCGCCTGCGGCTCGGGCTGCACTGCAACCCACAGCCTCGTGTATAATGAGCAACCTAAGCTCACTTGTATCATAATATACTATAATGTCATGCATGGGGTATTAGCGTCCTTACTGCAGGGGCATACGGGAATGGATACGGAGAATGGACTATCAACCTGACTCATGGTTGATTTGTGGGTGGCAAGTTGACAACGTGTGTTATTATAGAGTGTGTGAGTGACGAAAAGCAACAAAATTTTTGGAAACCCATTCCATATCCAATCATCGTAAAAGTTGCTTTACTTCCTTTATAGCAGGTCGACTTTCCATCAAAATCCCGTCAACTCAACCATTGAAATACAAACTTCACAAAAACACGTGCGATCCTTCACGCTTCTAAAGATTATTTGACTAATACAATCCAATATCAAGTCAAATGTTTATTTCACAGTAAATATAAAATGCATTGTTATTCAAAGCGCACTTTACAGTATTATCATACATTGATTTTATTGCAGTTTTATTGGCTGTATTGTCAGCTGATTTGAATAAACACAATTGAGTATTGTTGACTTAACGCACCACTGTTCGCGTGTTGCGCCACAAAAGTTAATAGGAATTTAATAATTATGAAATATATTTTCTGTTACAATTTTTAAACTTTCATGATCACTTTCACTGTAACTAAACCGTCCCCGCACACGAGCCACAAACATACAACTGTAGACAAAGGACAATGACCATTTTTGTATGGCAGCTGGCGCCTTTTTTTTTCTTGCGGCCATCAACCAAACCTTGAAATATAATTTGTTAGCAGCACTACGGACAATATTTGCAAAGGAATACCTGTAAACTCAGTCCGAACCGAGTGAGACTAGCTAGAACTTAACTTTGTTTTTCATAGTGTTTGTATGAATGACAAAGTTACATTTGCGGTTATAAAAATGTTCTATATACGGACGAATGGTTCTAACTTGGTTCTGACTGAGTTTACAGCTATACTGTGTTGGCAAATATTGTTTGTTATACTATCAAGAATTGATGTTCAAACATCTTGTTGATGGCCGCGAGACAAAAAAAAAAGACGCCAATTTTAAGCATTGCCTTTTGCTATATCGAGTCCCCGATATATTATGTCAAATATCGGAGTTTTTCATAACCGTTCGCCCCACAGGCGGCCACTGAAAAACGCCGCCACCGACCACTTTCCTGTAGTATTCATACATTTTATATGAACGCCGACGCCGGTAGTCGTCACTTGTTTCTTCTTCGATCTATCTTTTAGCTTCAAGTGTTTGTGGCCAAGAAAAGGCAATGCCTAAAATTGGCGTCTTTTTTTGCCTCGCGGCCATCAACAAAATGTTTAAACATCAATTCTTGATAGTATGTTACAAAAATTGGCACCTAAGTTAGTAAGTAACTTAAAGTGAATAATATTTCTTAGAAACAGGACAACGTTTTTCAACACGAAAAGAACTCGGAACTAAATATCTTATCCATTAAAAATAAAATGACAAATTCTGCAAATAACAGAAAAGCAAACAACAATTCCTCCCAAATAAATAAATGTGCGGGATTTGTTAAAATGTTGCACAAAAACGTCAGGCTTAGACTCTCCCACAAATTGCAGAACTTTATGCCAAGGTCCCTTATTAAGGTGCGCTATCTTTATTCCTTTCCTTTGGAAATGACGTCTTTGGAACAAAATTTCGCCTTTAATATTTTAACAAAAAGGTGCGAGTCTTTTAGGAAAATGTTGTTTTACTCGATACTGACGAAAATACATTTTTGGCAGATGTAAACTCAAGAAAACTATTATGAAGTGATGATATAAAATTTAGGAAAATTACGTAGCGAAGTCTTTTTCATATAATAAATAGAGTAAAAATAAACAAATACAGAAGCTGAAAATGAAGTATTAGAAAATGATCGGAGCAAGTTGTTAGACGGGTCGATATTTTTATAATACTTCATTTTTTCAATAATAATAATTACACTGTGAATGCAAAAAAGTAAAAACAATTTGAAATCAAGAAGCTACTTGGCGTAAAGTTTTTTTTAATAAATAAAATATTTTATTTGTCTCTCGGATTTTTCTCATACATATTTCTAATGTTGCCGTGTCGTGTGTAACACTGGACACGAAGCTGCAACGAGCGATCAAGCAAGGACCTTTGACGTTATGCAAGCACGAATATTATGTCTGCAAGTATTTGCAGCGACCTTATTCCACCTCATTCCACTGCAACTGTTTTATGAAAAAAAAACAAAGTTATAAGTAGGTACCTACTATTGGTATCCCATATCGATTTTTTTTAAATTATTTACAATATAAAATTAAAGACATTTGCCTAGATGTTTAATTACAATATTATCAAGGATGACAACACAATAACAAAATATTCTACGATTATTCTACGTGTAAATATCTTCAACTGTTTGACGTATGTTTGACGTTTATCATCATCATCATCATGTTTGACGTAAAAATAAATTATCAATATTAAATACCTACCTACAATACGACATCAATATTTAAATTTAATATTTAACTTTAGCAATTTATAGTGTCAAAAACACTACAGAACTTTATCATTCTAAAAGCCAATAGCTTTAAACGAACGAAGCAAATTAATTTAATTCCAGCAAGACACGAATTAAATGAAGTGTGGGAATGCATTAAGCAAGCGCTTGCATTCAAGCTCTTTAAGTTAACTAACCAATTAATTTTAGCAACGTCTTAAATCAAGCAGTAAATAAAGTATGTTAACTCAGAAAGGTAGGTGAATTATATTTTACTAGCGGCCGCCCATGGTTCCCGTTGTAGGAATATCGGGATAAAAAGTATCCTATGTGTTATTCCAGCCTATCTATATCTGTTGAAAATTTCATCCAGATCCGTTCAGTAGTTTTTGCGTGAAAGAGTAACACGTACATCCATACTCAGTAAGAAACAAAGCCGATGGAAATGGCAAAGACCCTTGTTGCATACAGCCTTCAATCTAGCCTGTATGCAGGTTGAATAAAGAACGCCTACGTCTAAATAACGTGTTTATGAGGTGTACTAACTGTTATTATTATAGTCTGTAGAGCCAGTGACTTGATATGTATCACCTAGCTAGAGTTTCAAAGATTAGGATTGAGGCATAATAATCTAGAGTCAAGAGATGAAGCTGCCTTAATGAGCTTTAAGTCACTTTTGTTCTTCTTTTGGAGTGGCTTGATTATGTATCACTTAGCTAGAATTTCAAAGATTAGGATACAGGCACAATAATCAGAACCCTGATTCACGAACCGTCGGAATCGCTCCCGACAGCGGAATGTATGCTCCGACTCTGTCACTCACTATAGAATAGACAAGACAAAGCACAGAATTTAAATTCGATCCCGTTTCCGACGACCGACGGTTCGTGAATCAGGGAGCTGGAATCAAGAGATGAAGCTGCCTTGATGAGTTTTAAGCCACTTTTGTTCTTCTGTTAACGTATTCTTTCTTCATTCATGAGTCAAATATGTATGTGAAAAGGCATATATTCATGATGGCAGTAAAACAACTGTCCTGCATCTGCTCTAAGAAGGTATTATTCTAATAATTACTTCACTTTGGTTATTAGGAATTGGGTGCGTGTTACATTCAGGATCAGTCTTTTATATTTCCATTGAGTTTCCGTGTTCTTTTGTGTTATTAATTACATAGGTTAAAATATGCCTTCTTTTGTGTTCCCGCCACATATAAAGGCTGGCTTAACCTCTCATTTCGTTATTATTAAATAAATAAATAAATATATGATATATAAATATTATCGTCGCGTAAGTATAAAAGGTGTTCCTTTTGATATCATATAAAATGATATATACAAGATGTTAGTTTGTACAGTTGCAACTTGCAAGCCCCAAACCACAGCTTGTACTCATAATATTGAACAACTTTTCCCAAGAAACACGGGTCGAAAATTATAAAAAAAAATTTGTACTCCCATAAAAACTGCACAGTCAGCTGATCGATTTTGTATGAAGGGACCAAAATTGCTTTCAGATTTCGACTCATGTTCCTTGGGGAAAGTTGTTCAATTGTAAGTAGAAGCTGTGGTTTCGGGCTTGCCACTGACCAAACTAACACCCTAGATATTTTAGGTTATATTCTGTCATAAAAAATAAATCAAAAAGTCCAAAGAACATGGGTCGAAATACTAGTTTTTTGTTTTCGCTTTCCCATATAAACTTGCTAAGTGAATAGAGATACTTGTATGGGACAGCCAAAAAATACTCATCTTTTGACCCATGTTCCCTGGCCTTTTTGATTTATTTTTGATGACAGAATAATTATATCCCTAAAGTTATGGGATATCAAAAGGAACACCTTGTATGTACGGTACTTAGTCATTATTTTCTAGGCACGTAGGTACGTGCCTAGAAAATAATGACTAAGTACCTATATTACCTGAAATGGAAAGAAAGAAGTTTTCAAATTATAAGTTAACGACTCCGTAGCTCAGTGGTTAGAGCCTTCGCCCGGACAGTGAAAGGTCGTGGGTTCGGATCCCATCGGAGCAAGTTGTGAGACGGGTCGTTTTTTTCTAATACTTAATTTTCAATAAGAAAGAAGTTATTGCTCAGTGCAATGCATATTTTGTTCAGATTTAAATGTCTTCCTTTCACAAATTTCGTCATTCACGAGTGAAAAAATAATAAAAAATATGACATTTTTATACGTAAATAGTACGAAATATAGTATTTATTGTATACCTATTCTGTTGCTCATCAAGTACCTACACTTTTGAATAATTTAGGGTTAATCTGGGTACCCATTTGACCACCAACATTTGAAGGAACGGAAAATTGTTTTAGATGTTTATTTCATTAAATATCAAAGTAAAAACTATTACATTAGCTAATCCGCTTGAGCTTTTTTTCTAAAAGCATAAAAGCCTTTATAATTTCATGTAAAATTCAGTCTTTAATGTAAAAAGGCTTAAAGCCAGAGCCAGGTCAGCGGCGAGCACTTAGCAACAACCTTGAGTAGTTCCGTTGAACCGACTCATACATAAATGTATGTAATGTGCCCGTACCGCCGACAATGCAACCAGCTTTACAAGGAGCTGGGTGTTGCCGATTAGGGAAACCAAGTTTCGATTTTTATTCGATTCAAGCATTTAAACATTGTGCATGGGAAAATACTGGCAATCAGAACGACGTAAAAAATTACGAGTAGTTCAGTGCCACGAAACTTTAAAAAAAGTAAAAGATGTGTCTAACCAAAAAGCTTAGACAACATACTGAGGTAACTGGAGTTTTCACCCTGAATAAAACAGTGTGCCCAGCAAATTTGACATAGGTATAGTACGTAGTGTAGTGGCTGTCAGTTGTCTCATATGACCATACGTATTTTTTCAAAGTGTAGGTGAGACGGAAGACAGCCACAGTGCCACAAAAAAGTGTTAATACTGCACTCTCCAGTTACCTCAGTATGTAGTCTAAGCTTATTGTGTCTAACTAAAGTAGACACACAATACAGGTAGAAATAGATAACTGTACACATGAAATTATTTTTTAACCGACTTCTAAATCAAAAAGGAGGAGGTTCTCTATTCGTCTGTATGTATGTTTTTTTTTTTTTGTGTATGTCCACCGATTACTCGAAGACGGCTGAACCGATTGAAATGGTTCAAACGTTATTACATCAGGTTGGTTTCCAAATTGGTCCCATTTTTTGAAATTTTGAAATCCGTTCAGTAGTTTTCAGGAAATCTTGAAAATACTGTCGTTTTCGTTACCACATAATGTGAATTTAATACGTATCTTTAGGCATAACTCCTTTGTTTATAAACCGATTTAGATGATTCTTGTTTTGTTAAAAAGGGGATACCTCAAGGTATTTTAACCGACTTCGAAAAAGGAGGTTTTCAGTTTGATCACATACCTATTTACCAGAAAACACGTAAATTGCCTGCACGATGCACTAAAAAGAGTGAAATAAAAATTATTTTTATAAAAAAATAAAACCGCCTTCAAAAAAACCACATCATAAAAGTAAGAAATAATTCTTCACCAAATAAATAACGTAAGTACTTTGAAGTCGGGCGGGTTTTAACAAAAACAACAAAAAAATTGTACATGTTTCACGCCCGACTTCAAAGTACTTACGTTATTTATTTGGTGAAGAATTATTTCTTACTTTTTTGATGTGGTTTTTTTGAAGGCGGTTTTATTTTTTTATAAAAATATTTTTTTTAAACTAACTGTAGGTAGGTAATGGAACTGTCAACGCGACGCTATGTTATGATAATGATGATTTAAAAACATTAGAAAATGAATAATTAGTCGACAAACCAAGTTCATGCATTTTCATTATCTGAAATGAACTTAGAACCTAGACGGTGTGCATTGTTTGTATGTTAATTTCTTTGCTCATTAAAAATCTAATAAACTAAAGAAAGTTTAATTTTTTAAAGGTAACTTCATAAACAAATTACATAAGTACCTACGTAATTTTTAACCTCAAACAAACTTAATATTAGATTTTTAGTTTTAATGTGAGTAGGTAGGTAGGTATTAGCACTCAAAACTGTCGTTATGGATCCATGGTTATCGTATTGTCGTATCGTAAACTATACCATCCATCAGAAGCTGTCAAAGTGCTGCTGTCAAACATCTGTTGTAGGCATGGAGCTAGACTTAATACTGAGGTAACTGGAGAGTGCAGTACTAACACTTTTTTGTGACCACAAATTACACTGTGGCTGTCTTCCGTCTCACCTAAACTTTGAAAAAATACGTATGGTCATATGAGACAACTGACAGCCACTACATACTAAATGTCAAATTTGCTGGGCACACTTTTTTATTCAGGGTGAAAACTCCAGTTACCTCAGTATTAAGTCTAGCTCCATGGTTGTAGGCATAGTACTTAGTTTAGTTCCTTAAATGATCTATAGAGGCACTACTCTGGTTGTCATACAACGATTATCATAGCGATAGCTTTTCGTGTTTGGGCTACTGATTATAATTACAGTAAAACTAAATATATAAAATATAATGTTAAAATATTAAGTTTGCTTGCTGTTGAAAATTACGTACCTATGTAGGTAGTTAGTTTATAAAGTTAAAAAATAAAACAGTAAGTATTTGTTTATTTTACTTTCAATGGGCAAAGAAATTGGTAGGTACCTAGTACCTACAGTACAAACTTAACAGCCAAGAAAACCACTTGCTACAAGTTTATAATTTGAGATTTATTCCGATATCATTGTCCGTAGCTAATTCTTATAGATAACAGCTTGTGGCTGTTAAATTTCGTACAATATGCCGATAGGCATCACAGATAGCTGGCTCTGAGGAAACTATGCGGCGTAGTCACGATTCCGGGAGAGAGCTATTTCGTATTTTAATGGGTTGGCTGGAAGAGATATTTTATTTTTAATTTTCATATACTAACAATATAAGTACTTAACAAATAAGAAACTTCTTTGCGTATTCATACTCAATCATTAATTGTAATTTTTTAATCACTTTTATTTTCACTGAAATCCGGTTCAACAAGACCTGAAAATATTAAAAATACCTATGTTTTTTTAAAATTTTACAGTTAATTTGAGTCTTGACTTTCAGTTGGTGGTAGGGCTTGTTCTAAGTCCGCCAGGCTAGCTACCACCATCTTATCTAAGTCTGACGCCATAACAATGATTTTTTCAGAATTATTGTGTTCCGGCAGTTAGAGATAAGATAGCCAATTCCTCAGTGATTGAAGATTCTGGGAGTAGTGCGCTGCCACCTTCAACCTTATCACCACTTAACATCAGGTGTGATGATAGCTAAGTGCTAGTACCCGTTGTGAATAAAATAACTACTTATATTATTATTATTTTAATATGTAAATTACCTACAATAGTAGGTAATTTACCGATTTCTCGATATCATTTGATTGTTCAAAACTGAACAATTTTAAGCTTGAATGGACAAAAATTCCCCGTAGTCCCATTGTAAAACAGTGGATCTAATGGGGAATAAAAATTACCTATGAACCCACCAGTGGGTCATAGCGGTGGGGCCACGGGTAATACCCGAAAAATTCACTGGTTGTATGGAATAAAGGTGTTATGTTTTTAGACGTTTTGAAAATATACTACACGACAGAAGGCGTAGAATACCAATTATAAAACAATAACATAATCTACATAACTTTTAACATACAATAGCTAAACCCTTCAACAACTTTGTAATTAAAATGTAAAACTTTACCTACCTATTTAAAACATTTAAAAAGTTTCCGAACAAACAAAAAACAGATTCACAGTATTCGCTCAGAGTTTTAAAAACTTAAATTGCAAAATCATTAAAAACAAGCTAAAAAGTACAAAACGAATGAAAAAGTTAACACGCCAGAACTTAACGGAGATTAAATCCAAAAACGAATTAAGCCTAAAAAGTTCAATGTTCTTGCTTTTCTCTCAGTGCTGAGCGCATTACGGAGATTACAAAAAAATATATATCGCGCCATCATCAAATGACTGACGTAAAAAATGCCGCTGCCACGACAGTCTTTAGGAGTGGAAAAACGTACGTAACCTAAAAATATTGTTTTGGTTCTCTTATCAACATTTCCTTTATTTTTTGCGATCATTGATGGAAATGCGGAAAAAGATATTTTTATATATTGGGTAGGTTTTAGAGTAGGTAAACCTATTGTAAGTATATTTTATTGTAAATAAAAATATTTATTAAAAAATTTTACCCTACATAGTTTTTGATTGGCAACGCCGCGCCGACTATTTGAGCAAAGTACCGGATGCGGGGCGTGTAGTGCCACCACAATCAACGCGGTTATATCTTGTGAAACTACAGAAGTCGGTAGCACAGAATGCTAGAAAGAGATATAAAGAAGAGTCACGCATTATGGACTGAACATAAACCGAAAATAAGCTATAAGTCCCACATTCCTATCTGTTCCGGTGACGGCCGTGACATAGGAGTTACTTGTAATACAATATTTGATGATAAAATGGACTGTTGTACGGACAATATATTAGTTCCAAAGATTACCACCGGAAAGAATTGGTTGTCGTATTAGAAAGTCCCATAGCACATTCCTGTCTGTTCCGGTGACAGCCGTGACAGAGGAGCCACTTGCTATTCAAAATTAGATGTCAAAATAGACTGTGTCGGTCGTATGAAAATTTTTTGTTCCAAAGATAGTCACCGGAACAGCCCCCTAATTCGCAAATCATCGGAAACGCTCCCGACAGCGGAATGTATGCACTGTCTCTGTCACTCACTATAGAATAGACAAAGACAAAGCACAGAATTCGAATCCGATTCCGTTTCCGACGGTTTGTGAATCAGGGGGCAGATATGCACTGGGCACTGGGTTAGTTAAAAGCTGGCGACAAACAGGTATGTATGATAACTTCAAAATTCAAAATTGTGTGGAATGATAACTTGAACAAATTACAAATCGTGCACTGATAAAAATGTATGAAGGGTTAGTTTTTTTTTGAGCATAGGGCTTCGCTACCAGCATTCAGGCGCCTGGGTGGGTGGGTACTATACTGGTGGGGGCTAACGTTGTTTTTGTATTCTGTTCTGTGGTTGGTAGTTTACACGCTTTATCAGTTCAGAGGACAGTTAAGTGAGTGGGTAGCTATCTGGTCAAGTTTTAGCGCTCGATCAAGAAGAGGGCGGAGAGCGTCGCGTGACGCGTGCGAATCGTGCGTCAATATTGGTGCGTCACATTGACTTATTTGATTAGACGTCTGTCGCGAGCGCGCAATGTAGCACAATTTGCCTTCGCCGCTTGACGCGCCACCTCTCTTGAACGATCCCTAATGACATCGCCACCATATTTTTTACCTTTATGCTTCGATCAACAATAACACCTAGTTCTAGATACATAGTTGGAGTGACAGATATGGCAGAGCGTATACTCCCACTTGAGAGTATAATTATAAGTAGATTATTTTGACAGTGTCAATAATACTAAGGTATTTCAAACTTGGAACGGTTCCTGTCATTTATAATGTATGATCGTTTAGTGCGCCAAGCTTTTCTGTTCCGGTGATTATCTTTGGAACTAAAACAGTTTTCATACGACAGTCCATTTTGACAGCTAATTTCGTATTGCAAGTGGCTCTTCTGTCACGGCCGTCACCGGAACAGAAAAGCTTGTGGCACTGTAACATTCGTAAGCTTCTTTCTCCGTTTTAAAAAAAAAGTCAGTCTGTGCCATGTAAAGTTTTCATTTAGTTCGTGAGCCTTCTTCTAGAACTATTGTTGATCGAAGTCTCTAAGACAAATTAGTGAAAATTAATTAAGCTTTATTGTCATTGTCAGGGCCCAAAATTAGTTCCTTTTTCTATCACTCGCGAAATCCTTAGGCTATTTGATTTATTTTGCTGTCTTGGGAAATAATTTTCAATTAATATATGTCATTTCAATACTGTATGTGTGTGGTATATGTATCTAGCTAGCATGAAAAGCTTGTTTCCCACCGGGTGAGGTGTCCCCACACCGGGACAAATAATGACATCGTCCGGTATGGACTTAAGTAGGTACTTACCAAGAAAAAATATTTATTTATTGTGATGGTATTTGAGATTGGCTGTGACTGTCATTCGTAACAAAATAATAATCAACAAAGACTTAAGAATTATTTTTTAGATAAATAATACAGATTAGGTAGGTAAGTAACTGAAACTTTCATAATTTCTTTCTCTTTTAGAGCTCTGTCATTGTGTATATAGGAATAATACATTTTTACTAACTTT
Source organism: Crambus lathoniellus (assembly GCA_949710035.1). Taxonomy (NCBI): domain Eukaryota; kingdom Metazoa; phylum Arthropoda; class Insecta; order Lepidoptera; family Crambidae; genus Crambus; species Crambus lathoniellus. The sequence goes on from OX453303.1 coordinate 29,440,045, forward strand.
ATTAGGTACTCAATTAAACAGGCTGACCAGATTCGACGGATAGATAGATGACCTGGAATAGGATTCACTTATTCCGATAAAAGATGGTTCCTGTGGTATAACCTATTAAAACCCCGAAGAAGTCACACGCGGCCCCCTAGTTGAAAATAATTGTCTGGGTTAAGAATGTACCCCCGTGATTAATATCAGGAGAAAAGGGTGTCTTTGTCCTCTAAGGGACGTCACTTTGACACGTGACAGGAAAAGAAATCGCGGTTAGTTAGGTGCAGTAGGAACCCCAGCACTTTACGGAACAATGGACACGCGCCCAGTAACCCTATTCACACACCTCGAATTAGCCCTTATCACCACCAATTTGACCTTTAACACCTCCCAGCAGAACTCAAATTCCTATGTCGCAGCCATCAATTACTGCCGACGAAGTATTAGTTTTGAAAATAAAGCCTTTGCTATTGTGTTAGAGTTGAAAATTGATTGGGGCAATGAGCAGCATTCCTCGCGAGCTGCCTCGACAGGTATTCGAGGGAGCGTAGGGTTGTCAAAGTGTAAATCTCCGCTTGTTTATAACTTTTAGTGCTTAGCAATTTTACCAATGGCAAAGTTCGAATAGTTACTGTCAAATAGCGCTTTGGGAAATTTATCGTTTTGTCTTTCTTGAGAGAGTAGATTTTGCTCACAATCTTGCTTAGTAGGTAGTTTTGTATTATTACTGTGACTTAAGGACAGTTTTTAATAAAACGAGCTGTTTCAAAAGCTCTACCTGATTTACTTGTTTACTTGTCATATATTTTTTTAATAAACTCTCTTCATAAATTTTATTTTATTATTACTTAGCTGTGTAACTGTGAAACAGTGGGGCAGTACGTCTAACAATCAATTAGTGTAAATGACGAAGCTCACACTGCCTAAGTTTTATTATAATCAACGTTTTTACTATGGATAAGCAGTGGATAAAAATTATAAACATTTATAGAAGTTCAAACAAATATAATTTTCCTTTTAGTACCTACTTGCAAGAAAAAGTAAAATTAGGTTTAAATTTTATCATAAATTGGAACCTTTATTTTAGGAATTTACTACAAAAAATAAAAATTAAATGAACACACAATACATATTTCAAAAATAACCGTAACACAATGTTTAATAAGTTTTTCAGCGCCAAGCACTTAGGCATTGTTCTCAAAATGGCGTTAAACCATGGCGCTATTTTTTTTTTGCTCTCGTGCTCGCGGCATTGTGTCCTGAGTGCCTTTTCATTTCACAGGAACTAAATTGAAACGGATCCAGTGTATTGTCGCAGGGTACCTTTCTTTATACAGGGTGATAGAGTTACACCTCTTCATAAAAGTAATTCTTAAGAATTCGTAATAAGAAAGTATTATTAAAAGTAAAAAGTGAAAAGCTTTATGTAAGAACTAAAATCTAAATATTAATAGGTCTCGTACTTACTTACTTAGATAAAATCATTTTTCTTTATGTTTTAGGCTTACAGATATCATTGTAAGAGAGAGAGAGTTCACACGCATAATGTATTAAAATATTAGCTTTATTACAATTTAGCGTCAAAATAAAGATAAGAGTTTTTGTTGTTTTATTTACTTTATGAATATATCTCACATATGAAAGAAAGATCTTTCTCTCCTGCATTGCTAGTAATAGAAAAGAAGAAACTATATGTCATAGTAAGCTCTAATTATAACAAATTAAACGTTTTTACAGAGTAATGTTAACAAAACAGTGATTTTTATTTACTTATAGAAGGTTCAAACTATTGCCAGTGTCAACCAGAATGAACAAAATAAACATAGTAGACAACCCTAGCACATTCGATTCATAAAAATAGGGTTGCTCCCTGTTTATCGACATTGTCGTACAACAATTAAGTACTACGACTTTTTTTTTAACCTGTACCAGTCCCTTGGCTTTGTAACCTGGTTTAAGATCAGGTTTAATTAATGCTCCTGACTTTAAATGGTCAGCATAAATGTTGTTTCATTAAGGCTGTATATGTTGTCAGGTGCTGGTCGATAAAGCCATAATGTGGATTGTTTTTATTTATTTGAAGCAAAAACATATCAATGTTTTTAAAAATTTTGAAATGAACTTACTTATTAAAAAAAATTAATAGAGCAGTCGCCCGGATAGCGAAAGGTCATGAGTTTGAGTCCCATCGGAGCTGGTTGTGATTGTGAGACGTGTCGAATTTTTCAATTTTTCAGTTAAGTAATAAAAATTGCAATGTGAATGCAAAAAAAGTAAAAATTTAAATAACTCAATTTTTTTGATTAAAATATTTTATTACGCTGCGGCTCTCTCAGACTAGCAGAACTTTTCTTACGCTCATACAAAAATTTAAGCTAAAGTTATTTAAAAAATATGTTTATTCATGCCAAATTACAGCTTTCTAGTACTAAGAGTCTATGAGCTGGACTGGGGTCGGACAGACGGACAGAGGTACATGGCGAAACTATAAGGGTTCCTTGTTGACTATGGAACCCTAAAAAAGCGTTATTCTCTCATACAATATTTCGATGACATCCCTATAAAAGTCACTCTCATCAACAATATTAACAAACCCGCCTTCTCAACTCTCCCTATTATAGTTATCGCATCGCCCGCCGCATACTTTTACGAAACGCAAAACGTTACGTTTCCTGGTCGTAATGACCGTAGACCGCACATGCAGGAACAATGCTGCGGTTTCGGACCTATTCGTCTGTCTGTTTGTCGCAAAATGCACAAAGGGCTTCGATGGTCTGTGGTGCTTGGTGTGGTAGGGACCATTTCGTTATGGTGTTTTAATGGGCGTCTGTGTGTTGGTAATAAAGTAGGGTTACATCTAATAAGGGACAATATTTAAAAAAAATATGTAGTTTAAAAAACTATAAAAACACACTTTTATAGGAACAGACTAAAAGTACAAAATAACCGACTATTCAGTAACTGAAACTAAAAAGCGTGGTGCGCGTTGTCAATATTAAGAACTTGAATGCATGCTTTGCAAAGGGCGCACCACGCTTTTTAATTTCAGTTACTGAATAGACGGTTATTTTGTACTTTTAGTCTGTTCCTATAAAAGTGTGTTTTTATAGTTTTTTAAACTACATATTTATTTTTTATTTTTTAGTTTAACAAATGGCAAGCTATGGATGGATGGTAATCGATTTCACAGTCCATTCATGTGTCTGCCCACCCCGTAAACATTATAACTCAAAGGCGTGATTGTATGTATTTGTTTTACAAATTCAAGTGGAGTCTATTAGTTACCAGATGCGCGAGCCGAACCCTTACTTCATCCTTACTCCATCATCAGACCCTCACCACCAAGTGTAGCGAATAGGTCTCATCAGAACGAAACAAATGAGCCCAAACTCGAGGGGTTTCCTAGTGGTCATTAAGGAGTGCCACTGACTTCCTCCCTGCTCCATCATCAGGCCCTCACCACCAAGTATAGCGAATAGGTCTCATCAGAACGAAACAAATGAGCCCATCTCGAGGGGTTTCCTAGTGGTCATTAAGGAGTGGCAATGACTTCCTCCCTGCTTTATCATCAGACTCTCACCACCAAGTGTAGCGAATAGGTCTCATCAGAACGAAACAAATGTGCCCATCTCAAGGTGTTTCTTTATGGTCATTAAGGAGTGGCAATGACTTCCTCCCTGCTCCATCATCAGACTCTCACCACCAAGTGTAGCAAATAGGTCACATCAGAACGAAACAAATCAGCCCAAACTCGAGGGGTTTCCTGGTGGTCACAAAGGAATGCCACTGGCTTTCTCCCTGCTCCATCATCAGACCCTCGCCACCAAGTGAAGCGAATAGATCTCATCAGAACGAAACAAATGAGCCCAAACTCAAAAGGTTTCGTAGTGGTCATTAAGGAGTGCCACTGGCTTCCTCCTAACTCCATCATCACATCATCAGACCCTCGCCACCAAATGTAGCAAATAGGTCTCGTCTGAACAAAACAAATGAGCCCAAACTCGAGGGGTTTTCAATTGGTCATTAAGCACTGGCTTCCTCCCTGCTCCATCATCAGACCCTCACCACCAAGTGCGACTCATAAGTCTTATCAGAACGAAACAACGGAGGCTAAACTCGAGGGGTTTCCTAGTGATCATTAAGAACTAGCTTCCTCTCTGCTCCATCATCAGACCCTCACCATCAAGCGTAGCGAATAGGTCTCATCAGGACAAAAGAAATTAACCTAAACTCGAGGGGTTTCCTAGCAGCCATTGAAGAGTTCTATTGCCCACCTCTTGACTCCATCATCATATCAGCTCGATGGTAGCAAATTATTGTATTGTCATCGGATTCATATAGACTTGCAAAGTTTCAAATCAATACGACAATTAGAAGTAGGTTAAAATTGATTTCCAAGATTTTCTTACATTGTGACTTAGTTACAAGTGAAGCTAATAAAAGTGTGGTAAAATAAGTTGTTTTTTCTTTGTATTTAGGAATTAACTTTTTTAACCATTCGTCGTCGTAAGTAGAAAATTGTATTTATTTCGATAAGCCGATTTGAAGCTTTTCGTGCCATTCAGCGAGCATATGTCGAGTACAAAACATACTTATTATAGTATTTATCATCTTTTATAATGTGAACTATCATTACTCATAAATTTATTTGATGTAAGACGGTAAGAATAAGATCATTGGTGATGAGAAATTCGTTTTACAGTAGTAGGTATAATTTCTACTTTCAAACATAACTATATGCAATGCATCTGTTTCATATACAGACTGACCCATGCATAGATAAAAAAATTTACTATGCATGCATTTTTTCTTGTCACTAAAATCGAAGACATGGTTCCTAAGAACAAATCTTTGTAAGTACTTAAGTACTTATTTCAAATAAATTTTACTTTTTTGCATTCACAATGCAACTTTTATTATTGAAAATGAAGTAAGTATTAGAAAAAACGACACCGTAGCTCAGTGGTTATTAGAGCATTCGCCCGGACATTGAAAGGTCGTGGCGTAGGTTCGAGTCCCATCGGAGCTAGTTATGAGACGGGTCGATTTTTTCTAATACTTCATTTTTAATATTTTCAAGATCTTTGTATGTCTTAAAGTTCCAAACTTGCCCATACTAACTGTTCTAAATAGGCCATCCTGTATAAAAAATATCTAAGTATTCATACTGCCTGTCTTACTAAATCAGGACACCAGCAGTATTTTTTTACGTTTAAAATAGTTTAGTGTGTGGTCGTTATGTCACTTTAAAATAAACCAGGGCGGCTTTGAAGATGTCACTGACTGTGATGGACGACACACAACATGACACCGTCCTCCGCTCGTAGACGCGACTCAGAACATGTTCGATTCAGACATTTGTATTATGTTTATCTTTATCCAACCTCTAGCTCTCCGCTTGCGGCTTTGTCCGCTTGAAATACACGATTTTTCCCTTGGGAATGTGATATTTTTCCGGGGTGAAAATCTTAAACGCTATTGTATACTCATAATCTATCTCTTTGTCAAATTTAAACATATGTTAAACCGTTTCGCTGTGATTAAGTAACAAACAACAACAACCTAACCGCCTCTGTGGTCTAGTGGTTCACACCACCGATGTTAGACCAAGAGGTCCCGGGTTCGATTCCCAGTGGGGGTACATATTGTATTCGGTTTGGTTGGTGATAGGACTTGTTCTTAGTCCGCCTGGCTAGCTACTACCATCTTATCTAAGTCTGACGCCATAACAATGATGTTTTCAGCATTATTGTGTTCCGGCAGTTAGAGATAAGATAGCCAGTTCCTCAGTGATTGAGGATTCCGGGAGTAGTGCGCTTCCATCTTCAGCCTTATCACCACTTAACATCAGGTGTGATGAAGGCTAAGTGCTACCCCGTTGTGGATAAAAAAAAAAACAACAACAGAAATCCTAATATTCGCATTGTTATATCTGCTTAATAGGCTTTGATGATAATACCACAGTTTAAGCAATCTTATGAAGTTGCTTATTCTGTGATAATACTAAGAACAAAAATTGAAACGGTAGGGTTATACAGGATAAATTATTAATGAGTGCAAATTTTTTTAAGATCGACTCAGAATCGGGAAGTGAACAACTTTTTCCTAGAAATATGAGTCGAAAATAGTCGAAATACGACATAAAATTTTGGTTTCCATACTAAATCGATCACGTAATCAGTCCGATTTGTATGAAGAGTAAAAAAAAATTTGTCCTATTTCGACCTATGTTTCTTGGAGAAAGTTTTACATTTACCGATTCTGAGTTGATCTTGAAAATTTGTGCACTGATAAAAGAATTATCCCGTAGTATAATAAGTATAATTTTCCAGTGCAATCATTAACACAGTAAAGAAAAACTTGTACAAATTGGTTTGAAGCTCTCACTATCCCGTCTCTGAAATGCTAAAAGAAAATCCAAAATGTCTGTCGAGAAAAGCTCACGTAAAAGGATAGAATTTCTTTAAAAGACACTGGGAAAAGTTTATCAATGGGTCATCAGCTCCAGACGAAGATTGCTCCCACAGAACATAAGAAAGAGGATAGTAATACTGACGACCTCCTTGGCCGAATGCCGTGCCGCTATATCTAGAGGTCCCGGGTTCCCGATTTCCGGTCGGGTAATATTGAAAACGTACTTTTCAATATTTCCTCGGGTCTGGGTGTATGTGGTAAGTAATACCCGTCGTTGTTTCAAATTCACACAATACTGGTGGTCAAGCTACTATTTTTTGGTTTTGGAACAATATGTATGTGATCGATGGTGTCCAATATTTATTATGATTATTATTTTATTAATTATATTATAATTCTCTAACTCAAAATATGATGCTCAAAATATACCATTACCAAGCCTTTACATTTATATGGTTTCGAATTTCTTGACGTTCTAATAGTACCTATAGTAACATGCCTGCTTTAGATAGGTACCAAGCTTCATTTAGTATTTGTTCCATCCAAACATTAATGACCCGTTGGTAATTTTTGGAACATGTGTCATTCATCTGCTGGTGATTTCATAGCTAATTTTGTAAGTATTGCGAGTTAACCCTCGGATATCACTGCCACCGGGTCTGAATGTGGGACAGTACATCTGATCCGGTAAATTAGCTGTCAAAATGGACTGAAAATTTTTATACTTAGTCCTAAAATAACCTCCGGGTAGAATAATCTTGTCGCACTATTATGTGGAACCCTTTCTTGTGTTCTGTGAACGAGGAAAAGAAAGAAAAAGCTCCGCTTGTCTCCGGACGGACTGCGTTCATTTTGTTTTTCCGAAACGGTAAACGGCTTCGCTAGTGTTGCGTTTTTATTAGTCGTTTGCAATTTCGTATCTTTATCGACGTTTAGCGGTTTGCGGGGACACGATAAAAAACCTGCGTGTAACATTCTGAATTGAAATTGCATGTTTTTCTTATTCCTTCTTTTTTAAATGACCGCGTTTTGTTTCCGTTTTGCGAGCTCCGAGAGTTTTTGTTACCTATAAACTTTTTGTTTCGTTTTTTAGAGACATGGTTAGCTGTCCTGTCATTACAACTTTTCCGATATACTTTTTTGCTCTAAGCTTTCTTTATCGGCTTTAAGTAAGGGTCTGTTCAGACAGAACGGAAAAATTCTCGTGCATGCTCGAGCCTCCACCACCGCCGTGATGTGACATATGAAAAACTCCTATAAGTATAAGAACATCGTCGAGGATTCACAAGCGGTCGCGAGCATACACGAGCGGATTGTGCCGATATTCATACGATTTTCATTTTAGGCTTTAGTAACACAGTACAATTTTACAAGCTTTTCATTAACTTGCCATGTTAGTTAGTTAGTAGGGGACAAATCTTGCAAGTTTAATTTGACCCACTTCCAAGTGTCCGATGGAGCTGAAATTTTGAATACAGGTTTGGTTTAGATGACAATACAATATTTAAGCACAGTCAGCTAAAAGCTTGTCATAAAAATGAATTTTTTACTAAACAAAAACTTATTCAATCAAGCATTTTGTCTCTGTCTGAACTAACCCTAAGTGCACGAAGGGTATTAAACTTAATACAATGCATATTTTATTACAGGTAATCGAATCGATTTTATCTCCTTAAAGTAATTGCATATCAGTATTACAGTGCAGTTTCCTTTGCAGTTAAGTAAGATATTAACTTACAAGCACTGATAATGCTATAGGTATATAGTACTTAGAAGGAAAATGTGGAAATGTATACCTACAGTGAATGCATTAGGTAGTTAGTAATGTAAGAAATTCATATTTTTATCGCAAGGGTCTCTACATAGGTATATTTGAAATTGCGAAATGCTTAATCCCATTAAATAATTTAGGTGAAGTAATTAACATTTTCAAGTAGAGAAAACTAACAGTTACGTATTTATTACCAATAGATACAGGGTTTCGATTCATACATTAAATTGCTTTAATCTTATGTCCATCAAAGAGATGGCGCTATACGCAAATTTACTTCTATGATCTAAAATTAAAATTACTTAAGTATATACTTCGACAGAGGCTGATCCCAAACATAAAATCATCTTAATTTATAAAAATATACGCTGTAAACATTGATGTTAATAAAATAATACACTAGAAAACAGAAAAGCGACGCAATAGAAAGTCCGACATCGGTTTTCCATCAGCCAATTGAAAGTTAGCAATAGTAAAATATTTACTTGCATTGCAACGGTGGTGCAGTTTCCGCGGAAAAATAGTTCTTTTTCGATGTACTTAACATATGGGCATGGACACGATCTTCCAAATTATCGAAAACAACCAATTTTTGATTCAAAAGTAAACAATCAAATATTCTTTATTTTGAGCAGAAAAAAAAATATGTTGAAGCTTAATAAACGATCTTGATTATTTTGTGGCTAGAAAAACGATATTCGTATCTTAACTCGACTTTAAAAAAATTCAAAAACAAAGAAATTTTTTATTATTTTTATATTTTTTTGTTTTATACTTAGATTATTAATCTCTAAATCACGAATAATATATAGAAAAATAGGTGATGACATATAGTAGATTATTCTCAGGCTACTTTTTCAAAAAGTGAATTTATGCTCAAAATAACAACAAAAACATTGAAAAACTGAAAAAGTGAGGTTATTTTCATTACTCTTCACACATAAAGAAAAAGAAAAAGACAGAGTTTTTGGAAGATCCTGCCCTTAAGAAAAACCCCGTAGAAGCCAGGACCGGTGATGAAAAATATAACAAAAATGGCAAGGAAAACATTTATAATAGACCCTCTTTCGCTGATGTAGAGACACTTCCTAAAAAATATGTTTTTTACTACTGTACTACCATATGTTTACAATTTCGAATCTTGTAAAACAAACCCATGGCTGGCTGTCATATTATATCTTGCTTACAAATGCGAATTTTGCAAATGGAACCCACTACCTCCCATCGCCTATTTACAAGATTGGAACTTTCAAATTGCAATCACCTCCCTCCCACCATGTTTACAAAACGCAAAATCAGAATTCAAAAATGGAACATAATTGTGCCCATGAATGGTGGTCGCGTGAACAGCGGCAGTGACCTTGTGGACTACTCGACTGGGCCAGCCAGGCTATTGCACTGCACGCGCCCCCTCCTCCGCCCCCCGCGCCCCGCACGCAAATTATTGAGCGGCCCCCTCCCGGTGCACTTCCTTCCGCGACCCCGCTTGCCCGGGAATCCGGTTTCACTAGGATTGCGTTAGGTTATGATTTCTTATTGGTTCACTTACGTTTCACTTTCGGGATTTAAAAACGATTCGGGTTGGTTTGGTAATAGTACTTCTTGCTTTTGGATTTGCGATGGTGTACTATAGGTAAAGGTATGGGGTAGGTACTTACGGGTTAATAATGTTTTTAGTTTTGACAAAATAAGACAGCATTTTCATACAAATATCCTAAATTCAAGTTGTGTTTCCCTTTTTCCAATTAAAAAGCGATTTCGTGGTATTACTGATTGTGCCTAACCAAAATAAAATCCTGAAAAACTCATGCTTCTTTAAACACTTTAGCATGCTACGATGCTACGGTATCGAAAATTGGCATTTAGATATCTGTCTGTAACATGAAAATTAGTTGGAAGAAAACCTTAGCAAGTCATTTAAACACACCCACCTACCTAATTATTGGTAGATATCTACATTTGTATCCTTTCATTAGATTTCTGTGTATTACATAAATATAACATTTAAATAAAAATTGCTCTACATTTCAAAGGTTTAAGTTTGAAAATCTGTTTTTTAAATTACTTTAACTTTTTTTGCATTCACAATGCAATGGGTTCGAGTTGTGAGACGGGTCGTTTTTTTTTGTAATGGGTAGGTACTTCGTTTCCAATAATTTATACTCACATTTACCATACTCACTTCTGGAAAAGCGTTTTTCTCTAATCTATATAAAGTACCTACCTATTTAAAACTCGTGCGTTACTGACAAGACATTATGTTTGAGACAACGCATGCCGAAACTCCTGGGCGCAAGAAGCTGAAACTTGGCATGTATGTTCCTTGGGAAGTGTAGGGGAGCACTAAGAGAGGATTTTTGGAAATTCCCCCTCTAAGGGGGTAAAAAGGGGGTTCACACAGACGAAGTCGCGAGCGGAGCGCTAGTTTCTAAAAATAAATTTTAGGTTAAACACGACCCCCAAAAAGACTTTATTACCAGGTAGCTAGGTTCTATTTGCAGGAAACAAACGGTAGGGCTATCAGAATTAATGATTTAAAAAAAGTTTGCTACACTCCATTAGGCTTTTAGCGTTTTATCAGTACGGAACGGACCATTAGCACGGAGAGCTGGATTGGAAACTCAACACGTAGCCTACGCTGAAAATGTACCCTTTTACGTTCGGAAACCTAGCGGAACATTAGGTTTATTGAAATGGGGAATAATTTAATGTATTTTAAGTAGGTATTTCCTTTTAAGTAGCCGCCTTGACGCTATGAAAACCAAACATGTCTTCAGTTTTGTAGATAGATGATTTACGGGATTTACCCGTGTGTTAGAGAGAATTCGAAATTGGAAATTAAAGAATAAAAAAAGAATATCTGCAATGACAACCAGGTATAGGGGGTTTAAAATAGAGAATTTTAAGATGTCATTGAACTTCGTGTGTACCTCCACGTAGGACCGAGTAAAGAGTTTGTAATACGTTATTGAGCGACGTTAAGCGGGGAGGCTTGTTTCGGTGGCCCACATCCTCGCGTCCCCGAGGAGTAGCGAGGCGCACCGTCACGTTTTTGCCGCCTGTTTTGAATTTATAAAGCGGCTCAACAGCTGATCGGCGGCGTTGCCACCCCGTTCCGCCCACGCGGCGTTGCCGCTACGTGCAGCGCAGCGCCCGGCGAGTCTGCTCTCGAGGCGATCGACCGACCCCCCCTCCCCGTGCCATAAACTCCGTACAACGTTCTCCTGAAATAGTTGGTATACCTAAACCCTTTTTGGTGGAAAATGTTGTTACGTTTTTGACGAGTTCGTTTTACGAAACGAGGTTATGCGGCAAGGAACGTTACGTGAAACGAAATTCGGAGGCAGAATCACTGGAAAAGTGTTTTGTTGGCTTGAATGTTTTCGTCACTTTATGCAATGAGCATTTTTCTTGTGTTTGGCAAGGACTTTTACCACGATGCTATAGTGCTTTAGTAGATAGGTAGGTATAAGGTTTTTGATCAGCTCAATGAAGGTGTTTTATGTGCGTCAAGTTAGCAGCCTCACAACAGAATTAGATGGTTTTGATTATGTCAAAAAATACTGTATAAATAGTGTTAAATAGTGATGTATATTAAATAAATAGTGTAACTTTGATTCAAAAGATATTTGAGTATCTTAGTGAGGCTGCTAACTTAACGTCAAGTTAGCAGTCACCTCAAGAAATACAGTTCGTATCAATGTGATTTATATGTCAAAAAATACTGTATAAATAGTGTATCGTAAACGCAAAATTTCAAAAGTAGTGCTTTAATACAAGCCGAGATATTAGGGTCTCTAAGTTGGCTGCTAACTTGACGTTTCTTGCGATGGAGATTCCAGGGAAACTGGTACAAGTTTTAAATAAATAAATACTTGAAAAAATACTGTGTGAAATAGTGAATCTTAGGATATAAATAAAGAAAGAATTCTTCTTTGATATTTTCAAAAAATCTAATGTAAACTTCTACATAATAATCTGAATATATGCTGACGATCAATGTTGAACTTTGCTCCTAAGTAATAAGGTTCAAACTTTATTTCAATCGTGAAGTGCGTACTATCGAGCAAAAAAGTGAAATATATATTTTTGATTGTGTCAATACATACGTATAATCGGTTCAATGCTATTGATAAGGTATTTAAACAAATATATTTCTACCCACTTTTTAACCGACTTCAAAAAAAGAGGAAGTTCTCAAGTCGACTGTATTTTTTATGTATGTTTTACCATAACTTCGCCAGTTGTTAACCGATTTTAGTAATTCTTTTTTTATCTGAAAGAAAATAGTTTATGTGTGATCTCATGAAAAAGTTAAAGTAGTTAGTTCAGTAGTTTTTTTCACAATCCTGAAAATCACATAGTTTTTGACTGGTAGTTCCTGCTTTACACGTCAATATCTTCGCGAACTATTGACCAATTTCAATGGTTATTTTTTTATTCGAAAGAGTAAACTCCTGAGGTAGTCACATAGTTACCAAGTTAGGATTTGATGGTGGAATCCAGGGGAAATCGGGGAAAACCCGTAAATTTTACAGTAATTTACGTATTTTATAGATTTTCTAAAGTTGAAAAATGGAAAATGAAGTATTTAGAAAAAAAAATGCATTGTGAATGTAAAATACTAAAAATTAAAATAACTTTTCTAAATTTTTTTAAGTATTTGCATCTGGTAGTCATCATCACATGCTGATGAGCTGGTGATGGAAGGTACTGTGACGGGACGTCCTCGTCGGCCAGTGGTACACTAGCCGGAACGTCGGAAGTCACCGCCCAGTATTTAATTTGTAGATAATAGATGAATAAAAAGATGATGTTTATAGGGACTTGACTTTTTATTGTAAAGGTAGTAATAAAGAACCCTTTCCAAGGGTCAAGGGTTCCACTTATTTAAAACTAATCAAACAACTCAAACTGATATAAAAAAAAACTGGTATTGCTCCGCGAGCTCTGTACGGCTTGGTGGTTTTAGTAGAACTGAATCAAAAATGATGAACAGGACACGTGAAACGAAGATTTTGAATTTGAATTGAAAGAACAGGATAGGATTCGATAAAATTAATGGCCAGTATGTAGAACTAGATGGAGTTTCCAGCCATCATGGAGTTTTTAACCATCCATAATGACTGGTACGAATCGACATCGTTACAGTACAACTCCTCAAATGTCGTTGATATTTAAAGATTTTTAGTTGTATTCTTTCAGGTTATTTAGGTGAGCTGATGATGGAAGGTAAAACTACTTAACGCTTAGGAGTTAAAGCATGTTTTTTAAGTACCATATGCACGAATAGACCTTTAGTTATATTCTTTAGTTATTTCGGTTAGCTGATGATGGAACGTTAAAAAACTGCATAACAGTTAAAAGTTGGAGGATGGTGCTTGTCTGAATGTTCTAATTTAGATATGGGCAACAGTTTTAAACGTTGCACATTATGCGACGCTTGCACATTAGATTTCTTACACTAAAAATGAAAAATAAATAAATATTAAACCGCCTTCAAACAAAAAATTGCCGACAAAAAACGTTAAAATAAAAAAATTATTGAATCATTCCATTCAAAGGATGAAAGGGTGGGACAATATATAATTAATTTTGGAACTTACTGATTTGATTGAAGTCGGTGTCAAGCCGAAAGTAACAAGAACAAAATATTTAGTGAAACAATAATACACAATATCTCATGCGCGGAGTGGTGTGAAATACATAACAATAGGTACTGTAGGTAATGGCTTGGCACCGACTTTAATCAAATCAGTAAGTTCCAGAATTAATTCAATAATGTCCCACCCTTTCATCCTTTGAATGGAATGATTCAATTAATTTTTTATTTTCACATTTTTTGGGAAGTGAGTATTTGTCGGCAGTTTTTGTTGGAAGGCGTTTTTTTTATTTCATTTTTTTTTATTCTCAGTATAATATTATTTTTTCGGAAGAAACAAATGATGTTTTACTTTTTATTCTACTTCATACCTACTTACCTACCTACTGTCAGACTGTCTGTCTGTCTGAGGCAACGTAGCTCCTAAACGACAGGGCCGATTTTGATGCGATTTTTTTCAATTGAGAGCTAAATTAATCGAGGCGGTTCTTAGCTACGTTTGATAAAAATCCATACGGCCATTTATGGAGATGGTTAACTGCCTTTACTTTAGAAACGGTAAAAGATACAGAGGTGGTGCTTTGAGTAAAATAATATACACCTTAGGCAAAGGAGATGGCTAAATTTAGTATGGGCGACTGCCCTAGCAACGTATAAACATTGTACTTAGTAATAATTAATGCTGACAGGCTACATATTTGTAATATGTATAAAAAAACACTCAGGAAGTTGCCACTAAGTTATAATCCTAAAAATTAAATTGAAAAATCCTACTAGATCGTTCCGTAATTACGTTCGATAAGAGACATTGCTATAAACTTTTAGTAGGCGTCTATATACTTTAGAAACCACGTAACTAGGTAGGCGGAGCATTTAAATCAAGCAAAAAGAACAATTGGAATATTAAAACCAGTAACTACCTACTCATACTCCTAATAGAATCGATCAACACCTGTCATCAAAGTAATTTTTTTAATTCTTCGTACCTACATAATAATACCTTTAACAGTCTCTTAATTTTTAAGACAAACTAAAAATATCTGGGGCACGGTAGTGCCCCCGCACAGTAACCTTATTGTCACCCTGCTTATATACTGTAAAGATAAAGATAAAAATATTCTTTATTCACTTAGACATAATAAATATGTACTTATGAATCGTCAATATTTTCCTACCACCCATTCAAGACTTTTTTAACTGACAAGAAGAATGGGCGCAAGAAACTTGCCAGCGTTTCTTAGTTAGGTAACGACATTTACAAAAAAAAAACATATCGTTACTAATACAAACTACTTACAAAGTGGAACAACGTTACTGTACAAAGTGGAATCCACTACTGCGACAAGGATTCTAATGAATGTGAACAAAATTGGAGCAAGTCTAAAAAGTCCAAAGATTAATAATAAAAAATATCCTTGCTTTAGAAGCAGTGTTATTGGGCTCTGCCTTTGAGTATACTCAATCAAAGGGCTCTGCGTACAGCGTTTCACTTGACTTGACTTGACTGCGACTGACAGTGTACCTTTTATGAAAATCTGATATCTAAAGACAGATATTCATAGCTCTAAGCTTATAAGTGGTGTGACCGTGTGAGGGATATTTAACAGGGATATAAAGGTATGGACACATAAAATGTTGAAATATAACAAGATTTATTATATGTATTATGTGTTTATTAATCTGCTAAGCTTACAAGAATATTATCTTAAAAGGATGCCGGAGCAGACAACATGTTCTGGTGTCTCCTCTTGCCCTCTTAGGAGTTGCGGTATTGATCCACCTAAATTAATAATATTGTCAAGGTGTGGGCACACATCAACGTCATAAATACTATTCACTCTTATATGTTCTCCGAGTATGAACGGGCTAGCTTGATTTGTTAAAATAAACACACAGTGTGTTGAGGTGTTTGCAGCCCGCTTGTAGTTAGGCAGAATCATTTCAGGTTCCATAAGAGCTTGCGGTTCTTGTTCACGTCCAAGCTTGGTTCAGGACCAGGTAGATTTACCCGATTTGCATCATTACTTATCTGCTGGTTGATGCCTCATCCAACAGGGATGACACATATATATTGTATTCTAAAAGGAAAAAAGCCAATTTAGTATATTTAGAGAGTGATCATATACCAGATATTTAAAGACAATACAGAAGGGAGTAGCAAGTATATTTTCATATTGTCTAACTAATCAATAAAGCTACCTGATGACAGGCAGGATGTGATCTTGGAAACATCTGAAACATTAAACTGTGGCTATCATCTGTGTGGCATTGGGAACTTCTGACAGAACGGCCACAAGTAATGCACACCACACCATATTGTATGTCCCAATAGACGTCTATCATAAGTTCTTGCTGAACTTAAAAGTTCAAAACATGGGTCTCAAATATTTGCATCCATC
Organism: Crambus lathoniellus; assembly: GCA_949710035.1. NCBI lineage: Eukaryota > Metazoa > Arthropoda > Insecta > Lepidoptera > Crambidae > Crambus > Crambus lathoniellus. The sequence continues at coordinate 29,456,213 of OX453303.1, forward strand.
GCAACCTAGAACAAAAAGATGTAAACATCAGTTAGGTAAAAGAAAAAATACCACCATAATATCAAAATAAGTTTATTCAAAATTATTGCATATTCTAGAGATTGTAGGATAAGTAATAATTTGTTAACTTACCATTGTACAAGTGCAATGCAAGGTTAATAAAAGCATCACGAAACACGAACAAACGAACGGCCAGCATCCTATTTGATATTTTCCTACGACATTTTTCGTATATTTTGAGGATTTTTAGATCAATTTTAGATTTTTTTAGTAAGTAGATTATTTTTTGAGTGACGGATGTTTGTTTTATTATTTACGTCATTTGCAAAAAGCAAAGGTTTAGTACTCATCAGTACTCATACAGCCTTGTCACATATTAGATCAGTCAAATTAAAACTATTGTTTTAAGCCTTCGGTGCTTTGTTACATATTAAAAAAGATAATAATATGCATATTATCATAGTTATTAGGAGTTTGGGATCGATATTGTATAATTAATTTTACGTTTTTCGTATTCACACACATTTTTTTTGTGAAACGGAACGTTTTCGTTGGGCAAGGGAAACGTTGGGAAACATGAAGTCAACTTTTATACTTTAAACATTTTGATTATTTTACGCAACTTTTAGGAGAATAATAAATACGGAATAATTAATTAACGAATATTTGAGTGTTACTGGCTAGTGCGATATTTATATACATGCTTAGGGCAGTTTCTTAGCCATGTCCTTTAGGTGGAACAAAAAAAACAAAATGGCGGCGAGTTACTTTCTGTCTGCACTTATATTCGTAGTGACCAAACGGATCAAGCGATTTTAATGCGGTTTTATTTTTATTTTGAGTGTAATTTAAAAGGGATGAAATAAAAAGAACAACCCCCGAAAAAAAAGTCATACAATAAAATTTCTTTTTCGGTCGGGGGACCCTTTCAGTACTTCTCTTTTTGTGGTCCTCCGATCGAGAGAGAAATTTCATTATTTGTCTTTTTTTCTCGGGGTTTTTTAAAATTTTTAAATTTTGAATAGACAAGAATAAAAGTCTTGAATGGGCGGTAGAAAAATGTTTACGATTCATAAGTACTCTTAATAAGTAATCTTTATATAAGTATATTATAATTCTTCTGTGCGTGTGTATGTAGCTGAACTACTGCTAAACGGCTAGACAGTTTTTAATCAAAAAAAATGTGTGTATTCAGGTGAATTCGAGAATGGTTTTACAATTGTGGCGGGCTGGCAATACGAAGTTAGCCGGATCAGCTAGTTTAAATATACCGTGAGTTTTTTTTTATCAAGTTATACTTAAGGGGTAGGTTATTTGACGTGTTTAGAATAAATTTCCGAAAAAAATAATTATTTTTATAATCGTTTAAATTGTTTTACTTTCATCATCATTATCATCATCATCATCAGCCATTTTAATGTCCCCACTGCTGGGGCACTGGCCTTCCTTATGGATGAATATGGAGAATGAGCCATGACCCACCACGCGGGCTCAGTTTATTTATTTTTTTACTTTATTTCTAGCTTATTGTCGATATTTTGAATAGCAAAATAAAACATTTCCAACAATTAAAAAAATTGAAACAATAAAAAGAATGATAATTATTTAGTCTCACCTCACACAACCACACGCGTAGCTGTACGTGCATCTCGCACAACCACATCCGATACTACATCTGTATACTATGTTGTCATATTAAATACAGCCAGAAAAAAACATATAAAATAATAAAATAAAGCAAAAATAAAAATTCGGAAATTGGAAATTCGTCATTTGAAAAAAGTAACCGCTGTAACTGAACAGATTTAAATACCTATAGTCATAAAAGACTAATCAAGTAACTTTTATATTAAATGCACTAAGAATATACTTAAGTAACTAAGTTCCTAAGTAGTAACTTTACGAAAGATTAGCTTGGTACTTATGAAGGTACTAAATACGAGAAGTTTTGAATGACTATGAGCTAACCTATATCATTTTAATAAATAAATACCAAAATAGAAAATAAGTTACGTACCTTTAAACTGTAGGTTGTTATTATAGGATATAAACTTGCACGTGATATCACTTCTTATGGTACAACTGCTCACCAATTTTAAAACAAACAAAACTTTCTCCAATGTCATGTCAACGAACCGAAATCACGTAAGTAAACAAAATCACGCCATCTCGCGGTGTTGCTTTGTACCTACTACGCCAGTGACTCGTTTGCGCTGGCAATGGGGCGTTCCCAAATGTACGACAAGAAAAAATAACATGCTGTAAAAAATAGTGATTCTGTTTCATTCATTTATTTTAACTTTGTTAAAGTTAATATTTCTTTTACGTGTTAAATTAATTGTCATAACTTGTATGTAACGTCTAACGCTATCCAAGACTATGAGATTGATTCGTGTCTACTTCTTGTATGCATTGCGGTGTCCTTTCGGATTTCGCCAAATTAATTCGAGTCACAAATGACAAATGCTTGACATATTATGTTTCGATATACGATAGATTATGTGTCATTTAAAATGACTGGAATAAAAAATATGATAATATCAGTACGTCTAAAGAAAACTGTACACGACTGTACCTAAAATCGAATGTATGGTAGAAGTTAACATTAGATTTTTTGAAAATAGCAAAGAAGAATTCTTTTTTTATTTATATCATAAGATTCACTATTTCACACAGTATTTTTTCAAGTATTTATTTATTTAAAACTTGTACCTGTTTCCCTGGAATCTCCATCGCAAGAAACGTCAAGTTAGCAGCCCACTTAGAGACCCTAATATCTCGGCTTGTATTAAAGCACTACTTTTGAAATTTTGCGTTTACGATACACTATTTATACAGTATTTTTTGACATATAAATCACATTGATACGAACTGTATTTCTTGAGGTGACTGCTAACTTGACGTTAAGTTAGCAGCCTCACTAAGAAACTCAAATATCTTTTGAACCAAAGTTACACTATTTATTTAATATACATCACTATTTAACACTATTTATACAGTATTTTTTGACATAATCAAAACCATCTAATTCTGTTGTGAGGCTGCTAACTTGATGCACATGGTGTTTTTGATAGTGGTCCTGCTTTCTTCGCCAGTGGTTGAAGGCTCGATCGAGCCCCACCCACCCATGTCAGATAGGGGAAGCGCACTTCACCCGGACCTCAATCACTGAAGAACTGATAAAAGAAGCTAACAGTTAGTAGCTTATTATATCTTCAGAATCACGAGATACGAATGAAAGGAAAATAAGACGTAAGGAAGGATTCGTTACACATTTGCAACAGTTACAAGTAGGTAAGTACAGTCTCCTGCACTTTGTTCGGCCGTAATCGAAACAAACGCAGCGTGCGGGGTTGCAGAGAGAAAATAATGAACAGTAAATAATTGACCACTGTTTATTAGTAGATACTATATTATTTAACACACTTATTTCACACGGAAATTAGATTCAAAAAGATTTCCTTATAAGACCCGGAGTGCGACACAACCTGCCTGATGGACGGCCATTAGAGCGAGAGAGAGCGATAGTGCAAGGGAGACAAGAAACCTGTCAAATAAAAAAGTATAAAATTTTATGGCATTAGCATCTAGGCTTTTTGCCTCTCCAACACTTCCCCTTGACATAAAATTGCAAAGATGTCTTATGCATAAGTAAAACTCCGAAACATGTACTTCCATACAACTCTACATGTCCAAAAATAAAACTCTACTACACACAGTAACTCTACATCAAAGTTGCATGGACTCTACATGTCCCAATTACATAAATTCTATCTCTAAACCATATTCATTTCATTTACAAATTTTATATGCCTTACACAACCTAATGGCTTTGTAAGAACATCGGCAAGCATATTCTCAGTACATAGATATTTTGCTTTTACAATATTATCTCTTACTAGGTCTTTTATGTAATGGTGCCTAATATCTATATGTTTCGTTCGTTTATGACAAAACTCTTTTATTTCTAACAAACGTAATGCACTTTGATTATCATTGTACAATATTACAGGTGCTACATCCTTATTAAGAACTTCTAATAGCAAATTTCGAACGAAACATATATCCTTACAGACATCAGAAATCGCTAAGTACTCTGCTTCTGTTGATGAGAGGGCTACACAACGCTGTTTACGACTTTCCCAATTTATGACATTTTTACCTAATTTTACTATGAAGCCTGTATAAGATTTTCGATCTGTAACGTCGTTTGCCCAGTCAGCATCGGTAAAAGCAGATAAATTCAAATTTAAGTTACTATTTGACACAAATAATAATCCCAAATCTATTGTTCCTGCTAAGTAACGCAAGATTCGCTTGGCAGCTTGCCAATGAGTTACATCAAAACCGTTATTAAATTGACTGAGCTGGCTACATGCAAATGCGACATCCGGCCTCGTACAGACCGCTAAATACATGAGACTACCAATTAACTGCCTATAATTATACCTATTATCATCAAGATAATTTTTCTCTGGTTTTAACAATTTACAATTTAAAGACATAGGAGTCTTAACTGGCTTGCAATCTGTCATGCCAAAGCGAAGTAGTAGCCTCTTGACATACTCAGACTGATCAAGTTTTAAAGTACCTTTCAGTCTATCCCTTGTAACTCTCATTCCTAAGCAGTTCTTAATCGAACCTAAGTCTTTTACATTAAATTGACTTTCTAATAAAGACATTAGATTATTTTTATCAACATTTCCTTTATGATAAAACAAATAAAAATCATCGACATATAATGAAATTATTATCATATTTCTAAAAGTACCCTTTACATATACACAAGGCTCACACTGAGTTTGCTTAAAACCATTACTTATTAACAAACAATGAACTTTTTCGTTCCACATTTTGCTTGCCTGTTTAAGGCCATAAATGCTCTTTAATAGTAAATAGACTTTTCCATTATTACTATTAAAACCAATAGGTTGCTCCATGTATATAGTTTCATTCAAGTTTCCATTTAAAAATGCAGTGGTCACATCAACATGGTCAATCTCTAAATTTAAATCAACAGCTAACGAAAATAAAATTCTTAATGATGAATGGCGAACTACTGGTGAAAATGTTTCATTATAATCTAGACCAAACCTTTGTGTAAACCCCCTGGCCACAAGTCTAGCTTTAAATTTCTCAAAATTACCAGAGGGATCATATTTTAGTTTAAAGACCCATTTACACTGTACTACATTTACATTTGATGGTCTGTCAACCAGTTTAAAAACATCATTTGCAATCAGAGAATCATATTCTCTCTGCATTGCATTACGCCATTCTGCAGAGTTAGGACTAGTGATAGCTTCATCATAACTCTGAGGTTCTACCAAATTATTAGCTAAAAAATTTAGTTCCAGGTCATAATCATTATACCTCTGTGGCTTAACAATATTACGCCTATTACGTAACACACGCGATCCAGACAAAGAGCCTTCGCTCACCAAACCTGGTTGCAGGCCCTCGCCCGCCAAACCTGGTTGCAGGCCTTCGCCCGCCAAAGTAGAGTGCAGGCCTTCCTCCCCCAAGTCAGGTTGCAGGCCCTCGCCCGCCGAACCTGACTGCAGGCCTTCGCCCGCCAAGCGCTGCTGCGGGACACCACCCGCCGAACAGCGACGCGAGGACTTGCCCGCCGCACCTGGACCGCTCGCCGACACATCAGCCTCTGCCACGGCTTTTGACCCGGACTGAGTACCGCGCGGACACCCCCGCGCACCTCGCTCAGCGCAGCTTGACTCATCTTCGCTGCCTGTGCAGTACTCACCTGAAATTTGAGAACACTCATTAAGACTAATATCACAGTTGTTGCTATCACCAATATTATTACCAGCACTAATTATATTACTCTGCACATTAATAATTCCTGGATCATAGAATAATTCATTAAAATTCAATTTATAATTATCAATGTCACTATTATAAAACTTCTCCTCTAAAAATGCTACATTCCTTGCTATAATAACCTCCTTAGGTTTCAGGGGGTCCACCAGCCTATACCCTTTGCTGGTCTCACTATAGCCCACAAACACATACTTTTTACATTTGGCATCCAACTTTTGCCTTTTTACTGAAGGTAACAATGCATATGCTACGCACCCAAACACACGGAGGTGACCAAGGCTAACTTTATTCCCGGTCCACACCTCCTCAGGAATCTGACCACACAATGTTGAACTAGGGGACCTATTATACAAATACATTGCCGTGCCCACGGCCTCTCCCCAATATTCCTTTCCAAGTCCAGATCCCTGTAACAAGCACCTCGCTTTCTCAATGAGCGTCCTATTCAACCGCTCTGAGACCCCATTCTGTTGAGGACAGTATGGTACGCTAGTTTGGTGCAGTATGCCTTCCTTTCTCAAATAAGTATCTAAACGGCTATTTACATATTCACCCCCATTATCTGAACGTAGACATTTTACTACTTTGCCCGTCTGCTTCTCCGCCATCACTTTAAAATCAATAAATTTAGACATTACCTCGGCTTTTTCTTTAATGAAATATCCAAACGCCTTCCTAGAATGGTCATCGGTAAATGTGACCAAGTATCTTGCACCTCCCAAACTGCTAGTCTGCATCGGGCCACAGACATCTGAATGCACGAGTTCTAGAAGATCCTTGGCTCGCTTGCCCTCTCCTGTAGGGTATGGCTTACCACAAAGCTTCCCCTCAAGGCAGGGTATGCAGCCGCTTGCAGTGTCAACATTATCCTGAAATGATACACCAATGTTAGACTTCTTCAGAACACACATGCTCTTATAATTCAAGTGACCTAATCTTTTATGCCACAAAGCCTGCCCAGCAAAAGCACTAGCACAAATAGGACTCTGCTGTGTCCCTTGGCATCCACTATCCAAGGATTGAAGAGAGTACCCCCCATCACGGTGCAATTTATCATCACATGTGATACCTTTCAACTTATACAGACCATTTTCACAAAAACCTTTTGCAATAGACTCGCCAGAGGTTTTACACAAAATTTGACAGCCCCTATTGTCAAATTTGACATCATATCCACTATCTACTAACCGACTCACCGAAAGCAGATTTGCAGCAAGCTCTGGCACAAACAAAACATTTAATAACCTTACCTCGTTTCCTTCACACATTAACTTAATGTCACCAACTGCATTACAATTCAATTTTACATTATTAGCTACTGTGACATAATTTTTCAGGTTATTTTTCTTAATATTCACTAAACAGTCTCTATTCCATGTCATGTGTGACGTGCATCCACTGTCAATGATCCAATCCTTACAACCTCGAACCAGAAACGCTGCAGCTAAGTTTCCATTCTCGTTGGTCTTCTTCCCCTCATCAGCTTTCTTCTTATAACATTTTGCTTGTACATGCCCTTTCTTCTGACAATAATGACACACAATTGATTTACTCAACTTGTTTTTCTTGAAATTGGACTTTGACCTTGACACTAGTGCTGTGCCACCGTTCAATTCATTTTTGCGGTGTTCTTCCTGTAACAATCTGGCTTGTACGACGTCACTGTTCAGCTGTTTTGTCATCCACAACGTTTCAAGGTTGGACACAAGTGAGTCATACTCTTGAGGAAGTCCACTTAAAAGGATCTCGGTGATTTCTTCATCTTCAATTGTCTTTCCTATATTACTGAGTTGTTGTACAAGAGTTGATACCTTTTCTATGTACTCGGACATGGAGGAAAAATTATCAAATTGGATCTGATGCAATTGTTTCAATAATGAAACGCGACGAAAGAGACCTTTATCTTCAAAGGTTTGCGCAAGCTTGTCCCATGCTTCCTTTGCTGATTTGCACGTTCGTACATACTGAAATAACGTTGGCCTAAGGGATATACAAATGCGTGCAAACGCACGTTTGTCCTTTATTTCATCCACTTCGTTTCCCTCGACGACGTTCCATAAATTTTCCACAGTTAAAATCATTTTTGTTATAAATTGCCAATTCAGATAGTTGGAGGCCCCTTCTAACCTCTCAAAATGTGATGGCGGCAGCATCGGCATGCCAGTCCCCGGCGTGGTCACTCCATTTCCACCACTTACAGTTTCACTATCTACTGTATCTCCTGCCATGCTTTATATATATTCCCACGCACTTTATTTTTTGGTTTTACTTATGCAATCTTTGCTTTTTGGCTGCAAAAGCTGGGCCACTTAACCTGTTCGGCCGTAATCGAAACAAACGCAGCGTGCGGGGTTGCAGAGAGAAAATAATGAACAGTAAATAATTGACCACTGTTTATTAGTAGATACTATATTATTTAACACACTTATTTCACACGGAAATTAGATTCAAAAAGATTTCCTTATAAGACCCGGAGTGCGACACAACCTGCCTGATGGACGGCCATTAGAGCGAGAGAGAGCGATAGTGCAAGGGAGACAAGAAACCTGTCAAATAAAAAAGTATAAAATTTTATGGCATTAGCATCTAGGCTTTTTGCCTCTCCAACACACTTCAGACTACCACAAAATGACAAATATCTACAAACGGTTTTGAACTTAAAGCTCCAGCCTTATGGTTGAAAGACGATTGGAGAATTTTGACAGTTTTGTGTAGTCTGTAGTGCAGCCGTCCGTACAACATGCGTTTAATAATTTTGCTGCAACTGAAAATGTTACGTCGTAAATATTTTAAAAGGTTAGTTTTTGGTTGGATTTTTTTCTAAAACTTTTTCGCTTGCAATAATAGGTCCTACTAAAAGAGAGACGAACCGAGGTTAATATTTTTATCAAGCTAATTATTAACTATTCTTGACGTTAAGCCGTGATTGGGTCGCAAACATCCAAACATATAAACATCCAAACTATCGCATTTGTAATACTAGCTACGCGACGTCATCCCGCGGGAATGTGATTTTTTTCCGGGATAAAAGTAGCCTATGTCACTCTCTAGCTCACAAACTATACCCATACCAAAAATCACGTCGATCCGTTGCTCCGTTTTGACGTGAAAGACGGACAAACAAACACACTTTTACACATACAGGGTGTTAGGGGCACCCTTGCAAAAAATTTAACCATGGCTTCAGACCATCATGCTGAACAACGTACAGCAAGATTTTTTGTCAGAAATGAAAAAAAAAAATTAGACTTTTAAACCAATTTTCAATAGTATATGTAACCCCATTTAAGAATAATCTTGATATTTCGTATTTTTTAGAGGTATTTTCGAAAATAAAAAGTGTCGAGGCAAAATCATAAAATCGTGTTTCTGAAGCTATACGATTCTAGATAAAGGTATGAAGAAATATATATCTTATTACCAGATTTTTAACATCTCTAACCGTCCTATAGTTTTATATCAAAAAGTCCATACTTTTTCCGAGTAGCGCCTGAAGGCCTGAAACCATGGTTAAAGTTTTTGCAACGGTGCCCCTAACACCCTGTATAATATTAGTATGGTTTTTTAAGATGATCCCTGATGATGTTATGATGATTGATTTACAAAATTCACATGTGACATGTAATATTACATTATGGAATGGTCGTTAAGGTTCCTACGCATTACGAAGGGGTATTCTCTATTAATGTGTACCAACTTTCCATATTAAATGCTTATTTAAACGTTTATAGGTTATTCACGAAGGTTATTTTTATGGTATAATATTTGTGTCGTGTTGTAGCAACATTGCTGGCGTGTAGTAGCGTGTTGCCATTACCTGAATACAATTTACATAATGGTAGGAAATTCGTTCGAAAACGCGACCGAACTGAATGTTTCTGCTATTATTTAGTTCATTATAAATAACATTACTGCACGTTATTATTGCATTTTTAATTTAATTTTTATAATGAATACATTTTGACTTTTAAATTTTATATTAATAGGTTTTTTGTACAGAAGTAAAGTAAACTCTGCTACAGAATCAAAAAAAATGTACTTATGTATACGTACATGGTATTATACCTACCCATGATTAAAATTGTTGTCTACACGACACTATGTTTTTTTTTTCAAGAATATTTGAATACTAAGGCTTCAGGCTATTAAATTCGCCATTTGCTTTTAGATATGTTCTTAAGTATAAAGAATTCATAAATAAATACAATATGTATGTACAACAAAAAATGCTGAAAAGAAGTATAATGTCAGCTTTTTATTCACAGAGCCTTCCATTTTTAAATTTTTTACTCTACATGTTTCACAAGTTCGAATTTCTGTAAGTACTAAAATTATTTTTATTAGAAAATAGAAAAAAACTGTTGATGCAAATAAAATGCACCACCTGTGTGTCAGTCACCCTATTTGTGCTGTTAAATTTTATTTCAACTGGAATTCCCAGTAAAAGCCTCACTTTGGACCGACTCCCCAAGGACATAGTAAATCAATTTTCCCGAAGTTTTCTCAGCTTTATATTTGATTTGCTGCTTCGAGCTAAGTAATGTTGTGGCCTTTTTGAAATTCATTTTGAAGTAAGAAATTCTTCTTTTATTACAGTAGCACCTAAATTTATATACATTCTACACTACTTACCTTCTACCTTAAAGAATACTTACTATAATATTACTAGTATAGTAGGTAAGTACCTATATATTGAACGACGACTACAATTTTAAAAGTTTATTAACAAAACATAAATATCATTGGCTTAAATGCAGAATATTTCAAAGCAATATTATAGCTATATTATAGGTAGGTATAAGTATACTAAAAAAGTTAAATGGATAAAAATAAAACAAAAATATTTTCCTCATACAAATATATTTTTATATAGGTAGGGCAGGCGTACCGGTTTTGGCCACTGTACCGGTTTTGGCCACTTTTTGCTCTAAAAGTTTTCTAAACAACTTTTAGCCATTTTTGATAAAGGCAATTAAAATAAGGTATTTTAAGGTAATAATAACAACCGTTACAATTCCTTATGTCATAAGATTTTTATTCAATAATGTCCATTTTCTGTTCGATAAAATGTTTTGTATGAAAATTTTAAGAAATTTGTTTTGGATGAAATACTTACTTTATAAACTTTTGTTTTTCACAATTAAATTGTTGTTTTGCAATTGACTCGTTTCTAGCGCATTAGAATATATTGATTTTACCTGGGTTTGGTTTTGATTTTTCGCAATACTTACAAAAGTTTAACTATCAGTAAGTGGCCAAAACCGGTACATTTGGCACCTCTCACACATTGTGTGTAATATAAAAAAAAACTATTTTACTTTTAAAAATTTGAAAAATGTACCTTTAAAGGTAGATAAATTATCTATAATTTAAGATATAATTTGTGTCTTAAATACCTAAGACCATTTACTACTTAGTGCTTAAAAGTCAAAAAATCCTTAAAGTGGCCACAAAGGGTACGTCTGCCCTACTTAAACCTTTTTAAATTTATGTAAGTACAAGGTTTATAATATTTCGTAAGCCCTACTCAATAGGCCTTGTACCGTGAAACTGTAACAAATTCGTCAAGGGTTGTTTCCCTATCCTGAGTTTTTCCGTTAAAGATATAACTTGTAAGTGTTATGAAAAACTTAATCGGTTTCCTCTGTAATGTAGCTAAAAGTGTTTGATATCGTTTTAAATAACCGAAAACCAAATTCAGAGAAGAGAACTAAGTATTTTTACCTACTTAGGGAAAAGTGTCCTTCAGCCTTATCACCTCTTAACAAGGCTAAGTGCTACCCCGTTGTGTATAAAAAAAGTACAAAATTGCATTCAGTTGTTTTCTTCAGCGTAATATAGTTATGGCGCCGATTCCCCAATATAGGGTATTTTAAATTATGGATTACTCGCAAATCACAAGTACCTACTTAAAATTTGGAAACAATATATGTTATTTTACAGCTTATTTATCTAGTGCTTCCGGCCATTTTTTTCGATTGGTGATATTTTACTGTGTCAAATAAAATCCCAACCATCCGTCTAATAATAATTCAAATATCATATTACTTGCAGTATACTTGGTTTTAGTTAATGAAAAACATATGAAAATAATTGTCTTTGAATAGCCGAGGGATTCCGGCCGTCAAAAAATTAAATTTATTTTTATTTAATTTTTAATTGAATTTTAAGTGATTTTCGAATCGCGGGGCGCTCGCGAGTTCACAGTTCACTGCCGGCTGCCGCTGGGTCCGCGCGAAGTGTATCGAGCGCGGCCGAGCAAGCGTTAGCGTGCCTATTTCGGTCGGGATTCCTTATTCCCATGGGAACGGGTATCCCGCGGGCAAAACATCGGGGAGCCCTATCCTACTTCCTACTATCCTACTAGTGTTATAAATGTGAAAGTTTAGCTGTTTGGATGTTTGTTACTCAATCACGCCAAAACAGCTGAACGGATTTGGCTGAAATTTGGGACGCATATATTTTGTAGCCTGAAGGAGGACATAGGCTACTTTTTATCCCGGAAAAATATCACATTCCCGCGGGATAACGTTGTGTATTCCACGCGGGCGAAGCTAGTAAACTATAAAGACCTAGAGGTTCGCTCGTATCTAGTACTCTTCGTGCCAAATACATCGCGTACAAACTGTAGGTCGTTGCTTTTAGTCCAAGACTCAGAAAGCGAGTGCATCGCCCGTGGCTGACACGATTCAAACCCTGACTTTCGCCAAACGATTTCCATCTTTATTACATCGCTAATAAAACCGCAAATCGCAACCTCACTTTCCCACAATGTTTTTCTCCACAATGTACGGGATTGAGCTTTCGAGCTAAGTTTCCCGCCTTTAGTCTATGGCTGATCTACCGTCCGTCCCGCTCTAACGACTCGCAGATCCTATCTGTCTCAGTCGCACGATACAATGCAAATTAAGCCTTTGAATGGAAAAGCTGATTTCAATCTATGATTGAAAACGGAACGCTAATGGTGGACGTTGATTTTTAAGTGAACTTTGCGGAATAAAGTTGCAGTGGCTGAATAAAAAAATATCAAAGATACGAAAGTAACTTTGTATGTCTTAAACCTTTTCCCGCATAAAGTACTGAGCCAATTTCGATATTTAATTTCTGTTACATATATTAAGCATTAGAGCCATCTCCATAAAGGATGCAGGCTTTTTTTTGTCGTAAAAATTTGAATGTCCTACAATACAGTAAAACGGAACATATCTTCGGGAAAGTACCTTAAATATTCAAAGAGCAAAAATATTAGGAGCAGTCATAAACAAACTTTAAGCAGATCACCACGTGGTAAAAGTGTGTTTTGGCCCCGGCTTACCTTCCCATATTTTGACCCCTCGCCACTGCTAAAGTTACCACCAGCTTATCTAAATCTGACGCCACAAGAACGATGTATTCAGCATTCAGCATTTTCAAAAAAAAAAAAAAATGTTTCAGCCATGGAGCTAGACTTAATACTGTGGTAACTGGAGTTTTCACCTTGAATAAAAAAGTGTACCCCGCAAATTTGACACTTAGTATGTAGTGGCTGTCAGTTGTCTCATATGACCATACGTATTTTTTCAAAGTGTAAGTGAGACGTAAGACAGCCACAGTGTAATTTGTGGTCACAAAAAAGTGTTAGTACTGCACTCTCCAGTTACCTCAGTATGTAGTGTAGTCTAGCTCCATGGTTTCAGCAGTTGGAGATTTATAAGAGAAGGATTCTAAAAAGTTGCTAAAATACATCACGTGATTAGTGGACGGACAGCCCCAAAGGGGCGAGTATTGAGTAAATAAAAAAAGCTGATTGAAACATCAACTGGAACGTAGGTAGTAATTTGTTTACCGTAAACATAACAATATTTGCTTAGGTCGTACCGGGAACGGACATGTTTATGACGGAAAAACACTATATTTGTACATGTTATTTTATGTCCATAAGGATTACAACAAAATGTTAAGTAGGTTTTATGAGTCTTTTGTTGAAAAAGAAAATACTTTATGGCTCGGCTAGCAGTGTGTAGTGTGTAGTACTACTAGGAACTTGGACCGCACATTTGCACATTACTTAGAAATAATAGTATTTTTTTCTTCTATATTAGCCGTATTAAAAAAAACATTAAAACTAAGATTTTTTCTTAAAAAATCCAAAGAAATAAAACGCTGCTTTTTTAAGATTACCGTTGATAGTGTTATGTGTAAATAAAAATAAGACGTATTTAATAAATTGTAGTATTGAGAATGAAATACTTATAATAAAAAAAACCATTGTGTTGTGAATGCAATAAAGTAAGTAAAGAAAAAATAGTAAGTAGGTACTGTACTGTAGGTACTCCTTGCTACTGGTTACAAAAAGCTTACGATAATACAAAACAGAAAGGTTATGGCGCATGTTTGTTTTTTCACTTAGAATAATTAATAACTTATTTATGTTGTATGGGTTTTTATCCATAAGAAGTGTTAACTGGATAAGTGTAACAACGTTCGGTTTGAGCCGAGCTGTGTGTTTAACGAGCCGTTATTGCTTAATAATTGCGACGCTGCCAGCTACGATTTTTTAGTTTAAGTATTACTTTTATTCTTTTTATTCAGGTCTATGAGACACCACAAAATGAAAAGTTTTAAAATATTATGCTTTCTGGATTGCGATAGAAACGTTAAATATTATTTGATTAGATAATTTTATATATCCTTGCAGATTATGAAATCGATTCATAGGACGTAAGTATTTCTTTTAATACCTACTTTAAGTAACCCTTATACAACAAAACTACATCAATAGGTAAAAGTAAGATATTTTTTTAAATTATCTGTATGATTGCGGTTAGGTACCCTAATAAATATAAAGAAAACATATATTGTATTTTGCAAAGTGTCTCTATGTGATGATCTTACATTGCTGACTAACGAGACGTTAAACAAAATGTTGGTACCGGTCTACTCTACATACTTTGTAGTGAAGTTATTATGAAGATGCATAAAATGATGATTGCTACTACAATTTTAATTCCATTATAACGGACAGCTACTTACTTAGTTGTTTTATTTTTTTTAAATGGGTTTCGGTTAATTTTCTTTTTATTATTCTCCATGTACCTACACGACTACGACGGCGGTTAAAGATGATGTGGTGTCAATTTTTACATGTTATTTAATTTTTTCCTTTTTTGCATTCACAATGCAATTTTTATCTTACTAAGGTACTTATTAATTTTTTTTTAAATACTCCATTTTAAATTTTTCAATTTTATACATTCTTAATTCTTAATAAGTAGGTAAGTAAGTACTTAACGGTTATATTTTAGCCTTTAGGGGATGAATGTGCCCATCAATATGAAAATCTTTTACAATGGGGCCAGGCACGAAATTGCACTAGTACCGACTTTAACAAAATGCATGGAACGGTAGATTAAAAAAAATGTGTGTAGCTACCTTTTTAAAGCTGTAGGTATACCAAATTTTCTTTTAAAGAGGTTTCTTTTGTTATATAATTCAAGTCTCTATTCACAAATTATTTCTCGAAGCTTTTAACAAGTGTCTGCAAACTTTTAATGGTTGAATCGACAAGAGCCACTGAAATAATTTAAGTGCTTTTAAATATATGCAATTGTGACTTAATGTAAAGTTGTAGGTAAAAAAAGAATTTAAAAATCTTAGCTTTATCACGTACGTTCATAGGTACTTATTTATGTACCTAACTATCAGATGAGATCTTGCCTTTTAATTGCCAAAGGTCGGGAAAGCAATTAAAAAACTAACGATATTTAACCTTTCAATTGTAATAAAGTAACTTAGCAGAATTCAGTATTGTTTCTCAACGCTTTTCAATTCAACGTCTCCGTAGCTCAGTGGTTAGAGCAGTCGCCCGGATAGGGAAAGGTCATGGGTTCGAGTTCCATCGGAGCTGGATGTGTGTGAGACAGGTCGATTTTTTCTAAATACTTCATTTTAAATATTTCAGTATACTTTTCTCGATTTTAGTTTAGAACCTAAAAATGTTTCTTGATGCGTTTGAAACTTTAAAAAAATAAAACCGCCTTCAAAAAAAATCACATCAAAAAGTAAGAAATAATTCCTCACCAAATAAATAACGTAAGTACTTACTTTGAAGTCGGGCGTGAAACATGTAAGTAGGGCAGGCGTACCGGTTTTGGACACTGTACCGGTTTTGGCCACTTTTTGCTCTAAAAGTTTTCTAAACAACTTTTAGCCATTTTTGATAAAGGCAATTAAAATAAGGTATTTTAAGGTAATAATAACAACCGTTAGAATTCCATATGTCATAAGATTCTTTTTCAATAAATTCCATTTTCTGTTTTAAAAAATGTTTTGTATAAAAATTTTAAGAAATTTGTTTTGGATGAAATACTTTATAAACTGTTCAGTACACCCCTGCCTATACCGCGGAGCCGGCATGGCGCAGTGGAAGATTTATCATGAGTAGACTCCGGACAAGAACTAGGTTTCAGCCGGGATGTAAACTGAACAATTGGACTGCGATACACAGCGGATAGAATTTGTGAAGTAAGGTGATTTTACATACGGGTCCGTGTGTCGAATGTCTCCAAGGCAGAAGTGGTGTAAGGGAGCGCGCGCGCCCCTGGGGTCCTTTCTTCGTCTTCTGCAGACCTTACCAACTCGTCACCTTACGCACAACACAAATAACACACAGGGTCCCAAGACACTGGGCAACAATACACCACGACACACGCGGGGGAGCTTTTTTTATTACGATATATTGTCCCGACAACAAGCGCGTGTGGTAGAAAAGGTTATCTTTCAAAGCATCCGCGACCGGCCACTCCAGAGATGGCATCAAAACCTTGGTCGTACAAAACGGGATCACATAGATAATTTAAGATTTTATTCAAACTCGATATGCCAGGCACATTCAACGCGAGCGATTTTTAACAAATTCAGCAAAATTAATCCGACATTTTTCCAAGAAGAATTCCAATCAAGTGTCACTGTCAACTTCAAGTGACAGCTAAATGTCAATTTGACGTGACATTAGAGATGCGTTCAGAAACGTCGATCTTTTCCGAACATCCCCCCGCCCCGGACCGTTAAGAACGGTACGTCAATCGACGGGTAATCGGGAGAGCCCACTAACTGCTCTCTTCAAAACCGAATCTCGAACCAAAACCTCAGCAAAACGAGGAACTCCGTCAGTTCCGGGGTAGAGTTTAACAATGCGCCCCCTTCGCCAACATAGGGGCGGCAGGTTAGCATCCTTAATCAACACGAGGTCGCCAGTCTGGGGTGTGGTGGTTTTATCTGTCCACTTCACGCGCTGTTGTAGGATATGCAAATACTCCATCGACCAACGTGCCCAGAAGTTTTGGGACATCTGTCTCAAAAGTTGGTATCGCGACAAACGATGGGATCCTACATCCTGAATCGGATATTCAGGCAACGCCAAAAGGGGCTGTCCGATCAAGAAATGACCTGGGGTCAACGCTTCCAGGTCATTCGGGTCCGAAGACAACGGGCACAAGGGTCGCGAGTTGAGGACGGCCTCAATTTTACAAAATACCGTATCAAGTTCCTCAAACGTGAGAATAGTTTCTCCAATCACGCGACGCAAGTGTGTCTTGGCAGCCTTTACACAAGCTTCAAAAATTCCTCCCCAGGTCGGACAAGCTGGAGGGCTAAACTTCCAGATTATCCCACGCCGGGAGAGGGTGGTTCCAATGTCTATTTTATTATCAACAAAAAACTTAACTACTTCCTTAAGATAATTACACGTTCCCTTATAATTAGTACCACAATCGGAACGTATCAATGTCGGCAGTCCTCTACGGGAAACAAATCTGCTCAAGGCGGCGACAAAGGCTTCGGTAGACAATTCCGAGACAATTTCCAAATGGACAGCCTTGGTGGACAAACACACAAACACGCACAAGTACGCCTTATAGGTTTTAGCATTACGCAGTCTCGAAGCCTTTACAGTAAAGGGACCGGCGAAGTCGGTGGCGACTCCGGCAAAAGCTCTACATTCCGTGACGCGATCAGCAGGCAAATCACCCATCTGGGGCTGCATGGTCGCGGCCTTCAATCGATAACAAGGCAGGCAACGGAAAACCACAGTGCGAATGGCTCGACGAGCAGACAAAATCCAAAATTCACGCTGCAAAATGGCCAACAAAGCATTACAGCCAGCATGTTGTGCATTCACATGGCGATCTGTTATTATCAGTTGAGTCAAATGTCCGGCTTTAGGTAACAAAAGGGGGTGACGAGCTCCATACGGCAGGTTCGCATTTCGAAGTCTTCCGCCGACTCGCAAAAGCCCACTCTCGTCCAGGAAGGGATTCAATCGCGATACCGCGCCCTTCAACTTGCGACGGCCTAAACGCAAAATTTCAATCTCGGACCCAAAACTATCAGCTTGTACTCTCCGGACCCAAAACAAGAGCGCGTCCCTACGCTCGTCCGGAGTGAGAACCGACGAATCACGCCTCGCGCGTGGGTTTCTGCAATTGTACACAAAACGTCTGATCCAAGCGGTAACACCAAGCAGCTTCTGTAAGGAGCTGTACCGATCCAACAACAAATCCTTTTCCCCGGCGGGGTTAGTCTCCAGGACGCATGCCCGCATATCAGGAACGGCTACGTTCGACAACGCTGGAGAGGGCGGCCACTCCGACTCAGGCCGCATCAACCACTGTGGGCCCCACCAGAGGGGGTGGTTAATTAGGGTTGGGGCTACACAACCCCGAGACGCACAATCCGCGGGATTCATGGTTCCCGGCACGTGTCTCCAAATCAACTCGATGTCGGAATTACAAATCTGCGACACTCGATTGGCCACAAACACGTCCAAGGTGTGCGCCGGAGCCTTCAACCAACAAAGGACGACCTGACTGTCCGTCCAAGCATAAACCTCTTGTATCGCAATAGATCGACCTAATGTGAGCCATACGTGGTTCAACAAACGCATTAGGAGGGCAGCTCCACACAATTCCAACCTCGGGATCGTATGACGAGTCCGAAGGGGAGCGACTTTGCTTTTCGCTATCACCAGATGCACAGCAACAACTCCGTCAACAGTAACGGTGCGGAGGTACACGGCCGCAGCAAATCCACGTTCGGAGGCATCGGAAAAGCCGTGAAGAGTAACTTTACAATTTTCAGAAGGGAGGAATAGCCTCGGCAAATGCACTTCATTAATCTCGGGGAGGGATGAAACGAAGCTCGACCAATCTCGGAGTAACTCGTCCGAGAGGGGTTCATCCCACGACACACCCGAAGCCCATAACCGTTGCAAGAAACACTTGGCCATAAACAGCACGGGGCAAATCCACCCATTGGGGTCAAAGGTACGTGCGACAGTAGACAATACTAAACGCTTGGTCCAGACTTTCGGTGGTCGTAAATCCACACAATAAGTGAACGTGTCAGAGACCGGTTTGTACTGTACGCCAAGGACGGTCACCACATGGGGATTATCAACATTTTCGAATAGGTGGGGGTCCTGCTGGTGCTCTTCGGGCAAACCTACCAGTACATCAGGCGAGTTGGATATCCATTTCCTCAACTCGTAACCTCCCGACTTCAAAAGGGCGGTGAGTTCGTCTCTCAGGACAATCGCCTCTGAGACAGATGAGGCGCCCGTGCAAATGTCATCCACATAGACGTCACTGGCCAAAATGGCGGAGGCGCGAGAGTATCTCAAGCGCTCCTTCTCGGCCAACTCCAACAAAGAACGAATCGCAACAAACGGGCTCGAAGCCAAACCGTACGTATTCGTATTCAATTCATAAATCAACAAGGGGTCCCTAGGACTCTCTCTCCACAAAATCAATTGGTACCTCCTATCCTCGGGATGGATGACCGTTTGTCTGAACATCATCCGGATGTCAGTCATAAATACAATTTGGTGCCGCCGGAAGTTGGTCAAAATGTCTGAGATCTCCGTGTGCAGCTTGGGACCTACATGCAGACACTGGTTCAAGGACGCTCCAGTAGAGGTGGGAGCCGAACCGTCAAAGACCACCCGAATCTTTCCGGATTTCAAAACGGCGTGGTGCGGCAAAAAGAAGTGCTCAACGGAGCGCCAATCCAAATCGCTCACGGACATGTGCCCTAACTCCTCATACTCCCGCATGAATTCAACATACTTCTGGCGGAAGACCGGATCCTTGCTCATGCGACGCTCCATCGCCACTAGCCTACGTTCCGCTAGCGGTCGGGATTCGCCCAGAGGAGGTCGGCCGGCACGAAAGGGGAGACGGGTGATCAAACGACCAGAGCGGAGGCGACCAGTGTTATTCTGGTAATACAACTCGCATTCATCCGCTACTGGGTCAACCCGCGGGGCTGGTGGAGGTTCCTCAACCTCCCAAAACTTCTGCACCACTTCGGAGAGAGACAGATTAAAAACAAGACCGCGATCCTCATCAAGGGAATCCAAAACGCGGCGAGCAGGGCCCATCACAACTGTACCGAGTGTCGTCTGCAGAGCTACCAAGCCATCTGGCTGCAAAACTCGCTTCCCCGTCAACAAAACTCGCCCCAGGACATCGGCTCCAAGGAGAGCATCAATCGGGCCTGGGCGGAAGAAATTTGGATCGGCGAGTGGGGAATCAGACACCAACGACAACATACTCGGTCCCAAGTCAACTGAAGGTTGACGGCCAACAACTTTGTCCAACACAATCGCCGAGGTCTTAATGCCTGGCGTGGACTTATTACGTGATGTAAATGTGAAGTCAACATGCCCCAACAACCCGGGGACTTTCACATCACCAACACCTCTCACGCCTTCCGTGTGGGGGTGCACCTTGAGGCCCAACCGCCTAACTAACCAAGATGACACAACACACCCCTGAGCACCGGAATCCAACAAGGCGCGAACTTCCACAAGGTCGCCATTCAATCCCCTGACAAGCACAGAGGCCGTGGGCAACAAAACGGTCTCTGGAGGGGTGGCTACAATCGAGCGTAAACACGTTGATTGCTAGTATGTGGGGTCCCCAGACGTCCCCCCATGGTAAGGGGGTCGCTCATAGCGATCCAGTGGGTCCCAATCTCCCACATACTGCCTACGTCCAATTCGCCCGGCATCAGGCGGGTTATATCTCCCGGCCCCTTGAAGACGGGGCGGGCGCCGCTCCAAACGCGGGTATTCGGCGAGCGGCGGCGAGAATCGGTGCCTAGCATCCACCGTGTACGTCGCCCCATAGTCGCGGGGGCACGGTGACCGATTTTCAGAGGGGGGGTCCCGGGGACCCCCGGCTGTGCGAGGCTCAACACGTTGCGGGGGGCTTCTACGACCTCCCGCAACGCTCGCAAAATCGAACCCCCTAGTTGGGGACCGATTTCCCATGGGGGGGTCCGTGGGACCCCCGCCCGTGCGAGGCTCAAAACGTCGCGGGGGGCCTCTACGACCTCCGGCAACGCCCGCATAACTCATCCCCATCCTTGGGGATCGGTTTCCCATGGGGGGGTCCCTGGGACCCCCGCCCGTTTGAGGGTCCAAACGTGGCGGAGAGCGTCTGGGGCCACTCTGGTGGCCACTAGAACTGCTGCGGGATGCAAACACCGCGGGGGGTCCGAGACCCCCACCCATACGCGGTGATCCTGCAGCGACGCGCTGCGGCGCTCCGCCGCCCTCTGGGCTGTTCATGCAGAGGAGGGGATGGTGGTTGCCCTTACAAAAGCGGCATGGGTGCGCTTGGGTACATTCGCGCTGCATGTGCAGGCCCAAGCACGAGTAGCACCATGTCCGTTGTCGCGCGATCGCTCGACGGCCTTGGACGCGCTGGTCGAGGAACTTATCACAACGGGTCGTGCTGTGACCCGGTTCCCGACAATACAAGCAGCGGGCGGTCTCCTGGACGGCGGCATAGCGGCCGGGCGCGCGAGGGGCCATACGCCCCCTACGGGGGGTCCGGTGGGGGATCTACTCTGTGGCACAGGTCGTTCGGGTCCCATAGGACCGGCTAGAGAGGAATTATCTGCCAGTCTACTTTCTCCTTCCAGGAACGTCAAGAGGTCCGAGAAGGGTGGCAGATAAGTCGCACTATCCCCACCATACTGCTGCTCAAAACGGACCTTAACAGAGTCCGGCAACTTTCCCAGGACAATGTGCAGTAACAAAAACGACCACTGCTCCACTGGGAGTTTTAAGTTTTTTAATGCGTTGTAGGCAACCAACAGCGGATTCAACAAAGCCACTCTCAAGTGCATCACGCTGGCAACGCGGGGTAAATTCAAAATGGCGGCCACATGGTTGTCCGCCAGACGTCGTACGTTCTGGTACCGACGGGCAATCAAATCCCTAGCAATAGGGTAGTTTTCATCCGAGGGGGCCAAATGTTGAACTGATTCAAGGGCCTCCCCTTCCAACACGGATAACAAATAAGCTAACTTCTGGCCCTGGGTCAAATCGTCCCGGGCATGTACAAGACTATCAAAAATATTAATAAAGCCCTCCCAGTCCTCTAGACGACCAGCAAAGCGCCTTAAGTCTAAGGGGGCCAATCTAGCAAAGAGAGGGGGCATACTCTTAGATGTGACCGGGGACGGGCTCGGTTCATTCTCTCTTGCCACTTGCAAAGGTCGAGCTACCTGGGTAATTCTGTCCGCAAAATCATAACACTGGTCCACATCCAAATCGACTTCTTGTCGCATTTCCACATCGGCCTCAACAGTCCTTTCCAAAGATAAGGCATACTGTTCATCAACAACAGCCAAACGTACGGGCAGATCTACGTATCTGTTCAACAAGGCCTCCGTTCTATCCGGTCGATCCAACAACGCAACCGCAGACGCTAACCACCGTAACTCAGAACGTATTTTGGCTTTAGCAGAGGAGGCCGTCATTGTAACGTCACAAATTTATCAACAAAAACAACAAATTCAAAATATTCACTATAACACAAAAATCTCCAATATTTGGAGGTTACTAATAACCACAAAATTCCAATATTACAACAACAAAGTATTTATAATGACACAAACTCTTAAATATCTGGAGGTTATCAGAAAACAACAAAACTCACTGACTATTGAAATTCACTCAAAATCACTGACTATTGAAATTCACTTGGATATCAACACAACATACTGTTACACAACAACAAGTTAATTTTAATTATTTCAAAGCACAAGTTTCAATGAGTTTCAATGTGTAAACAATGTCCCAAATCATTTAAGTTTCACTAAGTATTGAGTGCAGACTTATTAGCTAACCTTTTATTAGCTATTATTTTAGCAACCAACTTGTCAATATTCACAACTCAAATTTGCTAACAAAACTGAATAATAATTATTATGAGCAAAGAAAGGCATCTGTTTACAATTTGGAACTTCAATACATGACTTCAATACATTAATTACAAGACATGGAACCAATAACAAAGGAATGCCCTTTACTTTTCAAATGCAAGTTAATTACCATTTACAAGTACAAATTAATCTAGTCCGGACCAGATGGTCATCAAACGGCACTGATTAATAGACAAAATTTTGGCGTGGGCCTCTCAGGCCTTCAAGCTACGCTCTTGGCTACCAAGAAATGTTCAGTACACCCCTGCCTATACCGCGGAGCCGGCATGGCGCAGTGGAAGATTTATCATGAGTAGACTCCGGACAAGAACTAGGTTTCAGCCGGGATGTAAACTGAACAATTGGACTGCGATACACAGCGGATAGAATTTGTGAAGTAAGGTGATTTTACATACGGGTCCGTGTGTCGAATGTCTCCAAGGCAGAAGTGGTGTAAAGGAGCGCGCGCGCCCCTGGGGTCCTTTCTTCGTCTTCTGCAGACCTTACCAACTCGTCACCTTACGCACAACACAAATAACACACAGGGTCCCAAGACACTGGGCAACAATACACCACGACACACGCGGGGGAGCTTTTTTTATTACGATATATTGTCCCGACAACAAGCGCGTGTGGTAGAAAAGGTTATCTTTCAAAGCATCCGCGACCGGCCACTCCAGAGATGGCATCAAAACCTTGGTCGTACAAAACGGGATCACATAGATAATTTAAGATTTTATTCAAACTCGATATGCCAGGCACATTCAACGCGAGCGATTTTTAACAAATTCAGCAAAATTAATCCGACATTTTTCCAAGAAGAATTCCAATCAAGTGTCACTGTCAACTTCAAGTGACAGCTAAATGTCAATTTGACGTGACATTAGAGATGCGTTCAGAAACGTCGATCTTTTCCGAACATAAACCTTTGTCTTTTACAATTAAATTGTTGTTTTGCAATTGACTAGTTTCTAGCGCATTAGAATAAATTGATTTTACCTGGGTTTGATTTTGATTTTTCGCAATACTTACAAAAGTTTAACTACCAGTAAGTGGCCAAAACCGGTACATTTTTTACCTCTCACACATTGTGTGTAATATAAAAAAAACTATTTTACTTTTATAATTTTGAAAAATGTACCTTTAAAGGTAGATAAATTATCAATAATTTAAGATATAACTTGTGTCTTAAATACCTAAGACCATTCAGTACTTAGTGCTTAAAAGTCAAAAAATCCTTAAAGTGGCCACAAAGGGTACCTCTGCCCTACAATCTTTTTTGTTTTTGTTAAAACCCGCCCGACTTCAAAGTACTTACGTTATTTATTTGGTGAGGAATTATTTCTTACTTTTTTGATGTGATTTTTTTTGAAGGCGGTTTTTTTTTTTTTCTAAAAATAATTTTTATTTCACTCTTTTTAGTGCATCGTGCAGGCAATTTACGTGTATTCTGGTAAATAGGTATGTGATCAAACTGAAAACCTCCTTTTTTGAAGTCGTTTAAAATACCTTGAGGTATACCCTTTTTAACAAAACAAGAATCATCTAAATCGGTTTATAAACAAATGAGTTATGCCTAAAAATACGTATTAAATTCACATAAAGTGGTAACGAAAACGACAGTATTTTCAAGATTTCCTGAAAACTACTGAACCGATTTCAAAATTTAAAAAAATGGGACCAACTTGGAAACCAACTTGATGTAATAACGTGATTGTGGATTCCGGGAGTAGTACGCTTCCACCTTCAGCCTTATCACCACTTAGCATCAGGTGTGATGAAGGCTAAGTGCTACCACGTGGTGGATAAAAAAAAAAAAAAAAAAACATTTCAATCGGTCCATCCGTCTTCGAGTAATCGGTGGACATACACAAAAAAAAAACATACATACAGACGAATAGAGAACCTCCTCCTTTTTGATTTAGAAGTCGGTTAAAAACGTTTTTATAGAAGTGCTGGTACCTTCGCTCTTGTAGAATTTCGGGATAAAAATAGCCTACTATGAAACCACCAGACCTACCAAATATACACAAAAAAATCATAAAAATCGGTCAAGCCCTTTCGAAGCGATCGATAACAAACACGTGACACGAGATTTTTTACTCAGTAAATACCAATTAGATTTCATTTCTTCAATACAAAACATAATTCTTCTGATGTTTTGTATTGAAGTTTCTTCTTTAAGGTTCTTTAAGGAATCTTTGTTCTTTTCTGTTTGTTGTTCTTTAAGGAAAACATATCAGTTTTATTATACTAGAATTGAAAGATACAAAATTATTGTTAGCTACAAACACCGGTGTTCATAAGCGGATAAAAGTATTAGAATCATACAAAAGGCCAGACAAGTTACTTTCCACTCCAACAATGGAGTTCGTTTATAGACAGCCAGATCTACATACAAAGCCGAAACAGATGTGTCGAAAGACAGGGTTATCACGAGAAAATATAGTGAAGCATATAAGTTTTTTATCATCCCCGATAATTTTAGGGATTATTCTACTCGTGAAAACAAAGAACTTTTATTATAGGACCAAAACTGAAATCGCGAAAAAAAACCAGCTGTTCCATACAAAAGTGCAAAAATATTTAATGAAAATGTAAAGAACAGCTGATTTTTTTTTGCGATTACAGTTTTGGTCACTTAAAAAAAAGTTTTTTTTTCATGAGTTGAATAATCCCTAAAATTATCCGGGGTGATAAAAAAATGACCGTGTATACGTACATAGGTACTGACAGAATCATTAAACTGGTAACAACTACACGACAGTACAAGGATGTCGTACAATTATTTCCCTTCAAAGCCTTGGGATCTCGTAAATTCCTAGTTATTTTGACATACAGAGGAATCTTGGAGTTAGAGAAACATTAACACTGCTGTGTAACACTGATAAGGGTTTGGGGGAACATATCACCCCCTCGCCACCCCCACCCTTGATAACTGAGGGTAGGAGATAAATTAGTCCCACGTCATCTACGAGTGACACGTGCCGCTCATTCTGATGGCAACTACCGTAGCGATGAGACGCGTCTTGGAGGTCGTTATGTGTAAAATGTGTTTATTATTTCACTTTTTAGGAGTGTTAGTGTTATCAGGCGTGGATCCAGGGCAGGAGGGGCAAGGGGGGCGTTTCCATCCCTGACTTACATTTTTATTTAGCATTTTTTTTATTTTGTCTCTATAACCGAAACGTTCTGAAATAGAGACTCGAATAAACTTTCATATTGTTTGATAGACACAGGAAGTCCATATCCGACAATAGAGCCAAGATATCTAGATTCTGCAATAAATAAGTAGGTACTCTTTGTTTTTTTTCACTGAAACATTTCCGAGTTTTGAATTTACTTAAATATCGTGTTACAGCTCGTCTAGATCTGCCTGTCCCTTTTTAAAAATAAATAAAACACGACTTTATGAAGTGTTTTTTTTAAATTTTATTTACCAAACGCTAAGACGCTAAACCGCGAAGAAAAACAGTCAAGAATGAACTCGCCTCACAAAGTATTACAAGCAGTGTAGACGCTGAATTGGGAACAAATTGAAAATTTAATATCTGCACCACCTTATGGTGAGGCATAGCTGAAGACTTCGGGATTACTTTAAGCTGGATAAGTTCCAAAACTGACGGCGCTCTCGCAGCTAAAAGCTTTTGAATTGTTTTCAAGAGACCAGTAGGTACACTAACATCATATACTTACTCGTATAACTTAAGATTAAGGAACGAAAATAAAATGTTTCCATAGAAGAAAATAGAACAGTAGGCGTAGCACGTAAACTATCGTTACGGTAATATACCATAAGTCAAGAAACTGTCAAAGTGATGTTGTCAAATATCTATTGAATTTCAGTCTCTCATACGACCGAAAGAGTGCACTACTCTGGTTTTCATATAAAATATTAGGTACGATCACGATAAATAACAATAGGTTTTCATGCTAGAGGTACTGTAATCGAAGCGCGAAATACTCTCGTTCTGAGATCATTAGAATCTTATTATTTTGAATGAAAACTAGAGCATCGTGCTTGGGATTCGGTTCTAAAATGGATCGTGTGAAGTACAGCCGAACTGAAAGCCAAGCCAATCGAGTTTCTTTCACGCAGTTCCATAGTACATGGGTTCGCAAAACGATACTGAGTACAAGACTTTGCATGTGTCGGTAATTGTGGCTTGTACAGCTACACCTTTGAATAAAAGTTACGCATTTTCTTTGGTAATTTCTCTTTCAAACTTTAATTACAAAAAATCTACTAAAATACCAAAGTTGCCGTCTAAACTCATGAAAGCAATTTCAATTCTTTTAACACTCGAAGGCACGTAAACGGTATGCAACTATATTGCGGGTCTTTATAAGCGTTGATAGGAGCCTTCGAAAGATGACTAGAGTGCGCACAAGAAATAACTGCGCGCGGTCGAAATCGAACACTAATCTTTTTACCATAACCTCACAACAAAAAATGTACTGTAACTAGCGCCAAAAACGCCCCGCTCGCGCGCACAGTTATCTGGCAAAGACTCAACCTAATCACAGGCAGCCCCATGGAGCTAGACTACATACTGAGGTAACTGGAGAGTGCAGTACTAACACTTTTTTGTGGCCACAAATTACACGGTGGCTGTCTTCCGTCTCACCTACACTTTGAAAAAATACGTATGGTCATATGAGACAACTGACAGCCACTACATACTAAATGTCAAATTTGCTGGGCTCACTTTTTTATTCAGGGTGAAAACTCCAGTTAACTCAGTATTAAGTCTAGCTCCATGGGCAGCCCTAAGTTGCCTTGCCTCGTATTAGATATAGGTGTCTAGATGACGGCCGACTATTATTATGTAAATTTTGCAAAACAGGAGCGACCGTCGGAAAAAAACCTCAAACAAACGCAGGTCGTTTACATAATCCCTTGTTGATGGATCCTTGAGGCCATGTGATGTTTCGTAATTTTAATTTATATTCTGGCGTGTAATCACGTTCTGCAGACGTGGCCTTCAATCTGAGAAGGATTTTTTGACACTTCTATTGTAGCTTATAATAATGGAATGTCATTTGAATATAGCTGACTCCAGCAAAATTTATCAAAGCTCAAAAACAGGCATAGATAGGCGAACGATCATAATACATACAGAAAAGCTATGAAAACTGAGAAAAACTTTCTTTATATCTAGTTGTTAATGGTATAGGTAAGCGCTCTCTACAATAACTGGCAGGTTACAATATAAGAACAAATTATATAAAACATCATAATTATTATAGAAAAAGGCTTAATGGACACGGAGGACCACTTTCAGGAGAAAATATGATGAAAATTGTACTACAAAGAAATGATAAAGTTAAGTTTCAGTTTCGTCGTCTAATGTCCAGTTCACAGAACATTGAAAGAGTTGTCCAGTTCGTAGTAACTACATAGGTGGGGTACATTGTACAATTTATTACGTTCCGTATTTTGTACTCATATTTGCTAACGTGACTTTAAAGCATTGCTTTCCGTTAGTTGCCGAGGCGTTACTCTGAAATGTAGGTACTTATAACAATTCTACCCACAGTTATTAAAAATAAAAGTTGCAACTTTATTATTGATCTTCATTTGATGACAATAATAGAACTAGGTACAGAGCTGTTAAGTAAAAGTTAAAAAAACCTAACCGGGTTAACTGCCAACAGAGGAAAAAATGAAGCAAACCTTTTTGTAGGATTTGTAACGGCCGTTGTTTATAGCCAAGGAGATTTAACCAAGGAAACTGGAGATAGTAACACTTTTTTGTAGACTGTGGCTGTCTCACCTACTCCTTGAAACAAAACCCATGAACAAAACGTATACCTAGGTACTAGTCGTATGAGACAACAGACAGCCATGTCGTAGGTACTTACACTTTTTTAGTCAGGCTGAAAACTCCAGTTTCCTTGTAGAATCTCCTTGCTTATAGCTTTCGGCCAAAAAGGAAAACAAAAGCTTTGCCCACAGACTTTACATAAACAGCCGGCAACAACCACAGATAATAAAGCAATCAAATGCCAAGTATTCACAACCAGTTTCGCGGGTTGACAGGGTCACCATATACGCGCTCCATTCACTGTGGTGAATGTGTTTGTCTGTCAGTACGCATTCATACGGGTACCGAGATGGCAGGTCGTTGAACCCGCGCTAGATGAAGTACTGGGGTGCATGACCATTTGGACTTAAACAATTCCCGCCAACGACGTTCCTTTCGACGCAGTCGTTTGTGATTGCATTCAGTGCCATTGGTTTGAAAAAGGAAATTCGTTTTCTTTGGTTTCCAAGGCAAAATCTGATCAATGTCTAGCATTTTGTAAAACGGATCGGAGAGGCTCTACCGCCCAAGTGTCGTTGGCATCGGCTTCATTTAACAGATGGATGTGACACATTGATAAAACTTATCGTTTCTGTGATAAGTTTTTTTATTGATGCAAAAAAGAATATATTATAGCAATGTATCACATCCATCTGTCAAATGAAGCCGATATCCTGCCGACGACACTTGGGCCGTACCATGGACTAGACTACATACCTGAGGTAACTGGAGATTGCAGTACTAACACTTTTTTGTGACCACAAATTACACTGTGGCTGTCTTCCGTCTCACCTACACTTATGTAGTGTCTGTAGTCTACACAAAATACGTATGGTCATATGAGACAACTGACAGCCACTACATACTAAATGTCATGGTCACACTTTTTTATTCAGGGTGAAAACTCCAGTTACCTCAGTATTAAGTCTAGCTCCATGGGCGGTAACTATCACAGAGGAAAAAAATATACTACGTACCTATACCACTGATTTGATTAGAGTTATTCAAACTTTTACTATAAACTTTTACTTAGACGACCGATTTGGCGCAGGGGTAGGCTACCCACCTTCTGCGCCAGTGGTCTCGGGTTCGATTCCCGAACAAGACAAATATTTGTGTGCATGAACATGTCTATTTGTCTTGGTCTGGGTGTTAACTATGTATATTAAGTATGTATTTACAAACAAAAAGTATTTAAGTAGGTATATATTTATCCGTTATCAAGTTTTCCATGATACAGTTTCTTAATGAAATTAACATGGGCTTAGATAATTGGTGTGAATGTAAGAAGTTATTTATTTATTATTTATTTATTTTAAACTAGCGATCCGCCCCGATTTCGCACGAGCGTAATGTAAATCTTGCTTCTTACTAATACAGGTACTACGTAACTTATCACAAAGGAAAAAGTTTCTATGTATATTTGGTTTTTTATTACTCAATCAAGGCAAAACGGATCTGGATGGAATTTGGCACAGAGTTAGAATATGGTGTAGAGTGGCCTACAATACAAGCCTAGGCTTTTTAACCCGGGAAAATATGTCATTCTCATTCCCACGGCAAAACACCTACAGCAGTACACTCTAGCTCACGGACAGGATGCTGTAGGTACTCACTAGTAGTACTGTAGCGGTGCTAGTGTACCTATTATATACATAATTAAATCTTTCTCTTGAATCACTCTATGACGCAAACACTCACGCACACACACACACACGCACCTGTATAAATGCATTTAATAATTAGTTTTAGAATCAAAACGGACTGTAATGTTACCATAAGTATTGTTTTATATTGTTTCGAACCAGCCGGTAACTGTAACTTTTTATTTGTAATGGTTAAATGTTCTGGTTCCCTATACGTAAACATTAATAAATATTTTTCGTCAATACTAGTTTACAAGAATTTTATGGACCTACTTATATGGGTTAAGTAACTGTTTCTAGAATAAAAAAATACCCTTTCAATTTTATTGATGAAAACAGCATCTTATCATAATCCGTCGCGTAAGGCGTACAGAAGGTGTTTTATACCATGTATGTACCATGGATCTCTGTCTATATAGGTACGCGACAGAGATACATGGTACATAAGTACATGATATAAAACACCTTGGTACTATATGGAAACCCTTCCAGTACCTACTCAGAACCTCAGTGCTTCTGAGCTGCGCGAGGGTTAAGTTGCGAACAATCTGGATTCGGGTATTGTTTCCGGAGCAGTATTTAAGGCTTCATTACAAAACGCTTGCTCTAGCAGGGTAGCATTTATTTAATCTATCAAACTGCGCGTTCGATCTACTGGGGTTCTGAATACTGGAAGGTTATCCATAAACGCATCTCTGCCCTTCCGTTTGTTTATCTATTTGTTTCAACTAAAGCGAGTCAATCAATTTCATTCCGTAACAAGAAAATTAATGTTCTACCTATTTACAGAAGTAGGTCTGAAACTGACAGTTTCTGTATTTCCAATAACATCAGGGTGATTCAGTTGTAATAATCCTACTAATCCTACTAATATTATAAATGTGAAAGTTTAGATGTTTGGATGTTTAGATGTTTGGATGTTTGTTACTCAATCACGCCAAAACGGCTGAACGGATTTGGCTGAAATTCGGGACACAGATACTTTGTAGCCTGGAGAGGAACATAGGCTACTTTTTATCCCGGAAAAATATCATATTCCCGTGGGATAACGTCGTGAAGTCCACGCGGGCGAAGCCGCGACAGTCTGAAACTGACAGTTTCTGTATTTCCAATAACATCAGGGTGATTCAGTTGTAATAATAAATTTTATAAACGCGACATGCCTACCTATTTGTTGAAGCAATATTGCAATGCAAATGGAACTTGACGTAACATCCAGTAATATAGGTATCAAGTCAAAGATGTTTAAAGAAGAGTTAGTAATTTGTTTGTCTGTCTGTTTGACACAGTAGGCACATACGCAGTCTTCATTGTTATTAATGATAAAGTACTTAAAAGGCACATTATGTTATGAATAACAAAGCTTTTGATTACTCAGCTGGAAGTCGTTCGTTATTTTTTGGGTATTGTCGGTAATACCTACCTACCTACAGACATAGATAAAATCATCTGTTTTTGAACCATACCAAAAAATAAACTTCAAAGAGTCATTAGCTACATACCTAGGTAGGTACAATGAACAAAACCACCAGATATACACTTGTAAAACTTTTTCGCTTGCATGGACAAGAAGGGCTGCCCATTCTTAGCCCCGCCCCATTTGTTTTTTCTACCAACGAAGATTCAATAACATGCGTTGTCTGGGATTTTACAAAAGGTGGCATTGTTTTTTGTTTAAAATTTTATTGCCTTGGGCACTCACTACCGTTACCCATCTGATGTTGTTTTATCCCATTTAACGCCCATTCTAAAGAGACGACAATGCTCCTATCGTGCTTTTGAAAGTTTTAGATCTCAGGTAGCTGCTGGTCAACCCAATGACCTTTTGTCTTAAAAACATTATAAAAATATTATTTGTGTTTCATTTGGTTGAGCTGCCCATCTGTGACACTATTGGTGGATTTACCAGAGTGCAGTCCGTTGCAAAAGGTCTTTAGTGCAGTATACTAAAACTGACGTTGAGCCTTACGGTGTATACCTGGTGGTATTGTTGAATGTACCTGCCTAAGTATAAAATAAATAAGACCAGTACATTTTTATTGTTTTATCTTGTAGTCGGTATCGGGTCGTGCACTGCACACATTTGGCCACGCATACAATAAAATTAAAAGACGCGAGTACATAATAAGAATTAAATTAATTACCAATGTTATGTTAATAAGAACGTATTGTAACAAAGTATTGTTTCCTGAAAAATTTACGCCTGAAAATTTGTATTTATTTATACGAGCTTATCCATAGTCAAAGTCAAAGTCAAGTCAATAAATTTTTATTCATATAGATTAAATAAAATTAATGCTTATGAATCGTCCAACATTTTTTTACCTACCACCTGTTATGGACATCTTTTAACTGACAAGAAAAACAGGCGAAACAAACTCATCAGCTTTAACAGAAGCAATAGGTAATCATTCTGTCGCTTGAAATGGCAAAGATATAAAAGAGACATCATGATGAGAGATTCTAGTTAAAAGTAAAGTCAGAGTAAGTATTCGGGCATCAGTCATTCATTACACGACTGCCCAAAAAGGAGCGTATTGTGTGCAGGGTTAATTTTGTAGTTTTAATCTATTTAACCCGGCTTCTGAAAAGGTGAATAAACGCCATCGGGAAATCGAAGACTTGACTTCTTTACAGAACCATCATAGCATATCTTAAAGTTATCTAACCAAACCGCAACCCAGGTTCATCTGGTCAACAACCCATATTGTCAGACCTGACCCGATTCCTAACAATAATATACAAAAATGGAAAATGAAGTAGGTATTTAGAATTCATTTTCCATTTTTCAACCATAAAAATTGCATTGTGAATGCAAAAAAGTAAAAATTTAAATAATATACAAGTCAAGGACTCCCATTTCTTGTATGCGGCCAAAATGAGTTTTATTTATAATGTAAACTTAAAGCTGCTACATTAAATACCTACAAACAAAAGTTCCTGATTCCACACCCATGTTAGATTAATCCCGAGTTACCTAACCCAAACTTGATGTAGGTTCATCTGGTCAACAACCCATTATTGTTAGACCCGACGCGATTCCTATTCCTAACAATAAAATAATATACAAGTCAAGGACTTCCTTTTATTGTCTGTAGCCAAAATGAGTGGTCTATGGTGGTAATATTATAAAAAGAAAAGATTCGATTGTTTGTTTGCATCGAATAGGCTCCGAAACTACTGGACCGATTCCGAAAATTCTTTGACCATTAGAAAGCTACATTCTTCCCGAGTCACATAGGCTATATTTTATCGCAAAATTCCCACGGGAACGGGTAGCACGCGGGTAAAACCGCGAGGATCCGCTAGTTATACATAAAACCTAAAATCTATGGTCAACTGAAAAATGGAAAATGAAGTATTTAGAAAAAATCGACCCGTCTCACAACTAGCTCCGATGGGACAACTGTTATATGGTCAACTGTTAAACCCGACCCGATTCCTAACAATAATAATTATAAAAAAGTCAAGGACTTCCATCTCTGCCTGTAACCGAAATGAGTTGTTATACATAAGACCTAAGCCCTACTATGTACTTACTCATATCACTGAAAGAGTTCCTAATTCCACAAGTCCTTAATTAAAACTAAATATCCTAAAGTTACCTAACCCAACCTCAGCCCAGGTTCATCTGGTCAACAACCCATATTGTCAGACCCGACCCGATTCCTACCAATAATATACAAGTCAAGGACTCCCATTTCTTGTCTGTGGCCAAAATGAGTTGTTATATAAGAGTTGAACGACCGTCGAACCCCCGACCTCAAACTTACGCTCCAGCGCTCACGACTTACGAATTTAGCGTCACGTGGGACACAAAGAACGTAGTAAGCAGGGCTGTCGCAAAATAGTTAAAATTAGAATATAATAATATTAGCCTGGTCTACTTTTCGGGACAAAAAGTAGCCTTTGGCACTCTCCAGCCCTCAAACTACCCATATACAAAAAGTCGGTCTATACGTTGCTCCGTTTTGACGCGAAAGACGGACAAACAAACAAACGCGTTTATAATAAACTATGGATGGATAGTAAAATGGATTTTCACTGGATAATACCAGTTCTTGTTAACTGTCTGCCTGTTTAATAATAATAATAATAATAACTGCATTTTTGTATTTTTAAATGATATATTTTTTAGTGTTATACATTGTAAAAATTTTATGTTTAGATATATAATTTTGTAAGTATTTAAAATGTAACAAAGGGAATAATAATAATAAAAAATATAGCACATTGAGTTCTTACGGGCCTGTTATTAGGTTTGGAATATCTACATGTGAGTAAGTGAGTTTCGATAATCATTTATAACATATTGCATGTGTGTATATTTTATACTTGTAAAATACTTTCATTCTTGAACAGACCTTAGTCGTAAAGTGCTAAGAATTCTTGAAATAAAAGCGTAAAATATTCATGAGCTGACAGTAGTCAAAAGTTACTTTTAGTAACCATTTGCTCTCTCTGATATTTAAGTCTAAAATGAAAAAAATATTAGTGCAAGCAACTGTGCTCAAACGTCAGAGAAACATAAAATCAAACTAAGTAAGAGACACAAAATCTTTAGAAATATTCTATATCGAACTGATTATCGTATGATTATATTAAAGTTTATTTCTGTGATGATTTTTTATTACATAGGTATTTTTTTATTTTGCATGAAAAACCCGTCGAACCGTCTCGCAACTAATAGCTACGGCATTCACCCGGACAGTGAAAGGTCGTGGGTTCGAGTCCCATCGGAGCTAGTTGTGAGACGGGTCGATTTTTTCTAACATCATTTTCTTTAATATCTCTTTCAAAAATCTTGCCAGCCCTACAAGTGACCGAATATAATGATCAATGGATGCGTTTATGAGTAATGCAGCCAGAAATAGAAATGGTTTAAAATTGCTCCTTTTGTATTCGGCCACAAATAGATGTCGAGCACAATGAACCGTTTTGTGCTAAAAAGGCGTTGCTCTCTTTTCAGAGCGATTGACGAGTTATTATATAAAATATACAGTTATGAATGTGATAGAAAACTTAACTTTAACTTAAGCTTTATACTCTACTTCATGGGTTCTCATATCATCGCAATCTATCAAATTCTGTACATCTCGGCTCCTTATCTAGAGTGTAAAACGAACCAAAACTTTTTTTTCTTTGTCTTTGTTCTGCATGGAGACGGTGCTTAATAATTTAATACCAATTATTTATAAAAAAATGCCCTAAATAGTTTGAACTCGCAACTGACCGCTAATAAGACGCTGGCGCTCTACTTTTTTTAAATCACTTTTAATAATTCATAGCACTATAATTTGTTTTCATTACTTCCCGATTCAGTTACATTTTTATGGCAACGACCTCTCAAAAGGAACCGCACGTTATAAACGTAGTTAGGTATCCATAAAATACACAATTAAATTAAAAGTGAGGAAATAAAACTAATGCAATTAGTCTAAAGCTCGTCAAGCACAACGTAGAGATGCTATAATATTTTATTATGATATTTTCAACTTGAAAATTGCAGATACTTGGGCAACTTTTTTTTAATACATCTGCAATCAGTATTTCATGTTCGATTATTGACATTCTTAATGTCAAGGTTAACACACTGCGCTGCCCGGTTTCCACTTCGGTGGACGGACATGCGGCGTGATCGAGTGTGTTTTACACTGCGGGTTTTGTATGCAAATCAAGCGCACTGTCGCGAACTGTCGGTGCGCGGTACAGTGTGAGAATCCCGCCGTCTGTTCGCTTATATCTTACAAACTACGCAACGGATTTTGATGCGGTTTTCATCAATAGACAGAGTGTTTCAAGAGGAAGGTTTATATGTACAATACTTTGACATTAGACTCGTGCAAAACCGGGTGGGTCACTAGTAAGTATAATACACCACTAAATTTTAATTAGTACTAAGATTTTTGGGGAAGATAGTGTCCATCATTAAGAACAGTTTTTACTATGGGACCAACCACAGAATCGCGAATAAAAAAATTAGCTGTTCCAGTCTTTTGTTTGTCTTTGTCTTTTGTCAGTAGATTACCTACTTTTGTAGGTACTACATCGACTCTACTGAAATGTATGGAACAGCTGATTTTTTTTCACGATTCCATGGATGGCCCCATAGTAAAAACTGTTCGTATTGATGGACACGATCTTCCCCTAAAATCTTTGTACCAATTAAAATTTAGAGGTGTATGAGTACCCAACAAAGAACTGATGGATGCTCCACCCTTTTATGATACTTACATATTATACGCCATTCACTGAGCGATCGCGTTACTGAAATGAGCGGAAGCCATCCATAAGCCATCACTCTTCGGAAGCAATCGTTGGAGTAGTTCGACAATATTGCAATATTGCAGAGTGCACTCTTGACTTTATCGACGTATGTACAATAACAGCATATACTTACAGCCGGTTGCACCAAAATATTCATTTTACGAATTCGTAAAAAGTAACTGAATTTGGCTGTCAAAACTGTCAAATCCCATACATTTTTAAACCATAAACCCTGTAAAAGTAAAAGTATAATGTAAAAAAAACTTGGTGCAACCGGTGGAGAGTGTAAGGATGTGAAAAAGGAGCAAGAATACAGTTTTGGATAGGACGACGACTTTTTTTTTCATATTTCGACCTAGGTATGTGTCTTGGGTATAGTTTTTCAGTTTCATTGGTAGAAATTGTCCCCTAAAATATTAGTGCTTCTTTTTAGGGTTCCGTAGCCGAATGGCAAAAAACGGAACACTTATAGTTTCGTCAAGTCTGTCTATCCGTCCGTCCGTATGTGTCAAGAATAAAAAGATAAAAGATACCTATTGTCATAACTGGTAGTTCCAGAGGTGGTAGTAGCGACTTTTTTTTCATTATATTTATATGATGCTAGGCCTCTGCCCGCGGCTCCGCCCGCGTGTACAACACGACGTTATCCCGCGGGAAGGTGATATTTTTGTTTGCCTATGTCACTCTTCAGCTCCACAATTATCCCCATACCAAAAATCACGTTGATCCGTAGCTCCGTTTTGACGTGAAAAACGAACGAACAAACACACTCTCACAGTATGGATTTATTTCTGAATTAAGTAGGTAATCGTAGTTAACCCGTAGATAAACATTGTAACATAGTGGCCTGATACCTGATAAGCAACTAATTAATACGCTATTTAATTCATAGTAATGGTTCGGTGTTCAGAGGTGTGAAAATGCATTCATTTCTGTCACTTTGATACGCTGCTGGTCTCTTAACAAACCTTGAATAACCAGTTTTAATGAATATCAAGTTAGTTCCTTTACGAGCTATCTATTCCTATGAAATAGTATAGAAAACAAACTCAGTACTTAGATATGTGAAATAGGAAAAATTAACGTTAAATTTAACCAGCCCCCCTAGTAGATGTCGGACGGGATTCTACCGGAAATCCGGTTTAATTATAACGAAACAAACCAATTAAGCTACCCAAAACCATACATGCACTGGAAACTGGAAACCTATTCTAACATATTTTTTGTGATTTTTGTTTCATTTTATTATTTGCTTGTCATGTAAGTAAAAACTATTTAGTTTTCTTATCTTTTACGACCATTTTACAACAGCCAACACAATTAAGAAAAAACTATCAGAAAAATTACTAAACGTAAAGAAAAAACTAAAACATTTACTTAACTGAAAAATGGCTGGAATCGTAAATTTTCCGCTACTAATTACTACTAATAGGTCTAAAGTACGGCGTAGAGCGTTCCAAGGTGAAATTAGTTTGAAACTAAAACGAAAACACACTAGGATATTAGAACATTTGAGTTATTTTCATGAAAAAGACGATAAACTATATTCAGTATAAAATAATGTACGACTGCTTGTACTAATATATATTCTGTGGTAGTAAGTACCTATGAAATGTCAACATCAAGTCAGTCACATTTGAAACTATAAAGCCTGCTGTTACTCGGGAAGCGTAAACGGTAGAGTAGAGTGGTAGAGTACCTACCTACTAACTATATTAATGTAGACATCATTGGTAGAGTAGAGTAGGTACTGAAATTAGGTAGAGTAGAGTAGCTAGCACCGGGTAAGCTACTCTACCGTTTGCTCTACCCGTGTACAGCAGCCTTAAGCAATGTGAGATTTAAGGCTCAACCCACACGGACCACAACCACACCACAACCACTCCACGTGGGCGGGGCGCATTTTGTATTGGAAATGAATATATCAATTCACACGTACCACATTTTGCAGTCATTATCAAACGCGTGGCTGATACCGGCCACAACGCAACCACTAGCGATGACGACGCTTCGAATTAGCGGCCGGCCCACATTCAAATCACAACTACTAGCGTCAACGACATTTTGTCGCACAACCACAACGCAACTGCAACAAGGTGCATCGACACTATTCACACGTACCACATTTTGTCGCTGCGATGTGGTGTGGTTGTGATTCGTGTGGGTCGACACTATAAGATTTGAAATTACTTTTATGCATTCACAATGCTATTCCGTAAGTAAAGGGAAAATTGTGGTAATAAAAAAACCACCAGCCCTGCAAGTGCAATGCAAGTATCTCGCCTGAAAGTTACTTGCAGGATGGTTTTTTAATATCACAATTTATTCCTTTAGTAGGTAATGTGCGGTGTGCGGTTGAATTTGACTAAGTTTATCATACTATCACATGTTTTCCTAAGCGCTTTTCTCAATATTCTTCATAAGAAAATTATGCCTGACGTTCGTTAAAATGTAGCATTTTTTTTAGAACACGTTCGAAATAAATTGATTCAGATTAATACTACAGTAACAAGAACACTTTTTAAAACCGAAAAGGTCGGATTAATTGATACAGTTAATGTTTATAGGTAACGATCATACAGCAAATGGCACGAACCGGCAATAAAAAAACTCGATATTACCTTATCCCATATTCCGTCTGTATTCGAAGCAAAATGCTATATTAATATACGTATAAATAGAGGAAGTTAAGTCATCTAAACGCGAAATTTGCTTGCGCTCTGTAGCTACCGCGCTTCCGCATAGTATGGTGCGCGTAGATCTTGAGCAAGGGAATATAGCATTTCAGTCGACCGGGGAGTTCTCCGATACATATGTATGTATCGCGAGTTTTATGCGAAGTAGAATTATAGCTGTAATAAATTTTATCGCTCCCAATTTAGTGGAAGCGAGTTCGGGAACACTGTAAGTTCGCAATTTTGTCTCATCTACGAAATGTTACGCAAATTACAATTTATTAAAACGTTTAAGTTGAATTTATGGTCATTTGCTTAAAATTAAAAATACCAAAATGAGTTTAAGCTACGTTAGAAAATTGGATTGATGTTCGTATAACTTTAGCTAAGCTTACCTTAAATGTTATCTTATGTTAACTATATTAGTTTAAGTTTAAATTAAGTTGCAAGAAATCCAGTGCTTCATTCTACTTTGGTTTGTTATTTAAGTGTTCCACAAATTGCAGAGCTTGAATTTACAACATAATAAAAACACTTTGGGGGATATTTTGTTCAGATAAATATGAACAAATGTTGTTATTTAAATATAATCAATAAGGTAAACGTTGATTTATATAATAAAGAAAATAATCTTCCCTCCAGAAAAACTGAAAAAAAAAAACGTTTTTGATTGAGAAATTTCAGTAGGTAGATAACTCATGCTACATTGGACTTTGGAGAACTTAAACCAGTGGCTAGGGAGCAGTCTATATTTAATACCTATTTACCTAGATATGCGCGAAATTTGCCGCAATCTCCCTCTTATCTATACTAATATTATAAAGAGGAAAGATTTGATTGTTTGTTTGTTTGCATCGAATAGGGTCTGAAACTACTGAACCGATTTTAAAAATTCTTTCACTTTTAGAAAGCTACATTCTTCCCCAGTGACATGGGCTATATTTTATCCCGATTTTCCCACGGGAACGGGTACTACGCGGGTAAAACCGCTGGGATCTGTTAGTTTATTATATATCTAGGTACGTACCATAACAACTTCAATATAATATGAATATGAGCAATTTGCATTACTTAATTACGATGCGTCGTATCCATCACAATTACCCGGCGTACCTACCACAGCCGGCAATCGAATCAGTCACACCCTCTAATTAGCCTGTCTAGACCAGCCGTATTAGGCTAACAAGCTGATCAGATTAGGTACCAACGTGATTTAGGAACAATAGATCATAAATATAGATAACAACACTAGTTATACCTACTTATTAATAAGACTGCCCGGATGTCGTGTCGTCCGATGGTAAATAGATTTTCGTGATAGTTAGTATCACTTTTACATTTATTGACGTCAGTATTTCAAAGTAACTCAGTATAAAACATTAATAAGAGAAAAAATAAAAGGTAAATTAAGTCAACATCTGACTCTGAGGTAGAAAAGGGAGAGAGTTCCATATTTCATTCATTTTCATGCACATAATTGCTTAAAGTTTACTAATTTACGAAAATTACTTATACTTACTTACATTTAAAAAAAAAACAAAAACCTAAAAGTAGGTACCTACTTACAAGATGTCTCATCATTATACTATCTATGACAACAACTCAAGCCGATGCCTCATATAAAAAAAACACATCCAACCAAGACGGAGCTCCTTAAATAGCCCATTAGAATGCGCCACAATCTCTAACATGATTAGATATACGCGTGTCTGTATGTCACTCACGCCGAACGGAACATGGAATAGGCAGACAGTGTGACGCCTACCGGACACGTCTGCTTTTTTGTCGCTTTTTTGTCGCGCCATCTTATATTATCTGATACTTAGTCAAGATTTTGTTCGCGAGTTTTTCAGGTTTGCATACAAAATGTCCTGGCCTCTTTCAGATTTTTTACGTTTTTTTCGCGACAAAAGGT
The DNA here is from genome assembly GCA_949710035.1 of Crambus lathoniellus. Lineage (NCBI taxonomy): Eukaryota > Metazoa > Arthropoda > Insecta > Lepidoptera > Crambidae > Crambus > Crambus lathoniellus. The sequence goes on from OX453303.1 coordinate 29,497,614, forward strand.
CTTGCCCTAACAATTTCCGTACTTATTCTCAAAATTATTTCGTTATCATCGTAATAACGAAATAATAACGTGAATAAAATTGTTCACCGCTATGATCATTAGTTCGCCTATACTTATCTGTATTTATCATAACCCATTGTGTAATTGTGATGGAAACTGACCTTAGTCATACCATGTTAAGGTCATTTTTCAATTTGACGACTCTGTATGAAATAAAACAGGGAGAAAAAAACAACCCTTGGAGTTTCTTGCCGGTTCTTTTCCAAGGCCTCCCGCTGTAGGGTTTGCGAACCGATGGCGTAGCTTCTATGACGTTCACAAGTATTGTAAATAAAAATCTAAATTGAATAAACAAGTTTGAATCTTTGAATCTTTGAATACAAAAGGAAAAGATCGTTAAAACATGAAAACTTATTAGTTTTATTAACACTGGACATTTGAATCTCGACAGTACCAAGTACGTACCTAACTGATAAAAAATAACGGTCAAAAGCGAGTCGAACTCGCACCGAGAGTTCCATACCATCATAAATATAAATATTTGGAAGGATATGTTACTTTACAAAACATTTTAAATAGGTAACTACAACCTGTGCTTCACCCAAAGCAACCTGAAGTAGGTAGGAAGGAGGAAATTTTGGTTGTAAATAAAATGTGAAAATGTTTTCATCGGCAAGGCTTTATTCGTCAGAGAATTTGCAGTGTAGAAGTTCTACACTGCAAATTCTCTGACGAATAAAGCCTGCAATATTCTACCACAGAGGAAAAAAAATACTAGTGATTCTAGTAGAATCACTAGTATTTTTTTTATTCTCAGAATAATTATAATACTAGTGATTCTACTAGAATCCAGAGGAAAAAAAATACTAGTGATTCTAGTAGAATCACTAGTATTTTTTTTATTCTCAGAATAATTATAATACTAGTGATTCTACTAGAATCACTAGTATTTTTTTTCCTCTGTGGTAGAATATTGCAGTTTTAGGTCAGCGCCATCCCTGACCAATAGTGTAACTATTGTAATTTTTGTTGATGATTTCTGAATAGTAATATTTAGAGACATCTTTCCAAATATAACAATATTTATAATTAAACGCTATTCGAAATGTCCGAAGTACACAGCACGCACGCACTGGTTAAAAATAAACAATTTTAATTAAACTTATGGCATTTTAACACGCTTCTATTAAAATATGAAGGTTAATAAAGAAATAAAAGTTTTATGAGTTATTTTTGACGCGAGATAAAACCGCTAGGCCAACGGTTCTTTGGATACAGAAATAAATTAGATTTTAAACAAAATTTTATACAATTTACGATTTAGTTACTTTAACACTCTTTTACTTCAATTAATTCATTTTGTATGATCAGAGATTTTCTCTATCTTAAGTTGATATTCGTACTCTCAGTGGAAAAAAGGCATAAGTAATCTTACTTTGAATGATCAATTTTATTTAATTTTTAAATGTTTAAGTTACATACATCAGCAAGAAATAAAAAATATTATGAAACAGTAACAGTTTCCACACTGCTAATGCAGAAATAATCCTGCTTGTAGGACGTATGTCTGTTGGTCACGACTAAACTTCTGAATCAATTTTGATGAATTTTGAAAAGTTTCGAGCAAGTTTCGATGAAAGGGTACTTAGGTTTTCACTGTAGCTATTTGTTTTTATGAATTCCGTAACTAATAGATTTGTCTATCAGTTCGGCAGTAACTGATATCGCATAGTAATGAGGTATTCAATCAGTGCATGATTCATGATTATACACTCTGTATACTTACAGAAACAAAATGTAAAAGTAATAAGTACCCCGAGGTAAGTATGCGGCGCGCGCCGGATTTAACTCTTTGCACGGTTACAGTAAATGTAAGTAACAATCTTAGGAAAATTTTAGTATAGTGCGCCAATCTTTTCTGTTCCGGTGATTATCTTAGGAACTAAAACAGTTTTCATACGACAGTCCATTTTGACAGCTAATTTCGTATTGCAAGTGGCTCCTCTGTCACGACTGTCACCGGAACAGAAAAGCTTGTGGCACGTACCTACGAATGCTCTCACAGTCTGCCCATGCGAATAAATTTGAAAAAGTCCGATATTTAAGTCGGTAAATTTCAAACGGAGGAAGTAATTTTCGCGTAACGACTGCAGATTGCGGCGCGGTGCATAGCACCTTAATGACGTCACACCTAATGCACGCAAGATGCAACGCTTGCGCAAGTATTGGAAAACCATTATGATATGCATTGATTTGGTATAGTAATGAACACCAGAGTTTTTATCAACACTTTCGTTATAAGTTTGAATGAGAGGTACAGACCTACCTACCTACCTACTGAACTACACTACTGACATCACAATCACCTGTAGTAGCAAAGTACTGACATTGATGATTTTTATATGATAAATACCTATAATAATACCTATTTAATACACACTAAAAGTTATTTGTTTATGCACTTAAGAATTTTTTTTCACTTCTTCCATTGTTTTCTTTTGCTTTTCACAAAAACTTTACAAAATAACGTATTTTCGGTAGGTAGTGATAACTTGCTACCATGGTGGTACCATGAACCTTCCATTCGCATCGGAAGATGATCCTTAGTCTCAAACTCTCAATGGTACCTATAAGCAGATGAAATTGCGGGCTACAGAGTTTTAGTGCCATTTTGTCAGGTTCGGTTCAATGGATATTTTTATTAATCGCAAATTGTTTTACAGTGGATATTTTTCTCATACTTAGGTGTGGTTTTGTGCCCCAAGTGTCTATGCAACTGGGCAATGTGTGGAATGATTAAACGCGCTATCTCGGTAAATAGACGCCGAGTGTTTTATTGTAGTGGTGACTACCTACCTCACTAAGAATTACCGAGAAGCGAGAAGGCTGATTCGACATACTTGATGCCAAATACTCAAAGAAGAAGCATTGGAATGTACACACCTACATTCTTATGAAAACTTAAAAAACTAGAATAATATTCAAGAATTGGCAGTATGGCTTAATGTCTTCGCCTGTCCTACAAAAGGACGATTTTTCTAATATACTAGATCTAGGCTCGAAGGACCATGAATAACCTAGGTTATCTAGATCGATTCGAGGGTGTACTATTCAATAAATAAAAAACCACTTAGTACACGACAGGTATATTGGATAATTAAAAGTACTAAAAATATTCCGACACCTATGTTTGCTAAGACGCAACTCATTAGCGAGAGGCAGCAACTAACAGCGCCATCTAGCGTGATCTATGGTAACTATATTTAACACATACACTACTATTTAATTAAATAAGTACTAAAACAGAAAAAAGGGATAAGAATGTTAAAATTTTCGTAATTTCAGGAAGAAACGAGATTATTAGATTACGAAAATGGCAACAAAAGCACCGAATCTAATGAGTTTTGTACCGACACATATAATACTGTTAACTAATCAGATTACATCACCCCATCTTTACGAACAATAAAATCAATGTGTCTTCAAGACGTGACGTACGTACAACAGGGATAGAAACAGTTTCCCCCTACACCAGAGCGGGATGGCACACGTCAATTTTGTTAGGGCGTTGCAGCTGAACTCTTTAATTAAAATGGAGTAATTACTACACGCGAGGTTTAGTTTCCTTTCAAATAAAAGTCGTTTAATAAACTAGAAAACCAATTAAAACGAAGGAAAATATTAATTTAAGTATTTTCTGCGACGCCACGAGGACGGTGTAAAACATGAAGTAAATTTAAATAGTCCGAGTTTCTAAGCCTTAAACATTTGAAAACTATATTTTTGTAAATTTTTTCTAGCTAAAGGAAAGTATTTGAAAGGCTTATTAATTTTATAATAGTTCCATTCTCTCGAGGTATTTATTTTGTCCAACGAATTAACTCGGGTGTTAATTTAAATAATGGCAATTGGTTTTACAACATCTATAACAATATAATAACATTTTACGCGCGTAAATAGCAGTCGAGATATCATTACTTTCTGCGTACCTAATCGCAAACTTATATCAGACGGTAGGACTTTCTTTTTTATCCACAACTTGGTAGTATTTAGCCTTCATCGCACGTAAAGGCTGAAGGTAGAAGCACTACTTCCGGAATCCTCGCAATCACTGAGGAACTGGCTACCTTTTCTCTACTTTGATTTTGAATCGGAAATTCGTTTTGTTTTTCGTGATTTAAAATTCTGTATTAATTTATGCTTATCTAATGAGAAAAAAAGCCTATAAGACAGTAAGTTTTACTGTCACGACGAAGTATTTAAATTGCGTAACCTTGTCGAGGTCTACGGTGTCCAATCCAGACTGCCAATTTTAATAGAAATTGCTCAACGAAAATTAACAGATTCAGCTAATGTTACTTAGTTAACCGTAATTTCTAACTCAAACTTATAGACTTAACCAATCAAGCTTAAGATCAATCTTTCACCAGCCAATCAGAAGCGAGAACGGATGCCACAAACCAATCATGATGCGACGCGAGCTCTTACGTCATCGGAACAAGTTCGCATCAGATAAATTAAACAACACTTCAAAGAAACATTTCAACTTTGCCGATTTAGATAGTGATAAGTTATTTCAAAGTTTACCCTCCGCACCCTTTTAATGTCTATTTTAAGAGCTGAGAGGGTAAGACAGCGTCTTTCCATCTGCAGCCTACATTCGTTTCCTAGACACGTATGAAATAGTTTACAATAAAATACTTTGTCTTGTAAGAGATAAAGACATCACATCTCTTTCAAATACCATAATACTTAGTGGAGATACTTAGTTACTCCAAAATTTAAAATCTAGTTGTCCATATACTCTACGCTTTGCAGATAACTTGAGGATCACAGTCCTCACAGCCCTCAAGAATTCAGAAAAAGGTGGCACAGACACATTACCTAGGATGGATATGTATGAGACGCAGTAGATCGACACGGACCTGTGTTTTCATACATTTTGACGCAAGAATGCAGACGCAGAAAAGCTTGCTGTCATATGTTTGGAAAATGCCTCTTCTGCGTTTTACTTAGCTTCAATGGAAACGCACCTGGCTGTCGCTCATTCAGATGGAAAATTCCGCTTTTCTTGTCAAGTGGAGTGGGGCTAACGCAGTCATGAAATATGAGATGTACAAAATCATATCTGTTTCATTTTTTAGGGTTCCGTAGTCAACAAGGAACCCTTATAGTTTCGCCATGTCCGTCTGTCTGTCCCCAGTCTAGCTCATAGACTTTTAGTACTAGAAAGCTGTAATTTGGCATGAATATACATATTTATCACGCCAACATAATATTTTTTAGGTTACCTCGTTATTACCCTACACGTGAAGTGGGGATGTAATTTTTTTTCTTGTCTACCCCATAGTGTGGAATATTGTGGGTTCGTCAAGACAGTTTTTTGATTGAGGCATCCATTTGTCAATTATTAAGCTTTAAAGTGCAAAATTTTGTTAGAGTCAAGTCAACGTACCGATTACGTACACCTAACAAAAATACCACTGTAATTTTTGCTAGGTGTACGTAATCGGTACGTTAAGTGGGTACGGGACCCTTCATGACCGAGTCCGACTCGCACTTGGCCGATTTAGACAGCCTTAAGCCTTTTCTATATCATGATTGCATCACGAACAGAACACGATATCCGCACTTTACGTGGATTCGAGTCTGACGGACATTTTAAACTCGTATACTAACCATTATTAAAAAAGCGTTTAAGCAAGTTTTCCAACTTTTATTTACACTAACATATTTTATATTATCAAACATAGTTTATTTACGTTCAAAAGCAGAAAGTTCTTCAATATCACATTCTGTGCCTACTCAATCGTTCATAAGAGCCTTATTGGATCTATAAATCATTAGTTTTCCAATAACCAGAGTCTATTGGTCGAGTGTATTAATATTTTAGAAGGTATTCGAAGGCACACATTTTGTTCTAGAAATGTTGGCGGGTGTTTGTGTACCGCTACAGTTTTCTTGACAAACAATTGAATCAATAATGAAACTAAAACAATAAGAGAAATTGAAGAAGTAATAGACGATATGAAAGAAAACTGTACAGATAAAACAGTTGGCGAAGTTTAGTTAGTAACTTAGGTTATTGTTTTAAATATTAGATGCTTTTAACTATATCATAATTTGAGAGGACTTTTAGCTGACATAAATATTGGTGCAAGAAAAACAACTTTACCAAAAGTAGCGACAGAGGCAATGAAAATCTACTTCGAAAGAAACAAACAACAAGGCATTTATGAAAATACTTAATAAACAATGAAAGGTCGGCTACAATTGCTAAGCACTCGACACACCTTAACATTAACTACTAAATTAAACTGCATTTAACTAAAATCTTACTTAGTTTCTTCGCAATAAAGTTTAAATCACATTATCCATAAATGGTGCTTGGTTCGCGACATTTAGGTCCTTCTATTGATTTAGTATCATATGCAATTCAAAGGGTTATTTTCGTATAAACATGAGGTTGTTTCACATCATTACGTATTCTCTGTGTCCCTAATTCGTCCACGTCATATTTCATATCTATCATTTCATATCTAGGTCTATGTTCTAGAATATTCTAGGCAAATTACTCGGATAATGGCGGAAGTTACTTTGAACTCTTTGTCGAGTATTTTAAGCGAAGGTATAATTGTCGCACCTAATTGCAACAACTTGAATATTTTTGCTTTAAGTTCAGAATATTGAATTTCTTTCGTAATATTGCATAAAAGAAACTAGGTAAGTATAGGTATGCAATTTATAAAATATTTTTTCATTATGTTTTGTAGACAGAGCATGTGTGACTGCATGAATGCCAATCTCTGAAATAACAGTGGGAATTAAATGACACTCTTAAATCGCCAAATATTGGATCATGATAAAAATATACAGGCTTGGCCATTTTTCAAGAAACTTAACCCTACAGGGTGAAATAGATGAATTACATTTGGAAAAATGACCACACGGACGCAAGTAAAACTAACCGAACACAGGTTGAGTCGAACTATAGAAATTTGTTACTCGCGATGCAAGATGCAACCCAAGTATGAAAAGAGGTGGGACGAACCTCGTTTAGCTTGACTTGGCACTCAAAATAGTTTGTTTTCCCTCTGATATAAATAAAATTAGGTAAGTACAATTAATATTTTGTTCTCTCACACAGAGCTAAAACAGGCATTAGATATCGTAACGTAACTTAAGAAAGTAAACAAGTATCTATATGAGAGCCTTGGACCTTGGTATCCGTAGTAGATCCTGACGATACTGTATTGTGGATTACTAGACTTCTCTTCCTACCCAGGCATAGAAGTCTCTAGGTAACTTTGGTTCAAGATCTCCTGAATATTTATTGGTGTTTACTCTTGCAAGCTTCTAAACTTCATTAAGTTTGTACCGTCAGCAGAGCGCTGACGAACGGTCAAAGGGCACTACTGGCTGTCTAATTGGATGCCCTACTTCGGAATCGTACCGTCTAAATATTTGTTCAGGAGAGCTTCGGGCTTCTCCCTGCACTGTGTACTGTATTTATTTATACTTCGACACTGTCATATTGGATTTTGAAGCTCGAAATAGCGATATCGAAAGTAAACTATTGCGAACTACTTAACTGCGAAAACTATCACTTTGTTCAGAGGTTCGAAAGATTTTTCATAGATTTTTTTCACAGTTTTACACCAAATTTCGAAGTTCGTTCATGAAGACTATTTTGAAGCTTATAAAGCTTTCCCAATTAAAAGTCACAACCTATGAAATTGAAGAAATAAAATACGCCTTCTTGTTATGCTTACAAGAATGTTGTGACAAATTAGATACTCTCCTTAAAACTGACCCTTCTATGTATATGAAAAACTTTAGTTTGAAATGGCCAGAAAGAGAATGAATAAAGTAACTTAACGGTAAAAAGTAAAAATCCCTCTATTTGGTATTGAAGTAAAAAGGCAATTATGCAGACAGACAGACCGACTCCGGTCCGGTACTTACTAGGTATGCTCAATGGCATGCATGCTAATATTTGGTTGACCGGGAATTGAACCCGGAAAGGCACAGGCAAGACACCGCTAACGGTTAATCCTAATCGGATGCCAAAGCTTTACGATAATTTCAGCTTTATGTACTAAAGTAAAGAATAAATAAATATGGTAAGTACCTATAACTTTCTATGATATCTGACATTTTGGTCTTTGGATATTCAGTAGTAGGGTTAAAAAATTTCAAGCAGTGCTAAAACTCTTTTACAGAATAAGCAAATTCTTGTTTCTTATGTAAAGATTTTTCTGATGACGAATTAACTGTTAATCGAAAATTGTAAATTGTTTTTGTGTAATAAAGTTTTAATAATAATAAGACGAGTTTACAAAGACCCTAATTAAGTTTAAACAATATGCAAATATAAACAAGAGTAACGGGACTCAACGCGACATTTATTATGAATTACATATTATTAATTATTATGTAGCTACTTACAGCTTGACGTTTCGGCTGTGTTGCTACAACCGTGGTCACAAAAGCTTATAATATGTAAATGTATCACAGTCAAAAGAAAATACGTGTAGTACCTAGGTACCTCTATCATCTAATCGAAGTACCTAGAAAATATTTACATCATTATCCTAATGTAAGAGTATTCTGACATAAAAGGTAAAAAACAAGTTACTTTTTTAAATTGTAAACAAAAATCTGGGTGACCCGTCGTAATCGTAACTTAATTAATCAATTTAAAATCATTGACTTTAAAAGATTAAAATAGTACGAAACGAACTTCGAAAATACGAAGTTTTACGAAGAAGCCATGTAAAACGCAAATTCTCAAAGGTTACGTAAAAGTTAGTGTTTTTTAAACAGTCCCGTCGCATGCGATAGTGGTAAATTGAAATGTGGTATGTTTATAAACAAGTGCTTAGCTCCCAAATACATGTTCTGGGTGTTAGGGACGCCGTTGCAATTACTTTAACCATGGCTTCAGACCATCATGCTGAACAACGTACAGCAAGAATTTTTTGTCGGAAATGAAAAAAAAAATCGAGATTTCATACAAGTTTAGCAATCACAATCGGGACATTTTGTATGGAGTCGAAATATTTTTTTTCATTTCCGACAAAAAAAAATTGCTGTGCGTTGTTCAGCATGATGGTTTCAGACCATCATGCTGAACTGGTTAAAGTTGTTGCAACGGCGTCCTTAGCACCCTGTAGATTGTTTGAATTGTTCAAGTAGCCATTAGAAAGCTAAAATGGTAAAGGTACGAGTACGACAGTAATTTATAAGTTATGTTTTGACAGAATAATAAGTTCTTAGATTTAAAATGAAAAGAAGTGCTGGTATCAAATAAAATTAAAAAATAAAACGCTTTTTTCTAACCTATGTAGGTAATAAAGGAGACAACATCGTAGAAAACAAAAGTTTATGCAAAAGTGACTTAGTGCAAAAATATGTTTTACGATTATAATAGTAATTTGAAATCTGTAGCATTACAAATCAAAAAATTAAATATTACTGAAAAATAAAATGGTAAAAATTTTGCAAACATTCTAGACAGGCGACACCATTTCTAATTCCGCAAACCAGCTCATCCCCTTTTCAAACCACAAGAGGTTATTTTAGCCCCAATCGATTTTCCCAAAAGGGGGTGTCTGCTGACTGACCCAATAAACTACTGGACGTAAATAAACTATTCAAACTATTTGCGTACGAGCCAAGTCTGCAGCGTCCATCGTTATTACAAACCCATAAGTTAACTAAGGTAATGTTAATAATAACTATGTTTTATTTAATTATGAATTAGTTCAACAATACGTAGGTATAGGTGACACGAATGAATAAAATACGTACTTAGTACGGTTACACAATTTCTGTTTGAACATATTTTTTCAGCCAGCTGTACAATAAATGCGTGCAGTTTGAGATAAGAACGCTCTGTTTACTTTTATTTCGACGAGAATGAATTCGGAATTGAAGGCGTAATTTCATTTGGAGTGCTGTAATATGGAAATAACTAAGGGTTTTACTGTGCTACCTATGTTTAAGTAATTAGGTAACTTACTTGCCAAATAGTGGATGCCACAGGTGGAATGATGCAGGGTCGTGCGGGTGCGGCGGCATGTGAGGAGGTGGCTCGCCAAGCGGTGTGGTGCTGCCAACTTCAGGCTCGTCACGCCGCCGGCTCAGCGATGGCGCCGGCTGGTTAGACGGCCGCCGTGCCGACGATGCCACGCCCGACGCAGCAGCCGCCGTCGGCTCCAGCAGATTCTGCAGCGACTTCACACTGATCCTAGGACGCGGTGACTCCTGGGAACTAGTACTACTAGTCCTCTGATGACCCCCCTCTTGTTGCTTCCCCACCGACTGGAGGTAATTGTTGTTCGGGTAATACGGAGATGTCGGACTCTTCTGCTGGCCGGATCTCGACCTTTGACCGCCCATTAAGTTCGGGTTAAAATACGGTATCTGCAAGCCGGGTAGCGGCATATTTGGGCGCATGTTTGCATTCATGCCGGGGTACATGCCTTGCAAGAACGGATTGTGGGGCATTGATCTTTGGTTGCTGTTGTAATTATGTGCTATAGGGCTGGTCCGAGCGGCAGACGTGTGGGTTTTATTCTGAGAATTTTTCGTGGAATGCACGTAGGGATTTTGGACATCGCTCGCTTTGGATGCTAATTCCTTCATTTGGGCTTCTAATGAGCTAGGTTTAGGTCTCTGTGACGCCGCTGCATTAGCGTGATTCATAGCTTCCTGCCACATCGCAAATTGTAATCGATTGTCATAATCCATCGGGGGCATCATCGGGAAGCCAGTGGGGCCCATAAATCGAGCTGCTGATGGTCCAAACATTTGTGACAAATCAGGATAGTTCGATCCTGTGTAGCCCGATGAATTTAAGGCTTTTAAGAAGTCCATATTCTGTGAACAAGCAGCCATCGCTTCTAGTTGACTGATGTATGGTAACCATAACATTTGGTTGAGAGCGGCTGAGGTAGCAGCGTCTATGTCGCCAGCCAAGGCATCCATAGATGGTATAGGTTTGGGCTGACTTGTCTGATCTGCTTGGTGTGAATGTGACTGCTCAGTGCTTGTGGGTGTTTTAGGTATAGTTATTTTTGGATCTTTAGCTTTAGCAGCCATATCTTTTTTATTCTCATTTTCTAAAATACTTTCTAACTGTGACAATGATATTACAAGTATATCTGGATCCTGTAATATCGCAGGGAAAGCGAAAGCTTCTGGTAACCTTAGCTCTGGTCTTTGCAGTAAAAGTGCCGGGATTTCAGTCGCTGGAGCCGCTAATATTAGATTAAGCTTGTCTTTAGGCACTAAGAGAGGATCTGGAATGTTAAAGTCGGGACTTGTCTTTAGAGAATGCAACTGTTTGAGTGGGTTTACATCATCTGCTAATTTGGAACCGGTTTTTTCTGCCTTTTTCGGTTTTATATCAACCTGCTCGTCTTTACCAATTTTAGCGAGTTCTTCTGCTGATTCTCTTTTTATTTTCTTCTCTTGAGGTTCTCCGTATTCTTTGTTCATCTTTCTGATTTCATCAGAACAACTAGACACTGTGGGGCTCGCTGACTTTCTGTGTTTACCCAAGTTGAGTGGTTCGCATTGTTGTTTGGTAATCGTCACTTCAGATGTATACATTTTCGGCGACGGAGACGATAGAAGTGTTTCTAAGAACAATGTTTGTTTACTTTTTGTAAGTGGCATAGTAAATATCTCTGGTGATGAGGGCACAGCGGGAATACCGCTCGGTTGGGGCGACTGCATTGCATCTGATTCTCTCGACGGTGCTCGCGGTATTTCTATCCTTTTCGGTGACGCATGCGGAGTGGGCAGCCTTCGGTGAAAACTAAGATCCCTTGGCTGATCATCACTTTTATCCGACAAACTATCTTCAGTGTGATTTGTTGTTTCAGCAATGCTTGCAACGACTAGAGGTGTACTGGTCTTATCTACGTGTTTTATACTCAAGTCAGTGGGCACCATTTCATCACTGTTAGAGGATTCTTCAAGTTCCTTTGTATAATCCATCTCTGTTGGCACTATTGATGAGTGATCGTTGTCATCATTTTCTTCTAAAGGCTCAATTTGAGGTTTGTCGATATCAACTTGTTCGCCATTTGTAGCATTTTTACTGGGTAGAAGAATTTCACTGTCATCACATGTCTGTGATGGTTGTTGTTCAAAAGTATTATCTGCTTTGTAAGTATCATGTTTTTCAGGTACTGGTTCAGTATAAAGTACATCGCGACTAGGCTCGACTCCACTTTGTAGCCTCTTCTCGGCATTTTGATCATATTCTACATGGTTTGCTTCATTTGTATGCTGTACTTCAGATTGCGCATTTAACGTTTCCATCGTACACTCTGTTGGTGGTTGAGTAGCAAATACTTCATCAGAGATGTATGTTTGTTGTTCTGTTGGTTGATGTGAGGAGGCAGAGAGGTGGTCACCTATGTTGTGCAGGTGTAGTAGACCTTGAGCGGCGGTAATGCTACTCCGCCCCGGCGACTCTAGAGACTGTTCTAACCTATCGATAATATCAGCGACCGGTGCTCCACATAAAATGTCTTCTTCTTCTTCAACGTAATCACCCGAAGAGTGCACTAAATGTGCGAACTTATCGAGAGCTTGGCCAAGTATTTGATTATCTTCGCAACCCTTTTCCACGAGCGATTCCAACAGTTCCTCGTCATGAGGGCCCCCTAACTCGGGCAAATAATGAGCCTCACTAATAGTTTCGAATAAATCCGTGTGCACAACCATATCATTTTGAAAGCTGTCGTCCTCCGGCGCACGCTCTGGTGCGTGCGCTTTACGTTCAAAGAACATCCCGTCCTGTTTCGGCTCGCCGAGTTCGAAGGACATCACGTCACGCGCGACCTCTTCGTCCGGTAAAAAGGCGTACGAGGCGCCCGCGGTCGCCTGCAGCTCCAGCTCGAGCTCCTCGCCGCGCTGCTGGTTGAATTCGAGCTCGGCGACCGCCAACAAGTTGTCGAGCGGCGTCGGCTCCGAGTGCGCGTGCGACGGCTGCACGAGCGGCGACTGCGGCGGCGACTGCTCGGGCGATTGCTCGGGCGACCGCTGGATCTGAGCGGCCCGCGGCACTGCGATAGTGTGCGAAGGAATGTGCGACTCCAGGTCGGGCGCGAGCCACGCCGGCACTGGCTCCTGGCGCTCCTCCGGCTCCGCGCACTCGCGTCGGCGGCGGGATCGGCCCGAGCGCCTGCGCCGACGACGGCGATCTCTCCTCACTCGCGGCGGCGGCGGTGGCGAAAGCCGGATAGAGTTGTAGATTTCGGTGCGCGGGATCACTCGCCAACCGTTCGGGGTGCGCGTTATACGAATACGATTTCGCGGATCGTAGTCCTCGCAGCGGACCTCCTGGACCGTGCCGTCCAGCTGACGGGCCCAGAGGAAAACGGGACGCAGGCGCGGCTGCGACGCGGGCGCTTCGGGTTCGGGCGGGCGGCGGGCGGCCAGGCTGCGCGCGCGGCGCCGGGCGGGCGCGGGGGGCGCGGGACAGGGTGGCGCGCTGCAGCTGCGGGCGGCAGCGGCATGGGCGCGGGGGCGGGCGGCGCGAGGCTCGCCGCCGCCGCCGGACGCCCGCGGACGCGGAGACACTCCGGCGCGCCGCACCGCGGACAGGCGACAGGCGACGACCGCGCGGACGCGGCCCCGAGGCGGACTGAGGCCGGGCGCGGCGCGCGGCGCTCGCCCCGCCCCCGCGGCCCGCGCGCCCCGCCCAGCATCGATCGCCGCCCGCTGCACCCGCCGCCTGCACCCGCATGTAAACACTCGCCCCCCGCGCGGCGCCCGCCCGCGCCCCGCACCCGCGTTAATCTCGAATCCATATCTGCGGGGCGCCGGGCCCGCGGCCCCGGCCCGCCCCCGGGGCTCGCTTCCGCGTGTTCGCGCGTCGCCCGTCAGATTCGCCGGTGTGTCTGTCGATGTTATTAATCGGGTTCGACGCGACGGACCGCGCGATCGCCCTGCGGCCCCCCTGACGGCCGGGCGCGTCGCCTGTCTGCGCTTTGCGGTCGAATGAACGTTTTGCACTAATAAAGTACATGTGGACATGCCGAAACGAGATCAAAGAGACAGATTAATGGAGGTTGGGGCCTCCGCAGTCGTTAATTTCACTCCCCGCATACATAGGCACAGGGTTCACTTTCATGTCATAAGCTTTTCAGCTTTCCAATAGTTTGTATACGTATAACTTGTAGGAACTACGTTCGAGCCCGACGGAAGAGCTGCTAATGATCAATAACGCAGTGCTGTCATCTCGATATATGCATTTACTTTTGTGTACCTACTTCGAAAGCATAATACTTGAGAAAGCGGAAGCTCCACCCAACGGGAGCGAAATAATTCAGGGCAATATAAAGAGATGGCGCCTACGTCTTTCTTTTAGTTTTTTTAAAGTAGGCATGTAGAGGGCGTTGCAGTCTGTGAAGGATATTTTAGTTTTCAGATTTTTTTTGTATGAACCAACAATGTAAAATATTTTATAGCTACATTCTTAGTGTTTTTATTAGAGGAATCAGGATACTAGTATAGTTACTGAATAAAACGTCTGAGGTTTTTACCCAACGGCTGACAGAATGTTGTTTAAGCAATGACACAGATTTCTAAATAGTTACTTACTACGGCAATGATATTATAATCTATACTAGCTTTCCGCCCGCGTCTTCGCCCGCGTGGACTACACCCTACACGACGGTATTCTGCGGAAATGTGATATTTTTCCGGGATATAAAGAAGCCTATGTTCCTCGTCAGGCTACAAAGTATCTGTATAGTATAATGGTAGATTCCGTAAAAGTCTTTTATTTAAAGTATCAGTGTCCTAAACAGCCAAATCCGTTCAGCCGTTTTGGGTTACAAACATCCAAACATCTAAAGTTTCACATTTATAATATTACTTAGTAGGATGGATTAGATACATATTGCGAAAACAATATGTTTGTTTTCTCTACGAGTTTTAACCACTGAAAATAATGAATTTTATAACAAATACCATTTCCTATATTATTTGTGGACATTTAGAGCAGCGCACATGTCGTGTATCACTAGACCACAGAGGCGGTTAAACTTAAACTAATTTACTAGATGAAATCAAACAGCAAATACACGTAATATTTTTAATACATCTTATTTCACATACATTGATACAGTAAAAGTCTTAAGTCCTCTTCCACCTCATCTTTAACTCGTGCACAGCTTTCAACAGATACATCGAACCCGAGACGACGGCCAGGGCGGTCCCAAACGCCACTGAGTAGTAGTGTTCCAAGTTGCCTACGGGAATGTCCCATACCAGCGTGTCAGTCATCTGAAACAAGTATTTTTTACTAGCAAAAATTTTTTTCTAGTCGTCCGTTGTTCCCGTTCCCGTGGGAATATCGGGATAAAAAGTATCCTATGTGTTATTCCAGATTATAATCTATCTTTGTTGCAAATTTCATTCAGATTCGTGCAGTAGTTTTTGCGTGTAAGAGTAACAAACATCCATAATCCATCCACACCCACAAACTTTCGCATTTATAATATTAATAACAAGCTCCGCCCGCGTGGACTACTCGACGACGTTGTCCCGCGGGAAGGTGATATTTTTCCGGGATAAAAAGAAGCTTATGTTTCTCTCCAGTCTACTATACAAAGTATCTGTGTCTGTGTCCCACATTTCAGGCAAATCCGTTCAGCCGTTTTGGCGTGATTAAGTAATAAACATCCAAACATCTAAACTTTCACATTAATTTATAATATTAGTAGGATTATACAGAAAATCAACAGTTCCATATTATTTATATCTACTACTATCCATACTAATCTATACTAGTCCATACTAATCCATACTATCCATCCATACTAATATTATAAATGTGAAAGTGTGTTTGTTTGTTTGTTTGTTTGTCCGTCTTTCACGTCAAAACGGAGCAAAGGATCGACGAGATTTTCGGTACGGAGATAATTTGAGAGCTGGAGAGTAACATAGGCTACTTTTTGTCCAGGAAAATTATAAAATAAAAATGGTAATTTTGTATAGAAAACCGTTAAACTGTCATACTTCACACAGCTGTCATTTCTTAGCCGCTTCCAAAGAGAAGGTATGTCAAAGAGTATGTAATCACTTACATTTTTGCCGCTTAGGATTTCTTTTTTTTTTAATAAGTGACATTGTGTCAGTCAGGTGATACGAAGTTCGTGTCCAATAAAATTTATATGGCAAAGCAACGTTTGCCGGGTCAGCTAGTTACTTATAAAGAGGAAAGATTTGATTGTACCGCCAATCGGGGTTTGAAGGTGCCATAGAAAGTCTTGATTTAGTTCGTGAGCCTTCATCTAGTAAGTACTATTGTTGATCGACGACTTCAATGTTATATTTTTGAATGTCACTATTAAATAGACTTAGGTACTTTTTACTTGAAAGTGTATGTAAGTAATCCACAGACGATTTCTGAGCTTAAAACAGAAATTCGTCGAGTAGTTAACGAAATTCAATCACAATGAGAGATTTTCTGCCAGCAAATTAAAAAAAAAAGTTTATTTATTAGCTCGATAGATGGCGCTAACCAGACATGTGTCTCATCTGATCTGACCTACACTTGTATTTCAAAGTTGTGCAAGAAGGTGCAAGGCCAAAAAAAAGTTGACGTTGACGGAAGAAAAGAAATGTCAAATAATTCTATTCCTCTTGTTTTGCGTTGCAATACCATACCGACCATACAGCGAGTTGTAGATAAGCCTTTTCAGTCGTGGAAATGTTTGTTTTCCTTCTGCAAGTGTTTTTTTTAAATTGGCCGTCTTAACGTAGACTCCTTGCCAGCAAATAAAAAAAAACAGACCCATGTCTGATGAACGCCATCTGTTGAGTTTTTTGGAACTAACTTTTTTCTTTTTTAATCATCTGTCAGAAAATCCCTCATTATATCAAAATGTCATCAAGAATTTTAGAAAAAGTGTGAACGTTTGCCTGCAAAGCTGAGGTAAGCATTTATCAGATGTTGTGTTTCACACGTAAACTTCGTGTCCATAATTACAGTTGAAAATAAAATGTTATCAAAATTCAAGTGCAATGAGTTTTATTGAAAAACTAGCGGCCGCCCGCGGTTTCACCCGCGTGGACTACACGACGTTATCCCGAGGGAATGTGATATTTTTCCGGGATAAAAAGTAGCCTAAGTTACTCCTTATTACATCAGCTACCTGCCAGTGAAAGTCCCATCAAAATCGGTCCAGCCGTTTCAAAGATTAGCCGGAACAAACAGACAGACAAAAATTGTAAAACATGTCATTTTGGTATATGTACTGTATATTAATCATATAATGCATGCAGTAAAAAGGTTATTTTAATGTTATAAACAGACACTCCAATTTTGTTTATTTGTATAGATTAAAATTCAAGTAGGTTTTAAAACACCTTAATTCAATTTTTCTGACGATGCATGACCACGACCACGCCGCCGGCCGTCAGTAGTGTACTACTAAGAAGATTTCTTAAATGTTCCAACTGGGACACGGGCCTTCCACTGTCTTAAAGACCACAGTCCACCACGTGAGCCCTAATAAGGATGAGTGGGTCACACGTATACATATGTAGTAAATCGCACAACGCCACATATTATAATGCCTACATTGAACCGAATTCGAAATAAGTCGCTTAAGCACTTGTGTTATAAATACGAGTAAATGACAGCGCCAACGAAGGTAGAAAAGGTAATGTTCTTTTGCATATCGATCAAAACATCTATACAAGGTTTACTGAATAAGGATCGAGTCACATTTTACTTTTATCTACGCATCAAGAAGCTCGCCAACATCGGGAGACCCGACTACATCAAGCTGTAGACAACCCTAGCGTAGTAGAGTACTGTCGTTTTCAGTTTGATGTACTTGTTCTTTCTTTTATAATATGTTCTATTTAGATACGTTGCTAATATTCTAACTACTATGTAACGAATTTATCTTGTTATATTACTTTGTTTTGTATATGTGGAAACGTGTAATTGGTGTATAGAATCCAATAAGTTATCATTTAGTTATGTATCACTGTATGTTTTCCGAATATAAATAAAATAAAATTAATAAAAAAAAATGGTTGTCATACTTTTAAGTCCAAATTATTTTAAAGTGATGTCTAGCTACTTAATTTTTTTATCCACAACGGGGTAGCACTTAGCCTTCATCACACCTGATGTTAAGTGATGATAAGGCTGAACCGGCTATCTTTTCTCTAACTTCCAGGACACAACAAGACTGAAAACATCGTTGTCAGACTTAGATAAGCTGGTGGTAACTAGCCAGTTGGAATTTGAACAAGCCCTATCACCAAACAAACTGAATACAATATATCCCCCCCCTGGGAATCGAACCCGGGACCTGTGGGTCTGATACTATGGTGGTGGTTCACCACTAGACCACGGAGGCTGTTAGATTAGACTAAAAAATAAAAAAAACTATCTTCACATATTTCTATATGTGAAGACTTGTAAATGGCTGTATTTAATTTTATACTCGCCTAGTAACAGTTTACAAGTTTTCCAAAAGTTGTAAAATAAAATAATTAATAAACATGGGCAAATGAGAACGCCTGCAACATTACTAGTAGCAAATACTTACATAAGCATCACATACGGCATAATACAGTAATTACAAGCAGAAATACTAAAAATCTTAATTCTTTCAATATTACAGTTAGGGTAATAAAGGATTGTACCATAGTAATCTACTATGATTGTACTTCCACAACAAATAAAAAAGTCATTCGCAAAAGCTTTGGCAACAAACAAAAAAGGTAGGTATTTTAAGGTAATAATAACAACCGTTAGAATTCCTTATGTCATAAGTTTTTTTTTTCAATAAATTCCTTTTTCTGTTTGAAAAAATGTTTTGTATGAACATTTTAAGAAATTTGTTTTGGATGAAATACTTAAGTACTTTATAAACTTTTGTTTTTTACAATTAAATTGTTGTTTTGCAATTGACTGGTTTCTAGCGCATTAGAATATATTGATTTTACCTGGGTTTGGTTTTGATTTTTCGCAATACTTACAAAAGTTTAACTATCAGTAAGTAGCCAAAACCGGTACATTTGGCACCTCTCACACATTGTGTGTAATAAAAAAAAAAACTATTTTACTTTTCTAAATTTGAAAAATGTACCTTTAAAGGTAGAAAAATGATCTTTAATTTAAGATATAATTTGTGTCTTAAATACCTAAGACCATTTAGTACTTGGTGCTTAAAAGTCAAAAAATCCTTAAAGTGGCCACAAAGGGTACCTCTGCCCTACTTATCAGTTATTGTCAAATTACTCAGTGGAACCTTACCATGGTAAAAGGTATTTCTTTCCAGCTGCAATGCTCCCTGGAGCTGCCGTTGCAGAGGAATGTAACGGACGGAGATATGGTTTTACCGCAGAGATCCAATCTTTGGTCTGGACAACGGAGGTACATTTTTGGTGGCAGTATTTCATTCCGAGCAGTTCTGTAAACGATTATTAAAAAATAAAAGTTGATTTAAGAAAACTGGGGCACAATAAAATTGTATAACTTAGCATTTATCATAATTGCCAATTGATGTACTTCTAGTTATTATGTTTTAATAATATGCAATGGATCTCTTCTTCTTCAATCGATACGGGCGTTTTCCGCAACTCGACGTCTTATTGCGCCTATTTTGCGTGTGGAGGGTGTGCAGCTGGATTACTCCAGCCAGCCCAGCTCTGCCAGGAAAGCACCCAGCGCCCTCACGTCGGAGACCGCAATGGATCTCCGATGTGCATTTAAGTTAAGAACATAATTTATACCTTCCTACACTACAAGGTAGAAAAAATTATGGGCTCTGCCGGCCTAGCATGAGCGGCTTATAACACGCGATATGATATAACACGTCATGCTGTCTTGCTTACACCTTAGTAGGGTAACGTGACGTGACGTGAAATGACGTGTTATATCATATCGCGTGTTATAAGCCGCTCATGCTAGGCCGGCAGCAGAGCCCATAATTTTTTCCACCCTGTAGTGCAGGTAGGTATAAATTATGTTCTTAACTTAAATGCACATACACCTTAGTGGGGTAAGTAAGACAGCATGACGTGCTATATCATATCGCGTGTTATAAGCCGCTCATGCAAGGCCGGCTGGAGGGAAACTGCCTTAAATCCTTTAGTTAGCTCATTTTACTGAAAGGAATAGACCTAGGAATCAAATCAGTCCAAGTTGCCAGTCCATGGCAAGTTGATACTTGGGAAGACAAAATATTAGAGAAAACTATGAATTTTAGGTAATTTTAAGTCTCCCCCATCTGCCCCACCTCACACCTCTCTTGGCAACGCCCTTGGTTAAAAGCAGATTTAAGTAATAACTTTATGTACGTACAATGCCCACCGCAGGGCATAGGCCTCCCCCAAGGATCTCCACAACGATCGGTCCTGCGCTGCCCGCATCCAGCGGCTCCCCGCGACCTTGACCAGAATGTAGGTCCACCTTGTAGGTGGCCTGCCCACGGAACGTCGTCCGGTACGTGGTCACTTAATATAGTAATATGACATAGTCCTATGTTGTTTATATATTATTGGTTGTGCGTGAATGTACTCAATAAACTCACCCGCCTCCAAACACAGAGTCGTGGTATCTAGCATGTACCGGCAGCCAGAGGTACACTTTGCTCTCCGACACCAGTCCTATGATGTAAACACTGCTTTCTTCCGACTGCTCAGACGTTTGTTCAACATTAACTCTATTCTTTGGTATAGCATTTAACTGAAACATTAATGTCATGTGTTGCTGTTTGTTTACCTTTATTATACCAGAACAATCTAAGAAATAGTCAGGAAAGAGAAGTCATGGTCACAACCTGAAAATCAGCTTCACACTTGTTGTTGCAAAAGCTGAGGTTGGGGACATTTCATCTTAGCATCATATATTATTTTGTTAGCTTTTGCTCGGTTTTTGTATTTCAATGTGTCTTTTATTGTAGAATAAATTTTCTTTCTTTCTTTTAAAACTAAAGACAATTAGGACGAGATAAGAAGTTTCAAAAATACACTCAATACTCAATCATTTATTGCACCCACAATGTAAATTAAGATGGTGAACATAAAAAAAGAACATTATGGACCCTGGTGGGCACGCAATAGGGTGTTAGAAGAGAAAAGGCGTTTCATTGAAAGCAAAGTTTAACATACTTACAAATAAGAATAAGAAAAGAACTCAATACAGAATTAAAGAGAATCAAGGTTATTTCTAATCAAGGAAATGTTAATTCTTTTAAATAAGTATAATAATATAATAAAACTAATCTAAAAAGTATATTTGAGAACAAATGATTATGATTAGTTAATCTTTCAACGCCCCAGAAATGAGACACAATAGATTTTCCATTGTTCTCCGACCCTATTCGGGCAATGGGTTAAAACACTTACCTATTTACTTTACATTCTTATTATTATATTTATGGCTTCTTATTTTCTTAGGATACATTTTTAATTACCTATTTAAAAAGTTACATAATATTTCAACAAACCTTATTGGTTCTCCTCAACTCTCCTAACTGATCTGGGTTGACATACACTCCGGGCGGCAAGGTTTGATCTAAAGCTATTATACAGTCTTGGTTAATCCAGTCATCATCTGCCTGATCTTCACTGCTGAACACAATGCCGTATGTCAAGTTCCTGAAACCCATATATTTTTCAAAGATATTTAGATCATTTATTCCAAGTTTAGTCCAAAGTATCATAGTAGGTACATATTACCTATCATGGTACTTAGGTATGTACATAATTACATGACAAAATCTAACAACCCAATTGGTGCAATAAAACTAAATAATTTGTTAGTTAATGTCTGCTTGTTTCGGTGTTGATTGACACACGTGCTCGCGGGAATTTCTCAATTACTTTATAATATCCACTGAGTTCTGTCCATTTGTGTTGTCCTTGTGCTGTGTGTAAGTGTTACTAACATTATAATATCAAGGTAAGTGTTTAAAACTCAAACATTGAGTGATATCAATGTCTGACGAGGAACCTCCTGACGGAGGAGGGGGGAGAGAGCCTCCGCTGGGTATACCAAGAGATGACTCGCAACCTTTATTTACTCCTTTAACACCAAAAATGGATACAGGCGGACCTATATCTTTAAAGCGTCCAGCTCCCACAAATGATTCCGGAGTTATACAAGCCAAAAGAAATACGAAACCGTCAGAATCTATGCAAAATATCTTTGTCAACCCAGAGTTTGAAGGAGACTCTCCTCTTACCTACTCCTCTGAGGACAGCGGACCCTTCATAGTCCACATATCTAGAAAAGAACCTGACCCATCTACAGGCCTCACAATGCGTACCCTCAAACTAGCTCAATCACTTCACAAAAGCAAGGTGAGTGGTATTGTAAATGGCGGAATCAGATCTGCAGGACGAAACAGAGTTTGTGTGGAATTTGAATCGGCTGAAAAGGCTAATACTTTTATTAGGAACAACCCACTTGAGAAATCCTTACAATGTCAGATACCCAAATTTCATGTATCCCGCATGGGGGTAGTGCGAGGTATTCCCACTGAGTGGAGCTTAGAAGAATTCTTTCAGGGAATAACCTACTCACGCAACTGCGGTCCTGTTATAAGACTGAGACGACTCAGCAGGAAAACTGTTAGAGATGATATTACATCCTGGAGCCCTACAACAACAGTAGTCGTTTCGTTTCAGGGGCAGAGACTGCCAGAAAAAATATACTGCTATCACATGGCCATTAATGTTGATACATATAAGCTCCCAACCATACAGTGCTGGAAATGCTGCAGGTTCGGTCATGTTACGGAACAATGCAGATCAAATGCAAGATGCTATAAATGTTGCCAAAACCATTCTGGTCTGTCTTGTTCTGTGCCTGATAACCAGGCCACATGCTTGCTTTGCAGGGGAACCCATAAAGCCACCGACCCCAACTGCCCAGAACACTCCAGGCAAAAAGCAATCAAGCTGGTTATGTCCGAAGAAAATATTAGTTTTTCTGAAGCTTCTCAACGCTTCCGCCCTTCTCGGCCAACATACTCAGAAAAAACAAACTCTGCCCCCACTCCCGTTGCATCCCCCAACCCTTATACTCCAAATATAAGCCCTTCTAAAATACTACCCACTCCTTCTAGCTCCTTTAAAAAAACCATTACCAAAACCAGGCCTCCTCGCCCGCCAACCCCTCACCACTATGACGCAGATTACCGTGATATCATCCGTTCACCATCCTCTTCGAAACCTAACGGCTGTGGCCTCTCATGCCCGCATCAACGCTCGAAATCCCCTTCACCAAACGAAAACCTCATTGAACTTATGGCATCCACAATGGTAAATATGCTAGAGAAGTTCAGCGATGCCATACCGCCCCACGTCATGTCCTTACTGGAAGCGTTTGTCAGTTCACTCAACATTAAAAATGGCCAAGTTGATGCAATGGAACTGCAAGAGTATTAGGCACAAAAAAGCAGAAATACAGTACCTTATTAACAAACACAAACCTGTTGTCTTTGCCGTCTCGGAGACATGGCTTAGGCCTGGTTCCTCTTTCAGGATACCGGGTCATGTGTGCCTCCGTGACGACAGAGATGACTCAAAAGGTGGCTGTGCCATCTTAGTCAGTCGAAATATCCCATACTCAAAAATAGACTTACCTGCCCACTCTCATAATTTCCAGATTGTTGCCATAAAAGCCATGGATATTTCCTTTATCTCAGTCTACGTCCCTTATCCTAGCCCAAATATAATGGTGGAACTTAAAAACATATTATCCTTGATACAAGGTCGCAAAATCATATTTGGCGATTTTAATTGTCACCACCCACTTTGGGGCTCTCGTCACAACTGTACTAACGCCGCGTCTCTGATACAACTGATTGACGACTTTAACCTTTATGTCTGCAACGACGGTTCTGAAACACGGAGAGTTGCCCCTGGTCAAAGAAAAAGCTGTGTTGATTTGACCTTGGCTTCCCCTGACCTCATTTCTCGTATAACCTGGAAAACTTTAACTCTCACACATGGCAGTGACCATATCCCCATCCTAGCTTCACTTGATTGTCCAGCTCCACCAAAAGCTGACGTATCACCTCTCCTTAAATATAAAACCAAAAAAGCTGATTGGGAGATGTTCGCAGCCAGTGTTGACTCAAAATTAGATAGGCTTAATTCCATAGGCGCAGACAATTATATAGAAATGTACAATTTATTTATCTCCATCCTTACTGAAGCTGCTGATGAGGCCATCCCAGTGAAAAACTCCGCTCGCAAATGTATTTCTTCTCCTGCCTGGTGGGATGCAGAATGCACTGCTGAAATAAAGTCACGCAATAAAGCTGAAGAAGAGTTCCTAAAAGACCCAAGCTGCATTCCAAAATACCTTCACTATCAGAAGACAACAGCAAAATCAAAACGAGTCTTGTCAAAGAAAAAAGCCATTGGTTGGCAAAAATTTTGCGAGTCCCTAAGCCCTCGTACTCCTGCCTCTACTGTGTGGAGGAAAATCAATGCATTTCGCAGATCAGCGGACCAGTCCTGTCCCTCCTCCAACGAAACTAACTCCTGGCTCCCCGATTTCTGCAGCAAACTTGCCCCTCCAATTGCTCCTAGTCAAGACTCCTTCCCAACTTACCCCCCTCCTGAATCCACAGATACATTTGACTCCCCCTTTTCCTTTGCGGAACTTCACTCTGCCCTTGACGGCCTTAAGGATAGCGCCCCGGGAATTGATGGAATCCCATATTCCTTCATAATCCATTGCTCCGAAAGAGCCAAGAAGATTCTCCTAGACATTTATAATAACATATTATTAAATGGGCAACCCCCTTGCTCTTGGAAAACCCAAATTGTCATACCTATCCTGAAACCGGGGAAAAACCCTAAAGATGCGTCATCATATCGCCCTATAGCCTTGTCTTCTACACTATGTAAAATATTTGAACACCTTATTAAAAACAGACTGGAGTGGTTAGTAGAGAAAAGAGGTATTCTACCTAAATCCCAGTTTGGCTTTAGGAGAGGCATGGGCACCCTCGATAGCCTGAGCATACTTTCAACGGATATTCGCCGCGCCTTCTCTGTGAACGCTTCAACAATAGGGGTCTTCTTGGATGTTACCTCTGCATACGATAATGTACAACTTCCTATTCTCAGGCAGAAACTGCAACAGCTGAGTTTACCTGTGAGGTTAGTAAATCTTATATGCAACATGTTCATGTCTCGAACAGTTAAGGTACGTGTCAATGGAGAATTAGAGCCCCCCAGAACAGTTTGGAAAGGACTTCCACAGGGCTCTGTGTTGAGTCCTCTTCTATACAATCTCTACACATACGACCTTGACAGAACGGTCACTAGCTTCTGCAACATATTGCAATATGCAGATGACATAGCTCTGTATGTTTCATCCAAGGATCTTGAACAGGCTAATTCCAGTATAAACTCTGCCTTATACTATTTGGATAACTGGCTATCTGACCATGGCTTATCCCTTTCTCCGGAAAAATCGAAAGCCGTAGTCTTCACTCGTAAAAGGTCGACACCCTGCCCTGATATATCTATAGATGGGCAGCCAGTTGAAGTGGTGAGTCATTGCAAATTTTTGGGTGTAGTATTTGACTCAAGACTGTCTGGCGTGCAGCACTTAAACCATGTCTGCAAAAAAGCAGAAAAAAATATCAACATCCTTAGGTCACTATCAGGCGTACATTGGGGGTCTCACCCAAAAAGTCAAAAGCTATTATATAATGCGGTTGTTCGAAGTCACTTTGACTATGCAAGCTTTATCCTAGAACCATGCAACAAGTCTGCTTTAAAAAAACTAACTTTACTTCAGTCAAAGTGCCTTCGAATTATTGTCGGTGCTATGCGCTCATCCCCGATAAACGCCCTCCAAGTGGAATGTCTTGAACCCCCTCTGAATCTCAGACGACAGATGATGTGCGACCGATACTTCTTGAACATTTCACAGTACTCAAACCACCCCCTCTTAGATAAAATAGAAAAACTAAGCAGATCAGTAGATACATCTTCGTATTGGAGGCATAAAGAAACACCCCCCTTAGTCAAAACTTTTAAGGATCTGTCCTCCCTCTCGTCTCCAATTTTGAAATTATCTCGAAATGCTCTTTATGAAGTTCCTTTTGAGGCTTTAATTTTCCAGCCTCCCATTAAATTAGACTTTGGCATTTCAAAAAACACTCCGGATACAAATAGCACTTTCCAGACTATGTTAAATAAGGATTGGCAAGATTGGTTTTACTTATATACAGATGCTTCAAAATTGGAAGATGATGGAAACGTTGGTATAGCAGTTTGGTTGCCTAGTCAAACTGCTGATAAGCATAGTGTCATTCTAAGCTTTAAATGTCCCTCTCTACTCACCGTTAATACAGGAGAAGCTTTAGCAATACTCGAAGCCGTTTTATATGTCAAGTCCCATACTTTAAATAAATCCATAATTTTTTCCGACTGTCTAAGCTGTCTTCAGGACATTGCCAAACCTCCATTCCACTCTAGACACAATTTTCACATTATCCTAAAAATAAGAGAGGCCCTTTTGGAATGCTCCAAATTAAATATTGAGGTAATTCTGGCATGGATTCCAGGCCACAAAGGCATTGAAGGCAACGAAGCTGCGGACATGTGCGCTAAATCAGCCATAATGACTGGAATTGACTACCATAATCAATGTTACGCCCGTGACTTGCGAGGTAGGACTAAATCTAAAATGATGGAGACCTGGACCGATCTATACAAAACATCTATTCTGTCAAAAGGTAAACATTATGGTAGGATACAACCGGACATTCCACCCAAACCCTGGTTCTTCCGGCATAAACATATTCCAAAAAAAATCACATCTACTGTATGCCGATTAAGATTGGGCCATGTGTGCACCCCTGTATTTCTGGCTAAAATAAGAATAAAGGACAGCTCTCTCTGCGAATGTGGTTTGGATGAAGGGACCTTAGAACACATTTTTTTCTATTGTCCGAAAATTTCCACTCCTCTTTATAGTATTTTGAATAAAACTGTATGTCGCCCTATAAATATAAACTATCTACTGTCACTAGCTCACTCCCCTGCCATATATATTTTGTGCAAATTTATAAAACAAAATAACATAACGCTGTAAAGTAGGTATTGGGTATTAAGTTTACTTGCGTCCCCCTGTTTTGTTTGCTTGCTATATCTAAATATATGATATCTATGTATTTTAGTGTTGTGGTGTCTTGTGTTGTATAAGCGTTTGTCCTGCCCCCTTGTTACAGATGCTCATGGATAGTTAAAAACGACAGTCAGAACCGTACCACTGTCATCAAAACCGTCATTCTATTCTAGCAGAACACGCACATTGTCTCTTTAAACTCGGACATTGGCAGAATCGTCGCGTAAAGAGACGCAGCCATCTACAACCAAAAATTGATTGATTGTTAGTTAATATTAGATAAAATTAACCTCTCATAATATCAATGTGTAACAAAAATACCACGTGGACGAACACGCCAATGTCGCAAGAAAGAATTGTTTTATATACCTAAAAGTAGGACATGTTATGCTAAAAATATGTTTGTGAAACGCGCCTGTACATCGTTTAATGATAGCGAAAATTTAAGAGATGTAGATATATTTTGCTGCACTGTTAAGAATCTAAAGGATGCATTCTGTAATAAGTAATATAGATCATAGCTATAGTAATACCTACAATTTAGTAACAACAACACGAAACATACATAACATTTATATTTGTACTGAGTCTATTATATCAGTGTAACTATTTATTTTTAAGTATTATAGGGAACTATAGGTCTTTTCTTAGAATATAAGTTATAATTTAAAAACATGCTGTATGACCGTTTGTTTCTTACCAAATAAATAAATAAATAAAAACAACAGAACAAAGCAGTAGATTTGAAATTAAACTAATCTTTCTGAATTTAAATATAATGTACCAGTACCTGTGAAATCCTTCGTTTAAAAGTGTTTGTGTAACTTTTACGTCCAAGCTGCATGCATTCGCCGAAACATTCTTGGAAAACAACAGCATAATAAAAATGAATATCGGATATTGGCATAACATTTTCACCGGTAAGAATGTCACTGGAATGTAGTTTTTGGTATCAATGTTTATATGTTTCCGACTGATCTACATTTTCGTTTACTCTTTTCTAATGTTTCATTCACCACCAACTAACTAAGCCAACCAATTATAAAATATATTATAATATATTTTACCTTTCGATATGTAAATAACCAAACAAGTTTGTTTTCATCAACATGACAATGACAATGGACATGACATTGACAGACAGCTGTTATTGTTTTTTTTTAAGTTGGTTCCTACCGGAACAGGCTAAAGTCTAAGACCATACTGCCTTGACATTAGCTGTTTTATCAAGTATCGGGAGTTTTCATAGTCGTTTTCGATAAAACAATCTCTTCGCAAATGTTTGCTTCGAACGGTATGTATCTGTTTTACATTTATCTATTACGTTGAGTAAAGTGAGGAAACTAGTAAAATCAGAAGAAAAAAATAAATTCAACTTTATGTTTGCGAAAGTGCACACGAAAATAATACCCAAAGATGTCTGTATAGAAGCAACAAATCTAACATTTTATAAAGTATAGGTACTTACCTAGTTTTCTATGAAAGAAAACCAACAAATGACTAGGCAGTGTATTCTTAAGCCGTTTCCTCAAGAACGAGCAAATAAAAGAAAAGAACTGGCGGTTTGGATGGCGCCGTTGGCGCCATTTTGTAAAATATCGTCTGTTGAAATAATATTTTGAAGTTTCATGGTCATCACTTTTTTATTAATAAAAGGAAGATTCCTACCATTTTTTTTTAATGTATAATGGGCTTGCTCTTGGCTTCACACTGAACCTTAGGGTTGAGAAGAAGCCTAAGATGGAGCGAGCTTACCCACAAGCAGCCCATTCACTCTAGCTTTAAAAATTTTAGGGTTGTAGTCATTCGGGAATATAGACGCAGGCAGGGTATTCCATTCCTTGGCGGTGCGCCTCACAAAGGATGAAGAAAAGCGCTTGGTACGCATTCGCGGGATGTTGTCCAAGTAAGGATGATAGCCCGCTGTGCGTCTAGATTCTCGGTGGTAGAACGGGGATGGTGGAATGAGCTCATGCAGCTCAGAAGCACACTCACCGAAGTACAGCTTGAAGGTGATCCTGACTATTGTTGGTCTTATGTCATTATGTAGGTAGGTACTCTGGGAAAATCGTATATTAGAAACATAGGAAGGTCCAGTTCAAGAATAGGCATGATGACTGATTTTGAAAAAGTACTCCAAAATGTTTCTACACGTCTATTTTATACGAAATAACTCATATTTTTGTTTAAATTAAAGGTTTTGAAGTAAAAATTAACAATAATAAAGTACAATTTAAACTTACCAAAACGCCAAAAGTGTCATGGCATCTGCCTTACGAAAGGGTGACGTCACGTCACCCTTTCGACAATCGACAATCAAAATAACTTTTTTATTACTATCGAACCAGGCTAAATAGGCTAATAAAAAATCAGGCTATTAATTTCATGGAATTGCATACAGTAGGTACGGGTCAAACACCAAACAAGGCTGTATGGACTGAGTTTCCCTTGCCTTCCCTAAAACAGAGAATTTGAACAAAAAAGTTATAGTCTTTGGAAAATCCCGCGGCCATAGGAAATAGTTATTTGTTAAGCCCCCAGTACAGGTTGGCCGACCATGGGCGGCGACCATGACCAATACATCGTACATTGACACTTTTGAACGAACAAGTTTAAAAAGGTTCTTTCAAAAGTGTCAATGTACGATGTATTGGTCATGGTCGCCGACCATGATCGGCCATCGTGTACTGGGGGCTTTATACAAGAGAGCAAAATCATTTTTCGCTGCGAGTGCCTAATTTAAATCACGAACTAGCGAAGTAGTCTAAAATTGAATCATGAGCGTAGCGAGTGATTCAAATATAGACTACTGAGCACAGTGAGTGATTTAAAGGCACGAGACATCAGAAAATTTTGCTCTCGTGTTAAACATACAACTTTTCACCTCTACCAGCGAGAAAAATGTTACAGGTCAGAAAAACAACATTGAAGGCAACATTTAACAATAAAGAAAACATCAAAATTAATAATTAAGAGTGAAATTGGTGCAATTATGCAAGTTGAAGGTAACTGTTTGCATTGCGTTCAAAAACTGCACTGCATGTAATTTTTATGAAAACCAAACATGATATTAGTAAGCGATATAATGTTCACTTCATATAATTTATTTTAAATATTGCGTGTTTAATAAAAAGCAGTAGTAGTACAATCGTATTTATATATCTTGTTATTAGAATTCATTAATTTTTCTTATTTTATATTTATATCATGCATGCGACCTCATTTCGTCCATACTCTTTATTTCGAACCTTTGGTATCCGTGTATTTCTTTTTTAAACTTTATATTTCATGTCCATCGACATAAAGCTATCTATCTATCCTTTTTGCTCATATTAATTTTAAAAGTTTCATCCTTGTCACTCTATTTCTTTTTTCTTAATTATTTCAAAAGTTGGTGTAAGAAATTAAAAAAGCACTTTGCCTCACGCTCGCAGCAAAAATCGATTTTGCTGCGAGTTTTTAGGCGCCAAAAGCGCCCTTTTCGAGCTGGAGTGGTGAAAAATAATTTTTAGATTATTTCTGTATAGTTTTACTTTTCACAAATTCAAAATGAAAAGTAGAGTGTTTACTACGTAATCCAGTCAAAATAAAGTTTGGGGTCACATTAATGGCACCTTTAACAAATTTATTTTTATATAATAATATTGCCTTTATTTTGAGCACTCATCGTGATTTTGTAGGTATACTGGTGTCCGTTCGAGAGAAATACCTAAAGTTGTGTTTTGGCCGTTTATAATTAGACAAAAAAGGCACTTTAGGTGAATATTATAATATAATCTATGGATACCCTTTAAATTATGTTAGGCAAGTAATCCCTGACGTGAGCACAATATTCTGCACATTACAACGTTTTTTCAGTCACGACGTAAAAAATGAGACTTACAAAATCGCACTTTCAGAGATTTTACTACTAATAATCTATAAATAAAAACCTCGAACCTATTTTAAGTTTTCACCTAGGTGACTTTCTTGGAACCTGGTTAAAAGTGGTTTTTTTGCGTTAAGCCGGTTATACATTAAAGTCACTTCAGTTTTTATGTAAGATTTCCATTAACATATTTATTTTATATATAAAAAAATCATAATCCCCTGATAACATGAGAAAGATTCCTCAAAATATAAATAAATGCACAATCACCGCAAAGTAATAAAATAGCTCATTCAAAATCCAAATTACGCGTGACCTTAACGGAGCGTCCGCATGGCCAGTCAGTGTGCGAGAGAGACGGAGTTATCGGGCGTGAAAAGGATGGATAGACGCGGCGCGTTGCCGCGCGGCGGCAATTCATCCTACTTCCTGTTAATAATTAAATTGATTATGTGAAAGTTTAGATGTTTGGATGTTGTTTGTTACTCGATTACGCCAAAACAGCTAAACGGATTTGGCTGAAATTTGGAATCTAGATACTTTGTAGCCTGGAGAGGAACATAGGCTTGTTATTTTATTTATTACACAAATTCGCATCTTATTATCTAAATTTCAAAAAAGTTTGCTGCGTATTGTGCGCAGACTAGCCGGAGTAAAATTATTGATACTTTAATTGCGGATGTGATTTTTTATTACAAGCTTTTATTTAACTTGCAGTGTATGTAGGTATGTATGTCCGTTCGGGTCAAATCTTACGAGATAAATTTGCCCCACTTGCCAGTGTCCGTTTGAGCTGAAATTTTGCATATAGGTTTGGTATGGATGACAGTACAATATTAAAGTAAGGCCAGCAAAAAAGCTTGTCACAAAAATGTTTTTTACAAAAAACTTATTTTTGTGATAATTAGAAAGATCATATAATTATTTAAGTTTTATAACAAACTATTTTTATTTTATTTTTTTATTGCAACTCGGGTTTTGGTACTATTTTGACAGGAAAATAGCAACGCAATGTTAAAATATTAAAAAATCCAAGATGGCGGCCAACTTTTTTGTTTGTGGGCCGATTTTGATAAAACTCGATTTTTAGTACTATTTTGAAAAGAAAACAACAACGCACTGCTAAAAATTAAAAAAAAATCCAAGATGGCGGCCAACTTTTTTGTTTGTGGGCTGTTTTTGATGAAACTCGGTTTTTAGTACTATTTTGACAGAAAAATAGCAACGCAATGTAAAAAATAATAAAAAATCCAAGATGGCGGCCAAATTTTTTGTTTGTTGGCCGATTTCAATAAAACTCGATTTCTAGTACTATTTTGAAAAGAAAACAACAACGCACTGCTAAAAATATAAAAAAATCCAAGGTGGCGGCCAACTGTTTTGTTTGTGGGCTGATTTTTATCAAACTCGGGTTTTGGTACTATTTTGACAGGAAAATAGCAACGCAATGTCAAAAATGATAAAAATCCAAGATGGCGGCCAAATTTTTTGTTTGTTGGCCGATTCTGATGAAACTCGATTTCTAGTACTATTTTGAAAAGAAAACAACAACGCACTGCTAAAAATATTAAAAAAATCCAAGATGGCGGCCAACTTTTTTGTTTGTGGGCTGATTTTTATCAAACTCGGGTTTTGGTACTATTTTGACAGGAAAATAGCAACGCAATGTCAAAAATGATAAAAATCCAAAATGGCGGTCAAATTTTTTGTTTGTTGGCCGATTCTGATGAAACTCTATTTCTAGTACTATTTTGACAAGAAAACAACAACGCACTGCTAAAAATATAAAAAAATCCAAGATGGCGGCCAACTTTTTTGTTTGTGGGCTTATTTTGATGAAACTCGGGTTTTGGTACTATTTTGACAGGAAAATAGCAACGCAATGTTAAAAATATTAAAAAATCCAAGATGGCGGCCAACTTATTTGTTAGTAAGCCGATTTTGATGAAACTCGATTTCTAGTACTATTTTGACAAAAAAACAACAACGCACTTCTAAAAATATAAAAAATCCAAGATGGCGGCCAATTTTTTTGTTTGTGGGTAAATTTTTATGAAACTTGATTTCTAGTACTATTTTGACAAAAAAACAGCAACGCAAGGTTAAAAAAATAAAAAATCAAGATGGCAAAGATGGATCGCAAGGTTAAAAAAATAAAAAATCAAAAATCAATAAAAAACTTTTTTGTTTGTGGGCCGATTTTAATGAAACTCGGTTTTTAGTATTATTTTGTCAAGAAAACAGTAACGCAATCTTAAAAATACAAAAAAATATTCAAGATGGCGCGTTTTTTTGTGGGCCGATTTTGATGGAACTCTGTTTTAAGTATTATTTTGACAAGAAAAGAGTAAAGCTAGAAACACATTTCGCTGGCGCAGCGCAGCGCAGCGTCGACCCGGGTGTGCACACTTTACTAGCGTAGCGCAGTGTTTCCTGACGAAATTTTTGATCAGTGTCAATCGAGTCGTTGCCGAGCTAACATCTGCATTATGTTTTCTTCTAATTTTGAAAACAATTTCTGTTCTTACTTGAACATATTAAATCCAAAAACAATATAGAAAGAAAGAAAGAAAGAAGAAAGAAAAATAATTTATTTGGGACATCACAACAAAATAATATTTACACAAAAACACATTGAAACGTACGGTACCTATGTCCCAAAATGGTCCCGACTCAGCATAATGCTTGGCTTGTGGCCAGCGCTGATCTTCCGTCGGGACCGTATTTGGTGGGGCTGTGAAGCCAACACAGTCGGACAACATACCAAGACTGAAACACTGATAGGCCAGTGCCAGCAAAAAGAAAAAAAAAGAAAAAAACAGGCATAGACAAGTGAGTGACCGTCTATCTATTTTTTAGTATAATTAATCTGGCTAGCGTCACTCACTGAGAAAAGAAAAAAAGAATAAAAGTTCTACTTTTACTTATAAACTAAAAAAAAACTATCTAAAAACTTCATAAAACGAGAGAAAATACATATCTAAATTAAGCAATGCACTAAAAAGCACAAGTTACACGATAATGCACCAAATTAACATACTTACTGAGTACTTACGCAAAATGTTTATACAGTGCATCAATAACTAACTTTTAAACTACGAAAAACTATCAGTAATGACTAAAAACTAAAAATTAAACTTATGAGTGCATCACAAAGTAGCAACTCTAGAAGTAACTGAAGTGTTTGAAGTGAGTCAAACAATTACAGTGAGTAATAAAAGCGAACATACTATTTAAACAATATACACTAGCAAAATATTGTAAGTACCTATTATAATCAGATTGTTAATTTTGCAGGGTTCTCAGAGCAACATGGGCGAACAATATGTTGATGATTACGATGATAATATGATGATGAATGAAGACCAGATGCAATTTATATCTATACTAATACTATAAATACACTTTGTTTGTTTGTAATAGATAAACTCAAAAAATACTGAACCGATTTTAGAAATATTTAGTGTAATTTATTTTCAAATCAGAATTATACATTATTTTTGTTATAAAATTAAAAAGTATAGTGTACTAAAACACTTTAATACTGTTTTAACAGTATAACTAACAACCCTACATGATAATGAATTGGTGACTCTTCTAAACAAAAAAAAACTTTTTTAAATTGGCCCATTATTGACGGAGAAATCGGAGAACATAAGTAGTAAAAAGCAAAATGCAGAGCTCCGCTGCGCAGTCCGCTACCGAGCCATCTAACGATACAATGCTAGAAAGTGGTGGGGGGCCTGGCGCAATTGGAGCCGAGCGGATACGCTGCGCTGCGCTGCGCTGCGCCAGGGAAATGTGTTTCTAGCCATACTAAATGTATGAAACCGATCGCGCTGCGCTGCGCCAGCGAAATGTGTTTCTAGCTTCACGCAATGTTTTTGTCTGTCTGTCAGTCAGTTTCATCAAAATCGGCCCACAAAAAAATTGGCCGCTTGGTTTTTTAATATTTTTAACATTGCGTTACTGTTTTCTTTTCAAAATAGTAGTAAAACCGAGTTACATCAAAACCGGCCCACAAAAAAAAAGTTGGCTGCCAGCGTGGTTTTTTAAATATTTTTAACTTTGCGTTGCTGTTCTTTTACTGCTGTATGGAAAAAATGGATAAACTGTGTCTTAGCCTTCGATGCTATTATTCAAGAATATTAACATAAGAAAGGTTGACACTGCGAGTAGTACCTATTGGGAAAACTAAAATAGCGTTTGAGTATTAATAGAAAATAGCCTAAAAGACTTAATATAAACCTATTACTAGAAAAAATCGGCCAAGTGCGAGTTGGACTCGCTCATGAAGGGTTCCGTACCCACTTACTGTACCGATTGGTTATACCTAGCCAAAATTCCACTATAATTTTTCGTCAGCAAAATATAACTTTGTTTTTCATAGTGTTTGGCGGTTTTTGAATATGTAGTATATTATATCTCAAAAAGTGCTTACTATATCTCGTTCAAACCGATTTTCGTTGAAAGTTTTTATTAAGATCTAAAGCATTTATTTTTTCTAGATTTTTCACTCTTTTACTTTAAAAGTTAGAGGGGGGGGGGGGGACACATTTTACTATTTTAGAAGGTTCTCTCTTTCAAAAGGTAGACTTTGAGAAAAAATGGTTTGAGAAACTTGCATGTCATTTTTAAAGACATATCTATAGATACCCCACACGAATAATAATATGTTTGATTAAAAAAATATATTTCGGTTTTAGTTCCATGTATGGGGAGTCTCCCTTAATTTTTTTATATTTTTTATTTTTGTATAAAAATCGTAAAGCGGTTAACAGAATACATTTAACTACCAAGTTTCAACTGTGTAGTTTTTATAGTTTTGGAATAAAGTGACTGTGACATACGTACGGACGGACAAACGGACAGACAGATATGACGAATCTATATGGGTTCCGTTTTTTTGCCATTCGGCTACGGAACCCCCCAGATCCTTGGGGGAGGCCTATGCCCAGCAGTGGGCGTCGTCGTTCAATCTATACAGATACCTGATAATGTTTACTACTATGAAAGTTTCTTTTTGTATTGTCAGTTTGGAAACAGTTATAAATGGTTAAAGAATTTATTCATATAAAAGATCTTTCTTTTCTACATTCTCTAAATATTCCTGCGGTGGTGTCGTGTGAGTCGAGTCGTTACGTTCCCTAAAATATGGTTGAACGAAGCGATTTGGCTGGCTCATGCGTCATGCTCGTGAACGGGTGCTGCCAGTGGGGTGGGGTGGGTCTGCTCGTGTCAACTTGTGTTAAAGGTGTTCGGGATATGGTTTATAATAGTATTATACTCGTAATATAGTTTTGTTAGCGAGCTGGTGTATCTCATAGTAATTTTGGTAAGTACTCGTGTCTTACAGTTACAGCAATTTTTTCTAATTATTGTTGTAAGTACTTAATATTTATTCAAAAATTCCTTTTATTTGTTAATACTTATAGATTTGAATATACGGCGCAGCTTGCAGTTTCCTTTTTATTAATCCTATAATATAATGTAAATAAGATCAAGATTAGTGCGTCCATTAAACTATTTGATTCCTCGTTTAGTTGAAAATTGTTTACTGTTTTAGGTAGGTAATAAGCAAAATTGTACTTACTTTAAGCGGTATTCTGTATTGTGATGGAAAGTAACCTTACTATTATGTAAAGGTCACTTTTCAAATTTGACGACTCTGTATAAATTAAAACAGGGAGTAAAAAATAGCCCATGGCGAGTTTCTTGCCGGTTCTTCTCGTTACAAGGTA
The DNA here is from genome assembly GCA_949710035.1 of Crambus lathoniellus. Taxonomy (NCBI): domain Eukaryota; kingdom Metazoa; phylum Arthropoda; class Insecta; order Lepidoptera; family Crambidae; genus Crambus; species Crambus lathoniellus. The sequence continues at coordinate 29,534,383 of OX453303.1, forward strand.
TCCTGCCGTAGGATTTGTGAACCGATGGCGTAGCTTCATTGACGTTCATAAGTGTTGAAACAAACCTAAATTGAATAAACGAAATTAAATTTAGCTTTTTTTTTCTATGTATTTCAGAAACTATGGATACAGTACTTTGTGCCCATACAAACTTTTTTAAGAGAATAGAAAAATCTAAGAAATGAGACTATTTTTTGAGGTGGCCGCGTAGGCTACCAATTTGCCCATTGCCCTTTATACAATAAATATTATGGTCAAAATAATACAATATGGTTATACTAAAACAAACAAATACTTGTAATTTTATAGTGCGACCAAAAAATCTTGAGCATGAAATATTAATTCGTAGGTATAGTTGTTTAATATTTTCGCTATTGTCCCTGATTTAATTTTAGACTTTTTTTGTTTGTTTCAGGTTTATCACAAAGTACAGTTTGCAGAATTGTAAAGTTTGATAATCAAAGTGGTGGAAAATTCGTGACTCTAGCTAAACATTTTACTGCAAAAACGTCGAATATAGGAATTCTGCAAAGATTTCAGAACAGTGTGCTCAAAACACTAGTGAATGCCCCATGGTTCACAAAAATGGAAGAAGTCCATGAGTATCTGAATATACCAACCGTCAAACAGCACATAGCCAATGGGTAATTCTTAAAGGACTAACATCCAGAATCAATATAATACTTTGTGAATACGCGTCGTGCAACTTACTTACTTACCCGTGAAATCCGCGGTGCGTTGGTAAACATCGTCGAGACTACTGAGCAACTTTCCTGCTTGGAACTCCGCCAAACATCGTAAAAACACCTAGAAAACTATATCACGGGCACCGCCACGGATTACCTTATTCATAGTTATGAAATTTCCACTTCTCTTCTACGAAATACAATAAACAAATAATACTTATAAATAGTCATAACTTTAAACTTTTTAAAAGGCATTCTTATGGCCGTTTTCACCAAACGTTAAGACGTTCCTAAGGCAATGCTTATCGTTAAGCGATTCTTAAATGGAACTTTTACGTTTCACCACAACTTAAGAATGCCCTAAGTAGTTAAGAAGCTCCTAAAGTTAGGACACAGAAAACAGCCGCCTAATTGTTAAGGATCAACTTAATGTCAAATGAAACGTCAAATTTGACTTGAGTTATCTTCGTAAATCTTGAATAAAGTTTAAAATAATCATGAATTTGTATAATAAAAAATGAATGTGTAAGATTTGTTTGAATTTCTGAATTTCTTTGAAATTTTTGACGACGATGAAGGTGATATTTGTACGCATAAAGACAACGACGGATAACGCCAATACACACGAAGCGCTCTCATGCTGTGGAAATATACGAGAACTTGTATCTACATTACGGAAAATGTTGGTTTCCTAGAACTTTCAAGACTTTCAAAGGAACTTTATAGTACCTACCTAATCTATGCTAGAATTCATTTTTCAGAAGTGATATTCTATAGAGAAATTAAACTTAACTAAGACGTTCCTATCTAGGAATCTTTTTAGTAGTTTTGGTTGGTGAAACGTAACAGTATCATAAGGTACTGTTTAAATTAAGATATTCTTAGCTAAGAAATACCTTACGAGTGTTTGGTGAAAACAGCCATAAATTTTCAAAATTACTTATTTTGCTAAGTATACCTACTGAGACGCACGGGGGTCCCACCCCACTGATAATGCGATGTTCTTCAAATTGTATCTGCGGTTGGGAATTCTCGCCTTAATGACGCGCGCGCCTCACTTCATTTGCGTTTTTGATAATAATTATAATTAAATAACTATAACATATTGGTACGGGATTTTTATTGTTTTGAGTTTATATAAATTATTTCTACATGGATTACTAAAAAAATTCGAGGTGACTTTAATGTGCGAATTTTAAAATCAAATAAAACTGCATTAAAAAAAAGTACCAGAGTCACCTTGGTGATAATTGGTATACTTATTAGTATTATTTATATACATGCTTTGATTAAATATCACTCGGTGTGCCATTATTGTTATAAAGTTAGAAATAATTTGACATAGTATATTCGAAATACACTCAATAAATCGACCTAGACGAGAGATTATTTATTCCTTAATTAAAGCATTCTAAAAAGACTCTAAAATAAACAAAATCACCAGTTTTCCATTTTTTGTTCACACCCAAATTATTTTTTCTTACTTTATTGATTAATTAACCGACAAGTACGAAGTTAATATCAGAGATTATTCTGATTTCCGGTTTTTCAAGTATTCATTTATGTTATTCCAAATTATCACCCAAAGTGCTAATATTGCAACCTACTCCATACAAACACATTTATTTTGACTGGACTATACGGGCGTATGGACCCATAACAGTCTCTAACTATCGGCGCCCTCACTTCGTTCGCGCGCCAAAACACTCGACTATTATGGGTGCCATACATCCCTTGCTAAACAATCTACTATTACAGCAAATATTTGAAAATAGCGTGTATGGCGTAATACCTAGGGTGGTGAGCCAGTCACGAGCAAACCCACCAACCAACCAACGCCGCGCCGCAATTTCTTGACTCCCTACAAGTTATTCCAGTCACGAGAAATAAAAATGCTATGAGAACAACATAGAACTTCGTCACATTAAGGCGATACCCTAACCACATAATTTTGTACTTTGTACCGAAAATGGCGCACGCGGCGCGCCGCGTTGAATCTCATTTAATATTGTAATTCTAATACACAATTTTGATGAAAATTTACAGGAAAGGGCCCATAGTCTAGTATTTTTAGACGGTATCATTACAGTCCCTCGTAGTCACTGCTAGAAGTAGATAGCAAATCTGCTAAAAGTGGCCGTTTTTGACACCTAGGTACTTTTACGAATGACTATGAGGGAATGTAGAGCGATACCTTCTAAAAATACTAGAAAACCTCTGAAGGCGCCACTTTCGGTCAGGGTACCGCCTTAAAGCGTTCTGAAACAAAATTATCAGTGCCACAAAAGTACCTACACGGAAAAAATGTATTACCTATATACTGTCCACTGTAGGTACGTATTGATTACACGACTGCCCAAGGACAAGGAGTGTAATGTATTTAGGGATTATTATTATGTATGTGTGTATGTATGTGAGTTTCTTTATTCCACCATTACTTTTGAATGCCTTATAGGTACTCAGATCAAATAAAAAAGTATTTGATCTGCGGCCTTATGAGATTTTAATGATTAAATATTATTAGAAACGTTTTGTCACCCCGAGTAACACTGATATTTTTTTAATTCAATATGGCGGACGTGTGGCGCCCAAGGAATTTATAAGTACTACGTACAACGTGGCGCCATAAAAAAATAAGTAAGTACCTACCTAAGTATATTTTTCTTTATTATTGCAATATGGGTATCAAATGAATAGCTTTGACGAGTACATTTCAAAAATATACATTTTGTATAAGAATAAAATATAAATATTAATTAAAAAATTAAAAAACTCGACTGCCAAAATTAATCTAAGCAAAAGTCAGAGCATTTGCGGTGTAGAATATTGCAGATTTAGGTCAACACCAGCTCTTGACAGATAGCACAGAATACTTAATAGTACAAGCCGATAGTGGAATTAATATAATTTTTGTTGACGATTTTTGAAAAAGTTTACTATTTAGAGTATAGCCCCATTTCGAATTTTTAAGACCTCCCCTTTCAGTCTCTGTAACAAAAAAAAAATAAGTAGGGCAGAGGTACCCTTTGTGGCCACTTTAAGGAATTTTTGACTTTTAAGCACTAAGTACTAGATGGTCTTAGGTATTTAAGACACAAATTATATCTTAAATTATAGATAATTTATCTAGCTTTAAAGGTACATTTTCAATTTTTAAAAAGTTAAATAGTTTTTTGTATATAATACAAAATGTGTGAGAGGTGCCAAATGTACCGGTTTTGGCCACTTACTGATAGTTAAACTTTTGTAAGTATTGCGAAAAATCAAAACCAAACCTAGGTAAAATTAATATATTCTAATGCGCTAGAAACCAGTCAATTGCAAAACAACAATTTAATTGTAAAACAGAGGTTTAAAAAGTATTTCATCCAAAACAAATTTCTTAAAATTTTCATACAAAACATTTTTTCAAACAGAAAATGGAATTTATTGACAAAAAATCTTATGACATAAGGAATTCTAACGGTTGTTATTATTACCTTAAAATACCTTATTTTAATTGCTTTTATCAGAAATGGCTAAAAGTTGTTTAGAAAACTTTTAGAGCAAAAAGTGGCCAAAACCGGTACAGTGGCCAAAACCGATACGCCTGCCCTACTTAATAGTATATTATGATACAAATACAAGTGAGCTAAGGTTGCTCATTATACATGAGGCTGTGGGATGCAGCCCGAGCCGCAGGCGAGGGCGTAAATCAGCCGAGTGTCCTAGTGAGTAAGTTGCGCACTAGTTTCATACGCACTTTTTCAACACACTTGCGAGGAAAAACAAACATTTATTGAATACATAACATTAATTATTATAATAACTTAATATTAGCTAAGGGAAAAAGCGCGCAAGTTTTTTTTTTGCACGCCTACTTCAAAATAATTATATTAAGTGATAAAATGCAAATGTTTTATAACAAATTATTGTGAATTATAAGTCATTTGATAATAATATACTTAATTATGTTTTTTGTCTTAATTAGGGACATATTTATTTACTCTAAAAATGTAAATGGATTTTCAGCCGTATAAAACCTCTTTGTTGTTACAAAAAAAGAACTGTATCTATTACCCGGTGAAATCATTGACTCGCATATTATTATATAACTTGCAGTTAGGTACTAACTTAACTTTGTAGGGATACTGTATTGCCCGGTTAAATTGAAAAGTCTCTGTTTACTCGTATATAATTTGCAGTTAGGTACTTAATTAACTTTGTAAGAATAATTCTATTACGCAACTAGTACTGTAATATTATTATGCACGCGTGTGTTATAGTTCGGTTTATGGCCATAAGATCGATGTAATAAGGCTTAAAATGAGAGTGTTAAAAATATTTTTATTTCTCTCATATTTGCAAAATAGTTAGGCAAACGTCATCTAAAACTATTCCAAATTTCAAGTCGATAGCATTTAGTAGTTCTCGAGATGTCCATTTGTGTTGTGACAGACAGAAAGTCGCATCGCATAAGGCGTCCTCCCTAGGGCATCGAAACTCGGTTCAATTTTGAAAACCCGGGTTTTCGGGTCTAAGAGTAATCAAAACCCGGGTAGACCGGGTTTGTTATAATTTTATTAAATACAAGAAACTGTGTTATTATATCAATTTTTACAATAAGTACAAGATGTTAAGAATGTGGAAGGATTAAAATAAATGAAAAATAGTACTTTGCAAATTACAAAAACAGTTATCTAATATAAAAAAGTCATAGATTTATATTTTTTCAGAATATCTTAAAACTAAGTAAGTATAGATTACTAACTTAGCGCCTTCACAGACTTGCAGGACTGGCCATCATAAATTTCGGGACTGGTTCCAGACGATTTTTTAATTTTTTAGTATTTGTACAGGGTATGCAGTATGCATGCATTTGACCACCATCCAGCATAGCAGACAGTATGCAGTCTTGGATGTTGTCCTCTTACCCAGGAGGTGCCCATTCACCCTTGCTTTGAAAAGGCCAAGGTTATAATGACCAGACGCGCATCCGGCTCGACCCCTGTTGGCCCAGAGCCGACCGCGCCTATCCCGACAAGCTGGTTTGCAAATAAGATTCGTGAACGCACTATATAATTACACCAACTGAACTGGAGCTCGCTGGATTCGTGCAGATAGGCGAAACTCGCACAACCGCGCGTGGACACGCGTCTATCCAGGGCCCAGATACAAGTGTGCAGAACGCAACTTCGCCTGGTAACAGGTGCTATTACTGGTCATGGACAATTTAAAAGACATCTTATTAATTTAGATGTCACCGACAGTCCCCTATGCAGAGGGTGCATGGAGGAAGAAGAAACAGCTGCCCACGTACTGCTGGAGTGCAGGGGGTGGCAGCGTCCAGAAAGCGATCACGAATGTGAAAGCTCTTGGAGCGTTCCTGGCTGAGCTGCGCTGGCTGGAGTGATCTGGCCGCGCACCCTCCAGACGCAAAATTGGCGCAATAGACGTCGAGTTGCAGAAACCGCCAGTATTAATAAGAAGAAGAAGAATGATCGGGGAACGCATTCGCAGGTAGCGCATTCCAATCTTTAGCAGCTCGCATTAAAAAAGTACTGGGGAAGCGCTTAGTACGGACAGATGGTATGTCTACGATGTATGGATGTTAAGCTGACCTGCATCTGGTAACCCCATGGTGGAAAGGGGCTGGAGGAACAAGATTGTGCAGTTCCTGTGCGCACTCTCAAAAGTGAATCCGGTAAAACACCGACAGACCAGCAACAGCAACTCTACGGCGATGACTGAGACTTTGAAGTTTAGCTTTTTCTAAAGTTGAATCTCCAATGAACTTCTTTGCGCGGTTTTCAAACGCATCTAAAACTGCCAGTTGGTACTTCAAAAATCTAATCAAAGTTGTTTATTTGCTTGAAAACACGGGTAATGCAATAAGATACATGTGAAACTACTACTAAAACTTTAGCGGAGCCATCTCAAAGGTGACAGCAGTACTCCATGCACGGATGAATTTGTACTTCGTAAAGAACTTTGAGAGGACGCCAAGTTTTTTGGCAGCAATTTTACCAATTGAGTCGATTTACTCACCGAAGTTCAGCTCCGATTATAGAGTAACGCCAAGTTGCAGGTTCTCGGTTACTGGTAAGGATACGCCCAGGAAAGTCGGAGCTAGTTGAAAGGGAATCTGAGAAAAGACACGCCTGCGTGGCGAGGCGTTGAAACTGACAAGGTTGGCATTTCCCCAATCGGAAGTGCCTGAAGTGCCAGGTTCGTTTGCTCAACTAGTGACTCTCGACAAGACTGAACTTCATCACTAGTAGCCCTTGCATCTGAAAGATATCTGCTAGACACACTGGTGTCATCGTCATAACCAAATGTACCAGGCACCAACAAGTCGTTAATGTGGAGAAGAAATAGTGTTGCAGATAATACCGAAACCTGGGGAACTCCAGCGTTGATGTTCTTCAAGTGAGATGTCTGACCATCTACAACGACTCAAATTGAACGGTTCCTAAGGAAGTCGGTAATCCAGATGCAGAGGCCGTCAGAGATTCCACATGAGGGAAGCTTGCCAATTGGGCTATCATGCCAGACCCTATCAAATGCTTTGGAAATATCAAGCGAGACAGCAAGTGCTTCGCCATGTCTATCGAACGCTTGATTCCAAAGGTGGGTGGCGTACACGAGAAGATCTCCAGTCGACCGTCCGCGGCAAAAACCATACTGGAAGTCACTAGGGAGCTCGTTAGTTTTTAAGTTACGCCAATAGATGTTTATTCAGTACATGCTCCGTAGTCTTGCAGAGTATGAAGGTGACTGAAATCAGCCTGTTGTTAGAGGGGATATGAGGGGTATGGGCTGCACATTGGCACGCTTCCACGACTGAGGAACAAGACAAGTCCTGTCTCAAGTGAGAGGCGGCTCAAGATAGGAGACAACTAGGGTGCGCAGTTACGCAGGAATATTGCCGGGATTCCATTAGGACCACTAACCTTATTTCCTAGACCACGGAGAGCTTTAAGAACCTCTTTGTGGCGAATGTGAATATTACCCATGGAAGAGCTAGCACGAGGTATCTTCGGTGGAGTTTGGCGTGTAACATCTAGACGTGAGTTCTCTGCAAAGAGAGACGCAAACAGACCGAAAATATGCCATATTTTCGGGGTCGTCTTCATGAGCAATATATGACAAACTAGTCGATAAGATCGGAGAACTTATTCTAATTCCATGTGGTTCCATGGGGTGAAATGTGGAGTCCACATTTTACCCTCTCCATGTCCTAAGATGGACGCACCGCGCGCGTTCCATTTAACTTGCTTTGCTTGTTTTCTTGGTACGAACGCAGCAACAAAGTATCTTTTATTGTAATAATTTATCAAAGTGTGTTTTTATTCCATTTATTATTGCATTTGAAGTGGCTTGTACTTAATAAATAACAAAAAGAAAAGTATTCAAAATATTTGATTGAATCAGGCGTCACTTGGCGGAAGTCTCTAATCATTGTGAAAAACGAACTACCTATTTTATTATTGCATTCGAAGTGGCTTGTACTTAATAAATAACAAAAAGAAAAGTATTAAAAATATTTGGATGAATCAGGCGTCACTTGGCGGAAGTCCCTAATCATTGTGAAAAACGAACTACCTATATGTAGCTTACTTCCGCAATAAAACACAACATGCAAGATGCACCGCCCGACCGCCCGGCAAAATTGCACATGCACACCACTAAAATACCAGTGCACAATACCTGCATTTAGCAAGACAGCAATACACCTTGCACCTTCACCGATTAGACTACTCTACACGTGTTTCACCCCAACCCGGGGTGAAACGAACTATCTCCTGACGAAAACCAACACCAAATTTTGGTATTGGTTTGTTGGTAATTTTGCGGAAGTATATAGCTTACATTTCAGCTATATTTCGTTTTTCACAAAGTATTAAAAATACCCGAAAAACCCGAAAAAACCCGGGTTTTAAAAATCAAACCCGGGTTTTTTGTATTCCTTAAAACCTGGGTAAACCCGGGTTTTTCCGGACCGGGTAAACCCGGGTTCGATGCCCTAGCCTCCCACTGCTGCGGTTTCCGCTCCGGTGGACGGAGATGCGGCGTGAGTTTGTTGTACACTGCGGGTTTTGTATGCACATCAAGATTCTACAGCCATAGTTAAGAAGCGCACTACCACAAACCGGAGCGGTGTGCGGTGCAGTGTGAGAACCGCCTAAGAGTACCTTTTTTGGTTCAGAACCCTAAAAAGTAAAGTAAAAAGCAACTCTTATTCGGTGGACCTTTTAAAAAGTAAGCATTGTATTCCACAGCATGGTTACATAGTAGTATTTTTTTTTACCCTGTGGCATGGTGCCCATGCATGGTACCTACCCTTCCTGATCAGAAGGTCTAAGTAGCTAAATGTCCAACAGCGCGAAACGTCTGATGAGCAGTAAGTCTAATTAGCAGAATGTCTATGTAGCAAAACGTCCAAATATCAGATGGTCTGTATAGCAGAACATCTATTTAGCAAATCGTCACATTATCAAAATGTCTGGATACTCAGGCACAAAATTCAACACACAAATTACATCGGGAGGGAAATGGACACGTAATTATAATATGTGCGTACGTACAGACTTGTACATACCTACAGATTCTTATTTGGTCTATGTAGCTTAAATCTTAACTTTTTGATGGTGACCGACAATTTATTGTCAAGAATGCTATTTGATTAGCATTACATAAAGCTCTTAGCTGCAATTAGAGCTTGTTTTTTACTTATTACCTATTTTAGTTCGATGTTGGCACTCGTGTTTTTTAATTTTTATAGTGGAGTGGAATCCTACCACCGGGCTTATAAGTAAACATAAAAGTTCTCCGACAGTGTTGTGTTGTCGTGGACGTGTTTGGTGTTTACGCTCGTCTCGTGCCATGCCAACTACGTTCAATTCAAAGTACAAAATTGTGAAAAATAAATATATGTAGCTTTCTTCCGCAAATAATGGCAAAACTTGCACCTTCACCGATCACACTACTCTACACGTGTTTCGCCCCAACCGCCCCCCCGAGGATGCCCCGGGTTGGGGCGAAACACGTGTAGAGTAGTGTGATCGGTGAAGGTGCAAGTTTTGCCATTATTTGCGTAAGAAAGCTACATATATTTATTTTTCACAATGGTTAGGGACTTCCGCCAAGTGAAAGAAAGAAAAATAGAAAGAAAAATAATTTATTTGGGACATCACAACAAAATAATATTTACACAAAAACACATTGAATCGTACGGTACCTATGTCCCAAAATGGTCCCGACTCAGCATAATGCTTGGCTTGTGGCCAGCGCTGATCTTCCGTCGGGACCGATAGTGACGCCTGATTCAATCAAATAAGTACAAAATTCTCTCATCACGTCTATTTACAAACAAACAAACAAATTTTTGATCTTTCTAACTATCGTTTATGATTACCTATACCTATATTTTATCAGTTATGATTGTTTGCTTATGGCATCCATTGATTTATTTGGGCTCTTGTACAGACTTTCAACACACTGGGGCCGGCTTCGTCGTTCTCCGTATTGCAAGAATAAAATGAAATTTAACTTTTATTTATTTTCTTTCCTCCAAGTGGTAGGTACCTAGTGTTTCCCCATCGTAAATAATTTGTGGTCATACCATTTCTTTTCCTTAACTTTCATATTCCTTCCTCCAAGTGGTACAGTAGTGTTTCCCCATCGTAAATAATTTGTGGTCATACCATTTCTTTTCCTTAACTTTCATATTCCTTCCTCCAAGTGGTACAGTAGTGTTTCCCCATCGTAAATAATTTGTGGTCATACCATTTCTTTTCCTTAACTTTCATATTCCTTCCTCCAAGTGGTACAGTAGTGTTTCCCCATCGTAAATAATTTGTGGTCATACCATTTCTTTTCCTTAACTTTCATATTCCTTCCTCCAAGTGGTACAGTAGTGTTTCCCCATCGTAAATAATTTGTGGTCATACCATTTCTTTTCCTTAACTTTCATATTCCTTCCTCCAAGTGGTACAGTAGTGTTTCCCCATCGTAAATAATTTGTGGTCATACCATTTCTTTTCCTTAACTTTCATATTCCTTCCTCCAAGTGGTACAGTAGTGTTTCCCCATCGTAAATAATTTGTGGTCATACCATTTCTTTTCCTTAACTTTCATATTCCTTCCTCCAAGTGGTACAGTAGTGTTTCCCCATCGTAAATAATTTGTGGTCATACCATTTCTTGCCTTTAATTTTCAGCTTTGCATTAATTTATAAAACCGTCTCCTATCAGACGTCGATGTAACAAAGATGTGGGTATTACTGGTATTAAGTACTAGTATTTTAACCAAGGTGTGGGTATTAGTAGGTAATATTTAAGCATATTTTTTTAAAAATAAAAATAGAATCGACACCTAAAAAATCCTGAAGAACTTTTGTCTTGTATGGGGAAATTGGAATTGAAACTAAGTAGGTACGGTACGACCATTTGATTGCAGAAGATAGATCACTAGGTACCAAGCAAGTCATTGGACCAGTCAAATTAAAAGTTCTCAGCTCGGCACACGCGACTCACGAACATAAACTACATTAGTGTAGGTACGTGGTTTTCTCTCCAAAACAACTTACTCCTCCCAAAATGGCAAGCCGCACAGGCATCAACTGGTTTTGGCGGTAAATACCAAATTCGACACCGCTGCGTGGTACGAACGAGGTGACCTCTGGCTGCGTGCAGTGGCGGCGGTGGCGGCCCAACAATCATACTGCCACTCATTCAGATGACCGAATCGCGGTGTGGTAACCATGAGAACGACTTTTGTGGGAAAATCCTTTGGACCTACTAACAGCTATGAATGTCAAAGTTAGATTGTGAAACAGATGACGCTATTCCCAGCGTGTATAATGCTCCGTCTTTTCATCAACATTACTTTAATATCGCGCTACCAGCACGGGTAACATGATGAACTCGAGAAAGGTTTTGTCTATATCGATTCGAAACGTAAAACATGACATTTCATCGTAGGCAAACCTATTGTTCAGCTGTCAATTATTGACTTTCGAGGTAGACAAAACTCTTCTCGGGTTTGTCATGCTGCTCGTGCTGGTAAATACCAAATTCGATACCGGTGCGTTGCGTGCTACAACCAGTCATAGCCACTCATCACCACATAGTTATAAGCTTTACTCCTTGAAGTTCTCGGATACCTACTTAATTAAAAATTTACGGTGTTTAAGCACAGTTTAAAATGGCGTCCACCGCATGACGATAGTCGGAGATCCGGACTTATTCGAGTTTCTAAACTAACACTGTAGTATTGATTGATGAGATATACCTACTTAATGAAATCAGTTTTACTTTTTTGAATTCACAGTGCAATTTTATTACTGAAAATGAAAGATTAGAAAAGAAACAAAGAGATTATGTCTTTAAACTACATTAAATGTAATGTTTTCTTAAAAAAAGAATGCAAAACCGTACTAGTATAAATGTGAAAGTGTGTTTGTTTCACGTCTTTAGTTCTTTCACGCCAAAACAAAGCAACGATTTTTTTTATATCGGAAATATATCACATTCCCGGGATAACGTGGTGTAGTCCGCACGGGCAAAGCCGTGGGTGGAAGACTAGTAGAAATAGAAAATATGTTATAGTTTATTGTGTATGTATCATCAAAACTACCTGTATAAAAAACAAATCATCGTTACGCTTAGGCAGAGGTGCAAGACTCAAGAGTCTGACGTATTAATACGATAGTTGTGAAAATGAGGTCTATAATTTATTGCTTAAGTATTTAATTTTAATCCGAAATCGAATATGACTTATGATCATAATGATAACTGTCCCCGCACACGAGCCACAAACTGGCACAAAAGCCACCACTTGAGGATAGAAGAAGAAACAAGTGACGTCTACCGGGATGACGTCGCGTCGTCGTCGGCATTCGTATAAAATGTATGAAAACTACAGGAAAGAGGTCTATAGCGGCGTTTTTCAGTGGCCCCTTGTGATAAGTAACCTACTTGCATGAATTTAATAGAAAACTGGTAGTGGTGAGGTAACACACAGACACACTACTTAATTCATAATTTTAGACCAGAAAATGATACTCATGAAATTGAAACTAATCGCGTTTTGGTTTTCAATACAAAAACACGTAAAAGTGAAAAATAAATTGAATCATTCAATTCAAAGTACGAAAGTGCGGGACTTTTTCTAATTAATCTTGAACTTACTGATCTGATTGAAGTCGGTGTCAAGCCAAATAGATATTAATATTAATATGTATTTGATAGGTTACAATTTACACCACTCTGCGCATGAGATATTGTTTATTATTGTTTCACTATTTTGAAATGAAAATGAATTTTGAAATTGAATTTTAAGTATTCGTTCTTGTTACTTTCGGCTTGACACCGACTTCAATCAGATCAGTAAGTTCAAGATTAATTAGAAAAAGTCCCGCACTTTCGTACTTTGAATTGAATGATTCAATTTATTTTTCACTTTTACGTGTTTTTGGGAAATGAGTTTTTGTTTGCAGTTTTGTTTTGAAGGCGGTTTAATTCTTTTTGAAAAATTTTGTTTATTTTTCCTTTTTTAGTGTAAGAAATCTACTATAAGAAACCGCATAATGAGCAAGGGTAGCTCAATGTGCAACGACTATAGCCCATATCTAAATTAGAACTCAAACAAGCACCACCCTCCAACTCTTAACTGTTATGCAGTTTCCTTCCACCATCAGCTAACCTAAATTACTTGAAAGAATACAACCTAAAGTTCTATTTGCGCTTGTAGTACTTAAAAACATACTTTAACTCCTAAGCGTTAAAGAGTTTTACCTTCCATCATCAGCTTAACTAAATAACCTGAAAGGTAACTACAAATATTTACGTATCAACGATATTTAAAGAATTATCCTCCATTTCCTAACTATTGAGGAGTTGTACCTTCCATCACCAGCTCATCATCGTGAGATGATGACTACCAGTCGCAAATACTTGAAAATTACTTATGAACCTTAAAGGAATCGTATTGCGCCCGTAACATATTTAGTATTTAATTAATGTTTTCGATGGCCATATGTGGTCTTCATCATTAGTTACTCTTCACCAAATGGTGCTTACCGAAAGCAAATGCACGAGTTACTTAAGAAAATACCAAAATCGCTATAGGTGTGCCTATAATATTTGAAGAGTTCCCTTGATTTCTCCAGGATGCCATCATCAGATCCTGACTGTATAACAATGGGACCAATTTGTAACTATATGCTTTCAAACCAAAAAAGAATTTCTAAAATCGGTTTATAATTGACAAAGTTATGAGGTAACAAACATTAAAAAAAAAAAAAAAAAATCAACCGAACTGAGAACCTCCGCCTTTTTTTGAAGTCGGTTAAAAATATGAAAGAATTAATATTTTGACTCTTTCGACTAGTATATAGTATTCTTTGCTGATACGTTCGTTTTGAGACAGTTTATGAATTAAAACCGACTTTGCTAATGTTCGCCGACGATGGCCAGGAATTTCAGATTCATGGTCACAAGAGCTCCATGGTATGCGACCTGCGGTATTACCACGTTACTCATCTGACGTTAGTATCAAACTATGCCCTCTCGTTCCTCCGTCATACTTTAGAGAAGGATGGAGTTATCTCCAAGTGAGAAAATAAGTGACTGTTAACACTTAGTAGCACCGTTGATCAGAAAGGCAATCAACAAGCCGGTTACCTCAGTTTAGGCTTGTCCACACAACTCGCTACCCGCGCGCTTACGTAACCGTAACCTTTACATACTAAACAGGTGCTTATTCAGTTACAAAATATCTTCATAAACAGTTTTGAGGAGTGTCCATAAGGTCAGTGAAACTTTTTTTAAATATTTTATTATCTGTGCAAAATTGCGCGGTCTTGTTAACTTTTTTTACCAGCGGATGGAAAAGGAGGTTGTGTCGTACATGCTGATCTAGAATCATCACAGGAATTGATTAGTGATTATTGCAAAATAACATTTTTTTAAACTAAGGACAAATATTTTAAAAGTTTTGCTTCAAGAACTTATGATTTGAGTGATAGATAAGTTATTGAGCATTTCTTTTGTTTCAATTTGTTTTTCGGATCAATGCGGTTTTTAATTTATGTTTGAGGAGCCTGTTCAATAATTTAATCACCCCGATTTATTATTGAGACTTTAACGTGTGGCAAAAAAGCTAACTGTATTTTCCTGCCTAAGTAGGTACCTATATACTATAGACTATATGAACTTTTACGTAATCTTTAAGATTTAATGGCTGTTATTTATTACGGAAACCTTTGACATCGAAAGCGTAGTTTTATGCTTTGGGCCACTTTTGCTAACGCTACCGCAGATTGTTTTGCGAGAAGAAGTACAATTAACAAAACAAGAGGTATTAAGTTATAAAAATTTTTACTTTTTTGCATTCACAGTGAAATTTTTACAACTATGTCTCACAACTATGGTATGGTAGGTAAAATACGTCCCATTCGGAGCTAGTAATCTGTTGTGAGACGGGTCGATTTTTTCTAAATCCTACTTCATTTTCCATTTTGCAAGAGGTTTTATTTTATCTTACGTTTTATGGCTACAGGTAAATTGTTTATTTATGGTATAAAATAAGTACTTAGTACACTTCCACCTTGGTAGATTTTCCAAGATAGCTAGTAGGTAAGTATGATTACCTATAAATAAGTATAGACGTTAAAGTTAATAATAATTTAACAGTTTTATGAGTTTTTACAATACCATACCTGTACTAAATGGACCTGTTGAGCGTATCCGGCGACCGCCCGCGTAGTTACTTTGTGGTATAGTCCCGAATATGAATCTAACGGCTAAAATATAGAGAGTAAGGACTTGTTTCACAATGTCAGAGTAAGTTCTGATTAGCTGTTACTTGACAGATTAGGCCATACAAAACTGTCAAGTAAACTGGAAAGTATCTCCTAATCGGACATTGTGAAATAGGCACTTAGTAATACTAATATTATAATATTAAAAGTTTTTTACTTTGACTCTATTTTGGCATCATCCGTGGCCGAGTGGTGCACGCACCGGTTTTCAAGGAGCCGCTATCTCTCTAAATGTCCAGGGTTCGATTCCCGGTCGGGTAAATATTGAAAACGAACTTTTCAATATTTCCTCGGGTCTGGTGTATGTGGTTATACCAGTTGTTGTTTCCAAGAGACCCTGAGAAAGGACATAGGCTACTTTTTATTCCTGAAAAATATCACCTTCCCGCGGGATAACGTCGTGTAGTACACGCGGGCGAAGCCGCGGGCGGAAGTTATACTTCAGGATATGCGGTACTAATACGAAGGATTTAATCCTTACTTATATTATAAATGCGTCTCTGTCTGTCTGTGTGTTACACAATCACACCTAAACTACTGAACCGATTTGAATGAATTTTGGTACAGAGATAGTCTAGAGCCTGAGAAAGGACATAGGCTACTTTTTATTCCTGAAAAATATCACCTTCCCGCGGGATAACGTCGTGTAGTACACGCGGGCGAAGCCGCGGGCGGAAGGCTAGTTCAATATAAAATGACAGGACACCATCAGCCATCACATACATTGCTACAATCCCAAAAAGCAGCAGCACCTAATTGCAAACAACGACGGTTTTTAGGGTTCCGTAGCCAAATGGCAAAAAACGGAACCCTTATAGATTCGTCATGTCTGTCCGTCTGTCTGTCTGTCTGTCCGTCCGTCCATCCGTCCGTCCGTCCGTATGTCACAGCCACTTTATTCCAAAACTATTAAGACTACATACTTGGAACTTGGTAGGTAGATATATTCTGTAAACCGCTTTAGGATTTTAACACAAAAATAAAAAAATTAAGGGGGGCTCCCCATACATGGAACTGAAACTGAAAAAAATATTTTCAGAAAACATATTCGTTTGGGGTGTCTTTAGATAAGTATTTAAGAATGATATTTAGGTTTAATATATTTGCTATATTTACTCGGGCGGGAATCGAATCCTCGACCTCGGGTATAGCGGTACCTTGAAAAAAAGCGTGTACACCACTCGACGATGGAGGCTATGAAAAACCAAGGATAAAATATTAGAATAATTATTTGCCTGATGATGACTTCATATTATTATACTTACTCGTATTTTCGGTCGTGTCCGTACCGTATAACTATAGTATTGACTAATTTAATTAGATCATCCGGTAGGATTTTCCAATGGCTCATAGAGGCTCCTTACCTAAATTAACTTGTCATGAAGTTGTAAATACCTAAGTATTCATTTCATAGAAAAAATTTAAAATGAAGTATAAGAAAAAATCGACCCGTTAGCTCTGGTGGGAGACGGGTCGAATTTTTCTAATGCTTCATTTTAAATACTTTAACTAATAAAAATTGCATTGTGAATGCTGAAAAACTGAAAAAATAATTTGATGTATTCATAAAACAGTAGCACAGAACACGGAAAAAAAATTACTCTCCATGTACTGTGAGCTTATCTTACATTAGCTTACTTATAGGATTCTTAACTCTTTTATATTACCTAGTAGGTACTGCCTTCACTGTTAGATTATCGCAGAGAATAGGTAGGTACTTTAAGTGTTTAGTCTGCCTGGACTAAGGATTACCTACTAAGGGGTAGCCATTAATTATTTAATTTTAACGAATTAATTTTCGTGCATAAGTCCGTACATTTTCCATTTTTCTATGGTAGCTAGGTAATGAGAGATTTCGTCGAGGTTGAAAAGATTTGAAAAAGTTTCCTTTCTACACATACATTTTATTATTATAATTAATTAATTCACTAAACTTGACCTCTGGAGAAACGGTTTTTCTCAAATACCTACTATCCAAGTTATGGCTTCCCGAAAAATAAGAAATATCAAGATTATTCTTAAATGGGGATACATATACTATTGAAAATTGGTTTAATTAGTGGACACCAATAATATTTAGGATCGTATAGAAGCATTTTTTTAAAATCGCTATAGTTTTTGAATACGAAGTGATTTTGTGTTTTTTTTGCCTAATCTGCAAAATCGGTCTCGCTCCCGCGCGCGTCGTTTTCTCATTGCTATCTCGCTTCAGCACATTTTTTCCGAGTATCGCCTTAAGTAGGTACTACGACAACAGGGATCTCGTGGTTGTTAAAAGAATAAGAATAATTTATTTGTCAAGAACATAGTTTGTTACAGTTGGCACAATAATATAAATAAGAAATAACTAAGTTCAATATGTGCCACTCTAAAAAGAGTATACAAATTAGTTTAGAATAGAATTTAATACATTATTTCAATTATATTTTATTCTTTTATTGGTCTGGCTCTATGGTCTTTGGATCATTCAGTCCTGTCCTAAGTTACCATCCAAAACTGCAGTTAGTTTTTTATTGCACCATGTTATCACCTACAAAGATGGTTAGGTATTATAAATGAAAACAAAGATGACCCTGCAAGGGCAAAGCAATTTCTTATGCTTAATCTTCGATAAACATTAGGTGTTATTGTTGATCGAAGTAGGTATACGTACTTAATCTATATTTATTTAAATAAATATAGTAGATTGTACAACAAGTGCATAAAACGTACCATTTTACCCGAGACGTATATATCCATCCGAGCCGTAGGCGAGGGTGGATAGTCAATTCGAGGGTAAAATGGGTTTTATGTACGAGTTATACACTCTACTTTTCACTTCGAGTTTGAGGAAAATTTAATAAATAACAATATTGCAAAAAAGAAAAAATAAAGACTTCGGCATATTGGCGGGAAGACTTTTTTTTTAAACGTGGCAGTGGCAGCACAGTGACTTTAGCATAGATCGTACTCGTAGTCCATAATGCTCTTGAAATACTTATTTCTTAGAAAACTCATTAAATTTGCCTAGTTTTATTAATTTAGTAATTTAACATGGATTATGTACAAAATTTAAGAAACAGAATGAAATAACAGGTTTATATAACGAAGTTTAATTGCATGTGTGACTGTTTACCTGACGACCTTTGTCTTAGAATCTGAGACTTAGACGAAGATTTTACTTTATGCACTAGAGCATAAAAAGCGATTTTATGCAGCCTATACCCAACATAAACACGAACTTTACGAGCATGAGAAGTGAAAAATTAATTAATACATATCAATTATTCAATCTATTATTATTACACAACTTAATTTATGTATTATTAAACACAACCCTTGCTTGTCTTAAATTGTGAATAGGTAACCTAATTTACACTTATTTCTATATTTCCAATACGAATTGATCACATAATTCGAGACTAAAATACATACAACTAAGTATGTAAGTATATGACATGAATATAATTTGCATACGTGTTACAAGTTAGGTATATCGATCGACCTTTAGTATAAATCATTCGTATGGCCTTTATTAAATATCTCATTGAGTATCACATTATAAACTTGTGTTACTTTCATTTGGCAGTGCATAACAAGTTTATTTTATTTAGATAGGGAAACTTTTCCTACGGAACCTACATCTTATCCGTGGTAATTAAAAATGTTATGCTACAGAGCGAAAATGCTTCGATGTACCTACTTAACAAAATTATTGTAAGTTTTTTTTAATTGTGAAAAAATTAAAGAGGGTAATGTTTTTCGAGAGTATGTTTTATTTTCTCATTTAAGGGCTTATATAAGGGTTGTTCTTCATGTCTCTGTACCTAATTATATTATTGTATGAATGCAAAATGAATATAATAGAGACAGTTTAAGTCCAGAAAATGCTTGACTCTGACATGTTGGGTGTAGGGCACTACCTCTAGTTCAATATTAGACTAGAAATATGTAGATATGTCAAAGTTTCTTCACTCGTAGAGAAAGTTGAGTGTCGTCCACAATGACGAATGTGTACGTAACTAGTATAGGGCTGCCATAAATGCTGAGACACCGACCGGGACTTTTAGAACAAAAATAGGGTAAACTTATGAAGTATTTATGAAACTAATAAAAAAATTGCGAAGACAACTCTTTTTTCCTACTCTACGTTCTCGGTGACACCTTTCTTTGCCCATTCATATCTTTCGGTAGATTTGACCTTTTTTAGTACTTCCTTTTCCCCTGTAACGTAATTATAAAATTCGGTGCACGTCACTTTATAATTATAAACGCATTGAATGATGCTTTCGACAGTTTCGACTGTGCTTACACTGAGTGAATTTCGTTCTTTCGTCCACTGCGATGAAATTAACGAAAACACTCGTTCTACATGAGCATTGTGGCCTGGGATTGACACATTTAATGTAGATTTGCTTTTCTTTCTTGTTCTACGGTTATTTTTAAATAATTTCCATTTTTCTTGCTCCATTTCATTGTATGCATGCCGGGCCATGACAAAATGACTTGCTGACCGGGACACAACGCTTCAAACCGGGACATGTCCCGGTGGTGTACCGGGACGTATGGCAGCCCTAAACTAGTAGGATGTAGGAATTTAATGCGCAGCGACGTGCATCACAACACAATGCATATCTATAGATGGGTGGGCAGTCTCTAGAGCGCGCCTTGTCTTTGTGCAAGGTGGATTGAGTAGGTAACGTATGAAGCTAAAGAAATGGCCGCCTTTCATCCTTATTCATTTCCCAAGTTTGGCTTTGCAATACAAATAATACTTACTGTTTTTATACTTAAGTATGTACTTAAGTTATATGCTTACATTATTATCAAAGTACCTACATGCAAAGTAGTTCTAATTTTTCTCAAAGTAAGCCCCAATCTACGTGACAAAAGGAAAATAAAGCCTGACCAGAAAAACAAAAAACGTCTCTATCGCCTCTTCATTGTTACAAAAATGTCAAATTCTATAAAAAAATTTGTTCATCACATTTCCGCAACATGGCTAGGTATTTTACATGGAGAAAAAAATCTTTCCGTATTCTGTGGTATTTTATTTTTCTGGTCAGAATGCTTTACCCGTAGGAGTTAATATTCAAGCAGAGGGTTGCTCCAAGGAGTTTTTAACCAAGTTGCAAACAGGTTATGCTAATAGGCTTCGTGCCAAGGCCAACATTCGGCAGCTAGTATTGTTCGCATTTTGACTTCACGCTCGGTGGGCTGCGTTGGCGCATTCTTCAACAATTTCTCACTTAATTGAAATACAGTGTTCGAATAAAGTAGAAGGATACTCTTTTCATAATTATTTTGGATAAGTTGACATTGAAACGCCTCTTACTTTTTTTGCGAAGCTACTACATCTATACAAATAAATAAAATTGGAGTGTCTGTTTGTAACATTAAAATAACCGCTTTTACTACATGCATATGATTATATATACGGTACAAATACCAAAATGACATTTTTTACAATTTTTGTCTGTCTGTCTGTCTGTTTGTTCCGGCTAATCTCTGAAACGGCTGGACCGATTTTGACGGGACTTTCACTGGCAGGTAGCTAATGTAATAAGGAGTAACTTAGGCTACTTTTTATCCCCGAAAAATATCACAGTCCCTCGGGATAGTGTCGTGTAGTTTATTATCAATGGGAAAGTTTCTGGGTATGGATGTATGGATGTTTGTTACTTATTCACGCAAAAACAACTGAAAGGATCTGGGTCTTGAATAACACATAGGGTACTTTTTATCCCGGTATTCCCACGGGAACAGGAACCACGCGGGTGAAACCGCGGGCGGCCGCTAGTCTATACTAATATTATAAAGCTATAGAGTTTGTTTGTTTGAACGCGCTAATCTTAGATACTTACAATTTTTTTTTGTGTTATATAGTCCATTTATCGAGGAAGGCTATAGGCTATAATAACATCACGCTAAGTAGGTAAATAAATGAAAAATGTTGCAAAAACCGGAAAAAATATTTTTAGTAGGTTTTTTCCTTTTCCTCAAGTTAATGCAGGTGAAAATGTGAGGCACAGCTAGTATTTAAATAATAATATTTAACCGCCTCTGTGGTCTAGTGGTTCGAACCACCGATTTCAGACCAAGAGGTCCCGGGTTCGATTCCCAGTGGGGGTACATATTGTATTCGGTTTGGTTGGTGGTAGGACTTGTTCTTAGTCCGCCTGGCTAGCTACCACCATCTTATCTAAGTCTGACGCCATAACAACGATGTTTTCAGCATTGTTGTGTTCCGGCAGTTAGAGATAAGATTCTCAGTAAGTGAGGATTCCGGGAGTAGTGCGCTTCCACCTTCAGCCTTATCACCACTTAATAACAGGTGTGATGAAGGCAGTGCTACCCCGTTAGGGATAAAAAAAATATGTAGGTAACATTGTTACGATAACGTTGTATTGTAAGAATTTGTAATCCTCGCGGTTTTACCCGCGTGGTACCAGTTCCCGTGGGAATATCGGGATAAAATATAGCCTATGTCACTCGGGAAGAATGTAGCTTTCTAAGGGTTAAAGAATTTTCGAAATCGGTCCAGTAGTTTTGGAGCCTATTCGATGCAAACAAACAAACAAACAATCAAATCTTTCCTCTTTATAATATTAGTATAGATTAATAAAATATAAAAACTACAATTTCAGGTAGAGTTTAAATATTTCAATGAATAAAGAAATAGGAAAATAAAAAAATACTTAGATGAAAATTACTTAAAATAAAAATGTTCCCTTTAAATTTGGTTCTCTGCACTTATAGAGATGTTTGTTAATTATAAGACGACCGATTATCGACCGACCGACGATATTTGACGACCGATTTGGCGCAGGGGTAGGCTACCCACCTTCTGCGCCAGAGGTCTCGGGTTCGATTCTCGAACAAGACAAATATTTGTGTGCATGAACATGTCTATTTGTCTTGGTCTGGGTGTTTACTATGTATATTAAGTATGTATTTACAAACAAAAAGTATTTAAGTATATATTTATCTGTTATCAAGTTTTCCATAATACAGCTTTCTTAATGAAATTAACATGGGCTTAGATAATTGGTGTGATTGTAAGAAGTTATTTATTTATTTATTTATAAGTGCGACACCTTAACCCGTCATTTGGTTAAACACAGAGAGAGTTCTGCAACGCCTCAGCATTACCTATACATAGGAAATTGACACCTTTATTAATCTAGTTTGAGCAACAATCTAAATTCTAAAATTGTTTGTGCGTTTTGCTTTATTCATTGCGTGTTTTGTTTCGTAAGAGGTGGGGTGCGTGTGACCGTGAACTGCAGTGCATTGCACGAGGACAATTTTGTAGTTCAAAACTTAACTATAGTTCTCAGTGTCATGTATTTCATTAAATGTCAATCGTTTGGCATAAGAGATATACCTAAATGATATTTTTTTTGTTTGTTGTTCTACCGCATACTGTTTCAAACTTAACCATCAATAGAAATAAATTATCCTGTGATAATTATGACACTTTTTCTATCTTTTAGTACTCTCTCCGCTGAGTAGGAAATTCATTACTGTCTGTGTAAGTATAACAAATAAACCAAACTAAAAAAAAAGTTTTTTTTTACTTACTTAAGTACTTCATAATCATAATATTAAATTGAAAACTAACTATAGCGAAAACCACTTAAGCTCTCTGTATATGCACTGTAAATACAAACACCTACTTATTTGTTCTCTAATAATAGCGTTTATTTACGATAAGATAATCAACAACTACACTTAAGTGCTAAATAAAAACAACTTATTATGAACGCTTGGATACAACAACGAAATACAATATAAGGATAAACATATTTGCAGCAATATTATAAACCTAGGTGAGCAAAACGGTTTTAACCCGCGTAGTTCCCCCGTCACATATTCATATTCTTTAATGCATGTCACATGTGTACCTAGTACAGGGTGCCTACCATCAACTTTAAGACAGCGATTCAAAAATAGCGCGATGCAGATTACGTTCCTAAAATGAGTTGCTTTCTTTCGTACTCTGACCTTCTAAAAACAGGATCGCAAATGAATTGCTAAATGTTAATGACCGAACGATTTGTGTCCTTTTTCTTCTACCCGTCTCTTTCACTCGATTCTGTCATGCCCGGAGAGTGAGAGGGACGGGTATAACCTGCAGGTGACATGTTAAATCGACCGGGTTATAAGTCAAATAAGAGTTCCTGTCCTGACAGCTTAGCGGCTGTGAAATGTCATTGATCGATCACTGAATCGCTGTCATTGATATTAAGCTGTCGTGGTCGTGGTACGAATAAGCGAAGCAGATCAGTTTAGGTCCTAAACAAAACCGCAATAAAAGTTGATGATAAGCACCCTGGTTACAATTTGTACTTACTAAAATCTAAATTTGCATGTGACATCCCTGTAAGGGCGTAGCAAATTTAAATAATATTAAAGAACTTTAACAATATTATAGGCAGTTTTGATCAGTCACGATGATGGTAATAATTTCTACTAGGTTATAGGTAGACCGATTTGAAATTATTTCTGAGTGACAGAGACTATATTTTACCCCGATATTTCCACGGCAACGGGTACTTCTAGGGTAAAACCCCAGGGAGTAGATACTTAAATATACTGAATATTGAATGAAGTACAACATATCGATATAAAGAGTTAATACTTTAACCGAAACTGAGAAAATAGTATGTTCGGAATCCACACATTTTGATAGGGGTTAAATTTTTCAAAAAAAAAAAATTTTTTTGCCGCTTCTGAAAATGTTTGTGTCTACTGCCTGTTCATTCAATGCGGGGCGCGCGACCCGTCACGTGATCTCATAAGGGCTTATTACACTTGGCTAAATTCAGCATACATTGCTTGTTTTGATAGCATCACTTGCTACAAACGAGCTCAAAGAAAGCAATGTATGCTTAATTAGATGCTGAATTTAGCCAAGTGTAATAAGCCCTTTACGTCATAGTAGAGCCACAATAAATATTGTGGTAGAGCTTAATATTTGTCAGAAAGTTACGGAGACTTAGTTGCACGAATATCTTGTAAGTTTCGATTTTTTTTATTGAATTCAATTTTTAATATAAAATAAATTTGTTGGGGTGTATGGGTGTATGGGCTTTTCGGTTATTGCATTAACACGTGCACGATATTATACATTCGCTGTAAGTAAGCATTTACTTACAGTGAATGTTACTTACTTCGAATAATTTGCAAGAAATGTTTTCGAAGTAAGAAATTTGCTGTAAGTAAAGGGCATTTACTTACAGTGAAAAATTTGCAAGAAATGTTTTCGAAGTAAGAAATGCTTATTGAGCTTGTTTTGTAGGTAGCAAACATTTGTAAGTAGTTCGTATATTTCTGATTGTCAATAATGTTATATTACATTTTCCGTCAACCTCTTTTTACGACCAAGAAGGAAATATTTGGCTGCGTGCGTACGCAGGCGCGGCACTGAGCCACCATGACCCACTATTGGGCCTGTTCGCTATCTTTATAGCGCCGTCTACTATACTACTAAATATGTACAAATTACTAAATTTCTTTGAAAAAAGATACTTAGGTAGGTACGTCCTTTTTAGTTACAAGAAAGGAGGTAGAGAACAGACTTAGTACTTATCTAAATTTGGCTGGCGCCCAATGGGTTACTTACCTATTTTTTTTTTAAATTTAATAAAAAAAAAACGAATAAAAAAAAAGAAAAACAAAACGACCTTGTTGGCTTTGTGTTGTTTGTGTGTGACAGAATGTGCTAAAAGTTTGATGTGGTCTAATGAGTTTTTCGACTTTGACACTTCTTTGATACTTATCTCAAAATTTTTATTGCTTTCATGTGAGTCATCATAGCTCAGAATATATCAAAATCTAGAAAAATCTAAACTTGATCCCCCTTATTATAAAACGTGGACTAAAATAGTCCTGGCTTAAAACTGGTACTAAACTGGTGCTAGAATGAATGAATAGCATGAATTTTAAGCCAGGTCTAACTTTAGTCTACGTTTTGTAATAAGGGAGAAGGAACTTAAGGCTGGTTTCACAGCTCTCCAACCCCCGCAACCGCCCGCACACGTGATCCCGGATCGGAGATACAATAGCTAAAAGTTCGGCCTGGTAAACGGAGCAAAATCTGTGTAGTTTAAATTTTTAAGTTATGTTGTTGTCATCGGGTTTGCAGACTACAAAGGCGGCACCAACCTTTTCATCATGCCGGCTGCCGTCAGTGTAGATATGAAGAGATTCGAAGTTCATGATTTTACTCAGTTCGTTAGAGTCAGCGGCTTCTTTAAATGAAATTCCATTCGGTAAAGAGTGGTGTAGAGTGGGTGTTTCTATGTATAGGTATGTCTGACGGAGTGAATTGTGACGTGTGAATTAGTTTAGTTTTTTCAATATCTGCTATTGCTGCAATTTGGTTTGGTAGGGGAGTGAGTGTGAAACCAGCCATTCTCCCGTATCCGGGCGCTCGCGCGTGCCGCCCGGAGAGCTGTGAAACCAGCGTAAGCAGGTGAAACCAGCGTTCAGTAGTTATTAAAGTAGCGTTAAAATAACAAATATGGCGACTTATAAATTTTATTTTATACAAACAATGAGTCATTCATTACAGTTATTTATTATTGTATAAGAACGCGTTATGCGAGGAACAGACGCCTGGCTGTATTCAACATACACCTGAATGAATGTTACAAAGACAATGGAGATTATGAGTGATTAATGAAATAAACTGAAACATGTTTAAAATGCTAATTTCAGACTTAAGAATAGTTCTTTGTACGGCTTGAACTATAAGGTTTGGTTCGGCGTCACCTTTTGTTATTGTTCGGTTGTCAAAACATGGAAATATTTCTTACAAAGTAGTTTTTGTGCGTCGTAAGTAGGTAGGTAATCGCGTTTTATAATAAACTAGCGAACCAGGCGAACTTCGTACACCCTTAGACATACCGACAGCAGCGCCATCTACCGGATCCAATTATGTTTACAAACCATCCAGGAAAAAATTGAAATATAAAGCCTGCAGCCAGTAAAAAAAAAATTGGCCCGGCTGCATTTGCAGTCGATAATACCCACCGATGGCCGTTGGGGCGGAAAGATTCTCGAATGGCGACCGCGTGCCGGACGACATTCCGTGGGCAGGCCCCCTACAAGGTGGACCGACGATCTGGTCAAGGTCGCGGGAAGCCGCTGGATGCGGGCAGCGCAGGACCGATCGTTGTGGAGATCGCTGGGGGAGGCCTATACCCAGCAGTGGGCGTCGTTCGGCTGACATGATGAATACCCACCAACCCGCATTGGGCCCGCGTGGTGGGTCATGGCCCATTCTCCTTATCCATCCATAAGGAAGGCCAGTGCCCCAGCAGTGGGGACATTAAATGGCTGATGATGATGCGATGGTCTCCAATTTTTATTTTATTAAGTATTATCTATTCCTAGGTCAGAACACGTCAGATACTACATAGTTCTTTTTTTTTTTTTATCTAATGTTTTGAAAGGGGTTTTTGTCTTAATAGACATGCCAACCCCATTGTAACCTTATACTAATACTAACCAATAATACTATAATACTACACTGACCACCAAATTAGAGACAGCTATTGCAAAAGCGTAACAAGGCGACACAGTTTTTTTGCAATATTTGATTTTGGTTCTGACAAAATAGTTTGAATAAGCCCGATATCTAGGTTGTTTAGGTGGAATTCAGTCATCAATAGCTGCCTCTCATTATTATTCCTGACACATTCCATCAGCAAATGCTGCACATCCTCGACTTTTTGACATGTTGGACATTTGTCAGATTGCGCTTTTTTCATGAGGAATGCAAACTTTGCCGATGGATAGTGTCCAGAACGGAGTCTTAAAGCTAACTTAATATAAATTCTACTTAAATTACTATTATCGAACCAAGGCACACGAGGAAGCTTATTTTGTATTGTTTTATACCATATACCCTTATCCTTCGATTTGTTGTCAAAATGATCTTGCCAGTCGAGAAAACATTTAACCTTGAACTTAGTTATAAACTCCGAATGATCCGGTACAAAGCTAAGTTCTGTTCCCTCGATTGATGCCAACTTTGATATACGGTCAGCCTCCTCATTCCCCCTTAACCCGACGTGTGCTGGAACCCATTGCAACTTGAAGTGAAAATGTCTTTTAGAGATGGTTATTAACTTTTCAATAATTTTGTAGGCTATCGATGTACCTCTGCAGCCAGAGGCGCATCGAGCCAAATGCTGCAAAGAACTTTTGCTATCAGTGAAAATTACAATTTTATTTAAATTATGATTTAGTGCATAAGTTAAAGCTTCATTTATTGCAATGAGTTCCAGTGACATTATGGATATTACAGAACCAATTTTGTTACTTATTCTATAGTTCAAAGTTTGATCATAAACCCCAACCCCTAAGCCATTATGACTCTTTGACCCATCGGTATAAATCTTATGCCAACCATTATATTTAACATTTAACTCTTCTATTACATTATTAAGCAGACAATTTGGTTCATAAAAATTCTTAGAATGTTGTATGGTTTCCAGATCAGTAGAAATAATGGAATTCATATCAATAAACGATAGCCATACATCATGTGTAAACATTAAATGAATATCTGTAGAAGCGCAATTTATTTCGCGAATATCAATATAGGTTTTGGCCAGAAGAGGTTTTTTTTTTCTCTCCCAATAACGAACTTGACTGAGCTCAGACAGTTCGGACATTAGGTCCGTGGTTACATTGTTAGTCCAGGATAGAGCTTTGAGACTATACTTATAAGCAAGATATTGTCTTCTGAATATGAGCGGCGCTATATGTAAATCACTTTCCATGACATGGATAGGAGTACTTTTTATGTACCCTCCTATAATTCTCAGTGCTTGATTTTGCAACCTATCTAATTTCGACACATGGCTCTCCGCGCTACAATCGTAAATAAAGCATCCGTAGTCCAGTCGACTCCTTACTAGAGAAATATATAGCCTTCGTAAATGTTTTGTATGAACTCCCCACGAGCTACCTGATAGCATTTTTAACAAATTCATAATTTTCGTGCATTTATAAAGAGTTTCATTTATATGCTTCCCCCAAAGTAAGCTTCGATCTAGCCACATTCCAAGATACTTAACGTTTTCGACTACAGATAAAGGCTGTTCTTTTATTTTTAAAGTTGGTAAAATTCTGCGTCGTCCCCTACTAAAAACACAATAATTTGACTTATCTGCTGATAGCGATAGCCCTAATTTCTCCAGCTTCTTAATTACAGAATTAAGAGCGATTTGCATACTATTTTCGCTGCTTTTTACCTTTTATGTCTTTATCACATATATATAATACATAATCATCTGCATATTGCGAAATCAATACATTTTGAACTTCCTTACATATATCATGGGTTATCAAATTGAATATCAACGGTGAAAGAGGGTCGCCCTGTGCTAGGCCTTTATGAGTCCATCTAGTGAAAGTAGAGCCTTTACTATCTAAAATAATTTTTAAATGTCTTTGACTAAGGAATGATGAAAGGTAAAAACAGAATTTAGATCCTATTGAGAGATTATCTAGAATTTGCATAGCTACTTCAATAGAAACGTTATTGTACGCATTTTCTATGTCTAAAAAACAAGCTACTGTAGCAAAGTTTTTTGATAATCCGATTTGAATATAAGTAATTAGCCTTACAAACGAGTCTAACGCAGATAGAGTTTTTCTAAATCCAACAGTATGCCGGGAAAGAAGTTTATTCTTTTCGGCGTACCACTCTAAGCGTTTAAGTATCATTAGGTGAAAATTTTTACATAAACAAGATAATAAAGAAATAGGCCTTAGTTTTGGGTCACCGTTTGGATTACTATTTGCTTTTGGTATTGCAATGATTTTAATATCTCGCCACTGATAAGGAACGGTTCCAGACCTAAATATATAGTTATAGATTTTCAATAAAAAATATTTAGCTTGATCGGGCATGTGATAAATCATAGAGTATGAAATGCCGTCTTCACCCGGTGCTGTATTTTTAGTTTTTAAACAACTATTAAGTTCTGAAAGACTAAAATCGACTTCTAATTGTTCATTTACTGACTTGAATGAAGGCATAGAGTTTACTACATAATCAGGTGCCAGAGAAGTAATTAAATCTTTTTGTTTTTCAATTGATGGGTAAGACTTTGTTCGTTTGTACCCTTTCATCCATCTTGTACGTTGCCACATTTCAGAAGCCGACATCTTCCCATCAATGGAGTCACAAAACTTCTGCCAATTAAGAGATTTTGCTTTTCTAATCAATTTTTGAGCTTCGAGAGTTTTTGTTTCTAACATATTTAGATTAGAAGGAGAAGGGTTACGGCGAAAACTAGATAAGGCTAGCCGACGTTCCGCGACAGCTTTAGATAATTCAGGGGTCCAGTACTCTTTTGGAGTAAATTTAGAATTAGGTTTTTGACATATCTTGTAATAAGGAATATGTTTATCAGCTGCCTTAAAGATTTGGTGAACAAAAAAGTCATACATTACTTGAACGCTATCCTCACAGTCGTTATAATTCACAAAAAAATCAGAAAGGGACTTACGATAATCAGGCCAATTCACGTTTTTGAAATTACGTTTTTTAACACTGCTAAAATTGTTAGGTATACTTATGCACATTTTTATAATTAAGTGATCACTGCCGAGATTTTCGTTGGTCACCAGCCAGTCAAACTTAATCGCAATATCTGGAGAAGCAAAGGAAATATCAGGCGCAGTTTTTGTAAGTTTCCATTAACTAACTTGACTCGTGTAGGTTGACCATTGTTAAGAGAGATTAAGCCGTTTTCAAGGGATGAATTTAAAATTTGAACACCTCTTGTTTCTGTTTTGGTGGACCAATTTGTGTGATGTCCATTAAAATCACCAGCTACTAATATTTTATTTGAAGTAAATGAGAAAATTTCGTCCCAGTCTGATGCAACCGTTCGTACAGAAGAAGGACAGTAAATAGATACGACATACTCTAAATCAGCGCAATTAAGTAATTTTATGCAAATAACCTCTATGCCTCCATTTGTTAAATTAACGGGAACACAATGAGCCTGAATAGAATGATGGACCAACAACGCAACACCACCATAAGAGTTATGTCTATCTGATCTATAGACATTGTAACCACTCACACCAAAATTCATATCAGATTCTGAGTCTAACCATGTTTCACTAATTATACAAATATGAACGTGTCCTCTGTGCATTAAATCTGAAAACTCTGTAATTTTAGGCTTTAAACTTTGTGAGTTCCATTGAAATAGATTAATACTAATATTGTTATCCGTATTAGCCATTGATAAATGTTAAATTAGATTTTCAAACAACTCTTTTTCCCAAAATTTAGCTACTATTAATTTTCTTAACTCTTCAATTATTATTTTTAAAACTAATAACAACTTTTCATTAAAATTACACTGTGTCATAAATACCTGTTTAAGTTTAAACCAAAACTTAACAAATTCAAACTTATATGAGAGTCCTTCATCCCGCATATTTGTTTCTTCATATTGTGAATTTTCCTTTTCTTTTGTCTCGTATTGTGTTTGGGATTGAATCTTCTTCTTCTTTTTTGTGATTTCTTATTAGACCTTTTTTTCTTTTGTTGTTCTGTTGTCATTTCATCCTCTGTTGACTGATTTTCTTCTATTTGTTCCTCAACTTCTGAGTCCTGATGATGTATCAAAGCTCGAGTAACTACACTGCTATACGTCACCTTATTATCAGCCAATACGGGAAGCGAGGTGTTGTAGGTATCATCTCTAATTTCTTTGGAGTAAACCTGTTGTTTCTCCTTTTTTACATAGTTCTTCTAATTGCTTTTCTACCTAGTATAAAATTAAACCCGTAAAAAAATACATACCTAGGTAGGTATATTCTTTTAACCAAATCAAGGATCTTGTCCATACTTAGCGTCTTCAATAATACCATAACTAATGAATCAGTCACATCTATTTAGTTGTTGATTAGTGGATAATTAAATTGCGTATTTTTGGCCTTGCCGGGGTGTAGTAGACAGGTTATAGCTGATGCAGGGTCAGACCTTGCCAAGGTCTAAATATGAAGTATTAAGTGACACAAATAATAACAGTAAGTACTTATGTACTTTGCACCATTTTAAAAGAATTCATTTCTGAAAATGAAGTATTATAGAAAAATGGAAAATGAAGTATTTAGAAAAAATCGACCCGTCTCACAACCAGCTCCGATGGGACTCGAACCCACGATCTTTCGCTTTCCGGGCGACTGCTCTAACCACTGAGCTACGGAGTCGTTACGAGAAGCGTCGAATTTATCCAATACTTCTTACTCGCTGTATAGTCAGCGTTAATTTCATCAATGTGGAGATATTACTACCCTCACACGCAAAAGAAATACCTTTCCAGGTATTTGGCCATCGCTAAAGATGAAATTACTATTTTATATTAATTTCGGGTCGATTTTTTCTAAATACTTCAATTTCCATTTTTCTATAAGTAATAAAAATTGCATTGTGAATGCAAAAAACTAAAAATTAAAATGAAGTATTAGCAAAAATCAAGCCGTCACACAACTACATAGTTCCGATATGGGCGATTCTTCTAATAAGTAGATAAGTACTTCATTTTCAATAATAAATAAATAAATATTGGGCACCATCACATACATTGTTCCAATACCAAAGTATAGTAGCTTAAGCACTAGTATTATGGACATTGGACATAACGACGGGTATTATACCACATACAATACACCCAGACCCGAGGTAAGTAATATAGAAAAGTTCGTTTTCAATATTTACCCGACCGGGGATTGAAATCGGGACCTCTAGAGATAGCGGCACCTTGAAAACCGGTGCGTTGGTACACCACTCGGCCACGGGGGTCGTCATATTATTTATACCTTAATTATTAAACATTGTCTAATTCAGTTCCTTAGGTACCTACCGTAGAGTCAGTGTTAAGTATAGACGTAATTCGCTAAAATTAGAATGTTTGCTAACTCGATAACAATAAAAAAATGTTCTAAAAGGCTTACAAGGTGATCCAGTTCATTTCGAATGTATTTCAATGAGAATGTTTCGAATTTACTAAAGACAGGGAAATTATTTATTTCATTAAATTTGGATTTCGTAGGTTTATTATACGAAAAAATAAAATTTTCATAATTTCTTAGAAAAAATTGAAAAATGAAGTCAAGAAAAATCCGTTAGCAGAGAATGCAGTCACAGCTCGGAATTTGCCCTTACGATTTTCTTTTTAATTCGATTCAGCCATGTCTAATTGCATTCCTCTAATGTCTAATCCCTTCGTGTGGTCAATTGGTCTTATTAAGACCTACTTACAGTTGGTGACGACACACAGTGAATTAATGCAGCATACTTAGTATAATTGGTGTTCAACAATTGTTTGAGGCGATGGGAACTGAAACTGAGGGCAACAGGTTTTCAAGGGCGAAGTCTCGTTTGAGTCATTGAGGAAACTGGTCTAAATTTTGGGCAAGGATGAGTCAGATTAAGGTAGTGATACAGATTTTTTGACGCACTTGGTATTACTAGTAGACTTCAGGAAAAAGGGGAGTGAATCAGAGCTTTGCTAATTGTAAATTGGCCGTCTCACGATTTTATGTATCATGTGTAAGTCAGTACAAACATGCCGCAGATGTACCTAAATGTGTTTTTAAACAACGGAGGTAAATAGGTTGTTTCTTATTCTAATTTAATTTAGCTTATACATAACATTAAGAACACAGGTATTAGACGCGTTTAAACTAAACATAGGTGTTTAACACCTACCTTTTCTCGACATTTCGACCGAGTTACATCGGCCGTGGATGGAATCTTCATCCACCGTCGAACAGTTTTTCCAAATACCATCACACCCTCTGTTCTTAATGTGATAAAATGCAACGCGAAAGTTTAAAAATGTATATTAATATAGCTTGTTCATAAATTGTTAACAGATTTGATTGTCAGTTGTTACTTTTTAATACCCACAGTAGTAATAATAATAATAATGGTTAGCCTTTCTTTTTGGCCATACTTTTCATTGCAATAATGCGGGCTGTCGTCAGACCAAGACGTATCTTACATCTCCTTTATTAGTCTATGGATTCTAGTCGTCGTTTTGTTGTCGTTTTGTTGTCGTTTTGCGAGTAGTTGGCATTTTGTGAGCGGTTGGCATTTTGCAAAGTTGGCATTCTGCGATGAGATGCTAAAATTTATTAAATCATTCCGAGACATTACACGAAACGATGAATTTACTAAAGTTTACCTTTGAATAGTAACTTTTGCTTGGTAGTCTTATTTCATGAATTAGCCCTTGAAAAGGACTGCATTGAGAGAAACTTACCTAGGAAATTGCGAAGCAAATGCAACGTAAGTTTGCAATTACAATGCAACTAACATGACTGACATTGGAAAAAGAATTTTGCAAGAACACGAATAATTTTCTTATGGAAGTTTTCCTTTGAAAAGCTGAAGACACGTTATTTTAAATTTTTTCATGTCTGTCTGAAAGTAACTCATAACTTGCCTAAAATGCGGGTTGAAAGTGGTATGTTGTTGTGATTGTGAGACAGGTAGATTTTTTTTAATAACTTCATTTCACAATTTTTCAATAATAAAAATTGCATTGTAAATGCAAAAAAGTAATAGTAGATTAAGATTTTAAATTATTTTTATGCATTCACAATGCAATTTTTAAAATTAATAGATTTAATAGATTAATAGATTAGATAAAATTGGTTGAAAATTTTGTTAGATTTTAGCTTTGAGTATTCAAAACGATTTTAGCTACGACGCACCGTTTAAGAGATATTCTCAATTTTACAAAATTGCTTTTTTGAAAATTTTTTGAAAGTCCCGGCCCCATACAAAACTGCACACCCTTTGCTACACTCCAACCAATGCTTCTCTAATTATGTTCTAAATTCAAATCTCATTATTACCCTTTTGTCAGAACAGGTTAACAATGAATCGTTTTGGACCCTGTTATGAAGCTGGTCAAAATTCAATTCTCACTATTACCCTCATGTCATAACAGGTAAACAATGAATCATTTTGAGCCCTGTTATTAGATAAACAATCATCGCTTTTCGAATCGATGGGATGAAAAATAAATTAAATTATTGTGTTGCAAGCAGGTGTGCACCAACAACCATAAAAAAAGAAACAAAACAAAGTATTTTCTCAAATATTCCTTATACTACTTTCGTATGCTAATATCTCTGCAAACACTTCCAGGCAATGACGTTTCTTCCAGGAGTCAACGTCGTCGTTGCCATTTCAACTCATACGAACGAAGGGACACGGCGATATACAACGTGTTAGTGAATAAGCGCAAAACCTTACAAATTGTCAATATCTACTCAACCAGAATGTATGTTGAGTTTGCAGAGTTGGCCCCATAGTAAAAGTTGTTCATATTCATGAGTGCAATCACCGCCTAAGAGGTTTTGTGCTTGTTCATTAACACGTTGTAAATTTTATTTTACGTCAAGCTCGAAATATTAATGACATAAAAGACGTACTTTCCTGTAAGCGTTTTAAGAAATTCAATTACCTATTGCTATATCACATCGTTTTAACCGGAACGCTTCAATCCAATCACGAGCATGAATGTAAACTCGAAGCGTATCCTACAAACCAAAACATTCGGTCAACATTCAATTTTAAACGGTTTGTCGATTGACATATAGCTGCAAATCGACTGTGTAATGAAACAATGACAATTTAATATTCATTCCGAGTGAGTAATTGTATTTTCAATAAAGTTATAAGTCCAGTCAATAGGCTTAAGTTAGGTACCTATACTTTTTGTTTAATGAAACAGAAATGTACCTAGCTATTGAATGGAAAAAGTTATAATAATTATTAAAAGTGGAATAATATCTTAATACCTACCTACTGTGGCTGAACGCTTTTTCTGGCACAATTTCTCACTGGCCACTAGGTACCTATACGAAATTTTTCACTTTGAAAAGATAGGTATAAGGAATTTTTCACTTTGAAGCACAGTGCTAAATGGTCTTAGGTATATTTATGACAAAAAATATAAGTACCTACAAATCTTAAATTTTTGAGAATTTATCTACCTAGGTAGGTAAGTAGATCTAAGTAGATCTTTAAAATAAAAAAAGCTAAGTAGTTTTTTTTGTAAATAACACAAAATGTGCGACAGTTGCCAAATGCCCCGGTTTTGGTCACATATTTTTGATAGCCAAACTTTTGTAAGTACCTACCTACATAACATAGGTGCCTATGTATAGCGAAAAATCAAAACCAAACCCAGGTACTTAGGTACCTACAATATTATTCTTATGTGCTAGAAACCAATCAATTGCAAAACAATAATTTAATTGTAAAAAACAAATTAAAATTGGTGTTTATTGAAAAAAAGCCCTATGCCATCTAAGGAATTCTAACGATTGTAATTAGGTATTACCTAAAACCATCCTAAAACACTATATTTGAATTGCCATTGGCAAAAATTACGAAAGCTTATTAAGAAAACTTTTAGAGGAACAAGTTGCCAAAACAGCGGCTACTTCTCTACCTATTATTAAAAAAATGCAATCAAAAGCTTGGAGAGTTGTAGACTTGACGTCTGTGCGCGCGCATGGTGGCCTCACGGTTCGCGCGTTCAAGGTCATTCACCCGTACAGCCGATACCAAAACTGGTCCAAGGTATTACGGATTCTGTAATTAACGTAACATATCGATTGCTTCCGGAAATTCGACTTGATTGGGGATTGTGTTTTTCCGTGTGTGCGGGGTGGTTCGGTGTCTATTTATTAATTCGTATGATACACAAAATAGGCGAAAGAAAAAATATAGATTACAATTATTATTGATTACATGTAAAAAGTGATGAATATAAAATATGGATATTGACATGGGCTTCATTTGACATATGTCCAATAAGAACAAAATATGGGCTTCAAATATCAAATGAAGCCCATGTCCATATCCATATTTTTTAGCCGGTAGCCTAGGTAGAGCATAAATTTATTTACCTATAAATTCTCTATAATTTAAGATATATTTTTTGTATTAAATACCTAAGAACATATTAGTGCTTAACACTGAAAACGTCCTTAAAGTGGCCCCAAAGGGGTCTTCTGCCTTACTTAATATTTAGTTTATGAGGTTGTAGCTTGTAGCGGGTAATCATCAGAAATAACTGAACCGATTTTAAAAATTCTTTTACCATTACAATGCTACGTTATCATTGAGTGACATAAGCTACCCACTTTTTTATAACACTGCTGGGCACTGGTCTTAGTCCACGCGGGTCCAACCGCATGCAGGAAGCTAGTCTGATATAATTTCACTATAATATCTCATCAAAATTATTAAAAATTTTCCAGGTCCGAAAATGGGGGGGTTAAAAGCCCTCATTCTTCTGCAGCTGGTGTACCTCACCAGGTGCATGGATCAGCTGCACATAGTATACGAGTGGAAGCAGCTGGACTTCCAGTTCCCCAGTGAGGAAGCGAGACAGCAGGCGCTGGAGAGCAAGACATACATCCCGGAGAACAACTTGCCCATGGGCCTGGAGGTGTACGACGACAGGCTGTTCATCACCGTGCCCCGGTGGAGGAATGGGGTTGCGTACAGCTTGAACTATGTCAATTTAAAAGGTGAGTCACATTATAAAGCCCTTATTCTGCTCCAGCTAGACTTTTGGTCCTGCTGCATGAACCGTATGTACCAGCTTCACGGATGAACTTCACAAACGGGCTACATGGACCAAAAGTACATGGACCAGCTACATAGGTTAGCTGCATGGACCAGTATCAACCAGCTGGACTAGTTCCTCATCCCAGACGCACGGTGGCAGGCACTGGAGAGCAAGTCGTTCACCCCGGAGAAGAAAATGCTCATGGTCCTGAAGGTGTACGGCGACAGGCTGTTCGTCGTACCCCGCTGAAGGAATGGGGTCTCGTACATCTTAAACTAAGTTAATTTTAAAGGTGAGATTACTTATCACTTGCAAGGACCAGCTACATGGACTAGATGAATGGACCAGCTACATGGACCAGTGCCCCTACCACCTAAGCACCGACGGCTTGAGGCCGATTTTGACGCATCGTGCCACCCTTGTCATGCCATACCAAATGTGTTACGAGTCGACATGACAAGGATGGTACGATGCGTCGTAATCGTAATCAAGCCGACGACGGTGCTTAGGCGGTAGCCCCCCAGCCGGCCTAGCATGAGCGGCTTATAACACGCGATATGATATAGCACGCCATGCTGTCTTGCTTACCCCACTAAGGTGTAAGGTAAGTGGACAAGATGCATGGACCAACTACATGGATTAGCTACATAGTTCGCCTGCATGGACCGTGGACTAGCTGCGAGGTCAAATGCAGGGACCAGCTGATGCATGGAAAAGTTCGAACCAGCTGCATGTTCCAGTATGGATCAGCTGGTACAGTTCTCCAGCTCGGAGGCGCGGCAGCAGGCACCGGAGCAAAACATTTTTCCTGGAGAAAAATATGCCTATGAGCCTGGAGATGAATCCTCAATTGCCTGTAGATTTTTTCCCTATCTCGCACTTTTCTTAATGGGTCGCTATCGATTTGTTCCCTAGAATACACCTCAATCATGTATCACTGACATGACAATACACTGACATGATACAACTCCATACAACTCAATAACCTTTCAATAATTCCTTGTACCAATATCCGCCGTGCTTCCGGTGGAGTAGCATTGTTTGCGCGCCGCATTCTTGAAGGTCCCAAGTTCAATGCCAACATGTTCAGAACTAAAGTGAAAGTTTAGTGTAGGTTATTTATGTTTTGTATGTGAAGGTACACACGGCGGCACATCATACTATACATGTTTACCTTGAGACCGCATTTATGCCCTACGTATTAAAAGCTGTTTTCGCAGTTCAACTGTTTAACCTGATGTGCTGTCGAGTGTACTATAACCCCGGTATAGTGCGGGTGTCAATGTGGTGTTTTTTTTATTTCGACTTTCATTGTAAACGTTTGAAAAGATACAGTACGATTTTCCAATTTCGAACACAAAAAAAATATCACTTTTTCTAAAACTTTATGAAGTGATGATTTTTTGCACAAACACATGGTTTTTTATTTATTTATGTGACCAAAAACAGTAGACCGTGATTAGTAACATTATACAATAGCCTGTTTCACTAGCTTTGTAGCTAATGTAATACATTTAAACAAAACCTGTAAGAGGTATTTACATGTTGATTGATTGTATTAATTACATCTATATACAGGGCGTTCCAAAACTATGGCATATGGAGGGAAAGTACATTAAATACTGAAGATATAATTTTTTACTGAAAGGAGACTTCATAGAAAACGAACTGCATGCAAAGAATTTCAAATAATCGCCTGTCTGAACTGGGAATCGAACCCGCTGAATGTGAAAAAAAATATTTCTTTAATTTTATTATACTGATCGAAAGGCTCAATTTATAAGCATTTATTTCTTTTAAATAACGTAGCATCTTAAATAAAAGGGAGACTACGAATTTTAACATTTATTATTGAATAACAAGTTTGTGCAGCATAATGGCTGGCCTTTTCTGTGACTGTCGTGCTCAAAACAACCGACTTTAACATTTTAATGGAGTGAAGATTTCGCTAACCTTTCGCTATCCGGGCGACTGCTCTATTAAATACTTCTTTTTAAATTTTTCAATAATAAAAATTGCATTGTTAATGCAAATTATAACAAAATAAAACCGCCTTCAAAAGAATCACATCAAAAAAGTAAGAAATAATTCCTCACCAAATAAATAACGTAAGTACTTTGAAGTCGGGCGTGAAACATGTACAATTTTTTGTTGTTTTTGTTAAAACCCGCCCGACTTCAAAGTACTTACGTTATTTATTTGGTGAGGATTTATTTCTTACTTTTTTGTTGTGATTTTTTTGAAGGCGGTTTTATTTTTTTATAAAAATAATTTTTATTTCACTCATTTTAGTGCATCGTGCAGGCAATTTACGTGTATTCTGGTAAATAGGTATGTGATCAAACTGAAAACCTCCTTTTTTGAGGTCGGTTAAAATAACTTGAGGTATCCCCTTTTTAACAAAACAAGAATCATCTAAATCGGTTTATAAACGAAGGAGTAATGCCTAAAGATACGTATTAAATTGACATAAAGTGGTAACGAAAACGACAGTATTTTCAAGATTTCCTGAAAACTACTAAACCGATTTCAAAATTTAAAAAAATGGGACCAACTTGCAAACCAACCTGATGTAATAACGTTTCAATCATTTCAATCGGTCCATCCGTCTTCGAGTAATCAGTGGACATACACAAAAAAAAAAAATACATACAGACGAATAGAGAACCTCCTCCTTTTTGATTAAGAAGTCGGTTAAAAGTAAAAATATTTTCTCATGTCTGAGTGTATGTAGTAGGTACAATCCACACCACGAAAGATGAGACCTGACGGACCACGTGGTTCGACCTGCGCAGTAGCGATTTCATTAGGTAAATATAAGAAATCCCGTCGTTGTTTCCAAATTGCCATAACACAGGTGCGTTAGAGTACTAGGTTTTGTGCAGGAGCAATGTAGGTACCTATGTGATGGTGACCAATATATATGTAGTCGTCCAAATCAAAAGGGACCTTGTGGCGCTCGGCACTTACGCCTTTATTGCTGTTGTTCGAATATAAAACAAACGACAATAAAGACGTATGTGCCGGCCGCAATAAGGTGCCTTTTGATTTCGTCGGCCACATATTTATACATTTTAAGGATTAGTTAAGGGGACTTTAAATGATGCGAATGTACTTTTTCCTTTAATTTTTTCTTTGGTTTACATTTTGTAAATGAAAACCAAAGAAACATAAATTGACTTCAAATTTTCACAGGAAACGTTGCATTTTACAATTTTTTTTGAAAATGCAACTAAACAGTCAATAGCCAAATTTCACAGTAAGTAGTCTTAAAATTTCACTTTAGTCAATAGGTAAGTAAGTACATACATTTTAATGGTCAAAAGTGCCAGAGAAAGTAGTTACGTTTGAACAAGAGGATGACTATGTCATTTCGTCGCGTTATGTCTTAACCAGAAATTGAAGAGCTTTTAAATGTTAATGATCATTATGTGTTCACGCCGCGCGTGATTCGTTCATTCACGTTCATTCGTGGGTTCGGCGCCGCGCGACATCGCTACACAGTTGGCCGTAAGCAGCCGCGAGACAAGTTCGTGTGTTTCTGTAGCGACGTGCCGCGCAAGTTACCTACCCATTTTGGGACCGAGATTCGTTTTGCACCTACTAGGGCTCCGGTCGGGGTACGGACGTGTAACCCGTGTGTGTTCGCTTTGAAAAGCGCCGGGAAAGTTTTAGCGGCCTATTAGGGCATTGTGTAGTATAAGAGTGTTAGCTGTAAGAGTATCCCATCGGGGGTTGTGTGGAGATCGTTTTGCCAGGGCGCGCGCGCGCCGGCGAGACAACGTCAGCCCCCCTGGATTACGGACACTATTTTAGTAAGGTAGGATTAGTTTAATTTACTTAATTTTTGCATGGGAAACCTTCGTTTCAATAAACTGTGGAACACAGTAGATGTGGTCATCACAATTGTGCGTGATCATATTTTTGGTAGCAGAGCTTAGTTGATATAATTAATTTTCATATTAAAATTAACTACATAAAATTTCATAGTAAAAATAAAAAGCGTACCTAAAAAGCGTACCTAAAAATTATTTTTTTTTTGTTGAAATCTCGAGGGTATGCCGAGACGATTGAAGTACTAAGAAATTGTTCTAGTAAATTCTCGAACCGAATGTTTCTCACTTGGTGGATCCGATAATAGATAGACACTTATATAATTGTTGTCACATACTAGTGTTTTGATACGAGTTTACTCGCCTAGATGTGTATATATTTTTTTTGTGTGTCCGGATTTATTTGACGAATAGTTCGTTCGAAAGAGTGTTTATTAGTATCACATACTAGTGATTTGATACGAGTTTACTCGCCTAGATGTGTATATTTTTTGTTTGTTTGTCGGGATTTATTTGACGAATAGTTTCGTTCGAAAGTGTTGTTTATTAGTACCACATACTAGTGTTTGTTCCGAGTCCGCTTGCCTAGTTAAAAAAGTGGAACTAGTTTTAATTATTAGTAGTATTAAATTACGAGTATTATTATTAAAAATAGTTTTGTTTTTGTTTGTTGATAACGGTTTAGTAGTTGATTTGCGAGGTATGCCATACCGTTAATCCTATACGTTTTGTTTATACCGTTATATTGTTAGCCCTTGAAATTGGTAAGTTGCTAATAATTTATGAAACTAGTAGGGTCCGTGTATGTCGTCCGAATTTTAACCCTTGAACCCCGTTGGGGCCAATTCTGACCACGCATATAGCTGTCAACGTTCACTCAAACCCGGGGCGGCCAATATTGACCAGGCGCCGGCCGGCACAGATTACTTGTGTTTTATATTATCGTGACGCGACCTATTTCTATTGTTTTTTTTGTTGATGTTTACCACTTTTATATTTCTTTGTTTGCTTTGTTTATAAAACGGATTATAAATGGCTCCTACGAATCCGACCGCCGTATCCAGGGCTGGCATCCAAGGAGTTTTGCGTTGGCTTGCTTGTGCGGTCACATTAATAGACCGAGCCGACCGGGTAGGCGCGTTGCTAGCTCGGTATGGCGGGCTGGCAGCTCGCCTGCAAGACCTGGAGCGCCACGCCATGGAGTGTCGCGCGTATTATTTGCAGAACCCCCCAGCTGATGATGCCGTGTCGGAACAGCTGGAGCAGGATGTAGCCCAGGCCTATGAGCTGGCTGACCAGTTCACGGAGGCGGCTGAGAGGGCCCTGGCTGTTCGGAAGGGGGAGCCGGTTTTGAGCGGGGAGGTCAAACCTACCCCGACGGCGTTGCTAGGCCGATTGCCTACATTGGAGATTCCCACTTTTAATGGGGATCTGTCAGCCTGGATGGGCTTCATTAACCTGTTTGACAGCCTAGTGGATTCACGACGGGACTTATCCCCTAGTGAGAAGTTGGCCTATTTGCGCTCCTCCCTGCGAGGAGAGGCCAGCGCGGTGATCCAGCACCTGCTCATCAGTGACGACAACTACCAGGTGGCTCGCCAGCTTCTGGTTAGCAGGTACCAGAATGTCCGGTTACTGGCGGACACCCACGTGGCCACGATTTTGGCCCTCCCGCGAATCACGCGGGTACACCTGTTACGGAGGGAGTTGCTGAACCCGCTACTGTCAGCGGTCAACTCCCTAAGGCGATTGGACCTGCCGGTGGATCAGTGGTCCTTTGTACTGCTGCACATAGTCCTCGCCAAATTACCCGCTGAAATGAAGGGGCGTTTCGAGCAGAGGTACGGAGGCGACAGCGCCTCGTATCTCCCGCCCTTCGCGGACCTCCTTCGTTTTTTGGAGGACGAATGTAGGGTGACGGACCACCTGGAGCCCGCCCCGGTTCCAGGTGTTGGTCGTATGGTGGCGGCGAGGGAACAGCCCCGTCGCCCGACCAATCGCTATGCTGCCTTCCAGCAGTCCCCTCCCCCCGCACCGAGTGAGCGGTGCAGGTATTGCAGGGGAGATAGGCATGTGGTGCACGAATGTGCCAAATTTAGAGGCCTCCGCCCAGAGGGACGGAGGGCCGTTGCGAAACAGCGCCAATGGTGCTATAGGTGTTTGGGGGGACACATGCAGTCGGCGTGTCCCCAGACAGAGGATTGTCGTCTTTGCGGAGGGAGGCATCACCCCCTCCTTTGTTTGGACCGCAAGGACGCCGGGAGCGACCGGGGTTCGAATTCCTCGCGCACGGGCGGGGGCCCGGCAGCCCGGAACCGGTCCCCTAGAGATTCGGCGGGGCTTAGCCCCCCCGTTCAGTCCCCCCCGGTGAGGGGGAACTATAGGAGAGACGCCCCCGCTACGGGCGGGGGTAGGGGGGTACCACAAGAGTACGCCACGGTGGCGATGGGCACGGGCCCTATTTGCTACTCCCCCCCCCTAATGGAGAGGCCTCGATTGGGGTACTATGTACCGAGGCACGCCCCACACGGGTATTACCCTGCACCTAGGAGTGCTGTTGGTCGGGGCCAGTATGTACCCGATTGGGACCCGCTCGCCCGGTACGAGCGTCCCACATTTGGCGCGCCGACTCAGGCGCGAGGGGGACAAGTACCCCCCCAAAATTTTTAATGGCGCCCCTGTCGGACCCAACCACCCCTCCGGAGCTTGTGCTGTTGCCAACAGCCTCCGTGAATGTTTGGGGACCTAAGGGCAATGTTGTCACGGTGCGTGCCCTTTTGGACTCAGGTGCCCAGGGGTGCATAATGTCCAGGTGGCTTGTCCGACAGCTGGGTCTTTTGCTTGTGCCGCATCACGAAGCGGTACGGGGGGTGGGAGACTCGCGGATCCCTGATCCGATTGGTCGAGTTGAGTTCTCCTTCTCCCCCCACTTCACGCCAAGGCCGAAGATCGGTGCTTCGGCGATAGTCTTTGATAAGGTGGTTGGACCACTCCCGCAAGTGCGAGTGCCGCCATCCACGATTGAGCTGACGTCTGGACTGGCTTTGGCTGATCCTTCCTTCCACCGACCGGGCCCAATACACTTGTTGATTGGTGCGGATGTCCTCGGTCGTGTACTGTGTGGAAGCAAGCGAGTTTTGCAGACAGCCGATCTTGTCGCCTTGTCCTCGTCGCTGGGTCATGTGGTGATGGGAAAGGTACCACAGACACCAGAGACCCCGTCGGTAGACCGCCAGACCATTGTCGGTTCTACTTTGTCCGACGTTCTCCAAAAGTTTTGGGAGGTGGAGGAACCTCCCACTGCCAAGCGGTTGGATCCGTTAGCCGAGGAGTGCGAATTGTTCTACCAGAACAACACTGGGCGCCTCCTCTCGGGTCGCTTGATTACCCGCTTGCCCTTCTTGGCGGTTCGCCCTCCTTTAGGGAGCTCCCGACCGATGGCCGAGAAGAGATTGTTGTCCATGGAGCGTAGGATGGCCAGGGATCCCGCATTCAAGGAGAAGTATATAGACTTCATGCGGGAGTATTTGGACCTTGGGCACATGTCCATCTCGCAGTTGGACTGGCGTAATGTGGAACATTACTTCCTGCCACACCACGCTGTTTTGAAGACTTCCAATGGGAAGATCCGCGTGGTCTTTGATGGTTCAGCGCCCACGTCAACCGGAGTGTCGTTGAATCAGTGTCTGCATGCGGGGCCGAAGTTGCATCACGATGTCTGTGATGTTTTGACCAACTTCCGCCGGCACGCTGTCGTCTTTGTGGCCGATATCCGCATGATGTTCAGACAGACCGTGATTCACCCGGAGGATAGACGATACCAGCTCATCCTTTGGCGTGAGGATCCCCAGGATCCGATGTTGGCTTACGAGCTGAACACCAACAC
Source organism: Crambus lathoniellus (assembly GCA_949710035.1). NCBI lineage: Eukaryota > Metazoa > Arthropoda > Insecta > Lepidoptera > Crambidae > Crambus > Crambus lathoniellus. The sequence continues at coordinate 29,579,220 of OX453303.1, forward strand.
TTATGGTTTGCGGTCGAGCCCCTTTGTGGCGATCCGTTCGCTTTTGGAGCTCGCAGAGCGCGAACGGCTACGCTATCCCCGGGCATCTGCTCTTATTGAGGGGGGGGCCTTATTTGTCGACGATATCTGCACGGGGGCCTCGAGCTTAGATGAGGCTCTCGTCTTACGTGATGAGCTGATTGCGCTCTTGAGGGCTGGTGGCTATGAGTTGCGGAAGTGGCTGTCTAACTCACCGGACCTATTGGCAGATTTGCCTAAGGACCACCAGCAAGAGCCGCTCCTCTTTGAAAATCCGGAGACTCCAGACATGCTGTCTGTTTTGGGAGTCCAGTATCGACCAGTCCCGGATTTGTTCACATATAGATTGGAACTGCCAGACCAAAAGGTCTGGACTAAACGCACGGTGCTGTCTACTGTAGCCCGTACCTTTGATCCGAACGGTTGGCTCAGCCCTGTAGTGTTTTCGATGAAGTGCTTCCTACAGGAGCTTTGGGCTGCGGAATTGTCATGGGATGAGCCCCTCTCTGGTAGCCTCCTACGAGAGTGGGTGAGGATCGTGTCATCCCTACCCGACGTCAATCGGGTTTGTATACCGAGGCAAATGCTGCCGTCGGGAAAGTTAAAGCCTCCCTGCACGGCTTTTGTGACGCGTCCGAAAGCGGATACGCGGCAGCCGTTTACATCCGAACGGTGGATGCAGCAGGCGTTGTCGCCGTACACTTAGTTACGGCCAAGAGTAAGGTCGCCCCCCTTCGGACTAGGCTAACCATTCCGAAGTTGGAGTTGTCCGGCGCCACTCTCTTAGTCCGGCTACTCAATCATGTTGCCGACACCTTGGGAAACGGTGTCGACTTGGAGTCGATATTTGCGTGGTCTGACAGCCAGGTCGTCCTTTGTTGGCTGAAGAGTTCAGTCCACACCCTTGAGGTTTTTGTGGCCAACCGGGTCTCACAAATTCAGACTTCAAAGGCCCCGTTGATTTGGCGCCACGTACCGGGCGAATTGAACCCCGCAGATTGTGCCTCCCGCGGCTGCGAGGCGCCTGAGTTAGTGGACCACCACCTATGGTGGAGTCCATCATGGTTGTTACGGCCTGAGCGCTCATGGCCTGCCACCCCGGCTGTGGCCAGAGTCCCAGACCTAGGCATGCGTGTTCACGCCGTGGAGACGGTGGCGGCTCCGCAGATGGAGTTTTTGTTAGACCGCTACAGTTCTCTTGATAAGTTGCTCGGCGTGACTGCTTGGATGAGGCGCTTTGTGCGAAATTGTCGCCAGCCTCAGGAGAAATTGTTGTCTCCGGTCCTCGCCCCACAAGAGCGGCAAGACGCTCTTTTGCATTGGTTGCGAGTGACGCAACAGCGAGAGTTTGAACCGGAGCTGAAAGCCCTGCGCTCAAGTAAGCCCAAGTTGAAGGGACCCTTGGTGCGGTTGAATCCCTTCTTGGACAGTACCGGATTGCTGCGTGTCGGAGGTAGGCTCAGACATGCCAACCTGCCGTACGGATCACGCCACCCTTTGTTGCTCCCCAAGGATGGACCGTTAGTTAGATTGTTAATTACAGACCGACATGTAAAAAATGCTCATGCCGGTTGTAATGCTTTGACCGCGCTCCTCCAACGAGAGTTCTGGATTTTGTCAGCGCGGAGAATAATCCGATCCGTTATTTTTCGTTGTCTCCCGTGTTATCGTTTGCGCGCCGATACGATGCAGCCCCAGATGGGTGATTTGCCTGCCGATCGAGTGAACGAATCGATGCCCTTCTCAGGAGTTGGAACGGATTTTGCGGGGCCATTTACCGTTAAGACATCGCGGCTTCGTAATGCTAGAACGGAAAAGGCTTACTTGTGTGTATTTGTTTGTTTGGCCACTAAAGCGGTCCACCTGGAGGTGGTTAGTGCCCTCACCACAGAAGCCTTTGTAGCCACGTTGAATCGTTTTGTGTCTCGCCGCGGAATGCCGTCGTTAATCAGGTCCGATTGTGGAACCAATTTCAAGGGCACCGATAGGTATTTAAAGGAAGTTTGTGAATTTTTGGATAGGAATAATTTTGAGATCGGATCCACACTCTCTCGCAGAGGGGTACGATGGCAGTACTCCCCGCCATCCTGCCCCCACTGGGGAGGGATTTTTGAAGCAACTGTAAAGGCCGCTAAAACTCACCTTCGTCGCGTTATTGGGGAGACGGTCCTCACGTTTGAGGAACTCGCGACCGTATTTTGTAAGGTTGAGGCGGTCCTCAACTCGCGTCCGTTGTGTCCGTTGTCTTCGGACGCGAATGATTTAGAGGCCCTTACGCCGGGCCATTTTTTGATTGGCAGACCGCTTAACGCCTTGCCGGAATATCCTTATTCCGAAGTGCCCTCCGGACGGCTCTCGCGATTTGAATTGCTCCAGCAGCTTACGCAGAGTTTTTGGCGCCGTTGGCATCTGGAGTATTTGCACATTTTGCAGCAACGCGTTAAGTGGTCGGATAGGACGACCCCACCCAAGACTGGAGACCTCGTGTTGGTAAAGGATCCAAACCTGCCGCCCCTCCGCTGGCGTTTAGGACGCATTGTTCAGCTTCATCCGGGGTCGGATGGTGTGCCCAGGTTTGCCGAGGTCCTGGTGGGGGACTCTGTTTTGAAGCGAGCGATCGCTACCCTCTCTCGCCTGCCCTTAGATTGAGTTGGCGGACAGTTTGCTACTGTCCGGGACGGGGGGATGTTCACGCCGCGCGTGATTCGTTCATTCACGTTCATTCGTGGGTTCGGCGCCGCGCGACATCGCTACACAGTTGGCCGTAAGCAGCCGCGAGACAAGTTCGTGTGTTTCTGTAGCGACGTGCCGCGCAAGTTACCTACCCATTTTGGGACCGAGATTCGTTTTGCACCTACTAGGGCTCCGGTCGGGGTACGGACGTGTAACCCGTGTGTGTTCGCTTTGAAAAGCGCCGGGAAAGTTTTAGCGGCCTATTAGGGCATTGTGTAGTATAAGAGTGTTAGCTGTAAGAGTATCCCATCGGGGGTTGTGTGGAGATCGTTTTGCCAGGGCGCGCGCGCGCCGGCGAGACAACGTCAGCCCCCCTGGATTACGGACACTATTTTAGTAAGGTAGGATTAGTTTAATTTACTTAATTTTTGCATGGGAAACCTTCGTTTCAATAAACTGTGGAACACAGTAGATGTGGTCATCACAATTGTGCGTGATCATTATGATAATAGTTGGTTTTAACCTATTGTAACACGTAGCTAAAGACACCTACCTATAGACTCTCCAGAGGCGAACCGAATGTTTACAAAAACACAAAATTTACATAATTAAGAGCGTGAAGTCTGCACACTAGCGCCGCCATTGGAAAAAAATCATAGTGCTTAAATAAAGATCATATAGCGAATTATCTCTCTGTAGTGCACTCCGAAGAAGCTTTGTGGTACTTTCTATTGCTTTATCTATATTTTCTAGCTTGTCGTTTAATTTAATGGAGTTTTATTGCCAAAAGTTGCCACTTTTCGCAAAAAAACTGAATTAAACTAAACGACAGCCTAACAAATATCCTTTAAGCGATAAAAAGTACCACAAAGCTTCTTCGGAGTGCAATACAGAGAGATAATTTACAATTTCGTATTTATTTAAGCACTATGATTTTTTTTCCGCTAGTGTGCAGACTGCACGCTCTTAAGTAGGATTTGTTTCATATTATCTTATTATGGAGATCAAAGGGTTCATACATAATTTGGACGATCGATGGAGACCATTAAATTACTGGTAGCTTAGTAATAAAGTTATCATCACTAATCACATCCAAAATTGTATATCGAGAGCATTTAATTAATGGGCTCTATAGGGCATAGTATAGCGGCTACTGTAACCACATCTCATGACTGTCTAACCGTAAGGTCGATTCTTAGCATAGCTCTTATTAGTCCTGGGTGCCTACCATCAACTCTTATTGCGGTTTTGTTTAGGAACCTAAACTGATCTGCTTCGCTTATTCGTACCACGACAGCTCAATATCAATGACAGCGATTCAGTGATCATTCAATGACATTTCACAGCCGCTGAGCTGTCATCAACTCTTATTTGACTTATAACTCGGCCAAGTTCACATGACACCTGCAGGTTATACCCGTCCCTTTCACTCTCTGGGCATGACAGAATCGAGTGAAAGAGACGGGTAGAAGAAATAAGGACACAAATCGTTCGGTCATTCACATTTAGCGATTCATTTGCGATCCAGTTTTTAAAGTACGAAAGAAAGCAATTCATTTCAGGAACCTATTCTGCATCGCGCTATTTTTGAATCGCTGTCTTAAAGTTGATGGTAGGCACCCAGATTAGGTTAGATTAGTCTTTTGTTTTTGATTGAATGGGCGTAATCCACAAACGTAACCACAGGACTGAAGTTTGCGAATTTCATTTGCAGTGGCGCCAAATGTATCTTTTTTTATTATCACGTAAAAAATTCTGCCCGTTACAGGGTATCAAAGGTAGGTAATTAATGTATTGTAACGCAATTGACAAATATTTCGGACACGTTGTTCGAAACAAACAATCCATGGAACGACTCGTTGTCCAGGGGCAGGTAGAGGGCAAGCGGTCACGCGGTCGATCACCTACGCGTTGGACAGACCTCATTAAAGCTGCGACACAAACCTCCATAGTCCAGAGTTCCCGAGACGCTGAAAACCGCAACAAGTGGAGGCGCATCGCGGGGGCTGCTTTAGCCAATGAAGCACCGTCATCAACCACGACCACTCTGCCAAGAGTGAATGACTGAGGAGGAGGAGAGGAGGAGGAACGCAATTGATCGTTGTGGAGATCCTTGGGGGTGGCCTATGCCCAGCAGTGGGCGTCATACGGCTGAAATGATGATGATGATGGTGAACGCAAGTTAATTATTTAACTTTTAATCATTCAGTACCTACTCAAAACATTATCTTACTGTTATAAATTCAATTTTCGAAGGTTAAAGCGATGTTTTGTTCCAAGTTTTCCTCAAAACGATTTCAATGAGATCATTGTTGAAAATCGATCAAAATAATGACTCATGGAATGAATGAAAACATTGAAAACAGTTCAATTCATAGTAATATGGGAAATATCACACGTGTTGACTTTTATAAGTTTGTTAATTGGTACGTACTGACTTCAAACTGTAAAACCGTGAAATAATCGTTGTTTATTTTTGTACATAGGTAGTACCCAGGCCTTATTACCATACCTTTTAGATTTATATTTTATGTAACCATAGGTAGGTATATACATTCACTCGTAGCTTACCATCTATTAGTGTCAAGAGATAGATATACGAGTACCTAACTATTATTTTGAAAGGTCAAAGATTATTTCCCTGGAAATAAACAAGGAAACCAAATTAAAATAAAATGAGGAAAACGGAATAAGCGCTGATCAAATTTTATTTTATTTTCAGACAACAGTACGACATCACCGAAACTGATCCCGTATCCAAGTTGGGCGGCCCATACTCCTGGTCCAGATGGGAAACCCTCGGAGATCATCTCTCCCTTCCGCATCCGCGCTGACAGGTGCGGCCGCCTCTGGGTCCTGGACAGCGGGAAGATCGGCAACCTAGAGAACAACACCATCAGGTACCCTCCCTCCATCATCATCTACGACTTGAAGACAGATAACCTTATAAGGAAATACGTCTTCCCTAAAGACCAAGTCAAAGAGAACTCCGGTTTCGCTAACATAGCCATTGAAGACACAGACTGCACTAACACCTACGCCTACGCAGGTGATTTGGAAAAACCAGCCATCGTCGTCTACTCCTTTGACAAAAACGAGTCGTGGAGAATCACTCACCATTTCTTCCACCCAGATCCTCTCGCTTGCGAATACAGCGTGAAAGGCTTCAACTTCACTTGGACTGACGCTATCTTTGGCATCGGAATTTCAGCACCAAACGCAACAAACAAAAACTTCAGCACTTTGTACTTCCACCCGATGTCCAGCTACAACGAGTTCTCTGTCTCCACAGAGTATCTGAGGAACCAGTCTATCGCTGATAGCAATTTTGAGGCTTTCAAAGTCTTAGGCAGTCGTGGTCCTAACGCTCAATCAAGTGTTTCATTTTTGGACCCCAATACTGGCGTCCTTTTCTATTCTTTGATCAATCTTAACGCCGTCGCCTGCTGGAGGACATCCAACAAAGATTACAACATGAAAAATCAAGGCAGAATTTACATGAACGAAGAGACAATGGTCTACCCAACAGATATCAAAGTGGATTACGACGACAACCTTTGGATCTTGTCAAACCGAATGCCAATTTGGATGTACGCAAAATTGGACTTTAATGATGTAAATTTCAGAGTATTTTCCGCTCCTGTTTTGGATGCGATCAGCCACACCGCTTGTGATGTCACAGCGAGGTCTGATATCCTTGACAAATACAAGAACAAGTTTTTGAACATAACAAACAATATTGCGTCTAAATTCAAGGCTAACTCTGGCTCATCATTTTCCCCTATATCTTATGTAATCCTTTTATCTACCTGGATTATTGCGTCCAGTTTAATGTAGTGTAGCGTTTAACAAATATGTGTTTTTAGTATAAGTGATGTAAAGACGTTACCGCTTTATTTATTGTGATGGAAAACCATAGTGGGTTTTTATGTACTTATATACCAATGTATGTTTGTGCCTTCAAAAGTGATATTGTATTGTAAGCTACTAAGTATTGCGAGTTACATTGTAAATATCTAAACTTAGGTTTAATTAAAGGCTTTAAGCTTTTATTGGCATTTTCTGTTGTAGTCTTTAATTTAGATATTCCATTTCCTAGTGCTCCAATTCACTTGCGCTATCTATTAGCTACTATTGGCAACAATACAAATTATTTTGTCTGTTGCTAAGTTGTTATGTTTACGGCGAAAATGATTGATTGTCTTCAGTTATTAAACAAGAACTGAGCTTTGAAGGAAACTATGTAAGCTTAAAAATAACGTGGAGATAATCATAACTTCAGCTTACAAATGATAATCTAAACTCTATGTTTTTTTATATTAAAAAAGGGGCATACGAGCAGACGAGCCCGTGATGGAAAGTAGTCATCGTCGCCCATGGACATCTGCAACACAAGAATGGCTGCATATGCGTTGCCAACCTTTGTGTTTAGGGTCCTATTTACACGCTTCATGAAGAACTCCATGTCATAGCACAATGGAAACACCTCTGGAGGAAGCTCATTCCACTACTTACAAGTTCGGGGTAGGAACGAACGTGACGCCCGAACAGTTTATCGTGTAACCTATTGTGTAAGGTATCTAATGAAAGGGCTTACTAAGTCAATTCTTAAAATGTAGGTATCACATTATTATATTTCAGTCACTTGTTTTAAATTAATGAAAAATGAAATTTTAAAAATATTCACATTTAGTATTTTTTTATCATTTTTAAAAATTACAAAATGTGATAAAATCACAATTAAGTACTTAGTTGAAACATGTATAAAAGTTCAATTTTGGACTCTGCGACCTACTAGTGTACACCTACTACTAGCGAGAGGAGTTTTCAATCATTTTATCACTGAGGAGACGCCCGCTGACATTCGTCTCCACGATTTCAGTTTTGGTCCATAATAAAAGTTGTTTGTTTTCATGAGTAGAATAATCCTATTAAGTTATTCCCATCCGATCCCCTGCAACCGATCCCCTGGTGGATCGGTTTTATTTTTAATTATTTTTTATTCCCATCTAATCCCCTGTGTAGGGGATCAAGAATAAATATTAATATTTTATTCCCATCTGATACCCCAGTACTTATGAGCTTATTTTTAGTAGGTAGAGTGGTACAATCAACAATAAAATGCATTTTAGGATTATACTATGTTTTATTTAGTTTATCAGAAAATAGCACTCCGCCCGCGACTTCGCCCGCGTGCAATTTAGATGTTCACACGACCTTTATCTTAAAAAAATAAATGAATAACTATTTTATTTTTAAAGGCTACTGAATTAATTAAGTGAAAGAATTTTGTAAAGCGGTCCAGTAGTAGGAGCAGCTTCTCTGCTGTTTGAACTTTAAGCCAAAAAACAATTCCAAAAATTCTTTGGTTCTTCTTTCAAAACTTCTTTCAAAAATAGTTCAAATCTTTTTCAAAATCTATAAGTATACAAAGTTTCTACTGAATCCATTGAAGAAATAAAAAGTTTCATACAAGCTCTTTTTAGACATTTTTTTTGCATAAGTATTAAAGGAGAATGACCATGGACGGTACTCATTTGTGTCATGCTTCAAGATAAAAAATATACTACAATTAATTTCTTAATATTTGACCATTTTTCATGGCCCAGAGTTTTAATTTTGAACTGGGATTTACTTTTTAGGTATTAAAGTAACAGTGTATTTTATCAACCACGGAAGCCAGGACACTGCTGTGTGACTGCCACGGTCAGCAGTGTTGCCGTTGCGGGTATTTTTACCTGATTTCGGATAATTTAGTCTTGAGCGGGTACGTTTACGGGTAGAGACGACTGTCGGACAAATATGGGTATTTTTGTGGCGATCGTGTAGAAAAAGCCAAAATGACAACTACAGGCAGGAACCCAACACTGTAAAATAGTAACTATTGTGTGTTATTTTTTTATGAAAGGCGTAGAAGTTAATATGTTACTTGAAACACTCATTATTACTATCTTTAGCCTATTCGCCCTAGCCCCGACTAATCCGGGTAATTTCTGATTCGGTTACGGACTTTTTCTAGTTTGATAGGCGGCAACACTGACTGTCAGTCATCGACAATATCGACCAGAGAGTAATAACTCTGCGCGCGACTAGGGCGTTTTTGGCGCTAGTTACAATACATTTTTTTGCTCTAAGGTTATGGGAAATATTAGTAAGTATTCGATTATGACCGCGCGCAGACTTATCTGGCGTGACATACTCTTTAGTGATTACATACTCTATGATCGACATCGGACGGGCTTATGAACTGGATTTCTGTTATTTTGATTTAAAAATCGTTGGTGTAGACTTTTAAATCTTAAATTGTGGTATTTGTGAATCGTGATATTTTCTATAAAAATATCGAATCATTCGCATGGTGCATTGTTATTTGGAAGAATGTTCGTCTGAAACAATCGCTGTTTATACCTAATTACTGTTACATTTTAGGAAATAATTTCTAAACCCTTGTTTTTACTTTCAATATAATAATGGAGAGAAGTAATTAGATATTTTACCTACATAATAAAACAGGTATGGCTTTGATGCAACATTAGACGGCCGTTCATTGCAACTTGGGCATTCTCCTTTATGACCTTACTAGGTGACCCGGCAAACGTTGTTTTGCCATATAAATTATAGTGGACTAAAGTAGAATAAAAAGAAGACTATGTCTAATGTGTTTGTTTATACACCAAAAATTGCCTACACCAGACAACAGATAGCGCTAGTTATACACTACCAATAAAGAGGCCCAAAGATTGGTCTCTATTTCCTACATATAAAAAATTACTCTGTGAAGTAGAGTGCGCGTCAGATAACACTGCGCGCATGTGCGACTGGGGCATTTTTGGCGCTAGTTACTTTACATTTTTTTATTCTAAGCTTATGGAAAAGATTAGTATTCGATTTTGACCGCGCGCAGACGTCAGTGATTACATACTCTTTTTTCTAGCGGTCATGGAAGAAATGACAGTTTTGTATCGAAGGTACGACAGTTAAACGATTTTTCATACAAAATTACCATTTTTACTTAATTTTCCGGAATATTAAGTAAGCCTATGTTACTCTCCAGCTCCCCAACTATCCCCATACCAAATATCACGTCGATCTGTTGCTCCGCTTTGACGTGAAAGAAGGACAAACAAACAAACAAATAAACAAACACACTTTCACATTTATAATATTAGTATGGATATCAAGATCATAATGACTATGATTTTTTAAATCTTTTCCGTTAGTTTTTCTTTATGATTGCTTGATTACACCGTTCTATATCATTCTTTGAAAGCTACTTATACTTAAGACTGATTTTCTGTTACTTGTGATTTTAAAGAATTATTTAATTTAGTAGTAATTTCGATTAGTTAAAATGTTTAATTTACACGTCTTTTCAAAGTAGCAAAATAAATAAAAAGTCTTTTTTACCATGTGTTACGAAATATTGTAATTTAAACGTGACAATTCCATATCGAGAAAAACACTAATTTATTATATTTGTGTTTGAGTTTAGCTTACTGAAAGAATATTTCATAATGCTAGGATGTAAATTATCAACAATTAAAACAAATCCGATTATCGGTGATATTTTTTACATTAAAAAGAATTGCTCAATAAATGAATATTAGATTTTAATAAGTACTTCTTTTTATTCTGACTGTACTCAGCTACCTTATCTTGCTTAGAAACACAATGAGGGGATCCGTTGGGAATTGAAAACTAAGAGGGGATCGGTTGGGATTTTTAATTCTTGGTGGATCAGTTACAGTGGATCGGATGGGAATAACTCTAAAATTATCCGGGGTGATAAAAAATACGGTGTACGGTGTGTAAATCCTATATATATATATTTATCTAGATTCTATAACACAGTTTCTTGAATAAAGATGATTGGTGTGAAATCTATACTAATATTATAAAGAGGAAAGATTTGTTTGTTTGCATCGAATAGGCTCCAAAACTACTGGACCGATTTCGAAAATTCTTTAACCATTAGAAAGCTACATTCTTCCGAGTTACATAGGTTACATTTTATCCCGATATTCCCACGGGAACGGGTGCCACGCGGGTGAAACCGCAAGGATCCGCTAGTTTATTTATATTTATATAACCCCCAGACCCGTAACAAACTCAAACACCTACACACAAATGTTGGTCTATGTTGGGGATTGCATTGCATCAACGGGCCCGTCAAAATACTTATCATAATTATAATGCATACATACTACGCATGTTTTAATTGATAAATACCGATGCAACGGAATGTAACGATCCAGAAAATCAGGCCTATTTACCGGCGAGCGAGGGGCCTTATCACACGCTCAGTGATTGTGTTTTACTGTTATTTTGTCCAAGCTTTAAGTGGAGAATATGGCTGTTACCTTGGATGACAAAGTAAGTTAAAGTTATTGCATTGTCTTACCGTAAGTAGCCGTCATACTCGTAAATGAATGTAGGTATGACTTTATAAGTCGTAATAAAACTGTAAAGTGTCTTGTACTGATCCTGATTGACGATGACTTCGATTCTTTATATGTAGGTTCTATGTCTGGATAACGAAATTAGAAAAAAGAAAAACATTCTATAGCTGCAATAACCTAGACGCAGTTAATAGTAAATTGTACAACAAGTGCATAAAACGTGGTAAAATGGGTTTTATGGAAGAGTTATACACTCTGCTTTTCACTTCGAATGTGAGGAAAATAAATAGCAATATTGCAAAATAGAAAAAATAAAGACTTCGCCATATTGGCGTGAAGATTATCTTTTTATTTTTTTTATACGTGGCAGTAGCAGCACAGTGACTTTAGCATAGATCGTAGTCCATAATGCTCTTGAAATACTTATTTCTTAGAAAACTCATTAATAATTTAACCTAGTTTTATTAATTGAGTAATTTATCATGGATTATGTACAAAATTGAAGAAACAGAATGAAATAACAAGTCTAATTAACGAAGTGCAATTGCGTGTGTGACTGTTTACCTGACGACCTTTGTCTTAAGAGTCTGAGACTTAGACGAAGATTTTACTTTATGCACTAAGTAGAGCTTAAAAAGCGATTTTTTGCAGCCTATACCCAACATAAACACGAACTTTACGAGCATGCGATGTGAAAATAATTTTAATTTCAAACTCTGCCGGGTCTGTAAGACACTACAATTTTATCTGAGAGCAAAGACACAATACTTACATGTACGTGGCGGTGGCGCGTTGCCGCAACGCCAAATGTGGCCAAATTCAGCGTTGTGCTGCGGAGACGGTCCGGGGCGACCAACGCAACGCAAATTTTACAACGCAAAGTTTCAGCGTTGCGCGACCCACCACCGATTTCAAAAATTTTAACACAATAGTAACGTCTGCACATAAGCAAACATACAATCATCACCATCGACCTTTTGAATGTCCCCCCACGTTGGAGGACTGGCCTTCCACAGGGTTTTAATAATCCTATATATAATTTGAAATAGAAACGGTCTTAGGTCTTAGCGCACGCCTCGCAGCTAAAACGCAGTTGATTCGTATGCCAAAATTGATAGTTTTTGTTACATTTAGCAGGAAACCCCAGATCAAACATTGAAGGAGTGGTGTGGCGTATACATGAAAGAAACTACTCTGGCACAGAGGATTGTTATATTTCTATGCTTTGCGATGGCGGTGAAACAGGTAACTGTTAAAAATAATAAACAACTATATGTCAGGTTTACAATATCGCGTCTTTAATTAACTCTCTCTTATATAAAACCAATGCCAACGACTCTTTTTAGATCTCACAAATTCACACAACAGCAACTCCTTTTCCGCCATCAAGACCACAGACCCTTTTTTTCTTTTTTCTTTTCCGGTTCGGTGTTGCCTCTCCGCTGTCATTACGTTCCATTTCACCGCTGATAATTAATTTAAATATGGAATAGCTAACATTCGGCCATTCTGACCCCATGCCTGCCCTCAGGCATGAGTCTTTTATGCCTTCTATCATTTTCTCATTGATGAGGATCGTGATTATCAGCTGATTAGCTTTCATGATTTCTGTACGCTGGCCTCTGCATATCGTTGGTGTACGCCTTTCAAGACCTTCAGCCAGCCGTCCAGGGTTTCTGAGGCATTCTCCTCCAGCACCAAATCTGGAATACATTTAACATAAATGGAAAACAATCAGACCAAGACAAATAGACATGTTCAAATTTTTGTCTCGTCCGGGAATCGAACCCGAGACCTCTGGGGGGAGGCAGGTATCCGTACCCCTGCGATAAATCGGCTGTCAAAACTATAATAAAATTAAAAGTAGCTTCGGCCATCCTAACACATGAATGACCTCATTCTTATAGGCAATTCATACTTTCTATGTGATCTTTATGAAATAATATTAATAAAAATTATGATGAAATACGTGACCTCTAATCTCGACTGCAATATTAGTAAATCCATTCAGCATCTCATATCTCATTACCACAGCCCTGGCGGCACGCTCACCCCAGGGTCTGCAGCTTTATTTAGCCACGGTTTCCATCTAGCCACAGATTTGCCAAGCCATGGTTTCCGTCTAGCCAGTATCACATGTCTCATTACCACAGCCCTGGCGGCACACTCACCCCAGGGTCTGCAGGTTCATCTAGCTATGGTTTCCGTCTAACCAGTATCACATGTCTCATTACCACAGCCCTGGCGGCACACTCACCCCAGGGTCTGCAGGTTCATCTAGCCACGGTTTTCATCTAGCCACAGTTTCTGTCTAGCCACAGTTTCTGTCTAGCCACAGTTTCTGTCTAGCCACAGTTTCTGTCTAGCCACAGTTTCTGTCTAGCCACAGTTTCTGTCTAGCCACAGTTTCTGTCTAGCCATGGTTTCCGTCTAGCCATATACTGTGTCGATCATCTAAAACAGAAAACAATTCCACGGCAGAAAATGTCTTTAAGATTACATGTCAATTTATTTGAATTCTATAAAATAAGTTAATAAATTACATAACTACGTCTCGATTTGGCAATCACTGTCAGTCAGCACGCTCGCTCCAGGACCTGCGACTCGAACATCATCAAGTGGCATATTTCCACCTCGAGTTTCTCTCGCTTTGTTCTCAAGATCCGCACATAAGTTTCTACTGCACTGAGTTAATATGGCAGTATGCTTTGTTGATTACCTAAAACAGAAAACAATTCCACGGCAGAATATGTCTTGAAGGTCTATTTCAATTATTTGTATGTGCTAAAGTATACCTACCAATATGTATTAATGAGTTTAAGTTTGTAGATTTTCCTAATAGGTTATTTAAAAATAAAAACAAATACTATTAATAATGTAATAAACTGGTTTTATTCTTTTACAAAATAATCTTCAATTATGTTTTATTGTTAAATCAACATTTTACAGTTTTATATTTTCTATTGAAGTAAAAGTTATCTAATCAGTGTCACTATTTTCTTCTTCGTGCAATGAAAATGTAATCCAAGGTTTAATTTTGTCGGCAGAATAAACATTTGTATATTTGCGTTGTGAATATCCATCGATACTAGTAACTTCATAGCGATCATTACCTAATACCTTAGAAATCTTATAAGGTCCACTATAACGTGGCAGCAACTTATTACTGTTGCCAGAGTTGTTTAATTGCTTCTGTATTAAGACTAAGTCTCCTTCCACATATTCTTTAGCCCGACATCTTTTCTTGTTAAACCTTTGTTCCATGTCAGCTTGCTTTTCTTTTATGGTTTTCGTTACTTGGTCTCGTATTTTCGCCACATTCTCTACATTATCAATAACATTATCACTCGACAAATCATATAAATGTGTCTCTGTTAATCCAATAGTGCGTTTTCCGAAGACTACTTCAGCTGGCGTTTTGTTAATGCCTTTATTGAAAGTGTTGTTAAGACTCCACTGTACATTGTTTAGGTGGGTGTCCCAATCTTTGTCGTTATTGCCATGGGTTAACGCAGCTAATGAGCCTAAAACAGTCCGGTTGTAGCGTTCTATTTGGCCGTTGGCCCTAGGCATAGCTACCGCATTTTTAACATGTTTAAACTCGAGATCCCGTGCAAAGACTTCGAATTGACTTGAAGTGAAACTTGTTCCACGATCAGAAATCAACAACTTCGGCACTCCAAATATACCGAAAACATCTTTTAATACTGCAATTGTACTTTTGGTCTTTGTATTTCTTACCGCTTTAAGAATTATAAATTTAGTATATCCATCAATAATACCCAGTATATATGTATTTCCTTTATTGCTCTTTACAAATGGACCTAAATGGTCTATGTGTACGCAGTGAAAAGGAACAGGCACTTTAGGAATGGGATGTAAATAGCCTTCTTTTCTACCTGATGGCTGTTTAGCGTATGCACAAGGTATGCATGCTCGAACGTACTTCTTAACAAATACTGACATGTGTGGGAACCAATATGTCTGTCTTATTTTATCTAATGTCTTATCAAATGACATGTGGCCACATTCATCATGAGCTGAATGGCAAATCTTCCATCTTCCATCTTGTGGTACAGCCCATTTCAACGTGTTGTCTACTTTTTTGTAAATTTTGCCTTCTTTTATGACATAATTGTTTTTAATATCTTTGGCTTCGGAACAGTTATTGTCTAAAACGCTTTTAACAAAAACTAAATGTGGGTCCGAAAGCTGTACATTGTCTGGAACTGATTTAGTTGTAATTTTTAATATATCATATGACAAAGTCTTGCTAGAATTATCTGGCGTGATTTGCACACATGGGTTTCTGCTAAGTGCATCAACGTGTGACATTTGCGTACCAGGCCTATACTCTATGGTAAAGTTAAATTCTTGGGCTGACAACCACCATCGCGCAATTCTAGGCACAAGGTCTCGTTTGACCCACGTCATTCTGACAGCATTGCAGTCGGTCACGATTTTAAATTCAACGCCAATAAGATAACTTCGGAATCTGTTCAAAGACATAACTACCGCTAATGTTTCTAATTCGAATGAGTGAAAATGTTGTTCCTCAACGGTAGTTTGTCGACTAAAATAAGCAACAGCACGTAAAGGGGATGTTGCGTCTTTTCGTTGTAATAGTATACCACTTATCCCGATCTGACTAGCGTCCGTATGAAGTTCTGTAACATGAGCCGGATCGTAAATGGCTAGCACAGGACGCGAAACTAAAATATCTTTTATTTTGATAAAGGCTTCCTCTTGGGATTGACCCCAAACCCATTTTTCATTGTTTTTAGTAAGTGTAGTGAGAGGTTTAGCTATGGTAGCGAAATTCTGCACAAAACGACGAAAAAAACTTGCCAGTCCTATAAACTGGCGAATTTCGTGAACATTTGCTGGTCTTTTGAATGACGCGACAGCCTCAGTCTTCCTTCGTCCGGGTTTGACTCCTTCAGCATTAATTTCATAACCTAAATATTCTATCTGTTGCCGAAAAAAATTACACTTACTTAATTTCAGCGTGAGATTGGCTTCTTGTAACGCGCTCAAAACTTGACGCAATTTTTGCATACCCTCTGAAATAGTCTTAGAGGGGATAATTATGTCATCCATATAAGCCATAACTCCCTGTATTTTATGTCGATTTAACACTTTATAAATAAGACGCTGGAATACCGCAGGAGCATTGCAAAGGCCAAAAGGCATCCTGTTGTACTCAAAGTGGCCGTCTGGTGTCACGAAAGCTGTAAGTCGTTTTGAATCCTCTGCCATAGCTATTTGGTGATAACCGGACGCCAAATCAAGGGATGTGAAGTATTTTTGTCCACTCAAATTATCAATTTGATCTTCAATTAACGGCATTGGGTACTTATCTTTGATAGTCTTTTTGTTTAAGGCCCTGTAATCTACGCACAGTCTGAACTCTCCATCTTTCTTAGGAACAACAATTATAGGGCTAGCGTAGTCCGATTCTGACTCCCTTATGATATCATTTGACATAAGATCTTCGATAACAGCTTTAACTTTCTGCCTCTCGGATATTGACAAACGATACGGTCGATATGAAACGGGGGTATTGTCGTTCAACTTGATATGCATTTCTGCTACTGTAGTTTTACCCAACTCGGCAGTTGTGAAGGCAAAAGAACTTCGATACTCATTTAGCAGCTGATGGAGTTCAGTCTTGACAGTTGAATCTAAATCGTGGTCCATATTTACAGTATCAAGATCAATATGCTCAATGTCCTTTAATTGTTTTTCTACAATACGACATACTGTAAGCGCAGCATTTTCATTGCTTGATTCACCATCCGGTTTATACTTGAAACTATATTCCGACACCAGAACACCCCTAGCAATTAAATGGTCTTCATTAAATTTAACCTTATCCGCTGTAAGGGTCAAAACAATCACATCTGCGATTCCATTTGTGAAAACATATATACCTGGCAAAATTAAATATTCAGCGTTTGGCTTTAGACATGCTTTCGGTGCGATGTGTAGGTGTGCAAGTGGATCATCTATGCATGCCTTGACAGAAATCGTTGAGGTGCCTTTAATTTCTAAATTTTTAGCTACTGCTATTGGAATAATTTTATTGTTTTTCCGAAATATCACTAATTCGGTATCTGTTTTATACACTCTTATATCGGGCAACTCTGTTAAGTTTTGTCCTACCAGCATACTGGTGCCGTTGGGCAGTAAGCTTTCGGGAACTACGTATGCTTCAATAATTTCGCTCACTTTGTCAACTTCCACCGTAACCCGCACTTTGGCGCTAGGTTTTATTGTCCCGTTTCCAAATCCCTTCAAAACAGGGAGATCGTCAGTAGAAAGAGGATCATCATTAGTATAATATTGTAATTTATCGCTAATCAGTGAGCATTCGCTCCCAAAATCGATAAACGCGTGTACTGAGTGTCCATTTATCTTAACGTCCTTATAGTATTTGTCGCCGAATTTTTGCTCAGATTGTATCGCTAGTATGTTTTTCTTGGCTGGACGTGTTTCCTGACTAGTATTTTGTTGATTTGGTCCTAAATTCTGGTTTCTACACTGCAGAGATGTGTGCCCAATTCTGTTACAGTTAGTACACTTTATTAATCCCTTTGGGCAATTGTTCCACGAATGTCCATTGATACCACAATTAAAACATTTGAATTCGCGATTTCTTGTTGTGTTATCAGGGATCTGGGCAAAACTCCGTCTTGGAATAAGTTGAGAGTTCGGATTTCGAAAACTGAACTTTTTCGTATATTCGTCTTTTCGCGTTGATACTTTCCTAAAATATGTTAGCAAATCTTCTGGATCTGTAAAACTCGACCCTTGCGCGTTCATCCTAATATTATTATCGTAGATACCGTGTGTGAGGCAGTCGACTGCCTTTGAGCCGGTTATCCCACAGCGATTCACTAGACGGATCTTATCGTAGTAATATTCTTCTAGAGTTTCGTGTCTCTTACTTTTTCTGGCTAGCATTTCTACCAGTAAGTCACCGTAGTTTTCGTCGCACGGGAAACTTTTTAACAGCTTTATTTGCCACTCATGCCAGGAATATTTTACACTTGTTAACCCATCATACCACCGTTTGGCCAAACCTGCTAAACGGGGTAAGGCATAATAAATGGTCTGTCGCTCGGACCATCCATAGACTAAAGCTGACTCGTTAATTTTGGAGAGCCAATCTTTCATGGTCTGTGTCTTTGCCTGTGGATCAAATTCTGGAATAATACTCTGTGACCCTACTAGACTCTGTGGTGTTGGTGTATGATTCTTATTTTTCCCTTCCAGTGCTACAACCAAACGACTAAGCAAATCTTCTGAAGTAGTATGAATCGATCTATGACTTCCATGTTCCTGACAAACAGAATTATTCAGTGATTGCGTAGATGCAGGTGGTAGACGAGGTGAACAATTTTCATCATCTGAATGCAAATAATGTTTAGATTGTTTTTGCTTGGAACCGTCACTAGATACTGAAAACCCGCTAGAAGAGGATGCATTTCTTCGGCTTCTTTTAGCCCGGACCCAATTTGGTAATGGTGAGATACTATTACGAACTTTACTGCGACGCTGACGTTTCGATTTAGTATTAACAGACGGCATGTATTTTCGTGTCTTCTTTCTCTTTCTTATCGGTGATACATCATATTTCCCACTGTATTCAGATACAGGCGGTGTACCAGGTTCCGACATTTCTACGAGATAGAAAATAGATACTTTAATAATATATTCTTGTTTTTATCATAAATAAAATAAATGTCATGAAACAACAAACTATAAATATTAGGAACAACCGAAAAAAGAAACACTGCGCACACATCAGCGTTTTCTAAATTTAATTTAGACTGACTCTTTACAATACATGGAACAAGTGCGATCAGATTTATGCATAAGTCACACCTGTTACTTTCTTTTACAAAGTCTGGTACCAGTCATAATATAATTTTAATCGGAAATCATCTCCATTTTTTTTTTATTTACTTATTTGAATTTATCTGAATTTATCTGGATTTATCTGAATTTATTTGAATTTATCTAAATTTATTCTAAGTAATCTGAATTATTTTATATTTTATTAAAAGTATAAGTAT
The DNA here is from genome assembly GCA_949710035.1 of Crambus lathoniellus. Lineage (NCBI taxonomy): Eukaryota > Metazoa > Arthropoda > Insecta > Lepidoptera > Crambidae > Crambus > Crambus lathoniellus. Next base: position 29,598,391 of record OX453303.1, read on the forward strand.
AAGTATAAGTATTAAGTACTTATATTAAAGATTACTTATATTTTTTTTTATATTTATAGTAGCGTCATTTTATCAAATTATAGAAATTATAATTCATATTTAATTTCCAACATAGCTACTAGAAAGTAGCAATCATTCCAAACCATTACCTACTAGAAGTCGCAAAAATTTCCAGTACCTAGCAGCAATAGCAACAAGTGCGACAATATACACGATAATTTAAAATTGTTTCTTTTGAAAAAAATCACTATCATTTCCGTGTCTACAATAAACTCTTGTTTATTTCTATCCCATAGACCATGAGCAAATGCTTTAATGATCCAAAAATAAACTTTTAATGACATCAAATGACCTCTTCAAATTTAATTGAAATTTTTTATCGTATTTTATAGGTTATTTTGTTCATTTAAGTCTGTATGAAATAAATATATCAAAATTTTCTATTAGTATGTACCTACTTAATAACAATAATAATATATAACAATTATTCATTTTATCTATTTTCCTTTTTAAGTTAACTGGTACAGGAAAAATCCACTATTTGTACTGCATTTTGTACAACTATAAAGCATAAGAAACAAATAAGAATAAAATAATTGATACTCGGTAATACTGAAGAATAATACCTTATTTGTTCACTTCTTAACATGACTCAAGTAAATTACCTACTTAAAACATTCACTTTTTTTTTTTTTTTTTTTTTATTTAAAGTACATAGGTAAATGTTATGAAGTCATGAACACCAAAAGTTACACCATAAGTACTTATTTCAAACTTATATAGGTACATACTATTATTATTCAAGCACATCTCCTTAATTGTTTAACAATAAGTACTTATGTTAATACTCTGTCATTGAAATTAACCAATGTAATCATTTTTGTTGTCTTTTATTTATTCTTATTTTAAAGTGGAACTGTGATTGGAATTGAAAAACTTTTCTTGTCAAGACATTGATTTAAGTACTTGCTGAGCCTATTTGATTTATAAGTAACACAAAATGCATGCCCAGGATACACTCTCGGCACTTGTCTGCTGCCCCACCTGCGCCCCATCAATCAAAATACTCATTATGGATGGAACTCCATACTAATAATAATTATTATTATTTTGGGCAACTGGGTGAAATGGTCCCGGCCTAGGTGGCTTCGTTGGCGTCCCCCCTATAAATAATAATAATAACTCCATACTAAATGCCTAGTATGCAATAGTATGCCTCCACACTAGCTATGGTGTCTAATGTATACCTATCATTTAAGGTTAAAAAAAACTATTGAAAATGAAGTACAGATAAAAACGACCCGTCTCACAACCAGCTCCGATGGGACTCGAACCCACGACCTTTCACCATCCAGGCGACCTCTCTAAGCACTGAGGTACGGAGTCATTTCATATTGCTTCAATATTGCATTGTGAATGAAAAAAAAAAGGTAAAAGTAAGTAATTAAAAAAAAATATATATAGTTTTGTTTGTTTCAATAATGCTACATTAAGACACTTGTAGCACCTTGTAGTGACTCAGATGTTAATATCACCTAATACTAGAATGTAAATTAATATAAATAGGTAGGTATCTGATCAGCTAGTGTATATTATTTATCTTGGTCGGAGCTTTCAACTACTATTTAAACACATTCAACGAATAAAATGTTTATAACTTGTATTTATTTCATGAATTTATTAAAAGTTCTTACACAATATAATATTAATAAATACCATTTGTGTATTTGAAGCTTTTCTTGTGTGCTATTAAGCTTCCAATTTTTTTTTATAGGGAGTACTAAACTATGTTAGTTTTAATAGGTACACTAATGTTTGATTTTGAATTCAAACAATAATATAACAGATAAATGGGCAAATGTTATCAACAACTAACTAACATCTTTCGACATGTACCTACTTTAGACTTTGTTATTGTTGATCAAAGACTGTATGAATTTTAGGTACTTATGTATAACCATGAACTTACCAAATCCTGTTCGTTGCCACTTCTGACTGTTAAAAATAATAAACAACTATATGTCAGGTTTACAATATCGCGTCTTTAATTAACTCTCTCTTATATAAAACCAATGCCAACGACTCTTTTTAGATCTCACAAATTCACACAACAGCAACTCCTTTTCCGCCATCAAGACCACAGACCCTTTTTTTCTTTTTTCTTTTCCGGTTCGGTGTTGCCTCTCCGCTGTCATTACGTTCCATTTCACCGCTGATAATTAATTTAAATATGGAATAGCTAACATAACAAACAAAATAAATAAGGTGACCCTACCTAACCTAGTAGCATTTTATGTTGGCGTCCACTGGCCATCAGTAGGAAATTCGTTGAAATATAGTCAGTTGATTACTTTCGTAAGACTAACATTGGCCCAAAATAAACAAAGAGTAAGTTAACACCTAGGTTTAGCAAAAATATTGCATAGCAATATTACTCCGTACGCTTGACGTTTCAAAGAGTCATATTCCTAAGCAAACTTCTTGATTAAACCTAGTAAACACTCTTCGTTTATTAATAAGGGGGTTAGGGGATTAAAGTGTCCACTGTCCATAAATACAACATATTTTACTAAAGGACCGGTCACAATATCGCAGAAAAAGCTGTTCCATACATTTTATTCGTGTCGATGTTGTAGGTACTTTTCTATGGAACAGCTGATTTTTTTCGCGATTTCGTGGCTGGTAGGTAAAATAATAAAATTATAATAATAAATTATAATAATAATAATAAATAACTTCTTACAATCACACCAATTATCTAAGCCCATGTTAATTTCATTAAGAAACTGTATCATGGAAAACTTGATAACGGATAAATATATACTTAAATACTTTTTGTTTGTAAATACATACTTAATATACATAGTAAACACCCAGACCAAGACAAATAGACATGTTCATGCACACAAATATTTATCTTGTTCGGGAATTGAACCCGAGACCTCTGCCGCAGAAGGTGGGTAGCCTACCCCTGCGCCAAATCGGTCGTCAAAAATAAAAAGTAAAATAAGTTTGTATTTGTGAAAAATGTACACTTTAATACCCCAAAAATGTTTGTTAAAAATTTGTGGTGTTTAAAGGCACTATTAATTATTTGCACTAATGGTACTTTTCATCCCGAAAAATATAAGAGTCAGGGCGTTTGTGCACTGAATTTTACCGATCCGGAAAAAACCGGTTGCTTGTATTTTAATAATTAATCATTTATAATAGTAAGAATATATTTCAAAGCCTAAACTACACGAAAAAAAAAATTCTTACTATTAAAAATGATTAATTATTAAAATACAAGCATCCGTTTTTTTCCGGATCGGTAAAATTCAGTGTAGTGCACAAACGCCCTCACACTTCAGCTCCCAAACTATCCCCATGCCAAAAATCACGTCGATCCGTTGTTCCGTTTTGACGTAAAGGACAGACAAACAAACACACTTTCACATTTACCATATTAGTATGGATTGACATGTCCACGTAGTAGATTATGTCATATCTTTTTTTTCAGATATCATCGAGCATACAAAATTTAATAAATAGGCCGATAATGACGTATGCCCACTTTGACTTTAACAAAACCTTGGAATACCCTAGCATCACGTTTTGTAGGGAACCTCCGTACAAGCCCGACAAACTGAAGGTAAGCAAACAAAGGAGGAGTCTATCGTTGAGATTAAAATTGTCATTTATTGTTTATATTCTAAGTTTTCATTTTATAATATTCTATAATATTGCATGTCGTAACCACCTATTTAAGACAGCACTTAGCTTTAAGTTTAACTTGTGTTTTTTTTGTAATGGTGTATGTTTTGTTGGTGATTCATTAAATAAAATAAAAAAATAAGCAACTTTCGCAATGGTCGGTCACGGGATGGCTGATCAAAAATTTAATATCTATAATTTAATATATATAATTTAATATCAAAAATTTAATATCTCAAGCTCCTCTATGTTTTGGAAAGCATAATAAACAGTTCAATTCGCATTGAGCCCGCGTGGTTAATCATGAACCAATTTAGTTATCAGCCACTGCTGGGCCACAAGCCCAGCAGTGGTTGCCCACCACTGAAATCGGTGGTGTAAACCACTAGACCACCAGAGGCGCTTGATCGTGTATGGCTGCCTAGATAATAATACTTATAGTAATTAGTCCGTGTGATTAGCACGCTCTAGTATTAGTATTGATGATGGCACATGTATTTTTCTGTCATTCACCTCTGGGTATCTTGTTATCGTCAACATTTTATCTGGTCTGATTGAAAGCTTTCTGCATAATCATTTTAGCGTAATTTTCCTCGTATTTTGTCAAAGTGTACATAATCGTTTATTGCACTCATGTCAAGAGCTACTAAATGCAAAGCACAATCTATTTATGTAAGACCAATTAAAAAATAGGTACTTACCTTCTTGCAAGTTTACTTAATTCTCCAAGGTCTCCGTAGGGTTGGCGAACCGATGGCGTAGCTTCTTTGAGGTTCACAAGTGCTGTATCAGCCTAACTAAACTGCATAAAAGTTTTTCATTTACATTTAAGTTTAATTTAATCCTAAATATTATTGGTGTCCACTAATTAAACCAATTTTCAATAGTATATGTATCCCCATTTAAGAATAATCTTGATATTTCTTATTTTTAGAGGTATTTTCGAAAATAAAAAGTGTCGAGCAAAAATCATAAAATCGTGTTTGTGAAACTATACGATTCTAGATAAAGGTATGAAGAAATATATATCTTATTACCAGATTTATAACAACTCTAACCGTCCTATAGTTTTAAACAAAGAATAAAACCTTCCCTGAACTTCAAAAAATTTTTCAACATCAAAATTAGCCAAATCGGACAAGCCGTTTCGGAGTTTTAGCGAGATGAACGACAACCATTTATACAACACTAAATTTTAATTAGTATCTACAAATATTTTAGGGGATGATAGTGAAAAACGTTTTTGAAAAAAAAATGTAACCGCCTTCAAAACGGATCTTCAAACAAAAATTAACAAACACTAAAAAACGAAAAAAATAATAAGATTTTTTAATTCAAAGGACGATGATACGTGACTTTTTCTGATTTATCTTGGTAGTTACTTACTGAACTGTTTGAAGTCGGTGCCGTCTTATACATATTGAGGTAATTACGTCCTACACCTCACGCTTGGGACCGGGTTTTTTTTATATGTTAGTTATTCCACTCAGTATATTTCGTTCTTATTCTTTTTGGCTTGGTACCGACTTCAAACAGTTCAGTAAGTAACTACCAAGATAAATCAGAAAAAGTCACGTATCATCGTCCTTTGAATTAAAAAATCTTATTATTTTTTTCGTTTTTTAGTGTTTGTTAATTTTTGTTTGAAGATCCGTTTTGAAGGCGGTTACATTTTTTTTTTCAAAAACGTTTTATTTTTCGATTTTTAGTGAAGTAGCTTAAGAAACTACATTTTTTTGAAAATGATCTCCAATTTGATGAAACTATGAAATCGTCCATATACCCAAATAAAGTCTAAATACACATTATTCAGGATAACTCCTGAACTTCTAGCCAGTTCTTGATAAAATTTGAATGGGACCACACGAGAAGCGTCACCTTTTAAATAAAAAAAGAATTATCCAAATCGGTTCATTAACTAAAAAGTTCTGAGGTAACACACATAAAAAATAAAAAATAAAAATAAAAAAAAAATATACAGTCGAATTGATAACCTCCTCCTTTTTTTGAAGTCGGTTAAAAAAATATACAGTCGAATTGATAACCTCCTCCTTTTTTTGAAGTCGGTTAAAAATAGAAAATGAAGTATTTAGAAATAAAACGTTTTTAAAAAAAATGTAACCGCCTTCAAAAAGAATCTTCAAACAAAATTATTAACAAACACTAAAAAACGAAAAAAATAATTAGAATTTTTAATTAAAAGGATGAAAATGTGTGACTTTTTCTAACTATCTTGGTACTTAATGAACTGTTTGAAGTCGGTGCCAAGTTTAATACGTACCTATTTGAGGTAAATACGTCCTACACCTCATGCTTGGGACCGGTTTTTTTTAATGTTTGTTATTTCACTCAGTATAATTCGTTCTTATTCTTTTTGGCTTGGCACCGACTAATAGGTCTGTATTTGAGGTAATTACGTCCTACACCTCAAGCTTGGAACCGGGTTTTTTTTAAATGTTTGTTATTTCACTCAGTATAATTCGTTCTGATTCTTTTTGGCTTGGCACCGACTTCAAACAGTTCATTAAGTACCAAGATAGTTAGAAAAAGTCACACATTTTCATCCTTTTAATTAAAAATTCTAATTATTTTTTTCGTTTTTTAGTGTTTGTTAATAATTTTGTTTGAAGATTCTTTTTGAAGGCGGTTGCATTTTTTTTAAAAACGTTTTATTTTTCGATTTTTAGTGTAAATACCTAATCGTAGCGAAACTACATGGTTATTATGATAAATTGTTGTAAATATCCTAACCGTTACGGAGTTCAGCTTTCCATCTTTAGCTTCTTAGATAACTTGAAGGAATACAACTGAAGGTCCATTCGTGCATATGGTATTTATAAAACATCATAATAACTCCTAACTGTTGAGGAGTTTCACCTCTCATCACCAGCTCACCCTAATAACCTGAAAGAATATAACTATTAGTTCATACGTACGATTAATACTTAAGGAATTATTCTCCAGCTCCTAACCGTTAAGGAGTTGTAGCCTTCATCACCAGCTCATAAGTATGAGATGATGACTACCAGATGCAAATACTTGACTAACTTCAAAAATAAATGGAACGCATAAGGCTTGCCTATATTAGAGAATTTCTCTCAATTTTCCTGGGGATTTTTTCTCCTGTTCCTGACTTGGTGTTAATAAGATCACATAATCACATCAGAAGTACAAACTTTCGAAAAAATAATAATTTGAAAATGATCCCCACTTTGATGAAATTAGGAAGTCGTCTAAATAACTAAACTAAAGTTTAAATACGCATTATTCAGGATAACTCCAGAACTTCTCGTCAGTTCTTGATGAAATTTGAATGGGACCACACGAGAAGCGTCACCTTTCAAATAAAAAAAGAATTATCCAAATCGGTTCATAAACTAAAAAGTTCTGAGGTAACACACATAAAAAATAAAAAAAAAAATAAAAAAAAAAAATATACAGTCGAATTGATAACCTCCTCCTTTTTTTGAAGTCGGTTAAAAATAGACCCGTCTCACAACCAGCTCCGATGGGACACGAACCCACGACCTGGTTGGCTGGTTGTGAGACGGGTCCATTTTTTCTAAATACCTCATTTTCCATTTTTCAGTAATAAAAATTGCATTGTGAGTGCAAAAAAGTAAAAATTTAAATAACTGGGATGATAGTGTCCAATTGTCCATCAATACGAACAATTTGGGGCCAACCACGGAATCAAATCAAATCAAATCACGAAAAAAAATCAGCTGTTCCATACATTTTAGTCGAGTCGATTTTGTAATTTTTTACCGCACCCGTTGCACCCGTTCACAAGCATGACGCATGAACCATTCTTCGCTTCCATCGCTTCGCTCAACCATATTTTAGGGAACGTAACGACCCGCCTCACATAATGCGACTACCGCAGAAATGTTTTTATTTTAGTGAGCATGACATACTCAAACTGCCTATCCTTAATGGGGGAATTAAAAGCAATAACTACACAATATAAACGCTAATAATTTAAAATGAAGGACACGACTCAAAAAACGGTGAGAAATCTAAATAATAAGAATATTATTTATACAGAGGCGGTTAAAAAAATACTCGTTATCTCAAATGCAATTTTGTATAGCGTGTTTAGTGGAATATTGGCGACCGATTTGGCGCAGGGATAGGCTACCCACCTTCTGCGCCAGTGGTCTCGGGTTCGATTCCCGAACAAGACAAAGATTTGTGTGCATGAACATGTCTATTTGTCTTGGTCTGGGTGTTTACTATGTATATTAAGTATGTATTTACAAACAAAAAGTATTTAAGTATATATTTATCCGTTATCAAGTTTTCCATGATACAGTTTCTTAATGAAATTAAAATGAGCTTAGATAATTGGTGTGAATGTAAGAAGTTATTTATTTATTGATTATTTATTTATTTATATTTGCAATAGGTTGGTACATCAGAATTTATGAATAAATGAAACACATAAACTCAATAGGTAAAGACATTTAACTAGTACTTTTTAAATGTTGCTTGTGCCTTGTTCCAAACACAACATGACATTTACAAAATGAACGGAATCTGGAAGAATAAAATTATGTTGTCTTGTTAAAATGGGCGTGCCTCAAGGTTCAACTTTGGGGCCGATTATTTTTTTGGTGTATATAAATGATTTGTCATTCTTTGCAGAAAGCAATTGTGAGATTGTCTTATTATCGGATGATACCTCCCTTACTTTTAATGTTGAAAGGAATACACCTCAGTTTGACGATGTCAATGAAGCACTCTCACAAATTGTTAACTTGGTTTAATGTAAACAACCTAAAGTTTAATGCACAGATAAACAGATAACAATGTGTTTTATTCGACTTTGACTTTGAAAAAGTATTAGCGTATTCTTATTCGTGTTTTTCAGGAGTATCGTTTTTCCACGCACCCGCATCTCACATCTTGGCAAAACTTCAACTTTTCATTCCCATTGGATAAGTTATGGGAAGACATCACCTATGATTCTTGGGAAACGTTCGCTCACTACAGCCTGAGTGGATCGAGGGAAAGTCAGTATGTCGGTATAGTTTTGATAAACTGTTTTGTTTCTTAATGCTTCTAATAGCCAATTATTTCATTTTGATTTATGTCTTTGCTGTTCCTGTGGCGTGTAGAGGTAGCTACTGCGACCTAGTGGGTTATCCTTGAGCTAATGTCAAACATTAAATCTGTGAACCTTATTGCCTTCTTGCAATAAAGTCCTTATTATTTTTGATGTTTGATGAGTAACGTTAAAATTGTAGCTCGACCAAGAAATTGCTTTATCACCTTTGGTTTTAAAATTCTTTGTATGATGTCGATCGATAAATATTTTAAGTACTTAGTATTTAAGTATTTATTCATTAAGGTCTGAGTGCCTTTGAAAGTTTACAGTGACAATTTCTATTGATGTCCTTGTCACATAGTGCGTGACATTATTGAAATGTCATTTGAGCTTTAGCGAAATATTAAATAAATGGAAACTGTTAACGAAACTGATAAAGCACTTTCCTGCTCGACTTTATAATACATTTCTTTCAAGAGTAACTCACCAGTTTTTTTGTTATCTCCAAGTAAAGAAACTCGTTAGGTACAGCTAAATCCTTGTAGTAATGAAAGTTAGTTATCTTTAGTTTTTCTTAGCTGGTGTTTAGGATCGTTTGGCACAAACTTGCTTGGGGTAGTAACAAACACGAGACGGGCAATTAATTATTACAAACATATCACACCGTGTAAGATAAATCTATAACTGTTAATCTATGGTCTACATTATGGCTTACCTACACCTATGTAGATATCCAAGTATATCCAGATTGACCGAGTTTACAAATTGAAGAAACTAAATAGACCCGATAAAAATATACTTACATTTTTATTCAGATGTTAACCTGTCAAGCATCATCAGCTTGACGAGCGGTCGCTGCCACACGCTGTCGCCGAAGATCCTGACCACCAGGGCTTCCAAGAACAGTGGCTACGCGATCAACCTGCAGCATGATGACGCCAACTCCAGCGCCAACCCACCGGGATACCACGTCTATATCCACTACACTAAGGAGCCTTTTACTGGTAAATTTTAACAACAATCTGATGTATAGTCTATGAACCACGACCAGCTTCTTAATCTGTTGCCGCCACACGCTGTTTCCAAAGACCCTGATGCCGGGGCTTTTTACTGGTAAATTTAACAACAGATAATGCTTGTCAGATTTACATCTGTAAATCTGACAAGCTGTAGTCGTTGCCACTCACTGTCCTGTCCACCAGGGTTTCCAAGAAAAGCGCATATTCCATCACCCTGCAGCATAATGACGTCAACTTAAGCACCAATGCACCGGGATACTACGACTAAAATAAAAATGTTTTCTTTCTTTCTTTCTTTCTTTCGACTATATCAAACTCATTAAGAAACGTTTGTCTGGTATCTTTATTTATTATAACCTTTTAAATGTATTGGTATACCTAGCTATATTTTGTAAGATCTGTAATAACCACATGAGTGCAATAAGTAATTTTGATATGATTTGATAAAATATTCACAGGACATTATAGAATAAAATGGTACTTTTCTAACACCTAATAAATTCTATACTGTATCATATGATTGACAGTTTCTATTACATGTACCTAATCAATAAGTATTTCGATTAAACGTAACACTGAATTCGGGACAAATTGTAATACAATTCAATTTTCTTTTATCTTTTTATTATTTTATTCTATTGGATAAGGGAAACATACAGCACTATATAATACATACTAGCTTTCCGCCCGCGGCTTCGCCCGCGTGTACTACACGACATTATCCTCAGGGAATGTGATATTTTCCGGGATAAACTACGTTACTTTCCAGCTCCCAATCTACCCCCGTACCAAAAATCACATTGATCCGTTGCTCCGTTTTGACGTGAAAGACGGACAAACAAATAATACCTACCTACTGGTTTTCCCGTGGGAATATGATACTTTCCTGTGGTAAAAAGTAAAAGTAGCCTATTATAATCCTTCCCAGGGTCTCAAATTATTTAACCAATTTCTGGCCGCAAATTAGCCCGCGCTTAAAATGATTTTCGTATGGGAATGAGATTTTTCCCGCGGTAAAAACTGTTATGTCTTTCCCAGGGCCTTAAACTGTCTCTATTCTAAATATAATCCTTTCCAGTAACTTAAACTATCACCTTAATTAAATACCAATTCCATTCCACAGCTTTGACCGTGCTAAAACTTATTTTACCATGGGAATGATCCTTATTCCTGCGGTAAAAAGTCATTGCTAAGGTCACAAAATATCTCCATTCCAAATTTCATCTGAATCGGTTCAGCCGTTTTGACGTAAAAACAGAACATACAGACATACAGACAGACAGACAGACAGACAGACAAACAAACAAACATAAATTTTCGCATTTATAATAATATTAGGGATAGTAGAAATATGAATATGATTGGCCAGTCGCGACTACATCTCCGTCCGTGAGTAATTTAATTGGGTAGGTACCTACATCGCAAAATTTCATGTCGAAAAGTAGGTAAATAGGCGTTCTCTCAGGTCTCATCAGCACTATCATCAATCAATTTTAATGTCCCCGCTGCTGGGGTTCATATTGATGGATAAGGAGAATGAACCATGACCTTCCACACGGGCCGATTGCAGTTATGGGGTATTAACCAATCCAAATGCAGCCAGAACCATCGGCTTATCGTGTCTACCGAAGCACCATATATTTTTGAACAGCCATCCCGTGAAAGACCACTGCGAAAGTCACATAACCTCAGCGATCGCAGGCCGAGCACGCTACCTATAGTTATTTTATACCAATCATGAAAGTCAGATCAGTGGTTTAGGCATAGGAAGTATACGATACCTAGACGAACAGTAGCTACTTTCATATGAATAATATTCGGACATTCTCCTACTCTTGAATTGAACTACCAAAATGCAAAAAATAAAGTCAATACCTACTACAGCTCATTCGTGCAAAGCGAAGCTTTTTCTCTCCATATTTTATAGTGGCAATACGCTAGTTGATTAGCTACTCTTTGGTGGCAATGAGTTACGTCGCTTGTTGTAAAATGGTTTAGTGCAACAAACTTTTCTGTTCCGGTGATAATCTTTGGAACTAAAACAGTTTTCATACGACAGTCCATTTTGACAGCTAATTTCGTATTGCAAGTGGCTCCACTGTCATGGCTGTCACCGGAACAGACAGGAGTGTGGGACTCAAGGAATTTATAATACAACAGGAAGGTGCACTGCTGCTAAAAAACGGTCCTAATGAGATAGTAAGAACGAGGTCAGTTTATCTCACTCCATCCCATTACGGCGGCCACGAACATGCGCGACGGGCGGCGGGCGGCGACGAGCGAATTGCGAACTTGACACAACGAAGACGGAAAACGTCAGAAAACGTCATTCGGCTTGTAATGTTGCTACTTTAACATTCTGAAATCTATCATTCAAATTCATTTCTAGGATAAGCCATAAAAAACATAAACGACCTGATACATTTTTATGCTTAATACGGTAATACCTAAATTAATATGCGATGTTTTCTATTGACTAAAAGTACTACGAAGCGGAAATTTTACGAAATTTAATTTTTATAACGAAAGTTGTGAACCATAAATCTACTAAACCTGTTATTTAATAGTGCTGGCAATTTGAGAGAAAGGGACACCCTCACCTCGTTCTTGCGGTCTCAGCTGGACCGTTGACATTTTGTATTGAAATATAAACCTTATCTCTTAAAGTTAAAGTGTATTTTTAAATACACAAAAATACGGAGTGCACCTTCCTGTTGTACGTAGTACTTATAAATTCCTTGGTGGGACTATACAAGTGGCACAATCTTCTGTTCCGGTGACAGCGGCGCTATGTACGTTTTTCTTTTTTTTTGTAGCAATTTACCCGGCCCTGACTTCTAAGACCTTTAGCCGCCAGCAGCGCTATGGTTGGACATCAACTTGACAGCAGAATGACATTAAAAAAAAACATGATAGTTTTACATTTTGGCCACCGGAACAGAAAAGTTTCTGGCACTTGTAAAACGGATTGAGTTTTCAAACATGTCTCAAAACAAAATGAAATTAAAAATCAAAAGCACTAAGGAGTATTGATATCAACTTCGATGCAAATCACCCCCAAAATAACTTTCTATCCCTTTTTAATCCTGTTAGGCGATGAGTTTCAATGAAATATGAAACACATTTTCGATTAATTCTGTTAAAGAATGTTTATGCAAAATTTGAAGAAGATTGGACGAAGGAATCACGTTGTCCCATACAAACTTTACCCCCGTTTTTCACCCCCTTAGGGGTAGAATTTCGAAAAATCCTTTCTTATCGGATGCCTACATCATACAAGGAACACACCCTCCAAGTTTCAGGTCTCTACGATCAGCGGCTTAGGCTGTGCGTTTATCCGTCAGTGATTCAGGACAAAGGATTTTATATTTATATAGATAGAAGATAGATAGAAGATAGATAGATTAAGATTATTGTGAAGCAAGCATTATGATATGATTGTTCAAAGGCCAACACAGTTTTCGAGTATACACTAGACAATTTAACGAATTATATACCTAAAAACTTTTTACAATCAAACCAAACCAATTGCAGAAGTCGGTGTGCACAACGGTGGCCTCGTCCAGTACCTGTTCTGCAAGGCTGGGGAAACTATTGACATGAAGCTGTCAGTTTCCCAGAACCTCATGATTAGCACCAAGGAGAAACCTTGCTGGAATTCTGATGACTACAGTGCCAACAATGTAAGTGTTGACGATCCTATTTTGATATACAGCAGGGTAGAACTTTGCCTTCATCACACCTCACATGATGTTAAGTGAAGATAAGGTTAAAATTAATGCTGTCTGGCTTGCTGTAGATTTTATCTTCATTTACTGAAAACTATTAAGTTAACCCAAAAGGTTTAGGTATCAACAATACTTTTTTTTTTGTCTCAGTGCACCACTAAATATGTGTGGAGCAAAGTTGAAGAGCTGACTGGTTGCTCTGGACCCTGGATGATGGGCAGCTCTCACCCGCCTTGCAGCAACCACACGGCTATGGAGACGCTGATTACGGCTTATGTCATGTAGGTATAAATAGACAATAGGATACAGATAACGCTAATCAAGAAATCAACATTATTTGGAAGCCATATATGAATCATAATTATGATATGCTTCAGAATTTTTGATACGGTTATGTACACTCGACAGCACATCAAGTTAAAGCGTTGAACTGCGATAACAGCTTTTTTTACGTAGGGCATAAAGGCGGTGTCAAGGTCAACATTGTATAGTCTGATGTGCCGCTGTGTATACAAGATATACCGATTAAAATAGAAATTGTACTTTCAATCGTTGCTGCTTTTAGTAATTTATTTGTGCTGATGTCATTGCTATATTTTCAGGAATTTTACTATAAGATATGATATCTCGATCATGCTTCTTAGCTACATATTACAAATTCCTTCTGTGCCAACCTCTTACAGCTTAACTATTGGTTTAAATATTTACGTTTGATAGCGTCATGATGGAGATTAATAGAATAATATTAAATGAATTTGTTTTTTTACGTATAGGAAAAACTTTACGTAGATTTTTAAGAAAAGATGGAGATTAATAGAATAATATTAAATGAATTTGTTTTTTAAGTACTTATAGGAAAAACTTTAGATTATAGAAAAAATCTGATAGAAAACATTGTGAATGCATAAAAATAATTTAAAATCATAACGTAAAGTTTGTAAACGAAGAATTAGTTTATTAACAGTAATTAGGCATTTACAAAATAACATTACAAATAATTCTTAAATAAATAAAATTAAAATTACAAAAGTCTTATAATTAAACAAATTGTACATAACATAATTCTAATTTATAAAAATTCACCTAACATTGTCTACTCAAAGATGCCACCCCGGATCATACCAGGCGCAAAGGTCCCCATAACACTGCCGGCGGCAGTGCCGCGCTGAATGGCGATGGACAACCTTTGCGCCAAGTAGTAACCAGAGCGGGCATCGCATCCCCTCTCACGTAGGCGGTGACCCAACTAGTTTTTATAGTAAGTATGTAAACTGATATTTTTATTATGATCTCGTCAGTATGCTGGAGCGCCACAACTGCACTGAATGCCCACGTTCCTGCCACTCCCACATGTACAGCGGGTCTGTAAATGAGCGACACTCGCTTGCTTGGGATCCTGATGTTGGCCAATGGGTATCGATAGGATTTCGATTCGATCAGATTCATACAGTTTATTAATTTATTGACATCTTAATATTGTAAATTTTAAGCTTCTGACATATATTTGTATTTTTGACATACTGGCGTTTTGGGACTACTGTAAGTCAGTATGTACACAATTGACTTGAATAAATTGAATTGAATTGAATTGAATTGAATCGAAGAGGGGAAAAACGGCTTTGCACACACAGGTAACTTCTTTTACTTTGGGTAAATCATTTCGTCATCGTTTTTCATGCTAGGGGTACAGATCTCATTATTTTTAAACGAGTACCGCTGCAGGACATCATCCTTTTAATTCTGTGACATATACTTGATTTGCATTTAACGGCCAGAATTAATAATCTATCCACAGATAGGGATATGCATGATACAGATTAGTTGCTAGGCAACACCTAGCAACACCCAGATAACTGTCATTAATTCTATTTTTTTTATCAAAAGTTACATAGCAACTAATCTGGATCATCCCTAGGATAGGATCTATCTGTGGATAGATTATTAATTGTAGCCGTAAGTTGGCCGTAAGTCAGTCTTGACTGATCGCTTTCAGCTCAACGTCTACTTCGATTCCATGGTGGTATCGGTGTACGAGCAGCGGTACACCTACGACCCGAACCTGTTCGTGTCCGACCTGGGAGGAAGCGTGGTGCGTGATATTTATTTTAATTATATAAGTTTCTTTTGTTTTCTGAGTCCTTTTATTTTTTTCTACTTTTCTTTTTTCTTGCGATGTTCCTTTATTTTTATTTTTGTCTAATGTTCAATATTTGAAAAAACGAGCAGTTTTACACACTGTTTAATGTGAATTATAATGAGTCACACCAACACATCAAAATATGACTATAAAAATTACTGCATTTAACGCGCGTACTCGTGCAAGTAATAACAGTTTTTGTTTCATCGAAATCTGTCCAGGATTTCCAAAGTTACAGCGTTGTAAAGTTTCACCAGCTTTTGTAAATTTGCTTTCCTTGCGCGCTATTGCGATGACGTCATGTCGCAATGACATCTCCGATTGCGGCTGCTGCGGGTGATTTCCGTCCAACTGTACCTACAAAGAGTACATCCGTGCGCAATCTTCGCGCAACCTGGTGCGTTTTTGGCGCTAGTTACAGTACATTTTCTTCGTTCTAAGATTATGGTAATTGATTAGTATTCGATTTCGACCGCGCGCAGCCGCACTCTAAAACTGTCACCAACTGTCCATTTGACGGCTTCGTGTTATTGTTGATCGAAGTTTGACGGTTGCTATTTATATTGACAGAATACCGCCCGCCATTACGAAAGTTGATTTAATTTATTAATCACGAAAATACAACTTATGTATTTGAAGGTGTTTTTTCACATGGGCTCAATACAAAATTGATCATTGATCGACTATAAGAAAAATAAATAAATTTATAGCGAAACCGTGAGAACGCAACTCTATAGCCAAAGGAGAAATACGGAAGCGCCAACTCTCAATCGCGACGTGACGTCACACATTAATTCCATTGGCTCACCCGAATTTTTATGCACAGATATTATTGAACTCGTGTCAACCGCCATCGGTGCTAACAAGAAAACGGATTGTTGTTATACAGGGTTTAAACACTATCCAAATTTTTAAGTTCGACTTAGAATATGTAAGTGAACAACTTTCTCCTAGAGCCATGGGTCGAAATATGACAATGTTTTTACACTTCATACAAATCAGACTGATCACGCGATCGATTTAGTATGGGAAGTCCTAAAATTTTTGTCGTATTTCGACCCATGCGCCATGTTTCTAGGATAAAGTAGTTCACTTACTTATTCTGAGTCAAACTTAAAATTTTGGATAGTGCATAAAAAATTACCCGGTCAAGTAATCCGACATTCTTGTGTTCTGTTACTGCCTTATTCTTTCTTCTTCTTCTAAAGATCCAAGCATAGTTCAGCTTAATCGTTTAACTGTCTAGAAATGTACACTTAAATTCTTTAGTTTATATTCACTTTAATGCTTAAAGTTATGTATCGATACTACAGATCCATTGGAAAATAATTTTAATAATTAGTAAGTATTATTTAAGTTGCGTCAAATAGTAAAAAATAATTAAACAAATTTTTACCCGTTTTACCATATTGTATGGTAAAAAAGAGACATACTTAATGCAACACTATTTTGCTCCCATTTGTGTCACATAAATAATTACTTATATCCTTTTTTTAATGTTCCAGGGTTTCCTTCTAGGACTGTCAGTGATGCGTATAATGTCCTTCATCGGAGGCTTCTGCTCAACCCTCTTCAGACCTCGGAAGACAGAGACTTTGGACCCAGTCCACAAGATCCATCAGAACCAAGATCAGATTTCTCACCAGAAGAATTTGAAATTCAAATGCTGTCTACAAAGAAATGAGATTCTATAGAAAATTCTGAAACTATAAAAAAGAGGATGTTTAGTGCATTTCTTTCGTAATCATAATCATAATCATAAAGCTTTATTTGCTAAAAAACATGGTAATATCACAGTCTATATATTTTTAGTTCTTACGCTGTGGTAATATGGTCTTAGTACACTTTAAAGGGCTCATGTTTTGCTATTAGTAATACAGCATGCAAATACAATATTATTCAATATTTAGACTTAATTAGGTATCCTGATCAAGATTGGAATACTAGGTAGGTACAGTTATTTTAAAAATCATAATAAAATTATTCATTGATTTAGCAAAATGTCAAAATAATTAATAATATAAACATTCGATTTAATTACTTAGGTCAATATCAGCAAAAATGTCGAATTATGTTCTTTCGTCAAAAAACTCTTTTATGTCATAAAAGGATTTTTTAATGAACCATTGCATTAATTTCTTTCTAAATAAATGTGTGTTCTGTTCTTTAATATATTTAGGTATTTATATATATTCGTATACACATCATTAGAACACTCTTCCAATACTTGGCTGAATGCGGTATTTCTTATAGCACAAGTTTATGAGGGTCTCTGTGAAGTCTATAATTTTGATGCGATGCATTTTTAAATAGCTCCTTGTGTTTTTTGACAAAAATACACACTTCAAAAATATAAAGGGACGGCAGCGGCAACAAACCCATACATTTAAAATGAGGTTTAAAAGATACATCGGGCGGTATCCCACATATGGCTCGTATGCACTTCTTTTGGGCAACAAACGCTTGATTTTTTAATGTACTATTTCCCCAAAATATAAGACCATAGCGCAAGACCGATGCTATGTGAGCATGATAGGCTACAATCGCAGTTGCTTTATTCGTCACACTTTTAACTTGGCCAAGAGCATAAGCAAAGGAGTTGACTTTTTTTGCAAACGTTGTCGACATGTATTTTCCAATTTATATCTTGATCGATAGTAAGAACAAAAAACTTAGTGTCAGAAACTCCTTCTATTTTCGGTATGTTTAAATTAAAATTCAAGCCTTTGTGTTTAGACTGATTGAAATTGATATATTTAGACTTATTTAAATTTATTTGTAAATTATTCATATTTAGCCATATTAATATTTTGTCAATTGTACTGTTATTTTCAGATTCGTGATCATTTATAGAACTATTTTTTTTGTCAGATGTCACAATTATCGATATGTCATCAGCTATTAATATTATTTTATGGTCTATTACTGTTGCTAGGTCATTAATAATAGGTCTTTACATATGAAATTGTCGTCTTTTTCTCACATGTTTATTGGTCTCTAATTTTTTAATTAATATCAATATATCTAAATTAATAGTCAGTTTCAAAAATAGAGTATGTCGTCATGTTAAACATCTAAGTAAAGATTAATTAAACACGCGCCTAAAATTGTTATAACTGCTTCAAAGTACCGCTCTTTGGTTGTCGTCAATTTGACAGCTTTGGACAGATTTTTTTTTTATTCTAAGACAGTTTATTAAATGAGATTATAGGCAATAGTTAGATTAATTTTGTCTGATCATATCTCGAAAGATTCGTTAAATTCGGAGTTCACATGTCCAAGAAATCCCCAAATATCTTTGTATGCTAATTCCAACTTCCTACAATATCCCCATAGAAAACGGCAATTTCATAGGTAATGACCTATTATATACTAAAAACAAAAGAGGGCCCAAAACCTCTGTCTACCTTGTGGGACACCATATTTATTATATTTGTATTGCGATTTATGTGGCAATGATTCATTATTCAGTACCCTATTTATAACTACAGATTGCTTTCTATTACTTAGGTAAGACGATAACCATTTTAGTGCAGGTCCTCGAATACCAACTGATTCTAATTTTAGCAATAAAAGATTTTGTGAAACGTAGTCAAAGGCTTTAGTTAAATCAAAAAATAGTCCCGTAGTCAAATTACTATTATTTAATTTTGTCAAAATTAACTTATTAAATCAAAAATAGCTAGAGCAATGCCTTTATTTTTCTGAAAGCCATATTGTTGGCTTTCAATAATATAATAATAAATAAATAAAAATTTTATTCAATAAAACATTCAATACAAAATATAAAAGTAAAGGCTAAAACTAGTACATATCAAATCAAACATAATAATAATGAGCCTGAACTAGGAATCCCTGTGTTTCAGGCAAAAAAGGGCTTACATAAATACTTAATTAAACAATCCGTATATCAGTTAAAGTAAAATTAATATCTATTGTAACTTTATGAGTAAACTTTACAAATTAAATTTAAATCTAAACATTTATTTATTTAATCACTAACAGTAATTTCTCTGTGTCCTCGTAGGACATTTTTTGGAGGGCTTCTTGTAGAATACTCTTTGTATCATGATAATTAATTGCATAAATGCCATATTTGGCATTTAATCTATTATATAACATAGGCCCAAGAAACATGTAGAAGCTAGAAGAAAACACATGTTTCATTCCCGTGTTTTGTGGGCAAACTATATCTTTACGTCTTTTGTTAGTAATGTCAGTGCTATAGGGAAGTGCAGTATGCTGTTTGAGGACTGTGTTAAGTATAAATAATTGTCTAACGGTTAATACATTACAAGCCTTATAAAGAAGCTCTGTTGGGTAAAGGAAGGGACGAAAGGTAGCAACTTTTAGAACCGCTCTTTGAGCTCTTTCAATTGATAACAATAAAGTTTTAGAAGTGCCACCCCATGTCGTAATACAATAACTTAATATTGACTGACACAAGGCGAGATAAACCTGTCGTAATAGTGCGTAATCAGCCACAGTGCGGAGTTTTTTGAATATGTATATTAATTTACGTATTCTACCACATAAAGCTTCAATATGAGGCTTAAATGAGAGTGTTTCGTCAATGATAATACCCAAATATTTTAGATTGTTAGTAACACCTATTTCTGGGCACATGCAACTTTGATTAGTAGTGTTATTACAACGGTGGGCATACAGCTTAGTGTTTATTAAGGTTGTCTTAGTTTTACGCATTGAGAAATATATATACTTAGTTTTGTCAGCGTTTAGCGTGAGTAGATGCTGATGTAACCAATTATTTACTACATTGAAGCCTTGTTGTGCATATTTATATACTTCATCTATCGAGTTTGCGGAAAAAAGTAGGGCAGTGTCATCCGCATATGATATGATTGTTCCACAATGCATTTTTAGGTTACAAAGGTCATTAATGTAAACTAAAAATAGCGTGGGGCCTAATATGCTCCCCTGGGGGACGCCATAGGGGGTATTCGTCTGATCAGAGCTGATAACATTGCCTATTTTCACGCATTGTGACCGCTCGTCTAGATAATTTGTGAATAGTTTAAGCTGAGTACCCCTTATACCCAGTGATTCAAGCTTTTGCAATAGAATAGGTATAGAAACGGTGTCAAATGCTTTTGCAAGGTCAAGGAATATTCCCAAAGTCTTGTTACCCTTTTCGAGTTCCTGTACTAGATAGTTAGTAAGTTGGTGAACTGCATCGGCAGTCGATAATTTGGATCTAAAACCAAACTGGTTCTTAGAAAAAACTGAAAGTTTTTCCAAGTATTGGACAAGCCTGTTATTAAGAATCTTTTCTAATATTTTTGATATGGCGGGTAATATTGAAATAGGCCTATAGTTTGATATTTGATCCTTGCTGCCGGACTTATGCACAGGAACAATAACGGCTTTTTTTAGACATTTAGGGAAAACTCCTTGAGTTAAACACTTATGAAAAATGTGCGTTAGGGGTGAAACCAAGATATGCTTGAGACGTTTTAGTATTTTATTTGATATGTTATCCCAACCAACCGCTGAGTCGTCCTTTAAACCCGAGATTATTCTTTCTACCTCAGCTTCATCAGTGTTTAACAGCACAAATGATCTTACTGCCTTGACCGGACTATTCTGTAAACTTGGGTATGATTTAAATGAGCTAGTTTGAATTTTCCTTGCCAGACATGTTCCGATATTGGCGAAATAATTATTTGCGCTATTTGCTGTTGTAATTTGCGACGTGTGTTTTTGAAATAAACTTGAAGATGACTCATTTTGTTTAGAGATATGAGTAACGTTTTTTATTACCTTCCATACTTTTTTACTGTCAGTTCCAGCCTTTTGTAATTCTTTTTTGTCGTAACTATTTTTAACTTTTTTCAAAAGATTGTTACAGAAGTTACGATATCTTTTGTATGAAACTTGTAATATTAAATTGTCTGGATTAGATTTGGCTTTCATGTGTAGTTTGTCTCTGTGTTTCATACAGCGGATAAGCCCCGGAGTGATCCAGGGCTTAATGTTATAATTTTTATTACTCAAACGTGTGTGTATCGTGCTTTGCAATATTGCTTGCCGAATAGTATTTACGAAGTAAGACATACACTCATCCGCGTCGGCAATATTGTAAAGTAGGTCAAAGTCAATGCTACCTAGTATCTCTTCAAGTTTATTTTCATTTAATCGTGATTTATAATTTTGCGTGCGTGTTAGATTAGGTAATTTACGATTTAAGGTTAGTAGTGCGGCACTGTGATCGGTTAATGATGAGTCTATGACTAATGTTACTGACGGGTAAATAGATTTAAGAAATATGTGATCTAAACAAGAACCACTTTGGTGCGTTGGAAGCGTGTGCGCGGGAAGCAAACCATGAAAGGAGCATACATTTAAATACTTCTGTGCTACGGAATCGCAGTTGTTCGTGCGAATGTCAATGTTTATATCTCCTATTAATATAACATTTTTATAAGTTGTTAATTTTTGTAGTGTGCAGTTCAAAGAATCAATAAAGATATTTATATTTTTAAAAGAGGGTGGCCTATACATTGCTAATATCGCAATATCTGTATTAACAGTTATTAGCAGTCGATTGCACTCATCAATTATTAGCTCTTCTAAGGAAACATTTAAACTATTCTTAACATAAATTACAATACCGTCGTTTTGGTTATAATTTACCTGGCTGCTGTGTGTTTTATAACCTGGTAAAGATGGCAAATTGCAATTAGTACTTAACCAACACTCGGTTAGAACAATAATGTCGCAATTAATTTCTAATCTTTGCTGAAATACACTAAAGTTATCAAAATTCTTAGAAATACTGCGGATGTTTTGTGTTAGTATTGTTATTGTATCATTGCAAGACGTCAGATATTGTTTGCAACTTTCTACCTCACAAGCCCTTGACTCGGATACAGAAAAATTATCTAAATCAGAAATAAAAGAATCAGACATAATAAAGAAATAACAATAAATAACAAGTTCCCAAACTAAAAAAAGAAGTAACGGCGCTCTTAGGCGCCAACATAATCTATAGAGTTTATGTACCTTTTTTCTGCAATGAGTCTAGCAGGGCACTCGGCGTCTCCCGTTTTATGAGCGCAGGGCTTCTTGAAGCGCGAGCATGTAGCGCATTTTGGCAGCTCGCTTTTCTTAGAGCACTCTTTTATGCTGTGACCTACATCGCCGCAGTGACCGCAGGTATTCACCACTTCTCTACAGGATTTGGCTGCATGACCGTACTGCTGACACTTGTAGCACCTAGTTACTAAGGTGAAATCTCTCACAGGGCATGAAGACCAGTTCACAAATATTCGGTCGTTAGTAATTAAAGCCTTCCGTATGTCTGGGGAGACTTCAATGACATAATTGCAGGTCTCGGCATCCCTTTTTCCGGACTTATGACTAAGTCTAATTGAGGTCGAAAAACTCTCAAGTGTCAAACCTTGAATCTTACCGGCTAGATTTTGGTGGTACATGCAGTTGAAAACGTCAGTTTCCTGCATACTTGTAGGGACGCCGATGACTACAATTCGCGGCTTTCGTTTGTTTGGTTCATCCACTGTTAGCCCGGAAGTCGAAAATTGTGCCGTCTGCTTTAGTTTTTCGATGTCATCCTTGGTTTCAGTACTAATGATGACGCCTCCGTTCCTAGTCTTGCGTAGGGCCCTAACGTGCAGTTGCATTTGGTCAGGTTTAATAATTTTTTGCACAAGGGTTTTTGTCTCGTCACTCGACTTCATCTTGTCCTTAGGGTATATAGCCACGGAGTTCACATTGCTGGGCTTTATGAAGCTTTTAGAGCTTTTCTTGACCATGTCGGCGAAGGATGTTGTTCCCGCGACTGGCTTGGTGGACTCCTCTATGGTTTGCTGTAGCTCTTGAAGTCTTTGGGAAAGGTCAATTTGTTCCTTCAGGGCTCTAAGGGAGAGATGGTCTTGAATTGCTCTTGCCTTTAGCGATTGGTACTGTATGGCCAAAGCTGCAACTCCATGTGCAATTTTTCGGCATAAGTTATTGATACGAAGCTTTTGGTCAGAGTTAAGCTTGCCTTCGGATGATACATTGCATACTTCATTTAGATACTGTTCGACACCCGAGGTAAAGCCCTGGATCTCCGGTGTGGATACAGCATCCGGGGGCTTATCTTCCTGCTGGGCGGGCTCCTGGGGCTTGGGCGTAGACGGCGGGCTTCGAGGCGTAAGCACACTCCGATTAAACGGGCTTTCCATATTTAAGAATTACTAACAACACTTAAACATTATAAATAAACGATTTAACAAACAAACACGAATAACGAACTGACACAGATAGTTTACTTCCGTGCAGTGTACAACTAGGTCACGGATTTGCAACAGATTGATTAATTTATTTCATTTAATTATTCGACACGTCCGAATACAACAACGATAGCGTATTTATATTTATTGAAAAATTCCTTAAAAATCTTATGCATGCATTTTTCAAACACTTTGGAAAATATCGGCACAAGACTGATTGGGCGATAGTTTTTAATGTTACATCTATCACCTTTTTTAAATATTGGCTTTACAATCGATAGTTTTAGAGCTTCTGGGAACGTCCCTTCCGAAAAAGACATATTGATTAGTGTGTTAAAATTGGTGATATTTCTTTTACACAAGCTTTAATATGCCTTCTGCATTAGTTTGATTTAATGATAATATTTCTTTCTCTAATTCATCCTCAGATATCGGTCTAAGGAATATTGAATTCGGTTTCATTGGGAATTTGTATTGACGCATTGGATCATTGGATCAAATTAATTGTTAGAAGTCAATCTATGTTAAAGTCATATTGAAAATAATCTAATTGAAATGAACACTTTGTTACGAACGCTTTTGATACTAAATGTTGCTTGTGTCTTCAATCCTGTCCACAGAGAGTGAGTCGTCCACGGAGAGTCGGAAATAGAGCGCGTCGGTGTGTTCGAGCTGTTACGCTAAGAAGGCCTAGGTAATTCTGATATTGAACATGATCAGATGATGGGTCCATAAAAAAAAACCATGTGCTGTGTTAGTCTACGCATCTTTTTTCATCGACGTAATGCCATTGAGTCATTGCCATGCCAACGGTCCGGGAATAGTCGACCATAATGCGGCGCGCTTAAATCTTCGTGACTGGTGCTGGTTGCGATGACAATAAAGGTGCTGGACTCTATCAGATGATATTGGTTTCTCTCTTCTGGTGATAGGTGGATGGTGGGTAAGCTAGTCCGAAGACCTTAACCCCCTGGCAGCCCGGAGGCGCTGATGTTCTTGCGGGTTCACCAATGTACCGGCGGGTAAATAATTATGGTTGTAGTGTCGGTACTAATGACTGTTTATTGTGATTGTCTTAGGACTAGGTTACAACTGTTACTGGTACTTATTGATATTCTCTTAGCCTAAGTAATAACTTAATCTTTAGGTAACTTAATAATACGTCCAAGATAAAGAATACTAACTACTTAGGTACGTAAAGTAAGATGTAAATATGTGATCATGTGCCTTCGGAACAAGCTTCATAGATAGGCACGACTGTACCCACAGGCAAGAAATTAGCAACTTCAGAGTTTTTGAAACCTATGACCTCAAACAAAATAGCCCAGCGCTATCGGTCTATCTAATGACAACTGCCCAATAAACATAGAAAATATATGGTTCATTAACTAGCAAATATTAAGTGTTGTAAATTACATACCTAATCCCCAATATCTCCTATCGTTTGATGTGTTTACAGATCCCATAAAGGGCATGTAGTGCCTAACGCTTCAATATAGCACACGTTCTGACTACCGAGACACAAGTAACACCGAGTTAGTGAGAAACAATAAGTAACAATATAATTAATAGTTGGAGACATGACCAAGGCAACTAACGATAAGGTAAAAGCTGTCAAATAAGTTTTTCAAAATAAGTTAAAAACGAAATAAGACAAAAAAAAAAAACACCTGGAAGGAAGTTTTGTATAAAAATACTAGGATATTTAGAATAAATCCCATAACTTAGTACGAGGTTTGCGAAGGCTGCTGCTGTGAGTTTGATTCCTGCTTTAGTAAATACTCCTTAGTGATTGAGGATTCCGGGAGTAGTGCGCTTCCACCTTCAGCCTTATCACCACTTAACATCAGGTGTGATGAAGGGTAAGTGCTACCCCGTAGTAGATAAATAAAATTATAGTAAATAGGTACTCCTCTCCAACTGCAGAGGAGTAAGTAGTTCTTTTGTGTTAAGTATAAATTAAACAAAAGCAAAAAATGCGTTTAATATGTAAATGAATTAAAATTGTTTTTCACTTCTAAATTTTCTTCGTTACTATGATAGGTACAACTTAAAATGACCGAAACAATACCTAAGTCCATCTTTTTTACAAAGAAACAAATTTTATAGATTTTCTTGCACCGATAACATATTAAAAGAAGACGAAAGTAAAATACTATTACGTTTTGCCTAGGTGGAAGAACCCATTGCTACTTTTAAGGAGAAATGCGTGAACTGCATCAAAGGACCGAACTTGCTGAAGACTATCGTGGTGCTCATCTGCTTCGTGCTTGTAGTGCAACAGGTAAGTAATGAAGTTAAGCACTTGATACTTCAAGTACGTGGGTATATGAAATATAATGACAAACTAGGTGCTCGCCGCCGCCGCCGCGCCGCCGGCGCCGTTTTACCCGCGCTGTACCCGTTCACGGGGAAATATGTTATTTTGCGCAAATAAAATAGTAAAATTCATTTTATAAATATATTTTTAAGAACTCAAACTTACGCAATAAGTCGTGAATGTGAATAGTGCCAAAAGTGGCCACATTTAGCAATATCGACATCCATAACTTAATGCTCATATTTGAGGCCCTGAAAAAACAAAAATTGCATTTTACTGTTTTATTTGCGCGAAATAACCGAAACTTATTCTTAGCCCTTGATAAATCATAAATGATTTATTTCTATTGGTGGCGCTACTGAGCTCAACGAACCACCTCCTATGTCATTCAGGAATAATGTTGCTTTCTACTCATAAAATAATTTTCAAAACAGGTTCAGTAGTTAGTTTTTGGATTTATGGAGACATTTGAATGTCTATAATTATAACAAACGAAAAAATTAACGATAACATAACACATTTGTCTAAGCTAGAGGTCATGCAGTCACAAAATTAAAGACACATATATTATTTTATACAGATTTCGGCATGCATAAGGAAATTGGTGGAGAAACCAATCACGACGTACACCCATTTTGACTTCAACAGGACCATCGCGTACCCCAGCCTCACCTTCTGCAGAGAGCCACCATATAAGTTTGATAAAATGCGGGTATACGTCTGGTATCATATAAACTCGTTAACTACTTTACACTACCAGTCTGTAAAATATAGCATGATTAAAATGACAGCTCATTCCTGCAGAGCAAAACATTGCTTCTCAACAACGAATAAGGATCTAATTTTCTAGCCTACAGCTACACTAAAAATGTCTTATGCTGTTTTTCTTGAGCTTTATTCCAATGTCATAAAGAACTTTTTGCTTTGCACGATTGAGCTGTCTTTTTAATCATGCTATATTTTACAGACTTTACATCAAATAAAATGTATGCATTTACAATTAAAAAAAAACCGTTACAATTATGGAATAATTGCAATAGAACAAAACCACATAGCCTAATAGTAGGTTTTTGGACGAAATTCAAAGCCGCACTCCTGGAAATGCGGCCCAATGCTCCATCTTACAAGCTACCTACCGAAAGGCAGAAAGGAATTGGTTGGTGATATTCCTCTAATCAAATATCATTGTCCAATTTCGAAATTTCGATATTCAAGATTTGTTTTAATTTTTAGTTTTTTGCATTCACAATGCAATTTTTATTACTGAAAAATGGAAAATGAAGTATTTAGAAAAAATCGACCCGTCTCACAACTAGCTCCGATGGGACTCGAACCCACGACCTTTCCCTTTCCGGGCGACTGCTCTAACCACTGAGCTACGGAGTCGTTGTGAGACGGGTCGATTTTTTCTAAATACTTCATTTTCCATTTTTCAGTTCAAGATTTGATAAAATTTTTTGGCTAATGCCCATGATTTAAAATGGAGGAAGAGATTAGTATGTATGTGATTGAGTGAATTTTTTATCAAATGTCGGTTTTTCTAGTAATTTGGATGGAGTCATCTACTTTATTTGACCAAATAAACCTACATTGGACAAAGATATTTGACAAATGCAATACCACTTTTATATAAGATATAAATATATTTCAGTTGTAGAACTACCTGTACCTATATCGCAAATGTAAGTAATGGGGTTTCACTATAAAACGAACATACTTGTAGATATGAAAATCTTTATTATTTCTCTACCAGTATTGTCAGTACTGTAACCCGAAGCTTTGGCGAGACGGCAAGATAAGCACTAAGTAGGTAGGCCTAAAATGCCCTTCATTGGAATGGAAGAAAAAAAAATCAAATCATATCATATTAAATCATAATAGGGTATTTTACTGTTGTTGAAATGTAGATATTTAATACTGACGTTAAAAAATATTGCAAGTAAGAATACCAAATGTGAAAAAAAAATTGAATCTGTTCTATAATAAAAGAATTATAGTCTGTTTGATTTTGACTATAGCTGTCTCTTTCTAAAACGAAATCTTCTATGGCGTGACTATGAAGCTACTAACGCACTGACGTCACAAGGATAGCGTCCTGTTCTTGTCTAATTATAATGTTTGAAGTCCTATATCTTTGAAAATATTCAAGATAATCTATATATATAAAAATGAATCCCTATTTCCCTTGGTCACGACATCACGCGTGAACGGCTGGACCGATTTGGCTAATTTTGGTCTTGAAATGTTCGTGGAAGTCCAAGGAAGGTTCTTACGGTGAGAAAATAGGGGAAGAGGGGGTAAGTGGGGGTAGAGTAGAAGTAGGGTAGGGTAAAGGTAGGGTAGGGTATAGGGTAGGGTAGCGTAGGGGTAGGGTAGGGGTAGGGTAGGGTAGGGGTAGGGTAGGGGTAGGGGTAGGGGTAGGGGTAGGGGTAGGGGTAGGGGTAGGGGTAGGGGTAGGGTAGGGTAGGGGTAGGGGTAGGGTAGGGTAGGGCTAGAGTAGGGTAGGGGTAGAGTACGGGTAGGGTAGGGTGGAGTAGGGGGTAGGGCCACGGGAACGAAGTCGCGCTGGGTCAGCTAGTTCGAAATAAAAACTTGTTTTGTGTAGCTAATATTTCGAAAAACATTTTAAAGAAATAAAAAAAAAACAGTAAAATACCGTATTATCAAACTTAACGGTTTAATAAAGCTATAATTTATATCGATGTGGTCGATGCATTGACATAATAGTTTTTGCATGCTGTAGTACTATGGCTAAATAGGTTTTAAGCGACATTTTCTTTTATTTTGACCATCTGTATTATGTACCCTATTTATGGCAAATAAAATATTTGTAATTGTATTTGTATTTCTACAATTCAGTAGAAGTATGGCTCTGTTTCTTTAAAATTCCAGGAATACGGTCTATTTGCACATCCGGAGTTCAACTCCGAATTTCAACGGTACAATTTCTCAATTCCGTTGGACGAACTGTGGCAGGACATCACTTACAACTCTACCGAGTTCTTCGCTCAATACGGTCTGGAAGGATCGATGGATAGTAAGTTCATTTAGTCTCTAATCTCTATAAATATAAGTTTTTTGTAAAAACTTCGTTTTTATGACAAGCTTTTCTGTTGACTGTACTTTAATATTGTATTGTCATCCAAACCAAACCTGTATGCAATGTTTCAGCTCAATCGGACTCTGGGAAGTGGGTCAAATTTAGCTTGCAAGATTTGTCCCCCACTAACAAACTTACTAACTGATTAACATGGCAAGATAAATAAAAGCTTGTAAAAAAAAACATATTCGATGCTATTCGGTTAACTCTATTAAGCACTGTTCGTTCGAAAGCGTCCAGTCACATGATCCATATGAAAATGGAAATCAAACAACTGGAATCTATAAATTCTAGTTTTAAATATTTCATTTCATTTCATTCGTAGGAAATATTGTAATAGAATAAACAACTACCTATTTTTTGATATACATTGCCAGTAGATTTTCAGATGGAATCATTTCATTCCTGTGAGTAGAATAGTAATTATCAGGGTGCTTACCATCAACTCTTATTACGGTTTTGTTTAGGAACCTAAACTGATCTGCTTCGCTTATTCGTACCACGACAGCTTAATATCAATGACAGCGATTCAGTGATCGATCAATGACATTTCACAGCCGCTAAGCTGTCAGAAACTCTTATTTGACTTATAACCCGGTCGATTTAACATGTCACCTGCAGGTTATACCCGTCCCTCTCACTCTCCGGGCATGACAGAATCGAGTGAAAGAGACGGGTAGAAGAAAAAGGACACAAATCGTTCGGTCATTAACATTTAGCAATTCATTTGCGATCCAGTTTTTAGAAGGTCAGAGTACGAAAGAAAGCGATTCATTTTAGGAACCTATTCTGAATCGCGCTATTTTTGAATCGCTGTCATAAAGTTGATGGTAGGCACCCAGTTATTTAAAAACATCTCTTATCAGATCACGGAGTTGTAGAAAATCTTTCTTACTATTTTGAACATATTAGAGAAATCTTGTTGCAGATGTGGAAGTTAAAACCTTTATAGGTTTCGTCCACGGCCGCTGCTACACGCTGTCTCCCAAGATCCTTGGTACCAGAGCCTCTAGGGGCAGTGGATACTCCATCACCTTGCACCACAACGCCGCTGACATGGCCACCAGTGTCAGCATCTACCCTCCAGGGTACCACGTCTTCATACATTACACAAGGGAGCCTTTTACTGGTAAGATTCTTAGAAAAAGAAGTCACCTCCCATGATCGTGATTATTCCTGTGAGCAGCAGTTATTCCATCACCCTCCACCAAAACGCCACTGACATTGCTACCGGCAAAAAATTATGGATATAGACATGGGCTTCATTAGACGTTTGAAGCTCATATTTTGTCCTTATATAGGTATATTTTTTAGCCGGTAGCACCTCAGGGAACCTTTTACTGCCCCCTAATTCACGAACCATCGGAAACGCATCGCATCGGAAATGTATGCACTGTCTTTGTCACTCACTATAAGAACAGACAAAGACAAAGCACAGAATTTTAATCCGATTCCATTTCCGGCGGGCTGTGAATTAGGGGACAGGTGAGATAGTATAATGACTGATGATAAGCATGATTATTCATCATCGATCAGATTTCAGATCAGCTCCATATGTTATTTGTGAAACGTTTCAATTGCACATATTTAGAGAAGCTACTTTAAGACCTAGAACTCTGGGGCCTTGTTAGGGGTAATGTTGATTGCAGGACGGAGCTATACCTACACTGCGTATAGTGCCATCTCGCTTACAATATTAGTACTCATAACAGTTTGACAGTTCGCAGTAAGGCCCCTAGTATCGTTTAATTAAAACCTCTCACAAAAATAAAGCCGACCGAACGCGACGATCAAATTGAATTACACGCAGACCAAGTCGCGGGCATCTACAAGTAAATTTATATTTATCACCTAAGTCAAAAGTGCCGTGTAGTGCTGGCAGATAAATAGAATAGCACTACTCCCTCTCTTCCCGTGGGTGTCGTAAGAGGCGACAAAGGTAAAAGGCCATCAGAGATGGGCAGCAGCGTCTCCAGGTAAAGAACAGGCCATACTGCGATCGCCAACCCGCCTGCCAAGCGTGGCGATTATGGCAACCCCCCCCCCCCCCCCCCAAATGGCTAGACGTAACCAACACATCGGCCCCCAGGCGGGCAGCGCAAGACCGATCGTTGTGAAGATCCTTGGGGAAGGCCTATGCCCAGCAGTGGGCGTCGTTCGGCTGACATGATGAAGTCAAAAACCAAGTCGTCGTATACGACTGCAGTGAAGCAAAAAATTGTCGCGTCGTCGGCGCTTCACCAATATAGTAAAATAGCGAATAAATGAATAAGGCGAATCACGAAGGACCTACGCGGACCAAATAGGGGTTTTAATAGAAAAAGGCTGTATCCGAAACTGCAAAGATTTTTTTGAATCTTTGTCGTGCTCTCCTGTAAAATACCCAAAACTGAGTTACAATGTTCTTCCTTTTGACATGGTGTTCATTGACATCGGCACAGCCTTCTCTATCGTCTTCTACGATAGAGATGGCTGTGACATCGGCTATCTGGCGTCGGCATGTCGTTCTAATGAGATAGAGCTAAAGTCATTATTTTTATTCATACTTTTTTATCTTAACACAGAAGTGCCGGTGCACAATGGCGGGCTTGTGGACTACCTATACTCCAACGTAGGAGAGACGATAGAAGTGAAGCTGTCTGTCAACCAGTACCTGATGATTAGCAGGGACGATGACCCTTGTATCAACGATGACGGCTACAGTGCCAATAATGTAAGTAGCCGCCACAGAACACGGAAAAATAAACGATTTTTTTTCGTCTTTCGATGTTCTGTGGTAGCAGCTTTTACGGATGATCTACATGTAATTTATAATTTACTAGTGGCTTCTCGTGGTTTTACCCGCGTGGTACCCGTTCCCGTAAAAATATCGGGATAAAATTTATGAAGAAGAATGAAGAATGTAGCTTTCTACTGGTGAAAGAATTTTCAAAATCGGTCAAGTTGTTTTTGAGCTTAGTCGTTACAAAACAAACAAAACAAAAATCTCTATTCTTTATCTTTCTTTATTAGTATGGACTAGCTGTTGCCCGCGACTTCGTACGCGCGGTGTAGTGACTTTAGTGTTAGTTTAGTTTATGTGTGTTTGTTGCCCAGATTTCATAACGCTCTTCTTGAATTCAATTCAATTCAATTTATTCAATTTGAAGTCCTATTCTCTACTAAAAGGGTCTAAAGAATATCGAATATGCAGGCTAGGGTATGAACATGATATGTTGTTATCATATGCTGCATGAACATAGTTGAGCCCTCATTCATAGATCTGCCCGTCTGTCAAGAAACTTTTTCTCAAGTATGCGTGGGAGGTATCAAGCTAAAATTTATGTCAAATTAAATACTGAAGTCTGCAATCCCTTAGAGGCGAGAAAAAAAACAAACTTCTCTTCTCTTCTTCATAACTCAAAAGGGCCACTTGGATCTCGATTTTATTTTAAATCCTATTTAGTTACTTGTTGTTACCGATCTCGATTTAAATTTAAACCGCTATCTAGGTCGGTTTAGGCTATCAAATCTCGATTTACAGTAAGTTGTGATAACTTATCTATATTTTCATATTGTTTTTATACGCTAAAATGCATGTATCACACATAACAGTGTATAATGATAATGATTATTTTGAACAGCCGTTCTTCGTTCTTCGACGTTACTTGCTAGCGGGCAATAGATCTATTCTACGCGAGGTTCA
Source organism: Crambus lathoniellus (assembly GCA_949710035.1). Lineage (NCBI taxonomy): Eukaryota > Metazoa > Arthropoda > Insecta > Lepidoptera > Crambidae > Crambus > Crambus lathoniellus. The sequence continues at coordinate 29,631,381 of OX453303.1, forward strand.
TAAGACTGAACCACACCAAACGATCCATCTTGGATTGGCCAACCACGATCTAAGATTGGGGATCATGGATCGTGAATCTAATTTGTTCTCTTGGTGCTCTTGGATCGCACGAGGCACGTCTACTCCGACCACTACTATTATGGAGCTCCAGTGGAGCGCACTCTTGCCGCGCGCGATTAGAGCGCGTATTATCGTTTTGCGCATATGCGCGCTTTCACGATTCAAACAGAAGTTCTTACTTAGTAATGCATAGTATCATGCCAATCATATTTTTACTATAAAATGAAAAAGAGATTGTGTGTATCCATACTAATATTATAAATGTGAAAGTGGGTTTGTTTGTTTGTACGTCTTTCACGTCAAAATTGGTGCAACGGATCGACATGACTTTTGGAATGGGAATAGTTTGGCAGCTGAAAAGTGACATACTTACGGCCAGAATCAATAACCTATCTACAGATAGGGATAGGTGCGATCCAGATTAGTTGCTATGCAACGCTTGATATTAACATAGAATTAACGACAGTTGCCACGGTGTTGCTAGGTGTTGCCTAGCAACTAATCCGGATCGCACATATCCCTACCTGTAGATAGGTTATTGATTCTGGCCGGTAGGCAGCCATTAGACAGTCAATCTGAATCGCGATCCGCGATCAAAATCAATGATCGCGATCCAGATTGACTGTGTACGAAGGTGATTGACGGCTCGCGATCTTGATCGCCAAATATCTACATAGTAAATCTCGATCGCGATCAAGATCACGATCAGTGATCGCGATCTGGATGGACCGTGTAATGGCTGCCTTAAGCTACTTTTTATCCCTGAAAAATATCACATTCCCGCGGGATAACGTCGTCGTTTAGTCCGAGCGGGCGAAGTCGCGGGCGGAAGGCTAGTATTTTGATATGGAGACAGTTCCTATTTGTGAGAGCTTGTTATTAACTTTCTTTAAGTAACAGGTGTTTTGCCCTCGAGGATGACAGAGTTGAAGAGCTTCTGGAGGACCTTAAGTATCGGCTTACCGCCCGCTCTCAGAAGTTCTGTTGTGATGATGTCGCCAAAGGCATGGGGCAGAAGCGATGTGATGCTGTTCTTCAAGAAGGGTGATAAGACTCTCTTGAAAAACTACCGACCCATCTCGCTTCTGAGCCATATCTACAAGTTGTTTTCGAGAGTCATTACGAATCGTCTCGCTCGCAGGTTCGACGACTTCCAACCTCCCGAACAAGCCGGGTTCCGAAAAGGTTATAGTACCATAGACCACATTCATACGCTGCGGCAAGTTATACAGAAGACCGAAGAGTATAACTTGCCACTATGCTTGGCGTTCGTGGACTATGAGAAAGCCTTTGATTCGATCGAGACCTGGGCAGTGCTGCAGTCTCTTCAGAGGTGCCAAATAGACTACAGGTACATCGAGGTGCTGAGGTACTTATACCAAAACGCCACCATGTCAGTCCGACTACAGAACCAGAGCTCTAATCCTATCCAACTACAGCGAGGTGTGAGACAGGGAGACGTCATCTCTCCGAAACTATTCACAGCTGCGTTGGAGGATATTTTCAAGCTACTGGACTGGAAAGGATTCGGCATTAACATCAATGGCGAGTACCTAACACACCTGCGGTTTGCCGATGATGTAGTTCTCATGGCTGAGACCTTGGAAGACCTGAACACAATGCTCGAAGATCTCAGCAATGCTTCCCAAAGAGTGGGTCTGAAGATGAACATGGATAAGACGAAAATCATGTCCAATGCCCATGTTGCATCCGCTCCAGTTAATGTTGGGAACATTACACTCGAAGTTGTTGACCACTATGTCTACCTAGGACAGGCAATCCAATTAGGTAAGTCCAACTTCGAGAAAGAGATCTCTCGTCGAATCCAGCTCGGATGGGCAGCGTTTGGGAAGCTCCGGCATATATTTGCGTCCAAAATTCCTCAATGTCTCAAGACTAAGGTCTTTGACCAGTGTGTGTTGCCAGTTATGACTTATGGAAGCGAGACGTGGTCTTTTACTATGGGTCTCATAAGAAGGCTCAAGGTTACCCAGCGAGCAATGGAGAGAACGATGCTTGGTATTCCCCTGCTCGATCGAATCAGAAATGATGAGATCCGCAGGAGAACTAAAACGACCGACATCGCTCGAAGGATTGCTCAGTTGAAGTGGCAGTGGGCGGGACACATAGCGCGGAGAACCGATGGCCGTTGGGGCGGAAAGGTTCTCGAATGGCGACCGCGAACCGGACGACGTTCCGTGGGCAGGCCCCCTACAAGGTGGACCGACGATCTGGTCAAGGTCGCGGGAAGCCGCTGGATGCGGGCAGCGCAGGACCGATCGTTGTGGAGATCCTTGGGGGAGGCCTATGCCCAGCAGTGGGCGTCTTACGGTTGAAATGATGAAGTAACAGGTATAAAATGTAATGATATAACATTTAATTATTTAATTTTAATCAAACATCATTTATGTAAGCTTTCCTAGTAAATAAATGAATAAATAAGTAAGATAGAAAACTATTTCTAATATTCCTTTATTTTATTGGATGGTACCTACGGCTGAAGGCCTAAGTAGCCAGAGCCGGTTAAATGACATAAAAAATGGTAGGTAGGTGTAGGTATTTACGTACTGGCCACTTAGCGTTTATGAGCAAATTTTTCAAAATTACATTGGTGACATTTTGTCTACATTGCGACAAACTTATTTCACACAGTGGTTATTTTTTGGTACTAAATATACTGTTGACTGCCGGCAGTCCATTTTGACAGTTAATTTTGTATTGCTAGTGGCTCCTCCACGACCACTGTCACCGGGTCAGATATATTTGTGGCACTATACTTACTGTAGCGACATCTAGCGTCGAGTGGAAATGCGAAATAGAAATATTACATCAATAGGGTGAAAACTTCAGTTTTGGCCACTGCCCCGAGTGCTTACTTAGCTTAAAACATTTCGTTAATAACTTTTGCTTGATAATATACTTTTTATCTATGACTTTTAAGTCATAATAACAATAGTAATAATTCTTTAATTACAATGACAGGAATATTATTCAATAAACGCTTTTCAGTTTACATCGAATTAGATGTTGCTTTTATTTTATCTAAGTTACTTAAGTATTGATTTCTCGATGTATCTTTTAAAATTTGATTAACAAAAAACACATCAATCGGGACCTATAGCACATTTTAAGTTTAAAAAATAGGTTTTTAATTGGCTAAAATAAAACTAAATTTCGTAAGTATATAAATACTTAGTTATATGTTTTTTACTATATTTGTCCACGAATTTCTCGAAATCTAAAGGCATATCGCGATGATTCTATTTGATTTAAATTAGGTGTATTCTAACTTTGGGAACAGTCTAAGATTCATCAAAATCGTTTTAGTAGTTTTCGTAGGTATGTTATTGTACAATATACACTAAAACTTAAAAAATAAAAAGTAATTTATAAAATAAGCTGACTGGCACCGACCTCAAAAAGGTACCTTAATTATAGATATTATATTTTTCCTTTTCAGTTGACAAATATTTTATGGAGTCGGTTAAATTTTTTTAAGTACTTTTTTTGTATACTTAGTAAGAATTTAAAAATTTAAAGAAAAGTATAAGTTAAAGTGGCAACAGAGGGGGCTTTCACACTAATTAATATAATCATTCGAATGTACTTTTGTGAAAGATATATCGTAATCTTACTGACTTCCTGCGCCATCTATTGCTTAGTAGATATAATGACGTAAATAACATGAGATTATTTTTATGATTTTATATGAGCCTGGATGGGTTTCAATTTATATTATGTTTTGAAGCAGGTAAAAAAAAATAACATGATTCATTATTAATTGAGACAGCGATTAAATATAACGTATTTTCATAATCATGTGGCGCCATCTATTTTAGTAAGAATCAGTTTTTGTATTTTCCCGTAGGAATAAGGGGTTTTTATTAAATATAAAGAAATTTTCCCGCAATAAAAGGTACCCTATATGTTGACCCAGGTTATAAGTAATTACTACACAAAATTTGGTAAAAATCCATCCAGTAGTTTTTGCGTGAAATGCAAACATAGAAACAGACGCTCGCAAATATAAGTTTGTCAACGTTTTTTTTAAATACAAAGAAATTTTCCCACAATAAAAGGTACCCTATATGTTGACCCAGGTTATAAGTTATTATTACACAAAATTTGGTAAAAATCCATCCAGTAGTTTTTGCGTGAAAAGCAAACATAGAAACAGACGCACGCAAATATAAGTTTGTCAACGTTTTTTTAAATATAAAGAAATTTCCCCGCAATAAAAGGTACCCTATATGTTGACCCGGGTTATAAGCTATTACTACACAAAATTTGGTAAAAATCCGTCCAGTAGTTTTTGCGTGAAAAGCAAACATAGAAACAGACGCACGCAAATATAAGTTTGTCAACGTTTTTTTAAATATAAAGAAATTTCCCCGCAATAAAAGGTACCCTATATGTTGACCCGGGTTATAAGCTATTACTACACAAAATTTGGTAAAAATCCGTCCAGTAGTTTTTGCGTGAAAAGCGAACATACAAACAGACAAACAGACAAACAGACAAACAGACAAAAATTTTAATATCTATCGTTTTGGGGTCTATATCCTGTACACATCACATAGCAGTATTCTTTTTTTTTTAATATTTCATGTACAGACTTTTTTTCCGTTTCTGTTTTATTATATGTATAGATGACGTAAATTAAATAAAATCGACTGGCGGCGCTAGTTGGCTCATGTCAGCCTCCGACAAAAATTAAGAAAAGTTACATTTTTAGTGCACCACTCAGTACGTATGGGACTACGTGGGACAAGTTGCTGGCTGCTCCGGACCTTGGATGCTGGACAGCAGGCTATCTCGCTGCAGGGACTACGTGTCCTTTAATAACCTGATGATTGCTTATTCTGAGTAAGTATGCGTTAAGACTGGGTTAACACGTTCACTGCCAACAACGAACCAGCTAATTGATTTAACCCTAAAGTAGGCGCATGGGGTCAAGACAACTTCCAATTGAATAAAGTATAATGTTTAAGTATTTGGATTGGAACGCGATTGCGCTTTTTTTAGCTTCCTATCTCTCCGCTAGTTAAGCAAATCGCTGGCGATCAGAAAGTAAACGCGTAAGCAAATGTTGCTGCTTTTTTTGGTGTTGAGTTGACCCCATGCACCCACTAGTGTAACAATTTTTTACTGAAAAGGACCAAGTTTTTGTCGACGGTCAAAATGTGACAAAATGTTTTAAATGTGAGGAATTTGTATGTCAGTTTCTTCCACTTGATTTTAATTTATTTCTCCGGGGTCAGTGCTGACGTCATGCGATTACTTGTATGCCTAATTTCCTAATGCGCCTACTTACCTAAGGGTTAAATCAATTGGCTAGAAATCTAAAACCATTGGCCCATATTGCGACATGTTTAGTGGTGCGAGCGAGCCAATTTCTTTAACCCACTCCTCAGTTACATCACCCAGCAGTACAACAGCAGTGAATGCCCTCGGTTCTGCCGCTCATACCTGTACAAGGCGTTCGTGAACGATCGGCACCAGTTCGCCTGGGACTCCGCCACGCAGCAGTGGACGGCTCAATTCGGTGATGCTGCACTACAGACTCAGGTAACAGGTTAAATTGATAAACAAATAAATATCTCATATAACTTTTACTTTTTTGCATTAACAATGCTTTTTCAAATATTTCATTTTCAAAAATAAATATGTGTCATGTCATGTCACTCAGTTGTCAATTAATCGCATTCCGAAATAAGTGGCATAAGTACTTGTGTTGAGGATTATGTCAAAATCTTGTCAATCTCATCTCAATTCTCAATCCCGTCAATAGTCATCTTATCTCAATCTCATCGCAAGCTAATCTCATCTCAAACTCGTTTCATTCTCGTTTCAATCCCATCTCAATCTCATCTTAATCTTGTGTTTCATTTCAATCTCACCTCAACGTCATCTTAACTTCATCTCTTCTCAAGTATAGTTAGAAAGGGATGTATTCGTTGCATGAATTTGCATCCCTTACTAACTGCACTTGAAAAGGGATCAGTCGTTCTAGAATACGGGGCTTAATCTCATCTTAATCTAATCGCATTCTCGTCTCATATCAACGCCATCTCAAAATCTCATATCAATCTCAATCTCTCTCATAGTGGCTTTTGACTTATTTCGCATTTTCTGATGTGCCGAAGCTATTTTAGAATCGGCATATGTAAACATAGCATTTAAAACTGCAGCAGAAATATTTTATGGAAGTCAGCAGTACCTACACTGAAATGTTTTAAGTAAGACATATTTCGAGTTCGAAACTAACAGTCAAACATGTACGCATTTCAGCTATACCTCTACTTCAACACTATGATGGTGTCAGTATACGAAGAACGATACAACTACGATTGGAACCTGTTTATATCAGATCTTGGCGGTAGTGTGGTGAGTAGGTATATCATTGTTTTATTACAACTGAAAACCAGAAAACGTAACCTAATAAACGACTAATGCGTCATAAGATTACGGCGATCGGGGCGCTGCTGGCCTAGGTACGTTTTAATTAATTTGAAATTCAAAATTTGACGACCTTCCTATCCTAGCTGTGGTGGTGTAGGTACGTACAGGTTTCAAGGTGCGCAATCTTTTAGGTCCTGGGTTCGTTTCCCAGTCGAGTAAAGTTGAAAGCGAACTATTCTATATTTTCTCTGTCTGTATGTGGTTATATCCGTCGTAGTTTGGTGCTTAAGGTGTCCAATATATTTATTTATCTTTATTGTGATTCAAATTCAGGTTTTTACGTCATACCCTCATATTTGGGTCACGCAAAAGCATAAAAAGTACTTCAATTCATTCAGACCCGTAGATTTGGAGCAAATTAGCTGTGACAGACGGACGGGCAGACACACGAGTGATCCTAATGGGTTCCGTTTTTGTTTTTGTAACCCTCACAACTGTTGCAGTAGCAGTAACTGCAACTATTGTATAAGCAGGAGCTCTATTTTTGAATCACTCGGGTCGAGACGAGCGCTCGTTTTCTACTGATTTTCGTTCGGAATCTGAAATTCCGTATTTTTGAATCGCTCGACCGCAACGAGTGCCCCTACCCACTCGTTGCAGACAGGCGAGCGATAGAATAACTGTCAAAATCAATGCGTGTGTCACATCTCACGTTACTTGTTCTTGTCAAGTTTGTGAAAACAAGCAAATCTTTTCGTTTTGTTAGTAAAAAACAATTTATTGTTTTGATGACATAGTCACAAAACTAAAAGCACAAAATATACTTTAGGAAGGAACAACTTAAAATGCGGTGCAAGTGCAACACAAATTCACAATTCACAATCACAACAGTTTTTTCTTATGTTGTGACATTGATTGACAGTCAAAAAAGTTTTTTAAACATAAATATTACGTTCCGTTTTCGTTGCGGAAGTTACCGGTTTTTCTAAATTCTGCGTGAAACGGATAAAACCCGACATATTATCGTATTATGTTGGCAGCACTGGAAACGAACGATTCAAAAATACGGACAATCAGCGTCATGCGACTTGGAAGACGAGTGCGACTTATGTCGCATGCGGCAACACGGTGTCATACGAGTGATTCAAAAATAGAGCTCCAGCAGCCTGCGAAGCATTCCATGTTTAGAAAATATGGAAAAATTCTTCGGAGGGATTCTAGTGACTACTGCAAATGCAGTTACGCCTTAATTTTTTGTAGCTTTTTATTAACTTGCCGTGTAAGTTAGTTAGTTAGTGGGAGACAAATCTTGCAAACTTAATTTGGCCCACTTCCCAGTGTCCGATAAAGCTGAAATTTTGTATACATGTTTGGTTAAGATGACAATACAATATTTAAGTACAGTCAGCAAATAAGATTGTCATGAAAATGTGATTTTTACTAAAAACTTATTACTCAGTCTATTCTCAGCGACTATAATACAATTTTTTCCACAGGGTTTCCTCCTGGGTCTATCAGTGATCAGCATCATGTCGATCTTCGGGAAGTTCTGGTCAATTTTCGTCAGTACCAGCAACAAGTCGAAGGATGGAGAAGTGAACACAGCTCCCGATGAGAAGACCCATCAGAATGGCATAAATTGCAAAGAGAAGAACATGCTGAAATTCAATGAGTACTAAGTTTAAACTTAACTTAAAATTATTTGTTTATTACTAAACAAATAATTTTAAAGTACTTTAACTATCTTTCAACTTAATATGTATAATTAAATCTACCATTTTACCATTTTCCATTAATCGTATTTTTATTTAGACTTCACATTTTCGAAATAGTAGCCAACATTTTTTTTCGTTATTCAATATTAAGGCGATACTCGGAAAAAATATGCTAAAGCGAGATAGCAATGAGAAAACGACGCGCGCGGGAGCGAGACCGATTTTGCCGATTATGCAAAAAAAAACAAAAAATCACTTCGTATTAAAAAACTATAGCGATTTTAAAAAAATGCTTCTATACGATCCTAAATATTATTGGTGTCCACTAATTAAACCAATTTTCAATAGTATATGTAACCCCATTTAAGAATAATCTTGATATTTCGTATTTTTAAAGGTATTTTCGAAAAGAAAAAGTGTCGAGCCAAAATCATAAAATCGTGTTTCTGAAAGTACACGATTCTAGATAAAGGTATGAAGAAATATATATCTTATTACCAGATTTATAACAACTCTAACAGTCCTAAAGTTTTAAATCAAAAAGTCCATACTTTTGCCGAGTAGCGCCTTAATGCGAGAACTTGAAGAGCCCGTGGCGCAGCGGTAGAGACGCTCGGTCTGTAATCGTTGAAGATAAGCAACTTTCGCAATGGTCGGTCACGGGATGGGTGACCAAAATCCTGAGCTCCTCCGTGCTTCGGAAGGCAAGTTAAGCCGTTGATCCCGGCTGCGTTTGCAGTCATTAATACCCACTAATCCGCATTGGGCCCGCGTGGTGCGCCATGGCCCACTCCCCTTATCAAGCAAGCAGTGGGGATGACATGAAGATCTCTGATCGTACATTCGAATTGGTATGTGCAAATGTCCATTCACGCAATAGATTATTATTTTTGTGTTGTGTTGTTTATATTCCACCTAAGAGCCAAGATAATGAATATATGATTTTGTTTAGATTGATTGAAGAAATATGTGTAAAAAATAGTAAAGTTATAGTATTAGGTGATTTTAATTTGTATTCATGTAGTTCGAATATAAACCATTATTTTGAATATTTTCAGACATATTGTGGATTCATTCAGGAAAATATTGTGGCTAATTGTAAAAGTCGTTACTTAGATTTAGTTTTGTCGTCATTAGGTGAAGGGGTAGTGAGTGTGTGCGCTGCGTCAGAGTCCCTGGTCCCAGTTGATACTTACCATCCACCGCTTGAGATATCCGTGACGCTAACAGGCGGCGCGTCCATGACGGCGGTGACACCACAATCATCATCGCATCCGCGGGGTGACGTTACCGTTACACAGTATCCACAAATGAATTGGAACTGTGCGAAAGCTGATTATCCTTTATTGTATGCAACGTTGGCTTCGTATGACTGGACACCGTTGTATAATTTAAATGATGTAGAAACGAGTTTAATGTATTTTTATGCTAGTATTAACAATATTATCGATGACTGTGTGCCAAAGAAAAAGCGAGAGCATGTAAATTCGAGGTATAATTACCCCGAATGGTACACTGCTGAAATAATTCGCGACATTAAAAATAAGGCCGCTCTCCATAAGCGTTACAAGATAAGTAAATTACGAGACGATTACGAGGCTTTTTCTAGGTGTCGGGCACGGATAAAATATTCAATTCAAAAAGCTCATGCCGAATATCAGGATCGTATTCAAAATCACTTGTTAGAGGACCCGAAGGCGTTCTGGAATTATATAAGATCTAAAACAAAAAACGTGAATTCCCGCAAGATAACTAAAAATGGTATTGAGCTAGAAGGAGAACAATGTGTGAAAGAGTTCGCTGAGTTTTTTCAGTCAGTTTACAGCACCACACCAGCAGACCTCAACGCGAGCGCTGCTGTAGCGGAGGCTGGCGGTGTAAATGGATCAGCGCGAATACATATAGACCAAATAAAGCTAGCAGAGGTAATGCGAGCGCTTGCTAAACTGAAGCCAAAACGGTCTGCCGGCCCCGATGGTATTCCTACTTTCATCTTTAGGGACTGTCGAAATGTGCTTGCAGAACCGTTATTGCACGTTTATAATCTATGCCTAAAAGAGGAAGTCTTTCCAGAAGTGTGGAAAACTACCCGTGTGGTTCCAGTCCCTAAAAGCGGAGCGGGTGAAGGGGTGGAAGGGTTCCGGCCGGTAGCAGTGTTGTCAACTCCCGCAAAGGTATTAGAATCCGTATTACAAAAACTCATATATGATCAAGTACGCGCGCAATTGTCGGATGCACAGCACGGTTTCCGGCCGGGCTACAGTACCACTAGCAACTTACTGAGTTATATGTCGCAGGTTGTTCATCTAGTGGACGAAGGAATACAGGTAGATTCTGCTTACTTTGATTTTCGTAAGGCGTTTGATGTCGTTGATAACGATATCCTGCTAAAAAAATTTGCTGGCATTGGATGCACTTTACATTTGTTGAGGTTCTTGGCAAGCTACATGAAGGATAGAAGGCAGTATGTTGACTACTTAGGCTACACCTCTGATCGCTATCCAATCAGGTCAGGGGTAAGTCAAGGGAGTAATCTCGGGCCTCTCGAGTTTATCATCATGGTCAATGACTTACCGGGGGTTATGAGACACTCAGGGTGCTTGTTGTTCGCTGATTTTTGAAAATTTATTTACCTATCAGAAGCATAGCAGACTGTGAAAGACTCCAGAATGATATAGACCGAGTGGTGGAATGGAGTAAAGCGAATAAATTATTTTTTAACACTACGAAATGCACAACCATTACTTTTACTAAAGCACAAAATCCATTTCTCTACGACTACAAGGTTAATGAGACACAGTTAAAAAGAGTTGTAGAAGTTAATGATCTAGGCGTTAAATTCACAGCTGACCTGACGTTTCGTGATCACATTTACAACGTTTGCAAAAAAGCCTATCGTAACTTAGGGTTGATACTCCGTCGATCCCATGGCTTTACGAATGTAAGAGCGATCATAGCTCTATACAATGCATTGGTCAGAAGCAACCTCGAATGCAATGCAGTCATTTGGGCTCCACATGAGGCTAAATATAGTCTCATGGTGGAGCGTATTCAGAATAAATTTGTTAGGTATATTTATCTTAGGAAATATGGTGTATATCCTTTCTATCCGCTCATGTGTCCTACTTTATTCGTATTGGGTATGGTAGGATATAATGAGTTACGGGTGAGAAGAGAGCTGTACCTAGTAACGTACATTTTTAAATTCATCAGGGGTAAAAATATCAATATGCAGGTGCTGGGCTCGATAAGTCTATTTGTTCCCAATAGGTACGTGTGGCGCCGCCGTCGGCCGCCGCTGCTGGCCGTGCCGCGCGGGCGCACCAGCCTGCCATAAATAGGGTTTTACATAAATGTGGTGTTATAATTAAATAAGGGCAAACAGAGTCTTAAAGCCTAGTTAACCTTATCCATCCATAAGGAAGGCATGTGCCCCAGCAGTGGGGACTTACAATCAGGGGGCCAATTCTGCTAATGATAAGTCATAATTGTGTCTCAATCGTCTTTCAATTGTAGTTCAATTGTAGTGCTTTTTTACACACTTTACAAAAAATGTGTATTTTTTTCACCATACTACTGATGGTCACACCACACACTACATTTACATCACATCATATTGTCATAATTCTTGTAACTAGTGTGTAAAAAAGCACTACAATTGAACTACAATTGAAACACGATTGAGACACGATTATGACTTAACGTTAGCAGGCTTGGCCCCCAGCTTTTATTTTGCACATAGTAAAAATGTCGCTGGGTATACATAGTTTTCCAAGATATAATCCAAAAACCAAAAAATGAGACCTTCAAACCCCCCGGCGGGGACTTTTGATATGTTTACCTCCTAAGTAGTCCAAACAAAGTTACGAAGTTAAAACTTGTGTTCCAAGGATTTACTTCTATACTGTTTTTTTAAACGTTCGTTGACTGGACTAATGCTAGAATACCGTTATCTATTTCCTAACTGAAATCTATCCTTGGAATTTACGATATAGGTTTTACGTCAGAGCTGTCTATTAGGAATTCAGTTGAGTTATGGAAGCCAATTCCTTACTAATTGTAGTGTATTTGGCTAGGTAGTGTTATCATCGTCTACACTACGTAGGTATTTCTCTAACTCTAAGTTACGACACATACCTAGAAGAACTGCCAAAAATCTCGTAGGATATATTCTTCTCCATTTTGTGATTTATAATAATAAATATGTAGTTTGAAAAACTAAAAACACACACTTTTATAGGAACAGACTAACCGGATGCGCGAGCCGAAACCTTACTTCATCCCTGCTCCATCATCAAACCCTCACTACCAAGTGTAGCTATAATAGAACTCAGCAGAACGAAACAAATGAGCCCAAACTCGAAGGGTTTCCTATTGGTATTTAAGGAGTGCCACTGGCTTCCTCATTGCTCCATCATCAGACCCTCACCACCAATTGTAACGAATAAGTCTCATCAGAACGAAACAACGGAGCCCAAACTCGAGGGGTTTCCTACTTTCCTAGTGGTCATTAAGAAGTGCCGCTGGCTTCCTCCCTGCTCCATCATCAGAACCTCACCATCAAGTGTAACGAATAGGTCTCATCAGAACAAAACAAATGAGCCCAAACTTGAGGGGTTTCCTAGCAGCCATTGAAGAGTTCTATTGCCTACCTGTTGACTCCATCATCAGATCAGCTCGATGGTAGTAAATTATTGTATTGTCATCGGATTCATATAGACTTGAAAAGTAAAAAATCAATACGACACTTAGAAGTAGGTTAAAATTGAATTCCAAGATTTTCTTATACTGTGACAGTTACATGTGAAGCTAATAAAAGTGTTTTCATCCCATCGATTCGAAAAGCGATGATTGTTTACCTAATAACAGGGTCCAAAACGATTCATTTTTTACCTGTTATGACAAGAGGGTATAAATGAGATTTGAATTTTGAACAGCTTCATAACAGGGTCCAAAAGGAATTTAGAACATAATTAAAGAAGCATTGGTTGGAGTGTAGCAAAGGGTGTGCAGTACTGAAAAAAAATCAACTGATTTTGTATGGGGCCGGGACTTTTTTCGGGACCGAGAAATTTTCAAAAACAGAATTTTATAAAATTGAGAGTATCTCGTTAACGGTGAGTCGTAGCTAAAATATAGAGAGTTAGTTATAAGAGAGAGATAGTTATAAGGAATCTGATGGACATATATTTTTTTTATTTATTTTTTTTTTTATTCCCATACTTACTCAAATTTTTTTTCTTGCCCGTCTAGCGCTATGATGTATCCGAACGACAAAGAAAGGTAGGTAGTTTGAGTAGTCTTTACTGCTTTTCTTATAGAGGGGGATGAAAAGCAGAGTGCATTACTCGGCCGCAAAATTATTTTCACCTCGGGCGGCGTATATTGAATCCCTCGCTGCGTTCAGGATTCTACTTTAGAATCCCTCGCTGCGCTCGAGATTCTACTCTAGAATCCTTCACTGCGCTCTGGATTCAAAATAGCGCCCTCGCCGTAAATATATTATTTTGCTCCCTTGTAATACAATCTACTATTTCATCCCATCGATTCGAAAAGCGATGCTTGTTTATCTCATAACAGGGTTCAAAACGATTCATTGTTTACCTGTTATGACAAGAGGGAATAAATGATATTTGAATTTTGAACAGCTTCATAACAGGGTCCAAAACGATGAGATTTGAATTTAGAACATAATTTAAGAAGCATTGGTTGGAGTGTAGCAAAGAGTGTGCAGTACTTTAAAAAAAATCAACTGATTTTGTATGGGGCCGGGACTTTTTTCGGAACCGAGAAATTTTCAAAAACGGAATTTTATAAAATTGAGACTATCTCGTAAACGGTGAGTCGTAGCTAAAATCTAACAAAATTTTCAACCCCCCTACGGCATCCCCCCACGGAGATACTTATAAGGAATCTAATGGACATATATTTTTTTTATTTAAATTTTTTTTTATTTCAAAACTCAAATTTTTTTTCTTGCCCGACTAGCGCTATGATGTATCCGAACGACAAAGAAAGGTAGGTAGTTTGAGTTGTCTTTACTGCTTTTCTTATAGAGGGGGATGAAAAGCAGAGTGTATTACTCGGCCGCAAAATTATTTTCACCTCGGGCGGCGTATATTGAATCCCTCGCTTCGTTCAGGATTCTACTTTAGAATCCCTCGCTGCGCTCGAGATTCTACTCTAGAATCCTTCACTGCGCTCTGGATTCAAAATAGCGCCCTCGCCGTAAATATATTATTTTGCTCCCTTGTAATACAATCTACTATTTAAAATATTTCGATAATATTGCAAGTTCAAGTCCAAAGTGTGTTCATTAATGATTAAATTTTAAATTAAATAATCAAATTTTTATCTATTTATGCACCACCAATGCGCCTCTTGGCAGTTGAGCGATCGTATTGCATCTGCATCTGACGCATATTCGTTAGGGCTTGATCTCGTAAACAAGCGGGGCGTTTAAAAAAACTAGCTGTTATTCATCAAGTTACATAAAGGTACAGAGATAGACTTGAGCATTCACTTGTAACAGAACATCGAGCATTCGCCGTTTTCTAATTTGTCGAACTGAACAACGAACAGAACCAAGCATAGAGCCAAACATCGCTACGAACATTTTCATGATTTTTCTAGCTCTAGTCGATGCTCGTCAAAAAATATTCTTCTCGAAGATGTCAGACTTGGTGTCCGGGGAGGGACGGGGCGCGGCGGGCGGAACAATGACAAAAGCTCGGCTCACAAAAAAGCGTCAGAACGCTCGATAGAATGCTCGCCAAAACGCACTCGTTTATTTTTCTGTAATGTAAAATTCGCAAGAATGTTCACTACAAGTGAATGCTCAAGTTTATCAGCGCCTTAAGTCATTCAATTTAAAAAAATAACAATTGGAATATTAAGAAAAAATACATTACAATTACAAATAACTGGTCAGGTTCGAGTAACCCTCGCGTTTCATTTTAAAGAAGGTAAAAGTAAAAATATTATAAAGAATAAATTATTGGTAGGTATACGTAATATCGTTCGCTACAGTTTGCAAAACTGTATAATATCAAGAGAAAATTTCATGTATTGTGATCAAATACTAATCTGTCAAATTAAAACTAATTTACGAACATTAGTATTTCTTTAATAGAGAAAAGTTCATGTTTTGTTATGAAACCGTCAAAAAATCTATTTTTTGAGCGCTTACATTGCTAACGCTCCCTAAAACCGAATGGTATATAGGGCAGGCGTACCGGTTTTGGCCACTTTAAGGATTTTTTCACTTTTAACCGCTTAGTGCTTAATGATCTTAAGTATTTTAGAGAAAATTTATAATGTAGAGTTATAGATAATTTATCGACCTTTAAGGGTACAATCTACAAAGTAAAAAAAAATCAATAGTTTTTTTTATTTAGAACAAATTCTGCGGAGGGGGCCAAATACACCGTTTGCATTGGTTTTGGCCACTTTCATAAAATTACTATATTTATAAGTTGAGTTTATGCTTAATTGATGTCTTATTAGAGTTCTGGACTAGAACACTACATGAAATAGTATTTCAATCACAGCTAGCTCCTTACTACAATTTTATTTTTATACCTTTATCACTTGATTAAAAGAAAATTAGCGGATTGAGGCTAGTGTAGGCTAGTGCCTACACTAGCCTCAATCCGCTAATTTTCTAGTACGTTAGCTAACAAAAGTGAGTTGTGAGTCTTTTAAAATAAATGAACTTTATAATAGGTTGGAAACTTTCTACTAATGCCAAAGTAGCCAAAGGTGGCACAATGCAAAAATTTCTAGCCCTACTTTTGGCCACTTATTGTTTCCCAACTTTTTGTAAGAACAGTGAAAAAACAACACTTAATCCATCCAGAAGAAACATATTCCAATATGATATACAATATTAAATAACCATAAAATAATTTTATTGTAGAAAAAAAATGATTTTACAAAACCTTTACCCTGAACATTTTGCTTAAGAATTTTACAAAATGTTAACTTTGAAACATAACACGTGTTTATTTCTAAAATATCGTACTACATAAAAAAAGCTAAGTGCTGTAATTATTAACTAAAAGTCCAATCTTTTATTCGCCATTAATAAATATAAGCAATAATTATTTAATTCCTATTTATATAACTTTAAAGTGAAAAGTGACCAAAACCGGTACAGTGGCCAAAACCGGTACGCCTGCCCTACATCAAAATAATGTATACTACAGAACTGTACATATCATAATTCCGCAATAGCATATCTCCTCTCGCTCGCGTATGCACCGTGATAGCGGTTGATTTATTAGTTATTCGCGAGCCATGTCGATAACCTGAATTAGCGACAGCTCATTTGTATCTAAGATTAAGATCTATCTGTGATCGATAAGTTATTAGCATTAGATCAATATAATTGGCAATAATTAATTTTGATGAATTAGGTACATAATTAACGCCGATACTTGCACTTTCTTAAAATGCTGTAATACCTACACGTTTGCATGTCAATATTTGAAATGATTTTATTCATAAGGCCAATACTCACTTACATTAATGACCTGATTCCGGCGTATGAAACTTATGCACTTATCGTAACAATTAGATACTTATGTATATTATTATGTTTAAAATAGAACGTGTCGCGCAAAGGCATATTCTGACATTACACTTATTACGCGAACGATTCGTTAACGTCAGCCGGGGCGGGACTTAAATAGCGTGTCGGGGAGCTATCGACTGATTCATGAAAGATTCCTTTGCATTCGGCTGAGAAAACACAAATATATTGAGCAGTAGGTAATCAGTGAATTTGTCAGTTTCACTTGTAAGTGAATCTATCGCTGAGATACAGCAAAATATTTTGCAAAATCCGTTGGCCCGACTTGCAAAATTAGTGTACTGCCAAGGCAATAAAATCCTATTTTTTTTTTCTAAAAATCATATTTTTGTCTCAAAATGTAATCTTCGGTGGTCTGTTCTTTGATTAGTGACTAACAAATTCAAGTCATCAATCATCACCATTCTCTTTAAAATCTAAGACTGTAATTATCCTTATAAATAAACGATAGCCAACAACATACCATTGTTAATAATTTTATAAACTTATTCTCATTTTTCTTCCAAAAATGTAGTTCGTTTTTGTTACCCTATTTTATCACGTTAGGTTTTATATCCTACTTCCATGGGAGTGAAAGCGTGATCATCGCGCATGATCGCTGCAAGTTGAAAAGGAACTAAGAAAAAATTTAATAGATAATTGTCCTTTCCGGTGCGATGACAGCTGTAAAAATGTAAAAACTTATTTATAGGCACAGATCACCTGTACTAGCAATTATAGGCCTGCTTGATTATTAAG
The DNA here is from genome assembly GCA_949710035.1 of Crambus lathoniellus. Lineage (NCBI taxonomy): Eukaryota > Metazoa > Arthropoda > Insecta > Lepidoptera > Crambidae > Crambus > Crambus lathoniellus. The sequence continues at coordinate 29,648,889 of OX453303.1, forward strand.
GCTTTTCTAATTTGAAAGTGATTTTATCGTAACTTCAAAAATGTAGGATTTATGAATATGGAGCTAAAATATGCAACATTGACAAAGTTCAACAAGAAGACTGCAAACGACTTAGATACTGGCCAGCAATAAACCGAAGAATAAACGGACTCATTTATAAATAGACACTAGGCTATTTTAGAAAGAGCATTATATCTCTGTCATCGCGTCACCGAACGAGAGAGACGGAAGACACTCGCCTATTTTTCGTATCCGGGCAAAGCACACCCACCGATCTTTTGTCCTTCCCACTTCGCTAAATATAGGTCACTCACTCTACAGAATTGGGCAAGTATGCGCAAACGCTTGTCATGCTACGAGAATTTGACGTCACTGTTTTTAAATTTAGAAGCACCGTTCATGTCATTGTAATTTAGACTTAGTTGCTCGAACAATACAGTTTTTAGTAGCTTGGACTTGTCAAGTATGGAAGCACTGTAAGCATTTTTAAGTGTATCACTTGATGTACCTACTACCTAATGATACCTACATCATTAAGATCACTATCAATATTTTTTATTTGAAAAATATCGCTGTAGTGCATGTTTTTTTTATTTATTCCATTAAAAGATCTCTAGCGACAACCGCTCAGGACGCAGTCTCTCTGTCAACTGAGCTATAGCAAGAAATAGAGCTTCAAATATATACAATTGTCTCAGTTCTTCAAATCAAAGAGCTTCAAATATCTATCTTTTTATCATCATGAAATGAATCATTGATTGCAAAGTTTATTTTTGCATTGTATTGGCATGGCAGGTTGTAAATAATACCTACAGCGACTTTAGTGATTTTGAGTAAATGTTTCGTTTCGTTGTTAACTACACAGTTTATGCTGCCCCAACAGTTGAGTGGAATAGACGATGATGAATGAAGGCAGTTATGCAAAACTAGACATGTCAAAAGTGACGTATCGTTCGACTATAATTTTGTCGCATTCGTCCTTCATTCGTCGTATGAATGTTGGACGTAGGTATATTGTGAATCCTCAATCAGCGAGGAACTGGCTATCTCATTTGTATTCTGAAAACACAAACAGTTCTGAAAACATTGTTGTTTGGCGGAAGCCTTACAAGATGGAGGCAGCTAGCCAGGTGGATTTAGAACACGTCTTACCACCAAACAAAGCGAATTCATTATGTACCCCTACTGGCATTCCCATTTCCAAATCAAGACCGCGAGAAAAGATTTTGGCTTTTCTGTGGTCTGGAGCCCAAAAGCATACCACTGTTGTTAAATACTCTAATGGGTGTAAATCTTATAGATCATATAGCAAGCTGCGATAAGATTTAATAGTCCCATCATTTCGACCAACAAATTGGCTTAGGATTCGAGAATTTCGCCGAAAAGATCCAGTTACTTCAAAGAGAAGTAACATTAAATTCAGTGCGAAAATCTGTTCCTAATAAATTCTAGTCTAGAATACTTCTTGCCATTCCAGGTTTAGCCAATTTTATCCCTTATTGAAATATATTAGAGATCAAATTCCTTCAGTATTTACATCTTCATAGGCAGATGGTATTTCATCAATATGGTTTGCGTTACAGTGCGTCTGATATTTATAGTTCATCTGTGATATATTTTATCGATAGTTTGCCAAAAATATTTGAAGGCGTTAAGAAGTTGAACTGTTATTTCCAGTTTTTTATGGAAGTGCGATAATTTATTTTTATAAACAAACATTCGCTCGGCTTTCTGCTTAGAAGAAGAAATTTTAATGTAATGAAATAACATTTTGATTTCCCAGACAACGCTGCTGTGTGTATGTATAGTATTGAAAGTGTGTGTATTGAATTTCAATTCCTTGCACTTTGATAGCTTTTGAAGGAAGGTATAGTTTACTATTCGATTACAATAACGATCTTGGCTACTTTTCTCGGGGTCTGATCATGCTGGTCGTGACAATTTTTGTTTATTAAAAAAATCTAAACTTTAAATGTTTTTTGCAACAATACAATTTACATAAATAGCAGTCAAGCGCAAAATACACTAATGAATGTATCCAAGCAGAAATAAGTCTTCCATTTCGTTAATCTATATGTCATCGTACACCAGGTATCCTTATTTGTGTCACGATCTCCGACTAGATACCATCAGTACTTGGCTAGCGGCCACTCAACATTGTAACTGATAATACTAAGAGTATTTTTTCAACCTGTAAACTTGTTGTAAGATTTATCTGGTGTAGCGTCCCGAAGTCAAATTTTAACAGGATCTAGAGATCTTAAAATAAGGCTCTGTTGATGATTTCTTATAGTATCCTACATTGAGATACAGTTCCAATTTATCAGAAATTAGCAGGTGTCTAAAGAGATGAATAGAAAGTGCATGACCTCAACAATGCTGCACTTTTAATCAAATTCAAAGGTCTTCAATACTTACCACGAAATTGCTGGTCCATATTTCGTAGTAAGTATTGTGTGACCGTATCTCAGCAACGGGTTGCTACATTTTGATATTTTGCCATCGCCCTTAATTGCTTGATGTGGTCGTGACGTCATGCTTTTACGGGGATTGACAGTGCCCTGGGTGCCTACCATCAACTCTTATTGCGGTTTTGTTTAGGAACCTAAACTGATCTGCTTCGCTTATTCGTACCACGACAGCTTAATATCAATGACAGCGATTCAGTGATCGATCAATGACATTTCACAGCCGCTAAGCTGTCAGGAACTCTTATTTGACTTATAACCCGGTCGATTTAACATGTCACCTGCAGGTTATACCCGTCCCTCTCACTCTCCGGGCATGACAGAATCGAGTGAAAGAGACGGGTAGAAGAAAAAGGACACAAATCGTTCGGTCATTAACATTTAGCAATTCATTTGCGATCCAGTTTTTAGAAGGTCAGAGTACGAAAGAAAGCAATTCATTTTAGGAACCTATTCTGCATCGCGCTATTTTTGAATCGCTGTCTTAAAGTTGATGGTAGGCACCCTGTTGCCCGTGTAAGCCAATGGCGGTATTACACGGTTCACTTCTGCCTTTCAATTTGGATGAAGCAACCAAATTGAACAATGTAAACGTAAAAGTGAATCATTTAATGTCAATGTTCAATCACATTCAATCGCGTTGAAAGAGTTGAGCTTGTTTAATATTTTTACTTTTGTGTTCAACGTTCAATGCAATTGAACGAAAGTCGAAAGTGTAAACTTAAGAATTGAATGATTCACTAGTTGTGCATTCTCAATGTGCTACTTGATTGGTAGACATTTTCAAGCAACGCGAATTGAATGGTTCACTTTATAATTTAGATAGGTTCATTTTTAAAGATACGTGTAAACAGCAGTATCTTTCACTTCTTCGCTTTTCAACCAAAGTAAATCAATTTTGTTGAACCGTGTAATATCGGCATAAAACACTAGAACTCAAGTCACAATGTTTCAGCTTCTCTGGTTACAAGGTTGTTTCCAAAGCGAACGGCCCCAAGAATAACTTAAGCATAAGCACTGTAGATACCCACCTATTCCCACAATCGCTAACATATTTACTACCTATGTCATAATATATTTAGATGTGTGACTGTGCCGACTCCCAGCCAACTGGAGACGCTCCAGATGTGTTTACCTCAGCACAGTCATTCATAAACAATGCTGAAGGGATTTGAGGAATGGCATTTTCTTTACTATATTTGCTGTCATCTCACCTGAGCATTCGGAATTTGATTCCGATTTTTTTGCCTAATTTTTCGCGATATAGGTATCCACGGAATATCGCTAAACAATTTGTATTGTTTATAAGAAAAACGTTTTTGAAAAAAAAAATGTAACCGCCTTCAAAACGGATCTTCAAACAATAATTAACAAACACTAAAAAACGAAAAAAATAATAAGATTTTTTAATTTAAAGGACGATGATACCTGACTTTTTCTAATTTATCTTGGTACTTACTGAACTGTTTGAAGTCGGTGCCGTCTTACGTATTGAGGTAAATACGTCCTACACCTCACGCTTGGGACCGGGTTTTTTTTAATATGTTTGTTATTTCACTCAGTATATTTCGTTCTTATTCTTTTTGGCTTGGCACCGACTTCAAACAGTTCAGTAAGTACCAAGATAAATTAGAAAAAGTCAGGTATCATCGTCCTTTAAATTAAAAAATCTTATTATTTTTTTCGTTTTTTAGTGTTTGTTAATTATTGTTTGAAGATCCGTTTTGAATGCGGTTACATTTTTTTTTTCAAAAACGTTTTATTTTTCGATTTTTAGTGGAGTAGCTTAAGAAACTACATGGTGATTATGATAAATTGTTGTAAATATCCTATCCGTTACGGAATTCAGCTTTCCATTTTTAGCTACTTAGATAACTTGAAGGAATACAACTGAAGGTCCATTCGTGCATATGGTATTTATAAAACATCATAATATAACTCCTAACTGTTGAGGAGTTTCACCTCTCATCAGCAGCTCACCCTAATAACCTGAAAGAATATAACTATTGGCCCATACGTACGATTAATACTTAAAGAAATATTCTCCAGCTCCTAACCGTTAAGGAGTTGTAGCTTCCATCACCAGCTCATCACTATGAGATGATGACTACCAGATGCAAATACTTGACTAACTTCAAAAATAAATGGAACGCATAAGGCTTGCCTATATTTGAGAATTTCTCTCAATTTTCCTGGGATTTGATCCCCTGGTAAAAGTAAGATCAGGTCAGAAGTACCAACTTTCGAAAAAAAAATATTTTGAAAATGATTCCCAATTTGATGAAATCGTCCATATACCCAAATAAAGTCTGAATACACATTATTCAGGATAACTCCTGAACTTCTTGCCAGTTCTTGATAAAATTTGAATGGGACCACACGAGAAGCGTCACCTTTTAAATAAAAAAAGAATTATTCAAATCGGTTCATTAACTAAAAAGTTCTGAGGTAACACACATAAAAAATAAAAAAAAAATAAAAAAAAAATATACAGTCGAATTGATAACCTCCTCCTTTTTTTGAAGTCGGTTAAAAATCAAACGACTCGTGCAATGATCAAGGGTTTCGTATAGAATTCATGATTTCGAATTCCCCGTGCTTAGGTACTTGTTAGTTTTTTGTTTTATTTTAAATTGTATTGATAAGTATATTATTTAAAAAAAGCATCAGCCCGTATAATCCAAAATTAGTTTAGGTAGGTATTTAATATTTTCGAGTATTTATAAAACACACACTTGCGATTTTCGATACATTCATAACGATAAACACTTGCAGATAAATTATGTAAAATAAGTCGCATTGCATGCTTTATAGAAAGCGTACATCACGAGTATGAACATCGAAATTTAGTAGGTACTAGAGCCAAGAAAAAAAAAATATGTCTAAGGCGGTATTATGAAATCGGTATCAGAGTACACCGCTTTAAATCAGCCAATGCAAGATATCATGATGCTTGCGTTTTGGAAGTAAGAAATTAAAGTCGAAGCTGATAATGATACTCTGAAAACTGTCTTAAATGTGTATGTTGTAAAATTAAAACGGTTTTCAAAGGAAACGGAAAATTTAAATGTTACCGATTCGGAGAAAACTTAAACAAAATGAAATTAGGACATCACAAAAAGTCCGCATGGCACCAGCCGTTTTGCGATGTCAGTAGGGTAATTTAAAAAATCCGTCTTAAAAATAAGCCTTCGCGAAGGCCAGAAACCTTTGGGATCAATATCTAGAGTAAGATCGCCGCAGTTAGCTGACCTGTCAAACGGTGAGTCAGAGCTCCGGGCAACGTCAGGAACCAAATCCACCTCACATCTCGCCTTGCCAAATCTATTCTTGATAACGCCTCGTCACAGCCAAGCTATATACAACTTTATTACCACCACACAAGATCGACTCCCGAAATCTTTCCCAATTCTAAAGATCCCAAATGATTTTGTGTTCTACTGTGAAGGGTCATGGTTCGAATTGCCGAGACTGATAAGAAGACATGTTTAAATTGAGCTAACTATCGCTAAACGTCACTTTATAATAGTATATCGGATGTAATCGAATGTCACAGTGCCTGGAAAGTTCTACTTTACCTGAGAATATACCTGTACTTACAGTCACGAGCAATAATTTATAACAACATAGAACTTCGTCACATATCGTTCCAAAACCAAACTTATCTGTGCCACAAAAGTCATTCAATATTGTATTAAGACATAGTCCTATGTTATTTACAATCATATTAGTTACTTGTGTGACTGTACCCCGCAAGAAAAGCTCTTGTTCTAATGATCATTATTGTGATCAGCGTCGTCTCCCTTTTTTATACACAACGGGGTAGCACTTAGTCTTCATCACACCTGATGTTAAGTAGTTTTAAGATAAGGCTGAAGGTGGGAGCGCACTATTCCCAGAATCCTCAATCACTGAGGAACTGGCTATCTTATCTCTAATTGCCGGAACACAATAATGCTGAAAACATCATTGTTATAGCGTCAGATTTAGATGAGATGGAGGTAGCTAGCCAGGCGGATTAAAAACAAGTCCTACCACCAACCAAACCGAATACAATATTTAACCGGGACTAGTACCCGGGACCTCTGGGTCTGTATCCGGGGGAGTGAAGACCAAAGAGGCGGTTTAATTCTCCAATTGTTAAAGAAACATAAATTAAATAGACAACATTTTGACAGCTGTGGTACCATTTCGACGGATAATATAGTTTCCTATTACGATTTCCATAACAAGAGATCTTCGATCAACAATAACACCTAGTTCTAGATACATAGTTGGAGTGACAGACATAATGGCCGAGCGTATACTCCCACTTGAGTGTTTAAATTATAAGTCGCATATTCTGGCACGTCTTGTTATAATAATTTTACTATTATTGCAACGAAACTGGACTGAAACATTTTTAGGTCTTGAACAAACAAAAAAAAACTTATAAAATAGGTAATAAGTTAGGGACATAGGTAATATATCTCAGAAACCCTATTGTTGATCGAAGCAGACACCCGAATAAATAAATATGCAATAAAGACATGATAATGTAAAATTGTTTATAATTAATCATTTCATCAGTAAAGAAACGAATGATAAATATTAGTACTAAGTAGGTACTAAGTTTTTTATAGTGCAATCGCATGATGCGTTTCATGTTCTGCATCAGCTCTCGAAGTTCAAGGTACTATAAACACAAAACCTTTGACGCATACAACTAGCAGGGGTTGCATCATATTGTTTTTAAGCCTTGAATGCCACATATCTTTCTAATACCTAAGTAAAAATAATCTTCTGTTGGAGCTACCAAAAACGTTGTGCAACTGATGAGCAATCGACGTTGTGATGATAAACACATTTTCTATATTAAACCAAATTAATAGAAAATCTTATTTAAATTTTTAGTTTTTTGCATTCACAATGCAATTTTTATTACTGAAAAATGGAAAATGAAGTATTTAGAAAAAATCGACCCGTCTCACAACTAGCTCCGATGGAAATGAAATGAAATTAACGCTGACTATACAGCGTGTAAGAAGTATTAGATACATTCGACGCTTTTCGTAACGACTCCGTAGCTCAGTGGTTAGAGCAGTCGCCCGGAAAGCGAAAGGTCGTGGGTTCGAGTCCCATCGGAGCTAGTTGTGAGACGGGTCGATTTTTTCTAAATACTTCATTTTCCATTTTTCAGTAATAGAAAATCTAAAAAAAATATGACTGCTTTGAGTCTTGTATTTATTTCATTCTCCCACTCAAGCTCTTTTTAGTGAAAATTGTCATCATCATCATCAGCCGTATGACGCCCCTGCTGGGCATAGATATAATATTTTGGTATTGTACATTCGGTATCGACATCATATTTATGATTTAGCATTTCATATTCGCTTACTGCCGTCAAGTAGTTTATTTCGTTCTTAAAATACAGAAGGTACCTACAATGCTAGGCAAGTAGGTATCTCTCATGAAAACGCTACTTTAAAGTTTAAAAGATCTTTATTCTAAATTATAAAAATATGTAGTTTAAAAAACTATAGAAACACACTTTTATAGGAACAGACGTCAAAGTACAAAATAACCGTCTATTCAGCAACTGAAATTAAAAAGCGTGGTGCGCGTTGTCAATATTAAGTAAGTACTTGAATGCATGCTTTGCAAAGGGCGCACCACGCTTTCAATTTCAGTTGCTGAATAGACGGTTATTTTGTACTTTTACGTCTGTTCCTATAAAAGTGTGTTTCTATAGTTTTTTAAACTACATATTTATTTTTTACTTTTTAGTTTAACAAATGGCAAGCCCAGGATGGGGATGGTAATCGATTTCACAGTCCATTCATGTGTCTGCCCACCCCGTAAACATTATAACTCAAATACAAATACAAATTTAAGTGGAGTCTATTAGTTACCAGATGTGCGAGCCGAACCCTTACTTCCTCCCTGCTCCATCATCAGACCCTCACCACCAAGTGTAGCGAATAGGTCTCATCAGAACGAAACAAATGAGCCCAAACCCGAGGGGTTTCCTAGTGGTCTTAAGAAGTGCCACTGACTTCCTCCCTGCTCCATCATCAGACTCTCACCACCAAGTGTAGTGAATAGGTCTCATCAGAACGAAACAAATGAGCCCATCTCGAGGGGTTTCCTAGTGGTCATTAAGGAGTGCCACTGACTTCCTCCTTGCTCCATCATCAGACCCACACCACCAAGTGTAGCGAATAGGTCACATCAGAACGAAACAAATGAGCCAGAACTCGAGGTGTTTCCTATTGGTCATTAAGGAGTGCCACTGGCTTCCTCCCAGCTTCATCATCAGACCCTCGCCACCAAGTATAGCTAATATCTCTCATCAGAACGAAACAAATGAGCCCAAACTCGAGGAGTTTTCTTGAGGTCATTAAGGAGTTTCACTGCGTCCTCCCAGCTCCATCATCAGACCCTCACCACCAAGTGTAACGAATAGGTCTTATCAAAACGAAACGAATGAGCTCAAACTCGAGGGGTTTCCTATTGGTCATTAAGGAGTGTCACTGGCTTCCTTCCTGCTCCATCATCAGACCCTCACCACCAAGTGTAGCGAATAGGTCTCATCAGAACGAAACAAATGAGCCAGAACTCGAGGTGTTTCCTATTGGTCATTAAGGAGTGCCACTGGCTTCCTCTCTGCTCCATCATCAGACCCTCAACACCAGGTGCAGCTAATAAGTCTCATCAGAACGAAACAACGGAGCCCAAACTCGACTGGTTTCCTAGTGATCATTAAGAAGTGCCACTGGCTTCCTCCCTGCTCCATCATCAGACCCTCACCATTAAGTGTAGCGAATAGGTCTCATCAGAACAAAACAAATAAGCCTAAACTCGAGGGGTTTCCTAGCAGCCATTGAAGAGTTCTATTGCCCACCTCTTGACTCCATCATCAGATCAGCTCGATGGTAGCAAATTATTGTATTGTCATCGGATACATATAGACTTGCAAAGTTTCAAATCAATACGACAATTAGAAGTAGGTTAAAATAAAAAACTATAAAAACACACTTTTATATTAACAGACTAAAAGTACAAAATAACCGTCTATTCAGTAACTGAAATTAAAAAGCGTGGTGCGCGTTGTCAATATTAAGTACTTGAATGCATGCTTTGCAAAGGGCGCACCACGCTTTTTAATTTCAGTTACTGAATAGACGGTTATTTTGTACTTTTAGTCTGTTAATATAAAAGTGTGTTTTTATAGTTTTTTAAACTACATATTTATTTTTTACTTTTTAGTTTAACAAATGGCAAGCTATGGATGAGGATGGTAATCGATTTCACAGTCCATTCATGTGTCTGCCCACCCCGTAAACATTATAACGCAAAGGCGTGATTGTATGTATTTAGTTTTACAAATTCAAGTGGAGTCTATTAGTTACCAGATGCGCGAGCCGAACCCTTACTTCCTCCCTGCTCCATCATCAGACCCTCACCACCAAGTGTAGCGAATAGGTCTCGTCAGAACGAAACAACGGAGCCTAAACTCGAGGGGTTTCCTAGTGGTCATTAAGGAGTGCCACTGACCTCCTCCTTGCTCCATCATCAGACCCACACCACCAAGTGTAGCGAATAGGTCATATCAGAACGAAACAAATGAGCCAGAACTCGAAGGGTTTCCTATTGGCCATTAAGGAGTGCCACTGGCTTCCTCCCAGCTTCATCATCAGACCCTCGCCACCAAGTGTAGCGAATAGGTCTCGTCTGAACGAAACAAATGAGCCAGAACTCGAGGTGTTTCCTATTGGTCATTAAGTAGTGCCACTGGCTTCCTCCCTGCTTCATCATCAGACTCTCACCACTAAGTGCAGCCCATATGTCTCGTCAGAACGAAACAACGGAGCCTAAACTCGAGGGGTTTCCTAGTGGTCATTAAGAAGTGCCACTGGCTTCCTCCCTGATCCATCATCAGACCCTCACCATTAAGTGTAGCGAATAGGTCTCATCAGAACAAAACAAATGAGCCTAAACTCGAGGGGTTTCCTAGCAGCCATTGAAGAGTTCTATTGCCCACCTCTTGACTCCATCATCAGATCAACTCGATGGTAGCAAATTATTGTATTGTCATCGGATTCATATAGACTTGCAAAGTTTTAAATCAATACGACAATTAGAAGTAGGTTAAAATGGAATTCCAAGATTTTCTTACATTGTGACTTAGTTACAAGTGAAGCTAATAAATACGTAGTTTAAAAAACTATAACAACACACTTTTATAGGAACAGACTAAAAGTACAAAATAACCGACTATTCAGTAACTGGAATTAAAAAGCGTGGTGCGCGTTGTCAATATTAAGTACTTACTTGAATGCATGCTTTGCAAAGGGCGCACCACGCTTTTTAATTTCAGTTACTGAATAGTCGGTGTTCAGTACACCCCTGCCTATACCGCGGAGTCGGCTAGCGCAGTGGAAGCTGGTATTACTAATATAGACTCCGGACAAAAACTAGGTTTCAGCGGGGATGTAAACTGAACAATTGGACTGCGATACACAGCGGATAGAATTTGTGAAGTAAGGTGATTTTACATACGGTCTGTGCTGTAGAAAGTCCCTGGGCAGCGTGGGGAGAGGGGAGCGCGCGCGCCCCCTGGTAAATCTTCTTCTTCTGCAGACCTTACCAATTAGTCACCTCACTCACAACACAAATAACAGCGTTCACAAGACACTGGGCGTTTCAACAATAGATACACAAAGACACACACGGGGGAGCCTCTTTTATTATGATTTACAGTCCCGACAAAAAGCGCGTGTGGTAGAAAAGGTTATCTTTCAAAGCATCCGCGACCGGCCACTCCAGAGATGGCATCAAAACCTTGGTCGTACAAAACGGGATCACATAGATAATTTAAGATTTTATTCAAACTCGATATGCCAGGCACATTCAACGCGAGCGATTTTTAACAAATTCAGCAAAATTATTCCGACATTTTTTTACAAGAATTCCAATCAAGTGTCACTGTCAACTTCAAGTGACAGCCAAATGTCAATTTGACGTGACATTAGAGACGCGTTCAGAAACGTCGATCTTTTCCGAACATCCCCCCGCCCCGGACCGTTAAGAACGGTACGTCAATCTACGGGTAATCGGGAGAGCCCACTAACTGCTCTCTTCAAAACCGAATCTCGAACCAAAACCTCAGCAAAACGAGGAACTCCGTCAGTTCCGGGGTAGAGTTTAACAATGCGCCCCCTTCGCCAACATAGGGGCGGCAGGTTAGCATCCTTAATCAACACGAGGTCGCCAGTCTGGGGTGGGGTGGTTTTATCTGTCCACTTCACGCGCTGTTGTAGGATATGCAAATACTCCATCGACCAACGTGCCCAGAAGTTTTGGGACATCTGTCTCAAAAGTTGGTATCGCGACAAACGATGGGATCCTACATCCTGAATCGGATATTCAGGCAACGCCAAAAGGGGCTGTCCGATCAAGAAATGACCTGGGGTCAACGCTTCCAGGTCATTCGGGTCCGAAGACAACGGGCACAAGGGTCGCGAGTTGAGGACGGCCTCAATTTTACAAAATACCGTATCAAGTTCCTCAAACGTGAGAATAGTTTCTCCAATCACGCGACGCAAGTGTGTCTTGGCAGCCTTTACACAAGCTTCAAAAATTCCTCCCCAGGTCGGACAAGCTGGAGGGCTAAACTTCCAGATTATCCCACGCCGGGAGAGGGTGGTTCCAATGTCTATTTTATTATCAACAAAAAACTTAACTACTTCCTTAAGATAATTACACGTTCCCTTATAATTAGTACCACAATCGGAACGTATCAATGACGGCAGTCCTCTACGGGAAACAAATCTGCTCAAGGCGGCGACAAAGGCTTCGGTAGACAATTCCGAGACAATTTCCAAATGGACAGCCTTGGTGGACAAACACACAAACACGCACAAGTACGCCTTATAGGTTTTAGCATTACGCAGTCTCGAAGCCTTTACAGTAAAGGGACCGGCGAAGTCGGTGGCGACTCCGGCAAAAGCTCTACATTCCGTGACGCGATCAGCAGGCAAATCACCCATCTGGGGCTGCATGGTCGCGGCCTTCAATCGATAACAAGGCAGGCAACGGAAAACCACAGTGCGAATGGCTCGACGAGCAGACAAAATCCAAAATTCACGCTGCAAAATGGCCAACAAAGCATTACAGCCAGCATGTTGTGCATTCACATGGCGATCTGTTATTATCAGTGGAGTCAAATGTCCGGCTTTAGGTAACAAAAGGGGGTGACGAGCTCCATACGGCAGGTTCGCATTTCGAAGTCTTCCGCCGACTCGCAAAAGCCCACTCTCGTCCAGGAAGGGATTTAATCGCGATACCGCGCCCTTCAACTTGCGACGGCCTAAACGCAAAATTTCAATCTCGGACTCAAAACTATCAGCTTGTACTCTCCGGACCCAAAACAAGAGCGCGTCCCTACGCTCGTCCGGAGTGAGAACCGACGAATCACGCCTCGCGCGTGGGTTTCTGCAATTGTACACAAAACGTCTGATCCAAGCGGTAACACCAAGCAGCTTCTGTAAGGAGCTGTACCGATCCAACAACAAATCCTTTTCCCCGGCGGGGTTAGTCTCCAGGACGCATGCCCGCATATCAGGAACGGCTACGTTCGACAACGCTGGAGAGGGCGGCCACTCCGACTCAGGCCGCATCAACCACTGTGGGCCCCACCAGAGGGGGTGGTTAATTAGGGTTGGGGCTACACAACCCCGAGACGCACAATCCGCGGGATTCATGGTTCCCGGCACGTGTCTCCAAATCAACTCGATGTCGGAATTACAAATCTGCGACACTCGATTGGCCACAAACACGTCCAAGGTGTGCGCCGGAGCCTTCAACCAACAAAGGACGACCTGACTGTCCGTCCAAGCATAAACCTCTTGTATCTTAATAGATCGACCTAATGTGAGCCATACGTGGTTCAACAAACGCATTAGGAGGGCAGCTCCACACAATTCCAACCTCGGGATCGTATGACGAGTCCGAAGGGGAGCGACTTTGCTTTTCGCTATCACCAGATGCACAGCCACAACTCCGTCAACAGTAACGGTGCGGAGGTACACGGCCGCAGCAAATCCACGTTCGGAGGCATCGGAAAAGCCGTGAAGAGTAACTTTACAATTTTCAGAAGGGAGGAATAGCCTCGGCAAATGCACTTCATTAATCTCGGGGAGGGATGAAACGAAGCTCGACCAATCTCGGAGTAACTCGTCCGAGAGGGGTTCATCCCACGACACACCCGAAGCCCATAACCGTTGCAAGAAACACTTGGCCATAAACAGCACGGGGCAAATCCACCCATTGGGGTCAAAGGTACGTGCGACAGTAGACAATACTAAACGCTTGGTCCAGACTTTCGGTAGTCGTAAATCCACACAATAAGTGAACGTGTCAGAGACCGGTTTGTACTGTACGCCAAGGACGGTCACCACATGGGGATTATCAACATTTTCGAATAGGTGGGGGTCCTGCTGGTGCTCTTCGGGCAAACCTACCAGTACATCAGGCGAGTTGGATATCCATTTCCTCAACTCGTAACCTCCCGACTTCAAAAGGGCGGTGAGTTCGTCTCTCAGGACAATCGCCTCTGAGACAGATGAGGCGCCCGTGCAAATGTCATCCACATAGACGTCACTGGCCAAAATGGCGGAGGCGCGAGGGTATCTCAAGCGCTCCTTCTCGGCCAACTCCAACAAAGAACGAATCGCAACAAACGGGCTCGACGCCAAACCGTACGTATTCGTATTCAATTCATAAATCAACAAGGGGTCCCTAGGACTCTCTCTCCACAAAATCAATTGGTACCTCCTATCCTCTGGATGGATGACCGTTTGTCTGAACATCATCCGGATGTCAGTCATAAATACAATTTGGTGCCGCCGGAAGTTGGTCAAAATGTCTGAGATCTCCGTGTGCAGCTTGGGACCTACATGCAGACACTGGTTCAAGGACGCTCCAGTAGAGGTGGGAGCCGAACCGTCAAAGACCACCCGAATCTTTCCGGATTTCAAAACGGCGTGGTGCGGCAAAAAGAAGTGCTCAACGGAGCGCCAATCCAAATCGCTCACGGACATGTGCCCTAACTCCTCATACTCCCGCATGAATTCAACATACTTCTGGCGGAAGACCGGATCCTTGCTCATGCGACGCTCCATCGCCACTAGCCTACGTTCCGCTAGCGGTCGGGATTCGCCCAGAGGAGGTCGGCCGGCACGAAAGGGGAGACGGGTGATCAAACGACCAGAGCGGAGGCGACCAGTGTTATTCTGGTAATACAACTCGCATTCATCCGCTACTGGGTCGACCCGCGGGGCTGGTGGAGGTTCCTCAACCTCCCAAAACTTCTGCACCACTTCGGAGAGAGACACATTAAAAACAAGACCGCGATCCTCATCAAGGGAATCCAAAACGCGGCGAGCAGGGCCCATCACAACTGTACCGAGTGTCGTCTGCAGAGCTACCAAGCCATCTGGCTGCAAAACTCGCTTCCCCGTCAACAAAACTCGCCCCAGGACATCGGCTCCAAGGAGAGCATCAATCGGGCCTGGGCGGAAGAAATTTGGATCGGCGAGTGGGGAATCAGACACCAAAGACAACATACTCGGTCCCAAGTCAACTGAAGGTTGACGGCCAACAACTGTGTCCAACACAATCGCCGAGGTCTTAATGCCTGGCGTGGACTTATTACGTGATGTAAATGTGAAGTCAACATGCCCTAACAACCCGGGGACTTTCACATCGCCAACACCTCTCACGCCTTCCGTGTGGGGGTGCACCTTGAGGCCCAACCGCCTAACTAACCAAGATGACACAACACACCCCTGAGCACCGGAATCCAACAAGGCGCGAATTTCCACAAGGTCGCCAATCAATCCCCTGACAAGCACAGAGGCCGTGGGCAACAAAACGGTCTCTGGAGGGGTGGCTACAATCGACCGTAAACACGTTGATTGCTAGTATGTGGGGTCCCCAGACGTCCCCCCATGGTAAGGGGGTCGCTCATAGCGATCCAGTGGGTCCCAGTCTCCCACATACTGCCTACGTCCAATTCGCCCGGTATCAGGCGGGTTATATCTCCCGGCCCCTTGAAGACGGGGCGGGCGCCGCTCCAAACGCGGGTATTCGGCGAGCGGCGGCGAGAATCGGTGCCTATCATCCACCGTGTACGTCGCCCCATAGTCGCGGGGGCACGGTGACCGATTTTCAGAGGGGGGGTCCCGGGGACCCCCGGCTGTGCGAGGCTCAACACGTTGCGGGGGGCTTCTACGACCTCCCGCAACGCTCGCAAAATCGAACCCCCTAGTTGGGGACCGATTTCCCATGGGGGGGTCCGTGGGACCCCCGCCCGTGCGAGGCTCAAAACGTCGCGGGGGGCCTCTACGACCTCCGGCAACGCCCGCATAACTCATCCCCATCCTTGGGGATCGGTTTCCCATGGGGGGGTCCGTGGGACCCCCGCCCGTGCGAGGCTCAAAACGTCGCGGGGGGCCTCTACGACCTCCGGCAACGCTCGCGTAACTCATCCCCATCCTTGGGGATCGGTTTCCCATGGGGGGGTCCCTGGGACCCCCGCCCGTTTGAGGGTCCAAACGTGGCGGAGAGCGTCTGGGGCCACTCTGGTGGCCACTAGAACTGCTGCGGGATGCAAACACCGCGGGGGGTCCGAGCCCCCCACCCATACGAGGTGATCCTGCAGCGACGCGCTGCGGCGCTCCGCCGCCCTCTGGGCTGTTCATGCAGAGGAGGGGATGGTGGTTGCCCTTACAAAAGCGGCATGGGTGCGCTTGGGTACATTCGCGCTGCATGTGCAGGCCCAAGCACGAGTAGCACCATGTCCGTTGTCGCGCGATCGCTCGACGGCCTTGGACGCGCTGGTCGAGGAACTTATCACAACGGGTCGTGCTGTGACCCGGTTCCCGACAGTACAAGCAGCGGGCGGTCTCCTGGACGGCGGCATAGCGGCCGGGCGCGCGAGGGGCCATACGCCCCCTACGGGGGGGTCCGGTGGGGGATCTACTCTGTGGCACAGGTCGTTCGGGTCCCATAGGACCGGCCAGAGAGGAATTATCTGCCAGTCTACTTTCTCCTTCCAGGAACGTCAAGAGGTCCGAGAAGGGTGGCAGATAAGTCGCACTATCCCCACCATACTGCTGCTCAAAACGGACCTTAACAGAGTCCGGCAACTTTCCCAGGACAATGTGCAGTAACAAAAACGACCACTGCTCCACTGGGAGTTTTAAGTTTTTTAATGCGTTGTATGCAACCAACAGCGGATTCAACAAAGCCACTCTCAAGTGCATCACGCTGGCAACGCGGGGTAAATTCAAAATGGCGGCAACATGGTTGTCCGCCAGACGTCGTACGTTCTGGTACCGACGGGCAATCAAATCCCTAGCAATAGGGTAGTTTTCATCCGAGGGGGCCAAATGTTGAACTGATTCAAGGGCCTCCCCTTCCAACACGGATAACAAATAAGCTAACTTCTGGCCCTGGGTCAAATCGTCCCGGGCATGTACAAGACTATCAAAAATATTAATAAAGCCCTCCCAGTCCTCTAGACGACCAGCAAAGCGCCTTAAGTCTAAGGGGGCCAATCTAGCAAAGAGAGGGGGCATACTCTTAGATGTGACCGGGGACGGGCTCGGTTCATTCTCTCTTGCCACTTGCAAAGGTCGAGCCACCTGGGTAATTCTGTCCGCAAAATCATAACACTGGTCCACATCCAAATCGACTTCTTGTCGCATTTCCACCTCGGCCTCAACAGTCCTTTCCAAAAATAAGGCATACTGCTCATCAACAACAGCCAAACGTATGGGCAGATCTACGTATCTGTTCAACAAGGCCTCCGTCCTATCAGGTCGATCCAACAATGCGACTGCAGACGCTAACCACCGTAACTCAGAACGTATTTTGGCTTTAGCAGAGGAGGCCGTCATTGTAACGTCACAAATTTATCAACAAAAACAACAAATTCAAAATATTCACTATAACACAAAATCTCCAATATTTGGAGGTTATTACTAACCACAAAATTCCAATATTACAACAACAAAGTATTTATAATGACACAAACTCTTAAATATCTGGAGGTTATCAGAAAACAACAAAACTCACTGACTATTGAAATTCACTCAAAATCACTGACTATTGAAATTCACTTGGATATCAACACAACATACTGTTACACAACAACAAGTTAATTTTAATTATTTCAAAGCACAAGTTTCAATGAGTTTCAATGTGTAAACAATGTCCCAAATCATTTAAGTTTCACTAAGTATTGAGTGCAAACTTATTAGCTAACCTTTTATTAGCTATTATTTTAGCAACAAACTTGTCAATATTCACAACTCAAATTTGCTAACAAAACTGAATAATAATTATTATGAGCAAAGAAAGGCATCTGTTTACAATTTGGAACTTCAATACATGACTTCAATACATTAATTACAAGACATGGAACCAATAACAAAGGAATGCCCTTTACTTTTCAAATGCAAGTTAATTACCATTTACAAGTACAAATTAATCTAGTCCGGACCAGACTGGGTCATCAACACGGCACTGATTAATACAAAGTTTTGGCATGGGCCTCTCAGGCCTTCAAGCTACGCTCTTGGCTACCAAGAAATGTTCAGTACACCCCTGCCTATACCGCGGAGTCGGCTAGCGCAGTGGAAGCTGGTATTACTAATATAGACTCCGGACAAAAACTAGGTTTCAGCGGGGATGTAAACTGAACAATTGGACTGCGATACACAGCGGATAGAATTTGTGAAGTAAGGTGATTTTACATACGGTCTGTGCTGTAGAAAGTCCCTGGGCAGCGTGGGGAGAGGGGAGCGCGCGCGCCCCCTGGTAAATCTTCTTCTTCTGCAGACCTTACCAATTAGTCACCTCACTCACAACACAAATAACAGCGTTCACAAGACACTGGGCGTTTCAACAATAGATACACAAAGACACACACGGGGGAGCCTCTTTTATTATGATTTACAGTCCCGACAAAAAGCGCGTGTGGTAGAAAAGGTTATCTTTCAAAGCATCCGCGACCGGCCACTCCAGAGATGGCATCAAAACCTTGGTCGTACAAAACGGGATCACATAGATAATTTAAGATTTTATTCAAACTCGATATGCCAGGCACATTCAACGCGAGCGATTTTTAACAAATTCAGCAAAATTATTCCGACATTTTTTTACAAGAATTCCAATCAAGTGTCACTGTCAACTTCAAGTGACAGCCAAATGTCAATTTGACGTGACATTAGAGACGCGTTCAGAAACGTCGATCTTTTCCGAACAGTCGGTTATTTTGTACTTTTAGTCTGTTCCTATAAAAGTGTGTTGTTATAGTTTTTTAAACTACGTATTTATTTTTTACTTTTTAGTTTAATAAATGACAAGCTATGGATGGATGGTAATCGATTTCACAGTCCATTCATGTGTCTGCCCACCCCGTAAACATTATAACTCAAAGGCGTGATTGTATGTATTTGTTTTACAAATTCAAGTGGAGTCTATTAGTTACCAGATGAGCTAGCCGAACCCTTACTTCATCCTTACCCCATCATCAGACCCTCACCACCAAGTGTAGCGAATAGGTTTCATCAGAACGAAACAAATGAGCCCAAACTCGAGGGGTTTCCTAGTGGTCATTAAGGAGTGCCACCGACCTCCTCCCTGCTCCATCATCAGGCCCTCACCACCTAATTTAGCAAATAGGTCTCATCAGAACGAAACAAATGAGCCCAAACTCGAGGGATTTCCTAGTGGTCATCATTAAGGAGTGCCACTGACTTCCTCCCTGCTCCATCATCAGACTCTCACCACCAAGTGTAGCGAATAGGTCTCATCAGAACGAAACAAATGTGCCCATCTCAAGGGGTTTCTTAGTGGTCATTAAGGAGTGGCAATGACTTTCTCCCTGCTCCATCATCAAACCCTCACCACCAAGGGTAGCGAATAGGTCACATCAGAAGGAAACAAATGAGCCAGAACTCGAAGGGCTTCCTATTGGCCATTAAGGAGTGCCACTGGCTTTCTCCCTGCTCCATCATCAGACCCTCGCACCAAGTGTAGCGAATAGGTCTCATCAGAACGAAACAAATGAGCTCAAACTCAAAAGGTTTCGTAGTGGTCATTAAGGAGTGCCACTGGCTTCCTCCCAACTCCATCATCACATCATCAGACCCTCGCCACCAAGTGTAACAAATAGGTCTCGTCTGAACGAAACAAATGAGCCCAAACTCGAGGGGGTTCCCATTGGTCATTAAGGAGTGTCACTGGCTTCCTTCCTGCTCCATCATCAGACCCTCGCCACCAAGTGTAGCGAATAGGTCTCATCAGAACAAAACAAATGAGCCAGAACTCGAGGTGTTTCCTATTGGTCATTAAGGAGTGCCACTGGCTTCCTCCCTGCTCCATCATCAGAGCCTCACCACCAAGTGCGACTCATAAGTCTCATCAAAACGAAACAACGGAGGCCAAACTCGAGGGGTTTCCTAGTGGTCATTAAGAAGTGCCACTGGCTTCCTCCCTGCACCATCATCAGACCCTCACCATCAAGTGTAGCGAATAGGTCTCATCAGAACAAAAGAAATGATCCTAAACTCGAGGGGTTTCCTAGCAGCCATTGAAGAGTTCTATTGCCCACCTCTTGACTCCATCATCAGATCAGCTCGATGGTAGCAAATTATTGTATTGTCATCGGATTCATATAGACTTGCAAAGTTTAAAATCAATACGACAATTAGAATTAGGTTAAAATTGATTTCCAAGATTTTCTTACATTGTGACTTAGTTACAAGTGAAGCTAATAAAAGTGTGGTAATAAAAGTGTGGTAAAAAGTGTGGTAAAAAGCTAAAGTTTGGATCATCATCATCTTCATCATCAGCGAATTAACGTCCACTGCTGGACAGTAGCTGCTCTCATCCAGCTCTTGCCATCCAGCTTACGTCGCTTCACCTAGTCTGTCTGACGGCGTCCTACACCGTCTCCACTCTAGAACCGTTTACCCCAGCGGTTGTCAGTTCTGCGGCTTAGGTATATAGCCGGCCCACTGCCACTTCAGTTTGCTGATCCGGTAATCTATGTCCATTACTTTGGTTCTCTGTCGGATTATCACGTTTCGGATTCGATCCTTCGGTGAAACTCCGAGCATCACCCTTTCCATAGCTCGCTGAGTGACTTTGAATTTGTGAACCATCAGCCCTGCCGTGAGTGTCCACGTTTCGCAGGTAAGACTCAATTCTTGATGACTTTCGTTTTACGACTCTGTGGAAGAGGCGACATAAAGACCTGACGTAGCTTCCCATACGCTGCCCAGCCCAGCTGTATCCTTCTGTTGGCTGCCTTCTCGAAGTTGTTTCTACCCAACTGCAGAATTTGCCCGAGGTATACTAGTTCCGTGACAACTTCGAGAGTACAACCTTGCACTGCAATCGTTCCCGGAGTATCGTGTTCGTTGAACATTATCATGGTTTTGTACAAGTTCACCCAAAAACCGATACGCTGAGAGGAATCAGCAAAGTTTGGAAGTAAGAGGTAATCTATGGCACCACTGAAACGATATTTTAAGTAGTTTTACCAGTAGAAATATATTATTTATGTGTGACGTTCGATATATTATCCCGCTATTCCAGAAACGGGTACAGTCAGCTTCAAAATTTTATTATCAGAATGTTTATATCCACCAAAAATATCTGAACATTTGACAAATATTCAACCTTGTATCAAGACACAAATGTGCATTTTCATTTGTTGCTTGAGAACAAATGACAACAAATGAAAGTACCTACACCCTAAAGTATTGTGCTAAGAGTTATCTTTGCCAAATGTTTAAAAATGTTTACAAGCTTTTTATTAACTTGCCATGTTAGTTAGTTAGTTAGTAGGGGACAAATCTTGCAAGTTTAATTTTACCCACTTCCCAGTGTCCGATGGAGCTGAATGTTTGTATACAGGTTTGGTTTAGATGACAATACAATATTAAATTACAGTCAGTAAAAAAGCTTGTCATAAAAATGAAATTTTTACTAAAAAAATATTGGTAAGTTTGAACTCTCAGATCATTTTGGCGCTGACTGTACCACGCGGATAGAGTCGCGGGGATAAACTAGTCTTTCTTTAATAAATTGTATTTCTGAATTTTGTTTGTTATTTAAATGACTGACATCTGCCGTATGCGTCACTTGCGGAAGGTACGAACTTTATTGAGGCCACGTATTTTTCACCAAGTCCACTCCTGTCTACAGCGAAAATAGAACAGCTTATATTCGGAGACGTGAAATAAATCAGATAAAAGCAATAAAAGTTATGTGTTATGTGTGACTGGAAATCTTATATGGTGTGCCGTTTTTATATTATCTGATAACGTCACAATCAAGTAAGTAGCTGAATCACTTGCTGAAATAAAGACAAACATTTGCAGATTAAGGCTGGATTTCACCAAACTTTTATTCCAAGATTATCGCTTACTCTCGGATAGTAATGTCAAAACCCCATACTAGTATGACATTACTATCCGAGAGTAAGCGTTATTCTTGGAATAAAAGTTTGGTGAAATCCAGCCTAAAACACGTATTCTGTGGCCACGAGATGATATCCAAAATGTGTCTGGAAAAGTGGGAGCGACGGGAGTGATATAAAAGCTGGTTACTTAAATGAACAGTATGCGAAAAAGTTTAAGGCGATACTCGGAAAAATTATGCTAAAGCGAGATAGCAACGAGAAAACGACGCGCGCGGGAGCGAGACCGATTTTGCCGATTTCGCAAAATAAAACACAAAAACTTCGTATTAAAAAAACTAAAGCGATTTTAAAAAAATGCTTCTATACGATCCTAAATATTATTGGTGTCCACTAATTAAACCAATTTTTAATAGTATATGTAACCCCATTTAGGAATAATCTTGATATTTCGTATTTTTAGAGGTATTTTCGAAAAGAAAAAGTGTCGAGGCAAAATCCTAAAATCGTGTTTCTGAAACTATACGATTCTAGATAAAGGTATGAAGAAATATATATCTTATTACCAGATTTATAACAACTCTAACTGTCCTTTAGTTTTATATCAAAAAGTCCATAATTTTTCCGAGTAGGTAGCGCTTTATGAAGTTTAATCAAATGTGGTATGGAATTCAGAATCAACAATGTCACTATTAGCATCCACACCTGAAACCGCCTCTGTGGTCTAGAGGTACGCACACCACCCGGTAACAGACATATATGCCCGAATACTCGTACGCTACTTATCTTTGGGAGCGTCTCACACATCGCCCTGTCACTTTAAATGTCAAACGTATGAAAGAGATGCCATGATGTTTGAGACGCTCCCAAAGATGATTTGCGTTTGAGAATTCGGGCGATAGAGGTCCCGGTTTTGATTCTCAGTGGGCGCACATATTATTGTTTTATTCGGTTTGGTTGGTGGTAGGGCTTGCTATATGTTCGCCTGACTAGCTACCACTAGCTTATCTAAGTCTGAGACGCCATAACAGTGATGTTTTAAGCATTGCTGTGTTCCAGCAGTTAGAGATAAGATAGCCAGTTCCTCAGCAGTTGAGAATTCTTGGAGTAGTGCGCTTCTACCTTCAGCCCTATCATCACCCAACATCAGGTATGCGAAGGCTTAGTGCAAGTGCTACCCTGTTGTGAATAAAAAAGTGGAAAAAATACTATAAAAATTTAAGAGATTAAAACTAAATTAGAGCCTGGGTAAAGCATGGGGTAAAGATAGTGCCACAATCATTTCTGTTCCGGTGACAGCGGCGCGGCGCTATGTACTCTTTTCTTTTTTTTTGTAGCAATGAGGAATTTTCCAAAAGGTATCGTAAGCTTATTTCAAATAGGTGCAAGAGATGGCGCTAGTGAAACTTTTTTTTTTTTTAATAACAGTACCTTGGACGTTTGTCAGCCTACGCAAAACAAAATAAAATTTTAAAATGTAAATAAATATGTAAATAATCTTGTTATATAAGGTTTTATTTCTAAATTACTACTTTTAGGATAAGTTCAACCTTAGGTTTTTATCCATACTTCGCTATTTTTGTTGTACCTATAAAAATGTACAATAACTGTCAAGTTGAAATGTTTGTTCAAGTTTGTTTTTGCATCTAGAGAATGAAAATTCAGTACATAGGCACAAACTTCTTAATTAATTTGAGCTATTAATTTCAACTTTTTCATGAAAATGCCACGTTTTCCACATTTTCTTTTCTTTCTGACATTAACAGTTATTTAAATTAAAATATAATCAAAATCAGGTAAAATAAGAAAAAAAACGATAACTCATTAATATATATACGCAACAAAATTCGTGAAATAATACATTCAACTTTCCCGTAAACTGGGAAACGCAAAAAAACATACCATATAGTGTGCCAACTTTTCTGTTCCGGTGATTCTCTTTGGAACTAAAACAGTTTTCATACGACAGTCCATTCTGACAGGTAATTTCGTATTGCAAGTGTCTCCTCTGTCACGACTGTCACCGGAACAGAAAAGCTTGTGGCACTATACATGAAAATTAAGAAAAAAAAGAAAAGTGGTCGCAGCGACATCTATTGAGCATTATAGAACCTACTGGAAAACTTCTCATTTACCCGGACCTGACTTCTAAGACCTTCAGCCGCCAGCAGCGCTATGGTTGGACATCAACTTGACAGCAGAATGACATTAAAAAAACACGTTATTTTCACATTTTGACCACCGGAACAGGACAGTTTGTGGCACTGCCAGTTAAGTTCGATTTCATTTCTAGACTTTTGTTATTATTTAAGTTATTTGTGTCCTCTAGTTTCGGAAGTCATCAAACCCGTTAATCCCAGCGTCATTAACAACACTCAATAACACTTGCCTGAACGATGTTACTGACCGACACGTTGCACTTAAAGACGAAACAGTCATGCCCTACAAACATATTCAAGGAGAGATATTATAGATTTTTTGAAGTGAAAACTTCTATAGCGTCGTTGTGCACTTTTGTGATGGGTAAGAAATGTTAAACGTCAGGGTCCCTACCATCAACTCTTATTGCGGTTTTGTTTAGGACCTAAACTGATCTGCTTCGCTTATTCGTACCACGACAGCTTAATATCAATGACAGCGATTCAGTGATCATTCAATGACATTTCACAGCCGCTAAGCTGTCAGGAACTCTTATTTGACTTATAACCCGGTCGATTTAACATGACACCTGCAGGTTATACCCGTCCCTCTCACTCTCCGGGCATGACAGAATCGAGTGAAAGAGACGGGTAGAAGAAATAAGAACACAAATCGTTCGGTCATTCACATTTAGCAATTCATTTGCGATCCAGTTTTTAGAAGGTCAGAGTACGAAAGAAGGCAATTCATTTTAGGAACCTATTCTGCATCGCGCTATTTTTGAATCGCTGTCTTAAAGTTGATGGTAGGCACCCTGATCTGCTTCGCTTATTCGTACCACGACAGCTTAATATCAATGACAGCGATTCAGTGATCATTCAATGACATTTCACAGCCGCTGAGCTGTTATCAACTCTTATGCCGCGTACACACCGCGCCAACGAACGCCAACGAATGATATTCAGCGTTGGCTGCCGCACGTTCGTTGGCTATCGAAGGTTAAAACACAAACAACAAACGTTGAGCAAACGATCGTTGGCACTCGATTCCGGCTCCAATGCCCAGTGTTGCCAGAAGGTTACTTTTTTGTACATTTCAGGGTTAAGGTGTATCTTTTGACAAGACCTCGCTGGCAGCACTGTCCAGCTTGGCAACTGACCCAAAGATGTATACATCTTTGAACTGACCTCTATTATTAAATTATTATTTACACACTGGAGTCATGCTGGGGTCTGGACTGGACTGGCTGTCATAAAAGTGCCTATTTGAGTATCGCTATTTTGGCGCTGTAGGCATATAGGTACGAGTGTATATGTAAAGCCCCCAGTACAGATTGGCCGACCATGATCGACCATCCTGTACTGGGGGCTTAACTAAAACTAGTGATGTTCAGTCAGTTGTGGTAATGATTGTCAAAATTAGTTCTCGGGACACTCGTAGTGGCGCTTCAAATTGCCACACAAAATTAGCTTTCATTTGTATGGAGACAGCCTGTCCAGTGTGTAATAATAATAATAGAGGTCAGTGAGCTTTTGGTGAGCTTGGCTTTATTTTAATTTTAATACTAGCCTTCCGCCCGCGGCTTCGCCCGCATGGATTACAGAGTACAAGCTTTTCCGGAATAAAAATTAGCCTATGTCCTTTCGCAAGGTCAACTCTATCTTTGTAGGTACCAAATTTCATCAAAATCAGTTTAGTAGTTTAGGCATGAAAGCGAAGCAGACTGACAGACAGAGGTACTTTCGCATTTATAATTAGTAGTAATACTTAAATATATTACTTGGGTATAAACCATATTTAAGTATACTATTAAATATTGAATTTAAATAAATTAATAATAATTAATTTAAGTGCATAATTATGCACTCTTTATAAATACCAATTTATATTTTACTCAGCCTATAATATTATAAATTGAATGATATGTTTGATGACGCTTGTAAAAATCAATATTGGGCGCAAACACAAAATCGCAGCAATCAAAAGAATCATCAATAGATGGATTGATTATTAATTTGCTTAAAACTCGCTACTGTACTTATTGAAATGTTAATCGGTCTAGTCTACCATATCAACATCTCCTTTCAAATTGCTTTCAAAGAAGAACATACGAAACTATCAAGACCAAAGTGTTTCTAACATAAACACAAAATTATTATTCGTGTTTTTATGTCTTATTTAAATTTTAGGGCTTACATTGAATTGAATAAAAAAAATATTATTTTATTACATTTTGTTTTATTTTGTTCTTTCATACTATGGTAAATTTTTGTTTCCAATTATTTACTTTTGGAAAAAAATAAAACTAAAGTTTCATTACCCAATAACATTTGCACTTTTCACTTTTCTCATAATCTTAGCTGTATTTTAAGTAATTCACAGTTGGATACATTTTAGTTTGCCGCAGCTTGTAGAAATTGTGTCAGCATGTTTTGGAAGCAGTCTGCTAAGAACATGGTCTTATACCGGCTGATATTTCCTTCATCATCATCATCATTTCAGCCGTGATATATTTCAAATTATTTCCAACATGAGCTAATTTGGATTTCTTCCAGTAGCACTGTGTGTCAGTACTGGATGGTTTTTCACTGCGCCTGTGTATTCACATCTGGAGAGCAACAGCATGTTTGGACGCTGATGACTTTTCCTTCTTTTTCATCCACTATCGCTGCATACGATTTCGAGCGGACTTTGTTCTGTACACACCTTCAAATCAATTCATTCAAATCGAGCCGAAGTATATCCAACGGCAGCATCACCGTAAGATTATCTTGCCGACCTGAAAAGACAGGGAACTTTAATATTTTATGTTGAACATAACAAAAATAATAAGTAGTTAAAAATATGATGAGTTACACTTTTGAGGTTATGTTATTTTCGCAATGATTTTAAACTTGTAGGTATTTGATTATAAATAATGTAGTGGTTGACAAACTTACACGGATGTTTTCTTCGCATTCCTAAATTCAGCAGCACAGTAATCTGAATTAGAGGCAAATAAATTGCCGACCATTATTATGTCTACTCCTGCCTGGGGCCGGACATTGCGATTATCGGCTTTCGTGAAGCGGTTCACAACATTATAACTCAATGGTTCACAATAGAGAAGGCTGTGCCTGGTTCCATGGTAGGTATTATTCAATGGGCACTTTCGATGACTCTTGAAACGGTTTGTTTGGCTATTATCACAAACTTTTACAGTGTTTTGCAAACAAAAGCTAGAAAAACAATTAGAAATCTAGAACAGAAAAATGATTCACAATTTTCACAAATAAAATAATCACATCACCTCACATTTGACGTCACGCTCACGCGCTGTGATTGGTGTTTCGCTAGAGATTACGCACAGATTAAACTCAACGCTCTCGCTTTTGGTAGAAACTATTCTTCAACTGAGCGTTCGTTCGTTGGCCTTCGGCCGCGGCCGTCCACACCGAGTTCGATCCAATGCCTCAATTCCTTTGATGTTACCGCCACGCTCCGGATCGCCGGCACACGCCAACGAACGATCGTTGGCCTTCGCCAAACCGTCCAAACAGGACCAACGAAGGGCATCGAAACCCATTCGTTGGCGTTCGTTGGCGCGGTGTGTACGCGGCATTATTTGAATTTTAGCTCGGCCAAGCTAACATGACACCTGCAGGTTATACCCGTCCCTTTCTCTCTCCGGGCATGACAGAATCAAGTGAAAGAGACGGGTAGAAGAAATAAGAACACAAATCGTTCGGTCATTCACATTTAGCAATTCATTTGCGATCCAGTTTTTAGAAGGTCAGAGTACGAAAGAAAGCAATTCATTTTAGGAACCTATTCTGCATCGCGCTATTTTTGAATCGCTGTCTTAAAGTTGATGGTAGGCACCCTGATCTGCTTAGCTTATTCGTACCACGACAGCTTAATATCAATGACAGCGATTCAGTGATCATTCAATGACATTTCACAGCCGCTGAGCTGTCATCAACTCTTATTTGAATTTTAGCTCGGCCAAGCTAACATGACACCTGCAGGTTATACCCGTCCCTTTCTCTCTCCGGGCATGACAGAATCAAGTGAAAGAGACGGGTAGAAGAAATAAGAACACAAATCGTTCGGTCATTCACATTTAGCAATTCATTTGCGATCCAGTTTTTAGAAGGTCAGAGTACGAAAGAAAGCAATTCATTTTAGGAACCTATTCTGCATCGCGCTATTTTTGAATCGCTGTCTTAAAGTTGATGGAAGGCACCCAGGACATGTAACCGTCAGATCGAAAATTCGTAAGACGGACACGTGACCTAATCGAAAAACTGTTAAAATGTCATTAGTATACGAAGGCAAATTTTGCCAACGTTTTCAAAGTTGTAATAGCTTAGGTAAGCGGGCGGCATTGAAGCCAGAATACCTCGGATCAAATCCAGTCCGTTTTTTTTAATTTTTTTTTCAAATTCCTTTTTTTGTGAAAAAGTCTATGGAGCCCATTTCACTTCTGCCGGCTCCCGGACCCAACCATTGTTTTTTCTTGTGAATTTCGTACTAATGCATTTTTAAATAAATAAATAAGAGGTAGTAAATAAGATGTTTATAAGACTCAATGCGTAGGCACATGAACGTAGCTAGATGAACTTGAAGCTAAAGTCTGTTCGAATCCAATTTGGAAAAAATGTAAACAAACCTGTTCCATTAAAAATTCTCACACTTTCGGCCACTAAATGGATTTAAAAACACATTCATTAGTAATTAGAAGGTTTCAACTTATATCTCACTAATTTGTTCCAAAGATCGTAGTATGTTTATTATTTTTAAAATTTATTTGAAAATTTTAAGAAGAAAAGTGAGGTTATTTATCCAAGCAAAAATCTTGTCTTATCTGTGATCGCCACGGTGATCGCATAGTGCTTGACGTAAATGTTTATAAATAAATAATGTTAAATAATTTATTCAATTATCGAATATTTATTAAAATGTAATTACATGAAACATTCCTGTCAGCGGCGTTATTAGTGTTTTTGATTTTCTGCCAAAACTATTCTGATATCTATATATATCCCAATAATCTTTGCTCGGAATCATATCAAAAGAAACACGGCAGTAAAAAGTGTATAAATGTTGCTTTCCTCAACTTCTGAAGAATTATTATAAATATTACGTAGGCAAAAAATCTAGCAATGTTGTATTACTGCTTTATCTACACTCATGTTATAATATTCGAATTATGAACTCATGCCTGAACGTATATTGATACACTGCCATAGTCAACTTTAAAAAATAAAACTGCTGTATCCGGGTGTTGCATAATGACCATTATGAAACACCCGGATACAGCTGTCACTCATTATAAAACACTTTTATTTCTTGCCCTTACGTAGGATTTACCGGCCCTGACTTCCAACTCTTACAAGCCCTTCTTTAGCCGGCAACAATCAGAAACTTTTTTTAAATTAGAATTTTGAATTTAGAAGGAATAGACCGTATAGACTCCTATGAGTGGGGTTTGGCACCAATTCACATTTTATAATTAATATTGATTTGCTTTATTTTTGAAATATATAATAAATGTAATGAGTGTAGATAAAGTAGTGTATGAGACTGCACATAACTCGGTATTAAAACACTCGTGGAATACTATTAAAAAACTCGCCAAGGCTCGTTTTTTAAACTCCCACTCGTGTTTTAATACCCCTCATTATGCGACAGTCACATAAACTACTATTATATTAGATCATATTTTATATGCCATGACAAATTAGTGTCCGAACAATAATTACAAGAGTTATTTTGCATTGTTTCAATAAGGCAACACGGGTTTAATGATCCTCGTCATCATGTCAGCCGAACGACGCCCACTGCTGGGCATAGGTCTCCCCCTAGGATCTCCACAACGATCGGTCCTGCGAACCTTTTTAAACAGCTTAAAAAGGTTAAAACACTAACGCCCGAATTCTCGTACGCAAATCATCTTTGGGAGCGTCTCAAACACCATGGCATCTCTTTCATACGTTTGATATTTAAAGTGACAGAGCGATGTGTGAGACGCTCCCAAAGATAAGTAGACGAGTATTCGGGCATAAGTTTTTTGTCATAAATATTGTGAAATAAATGTAATAAAATGCTTAGAAGGTAGCATCTAGTTCATCATCATGATCATCTGCCGTCCCACTGCTGGATATATACTTCCCCCAAGTATTTCGACAACGATCGTTTTATTTAGGTATTTAAATAACATCAAAAATAATTTATTTCCGCGAGAAACGAATGTTTGTTAATTACTTATTTTTAACCTCACTGGATGATGTTAGCTTATTGCCCTTTTAAGCCCAATTTACAAAATATAGTTAAATCAAAGTTTTGTTTTTGAATGTTCCTCAATTCGGCATTATGAATACTATAATAGAAAAAAGTTTATTTTGGTACCTACCAAAAATTCAAACCAAAAGATAAGTGCGTAAAAAACGTATTTATTACATATTCTATTTCATTAAAATACGTTACACTTCGTATGGCATCTTTAAGCTTTATCGCTTTATGTGTACAAATAAAATAAAGAAACACAGTTTTGCAACTTGAGATGTCTTCCTAAGCTAAATATCTAAAAAACACAAAACTAGAGTCCGTGCCAAATAACTCT
Source organism: Crambus lathoniellus (assembly GCA_949710035.1). Taxonomy (NCBI): domain Eukaryota; kingdom Metazoa; phylum Arthropoda; class Insecta; order Lepidoptera; family Crambidae; genus Crambus; species Crambus lathoniellus. Next base: position 29,679,580 of record OX453303.1, read on the forward strand.
GCTCTAGACTGGGACGTTTTTGGCGCTAGTTACAGTACATTTTCTTTGTTCTAAGGTTATGGACTATGGTAAAAGATTAGTATTCGATTTCGACCGCGCGTAGACGTACTCTGAAACTGTCACCAACTGCCGATACCGAAAGATATTTTTAACCCACAAACTTATCTGACCCAGTCCAAAATTACCGAAATGGCTGTCAGCTGCCAAAAAAGGATTTTTAGTTCCATATAACCACCGCACCGGGTCACATTTTGTTTTGTCAGATGCTATAGTGACAGAATATCGCCGCCATTACGAGAGTTAAGGCGCTACTCGGAAAAAGTATGGACATTTTGATATAAAACTATAGGACGGTTACAGTTGTTATAAATCTGGCAATCCATACTAATATTATAATTGTGAAAGTGTGTTTGTTTGTTTGTTTATTTGTTTGTTTGTTTGTTTGTTTGTCCTTCTTTCACGCCAAAACGGAGCAATGAATCGACGTGATATTTGGTATGGGGATAGTTTGGGAGCTGGAGAGTAACATAGGCTACTTATTATTCCGGAAAATTGAGTAAAAATTGTAATTTTCTATGAAAAATCGTTTAACTGTCGTACCTTCGATACAAAACTGTCATTTCTTCCATTGCCGTTTCCAAAGAGTATGTAATCACTGACGTCTGCGCGGTCAAAATCGAATACTAATCTTTTCTATAAGCTTAGAATAAAAAATGTACTGTAACTAGCGCCAAAAATAGCCCAGTCGCGCAGAGTTATCTGACACTCACTCTACTTCACAGAGTAATTTTTATATGTAGGAAATAGAGACCAAGCTTGGGCCCCTTTATTGGTAGTGTGTAACTAGCGCTATCTGTTGGCTGGTGTAGGCAACTTTTGGTGTATAAACACACACACAAGATGTTGGTGACCGGGTCCACTATTATATGGTAAAACAACGTTTGCCGGGTCAGCTTGTAAGATATATATTTCTTCATACCTTTTTCTAGAATCGTATAGTTTCAAAAACACGACTTTATGATTTTGCCTCGACACTTTTTCTTTTCGAAAATACCTCTAAAAAATACGAAATATGAAGATTTTTCTAAAATGGGGTTACATATACTATTGAAAATTGGTTTAATTAGTGGACAGTAATAATATTTAGGATCGTATAGAAGCATTTTTTAAAAATCGCTATAGTTTTTGACTACGAAGTGATTTTGTGTTTTTTTTGCGTAATCTGCAAAATCGGTCTCGCTCCCGCGCGCGTCGTTTTCTCATTGCTATCTCGCTTTAGCATAATTTTTCCGAGTATCGCCTTAATTTAATTTATTATTTCATTTTAATTTGTACACGAAAAAAACACATTTATCTGAAGAAAATAATTTTGAATAAGCTTTTTAGCTTTCGGTGGGGTGTTGGTATTTGCTCCATACAAAATTAAACATAAAATATTACATACTTACTTGATTAAAATTTATATTGTTTTTAAATATTTTTTTTTTTTTTTTATAAAATATAGTTAAATAAACATTATCATCTTCCTGTCCTTATAACATTTGTAGGTCTACTATCTAGTTCTATTCTGATATTGTGACATCCTAATTGTTAAGATAACTCATGTGCCACAAATTCTTGACCAGCGAGCGAAGCGAAGATTCTTTTAACTTTTCTGTCTTTTCACTACTACATATCTATTTGATCACCACTAAAGATATAGGTACATACGTACGTATTCTTGAAACGAAATTAAAAAGTAGCTTTTCCTCAGTTAAGTACACAGATGGGTAAGTGTTTTAATCACAATGTGCATATAGCTTTTTTTTGTAGCGCCGTCGTTACGCGCTTTTTTACGGCGCGCATTAAAAATACAGTGTGGCATAGTCTTTAAATCAGGTACAAGTGTATAAACGCCTTCCAGATCAGCTGAAGTTGTTGAACAACTTATTAATAGAACACAAGCATTCCAAGGACCAACCATCCAAGGACGTTAACCAAGTTCACCTACACCGTTATCTACAAAAAAAGCCAAGAGCTACATTACGCAAACACATGTGGACACAAAAGCAAAAGGAATCCCGACCCACATCGCGCGCCGGTGGTATAAATAACCGCGAAATAGTCGGCAGGGCGGCGACCGAATTAGCCCGTTTGTTCGCAACGATTGTCGTGGCGCTTGTCAGCTCTTGATAAAAATTGTAACGAAACACCGTCGCTTGAAAGACATGTAAAAAGACCTGTTAAAATTAATTGTTTAATTCTATTTTAGTGTTAATAAATAAATTTATTTATCTTGAAAGACCCGTTAAAAAGTTAACATTAATTGAAAAATGGAAAATGAAGTATTTAGAAAAAATCGACCCGTCTTCACAATCAGCTTCGATGGGAAATTTATAAATTTCCTAAAAAATTTTAAATTTGCTGTTCTTGTTATTTTCCGGTGACACATACGTCAAAATATAGCCATAAAGCACCTCTGCAAGCTGAATTATGAGAGCAATATTTTCTTTTAAATATTTTTTTGTGTAAAAGTTCTCTTTATGACGAGCTCAAAATGATCTAACAAATAAGTCAAGTTGAATAAAAACTGGTAAATACAACACCATGTTTAAGACAGAAGTATTGCTAACGCCTAAAATAAGGCTAATATCGGAGTACCTAATACTCCGCACAGCGATTTTATTATTGCGTAAAACATGGGGTTAATGTACTTACTTGTATAAATATAAATAGAAGAAATCGCGATTGAGAAATCGCACGATTAAAAAATCTCTGTACGGGTATGCCAGTGTGTTTGTAAAAGACATGTTTGACCTCTCCTCTTTCAAAAGTTTACCAGCCTAGATTCACAAACTGTCGAAAACGAAAATCTGTGCTTTGTTTAGGCCTATTCTTAAGTGAGTGACGCTGACAATGCATAAGGGGTGGATTTAATTTAATAATATGTCAATTCAGGCATAAGTGTAAAAACTAAATATATACGTAGCTTACTTCCGGGTAACACATATTTCGTTTTTTCACAATGGTAAGGGACTTCCGCCAAGCGACGCCTGATTGAATCAAATAATCAGACATATGTGCAACTAATTCTATTTTCTTCATAAATATTGAGTTTAAAATAGTAGAAACAAGAAAAATTTGACCAGCCTAACAACTAGCTCCGATGGGACACGAACCCACGACATTTCGCTATCCGGGCGACTGTTCTACTAACCTCTGAGCTACGGAGTCGCTACGAGAAGCGTCGAATTTATCCAATACTTCTTACGCGGTTCTTAGTCAGCGTTAATTTCATCAATGTGAAGATTTTACTACCCACACACAAAAAAGTTGAAGTAACTAAGTACCTACCATCAGTTCTGAAATATTTAACTGTGAGTTCTGAATTACGTCGGGTAACTAGCCTGCTTTCAATTTGTAAACATAGCTACAGAAAACAGCTAAAATTATTTTTACTTTTTTGCAATCACAATGAAATTTTTATTATTGAAAATGAGTATTAGATTAAATATGTAAGTAGTTTAAAAAACTTTAAAAAACACACTTTTATAGGAACAGACTAAAAAGTACAAAATAACCGTCTATTCAGTAACTGAAATTAAAAAGCGTGGTGCGCGTTGCAAAGAAGGCATTTTTTTTAACTACATATTTATTTTTTACTGGATGGTAATCGATTTCACAGTCTTCATGTGTCTACCCACCCCGTAAACAATTTAACTCAAAGGCGTGATTGTATGTATTTACAAATTTTACAAATTCAAGTGGAGTCTATTAGTTACCGGATGCGCGAGCCGAACCCTTACTTCCTCCCTGCTCTATCATCAGACCCTCACCACCAAGTGTAGCGAATAGGTCTCATCAGAACGAAACAAATGAGCCCAAACTCGAGGGGTTTCCTAGTGGTAATTAAGGAGTGCCACTGACTTCCTTCCTACTCCATCATCAGACCCTCACCACCAAGTGCAGCGAATATGTCTCATCAGAACAAAACAAATAAGCCCAAACTCGAGGGGTTTCCTAGTGGTCATTAAGGAGTGCCACTGACTTCCTCCCTGCTCCATCATCAGATCCTCACCACTAAGTGTAGCGAATAGGTCTCATCAGAACGAAACAAATGAGCCCAAACTCGAGGGGTTTCCTAGTGGTCATTAAGGAGTGCCACTGACTTCATCCCTGCTCCATCATCAGATCCTCTTCACCAAGTGTAGCGAATAGGTCTCATCAGAACGAAACAAATGAGCCCAAACTCGAGGGGTTTCCTAGTGGTCATTAAGGAGTGCCAATGACTTCCTCCCTGCTCCATTATCAGATCCTCACCACCAAGTGTAGCGAATAGGTCTCATCAGAACGAAACAAATGAGCCCAAACTCGAAAGGTTTCCTAGTGGTCATTAAGGAATTTCACTGGCTTCCTCCCAGCTCCATCATCAGACCCTCTTCACCGAGTGTAACGAATAGGTCTTATCAAAACGAAACAAAATGAGCCCAAACTCGAGGTGTTTCCTATTGGTCATGAAGGAGTGCCACTGACTTCCTCCCTGCTCCATCATCAGACCCTCACCACCAATTGTAGCGAATAGGTATCATCAGAACGAAAAAACGGAGCCCAAACTCGAGGAGTTTTCTAGTGGTCATTAAGAAGTGCCACTGGCCTCCTCCCTGCTCCATCATCAGACTATCAATTGTAGCGAATAGGTCTCATCAGAACAAACAAATGAGCCTAAACTCGAGGGGTTTCCTAGCAGCCATTGAAGAGTTTTATTGCCCACCTCTTGACTCCATCATCAGATCAGCTCGCTGGTAGCAAATTATTGTATTGTCATCGGATTCATATAGACTTGCAAAGTTTCAAATCAATACGACAATAAAATTAGAAGAAGGTTAAAATTGAATTCCAAGATTTTCTTACATTGTGACTTAGTTACAGGTTACAGGTGAAGCTAATAAAAGTGTGGTAAAAAATCAACCCGTTTTACAAGTTACGGGACGTCGAACGACTCCGTAGCTCAGTGGTTAGAGCATTCACCATCAGGACAGTGAAAGGTCGTGGGTTCGAGTGTCATCGGAGCTAGTTGTAAGACTGGTCGATTTTTTCTAATACTTTATTTTCAACTGTTTGGTTTGATAAGAATTGGCTCACGCCGCTAAAAGAACATAATTGGGTATTTGACTGAATTTTTTTTATTGACTAATTAATTAGTAGCAACACAACATAGATATTTATTTTCAAATATCTTGCATGTTTTCAGCGATATAGAGCATAAAACTTTCTAATTAGACAAGGAGAGCGCAATAGAAACGTGACGTCACATTTCTATAGCGCCAACTCTCGCCATAGAAAATTTCGTTTTAGAAAGAGATAGCTAGAGTCACAATTAAGTAGCTCATAATTCGCTTCTTATAATACAGACTGAATTTCTTTTTTCACATTTGTTATTCAATAATGTTATATTTCTGAATGTCATAATTAAATATCTACATTTCAACAACAGCCAAATACCCAATAATGCAAAAGGTAAGTATGTGTTGTGTATAAAATAACAACATGATAGTTGTACTCTTCTCAACACCACGTGCATGCAATTACTCGGAAAATTCGTACAATCCCACGGATGCACAAATACATCTCACGGGCAAACGGAGTGATGACAAACAGCTCCATATTTAGACAAATGCTCGACTTAAATAGCAATGCACTCAATTTATCTTTTAGCGAATCGATGCCAATACTATGCTAGTTTGTTGAAATTGTATTTTACACGAAACTTCTAGCTCTTTCTAGATGTAGGTATATCCTTTATGTTACGCACATACGTAGGTACTTATTTTCATATATGCCGTGTCAATAGATAATAAAATTGGAAACTTTACGAATATTATCACCACAGTAATTATTTGAAATTTAAGTAGTAGAAAAAATCGACCGACTCACAGCTAGCTCCGATGGGACTTGAACCCACGACCTTTCACTGTCCGGGCGAATGCTTTAACCACTGAGCGAAGAAGTCGTTTTTTCTAATACTTCATTTTCATAATATAAATGCTTTGTGATATTGTTGGTCAAAGTTTGTGAATGAAAATAGTTAAAATAGAAAAATGGAAAATGAAGTATTTAGAAAAAATCGACCCGTCTCACAATCAGCTTCGATGGGATGGGATTGTGAGACGGGTCGATTTTTCTAAATACTTCATTTTCCATTTTTCTGTAATAAAAATTGCATTGTGAATGCAAAAATCTAAAAATTAAAATAATAGTTAAAATAATTTAAAAATCACAATATTTTTCAAAGATTTGTATCATTAGGATTGTAGCAGTGTTGGCGTTAAACAAAGTATAATCGGCAGTTAGAGATAAGATAGCCAGTTCCTCAGTGATTGAGGATTCCGGGAGTAGTAGGCTTCCACCTTCAGCCTTAGGTATCACCACTTAACATGTGTGATGAAGGCTAAATGCTACACCGTTATGAATAAAAAAAGCGTGGAGGTATACCTAAGCATACAATATATGTCTGAAGTTTATATTATTTATTTCAGATGCTGTCTTTAAAAATATGTTATGCCTCAGTTTTCTATTTTTGTGTTTACATAATTCTCTTCTATTAATACAAATATTACGAGTAAGTGTAAAAGAGATGCAGACTTGAATTTATGTGTGTTGTAACACTTGTAACCAGTGTAAGTACCTAGTGTAATATGCAATTATTAAATTTATTTACTTTCAAAATATTCAGTTTAGTGCAGCTGCAGTTGTGCACCTACATTTTAAGAATTGTCACAATTTAACTTCTGATTGAGTAATGATGGTATTAAATTGTCAGTATTAAAACCTCAGATCATATAATACTATTAAAACTAAACACTAACTAAACTTAACTAAACACAGGTCATTTTGACATTTCACAGAAAAATATACTTAAATCTCCTTAAATCTGGCAACTCGATACTTAACCATAAATTTTTCCTTGTTGTAATGTAAGAATGCTTGAAACATTTCGTTTACGCCCGCCGCGCCGCCTGCGGGTTTATTGAGCACTCTACTTTGATTCAAATTTATATCTTTTAACATCATAGGCACAGGATTTAGCTAGGCTACCAATGTGTGATGTACAAATCTGGAATTCTGGACATTCTCAGCTAGCATTTACGTATTCTTTAGAATTCATTATCATCATCCATTTAATGTCCCCACTGCTGGGGCTCTGGCCTTCCTTATGGATGGATAAGGAGAATGGGCCATACATAACCCACTACGCAGGCCCAGTGCGGATTGGTGGGTACTAACTACTGCAAATGCAGCTGGGACACGGAGGAGCTCGAGATGAAAAGTTTTTGGACCATTGCGAAAGTTGCATAATCACAACAAATGCAGGCTGAGCGCGCTAACCACTGCGCCAGGGGCTCTTCATTAAAATTAAATTGTCTATTTCTTGTTTTAATTTAAGTTTTTAGTTATGTTACTTTAACACAGTTACATATTTAAGCTTTCTACTGTATACCTATGTTTAAGTTTGTGATGAGAAATAAAGTATTTTATTATTTATTATTATTATTACTTTGTAAGTAAAATTAATGTTTTTTCTTTTGCACTGCACATGACGCTAGCCAGACTAGATAAATGATAATTTATTAGACACTAGACGCATCGCGTCTGTGACTAATCTGTCCATAGTGCGACAAGCTTTTTCTGTTCCGGTGATAATCTTTGGAACTAAACCTTTACATGCGACAGTCCATTTTGACAGCTAATTTCTTATTGCATGTGGCTCCTCTCCTCTGTCACGGCACGGCTGTCGCCAGAGCGGAGAGTGTGGGGGTCACTTTAGGCCTGTTTTTAATTTAATTTGTTTATGCCGGCCCTAGCGTCTATGTGTTTCGGACTTGTTTTGTAAACTCTGCAGCCTTACCAAACACGGTTCCGACGGAAGATCAGCGCTGGCCATGCTGTTGCCCAGCATTATGCTGAGTCGGTGTTTTTGTGTTTATTTAATTTTTCATTTCTGTATGTCCCAAATAAATATTTTTTCTTTCTTTCTTTCTTTCAAATAAAAAAATCTTTCTTAATCCCTTTACAAACTTAGATAAGTATTAGATTTATTCATCGGACATTAACTTAGATATTTATTCATCGGAGCCTATATTTGTTTGGGACTGGTGCCTGAGATAGGTATCAGAGAAGATACTGCACTACAGGCCACCAGGCCCCCATCTCTAATAACAGATGAGGGTAAATATTTCTTTACCGTACCGGATCTTAGAGTGAAACAAGCGGATCCGCCCGTTATGGTCCCATTCCAGTACCTATGTATGCCCCCGACTGGTATGCATTCATGACATGGGAATAGTAGTTTGTTACACAAGGGACGTAAGCGAGCTATTACAGAACAAGATCCAATTTGGCGACCGTGCGAGCGCAAAGGGAGCTAAGGGATCGAGTGCACCCGAGATATTAAGACCACCCGAGAATATAGTTCGAGGGTGTAATAGCTACTTACAACCGAGGTAAACATTCTACTTTACATCATTCATGCGAGGTAAATAAAACATTTATATTGGTATGACAAAATGATTCTTTTATAAGAGAGAAAATATGTATTCAAATTTATATCCAAAAACTTGTAAATGTACTTATTTTAAATTTTAATACAGTCGTCACAAGTGAACAAACATTTAATTCGATGAAATGCCGCCATTTTCGTTGTTTTCTTCAGTTAATAGTTTTCTTATCATATTATGAAAAAAAAAATTGTTTGACCAAGGAGTTTTGCATAGCTTGAATGGTAAAGTTACTTTACAATTAAAGCATTCACCTGCTTGAATTGCAAAGTGATTTGAAAATGGAACATACTATCTAAACAATACACTGTGTTGCACATGCCGACTTACACAGCCTCTTACCATACTAGTAAATCCTATTTACGTAAAATATTTTTTCTGCTATGCCCCCAGCCGAGATGCTGATATCGGAGTTAGCTGAATAATGAAAGCACTTACGAAGCAAAGGCCCGAACAATTTTGGAGTTGGAATTTTGACGAAAGAATGCCGAACAATAAATACATTGTGACGCTACTGCGGTTACGCTATCCCACGTCATTTCATTCCAATCCTGTACCCAGTAACTAGTCATTGTGGCTCACAGTCAACTTTAATTCAGCTAATACCCCAATGTTTTTCTTTCATTTGCTATTAAACGAAAAAGAATACAACAAGTAGGCAATTCCCAAAAACAAAAAGCCATCAATAATTTAATTAGCACAACTTTTAATGCTACATTTCACAATTTTTCATTCAATTTCGCATCATTTACAACACAAAGGTCTCTTCAAATAAATTTACAAGCTAATACAAATTGTTTTTAACCGATAAAACGACCAGTCAGTTGGGGAAAAAACCATTTTATTTTGTTGTACAGAAATAGCGTTGCGAGGTAAACTCGACAATCGGGCATTCTTGGCAGCGTACGGATTGGGATTTTAGCATTATGCCTGCGGCCATTGTTAGATAAACGGCGATAAAATAACAGTAGAAAAGTTATACAAATTCAATGATTTTAATCTACGAGCTTCGTGATTTTATTCGACTAAGCGACTTAACGACTTAGCAACTGCTTGCAACGATATTTTATTTTTTCTGGATTTTAGGGGTTATGCTATGAAGCCAGTCAGAGAGGGGTTAATTGACGTCGCTCACTACTTTCAAAATATCATTTATTATATCTGTCGTGGTCAGATCATTGAATTGATTATTTCATGTAATGGTTGGTCATTTCATGAAATAGTCGTATTTCATGAAATCAATCCGCTGGTAATATCATTGAATGATCAGCGTTTAATGATATGAACAGCTAAACGCATAGTCGTTTCATGAAATGGTCAATGGCTAGTGACCATATCGTAAAATCGTTACATTGTGCCCCGCTAGAGGCGCTGATGTCGTTTTGTTATTGTTTTTGTTGAATATTTCATGAAATGGTAAATTTTTCATGATATGGCCAAACGTTGTTGAAAATATCATTAAACGTTGAACTTTAAACGATATTGACAATTTGAATTGGTCATTTCATGAAATACGCCTATTTCATGAAATGACCGACAATATCATGAAATTACCAATTTTATGATCTGACCACGACATATCTACCGTTGACACGAAAAGAAGAAGGGGCCATGCAGCCCCCGTAGGAGCTGTGGTAACTGCAACCATCTGCAACCTAAAAGAACTATTTTAAATTTAAATATCTATTTTTATGAATATTATTATATATTATGTTCCTAGTGTTGCTATTTCAAATAATTGATAAATTTCTATTATTTAATAATGAACTTGATTAATGCACTCACTATCTTAGAATTATGAATGAATATTTATCTTATTTAATAATTTTATAACAATCCCTATTTGATATCTAATATTTCTAGCTAGTAAGTAATTTGACATTTATTTTAAATACAATTCTCAAATTCTTTTATTGCAAGACATATTTATTGCTCATATCAATTACTTTTACATCATACTGCTCGGTAACTAGGATTTACTAGTATGGTAAGAGGCTGTGTAAGTTGGCATGTGCAACACAGTGTATTGTTTAGATAGAACGTTCCATTTTCAAATTACTTTGCAATTCAAGCAGGTGAATGCTTTAATTGTAAAGTAACTTTACCATTCAAGCTATGCAAAACTCCTTGGTCAAACAATATTTTTTTATAAAATGATAAGAAAACTATTTACTGTAGAGAACAATGAAAATGGCGGTTAAAATAAGTACATTATACAAGTTTTGGCAAATTTTGAATAAATATTTTCTCTCTTATAAAAGAATCATTTTGTCATAACAATATAAATGTTTTATTTACCTCGCATGAATGATGTAAAGTAGAATGCTTACCTCGGTTGCAAGTAGCTATTACACCCTCGAACTATATTCTTCCTCGCTCGTTTCGCTCGCTCGGGCGTCTAAATATCTCGGGTGCACTCGATCCTTTAGCGCCCTTTGCGAGCTGCGCTCGCACGGGCGCCAAATTGGATCTTGTTTTGTAATAGCTCACTTACGTTCCTTGTGTAACAAACTACTATTGCGCGTATACTCGTTATTTTTTTATAGGTGGAAACTGAAAATCAGTGATTTACTCTATGAGTAAATGCACTACTGAGTTTTCGCCTTTTTGCATCGCTACAGCACACAAAGTGATGTTAAATATGTTTTTTTTTTCTTTAATTATATTAGATTGCTTTTTTTTCCTTTTTGTAATTATTTTTGTAATGTGTGCATGTTCTTTGCAAATAAATAATTTATCTATCTTATCTATTGTGACTCGCAACTTAGTTAAAGTAACTCTTTTAGTTTAGTCAGGAGACTTCCATGAAGTTTCCACTCCGCCCTCTCCTTTCTTCCATCAGGTTACCAGACGTCCTGGCAGGTGCCTGTATTCCCGCTGTCCCCATGATTTTTGTCCCCATGATGGGGACAACGGGATGGCCATCCATACATGGTTGCTTTTAGTCCGCTTTAAGTCCTCCTTCATCATGCGAACACCAAAGGAATGGAATGTCCTGGGTCCCTACCATCAACTCTTATTGTGGTTTTGTTTAGGACCTAAACTGATCTGCTTCGCTTATTCGTACCACGACTGCTTAATATCAATGACAGCGATTCAGTGATCATTCAATGACATTTCACAGCCGCTAAGCTGTCACATACTCTTATTTGACTTATAACGCAGCCAAGCTAACATGACACCTGCAGGTTATACCCGTCCCTTTCACTCTCCGGGCATGACAGAATCGAGTGAAAGAGACGGGTAGAAGAAATAAGGACACAAATCGTTCGGTAATTCACATTGAGCAATTCATTTGCGATCCAGTTTTTAGAAGGTCATAGTAGTCATAGTTAGGAACCTATTCTGCATCGCGCTATTTTTGAATCGCTGTCTTAAAGTTGATGGTATGCACCCTGGTGGCGTCTTTTTTCCGTGTACATACACGGAAAAAAGACGCCACCAGGGTGCATGCACTATTGCACTATGCACCTTGAAGAGGTTTGAGTTCTAGGTACATACCTAGAACCCAAACCTCTTCAAGGTGCAAGTGAATAGGGTTCTTCTGGGTGAGCTCGCTTCATTTTAGTCCTCGACTTTGCCCCTGGGTTAGATTCAGGTCAAGAGTAAGTCCGTTTAATATGTGTTGTTACACGTTCCTTGACGACCACCGTGGCCGAGTGGTGTACGCACCGGTTTCAAGGTGCCAAGGTTTCTAGAGGTCCCGGGATCGATCCCCGGTCGAGTCTTTTTCAATATTTCCTCGGGTCTGGGTGTATGTGGTAAATACCCGTCGTTGTTTCCAATTTCCATAATACTAGTGCTTAAGCTACTATACCTTTGTATTGGAACAATGTATGTGATGGTGTCCAATATTTATTTATTTATTTATGTAAAAGAGTTTATGATATCTACTTCTAGATTCAAGAGTTCCACGATATCACTTTGATTTTTTAAAATGAATCGAGCAAGCAAGCAATTCAGTGTTCTCAAAGATGATCCCAGACCCACGAAAAATTGTCATAAAAAAATGTATGTGTGGCAAGATCCTTTTTACATTTTTATTTTATTTCTCTCATTTGAGAATCGACAAGTTTCTCGTCGTTTGACATATTTATCATTTAACTTGAGTAACAAAAAAAAAATTAAACCGACTTCAAAAAGTACCTGTCAACTGAAAAAGACAAAATATCTTTAAGTTACCTACCTTTTTCAGGTCGGTGCCTTTTACGAGTTTCTTGCCGGTTCTTCTTGCAAGGTCTCCCGCCGGAGGATTTGCGAACCGATGCCGATGGCGCAGCTTCTTTGACGTTCATAAGTGTTGTTAACCTCAACCTAAATTTAATTGTATCATTTGTAAAAATGTAATAAGGTTGAATTTTTCAAATAACTTTTACATTTATTTTGTGTTTAGTTTAAATTGCACTATAACCCACCCTTATATCAAAAACTACTGAACTGATTTTGATGAAACTTGGACTATTCCCTAAGTTGGAATACACCTCATTAAACTCAACACGTGCTTGGAAGCCTAAATAATATAGAACGCTATAAGTTCTCAAATATTATCCAATTCCAACTATATCTACTATCTATACGTATTATATTCTATACTATTTTGAATGGTGGTAGGACTTCTTCGTAGTCCGCCTGGCTAGCTACCATCATCTTAATCTAAGTCTGACGCCATAACAATGATGTTTTCAGCATTACTTATTGTGTTCCGGCAGTTAGAGATAAGATAGCCAGTTCCTCAGTGATTGAGGATTCCGGGAGCAATGTACCTACTTCCACCTTCAGCCATATCACCACTTAGGAGTGCCGAAGGCTAAATGTGGATAAAAAAAATATCTCCTTGTTTGAAGTCGGCTAAAATAGTAAGGTAATTTAAGGTAGCGATGTTAGTGCGTAGCTACAAATATAAAAAATATCTTACCTATATGTATAAGAAACATATTTTTTTTCCACGTAGGTATATCACGTATTCGAGGCTTTAAAGTAATATTATTGATGTAAAGCTACATTTTAATACATGTCATGTAATGCATGCATTGTTAATTTCCATTGAAAGTCCTAGTTCTCGTTTCCTATTAACGGAACAAATTAAATAATAATAAATATATAATAAATAACTTCTTACAATCACACCAATTATCTAAGCCCATGTTAATTTCATTAAGAAACTGTTACATGGAAAACTTGGTAACGGATAAATATATACTTAAATACTTTTTGTTTGTAAATACATACTTAATATACATAGTAAACTCCCAGACCAAGACAAATAGACATGTTCATGCACACAAATATTTGTCTTGTTCGGGAATCGAACCCGAGACCACTGGCGCAGAAGGTGGGTAGCCTACCCCTGCGCCAATCGGACGTCAAAATTCTCGTCAAGAATAACTATCCCAGCGAGCTTAGAATAGATTGTGAACGGAAACACCAATACTCACAAATCCATCACTCTTTCTTGTTAACCAACTTCATGGTTTAAGCACCTTTAACACTTAAATGCATACAGTTGCCATACGGCAACAAACTATTTTTGTATAAAAAAATAAAAATTAATGAAAATATAGTACTTATTGTATTGTGAATCAATTAATTATTAGGGGTAAGTATATATTGTCAATAAAAAGTATTTATTTATTTCTTCAAATATTGTTTTTATTTGTTAATCATTTAAAACATAGACAGTGATGTTTTGGCGAAAACCGCTTTGATTTTGGGAACCCAATTTTTTTGTAAAATGGAATAAAAATTAGTCATCTTTTTGTCATTCCAAAATAGGAAACAGAATCTTAATTATATACTTAAAGTATTATTAACTGAAAAAATAATTTTAAAATATTAAAATAAATAATAATTATAAAGGGGCCAAAAATGCTTTAAATTTTCCTTTTTCTAAGAGAAATTGTAATGAATAATTTTTATTTATATTTTTTCCGTTTGGAATCAAGTTTCATTATTTGAATAACCTTTTACAAAATTGAAATTTTTTTGCATTGGGTTAAAACATCATATATTTAAAATACATGTTTACAACATTCTTTATCTAGTACAAAGTGACTGTCAGTCTTTCTGCCTGTATTTGAGACGAAACCCTTAGTTTTATAATGTAACTAGCTTCCCGCCCGCGGCTTCGCCCGCGTGGACTACACGACGTTATCCCGCGGGAATGTGCAATTTTTCCGGGATAAAAAGTAGCGTTCCTCTCTAAACAACAAAGTATCTGTGTCCCAAATTTCAGCCAAATCCGTTTTGGCTCGCGGAGCCGTTTTGGCGTGATTGAGTAACAAACATCTAAACTTTCACACTTATAATATTATTAGGATTATAGTTAATGGAGGAGTGTGCTTTGTTTTTTATTATAGGTACTGTAATGTGTATAATTGTATACTGTCCAAACATACAATCATATACGTTTCGCATTTAAAACGATTATGAATGTAAGTAACAATTTATAAGTAAATTATTTAAATTTTTACTTTTTTGCATTCACAATGTCATTTTTATGGTTGAAAAATGGAAAATGAAGTATTTAGAAAAAATCGACCCGTCTCACAATCAGCTCCGATGGGACTCGAACCCACGACCTTTCGCTATCCGGGCGACTGCTCTAACCACTGAGCTACGGAGTCGTTACGAGAAGCGTCGAATTTATCAAATACTTCTTACACGCTGTATAGCCAGCGTTAATTTCATCAATGTAAAGATATTACTACCCCCACACGCGAAAGAAATACCTTTCCAGATATTTGACAATCGCTAAAGAAGAAATTACTATGGCAAATTATTTAAATTTTTACTTTTTTGCATTCACAATGCAATTTTTATGGTTGAAAAATGGAAACTACTTTTACTTTTTATTGGCAATATTTTTTGTTCTAAATACTTCATTTTCCATTTTTCAATTTAAAAGTATCCATTTTGCACCGTTTTCCCCATTTCTCATATTATTATGAACGCTTCAGTAAACATATGTCGCTGAATCTTCACGGGCATTAAGACCGCAATTATTATTACTGGATCAACTGTAAATTAATACAGGGTGCGAATGATTCTCCATCAGCCCTGCAAACATATCAATTGGTGCTACCTGCTGGCCATTAATGAAGGTGCACTGGCGAGCAGCCAACCCTGTGACGTGACGTTTGTTGAACAGGTAACTGGTTAAACAGAAGTGGCGGTAGGTACAAAACGATGGGTTATTCTTCTTCTTCTTATCGAGTCGACAGCAAACTAACCTAAACAGTGTCGGACCAAAATTCGGCCACGCAGATCGCAGCATTAGTAGCCTCCATAAGGTCTACCTGGGTGCAGCTGGTTGGACACGCAGGGCACGATGTCAGATGTTCCATCGTCTGAGGATCAGCACCACACCTAAAGTCCGTTCGGTTAGATAGTGTTGCTATAAAATGCAGATATAAGATATTACACTCAAGTTGGGTACCAAAGTCAATTTTAATGGAAATTTTTATATAAAAGGAAGTTAAATAAGTGATTTATAAATAATAATAATAAAGGGAATAATAATAATATATTTTTATAAGATTATTATGATTACTCAACATCGCTCGAATCGTCACAAGTCACAACCGTCATTACCACCTGTATTTATAATAAACATAGATTATTTAAGAAAAGATAATTTAATAAATGCCGAATCCCAAAATCCAATTCCATTTGCGGGGTGTACGCCGCACGCGGCTTCTTTTGTTTATGCGGCGGCATTATTTGATAAGAAGCGGCACGTGCCAAGGCGGTGCGATAAAAGGGCGACACTATCTAAGCGAATGGACTTTTACACGCTAAGTCCGCGTCGACCAAGAGAATCCCCACAGGTTGTCCTTACTGCGGTCGACCATCGAGCGACTTCCAAGCAGGCCATGGTAACTCGTGGGTTTTGTTGAATCATCATCAGCCAATTTCCCCACTGCTGGGGCACTGGCCTTCCATATCTATACTAATATTGAAAAATTATTTTTGTATTGGTAGTCCATTAAAGGTCACAGCACATTACATCAACTAGGAAAGGGATCGACACCGTATCGCCTTTCGCCTCGCAGTCAACCAGGCGTCAACCCAACGCAAGCACGTAACCAAACCGGATCAGCGTCGCGTCGGTACGTCGGCTCGGCTACGGCTAGGCGACGCCGCGCTTACGGCTCGCCACACAGTAGTTCCATATAAAAACAATGAGAGAAAAAAATGATAAAAAAAATAAATAAAAAAAATACATAGGTAACAATTAAGAAAAAATTACAATAAAATGAGAAAAAAAAATCGTTTTCAGACCACTGTGCGTAAGCTCGGGTACGGAGAGACGTGAGCGCGTGGACGACTAGCGGTAAGCGCGGGTATAGCAAGTTGAGCGACCCGCAAAGCGGTTCGTGAGCTGGTGCCGAGGCGAGGCGATTACGTTACGATTCCGATTAGTGTGCTTTGCAGTAAGGGGTTTCATACAAAGAATACTGAACCGCTCGAGTTGATACGTTTACGATCCGTTTACGAGTTGATATGTTTGCTGTGACCTTAAACCGGAAAATTTCCGTACACAAATCTAGGTGCCATTCTACATTTTCACTGTCTATGGCAAAAGCAAGTTACAATGTATAATTCTTCGGTTTGCGTCCGCGATAACTAGGTGGGTTAGGGGACCGTACTTTGAAACGCAAATCCGAAACTTCGGTTAGCCCCGCCCCTTTCACTCGACTCTGTCACGACTGGAGAGTGAGAGGGACGGGTATAACGAAGTTTCCGTTTTCGCGTTTCGGAATAGGCCCTCAGAATCGGTAAGATGTGTTTCATTTAAACTAATTATGTGGCATTAGAAATGGCAGATACTGAATATTTGGCTTAGGAGTGTAGCGTAGTGTATTTGCAATTTAACGGATTAAATTTTGTTGGGTACTTAATAAGATGTGTGGATGACTGTGAACTCAATCTTGTATTATAGTTAGTGTCCATATGGATTGGTTGTTGTGTTGTGATGTTTTCTTAAACCAGAATAGTCTGAAAAATTGAAAATGAAGTATTTAGAAGAAATCGACCCGTCTCACAACCAGCACCTCATGGGACTCGAGCCCACGACTGCTCTAACCATTGAGCTACGGAGTCGTTACGAGAAGCGTTGAACTTATCCAATACCAATACTTCTTACGCGCTGTATAGCCAGCGTTAAGGCGATATTCGGAAAAATTATGCTGAAGCGAGATAGCAATGAGAAAACGACGCGCGCGGGAGCGAGACCGATTTTGCAGATTAGGCAAAAAAAAACACATAATCACTTCGTATTCAAAAACTACAGCGATTTTAAAAAAATGCTTCTATACGATCCTAAATATTATTGGTGTCCACTAATTAAACCAATTTCCAATAGTGTAAGTAACACTATTTAAGAAATATCTTGAATTTTCGAATTTTTTAGAGGTCTTTTCGAAAAGAAAAAGTGTCGAGGCAAAATAATAAAATCGTGTTTTTGAAACTATACGATTCTAGATAAAGGTATGAAGAAATATATATCTTATTACCAGATTTGTAACAACTGTAACCGTCCCATAGTTTTAAATCAAAAAGTCAATACTTTTTCCGAGTAGCGCCTTAATAATAGGGTTCGAGTCCAATCGGTTTTCAATTTTCAATAATAAAAATTGCATTGTGAATGCAAAAAGTAAAAATTTAAATAACCAGAATAATCTGGTTTAAGAAACATCACAACACAACAACCATCTAGCGATATTTTGCATTCTGAAAAACGTGACAAAATATTACCGTTGTCTGGACAAGCTTAGGTATCCGTATTGACAACCGTTCGAAAATAGATTCGGATTCGAATCAATATTGCCATATTCCATCCCATCAGATCCTGACTTGGTTACAATAGAATCACCTCAGGAGTATTACTCATTCGAATTAAAAAATAATAATCGAAATTTGTTAATAGTTCGCGAAGATATTGACGCAGGCAGGAACTATCAGTCGACAACAATGATAATAGTTCGCGAAGATATTGACGCGAAAAGCAGGAACAACCAATAGACAACAATGAGTTTTTACAGGATTCTGAAAAAACTTCTAAACCGTCTCCTGTACATTTTTCATGGGACCAAATTGAAACTTAGGTCTATCAGACAAAAAAAAAAACAAAATCGGTTCACAATTGGCGGTGCTGTCGTCAAACATACATAAAGAAACAGACAATTTGAGAACCTTCTCCTTTTTTTGAAGTCGGTTAAATTTTTAAGATAAATACAGCAATATTTTCGTTCCTTATAAATACAAATATCGTTCGCGAATCTGAAGAGATTGCTGGCGTGACTCATGTTTATTTTGCTCCAGTGCTATAATTAGAGACATTACGAGTGCCATGCCACTGGAGTAATGGCAATGCGTACAATATTAAGTAACGATTCATCGCCGCATACGTAAGAACCTAATTTACATCTTGTGGAACTTAATTAAATTAATAATTAAATGGTAAACTTTAATAAAGGCAGCAATGTCGACACTCCGTACAAAATCGTCTATTTTTTTAGTGTAAAGAAACCTTAACATCTTCAACAACACAAGAAAATTGTAGCTTGTAGCATGTAGTTGTTGTAGCATACCGTAAGCTAATGCTGCCGTGTACCGTTCAGGCCAATCTCATCTAACTTGAAATAATTGAGTTACGCTTAACTACTGCCAAAGTATTTTAAATTTAATCAGGATTTAAGACATAAGGATGAAGTTTATTTAAAGAAATTTGACATTTTGTAGTAACCCGACGTGCTGGCGACTGTACCTAAGTACAGGGGTGTAAACCGATCGGCGAGTAGGTGGTCTGCGAGGCGCCAGGAAGTAGCATTTTACTCCATTTAAGAGTACACATTTAGTTCCCAGGTGTACTTGAAGCATTATTACAGTTCACTCGTGATGTATAACCTGCATTATTGCGATTAATAACACCTATACCTGTCTAAGGGACTTATAGGAGTGTAGAGTTATACTTTTATACGATTATTGATGTTATAATACTCTAACAACTATCCTTTAGTCAGCCGTCTGCCTAAGAGCATTATAGGAGGGTAGAGACACGGCAACCGCTGTTTAACGGCATACTTGTACGATGTTATAGAGCTAGCATTTTAATAGAACACACGTGGTCATTTATAAAGCCAAAGGCTGTTATGTTTACTTGTTTTAAACTGTTATACAGCTAGTAGCTGTAGTAGAACTTGTTTGTGATCATTAAAATAACCCTTTTTTACTATCTGTACAGAAGTGTTTAAATGGTTCGCATGTGCACTGTAGGCTGTTAAAAAGACTATATGTCTTATCCATTAACATCAATAGCAGTTTATTTGTCCACAAGTACTACTCTTATTTGCTGTAAGCTGAACATGAATGTGATATTCTATTACACTTATCCCACAAGCTGTGTGTTTATTACGTCGCGTGCAAAAATGTGTGAATTTCAGTATATTGAAAGAATAAACGATGATACACAATTGAACTGAACTACATCTTAAAGCTGAATATAAGTTCACATTAGAATAAATTTACAGACATTGGCTCTGTAGTGGTACAAATGTGGGACTTCATATAGATAACAGCATTTTAACAGGACACATGTGAACCTATATACGCTCACCGCATTAAATTGGAGTTATAACAGTTCACATAGCCGTATTTCATCTCCACCATTTTGTTCTACGTAACCTAAAATATTTACCAAATAAATCTCAAAAATTATCATGCAGATTCATCACAAAATACGCAGATACGATTGGCATTCCCATGGCATTAACATTATTAAGTACTTAAAACAGCTACTTATCATAAATTTTTATCCAATTGATATCCGCCGGAGTTAATGTGTTCTGATGGCACACACAAAACCAAACATTAGTAAAATAAAGAAATAATTTAGGACACACGTGAATTTTAGGTAGCACTGGAGTACTTTTGTCGGATTTTATAACTGTGAAGGCTGTGTATTTAGCCACTTGTTACTCTTTATTACACTCATGTACGTTGTATGGTTTATACTGCGTCCCATATAGTGCCGTAAGTCAGCCTTAAGTCCGATGTTACTACTTAAACTGCTATTATACTGCTAATGTACAGCCATAGTGAACTTAAGGCTGTCTAATTTGTGCCCAAACTGGTTCTACAAGAGCATTATAGCAAGCTATACAGCAAGAGCTGTAGAGTATAAGAATTACACAGCTTGTGGAGTACATGTGAACGACTAGACGTCTTATATAGAACCCCGAATGCTACTTGGATATCGCCACTGTACTTGTAATATTGTTATTCGCCACTGTACTTAACTGTTAAATTTAGTTTTGGTCATAGTCATCCTAGTTCTGTTCTAATGTTGATACAATGACGTGGTTGTTGTGAATAAATGAATATGATTATGAATACTTGACCAATGTTAATCGGCCAATGTAGTAAATAAGCTCATCGCAGTAAGGGAGACCGTAAAATTCCGTGTAAAACAAGCGCACTACACGGAATTTTACCGTCCAGAAAAAAAACGGGTGATTGGTTTGTGCACTTTTTCGTCTTTTTACTCGCACGTGCAGCGCAGTTTAGGGTTTGAAACATTGATTGAAACTACACGAAATAAATAAATTCTTACTATTATAAATAGTTTATGATTAAAATACAATCATCCGTTCTTTAGGCTCTTTTTTTTTTGTTTATAGTAAGGGCAAATACAGTCTTTTCGTATACCGCTAACGGCATGTTGGACTCAGTCAGACAAGGCCTGTCTCTCGCCGCGCCCAGCCCTCCCGCCAAGCCTAATAGGCTTCGCGTCAGGGCTGGGTGGTTCTGACTCCTGCCCCGCCCCCTGACGAGCTCGAAAGCTCAACAGGAGGCGGGGCAAGAGGAGAGAGCCTCCTCTCAATCTCCCCATAAGGTTACCCACTCCGGGTGGGCTGACCAGATGGGGTGGTTGAGAGCAGGCACCACTACCAACTAAACCCCTCACTACTTGCTCTCCGCCGTCAGTTTTAAGCACACCGACTGTGGGGGGGCTGTGGTGATATGCACCCCCTGCGGCCTGGCGGTTGGCCCGTTTCTGGGCCCCTGCGCGGCGGGAGATGGCCGAGCAAGCGGGGCCATCTCCCAAGACAACCGGGAGGGGACCGTGCGATCCGGACGGCAGTTAACCGGCCGTTAGGCCAGTTAACCTGCCCGGACCGCACCGCCCCGCTAGAGGGGAATAAGGCGCGCAAAGCGCAGCCACCTTCGCCCTGGCCGCCTTTGGCGAAGACGGTCCGCATGAGCCTCCTGCTCGCGGATCCGCTCCGACGCCTCCTTCTGCGAGATGACATCCTCGCAGAAGGAGATTGCCGCCTGCCAGGACCTGTCACTATCAAGCATGGCACGAGCCACGCTTGATAGCGAGAGGTCCGTCCCTACCACGGCGCGCAAACCGCGACGCTGGGATGCCCAGGCAGGGCACACCTGTAAGGTGTGCTCCGCGCTGTCCACCCCATCGCCGCAATCATGGCACCGTGTGGTCGCTTCCCTTCTTATCCGACACAGGTATTTTCCAAAGCACCCGTGCCCGGAAAACACCTGCGTCAGCCTGAAGGTCAGCGACCCATGTCGGCGATTACACTACTCTCGGAGGAGAGGGCGGACGGCATCGATCGTCCGCCTCCCAGCTGTCTCCCCTTCCAACCTCTCCTCCCATAAATGCATGAGCCACTCGTTGGCTACGCGCCGGGCCGCGGACAGCTCCTCGAGGGTTACCCGATCCCCCCCTGCTAGCAGCGCTCGACGCTCGAGGTACAGCTCCCTGAGGATCCGAGCGTCTAGCTCCCAGGGAGGGGTACCCGCCAGAATGCAGGCCGCCGCGTGGGACATTGTCCGATAGCCCCGGACTATCCGGGTAGCAATGGCCCTCTGGGGCCGACGAATCAGACGACGGTTTGCGGCGTTTAGTTTGTCGGCCCACACTGGCGCCCCATAGAGAGCCATGCTCCTTAGCACACCCGCGTATAATTTGCGGCACCTGTCCCCAGGACCCCCAAGGTTCGGCAGAACTTTAGCGAGCGCCCCCGCCGCTTTCGCCACCTTTGAGACTAGCTCCCTGAAATGAGCCTCAAAGTTCCACTTCCCGTCCAGAACTAGCCCCAAGTACTTGATCGACGGGCGCAGGGGGACTCTGACGCCGTCGACTGTCAGTGCGGCTCCTGCCGGTGGGGTCCTGCGCGGCCCGTAAAAGGTCACTGCCTCGGTCTTGTCTAGGGCAACGCTGAGCCCGAGCAATGCGATTCGCTCCACGATGAGGGAGGACCCCACGTTCGCCAGCCTCCTGGCCTCCTAAAAGAACTCACCCCGGGACGAGCGTATCGTCCGCGTAGCAGAATACGCTCATCCGGGGGAGTAAAACGCCTCTGAGGAGCCAGTCGTATCCGATGTTCCACAGAAGCGGTCCCAAGACCGAACCCTGTGGAACACCGCACACCATCTCCCGCTCAATCAGGTCCCCATCGCCGGCAGGGTAGATTACCCTCCTATCCCTTAGATAACTTTCTACTATGGCTACTAAATACGGCGGCAGGTCGTGGTATTGGAGCCCGTCCTTGATGGCACTGAAGGGAAGTGTGTTGGACGCATTGCGGATGTCCAGGGACACCGCAATGACCACCTCCCTTCACTCCGCCGCTCGCTCCGACCACTCCCTCAACGCCAGGAGGGATCCGTTCTTTAGGCTCTGACGCTCTTGAGGTCTGAGCCTCAGCTCAGCAGTAGGGGGACAACATAGAAGGGTATAATAAGATGTCAAATTAATAATTAACCATTTTATATAATCGTTGATGCTGTCAAAATAACAACAGAAACATAATACATTAAGTTCTTAATTTTGTTTGGTCATAGTTCTAACCAAACAATTTATTATTAATGTTGAACTTAAGATCAAAACTCCGGCTAAAAAGGAAACGTAATTATTTCAACAATTAATACTAAATTATACCCAAATTTTTACGATTTTCATAAACAATATCTTTTACCTTCCAAATATATTTATTTAATATTTTTATTTTAAAAAAATTATACCTAGGTTAATGTGTTGTATAAAGGTTTTTAGCTTTTGACTACTGCAACCTTTCGGAAAAAAAGTGCACGAGTAAAATATGTTTATTTTTCAAGTCCAATCGAAACTGATACAAAAATGGCCTCAACAAAAATGTATAATATACTAAGTTCTGCTTTACTGCATCCAATTGGAGATGTGTTTTGGAATGATGAGTGTCAACTACCTATCCAAATACACTTGAGAGCAATGAATCCGGGTCATTTAAAGAAACCTATAAATCTCGGAAACTAGAATGCTAACTTATTGAAACAAATTGTGTTTAATAGACAATTAAATACTCCTTAAATTATGGTATTAAAACTTCTTAGTTATTGTAAAGTTATGTCATAAAAGATCAAATTTAGGCCCGATTTCACCAATGATATTTAAACGCAATTAACGCTAAACGTGTTTAGAACGTATTTCTGTCTCTGTCACATTCAAACAGATGACAGAGACAGAATTATGTATTATACACGTTTAGCGTTAATCACGTTTAAATATCAGTGGTGAAAGTCACCCTTAAAAAGGGAGACTTTGGAAGATGGATTTACGAAATTTCTGCATTTGTTTTTGCTATTGTTTCTAACCTGACATTTAAGTGGGTATATAAACCATGTTGATAACGTTCAAATTTTATTATTCAAGCTGTGATTATGTCCCTTACACCTGAAGAATGCACCAGAATTCTCACAATGCTGGAAACCGGCCGGAGTCAGTGCGATACAGCCAGGACTGTCGGAGTTTCGCTGTCAACAGTGCAAAGAGTTCTCCGACGTTACGAGGAAACTGGCTCTAACCTACGCAGACCAAGAACAGCCAGAACGAGGTGTACCACAGAAGGAGATGATCGATACTTGGTGAACGCAATGCTTCGTAATCGCTTTCTCACAGGAACTGAACTTACAAATCAGTTTCGACGCCTCAGAGGAAGTAACCCAAGCGCATGGACTTGAAAACACTTAGACCTGCAAACGGCCCTAAACTGGAGCGTGGGCATTGTATTTCAAGACTAATGCCCGAATACTCGTACGCTACTTATCTTTGGGATCGTCTCAAACATAACCCTGTCACTTTAAATGTCAAACGTATGAAAGAGATGCCATGATGTTTGAGACGCTCCCAAAGATGATTTGCCTTCGAGAATTCGGGCGTAAGGTATGCCCAGAACCACTTAAATTGGACTATTGAAAATGTTAAGTTCTCCGAAGAATCAAAATGTATAGGTACTCTACAAGCACGATGGAAGAAACAGAGTGTATAGAAGACCAGGGGAAAGATTCAAGCAAGCATGCATCGAAGAAAAAGTAGCTTACGGTGGTGGGTCTGTACTTGTGTGGGCCGGAATTTCTTCTGAAAGTCGCACAGAACTGGTGTTTATTGAAAATGCCTCTTTAACTAGCGTAAGATATTTGGAAGAAATCCTTATTGAACACGTTGGTCCATTTCTGGTCAATTTGGGTGAGGATGCTATTTTTATGCATGACAATGCCCGACCATATACAGGTTGGATTGTGAATGACTACCTTCAAGAGATGAGCATTACAATACCCCTAGTGTAAGTTTTTTATGTCAAGCAAACGCAAACTATTTCGATTCCGTATTTATGTCAATTTGTATGAAAACTATATACGCGCGGTACTCGCCGCTAGAGGCGCTAATACAGTTTTCATACAAATTGACATAAATACGGAATCGAAATAGTTTGCGTTTTTTGACATAAAAACTTACACTACGGGCACTGGTATGGAGTGGCCAGTACGCAGCCCGGATATCAACCCGATCGAGCATGCTTGGAATGAGCTAGGGAGATGCGTAAAACAACGAAACCTTCCTCCAATCATGCTTCGTGAGCTCAAAATTGCTCTCACAGAGGAATAGGGGAATATAATTCCCTAAATCGTATAAGGAACTTGGTGTACAGCATGCAAAACTGCGTAAACGCAGTAATGGAAGCACGAGGAGGCAATACGAAGTATTAAAATTCAATAAAATCATAATGTTGTTCAAAAATGTCATGCTCCTATTTTTTTTAAGGCGACATTAGCAGCTTTTTTTCTTTATGTATTTTTTTGTAAATAAAATGTACTGACAAATAAATTTTATTACTTTCATAATAAGGAGTATTTAATTGTCTATTAAATACAAATTTATTTAATTAAACTAGCAAGGAGGTGAGGTCTTTGCAGTGTATATATTCTTTGCCTATGCCCAGCAGTGGGCGTCGTTCGGCTGACATGATGATGATGAAACTAGCATTCTTAGTTTCCGAAATTAATAGGTTTCTTTAAGTGACCCGGATTCATTGCTCTCGAGTTTATGTGGCCATTTTGTTTGCCTGAGAAACACAAATCCAAAGTGACTAAACTAATGAAAAAAGTTCATAATTTACATAGTACGTGCATTATGACAGCTTCAAAGTACTTTTTTAACAATTTGAAATAATTTAACTTCCATATTCCAATCCCAAATGTTTTAACAGTCAAACTTCGTTCCGATAAACATAAGTAGCATGATTTTATTACCAGCGATGGCTTTAATGACCAGAAATCATATTTCTATGTCATTTGACATGTTATGACATTTACTAAGCCCCTTGACTTAATTTAAATTATTAAATAAACGCTCTAAATATTCTGCGAAAAATAAAGTGACTGGAGTGAAATACTATGCTAATCCAGTTACATTTATTTGACATTGCGACACAGCAAAATCAAAAGCGATATCATAATCAAAAATTAATCAGAGATACACAGGTTTAAAACTTACTTACTTGTGAATTAATTTGCAATATCAAAATTATATCAAGTCGTAAATTACGTCTAAACTTTGTATCACTCATATAAATTAAAGAAGAAATGACATCAAACATACTTCTCATCAGATAACATCATTCAGATAACATTACATGAAATGTATTTGGAGAACTATTTCATTCATCCCAATTACCCGTTTTCAATTTATGTTCAACAATATCCATCTTAACTAAAGTTCTTCGCACGCTTCAATCGATCCAATTATTTAGGCTAATAAAATTGGAAACGATCGTTTTTTTTATTTCTCTCAACATCCGAGGCATACGGTTTTCATTAACTATAGTGGAAGCAAAGTTATAATCGTTAACGTGCATCCATAGAGACGTCTGGGAACTGGATTTCCTGATAAACATGCGCTGGAAGCATCGGTAGACTGCGAGCTTCCCGCCGCCGGCGGGCGCTTTTAAACGATGTCGGTGCCGGTCTGAAATCCACAGTGGACTGCCGCTGAAGTGAAAGCTAAGCTTGTCTGAAAGAGTAACTGTGGCCCAGGCAGGCATCCGCCTAAAATGGGGTGATCACGCGTGCTGGTGTCGTGTTGCGCGTATAAAAAGCATCGGCACTCCCCGCCTCCGGTCAGAACGGCTTCAAACGTGAGTACCGCCGCACGTATTCCGTGCGCCTAGTGCAGTGCGTCTACCTTCCGCGAGTGCATATACCTTCAAGATCGAAAGTGACGTAGAAACACGCGTCAGCTGATTTATCGGATTGGATTTGATTTGTGCAAGTGGTCGAGAAGTGAAACGCTTCGTGGTGGTGGTTCATGGTTTATTCAATTTCAAAAAAGGAAGCTCCGGACTTTTTGTGATTTATTAATGACTGTATGTCAATTACTGATTGATATTTAATAATTTGATCATCGATGATTGTGTTGTTTTATTCAAGTATCAAGCAAATCTAACGTCAGAATTAATTGATAGATTTAAGTTTAGAAAACAATCTGAAATAAGCAATAGCAATTTTTTTTTATCGTTTGAATTTTTACAAAAGCTATCGGAAATAACCATTGAGGTGTAAAAACGAATTGATCCATAGACCATCACCATAAAAGACAATAAACAATAATCCATCGGATAAATCGGTTGGCAAGGCGCCAACTCGCATTCCTTGTGACGTTACATCCGCGAAGGGCCGTTGGGGGAAGCTAATAAAAAACGCGCGCGCATAAAACACGGTATTACGCAAACTGCGCGCTGGCACCGCTCCCAAAGCAGCTCTCCTCGGATTACAGCCACAAATAGACGCACGCACTAGCACCGCCCGCCCAAGCGCCGCGCGCCGATCCGTTCGACCGTGCTCCAACCGCCCGACCAACTAATAGTGTGTGTGTTTCGCAGGAAGGCTCCAGGGCTGCGTTCTCGTGTCTCAACTAGCCCAAAAGTCTCGTTAGCCCTCCGAAAATGCCGAGGCCAGCCGTCCAAGAGGGCGAAGACCCCGACCCGACCCCATACCTGTTCGTTACGCTCGAGCAGAAGCGTATCGACCAGAGCAAACCCTACGATGGCAAGAAAGCGTGCTGGGTCCCTGACGAAAAGGAGGGCTTCCTCCAGGGGGAGATTAAAGCCACGAAGGGTGAATTGGTCACCGTCATCCTCCCCGGTGGCGAGGTAATGCATTTTCGATTATATTGGAAGTTAAATAATACAGAAGCAGGCAGACAGATTTATCCAGTGCATAGTTGCAAAATGCACTTTGTTTATTTATGAAATGTTGCATCTAAATTAATCGAAACTGAATTTGACAAGTTGAGGTAAATGGTTACACTATACCTATATCAAAATTCAATAAGAAAATTTTACCGTTACAAAATGATAATATGATTAAAATTGTTACAAATATTTCAATACTTCAAATAGATGAAGAGTAAAGTCAAATGAACAACTTATTAATGATAGAGGTCTTGCGACTTAAAATAGAATTCAATGGAACTAAGTTCTCGTTAACTTAAGATGCAGAATAAACTTAGTTTATCAGATAAGTAGATATAGCATTAAATACTAACAAGGCATATAACAATAAATATGAACATAATTATGCGAATTTTATTGTAATAGTTTGGAGTCAATATTTATTTCATCATCAAAATCAGCCATTTTAATTCCCCCACTGCTGGGGCACTTGGCCTGTGGGCCTTGCTAATAGACGGATAAATTACCAAATTGACTAATGTTTATTTATTTACTTTTTATATAATACATTCATTCAATGAGCAGGAAAAGACACTTAAAAAGGAACTCATCGGACAAGTAAATCCGCCGAAATTCGAGAAAGTCGAAGACATGGCTGACTTGACGTATCTTAACGAAGCAGCTGTTCTTCACAACCTCCGACAACGATATTATGCAAAACTGATCTATGTAAGTAGGCGCGAAATGCGCCTTTACCATTTTTACATCATTAATGAAACTATTTCTCCCACAGACCAAAGACTTCAAGAAGGATCTTGTAGGTCAAGTCAACCCACCTAAGTACGAGAAATGCGAGGATATGTCCAACTTGACATACCTCAACGACGCTTCGGTTTTGTATAACTTGAAGCAGAGATATTACCATAAGCTCATCTACGTAAGTCAGGAGCCAGGCCAGGAGTTGCAGCCTTGCAGTGTGCATGCACCTCACCTCCCCGATCTTTCAACGCTGTAGACACATTTCTATTTGGATAGCAACCAAGTTTTAAAGTGCATTAAACGCTTTTAAACGGCGCAATTCGTCTTGGATTGATGTTTTGTTTTGAATTTTAATTATAGTTTTATCGATATGCCGGCTGAAACTATTTCGGTCGAATTTGAAGTGCTATTTCTGTCGCGTTAGAGAAATTTATCTCGGACGCCGAACGTTTTGGTATGTTCCAAATTGAAAGTAATACAGCTACCTCTAACGAGTATTAAAATGATCATTTTGATTAGATATATTTTGTCGAAGATAATGTGTCTACACGTTTTTCGTTTCCATATTGTGACTAATGACAAGGACCTTCCCCAACCGAACTTGAACCCTACTGACCCAGGACAAGTCGGTGGTGATCTCTGGGAGGATTTTCTTGGTATTTCTACAACATAGAATAGTATCTATATGATAAGGTTTCATTGTATTTAGTGTCGTGATCTTCATTTATATGCTTTCCTTAGAGGAAAAAAGGGTTTCTTTTTCTCTTTCGATAAGGCAAAAAAAGGTATCAATACAGTACCCCTGCCTTATAACCAAACGTTTCCTTTGTGAATGAGACTATTGACGTCTCTTGATTTACAGCAACTGATTTGTTTTCGATAAATTAATAGAATTTTCCCTATCTAGATGCTAAGGTTGTTTTCAATAATATAATAAGGAAAATTCTGTTAATAAAAACGGGGATACAAAGTATCAATACAATACTGTCCCCGTGTTTGTGTGATTTTTAGTGGCAATTTTAGTACCTATTAAGTTATTTTAAAATATTTACTCCAGAGCAAAAAATACTTTCCCCCTCTTCAAAGTCATTATTATTTAAATGATCAGTAATTTTTTTATTTTTCTTCTCGAATTCAATTTGAAAATTCATGTTATAAATTTGATCATCTATCAAAATCCCCATTTCTATGTCTACACACCGCTCTTACGAAATTCAAAATAGTAAATTCAGCAAAATGTTATCCTATGTCAAAGTAAAAATCAAAAACTCTTTATTCAAATAGATTTGCTAAATGAAATACTTTTGAATCGCTTTTCTTTATGTTCTTAGACATAAAAAGCTCCATATTCCAATCCCGTTAAATCATACCAATTCCTCACCCATGTCATCATAAGCATCAGCTCTAACCTCTTTATCATTACGCAGACGTACTCGGGTCTCTTCTGTGTGGCCATCAACCCTTACAAGAGATTCCCCGTGTACACCCTCCGATGCGCCAAGCTGTACCGAGGCAAGCGTCGTTCGGAAGTGCCGCCCCACATTTTCGCCATTTCCGACGGCGCGTATGTCAACATGTTGACCAACCACGAGAACCAATCTATGTTGATTACGTAAGTTTGTAACTTTTTAGTCTAGTAAAGTTGTAATGAATAAAAATGTTAAAAACAATTAAGAAATATAATTCGTACCTATTTTTAATGAAAATGTGTATAGGTAGAAAATATAACAAATAAGTACTTTTCGTATAAATAACGTTATTTCGAGATATCCACGGTCTTGTAATTAAACTAACATCTTTTTAAACTCCTCAGCGGTGAGTCTGGTGCCGGAAAGACTGAGAACACGAAGAAGGTAATTGCGTACTTCGCCACCGTGGGTACCTCAAAGAAGGAAGACAAAACCTCGGAGAAGAAGGGCTCACTGGAAGATCAGGTCGTACAAACTAACCCTGTGCTTGAAGCCTTCGGTAACGCCAAGACTGTGCGTAACGACAACTCCTCCCGTTTCGTAAGTATCCACTTCACGATTGGTCAAATTATTTAAGTTATAATCCATATAGCTACTATAATCTACAAATCTCTCCTTCCTTAGGGTAAATTCATCCGTATCCACTTCGGCCCCTCTGGTAAACTGGCTGGTGCTGATATTGAGACCTGTAAGTTGGACTTCTTCTAATCTGCATTAACTTTATTCTTGATTTGAAGTTATGTTAACGTGAACTTTTATCTTCAGATCTACTTGAGAAGGCCCGTGTCATCTCCCAACAGTCTCTTGAGCGTTCTTACCACATTTTCTACCAGTTGATGTCTGGTTCCGTCCCTGGACTTAAGGGTACGTACACACACACATACACAAAATTCAAATACATTAAAAGAAACAGTCTAAATTGCAATTATTATAATGTTACATAATTTGATTTTACCATTCTATTATAATTCTTTTTACAGATATTAAAAGATCTTTTTTTAAAGTTTATACAATATATTTTGTTTCAA
The DNA here is from genome assembly GCA_949710035.1 of Crambus lathoniellus. Lineage (NCBI taxonomy): Eukaryota > Metazoa > Arthropoda > Insecta > Lepidoptera > Crambidae > Crambus > Crambus lathoniellus. Next base: position 29,710,881 of record OX453303.1, read on the forward strand.
ATGTTAAGAATGTTAGCTTATGTTTATGTTTAAAATATTACCCTTGGATAAAAGATGCATATTTTTTCATGTCATATTTTAAGAGGCAAACACATAACCTACCATTCCATTGTCTATAATTAAGATTACAAATAAACACTAGTACAAAGGAATCAACTCTACACAGACACATAAAAAAACAGTGATGAAAGTGATATTAAACATTTTTTCATATGTAGACATGTGTTTGCTGTCAAACGACGTCTATGACTATCACATCGTATCACAAGGAAAGACCACAATCCCCAACGTAGATGATGGCGAGGAATGTACCTTGACCGACGTAAGTCCAGCCTTCATTGAGCTGAAGGCGTCTGTCGGAAATTTCCAAGTGTTTCTGCCCCTAAAGCCTTCCCGCATGAACCGGGGGACTATAGGGAATCCGCCATGGAACTGGCATGAGATTAAATAGAATTAGTTTTCCTCTAAACCTGAGTCTATAAGCATGTTTAGTTTTAGATAGTTGGCACCAATTATCCCAAGTGACTGTTATTGGTGTGTTTTATAGCCATGTGCTTTTTATCAAACGACATCATGGACTACTACATCGTGTCGCAAGGCAAAACCACCATTCCTGGACTCGACGACGGCGAAGAATTGAATTTGACAGACGTGAGTCCAGAACTAAGACTACTGGCTCATTCTCATCTCCATGTTCTTCCATTCTTCTGTAATTTCTATTGCTTGCTGCTTCGCTTGCGGCCGAACGGTAATTTAGTTACGCATGTGTATGTCAGATCATAATTGGTGTTCACAGAAATGTTGATGCTAAGCAACCGGATGTCTGACTATCCCCTCATAAGTCAGGGCAAGACGCGTATACCTGGCGTCAACGATACCGAAGAGTTTGATCTGACTGTCGTAAGTCACGAACTGCGCACGGAGCGTGAAGTTGATTCAGATATACGTGATTGGTCCGATTCTGTTCAAAATTCCTGACATACACATGTCCGCTCCCTGCCAGAGTTCAAAAAGTTTTATGCACAGGTTTTTATCACGGGTATTGCCCTCCCCAATCCAGCACAGCACCCCCACATCAACTAAAATGTGTTGACACAACACGCGTAGGAATGACACAAACACACAGGATTTCTTCACGAGAATATCTTATCAGGTTACTAAGGTTATTTTGTACTTGAGAATTTTGTATTAAATTGAGCTGTTTCATTTAATCTACAGATATGTGTTTGTTATCGAACGACATTCACGATTACTATAACGTCGCCCAGGGTAAGACCACCATCCCCAATGTAGATGACGGCGAGGAATGTCTAGCGATGGACGTAAGTCCTGTCCCAATATGGATGTTCTTGATTCGTGTTACCACCAAAACTGCCACAAAAGGCAATATCTTTTGTAAATAGTGCATCAACAATTAGATGAAAACCATTAGAAAATAGAAGGATACTTTTTAGGAATGTGTTTGTTAGATAAATCACGACGTTAAATGTGGGCACGAATTTAAACGTTGAAAGAAAACTTAAGTATTCCCTATTTTGTATCGAGCAATATTGTCCCTCTCTTGTGCACAGTTCAGGAATTTATTGCAAGCAACTAATGAGCTAACGCAGTTAAAGAAATTACTAACAATACCTATTAATTTTTTGTGTAAGGTAAGCTTGTAAATCGTAATTAATTTTCAAAATTAAGTTACCTAATTGATGAATATTCTTTGTGTTAAAATTTCATTATTCGTCTGAAATAAGTATCTAAAGTTTGTTACGTAAATAATCACTAGTAACGTTAAGATCAGTAAATTTTGTGAATATTTTTGGTGTAAAAAATAACAGCACGCTCTTGACTACACTAAAATATTATCTTTGCTAAGTGAAGTTTCTTATTATAGCAAGCCTTCGACATTCTGGGTTTCACCCAAGAAGAGAAGGACAACGTATACAAGATCACCGCCGCTGTCATGCACATGGGTTCCATGAAGTTCAAGCAGAGGGGTCGCGAGGAACAGGCTGAGGCCGACGGTACCGATGCAAGTATCCACAACATTCTACCTTAAAACGCAAAACTATCACATAATAATTTTCAGTATCTTAATTTATTTAGAGAATAAAAAGCATTTAAATCATCTTCCCATATCTTTAAACATAACAATGTCCTCTATTCTTATGTATCACCATTACCCAATTTTTCAATATATCTTTACAGGACGGTGAGAAGGTTGCCAAGCTCCTCGGTGTCGATTGCCAGGACTTGTACAAGAACTTGTTGAAGCCCCGCATCAAGGTCGGAAACGAATTCGTCACCCAGGGTCGTAACAAGGACCAGGTCACCAACTCCGTCGGTGCTCTTTGCAAGGGTGTGTTCGATCGTCTCTTCAAGTGGCTCGTGAAGAAGTGTAACGAGACCTTAGACACCAAGCAGAAGAGGCAGCACTTCATCGGTGTACTGGATATTGCTGGTTTCGAAATCTTCGACGTGAGTATTAGAAATAAGAAGGAAAAAGAAATTCTAAAAAAACCTTACATTAAGATTTTAAAATATTTTTATGCATTGACAATGCAATTCTGTAAAGAAGAAAAATTGTAATAGAAAAATAAGTTAGTCATAGCATTGGGTTCGATTCCCAGGGGCGCGGGTTCGAATCCCGCCCAATAATCTACTGGCATGGCTAGTGACTTTTTCTATTGCAAATTTTCCCTTAATAACTTGCATATTAAATTATTTTAGAATTTCTTCCGAAATGGTAAATAAAATAAAAAGATTATTTTTTAGAGTAGCAATAGCAAGTTAGTAATTTTTTTTTTAATGATAATAATGCAATTTATTTTATTAGTACAATGGGTTTGAGCAACTTTGCATTAACTTCACAAACGAGAAACTCCAACAATTCTTCAACCACCACATGTTTGTGTTGGAACAAGAGGAGTACACCAGGGAAGGCATTCATTGGGAGTTCATTGACTTTGGAATGGACTTATTGGCCTGCATAGATCTTATTGAAAAGGTACACCGAGAGATACCTCAGCAGCCTCGGTTGACAAAACATCTAGAGCCCCATAGTTCCATCCAATAGATAGAAATCATAGTTTATAGCCCCCGCTGACTAATGAGGTTATTTTATATAGTTTAGATATATGCTAACAGTGTTTACCTTTGATTTATTTTGGGTTTCCTATGTTCCTATTGTTATAAAAGTACAACGGTTTCGAGCAACTCTGCATTAACTTCACCAATGAGAAGCTGCAGCAGTTCTTTAACCACCACATGTTCGTACTTGAGCAAGAGGAGTACAAGAGGGAGGGCATCAACTGGACCTTCATCGATTTCGGAATGGACTTGCTAGCTTGTATCGATCTGATCGAGAAGGTAATTAGTCGGCTGGGTCTTCGACTTGCACCCGTCACCACTGGGGCTACTGTGACGGAATAACTCAACTTCAAACTTTCCGCCATGCGAGTAGAGACTGGCATTGGCTCTTTGTCTTGTAGGTTTCGGTTAGGCATCCAAACTACGGAACGAAATCCGTAGCCATTTTACCTACCCTTAACATAACCTTCCACATTACTTATCTCCCTACAGTTCAACGGTTTTGAGCAACTCTGCATTAACTTCACAAACGAGAAACTGCAGCAGTTCTTTAACCATCACATGTTCGTATTGGAGCAAGAAGAGTACCACCGTGAAGGCATCGAATGGACTTTCATTGATTTCGGCATGGATCTCCAAAATTGCATTGACCTTATTGAAAAGGTACATGGCGGAAAAGCAACAATGAACGCTTGCAACTCGCCATTGAAGCTCTCGAATAATGTTACCATATCATAAATTCATAATTTTACGGCAAAATTTTATTATTGGCATTTATTCAACATTATTCGAGCGGCTTTATCAATGCTACCTGCTCGCTGTGTTTTTTTGTGTGATTCCTTTCTGTCTATCATTTTTCAATCTATCGCACACTACACTGTTCAACGGTTCAAAAATAACTAGTATATGTCAATTAACAGTTTTATTCGTTTATTCTTTTTCATGTTTACTACTATCCAGATGAATGGGTTTAATCAGCTCTGTGTTAACTTTACCAACGAAAAATTACAACAGTACTTTAATCATTTTATGTTCGTGCTAGAACAAGAGGAATATGAAAGACAAGGGATCCAATGGACCTTTATAGATTTTGGTATGGATCTCCAAGCGACAATAGATTTGATAGAAAAGGTATTAGACGTATTATCGTATATTAGCTTATAGGCATCGGGCCGACATTAGAAGAAGCTTCGGGCTGGACCAATAAAAGTAAACGCCTGTAAATGCAAGTTATTGCTGGCTGTCTACCCTTGCTCCGCGGAATTCCCTGTAAAAATAAACTTTCAGAATAGCTTATTACACGCAATATTCAATTATAAAAGCAAAGCTATTGCATACATTACAAGTAAAGTAGAATTTACAAGCTATTTTAATTTAAAAATACGGTTCTACGCGCACATAAATGCACAGAAATCGCAAAATGTAATAGTAAAATAGTTTATTAAACAAAATATTTAATATAATAATACTATTGAAATTACAGTAGGTAGGTATTAACAGCTTCGATGACTTTTTGTGTTTAACAATATTATTTTAGAATAATGAATTATTACAATGCACACTCAAAACGTATTAATTAATGTACAATACACGCTCACACTTTTTACTCTATTTGCATGCCTTCTGCTTTCATAATTTCTTACTTACAATTTTAACTATAAGGAATCTTTATTTGATTAAATTTCTTAGGTATTTTTTTAAATATAGATAGTACTTATATATAGTGGTTTAGCAATTACAACAACCAAAAGTTTTGCAATGTTAAATTTTATCTAAATTACTTACTTTACTGTCGAGAAATTAAATATTTAAATACGTAATATTATTCACATTCCATTTCCACATACATCGAGAAAGCTATAAAAATCTTTCTTAACTTCACGTAAACACCCGTGACTTTCGTGTTCTAATCTCACCGGTCCGATTTCAGCCTATGGGTATCCTCTCCATCCTTGAGGAAGAGTCTATGTTCCCCAAAGCCACCGATCAGACCTTCGTTGAGAAGTTGAACAACAACCACTTGGGCAAGTCTGCTCCTTTCCTGAAGCCCAAGCCCCCCAAGCCTGGTTGCCAAGCGGCCCACTTCGCCATTGGTCACTACGCCGGTAACGTAAGTATCTGGACAACAGTTTGACATCCACGATCCCACGAGAATATTCTTTACAGGTTCTAATACTTCGGCGTTATTGTGGAACAGGTCGGCTACAACATCACTGGATGGCTTGAGAAGAACAAGGACCCTCTTAACGACACCGTCGTTGACCAGTTCAAGAAGGGTGCTAACAAACTGTTAATTGAGATCTTCGCTGACCACCCTGGCCAGTCTGGTGATGCTGCCGCTGCCAAGGGTACGTTTCGTAGCTTTGTTATAAATCTAATTAAGACACTTTATGAACCAGATAAACCAACCTATTTTTTTTTTAAATTACTGTTTAATTTTAATTGACGTTCAATTTAGAATAAATAATGTTTTTTATTTTATATAGAATTAGCCCAGTATTTTTACATATGGGGAAAGAAAAACAGGTATCACGAACTGAAAACATAATACTGTGAAGAAACACTGTCTACGAGATCATAAATGTTGCTTTTGTCATCCATATTACATACATTTATGGTACAATACTACCATCTATCACCGTGGAACCTGAACTAAGAGTAAAATTATGTCCTTGCTCTTGTTCATCATTACATTGATTGTTCTGAGTACCCTCAACCTTTTGTACCAGAATAACATAATCCGACTTCACCTGTCTAAATTGTTAATACCTAATATGCTTTCTATTCTGATGCATTTTTAAACAAATTAGGCGCTGGTGGCAAACGTGCCAAGGGTTCTGCCTTCCAGACTGTATCATCACTCTACAGGGTAAATTGGAATACATGACCAAAACTAGCTTCTGCGCCTTCTACGTCGCTTCATTGTCGTCTTCTTCACGCTTGAGACTGGTTCCTACAAGGATACATGTAGCTTTAATTACATCAATATCATCATCACCAATATTTACTCACTATCCTACGGGGCCAGTCTCTCACGCACTCACATTTATTTGTCTACGTCTGTATGTATTTACAGTTCAGTTCGTGTCGCCGCCGTAAATGTTGCATATTGCAGGTGCATCTGGGATTTCCCACTTATGCCGTGTGACGTCATTGTGTTCGTCTTTACTAATTGTATGCTTCTTAATGTATATCCATAGGCGGTCGCGGTAAGAAGGGTGGCGGTTTCGCTACTGTCTCCTCCGCTTACAAGGTTACTTATATGAATTTTATAGAGTAGATGTTTTTTTTATGTTTACCTTTTCTGTCGACGTAAACTCCTACATGAATGTAGATCTTAATCGACACATTTTGGATCAAGTACCTACTTACCTTAGAACTTGACAAAAATGTCCTGAAGACATTGTTAACTTAATACAATTATTAAGTTTTTTGTTTGTTGCACCTTTATGTCCTATAGACGCACTTGACTTACGATGTGTGTCTAATGTACTCGTAGCTAGCCCTACTCAAAAGTAGATCACGAAACTCTCGGTATGATATTACTGACCGTTATTTTCACTGCTGAATTGCTAACCTTAATTAAATGTTTTAGTGTGGTTTATATGTTAACCTTAGTTTGGTGTGTTTTTTAAAACCCTCGCTCTGTCATCAATATACTTATTTATATCCATCTCATGAAAATGTGTTTTTATTTCATATATGTTTCTTTTAACGAGTGCACTTATTATTTTTATTTAAAATTTAAGAATAACAAAGTTGTGCTGCAGATACTTCAGAATCTAAAACTATGCGTTGTATGAAATGATTGTTAAAGGCTTCTTCCATATAATTCCACAGGTTCTAACTAGATTGTATTCACAGGAACAACTTAACAACTTGATGACCACTCTGAGATCTACCCAGCCTCACTTCGTACGTTGTATCATCCCCAACGAGTTGAAGCAGCCTGGTAAGAAACTCTATACTTTTTAGCCACTTCGGCTACTCCTAGTTCGTTCGTGAATTACAATTTACGTTTTCTTTGTACCTAAGGTCTCATCGACTCTCACCTTGTGATGCACCAGCTGACCTGTAACGGTGTGTTGGAAGGCATCCGTATTTGCCGTAAAGGTTTCCCCAACAGGATGGTTTACCCTGACTTCAAGCTCCGGTAAGAATTCAGTTCAAAATAGCTCCGACTATTTTCATGTTTGAAATAATCTTGAAGCAAATTTATGAGGTCGCCATTCATATAAAATGTTTATTTGAGTTTTGCTGGAAAGGATTAGAACTAATTTTGACACGGCTACATTTTCGGTTGCTGAGTCAAAACAAAATTCTTTTAATTCTGGAATATCTGGATAATTTTTTCTCGGTATTGAAGCTGACTCAACTGACGTCAGCGAGCCTTATGTCCGCGTTATGACTAACGTTTTCTTAGTTTATTTTGATGTACTCAAATAGAATTTGCACCTCCAACCACTTAGCAAACAGATTGAGATGTTGCAGCTGAAAATAGTTTGTTATTCAAAATTCAAAATTCAATATCGTTTATTCAATTTAGGTTTGTTTAACAACACTTATGAACGTCAATGAAGCTACGCCATCGGTTCGCAAATCCTACGGCAGGAGACCTTGTAGCGAGAAGAATCGGCAAGAAACTCGCCAAGGACTATTTTTTTCTCCCTGTTTTAACTTATACAGAGTCGTCAAATTTGAAAAATGACCTTCACGTAATAGTGAGGTTAGGTTACTATTATACTATTATTTAACATTATATTAGATAACTAATTGTATATTCGATAAACAGTTACATGATTCTTGCACCGGCCATCATGACTTCTGAAAAAGATCCCAAAGAAGCAGCTAGGAAGTGTCTGGAGTCTGTTGAACTTGACCCTGAAAGCTATCGTATCGGTCATACTAAGGCAAGATGAGAAACTGATACCATCCTAGAATGGTGTTAGCATGATAGAAAATAGTTGAATATTACATCAATCTCTAAGGAAATAGAGATGTTTTACCCCACCGTATATTTTGTAATCATTTAAGTTAATGTAATTTTCATTTTTGACTTGCACCCACAATCCAGAATTCCACAGTAGTTATTTTGTAGAAACGTGTTTTCGAATGCTACCTTTACAGTTGACGATTAGTTCATACGAACACTTCTATGAGTTAAGTAGTTTGTTTAGACCCCTCCTTATACTGTTGCTCTTTGTACAGTAATATTTAAGGTACCAGAAGATATGTATCTGTTTTAGTGTATTGTAGAACATTCCCTTATTGTGTGTCCTACTTTTGATAATGTAGCTACAAGATCCTGGCCCCCGCAGCTGTTGACAAGGAATCCGATCCTAAGAAAATCGCCCAAGTCATCTTGGACGCCACAGGCTTGGATCCCGAGTCCTACCGTCTCGGTCACACCAAGGCATGTCTTGAACCCCTCCGTAGTTAGAGTTGAAATGTCCAGCAATCCCACACTACTCGCGGATTGCGGTTCTGCCAACGCTTTGTCGACTTATATAACACCATATGAGGCTGGTGATATATTTCGACCATAGGATGTTTACGCTGCTTACCCCTAGAGCCATAATACGCAGGCTCGTGTTTGTTTTACCTTTCCTATTTTTCCTTACAACACAAACATGTATACACTGTGTTTTTATGTTTTGTGTAATCCCAAACGCAGATACAAAATTCTGTGCCCGAGCCTGATCAAAGAACCAATTACACCAGAGAAAGCCACCGAGAAAATTCTCGAACATACCGGCTTGGACGCCGAGTCTTTCAGGCTCGGAAAGACTAAGGTACACTACAGCATGCCGACACACACACACTTAACTTCTGTTTTTAAACTTTTTGCATGTTGGTATAACACCTTATCCACTTCAATAATATAAAATGATGTCTTGTGAAAATGTTTTATAGTTTTAAATACACTAAATATTTTATTTACATACACACAATTTATGATAACTGCAACTATGTTGACGAAGGTAAGTATAACTTATATCTCTTCAATAGCTCAATTAGCATAATTTACAATGCACTGCCTTATATAATGCATTTATTTTCTTCCTATCTATAATTAGTTTATAATTATTTTAATATCTCTTATCTAGTTGCATCTTACAGAAATTTTATTGTCTGTTACTGTATAATTTTGATTGCCTAAAACTTAAGCTTAAACTAACACAACTTGGGCGAACAGGTGTTCTTCCGCGCTGGTGTCCTGGGTCAGATGGAGGAGTTGCGTGACGACAGGCTGTCCAAGATCATGTCCTGGCTCCAGGCCTACATCCGTGGTTACTTGTCTCGAAAGGAGTACAAGAAGCTCCAGGAACAGAGGTAGGTCTACAGTATCAATAAAAATTTTAAATTGACTTATTTTCTTTTAAGATTTTATAAAGTCAGCTTTTGTTTTAAGAGTGGCTCTCCAAGTTGTCCAGCGCAACTTGCGCAAGTACCTGAAGCTCCGCACCTGGCCCTGGTGGAAGTTGTGGCAGAAGGTCAAGCCCCTCCTCAACGTCACCCGTGTCGAGGATGAGCTCGCGGTAAGCATCTTTCATTACTAGCTCTCTGATTAATATGATTAAGTACTCTGACCCAATCTGCGGGAATATAGAACGCGTGAATCAGTGTAACGCAAATAGCTCGGGCCGCACCCACCTGTCGGTTACGTGACACCGAAGCACCTGCGAAGCCATTTCTGGATTCCGCGCCCCTCCCGCTCCGGCACGCTTTTTCCTAACGCTATGTTCCTGCGGGGGCGCACGCGTCTCGCTGGAATTCTCCAGCGGCACTCAGTTGCTAAACGGTCGGCGGCGCGCGCACCCCTTCCAGCACTCACGAACGAATCGAATTGCATTCCTTAGTGTCCTTATTTACTTGATGGTTTAACTTTTAACAATAATGGCGACAGTTAACGTGTCCGAATGGAATGAAACAGTGGATAAAGGAAGTGAAATTTTGCAGAAACTGGAGGAGAAGGCACAGAAGGCCCAGGAAGCTTTCGAGAAGGAAGAAAAACTCCGCAAGGAGTTGGAGGTCCTCAACGCCAAGCTCCTTGAGGAGAAGACTAACTTGTTGGCTAACCTTTCCGGTGAGAAGGGTCAACTCTCCGAAGTCCAGGAGCGTGCCGCCAAGCTCCAGGCGCAGAAGGCCGACCTCGAGACCCAACTCAGGGTAAGTCGAACGATCAATATGTCACTCTAATTAGTTCACTTATTAATTAGCAACCAATTTATTATCCGGTCCGATGGTTACCAAGCGATTTAAATTTAAATCGAGATCGCTAACAACAAGTAGCTAAATGGGATTTAAAATAAAATCGAGATTTAACGGAAGTAAAGAATTGCTGCAAGTGGCCCTTTTGATTTGATTTATGAAGTAGAGAAGAGAAGTTTGTTTTTTTTTTCTCTGCTCTAAGGGATTGCAGCTAGGTATTTAATTTGATATAAATTTCAGCTTGATACATCCCACGCATTCTTGAGAAAAAGTTTCTTGACAGACGGACAGATCTATGAATAAGGGCTCAACTAAGTTCATGCAGCATATCATAACAACATACTATGTTCATACCCTAGCCTGCGTATTCGATATTCTTTAGACCCTTTTAGTAGAGAATAGAACTTCAAGAAGAGCGTTATGAAATCTAGGCAACAAACACACTAAACTAACACAAAAGTCACTACACCCCGCGTACGAAGTCGCGGGCAACAGCTAGTCTCTTATTTATAAAATTAATAAAAGAAGAGAGTTTACACCTAGGTTTAACTAAAAAGTTTGCTTAGGAATATGACGCTTTGAAACGTCAAACGCAAGGAGTAATATTGCTAAGCAATATTGTTGGTTAAACTTTGGTGTAAACTTACTTTTTGTTTATTAATAAGGCTGTAATAGTACTAGTTACTTAGATCGTGAGTCAGGCCTACAGTAGAGAAATTCCTTGCTAATTAATTAAGTAGGTTGTCATAACACCATTAATTACAACAATTTGGCACCACTTCGCGTTATAAAAACATTCACTATCTTCTAATATTACAAGCCAAACATGTAGGTATTTAGAAATATACATAGTTGCGAAATATATTACGGCTAGATTTGCTCGGCGTGATTCTTTAAATAAACATGAAGTTTTGTTTATACGGGAAATAGTTGGAGAGTTTAAAAATACTCGTCTGCTAGCTGCACGATTTTATTGCAAATCATTAATGACTACCTTTATGTACCGAGAGATAGAAAGCAGACATAGCAATACCAGATGTTATTAGTTTTGAATACGTGGTTGTTCTCTTTACCAAATGCTATGATTTTATTTTAGGACACCCAAGACCGCCTTACTCAGGAGGAGGATGCCCGCAACCAGCTGTTCCAGGCTAAGAAGAAGTTGGAACAGGAAGTGTCCGGCCTGAAGAAGGACGTCGAAGACCTCGAACTGTCCGTTCAGAAATCCGAACAGGATAAGGCCACCAAGGACCACCAAATCCGCAACTTGAACGATGAGATCGCCCACCAGGATGAGCTCATCAACAAGTTGAACAAGGAGAAGAAACTCCAGGGTGAGAGCACCCAGAAGACCTCCGAGGAGCTCCAGGCCGCCGAAGACAAGGTCAACCACCTCAACAAGGTCAAGCAGAAGCTCGAACAGACCCTTGACGAGCTTGAGGACTCCTTGGAGCGCGAGAAGAAGCTGCGCGCTGACGTGGAGAAGCAGAGGAGGAAGGTTGAGGGCGACCTCAAGCTTACTCAGGAGGCTGTTGCCGACCTTGAACGCAACAAGAAGGAGCTGGAACAGACCATCCAGCGCAAGGACAAGGAAATCTCATCCCTCACCGCCAAGTTGGAGGACGAGCAATCTCTTGTCAGCAAGCTCCAGAAACAGATCAAGGAGCTGCAAGCCCGCATCGAAGAGCTCGAGGAAGAGGTTGAATCTGAACGCCAAGCTCGCGCCAAGGCCGAAAAGCAGCGTGCCGACCTCGCCCGTGAGCTCGAGGAGCTGGGTGAGCGCCTTGAGGAAGCCGGTGGTGCCACCTCCGCTCAGATCGAGCTGAACAAGAAGCGCGAGGCTGAGCTCAGCAAGCTCCGCCGCGACCTGGAGGAGGCCAACATCCAGCACGAGTCCACCCTCGCCAACCTCCGCAAGAAGCACAACGATGCTGTTGCTGAGATGGGTGAGCAGCTCGACCAGCTCAACAAACTTAAGGCCAAGTAAGTCTCTTATTAATGAAACTTTTATTATTATTTTCTATGAGGATACTGTCGAGTCTAAAAATAGTGGTTTACTCCACAAAATTTTTGTTTAACAACTTTGTTTTGAATGAGAGGTGTTAATGAGTTAATGTTTACAAGACAAAAATAGCTAAAAAGGAAAGATAATATTATTGAACTACAATGCTGACGCAGGGCTGAGCATGACCGTGCGTCTTGCTACAACGAGCTTAACAACACGCGCGCGGCTGTCGATCAAGTCGCAAGGGAGAAGGTAACATGTCACCCAAAAGGCATGTCTACCGCCTGGGGTGAACCTTGCATGGAGCCTTTTAGAACCTCCCTGTATTTACAAATACACATCCAACTGTACACGGCATTCCATCCAACATTGCCATATTCTCCCAAAAAGAAGCGCCGAGCGAGACTGTGTATTAAATTGTTTTCTGGTCTTTTATCCATTCAGGGCTGAGAAAGAGCGCTCTCAATACTTTAGCGAAGTCAATGACCTTCGTGCCGGTGTCGACCACTTGTCCAACGAAAAGGTACACAATGCCAAAACGTGAAAATGTGCTGGCACCATTTCGGGATGAACATAGCTTCGCAGCTTTCGCAAATTAGTGGAGATAACTTAATAAATAGACACAAAACACATCAAACAAAATAACTCATACCCCCATTAATTTATTAACTCAATCAAAACATAGAGCACGATAGCAAAAACGCTTGAAAGAGTTGTTTTTTTTATATCTAACCGTATAACTATAGGCGTATCAAGCATGCAAGCTGTCAATAATTACTCAAACCAGATTAATAAGCTATTAACAAAAGAAGGTAAGCCTTGTTTCACAGTCAAGACTTTTGGTTCTGTTTAGAGATATAAACAGACTTTAATAATTTGAATGTAACCAGAACTTGTGAAATTAACACGACTTTTTTATTTCAAATAACAAAAATCAGTTTATAACATAACATTTTTATCACAAACATGGGTCACGTTTGTAACAAATAACTAGCAAAAAGTCTCAAACATTTTCATTAACGTACCTTTTCGTAATAGGCTGCCCAAGAGAAGATCGTCAAACAACTGCAGCACCAGCTCAACGAGGTACAGAGCAAGTCTGACGAGGCCAACCGCACCCTCAATGACCTGGACGCCGCCAAGAAGAAGCTGTCCATCGAGAACTCCGACCTGCTCCGCCAACTGGAGGAGGCCGAGTCCCAAGTATCGCAGCTGTCGAAGATCAAGGTTTCCCTCACCACCCAACTGGAGGACACCAAGAGGCTCGCCGACGAAGAGTCTAGGGTAAGTTCATTATAATAACCAAATTAAAAGGAATAAGTAGGTAATTGCAGAACAGAAGTAGGTATTATTCTCAATCGCATTTTTTTTATTGTTATCGATCGGTAACTATAATTAAATTTAAAATTTATAGTGAGTGCACATTTTTACGACTTTAAAACATTAAATTCTTTCTTTCCACAGGAACGCGCCACACTTCTTGGCAAGTTCCGCAACCTCGAGCACGACCTGGACAACATCCGCGAACAGGTTGAGGAGGAATCCGAGGGCAAGGCTGACCTACAACGCCAGCTGTCCAAGGCTAACTCTGAAGCTCAACTGTGGCGCTCCAAGTACGAGTCTGAGGGTGTCGCCCGCTCTGAGGAGCTCGAGGAGGCCAAGCGCAAGCTCCAGGCCCGCCTCGCCGAAGCTGAGGAGACTATCGAGTCCCTCAACCAGAAGGTTGTTGCCCTCGAAAAGACCAAGCAGCGCCTCGCCACCGAGGTCGAGGACCTGCAACTCGAGGTCGACCGTGCCACCGCTATTGCCAACGCTGCCGAGAAGAAGCAGAAGGCATTCGACAAGATCATCGGAGAATGGAAGCTCAAGGTCGACGACCTCGCCGCCGAGCTTGACGCCAGCCAGAAGGAATGCCGCAACTACTCCACCGAATTGTTCCGCCTCAAGGGTGCCTACGAAGAAGGTCAGGAGCAGCTCGAGGCTGTCCGCCGCGAGAACAAGAACCTCGCCGACGAAGTCAAGGACTTGCTCGACCAGATCGGCGAAGGTGGCCGCAACATCCACGAAATCGAGAAGGCAAGGAAGCGCCTCGAGGCCGAGAAGGACGAGCTCCAAGCCGCCCTCGAGGAGGCTGAGTCTGCCCTCGAACAGGAGGAGAACAAGGTCCTCCGTGCCCAGCTCGAGCTGTCCCAGGTCAGGCAGGAAATCGACAGGCGTATCCAGGAGAAGGAGGAGGAATTCGAGAACACACGCAAGAACCACCAACGCGCTCTCGACTCCATGCAGGCTTCCCTCGAAGCCGAGGCTAAGGGCAAGGCTGAGGCCCTGCGCATGAAGAAGAAGCTTGAGGCTGACATCAACGAACTTGAGATTGCCCTCGACCACGCTAACAAGGCCAACGCTGAAGCCCAGAAGAACATCAAGCGTTACCAGGCTCAAATCAAGGACCTCCAGACCGCGCTCGAAGAGGAACAGCGTGCCCGCGACGACGCCCGCGAACAGCTCGGCATCTCCGAACGTCGCGCCAACGCTCTCCAGAACGAGCTCGAAGAGTCTCGTACTCTCCTGGAACAGGCCGACCGTGCCCGCCGCCAGGCCGAACAGGAACTTGGCGATGCTCACGAACAGCTCAACGAACTGTCCGCCGGAAACGCTTCCCTGTCCGCCGCCAAGAGGAAACTCGAATCCGAGCTGCAAACCCTGCACTCCGACCTCGACGAGCTTCTCAACGAGGCTAAGAACTCTGAAGAAAAGGCAAAGAAGGCTATGGTTGATGCTGCCCGCCTGGCTGACGAGCTCCGCGCCGAGCAGGAGCACGCACAGACTCAGGAGAAACTGCGCAAGGCCCTCGAACAACAGATCAAGGAACTGCAAATCAGGTTGGACGAGGCCGAGGCTAACGCGCTCAAGGGAGGCAAGAAGGCTATCCAGAAACTCGAGCAGAGAGTCAGAGAGCTCGAAAACGAGCTTGATGGTGAACAGAGGAGGCACGCCGACGCACAAAAGAACCTGCGCAAGGCTGAGAGACGTATCAAGGAGCTCACCTTCCAGGCCGAGGAGGACCGCAAGAACCACGAACGCATGCAGGACCTCGTCGACAAACTGCAACAGAAGATTAAGACATACAAGAGGCAGATCGAAGAGGCAGAAGAGATCGCCGCCCTCAACTTGGCTAAGTTCCGCAAGGCACAGCAGGAGTTGGAGGAGGCTGAAGAAAGAGCAGACCTCGCCGAGCAGGCCATCAGCAAATTCCGTGGCAAAGGACGCGCAGGATCCGCCGCAAGAGGAGTCAGTCCGGCGGTAAGTTGAACACCTATCATCTACAACGTGTTATTACTTTAACCGAAACCGGGAAAGTAGTTTGTTATAAATCGAGAGTAGAATCGATTACACACATTTTTGATAGGGATTATATTTGTCAAAAAATATAAATTCCGTTTTTGCCGCTTCTAAAAATGTTTGTGTCTACTGCCTATTCATTTAATACGCGCGCGACCCATAACGTGCTCTCTTACGTCATAGTAGAGCTTAAGATCAGCTGTCAGAAAGTCACGGAGACCTATTTCTTAAAAAAAATATTACAGGTACATATTATTCAATTTATTATAAAATAAATTAGTTGGGATGTATGGGCTTTTCGGTTATTGCATTAACACGTCGTATTTACTTTTATTAAAATAGTCAACATACTAAACTGCAATTCTTTTATTCAGGCGTCCGTTAAAGGGCGTCCCTAACTCAGCACTGGAATAATATGTAAGTGGCAACTTTTCGTTGCACGCCCCCACAGCACACGGAACAGTGCTGATCCTTTGTTGTGCTCCTTGTCATCAACTTAGTGAACTTTAGCACCTTAAACTGAGACCTTTATTATTCAGCCATTATCAACTCCGGCATGTACCCTGCATGTCCACAAAGATGAACTGACCAGCCCCCTGACTCATGAACCGTTGGAACCGCTCCCGACAGCGGAATGTATGCACTGTCTCTGTCACTCACTATAGAACAGACAAAGCCAAAGCACAGAATTCCGTTTCTGACGGTACGTGAATCAGTTAGCCTAGCATGACCGCCCAAAACGTGAAATATATCGAGCGTTTCATCGACACTCAAACGTCAAAACCCATTGTCTTTTGACAGTTAAACGCGATAAAGCGCTTTATCATATCGCGTTTTGTTGGTCATGCTAGGGGGACTGGGGGATGATGAGGAGTAGAATTTAACGCTTTTGTTCTATTGCAGCCCCAGCGCCAGCGCCCCGGCTTTTCTGATGCCTTCGGCACCTTCCCACCAAGGTTCGATCTGGCGCCTGAAAGCGATTTCTAAACGTTCCACTACACAAAAAACGGACTGTACAGATTTTTCGTTGATATGTAACTCAATTTTTTTTATACATAGCAGTTGAATATGTGTTACGAAAGCGTGAAAACGAGAAGCTGTAAAAATGTTTTGTAAACCACAAAAAAATATACACTTTAGTGATCTAATCTTTTTACGAAAGGCTATTTTGTAACTTGTTGATATTTATTTATATAATTTATTACCGTGAAGTATGTACCGAGGGAGGGTGCGGGGGGTTGCGCGCGCGCCGCTTGCCCCCAGAGACACACCCCCCAGCCCCTTACCGGCGCAACGCGCGCCCCCCCGCACTCTCTCTGATTTGATATCTAATAAAGCGATATCGTTGTCATAAAATACTAAAAACTGCAGTTTCATTTGTTGATCTCTACTCCAAATTCTTTAGTTACTTACCCCTCCTTCACATTGTTTTTCGTTGAGGAAATAAAGTTATACATTGTCCGGAAGCGCTTTAGCGCTCCCCACCTAGCCGTGCCTTCTTAATGACATAGCGCTTGCGGTCAAACTATAGGACCAACTTACTCGTATCTTCTTTCATTTAGGTTTGATAAAATATAGTTTACCATGAAATGACTCAAATTACGATAATCATATTCTCAGCTTAATAGTATTTATCTCTACATCACTATTCTGTGAAATAGATCCAAATTCGAATTTACTCAAATAGAAAAGAGGAACTATAAAATTGCTTCTGCGTTCTAGAGTAAGCCGAATTCAAAGTGGATAGTTATTTAGATCATGCCGGACAGAATCACATACCTACTGATCCAGCCTCCTTATATACTCTTGAGTGAAATTGCATTAGTAGTACGCGCCACATAACTTGGCGCGTAATTATATAAATATACATGGGAAAAAAGCTTATTTTTCCGACCGACCACGACGATCAGCGCCCTCCGACAGATGCCAAGTTATATGGCACGTTCTCTATTGGATTGAGTCACAGCCTTCTCTATCGGAAGACGATAGAGAAGGCTGTGATTGAGTTAATGGCAAACGTCAAAATTAATTGATGCTTGACATTGAATTAATAATTGGCTATTGGATTTTTTTCAAGAGCAAGGGAGCTGTTTTGGAGGTTGCCTGATGAAGTAGGTAGTGTATGAATGTATAAAAATATACAACCAAATAAATAAAACCTATTAGTATTGCCGTCGGTATAAAATTAAATGACTAGTATGACTAACTAATGATGATAACTAATAATAACAAGTTTTTGTAAAAATTTCATTTTCATGACAACCTTTTTTGCTGATTGTACTTTAATATTGTATTGTCATCTAAACCAAACCCGTATACAAAATTTCAGCTCCATTGGACACTAGTAAGTCAAATTAGGCTTGCAAGATTTGTCCCCCACTAACTAACTAACATGGCAAGTTAATAAAAAGGTTGTAATGATGTTTATTTAGTGGGGGACAAATCTTGCAAGCTTAATTTGACCCACTTCCCATCATTGTCCAATGGAGCTGAAATTTTGTATACAGGTTTGGTTCAAATGACAATACAATATTAAAGTACAGTCAGCATAAAAATATTTTTTTTACTAAAAACTTATTATTTTGTATCTATCGCAATATGAGTTTTATTTTGTCTCTCTCATTTTGTTTCTCTCACTTAAACTTAAATGCATAATTAATCTTAAAAATGACAAAAATATTAACAAATTACTTATAAAATATGACTTTTACAAGATTTCCGAATCTCAACTTTCAGAGACCGAATTCAGCAAAAATGCCCCATCAAGTTCATATTGTTTTGTATTATTCAGAAGGTTTAGGCTGTCGCGCAGTTTTTAAAGTTAATCAGTAAGTAGCTATGGAAAACCTTTAATGCATTTTATTTTTAAAGTTGAAAATTTCATTCTGTTCCGTTTGTTCCCATTTTTTTACTATCGGTCAAATTTCAATTATTTCAAGTATCTTGTATCAAAGTAAAGAAAGGTATTATTTTACTCATTAAACTACAATCAATAGGTATTGTATTAAAAAAAGAAATTATCGAGAAAACCTATTCAAAGAAAAGATATAATTTTTTAAAGCCCTTCCATCGTTAAATCTCCAAAAATAATGAAAAAACGAAAAATCCCAGAACATACATGGGGGTTCAGTTGACACCTTAAAAGAAACATCCTGTAGGTTTACACTAATTTTTTTTTTCAATAAAACTTAACCGGTTTCAAAACAAGAAACTGCAAATAAAACTCAGTTCCCAAAACACGTAAAAATTAAAAATAAACTGAATCATTCAATTCATAGGACGAAAATTCAACTATGTTACAATGAAACCACCTCAGGAGTATACTCTTTCGAATAAAAAAAATATTATCGAAATTTGTTAATAGTTCCCGAAGATATTGAAGGGTAAAGCAAGTACCAGACGACAACAATGTGTTTTTTCAGGATTCTGAAGAAACTTCTGAAGTAGGTACCGAAGTTCCGAGTTGACGACCGATTTGGTGCAGGGGTAGGCTACCCACCTTCTGCGCCAGTGGTCTCGGGTTCGATTCCCGAACAAGACAAATATTTGTGTGCATGAACATGTCTATTTGTCTTGGTCTGGGTGTGTTTACTATGTATATTAAGTATGTATTTACAAACAAAAAGTATTTAAGTATATATTTATCCGTTATCAAGTTTTCCATGATACAGTTTCTTAATGAAATTAAAATGGGCTTAGATAATTGGTGTGAATGTAAAAAGTTATTTATTTATTTATTTATTTATACATTTTTCATAGGACTAAATTGAAACTTTGGTCTGTCTAATAAAAAAAGAATTATCAGAATCGGTTCATAACTGGCGGAGCTATCGTGGAACATACATAAAAAATCTTCCTCATCTTTTGAAGTCGGTTAAAAATACAAAAATAAGACATAACGTAGAGCCACAGAATATAATATAATAGTGGTAGAGCCTAAAGCTTAAACTCAGATAATATGTAAGTACAATTTAACTAAAATAACATTGAATTTAACTACTACAGAATCAACTGTAGCTATATACATTTCAACGAGGTGTTATCAGTTCTTATCTAATCATGCTCCTTTTTATAGAAACCAAAATATTGTGAGAATTTACTTTCATAGAAAGATGTTAGTGGCAGCAAACAGGGCATAATGGCGCTATATTATGATTAAGCAGTCGTTTTCCCCTAACGGAGAGTTTTTATACATAATAATATGCTTGTTTATCACTGATATTAAAACAAAACATTTTGAACATATAACAACGATTCGGTCACTGTGAGCTGTGACGGCGCATCAGTTCACGTTTAAGCGCTGCCGCGTGAACATTGTCTGCGCTATCTCTCGCGTTTCTCTCGCGTTCCTCTCGCAAGTGTTCGTGCTAGGCCGGTCTTGTTACTGTAGATTCCTGCGTGTTAATTATTAAAATAAACATTTTTATGTGATTACAACGCGTTGTGTTTTTGGTCGTTAAAATAATAAATAATTCTTTCTAATTAGGTTATCTTCAAAAAAATGATGCCAAAAACTTTGATTGCAATATAATATTCAAATGGCTCTTCTGCAAATCCTAAAAATAAAAAAGGTTCGATTGTCCAATTTCCACATTTGGGCCCCACCTGAAAATCAGCGTCACACTTGCTGTGGCAAAAGCTGAGGTAGGGGCCATTTCGGCTAAATATATTTGTTACTTTCACTGTATTTGTGTTATAAGTGTGTGTTTTTAGTCGAATAAATTTTATTTCTTTCTTTCTTTCTTTCTCAATATCTGGAAAGATAATATCATTCGAATGTCGAGGGTAGTAGTAATATTATCTTCTTAATGACGAAATTAACACTAGCTAACAGTGAAAGCAGTACCTATTAGGGAAATTCGACGTATCACGTTTTCCGCTTGAACATGTTCGCGCGTTCGCTTGTGTTCCTGTCGTGCGTTTTTCTCGTGCTAGGAAAGTCCTGTTACTGGAACACTAAGTGCGGTTACAACTACTTTGGCAGTAAGACTGTGTACGATGACGTCAGGGGAGATATTAGGGATGTACCTGAGTTGGAAGGTCGGTAAATTATAAGTTAAGTTTTTAACCGACTTCTAAATCAAAAAGGAGGAGGTTCTCTATTCGTCTGTATGTATGTTTTTTTTCTTTTTTTTTTGTGTATGTCCACTGATTACTCAAAGACGGCTGAACCGATTGAAATGGTTCAAACGTTATTACATCAGGTTGGTTTCCAAGTTGGTCCCATTTTTTGAAATTTTGAAATCCGTTCATTAGTTTTTAGGAATTCTTGAAAATACTGTCGTTTTCGTTACCACTTAATGTGAATTTAATACGTATCTTTAGGCATAACTCCTTTGTTTATAAACCGATTTAGATGATTCTTGTTTTGTTAAAAAGGGGATACCTCAAGGTATTTTAACCGACTTCGAAAAAGGAGGTTTTCAGTTTGATCACATACCTATTTACCAGAAAACACGTAAATTGCCTGCACGATGCACTAAAAAGAGTAAAATAAAAATTATTTTTATAAAAAAATAAAACCGCCTTCAAAAAAACCACATCAAAAAAGTAAGAAATAATTCCTCACCAAATAAATAACGTAAGTACTTTGAAGTCGGGCGGGTTTTAACAAAAACAACAAAAAAATTGTACATGTTTCACGCCCGACTTCAAAGTACTTACGTTATTTATTTGGTGAGGAATTATTTCTTACTTTTTTGATGTGGTTTTTTTGAAGGCGGTTTTATTTTTTCTCTATTGAGATTTTAATTTATTTTTATGCATTCACAATCTTCGATCGACAATAACACATATTCACAATGCAATTTTTGTAAGTATAGGAAAAATGTGATAGTAAATAAAAAACATTAATAAACTAGCTGTTGCCCGCGACTTCGTACGCGCGGTGTAGTGACTTTTGTGTTAGTTTAGTTTATGTGTGTTTGTTGCTCAGATTTCATAACGCTCTTCTTGAAGTCCTATTCTCTACTAAAAGGGTCTAAAGAATATCGAATATGCAGGCTAGGGAATGAACATGGTATGTTGTTATCATATGCTGCATGAACATAGTTGAGCCCTCATTCAAAGATCTGTCCGTCTGTCAAGAAACTTTTTCTCAAGTATGCGTGGGAGGTATCAAGCTCAAATGTATGTCAAATTAAATACTGAAGTCTGCAATCCCTTAGAGGCGACAAAAAAAAACAAACTTCTCTTCTCTTCTTCATAACTCAAAAGGGCCACTTGGATCTCGATTTTCTTTTAAATCCCATTTAGCTACTTGTTGTTACCGATCCCGATTTAAATTTAAACCGCTATCTAGGTCGGTTTAGGCTGTCAAATCTCGATTTACAGTAAGTTGTGATAACTTATCTATATTTTCATATGATTTTTATACGCAAAAATGCATGTATCACACATAACAGTGTATAATGATAACGATTATTTTGAACAGCCGTTCTTCGTTCTTCGACATTGCTTGCTAGCGGGCAATAGATCTATTCTACGCGAGGTTCATAAGACTGAACCACACCAAACGATCCATCTTGGATTGGCCAACCACGACCTAAGATTGGGGATCATGGATCGTGAATCTAATTTGTTCTCTTGGTGCTCTTGGATCGCACGAGGCACGTCCACTCCGACCACTACTATGGAGCTCCAGCGTTTTGCGCATATGCGCGCTTTCACGATTCAAACAGAGGTTCTTACTTAGTAATGCATAATATCAGGCCAATCATATTTTTACTATAAAATGTAAAAGAGATATTGTGTGTATCCATACTAATATTATAAATGTGAAAGTGGATTTGTTTGTTTGTCCGTCTTTCACGTCAAAATTGGTGCAACGGATCGACGTGACTTTTGGAATGGGAATAGTTTGGCAACTGAAAAGTGACATACTTAGGCAGCCATTAGACAGTCAATCTGGATCAATGATCAATGATCAATGATCGCGATGCAGATTGACTGTGTACGAAGGTGATTGACGGCTCGCGATCTTGATCGCAAAATATCTACAGAGTAAATCTCGATCGCGATCTGGATGTAATGGCTGCCTTTGGCTACTTTTTATCCCTGAAAAATATCACATTCCCGTGGGATAACGTCGTCGTTTAGTCCGAGCGAGTGAAGTCGCGGGCGGAAGGCTAGTATTTTAATATGGAGACATTTCTTCTTTAAGTAACAGGTATAAAATGTAATGATATACCATTTAATTATTTAATTTTAATCAATCATCACTTATGTAAGCTTTCCTAGTAAATAAATGAATAAATAAGTTAGATAGAAAACTATTTTAATATTCCTTTATTTTATTGGATGGTACCTACGGCTGAAGGCCTAAGTAGCCAGAGCCGGTTAAATGACATAAAAAATGGTAGGTAGGTGTAGGTAACTACGTACTGGCCACTTAGCGTTTGAGCAAAATTTTCAAAACTACATTGGTGACATTTTGTCTACTCTCATTTTGACAAACTTATTTCACACAGTGGTTATTTTTTGGTACTAAATATACTGTTGACTGCCGGCAGTCCATTTTGACAGTAAATTTTGTATTGCTAGTGGCTCCTCCAGGACCACTGTCACCGGTTCAGATATATTTGTGGCACTATACTTACTGTAGCGACATCTAGCGTCGAGTGGAAATGCGAAATATAAATTTTACATCAATAGGGTAAGAACTTTAGTTTTGGCCACTGCCCTGAGTGCTTACTTAGCTTTAAACATTTCGTTAATAACTTTTGCTTGATAATATACTTTTTATCTATGACTTTTAAGTCATAATAACAATAGTAATAATTCTTTATGACATAGGAATATTATTCAATAAACGCTTTTCAGTTTACATCGAATTAGATGTTTCCTTTATTTTATCTAAGTTAGTTAAGTATTGATTTCTAGATGTATCTTTTAAAATTTGATTGACAAAAAACACATCAATCGGCACCCTTCGCACATTTTAAGTTTAAAAAATAGGTTTTTAATTGACTAAAATAAAACTAAATTTCGTAAGTATATGAATACTTAGTTATATGTTTTTACTATGTATGTCCACGAATTTCTCGAAATCCAAAGGCATATCGAGATGATTCTATTTGATTTAAATTAGGTGTATTCTAACTTTGGGAACAGTCTAAGATTCATCAAAATCGGTTTAGTAGTTTTCGTGGGTATGTTATTGTACAATATACACTAAAACTTAGGAAATAAATAGTAATTTAAAAAAATAAACTGACTGGCACCGACCTCAAAAAGGTACCTTAATTATAATATAAATTATATTTTTCCTTTTCAGTTGACAAATACTTTTTGGAGTCGGTTAAATTTTTTAAGTAGTTTTTTGTATTGTAAATTTAAAAATTTAAAGAAAAGTATAAGATACATTCTTGACAATTTTAGATACCTACTTAAGACCATAGGCGAAAGAAGTGAAAAAAAATTAAAGTGGCAACAGCGGGGGCTTTCACCCAACTTAATATAGATAATCATTCGGATGTACTTTTGTAAAAGGTATATCGTAATCTTACTGACTTCCCGCGCCATCTATTGCTTAGTAGTTATGATGCAAAAGAAGTGAAAAACATCTTAAAGTGGCAACAGAGGGGGCTTTCACCCTAATTAATATAATCATTCGAATGTTCTTTTGTGAGAGGTATATCGTAATCTTACTGACTTCCTGCGCCATCTATTGCTTAGTAGATATAATGACGTAAATAACATAAAATTATTTTTATGATTTTATATGAGCCTGGATGGGTTTTAATTTATATTATGTTTTGAAGCAGGTAAAAAAAAATAACATGATTCATTATTAATTGAGACAGCGATTAAATATAACCTATTTTCATAATCATGTGGCGCCATCTATTTTAGTAAGAATCAGTTTTTGTATTTTCCCGTAGGAATAATTAAATTTCCCGCTATAAAAGGTACCCTATATGTTGACCCGGGTTATAAGCTATTACTACACAAAATTTGGTAAAAATCCGTCCAGTAGTTTTTGCGTGAAAAGCGAACATACAAACAGACAAACAGACAAACAGACAAACAGACAAAAATTTTAAATTCTATCGTTTTGGGGTCTATATCCTGTACACATCACATAGCAGTAATTTTTTTTTTTAATATTTCATGTACAGACTTTTTGTCCGTTTCTGTTTTATTATATGTATAGATAAATATTTTCTTACAATCACACCAATTATCTAAGCCCGTAGTTAATTTCTTAAGAAACTGTACTTGATAACAGATAAATATATACTTAAATACTTTTTGTTTGTAAATACATACTTAATATACATAGAAAACACCCAGACCAAGACAAATAGACATGTTCATGCACACAAATATTTGTCTTGTTCGGGGATTGAACCCGAGACCTCTGGCGCAGAAGGCAGGTAGTTTACCCCTGCGCCAAATCGGTCGTCAAAATAAAGCCTGAAAGCTACTTATAGGGCTCGTGGTTTTTTAAGTTTTCTAGTTCACGTTTCACGTTCCCTGCCAACTACGAGTGTATACTCGTAGTACATGATCTGGTGCCCAGTGCCAACTACGAGAATTCTCGTAGTTACATTCAGTGGATTTTACTGAGTTTTGAAGCTGGCAGAGGAAGGAGGATAGAAATAGATTCTCTGGTATCGGAAATACAACTAATCGTTTTCGAGAATCATGTTCAATATATTTTTTAGAGTACAGTAAGACAAAGATACTAACTAACTACGAGATAACGCGTATCCTTCATTTTGAATGGTGGCAAATAAGATTTAAAAAAAATGCTACGAGTATAATCGTGTGGCAGCGAACGTGTTAAGTAAAATTACTAAAACCAGTTGAAGTAGCAGCTAAAATGATTTGTGTACTTATAAATAATAAGAATTTAAAAGTTCTTTAATTGGCTTGCCTTTTTGATAAAAAGATTTATATAAATAAGATCGTATTTACACTAGATGTTTATGGAGATTGTGTCTAGTTTCATTGTTTCAAAAAGGCTTAGGTATCTATCTATGATATAAATGAGAGGCTCATACATAATATTCATTTAAAAGTCAAATCTCAAAGCAAGATCTGGTTAACTCTACTCTTAACTTAAGGCTCATTTTTTTTAAATATTCATAAAAGCACCTAAATACAATAAGTCGTCGTAGTAAAGTAAGTCGTAAGAATATTTAATATTCACAGAATATTTAATTGTATGTTCACTTTAAATAATAAAATCAATATAAAATATATATTTAAGGGCCATACAACAAACGTGATTTTTTGCCATTTTTTTCTCGTTCTTAAATATAGTGTCTAATGTTGTATACCTAGATAATGGTACGGAACCCTTCGTGCGCGAGTCCGACACGCACTTGGCTCGTTTTTTATCCACAACAGGGTAGGACGCCTTCATCACACTAAGGGTGATAAGGCTGAAGGTAGAAGCGCAATACTCCCGGAATCCTCAATCACTCAGGAACTGGCTATCTTATCTCTAACTGCCGATGCCAACTCACAATAATGCTGAAAACATCATTGTAATGGCGCCAGACTTAGATTAAGCTAGCCAGGCGGACTATATAAGAACAAGTCGGCTACCAACAACCAAACCGAATACAATACGAATCGAACCCGGGACCTCTTGGTCTGAAATCGGTGGTGTGAACCAATCGACCACAGAGGCGGTTAAAAACCATCAAACCATTTGTAGAAAATTCCACGCAAAAAATTGCAGCTGTAAAATATTAAGTTGTCGCGCGTATACCTATATAAGGAAAATTACATAATTCTTACTACCTATTTATCAGACAGGGGATTTACCGTAACATATATGTTAGACTTAAGAATAATACCAAAGAGTTGTTAGTTTGATGACGCTACACGCAAGTTATAGCGCCGTAATGTGTATAAAAAACCGGCCAAGAGCGATTCGGACTCGCGCACCGAGGGTTCCGTAGGTATTACCATCATAAAAAATATGTAGGTAGGTAGTACCTAAATATAACGTGAAAATTTTTTCATCGGCGAGGCTAGATACGTCAGAGCATTTGCGGTGTAGAATATTGCAGTTTTAGGTCAACGCCAGCTCTCTTGACCGATATAGTGGAACTAATATATTTTTTGTTGATGATTTCTGAAAAAAAATCAATTTAGAGACATCGTTTTATTCTTCCTGTAATTTTTACATAAACTTCAATAACATAAAATAATTTAAGATTTTTCTCTATGCAAACTTCAATGGGGGGGGGCGGTTTCTTTTTTTGGATTTTTCACCAATAGTCGAAAACTATGCGGCTTTATTTAAGCAAGCAGTGCTCTTTTTATGATACCTCATAAATTCAGTGATCGGATAATCGGATGCATATTTACCTAAAGTTAATTTTTGGCTAACAAACTATGGAAGCGGCTTCTTAAAATATGTTTTTTTAAATATAAATCCCGGGATTCCAGAAAATTCGGGAATGAAAACTAGTCGGTAACATGGTGTAAAAACGAAGCCTTTACCATGTGGTATTTATTTTGAAAAAAATCCGGGATTCCGGGTTTACTTATACAACTATTCATACGTATTTACTTGAAGTTTAGTTTAGTTCCCAATGCGATTTATGAGTATGTAGATTGTTAGAGGAAGAGTAGTGAGTGTTTGTAGTATTACAATAATACTTTATTGCACATCATTACAAGATACCAAACATAAATATACTTTTAATTAATAAATTAAGTAAGAAGAACCGCCAAGATATTTTGCACGTACTGTACAAGCCGAGCTATGGAGATCTAGCAACGTTGCGCGTGAATTATCCATTTCTATTGACAACGCCAATGACAATACGACAAACAAGAAACAAGAGAAAGCCTACAATACTTACCAATGCCTGACAGCCACTCAAAAGATTCCAACTTTTTTATATGGAGCCTGGCATACCTAAAGTTCTAAGTACCTACCAAAAATGCCAAGTTATAATACAATAAGTTTTATTATACACATTGAAAGTGAAATATTTAAAAAAGCACATCATTTACGAATTTTTGTCAAAGATTATTTGTTGTTTGAAAATATTTTCTCTGTCGATTGGTGTATGTTTCATAGGTGTACACCAAAATATGACGTTTAGGTACGTGTAACTTTAAGTATGCCAATGAGTTACGTTTGTGGTAGGAATACAGAATATACAGGATACATTTTTGACCAGTGCACAAATTTTTAGGATCAACTCAGAATCGGTAAGTGAACAACTTTCTCCTAGAAACATGGGTCGAAATACGACAAAAATTTTTGGACTCCTCATACTAAATTGATCACGTGATCAGTCCGATTTGTATGAAGAGTCAAATTTTTTTTGTCATATTTCGACCTATGTTTCTAGGAGAAAGTTGTTCACTTACCGAATCTGAGTCGATCTTAAAAAATTGTGCACTGATTAAAAATTTACCCTGTATAATAGTACTAAGGTAGGTAAGAGGCAGTGAAGTTACATAGATACTGTGTATCCTAAACATTCAACTTACTTAGTCCTTTAATACGATAGGTACCTACTGTTAGTTGAGCGCGGCATTTTGTTGGTGATGCTGTTTTACTTTAATAATCAATAACTTGAATGGTTTTTCTTTATAATATCTTATTTATTATTCGTTTGAGATATGTTTCGAAACTTGAAAAAGTATGTGAAGAAATGTAAAATTATAAAGGAGTTATTATTTTTAGATATATTTTTAATACAAAAGTGCATTCCATTTTAGCCAACATCTGAATATAAGTAAATGCCAGATTTGATTATATATAATCAAAACACTATATCTGTCCATTCTGAAATCCCGGGATTTTTCGATACAAAAGTGCATTCCATAACAGCCAACACCACAACTTTAGGTAAATATGCATCCGATTATCCGATCTATGCTCATAATAATATGCTCTGATAGGCCCACTTTAAATTTTTAAGACCCCCTTTCAGTCTCTGTTGCAAAAAAAATATAAATATTTTTATTTCTCTCTTATTAGCAAAATGGTTGGGCAAATCGCATCTAAAACTATTCCAAATTTCAGGTTGATAGCATTAGTAGTTCTCGAGATGTCTATTAACAGACAGACAAAGTCTCACCATTAGGGTTCTTATCATTTTGGTTCGGAACCCTAAAACGCTATCGTTACCTACTGACTGATCTATAGACACACAGCTGAAACTAAATCTAAAGGCCGATTAACACTAATCGAACAAAGAGCTAGAGTTAGAACAAAAGCATTATCTCTTGATCTTTTACTGTAGATAAAAGCTGGTTTTTCAGCATTCACACCAAAATATCTACGAAAATAGTGTTTAAAATAAAAGATTTTACCTGAGTAGGGATAGATCGAGCATTCGCTATTCTGTACCCCTAGTGTAAGTTTTTATGTCAAGCAAACGCAAACTTTTTTTGTATGAAAACTATATAAGCGCGCTACTCGCCGCTAGAGGCGCTAATACAGTTTTCAACAAATTGACATAAATACGAAATCGAAATAGTTTGCGTTTTTTGACATAAAAACTTACACTACGGGCACTGATGTAAATCGGCGATGTACTCTTTCATTGTTTTTCTAACCTACACAGTCTAAATTTATATTCTTATTTCAATTCCGACATCGAAATCAATAAACCCATTGTAGCTTTATACCACTTTTCAACCCTGTTAGGGGATAAATTAAAAAAAATACGAAATACATGTTCAATTAATTTTGTGAAAGAATGTCCATGCCAAATTTCAAGTCAATCGGGCCAAGGAATCGCGTTCTCCCATACAAACTTTGCAACCCTGTTTCACCCCTTTAGGAGTTGAATTTCGCAAAATCCCGTCTTAGTGAGCACCTACGCCCTAAAAGGAGCCCCCATGCAAAATTTGAGACTCTTAGCACTTGTAGTTTCTGAGATTTCGTGATGAGTGAGTGAGTGAGTGATTTTCCCTTTTATATACATAATATATAGATTAATATTTAGACTATGCTACAACCATGATTGTGTTAAGCAAACTGCTACCGCACATTTATCTAAGTAATTTCTATGCATAATCGTGGAGTTTCCTGTAAATTGCGGAAGTAACCAATCAAAATAGAATTCTAGTTTTATTCAAATTCATATTAGAGACGAGTGTACACAGTACAGCAGATTTTTAAATTCAAATAGGTAATTTATTCATTTTAGGCTGATACAGCACTCGTGAACGTCAATGTAGCCCAAGAACTATCCGATATTTTTGTAAAAAATTCAATAACAGGCCAAATTTTTGTGAATGACCCTTAAATATAATTTTAAGAGACTATATTTTGGAATCCAACATAATATCGCATTGGAAGGTATAAAAAAAAAGATATACCCCGAAAATGGTCCAATTTTTTCAGCAAATATACTATTACCAATTTTATTGTGAACATGTGTTTTTGTTCACCATATCTAAGCACGAAAGTCAAAATCCATAAAGATATAAAACGGGAAGCTAATACTTTAGGAAGAAGTCGGTTGTTTCTGATAGCATTTTTAACATAGGTGTAATGCCAATTTCAGTTTACGTAGAGAGTTTTTTAAAAGTTTACTTGTTTTTTCATTTTCAAATATAGGGGGATTATATACTTTTCCGAAAGATAATAATAAATGTACTCAAATGTAAAGCGAATAATACTTATACCATTTTTGCCCATTTTTTATAGAATTTTTATAGCTTTGTATTTGTTTTTTTTTAATGTCGCTGTCATAAATATTGGTGGATTACGAATGAAATGTTTATTAAACTAAATAATCTAATTTTCTATGTTAAGAAATTACTGATATAGAATTATTGTTGAGTCTCCATAGAGCGAATCTGTTTGGCTCTCGGGCTAAATGAAGCTACACCATCGGTTCGCAAATCCTGCGGCGGGAGACCTTGTAAAAAGAAAAATGTGAACGTCTCCCTGTCGTATTTCATACAGAGTCGTCAAATTGAAAAGTGACTTTAACATAAACTCCATCACAATGTATCTTAAATTTAAAAACAAAATAAAAAAGCCGGTAATCGTAGCAATAAATATTTTTTAATAAATTAGGAACTAGACATCTAAAAGGTGTTTCTTTAAAATACACACCAAGTACCAACCACCTAGATAAGAGTATAAACGCAACGAATAAAATACTGAAATAAATGCCAAACAAAGATAATACTACTTTGAATAGTTTAAGAACATAGAGTCAATAATAAGCAGTGCCATATAAGCCACGATAAAATAAATCTAATAACAATAAAACATTTAAAAAATTCTACAGATTAAATGTACAGTGCGACCTTGAGACCTTACGCAATAACGGCGGTTTAGGAGTGCAAGTGTTTAAGCACACTACACACCAAGCCCGCAGACACCCGCCGACAGAGTCCGACGGCATGGAATCGGTGGCTTTAGTTCAAAGAATCTTGTCGGCGGACTCATTTGCCGGACCTGTCACTAACTACCAAAAAAGTCGCAGATTTCTTGCCACCGACAACTTTTAAGAGGTGTGAAGTCGCCGACAAAAATTGACGACTCATGTTAGCGGGTCGGAGCGTCGGGTTTGGTACGTGTGTAGACTCCATTAGATGGGCGTGTTGATACAAAACGCATAATTACAACAATTAAGTAGGTAGTTGATTTTGTTCCACCGACAAAGTTGATTGAGGTGTGAAGTCGCCGACAAAAAATCGGCGACTCATGTTAGCGGGTCGGCGCGTCGGGTATGGTACGTGTGTAGACTCAATTAGATTGCCGTGTAGATACAAAACGCATCATTACAACAATTAAGTGGTTGATTTTGTTCTCAATAAATAATGAGTTTCTTATCGCAGTAGTTGCCACGATGTTCCCACAAGATAACAATTAAATTGTTATTTTTATTAGAGGTCGTTGTAAATTGTTTTAAAATAGTGTCGCTGCTTTAAAAATAATGTCGGCGCTCGATTTAGACTCTAGCAGTTCTTGTTTTTATTAATTTAGATAAATTTATCAAAGATGTACCTACTCAAAAGACATACAAAGCTTTATATAGTTGAACTACGGATCACTTCGAACTCTTTAAATGCGATATTATGGAGATCAACACGCTAAGCTTCTTTTGAAGCATAAGTATCTGTTGTATGGCGCAGATGTTCCTTTCGCGCCAGAGGTCACGGGTTCGATCCCAACACCAGACAATTTATTTAATTGCATGAAAATGTCAAAGAAAGAACTTCTTTCTCTAAAACTCTTTAGGAAACTCGAAAAAAATGTCTGAAAAAGGTCACACGTCACAAGATATTAGAAAGTGAAAGAGAAAGTCCATTAAGAAAAAAAACCGGTCAAGAGCGAGTCGGACTCGCGCACCGAGGGTTCCGTACCATCATAAATTTAAATACCTAAATACAACGAGAAAATGTTTTCAACGGCGATGCTAGATTCGTCAGAGCATTTGCGGTGTAGTAGAATCACGTAGTAGTATTTTTTTTACCCTGTGGTAGAATATTGCAGTTTTAGGTCAACGCCAGCTTTTGACTGATAGTGAAACTAATATAATTTTTGTTGATGATTTCTGAAAAGTTTACTATTTAGAGACATCGTTTTATTTTTCCTGTAATCTTTACATAAACTTATATCACATAAAATAATTTCAGATTTTTCACTATGCAAGGTGAATGAAGCAGATAAGGGGGAGGGAACGGTACTTTTTTTTGACATTTTTCATCAAAAGTCGAAAACGAAAGCTTAAGAAAAAAATAAAAAATGTTTGATAATGTGCAAGCAGCGCTCTTTCATAATGATACCCCATAATATGCCCTAGTAGCCTCACTTTGAATTTTTAAGACCCTTTTTCAGTCTCTGTTGCAAAAAAATATACTTAAATATTTTTATTTCTCTCTTTTTTGCAAAATAGTTGGACAAACGTTATCTAAAACTATTCCAAATTTCAAGTTGTTAGCATTAGTAGTTCTCGAGATGTCCAGTTGTGACAGACAGACTTGAGTCTCACCATAAGGTTTTCTTTTTACCATTTTGGTACGGAAACCCTAAAAAGTAAGACTATTTTAAAATAAAAAATTAACATGTTACCTACTTCATAGATAAAAGTTTTTATTAGAAACGTTTATATATTTTGATATCAGAGATTTGCATATAGTTTCAAACTTAAATTACGCTATTTCAATGAAGAAATACCTCGACTCCGTATTTAGCGCGATAAAAAAGTTAAAAATAAGTCTCTGGTTGAATCTTTGGGATAAAATTGCATCTGTATCGTATCTACAGATTTTTCAAAGCACACAACAGATTAAAATAGTGAAATCAAGCTAAAATAAACAAAGAAATACGGTGATAAGCAAATAACAAGGTCGAGGCCATTTTCTGGTCTCTTGACAGACGCGGACTAGGGGTACGAAAGCGAAAGCTTATCATAAATCTATGTAACGCGTGTAAAAAATCCGTATAAGTGGTTTTATTTTAATGAAAAGTTTGCGCTGAAACCTAAGTATAAATAATAAATAAATAACTTTATTGGTATATAAAACAAACAGTACCTATTTATACAATGTTCGCTAAAGCCCGCTATAGACTCTGCGTCGTCGCAGACATTAGCGCCCAACTCCAAGCGGTCCAATAAAGCATTCACTTAACAGAATGTTATAGGTACAATTAAACTTAATTTGACTAATACAATTTGTTTCAGTTTATCTTAAGTAATTCAGTGAGTGTAGTATATCAGAGAAGGATGAGTGCCGTAACAACAAACAAAACACAAGCAACAAGTTGGAATTATAACCGCCGGTTTCTGAAACGCCAATCAAAATTAAAATTAGCTAACAGACTGTCACAATTAATTCCCAATTAAAAGAACCTTGGGTTTCTGAAACGAAAATTATCTCACAATTAGGCTTAGATTTGTATGGGCACTGACAGACTGTTAACAGACTGTTGACAGTCTGTCACATTTTTCTTTCAGAAACCCAAACTGCAATTAATTGGAGATTAATTGAAGATTAATTGGGAATTAGGTAATTTAATTTTAATTGGCGTTTCGGAAACCGGCGGTTAGTTAGCTGTAATAAATTGGTTGTAATGGGTCGCCATCTTTTTTACAAGCTTTTTAATAACTTGCCATGTTAGTTAGTTAGTATGTTAGTTAGTGAGGGACAAATCTTGCAAGCTTAATTTGACCCACTTCCCAATGTCCGATGGAACTGAAATTTTGTATACATGTTTGGTTCAGATGACAATACAATATTAAAGTACAGTCAGCAAAAAAGCTTGTTATAAAAATGAGATTTTTACTCAAAACTTATGTGTGAAACAATTTGAGCCTGTCCGTACATTTTCCTTTGTTCACACAACTATGACACCGTGAAGAAAATAAAATGACACAATAAAATAACACTGAATGGTATTTGGTATAAAACCATTCAGTGTGAACCACCTCGTATTTCTTGGTTTGCTAACTCTAAAGTCAGCAGAAACATCGCTGTTATAGCATTTAGATTACGATCTGGCCATTTTCATTCAAAAAAGTTTGGCTACCTTATGAAAAAGGTGGAGTCACCTAATTGTGATGTATGTGGTACAGTGGACGACGTTCAGCATATTTTGTTGGAGTGCAAAAAGTATCGCATCGAAAGAGAGAACGCGATAAACACGATACAGCTTAATATGCTGAATGTCGGTGTAGCGCAAAGCATCTTGGCGGAACCTATCTCGGAGTCTGCCAAGATGCTTTATAGCATAGCTTGTAGTTATAAACAGTACTAGGATAGTTATAAGTAGGATTATACAAGAAATTTAACCCTGTTTGTTCTAATTTATTTCGGTTCGATGGAACTGACATGTTTTTTTGTAAAACAAAGTTCCTAATTAAAATAAAGAGAAAAAGTAATAATTGAAAAGTGACTTTAACATAAATTCCATCACAATGTATCTTAAATTAAAAACAAAATAAAAAAGCCGGTAATCGTAGCACTAAATAATGTTTAATAAATTAGGAACTAGACATCTAAAAGGTAGTTTCTTTAAAATACTGAAATAAATGCCAAACAAAGATAATACAACTTTGAATAGTTTAAGAACATAGAGTCAATAATAAGCAGTGCCATATAAGCCACGATAAAATAAATCTAATAACAATAAAACATTTAAAAAATTCTACAGATTAAATGTACAGTGCGACCTTGAGACCATACGCAATAACGGCGGTTTAGGAGTGCAAGTGCTTAAGCACATTACACACCAAGCCCGCAGACACCCGCCGACAGAGTCCGACGGCATGGAATCGGTGGCTTTAGTTCAAAGAATCTTGTCGGCGGACTCATTTGCCGGACCTGTCACTAACTACCAAAAAAGTCGCAGATTTCTTGCCACCGACAACGTTTAATGAGGTGTGAAGTCGCCGACAAAAATTGACGACTCATGTTAGCGGGTCGGAGCATCGGGTTTGGTACGTGTGTAGACTCCATTAGATTGCCGTGTAGATACAAAACGCATCATTACAACAATTAAGTGGTTGATTTTGTTCTCATTAAATAATGAGGTTCTTATCGCAGTAGTTGCCACGATGTTCCCACAAGATAACTGTAAAATAATACGGCTGATAGTTTGATTGTCTTTTATTAGAGTCAATGTGACATTTAAGTATACACAAAAGTATAAAATACAATTGTTACTTTTGTGGCCAGAGTGCATGGTATGATTTTTTAAATAAATAGCAGTATTTACTGCTTCACCCCAATATGCCTTTGAAAGCTTAGAGTCTTGTAGTATGGCTCGAGCTTTCTCTATTATTGTGCGGTTGACTCTTTCTGCAACACCGTTTTGTTGCGGCGTGTAAGGGACGGATGTCTGGTGAACGATTCCGTTCTCCTTAAGAAGAGTAGACATTGCACTATTTACAAATTCGCAACCGTTATCAGAGCGCAGAATTTTTATTTTTAAACCACTTTGGTTTTCCACCAAATGTTTGAATTCTAAGAACTTCTGAAACACTTCGGATTTCGCTTTGAGTAAATACCCAAACGTTTTCCGGCTAAAGTCATCCGTAAATGTAAGCAGGTATAGGGCACCGCCCCAGGATTGTGTGCTCATGGGACCACATAAATCCGTATGCACGATACCTAATTTGGAATCGGACCTACTTAATGACTTTTTAAAAGGTTTTCTTGCCAATTTACCTTGAATGCAAGGAATGCAGGTTTCGTTGAGTTTGTCTATGAAATTTATTCCTAACTTTTTAATTTTAAGAATATTCATAGACTTGACGTTTAGATGTCCCAAACGTCTATGCCAAATGCCAAAGAGATGATGACTCTTTGACAGTTGTCAAAAGTGCTGTCTCTGTCATGTCAAGTCTAAACATTCCATTCTGTATGGAAGCGGTAGCTACACTTGAACCAGAGATTTCGAATTCCCCTTGACGAAGAATTGATGCTCCTTTTGGCGTAAAAACTACAACGTAACCTTTATTAACTAAACTACTAACTGATAGGAGATTTACAGCTAACCTAGGAACATATAATACATCAGATACTTTATTTACACTTGAGTTGAGAATATTTATATTTACAGTGCCTTTACCTTCACTAAGGACTTGCTCATTGTTGGCAACAGTAATCGGCTTTACAAATGGAGTTAACTTCGTAAACCAATCCTTTTTGTTGCACATATGTTTGGTAGCACCAGAGTCTAGGATGAAGTGGCTAGATGTATCTGAGGGTGAAACATTAAAACATGATAAAAGTGAATCGGACGTATAATTAGTACGACTACCTATATGTACATTCTCACTAAGAGCAGGTTTCTTCCCTTTACGCTTACGGCAATTTTTGTACAAATGACCGTTCTTTTTACAAAAAGTACACTTCATTCCTTTAGGTGACGGAGTAGATACAAGGGCACTATCAGATGATGTAGACTTCATAGGTTTGCGCCTTAGGTCCTCTTTGAGCAGCATTGAAGCGACTGAGTCTGACGATATCTTCACGCCGGAGTTCTCGAAAGACATAACCATTGGGTTATACTCCTCTGGTTGACCTGCCAGCATAATAACGCCGACAAATTCGTCTTCAATCGTCTCGTTTATCTGAACCAGATTCTGATAAGTGTTGCGTATTCCGTTCACGTATTGATCCATGCTTTGCACCTGAGCATTGAACTTAGCACCGAATAATTCTCTAAGAAGTGAAAGTCTTCTGAGTAGCCCACAGTCAGCGTACTGCACTCGAAGCCTTTTCCAAGTGTCGGCCGCTGAGGTGGCAGACATTATAACTGGGTAAATATGTTCCTTTACCGATAAACATAGCTTCGACCTTGCTTTTTGGTCCTGACGTTTAAAATCGGACACCTCCTTCTGATACTCCTCAGGGCGCTCTATGCAGTCCCAGAGGTCGTTGTCAATGAGGCACATTTTAATAGCAAAACTCCACGTCGAATAGTTTGCAGACCCTTCAAGCTTTTGCACTGGAAAAGATGGTTGTGATGTCACCATTATTTTTCCTGGTGTGGTTGCGGCTGCAGAGGCAGAGGGAACGTCTATATTAGCATTTACAGCCATATTTTTCAATAAAAAGCTAAAATTCCCATAACCTGTAAAATAATACGGCTGATAGTTTGATTGTCTTTTATTAGAGTCAATGTGACATTTAAGTATACACAAAAGTATAAAATACAATTGTTACTTTTGTGGCCAGAGTGCATGGTATCCATGGTATGTTAAACCCGTAGGTTCAACAATAACAATTAAATTGTTATTTTTATTAGAGGTCGTTGTAAATTGTTTTAAAATAGTGTCGCTGCTTTAAAAATAATGTCGGCGCTCGATTTAGACTCTAGCAGTTCTTGTTTTTATTAATTTAGATAAATTTATCAAAGATGTACCTACTCAAAAGACATACAAAGCTTTATATAGTTGAACTACGGATCACTTCGAACTCTTTAAATGCGATATTATGGAGATCAACACGCTAAGCTTCTTTTGAAGCATAAGTATCTGTTGTATGGCGCAGATAGTCCTTTCGCGCCAGAGGTCACGGGTTCGATCCCAACACCAGACAATTTATTTAATTGCATGAAAATGTCAAAGAAAGAACTTCTTTCTCTAAAACTCTTTAGGAAACTCGAAAAAAATGTCTGAAAAAGTTCACACGTCACAAGATATTAGAAAGTGAAAGAGAAAGTCCATTAAGAAAAAAAACCGGTCAAGAGCGAGTCGGACTCGCGCACCGAGGGTTCCGTACCATCATAAATTTAAATACCTAAATACAACGAGAAAATGTTTTCAACGGCGATGCTAGATTCGTCAGAGCATTTGCGGTGTAGTATAATCACGTAGTAGTATTTTTTTTTACCCTGTGGTAGAATATTGCAGTTTTAGGTCAACGCCAGCTTTTGACTGATAGTGAAACTAATATAATTTTTGTTGATGATTTCTGAAAAGTTTACTATTTAGAGACATCGTTTTATTTTTCCTGTAATCTTTACATAAACTTATATCACATAAAATAATTTCAGATTTTTCACTATGCAAGGTGAATGAAGCAGATAAGGGGGAGGGAACGGTACTTTTTTTTGACATTTTTCATCAAAAGTCGAAAACGAAAGTTTAAGAAAATAACCTCCTCCTTTTTTGAAGTCGGTTAAAAAGAAAAAATGTTTGATAATGTGCAAGCAGCGCTCTTTCATAATGATACCCCATAATATGCCCTAGTAGCCTCACTTTGAATTTTTAAGACCCTTTTTCAGTCTCTGTTGCAAAAAAATATACTTAAATATTTCTATTTCTCTCTTTTTTGCAAAATAGTTGGACAAACGTTATCTAAAACTATTCCAAATTTCAAGTTGTTAGCATTAGTAGTTCTCGAGATGTCCAGTTGTGACAGACAGACTTGAGTCTCACCATAAGATTTCTTTTTACCATTTTGGTACGGAAACCCTAAAAAGTAATTTAACATTATAAAAAATTAATAAAAAATTAACATGTTACCTACTTCATAGATAAAAGTTTTTATTAGAAACGTTTATATATTTTGATATCAGAGATTTGCATATAGTTTCAAACTTAAATTACGCTATTTCAATGAAGAAATACCTCGACTCCGTACTTAGCGCGATAAAAAAGTTAAAAATAAGTCTCTGGTTGAATCTTTGGGATAAAATTGCATCTGTATCGTATCTACAGATTTTTCAAAGCACACAACAGATTAAAATAGTGAAATCGAGCTAAAATAAACAAAGAAATACGCAAATCACAAGGTCGAGGCCATTTTCTGGTCTCTTGACAGACGCGGACTAGGGGTACGAAAGCGAAAGCTTATCATAAATCTATGTAACGCGTGTAAAAAATCCGTATAAGTGGTTTTATTTTAATGAAAAGTTTGCGCTGAAACCTAAGTAAAATAAATAATAAATAAATAACTTTATTGGTATACTAGCTGACCCAGCGCGACTTCGTTCCCGTGGCCCTACCCCCTACTCCACCCTACCCTACCCGTACTCTACCCCTACCCTACCCCTACCCTACCCCTACCCAACCCCTACCCTACCCCTACCCTACCCCTACCCAACCCCTACCCTACCCCTACCCTACCCCTACCCTACCCCTACCCTACCCCTACCCTACCCCTACCCTACCCCTACCCTACCCCTACCCTGCCCTACCCCTACCCTACCCCTACCCCTACCCTACCCTACCCCTATATCCTTCCTTGGACTTCCACGAACATTTCAAGACCAAAATTAGCCAAATCGGTCTAGCCGTTCACGCGTGATGTCGTGACCAAGGGAAATAGGGATTCATTTTTATATATATAGATAAAACAAACAGTACCTATTTATACAATGTTCGCTAAAGCCCGCTATAGACTCTGCGTCGTCGCAGACATTAGCGCCAAACTCCAAGCGGTCCAATAAAGCATTCACTTAACAGAATGTTATAGGTACAATTAAACTTAATTTGACTAATACAATTTGTTTCAGTTTATCTTAAGTAATTCAGTGAGTGTAGTATATCAGAGAAGGATGAGTGCCGTAACAACAAACAAAACACAAGCAACAAGTTGGAATTATAACCGCCGGTTTCTGAAACGCCAATCAAAATTAAAATTAGCTAACAGACTGTCACAATTAATTCCCAATTAAAAGAACCTTGGGTTTCTGAAACGAAAATTATCTCACAATTAGGCTTAGATTTGTATGGGCACTGACAGACTGTTAACAGACTGTTGACAGTCTGTCACATTTTTCTTTCAGAAACCCAAACTGCAATTAATTGGAGATTAATTGAAGATTAATTGGGAATTAGGTAATTTAATTTTAATTGGCGTTTCGGAAACCGGCGGTTAGTTAGCTGTAATAAATTGGTTGTAATGGGTCGCCATCTTTTTTACAAGCTTTTTATTAACTTGCCATGTTAGTTAGTTAGTATGTTAGTTAGTGAGGGACAAATCTTGCAAGCTTAATTTGACCCACTTCCCAATGTCCGATGGAACTGAAATTTTGTATACATGTTTGGTTCAGATGACAATACAATATTAAAGTACAGTCAGCAAAAAAGCTTGTTATAAAAATGAGATTTTTACTCAAAACTTATGTGTGAAACAATTTGAGTCTGTCCGTACATTTTCCTTTGTTCACACAACTATGACACCGTGAAGAAATATTCAAATTCGGACAAAAGAAAACGTACAAAGATGCCGACCCTTTACAACCAATTTGCTACAGTCAACTTATTTCTTATAGTTAATTTACATATGCTAAAGATTCATTCATTCATTCACTTCCGCGTTAAATTGCGCTTCAAGTCAAACTTAATGACTAAGTCAAAGTCAAAAGTCTTTTTATTTACATAGATTAAATAAAATTAATGCTTATAATCGTCTAAAATTATTTTTAACCGCTAAGGACATATTTTAGCGGACAAGAAAAACGGGCAAAAAAATCTCATCAGCTTTAACCACAGATTGTTACTACAGGTGATATATGGCTTTAACAGAAGCAACGCATTTAAAAATAATTATGTCGTTTCAAGACAAAATGGTACAATAATTAAAATTATAAAAAAGCTATTGCTGAATTAAGAATTCATTAATTAAGAATGGCGCACTTTGTTGTCGGAGGCCAAGATCCACTTCGGGTCGCTGAGCCAGCGAAGTAAGTAAGTAAGTAAGTGAATTCTGTGAACATCGCGCGAGACCCTGCCCGGTAGACACTTTCGTGGCGTGCGGGGGGAAGAGGTGAGGTGGCGGGGTGGGGTACTTTCGCATGGCGGCTAACTTCATAAAAGCCAAAAAGAAAACGTTGGTTTGTAAAAAATAAATAATATATGTACCTAGCTTACTTCCGCAAAAAACACAATATGCAAGATGCCCGCAAAACATTGCACATGCACACCACGAA
The DNA here is from genome assembly GCA_949710035.1 of Crambus lathoniellus. NCBI lineage: Eukaryota > Metazoa > Arthropoda > Insecta > Lepidoptera > Crambidae > Crambus > Crambus lathoniellus. The sequence goes on from OX453303.1 coordinate 29,751,857, forward strand.
AATACCAGTGCACAATACCTGCATTTTGCAAGACAGCAATACACCTTGCACCTTCAAGAAGGTGGTTAGGGACTTCCGCCAAGTGACGCCTGATTCAATCAAATAGAATAGATCAGATCAGATATTGGATCAGATAACTTTGTATTTAGTTGCTAAGTTACAATTTTTATTTTTATCATCCACAACGGGGTAGCACTTTGGCCTTCATCACACCTGATGTTAAGTGGTGATAAGGCTGAAGGTGGAAGCGCACTACTCCCGGAATCCTCAATCACTGAGGAACTGGCTATCTTATCTATAACTGCAGGAACATAATAATGCTGAAAACATCATTGTTATGGCGTCAGACTTAGGTCCGGTTGCTCGTACATTACAGTAAAGTAAAAGTTAAGGCGATACTCGGAAAAAATGTGCTGAAGCGAGATAGCAATGAGAAAACGACGCGCGCGGGAGCGATACCGATTTTGAAGATTAGACAAAAAAAAACACAAAATCACTTCGTATTAAAAAACTACAGCGATTTTTAAAAAAATGCTTCTATACGATCCTCAATATTATTGGTGTCCACTAATTAAACCAATTTCCAATAGTGTAAATAACCCCATTTAAGAATAATCTTGACTTTTCGTATTTTTTTAGAGGTCTTTTCGAAAAGAAAAAGTGTCGAGGCAAAATCATAAAATCGTGTTTTTGAAACTATACGAATCTAGATAAAGGTATGAAGAAATATATATCTTATTACCAGATTTGTAACAACTGTAACCGTCCTATAGTTTTAAATAAAAAAGTCCATATTTTTCCGAGTAGCGCCTTAAAATTTAACTGTGGTCAATTTTGACCTCGGTCAAAGAAAAATACGTTGGGTTAAAAGTGTTGTCTGTACTATTTCATTAGCCTTCCTTGTAATGTCAACATTTAAACCACCACCCTGTCGGTTATTTAAACCACCGTTAAATCTGTAATTTGACTGCTCGTTAAAGTAACCGCTTCTTCAACAACGTTTTTTAAATTTGACCGCCGGTTAATTTTACTTTTTTTTTTATCCACAACGGGGTAGCACTTAGCCTTCATCACACCTCTTTAACCATAATTTAACCCTAAAGTTAACGTAACCAAGTTTCGAGCAACCGGACTTTAGATAAGACGGTGGTAGCTAGCCAGGCGGAATAAGAACAACTCCTACCACCAACCAAACCGAACAATGGGAATTGAACCCGGGACCTCTTGGTCTGAAATCGGTGGTGTGAACCACTAGACCACAGTGGCGGTTGAAATAACTATAATATTTGGGTATTTGACTGTAGTGGAAATGTAGATATTTAATGATGACATTCAGAAATATAACATTATTGAATAACAAATGTTAAAAAAGAAATTTAATCTGTATTATAACAAGCGAATGATGAGCTACTTAATTGTGACTCTAGCTATCTCTTTCTAAAACGAAATTTTCTATGGCGAGAGTATGGCGCTATCGAAATGTGACGTCACATTTCTATAGCGCTCTCCTTGTCTAATTAGAAACTTTGATGCTCTATGTCGTTGAAAATATGCAAGATATTCGAAAATAAATACCTATGTTGTGTTGCTATTATTTCAATAAACATTTAGGTCAATAAAAAAATTTCAGTCAAATACCCAATTACTCGAAACTCGAAATAATAGGGTATTTTACTGTTGTTGAAATGTAGATATTTAATGATGACGTTAAAAAATATTGCAATTAAGAATACCAAATGTGAAAAAAATAATTTGAATCTGTTTTATAATAAAATAATTATAGTCTGTTTGATTTTGACTATAGCTGTCTCTTTCTAAAACGAAATCTTCTATGGCGTGACTATGACGCTACTAACCCACTGACGTCACTAAGATAGCGTCCTGTCCTTGCCTAATTATAAAGTTTGAAGTCCTATATCTTTGAAAATATTCAAGATAATTCAAAATGAAAACTTGTTTTGTGTAGCTAATATTTCGAAAAACATTTTAAAGAAATAAAAAAAAACCAGTAAAATACCGTATTGTGATGTTTTGATTTCAGGGTGTAAGCCTGTCGGTGTTTGGGTTCTCGTGAGGCACGGGACGCGGCACCCCACGGAGTCCAACGTGAACAACCTGAAGAATGCTGCTAGGCTGAAGGAGAGTATTGTTTCCAACCACATGTTTGAAGCCCAAGGGGAGTTGTGTGCACAGGTATGGACATCAATAGCAGTGGCGCTCACTGTAAACAGAGCTTCGTAATAACAATTGACAAAAAGGTCTTCTTTGTCCTGCATTCCTTGATTCATATTCTTAATTCATATTGGTAATAAATAAAAAAAAATAGTTTGTTTTCTCATCACATAAAGGAAACAGTCTTAAAATATATATTTGACATTATAGACAAGATAATGTCCTGTCGTGTGAGAGACTGGTGCCTACAATGGGCCTCCAAAGAAAGCCATTTACATAGGTAATACTTAGATACAGTGCCACAATCTTTGCTGTTCCGTTGACAGCGGCGCTATTACTACATTAATTTATTTTTTGTAGCAATTTAGCCGGCCCTGACTTATAAGACCTTCAGCCGCCAGCAGCGCTATGGTTTGAAAACAACTTGACAGCAAAATGACATTAAGGCGATACTCGGAAAAATTTTGCTGTAGCGAGATAGCAATGAGGAAACGACGCGCGCGGGAGCGAGACCGATTTTGCAGATTAGGCAAAAAAAACACAAAATCACTTCGTATTAAAAAACTATAGTGATTTAAAAAAAATGCTTCTATACGATCCTAAATATTATTGGTGTCCACTAATTAAACCAATTTCCAATAGTAATATCACAGATAATATAATACTATACTAGGTAATATGTAACCCCATTTAAGAATAAACTTGAAATTTCGTAATTTTTTAGAGGTCTTTTCGAAAATAAAAAGTGTCGAGCCAAAATCATAAAATCGTGTTTCTGAAACTATACGATTCTAGATAAAGGTATAAAGAAATACATATCTTATTACCAGATTTGTAACAACTTGAACCGTCCAATAGTTTTATATCAAAAAGTCCATACTTTTTCCGAGTAGCCCCTTAAAAAAAACACATTAGTTTCACATTTTGGCCACCGGACTAGAAAAGATTGTGGAACTAAGAACTTTCTTTGTCTATCTCTTTTCCTATGTTCTGCATGACTAAACCTGTGGCTAAACCATCCCTCTCCTCTGTATGTACTTAATTATAAAATTGAGTCGCAGTGGTGAACGCGCTCTGCCTGCAATCGTAGAAGTTAAGCAACTTTCGTAATGGTTGGTCTCGGTATGGGTGATCAAAAATTTATTATCCCGAGCTCCTCCGTGCTTCGCAAGGCAAGTTAAGCCGTTGTTCCCGGCTGTATCTGCAGTTGTTAATTAATTGTTCATTTGTTAATACCGTCCAATCCACATTAGGCCTACGTGGTGGGTCATGGTCAATTCTCCTTATCCATTCAAAACAGTGGGGACTTATAATGGCTAATGATCATGATCTCCAATGGCTTCTAAGCTATATCATCAAACTACCAGCCATACGACGCCCACTGCTGGGCATAGGCCTCACCCAAGGATCTCTACAATGATCGGTCCTGCGCTGCCCGCATCCAGCGGCTTCCCTACCAGATCGTCGGTCCACCTTGTAGGGGGCCTGCCCACGGAACGTCGTCCGGTTCGCGGTCATCATTCGAAAACCTGTCCGCCCCAACGGCCATTGGTTCTCCGCGCTATGTGTCCCGCCCACTGCCACTTCAACGATGGAATCCTTCGATCGATGTCGGTTGCTTTAGTTCTCCTGCGGATCTCATCATGCATCGCTCTCTCAGCAGAAAAATATAGTGAGACCACGTCTCGCTTCTATAAGTCATAACTGGCAACACATACTTGTCAAAAACCTTACTTGAGACAGCTATAAATTTTCAATCATTTATTTTCAGGACATCAGCAACCTCCTCGATTGGACATGGGATGACTCTATCGAGCTTTCACCAGCGCACTTGACGAGCACCGGGTACAAAGAGATGTTTGACCTGGGACGCCGGTTCCAGCAGAAGTACTACCAACTCTTGGTAGACTTAGGGCGGTACCAGTTCAAACCGACCTCGTACCAGAGGACTGTTAAAAGCGCTGAGGCTTTCATCGAAGGTCTCAGTCAGGTGCAGTGGATGTTCGAGAATTCCAATGCAACAGAAAAAGACGATGTTTTAAGAGTGAGTTCGTTGTTTATTATGTTTCGCTCATTTAAATCCAAGTTTACAGATTCCAATATTGTTTATGAAGGTATATGATACTGATACCTTTGTTATAATATCGTTTTTATCTGCGGTTCATCTTATGTTATGTAAGATATGTTGTGATACATTCAAGTTTTTGTTTTTGTTATTAGACCAACTCTTTAATGCAACAATGATTTTCAGTAAAATACTACACTTGGATTCTTTTACCTACGTAGGTATATTAAAATAAATCAGTGTTGTTTAAGAATATGCTTTTAGATAACCCACTTAAATGAGCTTTAAATTAGCAGGATAACTCTATTGCAGTGGGTCTACGGGGAAAAAAAATAACCGTAGACCCACTAGTGGGGCTAAATGGTGGGGCCACGGTTAATACGTGGATTAGAGCTGTCAAAAACAGTATGAAACTAAATAAATGCATCTATCTTGTAATGTAAGTTAATTTCTTTTGCCCGCGGCTTCGCTCGCGTGCGATTCAAGGTATACATACGTATACGTGGACATAGATTAATAACTCTTCGCTTCGCTTACGCTACGTGGATAAATTGATTAAAATGATTCGTCTGATACCGTAACTCGAAATTTATCTCTCTTGTTTTGGGATTGACTTTAATTTTGATTGGTTATTAATTTCACTGACTGGCAACTATTATCTGGGGATTGAAAAATCAGCCCTTCAAGGTTAAATTAAACAAAATCCCCTCTGAAAGGATGCCTACTTAACAATAACTGTCTGCGTGCCTTTCATCGCAATCCGTTCAATGTTGTTGAGAGATAAGTAAAAAAATTAGGGGCTTGTCTTTTTAGACAGATTACAGATAGATTTACGTTTTATTGCACATAAAAAAATACAACACATTATTAAAGATACATACTTACACCACTTATGTGGGCGAAGGCGGTCTTATTGCTAAGAGCGATTTCAGACAACCTTTGAGACATATGAGAAATTTAAAGAGAGCGAGAAGCAATGCAACAGTAAAAATTGATTATATACCTACAGAAATATAATGATAAATTATAGGTACCTAATTTAAAGAAACTTGTAGCCTCGCAAGTGAATTTTCGGATGGTTTCGGATGGCTCACAATTAATGAGCTAACGAGAGACTTTAGGAGAGAACTTTGGACCGGATTTCCAAAGTTGACCGTTCGAGTCCCGTCCGAAACTTGTGACTGTGGTCGTCTAGTGGTGTTATAAATTATATTTAAAAATCGGCCAAGTGCGAGTTGGACTCGCCCATGAAGGGTTCCGTACCCACTTAATGTACCGATGGCCTATACCTAGCGAAAATACCACTATCATTTTTCGTCAGCAAAATGTAACTTAATATACCTACTTAATAATAATGTCTAGACAGTAAAAATTACGGTTCTACAATATTCAGAATTAATTTTTTAGCTCTCAGCGCACATAAAGTGTATTCGTCGGTACTTACTTATCATATCAAATAACTTGTAGACCTTAATGACTATTTTACTCAATTCAAAAATTCAAAATTCAATATCGTTTATTCAATTTAGGTTTGTTTAACAACACTTATGAACATCAAGTAACGGTACACATCGTAAGCTGATTTTTTTACCACTTACTGATCACTTCCTTACATCATTATCTTACATTATTACCTACACTAAGGCAAAACATTAAGGGTTCCTTTTTGTTTACTATTTTGGTTTGGAACCCTGAAAACGACCATCACTGGTCAGAGCATTTGCCCGGACAGTGAAAAGCCCCAGGTTCGATTCCCTTCATAGCTACTTAGAGGATGGGTCGTTTTTAGGGTTCCGTAGTCAACAAGGAACCCTTATAGTTTCGCCATGTCCGTCTGTCCGTCTGTCCGTTCGTCTGACCCCAGTCTAGCTCATAGACTCTTAGTACTAGAAAGCTGTAATTTAGCATGAATATACATATTTACCACGTCAACAAAGTGGTAATAGTAGATTGTTTAGTAAGGGCTGTATGGCACCCATAACAGTCGAGTGTTTTGGCGCACGAACGAAGTGAGGGCGCCGATAGTTCGAGACTGTTATGGGTCCATACGCCCGAAGTAAACACTCTACTTTTCATTTTGAATATGAGGAAAGTATAAATAAACAGAAATAATCTAAAAAATATTTTTCCTATGGCCGCGGAATTTTCGAAAGACTAACTTTTTTGTTCATTTTCTCTATTTTAAGGAAAGCAAGGGAAACTAAGTCCATGCAGTCTTGTTTGGTGTTTGACCCGTACTCTAAGCAATTCCATAAAATAAATAGCCTGATTTTTTATGTTACAAATAATTTATTTGGTTTAATCTGTTTCTAAAAACGCATTCTTTAAAAAAAACAATTTTTTAGATATTAATAATAATTCCACGATATTATATTTATACTTTTGCTAAATAAAATGTCCAAAGAGATAAGACTCTACACACGTTCCTATCCGACCTCCGATCCGATTCGGTCTGCTCCCAGACCAAATCGGAACGTGTGTAGCGTAGATTTGGTCTGGGAGCAGACCAAATCGGCTGTCGGATCGGAACGTGTGTAGATGCTATTACAGATTTTGACATAACCCCTCCTATTCCTATTTTAAATTTCATAACGGCCCTAGGGCCGCCACATACCACTTTCAACCCGCATTTTAGGCAAGTTAGGAGTTACTTTCAGAATATGAGACATGAAAAGTAAAATTTTTAAAAAAAATTTTTTAGGTTACCCCATAGTGTGGAATGTCGTCAAAAACGTTTTGGGTTCGTGAATACAGTTTTTTGATTGAGGCATCTGTTTGTGAATTATTAAGCTTTAAAGTGCAAAATTTTGTTAGAGTCAAGTGTCACCAAATTAATGTCATGTATCCTACTTTCTTATTATCCTACTTTCTTAAGGTTTTATTTTTGCAAAGTTTCTTGCATCTATTACCAATAGTTCTTTTATTTTTCAGCCTTACTACTACTGCACAAGGCACAACGTCGAGGTTTACAATGGACAAAAGTCCAAAGACGAGCTAAGCAGATACGCGGAAACTATGGAATTCAAGGAGGTAACTATCATAAACTACAGGCTTCCCGCGGTTTCACCCGCGTGGTACCCGTTCCCGTGGGAATATCGGGATAAAATCTAGCCTATGCCACTAGGGAAAAATGTAACTATATAATGGCGAAATAATTTTTGAAATCAGTTGAATAGTTTTTTTGAATATAAATAAAAAATTAAATCTTTCTTCTTTATAATATTTTAGTAAAAACAAACTATTTTTTAAAGATATAAGTAATAGAGGGGGGCTATTCTCGCGCAATAGACATTAATTCGAGTTAGAGATATTCTGCCCCATAACTTGGCATAGTTGTAACATTGAAATGTTAAAGTCAGTTGTTTTTAGCACGACAGTCACAGAAAAGGCTATCCATAAGGCTGCACTTTATTATTCAACAAATCTTAAATTTCCTAGTCTTCCTTTTATTGAAGATGCTTTGTGTTACTTAGACGAAATAAATGCTTATAATTGAGCCTTTCTATCAATACAATAAAATTAAAGATATTTTTTTTTACATTTAGCTGGTTTGATTCCCAGTTCAGACAGGCGATTATTTAAAAGTCTTTGATTGCAGTTCGTTTTCTTTAAAAAATAAAAATGAAGTCTCCTTTTAGTAAAATGTTATATTCAATATTTAAGGTACTTTCCCTCTATGTGGCATGGTTTTGGGTCATCCTGTATATACGTTACCGGCCAAACCCGACTTTATGACAAACTAGTTTTTCCTAGGCCAAATCAGTTTATCATTCTTTAGGCGATTGTTTAAAAAAAAATAACCAAGAAATTACTAACCTAACCAATGACCTAACTAATTTCTAACCAGGGGGGTAATTGTCTAACTCAACATCAATCGCAATCGCATTCAGCTTGAAAGATATTGCACGGCCATTGCTGCTTATGTCAACAAAAATTTTGACAACTTTCTTCAACAACAAGTGATGGATGCATGATGGATGTCAAACTGAAAGCGATTGCGATTGATGTTGAGTTAGACAATTACCCCCCTGTTATCACGTGTTCTACAGGACTTCCGAGGCAAACTTGCTCTCAGTATTAAGTAAGTAGCGAGTCCGTATGTATGACAACTGTATAAGCGCCTCTAGCGGCGAGTAGCGCGCTTATGCAGTTTTCATACAAATTGACATAAATACGGACTCGCGATAGTTTGCGTTTGCTTTATATAAAAAAAAAATATACAGTCGAATTGATAACCTCCTCCTTTTTTTGAAGTCGGTTAAAAACTTACACTAGGGGCTCTGAAATGTCAACGCGTTGCCGTTGAAATGATTTGGCCTAGGAATAACTAGTTTGTCCTAAAATCGGGTTTGGCAGGTAACATATACACACAAGTGCTATTTAAGTTCTTCAAAATCAAATATTAATAGATTTATAATTTACTAGCTTTCCGCCGCGTGGACTACACGACGTTATCCCGCGGGAGTGTGATGTTTTTTCGGGATAAAAAGTAGCTTATGTCACTCTCCAGCTCTCAAACTATCCCCATACCAAAAATCACGTCGTTCCATTGCTCCGTTTCGATGTGAAAGACGGACAAACAAATAAACACACGTTATTTAAATATTTACTTTTTTGCATTCACAATGCAATTTTTATTATGGAAAAATGGAAAATGAAGTATTTTTGAAAAAATCGATCTTTAGCGATTGTCAAATATCTGGAAAGGTATTTCTTTCGCGTGTGAGGGTAGTAATATCTTCACATTGATGAAATTAACGCTGGCTATACAGCGCGTAAGAAGTATTTGATAAATTCGACGCTTCTCGTAACGACTCCGTAGCTCAGTGGTTAGAGCAGTCGCCCGGAAAGCGAAAGGTCGTGGGTTCGAGTCCCATCGGACTAGTTGTGAGACGGGTCGATTTTTTCAAAAATACTTCATTTTCCATTTTTCTAAAATAAACACACTTTCACATTTTATAATATTGTATGGATTTACTTTGCAGATGCTAGCTCGTGTACAAAAACGTTCTGGGCTGAAAGAACTGTTGACCCCAAGCAAGGTGTGGAGTCTGTATGACCTGTGCCGCTACGATAGAGCCTTCTCCTCCACCAGGACCTCCCCGTGGTGCGCCCTCTTCACGGACCAAGATCTGGCCATCTTGGAGTACCAGAACGACATACGACACTACTACAGGTTGATATATAACTTTAAAAATGTTACACTTTTGGCGAAAACCCCGATATGGGCTGGAAAATATAGGTAGCGAGCGAGCGAATGCTCATTCTATCCTCTCTCCTACAAATTCTATATTGTTCTATAGATCCTCGCATAGATTCTATGGAACATTCAGAATGCTCGCTCGCTTGATGTAAACGACACTATACAGAGCGCGCGAACAGGAGCTTAGAGCATTCAGGTGTTCGGGTGTTCGGACGTGCTAGCAATATTTTCAAGGTTCTCGTGTTCTAGCGATTTGAATACGTGTATTTTTTTTAAATGTCTTTTTGCTGTCAACTTGTGTTACCAGTGAGATCTGATCCGTCTGGAATAACGCATAGGCTATGCACTTTATCCCGTTATGGCTATACGGGAACGTGACCCACTCTTGAAGTACCAGTACCAATTGAAAACAGTAACGTATAATCAAGAGGATATTTTATTCGTACTTATAAAAGTAACTGCAGCAGATTAAAATTAAACTTTAGTTTTAAACCTTTAAAACTAATTTGTTGTTACTTATTTGCAGAAATGGCTACGGCTCCTACATAAACCTGAAACTAGGAGGTCCCTCCCTAGAGGATCTGTTCGAGAACTTCCAGTCCATCGTGTCTTCAGGCAACACCAGCTTCACGGGCTACTTTACCCACGACAGCCTCATCCAGATGCTGTACGCGGCGCTGGGGCTGTTCCAGGACAACCCAGGAATATCAGGGTTCGAGAGGATAGAGGGCAGAAAGTGGCGCACGAGTTTTATGACCCCATTCGCTAGCAATTTTGCGGCTGTTTTGCATAAGTATGCCGGAGTTATATCGTTGAAGAGTTCTTCTTCTTCTTTGACGACCGATTTGGCGCACAGGTAAACTACCTGCCTTCTGCGCCAGAGGTCTGGGGTTCGATTCCCGAACAAGACAAATATTTGTGTGCATGAACATGTCTATTTGTCTTGGTCTGGGTGTTTTCTATGTATATTAAGTGAGTATGTATTTACAAACAAAAAAGTATTTAAGTACCTATATATTTAGCCGTTATCAAGTTCACGTAGATACAGTTTCTTAAGAAATTTACTATGGGTTGTTAGAAAAATATTTATTTCTTCTTCTCTCCTTGTTTAAGTTGTAATGCAGATTTTCGCTAATATCACGACAAATATCATTTGTATACTTACGTAGTGAGATACCTACCTTTTCTTTGACTGAAGATATTTCTCCACACAGGTATGCTATGAAACGAAAGAGAATTGGCAGTCTGGATGCAAAAAGAATTCTTGAAAATTTTATAATTATCATTTTTCCATACTTTTAGCGGCCCACCGGAGTTGTCGATTAAAAGGACGCGCGTAGCTGTACCGCCCTTTTTCTTTGTTCCTCTTTTGATACCATCTATATGTAATAATTTTTGCATCACAAAAAAATACTAAGGTGAACACCTAAAATTCTAAAATGCGCACCAAAACGTAGTAAAGTTAGTTAGGTGTTCATTTCAGTGTTTTTGTAGTTTAGGTTAGGTTAGATTGGTGATCTTCTTTTATGGTGATCTTATTTTATCTTTTTTTATGAGAATAAATTCTAGAAACCTATCAGTTACATACTAGCCATAGGCGTACATTAGTTAGACGGTCATGCAACCATCAGTTAATTCCATCACTCATGACTACCTAACCTTATATAGAGGAACTAGCTATAGAGGAACTTCGGGCAGCGTTATGAATGGGCGCCACGCCATATTATTTGACCCATGCTACGGCCGACGCTCGGCTCGAATTCGGCACGGTGTAGCGTGACTCTTAAACGGGGAGGTGAAGCTGGCAAGTACGCTACGGCGCTACGGGTACGCGCGAAATCTCGGACGGCCCGTAGCGTGACTCATAAACGGGGAGGTGAAGCTGGCAAGTGCGCTTCGGGTACGCGCGAAATCTCGGACGGCCCGTAGCGTGACTCATAAACGGGGAGGTGAAGCTGGCAAGTGCGCTTCGGGTACGCGCGAAATCTCGGACGGCCCGTAGCGTGACTCATAAACGGGGAGGTGAAGCTGGCAAGTGCGCTACGGGTACGCGCGAAATCTCGAACGGCCCGTAGCGTGACTCATAAACGGGGAGGAGAAGCTGGCAAGTGCGCTACGGGTACGCGCGAAATCTCGAACGGCCCGTAGCGTGACTCATAAACGGGGAGGTGAAGCTGGCAAGTGCGCTACGGCTACGCGCGAAATCTCGGACGGCCCGTAGCATGACTTATAAACGGGGAGATGAAGCTGGCAAGTACGCTACAGCGCTACGGCTACGCGCGAAATCTCGGACGGCCCGTAGCGTGACTCATAAATGGAAAGGTGAAGCTGGCAAGTTCGCTACGGCGCTACGGCTACGCGCGAAATCTCGAACGGCCCGTAGCGTGACTCGTAAACGGGGAGGTGAAGCTGGCAAGTACGCTACGGCGCTACGGCTACGCGCGAAATCTCTGACGGCCCGTAGCGTGACTCATAAACGGGTAGGTGAAGCTGGCCAGTACGCTACGACGCTACGGCTACGCGCGAAATCTCGGACAGCCCGTAGTAAATGGGGAGGTGAAGCTGGCAAGTTCGCTACGGCTACGCGCGATATCTCGGTCGGCCCGTAGCGTGACTCATAAACGGGGAGGTGAAGCTGGCAAGTTCGCTACGGCTACGCGCGATATCTCGGTCGGCCCGTAGCGTGACTCATAAACGGGGAGGTGAAGCTGGCAAGTTCGCTACGGCTACGCGCGATATCTCGGTCGGCCCGTAGCGTGACTCATAAACGGGGAGGTGAAGCTGGCAAGTGCGCTACGGCTACGCGCGAAATCTCGGTCGGCCCGTAGCGTGACTCATAAACGGGGAGGTGAAGCTGGCAAGTTCGCTACGGCTACGCGCGATATCTCGGACGGCCCGTAGCGTGACTCATAAACGGGGAGGTGAAGCTGGCAAGTTCGCTACGGCTACGCGCGATATCTCGGACGGCCCGTAGCGTGACTCATAAACGGGGAGGTGAAGCTGGCAAGTTCGCTACGGCTACGCGCGATATCTCGGACGGCCCGTAGCGTGACTCATAAACGGGGAGGTGAAGCTGGCAAGTTCGCTACGGCTACGCGCGATATCTCGGACGGCCCGTAGCGTGACTCATAAACGGGGAGGTGAAGCTGGCAAGTTCGCTACGGCTACGCGCGATATCTCGGTCGGCCCGTAGCGTGACTCATAAACGGGGAGGTGAAGCTGGCAAGTTCGCTACGGCTACGCGCGATATCTCGGTCGGCCCGTAGCGTGACTCATAAACGGGGAGGTGAAGCTGGCAAGTGCGCTACGGCTACGCGCGAAATCTCGGTCGGCCCGTAGCGTGACTCATAAACGGGGAGGTGAAGCTGGCAAGTTCGCTACGGCTACGCGCGATATCTCGGACGGCCCGTAGCGTGACTCATAAACGGGGAGGTGAAGCTGGCAAGTTCGCTACGGCTACGCGCGATATCTCGGACGGCCCGTAGCGTGACTCATAAACGGGGAGGTGAAGCTGGCAAGTTCGCTACGGCTACGCGCGATATCTCGGTCGGCCCGTAGCGTGACTCATAAACGGGGAGGTGAAGCTGGCAAGTGCGCTACGGCTACGCGCGAAATCTCGGACGGCCCGTAGCGTGGCTCATATACGTCTTGTGCGTAGCCTAATAGAATATTGTAGCACTGTATGGAGACCGCATTACGCAACACATTCCTTGAGGTTAGAGCGACTTCAAAAAAGATTTGTGTCAAACTTAGCATATAGATTTGGATTGCACAAAAAGATAAGGTCCTATGAACAAAGATTACGTCATTTTAATATGATTACGTTAGAGAAACGCAGAGACTTACTGGGTTTATCATTTCTGTATAAAATATTTAAAAGCGAAATTTACTGTCCACCCTTACTTCAAAAGTTTAAACTCCGCGTTCCAATAAGAAATCCTCGTGCTCCCATAACCCCGCTTTGTCCGCCTCTTCGCAAGTCAGTTTTGGGTACCAATTCTCCTATACCAAGGTTATGTAAATTGTATAACGGTTATAGTGACGTAGTTGACATTCATTCGGATTCATTTACCAAAGTTAGGTCAATTATTTTAAATTTGTAAATTAATTTAATTTTATAAGGTTTTACATAAGTACTTCATACTAACTAATATAACTAAAGTTTGTGCATTTTCTAATTATTAGATTTAAGTGTTCTCTTTTTTATTGTGCATGCTGTGTTTACCTTAATAGTTTGTTACGTTTAGTTTAAGTACCTATTGTGTAGTATTAAGACAAACTGTTTCAACGTAAGCAAACACTGGTGAGCCTAAATAAAATAAATAAATAAATAAAATAAACGGCGAGGTGGATTTGGCAAGTGCGCTACGGCTACGCGCGAAATCTCGGACGGTCCGCTGTTACGATAGTTTTGCGGAGGCGGTGTACACCGGCATAACGCTAATATATGCTTTTAACCGCTTGTTCCAGGTGCCAGACTAGCAAGGAATCAGATAGTCACCAAGTGCAGTTCTTCATGAACGAGCATGAGTTTCACCTTTGCAACTCCAGAACTTGTAGTTGGGATCAGTTCAATGAAAAGTTCGCACCATTCGTCGAATCCAACTTGGATATTTGCGACATTGACACCAATACAACAGTGAAACATGATAATAGAACTAACACGTGAACCTTTAAAGTAAACGGTAGGGACCAATGGATCAATTCAAGTAATAAGACTGGTACATTTATGTGTACTTAAGATTTTTTTATTTGAAAATAGAATCTGAGCTGTTGTAAAAGTCAATTTTGATATAATTCTGTACTTAACCGTGAAAATTTTAATGCTTTCTAACTCATTATTACATGTAACAAGGTATTTTGTTACAATCTGAACCTTCATTCATTTTCAGAAATATGAATCTCACAAATATTTTCAAGGCTTGTAATAAAGTAAGATATAACAAATAACAATAAATAAATAAGAATTAAATTATGATTAAGGTACTAAAACCTTTTATTTACTCTACTCAACTATTGCAATCTAAACTATTTTATGGAATACCAGCAATACTATTTCAAAGCATTCATCATTAAGTCTTCCTAATATAATTGACGGAGTTATGCATTATAGTTTAGCTACGTTTCGGATCTTTTGAATGTGACAAACTTTAAGCTACTTAAATATTATTTCTCATGGCTGTTCAATGTCCATGCAGCGCGTCAGAAGCTTCCAAGACTTAAAAGATATAACAAATTGTGGAGGCTCGATTATATTCAATAAAAGCTACTGTGCTTTTGTATTCTACTTCAAGGTTGCTCGAATTATTGCTCGAAGACCACAACCCATCAGTGTTGCTTTACTTCTGGACTTTGACCTCCTGTTGTAAACAAGATAAAATATTCTACATACAATTATCTAACATACAAACAATATTCTTATCAACATAAAAAGCGATGAAACCTGATTTTAATAACGGTTTTCTTTTGTTTGAAATAACAACGTTTGATCTAATCTTACTTTATATAATGTCAGTTGGTATAAAATCGTTTGGCATAATTATTCATTCGACCTAAAATTTATTTGTCATAACATTGTTTAGCACAAAGATACAATACATATTGTTTGATCTAATATTTATTTGACACAACCTTCATTTGGCCTAATATTTAAGTGGCTCAGAAGTCCTGTAGAACACGTGATAGGTTAGAAATTTAAGGCGATCGCGAAGTTATCTTTTGCATAACTTGTAGTGATACAAAAAAATAACCACGAAATTATTCGCTTTGCTGCGCTTCGCGATCGCCTTAAAGGACATTGCTGACTCAGCAATGTCCTTTAAGGCGACTCAGCAATGCTGAGTCTCCATACATTGATGGCCCCAAGAATGCACAGCTGTGAAAAAATGCTCGTTGTATTATGAATTAGTCATTCATTTTCACCTGACATTTGTTAAAACACGGACAAGCATAAATATCGTAGAATCACGCAAAGTGTATCACATTTTGAGGTTATAATATATTTTGTTTTCTTATACGTAAGTATTAAATTATTACCTTTTGTGGATGATTTAATTCATATAACATTGTATCAAAAATCAAAAAAGGCAATAATTACAAGTAATTCGCACAATAACTACGTACCTACTCATTGATTTAATTTTGAACTTTTTCATACAAGCCAAAGAAGCGCCATCTGTCACAACCCAATCAAACTACTTGTATATTAGAGGTGGGCAAACAGATTACGTAGTAATCAAATTGTAAAATCGAGACGGCTCATTGAACTACCGAATCGAATATCAAAGTTGTTCAATACCAATCAACGCGATTATTCCGCTATTAATATATCGATTGTGATAAATCTATATTATTCTAATGCCAACTATATACATTTTAACATAAATACTTACGTCATGGTTCGAAAAACGACCGAAATTAAATTAAAATTGAATCAATCGATTTATTTAAAAACAAGTGAAACATCTCTAAAGCTTTTGACTTTGACATAGTAGTATTGTAGAGGGCAGACAGATTGTATTGTAGTTACAGAACTTTTATTAATTCGTATCCAACCACAGGTTGTCCGTTAAATATGGATAATTGCTAATAATGTAAAAAATTTAAAGAAAAATTATTATGTGGGATATTTGTATGTGCATGCTTGGGGCCAATTTCGTCGATGTCCTTTGTAACCTATCACGTGTTCTACAGAACATCCGAGGAGTACAGGACTTTTCTACCAAACTATTATTATATTAAATGAATAATGTGTGAAGTAAGTTATAGCGCAAACGTGTTTATAACTAATGAATATTATGTCAAAAGAAAATTATGGTAAGTAACCAATTTTATACCAAACGATAATAATCGTTTGGTATAAAACGTTGTTAAAAAAAGTGAGATTAGATCAAACGTTGTTATTCCAAACAAGGGAGAACTTCTAATAACCCCTCCACCATTTTAAGCCTGCGTGTTAAGGGTTATGGTCGTTTTCACAGAACACAAGAATAGAATTCTTGACACACTACCAGCACAAGTTGCATTACCACTGGCGGACGACCTAACGAGCCGGGGGATGCGTCGGTTGTTTCACCTCTTTTCATACTGCGAGAAAGAGAAAGTGAGAGGGAGAGATAGAGAGGCGAGCGAAGAGAAGTGAGCGAAGAGAAAGTGAGAGGGAGAGATAGAGAGGCGAGCGACGTCACTTGCGGTGTGAACCGAAGTATGACAAGAGGTGAAACTTAACATCGGTAAAGGATCAAGTAAAGGATGACTCGCACTACACCATGTCGGGTCCGTGTCAGAGGGCCTACTCAGAAACGTATATAAACGTTCTTTATACCCGTCCCTCTCACTCCAGTCATGACAGAATCGAGTGAAAAGGGCGGGGCTAACAGTAATTTCGGATTTACGTTTCAGAGTACCTAATCCGAAACTTCGGCTAGCCCCGCCCCTTTCACTCGATTCTGTCCCGACTAGAGAGTGAGAGGGACGGGTATACCGAAGTTTCGGGTTTTGCGTTTCAGAGTAGGCCCTCTGGTCCAAGCCGAGCGTCGGCCGACTATTTACATATACCTACGTTGCTCCACAGAAACTCGGATGCCGCTCGGTGTAGCGTGAGTGTGTCCATACAAAATATAATATGTAATATTAAATGACCGTGCACGGACGCGACGTCGCGACGTCTCGGACCCGGCACAGTCTAGTTCACAGAACACGGAAAGATTTTTTTCTCTTGTAGTCTAGTTAAATTAGTACTATAACAAGTAGAGAGACCTTAAAAGTAAAGTAGGTACTTATGATATGATCCTGACTACGACAGCCATGTTTCATGACCTATGACAATGCAAAAACGTATATTCAATAACGAACGTATACGATATGGAGATGATAATAAAGATAAACTTTATCCGATAGTATTATTTTTTATTAATATTCTTAACCCCGATAGGAAAAGGATTCTTTGTGGAGAAGAGTTTTGTAAGTGTGACTGTGTGTCCTAAACAAACCGATTTTGATGCGGCTTTTTTTTTCAACGTTACGTCTGATAAATATGTTTCTGGTTCAAAAGTTTTCATACAAATTTGAAAGTTTAGATGTCATAATGCGTTGCATCACAGCCGTCTCTATCGTCTTCTACAAGCCATGCTATGATACGGAACGGCAACAGTGCTGTGAACCGGTTTACTCCTCTGAGTACTAAATCCTATGGAGGTGGCATACCTACGAAAAAGTGAGGTGTAACTTAGTCACAATGTAAGAAAATCTTGGAATTCAATTTTAAACTACTTCTTATTGTCGTATTAATCGGTCCGTCAAAATCTTCAGAGATTAGCCGGAACAAACAGACAGAGAGACAAAAATTGTAAAACATGTCATTTTGGTATATGGACCGTATATTTAATCATATGCACGTAGTAAAAAGCAATTATTTAATGTTACAAACAGACAGTCCAATTTTATTTATTTGTATAGATGTATAGAAGATATGCCATCTCCATAGGATTCAGTACTCGAGGTTTACTCGCTGTTTACCTGTCAAACGGTGCAAACAGTGTCAAATCGGTTCACTTAAAACTACGTTGCCAACTTTATGCGCATGGCTTGTAGAAGACGATAGAGATGGCTGTGATCAAAGCCATCTTTTATCTCACTCGTTGCGTAGGAGCGCAAGCAGCCGAGAAATAATAGCGGGCCATGGTTGCATACGTTACACACGTACGTGAGCCACGTGACGGTATGTCCTTACTTTTTTGTCACATAGTTGGGAAACTATTTTTCAGAAATAATCAACAAAAATTACATTACTTCCACTATCGGTCAAGAGATAGCGCTGACCTAAAACTGCAACATACTGACGAATATAGCCTCGCTGATGAAAATATTTTCAAGTTTTATTTATTTATATTTATGACGGTACGGAACCCTTGGTGCGCGAGTCCGACCAGCTCGTGATCGGGATTTTCTTACATTCTGTCGTTTGGATTGGTGTAGTCAATATTTTTATTTATAGTGGTATTATCATCTCTATATCATATGAACACAAACAAAGTATTAAAGACAAACATCGATCATTTTCAATAATAGTTAACATTTAGCTAATACAAGACTAGTAATGAGAACCATACTGCTTAGTCCGAGAGTTGCAGCCGCCCCAGGTGCATCTTGGTCTACGGTACAGAAGTCCAGGTTGGACGCAGTGAAGCCCTGGAACTTGTTCTGGAAGTCTTGCCACTCGCAGCCTTCCAGAGGGCAGAGTTCGGTGACCTTCTCGTTCACGAACAACTGGACGCGGTAGGTCTCGCTCTCTGACGCGTCGCACCTGGAAACAATAATCATTGTCATAATCAATTACATTGGTCTTGTTTAGTAAGTGCAGTTCAGTCCAGTACAAGTATACAGTGGCTAGTAAAGAAAGAAAAAGAAGAGAAAGAGAATGACTATCTCCTTCTTGCTTTCTTTCTCTTTCTCTCTCTCTTTCTTTCTTTCTAATAGTCCAGCGCTACCGGTCACTATTCGTCTATCGGTTTATACCACTGTACTGTTTGGTTGGTGGTAGGACTTGTTCTTAGTCCGCTTAGCTAGCTACCACCATCTTATAGAAGAATGACGCCTTAACAATGATGTTTTCAGCATTATTGTGTTCCAGCAGTTAGAGATAAGATAGCCAGTTTCTCAGTGATTGAGGATCCCGGAAGTAATGCGCTTCCACCTTCAGCCTTATCACTACTTAACATCAGGGGGCCAAGTCTGCTAACGTTAAGTCACAATCGTGTCCTAATCGTGTTTCAATTGTAGTTCAGTTGTAGTGCTTTTTTCCACACTAGTTACAAGAAATATGTACTTTTTTCACAATACTATTGATGGTCACACCACACACTTCATTCACATCACATCAGACTGTCATAATTCTTGTTACACTAGTGTTTAAAAAATCACTACAACAGGGGGCCAAGTCTGCTAACGTTAAGTCACAATCGTGTCTCAATCGTATTTCAATTGTAGTTCAGTGGTAGTGATTTTTTAAACACTAGTTACAAGAATTAGGACAGTATGATATGATGTGAATGTATTGGGTGGTGTGACCATCAATAGTATTGTGGAAAAAGTACATATTTCTTGTAACTATAGTGTGTAAAAAAGCACTACAACTGAACTACAATTGAAGCACGATTGAGACACGATTGTGACTTAACGTTAGCAGACTTGGCCCCGAACTACAATTGAAACACGATTGAGACACGATTATGACTTAACGTTAGTAGGCTTGGCCCACAGGTGTGATGAAGGCTGAGTACTAATCCGTTGTGGATAAAAAAAACTTACTCACTGTACTTATTTTCTGTACTCAGTGAGAGTCATTGTCAAACGACTCCGTAGCTCAGTGGTATTCGCCCGGACAGTGACAGGTCGTGGGTTCGAGTCCCATCGAAGCAAGTTGTGAGACGGGTCGATTTTTATACTTCACTAACGCTCCAGTAACGACTCCTCTGCGTGAACCCCCTCTTTACAAGCTAAGAAGGGAAAATTTCCAAAAACCCTCTCTTAGTGCTCCCCTACACTCCCCAAGGAACATACATGCCAAATTTCAGCTTCTTGCGCCCAGTAGTTTCGGCTGTGCGTTGTCTGTCACTCAGCTCCGTCACCTCACTGTCAGTAATAGCATCTACACACGTTCCGATCCGACCGCCGATTTGGTCTGCTCCAGACCAAATCTGGACGTGTGTAGCGTCGTCGTCCGACCATAATTATTATTATTCGTGTTTGACGCGGTCGGCCGGATTTGGTACGCACGAACTTCACTTCCTACCAAATCGGAACGTGTGTAGGCTTCCTAAGTCAGTAACGCAAGAGTTTTATTTATTAAAATAGATAGATAGCTTTTCAATAATTTCAAATGGAGTACTTTTTATTGCTTATTCATTTTAACTACCTACCACGATATATGGAAAAGATTTAAATATAGAAAAATGGAAAATGAAGTATTTTAGAAAAAAACGACCCGTCTCACAACTGGCTCCGATGGGACTCGAACCCACGACCTTTCGCTCTCACAACTAGCTCCGATGGGACTCGAACCCACGACCTTTCGCTGTCGGAATCAGAGCTAGTTGTGAGACGGGTCGTTTTTTTCAAAAATACTTCATTTTCCATTTTTCTATTATAAAAATTGCATTGTGAATGCAAAAAAGGAAAAAAAAATATTTAAATATAGTTAAGATACCAACAGAAACTGAATGTCTATTCGTATCTTAACTATAATCGGGGTGATAAACGTTTGAATATTAACTCAATGTCTGGTGAATGATAAACTTAGCGATAAAGTATTACTCATACAATTTATTTTAGTACAATACTTAGTAGGTACTCCAAAAAATGTATATGACACAAGTGCTACAACCGTGAGAGCTGGTACACACTGGGCGCTTTCGAGCGCGCGCTTTGGTAACGCGCGCTCTGAGAACCTGTCATCTCATACATTTTTGATGTTTCGTACACATTGAACCGCGCGCTTTTTGACTGACGCGCGTCAGACACGAGCTGTCAGTTTTGGCGTCAGCCGCGCGCTCTCAGATACAGGGGCTGCCTTGGGACTGTACATGTGATCGCGCGCTTTCGTGTAGAGTGGACACACGTTGGGATTTTTTTTGGGAAAGTGAGCCTATAATTTTTTATGAATCATCCGTAATGTCAGTTATAAAATATGCAGAAATTCATCAAAGGATTTTATAGGAATTCTAAAACACTTGAAAAACTTAGGTCAATGTTTTGATACAATGTAAAATACATTCCAAGCGTCTATTATATCTTTTATTATTATGTGCACCCAATGTTCTTTTTTTCTCCGTCGTTGTCGTCTTTTGAAGCAATTGTAGAGGAACCACACTCAAAGCAATTTACTTCGGAACCCATATCCGCACTAATCCAGAAGTATACTCGCCCTAGTAACGCTCGTCGAACGCCATGCAGAGCGCTGAGTGTGTACGCTATCAACGCTCGCCAAACGCAACGCCGAGCGCCCAGTGTGTACCAGCTCTGACTGTTTACTTATCGCCTTGTCAAGTCAAATATAGAAGACAATCTGACAGTGATAACAAGGAATACCCTGCCTGTCAGAATAAAACCGATCATTCACCGCCCGCTAAGTTTGTTCAATTTAGCTCGCATAGCAGTAGTTTTTATATTTATACATTTGTACATTTGTACATACATCCACTGCACATGGGACACACATGTGCGAAATGAAAAACAGGTACATCTATGCAAGTTTAATTAATCTTACTTAATTAATGGCGGTGCGGTGGACCAATTTCAAAATTATCAAGATTATGTAAACAAACTATCTATGATCTGATAAACATACAGCTCATCAAATTGAATTTTTAATCTGACGATCAATAAAGTACAGAATGCATTAAATAGTAAGTATTATACTGATTAATCAAGTAACCCTATTCTTGTTTGAGATAAATAAGTTTTTAGTAAAAATTTCATTTTATGACAACCTTTTTCGCTGACTGTACTTTTATATTGTATTGTTGTTATCTGAACCAAACCTGTATACAAAATTTCAGCTCCATCGGACACTGGGAAGTGGGTCAAATTAAGCTTGCAAGATTTGTCCCCCACTAACTAACTAACATACTAACTAACATGGCAAGTTATTATAAAGCTTGTAAAATAGGAGGAATCAGGATACATACAGGACCAGTCATACATATCCGGACCCACTTTAAAGCGCATACAAAGTTATTACCGTGCTACCCCGTTATATTTTATACTAGCGGCCGCCCGCGGCTTCACCCGCTTGGTACCCGTTCCCGTGGGAATATCGGGATAAAATATAGCCAATGTCACTCGGGAAGACTGTAGCTTTCTAACGGTGAAAGAATTTTCTAAATCGGTCCAGTACTTTTTGAGTTTATTCGTCGTGGTACCCGTTCCCGTGGGAATATCGGGATAAAATATAGCCTATGTCACTCGGGAAGACTGTAGCTTTCTAACGGTGAAAGAATTTTCTAAATCGGTCCAGTACTTTTTGAGTTTATTTGTCGTGGTACCCGTTCCCGTGGGAATATCGGAATAAAAAATAGCCTATGCCACTCGAGAAGACTGTAGCTTTCTAACGGTGAAAGAATTTTCTAAATCGGTCCAGTACTTTTTGAGTTTATTTGTTACATACAAAAATACAAATCTTTCCTCTTTATAATATACTCGTATAATTATTAATATAGTATATTATAGTATATATAGTATATAGTATAGAGTATAGATAGTATAGATGTATACAACGGGGTAGCACTTTGCCTTCATCACTGAGTCTTCACTTCAGTTAGAGCTGGTACACACTGGGCGCTCGGCGTTGCGTTTGGCGAGCGTTGATAGCGTACATACTCAGCGCTTTGCATGGCGTTTGACGAGCGTTACTAGGGCGAGTATACTTCTGGATTAGTGCGGATATAGGTTTCGAAGTAAATTGGTTTGAGTGTAGCTCCTCTACAATCGCTTTAAAAGACGACGACGACGAAGAAAAAAAGAACATTAGGTGCACATAGTACTAAAAGATAAAATAGACGCAGGGAATGTATTTTACATTGTTTCAAAACATTGTTAAAGTTTATTAATTGTTTTAGAATTTCTATAAAATCATTTGATGAATTTCCGCATATTTTATAAACTGACATAACGGGCGATTCATAACAATGTAGAGAGTCAATTTCCCTAAAATTTTCCTCAACGTGTGTCCACTCTACAGGAAAGCGCGCGATCACATGTACAGCCCCAAGGCGGCCCATGTATCTGAGAGCGCTCGGCTAACGCCAAAACTGACAGCTCGCATCCGCGTTTCAGTGTGTACGAAACATCAAAAATGTATGAGATGACAGGTTCTCAGAGCGCGCGTTACCAAAACGCGCACTCGAAAGCGCCCAGTGTGTACCAGCTCTTAGTCATCATCAGTTGTTAGGTATATAGGTACCAAAAATTTGTACCTACACAACACAAGTTGTTACAAAAAGAAGTCAGAAAGTGATTTTCGTTAATCTGAGCGTATGAGCAAAAAACTAAATAAGAAAAGATTACACGAATATGGCAATTCCATATAAACCGGACGTGATCGCATTTAACACAAAAATAAATTAAAACTGCCGTTAAATTCAAAATCGAATAATGAAACATAATGTAGGTACAGTGCAATTGCGAGAGAATGCAATACAGATCTATTTTTATAAATGTGCAAGTGTTGATAACAAATGACGCAACTTAGTTCAGCGCGTATAAATATTGTGAAACAAGTAACTCAGACTGTTGCAATACGGGGAAGTCCCTGAAGATTTATACAAATATTTATTGATACACGATGCTCGTATGACTTACGAAGAACTAGTATTTTTATTTATTTTTTAATCATTTTTGTTTGCGGAATGGGATCCGTTGAATACGTACTGTTTAAGATACTTTTAACTAAAAAAAATGTATTATTTGTCTTTTGGTGGCTTTTATCATTTTAAATTATATAGGTATTTAAAGACTTTTGTATACGTCAAAAGCTCAAGCTGAGCTCTAGCTCAAGATAAGTTTCACGGCAGAATAGTAACAAGTTTTTTTACATTAGATGGGCTTACTCTTGACCTAAATCTGACCCAAGGGCGAAGGTCTAGTTCACCCAAAAGAAGCTTGTTCGCTTGCACCTTGAAGAGATTTGGCTGGTGTACTCGTAAAAACAAACCTCTTCCTTCCTTCCGACTTCCGCTCCTTGGCTGTTCACATGATAAAGGAGGACTGAATGCGGTCTCTGTTTAAGTTCAAAAAGTTTCAAGTCAAATACGTACCTATTACGTGTATTACCAGGGTGCCTACCATCAACTTTAAGACAGCGATTCAAAAATAGCGCGATGCAGAATAGGTTCCTAAAATGAATTGCTTTCTTTCGTACTCTGACCTTCTAAAAACTGGATCGCAAATGAATTGCTAAATGTTAATGACCGAACAATTTGTGTCCTTTTTTTCTACCCATCTCTTTCACTCGATTCTGTCATGCCCGGAGAGTGAGAGGGACGGGTATAACCTGCAGGTGACATGTTAAATCGACCGGGTTATAAGTCAAATAAGAGTTCCTGACAGCATAACGGCTGTGAAATGTCATTGATCGATCACTGAATCGCTGTCATTGATATTAAGCTGTCGTGGTACGAATAAGCGAAGCAGATCAGTTTAGGTACCTAAACAAAACCGCAATAAGAGTTGATGGTAAGCACCCAGGCCTATTTCACTCCCCGTGTCGGCTAGAAAACGCGGCGGCAACGCCGAAATTAAGTCCGCAAAAGAGCTAGAATATATGCGATAGATAGAGATGCAACGACTGGCCGTTCGTAATTTGCGCCGTACAAGCTGAATTCTACTTTATTGCGTTATAGTTAGAGTTGCTATTTATTTAAATGACTTAGCGGAGTGAACTATCTGTTACATAGTAACTATTTAGTAATCTGTGGTATTACGCGACTACCTTCATGCCTACACGATCTTTGGCGTGCTGTTGCTGGTCCACCTAGTTTAAAGTTACCGGAAAACGTACCTATTAAGCACAGCGAGAATATTCGCAGAGAAGCTCCCGATGAAGCTGGTGCGCCACAGCCTGCTGGGATTCCTGGCAGCACCTTGGAGTTGGAAGTCGTCTTTAAAAGCCCCCATGGCACAGAGCGCCATCTCGATCATGGTGTCGTGGGTGAAGTACGCCACCACGTTCTTGCCTTCACCACGTCTGGCTGCTTCCATGGATTCGTAGAGATCTTTCATCGCTGGACCTCCAAGGTTTACATTTACCTGGAAGTGTAAAGTCGATAATAATTAATAAAATCTACTAAATACAGGGTATAAGGGGCACCTTTGTAAAAACTTTAACCATGGCTTCAGGACATCATGCTGAACAACGCACAGCAAGATTTTTTGTCGGAAGTGAAAAAAATAATTTCGACTCTCCATACAAAATGTCCCGATTAGTTGCTACATTTGTATGAAAAGCCGAATTTTTTTTTTCATTTCCGACAAAAAATCTTGCTGTGCGTTGTTCAGCATGATGGCTTGAAGCCATGGTTAAAGTTTTTGCAACGGTGCTCCTAACACCCTGTATACTTTTTTATAATCAATAGAAAAACTTAATAGAGAAGTAGTGAAGTTTAATGTAAATCGGACGAAAGAATTTTTACATTCAAATAGGAATAACAAGCATTATTAGTTTTGCAACAATCACTACTCATTAAATTAATCTCAACAATCATTACCTTTTCCCTTGAGTAATTAGTAAACAATAATTGTTTATAATTAAATTCTAGTCAATTAAAATCAATTAATGTCATAATAATGAGTGACGAAAGAATAATAATTAAATGAGTATAATGGAGGCAATAATTCTAACAAGCCACGGTCAAAGTCAGATAGGTAAACCAAGATAATTTCAGTCGAGTCGATGTTGTAGGTACTTTTGTATGGAACAGTTGATTTTTTTGTTCACGATTCCGTAGTTGGCCCCATAGTAAAAATTGTTACTCACACTAAAATGTCGAAGGTTCAAGTCCCATTTGAACTAGCTGCAAGACGGGTGTTTTTTTCTAATACTTCATTTTTAGATTATAACAAAATGTTGGATTCCAAAAGGACTCCATCATATTATGATATGTTGCTCCAATCCAAATTCTCTATCTTAAGCGCTTGTGTTATGGTATATGAAACCACGACGGGCTACCACATACACCCAGACACGAGAAAATATAGATACCTAAGTTAGTTTTAGCGTAGCAGCACCCACCAGAAAACCAGAGGGAATTACTCAAAAACAAATTAAAAATATCATATCTACCAATGAACCATATCCATTCCTGTAGTAGTGCCTGACGTCATCTCGGTATTCTAGCACCACCAGGTCCTGGTTGGTGAAGACGGAACACCAAGGACTCTTCAGGTTCGGCTCCCAGGAGCGATAGAAGCGGCATATCTCGTAGAATGCGTAGATCTCATCGGGAGACAAGGACAGGTTCAGGCGTCTTTGGACATTATTTTGGACCTGTCGAATTTGTACAAAGTGTCGCTTACATCTCAACATAGTATAAAACTAAGCCCCGAGTTCACCAACAGAAAAATTTAATAAATAAATAAACAGTCGGTTACGTTAACCGTTGATTAGTTGGTCGTTTAACCCACGTGATCGAGCTCGTATAAGTTAACAAACGTTGGAGTAATTTGCACTAGGAAATTGCAACTCACAGTAATGAATTCCGGATTCTTGTAGTAAGCATCCAACTGGTCTTTTAATTCTTGTGATCCCTTTACTTGTTGTTGATATCTGTCACAGTTCTCATACGGCTGAAATTAAAATAACTGTCATGAGATGGGACACAGTATTGTACAAATCCATAAATAACAAAATTTAACAACGTTGAGTAATCATGATAATACTAGATTAATCTAGACCCTCGTATGCATAATTAGCAGAATAAACTTAACAAAAAAAACCGGTCGAAATATGCGTTTTTTGCGGCATAAACGGCCATATCTTTTTTATTTACGTTAACTTAGAAGTTTGATTGTTTCACAGCTTTCAATCTTCACAGCTACGCTCCCCCGTAGACCTTAGCATATGGTTTAAATTTCAACTCGATCCCTCCACGTGTTCCCGAGATAAAGGGTCTTGACAGACAGACAGACGGACGGACAGACAGACAGACGGACAACAAAATGATCCTATAAGGGTTCCGGTTTTTCCTTTTGAGGTACGGAACTCTAAAAAACAACTCCCCAAAACCGTAAACTGCAGAATCCAGTTCAATGTTAAATTATAATCCATTATTACGTAAATAAGCATGTACTTCACAATCTTAAAATATGATTACGTGATTTGATCTAGGGCAGAGGTACCCTTTGTGGCCACTTTAAGGATTTTTTGACTTTTAAGCACTAAGGACTAAATGGTATTAAGGTATTTAAGACACAAATTATATCTTAAATTATAGATAATTTATCTACATTTAAAGGTACATTTTTCAAAGGAGATCAGTCAAATTGGACCAAAAAAGTAAAAGTGCCGGCCAACGAAAAAAAATTGCAAATTACTATTGTAACCAGTGTAACGATCATATTTTGTTATGGCGTCAACGGTGTACGATTAGCGGCCAAGCAGTTATTCAAGTTTGAAAATGAAATTTTTTCTTCATTTTCAAACTTGAATACAGCTTGGCCAAAGTGCGGCCAACAAAAAAAAATTGCAGATTACTTTTGTAAATAGTATAACGATAATTTTTTGTTATTACGTCAACAGTGTACGATTAGTGGCTTAAGCAGTTATTCAAGTTTGAAAATAACATTTTTTTCTCTTTATTTTCAAACTTGAATACAGCTTGGCCAAAGTGCGGCCAACGAAAAAAAATTGCACATTACTATTATAAACAGTGTAACGATCATTTTTTGTTATGGCGTCAACAGTGTACGATTAGCGGCCAAGCAGTTACTCAAGTTTGAAAATGAAATTTTTTTCTTCATTTTCAAACTTGAATACAGCTTGGCCAAAGTGCGGCCAGCGAAAAAAAATTGCACATTACTATTGTAAACAGTGTAACGATCATATTTTGTTATGGCGTCAACGGTGTACGATTAGCGGCCAAGCAGTTATTCAAGTTTGAAAATGACATATTTTTCTTAATTTTCAAACTTGAATACAGCTTGGCCAAAGTGCGGCCAACGAAGAAAAATTGCACATTACTATTAAAGAGAAAAAAAAATGTCATTTTCAAACTTGAATAACTGCTTGGCCGCTAACCGTACACTGTTGACAACTTAACAAAAAATGATCGTTACACTGTTTACAATAGTAATGTGCAATTTTTTTTCGTTGGCCGCACTTTGGCCATGCTGTATTCAAGTTTGAAAATAAAGAGAAAAAAAATGTCATTTTCAAACTTGAATAACTGCTTGGCCGCTAATCGTACACTGTTGACGTCATAACAAAAAATGATCACTACACTGTTTACAATAGTAATATGCAATTTTTTTTCGTTGGCCGATACTTTTACTTTTTTGGTCCAAACATGTATGAAGCGTGACTGATCTCCTTTATAAAAGTAAAATAGTTTTTTTATATTACACACAATGTGTAAGAGGTGCCAAATGTACCGTTTTTGGCCACTTACTGATAGTTAAACTTTTGTAAGTATAGCGAAAAATCAAAACCAAACCCAGGTAAAATCTAATGCGCTAGAAACCAGTCAATTGCAAAACAACAATTTAATTGTAAAAAACAAATGTTTATAAAGTATTTGTAAATTTTCATACAAAACATTTTTTAAAACAGAAAATGGAATTTATTGAAAAAAAATCTTATGACAAGGAATTCTAACGGTTGTTATTATTACCTTAAAATAGGTACTTTATTTTAATTGCCTTTATCAAAAATGGCTAAAACTTGTTTAGAAAACTTTTAGAGAAAAAGTGGCCAAAACCGGTACAGTGGCCAAAACCGGTACGCCTGCCCTACTTTATGTATAATAAACTAATAGAACACATACTCTGATCACGTCATCTTTGTCTAAAGGTCCATCGACTTCTATGTTTAAGTTTGTGCCTTCTGTCAACCCGTGCACAAACGCCAAAGAGCTGGTGACGGTTCTCTGCTCTTTCGTAGTTCTGAAGTAGAAATCGTCCTCGGATCCCTCCAGCAGGTCGGGATATTTCTCCCTGATCCTCCTGCCGATGTCGTAGAGCTCTTCATACCCTGTTCCTGTGAGGAACGACTCGGACACCTCGATAGTCTCGTTCCATTTCCATTTTTTTAAGTCGTCGATGTCCTAGTAAATAAAAAAGTAAAAATATGACTACTAAACTGATTGGCAATTTAAAGGTGAGTATAGACCCGAGCATTTAATGGCGACATCCGTGGCGTAATGGTATCATGAGGGTTACGTATTTCAATCTGTAAAGTTGATATGCCTAAGGACATAATGCCTATGGACGGAAAGCCTTAACTTTGAAACAGCTATTGGACGAAAGGCCTACTCTTCATAATGGCTAAGCGGGAAAGAACTAATTTTAAAACAACTACTAGCCTTAAAAGATCTTAGTTTTCAATGCCTAAGGTTAAATAACAGAACTGTAGAACACGTGATAGGAGAGAATTAAATTTCGTGGTTATATTTTTTTTGTGAATCAATCCATAAGTTGTATTGATGCAAAAAAAAAAAAACACGAAACTTCGCTGTGCTTCGCGATCGCCTTAAATTTCTAACTTAGCATGTGTTCTGCAGTTTTGTTATATAACCTTATGTTGTAACTTAAATATAGGCATTGTAAACTTAGATTTAACAACGGTCCAATGTTAAACTTAGATACAACGACAAATTAGTTGTTTTGAACTTAGGCCTACTGTCCATAGCTGTTTTTTTTTTATCCTCAACGGGGTAGCAATTAGTTTTATATGATCTAAGGGCCTGTCCATAGGCATTATGTCCTTAGGCATAATAGATTGAAATACGTAACCATCAGATCATCTTATCGCACACGGCACACTCCTCTTTTCCACGTACCAGGTCACGACACGAATTATGGCAAAAATTGTACCTTAACTCGACTCCCACATTTATATAATTCTAAATTTGCTGACACGGATATTTTCCTTTGTACAAAACAAAGTTTCAAAAGAGGGATAAATTCGACCCTTTTATCCCTTGCGTCTTCCCAGTCTAATACGTCATAATCATCACATAAGTAGGTGATATGATTATGACATACTATTACTATTATTAATTATTTTTTGTTTATTATTAAGTAGTATTGTTATTTGTTTATATTTTTTTATTTATTTATTTTTTATAGTTTATGTTGTAATCTTCATATATAAAATAAAATATATCGTATACTTACATATAATATGAAATTAAACTTGATTGCTGATTGTGCATTGCTTTTAATATTTTTTCTTGTTTAACCTTTTTTAATAATTTTTTAAGTTTTTAAGTTACCTATAAATTGAGTTGATTTAACTTACATTATTTATTGTAATCGAGAACTTCCATGTAGTTTCACATGCCTACTCTCGAGAGTGACTTTTATGTTTTAATGTATTGCTGTTTGGCTTGTTACTGTTTTAACTAGTTTTACTCGTGTGTTGTAATTATGAATTTTCGCTGTGTACATTTGTATTGGCCTTGGCTGTTTAATGTACTAAATAAATAAAATTAAAATTAAAATGAGTCATTACTTGAGCACAGAGTCCACTGTGGCCTCTACTGTAGCTGTCCACGATCTGGTCCCTGAGACCAGCGACATCTTTCATGTCGTCGGTCGCACCATCGCCGGGGTTGCGGTTGCCATGACGGTTCAACGACCACACGCTCACCGCTCTGCAGTCTAAACAATAATAATAAAAATTAAAATGTTTGTTTATTTTCCCATCACAAATAAGTAAACTACTTAAGTGGTAATTAAAAGCTATATATGAAGGTTACTAAATTTGTGTGGGACTGGTGCCCGATGTAGGTTTCAGAAAAGAAACCTATGACACAGGTCGCCAGGCCCACCCACAGACAATAGTTTTTTGGTGTGCCTTATGTAACTTGATACTTACACCTAGTACAAGTCAGTAAACAAGAGTAGATTATAATTATTACAGAAATGAAGCTTGAACAAAACAATGTAAACTAAACTACAGTAAATAAAAAACTTTAGTTGGAATTAATCCTTTATACAGTGCACAGTTATATACCACTAAATTTTAATTATGTAGTACAAAGACTTTAGGGGGTGATAGTGTCCATCAATACGAAAAAAAAAAATACTATGGGGTCAAACACGGAATCGCGAAAAAAAATCTGCTGTTCCATACCAAAGTACCACATCGACTCAACTGAAATGAAGCAGCTGATTTTTTTGTGATTCTGTGGTTGGCCCCATAACTGTTCTCGGGTTTAACCATAGTATAAATTAGTTGATGGGTTTAACATGCTACGCGTGCTGCAATGAAAGGCAGAATGATACATGCTCAGATCATATGTATTATATGATCTGAGGATACATGTATGTTACGTTTCACCAATCTGGACGCAATCTAGGATACGAGCCCTCAGCAAAAATGACCGTGCCTATCGTTCATAGCGTGTGCCTCACGCCCGAATTCTCGAACGCAAATCATCTTTGGGAGCGTCTCAAACATCATGGCATCTCTTTCATACGTTTGACATTTAAAGTGACAGGGCGATGTTTGAGTCGCTCCCAAAGATAAGTAGCGTACGAGTATTCGGGCATCAGTGAGGTAATGCCATTATTAACTGGCAAACCTAGTAACAACAAGTTTTTTACCATAACCTCTTGAAAAAGGGCATAATTATAATTCATCGATAACAGTGAATAATACGCGATTTTATTCACCGAGTGAATAATACGCGATTTTATTCACCGAGTGAATAATACGCGATTTTATTCACCAAGTGAATAAATATTTTATTTCTCGCAATCAATGGTAAAAAGTAGAGTACACAACTCGTGAAAAAAAAAAATTGTTCTCGGTCCTTGTATCCCTCGCTCCGCTCAGGATTCTAATCTAGAATACTTCGCTGCTCTCGGAATCAGACTAAGTCCCTTGAACTGAATTCCCATTTTTTGTACTTTTGTATAATCTACTATTATAAGTCTTAACTTAGACAAAAACTTTGGATATGGGTCAACAGAAACAGGTTAATGACTTGATTATTCAATTAATTACTATTGTTGAACTTTGGTAGAGACAGAGATAAAAACGTGTTTATAAGCCAATCATTTACTTCCTTGTGTCTAATAATATTTAATTTAACTGAATGCGTTTATTTTGAGAACCAATCTAATCAGCCACCTCATTGGTTATTTCTTTTAAAGCAAGGTTATCAACTAAGTAAAGAAAGCTAATCCGAATATAACAAAACATAGTTTACTTTATTGCATTATTCCCAATGCATCCTTTTTCTTGAAAACTACCAGTACTAAAGCCTGACCAGAAATATAAAAAAAACCTCGCCATCTGCTCACCATGTTGCGGAAATGTGACGAACAAAATTTTTAAATTTGCCAAATGTAACAATGAAGAGGCAAAAGTGGCGCCTCAAGTCAGGTTTTTTTATCCACAACGGGGTATCACTTAGCCTTCATCACACCTGATGTAAAGTGGTGATAAGGCTGGAGGTGGAAGCGCACTTCTCCCGGAATCCTCAATCACTGAAGAACTCACTAACTGCCGGAACACGATAATGCTGAAAACCTCATTGTTATGGCGTCAGACTTAGATAAGACGGTGGTAGCTAGCCAGGCGGACTAAGAACAAGTCCTACCACCAACCAAACTGAATACAATATTTTAACCCACTGGAAATCGAACCCGGGACCTCTTGGCCTGAAATCGGTGGTGTGAACCACTAGACCACAGAGGCGTGTAATAGAGGCGGTTCTTAATACTCTTGAGATGCAATTGTCTACTTTTTGCACAGCCTGCCACAAAAGTCATATAATAAATTAAAAGTTATCTAAAGCGTCTAAATCGGTACCTACTGATTAATTTATTCTTTGGAAGCGACCACGGACGAAATTTCAGTCTTGTATATCACGTCAGCTAGACGATTTTCGTCTTTATTTTCTATATGGACCACCCCTAAACTATAGCGAACAAAACAAAAAAATATTTCAATCGGTCAAGCAGTATGATTTTTAGCGAGACTAACGAACAGCAATTTATTTATATATATATATAGATATCAGTAATAGTTGTAGTAGTTGTTCGTAGTAGTTGTTATAGTAATAGTTGTTCAGTACACGTGCGGAACCTGTTCCGACTGTCACTGTAGACATTTGTCGGTACTCTTTGCAATGACAGGCTTTCCGCACTGTAATGAAATATACTATTTAAAATGTAAATACATGGAACTGAAACTAAAAATACTTTTTCATCAAACCTATTCTTGTGGGGTGTTTATAGATAGGTATTAAAAAATAATAAAGGTTTCCTTAATCATTTTTCTCATAGTCAATATTTTACCACAGTGGTAAAATTTGTTCCCCTCCTCCAAGCGCTTTTTTACTCTTTTAAAATAAGAGAGTGAAAAAGATAACATAAATATGCTGTAGACCTCAGTAACACACGAAAATTGGTTCGAACGAGATATAGTCAGCAATTTTTGAGATAAGTAGGTACAACAGGCAAACAGTTTCCATAGAAGCAGCTACTACTGCTTATCACGGTTATGTCTCATCAGTACTAAGCTACGGATTACTGCTATGGGGTAACTCAGTAGATATATTATTTGCTTTTAGGTTACAAAAAGAAATGTGTCAGAGCTTTATGTAACGCTTGGAATACTGACAGCTGTAAGCCACTATTCAAGCAACTAAAAATACTTCCACTCGCATGCATGTACATAAAAGCTATCTGTATATTTGTAAAACAAAACCCTGATTATTTTCCAAAGCATTCAGATATGCTAATACGACATACTCGACAAAAAGATAGATTATTTAAACCAAAATGTAAACTTGATGTTTAAAAGAAATGCAAGCAATTA
Source organism: Crambus lathoniellus (assembly GCA_949710035.1). NCBI lineage: Eukaryota > Metazoa > Arthropoda > Insecta > Lepidoptera > Crambidae > Crambus > Crambus lathoniellus. The sequence continues at coordinate 29,785,841 of OX453303.1, forward strand.
TGATTTACAATAAAATACCGCATGACATAAAACAATTGCCATTTAATATGTTTAAAAAGAAATTGACAGGCTGGTTACTAGACCATTGTTTTTACAGCGTAAATGATTTTTTTAATCATTGACATATTATTAGGTACTATGCGATTATTATAAGAATAGGACTGTCAAAACGGCCATATTTGTTTGCGTTTCGCTTCCACTTCAGGGTGTAGGATGTGCAAGAAAAGGAACAAAGATCAAAAATGCCGTTTGACAGTCCTATTCTTATAATAATCGCATAGTATAATAAGTAGTGACATTTAATAGATTTTATATATTTTTTTATTATTCTTGGCATAAAATTGATATTTTATTTGATTTGGTTTAACTGACATTGTATTTGATTTTGGTATAAAATTGACAATGTATTTTATTTTGAAATTATTAGAAATATTGAAATAATTATTGTATATTAAGTAAAAATTGACATCAACAAACTTTTGTACCATGTTCTATGAAATAAATCATTATCTTTATAACTTTGTCCTTCATACAAACCCTATGAAAAACAAAGTTATTTTCAAAATCGCAAATGTAACTATTTCATTCATACAAACACTATGAAAAACAAAGTTAGTTTATGCTTGCGAAAAATGGAAGTGGTATTTTTGCTAGTACACCTTCATCGGTACGAAAATCATCAAAAAATAGCTACCTCTACGTTTCTCAGCTGTTTTTTTTTATTATTTTCGTCTACTTCTGTCATAAAACAACATTTTGAATAATACAAATAGTCTAATATTGAGAAAAAATCGACCAAGTGCGAGTCGACCTCGCCCCTAAAGGGTTCCGTATACAAACAAATAGCCAAAATAACCTCCTCCTTTTTGAAATTGGAAATCGGTTTATTAGTTAGCTCCATTTAAAAAAGATAACAAGATACATATTTATATAAAATAGAAATATAACTGTGGAGAGTTATATTTTATGCAGTAGGAACCATAAGGCTATTTCTGTCAAACAAACAATATAAATACACAGTTCCCAAAATAAGTTGTAGGTAAGTAACATTATTATGACATTATGATAATTAGGTGTTTATCTTAATCACCAGAGCGTAGAACTGATGTTAGAAGTTTTATTTATTATTGCGAGTGTATCTCGCCGGTTAACTTTTTTGTTTTTAAAATGCGTTTTTTTACAACCTGTAGCTTAAATGAAAAAGATGAGGGGTTTGCTGGTTTGAGCAAAGGGCTTCGCGCGCCCCGCCCACTTACGTAGGCGATGTACGTGCGTATACGTTCGTACGTTAAAACGTATCTTTGTCCGTTGTTGACTGTTGAGTGTAATGCAGAATACTAAAATCTATCTTCTATCTATCTTGTCTGTAGGTATATAAATTAAAATGATGTTGCTAAGCGCAAAACTCGAGAACAGCTGGACCTCATATGTTTCTTATGGCCTACCAAAGGTTTTTATGGAGAGAAAAAATAAATAAAAATTAAGTGTGAAATAGTAAAAGAACACTTTTCTTTTCCCATACAATACAAACCAGCTGTAAAGCATTTGACGTAAGTAAATCGTTTGTCCGTCTTTCACGTCAAAATAAAGCAACAGGGTGACTACCATCAACTCTTATTGCGGTTTTGTTTAGGACCTAAACTGATCTGCTTCGTTTATTCGTACCACGACAGCTTAATATCAATGACAGCGATTCAGTGATCGATCAATGACATTTCACAACCGCTAAGCTGTCAGGAACTCTTATTGGACTTATAACCCGGTCGATTTAACATGACACCTGGTTATACCCGTCCCTCTCACTCTCCGGGCATGACAGAATCGAGTGAAAGAGACGGGTAGAAGAAAAAGGACCCAAATCGTTCGGTCATTAACATTTAGCAATTCATTTGCGATCCAGTTTTTAGAAGGTCATAGTACGAAAGAAAGCAATTCATTTTAGGAACCTATTCTGCATCGCGCTATTTTTGAATCGCTGTCTGAAAGTTGATGGTAGGCGGGTCATTTTTGGTATGGGGATAGCATGGAAGCTGGAACGCGACAGATTACCGGAAAAATATTAGATTCCCGCGGGATGATGTTGTGTAGTCCACGCCGCGGACGGAAGGCTAGTCTATACATCTATACTCTATACAATACATACAAATAAATAAAATTGGAGTGTCTGTTTGTAATAATAGGTCTTTACCTATGAAATTGCCGTTTTGTATGGAGATTTCTGTAATAATTTTTTTTTCATACTAACGTTTTTGTTATTATTTAACGACTAATATTATGTAAATTTACAAAATTTTACACAAGTATTTATGGACATTTTAACTACTAAATGACACATTCGTTAAGAGAAAAAAAATTTTTTTTCACTAAGTTACAACTAATAAAGTACGAAATTCTGGAAACAAAAATAGTCGTAACTTTCGGAATAAGTTTTTTCTATGTAAATAATCAAATATCGTGGTTATTAAATTATCAAAAGTTGCTCGATACGGTCTTAATGTAACGCAATATTAAAGAAATTATATATTTCTAATATTATAAAAGTTGTTAAGTTATATGTACAAAAGAAAAAAACGGCAATTTCATATGTAAAGACCTAATATTAAAATAACCGCTTTTTACTACATGCATATGATTATATATACGGTACATATATCAAAATAGCATTTTTTACAATTTTTGTCTGTCTATCTGTCTGTCTGTCTGTTTGTTCCGGCTAATCTCTGAAACGGCTGGACCGATTTTGATGGGAATTTTACTGGCAGGTAGCTGATGTAATAAGGAGTAACTTAGGCTACTTTTTATCCTGATATTCCCACGGGAACGAGAACCACGCGGGTGAAACCGCGGCCGGCCGCTAGTTTATAAATAAATGTATTACTTACATGTATGGCAGTATTTTTCCTTGTTTATAAAAATCATGAAAGCTGTTTGTAAAACGAAGAGTTAGTCTACCGTCTGAACGAAGATTGCGCGGTTGTGAGAAGCCCCCAAATACTGAAACTTGCATTTCAGATATCCAGGAGCAGGTGGATGATTAATAATTGAATATTAGAGTAAGTAGTGAGAATTCGTAGATTCCGACGTTGGCGAACTGTGAGCCATTGCAGCTCTCTGCGGTAAGATGAGATGTGACTATCTTTATTGTGCCATAATATGTTTAGTACATACTTATTCCATATGTTTAGTACATAAACAACAATGGGGATAATTTGGGGGCTGGAGAGTGACATAGGCTAATTTTTATCACGGATTATTCGTGTAGTCTTCGCGGGTGAATCCGCGGGCTGAAAGCTAGTTGTGACATAATTCTGAAAGGATACAATTACCATATCAATGTATTTGAATGAATCACTCATCATGCTTCAACTTCACCACAGAAATGCACGAATTGTTTATTTATAACAAAAGGATTCTTTCATGTACAAAAATTAAGTTTTTATCTGTACTTCCATACTAATGTTATAAATAAGAGAAGAGTTGTATTTTTGTTTGTAACGAATAAACTCAAAAACTAAGGTTTTGGCCTAAGTTAAGGCTCCGGTTTTGGCCTCTTTTTAACCGACTTCTAAATCAAAAAGGAGGAGGTTCTCTATTCGTCTGTATGTATGTTTTTTCTCTTTTTTTTTTTTTGTGTATGTCCACCGATTACTCGAAGACGGCTGAACCGATTGAAATGGTTCAAACGTTATTACATCAGGTTGGTTTCCAAGTTGGTCCCATTTTTGAAATTTTGAAATCGGTTCAGTAGTTTTCAGGAAATCTTGAAAATACTGTCGTTTTCGTTACCACTTTATTTGAATTTAATACGTATCTTTAGGCATAATTCCTTTGTTTATAAACCGATTTAGATGATTCTTGTTTTGTTAACAAGGGGATACCTCAAGGTATTTTAACCGACTTCGAAAAAGGAGGTTTTGAGTTTGATCACATACCTATTTACCAGAAAACACGCAAATTGCCTGCACGATGCACTAAAAAGAGTGAAATAAAAATTATTTTTATAAAAAAATAAAACCGCCTTCTAAAAAACCACATCAAAAAAGTAAGAAATAATTCCTCACCAAATAAATAACGTAAGTACTTTAAAGTCGGGCGGGTTTAAACAAAAACAACAAAAAATTGTACATGTTTCACGCCCGACTTCAAAGTACTTACGTTATTTATTTGGTGAGGAATTATTTCTTACTTTTTTGATGTGGTTTTTTAGAAGGCGGTTTTATTTTTTTATAAAAATAATTTTTTGGTATAAAAGTTATCTAAATAACTTTTTGTTACTTTTGCCAATGGCAATTAAAAGAAGGGATTTTAAGTTAAATGATAACAATCGATAGAATTCCTTATGTCATACATAAGTTTTTTGATCAATAAACGCCGTTTTCTGGTTAAAAAATTGAGATATATCTTTAAAGGCAGATAAATTCTCTATAATATAAGATGTCATTCTTGTCTTAAATACCTAAGACTTAGGAACATTTAGCACTAAGTGCTTCAAAGTGAAAAAATCCTTAAAATGGCCACAAAGAGGTCTCCTGCCCTGCCCTTTGAATATCAAGGATTCGCAAACTTTTTTAAACTCGGTACAAATCAAATGTTTCATAATAAGTAGGTAGCTAAGTAAGTAGTCTGATCAAAACTTGCGAATCATGAAATCGTTTTGTTCAATGAAGTCTTATAAGACAGATTGTAATATGTTTTTCATCTCTCATATTCTGAAAGTTACTCATATCTTGCCTAAAATGCGGGTTGAAAGTGGTATGTGGCGGCCCTAGGGCCGTTATGAAATTTAAAAAAGGAATAGGAGGAGTCATGTCAAAATCTGTAATAGCATCTACACACGTTCCGATCCGACAGCCGATTTGGTCTGCTCCCAGACCAAATCGTTCCGATTTGGTCAAGGAGCAGACCGAATCGGAGGTCGGATAGGAACGTGTGTAGAGTCTTTAAATTTCTCTTTGGACGTTTATTTTCCATAGGTATGCAGGCAAAGGCACAGAAGCCTATACAACCATGTTTTGCTATTATATAAAATAATTAATATCGTAGAATTATTATTTTAAATCTAAAACATTGTTTTTAAAAAAAAGCGTTTTTAGAAACAGATTACACCAAATAAGTTATTTGTAACATAAAAAATCAGGCTATTAATTTCATGGAATTGCATAGAGTACGGGTCAAACACCAAACAAGACTGTATGGACTTAGTTTCCCTTGCCTTCCCTAAAACAGAGAAAATGAACAAAAAAGTTATAGTCTTTCGAAAATTCCGCGGCCATAGGAAAAATATTTTTTAGATTATTTCTGTTTATTTTTATTTTCCTCATATTCAAAATGAAAAGTAGAGTGTTTACTTCGGGCGTATGGACCCATAACAGTCTCGAACTATCGGCGCCCTCACTTCGTTCGTGCGCCAAAACACTCGACTGTTATGGGTGCCATACAGCCCTTGCTAAACAATCTACTATTATGTTATTTATTTGGGCTTCTTGATATATTTTTTTCTTTACGTCTTTCCGGAAACAACATAAGAAAAAATTACAAAACTAAAACTGACAAACATAATGATCCAAATTACACTATGACAATGCACAAAGAAACGACGTGAATTTTCAATTGTAGATACTAACCGTAATATTTGGCGCGAAAACCATAACACGTGACTCTTGTTTATCAAAAATAAAACTAATTACTTACTCTGAGGTACCGGGTAGTCTCTGATATCTCCTCTGACAGTATCATATGGGGTTTTCGACGAGAACAGTTGGAGCGAGCACCCATCATTCCAATAACAAGTCTGAGTCGTAACTAAGTTTGCGAGACCGACAATTAGTACCGCGAGCGAGATCATCGTAACGTTTACTCAGAACTGCAGACGGTGACACACTATATTATAGTTTTCGACTTTATCTACAGTATTGGAATGCCCCCCCCCCCCACTACTGCCCATGCGGACTGCAATGAACCTTTGTTTTTTACATTCAAATAATTGATAGGGCGCCGTGACAATGTACTGATTCGGTTTGTATATGTCGCAGGGATATGAGGAAATCAGACATTGAGATTTTTATATTAATTTTATGCATTCACAATGCAATTCTGTAAGTATAGGAAAAATGTGATAGTAAAAAGCCACTAGCCCCATAAGTAGCTTTCAGGCAGGATTCGAACTCGCGCCTCCGGGAATCCGGCCCGATGCTCAGACCAACTAAGCTACCGAAAGGCCTACACGACTCGTCGAATTTTGCTATTCAGTTATTCAAGTAAGAAGACGAAAATTTACCATTTCCCTTCAATTTGATCCGAAACTACTGCATCAGATCAGTTGAAATTAGGTATGCATATTATTATGTATATTATGCCTTTCCATGAACAAAAAGTTTTGAAGATGGTGGTAGCCAGCCAGGCGAACTTGGAACAAGCCTTACCACCAACTAAACCAAATACAATTCTTATTTACCCCCACTTGGAATCAAACCTGGGACCTCTGGGTCTGATACCGGTGGTGTGTGGGTACCACTAGACCACAGAGGCGGTTAAATGTAAATATAACACTTAGGTGTTATATTATTGAATTAAAAACAGTACTTTTTTTTTTTATTAATATTATTTGTTCCGATTTTTTTTTATATACATTTTCTCATAGTGTTTATGTATTAGGGGGGGAGGAGAAAGGCGGCGATTTGATACCGGCTGTTTCTGTAAAGCACAACAATTTTTGTATATTTTATAAATTATTTTATGTTGATAAATATGTTTATACTTAAATTACTTTATGCGTTTGTTTCGCAGGGCCACCACCAGGTCTGCCCCCTGATTCACGAACCGTCGGAAACGGAATCGGATTCGAATTCTGTGTTTTGTCTTTGTCTATTCTATATTGAGTGACAGAGACAGGGCATACATTCCGCTGTCGGGAGCGTTCCCGACGGTTCGTGAATCAGGGGGCTGGTCAGGTTTTGTTGAAATGTTTTAAATTGTTTACAATGTGATTCATAAATTTGGTAAAACTTTTCCTGGTTTAGGTACTGACTTTAATTCACAGTGCCAAAGGCAGAAGTATTTTTTAAATGCATAATTATTCCCACCTACAGTTGGGATTGTCCAGCTGAATGAAAAGAAAAAGAGAAAGTACCTATTTATGAAAGAAAAAGAAAAAGAAAATGGACCATAGTTGTACTATCATGCCGTAGTACAGTCAACTGTACCACGGAATAAATACATTTTCTTTAGTTCAGTTTGTCCAATTGACTGGACCACCGAATTTGTGGGATAATAAATTAATAAATATAACGTTAAAATATTATTGCTTCCTTAAAACTATTGTAAATATTTATTGTACCACACCCGTGCACATGGTGTGCACGCACAAATATAAACAATAAAAATATTTTCTTTATCAATCACTAAGTAGATATTGAGAACTATGATGTTTAGGAGATTAAATAGGTACTCCACGATCAATGATACGTACTTCTCACTAGTATCCTAGTATCTTTAAAAGATAAATTGAGAACTACTAAAAACAAAAACAACTTGGCCTTGAATTGATAGGACTAGAACCCGCAATATAAAGGGTGTCTCAAAAGTAGGTATAGGATTTGAATTTCCGAAATATTCAAGATGGCGAGTTGAAATTTGACATACGTCATCTTGACACATGTAAAATTAATCGTGGAGCGTTTCACAATAAAACAGCGCAGAGAAGTTATACAAATATTTAACGAAAACTCACGATCGACGAAAGGTCGAAAAATCTCGTAATTTCAAGAAGAGGTGATGTCAAATGGCCACCGAGATCTTACCATCTGATGCCACTGGATTTCTTTCTTTGGGGCTACATGAAAGATAAAGTCTACGCCAACTATCCACAAAACATAGACAATATAGACAAAATAATCGCCGAGTTATTGGTGAAATAAGTAGCGAAATGTGTGAAATTAGCAGCGAAATGTGCGAAAGTGTCATGAAAAACGGCCATTTAGCAGATATTCTATTCAGATAAAATTGTACAAGTCTCTTCTTTAAACTAAAATAAAACTACGAAGAAATTCCAATATTGAGACATATCATCCTATACCTACTTTTGGGACACCCGTTACTATATCTATGGGCTGCTGCATTTTTTGACGTTAGACAAGTTATCGAAATTATCAGATTTTAATACATGATGGCCTTGAGCTTGTGCGTTTCCACACTTCCGTCCTACTCGTGACAGTGAAATATCGGTCCGCAGTAACTACGTTTTGTATGAGAAGTGTGCACTAAAGTGCTTGTCAGATAAGTCTGCGCGCGGTAAAAATCGAGTACTAATCTTTTCTATAACATTAGAACAAAAAAATGCACTGTAACTAGCGCCAAAAACGCGCCAGGCACGTGCAGAGTTATCTGACACACACTCTAGATCTGACATCCATCGAATACGCTTTGTCATACTAAAAATAAAATTTTAAAAACCCCTGAGGAAAAAAGTCAAATAATATAATTTCTCTCTCGCTCGGGGAACCGCAAAAAGAGAAGTACTAAAAGGGTACCTATATTATAAATTGGGGGTTCCTTGACCGAGAGAAATTTTTATTATTTGCCTTTTTTTCTCGGGGGTTTTTAAAACTTTTAAATTTTATTTTTATTTCATCCTTTTTAAATTACACACAAAATTTAAAAAAACTGCATTGAAATCGCTTGATCCGTTTAGGCACTACGAATATAATTACAAACAAAAAGTATTTATGTATTATATTTATCCGTTATCAAGTTTCCATGACACAGCTTCTTAATGAAATTTACATGGGCTTAGATAATTGATGTGGTTGTAAAAAGTGATTTATTTATTTATTTTGTTTATTAAGAGCTCCACAGACTATCAGTCCGCCTGGAGGCAACGGCCTGTCAGTTGGCCGCAATCTGCCACGCACTGACAGTTTTACATACAGCGCGACAACGTTTTCTGTTCGGTGGCCAAAAACTGGAACTAACGTGTTTTTAATGTCATTTTGCTGTCAAGTTGTTCAACCATAGTGCTGCTGCCGGCTGAAGGTCTTAGAAGTCAAGGCCGGTTGAATTGCTACAAGATGAAGAAAGATATATGTATTGAACAGAAAAGATTGTCGATCTGTACAAAAATCATCGAGGGCTTCAGGTGGCCTGCCGGCGCGGCGGACTGACAGTCTGTCTGTGGCCCCTTTAGATAAACAGTCTGGCGGCCGTTATTTCAATCAATTAAATATTCTGGGTAATACGTGATGAATTCAATCTGGCCTGGCGTCAACTAACACCATTCACGATCAATCTAACATCAATCTAAACGAGGTCACGGACTGAACTGACGCCAGATTGATCGTCTGATATACATAACAGATCTAGACTCAGATAAATCTGCGCGCGACTGGGGCGATTTTGGAGCTAGTTACAATACATTTTTTGTTCTAAGCTTATGGAAAAGACAGTAAGTATTCAATTTTGACCGCGCGCATTCTATCTCTTAAATCATTCTGTCTATTGATGAAACATGCATTAACAATTACTGTTAGTAGTTTAAAAGGGTTCAGACGGCGAGAAGAGGCTTTGTTTTAAATACTATGTAGAGATTTTCACTGAACTTGATACATATTTAATGTTGGGAACATTACACTCGAAGTTGTTGACCACTATGTCTACCTAGGACAGACAATCCAATTAGATATTTTTTTTTTTTTTTATATTAAAAAGGGTCAAACGAGCAGACGAGCCACGTGATGGGAAGTAGTCGGAAGTAGATAAGTCCAACTTCGAGAAAGAGATCTCTCGTCGAATCCATCTCGGATGGGCAGCGTTTGGGAAGCTCTGGCATATATTTGCGTCCAAAATTCCTCAATGTCTCAAGACTAAGGTCTTTGACCAGTGTGTGTTGCCAGTTATGACTTATGGAAGCGAGACGTGGTCTTTTACTATGGGTCTCATAAGAAGGCTCAAGGTCACCCAGCGAGCAATGGAGAGAGCGATGCTTGGTATTTCCCTGCTCGATCGAATCAGAAATGATGAGATCCGCAGGAGAACTAAAACGACCGACATCGCTCGAAGGATTGCTCAGTTGAAGTGGCAGTGGGCGGGACACATAGCGCGGTGAACCGATGGCCGTTGGGGCGGAAAGGTTCTCGAATGGCGACCGCGTACCGGACGACGTTCCGTGGGCAGGCCCCCTACAAGGTGGACCGACGATCTGGTCAAGGTCGCGGGAAGCCGCTGGATGCGGGCAGCGCAGGACCGATCGTTGTGGAGATCCTTGGGGGAGGCCTATGCCCAGCAGTGGGCGTCGTACGGCTGAAATGATGATGATGATGATACATATTTAACTGCAATAAAATAAGCAGTTTAAAAAGTCAAATGAATTCAAAAGTCTTCATTTCTCGTCATTTGAGCCCATAAAACATGATCATTTTTGTCCTATATCATAAATCCGTAAGCAGCTATAATGCGTAATCCAAGATAATCGATAAATAGGTACTTATATTATAATATGCTACAATAATTGATTTATTTCCTGATATTTATTTACAACTAACAACTATATACCACAGTATACTGACATTGTTTCTGAGTAAGACTAAGGGATACCTGATACTATTATGAGGTCCTTATACATTCAAAGGTGTACTTTGTAATATTTTTAACTGCTACATATTTTGCAAGAGAAAGAGAGAGAGAGAGAGAGAGATGTTATCGCTTCTGTTCGTGGCACCTTACATTCCTCCCTCAACCAACCACTGCAAGACCAATAGTAATACCGGGAACCCCCATCAAACTCACCGAATTTCTCAATATTACTTTTATAGCATAACCCTATAAGATAGGGTAATGATATTTGAATCATTTTAGGCTCAATTATTTTAGCGCTACTTTATGGGCCATTGTCTGAAATATTTTTTTTTACAAGATTTTTATTAACTTGCCATGTTAGTTATAATAATATGTTAGTTACTTAGTGGGGGACAAATCTTGCAAACTTAATTTGACCCACTTCCGATGGAGCTGAAATTTTGTATACGGGTTTGGTTCAGATGACAATACAATATTAAAGTATAGTCAGCAAAAAAAGCTCGTTATAAAAATGAAATTTTTACTAAAAACTTATATAAGTATAACTTATAAACATAGTGAAGTCTTACTTAAAGTACTGCTTAATTTATTCACTGTGTACAAAGAGGCAAGCCCACGTCACATTCACGCCCCGCACACGCCTTCGGCATTAAACGTAGATACACTGCTGAATAAGTGCTGTATTAATAATTGCTAGCGACACGCAGAGTCATATTTGTCAGTGACGTCAGGGTGTGCAAGTACAAGTACCCAGCGAGCAATATAATAATAAATTTCATACAATTACACCAATTATTTAGCCTACTAGACAACGGATAAATCATAGGTACTTTATACAACGTGTTTAACGAAATAGTAACGAAAATAGTTTGTTCAGAATCGACATTAGAATGAATTCCACACATTTTTGATAGGGGTTAAATTTCTCAAAAAAAGTTTTCATTTTTTGCCGCTTCTAAAAATGTTTGTGTCTACTGCCTATTCATTCAATACGCGCGCGACCCGTCACGTGCTACCTTACGTCATAGTAGAGCTTAAAATCTGCCAGAAAGTCACGGAGACCTATGAGCATGGATATCTTGGAATATCTTAAAAAAAAAATTTTTTCAATGGAAGTTAATTTAATCTATACTAATATCTATACTAATATTATAAAGAGGAAAGATTTGTATTTTTGTATGTAACGAATAAACTCAAAAAATACTGGACCGATTTAGAAAATTCTTTCACCGTTAGAAAGCTACAGTCTTCCCGAGTGACATAGGCTATATTTTATCCCGATATTACGCGTATACCACGCGGGTGAAACCGCGGGCGGCCGCTAGTATAAAATAAATTAGTTGGGGTGTATGGGCTTTCCGGTTATTGTATTAACATGTTGTATACTTTGTTTTTTTGTAAGTGGCATCCTGTGTTTCACCCCGCGTAGTACGTCTGCCCATTCCCGTAGGAATTTCGTGCTAAAATAATTCCTGTGTCAAGAACTATGTAGCTTCCTACTCTTGAATAGTTTTCATAGTAATGAAATAAAAATAGTTGTTTTTGAGTTTATCCATAAAAGCAAACAAACAAAAAATCAAATCTTTTCCTTTCTATAATATTAAGAAGGTAAACAAAGCACCAAGACAATAGACATGTTCATGCTTACAAATACAAAGTGCTTGTGCGGGAGTCGAACCTTATAAATTATAATCTATACTAATATTATAAAGCTGAAGAGTTTCTTTGTTTGCTTGGTTGAAAGCGCTAATCTCAGGAACTACTGGATCGATTTAGAAAATTCTTTGACCATTAGAAAGTTACATTCTTCCCGAGTGACATAGGCTGTTTTATCACGATAATACCACAGGAACGGGTACCACGCGGGTAAAACCGCGAGGATCCGCTAGTTACGAATATAATAAGAATTTTAATTTTCACCTTTTACAGATAACCTACAATTATATTGTATTTAAGGGCAGATATCGTTACATTAAGAAGGCGATAATTTTTTAAATATTATTTATTCTATCTTTCTTAGTAGAAATTCCTTTTACTACCTCAAATTTTAGTACTGAAATAAGCAATGCGTTTGTAACATATGGTTGTAATTCACTAATATTACGTTATTTTGATATATTGAATTTGTAAACTTTGATTTTATAATTTTCGCTCCTAATTTTCCAGTTGTTGTAATAAGGTGAACATTGAATAGGACATCTTGATGATCTGTAAAAAGAAAATAGGTATTTAACAAAATAATTACTTTGCATGTAAGTACAACATTCTATATTCCTCGCCAACATTTATGTTGCTTAGAATTTTGAGTATTTGTCATCAGCCATCGGCCGTCTAATGTCCCCACTGCTGGAGCACAGGCTTTTTTAATGGGTGGATAAGGTGAATAGACCCTGACTCACTACTCACTTTGGGATTACCCAATGCTGATTCATCATGTCAGCCGAACGACGCCCACTGCTGGACATAGGCCTCCCCCAAGGATCTCCACAACGATCGGTCCTGCGCTGCCCGTGACCTTGACGAGATCGTCTCGGTCCACCTTGAAGGGGGCCTGCCCACGGAATGCTTTCCGGTACGCGGTCGCCATTCGAAAACCTTTCCGCCCCATCGGCCATCGGTTCTCCGCGCTATGTGTCCTGCCCACTGCCACTTCAAAGATACAATCTTTCGAGCGATGTCGGTTGTTTTAGTTCTAACTTCCACGAGCTAGAGCGGGTCGGTGCTAGTTTTCGCATGATCTAACTCCTGAGGATGCCCCGGGTTGGGGCGAAACACGTGTCAAGTAGTCTAATCGGTGAACGTGCAAGGTGTATTGCTGTCTTGCTAAATGCAGGTATTGTGCACTGCAATCACGTACCCAGGATTTTTTGTCGGGAGGGGTCCGTTCGGGTGAGGGGGGGGGGGGGGGGGGGGGGGGGGGTATCTCGGAAATAAATCCTACTATTCTACTAATATTATAAATGTGAAAGTTTAGATATTTTTATGTTTGTTGCTCAATCATGCCAAAACGGCTGCAGGGATTTGGCAGCTAGTAAATAAATAGTTTTTTGCAGAAATGACACACATCCGGGTCTATGCGATATTCAATTATGTTTTTTTTTTATAATGGCGTTTTAATCCCCCTTTTTTAGCAATACGAAAGCCATCAGGACGCCCCGCCACCCGCCCATCCCGTGGATTAAAGGTCAATTTCGGGGGGTCCTGACCCCCTGGACCCCCCCCCCCCCCTGGGTACGTCCTTGGTGCACTGGTATTTTCGTAGTGTGCATGCGCAGTTTTTTTGCGGGCGGGCAGGCGGTGCTTGCTTTGTTGTGTTTTTTGCGGAAGTAAGCTACATATTTTATTTCTTTTTTCACAAAAGCTCTTGTCATTATAAAGCAGAAGATTCTCACTCCAGTAAAAGAGGCAAGGGTCAGTGTGGTGAAGCCGGCAGCGGTGATCTTGGCAGCGCGTCTGGTCCTGGTCATCACGATGAGCAGCGAGCGGCGCAACGGTGTCGACATCAAGTACCACGGACACTGGTACGCTGAATCCGCTACCTCAGTACTCTTTCATTGAGAAACAACACTGCATTAATCAATAGGGAGTTTCGAAAACCAAAAAACATTTTAACCAGTCTACCACTATCTCTGTAGTCTATTGGTAAGACCTTCAGAATCTGATTCAAATGCCCCAGGTCCGATTCTGATTGGCGGTACATTTAGTTGGCGGTACATTTGGTTGGCGGTAGGACTTGTTCTGTCTCTTACTAAATTTCAAAACGAATTATTTTTTTTATATATAGCCATATGAATGAATATGCAAGAAATACCTCTACAGAGAGTTGATTCCCTTGATAGCAGTACAGGAACACTTGAAACATCATGTTCACTAGATAAGTCCCCATTGATATGAGACGAACGGGGTTACCAGTTACCTGTAGAATAAAACATTAAGTCGCTATCTTGTTTTTAGATGCCTTACAAGCCATTATTTGATAATTTCGAGAGTTCCTAGCTCCTTAATCTTTATTTTCTGACAATTTGTATTGCAATATTTGTATGCTATATGTGAAAACTTGTAAATGGCTTTTAGATATTTACCATACTGTAATTTATAATGTTATAAATAGCTGTAAGTTTTCTTAACCAAATAAAATAAAATAAAATAAAATCAAAATATAGCGTTTTCAATAGACGAATGCCTCTCGTCGACTCGTGCGACGAAAAAGCCAGAGCTTTAGATAGATCTATTTATTGCCAGTTTTTATTTATTATTAGTTGAATATAAGGGGCTGTGCATCTCCCGCAGGAGACGTAGGCACTGCGCCCTAAAAGATCTATTGTGACCCGCCACCTAGTCAAAGCAACTATTTTAGCCTGGAGGCTTCCAAGAAGTCTAGAATACTCCTAGCTTTAAGAGTTTTAATGTCCTCCGGGCCATTGCCACTTTATTCATGCTGAATGATTTAGGCGTAGTATCTACTAAACCTTTGTTTTGGGCAGCGGCCCCTAAAGTCAAAATAGTCACGATACCTACCTATTGCACGTCACGTGAAGAAAAAAATCGTGCCGTACCGAAACCAGCTGGAAGGCAGTGACGCAGATGATGACAAGCGACACGTTGAACTGCATGAACACTTGTTCGGAGAAGCAGTGCTGGAGCTGAACTGCTGCCTGCAGAGCCTCGTGGTGTTGCTTCACGCACACCTGGAGACGGCCCTTCACTACTGCCTCCTCTTCTGGTGTTAAGAGGTTCTGGATGTGGGAAAGACGATTGAAATTATACTGCAAATGGTTTAAATAGGCTATGGGAAAGAAGTTATGGTATGCACAGAGTGTATCTCTTTATTAAATTACTTGTTAGTTCAAATGAACAACGAAAACAAAGTAAGCTAAATTCAAGCCCCCTTATTCCA
The DNA here is from genome assembly GCA_949710035.1 of Crambus lathoniellus. Taxonomy (NCBI): domain Eukaryota; kingdom Metazoa; phylum Arthropoda; class Insecta; order Lepidoptera; family Crambidae; genus Crambus; species Crambus lathoniellus. The sequence goes on from OX453303.1 coordinate 29,801,307, forward strand.
AAACGTGGATTTAAGTTAAACTTGGTTTAAAACTGATGCTAATTCTGTCTTTCATTTGGGGAATGAAAGTGACAGCACCAGTTTAGTACCAGTTTTAAACCAGGGCTATTTTAGCCCCCGTTTTGGAATAAGGGGGAAGTAGTTTTGATGGTTTTAGTATGAAATGTAGTAAGACATCATTCTGCCATCATTCATGTCATGTAGTGTAGGTGTAGGTATAGATAACATAAAAACCGAGAACTCATTACTGCAGTAGTCGGCATCCCTCTGCAAACAGTCCTCAGCGAGAGCCCCAGCACCTGCAAGCGGCAGCGGCACTGCGCGATCAGGCTCGTGACCAAGGTATCTTTGCCCACGTTCAGGAAGGCAGCCACGTACAACGCCCCGATCTGGTACAGATAGCTCAGCTCGTACGCTGGCGACTTTGTCACGTCGTAAGGATACCTGTTAGGAGAAAACACAAGAAAGTTTGGATGGATGGTTTAATTCAATAGAGCCAGAACGGATCTGGAAAAGAATTTGCAACAATTTAGATTATAATCAGAAATATATATTTATTAAATAATTTTAGGAAAGTCGGTATAAAAATAAGTTTTTACTAAAAATTAAATTTTTATGACAAGCTTTTTTGCTGACTATACTTTAATATTGTATTGTCATCTAAACCAAACCTGTATACAAAATTTCAGTTCCATCGGACACTGGGAATTGGGTCAAATTAGGCTTCCAAGATTTGTCCCCCACTAACTAACTAACATGACAAGTTAATAAAAAGCTTGTAATATTATTGCAGAATAAACTCTTCATCCGCAACACACCATAGAAATGAAAAAGTTGCATGAAATAATAACCAAGCACTCTTACCAAGCTCTCAAAGGCAGCTGACCCTTCTCAGCGCTGGTGGCCCAGCCCAACATCGTGACGAAGGTCAGGCACCCGAAAATGAGTTGCTGCAGTATGGTCTCTCTATTGCATCTGAGTACGAAATATATATTATGTTACTACTGTAAATATTACGAAAAACGGGATTTTTACCATTGTTTTGAATTGTTGTCGAGTCCCCAATATTTCGGCGCAATTGCACATGCCATGATCACGGAATAACTGAATAAAGTTAATACGGGTTGGATCTTAGGAGCAGACAAATCTGTCATGGTCTACCCTCTTTCTTGTTCGATTACTACGCTCGATGTCACCACTAAACATAACATGGTAAAAACACATAACATAAAACATGGTAAAAATCCCGTTTTTTGTAATATTTACAATGTTAATGGCCATGAAAGTTAAAAAGTTATATTTTACTACCTTTATACTAATAGGGAACTTAAGCACGTGAGGGATAAGGGATACAGAAACGGAAGACAGAGACGGAGAAAAAATGAAGAGTCTAAAGCAGATAAGGTTACAGAAAAGTATCAAAGCCGGAAGCGTTTGACGATAAGTCAAAAAAAACTGTTTAAAGATATACATGAGGACCTAAGATGCTGCTGAACATATACCAATTATTCTGATAACGTTGGCATCTTTTCTCCATTCTATTCAGCAAAATTAATATTTAGGTATTATTAATTTTCCTTTGTTATGTTCATCTTGAATTTTATCTAAAAAGCGGCCGCCCGCGGTTTCACCCGCGTGGTTCCCGTTCCCGTGGGAATATCGGGATAAAAAGTACATATAAACCTTCCTCTTGAATCACTCTATCTATTAAAAAAAAACGCATCAAAATCCGTTGCGTAGTTTCAAAGATTTAAGCATACAAAGGGACATAGGGAAAGAGAAAGCGACTTTGTTTTATACTATGTAGTGATGCCTCAAACCGATAAAGTTGAATGCCATAATTTACGTACCTTCAAGGAATATTTAAAACTAAAAAGATTTACATCTCACCTCTTCACAATTGCCTTAGCTTCATCAGATTCAGCCTCTCTCAACGCCACGTCAGCATCATTGACGATGGTCCAAACAAGGTCCCTTCGCCAAGCGATATTGGCAAACTTCACCAGTTGTGCCACATTGGTGAATAGCACGAAGGATACCCCCGTCATCAGAGGTAGATTCCCCCAGATCACATATAGGTCCACCAATTGGGAGACCAGGTAAGTACCTGTAGGCAGTCAAAGATCTAATACGATAAATTTAAATTTCCCCTTTCCAAGTTTCGCAAAAAGGGAAGTTTCTATGCCTAATATTTTTGCAGTAGAGGTAAAGTCAGTGGCAACAACTGGCATTAATAAATTTCGCTAAAAGTATTCAATATTCTTTTCAATTAATTACGAGAATTATTATCAGATAGACAGAGATTGCATGTGTAACAAATATGCCTTACCCAACAAGAACATAAACCAAAAGAAACCATAGCAGTTATAGAGAAACCTTTTAGTTCTCCCCAGACCCTCGGGGGGCCAAAACCCCACCAGCCGCAGACCGGTTAGGGACAGGCAGATGGACATGTTGATGTTCTTCACAAGCATGGTCACTTTGTGAAGGAATCCAAAGTTCAAATGAATTTTATTGTTACTACTATGTGACTTTGTGAAGGAAATTCAATGATAGTGTCTTTTGTCTTGACTTTCAGTCGAAGCTTACCTCCAAATTTTACAATTACGTTTAGGCAGGGCTTGGAAATATTTTGTATTCAATATAAAATAAAACTTTTTACGAGGTCATAATTGCCATTATTCAGGTACTTATTTGATTTTGTTTGATTTATTAGTTCGAAATTGTATCAATGTTTTTGATGGCTTGCAATATTAATTAATTTATAATATTGTAATATTGTTTATGTAGAAAAGAATAAGTTTCATTTTGGGGTTTTCATGTTACGCCTAAATACTCTACTAAGTTAATATTACTAGAAAACCATAAGAGCTATGGAGAAATAGATGCTAAAACTGATATTAACATAATTATGGAAAAACCTGAATTAGAAAATAATAGTCGTTTCAAAGTTTCGATTCCCCTGGCGCCTTAGGTCGTAATAATTGCTGCTGTTACAAGACATTAGTTCGAACACAAATATAATTACGTTATTACTGTAAATATCGCTTCTGAACTTTAATAGGTAGGTACTCATAACTCTTAATGGTATTTGAAAATCTTATAATTACACCATTTCTTATGTATAATTACAACATTTCTTATTGTATTTCTACAATCGTAAGTACATAAAGTGAACAAGGTAAAATTAACATGTAAAGCTAAATTTGTAAAAAGTACTAAAACAACGAGTTCTAGAAAAATACACAGTTTTAATAATGAAATTCATACTTTAATTCTAACAACTACAATTCTGAATCTACATTTTATTGAAATTGATTTCACTTAACCCTTATTTTCTAGCCGCTGCAACAGAGTGAACATGGAGTACGATGTCTTGATGATCTGAAAAGAAATCACCTTTCAAATAAAAATACGATCAAATCTGTTCATTAACCAAAAAGTTCTGAGGTAACACACTTAAAAAATTATAAAAAAATGGGTATGTATCATAATAACTACGGTCGTTTCGACTATGGTCGAAATAACTACGGTCAAAAGAACTACTGTTCAAAATAACTAGTGGACGTTACACCCATGTTTGAAATAACTAATTGACGAAATCACTACACTGGTCATCTCACCTACGATCAACTCACCTACGGTTGATTGAACTACTGATCATTTCACCTACGGTTTATTAAGTTTAAAATAGTGACTCACGTAGCTACTCCTGATAAGTGCGAGGAGCGAAGCGACGAGCATGCCAGGTTTACATGAACCAACAGCGCGAGCCGAGAGTAAGCGAAGCGAGCGTGCCGCGGCAGCGGCCGGCGAAGCGCCAGAAACGACTTTATACATATTCCCATTTCCTATTAAACTGAAGTAGGGGGTAGGGGGTAGGGGGGGTGTATAAAGTCGATTCTGGCGCTTCGCCGGCTGCTGCCGCGGCACGCTCGCTTCGCTCGCTTGGCTCGCACGGTGTTTTGGTCACTGTTCCAACCTAACCTAACCTGAAACGTCTGTTACTTTTTGTTGGGTGGTGGGGGCCCCGTCCCCTCTCCTGTTTTTCCCAAAATATAAAAATTTTGAATTAAGTAACAACAATTTTTGGAGCAAAAAAAAAATTTTTTTTTTATATGTCTATCGGATGCCTCCTAAGTATCTCCGGGCTACCATAGGGGATCGAAAATTTTGTTAGATTGCAGCTATGACGCACCGTTTTCGAGATATTTTCATTTTTATAAAATTCGTTCTTGAAAATTTTACAAGTCCCCGCTCCATACTAAAACAGTCAAAAATTTTATAAATCCTATCTCCATACAAAATCAGTTGAAATTTTTCCAAGTCCTGCACCCCCTTTGCAACACCCTAACCAAAAAAACAATCCAACGCGCCCAAATCCATTTAATAAACTTCCAATTAATAAGCTTGTTGTAGGCGAGTCGTTCATAGTCGAAACAACCACTTAGGTGAAATGAACATTAGGACAATCGTCCGTTAGTTGAATCAACTGTAGTTCAATCAACCGTAGGTAAAATAAACAGTAGTTGAGTCGTTCAATAATCATTATGAAAATATGTGAATCGATCGTAGTTATTTCGACCATAGTCGTAATGACCGTAGTTATTATGATAGATACCCAAAAAAACATACAGTTGGATTGAGAACATCTTCTTTTTTTTGGAACCAACCATTTTATAAACCATGGGATTGAAACCAGCAGTCTTGACGGCGTGCCTGGTTCTGGTCATCACGACAGAGAGTGGCGCAACAAAATCGACAGCATTTACTTACAGCTTATATACTCTATACTCAACTCACTGCTGTGAAACATGCGAGGGACAATGTAGTGAAACCAGCCGCAGTGACCTTGACGGCGCGCCTGGTTCTAGTCATCAAGATGAGCAGCGAGCGGCGCAGCGGTGTCGACATCGCGTACCACGGACACTGGTACGCAGCCTCCACCACTTCCATACTCTAAAGCAAAGCAAAACGTAATGTAAATAAGTTTCTATTAATATAGAAAAAAGGTATTTAACTTTTCAGTTAATTTTCGAAATTTTCATGATAAATACATGATTATTGAACAATGAAAAATGATTAAGATTACACTGAAAAAAATTACGGAGCAAAACTTTTCAGCACATTCTGCTAGCGAACAGCCAGCGAAACCTATCGGTTTTGATTATTCTAATTCCGACTATGGCCCGTATCCTAGAACGAAACTCAAGTGGAGATCGCTTCTCAAGTACAATTTAGAAAGCGATGCAAATACATGCATTCATCCCTTGCTAACTATAATTGAGAAGAGATCTCCACTTGAGTGTCGTTCTATAATACGGGCCTTAGATTCTTCAATGTACCTCTACAGTGAGTTGGTTCCCCTGATAGCAGTAGAAGAACACTTGCAGCATCATGTCAACCAGGTAACACCCCATGGCCAAGAAGCGGACTGGGTTGCCGGTTACCTGTGAATTGATTTGTACATAAATTCCGCACGGGCATCGAATGATTTTGACGTTTAACCACTCAAAGATCATATGTTCCGTTAAACTCGTGCATTAGTGCATATCTTTAGCTATGCTATAAAATACTAGCAACCCTTTTGACGACGATATAGCATCATTTTATTATCACTATTTTCTATACAAGACGACATCATAAAATGCATCCTGAGCAGTGTAATATTATGATGCAGCACGCTTTGCAAAACTCTGATAAAGGTGCCGAAATGAGCTGGAAGGCAGCGACGCAGATGATGACCAGCGACACGTTGAACTGCACGAACACCGGTATATAGAGGCATTCCTGCAGCTACTGCGCTGCCTGCAGCGTGCTGTTGTGCTGCAGCAGGCTTTGCTCAGGATTGATTGAAGATTGGTATAGTACCGAAACGAGCTGGAAGGCAGTGACGCAGATGATAACCAGCGACACGTTGAACTGCACGAACACTGGTATGGAGAAGCAATCCTGCAGCTTTTGCGCTGCCTGCAGCGTGATGTTGTGCTGCAACACGCTTTGCTCAGAATTGATTCAAGGTTGGTATAGTGCCGAAACGAGCTAGAAGGCAGTGACGCAGATGATGACCAGCGACACGTTGAACTGCACGAACACTGGTATGGAGAAGCATTCCTGAAGCTATTGCGCTGCCTGCAGCGTGCTGTTGTGCTGCAGCAGGCTTTGCTCAGAATTGATTGAAGGTTGGTATAGTGCTAAAACGAGCTAGAAGGCAGTGACGCAGATGATGACCAGCGACACGTTGAACTGCACGAACACTGGTATGGAAGAGCATTCCTGCAGCTACTGCGCTGCCTGCAGCGTGCTGTTGTGCTGCAGCAGGCTTTGCTCAGGATTGATTGTAGATTGGTATAGTATCGAAACGAGCTATAAGGCGGTGACGCAGATGATGACCAGCGACACGTTGAACTGCATGAACACCGGTATGGAGAAGCATTCCTGCAGCTTCTGCGCTGCTTGCAGCGTGATGTTGTGCTGCAACACGCTTTGCTCAAGGATTATTGAAGTTTGGTATAGTACCGAAACGAGCTGGAAGGCAGTGACGCAGATGATGACCAGCAGCGACACGTTGAACTGTACGAACACTGGTATGGAGAAGCAGTCCTGCAGCTTCTGCGCTGCTTGCAGCGTGCTGTTGTGCTGCAACACGCTTTGCTCAAGGATTATTGAAGTTTGGTATAGTACCGAAACGAGCTGGAAGGCAGTGACAAGGATGATAAGCAGCGACACGTTGAACTGCAAGAACACTGGTATGGAGAAGCAGTCCTGCAGCTTTTGCGCTGCCTGCAGCGTGATGTTGTGCTTCAACACGCTTTGCTCAGAATTCATTGAAGGTTGGTACAGTGCCGAAACGAGCTAGAAGGCAGTGACGCAGATGATGACCAGCGACACGTTGAACTGCACAAACACCGGTATGGAGAAGCATTCCTGCAGCTACTGCGCTGCCTGCAGCGTGCTGTTGTGCTGCAGCAGGCTTTACTCAGGATTGATTGTAGATTGGTATAGTACCGAAACGAGCTGGAAGGCAGTGACGCAGATGATGACCAGCGACACGTTGAACTGCACCAACACTGGTATGGAGAAGCAGTCCCAGCGACTGCGCTGCCTGCAGCGTGATGTTGTGCTGCAGCAAGCTTTGCTCGGAATTGATTGAAGGTTGGTATAGTGCCGAAACGAGCTAGAAGGCAGTGACGCAGATGATGACCAGCGACACGTTGAACTGCATGAACACCGGTATGGAGAAGCATTCCTGCAGCTACTGCGCTGCCTGCAGCGTGCTGTTGTGCTGCAGCAGGCTTTGCTCAGGATTGATTGTAGATTGGTATAGTACCGAAACGAGCTGGAAGGCAGTGACGCAGATGATGACCAGCGACACGTTAAACTGCACGAACACTGGAATGGAGAAGCAGCCCTGCAGCTTCTGCGCTGCTTGCAGCGTGCTGTTGTGTTGCAGCACACATACGCGTAGGCGCTCCCGCACTGTGACTTCTTGTTCCGCTGTTAAGCGATGCTGGATGACAAGGAAAAACATTTATCAAATATGAAATGAAAGTTATTTAAATTTATACTTTTTTGCATTCACAATGCAATTTTTATAATTGAAAAATGGAAAATTGATTTTTTCTAAAATTCTTCATTTTCCATTTTTCAATCTTTACTAATATAATAAACAGGTTATTTTTTTATATATATTTGTGGTAACCTCTGAAACTACTGAACCGATATTGAATTGAAAAGGTATAATATTATTTCACCGGTGTAACTTTACACTAATCCTGAATGGCATAAGCTATACACCACTTAATTTTAATTATAGCTAAACACTTTAGGGGATGAATGTTTCCATCAATACGAACAAATTTTACAATGGCCAGCCACGAAATCGCGAAAGAATGGGAATGGGAGCCACGCGGAAAATCTAACATTCAACACTTTTCAGAAAAGTATATTAAAGGAACCCCGAATGGGAATGAGCCTTATTCTCGCGGTAAAAAGTAGCCTTTTCCTGCGGGAATGTGATGTTTTTCCGGGATAAAAATAGCCTATGATCCTCTCCAGGCTACAAAGCTCCCAAATTTCAGCCAAATCCGTTCAGCCGTTTTGGCGTGATTGAGTAACAAACATACAAACATCTAAACTTTCACATTTATAATATTATTAGTAGGATATGTAGGATTTGGATTTTAATAATGATTACTTTTAATAAAAAAAATATATGAATATTCGAAAGAAAATTAAATATTTACTGAATGTATGAAAAGAACATATTATTTCATGAAATTACCCGTTAGCAGATGACGTACAGTGCCACAACCTTTTCTGTGCCGGTGACAGCGGCGCTACGTACGTTTTTCTTTTTTTTTTGTAGTTATTTAACCGGCCCTGACTTCTAAGAACTTCAGCCGCCAGCAGCGCTATGGTTGGACATCAACTTGACAGCAAAATTACATTAAAAAAAATCACGTTAGTTTCACATTTTGGCCACCGGCACAGCAAAGTTTGTGGCACTGTACCTACTGTTATTACTACAATCAAGACATTAATGTCATTATAAATAATTAAAACATAGTGTTAAAAACTGGTTAAAAACGCAACAACCATCAGTATGGATTAAAACTAAAAGGGATATTTGTTTTTTATTTATTTTTCATGTCTCATATTCTGAAAGTAACTCCTAACTTGCCTAAAATGCGGGTTGAAAGTGGTATGTGGCGGCCCTAGGGCCGTTATGAAATTTAAAAAAGGAATACTTAGGAGGGGTCATGTCAAAATCTGTAATAGCATCTACACACGTTCCGATCCGACAGCCGATTTGGTCTGCTCCCAGACCAAATTTACGCTACACACGTTCCGATTTGGTCTGGGAGCAGACCGAATCGGATCGGAGGTCGGATAGGAACGTGTGTAGAGTCTTATCTTTTTGGACATTTATATACCAAAGGTATACAGGCAAAGGTACAGAAGACTATACAGCCATGTTATGCTATTATATAAAATAATTAATATCGTAGAATTATTATTTTAATATCTAAAACATTTTTTTTTTTTAAAGAATGCGTTTTTAGAAACAGATTAAACCAAATAAGTTATTTGAAACATAAAAAATCAGGCTATTAATTTCATGGAATTGCATAGAGTACGGGTCAAACACCAAACAAGACTGAAAGGACTTAGTTTAGAAAAAATGAACAAAAAGTTTTAGTCTTTCGAAAATTCCGCGGCCATAGGAAAAATATTTTTTAGATTATTTCTGTTTATTTTTACTTTTCTCATATTCAAAATGAAAAGTAGAGTGTTTACTTCGGGCGTATGGACCCATAACAGTCTCGAACTATCGGCGCCCTCACTTCGTTCGTGCGCCAAAACACTCGACTGTTATGGGTGCCATACATCCCTTACTAAACAATCTACTATTTCATGTCTCATATTCTGAAAGTAACTGCAAACTTGCCTAAAATGCGGGTTGAAAGTGGTATGTGGCGGCCCTAGGGCCGATATGAAATTTAAAAAAGGAATAGGAGGGGTCATGTCAAAATCTGAAATAGCATCTATACACGTTCCGATCCGACAGCCGATTTGGTCTGCTCCCAGCCAGACCAAATCTGCGCTACACACGTTCCGATTTGGTCTGGGAGCAGACCGAATCGGAGGTCGGATAGGAACGTGTGTAGAATCTTTAAGTATCTCTTTGGCTCTTTGGTTATTTATTTACCAAAAGTATGCAGGCAAAGGCACAGAAGCCTATACAGCCATGTTTTGCTATTAAATAAAATAATTAATATGGTAGAATTATTATTTTAATATCTAACACATTTTTTTTTAAAGAATGCGTTTTTAGAAACAGATTAAACCAAATAAGTTATTTGTAACATAAAAAATCAGGCTATTCATTTCATGGAATTGCATAGAGCACGGGTCAAACACCAAACAAGACTGTATGGACTTAGTTTCCCTTGCCTTCCCTAAAATAGAGAAAATGAACAAAAAAGTTATATAGTCTTTCGAAAATTCCGCGGCCATAGGAAAAATATTTTTTAGATTAAGTATTTCTGTTTATTTTTACTATCCTCATATTCGACATGAAAAGTAGAGTGTTTCCTTCGGGTGTATGGACCCATAACAGTCTCGAACTATCGGCGCCCTCACTTCGTTCGTGCGCCAAAACACTCGACTGTTATGGGTGCCATACAGCCCTTGCTAAACAATCTACTATTTTATTTGCGTAAGTTTAGATTACCTATAGGCTTTAGGTAATCTAAACTTACGCAAATAAAGGCTAAAGCTTTCTATTATCTCGCTACTATGTAATAAAAGGAATAATTTATTTTATGAAGCTTCGTATAAAGTAGCTTCATAAATAATTTAGTTTAAGTTAGTCATTATGTTCTCAATTTATCATAGAAATATGAGTACCAGACGATGAGTACAAATAATATCTTTAGGATATTTATGGAAAATCCTTGTCCCGTAAACGCCATCTGTGTGCAAGTAGGCAATGTTTTATGCTACAAAGTTCTACGTGGATATTCATGGAAAAACCTTGTACAGTAAACGCCATCTATGTGCAAGTAGGCAATGTTTTAAGCTACAAAATTCTACGTTCTACGCAGTGACTACGAAGTGTCGACTACGAACTCCGTGTGCTACGGATAGTTTTTTCCCGTAGCTACTTTCAGTTTTCTACTGGTTTTCAAGTAAGGCTCGAGTTCACCTACAGTTCGTTACCTTAACCGTTGGTTAACCGTCGGTTAATCGTAGGTTAACCCTAATTATTAAATTCGTATTATTATTCCAAATTAATATAAACAAGGTGCCCTACAACTTTTTACCGAATGAACTTTATTCTATTATAGGTAAGTACTTTATTTTTAAACCCATCCAAGATTATTTACAAATTATATTTTAATGTGTATTAAATAAATGAATGTGTATGTTTATTTTTATATATATATTTCTTTTGTGCGTGTGTATGTAACTGAACTCCTTCTAAACGGCTGGACCTATTTTAATGAAATTATTTTTGTGTCTTCGGGTGGATTCGAGAATGGTTTAGATTTACAATTCGACCCGGTAGGTGGCGTGCTGTCGATAAGGCGATACGAAATTCACTGGATCAGCTATTTATTGTTGTTTAGCTGCGTCGCTTCTGTAGCGCATCGGGGATGTTCGCCGAATTGGGTGGTGATGGTTTTTTCCTTCCTGATCAGAAGTATCGCCATTCATGCGAAAAAGGGGCGACCTCGATGGAGCAACGGACCCACGACGGCAGCAACAGCCTCCTGAGCGTGTTTGCAGGCCGAATGGACGGTCACTTTATGGGGCACTGGCTATCCTTACATGGACCAGTGCCTCATATCCAAAGACAATTTTTAATTTGTAATTAGGTAGCCTACTACTTTTTACTATAGGATAAGGATACTAACAGAATCATATTCTGGCCTGCCTTTGGTCGCTTTATTAAATGAATTGATTATTATTATCTTCTTTATTAATCTAAAATACATACAAAATTATATTTCTAAACATGATTATCCTACTTTTATAATCCTACTATCCTACTAATATTATAAATGTGAAAGTTTAGATGTTTGGATGTTTGTATGTTTGTTACTCAATCACACCAAAACGGCTGAACGGATTTGGCTGAAATTTGAGACACAGATACTTTGTAGCCTGGAGAGGAACATAGGCTACTTTTTATCCCGGAAAAATATCATATTCCCGCGGGATAACGTCGTGTAGTCCATGCGGGCGAAGTCGCGGGCGGAAAGCTAGTATTTAATAAAGTATGCTGGGAAAAGGCATGTTAATCTGAATATTTTACCCTTAAATCAGTGATCTGTATGTATAAAATATCTTACGCAGTAAATCAGTCGCAGCCTGCAGCGACATCGCTCTGCACAAGATGCCACATCCAGGGCTTCACCAAAGAACCCACGATAGAAGATGAGGAGATGACGCGCATTCTGAATGGATGATAACTTGCGAAAACTCAAAACTATCATCATGAGCCTTATAAGTCCCCACTGTTGGGGCACATGCCTTCCTTATGGATGGATGAGGAGAATGGGCCATGATCCACCACGCGGGCCCGATGCGGATGGTGGGTATTAACGACAAAGCATGGAGGAACGTGAGATGAAAAGTTATTGGATACCCATCTCGTGACCGACCATTGCGAAAGCTGCTTAACTTCAACGATCGCAGGCCGAGTGCGCTAACCACTGCGCCACGGGCTCCTTAAAAATAATACGTGATAATACTAAGGCAAAATGTATGGATAGTGTTTTGAGTCAGGCTTGTCCAGTCCCCTCCTCCCTCCCCTCATCCTCTCTCTCCCTCAGTCCCCCCCCCCCTCACCCCCTGCCTCTCTGACCCTTCCCCCCTTATTACTTCTAACGTCTTTCTAGTGTTCTGTGGTCACTAACCTCAGTAATATCCATGCCCCTGCACAGCGTCCGCAGTGACTCGCCCAGCAGTCGCAACCTGCAGCAACACTGCGCTATCAAGGCTGTGACCAGAGAATCCTTGGCGATGTTCAGATAGGCCATCACGCAGAGAGCGCCGATCTGGTGCACGTAACTGAGCTCGTATGACGGGGACTTGGTCACATCGTAGGGATACCTACAGCAGGGTTGGGATGAAAACACATGTTTAAAATAGTGTTTAAAACAGTTTGAATTTTAATCGTGTTTTTATCACACGTTTAATACCCCAAATATTGGGATTTCCCTTATTCATAGAACAGAATTCAATAGTTCATAGGTAATTCCGCGCCGGTATAAGTAGTCCCGCTAGGAAAGTTCCTATGTCATGTCGCCCATTTCTAAAATCAACATTAGTTAGAACATACAGGGTGAATGTAAAGCCTTCAGTTACTATGGCGAATTTAAAAAGATCTAGTCTAGAAATAAAAACATTAAAGGTGAAAAGAATTTGAAATAATGCCCTAAACTATAAATAACAAACAAAACAAGAAAACACTTGTTTAAAACAATTTGAACTGTTTGTTTCATAAATAAAAAAAAAAGTTCAACATTTTTTTCATTCTAAGGAAGTTTGTTAGAACCGATGTACAAACCACCGCTTATCAAGTTTAATATGTTGATGTGATGTTGATCTTTAGTATGTTCTTAGTAGGGTTGCCAGGCGTCCGGATAAAGCCGGACAGGGTCAGGCTTTTGTGATGCTTGTACGGCCAGATAAGGCCAGATTAAACGGTGTCCGGCTTGTACGGTTTTTACCTCACGAACTCGCCTGTACTAAACTACAATAATACTAGATGACCCGGCAAACGTTGTTTTGCCATATAATAGTGGACCCGGTCACCAACATCTTGTGTTTGTGTTTATACACCAAAAGTTGCCTACACCAGACAACAGATAGCGCTAGCTACACACCACCAATAAATAAAGGGGCCCAAGCTTGGTCTCTATTTCCTACTTTAAAAAAATTACTCTGTGAAGTGTGAGTGTCAGATAACTCTGCGCGCATGCGCGACTGGGGCATTTTTGGCGCTAGTTACAGTACATTTTTTTATTCTAAGCTTATGGAAAAGATTAGTATTCGATTTTGACCGTGCAGAGGTCAATGATTACATACTCTTTGGAGACGGCAATGGAAGAAATTGCAGTTTTGTATCGAAGGTACGACAGTTAAACGATTTTTCATAGAAAATTAAAATTTATACTCAATTTTCCGGAATAATAAGTAGCCTTTGTTACTCTCCAGCTCCCAATCTATCCCCATACCTAATATCTCGTCGATCCGTTGCTCCGTTTTGACGTGAAAGAAGGAAAAACAAACAAACAAACAAACACACTTTCACATTTATAATATTAGTATGGATGTAGGTACTGTACGAGTCGAGTATATTCCAAGGACGTATCAGGATCCTTACCAAGCCATTAAGGGCAGCTGGCTCTTCTCCGCGCTGGAGGCCCAGCCGGCCAGCGTCGCGCAGGTCACGCAGCAGTAGGTTAGCTGCTGAACGAAGGTCTCGCGATTACAACTGGACAGAAAAATATGCCGAATATGACATTGCCGACTGTATGGTGTTCCACATCCATCCACATCCGGCTCGAAGGACCAAAAAGATGTATGGTGTTCCACACAAACTTTAAATGATAACTTGATTTAGAGATGATAAAGGATTTAATTGTATAAATATGATAAAATGATAAGTAAATGAGTACCCGCGATGATTGCTTAAAGTGAACTGAATAATAATGCTTACACATCGAAACAATTAAATAGCTATTAAAATTAAAATATAACTCAATTGGCGTGAAATGCTGATATGGCGCTATTTACGGTTATTGCACCGTACACCGACCTAGAGTAGGAACATCCTCTTCTTAACTGCTGTTGTGTGAACCCGTTATAGGAGCTCGGTCATAAGCAGATGGAAAGATGATAAACAGAGAAGTTGGTAAGGCTATGAACAACACGCGAATAGAAGATATTTTCATTATCTATCTTGGGACCCGGTAAGATATTTACTTCTTTTTGAGGGAATCTATATTCCTGTACAACGTTTTAATACTTTATACAAAACTGAATAAAATAGTTTGTCTAGAATCGAGAGTAGCATCGATTCCACACATTTTTGATAGGGGTTAAATATTTCAATTTTTTTTTTTATTTTTTGCCGTTTCTAAAAATGTTTGTGTAGCTACTGCCTATTCATTTAAAAATACGCTCTCTTACGGCATAGTAGAGCTTAAAATCTGCCAGAAGGTCACGGAAATCTATGAGCACGAATATCTTGGAAGTTTAAAAAAAAAATAATGGAATTCATTTTAGTATAAAACTAGCTGTTGCCCGCGACTTCGTACGCGCGGTGTAGTGACTTTTGTGTTAGTTTAGTTTATGTGTGTTTGTTGCCCAGATTTCATAACGCTCTTCTTGAAATCCTATTCTCTACTAAAAGGGTCTAAAGAATATCGAATATGCAGGTTAGGGTATGAACATGGTATGTTGTTATCAAATGCTGTATGAACATAGTTGAGCCCTCATTCATAGATCTGTCCGTCTACCTATCAAGAAACTTTTTCTCAAGTATGACTGGGAGGTATCAAGCTAAAATTTATGTTCTTACTTAGTAATGCATAATATCAGGCCAATCATATTTTTACTATAAAATAAAAAAGAGATTGTGTGTATCCATACTAATATTATAAATGTGAAAGAGGGTTTGTTTGTTTATCCGTCTTTCACGTCAAAATTGATGCAACGGATCGACGTGACTTTTGGAATGGGAATAGTTTGGCAGCTGAAAAGTGACATACTTAGGCAGCCATTAGACAGTCAATCTGGATCGCGATCCGCGATCAAAATCAATGATCGCGATCCAGATTGACTGTGTACGAAGGTGATTGACAGCTCGCTATCTTGATCGTAAAATATCTACATAGTAAATCTCGATCGCGATCAAGATCACGATCAGTGATCGCGATCTGGATGGACTGTGTAATGGCTGCCTTAGACTACTTTTTATCCCTGAAAAATATCACATTCCCGCGGGATAACGTCGTCATTTAGTCCGAGCTTGCGAAGTCGCGGGCGGAAGGCTAGTATTTTGATATGGAGACATTTCCTATTTGTGAGAGCTTGTAATTAACTTTCTTTAAGTAACAGGTATAAAATGTAATGACATACCATTTAATTATTTAATTTAACATCATTTATGTAAGCTTTCCTAGTAAATAAATGAATAAATAAGTTAGATAGAAAACTATTTTTAATATTCCTTTATTTTATTGGATGGTACCTACGGCTGAAGGCCTAAGTAGCCAGAGCCGGTTAAATGACATAAAAAATGGTAGGTAGGTGTCGGTATCTACGTACTGGCCACTTAGCGTTTATGAGCAAATTTTTCAAAATTACATCGGTGACATTTTGTCTACATTGCGACAAACTTATTTCACACAGTGGTTAGTTTTTGGTACTAAATATACTGTTGACTGCCAGCAGTCCATTTTGACAGTTAATTTTGTATTGCTAGTGGCTCCTCCACGACCACTGTCACCGGGTCAGATATATTTGTGGCACCACTATACTTACTGTAGCGACATCTAGCGTCGAGTGGAAATGCGAAATAGAAATATTACATCAATAGGGTGAAAACTTCAGTTTTGGTCACTGCCCCGAGTGCTTACTTAGCTTAAAACATTTCGTTAATAACTTTTGCTTGATAATATACTTTATATCTATGACTTTTAAGTCATAATAACAATAGTAATAATTCAGTTTACATCGAATTTGATGTTTCTTTTATTTTATCTAAGTTAGTTAAGTATTGATTTCTCGATGTATCTTTTAAAATTTGATTAACAAAAACACATCAATCGGCACCCTTCGCACATTTTAAGTTTAAAAAATAGGTTTTTAATTTACTAAAATAAAACAAAATTTCGTAAGTATATGAATACTTAGTTATATGTTTTTTACTATGTTTGTCCACGAATTTCTCGGAATCTTAAGGCATATCGAGATGATACTATTTGATTTAAATTAGGTGTATTCTAACTTTGGGAACAGTCTAAGATTCATCAAAATCAGTTTAGTAGTTTCCGTGGGTATGTTATAGTACAATTCACTAAAACTTATTGTTATTGTACCTACACTAAAACTTAAGAAATAAAAAGTAATTAAAAAGTAATTAAAAAGTAAAAAAAAAGTATAAAAAAAAATAAACTGACTGGCACCGACCTCAAAAAGCTTTACTTTTCAGTTGACAAATACTTTTTGGAGTCTGTAAAATTTTTCTAAATAGTTTTTTTTGTATTGTAAGAATTTAAAAATGTAAAGAAAAGTATAAGATACATTCTTGACAATTTTAGATATAAATTTTGTATTTTATAGATACTTAGCTACTTAAGACCATAGGCGAAAGAAGTGAAAAACATCAAGTGGCAACAGCGGGGGCTTTCATCCTACTTAATATAATCATTCGAATGTACATTTGTGAAAGGTATATCGTAATCTTACTGACTTCCTGCGCCATCTATTGCTTAGTAGTTATGATGCGAAAGAAGTGAAAAACATCTTAAAGTGGCAACAGAGGGGGCTTTCACCCTAATTAAAATAATCATTCGAATGTACTTTTGTGAGAGGTATATCTTACTGACTACCTGCGCCATCTATTGCTTAGTAGATATAATGACGTAAATAACATGAAATTATTTTTATGATTTTATATGGGCCTGGATGGGTTTCAATTTATATTATGTTTTGAAGCAGGTAAAAAAAAATAACATGATTCATTATTAATTGAGACAGCGATTAAATATAACGTATTTTCATAATCATGTGGCGCCATCTATTTTAGTAAGAATCAGTCTTTGTATTTTCCCGTAGGAATAAGGGGTTTTTATTAAATATAAAGAAATGTTCCCGCAATAAAAGGTACCCTATATGTTGACCCGGGTTATAAGCTATTACTTCACAAAATTTGGTAAAAATCCGTCCAGTAGTTTTTGCGTGAAAAGCGAACATACAAACAGACAAACAGACAAACAGACAAACAGACAAAAATTTTAATATCTATCGTTTTGGGGTCTATATCCTGTACACATCACATAGCAGTAATTTTTTTTTTAATCTTTCATGTACAGACTTTTTTTCCGTTTCTGTTTTATTATATGTATAGATAAATTAGTTGTTGGGTGTATGGGCTTTTTGGTTAATTCATAAACACGTTGTATTTAGATTTTATATTATTTTTATGCATTAACAATGCAATTTTGTAAGTAAAGGAAAAATGTGATAGTAAAAAACCACGACCCCTATAAGTAGCTTTCAGGCGGGATTCGAACCCGCGCCTCTGGGAATCCGGCCCGATGCTCTGACCAACTAAGCTACCGAAAGGCCTACACGACTCGTCGAATTTTGCTATCACTTGTTACGCTGTAGGCCAGCGTTGCTTCATCAATGTGAGGAACATTGTGAAGAAACATTTTTACAAATGTTTAACAATCGATTAAGATTGTTAAACATTTGTAAAAATGTTTCTTTCGGATGCGAGGGTTTCCTCACATTGATGAAGCAACGCTGGCCTACAGCGTAACAAGTGATAGCAAAATTCGACGAGTCGTGTAGGCCTTTCGGTAGCTTAGTTGGTCAGAGCATCGGGCCGGATTCCCGTAGGCGCGGGTTCGAATCCCGCCTGAAAGCTACTTATAGGGCTCGTGGTTTTTTACTATAATAAATAAAAATAATAAAATAAAAATAATTTTATTTCTCAATTATCTACAGTTTTACAGTATGAGGCACCCCAGAAAGTAACGCAGTACTCGTGTTGGGGTAGACTCGCTCTTCCCATGACAATTTTAAAGTTAAAACATATTGAGTTAAATTTAAGAGTAGATTAATCTTATAAGTAGGTTTGATTGTGAGTGTTTGGCGTGTGTTGTGTATGTGCGTGTGTGTGTGTGTGTGTGTGTTTGTATGTAAGTGTGTTTGTGTTTGCGTGATCTAAGTCCTTTGAAAAAAAAATACTTAACCTTTTTTTTATATATTTTTTTTTTAAATTACTATTACTTATTTATTATTACCGTATTACTGTTTATTACATATCTAAATTAGTTTTAAAGTTAAATTATTTTTACCAATAGGTTTTCTGCTTTTTCATAGTCCAATGAATTTAGCCAGGTTTTGAGGATCTTTTTACAATCAGATGTTGTTTTGCCATAGATTTCCAAGTTTCTATTTGCAGCATTATATAATGACGATGATCGGATGGTATACTGACGCTCTGCAAAAACTGTTCGGGAGCGGTGACTAGGAGCAACATTGTACTTGCGTCTTTTGTCTAATATCGCTGAGTCAAATGGAAGATTTTTGTGCAAATCAAGTATGATCAGCAGTATATAAAGTTGTCTTATAGATAAGAGGCCACAAAGCTGATATAGTTCGTTCGTCGGGAACCGATATGGATTAAAGTACATAACTTTAATAAGAGATCTTTGGGCCCTCTCAAGAAAAAGAAACTTTGTCTTAGATGCACCACCCCATATAGGGATGCAGTATGTGATTACCGACTGCGCCAAAGAAATGTAGATCCTATTAAGAAGTTTACTCGGCATGACATGTCTTAGCTTTTTAAAAATCCAAATGAGTTTTCTGATCCTCTCCGAAATCAATTCCAAATGCACATGCCAACTCAATCTCTGGTCGATCATCACACCTAAATATTTTATACAGTCAACTTTTTTGATTAAGGGGCACAGGCAGTTAGGCTGAACAGAGCACCCGTGTATACGGAGATTGAAATTCTGATTTGGCTGTGATCTGTTAGCAGGAGTGAATCATATGAAATTTGTTTTATCTATATTGAGGGTCAACAGATTTCCGTTCAGCCAGTCAGCAATCTTAGCTAGCCCCATCTCAGCTTTTGCTTGTACATCTAACCAAGACTGTCCAGAAAACACAACCGCTGTGTCATCCGCGTAACAGAATATCTGACCACCACTATGTTGAAGGTTACATAACTGATTGATATAAATTAAAAATAGCGTTGGGCCAAGCACAGAACCTTGAGGAACGCCGTAGTCAGTAGCTTCTTCATCACTGATTGTATTATCTATTTTAACGCTCTGTTTCCTTTCGAGAAGGTAATTTTGAAATATGGCAAGTGACGTACCTCTTATTCCTATGCTCTCGAGTCTACGCACAAGGATGGGGATAGAAACGGTGTCAAAGGCTTTTTTCAGGTCTAAGAACACTGTAAGACATTTTTCCCCTTTGTCGACATTATCAATAATATACTTTGTTATGTCCTTTACAGCGTCTTGAGTCGACTTACCCTTTCGGAAGCCGTATTGTCTATCGGAAAGTATTTTGTGTTTAGTCAGGAAACTTAATAGTCTGATATTTAACAGTTTTTCTAAAATTTTCGATAGACACGACAAAACTGATATGGGTCTATAATTATTGACAACGTTTCTGTCCCCTCCCTTGTGTACAAGAGTAACAATTGAGCGTTTAAAAGCAGAAGGGAAAGTACCTGTTTTAAAGCAAAGATTAGCTAACTGACTTATCAGAGGCACAACGAAACTTCTACACCGCTTTAGAAACTTAGTTGGAATACCGTCCCATCCAGGGGCCGCATTGGAATCAAGGTTCATGAGAATAGAATTAATTTCTTCAGGATCGGTTTCTAAGAGGACAAAAGAATTAATTAAACTCTGATTGTTGAACCTAAGTGTCTGTGTATGAGGATTGTTACGGACAATTTCCTCAGCTAACGTCTTGCCAACATTGCTAAAGAACCTGTTAACCGAGTTAGCAGATTCTTTAGGGTCGGTTTTTAAGTTAATGAGATCAGTATTTTTACTCTTTGAAGGTTTAAACTGAGATATTTCATTAATAGTGCACCATAATTGCTTAGGGTTATTTGTCGAATCTTCTATTTGTTTTTTATGATATTGACGTTTAAGTTTTCTTATAATATTTGTACAAAAGTTACGGTAGCGTTTGAAAGTAATTTTTAAAACAATATTTAACGGGTCCTTTTTTAGTTTAAGTTGCATTGCATTTCTTAGTCTTATGCATCTTAAAGCACCATTAGTTATCCAGGGCTTAAGAATGCGTCTACTACTATGAACTATTTTGATTGTGGTGTTAGATTGTATAGCAGTCTTTATGAGGTTAATCAAAATATCAGCAAAAACGTTTGGGTCAGAACACATAGCAAAATGTGAAACATCAGTAGTTATGAGGGATGTATACGCAGCTTCATAATCAGTGTTAAATTTAGTTTTTAGATTTGGTGCTATCACATTTTTACTTCACGTTGTATTTGTTTTTCAGTCGTCTAACCTGACCCTAACTATCTACTAACTTAATTGACCCATTGACAATTATTAACCTTCGCTTCTGCAGTGTCAGTTGCCGTCAGTGCTGCGTCAGCATCATCGTTGAGGCCCTAGCTAGATGATCTCCCGGCGATGTACCAAGACCGCGATTTTGATACCGCCGTCACCAGGCGAAATAAACTATTTAACTTAATTACTATACTTAGCCTTCGTCTTTTCAGTGTCAGCAACCGTCATTGCCGCATCAGAGGCATCGAAGAGACCCTGAACGATCTCCCGGTGATGTATCAATACCTCGATTTTGTTGGTCTTTTTTTATTCACAACGGTGTAGCACTCAGCCTTCATCACACCTCATGTTAAGTGGTGATAAGGCTGAAGGTGAACGTACGAGGTAGCTTTCACCACGTGAAATAAATGATTTAACCTATTCACTATAGCTATTGCTTCCTCAGTGTCAGCAGCCATCAGTGCCGCATCAGCGTCATCAATGAGGCCTTGAACGATCTCCCGGTGATGTACCAGGAACGCGATCTTGATGGTTTGTGCGGCGTTGGTGAAGAGTACGAATGATACAGCCGTCACCAGCGGCAGGTTGCCCCACACCAGGTACAGCTCCACCATCTGAGAGATGATGAAGGTCCCTGTGATTTAATAAAATGATTAATGAGGGGTAAAATTAATGCATTGGTCATGAAATTATTTTCAACTGCACTTCCGGTTTTACACCCGTGGTTCTGTTCTCGTAAGAATATTGGGCCGATTATGTCCTGTGATCTATTCATGACCATATTGATCATGGTACATATATAAAAAAATGAAACAGCACCCACAATTCTGAAGATTTTCCACGCGAGAAAAGTCGCGGGCACAGCTAGTTTATTATTTTTCATAGTTTTGAGTTTAAGATTTTTTGCTAATGATAAATAACTTAAAATATATTAATTCATGGTGTCCAAACAAGCTTTCCAATTTGAAATATTATAGGGAAATATGTGATTGTTATTTTATACCTACACTACACTCAAATTTTTAGTTTTTAGTTTTCAATGGAACAGCAAAATATTTTTTTTCGTTTTCGTGGCTGGCCCCATGTTAAAGTTGTTCATATTTATGAACTCAACTAGCTGACCCAGCGCGACTTCGTTCCCGTGGCCCTACCCCCTACTCCACCCTACCCTACCCGTACTCTACCCCTACCCTACCCCTACCCTACCCTACCCCTACGCTACCCCTACCCTACCCCAACCCTACCCCTACCCTACCCCTACCCCTACCCTACCCCTACCCTACCCCTACCCTACCCCTACCCTATCCCTACCCTACCCTACCCCTACCCTACCCCTACCCTACCCCTACCCTACCCCTACCCTACCCCTACCCTACCCCTACCCTACCCTTACCCTACCCCTATATCCTTCCTCGGACTTCCACGAACATTTCAAGACTAAAATTAGCCAAATCGGTCCAGCCGTTCATGCGTGATGTCGTGACCAAGGGAAATAGGGATTCATTTTTATATATATAGATAACTCCCTGAAATATTTGCGATAATTAAAAATTTGTGGTCTTTAATCTCTTCGAAATTACAGATGTAATCCCCGAGAAACAGTGAAAGCAGAATCAGCTTTTACAAGTGCAGAACACCACCTACTTCTAGTGTCGAATCTTTGCTCACCTAGTAAAAACATAATCCAGAGAAACCCATAGCAATTATATAGAACCAGCCGGTTTCCTGCCATACTTTTCGGAGGCCAGAAACCAAAGAGACGCATCAAAGTTAAACACAAACTAATGGACAAATTGACGTTTTTTATCCACACCACCATTTTGATTGTGTCTTTACTGAAGAATCTTTGCCAAATGCGTTAGAACAATGTTACTGGGATATAATATCTTTAATTATACTTTACAGAGGTTCGAAACCTTTTGTTGAAAATAAATCCATGTTATGATTGAAAAAAAATCAAAAATGTCCTGTATGAGCAATTTGCGAGAACTTTTTTGTAAAATATTTTAATTGTATTTCTGCTCTTAATTATAAACAGTTGTTAAATGTAGCATTTTTAAAGAAGAATTAATAAAGATCATAAATAAAAGCGTATTGAGAATGTGGCGTTTTCGGTCAAAATGTAATTTTGGGTATTTGGAATTGTGTGCCTATTCATGACTAATCGGTCTGAAGTCTGAACCTGTATTGCCCTAATACTCGTACGCTACTTATCTTTGGGAGCGTCTCAAACATCGCCCTGTCACTTTAAATGTCAAACGTATGAAAAAGATGCCATGATGTTTGAGACGCTCCCAAAGATGATTTGCGTTAGAGAATTCGGGCGAATATGTATGGAACACGTTGGTTCAGATACCTAGGTACTATTTATCTCGGATCATTATTATACTATAGCAGATTAGTTTTTGCCCGCTGCTTTACTCGCGTGTTATTCGGGGAACGCATACCCTCGTAACATCCCCTTAGTACGTCACAAAAACTATCTAAATGCCAAATTTCAGTTCGATCCGTCCAGTAGTTTAAGCTGTGCGTTCATAGATCAGTCGGTCAGTCACCTTTGCCTTTTATATTAAGTACAGGGGGGGCAATTGCGTAAGTTAATCGTATTAATTTGACAGTTCATATCGTATTCAATCGGCTGCGATTTGTATGGAATGACATTAATTATGATACAATATGAACTGTCAAATGAATACGATTGACTTACGCAATTCCATAGCAGATGTATTGATTGCTAAAATCTTAGAATAAAATCTCTCGAAATGTTGGTTATTTCAGTTGTGTTTGTTCTAATAACTACTGTTATTTAATAACGCGAAACACAAATTAAATTATTATCACAATTAACGCCAGCTATGGGAAAACAGAATTAATTGTTTCGGTAGCATTGCTTTTACTTTCTATTGTTTGTTTATTAACATTGCACACGTTCTTCGAAAATAAAATTGCCGATTTTAACTGAAAAATTTAAACTCGTTTTTTTTTCTAAGATGTAACATATTTATTTCATCTAACATGTATAGTTATTATAGCAAATGTGTGAAACAGCAATAAAAAATGCATTTAAAAATTAAGCAGAAATTATATTGAAAAGAATCATTGCAATTGAGATTTTTTAAAAATCAACATTTGAAGTGAAACGATAAAAAACGAACTAGTTAAGTAACTTTATTTAAAACTAGCGCCAAAAACGTGCCAGGCACGTGCAGAGTTATCTGACACACACTCTACAGTCCATTTTGACAGCTAATTTTGTATTGCAAGTGGCTCCTCTGTCACGGCTGTCACCAGAACAGACAGACGTGTGAAAGAATGTCTATGCCAAATTTCAAGTCAATCGGGCCAAGGAATCGCGTTCTCCCATACAAACTTTGCCACCCTTTTTCACCCCTTAAGGGGTTGAATTTCGCAAAATCCCGTCTTAGTGAGCACCTACGCCCTAAAAGGAGCCCCCATGCAAAATTTGAGACTCTTAGCACTTGTAGTTTTTGAGATTTCGTGATGAGTGACTGAGTGAGTGACTTTCCCTTTTATATATATAGAAAAAGTGTCAGTGGCTGACGTCTCAGTGATACGAGATAACAGACATGCGGGTGTTATCTGGGATGTAAGGACAATGTATAATGAAATGTATATTTGGTCACATTATAGCGATGTACACTGGTCACTGCTTTATCTTGTAATAACGCAGCCATGCGTGGATTCACCCTTGTTCACTAAGATATTATATATCAATGTAGTGAAAGTATTATATTCTAGTTTATAATGAAGATACATTTAATACTAGAATTCGATTACATCGGTCATATCGCGCACTTTTGGGATATTTTAAAATTTTCATGACACAATGTTAACAATTACCTTCTTGAGTTGGTTCAGAGGCAGGCGAGAAAAGAACAGAAGATTTGTAAGGACTAAAATTAAAACAAAAAGGGTCCAATAATGTGACTTTTTATCTAAAACTAGCAGTTGCACACGGTTTCCTCCACGTGATGGCCGGAACTACATAAGGCCGTTTTTCTTTCTGTAAGAACCCTTTACAAAAATTAGAACTTAGATTAATGAAATCGGTTAGCATAATGTCAAGTTATGGCGTGACAAAGGAAAATAGGGATTAATTTAAACATGGTTAAAGCGAAAATTATTAAAAGAAAACAAAATAGTTTGTTTCTTGTAACCACTTGAAATGGCCATTAATTAGCGAGTCTGAGAGCCTAAACTGCGTCACGCGGACGCCCGCGCGGTTCCATTCAAAAGTGCTTCGTCGAGGGCACCGTCACGCCAGCGGTAGCACGGTAGCACGCACGGGCTTGTTCAGTCAATAGCGCTATGTGATGCGGTTCCACGGAGCCCGCGCGCGTGTCCACGGACGGAGACACGCGACGTGTGCCCGTCGCGGGCGCCCGCTTTACTCAGTTTAGGCCCTGAAAATGTGATTTCTGATCATTTCTCCGATGTTACCATGTTATCTATCTATCTTTGTATATAAATAATATATAAATAATCTCTATATAATTAAAATCGGCCAAGTGCGCGTCGGACTCGCTTATGAAGGGTTCCGTACCCACTTTACGTACCGATTACGTACACCTAGCAAAAATACCACTGTCATTTTTTGCCAGAAAAAAATAACTTTGTTTTTCATAGTATTCGTATGAATGACAAAGTTATAATTGCGGTTTTCGATAATGTGTTATATCTCAAAAACGTGTAAAGCCTACTTAGCTGCAATAGTTTTCCTTTTAACTTCGTCATAATATCTACTACTATCATGAATTTTTTCACGTATCCAAAAACAACCATATGGCTGGCAGGGGGGAGGGACACTTGACTCTAACAAAATTTGGCACTTTAAAGCTTCATTATTCACAAACGGATGCCTCCATCAAAAAACTGTCTTTACAAACCCACAATATTTTTATAATTGCTATCCAACGACATCCCACACTATGGGATAGACAAGAAATAGTACATTACAGCCGAGGACAGGTAAGTAAGAAATTACATTGTCGAGGATGGTTTGAAGCACGAGCCGCAGGCGAGGGCTTTAATCATTCGAGGCAAGGTAATTTGCTTACCGTACAAGGCTTGTATAGTGCTTTTCTCAAGAAATGCGAGGAAATAAAAAAAACTGTTTAACTAAATAATATTTATTAAAATTTTTAACACACATGTTCGGGCAATTATTAAATGTAAATGTTATTGTTTTCCCGGGCACACTTATGTATAAATCGCTCATAATAATATTATTTTAATGATGTATCATTAAAATACGCCAACAACACAGATTCCGAAAACGTATGCGCCTTTTTTTCACTTTTCCAAATCAGATCGTAGGTTTTCATAAGTAGGTATATCTTTCTTTTGATTTTGCTGGCAGTAAGTTTTCTGTTATTAATTTTGCTTCTGCTCTCAAATGTGGTGGAGTAGGTACATACAATGTCTTTATATGTTTCATTGGCAGAACTCATTTTGATAATTTATTACACAATATAAACTGTATTGATATATAATCAACCGCTGAAAATCATTCCCGCCGTTTTTTTAATATTGGTTTGTGAGGCCATGTCGAACGGTCATACAGCCTAGTGATACTTACTAGTTACTTGCTACTAAAATGCGCAACTTCAATACCCGTTTCTGGGCGGTAGATGGCGCTGTATATATTTCCCATACAAAATTACTCTTAAAGGATATTTTGTCTATGATAAATCTCATTTTGTTTTTTCGATTGATGTTCGTGCTAAGCATGAAGCTCGACTTAATACTGAGGTAACCAGTAGGGCTAGCACAACTTGAGCGCGACTCGAGTGACAAAGAGTCGCGGGCACTTTCAACCAATCAGATCGCTCGTAGATAGCGCGCGCGACTTAAGGCGAAGTGCTGATTGGTTGAAAGGAGCGCGACAAAGAGTCGCGCTAAGTTGTGCTAGACCTACTGTATTAAGTCGAGCTTCATGGTGCTAAGGGTACATAGCGCTTGTGGTACAATACGAAGTAATATATTCTGTGCGCACCGTATTTAAAAAAAAGTTAACCTAATTATGATATAATAATAATGTGGCTGTATGGTGCAAATGTCCCTTTGCTTTTTCTGTTTTTATACACAGAAAGAACTAAAGAAAAAATAAAGAAAAAAAGTTGGTAGTACCATAGAAAATCACTGCAGTAATGAATTTCAGTACTTACTTACTGCACTAAAATCAGTGCAGTAAGTAAGTACTGAAATTCATTACTGCAGTGATTTTCAAATTTAGAATGTTTACCTCGGAAAAGTGCCACGTACCGCATTCTTTTCTCAAATATAATATTAACATTTCAGAGCATAAGTGTGAAAAAAAAATTACATCCCCACTTCACGTGTGTAGGAGAGGTAACCTAAAAATTTTTTATTTTCAAAATTTTACTTTACCACTTTGTTGGCGTGATAAATATGTATATTCATGCCTAGTACTAAGAGTCTATGAGCTAGACTGGGGTCAGACGGACAGACGGAGAGACAGACATGGCGAAACTATAAGGGTTCCTTGTTGACTACGGAACCCTAAAAATGAATATTGCAAAGCGCAAAGCTCGAGAACTGCTGGACCAATTAGGCTAATAAGTAGGTACTTCTTTTCATATGTTCCTTAAGGCTCATGAAAGGTTTTTATGGAGAGAAAAAAACATAAAAAATGGGTGGAAATAAGTAAAAACAACACTTTTCTTTTCCCATACAAACCAGCTGTCAAACATTTGACGTAAATATAAATCAATGGTTTTTCACGGCAAAACCACAGTATATACTATGCGATTATTATAAGAATAGGATAGGGACACCGCCATGTTGTGACGTCAAGCTGTCAAAGTGCTGTCAAACTAACTTCACTTCACTGCAGTATGGTGTACAAAAGAAGAAATTTATCGTGAATCAGGGGGCTGATCACGTCATAGCTTACGATAAACAATGATGTTCGTGCAAACCAAAACATATGAATAATTTGCAGATAAATACAAATCATTAACTTAATTTTTTCGGAAAGTATAGGACTCATGAAAATGATCAGGTAATTTGAATCTCAATCGAATTAAAATTTTGTGGTATTTAACTGAAACCATTTTTTCATACATTGTTCTGTGGGGTAGGTACTTTAATACTATGCTTCAATAACACAGAATAAATTGAATTTCGATTCTATTTACTGGATTAAGTAGGTATTGAAATAAAACAGGAATTCAAGTTATGGAAATAATTTAATAATCAACTTTACAATAAAATTGATAAATTGGGGGTCTAGTGAAAAATTGTATTGGTCTATCATGGTAAAAGGATTGGTCAGCTAGATTCTACACGTTGATTAAAAAAAATAAAAAACTCGTTTTGAAAATGGCAATACCCAAACCACCTTCTGCTAAAATAAAAAATAATTATTTTATTTTGTATGCACTTTCTTGCGAACTGTACCTTTTCAGAGTGAAGTTTGTCAACAACCCGTCCTATTCTTATAATAATCGCATAGTATTTAAGCTATTAGCACTGTATGTTTAATATGGGGATGGGGATAGTTTAGGTGATGGAAAATAACATAGGCTACTTTATATCCCGGAAAAAAACACATTCCCGCGGGATAACGTCGTGTTGGCCAGGCGAGCGAAGCAGCGAGCGGAAGGTTGGTGTCTAAGATAAAAGTTTTTTCCATTCCTACTTTCAAACCAGAAACCGTAGCATAATAGAACCTAAACAAGTAACAAGTTGGGCTTAACTTCTGAATAACAACTACATATCAATCATTCTATTAACTTGACTAGTGCGAATCCTCGCGGATCACAACACAGGATTCCTTTTTCCTAATAAATAAAATCCGACAAGTGGTTTCTCCGGATCACTTACGAAGCTGGAGTTTAATCAGGAGCCGGGAGAGGGATGATTGGTCAAATCTGGGAAGAGCACAGCGGGGGCGGGCCTGCTGCTGCAACGCTGTTTATTTATCTGAGCGAATGGTAAGGCTGGGTGTAGGATAGCTACAAGCGATTTTGTAAAATAAGTTTTTTGTAAAAAAAATACCACAATATTTTTTTGCTGACTGTAAAATTGTATTTGTCATCGAAACCAAACCTGTGTGCAAAATTTCAGCTTAATAGGAGACTGGGAAGTGGGTCAAATTTAGCTTGCAAGATGTGACTACACTAACAGAGCAAGTTTGGTAAAAGTTTGTAAAAAAATCAAAGTTGATAGTCATCGATCGGGTTATTGTAGATTATATTCAAATAAAATCTGGGAAGAGCACAGCGGGGATGGTCTTGCTGCCCTTTTTAGGGTTCCGTAGCCAAATGGCAAAAAACGGAACCCTTATAGATTCGTCATGTCTGTCTGTCTGTCTGTCTGTCTGTCTGTCTGTCCGTCCGTCCGTCCGTCCGTCCGTCCGTATGTCACAGCCACTTTATGCCAAAACTATAACGACTACAGACTTGAAACTTGGTAGATAGATATATTCTGTGAACCGCTTTAGGACTTTTTATAGAAAAATAAAAATAAAAAAAAATTAAGGGGGGCTCCCCATACATGGAACTGAAACTGAAAAAAATATATTTTCATAATAAATATTAGTGTGGGTGGTCTTTAGATAGGTATTTAAAAATGATATTTAGGTTTCTTATATAATTTTTTATCAGTCAATATTTTAAAACATATACACTTCCAAAGTGGTAAAATGATGTGCCCCCTTGGCCGATTTTTGGTAATAAATTTGACAAAAAAAAAAGAATAAAGTTGATCGACTTTTTTTGAGATTGTAATTTATATTTTGGTCAAATCTGGAAAGAGCAAAGAGCAAGAGCTGGAATGAGATAAGTAGCCTGAACAGTGGACGTTTTGGGAAATTGACTTAGGTATGTCAATTTCCCAAAACGTAGTGACAACAAAAAGTAAATCAATAGAAGACCATAAAAAAGACATAAACAATACAATTAGATCCATTATAAATTGGCTTGAAAATAATAATTTAATAATAAATATCAACAAGACTAGTCTCATAAACTTTAACAATTCAAAACACCAGACATTTAATATATTATATCAAGGCCAGACACTTAAAACAGATAAATCCACAAAATTTCTAGGTATAGTATTCGACGAGAGGCTTGACTGGAAGGAACAAATAGAATTTGTCTGTAACAAAATAAACAGGTTTACATATGCCCTGCGCAAGCTAACCAAAATAGCCACAAAAAATACTGCACTTACTGCATATTTCGGTTATGTACAATCAGTCCTAAGGTATGGACTCATTTTGTGGGGAAATAGCACAGATGTCAACAGGGCATTTATTTCCCAAAAGAAGTGCATAAGGGCTACATGTGGTACGGCACCAGATGAACCGTGCAAACCACTATTTAAAAATCTAAAAAATTTACCTTTACCTTCTCTTTATATATTCGAGATAGCTAAATTTGTAAAGGCAAACATGAGTCTTTTCAAATTGGCTAAAGACGTATATATACGTAGTACTCGTCATGGTGATAGGCTGGTTTCTGTAGTAGTTCCTAAGACCACCTCCTTCCAAAATAACTGCTACTGGATGTGTATAAGGGTCTTCAATAAGATACCTGATAATATAAAGCAGTTACCATTTAGTCAATTTAAGACAGCACTGTATAATTGGTTACATGAAAGATTGTTCTACAGTGTAAATGAATTCCTAAACCATATTCAATGAACATACCTTTTAGATCACATTTTTAAGCAATAACAATCGTTCATTTAACAAAGAGACCACTATCCAAATTACCACATGTTGCCATGAGGCCATGATGTAAACGTAAACCCACATAATTTATTTAACCATTGTCACCGTTAAAATTGGTACCTAATTTTAAATATTATTAAGACAAAAAACAGTTGACATATTATTATAAAACTAGAAATTGACATTTTGACATTGTAACTTTTTAAATAATTTGTGTTCGTTTGTATCTGTCTGTATTTTTACTGCATTTGATGATAACTATTAATTACTGACATTCTTATAGACTTTAAAATAATTTTCTAATTTATGACATGTTGCTGACACTCTAAATTATATATTTCACTCTGTAGACTCAGAAATGTTGAAGTTGTGTCTGTAAAAAAAAGATGTTTGCATGTTCAAATAGTTATCAAATTTAATTTTAATTTTAAGATTTGCATGCTATTGTAATGGCTGATTGAGCTGAACTTCATTTCTCATGTGACCACTAATGTACCTCATTCAAGTGCAAATAAATGATTATCTTATCTTATCTTATCTATGGGAATAGTCATTACGGGAAGTGGACGATCTGGGAATGGTCTTTGTGGAATGTGTGGTCGTTTTGGGAAGTGGTCATTTTAAGAAGTGGACATTATGGTCCCTAAAGCTTCAACGATGTATATTGATATGCACGAATGGTAAGGCTGGGTTCCGGATTGGTTCAATAATTTTTGGCGATCTACTTTCACATAATTTAACAATAAATTGAAGTTTGAAGTTTAATGCTCTATCTAATGTCAGTAGGGATGACAGTAATTATTACCTAAATTTTATGAATAATGAGTTACGCACTATTTCTTGAAGATAAAGCATCGAAATTATAGTATAGCCACATTTATTGACTTAAATTAATTTTGCAAGCCTTCTAAAGTGGAGTATTTGATATTACTACTACTAATAATATATAAAGATTCAGCTCGCTCAGCACAATGATATTGTCATTTTCGCTGACCATTTAGGATATATAATTAATAAATTTCGTTTATATTTGAATAGCATTGTGACATAAATAAAATGGTAATTATTAAAATGCTCTGACTTATCACTGCCGTTGACATAAATAAAATGTAAGTATCATGTTTTGACATTGTATTGATTCTGTAATGTTTGTATGTTTTTTAATTTATTGTTTGTAGGTACCTTTAATTTTGACATTAATTTGTAATAATTATTTGACCATTCTTCCGACATTGATTTTGGATTTTAGTTTTAATTTTGACATTTCCGATTATCAAATTTTACGATTTTTCAATGTATTGTTTTAAAAAAGTGTATGTGATTGACTTTTTAAATGTTACTATTTTACTATAAATTATTGTGTGTTAATTAGTTGTAATTCTAGCTTGTAGACGACTTGGATTTTTAATCTGTAAGTGTACAAGTTTAATGAATAAATAAATTAAATAAAAATAAAAATAAACTTTATTCTTATTCACATTCACATATGTAATAAATAAGCTTTTTTGTATCGTCAATATTTACCTACTAGGTATTCGAGACTTTTTAACTGACAAAAAAACGGGCGCAATAAACTTATCGACTTTAACTGGAGTAACTACATTAAAAAAAAATTATATCGTTAACATTTACAACAGTTTAAATAATTATTTACATCAGGTCGTAGATTATGTTACGTGTGAAATCTATCCTACGCATTCTGGTCTTTTAAATAGTCGACTAGGTACATCTAAATAAAATCCTTTCTTGTATGAATACTTACAAGATTTAGTTGGATGACAGGATGGTTTCTGGGAAGTAACATAATTAACCAGGAGATGCTCATGCCCACTCTTGCCTTACGTTACATTCATGGTGCAATGACAATCATGGTGGATCATCACAATTCTGGGAAGATATTTTCTTATAAAAGACCGGAATAGTCAACAGTAAGTCCAGCACTCGTAGCATGACAAACCCGAGAAGAGTTTTGTCTACCTTGAAAGTCTATTAACCGCCTCTGTGGTCTAGTGGTTCACACCACCGATTTCAGACCAAGAGGTCCCGGGTTCGATTCCCAGTGGGGGTACATATTGTATTCGGTTTGGTTGGTGGTAGGACTTGTTCTTAGTCCGCCTGGCTAGCTACCACCATCTTATCTAAGTCTGACGCCATAACAATGATGTTTTCAGCATTATTGTGTTCCGGCAGTTAGAGATAGGATAGCCAGTTCCTCAGTGATTGAGGATTCCGGGAGTAGTGCGCTTCCATCTTCAGCCTTATCACCACTTAACATCAGGTGTGATGAAGGCTAAGTGCTACCCCGTTGTGGATAAAAAAAAAAAAAAACTATAATTGACAGCCGAACAATAGGTTTGTCTACGATGAAATGATATGTTTGACGTTTCGATATAGACAAAACCTTTCTCGAGTTCATCATGCTACCTGTGCTGAAACCTGGGCGAGTCTAGACCGGGCTTACTCCACGCACAGCACTTGTTGGTGGGGGCGTGCCCGCCACGCCTCCGTGCGCTTCGCCGCTTCTGCGCTTCTGCTTCAGTCGCACCCCGACCGCCGACCGCTCAACATGACGCACATGCTTCGCTTCGACATGCGGCTGCTGTCCCCGGAGCGCTGACGACTACTGAAACATAAGGTATTTATTATAGAGACACTACATAACGCCATCGTAACCTAGGGCTAACTTTAAAAAAGTTTGGTGCACTTTTACAAAGCACGATGAAACTTTCCGGAAACTTTTATCGGAAGAGCCAACTACTTTGTCGCTGTTAAAAACTGCTCAGAAACCGTTCCCAGTTATCTTAAATAAGTACTACGGAATATTCGTTTCATAAGTATTATTTAATGAGTTCGGTATGCCAGTTTTGTGTTTTTCAAAATTATTTTATCGATGTCTGACTAAATAATAGGGTTTATCACATTTTTACGCCTAAATTATTAAAAAATATAAACTTTAATAATCCACACCGCAAATTTTTACACCGTATACTCTGATATTGATAAGTAAAATTAAAAAGGTCCTACCTATTTACAATGTTGACACTACATTCTAGCTAGTGTAATTTGTTATAAAAAACGTTTTAAGAAATTAAGGTAAGTAAATTGATTGAAACTTTACCGAAGGCCATCAGTCTGGGGGCTTAATTATCTATATCCCCTAAATGGATCGCTATCGCTAATCCGTCAAAAACTTAAGGAGTAAAAATACAATCAAATATCCATGTAACTATATACCTACTACGAAGTTTAGGCTATACAATATAAGAAAAATATATCTCCTACTCTTACGACGAGAAAAAGGATTATACGATTTATAGGACCCGGCCGACGATGCTATGAAATCCCCCCCATTTTTTTAATTTAAACAAAATCATATTTTCAAAATATGCCACAATGTCATTAGACATTAGAAAAAGAAATACAAAAAAATGTGACCAATTAATTTACTTACTTCTTTTGACCAATCATTGAAAAAAATATTGATTAAAAAACTAAGTTATTAGATAAAACACTTATTATTATTGGCTCAACGTTTCCTAGTAGCCAAGTCTGTCCAGCCAGTCTGTCTGTTTAGAATCTAAATGTTTGTCTAAACTTTAGATAAACATCGGTGGCCGTTATTACGCCATTACAAAATTGTATTCAACTTATCTCAGACGGGACTCGAATTTGTGCCTATGGCTTTCGGTAAGAAGATACGTCGAAAAATAAACATCAGATTTATCATCCAGAAAAAATACTGTCACTTTAAATTATTTACAGTAGGTAGGTAAATTATATTAGGGCCACTCAAAGAATTCTGATTTCACGTTTAGTCGTTTCGTTGGAGTCATAACATACAAATTTCTTGGTTGGAGTATTAGTTTTGAATGAAACGGTATATTTTCTATGGGTTTGACAGCTGTCGAACTGGCAATCTCCCAACACAAAGGTAGTGTGTTTGTAGATAGTATAGTTGGGTGTAATTGTAAGAAAATTTACATATTCATTAAAATATAAATACTTACACCATCAAGAAAGTATGACTGTTTGTTAGGTTATTCACAATAATTAAGCAAAAATACAGTTGAATCTCTTATAAATTGAAAATGTCATGAAAAAGATACAAAGCGAACTTTGGGACGAGAAACTATGCGCGAAATGCTGAGCATTCCTGTTTGGGCAGAAGCTCGGAGCTTTCATCTTCATTTTAATTTACAAAAAAACTGCTCGGACCTTCGTCCAGTTGGTTTGTACTTTGTACGAAATCCTCAAGAAGGTTATCTTTTCGTTAAATGTTTATTTTCATAAATTCCAAAACTATACAGAAACAAATAAACTAATAAGAAAAACGAAATTTCCATGTTTAAATTTGCTGTCTGAGTTACTCCGTGATCATGACGTGTGCATCTCTCACACTCGACAACAAATTTTTCATAATAGTATTGAAAGCGAGCATGAAAGAATAAAATCTTAGAAACAATTAAGTTCGAAAAGTAGGTATTAACATGAAAGGTAAGAAGTGCTAGAAAATCAAGCTCCCTCAAAACTCTGCAGTCTCGGAAAAGTAGCGAAGTCAGAAAAAATTACGTATGAAAATTAAAAAACTTTTAGTTTTTGCTGGGTGGTTAGACAAAACTATTTTCAAAAACTCTGCTGTATTTAAAGTACCTATGTATGGTTTGATATTTGACACATTTCATGTTTCTACTGTATTTTACTTATTGACAACCTGCAAAAAAATCAAAATAATGTGGAATATTTTGGAAGGACCAATGTGGACCATTTGAGCAATCGCGAGGATATCAAAAGCTAATGTTTTGTGGGTTTGAGTCACGCCTGAGTAGTTTGGAAGCAAGACTCCTTTTTGAATATTTTCATTACGAATATAATTTAAGACAGATACTAAATAAGTATTTCAATAATCCGTTTGAACCGAACTGATCCAACAAGTTGTAACGTAGTTTACTTAGCCGTTAAGACAGCAGATGCATTCAAGTTGCGAGGCGCCTGTCTATCCAAACTTTGCCCCACTGTATTTAACTTTGCCGAGGTCACTTTCACTACACTAAGGTCATTAGTTGTGAGCACCTGGATACATATACTTAGTTCGTGTTTCTAGTTCATATATGGCGGTATTAAAATTTGAGATAATTTTAAAAGAATCATTTGTGACATAATTTGTAAATATTCGACCCCCTAAAAAAAATTGAGACACATCTCGTCCATGTGTCGTTTTCCGTGAAAAATCGTGATTGTAGGTTTTATTCTAGTCTCACTCCACTAAGGCTATTAGTTGATAGCACCTGGATACAATAGTTCGTGTTTAAGTTCTTAAATGGCGGTATTATAATATGAGATCATAAAAGAATCATTTCATTTTGTGAAATAATTGGTTTCGCCACGCTAAGAAAAATTTAGAGATATCGCGTTCATGTGTCATTTTCCGAGAAAATCTAAACAATGAAAAAATCTGGATCGTTGCTTTTATTTTCGTCCTGTGCAACCGGTACTGCTAGACCCTGGGTCTTAAACCCACTTCTCTTAGTGCGTGCAATCGAAACGCTTGCACAAATAATATACAGGGTGGAATTATTTAATGAAATTCATAATACCTGGAGTGAAAGTACCTACTTGAAATAATGGAGATATCAAATTTCACACAAAGGAAGCATTGATTTATTTTTGTCAAGAAACAAAACTGCATTCACAGTTTTTTTAACTCACTTTTTCCATACAAGAGTACACATCAATTCGACTCTACATCGAATCCATTATGTTTTCATTGTTAATTTAATTTATCATGTTTGTAAGAGAGATTTAATCCAAAACAGTTACCACATCGATTAATGTCATAAAAGTACAGGGTGTAGCTTTTTCATATTATATTATTATTGTTTATTATTCAGGCAGGCAGTTGAGACAACTGATAGATGCCTGTATCCAATTACATTACAGTAGAAATTTCTTATAAAAAAATTATTTTCAAAGTCGGCAGTAGACAAAATAAATTGGAAAACCTCTGATCTAGTCTGTTCTTAAACTGGTTTGTGTTTTCGGCTGTGACTATTTCTTCAGGCAACTTATACCACATTTCCACCACTCGGTTACTGAAAAAGTGCTTGAGCGGGTTATTATTGGATCTAATTTAATTATTCTAATGTAGGTTATAATTATTTCGTTGTTTTAGCCGGTTCAATAACTGGGTGTGGTAAGCAAATTTATTATAAAATCTTTGAATTCAGTTTTGTTTCATTTAAGTATAAAATAAGGCAAAGTTTCATTTGAGTGAAATTTGCTTTCTCCATTATTTCGAATACTTTCCCTCCAGGTGTCACGAAATTATAAAATTCGAAATTCCATCCTGTATAAAGAATCATTTGATTGAATCAGGCGTCACTTGGCCTTCCCCCAAGTCCCTATACCCACCCGAGATTCTTTTATTTTATAATTGCAGCCACAAAACTTCGTTCTATTTTTTTTATATAAATACATAGTTAGTTATCCATAAAGCTCTTATCTGCATATAAGTAACTAAGTAGAATCTTACGAATCAATAATAAAGGCGCATTATGCGAGCTTTGTCTCTGTATGATTATTTGGTTATTTTCTCTAAAATTATTTGCTATGGTCTGCTTGTTTTTGGTGTTTTATCCCAAAATCATAAGTTTTGATTGTCCATATCAACACGATTTCTGGCAGTGAGACGTCGTCAACACAAAAAATAGAAGATTTGTAAGGTACGAGATACAATACAAGGTCATGCGAACCTATGAATTTCGAAAATATCCTGTAAAGAAGATCGTTCGGAAGTTCGCCGGGCTTACGGCCCGATAAACTCCTAAAAAAGAAATCGCAGTAATTGTTTTGATGTGTTCCTGTAACAATTGACGAGCGATTTAAAGTCACCTTGAACTTTTTTACTATATAAAAAAAACAAGAATCTGTTTTTAATCTATCTGAAAGCTTTTACATTTTTTAATAACTGTAAGAATGCATTTTGTACATTGGTTAATTGTTTCCCTAGTTGATAGTTTTAAGTAAACCTATAACATTTTGTGGATGCAAAAATAAAAAAAAAATGCTGAAATAAATTATTTTGCTAATAAAATTAGAGTTATGTACAAAAACATAATTATTATGAGTAGGTAACTATTAGTTAACACAAATTTACTGTCACGTATGTAATGAAATGAAAATCTTTCAAAAAATACACTTTTATCCATTTTAAATGGCTTATTAAGAGGATTTTTTTTTAAATAATAATAATAATAATCTTACGCATCAATAATAAAGGCGCATTATGCGAGCTTTGTCTCTGTATGATTATTTGGTTATTTATTAGTTAATGTTTAAAAATATAATTTTGTAAGTATTTAAAATCTAATAAAGGGAATAATAATTATTATTAATAGGATATTCCTTAATTAAAATTTCATTTTATTTTAAAGAAACGGACTAGGTATTCTATCGTTAATATGACGGGTTATATATTTCCCTTCCTTATGAAAATCTCAACAATAGTAAACCCAGAATCTAACAATCGAACACAATGATATTAATTTTACTAAAAGAGGCCGAGGTTATATTTTCTTGGTTCCATGCAAACAGTGAAAATTATTTTAGGTTTGCCTTTCGAAGACGGTTTTCCAAATTTCTTTCTATTTAAGAAATCTGTGCATACATTTAGTAGGTACAGATCTGGATACAAAAATCCCTCAAAAATGTATAGTGTATTAAAATCTTGCAAAATGATAAATCAAATTCTATGATTAGTTTCGGTTTTTAAGATAGTAAAATATCTAAAAAAAAATCAATAGGTTTGGCGTTTTGCGACCAATACTGATTATAATTAAAAAGATTATTATGAATGTTGTCAATACTTTTCATTTTTGTGTTTATAGGTTTAGAAATATTTATAAGTAAAAGAGATTTAATATACTAAATACATAAATAAGTATACAAAACATCTGCGTAAATGTTATTACGTTCGTTTGTTAATTTAATCATGTAGCAGCAACAGCAAAGTTCATAACTTAAAAAACAAATTTAGTTATTTCGATTGCTCTGTGTGAACTCGACCGTTAAGATTTTGAACTGTAGATAATAATCACGTGAACAGCTGACTTTGATTTAGTTGGGGAGCGCTAGGGCTGCGCGAGGCATGCGGCGCCCCTGACCTTGCTGAAATTGTTTCAACAGCCGCTGGCGCAAGTGACAAGTCAAAAGCGAGGAATATCAATGACTAGCGGCCTAGACTATAATCTATCTCTGTTGCAAACATCCAGATCCAATCAGTGTTATTGCGTGAAAGAGTAACAAACATCCATACTCACAAACTTTCGTATCCTACTATTCCTACCAATTTCTTACTTTCCTACTATAATCTTACTATCCTACTATCCTATATATAATATTATAAATGTGAAAGTTTAGATGTTTGGATGTTTAGATGTTTGTATGTTTGTTACTCAATCACGCCAAAACGGCTGAACGAATGTGGCTGAAATTTGGGACACAGATGCTTTGTAGCCTAGAGAGGAACATAGGCTACTTTTTATTCCGGAAAAGTATCACATTCCGCGGGATAACGTCATGTAGTCCACAAGGGCGAAGCCGCGGGCGGAAAGCTAGTTTATAATATTTGTAGGATATCATGAAATCAAACATCTTTCAGATGAGGAGCCCGTGCCGCAGTGGTTATCACGTGTTAAGCGCACGGTCCTAGCTTCGTTTGCAGTCGTTAATACAATCTGAAAATAGCTGATAATCATGATACCACATACAGTGCGTAACAAAATATTGGATAAATTCAACGCTTCTCGTAACGACTCGTAGATGAGCGGTTAGAGCAGTCGCCTGGATAGCGAAAGGTCGTGGGTTCAAGTCCCACAGGAGCTGGTTCTGAGACGGGTAAATTTTTCGAAATACTTCATTTTCAATAATAAAAATTGCATTGTTAATGCAAAAAAAGTAAAAATTTTAATAACATTTTGAAAAGCTTAAGCTTCAGAATTAGACTGCACCCGAAAAAACCTTTGTTGTTTGTTACATCAAATTGTTTTCAAACAATTATAATTTAAAACCTGGTTTCTTTCGTTGGCGCATCTTTCTGGCATTTTTATAATATGGCAAACCATCGGATTTCATACTCTTATATTTTATTTTATAGGTATAAAGCAAGTAGATCAAACGAATGTCTTTTGCACAGAACACGGAAATTCCATGTTCTGTGGTCTTTTGCCTTTCTAGAAAATTTAGGCGGAATCCCAAAAAAATATTTTACTACAGATATTTTATAGGTATAGGTATGCATTCGAGAGATTTTTCTATATTCGTTGAAGGTTATATTATTTGTTTGTTCATTAACCTTTTTGAACATTTTGAAAAGAGTTTTGTTTATCTGATATATACGCTAGAGCTAAATAGCATTATGAATGAGGAAAAACAATGTAGTTAAATCCCAAACATTGGTATTATTTTATGATCGATTTCAGATACCTGGGTGCCTACCATCAACTTTATGACAGCGATTCAAAAATAGCGCGATTCAGAATAGGTTCCTAAAATGAATCGCTTTCTTTCGTACTCTGACCTTCTAAAAACTGGATCGCAAATGAATTGCTAAATGTTAATGACCGAACGATTTGTGTCCTTTTTCTTCTACCCGTCTCTTTCACTCGATTCTGTCATGCCCGGAGAGTGAGAGGGACGGGTATAACCTGCAGGTGACATGTTAAATCGACCGGGTTATAAGTCAAATAAGAGTTTCTGACAGCTTAGCGGCTGTGAAATGTCATTGATCGATCACTGAATCGCTGTCATTGATATTAAGCTGTCGTGGTACGAATAAGCGAAGCAGATCAGTTTAGGTTCCTAAACAAAACCGTAATAAGAGTTGATGGTAAGCACCCTGCACACAAAACTACGTGTGCAAAATAAGTTCTAGAATTTAATTAAATATATATATTGACGACCGATTTGGCGCAGCGGTAGTATACCTGCCTTCTGCGCCAGAGGTCTCGGGTTCGATCCCCGAAAAAGACAAATATTTGTGTGGATGAACATGTCTATTTGTCTTGGTCTGGGTGTTTTCGATGTATATTAAGTATGTATTTACAAACAAAAGTATTTAAGTATATATTTATCCGTTATCAAGTTTTCCATGACACAGTTTCTTAATGTTTGAATAATGCATATTATCTGTGATAATGCCCACTGGTTTATTTATCATCTTTTATATTACTCCTGCATTTACAGTAAGAACTTATGTTTTCTCCTGTCTTTTTTTTTTTACTGTCTCCTGAGTTTTTCACTGACCGCCGCCTTGTTTTTTGCTAGTTGAAGTTTGTAGCACCTGTGTTTGATACCTCATATTAACATTTATATCGTGAGTGTTTCTATACAAAATATATTATCTAATATTAGTGGACCGTGCTACGGCCGACGCTCGGCTCGGACCCGACACGGTGTAGTGTGAAACATCCTTTACATAAATCATTTTATGTAAAGATTTTTTTCTATTTTCAACGACTAGCCGCACGCTCGTCGTATGTTTTCTTGCTACCGATAACGAATATCCATAAAAAGTGATTAAAAAGAAATGGTTGTAGCTAAAGAACTTCCATTCGTTAGCAAAACTGATCAAATAAAATGGGCCATATAGAAATTTGTTTAATTGTTTTATTTATGTTAAGTAATAAAGTGTATAATTATATTCTTTTGTTGATGTACATGTATGTTTGTGATGCAAATAAATGATTTTGACATTGACACTGAACTTAATAGGTAGTGTTGACATTTTAAAACAAATTACATATTAGCAAAATAAGTCATGGTCCAGTTGGTTTGACTGTACATTACCCTACATATCATATCACATCATAAATTCCAATGCAACGTAGGTAGCATCCATTGGCTTAAAACTCTGAATATAAAATACGCTTAAAACTAATTAATTCAAATCGTCAAAACAACGACAACGATGCCATAAAACAAATAACAATTTAACGGTCGATTGTTTAAAGGTGTCAAGTAATTACGGTTGAGTTACACCAAATTGTAATAATCTAGAATTCTCTGATTCTGTGTCAAGTTAATCCAATCGCGCGACAAAAAGCTCGCGGGGATGTTTGCCGACCGAAAAGCAATTAACGAGCGAATTCCGCAACCGCGGCGTAGTGTTGCGACTGTGGAACTTCGTCGCTATTAGTTGCAACTGAAATTATTGATAAAAACACTAATTATTCCATACTAATATCATATCTATAGAGGAAAGATTTGATTGTTTGTTTGAATTGAATAGGCTCCGAAACTACTGGACCGATTTAGAAAATTCTTTGTCCATTAGACAGGTAGCTAGGTAATGTAGATTCTTCCCGAGTGACATTGGCTATATTTTATCCCGATATTTGTCGGCTGACATCAAAGATAAGACGTTTTTATTTTTGAGTATTTTATTAATTATAATTAAACGACACTAAATTAGATAGTAATTTTAAATAGGAAACAATCCCGTGACGTGGTGAAGCTATTAAAAAAAAATGGTACAGATACATCAAGTATTTCGAGCGTAATCGTGGCACATATGTCCATACAGACATCCGGACGTCCACGAACAACTTTTTTAAATCACTTTTTTTCGGCTACTTAGGCTTGACTTATATTTTCTAAAAGTATTAAATGTGTTTATAGAGGGGTTGTTTTTCATATCTCTGTTCTTAAATTATTGTAAGTGTTAATGCAATATGAATATAACAAAACTGAAAAATGCTTGACTCTGACATGTTAAAAGTAGAGCACTACCTACCTCTATGTGGCGTGCAAAATCAATCCTGAAGTTTTGAGTGTATTGATTACAAAAAGAAACAAGAAAATAAATCTTTCCTTTTTATAATATGAGTAGGTATAGAAGTATACCTACGTAGATGAGTATAGATATTGCTGCTGATTCCTTATACGACTTATATTAACGAGCTACCCTCGTTAGGGCTAAATCACTTAAGTTTTAAGTGGTATTTACACTTTTTGGTACGAAATGTGCCATAAAATGACAACTCGGATTTATGTGTTTTTGGATCCGTGATTTTATTAATAGTTCTATCTATCAGTAAAAAAATACCTTACACATTTTCTCTTCGTATACTTTTACGGAACTTTGTATGTTTGTATAACCTATTTTTTTTATTTATAAAGACAATGCCATTTCGAATAGTTGGGTGGGTAAGTTTATCTATTAATACCGCAAAGAATAATTAATATCCCAAAACTTCTTTATAATAATATAAAAATTTATCGAGCCCATAGTTAATTTCATTGAGAAACTGTGCTATAGAAAATTTATAGCAGATCAATATATATTTATATAATTCTTGCTTGTAAATACATACTTAATATACATATAAAACACCCAGACCAAGACAAATAACCAAAAATATTTGTCTTGTTCGGGAATCAAACCCGAGACCTCTGGCGCAGAATGCAGGTATCCGTACCCCTGCGCCAAATCGGTAATCGTCATTATACACGGTAATTTTTTTATCACCCCAGATAATTTCAGGG
Organism: Crambus lathoniellus; assembly: GCA_949710035.1. Taxonomy (NCBI): domain Eukaryota; kingdom Metazoa; phylum Arthropoda; class Insecta; order Lepidoptera; family Crambidae; genus Crambus; species Crambus lathoniellus. The sequence goes on from OX453303.1 coordinate 29,844,399, forward strand.
ATTGTTCGACTCATGAAAACAAACAACTTTTATTACGGGACTAAAACTGAAATCGCGATAATAAAAATCAGCTGTTCCATACAAAAGTGAAAAAATATTTAAACAAAATGTATGGGACAGCAAATTTTTTTTCCAATTCAGTTTCGGTCCTATAATAAAAGTTGTTTGTTTTCATGAGTAGAATAATCCCTGATAACCGGGATGATGAACAAAATACCGTGTATAAAACCTTGAACTACCACTCAATTCATCTTTGTCACTTTTTTCGTAACCACAAGCCAGAGTTCTAAGCCGAGTTTAAGTCCTTCGTTTAGAACAAATAGGAAATTGTTTTTGAGAAATATTGACTAACACATAAAATACTGAAATGCACACAAAATGTAGATTAGTTTCCACTACACTATTTTTAGGTAAGTACTAACTTTTTTTTTTTTATTTATATGTATTATCATGCGATCAGCCCTTTCAGCTATGAGCAGATGTGATGTTGGTTGCGTTTATGTAAGGCTCTACCCCCATTGGGGTATATCCCTTTTAGTTATGTAGTCAGTCTTTACGCTGGCTGACTATCTTGGTCGAGGATATCTCGCTTCTTTTTTAGCCGACGAAAAGCTTCTGGTATAGACAGTTGCGCAGCTAGTTGGTTTGGGTGTTTAGCTAGTTTTGTTTTGTATTTGTCAGCATAGGAAGCGACCTCTTCTTTAACTGTTGGAATACCGAGATTCTCGTGGAGCTCTGATGTTTTTAGGAACCATGGTGCATTCGATATCTGTCTTAGTATGCTGTTCTGCATTCGCTGTATTTTCATTAAGGTAGTGCTACTGGCAGCTCCCCATAGCTGTATGCCATATAGCCAAATAGGCTTAATCATGGTTTTATAGATCAGAATTTTATTGTCTAGGGCTAGTTTTGAGTTTCTGCCCATCAACCATTGGAGTTTTCTGAAGTTTATATTGATTTCATCTCTCTTTGTTTTTATGTGTTTCTGCCAGGTGAGTCTGCGATCCAGGTGCATGCCAAGATACCTCACGGTGTCTTGGTGGGGAAGTTCTGTGCCATTTAGCGTGACTGGTGCACAGTCCTTCTTGCAAAGTGTGAATGTAACATGCACCGATTTACTTACGCTAGCAGCCATTCGCCACTTTGTTAGCCATTTCTCAATTTCATTCAGGCTGTTCTGTAAGATTCTAGATGCTTCAACAGGGCATTTATTTGAGGCAAGGAGAGCAGTGTCATCAGCGAAAGTGGCGGTTGTTACATCTGGATTTTGTGGTAAGTCAGCTGTAAATAAAGTGTATAGCACAGGTCCAAGCACTGATCCTTGAGGTACTCCAGCAAATATTTCGTAAAATCTGGATGTAGTGTTATTTTCTTTTACTTGAAATATTCTGTTAGAGATGTACGATTTTAGGATTCCAAAGAGTGTGTGAGGTAGTAAAATCTTTATTTTATACAGTAAACCTTTGTGCCATACCCTGTCGAAGGCTTGTTGTATGTCGAGGAATGCCGAAGAACAGTATTCTTTCATCTCGAATGACTTTCTGATTTTCCTGCATGCTCTATGAACCTGTTCAATAGTGGAGTGTTCTTTCCGAAAGCCAAATTGGTGCTCAGGTGTGATTGACTTTTCCCTTAAAATTTTATTTAGTCTATTGAGAAGACACTTTTCAAAGAGTTTGGACATGATTGGTAGTAAGCTAATCGGTCTGTATGATTTTACTTCATGGGGAGGTTTGCCAGGTTTATGTATCATAATAATCTGGGAAACTTTCCACAGATCGGGGAAATACCCTAGCCTCAGAATTGCGTTGAAGAGCATGGTTAGGTACACAATAGCCTTGCGCGGTAGTTCTTCAAGGATTTTTTTGTCGATGAGGTCGAAACCAGGTGCTTTCTTATTTTCCAGTAATTTAATATTTCTAGCTATCTCACTGGGCGTAACTAGTTTAAGGGGAAGATCTAGCTGAAAGTCTTGATTGAGGACTGCATCAATATCCGATTCGTCTGTGGAAGAGTCAGCGTTGTTCGGCTGGAAAACTTGGCTCAAATGTTTAGCAAATACCTCTACTTTAGTTTGTTCAGTCCTAGCCCAATCACCATCTTGCGTTCGTATTGGTGGCTTGTGATGTAGAGGTTTGTCGAAATTCTTGCATGCTCTCCATAGCGAATAATCAGTCGCTTTCGTTGCTGTGAGGTCTTCCAAGAATGTCTGTACTGCTGTTTCATTAGCTTCTGTTATTAACTCCTTTAACTCTTTGGTAGCTTTGTTTAGTGCGGTTTTGTCGCTTCGATGTCTACTTGTGTGCCATACACGCCGTAGTCTCCTTTTCTCTTGTATTTTTAATCGTATGCTTTCCGAGTACACTTTAGGATGCGGTTGGCGCTCAGCATTTACCGGCGAACTCATCCAGCAACTTTCTTGAATGGTTGTGGTTAATTTTTTAGTAGCTTCATCAATGTCAGATTCGGTTTTTAAGGGTATTTTCAAATCAAGTTTTTGTTCCACTAGTTCCCGAAAGGAATCCCAGTCTGTACGTTTGCTATACAGCTTCATAGTTTTCTTGATGTTAACCACTGTTGTTCCAATTGTTAGTAGAACCGGAACATGGTTAGAGTTCACCTCCAGGCACGTTTGGATGTCATGGGACAGGTTTGATATGCCCTTCGCGATAAAAAAGTCTATAACGTCTGGCAACTTGTTTGGATCACTAGGCCAATTAGTGGGTTCTGCTGTGGAGATGGTGGTAATTTTATTTTTTTCCAAACTTTTTTTAAGTTCTCTGCCTCTAGTGTTCGTTAATCTCGAGCCCCAATGGAGGTTCTTGGCATTCCAATCGCCTCCTACAATGAAGCGTTGGCCAAGTGTGTTGAATAGTTCGTCATAATGTTCCACTGTTAATTTGTGCTTCGGAGGACAGTATGCAGCAGAAACGTTGAGGGTTCCGTTCCTGTTTTCTATTGAGATTGTGGCTGCTTGTATGTGCGCCTTTTTAAATTGGGGTTGCTCGTTGTGTTTTATATTTGATCTCACTATTACTGCTGCTCCTGCATGACCAGTTCCATCTGGATGATTTGTGGTGTAGATTTCATAACCTCTTATTTTAACACTGCTGTTAGCTTTAAGGTGTGTTTCAGAAACTAGCAATATATCAATGTTATGGTGGATCAATAGGATTTCGACTTCATCTTTGTTAGGTGATAGCCCATCCGGGTTCCAGGTTGCTATTTTGAGGGAAGTCATTGTGTCATTTTAGAGACAAGGGTTGTTATGAGACTGATAAGAGTGCTCATTTGTTGTAGGATTTGGTCCATTTTTTCGGTTTGTTTAGCAAATATCTGTTCGATCGTTTTGTAGGTAGTTTGTTTGTCTTCGTTGTTGCTGTTTTGTTTATAGTTAGTTTTCATTGCATCTGCATAGCTTCGTGGATTGTTGCGATCGATAACGTTGTTCACGTCTGGTATAGAATTGTCGTTGTTCGTCTTGGTTAAGGATTGGGCTGTTGGTATAAAGACGGGCTTTGTGGTACCTCTTCTTCTAGGATCTATCTGCTTGTTAGTTTTTCTGGCTAGTATTTCCTTGTACACCTCACAGCCTTTGTAATTGGCTGGATGCGCTCCAAGACAAAGAGCACATTTAGCCGGGGTGTTCCGATCCGTTTTGGGACAATCTTTAGTTTTGTGAGATTGTGCGCATTTTACACAGCGATATGGTCTCATGCAGTAGTTTTTTGTGTGACCATATTGCTGACATCTTTGACATTGAACTACTGTGACGCGTTTCCGTGGATCTTCTATTATTACTAATTGGTGGTATATGTGCTTTAGATTTTTAACTGCTGCATTGTTCGGACCCTGGGCTAGGTTAGCAAAGAATGTTGAGGTTGGTGTCTTTTCGGGGCCATACTTAACGTTAATAATTTCGCCAATAACAGTATTCCCGGTATTTTCAAGTGCTTCTTTTATTATGCTGGTTGGTGTTGTGAAGTGTAGATTTCTAATCACAATTCTGTAGGGTCGTTTGTCTTTTCTGTTGAAAGTGTGACCTATCAGGCCCTTTTCTCTAACAGCTTGTATAATATTTTTGTATGTATCTACAGTAGTACAAATGATCCTGAGTTGGTTTCGATTGACAACTTTATAGGTAAAATCCTTTTTACTCGCCACACTTACTAAGAACTCAGTGAGCTTGTTGACATCTTCTATGCCATATAGAATTATAGGTGGTGGTTTAGGGATCTTTTTGAGAAGTTCATTTTCCTCTTCTTCTTGGTCAGTCGGAAGTCCACTAAAGCTGTTTGAGACATTTATATGCTCAGGTGACGGGGAGGATGTTTTTTTTCTTTTGGCACCTCTTGAGGTCGGTGCTCTTTGCCATGGCGGAGGTGAGTTCAGGGTGTTATTGCCCAGACTTGGGCCTATGTTCAGATCGGAAACCGTTGTAGGAGCTGTAGGATGCTGAGAGTCATCTTTTGGTTCCAGTCTGTCCGAAGATATGTTGCTCAGAGAGGAGGACCGTGGCCGATTAAAGACACCTGGGTGTAATATTTGTTGTGTTAGTTTTTTGTTTTGGGTATGGTTTTGTTCTTGCATTTCATTCATGTGGTTCCCACGAGTAGGGTCGATCTAAAAGGTCGCTCACAGGGTGACGCCCATTCCCATGAGAAGGCTGATACGCGCGACGTTTGCCAGGTCCGTCACGGTTGGCGCTCAAGACTAGTGTCCCACTAGCCATTCATCCTCTAGGCACGTCTCCCACCGTAGGATTGGGGTTATTCTTTTAAAGAGGTTTTCTTCCTCGTGGTCCAGGCGATTAAGCCAAGACCCCCGATCGCTTGTGCGGTTACGGGTTGAGTTAATCATTTCTTGAAAAACTCACGGCTAGGCTTGTTAGGTCTAGCATGTCGGGTTACTTAACCGCCGCCGACTCGGCGTTGCAATTCCTTTGGCACCACCCAGGGGGCACGTGTGGGGTGGTGGATAGGTATCTCCCACGGACGCGAATTGCAAGACCCCCCAGGTAAGTACTAACTTAGTATTTTTGTTACGATAAGTTACGTTAGTTTGGTGATCAATTAAATTTCAAGGTCAAAGTCAAAAAAAATTAATCAGATAGATTAAATAAAATTAATGCAAATGAATCGTTCAATATTTTTAACGTTATGGACATCTTTTAGCTGTCAAGAAAAACGGGCGAAAAAAAACTCATCAGCTTTAACAGAAACAACGCATTTACAAAATAATTATGTCGTTGCTAGAAAATATGACACATTGATAAAAATTATTAAAAAATAAGTACTGAAGAAAAATTTCTCATAGGTACTGGATATTGGAATATTTTCCTTTTATACATTGTTAGTATTACCAAAGAATACTATAGGTAATATGTGTTACTTTAACAACCATGCATTGCGATCTGTCATCATTCAAACCATTGTATTTCTATTACTGGTTTTTTGTGCACATCCTTGCTTGCAACAAGTCGTTGGAGGGGGGATAAGGGGTGAATAAACAAACGGAATGGTCCTCAAGCTGTGAGTTTGTAGGTCAGAAGCATTATTTACAATAGCTTTAGCCAACTCAAAGCGTTTTCGTTTGAAAAGAAATAAAAATTAATGTAAGCTTTATAACTAGTAAAATTTGTTTATTAACTTTTACTTGTATTGAGAACTAGCTAAGAATCTAGACAAACCTAACATAGGCTTTAAGATACTTATTAACAAATATTGTAGGTACCTTTATTTTGAGCAAATAAATTATTTAATTTTAAAATCATAATCTTAACTTGCTGTTGTACTTATACTGTACAGTACATATTAGCATATTACCATAATTTTAGGCACTAATGGCTTACCGCGGTTTTGTCTGCGTGGTACCAGTTCCCGTGAGAACATCGGGATAAAATTATAGCCTACGTCACTCAGCAAGAATATAGCTTACTAATGGTGAAATAATTTTTAAAATCGGTCTATTGGTTTTTGATTTTAAACATTACAACATACAAAAAAACAAATATTTCCTCTTTATAAAATTAGAATAAATATTATGACATTTATACATCAGACTTTGAACAAAAAGAAAACTTTGAAAAAACTTTAGCTATCGTTAACTATTGAGTATTTTAAAATGTATAAATAAACTAAACATACCTAAGAAATGGGGAACTTTTTTCAAAGCTGAGAAATAAAAGAATACCTACAGCTACACCTACAGTTGTGAGACGGGTCGATTTTTTTTAAATGCTTTATTTTCCATTTTTCTATGATAAAAATTGCATTGTGAATTCAAAAAAGTAAAAATTTAAATAATACCTACAGCGTTATTTTTTTACCATCCCGAATAATTTTAGGGATTAGGTATTCTATTCATGAAAACAAACAAGTTTTATTAGAGGTTAGGGCTAAAACTGATATCGCGAAAAAAACCAGCTGTTCGGAACAAAAGTGCAAAAATATTTAATCAAAACCTGTTTTTTCTTCGCGATTTCAGTTTTTGTCTTATAATAAAAGTTATTTGTTTTCAAGAGTAGAATAATTCCTAAAATTATCCGGGATGGTACAAAAATAACCCTGTTTAGTGCAATGGGGAAAAAATAGTTACATTTGTTTCTTTTTTTTTAATGCGTCCCAATGTAATGAAAACCTATTTTTTTCTAACTGTTATCTGTAAAAAATTGTTCTTAAATACGCGTTAATTACTTAAGTGGAGTTACTCAACCTACATTCTACATTACCATAAAATTCAATCATAACTTTTTGTAAATTAAATATTCATAAGGTACGGCGATTACCAAATATTGACTTTGAAATATAAACAACGAATGAAAGAAAAGTCAATTTATCAATTAACATTTTTCTTTAATGGTAAAACGTTGGATTTATATTCGCAAAAGGTTTCCAATTATTTTTACTTTTTTGCATTCACAATGCAATTTTCATTCTTGAAAATGAAGTATTAGAAAAAAATCGACCCGTCTCACAATCACAACTTGCTCCAATGGGACTCGAACCCACGACCTTTCACTGTCCAAGCGAATGCTCTAACCACTGAGCTTTGGAGCTAGTTGTGAGACGGGTTAATTTTTTTCTAATAAGTAGGTACTTCATTTTCAATGCAAAAGGTTTGTTATTTTCATTCTCACTTTTTTATTAAGTAGGTACCTAATGAAAATACTCAAAATGAGTCAGAGAAGATAAATTATCAACTGCACTTTTGTTTACAATAAGTTTTATGTTTTGCATACTAGGGAAAAGTTAAAATTTTACTGTTATTTAAATTTATATTTAAAAAATCTACTACCTCCAACTTCTTTACTCGGTAATTTTCTCCAAAGTATATATTTAAGTTTATTTACTACGAAATTCACTGATGACCCCTCTAACTCCTGTTTCGTTTGAAAAGTAGGTAGGTACTTTGTGTAGTTTGTATTGCTCAGAACAATTTGTTTGAACGGCTAATAAGCTGTCACTCTTTAAACTATGGTAGGTGATCGGTCTTTGTTTCTTCCATAGATATAGTATACTAGCTGTTGCCCGCGACTTCGTACGCGCGGTGTAGTGACTTTTGTGTTAGTTTAGTTTATGTGTGTTTGTTGCCCAGATTTCATAACGCTCTTCTTGAAATCCTATTCTCTACTAAAAGGGTCTAAAGAATATCGAATATGCAGGCTAGGGTATGAACATGGTATGTTGTTATCAAATGCTGCATGAACATAGTTGAGCCCTCATTCATAGATCTGTCCGTCTACCTATCAAGAAACTTTTTCTCAAGTATGCGTGGGAGGTATCAAGCTAAAATTTATGTTCTTACTTAGTAATGCATAATATCAGGCTAATCATATTTTTACTATAAAATGAAAAAGAGATTGTGTGTATCCATACTAATATTATAAATGTGAAAGAGGGTTTGTTTGTTTATCCGTCTTTCACGTCAAAATTGATGCAACGGATCGAAGTGACTTTTGGAATGGGAATAGTTTGGCAGCTGAAAAGTGACATACTTAGGCAGCCATTAGACAGTCAATCTGGATCGCGATCCGCGATCAAAATCAATGATCGCGATCCAGATTGACTGTGTACGAAGGTGATTGACGGTTTGCGATCTTGATCGCAAAATATCTACATAGTAAATCTCGATCAAGATCACGATCAGTGATCGCGATCTGGATGGACTGTGTAATGGCTGCCTTAGACTACTTTTTATCCCTGAAAAATATCACATTCCCGCGGGATAACGTCGTCGTTTAGTCCGAGCTTGCGAAGTCGCGGGCGGAAGGCTAGTATTTTGATATGGAGACATTTCCTATTTGTGAGAGCTTGTAATTAACTTTCTTTAAGTAACAGGTATAAAATGTAATGATATACCATTAATTTATTTAATTTAACATCATTTATGTAAGCTTTCCTAGTAAATAAATGAATAAATAAGTTAGATAGAAAACTATTTTTAATATTCCTTTATTTTATTGGATGGTACCTACGGCTGAAGGCCTAAGTAGCCAGAGCCGGTTAAATGACATAAAAAATGGTAGGTAGGTGTCGGTATCTGCGTAGGTACTGGCCACTTAGCGTTTATGAGCAAATTTTTCAAAATTACATTGGTGACATTTTGTCTACATTGCGACAAACTTATTTCACACAGTGGTTAGTTTTTGGTACTAAATATACTGTTGACTGCCGGCAGTCCATTTTGACAGTTTATTTTGTATTGCTAGTGGCTCCTCCACGACCACTGTCACCGGGTCAGATATATTTGTGGCACCACTATACTTACTGTAGCGACATCTAGCGTCGAGTGGAAATGCGAAATAGAAATATTACATCAATAGGGTGAAAACTTCAGTTTTGGCCACTGCCCCGAGTGCTTACTTAGCTTAAAACATTTCGTTAATAACTTTTGCTTGATATTATACTTTTTATCTATGACTTTTAAGTCATAATAACAATAGTAATAATTCAGTTTACATCGAATTAGATGTTTCTTTTATTTTATCTAAGTTAGTTAAGTATTGATTTTTCGATGTATCTTTTAAAATTTGATTAACAAAAACACATCAATCGGCACCCTTCGCACATTTTAAGTTTAAGAAATAGGTTTTTAATTTACTAAAATAAAACTAAATTTCGTAAGTATATGAATACTTAGTTATATGTTTTTTACTATGTTTGTCCACGAATTTCTCGAAATCTTAAGGCATATCGAGATGGTTCTATTTGATTTAAATTAGGTGTATTCTAACTTTGGCAACAGTCTAAGATTCATCAAAATCAGTTTAGTAGTTTCCGTGGGTATGTTATAGTACAATTCACTAAAACTTATTGTTATTGTACACTAAAACTTAAGAAATAAAAAGTAATTAAAAAAAATAAACTGACTGGCACCGACCTCAACAAGGTACCTAAATTATAGATATTATATTTTTCCTTTTCAGTTGACAAATACTTTTTGGAGTCTGTAAATTTTTTTAAGTAGTTTTTTTGTATTGTAAGAATTTAAAAATGTAAAGAAAAGTATAAGATACATTCTTGACAATTTTAGATATAAATTTTGTATTTAATAGATACCTACTTAAGACCATAGGCGAAAGAAGTGAAAAACATCTTAAAGTGGCTACAGCGGGGGCTTTCATCCTACTTAATACAATCATTCGAATGTACATTTGTGAAAGGTATATCGTAATCTTACTGACTTCCTGCGCCATCTGTTGCTTAGTAGTTATGATGCGAAAGAAGTGAAAAACATCTTAAAGTGGCAACAGAGAGGGCTTTCACCCTAATTAAAATAATCATTCGAATGTACTTTTGTGAGAGGTATATCTTACTGACTACCTGCGCCATCTATTGCTTAGTAGATATAATGACGTAAATAATATGAAATTATTTTTATGATTTTATATGTGCCTGGATGGGTTTCAATTTATATTATGTTTTGATGCAGGTAAAAAAAAAATAACATGATTCATTATTAATTGAGACAGCGATTAAATATAACGTATTTTCATAATCATGTGGCGCCATCTATTTTAGTAAGAATCAGTCTTTGTATTTTCCCGTAGGAATAAGGGGTTTTTATTAAATATAAAGTACCCTATATGTTGACCCGGGTTATAAGCTATTACTTCACAAAATTTGGTAAAAATCCGTCCAGTAGTTTTTGCGTGAAAAGCGAACATACAAACAGACAAACAGACAAACAGACAAACAGACAAAAATTTTAATATCTATCGTTTTGGGGTCTATATCCTGTACACATCACATAGCAGTAATTATTTTTTTTAAATCTTTCATGTACAGACTTTTTTTCCGTTTCTGTTTTATTATATGTATAGATTAAATGGTTTCTTCACATTATTTGGAAGAGCACTAGACCTGTTTTTATAGCCTTGTTTCTTTATTACACAATAAATACTTACTTAAGGGCTTATTACACTTGGCTAAATTCAGCATCTAATTAAGCATACATTGCTTGTTTTGATTGCGTCACTTGCTACAAATGAGCTCAAAGAAAGCAATGTATGCTTAATTAGATGCTGAATTTAGCCAAGTGTAATAAGCCCTTTACTAGAGTTTTAAGAACGAGATCTGTTACCCCGACTCACAAAATATATAATAGTACTAAGGTCCCGAGTGTGAGTTTTTCAATATTTGTACCTACTGTACAAACGTTACTATCGCGTTCAGGCTAAAAATTCTATTCTAGATCTTATTGCTGTACAATAAGATACAATCTATCTGTTGAAATTAGGCCTCTGATAGCTCTGTGACACTGCAATCCATGGTCTCACCTTGGCAATTTTTTACATGAAAATGGTTATGGCGGTGTATTTTATAAAACACGGAAAAGCCACCAATCATGATAATAGTTTTAATATAGGTAAAAACGCCTTATAACTTCTCACCGTAAGAATTTTTTGAGGAGCCCATGACGCAGTGTTAAACACGATCGTCCTGAAATCGTTGAAGTTAAGCGACTTTCGCAATGGTCGGTCACGGGATGGGTGACCAAAAATTTACCATCTCGAGCTCCTCCGTGCTTCGAAAGGCACGTTAAGCTGTTGGTCCCGGCTGCGTTTGCAGTCGTTCATCATCAGTCATTCTGAGTCCACTGCTGAACATAGGCCTCCTCCTTTGAGCGCCACAAAGAGCGGCTGTGGCCTATTTGCAGCCAACGGCTTCCCGCAACCTTCACCAGGTCATCGGTCCACCTTGTGCGGGGCCGTCTTACGCTGCGTCCGTCTCGTCCAGTTCGTGGTCGCCACTCCAGAACCTTTCTTCCCCAACGGTTGTCAGTTCTGCGGGCGATGTGGCCTGCTCATCGCCACTTCAACTTCGCTACTCTGAGAGTTATGTCGGTAGCCTTTGTTCTTCTGCGGATCTCTTCGTTGCGAACCTTATTACGCAGGGAGATACCGAGCATAGCTCTCTCAATAGCTCGTTGGGTCACTCTGAGCTTATTGCAGTCGTTAATACCCAGCAATGCGCATTGGGCCCGCGTGGTAGGTCATGATCATGACCCATTCTCCTTATCCATCCTTAAGGAAGGCCTATGCCCCAGCTGTGGGGACTTCTAATGGCTGATGATGAAGCATTTTAGGTTAAGCTAAAAACATTGCTCATCCTTCACAAAACCTGTTCAGTTTTATGTTGAAGTTGATCTATAAAATTGCAGCAATAAATTATCCTTTATGCAGAGAGTAATCTCTTAACCGTCCAATGAATGACGCTAAATAGCAGCCGGTTTATCGTCAATAACGTTTGAATGTCCCATAAAGTGAACACAAAGAGCCTCGCCAAATGTCCCTTCCATAGGGCATTTTGCATTTTGTTACGTTTCGTTAACGTAAGGACTTACGTACAGAAGGCTTAGCACGAAAAAGGTCGTTATGAAACTAGGTATACCAACCATGAAGCTCGACTTAATACTGAGGTCAGAGTATTAAGTCAAACTTCATGATACCAACCTTCAAAAGCTGTCAAAGAGCAGCTGTCAATATTTTATTTTTATTTTAGTTCCATAGACGACCAAAAATGCGCTGCTCTAGTTTTCATATATAGGTATATTCATTCCCCAACAAGCAAAATTATCCTTTTTTATAAGTTTATGTGGACTTGTATGCGTTGTGAATGCGTTTTTATAAGTTTATGTGGACTTGTAAGCCTCCTAAAGTGGCTCCAAATTTACCGACTGCGCTTGTAACAGCATAAGCAAATGCTGTTTTTACTTAAGTACATTTACTACTATAATTTTACCTTGTAAACGACTATAAGATCATTTCCCCTGACCATTACAGGCTCAAGACTCCTATACAAGCATAATTCAAGAGTAATTGCACTGAGGAGTAATTAGTTTAGTAACATAGACTTATAAGTGCCTATAAGAGGTCATATTCATGCCATTATAATCGTAGACTCCTATAAGAGCCAATACTAGGAGTATATACGCCTATAAAACTGAGGAGTAATTACTCCGATTACTTTGACTTGTAGGCGTTTAAAAGAGAACATCTGCGTGCTGTTATAGTCTCACTGCTCTTATATGAGCTAATGTTAGGAGTCAATACACTCAGGACTAATTACACCTATTACTTAGGCTTAAAAGCGATTATAGGATAACATTAAATGGCCATTATAAGTTAAAAAACATGGCGATTTCTTCGGTTTTGACACATGCCTTTATAAAACTAAATATCCTATAACAGCATTATAAAGCATTTCTGAATGCCAGCTGGAAAAATGACAGCTGCCTCGGGTATTTCTTAAAATAATTAATAAATAATAATATGTCAAAATGTAAAGTTTATGTGGCGCGTTAAAATTTTAACTATAAACGTGATAGGGTTTCACACAAAATTCAAGTTTCCCGACGAAAACATGGTACGTAGTTCAACAGCACAATAATTTATAGGACACCTCCTCTAGAAGAGATAATGTATATTCTCCCCATTACTTATTTTTCAACCTGTTTTAATTAAACAGAACCACTTCGTGACGATTTAGTTTGCATCTCGCGACTTGCCAGAAATAAACTTACCAAAGAATTTGCCGAGAGCTCAATAGTCTCATTTTATACTGTAAGACACTAATAGTAGATACCGCAAGTCTGTTTGGGTTGATGTGGCTCTTAACTAGGATCACTGTTGGCGTAAATGGCATATTCACGGACCATTATAAATACCCTACAAGTGCAGATAGACTTATAAAGTGGGCCCTTTTCCGGACTTATAACTGGTTATAAATCCTCTATAGTCCTGATAAAATATGGTTCCAGGATAATTATAAATATATACCTTCATATATACCTACCTACTTAAGACTAGCTGACCAGGCCAAAAATTTCTAGAATTATACTAATATCGCTATTATCATACAGGGGTTGGTGGTAGAAGAGTGAAAATTAAGACTTAAGGCGATGATTCCCGACCGAAATAGGCACGCTAAGTCGTGGGCCACACTGGAGCGAGCGCGGCGATAGGACGCGCGAACACGTACTATTCCCGCCGGACCGCCAGACGCGCCAGTGTGGCCCCTCCCGTCCGTCTCTGTATATTTGTTTTTCCCTCTCAACGCGGACGCAAGACGCGCCGCTCCAGTGTGGCCCACGACTAACGCTTGCTCAGCCGCAGCCGGCAGTGAACTGTGAACTCGAGAGCGCGCCGCGAATCGAAAATCACTTAAAATTAAATAATAAAAAAATGTAAAATTATGACGGCTGGAACCCCTCAAAGCTATTCAAAGACAATTATTTTCGTATATTTTTCATTAACTAAAACCAAGTATTCTGCAAGTAATAGGATATTTGGATTGCGATTAGACGGATGTTTGGGATTTTATTTGACGCAGTAAAATATCCCCATTCGAAAAAAAACGACCGGAAGCACTAGATAAATATCTGTAAAATAACATATATTTTTTTCAAAATTTTAAGTACCTGCTCGTGATTGGCGAGTAATCCATAATTTAAAATACCCTATTTTGGGGAATGCCAGACTTAAGTATATATATTTTAGTGCCAAAGGTGTTATTGTTGATCGAAGGCCAAATCATAAAAAAATGAAAGTTATTTCGAATTTATAAATTATTTCTATTTTTTTTGCATGTAAAGTCGACCAGCCCCCTGATTCACGAACTGTCGGAAACGCTCCCGACAGCGGAATGTGTGCCCTGTCTCTGTCACTCATTATCATCTCATTATACAATAGACATAGACAAAGCACAGAATTCGAATTCGATTCCGTTTCCGACGGTTCGTGAATCAGGGGGCAGGAAAGTGCACTTTCCTGGTCGACTTTACATGCAAACGATATGCATTGGTGCACCATTGAACCATTGGAAGCGAAATAAATAAATGCCAGCATGACAGCGGTCGGCGAAGCCAGAAATAATGCTATATGTTCTTACCATGTTTTTGACTTCTAAATATGGGCCATAAAATTATGTCTTTTGATAACGATGCTTATTGAAATTACCTTCCGATGTTTATGCCTTTCAGATTTTGGCTTTTATAATGTTGCGTTGTGAAATTATCCTTTAAAGAGTAATATAGCAAATGAAGATTATTGCTATTAACATTACGAATTTTCAGTTATGGCAGGCCTATTTCACTCCCCGTGTCGGCTCGAAAACGCTGCGGCAACGCCGGCGTTGTAAATCCATAGAAATTAGGTCCGCAAAAGAGCTAGAATATCTGCGATAGAAAGAGATGCAACGACAACGAGTTGCCGTTCGTAATTTGCCTGCACCGTACAAGCTGAATTCTACTTTATTGCGTTATAGTTAGAGTTGCTATTTATTTAAATGACTTAGCGGAGTGAACTATCTGTTACATAGTACGTAACTATTTAGTAATCTGTGTTTATGGCGAAAAGTGTTTTGCATTTCACTAAGTAAGTGGACGAGTAGCCTTGTAAGTGGGTGTACAGACGCAACATACAACTCCAAATTTTTTTAGTACAGCTATTTTAGGGGATGAAGTATCCATCAATACGAAAAATGTTTACTATGGGGCCATCCACGGTATCGCGAAAAAAAATCAGCTGTTCCATACATTTGAGTTGAGTCGATGTTATACTTTTGTATGGATAAGCTGTTTTTTTTTTCTGAAAGGCATAAATATCGGAATTGCACTGCACCGTACGTACCCCTTGTTCGTATGTATTTCGCCCTTTCAAAGTTAATTCAAGGAATCTCTGCCTCGCTATACTGCCTATATTCATTAGTCGTTAACACGATACGTTTTATCTGCCTGAATAATTGACTAACCGTTTCAATTAGTAGATCGTACTAAAGACGCGTTACGGCCAATAAAGGATATACTCAACTAACTGAGGGATAAACGTTTTATTCGAAGCGCGAAGACGAATCTGCTCGTGAGATTTGTTAATCTATCTAAATTTACAATTATTTTGACTAAAACGATGTTAGCAGTTGTTAGGTTTGACTGCTTCGATTTTCAGGTGTAATTCTTGAAAATACTAAAGTAAAATTATTTTCAAGCAAGCCTGTAATAATCCTACTTATATAATTACTAGCTTTCCGCCCGCGGACTACACGACGTTATCCCGCCGGAATTTGATACTTTTCCGGGATAAAAAGTAGCCTATGTTCCTCTCCAGGCTACAAAGTATCGATGTCTCAAATTTCAGCCATATCCGTTCAGCCGTTTTGGCGTGATTGAGTAACAAACATCCAAACATCTAAACATCCAAACATCTAAACTTTCGCATTTATAATATTAGTAGGATAGTAGGATATAGGTATGCGAAAGTAAGTAAGGATGGATGTATGTATGGATGTTTCTTATTCTTCCACGCTAAAACTACTGAACGGATTTAGGTTAAACTTTAGAGTAATTAAGTGTATATCAGAATATCAACTAGGCTTCTTTTTATCCCAATATTCCCACGGGTACTTACGGGTACGTGCGGCTAAGACTGCGCGGAACAGCTAGCATGTTTTGAAATATAAAAGTACTAGCGCTCCGCTCGCGACTTCGTCTGCGTGAACCCCCTTTTTATCCCCTTATAGGGGGGAAATTTTCAATAATCCTGTCTTAGTGCTCCCCTACACTCCCCAAGGAACATACATGGCAATGTTCAGCTTCTTGCGCGCGTTCAGCTTCTCAGTAGTTTCAGTACCACGAGTGTAAGTTTTTATGTCAAGCAAACGCAAACTATTTCGATTCCGTATTTATGTCAATTTGTATGAAAACTATATAAGCGCGCTACTCGCCGCTAGAGGCGCTAATACAGTTTTCATACAAATTGACATAAATACGGAAACGAAATAGTTTGCGTTTTTTGACATAAAAACTTACACTACGGGCACTGATGTGCATTGTCTGTCAGTCAGTGTGTAACGCAAAAGTTTCATATACAGGGCGTCCCAAAATTAACTCACATGGAAGGAAAGAACCTTAAATACTGAAGATATAAAATTTTACTGAAAGGAGACTTCATTTTTATTTTAAAAAAGAAAACGAACTGCATTCAAAGAATTTTAAGTAATCAACTGTCTGAACTGGGAATCGAACCCGCCGAATGTAAAAAAAAATATTTCTCTAATTTAATTGTTCCGATCGAAAGGCTCGATCATACCTTATCATTTTTTCTTAATAACATAGCATCTTAAATAAAAGGAAGACTACGAAATTTAACATTTAATGTTGAATAACAAGTTTGTGCAGCGTTATGGAAAGCCTTTCCTGTGACTGTCGTGCTCAAAACTTTAACATTTCAATGTATTACTAATGAGTGAAGATTGGAGCATCATTTGTGATTATTCAAAATTCGGTGAATGCAGTTCGTTTTCTTTTTAAAATAAAAATGAAGTCTCCTTTCAGTAAAATTTTATATCTTCAGTATTTAAGGTTCTTTCCCTCCATGTGAGTTAATTTTGGGACGCCCTGTATATATATCTACATGGTCAACAACGATCGACATCTATTTAAAGAAAAATCACGGGGTAAGTAAACTGTGATACCTATGCACATTCTATGTTTAAACTGGTACTTACCTATTTAATAAATAATCTTAAACAAAAATACTTAACGTATTGTGTTATGTTTATTATACAAGAACTCTATTTTCCTTTTTTGAGGCACCTTAAAAGTTCGAGTACAAAACCGCCAAGGCCGCCATTTAACGCGTATTTGCCAAGCAATCTGTTGCGACTCTGTCCGAAAGCAAACGTCGCAAATTGTGCGTGTGTTTACTTAGTTTGCGGCGGGCCTACCGTCCTGTTGACTCGCCTTTAAACATCTTCAAAGATTACTGAAACAATTTTTTCCGGAAACATTTTGATAAGAAATATGGGTACGTTTGTAGATCCCATCGAAAAGTTCATAGGATAGTGGTGAGCATAATAATCAGCCAATCTTATTGTGCCCACCGCTGGGCGTAGGTCTTCCTTGTGTGTAACTTTAATGTAAGCTATAAACCACCACACGAGCCCAAACTAAAACTTGTGATAATTATGTTTGTAATGACGATTAGCTGTAGAGTTATTATTTCAGTTCCAATTTGTTTGTTTATCAATGAAACAACTGGGTTTATAATAAAAAAAATATTTCTAATCTACTTGGAATAAAAACAACTGCAATTTGAGCAGATATGACTACAAATTGTTGGTACTCAACTCATCCGATTCGCGATGATAAATAGGTACCTAACTCTTAATACCTAACTTCCTGGCAAGTTAACTCGCTTCAGTTATTAAAAATAACAATTGTAAACACCTATGCCGAAAATATGCGCCAGAAGTTAGGCGTGGTTACGCCTGCAATGCTATTTGAATTATGGACGACACATTATGGCCGAATTTACGTCGCGTTATAACATAGGTACAGTCCCAGAACATAAAATCAGCCACGCAACTCCGGTTACGTATTTTCGGCATAGTGAATTTCGATTTTCGACACTTAGCGTGGGTTGGACCATCTTACTTTAACCGTAACTATAACAGACACAAACTTATCTTGCGTCAGTGGCGAAATGTAGAACTATTCGTTATTACATATTGTTACCTAGGTTAGATACGCCATAGACGACAGCGACGTTGTCACCGAGTCAGATAAGTTTGTGTCTGTTAAAGTTAAGATGAGTTAAGGTTAAATCAAGATGGTGCAACCCAGCCTTAAAGTTGAGTATGTGACGTTCGAGTATTTGGGTGTAAGGACATTATACTAGAAAGAAAGAAGAAAGAAAACATATTTATTTGGGACATCACAGAAATGAAAAATTAAATAAACACAAAAACACGTACTAAGGTATGTCCCAAAACGGTTCCGACTCAGCATAATTTTGCAGCAGACGGAAGAGCAGCAGCGCTGATCTTCCGTCGGAACCGTGTTTGGTGAGGCTGCGAAGTTTACACAAAAAAATCGACACAAAAACAAACAAGTCCGAAACACATAGACGCTAGGGCCGGCATAAACAAAATTAAATTAAAAACAGGCTTAAAGTGAACCCCACACTCTCCGCTCTGGCGACAGCCGTGACGTGACAGAGGAGAGGAGCGACATGCAATTACAACAACACCAATTTCTTGCATGCAATACGAAATTAGCTGTCAAAATGGACTGTCGTTTGAAAAAGTTTTAGTTCCAAAGATTATGACCGGAACAGAAAAAGCTTGTCGCACTATACAGATTGGTCAGAGACGCGATGCGTCTAGTGTCTAATAAATTGTCAGTTATCAATTATCATTTACTAAGCATGCACTTGGTTATAGGGCGAAAGCCCTGGGCCGGAGCGGCGCAACGGCGAGTGCGATCCGCCGGGCGACATGCCGCCGCCGGAGGCGTCGCCCGCGCCCTCCGCGCCGCCGCCCGACCCGCCCGCGGCACCCACCGTGAGTACCACCAACACCTAATACTCCTAAAGGTCATAGCCCACTTATACCGCACCGCTCCAACACCGCTCCTACCCAACACCGCCCTAAACGAAGGCGACAGCCAGCAGGCAACCAGCAGTCCACGCGGCGACAGCTAGCAGACTCCCAGCTGTGCACGCGTCGACTGCTATTCCCTCTATAGGTGCGCGGCGGCGACGGCGCGGCGACCGCTAGCAGTCAGCGCGTAGACAGCGCGCGGACCGCGCCGCGTCAGCGAGGCGTCAACTACCGAGCAGTCTGACGGCGGTAAGCTCGCGGACCGCGCGCTGTCCGCTATTTTATATTGTTACTGTACAATGCATCTACAGTGAACGATATTAAGTCCATATTTGGCTGTTCATACTTTGGTTGGGTGGGAGCGGTGCGGTCTAAATGGGCTATGACCTTTAGGCATGGATGCTAGAAAGATACAGTACACAGTATGAAGAATGGAAGTGCGAGAGGCATAAAAGACAAAACTTGAATGAAAGCATAGATTAGCAAAGTTCTGGACCTCCATGTCTGGGGAGCAGTAGAAAAAAAAAATCTCCTAACGCTGATTCACAGCTCTCCGGGAGACCCTTACGGGCCACTCCTGGAACAGAGGCGTTCAATCGGCTTCAATAGGCGGCTAACATCGTTAGACATACACAGCGACTTAGACTCGTGTCCTGGACAGCTGTGAAACCGGCCTATCACCAGACATCACCTAGGTACTAGGTACTACTGTACCAAAACCCTGGAATAATATTCTAGTATCATAATTATTTTCGCTGCCACCTATATGACTGTTCCACCTTGTTAGTAAGAGATGCAAAGACGAATGGTGCATTTCCACTGAAGAGGAAGTTTGATAACACAACTCTGCGTCGCTTTGTTGAGACGGACCGTCAAATTCTTCTGCTACAGACATTTATTCACTTGCAATCGCAACACTTAGATATGCTTAACATTACACTACATAACGAGATCCGAAACAGCGTGTGACTAATGTCCAAGAAAAATCGAATAGTTTTTTGCTTTCATCAAATAACTCCAAACTATTAGAAAATAAACAAGATTTCCATAATTTCCACGTTTTTATCTGCACTATTTATCTGCTGATGTTCTGTGCAGCAACCAGTGAACCACAAACGCTCGATGGTGGTGTCCCTGACACCGCCGCGGGAGCGCGAGACCTGGGGCAAGAAGGCCGAGTTCCTGCTGGCTGTGGTCGGGTTTGCGGTGGACCTGGGCAACGTGTGGCGGTTTCCTTACATCTGCTACCAGAACGGCGGCGGTAAGGCATACTATGTAACCTGTTTAGTGAACGAGTACAGACAGGTCCCAATAGTGGTGGCGGCCCTGACTTGTGCCCTAAGGCAAGAAGGCTGAGTTCCTGCTTGCCGTGGTAGGGTTCGCGATGGACCTGACCAATGTGTGGTGGTTTACTTACATCTGCTACCAGAACGGCGGCGGTAAGTCATACTATGTAACCTGTTTGGTCACGAGTACAGGGTGCCTACCATCAACTCTTATTGCGGATTTGTTTCAGGACTTAAACTGATCTTCTTCGCTTATTTGTACCAATGACAAGCGATTCAGCAACATTGCACAACCGCTTATCTGCCATGGACTGTTATTTGACTTATAACTCGATCGAGCTAACATGACACCTGCAGGTTATACCTGTCTCTCTCACTCTCCGGGCATGACAAAATTGAGTGAAAGAGATGGGTAGAAGAAATAAGGACACAAATCGTTCGTTCATTCACATTCAGCAATTCATTTGCGATTCAGTTTTTAGAATCGAACCGTCGCTCCGATGGGACTCGAACCCAAGACCGTTCGCTGTCCAGGCGACTGTTCCAACCACTGAGCTACGGAGTCGTTACGAGAAGCGCCGAATTTATCCAATACTTCTTACGCGCTTTATAGCCAGCGTTAATTTCATCACTGTGAAGATATTACTACCCTCACAGAGCTATAAGGGTAGCGCGCTTCCATCTTCAGCCATATCATCACGTAACATCAGTTGTAAAGAAGGCCGTTATCCCGTTATGGATTAAAAATCTCTTACTCCCATCTCACCAGGTGCCTTCCTGATCCCATACTGCGTGATGCTGTTGTTCGGGGGTCTGCCACTGTTCTTCATGGAGCTAGCGCTAGGCCAGTACCACCGCTGCGGCTGCCTCACGCTTTGGAAGAGGATCTGTCCAGCACTTAAAGGTTAGTGAGCAAGCTCCATAGAAATTTTGTGGCGTTAGAATAGGGTAGTTGATTGTTTTTTTTTATTCTCTAAAAATTTTATTGAAATGGTAGCAACACAACATAGCTATTTATTTTCACATAATATCTTGCTTTTTTCCCCGATATAGAGCATCAAACTTTCAAATTAGACAAGGACAGCGCTACCAGCCAATGCCAGCCATTGACGTTACATGCTGGTAGCGCTATACTCTCGCCATAGAAAATTACGTTTTAGAAAGACACAGCTAGAGTCACAATTAAATAGTCGCTTGTTAAAATACAAATTGAATTTCTTTTTTCACATTTGATATTCAATAGGTAATGTTATATTTCTGAATGTCATAATTAAATATCTACATTTCATAGTCAAATACACTATTGGATCTTCCTTTGTAATGATAAAATGTGTCAATAGCTGACGTCTGCCTATAGCTCAAGGTGCATGTTCGAACCGAACTGCACGCGGCCGCAGCAGATGACATTATATCCGCCTTTGTTGTCTAGTGGTACACACCACCGCACCGGTATCAGACCCAGAGGTCCCGGGTTCGATTTCCAGTGGGGGTACATATTGTATTCGGTTTATTTGGTTGTAGGGCTTGTCCAAAGTCCGCCTGGCTGGCTACCACCATCTTATCTAAGTCTGACGACATAGCAATGATGTTTTCTGCATTGTTGTGTTCCGGCAGTTAGAAATAACATAGACAGTTCCTCAGTAGGTAATTGAGAATTCCGGGATTAGTGCGCTTCCACCTTCAGCCGTATTATCACTTAACGTGACGAAGGTTAAGTTGGACTCCGTTTAAATACATGACTTCGCGTCACTCTGGTTTCTTTGTATTCGTATGAACAGTGTCGCGCGATACTGTCGCTCGCTTCGGAAGATATTTCATACAAATATTTAGAAACCAGTAGTGACGCGACGAAGTCGTCTGCTGCCGCCGCGCTTGCCGTCCGTTCTGATCTCGCACCTTGGAACAGCTTCTTATACAATGTATTTCTGTAAGGTCTATCTCTAATCCGAAATAACTAAAGTAACAGCCAGACTTTTAGTCATATTTGCAATACCAAAGATGACATGAGAACGATAACTTAACTAAATCATAGAAAAATGGAAAATAAAGTATTTAGAAAAAATCGACCCGTCTCACAACCAGCTCCGATGGGACTCGAACCCACGACCTTTCGCTATCCGGGCGACTGCTCTTACCACTGAGCTACGGAGTACCATCGGAGCTGGTTGTGAGACGGGTCGATTTTTTCTAAATACTTTATTTTCCATTTTTCTATGATAAAAATTGCATTGTGAATGCAAAAAAGTAAAAATTTAAATAACTTAACTAAATCATCTTAATTGACTATTGTAACACTAAAGGGAGAATATGCGTAAAAATTTGATAATATTTTTCAACATTATTTTTAGGAAGAGGATTTTCCATGGCCTCCGTTTTTTCGATACCTCCAACCTTCGGTGACCTTCGTAAGAGTCATCAATAACTTCAGCGATTCACGTGTGCTACGCTATTGGACGTCTAAAATTGTTAAACATTTTCTTTTCTTATCGAACACCTGAAATTACGATACATTTTCAGGTCTTCTAAATTTAAACCGCATAGGATCACAATATGTTTCATTTTTCTTTTCAGATGTATGTATCATACTAGCTTTCCGCCCGCGGCTTCGCCCGCTTGAACTACATGACGTTATCCCGCGGGAATGTGATTTTTTTCGGGATAAAAAGTAGCCTATGTTCCTCTCCAGGCTACAAAGTATCTGTGTTCCAAATTTCAGCCAAATCCGTTCAGCCGTTATGGCGTGATTGAGTAACAAACATCCAAACATCCAAACATCTAAACTTTCGCATTTATAATATTAAGTAGGATGATGCTTTTAATCCCAATAACTTTTCTTTGTTTAGCAGAAGTGTTGATTTTAGTACAAGCGTGATAAAATCATCATATATAAAATGAAACAAAAATAATTCTCAAAAAAAGAAGAAACTGTATTTATAAGCCGATGACTGCTATTTTGATTATTTTACTATATTTCCCTCAATTGCGAGTATAAATTTAAAAAAAGCATCACGAAAAAGAAACAAAATGGTTAATAAATAAAAAAGCTAAGCACAAATTGTATTCATATTTTATTGATTATTTTCATAATTAATAAAATAATAGAATCGATACGTTATATTATTGAAAAATAAATACCAAAGATTATAAATCGGTGAGATAGCGCTAAGTGATTGTTATAGGTCCCGAAGGAATATCCAGAGGGAACCGCGACGGGGAGTGTTTATTCGTCTGCTGTGTCGTCCATTAACATCCTTTATTCTCGCATCTACACGGGCTTCGGGGAAATCTCAGATATTTAATCTCTACTAGATGATTCAATCAATCAATATGTTTCCGGATAGTAATAAAGTCATTGGACATTTAGAAATATACAAAAATATGTTGATTGGTCTGGACCTAGTGTAGTTCTTTGCCTATTTAACCACAAAAAATAATGTAAGTATGTTGATTCTCAATATTTGATTTATGCTATTTTAATTATGGTGTGTTGAAAACCATCTTTCATCACTAATAGTCAAACAAGATTTACAGCAGTTCTTTAGGTAGCTAATAAAATACTAATCACTACATAGTATAAAACAAAGTCGCTTTCTCTGTCCCTATGTCCCTTTGTATGCTTAAATCTTTGAAACTACGCAACGGATTTTGATGCGTTTTTTTTAATAGATAGAGTGATTCAAGAGGAAGGTTTATATGTACTTTTTATCCCGATATTCCCACGGGAACGGGAACCACGCGGGTGAAACCGCGGGCGGCCGCTAGTATTGCATAAATGAAAAAAAACTTTTTGAATTTGATTTTCTCACCGCCGCCGCGGCGCCGACTCGCTGACACACTATTTTGTCATACCAGTGTTACACAGAATTCACTCTTAAGCAAATAAAGCTGCGATCATCAATAACACCTAGTTCTGTTGACCGAAGCAATAAAGTCAATATTTTCAAAGTTAAGATTTTTCCTGTTTATAGTAGGTATAGTGAGACTTCCTCGCGGACGATCACCGATGCGATGGGCCGACCAAATAAAGACACTGGTGGGTGGGCCTCTCCATGAGTGCACCAGATTGACCACCAATAGGGAGAGATGGCGAAAGATCGTGAAGCAAGCTACATCGGCTACCCATAGCACTTCTTGTTGACCACGACCACTCTGACAAGAGTGATACGATTGAGATGAGTGAGACTTCCTGAAAATTCTCAATCAAATAAAGGGCTAGTATTAGCACTAAGGCTCTTATCAAGGTGCTTAGTAAAGTAACCGCCTGAATGAGTATTTTTTAATGCAACACTTTAAAAGTTTGGTATTTTTCCTGAAACTATTTATCAGAATTCTCCTCTCCGAAATGCTATGGAATTTACGAATAGTCTACCTTTACAGTGATTTCTGTGAAGCTAGGAGGCTAGTAGGTATTAGCACTAATTCCTCAACGAGTAAATGACGTCGGGGGCAACTGTTTGCTCTTCAGTTTTAGTAACTTTTTGTTTTTTCTTGTAACAAATAAAGGCATTAGGTACCTTCAAACTTAGGAGTTAATAGTAATAATGGTATTTCTTGAAAATTCTTAATCAAAAAGGTCTAGTATTAACACTAAAGCCCTAATTAAGACGTTTGCTTTGCTTTACTTAGCTCTAGTATCAGTAATTTTTAAAAGCATCAACAAAATCATTTCTTTTTAATAAAAATAAATAAATTTCTTACAATCACACCAATTACCTAGCTCATAAGTAGTTTTCATTAACAAAGAAATATATACTTATTTACTTTTTTTGTTTTTTGTAAATACGTATACTTATTATACCTACATAGAAAACAACCAGACCAAGACAAATAGACATGTTCATGCACACAAATATTTGTCTTGTTCGGAATTCGAACCCGAGACCTCTGGCGCAGAAGGCAAGTATCCTACCCCTGCGCCAAATCGGTCGTCAACTTTGTTATTATTACTGAAACTTCTATCAGAATTCTCCTATCCAAAATAACATGGAATAAGGAATATTCTACACTTACAGTGATTTCTGTGAAGCTAGGAGGCTAGTATTAGCACTAATGCCCCAACTTGGGTGAATGAAGTCGGGGGCAAATATTTGCACGCCGGCTCGCCCGCCCGCTGCGCCCTTGGCCGGCGAATTATGACGTTTGTGCAAAGGCCAGTAGCTTCGATGGAGAAAACTGGTGCTGCCTTTACTCAATTCCTTTTACTTGATACTTGATTATAATTTCATTACAAAAATTTCGAGCATTCTTAAGATGTCAATATAGATTCCCAGAATAAAACAAAAAGAGGGTCGGTGGGGAGAAATTTACCAACCTGCTAAGTCTCTCGTAGATCACATATTCAGATTTATTATTATCAGATTGCCATGAAGCAGAAGACATGGTGAATAAAAAATTTAAAAAAATCGGCAATTGCTTAGTTAGAAGTATCTACTTGTTTTTTCTAATCCGTTTCTTGATACTTACTTAACATTTCAATTGGTCAAACTAACATAGTCATAACCATTAACAAAAATAAAAATGCCCAAGATTTTCTAACAAAAGAATGGACCATGAGTCCATATGCCACTCTTTGAAAATAAAACCATTCGAGATACTCGAAATAATCAAAAAGGAGTCAACCAGGGAAAGTTTTACCAAATTTATGAATCACATTGTAAACAATTTAAAACATTTCAACAAAACCTGACCAGACCTGGTGGTGGCCCTGCGAAACAAACGCATAAAATAATTTAAGTATATACATATTTATCAACATAAAATAATTTATAAAATATACAAAAATTGTTGTGCGTTACAGAAACGGCCGGTATCAAATCGCCGCCTTTCTCCTCCCCCCCTAACACATAAACACTATGAAAAAATGTATAAAAAAAAAAAAAAAAATCGGAACAAATAATATTAATAAAAAAAAAAAAAAAAAACCATTAACAAATCGGTCAGTTAATTGGTCCGTTAATTTCAAATAATTTTTATTTTTTTTGCATTCACAATGCAATTTTTATTATTGAAAAATTTAAAACTGAAGTGACTATTAGAAAAAGTCGACCCGTCTCACAACTAGCTCCATGGGACTCGAACCCACAACCTTTCACTGTCCGGGCGAGTGCTCTAACCACTGAGCTACGGAGTCGCTAAATTTCCCCGACGTGTACCTACTGAAAAAGTACCTTTTTGTATAAGTAGACGTTTTATTTTATAGTTTCCATGAAAAATCACACAACATCAAGTGCGATAAAGGTTAAATTGATACCCCGTTATGGATAAAAAAATCTCATAATTTTTGTAACAATCAACAAAAGCACTAAAGTCGTAATGAAGACTGTCTTCCCCAGTGGGGTGTTGGAAGCGTGAAGAGCGATCGTTCCCATGTCATACATTTTAACTAGCCCCGTCCGGCGGCGTTTGTCTTGCCGCTAAAAGCATTGCCTCCTGTATATTTATAAAGGACCGTGCGATATACATAAAGGGCCTTTTGTACTCACTTGACCGCAGTTTAACTGATTGTGTGCGAAGCTTTTGTGATTTTATTTGATTCTTTGAAGATAAATCGGGTAAAATAGACAAAACAGTGTCGCGAAAATGTGTTTAACCTTCTTTAGTTTGCTATGCGGAACAAGCCGATCCCGAGCATTTTTACAAGGTTTTTATTCAACTTGCCATGTTAGTTAGTTAGTTAGTGGGGACAAATCTTGCAAGCTTAATTTGACCCACTTCCCAGTGTCCGATGGAGCTGAAATTTTGTATAGATGGCAATACATATTATTTAAGTACAGTCAGCAAAAAAGCTTATCATGAAAACTAAATTTTTACCATAAATTAAGTAATTTCCAGTCAGAAAATAAAAGGGCCATAGGCGCTAGGACCATAAAAACAATGTTTAAAAAAGACCGCGTCTGCCCGTCGATGTGCTCGCGGCTGCCATCCATTCCATAGCGGGTAGCAACGGTTATCATAGGGCGAAAAGACCACGACGCAGGTGCCCGGCGGCGGGCACTGGCGGCGGCGCGGTATTTTTCCCCTCGTGTGCGTTGGTAGTATAGATTCCCTTTGTGCTATCGTTCGCGGCGAGATTGACTGGCCCGGCCCGCTCCGCCATCGCCATCTGCAAAGCGCCTTACCAGACTTTGTTTGTTAGCTAATAGCTTTTTAAATGCTACGATGAAAAACATCCTTTGATCCTAGTCACAAGCAATAATATATAAATAACATACCACTTTGCCACATTGAAGCGTTAAAAAACAAAACTATCTGGGCCACAAGTCATTCAATATTGTAACTATGGCAATGGCATAGTCCTGAATAGTTTACATATCATCGTTCGTGACTGTACACAAACAATTTGACGACTACACCTAGATGTTAACTTTTTTACTATCTGCGTATACAATCATTAATTAACCATAAAAATCAGTATATTCACCACTGGCACCATTTCATTTCAATGTGCCTACTGCTGGGGCACAGGCCTTCTTTGTGAATAGGGGACCGGACTGATTTTTTTTTACTATTTGTTTAAAATGATTTTTATTAAAATTTTTACTTTTTTTGCATTCACAATGCAATTTTTATGGTTGAAAAATGGAAAATGAAGTATTTAGAAAAAAATCGAATCGAACCCACGACCTTTCGCTATCCGGGCGACTGCTCTTCCGGATAGCGAAAGGTCGTGGGTTCGAGTCCCATCGGAGCTGGTTGTGAGACGAGTTGATTTTTTTCTAAAATGTTTTTATTAATATCAGAAACATGACACAGGTATTTATTTTCAAATATTTTCCATATTTGCGGAGATATAGCTCATCAAACTTCCTTATTAGACAAGGACAGCGCTAGACACAGAATATGACGTCAGATGTGCTTAGCGCCATACTCCCGCCATATAAAATTTCGTTTTAGAAATAGATAGCTAGAGACACAATTTTTCACAATTCAGCAGCTCATTACTTGCTTATTAATCAACATTTTGAATTTTTTTTACTTATGTTATTCTTCAATGTTATATTTTTGAATGTTACTATTAAATATTTACATATCAATAACAGTGCGATCCCCTATTGGGAGGATGACGTAAATTGCATAAGAATATTTTTTTACTTACTTACTTTGTTGACTGTACCTGTTTGTCTAGTTAAAATAATTTAAAAAAATATTGATACTAAATACATAGATGTTGAATAAACCGGAATGAATCCGTAAATAATTATTTCAACCCTGCGAGCTACACTTTTGCCAAGGTGAAGAGTTTGAACACGGAGGAAGGCTTCATAAATCACAAACGCGACATAAAGTTAACTTTTTTAGGCGTCTGATAGCTGCGGCTGACGTTTCAGACTCAAACTTAAAACTTAAAAACTTCAAACAAAAAAAAACAAGGAAAGAATAAAACATAGTAGCTACAAATCTCATACGCGAATTTGGTTTAGTATTAGGTATTATTTTGTCATCATGTTTCTACAAAAGAAGTAAAACTCTCGTTCTCCAATAAAAATCCAATCTCTTTTACCATCTATTACCAACAAAATAACGTGAAAATTTCATAGAACATTCTAGTGTCAGTCCGTGATCTATTAGCCTCGTCGATGTCGATACCGAGAGAACAGTGAAAGTTCTTTCGCCATGATTTGACCAATCACGGGACCCTTAAGAACCCCCGTGGAAGTCAACACTTACCTTGAAAAAGTTGGGAGAATCTGACAAATAATTAAACGAACCTTTTTATACTGTTTGAAGGTACAGTTGAACATACCGATTCGTGCGTGAGCGTGACCCACTATAAGTTCATTTCATAACAGATATTTAAATTCAATAAATTCAATCAAATCGACGACCGATTTGGCGCAGGGGTAGGCTACCCACCTTCTGCGCCAGTGGTCTCGGGTTCGATTCCCGAACAAGACAAATATTTGTGTGCATGAACATGTCTATTTGTCTTGGTCTTGGTGTTTACTATGTATATTAAGTATGTATTTACAAAAAAAAGTATTTAAGTATATATTTATCCGTTATCAAGTTTTCCATGATACAGTTTCTTAATGAAATTAAAATGGGCTTAGATAATTGGTGTGAATGTAAGAAGTTATTAAAAAAAAAACAAATTCAAACTTGCTGACATTGGTATTGACCTTTATAATTTTGACACAAATTATTAGCAAAATGGGTTACGATTAAATTGGTTCGATCGTACCTAGGTTAGGTATGTTACAAGACTTTACAGCTAGTACACAGATTATGTGCATTTCTGATATTGCACTAACGAACCAGGAACATGTCGTAATGAAGGCTTTTCGGACCATTCAATTACTTCAGACACTCGTCCCAATCAATTCATTGTTTGTTACCTTTATGCAATAGACTACTAAGTATAACACTACCTAATTAGTCAAGATTTATTTTACTTTAAATACAATGTCGCTAAAAAGAAAATTGTGTCCAAATTCATCGCGTATGTATATGAACATTGTGTACTTATCTTTTGTATGATTCTTGTCCTTGAAAATATCTGGAGATCTATCTCTATAAATATAGCCTGTCACTCGGGAAAAATATAGCTTTCTAATGGTCTAAGAATTTTTTAAATCGGTTTAGTTTAGTAGTTTTTGATTTTATCCATTACATACATACAAACAAAAAAACATACAAAAAACAATCTTTCAGCTTTATAGGTACCGACTATTAGTACTTTATGTGTACTATTAGTATGTATTATAGATATCTGTCTTGAGTATATATTACCTTAAGAATAAAATACACATCATACAATGACATAAATAATAATAATAAATATTGGAAACCATCACATACATTGTCCAATACCAAACTATAGAAGCTTATGGAAATTAGAACAACGACCACAAACACCCAGACCCGAGGAAATACTTAAAAGTTCGTTTTCAATATTTACCCGACCAGGAATCGAACCCGGGACCTCTAGAGATAGCAGCACCTTGAAAACCGATGCGTACACCACTCGGCCACTAAGGTATAGTCATAATGGTAGTAAATACATGTTTAATCAATGGGTCCATAAAAATCAGTAAGGGTGCGAACATCCTGCGTTGATTCCGTCGGGGGTCCTTATCGGGAACATGCTCCCTTGGGTAACTGCCGATACACAGTATTCCAGGAATTTATGAGGGAATGACGAATAAGTCGGTACGCCAATTTTGACACAGATAAGACTCCATTTAATATACTTTGAACTGTTTCTTCATATTTAATGCTTGAGCAGTTCAGTGACATAGTTTGACTAAAAGCGCTGTACCTACTGTACCGCTCATTAGGAAGGCGCGTCAAACTATAATCAATCAAATACGTAGGTACAAGGTACAACAATAAAATTTTAAATTAGATTTTTGGACGCGGTCAAAAGACGGTTAAAAAAGATTTTATTATCTGTTCACAGAGCATGTAAGTATTTCTTTTCTATAAATAAATATTACTGAAGTAACATCAAAAGTCACGAACACACATAGGTACTTAGATAGTTATATTATACTATGAACGTGGGTAAAAATGCATAGGTATATTGTGCCTTATTTAAATGTTAAGAAGTTTAAAGTATTAATTGAGGAACATTTGGGGTTTCCATATTCAGGATTTAATATTTTTCATCTTGTAGTATCAGACGGCCAGACGAACTAGGACCAGGAGCTCTATTTTTGATTCACTCGTATGACACCGAGTTGCCGCATGCGACATAAGTCGCACTCGTCTTCCAAGTCGCATGACGCAGATTTTCTTTTTGTTCCTTCATATAGTATATTTTGTGCTTTTAGTTTTGTGACTATGTCGTCAAAACAATAAATAGTTTTTTACTAACAAAACGAAAAGATTTGCTTGTTTTCACAAACTTGACAAGAACAAGTAACGTGAGATGTGACACACGCATTGATTTTGACAGTTATTCTATCGCTCGCCTGTCTGCAACGAGTGGGTAGGGGCACTCGTTGCGGTCGAGCTATTCAAAAATACGGAATTTCAGATTCGAAATAGAGCTCACTTGTTATCGGCAAACAACTCAAGCCATCTCGCCGTACATAAACTAATTAGGACGCGATGCGATATCATTTGATTACCCGCCAGATGGCGCTGATTCGATTTCAAATATGGCGCCGGCAAACGTCAAAAGTTGGCGCCAAGTTTACGCGGCAAATTGGCAACGCTCGCTTTGATTAATTGAATTTTGAACGGTTGAAGATTTATTGTGACAAACAGACAAATCTATGAATACGCTCCATTCGTATTGAGGAAACTTCCTATTCAAAGATATGATTGTATGGATTACAAACAGTTAAGGTGATTCTTATGCGTAGAAACCAGTATTTACACTTAAATGTAATTATAATTTTTCTATTGGTCCGAGCTTTGAATAAACAATATGTTATTAGGTAAGTACAATAAAAACACAGGTTTAAACGCATTTAATATCTGTGTTCTTATAATAATAAAATGCAACGCAAAAGTTTAAAAGTGTATAATATAGCCTTAATAATTATAGCAAACAATATGTTGTTTGGTAATCTTAAATAGAATCTTATAGGAACTTAGCAGTATCATAGTTAACGGTATGGTAATACACATTATTACACATCACTCAGCGTTGATTCTAAATCTATTTTTTTTTTTAAACAAAAAATCCATCATCCACATACCTCTTATGCATGATTTGTGCTATAGGCGTGGGCTACGCGATATGCATGATCGACATCTACATGGGCATGTACTACAACACGATCATCGGCTGGGCGGTGTACTACCTGGTGGCGTCGCTGGCCTCCATCAACTCGCAGCTGCCGTGGACCTCTTGCAACAACGAGTGGAACACCCCACTCTGTACTCCTGTCACCTCCCCGCAGATCCATGCGAACGCCACTACGCCAGCTAAGGAGTTCTTCGAGTAAGTTGACAATTGGCTTTACACCAACCTTCATTCTACTAATCGAAATTTCTGTAGACTCTGCTAGAAGTTTGCTTCTAAAGGTATCGGTTCGAACCGGGCGTCGGACGACAACTGCAAGCGACATGACGCCGCGCCATACTAGTTTCTAGTTGATGTTTCCTTGTTTTGTATGAAATCGAGCGTCGACGCTTGCAGTTGTCGTCCGACGCCCGGTTCCAAACGATACCTTTATGGTTGTGCTCTTCTGATTCAATCTTAGCACCCTCAAGATGAGAAGAGTAGCACTATTCTAGACCGGCACTCATAGTTACAATTTTAGGATCCAACCAAAACATAAGAAAGTAGAATACACTAACTTTAATCGGCAAAAACGCCAAAAATACACGTCCTAAATATTCCCTGAAACGACAGTTTTTTTCCTCCTGTCACTTGTGCGATAAGATTCAATCAACAAACGTGACGTTCTTTTTTTTGCTTGACTTTCACTTGTTTATTATGAATTTTGACATAAAGAATCGAATTGAACGACGATGTGACGGTGAAACTTCGTTAGAGAATCGCACCCCTGCTTCAGCAGATCCTTTGACTTCTTGTTAGTAACCGTTGAGTTCTCCTTCAGGCGCAATGTCTTGGAGCAACAACGATCAAACGGCTTAAGCGACATGGGCCCCATCAAACCTTCGCTCGCCATATGCGTTCTTAGCGTCTTCGTGCTGGTCTATTTCTCGCTATGGAAGGGGGTACGAAGTACTGGCAAGGTAAGGTGCATTTATCTTTACAATTACTTCGGTCGATACCTAAGCGACGAATATTAAAATAACTCAATGTATAATGATTAGGTGGTGTGGGTGACAGCTCTTGCGCCCTATGCAGTCCTGCTGATTCTTCTTGCAAGAGGAGTAACTTTACCAGGCGCAACTGAAGGCATCCGATATTATCTTACACCCGAATGGCACAAACTTTTGAATTCTAAGGTACGTTTTGAACTTATCTTTTCCGCTTACCGCTAAGAAAATGACCTGACGTATTACACTATAGCGAATGACTTGCTAACTATGCCTTATTCACTATCTCGTACCGAAGTGAACGTAAGAAATTAGATTCGCAAAAGAGCTAGGATATATGCGATAGAAAGAGATGCAACGTCTGGAGGCCAATTCTCATTTTTCGAATTGTAGTCTCGAATAGAGATAAAGTTCGAATTCGAGTTTTTATCGAATGGTAATCTAATTTAGTTATTCTGGACATTTCTTGAATGACAGCCCCTCGAATTGTTTCGAGTGGTCCTCAGTGGTCGAGACGTTATTTCGAATACGAGAAACAAACGAAACATCAAATATCGACGAGTTAATTTCAAATTTTGTCGTGGAAGTAATTGAAAATATTGAGAACGTCGCAAAAAATTCGCCACATAACTACCTATAGAAGTATTTGAATTGCAATACGCGGAGGTAAAAAAATGTAGATTAGACAAAACCCTTAAACGATATTTTAATATAGTTAGGTAATAGAAAATAGAAAATACATTGCATTTAAAAATAGACAATAATTGCTTCGGTCATCGTAGATACAAGTAAACTGTATCTCTAAAGAAAGGTAAAACATCCAGCTAATTCATTTACCTACAGTCCGATGTTTTGCAACTATAAATAAATAAAAATGTTTAGTGAAACATAGTTGCAACCGGCTTAAAACCGGATGAAACATGGAACGGAACGCATCCCGAGTTGATTGCATTAGAGGAATTGCAACATTTATCACAAAAAAGTCGAAGTCTATTTCGATTAGTGCTGAGAATAGGAACACAATGTCGATAAATCGAGTTTTAATGGTCGAGATAGAGATCGAAATCAAAACTCGAATGGAGACTACAATTCGAAAAATGAGAATTGGCCTCCTGGCCTTTCATAAGTAACTCCGTACAAGCTGAATTCTACTTTATTGCGTTGTGGTTAGAGTTGCTACTTGGTTTAGCGGAGTGCAGCTTCTGTACTTGTACTATTATTTATTATGTGGTATTATTCCCTCAAGGTATGGATCGACGCGGCCTCCCAGATCTTCTTCTCCCTGGGCCCCGGGTTCGGCACCCTCCTGGCCCTGTCCAGCTACAACAAGTTCAACAACAACTGCTACAGGGACGCCCTCATCACCTCCACCATCAACTGCCTCACCAGCTTCCTCGCTGGCTTCGTCATCTTTTCTGTTTTAGGGTGAGCGTCTTATAATATCAATCATATATTTAATTTTGTAGTTTGCAGAACTCTCCTCGTTAATGTATCAAAATAGAAAACAACTTAGTAATTTTTTTTTATTTGTTGATAAAGGTGATTTATTGATGATAACTAAAAAGTCTAAAATAACATATTTAATCGCTCACTAAATAACCGATCGCAATAAAATAACCGCATCAGATTTTTCAGATTTAAAAACATTTTAATTTCTAAGTACAACCATTCGTCCATGGTACAACCTACCTACGTAATATCGGATTCAAAATTAGTTTTGTAAAACTATCGATCATAAGTACAGTCACGAGCAATAATATGTAAACAACATAGGACTATGTCATATTACAATATTGAATGACTTCTATGTATGGTTTATTAGTGAGGGGGTAATACTTGTCCAGGTACATGGCGCACGTGCAGAACAAGAGCATCGAGGACGTGGGGCTGGAGGGGCCGGGGCTGGTGTTCATCGTGTACCCGGAGGCCATCGCCACCATGACAGGCTCCGTCTTCTGGGCCATCATCTTCTTCCTCATGCTCATCACTCTCGGCCTGGACAGCACGTTTGGGGGTCAATATTATGATAATATCATCAGCCACTGCTGTTCAATGTCTACACTTCTGCACAAGCCTTCCTTATGTATGGATAAGTAAAATGGGCCATGAACCACCACGCGAGCCCAATGCGGATTGGTGGATATAAACTACTTACTGCAAACGCAGATGGGGGGCCTCGAGGTCGGAAACCCATCCCATGAGTAATTATAGTATACTTATAGCATTAGATACGACGAATCGATGTTCTATGGTATTGATCTTCTTCAGTTTTAAAGCAGCTAGGTATATCTACCTATAGCTGCTTCAGAACTGAAGAGGTTGCTCTTTGAAAGATTCCGGAATTTGTTGAGAAGCTAGGTAACTTAAAGGTGTTGGTAATTGGTATATATTTACAAAGAGTCTTTGTGATAGGTCTGGAAGCGGTGACCACAGCGCTATGCGATGAGTATCCGCGACTGCTGGGTCGACGTCGAGAACTGTTCGTGGCTGTGCTCTGCCTCTTTATCTACATCTGCGCGCTGCCCACTACTACATACGTGAGTTACTGTGGTGCTAGCACCACCAAAGCACTGTCATCATCATCATCATGTCAGCCGAACGACGCTCACTGCTGGGCATAGGCCTCCCCCAAGGGTCTCCATAACGATCGGTCCTGCGCTGCCCGCATCCAGCGGCCTCCCACTGTAGTCGCGACCAAAATGTAATTTCGAAAACCGTAATTACCTACAGCTTTCAAATAAGGTAAAGAATCTTTTTGAAATGAGAACAATAAATACTAGGAAAATAAAAATCAAATTAGTGTACTAAATCTAAAAGTGAACCTTCTACAGCAAAATTGGAAATATTGGCACTTTTTGTTTGTACGAAATCACTAAAGTGCAAATATTTCAAAATCATGATAAATTAAAAATAAAACAAAAAGTACAGCCCTATTTCTCAACATACCAAAAATTTTAATAGCTGTATGGTAAAGTTTAGAGAATGGGAATCGTTATCGCCGTTTGTATGAAGACCGTTTGCTACAAAATCCTTTTAATATAACAGTGAGTAGAGTAACCTACTTCGATAAATAACGCGCGCGTTATCAGCAGCCCAGTGCCCCCTCCCCCCCTCTCTTGCCGTTGCCGCTGCATAATTCATGCGCCCGCGATGACTGACCGGCGATACGGTGATTCATTTGCCGTTTCTGCTAACTCATCCACCTGATAAATGTATTCGACGTTATAAGAACAGATATACGCTGAGTAGTAAACAGAGATGAGTTTTCTTACTAAGGTGATGTGATTAAATAAATGTACAATTCGAATGGAAGTCTAAGTTATATTGTTATTATGCTATTTAGTTTTTACACGAACGTGACCCTTGTTCCAGATCGCTATATAGGGTTGTTATTATATAAGTATGCAGTATTTTTTATTGAAGTGAAAACTTCTTTAGCGGCCTGTGAACTTTTTGTGATGGGTAAAAAATGTTGGCGTACATTATGGCGGCTGTACACGTTGGCCCAACCATTGGCCAATACATCGTTCATTGACACTTTGAAAGAACCTTCTCTTAATATAAAAAATATTTTTTATATTATACTTACAGGGTTTTTTTTGTCATATTCCTTTTTTTTGTGAAAAAGTCTAGGGAGCCCTTTTCACTTCTGCTGGCACTCCCGGTGTGCAACCCGTTGGATTTTTTTATTATCAATGGGTTTGCTCTTGATATCAATCTTCTCCAAGAAGTAAGATGACACCTACGATGTAGTGAGCTTACCCAGAAGATGCCTATGCACTCTAAGTTTAAAAACATCCGGGTTGAAATGTTCTCGGAAATACAGAAGTAGAAGTAAGAAGTAGGGCAGAGGTACCCTTTGTGGCCACTTTAAGGATTTTTTGACTTTTAAGCACTAAGTACTAAATGGTCTTAGGTATTTAAGACACAAGTTATATCTTAAATTATAGATAATTTATCTACCTTTAAAGGTACATTTTTCAAATTTATAAAAGTAAAATAGTTTTTATTTATATTACACACAATGTGTGAGAGGTGCCAAATGTACCGGTTTTGGCCACTTACTGATAGTTAAACTTTTGAAAGTATTGCAAAAAATCAAAACCATACCCAGGTAAAATCAATATATTCTAATGCGCTAGAAACCAGTCAATTGCAAAACAACAATTTAATTGTAAAAAACAAAGGTTTATAAAGTATTTCATCCAAAACAAATTTCTTAAAATTTTCATACAAAACATTTTTTCAGACGAAAAATGGAATTTATTGAAAAAAAACTTATGACATAAGGAATTCTAACGGTTGTTATTATTACCTTAAAATACCTTATTTTAATTGCCTTTATCAAAAATGGCTAAAAGTTGTGTAGAAAACATTTAGAGCAAAAAGTGGCCAAAACCGGTACGCCTGCCTACTTAAGAATAATTTTACACTAACATAGGCATAACTTAGCATTCCCGCCCGACAGCCAAAAGCTGCAAGTTTGACCAAGTCTCAAGAATTAAACACAAGTCTTGTTTCTCATAAAAGTTAACAGACGTCCGTAGACAAGATGCAAACGCTTTCGAGGCGATGTTATTTTACGTTGCGTTTATGTCAATCGTATTTTGAATTAGTTCATCATCAGTACCGTACCTCTTTGGGTCAGGTCATGGTAAAAAAATAAACGAAACATAAGGACGGTTCGAAAGCTTTGCATTTTGTCTTTGACCTCTGGTACGAAACATATTCTTTCTCGGTCCATAACACACATGAAATGCCGCAGGGCGGGGTATACTTGGTGGATTTCCTCAACGTGTACGGGCCCGGACTGGCGATTCTGTTCGTGGTGTTCGCTGAGGCCGCCGGCGTCTGCTGGGTGTACGGCGTCGACAAGTTCTCGCAAGACATCAAGACCATGCTGGGTCACTCGCCTGGCTGGTTCTGGAGAGCCTGCTGGTCTTACATCAGGTATGACTTCATTGTCTTCATCTGGATCTTGAAAGTGATGGGCATTTGCTGGGTGTACGGCGTCGGCAAGTTCTCACAAGACATCAAGACCATGCTGGGTTACTCGCCTGGCTGGTTCTGGAGAGCCTGCTGGTCTTACATCAGGTATGATATGACTTCAGCATCTCCACCTGTATCTTGAAAGTGATGGGTGTACGGCATCGACAAGTTCTCGCAAGACATCAAGACCATGCTGGGTTACTCGCCTGGCTGGTTCTGGAGAGCCTGCTGGACTTACATTAGGTATGATATGGCTTCATCTTCTCCACTTGTATCTTGAAAGTGATGGGTGAACGGCATCGACAAGTTCTCGCAAGACATCAAGACCATGCTGGGTTACTCGCCTAGCTGGTTCTGGAGAGCCTGCTGGTCTTACATCAGGTATGACTTCATCATCTCTACCTGTATCTTGAAAGTGATGGGCATTTGCTGGGTGTACGGCTTCGGCAAGTTCTGGCAAGACATGAAGACCATGCTGGGTCACTCGCCTGGATAATTTTGGAGAGCTAGCTGGTCTTACATTAGGTAGGACTTCATTATCTCTACCTGTATCTTGAAAGTGATGGGCATTTGCTGGGTGTACGGCTTCGGCAAGTTCTCACAAGACTTCAAAACCATGCTGGGTCAATCACCTGGCTGGTTCTGGAGAGCTTACTGGTCTTACATTAAGTAAGGATATAATCTGGAATAAGGAACAAGTGACAAGACGACATCGATTTTATCATCTCCATCGCATCTAAACATTTTGCGTTAAACGACAATGTCTGGTAGGGGCAAAATCTAACTTGAAAATAAGCATTTCAAGTCATGGATATTGATTTATGTATTCAGCCTAGTAGCTCTTCTCTGGTATGATTATTAACAGATTACCATACGGAACTTTCTGAAACTCAGGGTTGTTGTCTAAATAACTCCTGTATCTGTGACTCTTCAGCCCAGTGTTCCTGCTGGTGCTGTTCGTGTTCTCGTTGCTGGCGCACGAGGATATGCTGGGCGGGGAGTACGTGTACCCTGATTGGTCCATCACCGTGGGCTGGGTGATGACTGGCACGACGGTGTCCTGCATCCCGCTCTACATCGTGTACAAGTTCCTTATTACGCCTGGGAGCTTTATGAAGGTCAGTGCGTAACTGTCTGGATGAATAGGAAACTTAAAACCGGACATTTTGTGTGAAGAAGCGAAAATATTTAATTTGAGTTTTCCTTTCTAAAATCCATATTAAGACTAGCTATTTCCAAATTTTCGGAAACATTATTTTATTCATTTCAAACAATCTTACAAGAAACCCTAGAGTTCAAAAAGACATAACCTCTAAATATTTATAGCATTACGATTCAACTGCGGCTGTTGTCATGTCCGTCTCAAGCATAGCAAATCTATCTTTTACTGAGCATAAGCAAATCCAAAAGAATCGATATCATGACACGATCATGACACGAGTATGAAGTAAAAGAAACAGGCAACAATTACAGTTTTCAGAGTAAGAAAAGAGTGGTCTGGCCTAAAGTTTTACAGCTTGGTACCGCTTTTTGTAACCATAATCCATTTGATATCCATTTTAACGACATATTCATTGCACAGCGCATCAAGAAGATCCAGCGGCCGGAGGTGATCACGATACCGCCGGCGGACGCGACGCTGTTCAGCCTGTGACCGGCGCCGGAGCACCCCGCCGCCCGCGCGCCCGCACCCCCGCTGCAGAGCAAGCCGCCTACTATAGAGTGGCTTGTTTAGGCGCTTTTTTACTACTGGCTTAAGATTATTATGGTTTTTATTAGCAGCGTGTAAGGGAAAGGGTTAATTTAATAAAAAAAATAAAAATGGTGATTTCATCAAAAAACATCTCTAGGTTAGCGCACACTGCGTTTAATAAGCGCGCCGTAAATAAACGTGCTTTTTTTAAGGGCGTGTTCATATCGAGAGTGAAGGTACGTCCCTGCTTAATGGCGCGGCTACACCTATCAACGAATCGGAAGGAAAGTGTCGAAATAAGTAGCAAGGGACGGACGTCATGTGGCCGCACATTCACCTTGCTCCTTGCGTTGGCTTTTAAGCGTGATCAAAGGAGCGGCTATACGAACGCGAACGCAATGATAAGAGTGTAACAGCGCTAGAACATGTCGGCCAGGCATTGTTGAAATCAAACTTATTTGACCAGGTGTCTTACTGTGATCTATCAAGCAATGTTATAGTAATATTGCAGGACGGAACTATACACTGCGTATAGCGCTATCTCACTTGCAATATTACTAGAAAATTGTTTGGCAGTTCACAGTGGCCCCTGAATCCTTTTTCAATATAGTTTCTCTATAAAACATAAACCCTTTCCGTTGCACTCTGTTCTACGAGAATAAGCAACAGTTCTTAGCACAATTCTACTCAAAAATGAAGAATACAATATTGTACTTTTAAGTCGAAAATCAACGTTTGAATATTTATGTAATTGCTTAGTTTTTAAGCTTCTACAGTATCCAATAAAAAAAAGTAGTGGGATCTCAACATAAAGTAAGGTAAGTATAGCAATTATGTAACAATGGATGTCTTTGTAGTTTTCTAGAAAATATAATATAGGTACATAACTGCTGATGGAAATCTGAGCTCGGTAGAAAACTTTAGACGAAATCACTATAAGCGCTTAATATAGAGGCGTCTTAAAAAAACTAATCTTTTAAATATTAAGATAAGAGTGAGAGACAAGTATATAACCTTAGAGTTATAAATTATTGACTAAAATAGGTTTTATTAATTTCATCTTCATATTTAATTTTGTCGTGAACACGAATCATCAAGTAAATGTATGTGAAAGTAGCTCTTTATAAGCACCTTTAAAAAACTTTCAACTATCTAATACTTAAAGCAGATGCTTACCTTATCCAAACCGAATATGCTACGTATTCTTTATTTAATGATAATGACTGATTTATAGAATTGTGAAAGAGTGTTTACCTTAAGCCCTTTTAAATTGGTTTTTCATACTTTTAAATGTAACTTGCAATAACTGTGTTACAAAAAACAAATACTTTTCGATAGTAATAATAACAAAAATATAATAAATCATGCGTCATAGTGTAAATAATAGTTTTACTCGGTTGATTCATATAATCTTCATACAAAAGACATCAACGAAATCAGCACCACCTAATTTTAAATTTAAAACATTCTTTAAAGTTTAAAAGTGTAATCTCCTACTTAAATCTTGCATATTTATGACTTAAATGTGATCCTAGAATTAATAATATATGTTTTTAAAATATAGCACAAATACATTATAAGCTCTAGGAATAATTTTGTAAATAAATATTGTCAAGTCTAAAAGTCAACTCAAAAATATAAGAGTCGAAATAATGTATAATTAACACAACGAAAATATAACGGGAATATAGTAGCTATAATAATTGTAAAAAATTATATGTTGTAAATAATAAAATATTGCTGGACAGACTATAATGAAACAGATATATAACCATTTATTGTGTTTTTGTTTTACTTAAATAAGATGGATGGAATAAACCTAAGCTAACCCCATATGTGTAAACTTGTAAAGTGGTTTAATAATAAAACTAAAGTTAAAAAAAACAAGTATAATATGTTGTGATCACTTTTATATTCCCGGGCAATGAATATAGAAGTGTGACATCACATTTTATATGTAACATACATGATATTATATTTATAATGTATATTTAGATATGTTATCGAAAGTATCAATATATTACAATAAAAAAGAACGTATTTCGTAGTCATCGCTTAGTCGTGTGCATTATATTAAAGTAAAAGTTTGAAAAAAATATACTTATTAAGATTTATATCAATGTATCTAAAGGTTACGTGACATAGAACTATTACTTTAGTAGGATTTTTAGTGTAAATAATTTAATGAAATATCCGGTGAAAAGTGGGGATCACATTTGTTAAATAGAACTCTTTATTGAAGTAACAAGTACTTACTTAAGCTTATGTATTTAATTTAAGTTTATATAAACAAGTTATTTTGAAAAATACTGTAATGATATTAAAAAAGCAAATGCGAAATAAAAATAGCATTGTAAATGTAAACAAGTAATAAAAATAATGATATTTATATTTATTTAAAATATTTAATCTCGTAGCCGAAATATATTTGAAAATTATACTACTAATGTTATAGGCGTTATTCATATAAGTATAAAAAATCCATTTTAATCGTATCTATTTATTGTGAAAGTACTTAGTACCTATTTAATATTATAGATAATATAAGTGAGCATACAATAAGTTATATAAAGCATAGTGCTCAAATAGGTAGTAATAATTGCTTAACTTTGGCCAAATTTTCTAATTTTGTTTTCTATCGCATTTGTTATTCAACTATTTAATGGAAAATATATTAGTCTGTTTGTCTCTATTAGGAGTAGTAAGTAGCTATGTCGTTTAAGTGTTTTTATAAAAAAAGTTTAATAATGGTAGTTCATATACCCACAGATGTATTGTTGTATTTTTGTTGGACATATATTTTGATGTATTGTTTTGGTGTGTCTCGTGGATAAATGTTCAGTGTTGTACTCGTGTTAGCTGTTGTATGTACTTCTTGTAAGTGTTAGAATAGACTATCAAATATTGTGACTGGGCCTGCATCAGCCATTGGAGGTTCATCCTGATATTTGAGTTACAAACTTATCGTTTTATTTAAAATCCTGTAGACAAAATATATCGCTGATTCATCATCATCATAATCGACTAATGATCGCATAGTTAGAGGTTCAGAGATCAATCCCTAATGCCATGGAACCATGGGTAATTAAAATTACCTGTAGATCCGGTAATGGGTCGACCCACCGGGACCACGGGTAAAGCCTGGCCAGCCAGATGCATGCAGAAATTAAATCACTCATAAGAGGGTAGCTTGGAGATAGGTTACTGACCCGAAATATCAAAAAACCTAATAAAGAAATTATTTTTACTTTTTTGCAACAACAACAACAATTTTTTATATGGACAATAAAGTGTTTGAAAACTACTCCGTAGCTCAGTAGTTAGAGCATTCGTCCGGACAGTGAAAGGTCGTGGGTTCGAGTCCCATCGGAGCTATTGTTGTAAAACGGGTCGATTTTTTCTAATACTTCATGCCTTTTTCCTAGCCGAGTTATTTTGGCAATTACCGGCTAATGATGTAATAACTTCATGACTTTAAATAATATACTGACAGTATGCTCACAGTGATAAATAACGTTGTCGTATAAAGTTGAAAAACCTAATGTTTACTTACATAGTTTTTCAAAATTTTTTTTCAACAAAACAATAAAACAAACAGTGAATCTTAGTGCTGTGCTGGATAATCCGATAAATGGGAAACAACAATGGAAAACAAGTAAGTTACTATTAACACTTAAGTACAGTTGTTTTATCTCACGAGCGCAGGTGAGCCACGCTTGTGTGCCTTGTGTGTGTAGACCGCAGCCTCCTTTTGTCATACAAACTGTCTGTCAAACCGTGTAAAACCGTGTAAAACCGTGTATATACAGGGGTGTACACAACAAAAGGCGGACCGCGCTCATGAGATAAAACTACTACCAGGCGTCTGTCACTCGATGTACTTGCGCGCAAATCTCGCCCTCACCACCGGCGGTGAAGTTTCACAGAAATTAGGTCCGCAAAAGAGCTAGAATATATGCGATAGAAAGAGATGCAACGAACGGCCGTTCGTAATTTGCGCCGTACAAGCTTAATTCCACTTTATTGCGTTATAGTAAGAGTTGCTATTTATTTAAATGGCTTAGCGGAGTGCAGTATCTGTTACTAGTAACTATTTAGTAATCTGTGCTACTACCTACTTAAAATTCAAAGCTCAAGGTCACCCAGCGAGCAATGGAGAGAGCGATGCTTGGTATTTCCCTGCTCGATCGAATCAGAAATGATGAGATCCGCAGGAGAACTAAAATGACCGACATCGCTCGAAGG
The DNA here is from genome assembly GCA_949710035.1 of Crambus lathoniellus. Taxonomy (NCBI): domain Eukaryota; kingdom Metazoa; phylum Arthropoda; class Insecta; order Lepidoptera; family Crambidae; genus Crambus; species Crambus lathoniellus. Next base: position 29,888,174 of record OX453303.1, read on the forward strand.
ATTGCTCAGTTGAAGTGGCAGTGGGCAGGACACATAGCGCGGAGAACCGATGGCCGTTGGGGCGGAAAGGTTCTCGAATGGCGACCGCGAACCGGACGACGTTCCGTGGGCAGGCCCCCTACAAGGTGGACCGAGACGATCTGGTCAAGGTCTCGGGAAGCCGCTGGATGCGGGCAGCGCAGGACCGATCGTTGTGGAGATCTTTGGGGGAGGCCTATGCCCAGCAGTCCGCGTCATACGGCTGAAATGATGATGATGACTTAAAATTATCTTAATGAATAAAACAGAAGATGAGCCTACGAAATCGAACACGAACATTTCATAATAGTAGTGAAATAAAGTCGTAGTCTCGTAGCAAATGTTCTACGAGACTACGACTTGATTTGTGTGATAGACATCTGTCGCGAGCGCGCAATGAATGCACAAATCGCCCGCCGCGCCGCTCCGCCCGCCCCGGCAATGTGGTGTCGTGGCCGAGGCGATTTTGTGAGTGTATCGATGCTGCATCGTGTTGATGCCGCGACGCAGCGACTGCATCGAGTGGCAGTGTGTAAAAGGTCTTAGATAATACAATCATAGACAATAAGCTGAGAACTCTATGTAAAAACCTTCACACTTGAAATTGACAGACAGGCAGAGAGCATATCCTAATGGCAGATTCCGTCAAACGTCTTTATCAATATAAATTGAAAAATCACGTAAAAATACCAATAATTATTCTTTTTCAAAATTCGTGAGTGAAGCAGTATCGTTAATGCCAGGTTTGACTGAAGATGCGTCGCGGGAGGGTACGCTGTAGGATGCACCAGCCGCGTGGCTCGTATGGCGGACAAAACTGTATATTTTAATGGTGTAAGTATTAACTTGTACAGGAGAAATTATACTAGATTTCAACAGTCTCACATTAACTAACTAGTTCTAAGTGACTCTCGAACCCGCAATCTGGCCACCTGCTCGCCCAATTGAGCTGCTGAGACTTTTGAAAACGCATCAAAAAACAGCATCATGAATGCAAAAAGTAAACTCAAAGAAAAGGACTCTACATTTTAGTAATACCTACTACTTTTCTTTCATCGTTAACGAAGGCCTGTGTATAAAACAGCAGTGACAAGAATATCAAAATTATCTGATGATAATCAATGTGTTTATTTCTGATCAAGAGATGCATATTATCTCTAGGTTTCTTTCCTGAAAAAATAAAGACCAATAAATTGGCCTGACTTATTCGATGACTAGTGGGTTTTTCAATGGGCTAATATTTTATGGTCGTTCGCAGTTTTACACGCATAGAAACGCAAAACTTTTTTTCTTATAGATTACAATAGTTACTACCAGTATAAAAACGTGCACTTGCTCTTTATAATCTCGATAACCTACCGTTTAGTTGGTCATGGCTGTCAACAAAACACTCCCATCAAAATTAACCAATATGTTTTTATTTAAACAATACAAATTATCTCACCAAATCTTCGCATTGAAGTCTTGAGATGCCGTGGGACTTTCAGGACTTGTACGAGTCTCAGTTCGAAGCTATAGCAAAATGGCTGAGCTGCAATGGCGAAGTGTGGGGCGTCGGCCCGACGGCAGTGTTCGCGAGCGCCGCTGCCCTGTTCCTCTACAACGAACTGGAGGCGACAGTGTTCGTCGCGGGCGACCATGCGCATGTGTCTGTACTCGAGAAGACGCTTATTGTGAGTACTGAATCACAGAATAAATAATAGTACAAGTACAGAAGTTGCACTCCGCAAAACCATTTAAACAAATAGTAACTCTAACTTCAACACGATAAAGTAAAATTAAGCTTGTATGGCTTTGCTTACGAACGGCTAGACGTTGCATCTCTTTCTATCGCATATATTCTATCGCGCTCGGGCGGGCGTACGGCGGGTGGCCCGCTGTAAATTGTATCCAAACATATACGCGAAGCGGTAGGCACTTATCTCGCGTCCTTGAGCGAGTGTCGCACACCTGACTGAATAGGTACCTACCTGATTTTCTGACATTGATGTTCGCGAGTGCTTTGATGCAGTGCTCGCGCGTGAAGCTGGAAGCCACCAGCCAACCTTCTTGACGCGTAACTGAGATAAGACCACTTTCAGCGACAAAACCATATTAGCTCATGCTTGTGAATAGAATAGGGGATCGGACCTAATTTTTTTTTAGTATTTAAAATGATTTTAGAAATATCAGCAACACAACACAAGTACAGTTGAGTTCAATAATATGTGTGAACTTTTGAACTTTATCGTAGTAATTATTGTGACAATTTGTACAGAAATTCAAAGACGATGTCCAAAAACTTAATGCGTCAGAGTCCAAGAATGCACGGATATTATTGAACTCGACTGTACCTATTTTTCAAATATTTTCAGAGATTTAGAGCATCAAAGTTTTTTATTAGACAAGGACAGTGCTACCTACGGGTGACGTCATACGTAGGTAGCGCCATACCGCCCGCCATATAAAATTTCGTTGTAGAAAGAGATTGCTAGAGTCACAGTTGGTCACACTTTTGGTTTAATTCAGTGTTATACAGGGTGTTAGGTTAGGGGCACCCTTGCAAAAACTTTAACCATGGCTTCAGATCATCATGCTGAACAACGTACAGCAAGAATTTTTTGTCGGAGATGAAATAAAAATTGGACTTTTCATACAAATTTTGCAACTTATCAGGACACTTTGTATGGAGAGTCGAAATATTTTTTCATTTCGGACAAAAAATCTTGCTGTGCGTTGTTCAGCATGAAGGCCTGAAGCCATGGTTAAAGTTTTAGGAACGGTGCCCCTAACACCCTGTATTTTGAATGTTACTCTTAAATATTATATATACTTAAATACTTTTTGTTTGCAATTACATACTTAATATACATAGAAAACACCCAGACCAAGACAAATAGACATGTTCATGCACACAAATATTTGTCTTGTTCGGGGATCGATCTAGAGACTTCTGACGCAGAAGGCAGGTATCATACTCCTGCCCCAAATCGGTCGTCAAATATACATATTTACTTACTTTTATTTATGTACTTTGTCTACTTTCAGTCAACAATGGTGGCCGGAATGCTGGCGCTGATGATACACCTCTGGGTCTGCAGCATGCGATTCTTCCAATATTATTTGGATACCTTGATTAGAGACGTAAGTATTATTATAAAACATACCTAATATACATGTATAACACCCAGACCAAGACAAATCGGTCGTCAGAATGGAAGGGCTCGTGGCACTCAGGGGGCGGGGCAGGGGTTAGAACCACCTAGCCCTGACGCAAAGCCTATTAGGCTTGGCGGGAGGGCTGGGCGCGGCGAGAGACAGGCCTTGTCTGACTGAGTCCAACATGCCGTTAGCGGTATACGAAAAGACTGTATTTGCCCTCACTATAAAAAAAGGGCTCGTGGCACAACTTCTGACGCTGCTATTTTATCTTATGCAGACGGAAATGTGCTTAATTAGTGTTATTATTGATTATCTAGTTGTCAGGTGCTTAAGTTCGCCGTGACAAACCCCGTAGATGTTGTGATATTTGAAACTTCGAAGTTTCCGTCTTCTCATGACTTAGGCATTCCACTGATAGTCATATTGTATAATTTTTATTGCGCATCGTATTTGTCTAATTTTTCAAGGAGCTTTTTCACTGATCACCATCTGTCACTCTTGTCAGAGTGGTCGTGGTCAACAAGAAGTGCTAGGGGTAGCTGTTATGGCTTGCTTTACGATCTTCTGCCATCTTTCCCTATTGGTATTCAATCCGTGCGTTCATGGTAAGGCCCACCCACCAGTGTCTTTATTTGGTCGGCCCATCTCATCGGCGATCATCCGCGAGGTCTATTGCCCTCCACTCTGCCCTGGACGACTAGATGTTTCAAGGAAGTATTGTCCCGTCTTGAAATGTGTCCGAAAAGTCTAATAATGCGAGTTTGGAATATATCCGATAGACGACTTTTGATTCCAAGCTCTTGTAGGATGGAAATGTTGGTTTGAAAATGCGTCCAGGAGAATCAAAGCATTCGTCTCCATCACCACATTTCTAAAGCTGGTCTTTTCACTGATACCTCATGCAATTCCTTGAGATTATCTACCAACCTACAAAAGTTATGCCACAAGCACGGTTGTACTTATGGTGGGTACTGTCCCGAGCCTCCGTCCGCGTATGAAGGAAATATCTCGGGAGTTCCATATGGTTCGATCCCCGCATAACCCACACGTCACCCCGGACGGGGTAATATGCGAAGGCATTTCCCCGGGACAACTAAATAAAGGTATGCTTGTGGTAACCTACTTTTCGCCAAAGTCCAAACATGCTAGGTCCTGGAGGTGACAACTGAGGTCTGCTAGGCGGCGAGGTGATGTCCTTAGGGCCGCTCACGTGGTTCCTTCGCAAGCAACAGCCACAGATCCACATCACAGTGTGCTGGTTCCTCTCGCTCTTCTACACGAATCTCTAGCATTAAGGACCTATTCCAAAGACTCGGGGTTTGCACATGTAACCCACCCACAAATCTCCTTCGGCAGAGTCCAAACATGCTACTGGAGATGACAACAGCGGGGCTGCTAGGCGGCGAGGTTATGCCCCTTGGGCCATTGACGAGGTTCCTTCGCCAGTAACAGCCGCAGATCCTCATCGCCGTATCTCTAACATTAAGGACATATTCCAATAACTCCGGCTTTACACATGTAACCAACCTACAAATCTCCTTCGGTAGAGTCCAAACATGCTACTGGAGATGACAACAGCGGGGCTGCTAGACGCCGAGGTGATGCCCCTAGGGCCGTTGACGCGATTCCTTCGCCAGCAACAGCCGCAGATCCACATCACCGTGTGCTGGTTCCTCTCGCTCTTCTACGCGAATCTCAAGCATTAAGGACCTATTCCAATAACTCAGGCTTTGCACATGTAACCCACCCACAAATCTCCTTCGGCAGAGTCCAAACATGCTACTGGAGATGACAACAGCGGGGTTGCTAGGCGGCGAGGTGATGCCCCTCGGGCCATTGACGAGGTTCCTACGCCAGCAACAGCCGCAGATCCACATCACCGTGTGCTGGTTCCTCTCGTTGTGCTACGCGGACTACGTGCGTAAGCACTACTGCCAGAGGTTCAACATGCCCTACTTGGAACAGTGGTTGGTACTGAACTTTTGGGTTTGTTACCTCAACTTTTTTGATTATTGTTTTTAATTTGTTGTCAAGGTGAAGCATGTCTTGGAAGAATCACTTATGTAGAGTTTGTCAGTGTTAAATTAAGTATTAAGCTATGCTATGAATCTTGGTTTCAAAAAACTTTGACATCAACTTATTGGTTTACTGAATGAATGTTGGCTTGGGATTTAGGTGGACCCCTTGAATACTTTTCTTTGAGATTAGCAATGTAATGTCATAGCGCGACCAAGTTCAATTTAGAGAATGTTATGCTGCGTATAGGTATAAAGCGCAATCCCGCTTAAAATATTATGGTGCATCCACATCGCAGTTGCTTTGTGTTGGCGAAAGTTTGGAAGTATGGATGTCTGGATGTTACTCTTGCACGCGAATACTACTGAACGGATCAGGATGAAATTTGCAACAGAGATAGATTATAGGCTGGAATAACGCATAGGATAGTTTTTATCCCGATGGAACGGGAACTACGCGGGTGAAACCGCGGGCGGCCGCTAGTTTTCAATAAAATTTAAATTTTCCACTTAGCTCAAGAAATGAACTGCGGTGTGAATGCACCACAACTTTGATATCTAACAGCTCATGCTGCTCATGCAAAAGTCACTTCACAAGAAAACTAGAATAATTATGCAAGCCAACTATCATCATCATCATATCAGCAAAACGACGCCCACTGCTGGACATAGCCCCCCCCCCCCAAGGACCTCCACAACGATCGGTCATGCCAACGATATTAATTATAAACCTAATGTTTGTCCCGTAATCGCTCCCAGGCAAACCGAGCTGCACGAGCGAGCCGCGCGCGGGGTGCACCGGACTTTGGAGAAGGTGAACAATTTCGTCGGCTGCGTCCATCAGCGGCTGCGTGGGTTCGCGCCGCCCGCCCGGATGACTGACGCGCACACGTAAACACCCACTCACTATTCACTCGATGATCACCATCACCTGGTGATGAAGGTGAACAACTTCATCGGCTGCGTGGGTTCGTGTCATCTGCCCGTACGACTGACGCGCACACGTAAACCCACTCACTATTCACTCGATGATCACCATCACCTGGTGATGAAGGTGAACAACTTCATCGGCTGCGTGGGTTCGTGTCACCCGCCCGGACGACTGACGCGCACACGTAAACACCTACTCACTATTCACTCGATGATCACCATCACCTGGTGATGAAAGCGAACAACTTCGTATCAGTGGCTGCGTGGGTTCGCGCCGCCCGCCCGGATGACTGACGCAAACACGTAAACACCTACTCACTATTCACTCGATGATCACCATCACCTGGTGATGAAGGTGAACAACTTCATCGGCTGCGTGGGTTCGTGTCACCCGCCCGGACGACTGACGCGCACACGTAAACACCCACTCACTATTCACTCGATGATCACCATCACCTGGTGATGTAGGTGAACAATTTCATCGGCTAGTGGCTGCGTGGGTTCGCGCCGCCTGCCCGGATGACTGACGCGCACACGTAAACACCCACTCACTATTCACTCGATGATCACCATCACCTGGTGATGTAAGCGAACAACTTCGTATCAGTGGCTGCGTGGGTTCGTGTCACCCGCCCGGACGACTGACGCAAACACGTAAACACTTACTCACTATTCACTCGATGATCACCATCACCTGGTGATGAAGGTGAACAACTTCATCGGCTGCGTGGGTTCGTGTCACCCGCCCGGACGACTGACGCGCACACGTAAACAACAACTCACTATTCACTCGATGATCACCATCACCTGGTGATGAAGAGGAACAATTTCGTCAACTGCGTGGGTTCGCGCCGCACGCCGCCGGGACGACTGACACGCACACATAAGGCATAATCAGACGAGGGACTTTTGTCCCCGGCGGATAAAAAGTCCCTGTACGTTCAAAATATGTCCTCCGAGGACTTGTCGCGGACTCAACGCATACGGTGTGCGGTCATTTGTTGCCCGGAAACGTACTTCACTATCGAGCCTTTATCGAGCGCTCAATGCAGACTAAAGTTCGTTGTGTGCGTTGTTGCGCCTAGTTACGTTCGTTCTATTTTTTTCGCGGACTACCGCGAACTTTTGTCCAGTCCAGTCGAGTCGTTCAGTGATTCGTCCCACCACACGTTCGTCCCAATGGGACGAATCACTAAATTAAAAAAAAAAAATTGTTTGTTCTGCGGACGAATCGCAGAAGAAACAATAAACTTTTTTTTGCAAAATTAGGTTAATTTCGCCGCCTTTTAAAATTTTCATAGATTTTGTCGAAAATCTTTGGGGAGACAACACTCGGGCGAGCTAACTTGACACTGCAGGTGTTTGTTACACCCATCTCTATCACTCTCCGGGCGTGACAGAATCGAGTGAAAGAGACGGGTATAATTTGCAGGTGTCAAGTTAGCTCGCCCGAGTTGTAGTTAGCCACGAGATGGTAGCTTTAGGCCATGATGTTGGTAACTAGAGTGAGAGCGCTGTGCCGAAGAGTGCGTCGTCGGGGCCGGTCGGCGGAACCTCCGATCACCTGGTGCGGGGTTGTGCGAGCTCCGGCGCCGACGCGCGCTCTCGCGACTTCTGCCTACGACTCGTCGGCCAGTCGAGCGAAACGACTGTTGATGCAATTGAAAAGCTCAGAGCCTATATCTCGGTAAGAGTTTTTGGCTTTGTTCTTAATAGTTGAATTAACCACAGTATCCGTGTAAGCAATTGGCCTTATTTCTTAGTTCAATAAATCATAAGTATTTGACGATTTTTTCTAACATTATTATTCTTTTGAAGGACGGTTTCTATCATCTTAAATCCAATTTTATTTCTAAAGTTGAAAAATTCTATTTGCACTTGAATTGCTTCACTTACCTACATATTCAAAAGAGAATTAAAAATGGCTCGCAAAGCCGTTTTGGCAGGTTTGATGATATCGATTCTGATCCTAGTAATATAACGGGTTAGGGAGCACCGTGTTTTGTAAAACGAACTCGTATGGATAGAACTAACCAAATTAAACGAGTATTTCCATGATATTTCTTCATTGAGGGTTTAGCTATTCTTGGGGAGTTCCTTGGGCGTCTCCCTATGCCTATAGAACACAAGAATGAGATCTGAAGGAGCATGGCATGTCATGTAATTTATACAGAAAGAAGCGAGGAATCGAGGGCAAGCATCTGCGACAACTCGAAGTAATTCAAAATCCACATGTGCCACTTCAAATTAGTTTACCTCTACCATCTTTTGGTGTTCTACGCCTAAACCCATCAGTGGGCCTCAGGCGACTGATGATGATGATCATTGTTTGTACAGGCCACAAGATGCACGTGCTGCAGTTCACAGGACGCGTGCATCGCTAGTGCTCACCGCGCAGACGCGCCAGCAACTCAGCCTTGAGGAGTTCCCGTGGCGCAAGATGGCCAAACTACCCGACGAATGACATTAGGGACTTGATATACAAAGCAAGCCGGACGCGCGGCAATTACAAAATGTATGGCGCACGGCCGCGGCCGGGACACACGTCTGTACAGTACACGCAGTTGGGCGCCGTACATTTTTTGCTGGCCACGAGTCCTGGACGCTTTGTACATCAAGTCCCTTACTCGCGTCCCATACACTGTAGTTATCATCGATCAAATTATGTCATAAAAGTCTGCCGTTAATTTGTTGTTTCATTTCAAAACACCGACGGTTAGGTTAAAAAATTAGTTTGCTCATTCTCCTGGCGGTATGAAACATGATCCTGGCACAATGGAAGAACATTGTGACACATAGCAATAGACAGACATTACCATTACAGTGGATGAAGAACGAAACCAAAGAATACTATGAAGAAAACGCAGACTCCAGATAACACTCATATAATTTTTGATCCAACTTACAGGTACAGGCATAGTAGTATAACAATATAGATACAGTCGACGTCTTAGTGAACTTATCCCCTCGAGGCTAGTTTGAAGAATGACCTCTCTTTGCTCGTTAATCGGGCTCAAGTCTAGCTACCCCCCACCAATTTTACCACAGATTAGCCTATTAAATTTAACAAAATGGCGGCAAGAGACGGCATTACCAGTGTTGCTATTAAAAAATATGAAAAACCTTCTAAAATCATGACATTCGGCCATCTGATAACGTGCTGTCTCCCGACGCACACATAAAAATTATTTAGAATCAATTAATTAGGTAAGTATACAGCTAATATACTAATACACAACTATTCTCAATAGTAAAGTCTTACAACTATGTACCTATTTAGGTTAATCTTATAGTGATAAAAACCTTAAGTTAAAACTTAAAACATAATTGAAACAAATACATTATATTACACAATGCTCAACAATAATCGTTTAAGGAAGCCGATGACTTGTTTAGAATATAGATATTATCGTGAAAATATTGTTTTAGTAAATCGTTAAGTAATACATAATCAAATAAAATAAATTATCAATAACAAACTAATCTAAAACTATTTGAATCAATGTATAAATTAACATAATCATGACATTCGTTAACAAGCGACTATTATTACTTAGAAAACTTATTTTGAAACTATACTTGTTATATAATCATGTGTAAGTAAGTATATGGAATGATTAAAGTAAAGTCTGGTTATAATCTATAAGCATTAGTTATGGGTCATAAAAGAAAAATGGATTAGCTTGGTACTAGTTTACATCAATGCATTGTCAGGAGCTACATTCAAGAATATTAGATGGTGTCAGAAGCAAAATCCCTAAGAATGTTACATTAGGAATAGGTAGGTACAGAATTTAACTTTAACCTGATAACTAGACACCCTTATCACTTCACTCAAATAGTGGAAAAAGCAACTACGAGTCATGAAAGGATTAAAGACCTAATATTAGATGAATTTAACTATCGCTAAGTTTGACCTAGTTTAGTCCTTACAAAAACAACTGTAGGCCTCTGCACAGTTACCAATTTTTACCCAGATATGAGTAACAAACCAAGTTATAGATACGTATTTACCATAGTGCACAATTTGTATTAAATCAAAATATGAATTAGGACAACTAAAGGAATTATTTAAAGGCATGTTCGTAATAGGCATTATTACCGATTAATTTAAATATTCTTATAAGGAAGTTACACTGATAGTGAAGATGCCGCAGGTACAATTTGAACCGTCACAGCAACAATTTGCTTTTTCAACTTGTCAACCAGTTGTCCAAGGTTTCCAGAGCATTCTTCTCCAGCACCAAATCTTAAATGCATCTATTCTCTGCCTCTGTTAGAATAGTACAATACATGGTTCCACTCCGTACATGAAAATCAAAAGATCATATTATTATCATTTCTAATGAATAAGTTAATGATTTTAAACAAGTTCGCAATTTAATACCAAAACTTAAAAATGTCTACAAGGTATCCTCATACGAGCATGACCCGCATCCTTATCAACAAATATTCATATTACTATGAATAATATTAGTGTAAATAGATTTAATAATTATAATTGGGATATGAAGAAGTATATTACCATGGATAGAAATAGAACAAGTAAAATCATGAACAGCTTTTCGCCCAAATGAATTAACTACACGATGATTTCCCGTGGGAATAAAATATCCTCCCGGGGTCAAAAGAAGCCGATATGCTATTCCACAGACAAAAGATTTCAAAGATCCGTCCAGCCGATAGCCGTGATTGGGGAACAAACATACAAGCTTTTGCAATCATAATAGTAAAATGAGATAAGATACATGACATGATAATATATACTTCAATATAAGTCAACTTCAGTATCAGCGATCCACTCGTCTCAATATCCGACTTACAACCACAGCCCACGATGATCATCATCACAACAACGATCACTCTGTGATCTGCACCTTCAGTATCATATTATCTCCTCTCATTACCACAGCACGTACACTCTGCTGTCTCCAGTTTGTATGCTGTGTTGGTTCGTACGTTCAAGGGTAGCGGGATCCTCATTATTATATTAACTCGATGCTAGCTCATGATAAGTACCTACTGGATGCTACAATTGGCATCTGAAAGCAGTAAACTCACAACACACATAGTAACCAAATCAATTTTATTAATCATTCAAAAGAAATAGATGTATCTGATAATGAATCAATAGAAATAAATGTAAGTATATGAATTCTCATATTCTTTTATAAACATTAGTATGTAAGGTACTTAGTAACTTCAACCATAGTAGAAACAAATGATCAACTGACCAGATCTAAAAAAATATGGAAATGATTACTACACAATATTTGAAGGAACTTCAAAGGTCCGTGAGAATGGTAAACTGCTAAGAATTTTAGTATCACGAGCCTACCAAATGAGACCAAATGAGAGATCTACTTGAATAAAGATATTAATTCTCATTAAAATAACAATAAATTAGATTCACATAATTTGAAATCATATTTTGTCAATACGTACACTAGGACGGTAGTATTAAAATCCTCAAAAACTAATTATAAATCATACCGCCAATAACAACAAAAACACGGCAAAACTAACTTGGTATGCTACAGCAGTGGTTACTTGTGGCTTTATTTGTTAGAACAAGTTTAAAACTAAACTAACTAAAATGTTTGCATGAAGCTGTATAGAACATTTTAATAAATTGAGAGGTGTGATTGAGCAATAATCGTTTTACTTTATTTTGCTTAATTAGGAAAACATCAGTTACAACTTGACAGTGTAATAAACACGATCTACTTAAATGCACTATGGACTGTTTACATGTTTTTGCATTAAAAACATAATTTCATCACTATGTTAATGAAAACAACTAGAATAGATATCAGTGAATGCTTCTTGCAGTGCTGTCTAAGCAACTAAGTATTTCTGCTTTTGATTTGCATCTAAATCATTAAGAGAGATCTAGAACACTACGCAGTACGCACAAATAGCAAAATAGCTTCTAGTGATTTTGGCTGTAAAATTTTCCATCCGTCTAAACCAAAACTGAGTTGCCCGGAAGAAACCGCAGTAAGACGATAAGGCCACCATTTGGTTAACAGTTTGTTATCTTTGTATTATTATTATTATTTCGTGTGTGATTGTTCCGTTCGTAATATTGTGTACAAATAAAGAATTAATCTATGTATCTATCAAACTAGGTACTTAGATAAAGAATCTTCGACGTTCCCGGAAAAATGTAAAGAATGATGATTTCTAATCAGTCTTATGGCTTTATTGTCTAATTATGTAGAAGACTCGGAAAAGTATGTTCCTGATAAACTTTCTCTAGCACTCATCCACAATTTAGTTTGAATTTAAATAAAATTTGAGATTTAAGTTTGCCACTAAACTCAAATTTAAAAAGTCAAGCATAGTGAATTCTTTTAAATTAAGCTACATATAACAAAAATAATAGACGAAATGTCCACTTGAACAAAGTTACAAAAAATAAAATAAGTAATAGGAAATAGTAAATTTTGGATATCTTTGCATACCTACATTGCTTCCATCTCGAAATAAGTAACTCAAGCACTTGTGTTATGGCATTTGGGAACAACGACGGGGATTACCACATACAATCGGGCAGAATGTTGAAAAGTCCGCTTTAAACATTCACTCGACAGGGAATCGAACCCGGTAGGTACCTCAGAGACAGCGGCACCCCGAAAACTATGCGTACGTACACCGTATCTACAACACTGCTATGGAGATTGTTAAGCTTATACCAGAAACTAATATTGTTTCCATAGTTAAAAGGTCTATAACAATCTAAGTGACACAGATCACAGTTTATAAAAGTATTACCCAATCGCAATCTTGGAATACTAAATTCGCGACTCTAATAGTGTGCTCTTATTCAAAAGTGAATCGTCATCATGTCCAATCTTATCAAGATCAGAAATACATCCAGTTCTGCGTAAAGGTCACCTGGGCATAGACCTAGGCATAGAAAAACAAACCTAGCTCATGGATATTGACCACTCATGAGAATCAAGATATGGTATGGATTTCGTATAAATGGAAACTAAGGTAATTATAAAAATCTTAAATAGATAAGACAATAACCCCTACTCAAATTGTGGAGCATGTGGATACTTATTATGCAAGGAAAAAGAAATGATGCAAACATAATTTAGTATATAAATATCTTCATAAGTAAGTAGGTACTATGTTGCGATAATTAGAGCGCATATTGACAATAATACTTTAAAGGTATCTACTGCTACAGCTGTGGTACCTACTAGATACTCAATGTCAAGCACGTAGGCAACTGTAGATTTAAAAGGCTTTTCATTCTTCCCTAAAAGTATTTTGATAACATCTAAATGATTCTATGAAAAGATAAGTTTTTATAGTTTTGTTTTGTTTTAGGTAGACCTTTACAAACTTTATTTAAGGGGGTGTTACAATCAATTTAGTCGGTTATGCGAGATGAAAATTAAATCTTAAATAGTTTTATTCGATATGCAAATAAATAAACATTAAACATTTTAATCAAAACAACTTCAATACTTGCCCATAAACAAAATGCTCTGCATCATCTCAAATCCTCTTTGACCAGATTCAGCTACGAAGAAAGGGTATTCCTCCTTCGCTCAAGACTCCCCTGGGTCGGCCACGTCACCCTGGAGGCCTACCAAGCGGCGCACCAGGTGGCGCGGGCCGTATTCGTCCTCAGATGCTATTTACCTTGGAATGTATACATTATTCATCGGCAAAAGATCGTTCCGTGTCATTCTATAATAAAATCATTAGGTTATCAACACAATATGCCCTTCAGGAAAATTCATGATTTATACTGTTCACTAGCTACAGTAGCTACCTACATCCTTTATTATTTACAAAAACCATTTCTTTTATTAAGAGCTACTTATCTAGTGCAAAAATGTAAAATGAGTATTGTAAAAACAAGAATAAAACGTTTGAAATTATCTTTGTTCTGTTGTAGTTTCATTTAAATCTAATAATCTTAAAAGTGGCCATACGGGTAGTAAACCAGTATGAAACATAAGTAGGTACTCATTTAACCAGCCTGTGAGAAACGTACTCACTTAACATTTAAACATATTCAGACGAATGTATGCCACCAACATACATCGTTCGTACTCTAAAATCCGGCGAGTGTATGCCACAAACATATACCGCCCCCTTAATTCCGACGAGTGTATGCCACAAACATACATCGTCCCCTAATATCCGACGAGTGTATGCAACATACATACATCGCCCTCTAATATCCGACGAGTGTATGCAACATACATACATCGCTCCCTAATATCAAATTCAATTTAATGCATTTCAACAAACAAATTCAATGTATCTCTTATAACCAGTGAGCATGCATAGCTTGCTCACTCAACCCAGTGAACACCTTATATTTGTTCGCTCATCATTAAAAATTAAAAATATTCACATTAGAGATATCCAAATTCACATAAAGACTTTCATATTTAAATATTTAAAGATACCATATTAAAATATTTGTATTTAAACTCATATTCATAGTTCAAGCAATTTATATTGCTATTCACGGTGTTCATATTAATTGAATCCACAAAATTTGTACCTATTAATTAATATATCAATATATAGAAAGCCAGAATTCAATTGTAAGTAAGTAATACGTACCTATTAAACCAATCTTACCAGGTAACGTAGGTAACCAGTAAGCATACATGACTCACTCAACCCAGAGAACAACACGTTCGCTCAATACATTAAAAACAAAGGAAAATTAGTAATAATTAATTTTAATAATATTAAGATAAATGAAATGTGAGCAACCAATCATAAATTATTCTTACTCTTTACTACTTCTTACTAGCTTCATAACTTATAGTTTTCTTTTATTTACTGTTGGTATTAGATACCACGTTAAAACATGGATTGTATGCAAGATTTAGTAGCCATAAGTGATTTCACTCTGTGCAACAGTAAAGGCTATCAAAACTAGCTCCAATTAGTGCTAGCACTAATTACTTAAAACATTACATGTAGGTACACAGCCAAAACTGCCAGTCCTAGCTCCATGTGTAAGATTATAAACAACATAAACAGCAAGTACTCTAATAATATAATAATGCCAATCATCTCCATTAATTCTGTACAATCCTCATTTAATACATCATGTAAATTAAACAACAACAATCAAGATATTATGCCAGATTCATGGTACGCTATGATCGTGCCATACGAAAATATCTACTACATACCCGCGTTTAAAATTATGTAAGTATAATCGGAGGGTAGCCCCGACCGTACACGAACACAATTAATCAATTCAAATAAAAGTGTGATCTAGTTTATGACCGTTCCGTCGGAGAGTAGCCCCGACCATGTACGGAACACAATCCGCCACACAAATATTCCAATCTTAACGCTTTAGATTTAACTAACACGATCGGAGAGTAGCCCCGAACACGAATTAGTAAAATCTTAGTACTAAGCTACGCATATAGACTTTTTAAATTATGTTAGTATAGTCGGAGGGTAGCCCCGACCGTATACGAACACAATCAATTAAAACACAAATGCGATTTAGTTTATGTCCGTTCCGTCGGAGAGTAGCCCCGACCATGTACAAAACACAATCCACCGCAAAGGTATTTAAAATGTCATTTAGATAAAACAAAAAAACGCATTAACATGGAATCTGGAATATTTATCCTTTCTCTGCGTGAAGAGAATAAAATAACTCGTTTGGCATTCCTATAGCACAGAATACGCAAATTATTCTTATTATCAGGTTTAGAAATAAACTTACGTGGGTACTATCCCACCTCTGAAATATGAAGAAAACGCAGACTCCAGATAACACTCATATAATTTTTGATCCAACTTACAGGTACAGGCATAGTAGTATAACAATATAGATACAGTCGACGTCTTAGTGAACTTATCCCCTCGAGGCTAGTTTGAAGAATGACCTCTCTTTGCTCGTTAATCGGGCTCAAGTCTAGCTACCCCCCACCAATTTTACCACAGATTAGCCTATTAAATTTAACAAAATGGCGGCAAGAGACGGCATTACCAGTGTTGCTATTAAAAAATATGAAAAACCTTCTAAAATCATGACAATACCTACTATAATATTACTACGTAACGAAACGATGAAGTGCCTTTTATAATAAAGCGGAAAAGAGCGAAGTAGAGCAGTGTTTTTAAAGTAGACAGTCGGGCAGTACTACGCGTTCATTTCATCATTGCCGCTACCTCGCGGCCCGCTTCACCATGTATACCGCACCCCCTGCGTCGCCCGTGCGTAGGCGACTCACAGTATTAAGATTGAAAGTGAGTTAGGTACTCATGTTTCTATAGAGGCATTCGTAAGACATGAACTAAAATCACTGTGCGGAGAGGTTCTTTTCTTTCGTCGAGGTGGGAGCAACCATGGTATAATGAAAAGTGTTAATTATCTAAGCTTAATTTAAACTGTGGCCATGATGTCAATATTAGTTTGACCAAACTGTCAATTCCATGTCAATTCACGTCTCAAACTGTCATGACAAAGAGTAAAGTCCCACATTCCTGTATGTTCCGGTGACAGCAGTGACAGAGGAGCCACTTGTAATCAAATATTTGCTGTCAAAATGGACTGTTGTACCAAAGAATACTATAATATTATAATATTATAATAGTACTCAGAACAATAACTACTGTTGTATGAAAAATGTTTTAGTTCCGAACATTGCCACCGGAACAGAAAGGCTTGTCGCACTTTTAAAGTCAGCTATGTCAAACAAAATGAAGCCAAATGATGGCAAAATGCTGACATAATAAAAACACTATGCAGGCATTGCATTTACATAAACGTAAAAAAACCTATATTACAAAGCATCTGTTAAATCTGTCCCTTGGGCCCCTTGTTAGACAGACTAATGTTATGATTTACTATTAATAAATATACAAAACTATTGTAATGTCGCAAGACATATGGAGCTTTATATGTACTGAAGGTTATAAGGTATTACAATTTCTATATCTATGTAGATATGAAGCAACGCTGGTAAGCAAGACTTCTTGACATCCTTCTGGGCTAGGTATTGTTAGCCTGGGTACTATTGTCCTCCTTGTAGGCTAGGAGGGGCTTCACTTAGTACTGAGAATATAATCTAATGTGAGAAAATACACAAAGCTACAATGTGAGCCAGCACCACATTAGAGTTAAATTGACAAAGAGGAAGTGCGTTTAGAACACCTTGACGCAGTACGCCAAATACGGAAGACACAAGCGAAGCCTTCCTGTACCTATACCTAGCACAGGAGTTTTAACTCAGACGGCCAACTCTTTTGTGCTCCATGTAACCGAATCTCCACCTCGGACATTTCCGTCTTAATAACACCACCTAATATTTGACAGTAAGGAGTCGCCGTCGCCGTATACGGCGTGGATAAGTGATGATGATGAGTGTTAACCTCCAAACTTGACCCCAATAGTAGGATGATATGTAGAAGAATAGATGACCTAGTTTTAAGTAGCCAATTAGATGTTTTACACAGCAGATATTAGCCAATTCGTCAGTGGTTTAGGATTCCGGGAGTAATAAGCTTCCACCATCAACCTTCATTTATCATTACGTGAAGGGTATCCCGCTGTTTTAAAAAAAAACCAAGCTAAATCATCAGAAAATATAAATTCCTTTCATCATCATATCAGCCGAACGACGCCCACTGCTGGGCTGGGCATAGACCTCCCCCAAGGATCTCCACAAGGATCTGGCTATAAATCTTATCATCATAAGGCGTTATTCATCATTAAGCTTATCCGCATGCAAGACTCCCGGGACCACCGAAGGAGTTCGAGATAGTAAATGTAAATATTCCTTTTTTTAGACACTGGAATGGGCAAAATGTGGTGAGAGCACGTTGTCAACAGTCCCTACCGTGCTGTGGGCCGTCGGCTCGGCATCGCTTGCGCACCGATTGCTGGGCGCGCTCTTCAGGAGGTTCCTGTTCCGCCGGGTGCCACTATGGGAGCTAGTACTGCAGGTAGTACTCGCGCTATCGAACATAAACTGTAGAAGCAACGCTCTACGGTACATAGATAGTCTTTCATAGCAAATGCAAAGAGATACCTACTGTTTTCTAGCACAAGATTTTATGGCCCGATCGTTTCGAAATATATATAATTATTATAAGACAAAACTTGTTCTAGATTGCTTGGATAAAATGCAGATAACCTATATAAATATTCCAAATTATTTATAGTTCACGAATACTCGAACAACCTCGAGACATGACAGACAGAAAAACAATATCTTAAGAAATTGATATTCCCTAACTAAATGAAGTAATTCCAATGTATAACGTGGTATAACCTCGAGCCGATACAATGATCATAAGACGCGCTTATATAAGACGTTTATTTGCAGAACCTCCTGTTCATATGGATGGTGATATACAGTTTGCACTTCTGGGCGGTGCTAGTTAGTGTAGTCAAGGTGATTGTGGAGTACTGTTACGTCGAGGCAAGTATAAAATCCGTCTGTTCTAGAACATTATACGTAATACCGTGTGCTGGCCTAAGTCGTGGGCCACACTCGAGCGGCGCGTCTTGCGTCCGCGTTGAGCGGGAAAAACAAATATATTGAGACGGACGGGAGGGGCCACACTGGCGCGTCCTGCGGTCGCCGCGACCGGCAGAGGGAATAGTACGTGTTCGCGCGTCCTGCGGATCCGCAGGTCGCCTCCGCGCCCCGAGGTCGCTCCAGTGTGGCCCACGACTAACAGTACTATTATATACTCTGTGGCTTAACGGTCATTGTAAACGGGTCACCGAACAAAACTACCGAGGGCATACAGTTTACATGATTTTTCAAACATTTTATTGCGACTAATATCCATTGCGACTTATCTCAATAAAAGAACTGCACACTGACCATGTTTTTTTAATATATAAAATAGGTTTCAAGTATTTCTATCAATAGTGTCATTGACGCTGATATAATTTTATTGTCGACGTTTGTTTAAGAAGCGTTCTAATAAAAAGAGGCAGAGGCATTGCATTATTACTTATTGTATATACGATATTAGGTCATGTATATGTCGCACGCGGATGGTTAAATCCGCCGGATGGTTAAGTATGGCAGCATGTAACCCTCAGAAGTCCTGAAGCATACGTGATAGGTTAGAAGTTTTAGGATCGCGAAGCGCAGCGAAGCGATCGTCTTAAATTTCGTAGTTTTTTTTTGTGACTCCGTCAACTTATAGGAAGATAAAATAGCTTACAGAAAAATTAACGGCCTAAGCGTTTAATTGAATGGCGGATTCAACCAGTTGGCTGCGCAACATATATATACGAAACACAATTTTAAAAAATGGTAATATATTTTGGAAATGTAATAAACGCCTTAAAAGTTAGTGCATTTATCATCATAAGTCGAAAACTATGCGGCCTAAAAGTCCTAAAACAAAAAGTTGAGAATGTGCAAGCAGCGCTCTTTCACATGATATTCCATATGCCCTAGTAGTCCCACTTCAAATGATTTAGACCCTATTTCAGCCCCTATTGCAAAAAATACATATTATAAGTATTATCACTACATAGTATAAAACAAAGTCGCTTTCTCTGTCCCTATGTCCCTTTGTATGCTTAAATCTTTGAAACTACGCAACGGATTTTGATGCGTTTTTTTTAAATAGATAGAGTGATTCAAGAGGAAGGTTTATATGTACTTTTCACTTCTCATGCTCGTAAAGTTCGTGTTTATGTTGGGTATAGGCTGCATAAAATCGCTTTTTATGCTCTAGTGCATAAAGTAAAATCTTCGTCTAAGCCTCAGACTTTAAGACAAAGATCGTCAGGTAAACAGCCACACACGCAATTAAACTTCGTAAAATAAACTTATTATTTCATTCTGTTTCTTCAATTTTGTACATAATCCATGTTAAATTACTAAATTAATAAAACTAGACAAAATTAATGAGTTTTCTAAGAAATAAGTATTTCAAGAGCATTATGGACTACGATCTAATGCTAAAGTCACTGTGATACCAATGCCACGTATAAAAAAAAGAAAAAGAAAGTCTTCCCGCCAATATGGCGAAGACTTTATTTTTTCTTTTTTGCAATATTGGTATTTATTTTCCTCACACTCTAAGTGAAAAGCAGAGTGTATAACTTGTACATAAAACCCATTTTACCCTCGAATTGACTATCCACCCTCGCCTACGGCTCGGATGGATATATACATCTCGGGTAAAATAGTACGTTTTATGCACTTGTTGTACAATCTACTATTTTATCCCGATATTCCCACGGGAACGGGAACCACGCGGGTGAAACCGCGGGGGGCCGCTAGTATATTTTAATTCTCTCTTATTTGCAAAATAGTTGCGCAAATGTCATCTAAAATTATTTCAACTTTCAAGTTGATAGCGTTAGTAGTTCTCGAGATATTCAGCTGTGACAGACAGACAGACAGACAGACTGAGTCGCACCATAAGGGTTCCTTTTTACCATTTTAGTACGGAACCCTAATAAGAAACGTGCGTTGCGTGTGCTTCGCACTACTCACGCGCGGCTGCTTCGATACAAACGAGTTTGTATTGCTACAAAAAATCGCGCAAATTTGTCGTCAGTGGATAAAGTGGGACAAAATTAGAAAAAAAACTTTGTCCCACTAAATCAATTTTGTATATCCATGGATAAAGTGGGATCCACCGATTCGATGAAAGGCAGCATTGAAGGTTAAGGGCCTAGCACTGAGTGAACCACATTAAACCTACGCGAATTCTATGTAACTGGTTATCTCTAATAAGTATTTTCTTCCTTTCAGAACGGCACGTTGCCTCAGACAGAAGAAGACATCGAGAGCAAGAAGCTGCTCCAGCAATGGTTCGTGTGGATGTGCGGCGTGGCGCCGCTGGCCCTGTACCTGCACACGCGGCCGCGGCCCGAGGCGCCGCCGCTTATGATATGGTTGTGCATTCATTCTGACCTTTAGGACCTTACTAGTATTACTAGTATAGTATTATATTATCTGTGCTAGTATGTACCACCGACTAAGCTGCTGGAAGTCTAGCTCCCAGGGACATATGCATGGTTGGACGCATGCTGCTGTGTAACACCAACACCAGTCACCACGTTTTCCTACACATACCGCATTGCAATGGTTTTTAGAGGTCGCCTTAGTCGTGGGCCACACTGGAGCGGCGCGTCTTGCGTCCGCGTTGAGCGGGAAAAGCAAATATATTGAGACAGACGGGAGGGGCCACACTGGCGCGTCCTGCGGTCGCCGCGACCGGCGGAGGGAATAGTACGTGTTCGCGCGTCCTGCGGATCCGCAGGTCGCCTCCGCGCCCCGCGGTCGCTCCAGTGTGGCCCACGACTTAGAATCCACCTGTGTTTCGCTTGTATACGGCCATACGCGCAGAGCGCAATGTGTTTGTTGTAACTCAAGGTCGAGACTCCTAAAGTGGAAAGCCCCGCACGCCTGACTATACCGTCATCATTCTGGGCGCTAGTCGTTTGGAGTATTCTTCCCAGTGTTCATGCAGCACCAACCCCAAGTAGGAGACACTGAGCTTTAGCCAAAATTCTCGCCGAATCCTCCATCGCTGAAGCAGTGTTCTTGTTTGATTAACGTTTTTATGAGTATGATGAAACAATGAAACGAATCATCTATCTAATATCACAGGTAGTAGACAGACAAAACTTACAAAAGTGTTCTCTTTTGCCTACAGGATAACAACAAGCCCATGGCAGCGGCGAGAGATGGGCCCCTACGGGTACTATCTCAACAGGCCCCTGAATTCCCTCCAGTCGAGCACCAACCTGACCAGTCGCCAACAAGCCCTGACCCTCAGAAGAGCCTTCAGCGACTCCAAAATTGTTCTCAAAGGACCCCCTAAGAAAAGACGGTACTCAAAATCCGTATAAAAATTATGCAAAATAAAAATTCAAATACCATTGACCGCCGTTTCATTTTACCCACACACTGGTCTCTATTATAGAGGTCAGTGTACCCACACCATAAAAACTAAATTACCAACTCCATCCATCCATCTCCATTCCATCCATTCCATCCATCATGCCTCCATTCACGCCTCCTTTAAAATAGGAAGGAACGCTCTTTCCAAGCCATTAAAAGTTTCAGAAATTTTGTTAATAGCAATACTGTATCAGGCATGACCAACGTACGGCCCGCGGGCCATTGCCATGCGGCTCTTGAGCTAATTTAGAATTTCTGAAATAAAAAAAAGGTATGAAAAATGTTTTATTTCTAAAAATACATAGGTAAGTAATTTATATACTTGAGTTTGTTTTTGTAGGGCCAGCTTCTTGATGACAGGTTCAAATTTTGTAGTGGCGGCCCTTAGTAGGTAAGAAAAATTTGCCAAGTGCGAGTAGGACTAGCGCACGAAAGGTTCCGTACCATTATCTATACTACAACATTAGACACTATTTATAACGTACAATATTAATCATACAACATTAGACACTATATTTAAGATCGAGAAAAAACGGCAAAATGTCACGTTTCTTGTATGGGAGCCCTCCTTATTTTTTTTTTATATTATCTTAATTATTTATTTTTAAATTGAATATACAACTACTTACATGTTCTGTGAACATTTGAAGCGTCTACCTGTTGCCGTTATTAATATTGAGCAAAAAACGGCAAAAAAAAACCCGTTTGTTGTATGGGAGCCCCCTTAAATATTTATTTTATTCTGTTTTTGTTGTTGTAGCGGCAACAGAAATACATCATCTGTGAAAATTTCAACTCTCTAGCTATCACGGTTCATAAAATACAGCCTGGTGACAGACAGATAGACAGACGGACAGCGAAGTCTCAGTAATAGGGTCCCGTTTTTACCTTTTGGGTACGGAACCCTAAAAACGATCGTCTGTAAGGCGAGACAATTTCTTTGTGCTTGATACACTTCATTCATGAAAATGTTTGCTCGCACAAATATGTTGACCCAAACATAAAAAAAAATCGTTTTGCCAGTTTTTTTATTTCAGGAAAATTCTCCTCAGCAAGATTTTTATAAAAGTTGGGTGAGTTTTTTCGGTTTTCTTCTTACAAGTCTGTAAGATAAGTATAGGTTTTTAATTCTACAGGGTGTTTTTGAAGTCATCGGCATCCATTCGGCCCATTGATGTACTCATATGAAGGTATGTTTTTACGTGAAAAGGGGTGGTGCCCGGCGTCAGCGCGGGCGCAGGGACGCGTGCAAAGCGGGCATGAAGCATGGGTGACATTGTTTGTTTTGGTGAATTCCGTGCGCGAACCTGAATAAATTCACGTTATAGTAGAGCACGCATTTTGCCGGGAGGCCAATGAAGTAGTTTAAGGCTTGTATGTATGTTATTTGAATATTAATTAATCAATGTTTTTTTATCAAATTGTTATTTTTAGTTATTAAACTTTTTATTTGCTATAATGATCAATTACTGAGTATTTTACACGATTAATCAGGGTTTTAAAAAAATAACTTTACATCTCAGATTTGCCTTATATTTGAGGAAAAGCCTCTATATCATGATGATGTTCTTACTTTAAAAGGATGCTAACGACTTCAATGTCACCCTGTATACTTTCCATTTGAAATTTTTTCCGAACTGTAGGTAGTTTCATCAAAGGATTTTCAATCAAACAAAACAACACACTAAGCTCTTTTTTGAGATTTTGAAAACGCGTTTGAACGCGTTTGATTTTCAGTTTTTCCAAGAAGTACAAAAATTTTACTGTTGAGAATTCTGTAGGATGCTTTTCTTGCATTTTTTACAGCAATTGAAGTGAACACAATTTTTATTTTTTATTTGTTTGGTAAATACATTTAATTTCAGCTCAAAAGCAGACACGTCATTTAAAAGTTCAAATATGAATTTGCCTCGAGTCTATAATTTCAAATGCAAATCATTACAGTAGTGGCTGTGTATGTCTGCCAAAAAAGTCAAGTCCCAAGGCCACGATTCATCAGAAAGTACAGGGTAGGGTTTTACTTTCCCCGTTAGAAAAATCTCAATCTCGTAAAGAAGGCTTTTTAGCGTGATAATACTGATTGGGCTCGGGCCGGCTCGGCTTAACCAGCGTACCTGGGACTGTACTCTGAAACGCACTTCCGAAACTTCGGTTGGCCCCGTCCCTTTCACTCGATTCTGTCATGACTCGAGCGTGCGAGGGACGGGTATAACGAAGTTTCGGGTTTTGTGTTTCAGAGTAGGCCCTCTGGTTGTGGTAAAGGACATCGGAAAATTCACTGCAGATTTCTTCCAAAAATGCTTTAAATTTCCGATGATTCAAACCACAGGAAAGAATGAAGTTCACAATGTCTCTTACGACATTCATGACATGATTCACTTCGAGTATTTTACAACACAAAGCCTGCTGGTGAATGATGCAATGAACAGATAATGGCAGCTCCAAGTTTAGGATTTCCATTTGATGCAAAATTTTAGTCACTAATCCATTTCTTGAACCAATCATGCTTAGTGCGTAAAAGATCGCTGTTGTTAGACCGAAAAGATTTTTCCAACTTAAATTTAATCTTTTTGAGCTCTGAACAACTTCTTCAAAAAGCTCATCTGCTGATGTGCGGTATGTGCATGCTCTGTAAAGATTCAAGCCATGAAGTTCGACTTAATACTGAGGTAACTGGAGCGTGCAGTACGAACAATTTTTTGAATACCACAAATAACACAGTGGCTGTCTTCCGTCTCACCTACACTTTAAAAAAATACGTATGGTCATATGAGACAGCTGACAGCCACTACATACATAAATGTCAAATTTGGTGGCGACACTTTTTTATTCAGGGTGAGAGCTCCAGTTACCTCAGAGTATTAAGTCAAACTTCATGATTCAAGCTCTTCAGTTATTGTGAATTATTGATCTATTCCTCGCACGAAAATGAGTAAATGCGCCTTGTCACAAATGTCAGTGCTTTCGTCCAAAGCCAAGGCAAAAAAGGAAAATGTTTCTGCCTTTGTTACGGGTCAATTTTGGCCAATGTCTTCTACGTGAGTGATGGTGGTCCGGAATACACTTACTTCTTTGAATGCCGAGCATTTATCTGGGGCTAGGTATTTCTTTAAAAGTTGGGATGATGCACTTTTTTATAAACTCGCCATAGCTGAGCGCTTGTTATTCTTTTGCAATAAGACTAGCGATCTTTATCTGTAAATTTATCATACTTCGTTTTGTGTTTTGTTTCATAATGCCTCTGGATATTGAATTCTTTGAAAACAGCTACAGATTCACGACAAATCAGGCAAGTTGGTTTCTCCTTAAATTGCATGAAAAAGATGTTCTCACACTTTACGTTTTTCTTAATAGGCTACTTGACCCTTTTTTATGTGTCCTAAACGATTAATAATTGTCCTATTACACCAAAAAAATGCATTTATTAAACTTTTAAAACATAAAAACCTACAAAACTTTATTTTAAAATTACGCTTTTTATAAACCGGTAAAAACGCTCTTCGCCATGTTCTGACGTCATAAAATTTGTAACCAACCACTTGACAGTGTTGGCAGTGTCAAGTGGTTGTTTACTTACCTTAGGGTAGTTCCACTTATCAAAGATCTTTGTCCAATATGCATTAGATCAAAGAAATTGGACGACTTTCGACGTTCAATTTTATACATTCAACATCCAATTTCTTTAATCAAATGTATATTGGACAAAGATATTTGATAAGTGGAATACACACAGCAAAAGTGAATGTGACGTATATTTGTTTACAAATTTAGAAATCCAATGACGTCACAACATGGATGATAGTGTTTTTACCAGTTCAAATAAAAAATGAAAAAATATATTTTTCAAATTATTTTACTTATCCATCTTGTACTTACTTTTATTTCATGATATCGCTATATTACGTTTTCCTAAGCCAAATACTAAAGGAAATATTCATTCGATGTATCAAATTAAGTACGAGTCAAATAGCCTATTGTTTCAGACATGTTTATCAGAGATAAAACTCAATACACATTAAAAACACTTCTGTGCTCAAAATTGGCAGCAAACGCGACAATCATTGCCATAAAAGTTAATGTTTTCTATGATAGCAAGCCCCGCGTCCCCCTTCCCCGCGTCCCGCCCGTGCGTAACCGTGCTTTTATGACCATATTTGGTAATGTTTGAAAAACATTGATTTTTGGGATTTTGTGGACGAATTGTTATAGATGTGCGGCCCGTGAGGGTTTCGCAATCTTGAAAAGGTTGGTCATGCCTGGTATAGAACTTTGTCAAAGGAAAGAACACAATTCAAAATTATTTTAAAATACATCAAATTTGTATCAACAGATGTCACTGATTCGAATTGATATTCAAAGTTAAATCTCGCTGTTAAGATTTCTACTCGCCAGTATATATAGATCAGTTTCATTTGTGATAGTATACTAACCTTGCGTAGGGTGTACCGTGATCAGGAAGGCGGTTGCCCCGGGCAGGCCCCGGCCATTGCACTAGGGCCGGAATAGGCCGGTCTGTGACTATCTCTAAATGGGGTACGTCGTACGTATAATTTTTGGTAGTTGGACTAGCGTTCTGCGCAGTCCTTCCTAAATTGACAAAATGCGATAAAACCAAATCATGCAAGACTTCCACCAAAGAACTTTCAAGCTTCTTTTCCATTGCAAGCAATATTGGTTATATAGAATACACACATTCGTTCGTAAATAAATTCGTATCATAAACATCGCAAATAAAAGCAAATTATTTCACAACCAGCTAGAAAATAGCATAACAACTGAGCAGGGGGCATATACGACGACATGCATGACAAGAACCGGTGGCGCAAGAAAGACTAGTATTATAGTGGTATTTTTTTATCAACAACGGGGTAACACTTAGCCTTCATCACACGATGTTAAGTGATGATAAGGCTGAAGGTGTAAGCTCACTACTCCCGGAATCCTCAATCACTTCAGGAATTCAATTCAATTCAGCATTATTTTGCCATAAATATAAAATCAGCGACTTCTCAATAACTCACAGTATCGACACGGACAGGGTGATCATAAAAGATCTACACATTTTTTGTGGAAAATATTCCATAAGTCTGTAACATAAAGTTAAATGTATAATGCAAATCCACAGTTGTCTGTAATCTTATCTAATTCTGACGCCAGAACAATGATGTTTTCAGCATTTTTGTGTTCCGGCAGTTAAGAGATAAGATAGCCAGTTCCTAAGTGGTTGAGTATTACGGAAGTAGTGTGCTTCCAACTTCAGCCTCATCTTCACTTAACATTAGGTGTGATGAAGGCTAAGTGGTACCCCATTGTAGAGAAAAGACAAGTGACAGGATAACAGAAGAGAGAGTGTAAGACAGTAACCTTTGTGGCCATTTAGCGTAGCAAGTTATTATAATATTAAAGCAAGTCAAGCGTTTAGGCATATCAAATATTGAAGAGCGGACCAAGCTATGTCGTCAATTTGGCCACAATAAGTTAGATAAGTAAGTTAGATACTTCTAAGCAACGTAAGCAACTATAAGCGCTAATTCACTCGAAACCCTGGCATTTTGCAGCAAAGCCATATAAAAACTAAGCCACAGCAATTGATTTCTTTTATGTTAGTTCAAAAAGAAATTAATAAGCAAATTTTCCAATTTAAAAGCAAGCATTACATTCGCCAAGCTATGCGATACAAAACTTGAATTTGGTACAACGAAAGCGCCCATCTCTAGCGTACCATGGGCAACAGCGTCTCGCAACACTTCTAAGGTTAAAATGGCTTGCACGCCACGCCGTCACAACATACGTTTAGTTCGTGCAGGGGCGATACGCGCGCACACGAATTATTTGATAGCTGGTTAAGCGACGCTGCTGTCCATTGTACATTAATGCACTCAACTCAGGAAAAAAATAAAGAATATACATTTACTAGCGACACATACTAGGCACATAAGCTCATACGACAAACGATCAAAATATAACAAATAACAAAATAAAAAGAAAAGCACAAGGTGTGACGCTAAATG
Source organism: Crambus lathoniellus (assembly GCA_949710035.1). Lineage (NCBI taxonomy): Eukaryota > Metazoa > Arthropoda > Insecta > Lepidoptera > Crambidae > Crambus > Crambus lathoniellus. The sequence goes on from OX453303.1 coordinate 29,916,194, forward strand.
CCGCTGAATCTGCACCAAAATCTCCTCGGCCATTCGTCGATGGATTCAAGCTTTAGCTGTCAGATACAGAACACAGAAAGCGGTATAAAGGAGCAATTCACGCATTTAGTACTGAATGAAGCATGGAATCGAAAACAGGGGAAGTTGCCATGAAAGTCCAAAAAAATTGCACAAGGAAAAATCTATAGATTACGACCTCCGTGGCTGAGTGGTGTACGCGCCTGTTTTCAAGGTGCCGCTATTTCTAGAGGTCCCGAGTTCGATACTCGGTCGGGTAAATGTTGAAAACGAACTTTTCAATATTTCCTCGGGTCTGGGTGTATATGGTATGGTAATACCCGTACCATACCGTCGTTGTTTCCAATTTCTATAATACTAGTGCTTAAGCTACTATATTTTGGTATTGGAACAAGTTATGTGATGGTGTCCAATATTTATTATATTATATTGAGGGTTTGCTCTTTTGTGCAAAGCGTTTTACTCACGCGCCCGCTCACTTGCTACTTCTACTAATTTTATGATGTGTCGTGCGTCACTTACTACTCAAACCGTGTTTCGCTCTCACACTGAGCATGCAATGACAAGCACGCAGTGCACGCATGTTGTTGGACTTTGCATAGCGAATTCCTTATTCGCCGAAAAAAACTTTGTTTTTATTGTTAACTAGCGGCCGCCCGCGGTTTCACCCGCGTGGTTCCCGTTCCCGTGGGAATATCGGGATAAAAAGTACATATAAACCTTCCTCTTGAATCACTCTATCTATTAAAAAAAACGCATCAAAATCCGTTGCGTAGTTTCAAAGATTTAAGCATACAAAGGGACATAGGGAAAGAGAAAGCGACTCTGTTTTATACTATGTAGTGATTATCATACTTGTATTACAAATGCAAAAGTCTCTTCCAGACATCACTACAATATTCTGATTCAGAGATTAAGCATGACATGTGTGACTAAGCTAAGAGGGCTGTTTCAATACTTGTTGGTATATGACTTCTTAATGTTAATATTTTTTTATTATTATTATTTTTATTTATCTTGTATGGGAATCGAACCCATGCCTGAACTCAGAAGGCAGCTATTGCGCTATAAGTAATCGATGTTCCATCATAATACGATGAGTAATGATCGTTATTTCATTCCATCATCAATTAATCATACAAAATCTTCTCACAAACGCACAGAAAAAAACAAACCAGTAAAAACAGATTCAACATTTATTTATATTCTTAACACAGTACTAACCATAGACAACTAACCATAAATCGCTAGGCCCTGACGAGGCAGGTGCGCTGTATGAAAGAAAAATATAATGTAAGACAAATTAAAAGATAGCTCTAAAATACAAATAGTAGATTGTACAACAAGTGCATAAAACGTACTATTTTACCCGAGACATATATATCCACCCGAGCCGTAGGCGAGGGTTGATAGTCAAGTCGAGGGTAAAATGGGTTTTATGTAAGAGTTATACACTCTGCTTTTCACTTCGAATGTGAGGAAAATAAATAACAATATTGCCAAAACGAAAAAAGAAAGACTTCGCCATATTGGCGGGAAGATTTTCTTTTTTTTTATACGTGGCAGTGGCAGCACAGTGACTTTAGCATAGATCGTAGTCCATAATGCTCTTGAAATACTTATTTCTTAGAAAACTCATTAATTTTGCCTAGTTTTATTAATTTAGTAATTTATCATGGATTATGTACAAAATTGAAGAAATAACAAGTCTAATTTACGAAGTTTAATTGCGTGTGTGACTGTTTACCTAACGACCTTTGTCTTAGAGTCTGAGACTTAGACGAAGATTTTACTTTATGCACTAGAGCATAAAAAGCGATTTTATGCAGCCTATACCCAACATAAACACGAACTTTACGAGCATGAGAAGTGAAAATACAATTTTTAGTTTAGATTCTCTCGGTACTTGGAAAAATATAACTTTATTTATTTATTATATTACTTAACTCTTTAATATCAAAATACATGGTTTAGTAAAAAAATTATAATAGAGGGTAATAACTTCTCGTATGAGACCCTTAAAAGTAATTTCATATTATAGTCAATATTATAGTTGTGGTATAGTTTCCGTGTCAGATACTAACAGGCGCTATGTTTCGGTGGCGACAGGCTTGGTCTTCACATGAAGAGAGCGGAGCTGGTCTTTCTGGCGCGCCTGTGACAATAATTTTCAAATAAGTCTATAGTAATATTATAAAGAGGAAAGATTTGATTGTTTGTTTGAATTGAATAGGCTCCGAAACTACTGGACCCATTTAGAAAATTCTTTGACCATTATTAAGCTACTTTCTTCCCGAGTGACATAGGCTATATTTCATCCCAATATTCCCACGGTAACGGGTACCACGCGGGTAAATAAGTAATAAACATCTCATCAAGGAAATTATGCTTTCAAGACCTATTATCACGAAAAATAGTAGTAAGTACATTTTTGTGGGCCGAATCTAGATTTTTTTATTAAATAATAACAATGATTTATTTAAAACCCGATACTTAATACAAAATCCACAAATAAATTAAAAAGTAAAAATAAAATTAATTAATAAAGTAAAAATACATTAAAAAGTCGTTGAAATAAAAATTCAGGCAAGATAAACTGACGGGAACCCCCACAGCTTAGAAAGGGTGAAAGACATGGATACAGTTAAGTATAATATTGAAACAGTAAAATAATTAAAAAAAGATTTTAGTAGTGCAGCAGTGTGGGGGGAGCACCATAAAATTCATCTTTGCAATTATAATATCAAATAACTAAAACCAGTCAATAAGGACACCAACCTGATATTTCAGTCTTTTCGCATTTCCGTACTGATTATTATGCTTCTTCTTCTTAGCCGGTGGTGCTGCTGCTGTTGCTGCCGTTTCCTCTGCTTCAGGCTCCTCGTTCCTCAAGGCGGCAGGCAGCAGGTACTCCGGAATGTGCGCCAAGTGTGGCTGCAGCCTAACGGTGTGCAGAGCCTTATCTCTCTTCAGGGCTGCTAAGTCCGTGGGGTTCTCTTCAAAGTAACCCTGAAATTGTATGACTGGTTGAAATCTATTTACAGTTGGTGTATGTTTCGGTAAAGGGTTCCATTCCATCAGAGAGAAGATTAGACATTCATCAATGTGTTATGTTCTGTGGATGTCATCATTTGGATTAGGTAACAAAATAGTTTAGTTCCATAACCTACACTCACAAAAATAGATCTACTATATGGAGCTTAATGGACTACCTACTATTTTTGTTACTGCTTAGTAACGTACGCTCTTCTTAGCCATCTATAAGGAAGGCTTTAGATTAGTCGCTTTATAGTTTATTGTAACTAGCTATTAGTGGATTTTGAACTTAATTCTCAACAATATAAAGTCCAAAATCAACTGGCAATATAACAAACAAACCTGGAGCTTCTTACGGTTTTATTTTATTTTTATTTATTCGGTAAATCAACAGCTTTGATAAATTTATAAAAAAAGCATTACGGAAACATGCAAGCCAATAAAAAATTCACACACATACAATCCCGGGACCGGTACCGGAACCCTTCTACCTCTTAGTAGATTATGAACTTAATGCCTCATGCATTAATGTTCAAAATTGAGGAATAGTTACAAACCTGCAGCTTTTTACAGCTGAGCAACTCCTGTTTGATCTCCTTGAGGCGCGCCTCCCTGAGAGCTATCCGGGTGACGTGTCGGGACCGGTACCGGAACCCTTCCACCTCTTAGTCGATTATGAACTTAATGCCTCATGCATTAAGGTTCAAAATTTAAGAATAGTTACAAACCTGCAGCTTTTTACAGTTGAGCAACTCCTGTTTGATCTCCTTGAGAGGCGCTTCTCTGAGAGCTATCCTGGTGACGTCCCGGGAACAGTAACGGAACTCTTCCTCCTCTTAGTCGATTATGAACTTAATGCCTCATGCATATAGGTTCAACATTTAAGAATATTTACAAAGCTGGAGCTTCGTACAGTGGAGCAACTCCTGCTTGATCTCCTCTGCCTCCCTGAGAGCTGCCCTGGTGACGTCCCAGGAATAGCAACGGAACCCTTCCACATCTAGTAGATTATGAACTTAATGCCTTATGCATTAAGGTTTAAAATTTAAGAACAGTTACAAACCTGCAGCTTTTTACAGTTGAGCAACTCCTGTTTGATTTCCTTGAGGCGCGCCTCCCTGACCGCTATCCGGGTGACGGCGCGCCACGCGTCCCGGGACCGGTACCGGAACCCTTCCACCTCTTCTAGCGCGAACTCGTACTTTCTGGGAGATTAAATTGTGTTTATAAATAAAAAACTTCACGGATTTTTTCACGCAATTCATTCAACAACTTGGTTAAATTTTAGTTGTTTTTTGAGGTTTTTTGGTTGAACTGGTGGTCGAGTCAGTAACTTTTTGCTTTGCCATAAATAATGATTATCCAAATTACTTAAACAAATCAAAATATTAAATTAATAAATCATTTTGTTATAATTAAATATAATGTTAAAATAATCAATACCTAACCGTATCCTGTTTCCGAACGAAAAACAAAGACAATTAGAGTGGGTATATTCTTTTTAATACAGTTGCTCTAAAAGTGGCATATTGCAGGGACGTATAGCGTTCGGGATGTGGGCTATTACACACTCGAACTTTTTCTTTACCTTTCCCGAACTCGTGCGTTTTCTTTCCCAACTGTCAAAATATTGTCTATTAAAAAGAAAAAACCAACCACGAAGCTTTTACTAAAAAAAAATCATAGAAGTTTTTATGATTCATGCAAATATTTCTAAAAAGAAGCTACTAATTTGTTTCAATATCAGATTTAAAAGTAATTTTAATTATACATTAAATTAATATTAGTATCGGCCAAATTAAATTTATGAATATAAAAAATACATAAAACTGGCTGTATGACCACAGATTACTAAATATGGTATGACGTGCACTATTTACCATAGTATCTGCTTATAGGAGTTTGCGCAAGTAAGTGAAAAGAAAATGAGGGACCTTATTTCTTAATTTTCTAAATTAGTTTTTTCTGGTTTTTAATGTGGTAGGTACTTAGTATGGTGGCATTAGTGCAATAATGTGGCTTTAATGGAAAACGATGTGGTAAAAGAGAGAAATAAGGAAAGGCGCTCCTGTAGGATTCGGATTGCTTTTGTTAGGTTTCATTTCATTTCATCTCATTTAATTTAATTTTCATTTCATATCAATAAAAAAATTCTACGGAAGCCTTGGCTGTATGATCATAGTTTCCTTTGCCAACCCAGAATGGGTGAAGAAAACAAAAAAAAAGTCTCTGCTTATATTCTTTTACGATTAGTTAGTTGAGTTTATTGTGTTTTATTATTTTATTAAATTGCTTAATTTTTTCGCAACTGTATTAAAAATAGTTGTTCAGTACACGTGTGGAACCGTCATTGCAACTTGTTCCGACTGTCAACCCTCACCTTCGGCTGCGCCTCGGCTCGGGTAGACATTTGTCGGAACTCTTTGCAATGACAGGCTTTCCGCACTTGTAATGAAATCTACTATTTATTAAAATCAAAAAAATAGTGGGTAGTTTTCCGTGACCACGGCACGGCCCCTGGAAAGGTGCCGAAATCTCAAAAAACAACTAAAATTTGTTGAATAAATTGCGTGAAAAAATCCGTGAAAGTGTTTTATTTATATGGACAGTTCGCGCAGAAATCTAAGATGTGTTTAAATTGTGTTATTGTGAAAAACGAAATATATGTAGCTTACTTCCGCAAAAAACACAATATGCACCGCATTGGAACAACGATAAACTTTATACCTTAGTGTAACACCTAAACATCAAATAATATTAGTAATTTTTGTAGTCATTAAATTAATAATAATTATTATCATTATTATTCTCGTATTATTCCCCCCCCCCCCCCCCCCCGGTTAAAAACTTACTGTAGAACTTTCTGGCTGTTGGATCCTTTAGCGAGGTGCTCTTCCACGGCGTCCATCAACGGTTTTTCCCGGATTGAAACGAAGGAAAGCACTGAACCCTGCACATAAATAATAAAATGTTTGATTTTGTCATCATCACACAACTTATGCCGGTAGTACAACGCCGCCGTGAAACTAACAAATCGAAAACAAACAGGAAACGGCTACACTTCCCTGTGACAAGTGTTACCTGTTTGTTGCAAGTGCGTTACAGCCGCTACAGGAGCCGTACTCTTAAATGCAAAACCCGAAATTTAGTTATACCCAAATCTATATCTCAAGTCATGACAGATTTGACTGAAAGTGGCGGGGCTAACCGAAGTTTCGGGTAAGCGTTTCAGAGTAGGCCCTTCGGGCGGGCCGCTCAGCGGCGCCGCTATTTATAGTTTCGCAGCGGGCGGCGCCGGCGGCGGTTTACTACTGGCAGGAAATGTCATTTTCGCTTTTAAAAAATTGACAAATATCTTAACAACTATTTACTAGTTTCAGATCTATTAGCTAACAAATAGCAAGTGTAAGGGTGTGGGTTCGAATCCCATTGGAGCTAGTTGTGAGACGGGTCGACTTTTTCAAATAAGTACTTAATATTTTTTCAACTTTATTTACAGTTTTGGGCTTACAAAGGAATCATTTTTTCAAGTATCTTTCTTTCTAGTAATTACACGCCATTTAGCCATGCTTTGTTACTATTTAATTTTATACATCTAGATTTAAATATCCCACGGACCTGGTTGTTCCCCCGGGCGGTGCGGCCGGCGCGGTGCACGTACGAGCTGACGTCGAGCGGGAAGTCGAAGTTGATCACATTGGACACGTGCTGGAAGTCTATCCCACGGGACACGCCGGACTCTTTGTCCCTCTTGCGTTTTGACAATTGCTGCAATTAAAGATATAGCTTTAATAAAATACTAGCCTTCCACCCACGGCTTCGCCCGCGTGGACTACACGACGTTAACGACGAGTTGGCTAAATAGGTTAAGGACCTGATTCACCTACTTTTACGATCTCCATATTTTGTATCCTATTTAAAGCAAATAAAAATACTTGTATTTGTTATTTTTCAAGGATAAAAAGTAGCCAATGTCCATTCTCAAATTTCATCAAAATCGGTTCAGTTGGTTTGACGTGAAAACGGAACTTACAGACAAACAAACAAACATACACATTTTCGCATTTATATTATTAGTAGGGATCAAGTCATGGCTAAGTAAGGTGGGGTCTCTACGAGGGAAGTGTCATAAGGTGGTAGCTGGTAGGCGGCATGGGAAAAGAGTTCACTTCTACCACAAAGTGGATGACACCACTGCCACTGAACCACAGGGATGTGACCAGTAACGGCTGGTATTTGAAATTTATATTGAATACAATTATTTATTGAACATTTTATGTTTCATTTCTCAACCTATTAAAATTGGGTGGTTCAGTGCATGAATGCACTTAAAGGACAGCCGTCCCTGGATGTGACAATAGATTTGGGTATGTCATAAAGAAAAATATTATCTTACAGATTTCACTCAAAAGGACTTAAAATTAATTTATAGTAAAAACACTGTAAAGAAAGCATCTTTCAATCTTCGGTTTTCTGGACATTATGTTTCATACCTTTTTCTTTTTAGTCCTTTCTTCAATAGGTAGTATGCCGCCATCAGGCTTCTCCAGTGCCTTCTCATCAGATGCTATTATGATCTGGTACCTGCCTCTATTGAACTGGTCCACCGACAAACACCTGACTGCTGCTGGTAGCTCAGAGTTCAATACACATGACCCTATTTTGAACTGTTCCAGGTATAACTTTAACCTAAAAACATTTTAACACTTAATGGTAATGCTGGGGCTTCACCTGCGTGACGCCTAACGGCGTTAATGACGGCATCTTAGCGCGCTAATTGTTTGAAATTAGTGCGCTAAGACCCGGCTACACCTTCGTATTATGTCAAATAGCGCGCTAATTAATGGCATTAGACGCAGGTGAAGATAAGGTATCTTAATTACAAGGGGGTTACAAGGGGGGAGTACAACTAAGGGGGGGGGGGGCAGCATATTAAATTACATGAGGCGATTTTAGGGATTTATCGACCTCCTCCCCCCTAATGTCACATGAGGTTTTTGTTCATGCTTGCCTAGGTTTTTTCGCGACTCGAATGCGACCCCAAGTAGGCATTGTTATAAATTATGCTTGAGCTTTTGTATAACAAGTAACAAGTTTTTTTAGTGAAAAAAAATTACTACCCTAGGGATAGACTTGTCTTAGACAGCTGTTTTTACACAAACTAGTATTGGTGTAACAATACCAAGCAGGAGAGAATGCACTTGTGGAAGAATTTTACAATAAAAACACCAGGGTGGCTGCATCATTAAATCATCTGATTTATATCATGTATTTTTTAAATACCACTAACATTATCTTTAGTCTAATATGGACTAAGTTGTCCTAGGATCAAGACCAAAAAATGCCATTTGACTTTAAGCACTGCAAATAAAAAGGGTAAAATAAGTATATGTATATACAGGAATCTTAAAACCATAACCAGGCCTATTTCACTCTCCATGTCGGCTCGAAAACGCGGCGTCAACGCCGGCGGTGTAAATCCATAGAAATTAGTTCCGCAAAAGAGCTAGAATATATGCTATAGAAAGAGAGGCAACGACTGGCCGTTCGTAATTTGCGCCGTACAAGCTGAATTCTACTTTATTGCATTATAGTTAGAGTTGCTATTTATTTAAATGACTTAGCGGAGTGAACTGTTACTTAGTAACTATTTAATAATCTGTGCCATAACAATCAACAAAAAGACATCTTAGTTACTTACTTGTAGCATCTGTCTACTGTTCTCACAAAAATTATGCTTTTCCCTCTTATGAGGTTCAATTTGAGCAAGGCATACAAAATAGCTGCTTTATCATCCTCCTCTGCAAACAAGTGGTAATGTTGCAACTGCGTGGAAGGTGCCAGTTCCGGTTCTTCAAGTTTCAATGTGACAGGGTTGCGGAGTACTATCTTCTTCAGACTGAGCACATCATCTGAAAGTGTCGCTGATGCTAGTACTGCTTGGTAGACTTTTGGCAGATAACTGCAAAGTATTTATTGATACACTCATTCACCCCTTCGTCAAATTGCAAGTCTTTGTTTTAGTGCCTGTTTCACAATGTCCAATTAGGAGTTACTTACCAGTTTAACCCATTGACGCCTGACCGGCTGAATAGAGCAGGAGGACAATGGAAAATCTATTGTCTCATTTCAGGGGCGTTGAAGGATTAATTGACAGTTTTGTATGGACTATCTGCCAAGTAACAGCTACTGAAAACTTACTTAGACATTGTGAAGCAGGCCTTATGAATAAGATGTAGAGCTTACTTACCTCAATAATTCTTTAATTTCATCCTCATACCCAAATGAAAATATTAAATCGGCTTCATCTACAACCATCACAGCTAAATCATCTTTTAACCGCATGTTATTGGCTTTCAAGTGTGTCAAAGCCCTTGACGGAGTCGCCACAACAATGTCTGGCTTATCTTGCAGCTGAGACTTTTGTGTTTGTGTGTCACTAGCGGAAGATATGTCTATACAATGCACTTCTCTTGCACATTTTATAGTCAAATCACCAATTACCGAAGCAATCTAGAAATAGCAACTTGATTAGAATTAAAAAAATTAAACACACAAGAGAGACCGAGAGTAATGTTCATTTACCTGTCCACAAAGTTCTTTGCTTGGTGATAGTATAAGAGCTCTAATACTTTGGTGTCTGCTTGTATTTTTCAAGTTCAGCATTTTTTGAATAAGTGGAATAGCAAAAGCAGCCGTCTTTCCTGAACCAGTGCGGGCCCTGATAAGTACATCTTTACCCTCTAACAGAAGAGGGATAGCCGTTTCTTGTATCAACGTTGGTTCACGCCACCCTAACTGGGAAACTGCCTGCAACGTGAGTTTTATAGAAAAGTCGGTAAATCCTATGAGTACCTTAAATTGAATGAATTTTCATTTTAAATAGTACGGAAAATCTCTATTCTTACCTTCAAAAGTCGATCGTCCAACTCCATTTCATGAAACATAACCTTTTTGTCTTCCTCCATTTATATGGTATTTTTACAGGCTTCAAAGACAAAATGCTTATTCTAATATTTGAATAGGTATTATTTAGGTTACACTTACTATATAGTAATTGGTTTTTACATTAAAATCACAAAACAAATTACAAAAATAACAATACACCCACCATGCCTGCCTGAGTGACTGAGGCTACGTTCCGTTTTGCGCCAACAGCGATAATATCACTGATATCGCGCTCACACATCGTTCCGATTTGTTGTGAGCGCGACAACGAAAGCAGTAATTACGTCACGGATGACGTCACTACCGCCGCCATTTTGCGATCACGGTGATATCCATGAAGTTTGACTTAATACTCTGAGGTAACTCTGAATAAAAAAGTGTCGCCAGCAAATTTGACATTTATGTATGTAGTGGCAGGTAGTGGCTGTCAGTTGTCTCATATGACCATACGTATTTTTTTAAAGTGTAGGTGAGACGGAAGACAGCCACTGTGTTATTTGTGGTATTCAAAAAATTGTTCGTACTGCACTCTCCAGTTACCTCAGTATTAAGTCGAGCTTCATGGTGATATCGTTCTCAAGCGTTAGCACTGTGAGCGGGCTGTCATATTTGACGTTTTGTTGTCAAACGTCATTGTTTGTTGTGGTTTTGTTTGAGTAATCTCTGCGTTTTAGGTTTTATTTAGGTATTTTATTTGTTTATCCCGAAGCAGAAAGCCAGAAAAATGATAGTGCTTATTAAAGATGAGACGACGGGTAGAGACATTACTCTAAATTTAAGCACGGATCACTATCATCATCGCTGTCCAATAAAACGTTTACTAATTGACGAATATCCATACTAAACCGGTGATTATTTACTTACAAATTCAAATCAAAACAACGCTCGCTCGCGATGCTTGCAAATAGCCGTTCCGAATTGAAATCGCGTCAACAGTGCTGTCAGCGCGATAATCAAATCGGAACAGCTTTTAGCGCTCACAGCGCCAACAGTACTATTGACTCAAAACGGAACACGGCCTGAGTGACAAACACGTGACAAATCCATAGAGATATAGACCCTCTGAGTACTGAATCTCAGTACTGGCCTACCACAAGCTCATATAGCAGTTATTTTTAAGTTGAGAGAGTGAGACGCCGCTCTACACGCCATATAGCGGCGTCTCACTCTCTCAACTTAAAAATAACTGCTTTATGAGCTTGTGGTAGGTGTTTTGTCTACCTCGAAAGTCTGTAATTGACAGCCGAACAATGGGTTTGTCTACGATGAAATGTCATATTTGACGTTTCGATGTTGACAAAGCCTTTCTCGAGTTCGTCATGCGATTCACTAAGTTGCCTCCAAGCAATACTGTCTAACCCTTTTCGTTCAAAATCCAGGTTCCCTGTCATTCTGAATATCAGGCAAGCTCTGATGAGATGCCAAATAAAATCAATTGAGGTAGTCTTAGCTTGGATTCCCGGTCACAATGGTATACCAGGCAACGTCACTGCTGACTCCTGTGCCAAAGCCGCCACCACATCTGGATCTCTAGACTACTCGGAGTTATTCCACCAGGACCTCCTCATTCTAACTCAGCAACACCTACTGAAGTCTTGGCAGACCCATTGGTTGCAGACAAAGGACCGTGCTGGAAAATACTTCTTTGATATCCAGCAGGTAATCCCACCGAAGCCCTGGTTTTTTAAAGTAAAGGATCTGAACAAGAAAGTGGTATCCATCATTTGTCGTCTACGCATAGGGCATGCCTGTACACCTACCCACCTGGCGAGACTGAGAATTAAAGATCACTCCCTCTGTGACTGTGAGATGGAGGAAGGTTCCGTGGATCACCTATTCTTTAATTGCCCTAAGTTAAACATTTCCCTATACGACATCCTACCCAACAATATTCCCCGCCCTATAAATATGAAATCCCTGTTGTGTCTTGTTAACACCCGCTTTTTGAAAATACTGTCTAAATTTATTATATATAATAACCTAAAACTCTAAATATATAACCGCCTATATGTTAAATGTTTGTGATGTTTATTGTGGCGTTTTCATCCCTTCTAGGTTAATTCGCTTAGAATGTAATGAATGACGAACTTCGCAATCGCATCCCAACCGTGTAAAAGCTAACTACGTGACATTGGCGGAATGGGCGATTTCTCAAAGCTCAGTCACTAGATGGCGCTGTCCCACCTATGCAGTTAGAAGGAACGGAACGTTATAAATTTTACCTTGACGCGACTTTTTTACGTACAACGGAACGTCAGACAGATGTCATTTATTTACCAAAATCTTTAAATTTACCTATTTCGTTTCTGTTCCTCACAGTAGTACTTATTTAATATTAATTATTAGTTTCCTTTGGGTTTTTAAAAAGTAATTAATTTCAATTTGTTTCATACCAAAATGTACCATAGACATGTACATACTTATTCAACGCCATCTAGTGAAGCAATTGGAAGCTTTTTTTTTTTAATGGCCTCTCAGAAAATCGCTCATTGTGAACAAACACAAAGCAAGCCATTAAGGAAGAAGAAGAAGAAGAAGAAGAGTTCGTCATGCTACCCGATAGACCAATATAGACTATATCATGTTAAATCAAAATGACCCTTCCTTCATTAATAGTGTTGCTTGATTGACTCAGTTATCGAAATTATTATCGAATATTTTCAATGGAAAATTAGTAAGTTTGAGTATGCCACAACCTCAACTACATTAGTAAATCACATACGAGTCAGAATCAAATGTAGTATTTTATAGCATCTGACTAAAATACTAAACTATAGAAGTTAGAATTAAGGTCTCTCTGAAGAAAAATACCATGATTATCGATATAAAGTACTAGCGTGCCTACATCTCTATGGAAATTACATCAAAGACAGTTTTTTTTAATTTGACAGTTTTAAGAAGTAGGGCAAAGGCATCGATCAAATTGAACCTATATAGTGTACTTACGTCCTTTTAGAATAAACCGTTTTCAATTAATTAATATCTCAGTAATGTATGAAAATAAATAAAATAGGGAAAATACATATTGCCTAAAAAACGATAAATTTTCATTATATCCATAAAAATAAATACCTTAAAATTTTGAAATGTTGTCAATTTGCGCGCGGTCGAATTTGGAACTAATTTCAAATTTGGCAGGTTGCCATGTTATTTGTTGTGACAGGCAAAGTGAGTGTGTCAAGCATGAAGCTCGACTTAATACTGAGGTAACTGGAGAGTGCAGCACGAACAATTTTTGTGACCACAAATTACACAGTGGCTGTCTTCCGTCTCACCTACACTTTAAAAAATTACGTATGGTCATATGAGACAACTGACAGCCACTACATACTAAATGTCAAATTTGCTGGTGTTCACTTTTTTATTCAGGGTGAGAACTCCAGTTACCTCAGTATTAAGTCGAGCTTCATGGTGTCAAGTGTCATTGTGTTTTATTATTTTAGAGTGCTCGTCAGATAAGTCTGCGCGCGGTAAAAATCGAATACTAATCTTTTCTATAACATTAGAACAAAAAAATGCACTGTAACTAGCGCCAAAAACGCGCCAGGCACGTGCAGAGTTATCTGACACACACTCTACTTGGTAATCGTCATGCTAAAAGTCATCAAAAGTGCTGGAAGAGAGATTGTTATTTAAGTGAAATGTGCTAGCGAAATAGAACGGGACAATAACGGGCTACATATACCATTTGCAAGGAATTTATAAGTACTACGTACAACATTTGCTAAAGTGCGGGCGCCGACTGCTTTTTATCAGGTCATTTTTAGGGTGACCATTATGTGATATTTTGCTTTCGCTTGGGGTATTTTGGTTTTATGAGCAAGTTGTCTGATAATTATGCATTTGTTTATTTAAGGTTTGTTTATGTTTATTTATCACTATTCTCTACTCTATAGTTAATATAGTTACATAATAAAATGTTTCGAAATATATTTATTTTGCTGTTATTTAATGAGCGATTTTCTGAGAGACCATTTAAAAAAAAAGCTTCCAAAAGCTTCACTAGATGGCGTTGAACGAAGTATGTATGGTATATTTTGGTATGAATCATATTTAAATTATTTACTTTTAAAACCCCAGAAGAACCTTAGAATAAATTAAATAAGTACTGATAGGTACTACTGTGAGGAACAGAAACGAAATAGGTAAATTTAAAGATTATTAAGGTAAGTAAATAAAGCTAGAAACACATTTCGCTGGCGCAGCGCAGCGCAGCGCGATCGCTTTCATACATTTAGTATTGCTAGAAACCACATTTCCCTGGCGCGCCAGGGAAATGCCGCCCGGCTCCGATTGCGCCAGGCCCCCCACCACTTTCTAGCATTGTATCGTCAGATGGCTCGGTAGCGGACTGCGCAGCGGAGCTCTGCATTTTGCTTTTTACTACTTATGTTCTCCGATTTCTCCGTCAATAATGGGCCAATTTAAAAAATATTTTTTTTGTTTAGAAGAGTCACCAATTCATTATCATGTAGGGTTGTTAATTATACTGTTAAACAGTATTAAAGTGTTTTTACACTATACTTTTTAATTTTATAACAAAAATAATGTATAATTCTGATTTAAAAATAAATTACACTAAATATTTCTAAAATCGGTTCAGTATTTTTTGAGTTTATCTATTACAAACAAACAAAGTGTATTTATAGTATTAGTATAGATATAAATTGCATCTCGTCTTCATTCATCATCATATTATCATCGTAATCATCAACATATTTTTTTTGGATTTAATATGTTCAATTATGAACAGAAATTGTTTTCCAAATTAGAAGAAAACATAATACAGATGTTAGCTCGGCAACGACTCGATTGACACTGATCAAAAATATCGTCAGGAAACGCTGCGCCACGCTAGTAAAGTGTGCACACCCGGGTCGACGCTGCGCTGCGCTGCGCTGCACTGCGCTGCGCCAGCGAAATGTGTTTCTAGCTTGACATCTGTCTGACGTTCCGTTTTACGTGACAAAAGTCGCGTCTAAGTAAAATTTATAACGTTCCGTTCCTTCTAACTGCATAGGTGGGACAGCGCCATCTAGTGAGCGAGCTTTCAGAAAATCGCCCATTCTTAAATTAACTACCTACTTACTATGTAATATCATTTTTTTTATCCACAACGGGGTAGCACTTAGCCTTCATCACACACACCTGATGATAAGTGGTGATAAGGCTGAAGGTGGAAGCGCACTACTCTACTAAAATCTATGTGCTCATAAAAGTGTTTGTAACTATTGCTATTATTGATCGAAGTATCTAGGTAAACCGTATTCTCAATGAGAGAGTTTCTTTTGACGTTTCATCGTTCAGTTCAAAAATTTGTACTAGATGGCGCTACCCCACTATAGCGACCTAACTTTTTCTGAAGAAGTAACGAAAAAGTATTTACATAATAGAAAATAGCAAAGAAAATAGTCTGTCTGAGTAATATATTTAAATGGGCTTCAAATGTCAAATAAAGACCATGTCCATATTATGGATCAAGACTTTAGTACTACTTTAGACATAGTCTTTCGACATGATTGAAGTTCGTTCACCAGTGCGGTGATTAGGCAAGTCCAAAACGTTAAGCAATATTGGTGTCAAGTATTCAGTGCCAGGCCAAAATGTAAGCTATCCAATCGGGGTCCAGTATTCAGTACCAGTCCAAGCCAGGGGGGCTACCGGCTAAGAAATCTGGATATGGGTATGGGCTTCAACTGTCATTTGAATTCCTTATTCTGATAGATTTTTGCTGCTTTGTTCTGTTGAACGTTGCTAGCTAGTTATCGTTATACCCGACGTCACAAAACAGGGAACTGATAGCGGCTATTTTCTTTATAAAATTGACTTAAAGTTCCCAAAAATGTATGAAGTTCATATACATAAAGTTACGCGGTAGCCCCCCAGCACGCGTAGCATGACAAACCCGAGAAGAGTTTTGTCTACCTCGAAAGTCTATAATTGACAGCCGAACAATAGGTTTGTCTACGATGAAATGTCATTTTTGACATTTCGCTGTAGACAAAACCTTTCTCGAGTTCGTCATGCTACCCGTGCAGGTTTCAATCAAATTATTTCAAGCCCAGCAGAACGTGGCGCTCCGTGGATCTTTTATCAAATACTCTGAACAAATCGTAGGTAGCGCCACCTGGTAAAAATTTTTGAACTTAACGATGAAACGTCAAAAGAAACTCTCATTAAAGCCAGTTACATTTTTTCCTCATCTACTCGTGATGGGAGAATTATATACAACTACTGGCAACATTAAATACGCCACCAGCAAAGATATTATCAAGGAATTTATAAGATATTATATTATAACAAGATTGTGCACTATGAAAATGAAAGCAATGTCAATTCGATTCTATGCAGTTACAATAAGGTTTATTTTCGTATGACATTTCGATAAACGGAAAAACGAGCCGAGCGAGAGGCTCCTAAATAGGATTGCATCCATGTCTACTGGGCTGCCACCATTAAATATTTTTGGTTGTAGTAGAACTTAATTCAATTTCATATTACCTGTTCTCGAGAATTTTCAGAACATTAATTAATTAAAAGGAATGTTAAGATGATAATAATAAAGTCCATATCATTTGTATTATTTAAAACCTTAAAAAACGACTTGTTTAATGTAAAAGTCGGTGTTATGGTAGTTTTAATTATAATAAATATGCAACACTTTGCGTCTGGACAATTTTAATAAAAATAAAAACATCATCAATATGGCCACGGCAAATTAATTTATGTGTGTAAAGTTAGTGTGTGGATCTTAATTATCATTTTAAAATTACGTTTAAATCAATAAAAATGGTTCTCACTTGATGTGTGAAAGGATGCAAAAGCGAATCATATAAACGTAGCGGTGTATCTTTTCATAGGTAAGTATTTAGCCAAAGTTTTATTCTTGCGTATAGTAGGGTGTCCATTTCGTTTGTTATCTATAGACTGGAATTTACTTTCTTACTTAACCCAAACATTAATTTTCATTGTTTCAGATTTCCTAAAGATGAAGAAATTAAAAAAGGTTGGCTTAACGTCATACCTGAAAAAATTACACAATACTCAGCACAAGAAGAAAAAGAAGAAGAACTTTATCAGAAAACAGGCACGAAACAGAAATTATTAGCAGCGTTTTACCTACCAATAAAACGCTTATTAAAATACTTACCTTATTTTATTCGAAGCTTAATTATATTGAGATAGGCACTTCCTTTTCCGCTTTTATGTCCCTCCTTTTCTACCGGATGTCGCCGTCTCTCTCGCACTTTTCCCGCCACCATCCCCATTAGGCAGTGTCCAGCTGTTAATGCAGCGGACTATCTGGTTCATTGAGTAAGCCAGGCAGAGGTTTTGCTGGTTACACTTTTTTATTCAGGGTGAGAACTCCAGTTACCTCAGAATGAAGTCGAGCTTCATGCTTTGCTCACTCGCTCAAACAAAAATAATCTATGCTTTCTGTCTGTCATTTTGTCTTTGTTTGTCTCGTCAGTGCCACAGGGTAAAAAAACTATAGTCAGTGTGCTTGGCTGGCTTCTGTTTGTGGTTCGTTGTTTTCGTTTGTATTTTCCGTGGATTATTATAACCGACGACTTTGGCTTTTCCTACTGGTGCCTGTCCTGCCTGACGACTCTTCTATGCATGATAAGATAACCCTTGGCGTATTCTACGAACTTTGAGTTTGCCTTTGCTGTCGCGAAGGGTTCGCGAGTATCAAAATTAACCCAACAATAATTGTATATAGCAACACTCAATACAAACCATAGAGCTAATTTCCGATCGGTAAGTGTCAACATTTTTCGCTCCAACGTCGACTCGCTTTCAAGTTTTCAAAGTGTAAATCGTGGCATGTGTGATCTTCGCCTGCTGCTCGCCGCCAGCCTCAAATACCACCGAAGTTAAGTACTCAGCATTATACAAACCTTATTTAGAATTGAATGCATAATGTTCCTGTTAAGGATCGCGTTGATAAAGGACGATGGAATGGTACGCCCACGAAACTCGCTGAGCTGATGGGATGTGGTACAGTTTCATCGTACAGAGAGGTAATGTCCTTACAAATCACTGTTGTTTTATGTCATAAGGCGTGTGCAATTCTGTCCCTTGTCAGGGAACTAAGATTGGATGAGTATCCATAAAAGAATGAGCCCTTGAAGAGCTCGCCCGCACGGCCGCCTGCCACAGGATGGCGGCCTGCATGTTAAGTTTGCGCAATCTTATCACGAGGTATAAAGGTTGGTCTGAAAAGACCGTAGTTGAGACTAGGGCGTGTGCCGACCGTAGGGTCTGCACTAGTACACCTATTGAGACACGATAAGACCTGCCGATGCTTTCGGAAGGTAAACAAGCTATAAAGAGGACTGAGGTCCTTCACGAAGTATGTGAGATTGCACTCCTAATGACATAACAAACTCAAGTTGATATGCTAAACTTCATGTTGATTACATGTGTTACTTTAATGAGAATATATGTGCTGAGTGCTTAATGATTGTACATGACTGTATGATCATAAGAATTGTCTAACCGCAGGTGTGTCAACCTGACCAAGATGGCGAGGGGGCTAGAGTCTGGCTGAGGGACAAATCATCATCATCCAGGTGAGACAACTGACAGACCTACTTTGCATCATTACCTACCTTAACAGCATGAATACTCTTGGCCTCCTGTATCAGATTTCTATATAATAATATATTAAGATAAAGCGAAGCAGATAATTTATAACTAATAAAATCCATTAACTTTTGATAAGTACATAGGTACTTTATGAAAGAACTCTGGCAACAACCTGTATGATAGTTTGATTTGTGTAGGCTGTCATACAGATTACAGATGTAATTAAGTAATGAATGTAAGGTCACATATGATACCTACTATGTATACACAAATTTGGTGCAGATGTGCTGGGATTGAAATTTGATATAGATAAGTTGGAATTTATCTGGGGAAAATAAGGGGATAAAGAATTGGATATAGTTATACCTACTTACTGAAAAATAATTTAAGTAGTATAAATTCAAACAAAACAATGTTTAGTACAGATCTCAAACAAAGCTTATCTGATATATGGCCGAGGAGAGTTTAATGAGAATTCATTTGATGCAATAGGATGCATTTGTCAGCTGTCTCATCGAATGATAACAATACCTATAAAAAGATAAACAGATAAATACTCATGAAAAACAATGAACAAAGTGCAACAATTTACTTTATTAGTAAAAGTCATGCGGTCACACCTACACACTTACTTACTATAAGTTATTATTTTTGATGGTATGAGTGAAATGCAGTTTTACTAAGGTTGTGAACATTGATCTAACAAGTTACTACTGTTAACAACTTAACATCAAAGCAATCGAAATTCCCGCCAAATGTCAAGTTTAGGATCAGCGCCACGGAAGTGTCAGTGAATACACGCAGCGCTAGTGTGTTAAGATGTTGCAATTTTTCTCCGCAGGTCGCTACTATACTTATACGAAAGGGTCATTGTAATTGTCAACAAACAAATTGAATGTCATTCGAAACATTTTCAATAGTTTAAAGTGAAACAAAGAAAGTACGAATTAGATTTCAACAGGTAAGACAACAAAGCATCACAAGCATTGTTTGAAACTATAATTTCAAGTTTAAACCATATCTTTAAGTCAGAACAACCAATTGTCAGGAAAAATTTTGCGGCAACCTATAAGTCACATAATTATGTTGAAAACAATCTTCAAAGTTTTTTTAGACAAAGAAAATGTGCTTAATGATGAAATAAAATATCAGTAAAAGGTGTTTCAATGAGGACTCTAGCTGTGTGAATCTTTATTTAAACCTAACCTTTTATCATTCTAATAGGGACACCGATACTCAGTACCTACAAACAATACATATAAAAGTGTACTATTACAAGAAGACATTGAGTAATAAATTGAAGTCAAGGTTCAGGTATGTAAAACTGTGATCACACACCATATTATTTCAAGCACATACAGGACTAGTCACTTGATAAAACTTCCAACATTAAAGTAGAAGCTGACTAGCAAAGATTGTTTCAGATAGCATGTCAAATTATCATAGAACATTGTCGTTGTAATTCTTATACCAAATCAAAACTAATCATAATCTAATGTTTACATACTTATGGTTTAACATGACATTTTCACCAAGCGCACTTAAGTTTTCACATAGTGTCACATACCTACCAAGTTGAATATTGTCATTGCTTCAATTAAATACAACTCAAAACATTGACAACAAAGATAATATGAGCGTCTCACACTAACTTTTATTATTTGAGTGCTGACAGGTGTTATAATTATCACAACAAAATACTACTTAAGTTAGCTCACTAAGATTCTTAAAATTATAAGAACAGAGTAGCATCAAACTAGACAAATTCTGATCAAACTCAATAGCCTAACGGTAAATAGTTGGTTAATGCTGTGAAAAAATGATACACAAACAAATACATAAATAATGACCTACTTACCTATCTATTACAAACTACATGCATACATATTTGATGTTCAGATGTTACATACACTGTGAGAATGTAGTATCTGTGCTTATGGATACATAGTGAAGTGCTGTTACAATCAGTGTTCATGTTCAGTGTTTACACACTGTGCTATAGTTTGATAACCTATAGTCAAAAGTGAAAAATTATTGGTGGTCAATATGGTATATTGAGTGTACAAAAAGCAATAAAATGATTGTGATTTCATGCGTTTGATAAAGTTAGTGCTAAAATACAATCTAAACACTGTGTGACCAATAAGAAGTGTGGCCTAGTGAACTTTCTTGTGTTCCCATATAACTGAGTCAAAGAGGCACTGTAGTGTCATAGCCAAGTAACTAAGGCAAACGGTCACTGTAGTGTCATAGCCAAGTAACTAAGTCAAAGGGGCACTGTAGTGTCATAGCCAAGTAACTAAGTCAAAGGGGCACTGTAGTGTCATGGTCGAGTAACTAGGTCAAGGGGGCACTGTAGTGCCAGAGCCAAGTCTAGATAAGATCAAATGTTTTAAAGGTAACAACAACTAGCTCAACTAGTGCTATGATTATAGACTAGGTTGAGTAGTATAACTTACTAGAGATGTTTCACAAAATTGACTATGGGATCAAGAAGTCACTAAATAATTAAAACTTAATACTTGATTAATTATTTCAAAACAAGTTATGAAAGCACTATTATAGATGAATATTATGATTGTTACTGTAAGGTAATAAGAGTGCTAATCTACAAACACACTTTTCACACACAGTAAACGCATAACAAAGTTAAAATTAAACAAGGCTAACTATAATGAGTCTGACTAAAATCAATTAATACGGTGTCATGCATGAATGAGTTATAAATGGTATACAGTATTTATGATGATTTCAGATTCATACCAGTCAATATAATTTAATACCATGGAGGAAATATATTTGGATAGACTAACTACATTTGTGTCAAGTATAAAAAATCTAACGAGTAATTCTCGCGCTCTTTGTGCTTTGAAGTCGTGGTCAGACGATGATTTAGAACAAGCAAGGATCGTGTCATCAAAATTACAAGCAGTAATTCACCGATTTAATAGCGAATTGTATCAATATTTTAACACTTCAACAAATCCGGATGCGGATGAGATATCCAGTATGACGACAGAACAATTAAGAGGAGAGGAAGCATTAGCTGAACTAAATGTAAAAATACAAGTCAAAAAGGACAAGGCTGATTCTTCTTCCAGTTCTAGTCAGTCCATCAGCAGAGGAAAGCTACCCGAATTGAACTTGCCCACATTCTCCGGAGATGTTCTACAATGGACACAATTTTGGGATCAATTCTCTTCCAATATTGATCAAAGAGCATTAAGAGACGTCGATAAGTTATTGTACCTAAAGGCTTCCGTGAAGGGTGAGGCTAAGACAATTTTGGATGGTCTTGAGACTACAAACGAAAATTATAAAATTGCTGTAGCAACTTTAACAGACAGATATGGAAAGAAAACCCAAATAATCGATGCTCATTATTCAACACTTTACAAACTTAAGAGAGCAGACAAACAAGAAGACTGTAGAAGAATATTAGATGAGATTGAAAGACACCTTCGTGTATTGAGCTCACTGGGCGAAAATACAGAACACAACCATCTGAGATTCTTAATCCTGGAAAAGTTTCCTGAGGATATAGTATACGAGTTGAAATTGAAACTAAGTAACGACACTATCGAAGAAATGAGAAAACAACTCCATATTGTACTCTCAGCGAGAGAGGATGCTAAAAGAACATCTGAAAAATTCAATTTAGAAGATACCAGTTATACAACAGAAACGCTTCATATACTAGAACCTAGAAATGAGAAGGGATCAAAAGTCCGAAAACCAAATAATATAAGGAAGACCGATAAAGGAATTAAACGTAGTGTAACTGCTTTCAACAAAACCTTTAACACTAAGAGGAAATTTCAATTCAATGAAGAGAAGTATGGGCATGGATCTAATCAGAAAAGAAGGAAGCTCTACTGCATATTTTGTAAAGGAGATCATTTTAATGATGAGTGTACAGAAAGTAAAACTCTACAACAAAGAAGATTAAAATTAAGAAACCGTTGCTTTATTTGTTTCCGTGAAGGCCATCAAACAGGCTCCTGTAAGTCTAAGCACATAACCTGCAGACACTGCGGTAAGAAAGGCCTCCATAATAGAGCACTTTGTCCGAACAGAGAGTTCCCAAGGAAGGTGACAACAAAGAATGAGGTACCAAGGAAGGAATCTACCAGTACAATGCACATCTATGAAAAGGGAGCCACAATACTACAAACTGCTATTGTTAATGTCAAAGGACCTGAGAATACCTCAAAGAAGTGTCGTGTACTGTTAGATTCAGGCAGTATGAGAAGCTATGTTACGCAAGATGTCGCGCAGGACCTTAATTTAGAAACCGAAGAAGACAACCACCTCACAGTATTCACCTTTGGTTCGAACAAACCTCAAGAACTAGATAGCCCGTTGGTAAAACTTCATATTCAATCAAGAACTCATATGCGAAGGACAGTATATGCGAATGTCGTACCATCTATTACACGCAGTATCTCATCTTATGGCAAAGAATTGACCAAATGGAACCATCAAAAGGATTACTTATTGGCGGATGATGGATCTCTGTCAGATAAGGTAGATATTCTGATTGGAAATGATTATTATCATTCACTTATGTCAACCGAAAAGGTGAAATTACAAGAGAACTTGTACTTAGTGAATTCCGACTTAGGATGGATATTGTCAGGCAAAATAACGCATAAACATGAGGATGAGTTATCAATGCTCACATACTTCCAAGCACCCTATGAAACTAGATTAAACGAGCCTGATCTGCCATTAGATAACACATCAATGAAAACTTTGTGGGACTTAGAATCTCTTGGAATTACTGATTCTCCAAATGCTAACCGTGAAGAAGAAGCTATTAAGCATTTCAATGAAAACACCGAATTCATAGAAGAAAGATATCACGTTAGCTGGCCTTGGAAGGAATACCCACCTGAATTACCAACTAACTACGGTCTGGCATACGGACGCCTGATAGGACTAATGAAACGCCTAGACACAGAAACTTTGTCAGCCTACGACCAAACACTAAGTGATCAACTGCAAATGGGTATCATTGAACTAGTACCTAGAAAAGATACAAGTGATCATCCCATCCACTACCTTCCTCACCATGGAATATTAGCACCAGGTAAGGCTCTGAGAATAGTCTATGATGCTTCAGCTAAAACAAAGGATACAAAGAGTCTGAATGAATGTCTATACTGCGGTCCGATGATGTTGGAGGATTTGACTGGACTACTGTTGAAATTCCGAAGTCACGCCGTAGGCATGACGGCAGACGTAGAAAAAGCATTTTTACAGATTGGTCTAAAAGAAGAGGACAGAGACGTCACTAGGTTCTTATGGTTGAAAGACATCAATAAACCCGCTACTGAAGACAATCTACTACACTACAGATTTACCCGTGTTCCCTTTGGGATCATATCCAGTCCATTCCTTTTAAACGGTACGGTTAGACACCATCTTCAAAGGTCGAATGGAGACTACGCAAAACAGTTAGCTAAAGACATATATGTTGACAACATAGTCACTGGGGTAGAAACAGCAACAGATGCTTTAAACCTTTATAAAGAAAGCAAGAACATGTTTTTAGAAATCTCAATGAATCTTCGCGAATGGAGCTCCAACTCCAAAGATTTTATCGAACAAATACCTGATGCTGCCACACAAACAACTGTAAAATTACTGGGTCTAAACTGGGACTTGAAAGAGGACGTACTTTATCTTAGAGCTAGAGTCAACGAGAACAATGAAACCACAAAAAGAGGAGTCTTAAGAACTATTGCAGCTATTTATGACCCCTGTGGATTCTCTGTACCAGTCATGTTACCAGCTAAGTTACTACTTCAACAATTATGGAAGAAACAGATTAAATGGGACACACCATTACCAAAGGATCTACTTCACAAGTGGACGAACATCTTGAAAGAAATGAAACAAGTAGAAAACATATGCCTACAGAGAAATATTACTGTACCCAACGAAAGAGAGGCACAAATACACTGTTTTACTGACTCATCTACAGTAGCTTACGCAGCAGTAATATACATAGTACAGAAAGGCACAGTCAACTTCATAATAGGTAAATCACGCTTAGTTCCTATTAAAGACCAAGAGAACTTAAAGATTCCACGCTTAGAGTTATTAGGCGTTCTAATTGGAAGTAGACTTATAAAATTCGTACTCAAATTCTTACCATTGAACATAACCCAGTTAACACTGTGGACAGATAGTCAAATAGTGATTGATTGGTATCACTCTGAAAAGTTACTTGAACCTTTTGTATCTAAAAGACTAGAAGAAATAAAGCGCAACAAAAATCTGATAGTAAGATACGTACCGTCTGGACTTAACCCGGCAGACGTAGCGACACGTCCAACCGCCTCAGAAGAGGAAAGGAACAAGTGGTTATCTGGACCCGAATTTTTAAAACAAAACCCTAGACACTGGCCTAGTGGTCCGATAAGGGATACTTCTCTTCTGATGGGGGAGGGTCTGTTGAACACAGAAAAACAACCAAAAATAACACCGTCAGAGAGAGAAGCAATATCAAACGAAATTTTAGATTCACAACTGCAAGAGATAAAAGAACTACAGAAAAGTACATTTCCAGAAGAGTATGGAGGAAAGAAAACAAACCTATCTAAGAACTTAGGATTATTTATTGATACTAATGGAATTCTAAGATGTGATGGAAGACTCACACATTCAGATTTATCCTACGATGCAAAACATCCCATACTACTACCAAAGAACAGTGAACTTACCGAAAGAATAATTAAGGAAACTCATGAGAAAAACCTTCATGTTGGAGTACCACATACATTAAGCCTTATAAGACAAAAATTTTGGATACCTCAAGGAAGAGCAAAAATTCAAAAAACGCTAAGCAAATGTACAAGGTGCGTAAAGCATGGAGGAGGTCCATATGAACTACCTAAAACTCCAGCGTTACCGGCTGAAAGAGTAACGTTTAATACACCATTTACATACGTCGGTGTAGACTACTTTGGGCCGATGGTCATAAGGTCAGAAAATGGTATAAAAAAGAGATGGATTTGTCTTTTCACATGCCTTGTGATACGAGCAATACATTTAGAGGTTGTCAAAGATCTAACCACAGACGAATGTCTTATGGCATTCAGACGCTTCATTGCTACTAGAGGAACTCCATCACTTATATTAACTGATAACGCACCTCAGTTCAGACTGCTAGCTGAGGTAATATCAGAAAGAGAATCGACAGAAAAGATAAAATGGAAATTCATTCCTCAACTAGCACCCTGGCATGGGGGCGCGTACGAAAGACTGGTAGCAGTGGTAAAGCATTGCCTAAAACGAACTCTTCAAAAACATATGCTCGGAGAAAATCAACTCTCGACGATCATCAAAGAAGTTGAAGCCGTAGTCAATACCAGACCACTTACGTACGTGGGAGCCGATATGGACCACATTCTGAAACCAGCTGATTTCCTAACACCAGGAAAATGTTTGAACATTCAATTACTCATGGATTGTTTGCCACTCTCTGGTTCAACCATTAAACAACAACTCATCGAAGGATGGAAACGTGGAAACACGATAATGAATGAGTACAAAGAAATGTTCATCAGCCGATACCTTCTGAGCCTCAGAGAAAGGTACGGAAATTCTCCCAAACAAGCAAGAGTGAGGACTCGTGAAATTCCTCAAATCGGAGATGTGGTACAAATTAAAGGTGAAACGAGAAACCGCGAAAGTTGGAAAATAGGAAAAATAGTAGAAATATTAAAAGGAAAGGACGGTTTATGCCGTGTTGCTAGAATAAAAGTCGATAACAATGTTTTCACACGATCAATTGCTCATTTATATCCTCTTGAAGTGGAAGAGGAAGAGACACCACAAATTTCCATTGACAAAGCACTAAATCAAGTGGATCTCGAGAACATAAGCGTCGATGATAGAGACTCGATACAAACGCCGTCTATCGAGATTGAAGGTGTCGACACTAATCCAACCACAGAGATAAGTGATAAATCAAACGATGATGAGAGCACGAATACAAACGTAAGACACGACTCAACACAAGACGCGAGAAAAGAAATAGAGAACGTTAGTACGTTAAATGACACTGAGCTTGCACAAGACTATAATGAACGTGATCTAGAAAACGAAACAATAGATAACCATGAATGTAATAACCAAACAAGCGATGAGAGATCGCGTCGAGCCGCTGCAGTCCAAGCAATGGAGAAGATCCATAAATGGACTCGCGACTTGATGACTACTATAGTGTAAAACTCGCGAGGCGGGTGTGTCGCGAAGGGTTCGCGAGTATCAAAATTAACCCAACAATAATTGTATATAGCAACACTCAATACAAACCATAGAGCTAATTTCCGATCGGTAAGTGTCAACATTTTTCGCTCCAACGTCGACTCGCTTTCAAGTTTTCAAAGTGTAAATCGTGGCATGTGTGATCTTCGCCTGCTGCTCGCCGCCAGCCTCAAATACCACCGAAGTTAAGTACTCAGCATTATACAAACCTTATTTAGAATTGAATGCATAATGTTCCTGTTAAGGATCGCGTTGATAAAGGACGATGGAATGGTACGCCCACGAAACTCGCTGAGCTGATGGGATGTGGTACAGTTTCATCGTACAGAGAGGTAATGTCCTTACAAATCACTGTTGTTTTATGTCATAAGGCGTGTGCAATTCTGTCCCTTGTCAGGGAACTAAGATTGGATGAGTATCCATAAAAGAATGAGCCCTTGAAGAGCTCGCCCGCACGGCCGCCTGCCACAGGATGGCGGCCTGCATGTTAAGTTTGCGCAATCTTATCACGAGGTATAAAGGTTGGTCTGAAAAGACCGTAGTTGAGACTAGGGCGTGTGCCGACCGTAGGGTCTGCACTAGTACACCTATTGAGACACGATAAGACCTGCCGATGCTTTCGGAAGGTAAACAAGCTATAAAGAGGACTGAGGTCCTTCACGAAGTATGTGAGATTGCACTCCTAATGACATAACAAACTCAAGTTGATATGCTAAACTTCATGTTGATTACATGTGTTACTTTAATGAGAATATATGTGCTGAGTGCTTAATGATTGTACATGACTGTATGATCATAAGAATTGTCTAACCGCAGGTGTGTCAACCTGACCAAGATGGCGAGGGGGCTAGAGTCTGGCTGAGGGACAAATCATCATCATCCAGGTGAGACAACTGACAGACCTACTTTGCATCATTACCTACCTTAACAGCATGAATACTCTTGGCCTCCTGTATCAGATTTCTATATAATAATATATTAAGATAAAGCGAAGCAGATAATTTATAACTAATAAAATCCATTAACTTTTGATAAGTACATAGGTACTTTATGAAAGAACTCTGGCAACAACCTGTATGATAGTTTGATTTGTGTAGGCTGTCATACAGATTACAGATGTAATTAAGTAATGAATGTAAGGTCACATATGATACCTACTATGTATACACATTTGCGATTTGGACAAGACGTTTGAACGGGATTGAACGTGCCGTGCATCATGGACAAGGACTACGGATCGTGGTCACTCGCTGCTTTGAAAGCAGAGCTGAAGAAAAGAAATGCGAAGCTTACGGAGAAAAAAGCTATTCTTGTGCAAAGGTTCATAGTTTTTATTTAGTTATCTATGTTGTTGGTATGCTTTTCTCTTATTGATAGAACCACAGACTACTTATATACTTCCAACACAGTAAATATATATGCTAATATAAACTGTGCTACCAACGACCATAAAATATATACGGGTTTGACAGCTGACTGGAAATAGTGACATCTATTAAAAGATTTGGAACTAATTTAATTTTGACGTATTATCTGTCAAAGGAAAAACTTTATATTTAATTTTCAAAATACTCCTAATTGCGTTAGGGAACGAAGCTATTCTTGGCTTGAAGATGAGAACATACCCAATTTTAAAAAAGTGAGTGTCAAATCAAGTGTGATTGAGCGTCTGGTTGGTTGACAACATAAAGCCCCCAGTACAGGTTGGCCGACCATGGTCGGCGACCATGACCAATACATCGTACATTGACACTTTTGAACGAACAAGTTTAAAAAGGTTCTTTCAAAAGTGTCAATGTACGATGTATTGGTCATGGTCGCCGACCATGATCGGCCATCGTGTACTGGGGGCTTGACATGTCAATGTCACTTTAGTTGAATGAACAATTTGTTAGAGATGTGTCAAATATATCCATATTACTCGAGTTGAGTATCGATTCATTATCGATTGGGTATCGATTCATGCCCGATATGCGGTGACATTATATTAATTCGCATAAAAACTCATGCTCTTAACTTAGTTTTAATAACTCGAAACATCATGCTTAATATCGCGTTGTTTTTTTATCTCGTAACGAAATATCGAATGAAATACAAAAGTATTGCAATAAATCTAAAATCGATACAATTTCCCGCAATACATATCGATACTGTACATCAAATCGAGACACACTGTTAATAATTGACTCCATCTCTTCTCTACGGCTTGTGCTAGTGCTGCTATTTAAAACAAACAACATGGCCATGTAAAAATGTGAAAAAAATATTTAGTTTTCAAAAACTAATTGTGAAAAATTGGCTAGAATAAGTTTTTTTTTTTTCAACTCATACGAGTTCTGGATATTGCATTCTCCCGATTTTCATTCATTTTGGTGCAACTGCATTTTTAGTGAAGACCTTGTATGGAAATCTAGACCGTCTCCTTTGACATTTATGTATGTAGTGGCTGTCAGTTGTCTCTTATGACCATACGTATTTTTCTTAAGTGTAGGTGAGACGGAAGACAGCCACTGTGTAATTTTTGGTCACAAAAAAGTGTTAGTACTGCACTCTCCAGTTACCTCAGAATTAAGTCGAGCTTCATGGAGCAAAATGAAAGATTTTGTTTGTGGCCTAATTATAACATTAGTACTATAAACAATTTTTGACAGCTGAGATTAAAATGCGACATCTATTGATGAAAAAACATACTAAAATCCCTACCTGTCAGAAAAACGCTCATTACTTTGACAGGTGACAGCAAATTTTTGACAATTGATGAACTGAGTGCCTGACCAAAGATATTATAATATAACCTGACTCATTTGACTAATTATATTAATTTAATTGACTATTAGAAATTACATGGAGTTTTGCTTAGGAATCAACTATTTTTTTTACTAAATCCCCTGATAGGTCTCAAGTTGTTTCTTTCTATGGCCCTCAAACCTTTAATACGTTACCCATATCCATATTTTTTAGCCGGTAGCTCCCATCTGCTTTTGACTCGCATTTGGTGTGCTCAAGCCTTAAGACCGTGCTTTAGGCGAGGTCCTGCACCGCACACCG
This sequence comes from Crambus lathoniellus, assembly GCA_949710035.1. Taxonomy (NCBI): domain Eukaryota; kingdom Metazoa; phylum Arthropoda; class Insecta; order Lepidoptera; family Crambidae; genus Crambus; species Crambus lathoniellus. Next base: position 29,946,116 of record OX453303.1, read on the forward strand.
CTCCTGTTTGTGGTAGTGCGCTTCTAAACTATGGCCGTAGAATCTTGATGGCCATACAAAACCCGCAGTGTATAACAAACATCTCCGTCCGGTGGTGCGGAAACCGGAGGCAGTGCCAACCGCCTTATGGCCCGTCCACACGGCGACGGACGGAAAATCCCTTCAAGCAACGCGGGCCTTAACGGGACTTAATTAAGACCGATCGAGGCCCGCGTTGCTCGAAGGCAAATCCATAAAGTAGCCGGTAGAATGGAGGTTTTTTTACACTGGTAGCACCTTTCATACACTCTGCTTCTGTTCTGTGCTCTGCTTATATTCTACCTCTGAGTACTTTCTACTAAAATTAACTACCATTATGTAGGTGTTTTGTATGGTAGAATTTGGTTTTTTTAGACGCAAATACCGAATGAATGGCCGAGTTGTTTCTGCATTGCATTATTTTCTTCTTGTTGCGGAAATAAATTTAATTATTCAAGTGTCCACTTTCAGTTTGGATAAATTGTTAAAAGTTAAACAGTTGTGATAATAGTTTTGTAGGTGTTGTTTTTGTGACGATCGACAATGTCTCAGTGTGAAGGCGTTATGGCCCACAGTTCATTGCCTTATGTAAAACTCGAAATGGTGTTTCTTCCGTGAACAACTGAAATATACGGTGACTTATGTGTATTGTGAATATTAAAGTCGAGCGCTAGTTAGAAAAGTGTAAAATGTCTAACTCAACAGCGCAAGTGTTGATGAAGAAGGGTAAACGTGGTGCAGCTGCCTACATACACGCGGATTGCGCCAGTGGTTCTCCACAGCACTTGGGTCCTCTGCTGGACGTGCTGCTGAACCCTAGCAAGGCTATAGACGAATGGGAGACCGTGGATTGGTGCCGATGGCTGATCGCCGGGGGGAGAACACCCGACGAGTTCGCGACAATAGGTGAGTATTTCATTTCAATCTAACTGTACCTTCTTCCACATTTCTATTTAGCGAGTTTACTAGGTTAAACCGATATTATTGCTAAGTTAAACCTTAGTTATTTGTTTCTCAGTGCAGAATTTATTAAGGTTGCATGATTAAACAGTAGGTAATATGACCTTCTATTGCCTTATTGACATTAATTTGTCATACTTATTTTTTGTTTACCCTGCTAAAGTTTGTAATCAGATAAACTGTGGTTTCACTTGCAATCAAGTTTAGCGAAGCAGTTGAGATTTCTTTATAAAGGAGACCGAACTTTGGCATTATTTTATACCAAAGCATATTATGACTTTTATTATCCTATAAATATTTTTAATTTTCTTTCAACTGACCCACTTAGTACAATAAAGTGCTTAGTGCAATAATTGTATTGTGTGCTTATAGAATGTATTTGTTCATGGCTACAATACTTTTAAACTAATTATAATGTTAGAGGGCTAAAGTAAACCTCTGAGTTTCAGACATAGTTCTTGATGGAGTAACAAAAATTGGTTCAAATCAAAGCAAAGGAAAATGATTTCTCTTGGCAAATATTTTGTTTACTTACAGCTATACTGTCTTGGCAGATATTGTTATACTATCAAGAATTGATATTTAAACATTTTGTTGATTGCCGTGAAACCAAATTGTAAACTTGTAAGTTGTATTCTTCATAATACGGAAACTTATAGAATTGTAGCCTGCACAAATTTGTAAGTTTGGTTGAACAGGCCCCAGGGTCAGCTAGTTGATTATAAATAAATAATAATAATAAATAAATAAATATTTTCTTACAATCACACCAATTATCTAAGCCCGTAGTTAATTTCTTAAGAAACTGTGTCTACGTGAACTTAATAACGGATAAATATATACTTATATACTTTTTGTTTGTAAATACATACTTAATATACATAGAAAACACCCAGACCAAGACAAATAGACATGTTCATGCACACAAATATTTGTCTTGTTTGGGAATCAAACCCGAGACCTCTGGCGCAGAAGGCAGGTAGTTTACCCCTGCGCCAAATCGGTTGTCATATATATATTATAATACCATTATTACTCAGGATGGAGGTATGAGTAAGACAAGTTCAAATAGTCATGTGGCTTTCTTACATTAACCAAAATATTTACTCAACTGTTTATTTTATTGAAACTGTTGTCATGATATGATTAATTACATAAAACTGATAGAAATGTTACAAAACAATGTTTTTGTAGTATTTAACATGCAATGGTTATCTATCTTACATTAATTTGTTTTATAATATAAGGGCGATTCTCTGTAAACTCGTAATCAGCTGTCCCGACCGATTTTTTCAAAAAGTAATTTAATTATTGAAAAATAAAACACTCCTAATGAAGCTTTAACCCTAAAACTTTACGGGCGCATTGTCTTTAGAACCAGAACTATTACATTTTTATTTCTAGACGTCATAAAAGTTCTAAAATTACAGTCCCCTGGCTGTCCCCATCACTGTATTCCCGCCTAGAAATAAGATTTACGAAGAAGTTATTGAAACTACATACATTTTGCAGTTAATATCATAAAGAAAAATAATTTAATTATATATTTTCGTAAAACAAGGTTTCATTACGAATTTTATTATATTTAGTAAACTCCTGTAAAGTTTGTCCCCAGAATTTCCATACAGTCCCCTGCCAAAAATTTAAATCCATAATAAAAAGAAGTTGTAATATTTACAAAAGCTTTTTTAGTGAAATGAAACGCAAATTGTTGTTAAGTTGGCAACTTTGCCAAATGCAGCGACGAGACTCCATTTTGTTGAGTGTCAGAGTGTCATTTGTGAGGTGAACACGTGTTTGGTCCGCTACCACACTCAGTCCTCTGGTTAGTTATAATGTTTATGTTAATTATTTTAATTATCTGTATTTACAGTTTATTGATTTGTTATTTACGTCTAAATTGATCGGTAAGTTCTTAAAAAACTATTTTACATCAGTTTTTTAAATATTGCGAAATCTAACCGAAATCCACAGTCCCCTAGCAACAGTCCTCCGTCTGAAAACGCAGCAGGGGACTGTTTAACGCAACAGGGGACTGTGTATTTTGCTTATTTGTTATTGTTTTTCATGTATTGTTTGTGTGAATTTATCCCCTAGTCTGTTTTATTAATGTAAGAATCATCAAAGTAAAATAAGTTTTCAATATTTCAACTATACAGACCCTAGAGCCAAGCTTACCCGACACCATACCGAAGATATCCCGGACGTCAGCCTGTACGAGATTCGAATGGCTCTCAAGCAGCTTAAAAACAACAAGGCGGCGGGCGATGACGGAATCACAACAGAGCTTCTGAGAGCGGGCGGTAAGCCGATACTTAAAGTCCTCCAGAAACTTTTCAATTCAGTCATCCTTGAGGGCCAAAGGCATGAGGCAGAAGCGATGTGATGCTGTTTTTCAATAAAACTCTCTTGAAGAACTAAAGACCCATCTCGCTTCTGAGCCATAACTATAAGTTGTTTTCGAGAGCCATTACGAATCATCTCGCTCGCAGGTTCAACGACTTCCAACCTCCCGAACAAGCCGGGTTCCGGAAAGGCTACAGTACCATAGACCACATTCATATGCTTCAGCAAGTTATACAGAAGACCGAAGAGTATAACTTGCCACTTTGCTTGGCGTTCGTGGACTATGAGAAAGCCTTTGAGACCTGGGCGGTGCTGCAGTCTCTTGAGACTTGAGACCTTAGAAGACCTGAACACAATGCTCGAAGATCTCAGTAATGCTTCTCAAAGGGTTGATTTTAAGATGAATCCATAAGACGAAAATCATGTCCAATGCTCATGTTGCACCTGCTCCAGTTAATGTTGGGAACATTACACTCGGAAGTTTTTGACCAATATGTTTACCTGGGAGAGACGGTCTAGTTAGGTAAGTCCAACTTTGATAGAGAGATCTCTCGTCGAATCCAGCTAGGATGGGCAGCGTTCGGGAAGCTCCGGCATATATTTGCGTCCGAAATACCTCAATGTCTCAAGACGAAAGTCTTTGACCAGTACCCCTAGTATGAGTTTTGATAGTTTTCGAACAGTTTGATGGTATCGTTTTGTTTTCATACATTTCACACTAGCGTCTCTAGCGGAAACTATTACGAACTAAAAATGGCAGTATGAGTTGAATCGAGTAAAAGTTTTCGAAAACTTTGTAAGTTTTCGAGTAGTTTTTGATAATTTGGTAGTATGAGTTACTGGTTTGACATCTAACCTATAGTAAACGGAAACGAAAACCAAAACTTTTATAGTTTTCTTCGTCACTGAAAATTACTTAGTGAGTTCATAGAAATAATTGTTTTTAACGTGAATTTATGTGAAAATATTGAAAATGAAGTATTGCAATAAAAAGTGGATCCGTCTCACAACTAGCTCCGATGGGACTCGAACCTACGACCTTTCGCTGTCCGGGCGAATACTATAACCACAGAGCTACGGAGTCGCTAAGTAGCGGAGCAACTCATTTTCAATAATAAAAAATTGCATTGCGATGGCAAAAAATAAAAATAAGAATAATCCCTACTAATATTATAAACTAGCTTTCCACCCGCGGCTTCGCCCGCGTGGACTATACGACGCGACGTTATCCCGCGGGAATGTGATATTCTTCCAAGATAAAAAGTAGCCTATGTTCCTCTCCAGGCTAAAAAGTATCCATGTCCCAAATTTCAGCCAAATCCGTCCAGCCGTTTTGGCGTGATTGAGTAACAAACATCCAAACATCTAAACTTTCACATTTATAATATTACTAGCGGCCGCCCGCGGTTTCACCCGCGTGGTTCCCGTTCTCGTGGGAATATCGGGATAAAAAGTACATATAAACCTTCCTCTTGAATCACTCTATCTATTAAAAAAAATCGCATCAAAATCCGTTGCGTAGTTTCAAAGATTAAAGCATACAAAGGGACATAGGGACAGAGAAAGCGACTTTGTTTTATACTATGTAGTGATAGTGATAGTGAAGTAGGATAATAAATAGTAGGTTAAGTAGGATGCAATGCGAAGATTGTGTATATTTTTTTGTTTGTTTGTCTGTATGTTCCGTTTTCATGTCCAAACGACTGAACAGATTTTGATAAAATTTGAAACGAGATAGTTTCGAGACCTTAGGAAGGACTAAGGCGGGAATATGGCTCATTCACATGGGAAAATCGGTAGATACTAATATTATAAATGTAAAGTGTGTTCGTTTGTCCGTCTTTCACAACAAAACGGAGCAACGGATCGACGTGATTTTTGGTATGAGGATAGTTTGGGAGCTAGAGTCAAAGGCTACTTTTTATCCCGGAAAATATCACTATCCCATGGGATAACGTCCACGCGGCCAAAGCCGCGGGCGGAAGGCTAGTGTGAATATAATGTGTTAAAATGCCCGATGGTATTTTGCCTTTACATTTCTATGTAGCACATTAAGGACTTACAGCGGCTTTCAAAGATCACAAAGACAGAACTAAGGTATGTTTATTTCTCATCTATGTTGATTGACTTTCTTTTGACCAATATAGGTACCGATACATAAGTATAACAATAATTAGAATTTTGCTTTTTAGGTGTTGTCTGCGTTATTGTTCTATGAGAACGGAGACTGCCAATGCCAACGGGTGGTTGGGCTGGCTAATCACTTTTCGCAAGAAGCTACGAGTGGATTTATCAGCAAGGTTACTACAACCCTTACCCACCCTCAAGTTATTCACTTAAGACAAGCAAGTGGGTAAATAAAACAAAGGAAAATGAAAAAACTTATATATTGTTAAATTTATGTTTATATTCTTATAGACTACAAACTTAGTTCCTAATCTTCTTTATTTCAAATGTCTTATTCATGGTATTTCTTGCTTCGTAGGTTGTGTGGATGCCTGCAAAAGCCTGCATGCAGGGCCAACACCTGTTCCACTGATAGAGCGGTGGATTTTGGCTGCCTTCCATTTGTATTGCCACATCTTTACATGCAAACAGAAAAACCAATAATTATTAAACAAACTTGTCGACATGCAATGATGTTTTTATTGACATGAAAAACCATACATAGCTACATACCTTTGTCCACTTTTTAGCCGGCTTGGAACTGCCGGTTGTGTCCAAATTAGGGACACTTGTGAGTTATAACCCCTTGTTGTGGGCCCATCCATGGGAGTCCTCACCAAATTGATTTAAGTCACCATTTCTGAAAAATTAAACAATATTGTAAACCGCTTTCATAAACCAATGTTACTTACAAGATATTTCATAACTATTTAAACAATCTTGGATTAATTTTCTCGGTCGAGATTACGTGTTAGAGGTATTTGATATCTTCTAGTGTAAATATCTTGTTAAATAAACCAGTAAATAGCATTTAAAATGCAAAAAATATGTGTAACATGAGTTCGTACAAAATTTGTTAATTACCACAACATGACCTCAAATTGCGAAGGAATTGTTCGCGACATATTAAGAACAAACTTCAGACACAGAGAATTTGTTAAATTATGTAATAAGTAATGTATTTTCATTTATTTAGTCTGAAAACCACAAAACAAACAACACTGACTGACGTTTTGAACTTAAAACTTCATGGAAAACGTCAAAGTATTTGAGTGTTGCGTCTTTATCTATTTTGTAGTGTAGAAGTGAGAAAAAGTATATAGATTCACTCTATATCGTTCGTTCATTCTATCGTATAGTCGATGGTCGATATAGTTTAAACTACAGTCACTCATACTACCAATGATGTAGTAAACTGAAAGTTTGGCGTTTAAACGAAAACTATCGTAGTTTAGGTTTTTGTAAAACTCGTACTAGGCCTACAGTGTGTGTTGCCAGTAATGACCTATGGAAGTGAGACGTGGTCTTTTACTATGGGTCACATAAGAAGGGTAAAAGTCACCCAGCGAGCAATGGAGAGAGCGATGCTTGGTATTTTCCTGTTCCATCGAATCAGAAATTATGAGATCCGAGAACTAAAACAACCGACATCGCTGGAAGGATTGCATCATTGAAGTGGCAGTTGGGGCGGAAAGGTTCTCGAATGGCGACCGCGTACCGGACGACGTTCCGCGGGCAGGCCCCCTACTAGGTGGATGGTGGACCGACGATCTCGTCAATGTCGCGGGAAGCCGCTGGATGCGGGCAGCGCAGGACCGATCGTTGTGAAGATTCTTGGGGGAGGCCAGCAGTGGTCGTCGTTCGGCTGACATGATGATGATGACATATTTCAATGAATACTGAATAAAGAATTAATTATTAATATTATAATAATAAGACTTTATGTTGATCTCAGTAAGTACAAAATGATTCTAGCACTTAAGGTTCATTTTTTATATAAATATTTAAAGAAAGTAATGTTTTCTGTTATATTTTTATAAAGAAACTGTTGATTATTGACGCGAAAATATGACATAAAAATAATAAATGATTAAATGATGTAAAATGACTTTTTTTAAGTAGGTACAACAACACTTAACAGCCCTTTGTCACGCTAAAATCAGTCCCCTGCTGCCTCAAACAGTCCCCTGTCATGATTTTTTTGAAAATCGCTAATTACTCGGAATATACATATAAATTCAGTGGGCCTCCTTATCTAACTAAAATAATAATTAATTCCCTTCGAAATAGGACACGGTTTTTTTACAAATGTTAAAAATAATTACCAGGACAGCATTTATATGTGACCTGTACGAGATTACAGAGAAATGCCCATAAATGTGATATTAATATCTTGTTCATAGATCAAAAGTTTAAATGAAGCTGTAATTCTCTTTCATTTTTAATTATTATTATTCAGAATATTTTTTTTTATTTTAACATCACAATAAAGTATAATTCTTAAAATAAATAAATCTCATTATAGTATTTGAAGGGGTGGCCTTATCACTCAATCAAAGCTATCTCTTCCAGATAACCCGATGGTGTGCCGATGGTATTGAGATATTGATAGGGTATAAAAAAGCAGGGTGTAGTGGCTCAGTAAAAAAAATGAAAATAAATGTATTTCGTAAGTATATATTAAATACTATTTTTCTGTAATAAGAAAATGATATCTGGCAAGGTTTATGATTAACTAAGATAAAATGATTTGAATATGAAAATTGCTTCTAAGCAGTAAATTAAAAAATATATAGACCATACAATGACATATAAGCAGACTATTTCTGATAAGGTTGAAGAGTCTGAAGAATGTATCAGATAAACATATTTTTTTTGCATGTGACAGGAAGTTTATAGTCAATTCAACATTAACACTACCTTTTTACTTATACCAAGTTGAGGACGGCTACTAATATAAAAAAGGTTGTAATTAATTGATCACCAAATTAACGTAACCTAACCCACAAAAATACTAACTTAGCACCTAACTAAACCACCACTTTGCGTCCATTTCAGTAATTTTTTTAGATGCTTACTTATTATTTTTTTGTGGCTCAATTAATTATATCTCATATAAAAATGATGAATATGATGCAAAGTTACTCATATTAATATACTAAACAAAATAGAACTTTGTCTCATTAAAACATTCGGAAACGAAACTACTTGTCCCCAAATTCATTTATTGCATTATGATATTATTATACTTACATTTTGTTGTGTCAACAGTTTTAGAGAAAAACAATTTTTTTTTCTATGTGTTTTGCCATTGTCTGTGCCATTGTTTAGGGGCAGGCACCACATTCACAGCCACCGCCATTAGTATAACCCCACTACCAGCACAGTAATCCTTGCTTCCAGTCCAAGTCCTCAGTCTGTTGGCGTATCGGATACGCTCCGAACTTCGACAAGTCTGCCGGGATATAAATTAATACAGATAAATCGAGCCCCAATCAGGCCAAAATGCGAACCCCGATTCATGATGTGACAGGAACATCGATATCTTCCAAATAACTTCAGCAAATAGTGCTATACGAAATTCCGTACTTCGATTTATCCTACTAATATTATAAATGTGAAAGTTTAGATGTTTGGATGTTTATATGTTTGTTATTCAGTCACGCTAAAACGGCTGAATAGATTTGGCTGAAATTTGGGACACAGATACTTTGTAGCCTGGAGAGGAACAAAGGCTACTTTTTATTCCGGAAAAATATCACATTCCCGCGGGATAACGTCGTGAAGTCCACGCGGGCGAAGCCGCGGGCGGAAAGCTAGTCTGTTATTAAGTTGAAGCCCGGCAGATTTGCTGTAGTTGCGTGGTTGGCGTGGTTCTCTTCACAACCGGGCAGCCACACAGCTACTCGGCATCTATTTAGGGGCCTAATTACGAGCGTAGTGCCCTCATACTCCCCCAGGTCGCAAGTTAGGATCCACTCCCTTGCCTCCGTCGTGTATGGTGTCACAAGGAAAAATCCTTCCGACACCAGACCGGACGTAGCGAAGGCAGTAGATCGTCCCTTGTCCCCCTCTATCCGGGCTAGCAGCCTCTCCCTGATGAGACCCACCAGCTTCTTCCTGATGTGAGCCGCCGCAGCCTCGTCCACCCTGGCCCCATCCCCTCGGCACACATAGACGGCGAGATCGCTCTGCTCCTTGGCGGAGCCTCGCGGTCCCTCCACCCAGTCGCTGCCTCGGTTCTGCCGCTTGGGCGGACGCTGCTGCGACGGTCCTTCATCAGGATCCGTCCCCTGTCTCTTAACTTTGGGTGGCCGTTGTCGCTTCTCGGTCCCAGAGCCCGCCGGGTTAGTTGGCGGGACCTGCGATCCAGAAGTTGTTTGGCCCCCCTTAAGTTTCAGAGCGAGCTTGCGCTTCTCCCGCTTCCACATACTCTTTGACATCTGCCACTTGTTGTCATTGCCGGAACCACTGTCCTCATCCTTTTTAGGGGACGGGGTTGGAGACTCCAGCAAGACATCCTCTTTAACCTCCTCTCCACTTCTTATTCTAAGAGACGCGTCAAAAGCTCGTGGAAGTGACTCCTCACTTTCGGCGCGTCTGCCTGACTTTAAATCTAAATTTGCAATTTTATCTTAGTTCGGTTCCATATTGGTCCCACGAGTAGCGAGGGATCTAAACGGTCCACCCGAGCAGAGCCCCGCTTGCCCGGGTTAGGCCACTTACTGCTCCAGGATTGCCATCTCACTGGAGAGACACTCGTTTGAGACCAAGCACCCCCTTGGCCACGCATCCTTCGGCACGGTACGTCTAACACCTTGGATTGGGTGCCAGATTATCTGCCACCACTGTAAGCAATTTCCTACTGAAGAGAGAAATTACTTACAGTGGCGCCCGGGGTGCACCGTCCCCTCCACTGTTCTTCCCAGTCGATGCGAACATGAACTGGGACGAACAGCAGGTGGGCACACGTGGAGGTTCTATCTGGCCTTACACCCCATCATGTAGTGTGTGTACTTGCTATACGCACACACTCGCATCTTTCCAATATACCTATAAGCGCATTTTAACCTAATAAAACTCTCTTTATAATCGCAGTCAGTTGTTTCATTTGTTGTCCGAACTGCCTACATTGCATGGCGACCCTGCCAGGGAGGTAAAAATGTTGATTGGGTCAGTTGGGGGTCATGCATTGAAATTGCTATTACTATTGTTTTGAAATATTCAATATCTAGAAAATCCATTATAACTAAATGCGAAAGTATTTATTATTATTTATAGGGGGGACGCCAGCGAAGCCGGGTGATCAGTCACCTAGGTCGGGACCATTTCACCCAGTTCCCCAAGTCAAAAATGCGAAAGTAACTTACAGATAAATTATTTTGATTAATTTTGGAACTAAATTGGTTGCATTATGAGAACACAAGTTGTTACATTTTTGAATTATTTTTATGCATTCATAATGCTATTCTGTAAGCAAAGGAAAATTGTAATAGTTAAAACCACCAGCCATGCAAGTAACTTTCAGGCGGGATAACACAAGTTGTCTAAATAAATTTTGCAGGGGTAAAATAGTGCACTTGTTTGGGCTTTAACCCTTGGCATGCCTGGTGGGTAAAAATCACGCGGCGTGCCTGGTGGGTCTGACAGACCCATTATATAAAAATATGTTTGTAATAAAAGATAGATTGTTAGAAGATTTTTATTTTTTGACGACCGATTTGGCGCAGGGGTAGGCAACCCACCTTCTGCGCCAGTAATCTCGGGTTCGATTCCCGAACAAGACAAATATTTGTGTGCATGAACATGTCTATTTGTCTTGGTCTGGGTGTTATGGATGTATACTAAGTATGTATTTAAAAAAAAAAGTATATAAGTATATATTTATCCGTTATCAAGTTGTCCATGATACAGTTTCTTAATGAAATTAAAATGGGCTTAGATAATTGGTGTGAATGTAAGAAGTTATTTATTTATTTATTTATTATTTATATTTATTGGTTTATTCAATCATGTTTTATATAAAATTAAATAAAACAATAGGCTGTAAATTTTCAGTTCATAAAAATAAAACAAACAGACCTCTTAAAAATGGAGGTCCTTACCAATACGTTCAAATCTTTCATTTTAGTATGAAAGTATGAGACCCGTATGCACTTTGCGCACGTGTTAATCACACGGGAGTGGGCGCCGGACTGCGGGAGTGGCACCAAAATGACCTTCGTAATGCGCAGCTACTCAAGCACAGGAAACGCTAAGTTTGGAATTACAAAAGATTTTGACGATTATTTGCAACAGAGGGTCTGTCAGACCCTACCAGGCATGCCAAGGGTTAAAGGATAGCCAAGTATCCATGTTCCTAAACAAGGGATAGCTGCTAGGATGTTATTGAAAAACAGAAAAATAACTTGCTAGGATGTTAGTCTAATTAATTTAATCAATGGAAAGGGCAGTAATAAAATATCTCTGTTAAATTTAAAACAAATAAATTAATAGAGTTTTAATGAGTCATGTTAATTCTATTGCTTCATTTTTTTTTATCCGAGTGGAAGCATTTTTAATTGCCCATACAAAACTCCACCCCTATTTTTTCGCCACAAAGATATAGTGCACTTCATTCTTAATTGCGGTCCTGAAGTTAGCCGCTTTGCTCAGTAGACTACCCCGCATCGTCACCTCTTCCCTTTTCCTCATCCAGGTGCGGATTCAAGGGGGACAAGGAGGGCGGATACTAAGACACATTTTTACCTACATATTTTTTATAGATAATTTTAAAACGTGAAATACTGAAACTAAAATTGGCCACTATTGCTCCCCCTCAATAAATTCCTGGATCCGCGCCTGTTCTCGCCTCTTAAGTAGGGTAAAACTACCTTGTATCGGCACGTCAACAATATTTCACATTGATTTGCTTCCTATTCTCACATTTATTAGCCTAGCTTTCTAGGAGGTATTGTTTAATAAACTGTTATTATTTGACTTTCCTATGAACTAATAAAATATTTGAAATTTGGATAACATTTTTTTATATTGATGTTTTTCTTTGTACACACCCAATTTCCCTAATATCGGCCACTTGCGCCCAAAAATCGCCCACCTGTTTGCCTTGTATCGGCCTAGGCTAACATTATGAGCAATACAAATATACTTCGAATTAATAAAGAAAGATAAAGATATACAAAGATATACATAGAGATATATAAAAAACATACATATACCGTGTTTTTTTTAACAATCCAAACTTAAGGGGTAGGCAATTTAACGTGTTTAAAATAAACTTCTAAAAAAAAAATGTTGTTTTTTCTTGCATAAAGATATTCTTACCTAATAAGTAACAAATAAATTTTGAAGTCGGAATTTTTTTTAGAGATTTTAGATTATTTTACAACTGTAATATTTCTTAAAGGAAAGTCTATAAATCAAATATTAACAAGTTATTATAAATTTAATATGACAGACATCAACAATGATACTTCCACATAAAAGTAACTAAACAAAAAAAATAGAATTTTTTTAAAAACATTTCACTAGAAACGTAGGTGACACTGTCATTAAATTATCGCACACAATAGTCTTATAATTACCTAAATTAAGTATCTAATCTACTGTAAGTACCTAGATTTGTATGAAGTAACATTTGTATCGTCCATGACATAATGTTTAGTGGCCGATATCAGGATTTTGACTCGCCTTGTATCGGCCATCACCATTTTTGACGGCCGATATCAGGCTTTTTTATGAAATAATCAACCCTAATTCCGGCCATTCGATTTTTTATTAAAATTCTAAGGAAAACACAAAAATATTAATCAATAATGTTGCATTATAATCTCTTTAACCTTCACAAGCAAGAATCAACGATTTAAACCTCCTAGATAAGTTGCAAACCCTTTCCCCCGTAACCTCGAACTCTTCAATTTTGACTAGAAAATGGCGTGAATTTCGACACGACTGCACAGGTTACAAGATCCAATGCTATTGAACTGTCAAATGAACTTTGATCGCCGCCTCATTTAATTCATTTAAAGTCAACAATATAATGTTCATTATAAAGCAGAATTTGTGCAAGTAGATCGAATATCTAATAGTTTTTGATCAAATTCGTAGGAAGTGGCCGATACCAGGACGTGGCCGATACAAGGCGGTTTTACCCTATATGTTACCGGTCATACCCGATTTTAGGACAAACTAGTTTTTCCTAGGCCAAATCAGTTCATCGCGTTGACATTTCAGAGAACGCGTTTGCCTCAGAAGTCCTGTAGAACACGTGATAGGTTGGAATTGGAAATTGTTGGAAATTTCGTGGTTTTTTTTTATGAAAAAATCCCGGTTTATCCTGTCGCCTAAAGGATGATGAACTTATCTGACTTGGCCTAGGAAAAACTAGTTTGTCCTAAAATCGGGTTTGGCGGTAACATAATACAATTAAATTGTGTACTGCGCATCGTCCCGTGCGATGTTCCGAGCCGTCAGAAACTTTGAATCGGATTGTAAATTTCTAAAGTTGTCCTACGAAAATGGCTCTAATCGCGTAGGTACAGTCAGCGTCAAATTGATATAAGCGTCTAGAGTAGTCAAAAAGATCTGAAAATCATAAAACCAATTTGATCTAGGCAGTTCGAATCATCATATTGGTGTAAGCGCGCAAGGTGTTCAAAATATCTAGGCACTCATTGTTTCATATTCATATGAGCAGTCAGAGTGTTCAAAATCATCTAAGCAAACAAAGCTCTCAAAATATCTGTGCGATGTGGTGTTGTACATTATGCATCAAATTGCGTTTATGTTTTTCAGATCTTTGTGACTACTCTAGACGCTTATATCAATTTGACGCTGACTGTACCGTGGCAAGGACGCTTTCAAGGTCATCCTGTTAAATATGACGTGTTGTTCTCTGTAAATACTATATTTCTTACAAATACCTATCAACCCATTTTTCTCTTATCGAGCTGATAGTTTCATACATACATTAGCTCAAATAGACAAAGTAACTTTCCAGTTTTTATGTTAGTATATTATTATTGGTATCGCTTGGAAGTGGTCCAGTGGGCAAATGAATCAGCTCACCTGCGCGTGGGCCTAAAACTGAATGAGTTTGTATTCATCAGTTCGTCACATTCACTAATATGGTCAAAATCGATACGGAAACTAATACGACCGTCGCGAACCTGAGTGATGAAGGTTAATTAAGTATTATTACTTCTTGTTTGAATTAGCACTAAATGTAATTAAGTTTATCGTCAATTCCTTGTTTGTCATGTTTAGGTGTTAAAACGCAAAATAAGTTTACATAAGACATTTTCTTCGAACCGGACGACGTTCCGTGGGCAGGCCCCTACAAGGTGGACCGACGATCTGGTCAAGGTCGCGGGAAGCCGCTGGATGCGGGCAGCGCAGGACCGATCGTTGTGGAGATCCTTGGGGGAGGCCTATGCCCAGCAGTGGGCGTCTTACGGTTGAAATGATGAAGACATTTTCAGTCTTTAACACTTTGAGTATGCGATAAACATGAGTTTTCAATCGTCTTAATTTAGCCGTTAAAGGTTAACGGCCATCCGTTATGGTATTTATCAACTCGAACACTTGCTAACTGCAAATGAACAAATAGTGTTATTTGTACTTATGTTTACCGCAATTCCTTGTTTTATCAATGTAGGTAACTGGCAGCCGCTCGACGACCTAAAGATCGTAGCGTGATTAAGTTTTTGTATCAATTCTTCCTGCATATTTAATGGGAGTGAAAAAATTTCCCAAAAGGGACAATGTGTTTACCTTACCCGAACAATCTACCATCGCCTATTGTAATTATTAATGTTTGTCTTCCCTTAAGAAAATAAATAACTAAAATTAAATAACTACGCATAACATCAAATCCATTGGCTTTTCCTTGAAAACCGAACATAAAAAAATGTCAACAATTGTTTCTTGGTTTACCTATTTCCCTTTTCTGCTAAGTGTTGCACACATTCATAAAATATAATAAACTAGCTGACCCAGCGCGACTTCGTTCCCGTGGCCCTACCCCCTACTACACCCTACCCTACCCGTACTCTACCCCTACCCTACCCTACCCCTACCCTACCCCTACGCTACCCCTACCCTAACCCTACCCCTACTCTACCCCTACCCCTACTCTACCCCTACCCCTACTCTACCCCTACCCTACCCCTACCCTACCCCTACCCTACTCTACCCCTACCCTACCCCACTCCTACCCTACCCCTACAATACCCCTACCCCTACCCTACCCCTACCCTACCCTACCCTACCCCTACCCTACCCTACCCCTACCCTACCCCTATATCCTTCCTTGGACTTCCACGAACATTTCAAGACCAAAATTAGCCAAATCGGTCCAGCCGTTCACGCGTGATGTCGTGACCAAGGGAAATAGGGATTCATTTTTATATATATAGATGTTTCTGGCGACACGAATCGGGCTGGTTAGGCTATGGCGCATCCTAAAATATGCCTTAGGCCTGGTAACGGTCAGCAATGTAGTTTCCGCGAGAGGCCCGCCAATAAGGTCGCTGACCTTACTTTCGGCACTGTGCCTGCATGCCCATTGCCGATGTCATCTTACTATGATGTTTATGGCTACATCTCGGAATGGCGTTATTCGTTAACGCAGCTATTCATTGCTACTTTTCTATTAGAACCTCTTTGTTGAACTGTCTCAGTATGCGTAAGCTTAACCGCATATCAAGTACTATATCAAATGAAGATACAGTCTTATAATAAAAACTCCTTTTTAGGGTTCCGTAGTCAACAAGGAACCCTTATAGTTTCGCCATGTCCGTCTGTCCGTCTGTCCCCAGTCTAGCTCATAGACTCTTAGTACTAGAAAGCTGTAATTTGGCAATATACATATTTATCACGCCAACAAAGTGGTACTTAAAGTTAAATTTAAAAAAAAAAAATTTTTTTAGGTTCCCTCCCCTACACGTGAAGTGGGGATGCAATTTTTTACGTGAAAAAATTCACGTTAGTAGTACATATGACGAAATAAAATAAAAGGAAAACTATAACAGCTAAGTAAGCTTTACAAGTTTTTGAGATATAACACATTTTCGAAAACCTCTTATATAATTTTGTAATTCATACGAACACTATGAAAAACAAAGTTAGTTTTTTCTGACGAAAAATGATAGTGGTATTTCTACTAGGTATGTAATCGTAATCGGTATGTTAAGAGGGTACGGAACCCTTCATAGGCGAGTCCGACTCGCACTTGGCTGATTTTTATTATAGTGGGATGGCACGCGCTGCCCCGGGCGCCGGGCGTGCAGCCGCGTTGCGCACATGTATTGTAATTATGAATCGATTACTGTTAACTTGGATTAACTAGTACGTATCTTGGTAGCTATTAAGGCATAAAGAACGAACCTGCGGTGGTTAGGGTTCGCTGGCACTACTAATAATGGAATCGGTAAACGAGTTGCTGCAATTTCTGTATTGTTTAACAAGTGTATGGATCGGACAAACTATTCTGATGCTCAAATAAGTTTGTAATTGCATGACTTAACTTGATTCAAGATTCAAGATTCAAATTTGTTTATTCAATTTAGATTGTTATTTACAATACTTGTGAACGTCATAGAAGCTACGCCATCGGTTCGCAAACCCTACAGCGGGAGGCCTTGGAGAAGAACCGGCAAGA
Organism: Crambus lathoniellus; assembly: GCA_949710035.1. Lineage (NCBI taxonomy): Eukaryota > Metazoa > Arthropoda > Insecta > Lepidoptera > Crambidae > Crambus > Crambus lathoniellus. Next base: position 29,963,046 of record OX453303.1, read on the forward strand.
AACTCCAAGGGTTGTTTTTTTCTCCCTGTCTTATTTCATACAGAGTCGTCAAATTGAAAAATGACCTTAACATGGTATGACTAAGGTCAGTTTCCATCACAATTACACAATGGGTTATGATAAATACAGTTAAGTATAGGCGAACTAATGATCATAGCGGTGAACAATTTTCAGTTACTTAGGAACTCTACTTAAAGCTTTAATATTAGTTTAAAACAAAAGACAATTCTACTATATACTGCAAGTTGCGCCATACATGTTTCAAATGTAATTCTTAATAAAATGAATAAAAACAAAAGAAAACACATTTTAAGGCAAGCAGATATGAGCAGGACCATTCTCACTGGCAGCACCCGTTCACGAGCATGACGCATGAACCAGCCATCGCTTCGCTCAACCATATTTTAGGGAACGTAACGACCCGCCTCACACGCCACCACCGTAGAAATGTTTTAGTGAGCATGACATACTCAAACTGCCTACCTTAAATGACCGAATTAAAAGCTTAACTAATATAAACGGTAGGTAATAATATAAAATATAGGACACGACTCACAATATCATACTAGGAACATTTGTTACGAGTGTTACGACCAAGGTGTTTTGTCGTTCAAATAATCATTTACAGTGTAATAGCCTTTTTTGAGGAGGCCACTCTTTATATGATTCTTAAACTCTAGATATGGTAAATCCAAGATATCACTTGGGATTTTGTTATATATGTGTATACCTTGACCAACGAAAGATCCGTGCACCTTTTCTAAACGGTACCGAGGCATTACGAGCTTGTATCTATTTCTAGTATTACGATTGTGTAAATCACCATGTTTGGTATACAAGTTAATATTGCGACGTACAAAAAGAATGCAATTTAATATAAATTGAGATGCAGCTGTCAGTATACCTATTTCCTTGAACTTGTCTCTAAGCGAAGTTTTGGAGCCTAGTTTATAGATGGCTCTGATTGCTCGTTTTTGCAAGATGAATATAGCATTAATGCCAGCCGCTAATCCCCACAAAAGAATGCCATATGACATGATGCTATGGAAATAACTAAAGTATACAGTTCTAGCAGTATCAACATCTGTTAGCTGTCGTACTTTTCTAATAGCGTAGGAAGCAGAACTAAGCTTACCAGCTAATGTTGCGATATGCGCATGCCATTGAAGTTTCGAGTCTAAAGTTACACCCAGAAAGATCGTTGATTGTACTAAATCCAGTTTTTCGTTGTTGATTACAATTTCTACAGGTACCGTCTGTACATTTGGCAGAGAAAAAAGTACGCACTTTGTTTTCTTTGCATTAAGCTGCAAATTGTTAGAATTAAACCAACCGAGTACTTGTGACAGTGCTTTGTTTACATCGTCAAAATTGGTTTTGTTTCTGTCTATGTTAAATATTAAAGAAGTATCATCTGCAAACAACACAATATCACAGAAGTTTTTGGCAAAGAAAGGCAAATCATTAATATAAACCAAAAATAGAAAAGGGCCTAAAATAGAGCCTTGAGGTACGCCTAGTTTAATCTGAGAGCCGTTTGATTTCACTCCATTAATGTCAACTGTCTGAGTTCTGGAACTGAGATACGACAGTATTAGTTTCTGGGCATTATTTTTTACACCGTAATGATTTAGCTTCAACAGCAGCGTCCGGTGATCAACACAATCAAAAGCCTTGGATAAGTCGCAAGTCGCTTGTGTTATAAATACAGTAACTATAGGTGACTATAGTCTGATCGCTAGAGCCGCTAGTGTGTCGTGTTGCTCATTAGGAAGGCTCGACAAGGTGGGGTACAATACCACGCTTGGGGTCGAACTATAACGATGATATCACAAAGTTACTGATACTAGACAGACACAGAACAATCGCACCTGTTCACCACATTAACATTTGACACGAATGCTCTTGCGCAACAGCGTTTAGTCGAATAATGCCCAATTCGCGAAATGGGATCCGCCCGAGTCTGGAAAGGACCGATTCGCGAAATGACCAATTCTCAAAAAAAAACTAATTTAAAAAACTTAAAAAACCCGTCTGCGGTGCAAAAAACTAAAAAGAAAAAACAAGCACCGCAGACGGGTTTTTTAAGTTTTTTAAATTAGTTTTTTTTTATTTTAAGCTTTTTAGTTAAATGTTCTATGTACATGTACATGAGCAAGACCTCGCAGACGTGTCAATTCTTGTAGGGAGTTTTGGTAGTTAACTTCACGAAAAACCAAAATTCTAAACAACTATTATTATCGCCTAATAAATAAACCAAAGAAAATAAAACTTCTAAACCAAATTTCTAAACAACTCCTATTATCACGTCATAATCTGTTCCGTCATATAGGTAGGTACTAAACAAGTATTTTATTTTAACATCGCAATTCGTATCCATCATTATTGTATTGTATCACAATCACAACAATCCAAGTTATGTCAATTTATTTAAATTTTTAAACTTTTAACAGTATTTTATGTTTGCCAAACGTTAGCGCGTTCTCATCGACTATCAGCGCCATCTAGCCGTGACCAAAGAAAACAATATCTATATCAAATTCAAAAATGAATGTTGATAAGCGCAAAACTCGAGAACGGTTTATGATGAAAACGCAGACTCCAGATAACACTCATATAATTATTGATCCAACTTACAGGTACAGGCATAGTACAGGTATAACAATATAGATACAGTCGACGTCTTAGTGAACTTATCCCCTCGAGGCTAGTTTGAAGAATGAAGTATGATTGCAACATATTACACAAACAAGATGTTTGCATTATCGCGCATTTACAGAAAATTGGAACACACGCGTAGCATTCTCAGCAATCTAGAATAAGATCGCTTACTAAGATAATGTATCTTTAATTGTACTCAATATTATTATCTCAATATACATCTTGACACCGAACAAGTCACATCTCTTTTATTACCTTAGCCTCGGTAAAGCGTCATACCTCTTCATGGCGACCCTTTGCCAACCGAACTTATAAATTTTTGCGGGAAAATCATTACTACATGGAGCAGCAAAGCAAAATTTTCAACACCATACTAGCAGCAGTCTTCGTTGCGGTGCTATTTGGCTCTACACTTCTGTTCATCGCATTACTTGGGAAGACAAAACAATAATATGGGAGCACCACAAAGTAAAGAAGAAGTTATCATCGCACAAACCGCCAGCGGCGACGCCCAAGCAACGCAGAAAACTTCAAGCCAGCTCACTACAACAGAAATTTTACTATCCGTCATACTGCTTCTCATCGTTATACTCATCATTTACGCCTGCATCCGGAAAATTTGGGACCGAATTGTCAACCGACTCCGTAGAGAATTCAACAGCGCAGTTCTAAGAAACACAATATCTTCCGTGGAACTGGCAACGACGTCGACTCAACCATCAACGTAGACCAGGAGGTGTCCAGGGTAGAAACCCGGCCCATTGTACGAGGGGCAAGGGAAATCCCAGCCCGATCTTCAGTTAGCTGTTTCAAGCGGTCCAGGAACCCATCTTAGAAGTCTGAAGATCCTACACACTCAAGGAGCATGAGAAAACCCCCAGCCCGCAGCCCCAGCCCCCACACGCCACGCCGGTCACCACATACCTACTCATCGTGCAGAGACGTAATTATTTTATTCGCGCGCTATAATGCCACCGTAAGTCGTAAGTTATTTTATACCTAAACGTTTTAAATAATATGTAGGATTACATTTTTTTTTCTTATTAGATAATGTCATTTATTATTTCCGATTTAAATGAATTGCATAAGAAACTATTGTATATTAAAGATAATTTAGTAAAACTAGGACCAGATAGACGTCAAAAAGAGTTAGGTTTTACGAAATTTAATGAAGCGAAACTTGAATACGCGAAATTAGAGTATATTTTATCTCAAGTACATAATTTAGTTGAAAAATCGGAGGTATCAACTAAAGATATAACTTTAATTAATAAAATAGCAAATGACATTCAGATCATTTATGACAAAATTATTTCTTTAGAGACTTTAAGTGTTAGTAGTATTTCAAAAATGGCAGAAAAAGATAAATTTGACTTGAAGACAGCCATTGCACTTTTACCAACGATGACAGGTCAAGAACACGTCACTAAATCTCTAATTGATGGTATACAATTATATAGTTCAATGATCAGCGATGCTACTCATGGGTTACTTATTGATTTTGTGATTAAAACTAGGCTCTCTCCTAGCGCAAAATTACGTTTAAAAAGTAGTTATCCAACTATTAAAGATTTAATTAGAGATATGAATACGCATTTGATTCAGAAAAAATCTGCTGTTGCTATCCAACACAAATTACAAAACTGTCGTCAAGGTCATAGGTCGATCGAGTCATTCGGCTCGGAACTAGAACAACTTTTTGTGAATTTAACCATAGCACAAGCGGATGACGACGCTACTAAGTTTGAAGTATTGCGTCCCATTAATGAAAAGGTTGCAATCAAGCGCTTTTCAGATGGATTAGTGAATCAAAAGCTTAGTACTATCATAGCATCACGTCACTTTGATTCTTTACCAGAGGCTATAAGAACTGCCCTAGACGAGCAGTCAATGTCTACCAGACACGAGGAAGTTATGAACATTAAAAAGTTTCATACTCGTAATTTCTCACGCACACCTACTAATTATCCGCGTCAGCCAAGTAATTATTCTAATAAATATAGTTACTATAATAGATTTAGCGCAAACAATAGGTACGCTGCCGGAAACACGAGACCACAACAAGGTAAGTACATGTCGCGAGACTCCAGCGCCGCGCAAGGAACACAATCACGTTCACGTGACCGCGGTCGGCCGAGCCCGCGCCCGCCGCGCTCAGCTGTGCCTTTTCAACGTGTGCAGTACGCTAGCCACGAGCAATCGACCAATAGTGAGTCACAAGCGCGTTCTGAGCCCCAGAACGATAATAATTTAGATTTTTTTCGTTCCTACTGAAAATTATGTTTTAAACTACAATAATAGTAGTACCGTAACTTTTAACGTAAGTAATAGCAATATCGATCTTTTAGTCGATAGCGGAGCAAGCCTTTGTGTTTTAAAATACGAATGGTTATGCGATTATCCGAAGTTATTGAATTTAATTACATTTGAGAAGTTAGTTATAAAAGGTGTTAGCGGTAAACTAGTATCTGAAGGATATATTTACTTAGATTTGTCTTATAATGGGTTAGTTTTTAGAGAAAAAATGTATGTGTTTAAAAATATGTCTTGTTCTGCAAATGGTATTTTAGGTGATAATTTTTTGAAACGCTATCAAGCTATAATTAACTATAAAGAAAATACTTTGCTTTTAACTAAAGATAGTAATTATGTGTCTATACCTATATTGAGTCACTATAGACATTTGATACCGCCACGATGTGAGGTAATAAAATATATACCTACATCGTTAGGCGACGATTGTGTTTGTTTATCTAAAGAGATACAGAAAGGAGTTTTTATAGGAAGTATAATAGCGAAACCTTGTAATGGTCGCATGCCAGTAAGGATATTAAACACCACTGAGAAAGAAGTTGATCTAGATCTTACCGATTTAGAGACTTTTTCATTGAATGATTTTGAAGTCTGTAATTTTGAAAAAGAGGAGGTTTCTGTCGATCGTGTAAAAACATTATTAGGATTATTAAATTTACCTGAACTGAATTTAGAAGAAAAACGAAGTATTGAGAGTATTTGCGCTAAGTACGCAGATGTTTTTCATCTGCCAGGCGACAAACTCTCTTGTACAAACCTAATGACCCATAATATAACTTTAAAACCTAATGTCTCGCCAGTTTATGTCAAGCCACATAGATTACCGTTCGCACTAAGGAAGGAAGTTCAGAAACAGATAGATATTATGCTCGAAAATGATATTATAGAAGAGGCTACGTCAGAGTGGTCTAGTCCCGTCTTGCTTGTACCGAAAAAAACAGATAGGTCAAACGAGAAACAATGGCGATTAGTTATAGATTACAGGCAGTTAAATAATCGTATTGAGGACGACAAATTCCCTTTGCCTAATATAACTGATATCTTAGATTCGCTTGCAAATAACATTTATTTTTCAAAATTAGACCTTTCGCAAAGCTATTATCAGTTATCTTTAAGCGAAGATTCACGAAAGTACACAGCTTTCACTGCTGGTGATAAAATTTTTCAGATGAAACGCTGTCCCATGGGTCTCCGGACATCTGCGAGTGTATTTTCACGTCTTATGACTATTGCAATGTCAGGCTTAAATTATAAAAAGGCTTTTATTTATTTAGATGATTGCGTAATTTTCGGGAAATCTATAGAAAACCACAATAAAAACTTAATTAGTATACTAGAGAGATTTAGAAAAGTTAACTTAAAATTAAATCCTATGAAGTGTGAATTTTTGCGAAACGAAATAATATATCTAGGACACAAAATAACTTCTGATGGCATTTTACCAGATGAAAGTAAAATTGCAACCATGCAAAACTATCCAGTGCCGATGAACTGCGACGATGTCAATCGTTTTGTCGCGTTTGCAAATTACTACAGACGATTCATACCGAACTTTGCAAACATTGTTTATCCTTTAAATCAATTAAGAAAAAAGAATGTACAGTTTCTATGGTCATCAGAGTGTCAAACGGCATTTGAAAAATTAAAATCAGCATTAATTCAACCCCCTATTTTATCTTATCCAGATTTTTCAGAAAGTAACATCTTTCGGCTACAAACAGATGCTTGTAAGACAGGTTTAGGATCTGTTTTATCTAACATGAACGGTCAAGTAGTCGCGTATGCGAGTAGAAACCTGAAACCCGCCGAGACGAGATATCCCATCATAGAATTAGAACTTTTAGCAATTGTTTGGTCTGTGAGACATTTTCGCCCTTATTTATATGGACGTAAATTTAAAATTATAACAGACCACAAACCGTTAATTTATTTATTTAACTTGAAAGACCCAACAAGCAGACTTACTAAATTCCGATTATTCCTAGAGGAGTATGATTTTGAAATAGAGTATGTTCCAGGACGAAACAATGCAGCTGCAGACGCATTGAGTCGCATACCTATTACATCTTCTACTTTAAAATCATTACATCAAAACACAGTATCAGTTTTAACTAGAGCACAAAGTAAAAAATTAAAAACCCCCACTGATTCTTCTTCAGAGAGCTCCACCAGCACTAGGCCTGATCAACCTATTGCGGTAGAACTTCTCAAGAAACCCGATGACGTAACTGAATTAAGTTTTAATCAATTAAAGTTTGACAATTATTCAAAGTCTAAAGATAGCATTATTTCTAATGCAAGTTGTTACGTTTACGTACCTTCGCAATCAGCGATATATCTGAGTACCCGATCGTCATCTACCCCAGAGGTGTTAGCGAGGGACTTAGAGTCATTATGTCAAAAAATAGGCATACATGAGGTACTTATTATTAAAGAAAAATGTAACGAGAGTAAAATCAAAAGTCTTGTACAAGCAACAAAAAGAATTAACTCTGTTACCCCGCGCTTTCTCATAACAAAAAATATATTAAGAATATATGATAGTGAACAAAAAAGAGTAATACTAAATGATTTCCATCTATTACCTACCAGCGGACACGCAGGAGTTAATAGAATGATGAACAACATTAAGCAATATTATTTTTGGCCAGGTTTGAGTAATGATGTAAAACTTTTTGTTAAAAATTGCCATCAATGTCAATATCATAAGCATAGTAATAAACATATTAAGCAGCCCTTAACCATAACATCAACAGCCCACTCATCATTCGAAAGAATTAGTTTGGATATAATGGGTCCACTCGATGTTGATGACTATAATAATAAATATGTATTGACATTACAATGCGATTTAACCAAATTCGTTGAAGCGTATCCATTACCTAGTAAAGACTCGGTCACAGTTGCTCAATCTTTTACCAATAATTTCATTTTACGTTATGGTATTCCTAGAGAAATATTGACTGACCAGGGAACCGAATTCATGTCATCAGTGATGTCCGAAACATGTTCTCTATTACATATTAAAAAATTAAATTCTACGGCGTACCATCACGAAACTGTAGGCGCTTTAGAAAATACTCATAAAACCCTAGGAGCTTTTCTGAGAATCCAGTGTAATAATTATAAACATAACTGGAGCACCTGGATTCCATATTGGTGTTTTTCTTTTAATACCACAGTGCATAGTGAAACTAAATATACGCCTTTCGAATTAGTTTTTGGAAAAATTTGTAACCTTCCAAATAATTTACAATCAGAAATCGACCCCTTATATAACTATGACAGTTATCCCCGAGAACTTAAGTATCGTTTACAACAAGCGCAATCCGACGCACGACGTAACTTGATACAATCTAAAGAGAAAAGAAAATTATTGTATGATAAAACTAGCAATAATGTTACCTATCAGTTAGGCGATTTGTTATTATTAAAGAACCAAGTAGGAAATAAATTAGATAGTATTTACAATGGCCCTTATAAAGTTTTAAGAGATATGACGTCTAATGTAGAAATTTTAAAAGAAAATAAAGCTATAATTGTGCATAAGAATAATACCAAACCATTCAATAAATAACTATTTTATTTGATACGTAATTATAAGTATAGGTACTTAATTACATACCATGTTACTTAACACTTTGTTATTGTTATGATTAAGTGTAAAATGTGAAGCTTCCGTTTTAATTCAATACCATTTCAATTCGATACCATTTTAATTAGATACAATTTTAATTAGGTATATTGTTTATATTGTAAAACGTTTTTGTATTAGTACGATTTAATAAATGAAATAGTTTTAACTTTGCTATGTTGATAATGTTTAAATTTTGTTTACTTATTTTACTTAAGTAATTAAATTTTGGTTAAGTTCGTTAAAGTCAATGTTACGAGTCTGTTCCTTTTTGCAGGGAGGGGATGATCCTTCCACTTTTTCAGGGGAGATGAAGTATGATTGCAACATATTACACAAACAAGATGTTTGCATTATCGCGCATTTACAGAAAATTGGAACACACGCGTAGCATTCTCAGCAATCTAGAATAAGATCGCTTACTAAGATAATGTATCTTTAATTGTACTCAATATTATTATCTCAATATACATCTTGACACCGAACAAGTCACATCTCTTTTATTACCTTAGCCTCGGTAAAGCGTCATACCTCTTCAAGAATGACCTCTCTTTGCTCGTTAATCGGGCTCAAGCCTAGCTACCCCCACCAATTTTACCACAGATTAGCCTATTAAATTTAACAAAATGGCGGCAAGAGACGGCATTACCAGTGTTGCTATTAAAAAATAAGAAAAACCTAAAATCATGACATTCGGCCATCTGATAACGTGCTGTCTCCCGACGCACATATAAAAATTATTTAGAATCAATTAATTAGGTAAGTATACAGCTAATATACTGATACACAACTATTCTCAATAGTAAAGTCTTACAACTATGTACATATTTAGGTTAATCTTATAGTGATAAAAACCTTAAGTTAAAACTTAAAACATAATTGAAACAAATACATTATATTACACAATGCTCAATAATAAACTTTTAAGGAAGCCGATGACTTGTTTAGAATATAGATATTATCGTGAAAATATTGTTTTAGTAAATCGTTAAGTAATACATAATCAAATAAAATAAATTATCAATAACAAACTAATCTAAAACTATTTGAATCAATGTATAAATTAACATAATCATGACATTCGTTAACAAGCGACTATTATTACTTAGAAAACTTATTTTGAAACTATACTTGTTATATAATCATGTGTAAGTAAGTATATGGAATGATTAAAGTAAAGTCTGGTTATAATCTATAAGCATTAGTTATGGGTCATAAAAGAAAAATGGATTAGCTTGGTACTAGTTTACATCAATGCATTGTCAGGAGCTACATTCAAGAATATTAGATGGTGTCAGAAGCAAAATCCCTAAGAATGTTACATTAGGAATAGGTAGGTACAGAATTTAACTTTAACCTACACACCCTTATCACTTCACTCAAATAGTGGAAAAAGCAACTACGAGTCATGAAAGGATTAAAGACCTAAACCTAATATTAGATGAATTTAACTATAGTTTAGTCCTTACAAAAACAACTGTAGGCCTCTGCACAGTTACCAATTTTTACCCAGATATGAGTAACAAACCAAGTTATAGATACGTATTTACCATAGTGCACAATTTGTATTAAATCAAGATATGAATTAGGACAACTAAAGGAATTATTTAAAGGCATGTTCGTAATAGGCATTATTACCGATTAATTTAAATATTCTTACAAGGAAGTTACACTAATAATGAAGATGCCGCAGGTACAATTTGAACCGTCACAGCAACAATTTGCTTTTTCAACTTGTCAACCAGTTGTCCAAGGTTTCCAGAGCATTCTTCTCCAGCACCAAATCTTAAATGCATCTATTCTCTGCCTCTGTTAGAATAGTACAATACATGGTTCCACTCCGTACTCTAATAATATAATAATGCCAATCTCCATTAATTCTGTACAATCCACATTTAATACATCATGTAAATTAAACAACAACAATCAAGATATTATGCCAGATTCATGGTACGCTATGATCGTGCCATACGAAAATATCTACTACATACCCGCGTTTAAAATTATGTAAGTATAATCGGAGGGTAGCCCCGACCGTACACGAACACAATTAATCAATTCAAATAAAAGTGTGATCTAGTTTATGTCCGTTCCGTCGGAGAGTAGCCCCGACCATGTACGGAACACAATCCGCCACACAAATATTCCAATTTTAACGCTTTAGATTTAACCAACACGATCGGAGAGTAGCCCCGAACACGAATTAGTAAAATCTTAGTACTAAGCTACGCATATAGACTTTTTGAATTATGTTAGTATAGTCGGAGGGTAGCCCCGACCGTATACGAACACAATCAATTAAAACACAAATGCGATTTAGTTTATGTCCGTTCCGTCGGAGAGTAGCCCCGACCATGTACAAAACACAATCCACCGCAAAGGTATTTAAAATGTCATTTAGATAAAAAAAAAATACGCATTAACATGGAATCTGGAATATTTATCCTTTCTCTGCGTGAAGAGAATAAAATAACTCGTTTGGCATTACTATAGCACAGAATAAGCAAATTATTCTTATTATCAGGTTTAGAAATAAACTTGTGTGGGTACTTTACCGCTTCTGAAATATGATGAAAACGCAGACTCCAGATAACACTCATATAATTATTGATCCAACTTACAGGTACAGGCATAGTACAGGTATAACAATATAGATACAGTCGACGTCTTAGTGAACTTATCCCCTCGAGGCTAGTTTGAAGAATGACCTCTCTTTGCTCGTTAATCGGGCTCAAGCCTAGCTACCCCACCAATTTTACCACAGATTAGCCTATTAAATTTAACAAAATGGCGGCAAGAGACGGCATTACCAGTGTTGCTATTAAAAAATAAGAAAAACCTAAAATCATGACAGGTTAGGCCAATTCGGCAAATTTTTTTTTCATATGTTCTATAAAGCACGCGGGAAGGTTTTTATGAAGAAACTGCGTGGAAAATAGTAAAACAACACTTTTTATTTTTCCCATAGAAACAATTAGCACTTATTAGTCGAAATTAGTTCAAAACATATTACATATTTATATTTTCGTCATCGTCTTTGTAACCTCCTCATTTTGATACCCCACTCGATGGGATTAAAAAATATATTTTTTTACAATGCACAGAATATATCGCCTTAAAGACGCCATTTTGTTTTTTTGATAATTTTGATGTCCCATTGTCACTCGGCCCGTTAAGACGAATCTGACGACGTATCATTTATTAAAATCGGTTCATCCGTTTAGAAGTTACGAGGGAACATAGAAACGGACACACATACATACAGGTCAAATACATAAACCCTTTTTTGGCTTCGCCGCAGACGGGTAAAAAGACCTATTCACGAAATGGCCAGTCCTCTGGCTGGATCAATTCGCGAAACGGCCAGTCGTAATATATTAATATCCTTGGATTATATAATTTACAGGGATTTAAAAATACGCGATATTTCTGATAAATTCGGTATTTTTATATGAAATTTAAAGAATTGGCCATTTTTCGAATAGATCCTTTTGAAAATTTGCCATTTCGCGAATTGGTTTCCAGACTCGGGCGTCATTTCGTGAATTGGGCATTATCAAATTAAACACGCAATAGGCAGGATCATTACAAGATACGCTATTACACCAGATTAATTGATACACAGGCTTTAATATATTAATATCCTTGGATTATATAATTTACAGGGATTTAAAAATACGCGATATTTCTCTGATAAATTCGGTATTTTTATATGAAATTTACAGAACTGACCATTTCTCGAATAGATCCTTTTGAAAATTTGCCATTTCGCGAATTGGTTCTTTCCAGACTCGGGTGTCATTTCGTGAATTGGGCATTATCAAATTAAACACGCAATAGGCAGGATCATTACAAGATACGCTATTACACCAGATTAATTGATACACAGGCTTTTGCAAATATTATTTATCTGGTAGACATGAAAAGAATAAATAAAACCGGCACGTGCGTGTTGTGCAGCTAATGCGTCACTACGCCAAGCGCCTACTAGTGCAAGTTTCATGTTGTTTTTTATCTCAACTTCATTATAAGATAGGCGCCATTTCAAACCATTGTAGCATCTCGAATTCGCGACTGTTTCGTACGGTCATCCGGTTTTTTCACCACCTGCCTTGGTCAGAGCCGCCCCGCCCGCTGCGCTTGACCTAAATGTCAACACTATATTTATAAATGAAGCTGAACAAAGCTACCTCTTTGCTTGGAAGACTCCAGGATTTCATGTGAAAGCCTCGCGTCTTTGTTGAGACTTGTCATTCTGCATTTAAAGAGTTTTTTTTAATGCAATGTTTCCATTAGGTATAATATATAGCACACTGTTTACTTAGATCGTGACAGTAATGGTAATATAAATATAGAAGATTATAAACTCATGTGTTTAATGATAACTTTGTTTTTTATGAGCCATGTTTCACATATTCACAACACACATATCATTATTCTATACCTAGCTTCATAAATGTTATTATTCGCGGCTATGAATGTGTGTCGATATACTTACTGATTTTTTCTATAAACAACGGTGTAGCACTTAGCCTTCATCACACCTGATGTTAAGTAGTAATAAGGCTGAAGGTGGAAGTGCACTACTCCCGGAATCCTCAATCACTGAGGAACTGGCTATCTGGCTAGTAAGTAGGGAGTGATCAGATAATGGGGCTTTATTTTATATTTTCTGTTTAATTTTATTCCAAAACATAGCGCAGCTTTCATAGTGAAGCTTTACCTTGCAATGAAAATATTTTAAGTTTATGAAGCTAGGAATTTAGGGATATAAACATTTCGTTCGATATTTCGATACATATTAGGAAGCCGAGTTATGTTAATTTCATACTGCTTACAACGAGTATGGCATCTTCGAATATGGCAATTACCTTTTTATCACTATGAAATGCAGTACATAATGTAATGTAAAATACGTAAGTTATTTAAACTCCCTCAGTGGCGATTATTAAATGGCTTTTATTTAACATGTTTTAATTGAACTGCCTATAATGTACAAGCGAAAGGGCGTTTGTGCACTACACTGAATTTTACCGATCCGGAAAAAAAACGGATGCTTGTATTTTAATAATTAATTATTATAAATAATAAAATTTATTTATTTCGTGTAGTTTAGGGTTCGAAACATTGAAACTACACGAAATAAATATTTTTTTACTATTATAAATGATTAAATTATTAAAATACAAGCATCCATTTTTTTCCTGATCGTTAAAATTCAGTGTAGTGCACAAACGCCCAAAGGCGGTTTAGTTCATGTAAATATTGCTACATATATTTATACAGTTAGGTAGTATTATTATTGAAAATGAAGTACTTATTGGAAAATATCAACCACCCTCTCATAACTAGCTGCGATGGCACTGGAACCCACGACCTTTCAATGTCGGGCTCCGACTCCGTAGCTCAGTGGTTAGAGCATTCGCCGGGACAATTAAAGAAAAGGACAATCGCGGGTTCGAGTCCCATCGAAGCTAGTTGTGTGTGAGACAGGTCGATTTTTTCGAATACTTACTTCCTTTTCAATAATGAAAATTATTTGAGTTAGTATTATTTTTAACATTTATTGCTTTTGGCTGTTCTGTCTATTGCTAGAGTTATGCTAATCCGCCATCCACGTTGTGGATCTCACTAGCAAAATCTATGTGATATTATTGTACGAACGCACGATGTTTGTAATAAAGTACCGAACGCGGTTCGTTCAACTCAAAACTTTACATTCATATTCAAGGAAAGTGGTTAAGAATGCAAAAAAATAGACTTATGGCCGTTTTCACCAAAACTTATGAATCGTCTAAGTCTTTGCTTAAATACTACCCGAACAAGTTAAGGGCACGTACTTCCAAATTATCGAAATCAACCTATTTTTGATTCAAAAGTAAACAATCAAATATTCTTTATTATGAGCAGATAAAAATATAATGTTGAAGTTTCATAAACGATCTTGATTATTTTGTGGACTGGCTAGAAACACGATATTCGTATCGTAACTCGACAATAAAACATTTCAAAAACAGAAAATTTTATTGGTTTTATACTTAGATTATTAATCTCTTATTCACGAATAATATATTATATAGAAAAATAGGTCATGACATATTGTAGACTATTCTCAGGCTACTTCTTCAAAAAGTGAATTTATGCTCAAAATAACAACAAAAACATTGAAAAAATGAAAAAGTGAAGTTATTTTCATTACTCTTTACACGTAAGGAAAAAGACAAATACAGAGTTTTTGGAAGGTCCTGCCCTTAACTCACTTCACTCACGTGCCGAGTTAACTTGTTCGGAAACTATTTAAGGAAAGACTTAGGCGATTCATAAGTTTTGGTGAAAGCGGCCATTATTTCATTAAATTATAGAATGGTTATTATAAATGATGTCGTATCACATCTATCGAGGCCTTTTGAGTAACTTCTACACTGAAATAATATTTATTCTGATTATTTCATTGCATAAAGAGCAATGCAACAACATTCTGGCTTCCAGTGGTGGCAGTCTGAAGTACAAATCCTTGTATTCAAGTGCATTGCCCAGGAGTGTCCAGAATGACATCCGTGTTTACGACGCAAACCGGTTATATCGCTTATTTTACTATTAATTCAATTGGGATTACTTGACTCCTATCCTATGATAGGTTTAATGATAGATAATTACGGGCCCTATGGCGCTAGTGCTGGTCTGGTCATGCATACTGAGACAGGGGTCATGGTTATGCTCAGGACAAACGTACATCCGATAAACTTCATGATGTAGTCTGGTCAGGGTTGTCTGTATCTACAAGGTTATTTTTAGTATATACGAAACCTGAAAACTGTTTGTTCAGAATCAGTAATAGAATCGATTGCAATATTTTTTATTAAGTATCATGTTATATTTTGACTAAATAATATCACTATACTAAAATTTCTCGCGCGGACAACACAAAAAGCTTGTAACTTCGTGAGTTTTTAAGGTATCATTATGTTTTTTTTTATACTGATTCTGAAAATAAAAATATGTGACCCGTGTTTCGGCTTTCGTATAAACAAAAAATAATGTGTAGGTACTTATAACAATAATACAAACCTTATTTGACAAATCGAAATTAGTCGAAATGTATCATCAACTAGTAGTGCTCCGCAGTTTCACCTGCGTTAATTTGAGGAAAAGGAAAAACCTACAATCGTTTCGCTGCGCTTCGCGATCGCCTTAAATTTCGTGGTTATTTTTTTTTAGGAAATTTATAAATTTACGGTTTTTATTATTTTCCGGTGACATCGTCAAATAATACTTACCATTAGCGACACCCACCAATCCCACCATACAATGTGAAAGTGTGTGTGTTTGTTAATCCGTCTTTCAGGTCAAAACGGTGCAAGGGATCGACGTGATTTTTCGTATGGGGATAGTTTGGAATCTGGAAAGGGACATCTAGCCTACCTACTTTTCATAGACCGCGGAAAGTGACATTCTAGACCGCGGGCGGGGAGGGCTAGTGGGTCCATAAATTAAATATGGATTAGGAGGTTAGCTCTTGAAGATGCATGCAGGCGCGGCGATCAGCTGTGCGGTTCGACGACCGCACCGGTCGCGATTCGCGCGCAAGCAAGTCAACGCACGGAGCGAAGACACCTCGAACGTTGCGCCTGCCAACACCCCACCGCGGAAGTCTTCGCGAAGTGACTCATTTTGGCCGATGACTGACTCGATTTCTACATGAATCGATAAAAGAATGACGTGATGATGATCGAAGCAGGCTTAAACCTCAATGTTGCCTTAGTTTTGAATTTGATACACTCGTTAAAAATAAGTCTTGTCCGCATAAAATGCGTTTCAAGCGTGAGAATCCTCGTTGCAATACAAAAATCATTTAGCACGAAACCAAAGTGGTGTTTAAAAGCCACTTAAAATCTGACGTCAGAATAAAATAAACTAATTAAATCATGATTAATGTAAAGCAGTATGTTATGGTTAAGTCGTAAATTGTAAGCAACAAATTATTAAAATTACAAAAACGGCCTTCAGCTTTATTTAATTGCATTCATCAATCATTCTCAACAATCTCGTGGTTGCTTGTCTATTGTTGGCCATTTATCCCCAAGGAATTCATTAATACATTGTAGGTAGATTTAAAAGTTTTACCTTCTCTTATCACCACAGATCTGACAGATCACCTGTAGTAGCAAGCTACACTTATCTCGAAGCCACAAATAGTTTTTAGTTAGGTACCTGTGACATAACTATTTAGTAATCTGTGCATGTGAAAACATAGATATTATAGTTTCACGTGCTTCAATCAACACTAGCCTGCCTAGCATGACCATCATTATATCACGCGATATGATATAGCACGTCATGCTGTCTTGCTTACCCCACTAAGGTGTAAAGAGCTTATTACACTTGGCTAAATTCAGCATCTAATTCAGTATACTTTGCTTGTTTTGATTGCATCACTTGCTACAAAGGAGCTCAAAGAAAGCAATCTATGCTTAATTAGATGCTGAATTTAGCCCAAGTGTAATAAGCCCTTAGGGCCCGTGGTATCGCCAACGACCTTGGGCATAGAAAAGTGGCCTAATTTTCCCGCCCGCTAACCGCACCAAAACAGCTTAAACACACGTTTCGTAAAAACTATGTATTATTTTAAAACGAAAAATGCTCAGTTTTAAGTTAAACAAGTTAGCAATCTTTTCCTGAAAGAAACGTGAAAATATCACTTGTAGTTTAGAAGCAGTAGCGTATTTCAAGTTGAAAACAGCTTCATTTCAATGGGTTTTTTTAATAGTATCTTAAAGACTATGTTTTTTTTAAATGCTCAGATTGAAGTTTGTATATCAATATTTAATATATATTAATTCTGGATTCATCAGTAGGCTAATTCATGAGTTTTAGGGCCTCAAAATGATAGTTTCACGACTACATGCACCTTAAGCAAGATATCTAGGCTCTTATCATGCGTCAATAGTCGATAAAAGCCGCTCATGCTAGGCTGGCAGGTGTTATTGTTGATCGAAGTTCGCGTGTCGTCTCCGAGCCAGGGACCGTACTCTGAAACGCTAATCCGAAACTTCGGTTAGCCCCACCCCTTTCACTCGATTTTGTTCCGACTGGAGAGTGAGAGAGACGGGTATAACGAAGTTTCGGGTTTTGCGTTTCTGAGTAGGCCCTCAGACTCAGTCTATAACAATAACACTAATTTGTTAATCTGTGCTCAATCCATACCAAAATCACACTTCTATACTAATTTTAGAAATGTGAAAGTGTCTTTGTTTTTTGTCCGTCTTTCACGTCATAACGGAGCAACGGATCGACGTGATTTTTGGTATGGGGATAGGGTATGGGGATCCCAGAAAAATATAACATTCCCGCGGGATAAAGTCGTGTAGTCCACGCGTGCGCAGCCGCAGGCGTTGTTAAATATACCTGGTGATGGTGACAGCTAACTCAGTTGACTCACTGATCTTAAAGAATCAAAATCAGGAGGTCATTCAGGGCGTCTGATTCGATTTGGCAAGCTCATTGTTGCCGTCAGCGATCGTTCTTTTTGCAATTCGTCATGTTTTGCACTTTGTTAGTTTGGTACCTATTTAAACTGTAATGTAAATGGTAATGAACAATTTAATTAGGGATTGTTTGTTTTATCATTATCGAATAACATTTATTGATATGACATTATTATATGGGTTCGCTTGCCTTTACTACAACTACACCTTCATTCTCTAATTATTTACTCAATTACTGAAGATTACCTTTTTTAGGTTGACGACCTGGAAAGTTAACATCCTGATATCTTATCTATAAACAAGCATTCTCATTAGCTTGTTTTTGACCCAGAATAAAAACTACCAGTAAGTATTCCATCTTCATACAAAAGGTCGGAGCAAGAGTTATGAATGACCTGTGATCGGAATAGGTAGGTCTTGCTGGATGACGAGATCCTAAAAGATCATATTTCGGTATCATAGTTTAGTATGATCTTGAAAGAATCTCGGGTTCCGACCTTTTGTATGAAGATGGAATACTGATAGTATTTATTCTGTGTGTTTTGTACCATTCGTACTGTGACGTGACGGGGTAATGTTGTCGCCGCTAATTCTCTGTTATGTTATTAGAATGCTATCACGTGCAGCGATACAATCTGCTGCGACGGTTGTCGTAATTAGCTTTTCGTAATTATTTCGCAACTGTCAACTGTTACTCTGCCGTGTGGTTTTCGTTACTAACTAGTGGGTGTCCGCCCACAACTTGTTTCGCGTTAGAGAATAATATTTTTTTTTTTGGGGATATTTAAAAGTGCCTTACTTATATCCTTTTTAAGGTCTAATCTAACATAAAAATCTATTTCGAATTTAAGACGTGAAAGGTAACAGTCGGAAAAATACTTTTGCTTGAATACTCGTAATAAATCCCTTCGCAGAGAAAACGGGCATTTGCTTTTTAGTCAATTCATGGTCATTTAAATAAAACTCGATAAATTTCTAGAATAATTTCTGTGTTGGTTATATCATTATAATGTTTGTTTATTCTATAATCATTTGAAACAACTTTGAAATTCTCTCTTTACTCCCAAACTTCCAATAACGTAAAACATTAAGTACCTACTAGAGTTTCATAATAACAATATATGGAATGTGAACAAACTTTCATTATTTTCCGCTGTGGGAAATAGGGAACGTTTGTTCTTATTTGAGGCTTTTATTCGAAAGACTACCTATTTTGCATTTTAATAATAGTGATAGTGTGGAGAAATATCCAGTAGATGATCTGCAATGAGACCGTGAATTGAGCATGTTTGTATGAAAATAAAGCGTGCCCGTTTTTTCTGCAAACGAGTGTATTATGAAAATCAGCCAACCACGACATAAGGGCTAAGTCTTAACCAGCTTTTTAATTGTTGCTATACTTGTACGAAATGTCAAGTAATTGGTAGTGCGCCGGGGCAATAACCACCGATACGTGAACCCGAGTCCGCCGCACGTGGTCTGCGCGCGCAGGGCTGACCAATGCGGCACCGCCTCTTTATTGTGCACACGGAACGTCAGAAGCAGGAAGTGGATAGGCGTAGCAAACCTTTTGCTCCTTCACTTATTTTACCTTTGTTAGATTATGAAATTCAGCCAACCACGACATAAGGGCTACTGTCTTAACCAGCTTTTTAATTGTTGCTATTCTTGTACAAAATGTCAAGTAAATTGGTAGTGCGCCGGGGCAATAACCACCGATAAGTGAGCGTGAGCCGCACGTGGTCTGCGCGCGCAGGGCTGACCAATGCGGCACCGCCTCTTCATTGTGCACACGGAACGTCAGAAGCAGGAAGTGGGCATGCGTAGCAAACTTTTTGCTCCTCCAATTATTTTACCTTTGTTAGATTATGAAATTCAGCCAACCACGACATAAGGGCTAAGTCTTAACCAGCTTTTTAATTGTTGCTGTACTTGTTATACGAAATGTCAAGTAATTGGTAGTGCGCCGGGGCAATAACCACCGATACGTAAACCCGAGTCCGCCGCACGTGGTCTGCGCGCGCAGGGCTGATCAATGCGGCACCGCCTCTTCATTGTGCACACGGAACGACAGAAGCAGGAAGTGGATATGCGTAGCAAACCTTTTGCTCCTTCACTTATTTTACCTTTGTTAGATTATGAAATTCAGCCAACCACAACTTAAGGGCTAAGTCTTAACCAGCTTTTTAATTGTTGCTATACATGTACGAAATGGCAAGTAATTGGTAGTGCGCCGGGGCAATAACCACCGATACGTGAACCCGAGTCCGCCGCACGTGGTCTGCGCGCGCAGGGCTGACCAATGCGGCACCGCCTCTTCATTGTGCACACGGAACGACAGAAGCAGGAAGTGGACATGCGTAGCAAACCTTTTGCTCAAAACAGCAAAGCCTTCACTTATTTTACCTTTGTTAGATTATGAAATTCAGCCAACCACGACATAAGGGGTATACTGTTTTAACCAGCTTTTTAATTTGCTATTCTTGTACAAAATGTCATTGGTAGTGCGCCGGGGCAATAACCACCGATAAGTGAACGTGAGTGCGTCTCCGGCCGCACGTGGTCTGCGCGCGCAGGGCTGGACAATGCGGCACTGCCTCTTCATTGTGTACACAAACACGTCCAGTACAGAGAAAAACGTCCAAAGTAGCAAGTGGTACAGCAAACCCTCTTAAGTATACATTTTTACTTTGTGAGATTATGAATTTCTTCAAGTTTTCATGGCAACTAGCTTGTGTTCGATACATTCAGTACAAAGTGACAGGCTCCTTCTGACCTTTTTCTTGTGTTCTGTGAATGTGTAACTCCAATATCTCTCACAATCCCTTTTAAGAGATTGTACACGGTCTTTTAGTGGCCTCTTTGGGGAAATCTGAACCCTTTTTTCGATTCCGGAAGGTAACTTTAATCAACAATACCACTAGATAACCGGTTGGTGTGTCAAATACGTCCAAGCGAATAAGAGCGCACTGACAAGGTGCGCTCTTATTTTATACGAGATCGTAACATTTGAGAAAATCTTTTATGTGCGTTAAAGCTTAACAAAGTTGGTGTCGTTTTGCGTTATCTCATGGTATTGTTGGTCGAAGGCTAAATACGACTTTACCAATTTACGGAAGACAAAAATCGTACCCTGGTAGTTTATAGGTACATTGGTTAAACAATTATTTGACCAAACTGATAGCAAGCAACCCTTTTTTTTTTACCCGGGGGAAATGCCGTTGCATTCCCGCCCGGGGAGGCGAAGCGGATATGTGGGGCTCGGACCCACTAAAACCCCCGGAGTGTTCCCTACCCACGCGGACGGAGGTTGCGGGATCCACATTGATAGCAAGCAACCCTGGCTCATTATGTCGTCGTGGTTATTGATGCGTCGCGCGCACCGCTCTGCTAATGTTGCGTAATGCGTTTGCCTGCTCCGCTGCTCCGCGCGTTGCTAATAGAACGATTACTCGCGAATCTTATGCGTCACTCCTCATCACCAGTGGTCGGAATAGGTAGTGCCATTTCGCGGGATTCATGGATACTAGCATAACGTGGACATGCCTTTATTCCGGGATTTGATACTGATATCCAAGATTCGCATTTTATTATTAATTTAAAAGAAAATAAATTTGTAATGTACTTGATATTTAAACGAAAAATGGCCGATTGAAAACGGTTTGCGCAGACACATTTGACAAATCTAACACAAAAGGCACGAGACGATTGAGAAACCAATCGTGCCTTAAAACCAAGGCCAAGGCCTTAAAACGAAATTATATTACCTAGTGGACCTATAGATTAAATATAATATAAATAATAAATACATAATTTTAGAATCCCGGGATCCCGGGCCCGGGGGTACCTATGTCCATATTATTGATAGTTTGAGGTCATTCACCCCAAATGGCACTACCTATTCCGACCACTGCTCATCACATTGTCTTTGAGGAACCAGTGAAGATGGGTGACCAAAAATTTTGCATCACGAGCTCCCCCGTGCTTCGAAAGACACCTACCCGCGTACTTTTGCAAACGTCAATAGAGTATTTGACTGTTGTTAAATCATTTAGCAGTGCACAAATTATTAGGATCGACTCAGAATCGATAACTGAACAACTTTCTCCTAGAAACATGTGAAAGGGGCATTAATTAAAACACCATATACATTCGTCAATGGCCTTATTATATTTATTATTATTAATCATTGTCATATTCCAATAGCAAAGAACTCCAGGGGCATTCCAGCGAAGATGTCACCTGAGCCAAAAAAAATAAAATCTATAATTTGCTATTGTATTGTTCAGTAAAATAAAGCCAATGAACTAATTTATCATAAAACAGCAACAGTTTTTTAATTTTCTACCAGATTTTATTTTTTTCGTGTCCTTGAATGCAGTGGTATCGGGGCTGTCTATGGTATGATATTTCTTCTTCATGTTTGCAAAACTTTTTTGCGCGCTTTTCATGTGTGCTGGTAAAACATTGTTAGGAAAGAAAAAAATACAATTCCTGGCGTTTACATCAGTCGTAAGTAATTGTAAGTTAGTATTCGAGATGAAAAGTTATCAATGCATAAAGAAATGCATTAGGGATGTCCCGACCGTCACTGTTAAACATGTGTTTGCTTATCCTATCCTATAAATATAGAACTGCTTGTTTACCGGCTTTGTCAAAGTAACAATTATACCTAAGTTTATTAATTTGCATTATTATTACACATTAAAAATAAAAGTGCATCGAAATATTGATACTGAAAGGTATGTCCCGACCGTCACAGTGACGGGTGGGACAAAAGTTCAAGTGCATGGATTCGAGCTTTTTTAAGTTGATTTAGGTATTTGTTTATTTACAAATGGTGTTTTTTATTATTTTGTTTTATACAGTGTAATTTTTTTTATTCATTATGTTTTGCATGGATATTAAAATGCCTTTTCATATTTTTTATTGCATATCATTTGTCAGTTTGGTCTAAAGGCTATCTAGTTTTGGTTTCTTTGCTTTTTAGTGCATGAACATGAATCCTGCAGAAGGAAAGAGAAAGTCTAGAGTAAAATTAAAACAAAATAATAAAAATGGGAAGAGTTTTTAGTTAAATAAAGGGTAAGAAATGCTGCGGATGCAGAAAAAAAAAGAAAAGATGTTTAAAGTCAAGACGAAGTAGGAAAAGCTATTTGGGGGGGAAAAGAAAAAAATTCAGAAAAGAAAACCTAGAAAAAAAAGTATTTTTGTTCTTTTTTTGGACAGTTTTCTTCTGAAAGAAAGAATTTTCTAATGCTGTTGATTTTACAGAAAAATAGTCTGTATTTCGATTTTATTGTTTGAAATATTCATTAATTTCATTGTTTGAAACATATTTTAATTAAAAATATGTAATAAATATACATAATATGTATTTTATTCACATCAATTGTGACTCGTCCCACCCGTCACAAAATGCTGTCCCACCCGTCACAACTTAAAATATATTTTATAAATTCCGATTACAATAATAATACAACTTGAGTTCTAAATTGTATTGAAGGCATTCTAGAGGCAACTCATACAAAAAAATCTCTTAAGAAAATGTTTCTAGTTTGTCTTGATTTTAATGGTAAAACTCTCTACTCAGATAGGTGGGTGACTTTGCTGTCCCACCCGTCACTTTAAGAAAATGGAAATTTTAGGCATAAAGTAATTAATATATTCTTTCAATTTTGGAAGTTTTATTTCCATAAACTATCTGGGTACATATGTGGTCAGTTTTTATAGTCATTTTGTTAATAATAAACGATAAATTACTACTTTTAGGAGCAAAAATGAGTCCCAATGTCCCACCCGTCACTTTGGAATGCCCCTCCACTGAGAATAAATTACATCACAATTCCAAAATGTCACTCTAAACAAAAGTCTGAACAAAACCATACCTTAATCATGTGGCATCAATCCAGCAAAATTATAATATGTTATTATCGGTTTTACATATTTAAAACAATACGATTACAATTAAATAATTGGCGTATGTAGTGGCGCGCTTTTTATATTTCTTAGGAGCAATAGTTTTATCAACAGCCTTTAAAGCGACGCCACTTCTCCATAACTTTTTGCGGATATGATCAAGTACATATCTTTCATAATTTTATATTAAATAATTAATGGCAAAAACATTCGTATTACTTTTAAAGTTGACAATAAATTTACTATTTAATTATTCATGTCGTAATTAGATAGAATATATGCGGATCATTTTGCGACCTATCACAAATATACATTCATGAGCACGGGCATTATATTATGTCTGTGGTCATGATCCTATTTACGTACTATTAAATAAAAACTATCCATCAAGTAGGTTACTAATTAAGTTTATAATTATAGGTATCCTTACAGTCGGCCATCCTGCTCAAGCGAGTCCCTTCGCGTGAAAAAAAAACAACTTTTACCATACAATTTTCACATTAATTCGGAAAACCCACATATTAAAATAGTTGTATTAAAACTAACTAAATCCAAATAAGTATCAAATTAAATTAAATTATTCACATCGAGTTTTAAGAATACTTGTTCTTACTAAATTTTTCTGACCAATAATAAAATAATAGCAGCAAAATAATTAAACAATTTGATAACACAAATTTTAAGTATTTACGAACACAGCACAGTCTTTGACACTATTACGCAAGTAAAACAATTCGTGTTAATTCTAAGTTATTTTATATTCTTAAGGTAGTCATTCAATTCTATATTACTTCGGATTTCAGGCCGACCTAGCTAATCAAAGGTCGCGTCAATAATAGCCCTGCAGTTACATCAAAATTATGTTTAGTCACAATAATAATTTTACCGAATTCACAATACTTTAGGTTAATTATTTTACTCTTTGACTTTAGGGACATCTTACATTAACTGAAATATAATCTTGGAAAGAGATTTACCTTTACCTGTGACCTACAATGCTTACAGCATTTAAGTGGGATAGTAACAAATAGGAATCAAGATATATTCCTTAATTTCATTGCACATACTAAACGTCAGCATCGCATACTGAATACATAGGTACATTCTAGATAGCTAGAAGCTCTTACAACTTGCTTTTTGACTTTGTTAAATATTTTATAATTTAATACATTCGTAGAACTTTCCTGAATACTTTGAATACCAATTCAATATAATGCAATTATTTTATATAATAAGTAAGTATCTAAATTTGTAATATTTCAGGTGCAATTATTTCAGATGCTGACAAATCATTCTTTATGTGTTATTTTTAGTTGCATTACCCCGTATTATGCTGCGTGAACATAGGTCGATGTGACATTTCTAGTTTATTGGGAATGACTTACTTCATTTTAACTTGAATAACTATTTTGTTAACTGTCATTTAACTCATCTGAGTCACATCGGCGTTATGTTGTTCAATATCGGGGATAATAGCGCTTACCTAAGTTAAAATTAAGTTTGTCTGATTTTCTTTTGATCTTCTTGAGCACAGGACATCGAACAACTGGTCGCGTTGTAAATCACGTCGCTCCTCTTCTCACTTTCTAGTATAATCTTGTAGCAAACTGACATTAAGAACGCCTTACGCTCTAACAGCAAAGCAGCGTCTTATTCTCAAAGGATGCCTTACGCTTTCAAAGCAGCATCTTTCATCAATGACGCTTTACGCTCTCACAGCCACGTCTGATTTGATTTGACCTTTATATTGTACGTCACGTCACGACACCACACGCGCTTGCGGCTTTGCCTGACTCTCAAGCTCCCTTCCGCTCCCACGCTCGGGTGTCAACTCTAGCTTTAAGTATCTATTCCACACTCGTGATTCATGGGGTTTCTCCGAGCAGATTCTCACGTCTTGTTGTCATTCAGCAGTCACCAAGTATCAATATCATCAAAATTATTTCAACCTCGAATTCGTTTGCCTTACGCCATTCGCCATGACTGAAACTTGCACACAACAAATACTTAATCGCATGTTAGTTTAATATTGAATGAGAGTAACAGATCGCATATTAACGATACGGAATACCTAGATCCGTCAATCTTAGATGTAAGTATTATTTATCTTAATCTCGAAAGATTCGTTTATAGGACATCAGGAATTGTTAGCACCTTACAACTCAATTTCCTGACAATGATGATTAATAAATCCTTTCCTTTACGAATGTGAATCATTCTAGTTGTTCCTAGCATCGCGATATCTCTCAACACATATAAAAACGACTACGGCTGTCTTTTACTTATTTGCTTTATCGTTAACAATAATCGTTAATAACATACCTAACCAATAGTATTATATTATCTGTGCCAATACTTAAAGATTTTTTTCATTTTCATTCATATTTTTTTTTTCATTAGGTACTATTTTTTTTTTTTAGGGCATGAGCCCTAGAAATGCATTGCAAAGTTAAGCACAATCACAATATCTGTAACTGAATTACGCCAAAACTAAATTAATTCATTGTAACCACATTGCATTTCATTTGTCTCTCAACCTAACAGACCTATTTATATGCGAATACCGTATTTTAATTTCCAATGTCATAGATTAGAATTTAATGTCAAAAATATAATTATATTAATTATTTCTTTGTCAAATAGGTACATTTAAAGTTATTCAATATTTTGCTAAGAGTGTTGACACATAGAGTGAGACAACTTTTCTTTTAATTGTTCAATATGCTAATATTTGCAAGCCAATATGTATATGGTAGAAAACGATTGAATCAAATTAATATTGCAGACTATCGCAATATATGTTCATTGTTTTCAGCAAATAAAATAAATTTCATTTCATTTCAATATTCTTTAGGGGAACTAGATGCCACTGGCCATGATAAAGTCCATACAGACCTACATTTTCCAATACAGTTTCCATAGTAACCGTTAAAAACTTGTGTGTGTGGTCTTAGTAAAATGTTAAAACAATAAAAACAATGAATTCCAATTATTTATTTTGACTCGCCATCAATGTCCAAAAGGATAACCTATATACTTAATAAATCATTGTGCTATACGCGCCGTTCCAGCTCTAGCCTGGACGAGATCATTTTGATCTCAGTAACATTACATATTCAAAAGCGTAAAATCTTTAAACAATTTCCATACCATTAATAACATCTTTTGATGTAAGTAGTCCAAAGTAACTGTCTAGTTCAATTAAGAACTTTATGTTGTGGATGTACCTAAAACTTTTATGGTATATAATGTTGCAATTAACTAAAGAAAATGATACACCTATAATAATTATATCATCGGAACCAAATTCTATATGTTTACATTTCCATTATATACCTTCGCTATATTTCTTTCCAGTTATTATTTGATCTCATCTCATTGTTTATTATAGTTATTTACTATCAAAATATCAAATCCTATTATGCTGGAATGCAAACAGTTCAATATATAATTTGTAATATTCATTAATGGTAATTTCTTGAATAATAAATTATGGTTACAACTATTATATTATGTAGCTGCCCCAACTAAGAGAGCTCAAACTTTCATTACTTCCCTCATCCTACTAGTTCACTCTTGCACACCAGTTGGAGTCGCAATAAAATATATTTCTCCACACACTAGTAGGTATTACAAGAAAACAAACATTAAAATCGGTAGGTACAAATTAATAACAAACGGTAAATAAGCAACCTCACTGCCTAGGGGAATAGTATTCGACACCAGTTACTGCTGGGAGTTATTTACTAATCAGATTACATATTGATTTGATGAAAAAAAACCCAACAAATCATGAATTTCTTTTTATTTATATGAGTATATTTATCGTTTAATCCTGTTTATACAGCAAGGATAAGAATTTCAAAAATAGGGTAACAGGCCAGTTTTATTTATTAACCCGAGCCACATAATATTAAAGATTTTATTCACATGTGCCGGAATTTCCACTTACATAGTCAACGATATACAAGATATTCAATACAAGGAAGGGTAGGTATTGTTAATTACGCATATTCCTTAAAATTTCTTATACATAAATATTTCCAGAATGACAGCAAAATGGCATGCCGTTTTAATCCGAGTTTCATTTAAAGGACTTTACTACAGAAATAATAAGAACAACATTCTTTCATGTTAATAATCAATAAATCATCTTCTCCACTTAATAATTTATTTAAGTTTTAAGGAGTTAATTAAGAGCTTCTTAACCGTATGCAAAAGGGCTTTCTATTTTTCTTTTTATATAATTGTCTCATCAATGAAAATAAGAATAGAGAAAGAAAACCACAGTTCTAAATATTTACATAACCTTATTTATTTATCATTCATTTTAAATTTTATAGCTGCTTATATAACTTAGCCAGTCAGTATATTAACAAGATAAATATAATATTTATTACACGAACAAACTTATGTCAATTCGACCACGTTAATAATAATGGATTCATAGTGAAGCAAATAAAACCACCAATAATCAATAGTCAATGAAACTTAACCAAATAGAAGTAAATTAAAAGTGAATGAAAATAAAAACTGAAGTAAGGGACAATGTTTCATAATGGTTTAATTCAGTATCATCAAATTTATCAATATTGACTATTACCTTCAACGGGACATTCATTCAGACGCAAAATTAAGGCATAGATAGGTAATATAATGCTACTTTGAGTATACTCAAAGCCATAAAGCAGTGTTTAGAATCGGTAATCCGACCAAATGCAATCATTCTTTATTACATGTTATACTTAATCCCATATATATATATAAACAAATCGTAATGTTTACTTGATGCCAAATAGTAGTCGCGACCGCACATTTGTCCCACTGTTCCGGACAATATAAGATCAATATTTTTTTTTTAATAAATAAATTTATCGTTAAATTTTATTTTATTTTACTTTATATGCAGCGATCAGTAGGTTAGGTATACACAACAAATGGTTGCTTAGAACCATCTCGATCACGTAAGCTTTCAGAAAAAATAAACCGCATAATAATTTGGTCCATACAGAAAGACACACGGTAACGATGACAAGTCAATCTTTTATCGGCCCATCCCTCTTTTAAGAAATTACAAGGGGATAAAATTACGGCTTACGTGATTCGGTTTTATTTTAGCATACAAAAGCTGGCCTAAACAGCCCTTTATGTGACCAAATACCTCTAATTTATTAACCCGATAACATAAAACTTTTGTATTTTTTTTTTCTCATCTTTGTATAAATATATTTCGTTTCAAAAATAAAGGTTAATAAGACGTACACATCTCGCAAAATATTAATAAGCAAATATATTGAAATACCTTCAGCGTAGCCAGAAGACTCATTCGCGTAAAATTAGTATTCATATTCCAAAGCAGCCGTAACAATAAATCAACTTAGAAGTTTTAAAAGCGTTTCTTGCAATTTAAAGACTTCAAAATCCAAATAGATTCAAAAATAATAAAAAAAAGAGCGTATCAATAATAATCATTAGTAAATGTCAACCACATGTCAACTACAAATAAATAATAAATATCACGTTTTTTTTTTGTGGCATCTTTACCGGCCCTGGCTTCTAAGTTGTCAAACCAAACATTTGTCATCACAAATTTAAAACCACTAGGTACTTATGTATTCATTTCATATGAAAAATAATAAGTTGTAAGAGAAGTCTTGCAAAGCTTGTGGAAAGAACAATTCATCATCATCATCATCATCATCATCACTAACAGTTACTTGTTAGGAATAGAGAAAAATAAACGCAGCGCTGTAATAACTGTAATAGCTGCCGCCTGTCACTTTCGACCACGTCGACGTAACCAGACTTCTCAAGGACATCACCTTCTTGAAAGCGAGCCTGGCCGAAGTACAGTCCAAGTTAGCGGCCTCAGACAATACCATCTGTGAGTTGCGTGCCCAAGTCGTGTTGTTAAGCAACACCGCTGCGGTATGTAGGTCACCTGAGACCGCCAATGTAAACACTCGTCGTGGGGCACAAAATGCGTCCATCGGCAGTTTCGAGTCGGCGCATATGGATGCGTCACCGGCCGCCGCTGCAGCTAGCGATGCACCTCGCCCCGCCGCCCGCTCCTCCGCTCCGCCGCCGGAGACGTCACGCGTGAGCACGTCGACCCCTCAACGTGCGTACGCCGCTGTCACCGCTGCAAGCCAACCTGCTCAACATCAAGCCGGCTCGGTTACAAAGAAGGGGGATAAACAACGACCAGCCTCTGAAGCTGTGCAACCAGCTCCGCAGAGACAGAAAACAAGTTCGGATGATGACGGCTTCAAAAAAGTGGAACGGAAGAAGAAGACCTCTCATCGTAACATGTGTGGCACCGCCCTGACTGGACACAACCACCTGCTGCGGCCGGCTATCCCGACGACGCTGGTGTACGTGTCACGCTTACATTACTCCACAAAACCCGAAGATATTGTGGAGTATATGAGAGTAAAAACCAAATTTACTCTGAGGGTCGAGCGGTTGGAGTCCCGCCACAACGTGAATTTCAACTCATTTGTGGTGAGGGTGCCGACTGAACATCTGTCGACCTTCATGAAAGAGGACTTTTGGCCGAGGGGTGTCATGTTCCGCCGGTTTCGTGGGCGGCTACCTGACACTGCTTTGCGCAACACGCCGCCTACAATACGTGTTAACAAATAGTCTATTATTAAGTTTTATATAAATTATGTATGTTAGTTTGTAAGGTATTTATTATATGGGCCTTAAATTGTAAAAAATTTTTGATGCCTGAAATAAATGATTTTATATTTTTATATTATATTATTATAATAATGGCTACCTTAACATAGGCTGAATAGTTTTTCGTGCATTGCGATATCACAGAAAAAAACTAACATCTAAAATAAAATAATTCAACATCTTATATTCCACCAACTACCAAATGACATAAGTGTATAATATTCTTTGCTAATGACTAGGCTGTATGGTCATAAACCTTAGCCAGTTCCTTTATGGAACGAAAAAAAAAACATGAAAATCACTAATTTTCTTTAACTTTATCTAATATGTTAATGATATCACTCAATTCACTTATAATATGCATCAATCAGCGGAGTTCTTTAATTATGACATGTTAAAATTATAAGAAATAGCACATTCATAAAAATAAAACATACTCAGCGGGCAGGATACGCGAGTATTCTCGAGGAAATTACTCGTTTATCGCACTTCTGAATTGAAAGGGGCATTAATTAAAACACCATATACATTCGTCAATGGCCTTATTATATTTATTATTATTAATCATTGTCATATTCCAATAGCAAAGAACTCCACTGAGAATAAATTACATCACAATTCCAAAATGTCACTCTAAACAAAAGTCTGAACAAAACCATACCTTAATCATGTGGCATCAATCCAGCAAAATTATAATATGTTATTATCGGTTTTACATATTTAAAACAATACGATTACAATTAAATAATTGGCGTATGTAGTGGCGCGCTTTTTATATTTCTTAGGAGCAATAGTTTTATCAACAGCCTTTAAAGCGACGCCACTTCTCCATAACTTTTTGCGGATATGATCAAGTACATATCTTTCATAATTTTATATTAAATAATTAATGGCAAAAACATTCGTATTACTTTTAAAGTTGACAATAAATTTACTATTTAATTATTCATGTCGTAATTAGATAGAATATATGCGGATCATTTTGCGACCTATCACAAATATACATTCATGAGCACGGGCATTATATTATGTCTGTGGTCATGATCCTATTTACGTACTATTAAATAAAAACTATCCATCAAGTAGGTTACTAATTAAGTTTATAATTATAGGTATCCTTACACATGGGTCGAAATACGACAAGAATTGTTTCTCCTAGAAACATGGGTCGAAATACGACAAGAATTGTTGGACTTCTCATACTAATTCGATCACATAATCAGTCCGATTTGTATGAAAGGTCAAAAATTTTTAGTCATATTTCGACCTACCTATGTAGAAAGTTGTTCACTTACCGATTCTGAGTCGATCCTAAAAAATTGTGCACTGATAAAAAAATTATCCTGTAAGTATACTTACTTACACTTATACTTACTTAATTGAATTGAAAAAAGAAATTCAATCTGTAATAAAACAAATAATATAAAATAATGTGTTTTGTAGCTAACATTTCAATAAACATTTTAAGCCAATAAAAAAAAACTAGTCAAATTCCTTATTGCTTGCCACCAATCATGGCCCATTTTCTTTTTCCATCCAAAAGGAAGGCCTGTGCCCATCCTGTGCCCCAGCAGTGGGGACATTAAAATGGCTGATAATGACAGCACATTGCCTTGCCATCCTAGACAGCTCTAATAACCATCATCATAAGCCGTTCTGTATAATGACAACATTGTTAACGCGTTCGTGGTATTTTATCTTCATAGAATCATCAATATGCTAATTGCTTGAAATTCTGATCACTTGAATTATAAAACAAAATGAGGTTTATTCTTGAAAATTGTTGTTGCTATCTTGTTAGTGAAGCTCCCGAGTTTGTGGCTACAAAAAAACGTTTGTTTTTCCCAGTCGTTATTGGTCTTCTTATTAGAGTTGTTAGTAAAAGGTAAAGTAACCCAACCAAGTGAGGCAGCTTGGAAGAGAGAAATAATTACATTTAAATGCAAAATATGGGCAATATTCATTTTAAAGTCGCTGTCTGCCTTTCAATGGGCATTTTTCAGCCTAAACTATTTCTAACTCTCAAGAGGTGGCACTTACAAAATTTGAAAAATAGCCATTTAAAAGTATTATGGCTGATATACCTACAACTTGCTTAATTATAGTGATTCGTGCTTAAACTCGTGCTCTTATATACTTGATATATTATGTAAGTCTGCTTTGTACCTAGATGAAGGTTGCTTTATTTATAAGTACAGAAATTTAACCGGTCATGACTACTGAGGCCTTAAGAAGTTATTCGTAACTAATTTATAACAAAAATTGTCAAAAATATCTAAAATTAACTTATAAGTATAATAATCATAATGCTTAGGTATGTCACAATTTTATAAATAAAATCAAACATATATTTTCTCTAAAATAAAGTAACGCATAATTAATTTCATACCACACTTTACCTACTGTTTTTTCAAATTCTGGTAACGCCATCCATATTCATATACTTAAGTATATATCAATTCAGAGGGGTTGGTCCGCAGAGCAAAATGTCCTCGTTGATTTAATTGCGTCTGTCTATCGAGCTTTATGGAAAATACTTATGTCATCAAAACCGTTAACTGAAAACTTTAGAAGTACTGGATACTGGATCATAAAAGGCTTAACAATTTCAATATATTTTTACTCTCTAAACAGAGATTGATTACATTAGATTATACATCAAGTAACCGTGGGCAACAGATTTTTCTAGAAATATTATGTAGCTATTATAGAATACTGTTGTTGCTATGTTTCTTTTTGATCACCTGCCAAATCCCCTAGAGATAGAATGTTGCTAAATCAGTGCCAATTTATGTCAACTATTGATAGTGGTTAGTTTTATATTCGGATGGAAGTGTCAATTTTATTTTGACAATTGCCATTACCGATTTTAGGCTTAAAAAGTATTATTTAACTAGCCTTCCCCCCGCGGTATTGCCCCGCGTGGTTACACGACGTTATCCCGCGGGAATGTGACGGAAAAAATAAGCCTATGTCACTCTCCAGCTCTCAAACTATCCCCATAGGTATGTACCTAAAACCATGTCGTACCGTGTTGCTTAGTTTTTACGTGAAAGACGGACAAACAAACAAAATAAACACGCTTTCACTTATTATATTAGTAGGTATGGATTTATTATAGCGCGAGCTCTAGTCACATGAGTATATTAAATATCCCTTTATTCATGTGCTCTAGTGTTAAATAATCGCTACCATAGACACTCGTAGACTCTAGTAACAGTACGACCCGAGGGTAGAACTTTGCAACACATTCTAGTAGAGTCTGACTTCCCACTTTTCACTTTTTTAACATCGCGTGAGTGAATTTAGCATTTCAATTCTATTAAGTACGTGCTACAATCACTGTAGTCAGTCCTAGCCAGATCGTTTGCGGCACGCGATGCTTCGAATGATCGAAGACGCGATGTCATAAAACTCGTCAGTGACGTCAGTGATTAGGGTCCGTAACCCTGCGTAACTCCGTAAGTGAAACGGAGCGGGCAATATGTGCATTATACGCTACATCGGCGTTCCCACGTTTGATGACTCCGTATAGTAGGATCCCAGGTAAGTTACTCTTGAACGAAATTGTATGACGAGTCCATCTATCGTGCTTTAATATAAAGTACTAGCTTTCCGCTCGCGGCTTCGCCCGCGTGTACTACACGACGACGTTATCCTGAGGAAATGTGATATTTTTCCGGGATAAACAGCTTAGCCTATGTATCCAATCCTCCAGCACCTAATCTACCCCCGTAAAAAATCATATTGATCCGTTGCTCCATTTTGATTTGACGTGAAAAACGGGCAAATAAATAATACCTACTGATTTTCCCGTGGGAATATGATGGTTTACTGAGATAAAAAAGTAAAAGTAGCCTATTATAATCCTTCTCAAACTATAAAATTTCTGCCCGCGAATTTGCCCGCGCTTAAAGTGACTTTCGAAAGAATCTTTAAGACCTATTTGCTTCAAAACTAGTATAATACCACAGAATAAAACTTACTTGCTACAAAACCAGTATAGTTCCACAGAATAAAATTTATAATTTAGTACATAGTACGATGTATTGGTCAAACATTGGTGCAAATAAAACCATTGGTAACCGCGGCATAAGCCACTGTATACCATGAAGTAAATATGTAGGAGCCAATTGGTTTATAAACCAACTAGTAATATGAGAACGAAATACAATATGTTCTAGTCTAGGCCATATGTGATATGATAACTGTTAATATAAGTCTATTCTCTGACATATTTTTTATTATATCTGTTTGTAATTAGGAGCGTCTTTTGACCACACAAAGGAAGACGCGTGCAATCATTAACGATGAGTCAGCGCGTTTCAATACGTGTCGACGGCCGCGGTGCTTACATTCAAACTGACTTTGAACTACTTTTAGTTGAGTTGAGTTGCATTAAATGTATTCAATAATAATTGTATTTCAGTTCAGAATATTGACAATAAATAGTGCCTAATGGCAGCCAAAGCCAACCATACACGTTCAAGTTTAATTAGCATGAATGTTTGTGAGGAAATTTGAGCAAATTTCTCCACGCATAAGTCTATTGTTTTTACTTAACTAGGTACTAGCCTTCCGTCCGCGGCTTCGCCCGCGTGGACTACACGACGCTATCCCCCATATATCATTCCTATCCTATCCCAGCTCCGGCTAAGCAGCCTATCCCCAAAAATCACGTCGATCCGTTGCTAAGTTTAGACATGAAAGACGGACAAACAAACAAACAAACACTTTCATATTAATAAACTATATAAGTATGTAGACAACTCAATTGATGTGTTTGAAACAAAAAGATAAAAAAGAAGTATGACATGACGAATTTATCTTATTTTTCCTAAAGGTTGTGTTGACTTTTGAACCGTGATTCGTGATTGAAAATTTGCATGTATTAATGGTATTAAAGACGGGAGATAAGACTGCACACGATAAATACCTCATTATAAAGCTTTACAAAAGCCTTTGCAGGCACAATGTCTGACATAGGCAGACAAGGGTTCATTAAAAATTAATACATATCGATTTTATAGGTACAGACTGCAATTTACTATGCATATACTTAAGTATACTGCATTATGATAACCACTAACACCGCAATGAACTGCGCGGAAATGAAGTACAGAATGTCAGGAACGTAGCAAAGCAAGTTTATCCTTATGCCCTTCCTTATCTACGTCACTGGGAAACGCAAATCTTTACAAATTATACTGTAACTAAGAATCGATTAATATTTGTTTTTACGTAAATAACATGATGTCAGATCGATGTGACATCATTTTCTTTTTTAGGTAGGTATGGTGAGTCGTAGTAACATTATAAGTGTACTTAAATAACTTTGTATAGATAGACATTATTTACAAGGTGTCCAAGAGAATATTCGATGTATTTAATTGCATAAAATACCTACTATTTTCCTCAAATAAGATGAGACATTAATGAGATGGAATGTACTTAATCGCTAGTTCTGCAAAACCTTATAAACAAAAAAAAATATTTCACCTTTAGTTGCATAAAATACTATTTTCCTCAAATGAGACATCAATGACATGGAATGTAATAGCTAGTTCTGCAAAAACTTATTAACAAAAAAATATTTCACCTTATAAAACAATTCTCCATGAACATTGAATAATATTATCTATCCTATTAAAAGATTTCATTTTCTTGCCAAATTCTGCATAATATCTTTCTCTCTATACTTAAGTACTAAAATTCAATTAGTCCGATTGGTAACTCCCAAGAGCATAGCGTGTTCAACATTCTGACAAACTGGGGGGTAATTGTCTAACTCAACATCAATCGCAATCGCTTTCAGTTTAAAATACATCATGCATCCATCACTTGTTGTTGAAGAAAGTTGTCAAAATTTTTGTTGACATAAGCAGCAATGGCCGTGCAATATCTTTTAAACTGAATGCGATTGCGATTGATGTTAAGTTAGACAATTACCCCCCGGTTCAGCATTATTATTTCACTAGAACAACTACTTCCCCGTGGTTTTATTCGTTTTACTCCGGACCATTCCCTGTGTCACTCCGGGAATAATGAAGCTTTCTGCTGTTGAAAGAACTTTTAGGCCCGTAAAACGACACTTATGTGGAGATCTCTTCTCAAGTACAGTTAGAAATCGATGCAAATACCTACATGCAACGAATACATTCATCCCTTGCTAACTATACTTGAGAAGAGATCTTTTTTTTTATATAGTGAGGGGAATGCATGTGGGACTCAGCAGGCCACTTCCTGATCCTCCATCCAGTGTCAGATACTCGATGGGGGATCAGGGAGGGGGAATACCCACTAAACCCCTAACTTCTTGCTCTCTACGCCGTCAACTAGATCATAATGTGGAGGGCCCGAGGTGGCAAGCTCCTCCTACTACTTGAGAAGAGATCTAGAATACGGGCCTTAAAATCGGCTTAGTATCCAGAATACCTACCTCAAACATCGCAAGCAAACTGGACCACTTTATGATATTTAAGTGTAGATATAAAGTCATGATGAGTCCATCCATCATTCTCTAATATAAAATACTATACTTAATACAATACAAAATATAACAACCTGTTAGACAGCTTTCATTACGATTTGACTCCACAGTGCGCCGACATTTACAGCTACTCATAAATCTGCACAGGAAGTTAATTAGGACACTTCACCGCATAAAAAGTTCTCCAAGTAATTATTAAGTTTTTTCTAATCGAAGTCTCGTGCGGTAGGTTATGGCAATTAACCATACCATAACATCGTGTAGGGGGTTTTATGTATAACCTGCGTTTCGAATCTTATAAACTACTAAGTAATCTGCCTTTTAACAATACTAGTAGGTATAACAAATATGGTTTGTGGAAGCTTTTAAAAGGATATGAATTCAACTTTTACGTAACGAAACCGTAATTAATCAACTACTTTTAATCAATTTTAACTGAAATTGAATAGTCATTCTACAATAGGATATCACAGAAAAAATACATTTCATTTTGAGCTGACATGACATGCTAGCTAGACTATAGACAAAGCTAAGAAAGAGTCGAAAGTGTGACTTTCTTTGCTAATAAACTTTCGATTGGTATTGTGAATACGAAAACTTGGCATTATTTATGTTAATGCTAATAGCCATGAACTACAACATAACCACTAGAAAATATCGAATTAAGTTAGTTGTTAAATCTTCCCATTCTGACGTAAGATTCTGGTGATCGAAGCCAAAGTTCCGGATTATCCAAGCTTAGGTACAGGTTACAGAAAGACTTAATAATTCTATGGATTCAGTTAAATATGATGGAAATTGTTGCAATGACATATGACTCGTTTTGGGAATAATCAAGGAAACCTTAAATAACCTGATTATAAATTGAGAAACGTTCTACACTAAGTACCATAATGTGTAACCTATTTCCTTCAAACAATGTGTCTTTTTAGATACGCTTAACATGTTATCTCCTAGCTCTTAAACGCCAATTAACGTATTAATTTGCTTGTCCACAGTGCGAAGCTACGACAAACACGACAAATGCGGGCTAGTGTGGATACCGCGGGTGGTGGCGTACCGCTGCCGCACGTGCGGCATCTCGCCGTGCATGTCCATCTGCCGCGAGTGCTTTCACCGCGGCGACCACTCCACGCACGACTTCAACATGTTCCTGTCGCAGGCCGGCGGCGCCTGCGACTGCGGCGACAAGTCCGTCATGAAGGAGGACGGGTGAGTCACACTGGTTTGCTAGCCACGCACGTGCGGCATCTCGCCGTGCATGTCCATCTGCCGCGAGTGCTTCCACCGCGGCGACCACTCCACGCACGACTTCAACATGTTCCTGTCGCAGACCGGCGGCGCCTGCGACTGCGGCGACAAGTCCGTCATGAAGGAGGATGGGTGAGTCACACTGGTTTGCTAGCCACGCACGTGCGGCATCTCGCCGTGCATGTCCATCTGCCGCGAGTGCTTCCACCGCGGCGACCACTCCACGCACGACTTCAACATGTTCCTGTCGCAGGCCGGCGGCGCCTGCGACTGCGGCGACAAGTCCGTCATGAAGGAGGACGGGTGAGTCACACTGGCTTGCTAGCCACGCACGTGCGGCATCTCGCCGTCCATGTCCATCTACGCGGGACAACGTGCGCTACCTACTTTGCCGACACGGAGTTCCCTTGTCGTAGCCGTTAGGGTAAGTAAACGAGATAAACTGACAGCGTCTGCCGCGTGAATGACGCTTCCTCGTCGCAGGCGCTTTGCGCTTACGCCTATCTGGCTGGAGCTTAAATTTTTAAGGCTGATATCACAGATGTCTGGGAGAGTCTGTCTGTCACGGGAGATATCAATTATACCAATCCGCGTCGTTGTAAAATGTTTAATGCCTCACGTAGGTCTTCGTTCAGGACAGCTGTGAAACCAACCTGAGAGGTTTGATGATGATACTTATTGAGCGTTTGGAGAAACCTTAAGGATTTGAACTTCTTCTCTCGTGTTGATAGTTTCGATGTGGATGGTAGAATAAAAAATTTCCTCGCCCAGAACTCGGCTTCTCTAAGGCGGGAACATTAAATTCTACCACATTGTTCACCGGGTTTGATTCCCAGTTCAGACAGGTGATTATTCAAAATTCTTTGAATGCAGTTCATTTTCTTTCAAAAATAAAAATGAAGTCTCCTTTCAGTAAAATTTAATATCATCAGTATTTAAGGTACTTTCCCTGCATGTGGCATAGTTTTGGGACGCCCTGTATAGTGAAATATAAATCTCAAAATATAACCTCTTTAAAAAATATACCAAAGTTATATCTACCTCAATTATTAAAAAAACTGCCCTTAAAACACTTTATTCTAGTAAAATTTAATTATTGAAATTGTTTCGAAAAGTCTCCCGACACCCAATGGCTGTCGGAAACGTTTACGATTGCCAATGTCATTGATCCGAGTAGAAATGTCAAAGTTTACGAATCCGACGTTTTGTGAATAGCGATCTATGACATCTTCGAAAACTTTCCTCACGGATTCGAAAAGTGTAGTTTCCGACAGTTCGTGAATAGCCCTGCTGGTCAAGATCGCGGGAAGCCGCTGGATGCGGGCAGCGCAGGACCGATCGTTGTGGAGATCCTTGGGGGAGGCCTATGCCCAGCTGTGGGTGTCGTTCGGCTGACATGATGATTGAGATAAAAAACACATGGTTCTGGATATAGCCTACCATAAAATAACGCTGTGGTAATAGCTGTTAGTGAAATTCCCCTCATTCGTTGCAACATAATATGCAGACAGGTCTTTAAACATTTTAACCTACATTAATGCAAAGTCATCTTAACAATTTAAATAACATTGAATGTATTTATTCCATCTGTAAATGTTTACGCCTAGCTTTCTTACAGGTTACTTAAGTATGCAAAGTTAAAAGATATAATACACTAGCTGCTCCCCGCAATTATGTTACTCGTTCCCGTGGGAATATCGGGATAAAATATATGTAGCCTATGACTCAAAAATGTCACTCAGGGATAACGTAGCATTCTAATGGTGAGAGAATTTTTGAAATCGGTTCAGTAGTTCCGAAGATTACCCCCTACAACCTCAAAAACTTTACCTCTTTATAATATTTGTATAGATTAGAGTGCTTACGTTATTTTTTTCTTTAACTATAAAAGTTTTTAAACACATTAAGACCCATCTATGCCCATTAGTTTATTATTATCCTACCAGGACTAGGTACATCAGCTACCGTTATTGTCTAAATTACGACTAAGTCCCATGCCAATAGCACAGTTCTCAATCCACAACTACCTATTTATCAAAGATTCATCTTTAACGATCACTATTAATGACAAGTTAATTATGTTCTTAATGAGATGTTTCTTATTAAAACAGTGCTGATTAAGGTGTCGGAATAATAATAATAGTGTATTAAACGTTTGAATCGACAATACACTTTTGTTTCATTTCATGGAAACAGAAAATTACAAGGTACTCGACTACTTACTCAGTTCCTATGTCAAGCTCGTAAGAGGCAGGCAGTAGGGTTAAAAGTTACTATTCGCCTAGTAG
Source organism: Crambus lathoniellus (assembly GCA_949710035.1). Classification (NCBI taxonomy): domain Eukaryota; kingdom Metazoa; phylum Arthropoda; class Insecta; order Lepidoptera; family Crambidae; genus Crambus; species Crambus lathoniellus. The sequence goes on from OX453303.1 coordinate 30,003,771, forward strand.
ACAGAGCTTTGATCTACTGTGATTTCTTGGGATGTAGATGTAGCTACTCGTAATATGTTTGCCAGGTCGGTATTTATAGGGTAAATAAAATCATAGATGACATCATCAGAGCTAAGAGAGGTTTTTGAAAAAAAAACATGCTCTGTTTTTAATAATGTGTTTTCAACAAATGTTTTCTTTTTCAAGCAGTCACGTGAAACAGTTTCTACTTCTACTCCGTAGGTACTCGTATTTTGTGTAAGTTAGTCAATCTATTGTTACTTACCTATTTATTTTATCAATAAAAGCTGTTAGAAGAAGGAACTAAGAAAAGCTAATCGGAAGGATTATTAATTATTGCCATAATGCAGAACTCAACTGTAACAACATTATATGTAATACAGTTAAACTTCTATAACAAATACCAATAGCAATTATAATAGCTCGTCTGCCTCCAATGTGTTTTCCACTTGACAGCCATTTCTTTCCAATTTGCATTTGTGGCGATATCGTGGTGAACTTGACCTTGCCGGGTGACCTTTAGAGGAGACTTATCTCGCGTGACTAATACACGTGAAAGTCGGCCATTTCAACACTCAAATCTTAAAGAAAAGTACGTGAACATGTACCTACATTTGATTTGAGCTCTAACTAAAGTTCTGAATTGCTTTTTATTCCTAGGTGGGTACCTACCTACCCTACCTACTTGTTTGCGATTTTTAATGTCCAGGTGTGGCATTTAAGGTCAGACAATGCAGATGATAGTGCTGATCTGCTGATAGTGTTGTTGTATCATCATCAGCCATTTAACTTCCCCACTGCTGGGGCACAGGCCTTCCTTATGGATGGATAAGTTGTTGTTTTTACAATTTTTCACCAAATTGTTTTTGTCTATAAAAACCTTCCGTGTGACAATGAAACATGTAAAAATAAAATTAGCCGAATTGGTCCAGCCATTCTCGAGTTTTGTGCTTAGGAACATTCATTTTTATTTATATAGATAAAGCTTAACCTCGTTAAATGCCTCGTTAATGAAACAAAAAGAAAACCAAGATTAAATTTTCATAAAAAGACAGTCATTTTGTCTCAATCAAAAATATTCATAACACATAGTACTTATGGATAGAAGGAAGGAATGTGCTCAGCGATTCCTCAATTGCCTCCTAACGACTGCCAAAACAGGTAATGACTAATCTCAATCCAAAATCTCGTATCTAAATTTAGAGGAGGATGCCCCCTAGTGTGCTCTGTGCGAACGAGACGGGTAGCTCCGTCCCTAATGGGTCAAACGAGTCGAACTTTGGTGCCCTTGACTCTGTGACGTCACGCCCCGGCCGGCGAGACGCCTCCCAAACTTTATGCTCTGGTTAATAAGAAGGCTGCCCAAACATATACATATAAACACATTTCCTCCAATTAAGATATGCAAATGATAATCTTATCTGTGTCAATGCTAATGATTGGCGTAGGTACATAAATAACTCAGGTTTGATTGATGAGTTTGAAAGCTACATAAAATAAAACTTATCTAGTTTAGTTCCGTGACAGCAACATTTTAAGCCTTTTTACCCTTCAAATGTTATACTTATGATATTTTACAGATGGAAGTTATTAATAAAATGGCCTGCTCGAAGGACTTTGTTTACGCAACATATAGCTAGGTACAGTTTTACCTTTTATTGTTTATTTTGCATTGCCAATAATATGCAAAGAGTAGGCGTTTATAGTTTTCACTAGGCGAATGCATCGAGCGTCTGTGGCATACTAATGGCTCGCTCTTGGCAGTGACCGCGTGTGCTCACCCAATGCCATACATAGCTAAAGCAGGTTAAATGCTGACGAAATCGCCAATGAGCTAGCTGCCTATATGTATAAGTAGTCCTTTCAAATCAATAAAGTGTTTGTTTACTCCCAGAAGGTTTATGTTTCATAGAAACTGTGATAAGAGAATGGGTTAAATAACCGTTTGTTTAAGTTTTTATCGCGATCAATCTTGAGATTTCTTCACTTTATGAATCATTTTGCTACGTGATAAATGTGAATACAAATATGTTATTTCTTCCGATAGTTGTATAACCTATGCTAATATGATATGTGAGGTTTAGAGATGGTTAAATTTTTCGCCGGCATCTTGACTCGATACTTGTTATATTAGAGGTACAATAACTTTGTTGTTCAATATTTTCAATGTTGTGCTATGTCCAACTTCGTTTTAAAGGCCTAATATGCCGTGAATAAAACCCAATACTTATTAAACCCATAACATTAATTGTAAAAATGTTTCTTTCGGATGCGAGGGTTTCCTCACATTGATGAAGCAGCGCTGGCCCACAGCGTTAACAAGTGATAGCAAAATTCGACGAGTCGTGTAAGCCTTTCGGTAGCTTCGTTGGTCAGAGCATCGGGGCTCGGGCCGGATTCCCGGAGGCGCGGGTTCGAATCCCGCCTGGAAGCTACTTATAGGGCTCGTTGTTTTTTTACTATCACATTTTCCCTATATTTTCCTAAAACCACTACAGCTGGTAGTCGCATCCCAAAGCTTAGACATATTTTTCCGTAACGTAACATAGTTGTGGTGATTCCAGGTTCTGCAGCAACCATAGCAACAAGTGCCCGCGGCCGGGCACAGCACCAGCAGAGCTCATGTGCGTGGCGGAGGCCATGATGCCCCGGCTCATCCTCAGGCTGCTGCAGCACTTCAGGGAGAACAGGTGAGGACTTGACTCTACAGTAGAATTGTATGTAATAATTTACTGTCCGCCATCAACACGTTAAGGGCCATTTCAGGGGCCGTACCGGCTAACGCTTTGAACTTCGGCAAGTCTCCCGATCTTCAAATTAATATAGCCCTAAGAATAATATCACAGAACATTAAGAAAAAGATTAGAACTAGTAAAAATATTATTCTGTGCTAGTAAGTGGACGTGGTAACGCTCGACACAGCAAAACCTTACCTCTTTACATTTACGATTTACCTTTTGTACGATTTTGGATTTCTTTAAGTAAATTGAGTTCATGCCCTTACTCACTATTATTTTGTATTCTGTGGTAAATATTATATGGACTTACGTTATCACTAAAAATATCTACGGCAAGAGGTAAAGAACTAAGACAGCTCAAACTTTAGTGATAAAGACAAATGCACTCGTTAGCTCAAAATGAGATTAATGTAGCTACATGATGTCGTTGAAACATTCAAAATAAATACCTTTAGTATTTGAATAGGTTAAAAAATAATTCCTGCCTCCATTCAAGAGCATTTTTCCGATTTCTGACGAAGTTTTCAAGTTGCACCTTTAATAATAATAACATAAACAATGCAAAAGAACTAAATAAAATTCTCCATAATAAGTATTTCTGTCTGGTTTCATGTGCGTCAAGTTAGCAGCCTCACAACAGAATTAGATGGTTTTGATTATGTCAAAAAATACTGTATAAATAGTGTTAAATAGTGATGTATATTAAATAAATAGTGTAACTTTGATTCAAAAGATATTTGAGTATCTTAGTGAGGCTGCTAACTTAACGTCAAGTTAGCAGTCACCTCAAGAAATACAGTTCGTATCAATGTGATTTATATGTCAAAAAATACTGTATAAATAGTGTATCGTAAACGCAAAATTTCAAAAGTAGTGCTTTAATGCAAGCCGAGATATTAGGGTCTCTAAGTGGGCTGCTAACTTGACGTTTCTTGCGATGGAGATTCCAGGGAAACAGGTACAAGTTTTAAATAAATAAATACTTGAAAAAATACTGTGTGAAATAGTGAATCTTAGGATATAAATAAAAAAAGAATTCTTCTTTGCGATTTTCAAAAAATCTAATGTAAACTTCTACATAATAATCTGAATATATGCTGACGATCAATGTTGAACTTTGCTCCTTAGTAATAAGGTTCAAACTTTATTTCAATCGTGAAGTGCGTACTATCGAGCAAAAAAGTGAAATATATATTTTTGATTGTGTCAATACATACGTATAATCGGTTTAATGCTATTGATTAGGTATTTAAACAAATATATTTCTACCCACTTTTTAACCGACTTCAAAAAAAGAGGAGGTTCTCAAGTCGACAGTATTTTTTTATGTATGTTTTACCATAACTTCGCCAGTTGTAAACCGATTTTAATAATTCTTTTCTTATCTGAAAGAAAATAGGTAGGTAGTTTATGTGTGGTATCATGAAAAAGTTAAAGTAGTCAGTTCAGTAGTTTTTTCACAATCCTGAAAAAACACATAGTTTTTGACTGGTAGTTCCTGCTTTACACGTCAATATCTTCGCGAACTATTGACCAATTTCAATGATTATTTTTTTATTCGAAAGAGTAAACTCCTGAGGTAGTCACATTGTTACCAAGTTAGGATCTGATGGTGGAATCCAGGGGAAATCGAGGAAAACCCGTAAATTTTATGGTAATTTACGTAGTAGTACGTTGCATCTGGTAGTCATCATCACATGCTGATGAGCTGGTGATGGAAGGTACAACTCCTCAAATGTCGTTGATATGTAAAGATTTTTAGTTGTATTCTTTCAGGTTATTTAGATTAGATCGTTCTTTCATAAATAATAAATAATAAATAATAAATAATAAATAATAAAAAATAAATAATAAATAATAAATAATAAATAATAAATAATAAATAATAAATAATAAATAATAAAAAATAAATAATAAAAAATAAAAAATAAATAATAAATAATAAATAATAAATAATAAATAATAAATAATAAATAATAAATAATAAATAATATTAATAATAAATAATAAATACTTAATAAATAATAAATAATAAATAATAAATAATAAATAATAAATAATAAATAATAAATAATAAATAATAAATAATAAATAATAAATAATAAATAATAAATAATAAATAATAAATAATAAATAATAAATAATTAATAATTAATAATTAATAATTAATAATAAATAATAAATAATAAATAATAAATGAGTGTTTGTACCAAAATTTTGAAGTCTCTCCGGCATTTCGGAAGCGTCCCATCTTGCAGCTCTCAATTTATTTCTCCGTTTACGCTGTTTGCGTCGATTATGTAGCTTGTATATTTTGTTTGTTTATAATATACTAGCGGATTCTCGCGGTTTCATCCGCGTGGTACCTGAACGAATGTAGCTTTCTAATGATCAAAGAATTTTCTAAATCGGTCCAGTAGTTTCGGAGCCTATTCGATGAAAACAATTTAACAAACAAACAATCAAATCTTACCTCTTTATAATATTAGTACTTACTTATAGATAATTATATAATTTGTACCGCTTTAATTGTTTTCTGTTTCCCAACGGTTGACTGGCAAAAAATACTTTTAGTATTAAGTCCGCCTTGTATATTACATTACCTATGTATTATGTACAAAAGTTTATTAAATAAAATAAAAAAGAAATAATAACAAATATGCTAGCCCCAAGCTTATTTTTCACATACAAAAGTTCCAGCTAATTGAACTTTTGTCCAACGACACTTGGATCGCTTATTTTGACGTTTAGTCGTTGAAATCCGATCGAAACAAAGGTCATCTAAATAGTAGAATACCTTCGAGTTATCGTTTTGAAACGATTGAAGGACGATTAATGTACCAGAATACACTTCGACGACACTTCGATAGAATCGCTGCCGCTCAAGTTCTATCGACAGTTGTGAATACGAATATGGTTTCAACGACTAAATCGCTACGATATCGTCACGGTTTATATTACGAGAATCGGGCTACTGGTCAAGGTCGCGGGAAGCCGCTGGATGCGGGCAGCGCAGGACCGATCGTTGTGGAGATCCTTGGGGGAGGCCTATGCCCAGCAGTGGGCGTCGTACGGCTGAAATGATGATGATACGATAGATTATGTATCATTTAAAATGACTGGAATAAAAAATTTGACAATATCAGTACGTCTAAAGAAAACTGTACACGACTGTACCTAAATTCGAATGTATGGTAGAAGTTAACATTAGATTTTTTGAAAATAGCAAAGAAGAATTCTTTTTTTATTTATATCATAAGATTCACTATTTCACACAGTAATTTTTCAAGTATTTATTTATTTAAAACTTGTACCTGTTTCCCTGGAATCTCCATCGCAAGAAACGTCAAGTTAGCAGCCCACTTAGAGACCCTAACATCTCGGCTTGTATTAAAGCACTACTTTTGAAATTTTGCGTTTACGATACACTATTTATACAGTATTTTTTGACATATAAATCACATTGATACGAACTGTATTTCTTGAGGTGACTGCTAACTTGACGTTAAGTTAGCAGCCTCACTAAGATACTCAAATATCTTTTGAATCAAAGTTACACTATTTATTTAATATACATCACTATTTAACACTATTTATACAGTATTTTTTGACATAATCAAAACCATCTAATTCTGTTGTGAGGCTGCTAACTTGACGCACATCTGGTTTCAACCAATCAGGAAGATATTACCGTACTTGAGATTTGTGGTGGAAAACCCACGCGCAACCGCGAAGGTTAATCTGCTAAGTTAAAATTAGCACTTAGTGTGAATTGACAAATAAATTGTTTAGCCACATACCTATATCTATATACACATATTATATGAGCTATTAGGATTTATGCAAACAGAATCTCGTAGCTCTGCTTGTAATGACAAATTTATACACAGAGCATATAATATAAGAGCCGCCGTAATAACATTAGTTATAACTTATAAGTTTAATTAGTATTATCTCATTTTAAGTGAACATGTCAGTTCTTATGAGAAATAAATGTCTTAAAACCCAATATGTAAATTATTTTGCGATGGGATTGCAAACCAGTTCAATGGCAGAAGCATGAAACCTATTAACACGCCGGTAGTTAAGAGGATTGGTTGGTAAGGGCAGTGGAGCTTAACCTCAATATTGACCCTTGAACCGGTGACCCAAGCTATGCATCTTTGGTGACATTTATAAAGATAATATAAAACTTTTTATAATGGTAATCATTATGTCTTATTCTACGATGATAAACTAGATAAAACTTGTGTATGTTACATACAAATAGTATGTTCTTTGCTCTAACACTGTCAAATTACATCATCTTACTACGGGACTGTATGTAGGACCAGTTTTTCAATTCATCTTTTGTTAACGAAACGGTGAGATGTTTTTTGTTTGTGTTTTAATTTTGTTAGTTAAAATACATACCGCACAAAGTTAACAAATCAAGAAAATCTTTCCAAGCCAAAAAATTGCTCTATACCTATACTATACGTTGCATAAGAAGTTGAAACTACTTTACATTTGATATAAGTTCCAGTTTGACGATGGACTTATAAAGCACTCCTTAAGGCTGTGAAAACTGGTAGTTCCTATGTGAACTGATAACAAAACCTTAGATGTTGAATGTTTAAGTATTCATAACCGATAATGTTCGATGACGCTGCACTCGGTTATTATTGTGGATGCCGCACAAGTGCCCTCGGGGTTTCAATTGACTTGCAAACGTGTAAGTGCATTAGCGAGTGTGTTCAACTTTGTTCTATTTTAAGATCTTGAAGAAAGTTACGCCTACGTAAGACATAATGCCCAATAGATCTTAAGCTTAGCTTATTTTCTAATAATAATAATAATAGCACAAGAAATGACTTAAGTTGTCAGGTTCCCGCATGAGGTTCGAACCCTCGCTGCTTCTCGTTCATCAGAGCATATCTTACTGTAAGCTTTGAAAAATAAAAATATGCAATAAATGCAAGCTTTTGCAATGCAACGACTATTCCCAAGTCTCCGAATCTAAAGACCGACACTTCTTGGTCAGAATTCAGCGTCCTTATTCACAAACAAATGTCAATAGAATAGTCGCCAAACTCGAACACGCCAGGTAAAAAACGAGGACGGATTTATAATCATTCTGACTCTTCTCTCAAACGCCACTGACTTAGATCACAGATTATGTGTATTCCTTATAGTTATTTGTGGTTATTGTCCTCAGCGACAACTTCAGCACGTCGACGGGCGCGCAGACCAAGTCGGACGGGTACAGGATCGCGGTGCACGACTGCGAGTTCTACGTGCAGATGCTCATGGAGTTCAACAACATGGGCGACCTGATGCGCTCCGCCATGACCAAGGCGCTGATCAACCCACAGGTCAGTACCCCTAGTATGAGTTTGGCAAACTGTATTCGTCATCGAAAACTATCGCTGTATCTCTTTAATGTCCTTTAACTGCTTTACCGACATCATCATCATCATGTCAGCCGAACGACGCCCACTGCTGGGCATAGTCCTCCCCCAAGGATCTCCACAACGATCGGTCCTGCGCTGCCCGCATCCAGCGGCTTCCCGCGACCTTGACCAGATCGTCGGTCCACCTTGTAGGGGGTCTGCCCACGAAACGTCGTCCGGTACGAAATAGTTCATCCGATAGTTTTCGCAAACGTTGACATTTAAAATCAACTCTTATAAAGGGAGCAGTTATCATCGCCAGTTTTAGCACCTTTTCATTGATGGTGATAGTTCTTTTGTTTCATTGGTTCACACAAGTGTAGCGTAGATGTTAACCACCTCTGTCCAGACTCCAGAGGTCCCAAGATTCCAAGTAGATTGCACATCTAACAAGGTTTTCCTTCAACAGATGTACCGTAATTTGGTGGAGCCACCTTTTCCGGAGACTGAGTACGGGTGCTACATGGCCGAATCAAATAAAATGTATGAGAAGGCCATCGAGAACTTTCCTGCGCCAGAACCACCTGACGAGTGAGTCCATAAAAGTCTTCCTATTTGTCATACAATTTATTCTGGTTTAACTTGCTTAAGCGCCCTTCAAGTAATTATTATCCCCAGAAATAAAGAAGATTGAGTTCTGTATAGATGTGTAGGTTGTAGAACACATTTCTTGTAACAAAACTTCTCAATAATTTTATGACTATGAAAAGTTATCCAAATATTTTATTTATTATAATCCAGAAAGATCCATACTGAATTTGATTCTACGCGCGCACGTGAACGTTCAAGTATACGTATACGCTGTGATTCGGCCTTTAATTGTACCTGTTATTCTTGCTAGGTACCGCCACCTGCCGGCGCTCGCGCCGCGGCTCCAACACAATACATTACTGGACGAGTTCATATTCTGGACTTTCAAATATGAGTTCCCGCAGAACGTCGTCTGCTTCCTCCTCAACATGCTGCCAGACCAGGATTACAAGGTATGCTTATTTTTAATACAGTTGCTCAAAAAGTGGCGTATTGCAGGGACGTATAGCGTTCGGGATGTGGGCTATTACACACTCGAACTTTTTCTTTACCTTTCCCGAACTCGTGCGTTTTCTTTCCCAACTGTCAAAATATTGTCTATTAAAAAGAAAAAACCAACCACGAAGTTTTTACAAAAAAAAATCATAGAAGTTTTTATGATTCATGCAAATATTTCTAAAAAGAAGCTACTAATTTGTTTCAATATCAGATTTAAAAGTAATTTTAATTATGTACATTAAATTAATATTAGTATCGGCCAAATTAAATTTATGAATATAAAAAATACATAAAATTGGCTGTATGACCACAGATTACTAAATATGGTATGACGTGCACTATTTACCATAGTATCTGCTTATAGGAGTTTGCGCAAGTAAGTGAAAAGAAAATGAGGGACCTTATTTCTTAATTTTCTAAATTAGTTTTTTCTGGTTTTTATTGTGGTAGGTAGGTATTTAGTATGGTGGAATTAGTGCTTTAATGGAAAACGATGTGGTAAAAGAGAGAAATTAGGAAAGGCGCTCCTGTAGGATTCGGATTGCTTTTGTTAGGTTTCATTTCCTTTTATCTCATTTAATTTAATATTCATTTCATATCAATAAAAAAATTCTACTGAAGCCTTGGCTGTATGATCATAGTTTCCTTTGCCAACCCAGAATGGGTGAAGAAAACAAAAAAAAAGTCTCTGCTTATATTCTTTTACGATTAGTTAGTTGAGTTTATTGTGTTTTATTATTTTATTAAATTGCTTAATTTTTTCGCAACTGTATTAAAAATAGTTGTTCAGTACACGTGCGGAACCGTCATTGCAACTTGTTCCGACTGTCAACCCTCACCTTCGGCTGCGCCTCGGCTCGGGTAGACATTTGTCGGAACTCTTTGCAATGACAGGCTTTCCGCACTTGTAATGAAATCTACTATTGTAGACTGAAGCAAATGTTATAAACAAGAGTAACGGGACTCAACGCGACAGACACTGTCTGCTTGTGACCACGGCTATAGCAATATAGTCGAAACGTCAAGCTGTAAGTACATATGTACTACATAATAAATGTCGCGTTGAGTCCCGTTACCTTTGTTTATAATAATTATTATAATGGAACGCGAAAGTTTATAAGCAAATGTTATTGTCATCGGAGATTTAGGTGCTGCAAATATTTCTGTTGAAGCGCACCTCTCTGTTGTATCTCGCTCCGATTGTATAGTTTTCTGCTTATACTTATTTAATTATAGGTTCTAAAACTTTTATGCGATCACTTTGTTGTGTATCTGTCTCGATTGTCACTTTTTCTCAATAACGAATTTAGCTCGAATTCAATTAGGTCAATTAGTGCTTGTTTCACACAATGTCTAAGTAAGTTATTTGCTGTTTGTTTCTTGACAGATAGTCCATACAAAACTGTCAATTAAACTGGAATGTATCTCCTAATAGGACATTGTGAAACATCCACTAGAGCTGTAATATAGCTGTCCTCAATACGCGGAGTCTAATCTCGGACAAGTCCATTCTTTTTCTCAACATGTATGTCTTTTCCAGGAGCATCTAACGCGCACGTTCGTGATGCACTACGCGCGTATCCCTTTGGTCCTGGAGGCGGCCGCCGACCCCGACACATTGTCCAACCGCGTGGTGCATATGTCGGTGCAACTGTTCTCCAACGAGGCGCTCGCGCTGCGCTGCGTGCAGCAACTGCACTTGTTGCACGTCATGGTGCTGTCGCTGCGACTCATGATGGGCAAGATCTTGGTGCAGGTGGGTACCACTCCCAAAGGAGAGTTGAAGCGAATTCTACAGCAATATTCACTATGCAGACACATTAGGATGCTATCTTTTGGTATTCGAAGACTGAATGTATTGATTTTTACACACATTATGAAATGAAGCAAATACTTACAATAAAATGTGGTCGTCTTCACTTTCTATAGAAGCGATGACCGCCTTATTACTCTATCCGAGAAAAACGTCTCCACATACCTCCCTCGGAAACGAAACTTTCGCCGTATTCGGTGACGTCCCACGTAAAGTTTCTTTGCTACTTAACGTAAACCTTTAAATAAATAAATAAATAATAAAAGTTTATTTTAAATCATGACATGTAGGTATACAAAAACAGTTTTGCGTTAATAACCGTTGTAGTCATAAGACTGAGTGACAGTTATTAGCGCCCACCTCAAATTAGACAGGCGTTACAGACATGATTTTAACTTAAGGTAAGTACTTGTATTAATTAATATTCTGTGCTTACGGCTAAAGTAGGTAACAAAAGAAAAACATAATATGGTATATGTGTGTGTGTTTGTGTTGTGTGAATGCGTGTGTGTGTGTGTGTGTGTGTGTGTTTGTGTGCGTGCGTGTTGTGTGTGTTTGTTTGTGCTAGAATGCAAAGATTATTTAACTAATGACTCTGCTGTATCGTAGTCAAGGCCAAGGAGCCACTCACTCAATATCGTTTTACATTTATACTTTGTTAGAGGATAAACATTGAGTATTCTATTCACTTTATTATACAAAATAGGAGATATGAAGCTAAAGTGATGCTTCACTAATACTAACCGAGATCTTAGTATTTGACAGACTTTATCTTTTCTTCTTACGTTAGCTAAAATTGATGGGTCATATGATATGAGCATATGTTTATATCTTGAAAATTTATTACTTTAGATATATTGCTTTCTTCCGCAAATAATCACAAAAGTGCACCTTTACCGATCACACTACTCTATGCAATCCAGCACCGAATTGTCATTCGGTGCTGGATTGCATACGTTCAAACATCTCCTGAGGATGCCTCGCGTTAGGGCGAAACACGTGTAGAGTAGTGTGATCGGTGAAGGTGCGCGCTTTGTGATTATTTGCGGAAGAAAGCTACATATTATTTTTCACAATGGTTAAGGACTTCCGCCAGGTGAAGCCTGATTCAATCAAATACTTAAACCTTTATGCCTTTTCTAGAACACGTTACACGACCCGGAGCAGAACTTCCACTACGTGATCGACTGCACGCGGCGCGTGATGAAGGAGCACTGCTATTGGCCGCTGGTGTCGGACTTCAACAACGTGCTGTCTCACAAGAGCGTGGCGTTGCTGTTCCTGCAGGACGACGCCCTCGTCGATATGTGGTTCGAGTTCCTGTCCATGCTGCAGGGTGAGTGTGGCTATATCATGGTGCAGCACTGCTACTGGCCGCTGTAGGGCTAACATGACGGCAACGAGATAGCACGAGATAGTTTGTCGCGCGCCTTCCTACCAATCGGAGGTCACGCGCGCTATCTACGTGCGAAAAACTATCTCGTGCTATCTCGTTGTAGCATGTTAGACCTACTGGTGTCTTATTTCATATTATATTAGCTGCACCCTGATAAACTCCGTTCTCGTTCCGGGACATCGCCGTACGGCCTCTGCGGCATCTTTTTTGCGTTTGATTCGTACCTTACTGGCGGTATTGTAATTACTCACTTCACGCTGTACAATACCCCGAAACTTAACCTCTTCCACTCGCATGCTTCTTATTTTTCTTATAGTTAGTTGAATACTTTTGTAATCTTATTCTTCTTTTAATCAAGTACTTAAATTTAATTAAAAAATATATGCATAAGGATAAAAAAACCTACTTACCTGTCTCCACCTGGTCCGGATGAGGAGAGACTGGTTATCTGTCACACAGGTCTCCTAGTGCAGAGGCCAGTCTCTCACATAGACTAATCTCTTTTTTTTGTTGGTTTTGACAAATTTGGCTATGTTTTTGTGTATTGTATATGTGAGAGAAGAAATAAAGATTCATTTTATTATTATTACTAGCTTTCCGCCCGCGGCTTCGCCTGCGTGGACTACACGACGTTATTCCGCGGGAATGTGATATTTTTCAGGGATAAAAAACCTATGTTCCTCTCCAAGCTACAAAAGTATCTGTATCCCAAACAGCCAAATCCGTTCAGATGTTTTGGCGTGATTGAGTAGCAAACATCTAAGCTTTCACATTTATAATATTAGTAGGATTCTTTTCAGTCATACAAAGGATTATCATAAGTATTACGTAAAAAAGTAACAAAAGTCATGTTTATGTAGCCAAAACGAATTTTTCATACTGCATCCAAATTCACTACGGCCAATTTAGAAATTTTTGTACTATATATCAAACGTAGGACAGTAAAAAACCGGTCAAGAGCAAGTCGGACTCGCGCACCGAGGGTTCCGTACCGTACCATCATAAATAAATAGAAAAAACTACAACTATGCTTCACCCAAACAAAGCAACCTGCGAGTAGGTAGGAAGGAGGATATTTTGGTTGTAAATAAAACGTAAAAATGTTTTCATCGGCGAGGCATATTATATTCTTCCAAGAATTTGCGATGTAGAATTTTGCAGTTTTTGGTCAGCGCCATCTCTTGACCGATAATGGAACTAATGTAATTTTTGTTCATGATTTCTGAAAAAGTTTACTATTTAGAGACATCGTTTTATTTTTCCCGTAATCTTTACATAAACTTCTATCACCTAAAACAATTTATCTTTGCAAACTTCGGAGATAAGGGGGGACGGTATTATTTTTACATTTTTCATCATAAGTCAAAAACTATGCGGCCTAAAACAAAAAGAAAAATTGTTTGAGAGTGTGCAAGCAGCGCTTTTTTATATGATACCCCATATGCCCTAGTAGCCCCACTTCAAATTTTTTAAACCCCCTTTCCGCCCCTATTGCAAAAAAAATAAAAATTATTTAAATTTTTACTTTTTTGCATTCACAATCGTCGTGGGTTCGAGTCCCATCGGACCTGGTTGTGAGAGGGTCGATTTTTTCTAAATACTTCACTTTCCATTTTTTAACCATAAAAATTGCATTGTGAATGCAAAAATATAAATTTTTTTATTTCTCTCTTATCAGCAAAATAGTTGTGCAAACGTCGTCTAAAATTATAACAAACTTAGGTCGAAACTTATCTTTTAACCAAAGCAGGATATGTGCGTGAGGCAAGCCGCGTTTTTGCCACTCAACACTATACATATAACACAATACTTCTCCAAAAATGTTATCTTTCTTCTCCAAAAATGTTATCTTTGGTGAGTAGATCTATCATTGATTATAGCGTCGCGAAGGTGCACGTATTCTTCAGCGCGCAGCTGCCTTTGATTAGATCGTATTTTAAACTAATCTTTCGGTTTAAATTTTTGCGTACATGTCAACAATAAACTGATTGAATAAGCAACGAAAACGTTGAAAGTATACAAATCTATTCCTTCTCACTTGCAAGTGGTAACAATAAAATTGAAGGTTCCTTTTTATTATAATTGTATGAAGCTCGCGCTCGGACGCCCCGCCTTTTTATACCTTCGGCCGCGAGACGCGTCGAGCGAAGCTTCGAACTGCTAAGCTATCGGGAGTTACACGTGTTGTTGTGAGTCTACCATAAAAGATAGACATATGCTGTCGTGGTATATTTTTTATATAATTTTAAGGAGAACATTTCCGTCATACATAATTTCTGTGTAGCTTTAACCATGAAGGTTGCACACGCGACGGAAGCTTAAAAAATGGAGTAACCCGCTCCCGCTTTCCCAACATTTCCCTTCACTGCTCTGCTCCTATTGATTGTAGCGTGATGAAAAGTACACTATAACCAGCTCAGGAGTGTGAAAAATAACTGTACCAAGTTTCGTTAAAATCCGTCGAGTAGTTTTTGTTTCTATAACGGTTATACACACAGACAGACAGACAGACAGACAGAGAGACAGACAGACAAACAAAAATTTTACTGATTGCATTTTTGGCATCAATATCGATCCCTTATCACATCCTGATAGTTATTTTGGAAATATATTTCATGTACAGAATTGACCTCTCTACAGATTTATTATAAGTATAGATAGATTATTATAGTGTCTATGACAGACACTAAACTGTTGCAGCCAAGAACTTGGCCACTTATGAGTACGCCTAAATTGTGTATTGTGCATCGTTTCGTGCGATTTTCCGACACACATAAAGGTTGAATCGGGTTGGAACTGCTTCCCTCTTATTACAAAACGTGGACTAAAGTTAGCCCTGGTTTAAAGTACATGCTAATTCTGTTTTTCATTTGGAAAATGAAAGTGACAGCACCAGTTTAGTACTAGTTTTAAACCAGGACTATTTTAGTCCACGTTTTGTAATAAGGGGGCTAAGTTTGCTAGCTAAATATCGTTTTAAATTATTACTTTTAGCATTCACAATGCAATTTTTATTATTGAAAAATGAAGTATTTAGAAATGAGTTGTGAGACAGGTCTATTTTTTCTAAATACTTACTTCATTTTCCATTTTCCATTTTCCAATGCTAAATATCTGTTGTAAACGAATCCACAAGATTACATATCGAGACGTCGCTGTCTGTGCAGGCATGAACGTGAACGTGCGCGAGACGGGCGGGCACATCGAGTTCGAGCCGTCGTCGTACTACGCGGCGTTCTCGTGCGAGCTGGAGGCGGCCGCGTACCCGATGTGGTCGGTGCTCAGCCACCTCACGGAGCCCGCGCACGCCCCGCTAGCGCGCCGGATCGTGGCCGCCGCGCTCACCTACCTGCAGGAGTGGCTGGACGCCGTGCACTTCACCGCGCCGCACATGGAGCGGGTACGTCCACACCCGATGGGTCGGTGTCAGCCACCTCACGGAGCCCGCGCACGCCCCGCTAGCGCGCCGGATCGTGGCCGCCGCGCTCACCTACCTGCAGGAGTGGCTGGACGCCGTGCACTTCACCGCGCCGCACATGGAGCGGGTACGTCCACACCCGATGGGTCGGTGTCAGCCACCTCACGGAGCCCGCGCACGCCCCGCTAGCGCGCCGGATCGTGGCCGCCGCGCTCACCTACCTGCAGGAGTGGCTGGACGCCGTGCACTTCACCGCGCCGCACATGGAGCGGGTACGTCCACACCCGATGGGTCGGTGTCAGCCACCTCACGGAGCCCGCGCACGCCCCGCTAGCGCGCCGGATCGTGGCCGCCGCGCTCACCTACCTGCAGGAGTGGCTGGACGCCGTGCACTTCACCGCGCCGCACATGGAGCGGGTACGTCCACACCCGATGGGTCGGTGTCAGCCACCTCACGGAGCCCGCGCACGCCCCGCTAGCGCGCCGGATCGTGGCCGCCGCGCTCACCTACCTGCAGGAGTGGCTGGACGCCGTGCACTTCACCGCGCCGCACATGGAGCGGGTACGTCCACACCCGATGGGTCGGTGTCAGCCACCTCACGGAGCCCGCGCACGCCCCGCTAGCGCGCCGGATCGTGGCCGCCGCGCTCACCTACCTGCAGGAGTGGCTGGACGCCGTGCACTTCACCGCGCCGCACATGGAGCGGGTACGTCCACACCCGATGGGTCGGTGTCAGCCACCTCACGGAGCCCGCGCACGCCCCGCTAGCGCGCCGGATCGTGGCCGCCGCGCTCACCTACCTGCAGGAGTGGCTGGACGCCGTGCACTTCACCGCGCCGCACATGGAGCGGGTACGTCCACACCCGATGGGTCGGTGTCAGCCACCTCACGGAGCCCGCGCACGCCCCGCTAGCGCGCCGGATCGTGGCCGCCGCGCTCACCTACCTGCAGGAGTGGCTGGACGCCGTGCACTTCACCGCGCCGCACATGGAGCGGGTACGTCCACACCCGATGGGTCGGTGTCAGCCACCTCACGGAGCCCGCGCACGCCCCGCTAGCGCGCCGGATCGTGGCCGCCGCGCTCACCTACCTGCAGGAGTGGCTGGACGCCGTGCACTTCACCGCGCCGCACATGGAGCGGGTACGTCCACACCCGATGGGTCGGTGTCAGCCACCTCACGGAGCCCGCGCACGCCCCGCTAGCGCGCCGGATCGTGGCCGCCGCGCTCACCTACCTGCAGGAGTGGCTGGACGCCGTGCACTTCACCGCGCCGCACATGGAGCGGGTACGTCCACACCCGATGGGTCGGTGTCAGCCACCTCACGGAGCCCGCGCACGCCCCGCTAGCGCGCCGGATCGTGGCCGCCGCGCTCACCTACCTGCAGGAGTGGCTGGACGCCGTGCACTTCACCGCGCCGCACATGGAGCGGGTACGTCCACACCCGATGGGTCGGTGTCAGCCACCTCACGGAGCCCGCGCACGCCCCGCTAGCGCGCCGGATCGTGGCCGCCGCGCTCACCTACCTGCAGGAGTGGCTGGACGCCGTGCACTTCACCGCGCCGCACATGGAGCGGGTACGTCCACACCCGATGGGTCGGTGTCAGCCACCGAGCGGAGCCCGCGCACGCCCCGCTAGCGCGCCGGATCGTGGCCGCCGCGCTCACCTACCTGCAGGAGTGGCTGGACGCCGTGCACTTCACCGCGCCGCACATGGAGCGGGTACGTCCACACCCGATGGGTCGGTGTCAGCCACCTCACGGAGCCCGCGCACGCCCCGCTAGCGCGCCGGATCGTGGCCGCCGCGCTCACCTACCTGCAGGAGTGGCTGGACGCCGTGCACTTCACCGCGCCGCACATGGAGCGGGTACGTCCACACCCGATGGGTCGGTGTCAGCCACCTCACGGAGCCCGCGCACGCCCCGCTAGCGCGCCGGATCGTGGCCGCCGCGCTCACCTACCTGCAGGAGTGGCTGGACGCCGTGCACTTCACCGCGCCGCACATGGAGCGGGTACGTCCACACCCGATGGGTCGGTGTCAGCCACCTCACGGAGCCCGCGCACGCCCCGCTAGCGCGCCGGATCGTGGCCGCCGCGCTCACCTACCTGCAGGAGTGGCTGGACGCCGTGCACTTCACCGCGCCGCACATGGAGCGGGTACGTCCACACCCGATGGGTCGGTGTCAGCCACCTCACGGAGCCCGCGCACGCCCCGCTAGCGCGCCGGATCGTGGCCGCCGCGCTCACCTACCTGCAGGAGTGGCTGGACGCCGTGCACTTCACCGCGCCGCACATGGAGCGGGTACGTCCACACCCGATGGGTCGGTGTCAGCCACCGAGCGGAGCCCGCGCACGCCCCGCTAGCGCGCCGGATCGTGGCCGCCGCGCTCACCTACCTGCAGGAGTGGCTGGACGCCGTGCACTTCACCGCGCCGCACATGGAGCGGGTACGTCCACACCCGATGGGTCGGTGTCAGCCACCTCACGGAGCCCGCGCACGCCCCGCTAGCGCGCCGGATCGTGGCCGCCGCGCTCACCTACCTGCAGGAGTGGCTGGACGCCGTGCACTTCACCGCGCCGCACATGGAGCGGGTACGTCCACACCCGATGGGTCGGTGTCAGCCACCGAGCGGAGCCCGCGCACGCCCCGCTAGCGCGCCGGATCGTGGCCGCCGCGCTCACCTACCTGCAGGAGTGGCTGGACGCCGTGCACTTCACCGCGCCGCACATGGAGCGGGTACGTCCACACCCGATGGGTCGGTGTCAGCCACCGAGCGGAGCCCGCGCACGCCCCGCTAGCGCGCCGGATCGTGGCCGCCGACACATGGAGCGGGTACGTCCAGGGGCCCTACCGGCGAACTCTCCAATAATCAGAACGATGCCAGGCTTCAATTAAAAACATAAATTACGAAGTATGTACCTAATTTATTATTGTACTATTTGCTGAAGTTATTTGGACGATATCGATGTTCCTGGGACATCATGAATCGTTGTTTGCCCTTTTGGCCTGATTAGGGCTCGATTTATCTGTTTTAATTTGAAGCCCGGCAGATTTCCGATTATCGGAGCGTTCGCCAGTACGGCCCCTGGTCCTAATGTGGTCCGTACCCGATGTGTCGGTGCTCAGCCACCTCACGGAACCGTTCGGGTATGTTCTAGCCATAATCTTGTCCAAGGGCGTCGCCAGGGGGAGGGGCCCTTTAGAGGGGTAATGCTCCTCCTAGCTAGAGGCTCAAAATTACCTAAAATTCAACAAAATCAATCTGCCCCCCTCCCTGGAGGCAGCTTGCCAGGGGCTGGTAACGCCCTTGATCTTATCTGTTTATTGACTAAGTATATATTTTAATTCTTAGTTTTTTACACTCACAATGCAATTTTTATTAATGGAAAATGAAGTACTTAGAAGTTTCTAAATACTTCATTTTCCATTTTTAAGTATATATTATTATTAGTAGTAGTATTATTAGTATTTAATGAATTTACGCACATTTCCCAAAATATTTTGTAATTTTAATTGTTGTTTTTTAAATATGAGCTAAAATTTATTTAAATGTGATTTAACCGATAGTTGCTCAGGTTTAGTTTCTGGTCACGCTGGGGCGACTGCAGTACCTAGAGGCTCTTTAATATGTCACTTTAAGACAGTATTACGCATACAATTTTATTCGCTAGCCGCGGTTGCGCGATTTTCTCGAAGGCTTACTCATTTCCACGGGGCCGTCTTATGTTTATCACTCCCCAGCGCAGACTAGCGCGCCAGCAGCGCGGCCTTCTGTCACAGATTACTAAATAGTTACTAGTTACAGATACTGCACTCCGCTAAGGGCCTGTTTTACAATGTCTAAGTAAGTTCTGATTAGTTGTTACTTGACAAATAGGCCATACAAAACTGTCAAGTAAACTGGAAAGTATCTCCTAATCGGACATTGTGAAACAGGCATTTAGCCGTTTAAATAAATAGCAACTCTAACGCAATAAAGTGGAATTCAGCTTGTACGGCGCAAATTACGAACGGCCGCTCGTTGCATCTCTTTCTATCGCATATATTCTAGCTCTTTTGCGGACCTAATTTCTATGGATTTTCACCGCCGGCGGTGAGGGCGAGATTTGCGCGCAAGTACATCGAGTGACAGACGCCTGCTTATGTCCCATTCAATCGCGTTCAGTCTGAGCACAGCGGTCGCGTATACGTTCTTGTGGCGTCTTGTTTGTCCCGCCTAGCGTATACTTCGTACTCTAAATAGCGCGCCAGCGTGGCTAGAATCTTGTATGTATGTGTGGCCTTCTGTCCCATTCAATTGCGTTCAGTCTGAGCACAAAGGTCGCGTATACGTTCTTGTGGCGTCTTTTGTTAGCCCCGCCTGGCGTATACTCGTACTCTAAATAGCGCGCCAGCGTGGCTAGAATCTTGTATGTAAGTGTGGCCTTCTGTCCCATTCAATTGCGTTCAGTCTGAGAACAAAGGTCGCATATACGTTCTTGTGGCGTCTTTTGTTAGCCCCTCCTAGCCTATACTCGTACTCTAAATAGCGCGCAGGCGTGGCCAGAATCTTGTACATATGTAGCTAGTGTGGGCTTTTGTTCCATTCAATCGCGTCCAGTCTGAGCACAGAGCGGTCGCAATACGTTCTTGGGGTGTCTTTTGTTTACCCCGCCTCGCGTATACTCGTACTATAATCTTGCATATAGCAGGCCTATTTCAATCCCCGTGTCGGCTCGAAAACGCGGCGGCAACGCCGGCGTTGTAAATCCATAGAAATTAGGTCCGCAAAAGAGCTAGAATATATGCGATAGAAAGAGATGCAACGACAACGAGTGGCCGTTGGTAATTTGCCTGCGCCGTGCAAGCTGAATTGGGTATTTGACTGTTGTGGAAATGTAGATATTAAATTATGACATTCAGAAATATATAATTATTGAATAACAAATGTGAAAAAAGAAATTAAATCTGTATTATAACAAGCGAATTCTATGCTACTTAATTGTGACTCTAGCTATCTCTTTCTAAAACGAAATTTTCTATGGCGAGAGTATGGCGCTATAGAAATGTGACGTCACCTTTCTATAGCGCTCTCCTTGTCTAATTAGAAAGTTTGATGCTCTATATCGCTGAAAATATGCAAGATATTTGAAAATAAATACCTATGTTGTGTTGTTACTAGTTCAATAAACATTTTAAGTCAATATTTTTTTTTCAGTCAAATACCCAATTCTACTTTATTGTGTTATATTTAGAGTTGCTATTTATTGAAATGACTTAGCAGAGTGAGCTATTTGTTACATAGTAACTATTAAGTAATATGTGCATATAGTTAGTTTTGCATTCCGCCCGCTGAATCGCGTTCAGCGCGCTCGGCTCTCGGTCGCGTCCATGTAACCACGCATTAACTGTAGCGTCGCGCGGCGCAGACGGAGGTGATGCACGCGTCGTTCCACTTCCCGCTGCACCGCTACCTGGCGGCGTTCCTGTGCGCGGGCGTGCGCTGCATGGGCGTGCGCGCCGCCGACGTGCTGCCGCCGCCCGACCTGCTCGCGCTGCTGGCCGTGCACCCGCTGAGGGTTCAGGTTAGTCCTACTTATTGTTCATATGCGACTCATGTGGCTGGGCCGTTGACTTGTGGCCACCATCGCGTAATTGTGCTTAAAAAATGTTCAACGGCCAAGTCAAATAAACTTTAACCCTTGGCATGCCTGGTGGGTCTGACGGACCCATTATATAATTATTTGTATAAAAAAATAAAACCGCCTTCAAAAAAATGACATGCAATTTACGTGTATTCTGGTAAATAGGTATGCAATAAAACTGAGAACCTCCTTTTTTGAACCTCCTTTGTCGGTTAAAATACCTTGAGGTATCCCCTTTCCAACAAAACAAGAATCATCTAAATCGGTTTGTAAACAAAGGAGTTATGCCTAAAGATACGTAATAAGTTCACATTAAGTGGTAACGAAAACGACAGTATTTTCAAGATTTCCTGAAAACTACTGAACCGATTTCAAAATTTCAAAAAATGGGACCAACTTGGGAAAAAACCTGACGTTATAACGTTTGAATCATTTCAATCGGTTCAGCCGTCTTCGAGTAATCGGTGTACATACATATAAAAAAAAAAAATACGCGACGAATAGATAACCTCCTCCTTTTCAATTTTTGAAGTTGGTTAAAAATATAATAATATGTGTAAAAAATGATAGCTTGTCAGAAGATTATTAAGTATTTAGATTTATTGGTTTATTCAATTATGTTTTGTGTGAAATAAAAAAAAACATTGGCAGTAAATCTTCAGTTCTTATAAATAAAACAAATAGACCGCTCACACCGCTGGACCTCCTTACCAATACATTCTTATCTTACTATGTTCTCATATTAGTATGAACTTATAAGACCCGTATGCACTTTACGCACGTGTTAATTACACGGGAGTGGGCGCCGGACTCTGGGAGCGGCGCCAAAATGACCTTGAATTCGTAATGCGAAGCTACTCAAGCACAGGAAACGTTATGTTTAGAATTACAAAAGATTTCGACGATTTGTTGCAACAGTGGGTCTGTCAGACCCACCAGGTACGCCAAGGGTTAATAATTACAAAAATCCTAGTAAGGAACATGAGATTTTGGCTTGGCTTTACTGAGAGATATCATTACCTTTTTTTTTTTTAGAAATAAGCAGCTTTAGCGAGATTTGGCTAGTTGTTTTACAGGATATTTTTAATGGTTTGTGATTTTCTCGAACAAACTAATTTTCCTTGACTGGACTATAACCTATTTCTTGTGTTCCGATCTATAAACCAGTGGAAAAGGGTCCGTACATGGCGGTTGCCATCGGCTTCTCTTTTAAAAAAACCCACCCCATCGATGCACTATGTAGATCATTAATTATTGCCACCAATTTTTGGACCAGCTTACCTTCGCCATATTTAGACCCTTCGCCGCTGATATACACAATAGTGTGAGTATTATTAACAAGCGAACGTGAAGGTAGATAATAATTACTTTCCTTCTTCTGATTCCATTGGGACTCGCAAACGCGACTTTGATTCTTTCAAAAACCCTTCTCTATACTAAATTCATGTTGATCCGACTGGCAATGAAAAAAAGTTAAAACAAACTAAATGACAAACTTTACAGCATTGTAAGTAATACTCACGCATTGATTTTCTCTAAACATTTTGTATGTGAAAATTTGAATATGAGAAAAGTTGACGACGGTTTTTAAAAAAAAAATCTTGTTTCATCTCTCTAAACGATTTGAACATAATTCTCCAAGATTTTGACTTCACAGAAAAGTTTTTCATAGTATTAAAATTTCATCCAACTTTCATACTGTAGCGGAAGCTTAAGGATTAAGTAAAGGTGTCAAATAAAACGCGAATCCACGGCACATGCCTTCCTAAATACATTTACAAAACTAAACATTACAGTCTACTATAATCGAACATGGCATCTGGCCTAATTTTAAAAGTTTATTTATCAAAAGGTTTTAAACATTACACTAAGATTACATTACAATAACTACATTAATTGAGTATGGGATAAAGCTAGTTGATCATGGGCGCGAACTCTGTGGTGTCTTCGTCGTCGAATTCGCTGGTTGGTGGCTCCGCCTTTATGTGGGCGGAGTAGTTGTACGTGAAGAGTTTGACTCCTATGAACCCACCGGAACCCTTCATGCCGCGGTGCACTATGCCCGCGCCGCTGATCAGGGCCGCGCCTGGGGGGTTAAACCGAGTATTAATATCAACTACATTATCTATAAAAAGAGTTTGAGAGTGTTATATTGAGTAATTACTATGATTTATTATTGATGCAATAACCAAAAAGCCCATACACCCCAAATAATTTATTTTATGTTATTTAGAATTGAATACCATGAATTTTTTTTTTTAAGATACTTTCAAGATATTCGTGTTCATAGCTCTCCGTGACTTTCTGATAGATTTTAAGCTCTACTATGTCGTAAGAGAGAACGTGACGGGTCGCGCGCGAATTGAATGAATAGGCAGTAGACACAAAAATTTTTAGAAGCGGCAAGAATTGAATTTTTTTTAATGAAAAATTTAACCCATAACAAATATGTGTGGAATCGATTCTACTCTCGATTCTGAACAAACTACTTTCTCAGATTCCCTTAAAGTATTAACACGTTGTAGATGATCAAATAATATCAAAACAATGTACCTTTCAATGGCTCCACGGGCTGTATGTCGATGAAAGGCACGGCGCTCTGTGCCGCGTCCGTCTCGAAGTCTGTGTGCGTGAACTCCACATACTGGTCGTGGGTGGAATCCACTGGCAGTGGCGTGTGGCTTCGCGTCGGGACGTCCGGCCGGTATAGCTCCAGGCGCTTACTGTAACGGAAAATAAAAGTCGATAAAACATATTATTATGGCAAAACGAGCAAATGATATTATTAGGCTCACGAATCTGTTGTGGCAGGACCAATAACATAATGGGGAGAAAAAGCGCAAATTTATCCCGATAGGTGGTGTCTGGTGTCTTACCTAGCCCATACAAACCACAGAATAGATTGACTTCCAGAGACAACCCACAGATCACATAAATAAATAGCCTTCATATAAGCTTATAGGTTGTCACCAATCACAAAAGCGACATATGTAATTTGCTTTGCCTTCGTCACCCCATTGTATTGAAACGAAAAACAAGCATTTAATCAAAACTTAGATACAAAGATATTGTACTGTCTAAATTATGTCAGTAATTGATGTTTAGTAATTTGCAACTTAACATTACTAGAATATGTAGTTTCCTAGCAACATTCTCATAAGGCTTTAAGAGCATGCAGGAAGTATTAAATAATCAAGTAATGACTCACTGCAATAGCATTACATTAATTAAACCTATTTCTTTGTTCGTCATACTGACCGTGGCGTCTCGGCGCCGTCTGTGTTGTCGTTGCCGATCCACTGACTTCTCTCGGGTGACAGTCGCCCCGTCGCGTAGTTGAACGGGGTGGACCGGATTTCGAAGTGCAAATGTGCACCTAGCAGCGAGAACCTGGAACATTAAATAAACAAATGACCATTAAATCCTTAACCATAAAATCCAGTTGATGTTTTATAAGATACTGAGAGAAAAAACCTACTTGACTCCAGTCAGGACATGTCCAGCAGGCGAGTCCAATTCATCCAAATCAATAGCCCTCTGTTCGTAAGTCAGCTTGTGGTAATCAGTGCCAGCCTTTGTCCCGGCTTCGCTAGGATCAAACTTCTGGACCGGCATCCATTCCCCGGGTGTTACCGTCCCGCGCTCGCCCAGCGTGCCTTCGCTGATCTGAAGGTGAAACACTCGGCCGAGCTTCACTAAGCGTAGTCCAGTCACAACCCTGTCAAAATAATTTCAAATTTTGTTAAAAACTCCTCAAAAACATTGCGCCTCCATAAATACCCCCAATATGGACACCCGCACACCCATGCTATTGTTAGTCAAATGACATGTAAAAGCTAATGTATTAACCTGGTAGCCTAAATCTACAAGTAATTCGCCCAATAAACCCTCTGCCGGTACTGACTTGTTTTTCTCAATGTCTGCTAACGCTTCCCTCATGCTGAAGTAACGGTCTGACATCGAGGCATCAGCTTCGCAAAGACAAAAGCAGTATGAACAGTGTAGGAGATTCCATTTCCACCAGGAGTCAACCTTGGAAGGAAAATAAATTATTAACACTGAGTTTTTACTAGGTATATGATTCCAAAACTATACAAGAGCTAAAAAGACGCTAGTCTGATATATCTTGTTTGTGCGGGTGTCCCTAAAGAAATAGGGACTAACTTGTTATTTTTGACGTCGGATGTTGAAGGCCAAAGGCTGAAGTATCTGTCAGAGTCTTCCGTCGCTTCGTCACAGAGGCACATGCAATACGAGCAGTGCCAGAATAACCAGCGCCACCAAGAATCCACCTGTAAACTCGCTTGCGTCAAACTTGAATTGCGACTGCCATCTTTATTAGACTGATCAGTTTCTACATATTTGTGCCTCACTGGAGCTACAGGTCAGGCCAGTAGATAATGAAAAATAAACACAGCACAGATAAACGTGCTACAGTCTATTCAGTGGACCAACAGATTTTACATAAACAATATTGAAGTGTCTTTTAATATAGAATGCAATTATAAAATTATGGAACGCTTATTTATTCAAAGTTACTCCATGACATGTTATACTTTAAAATGGATAATTTATGTAAAAATACATCTTTCTTATTTTTAAATGCTTTTCTTAGATAAAGAGACATATCAAGATTGTTAACTAAAAATCTCTTGCTTCACTGGATGGAGTGTTACTAATATTACAAATGCGGAAGTTTGGATGTTTGTCCTAAATAACGGCGAAACGGCTTATCTGGATGAAATTTATATAGATTATAGTCTGGAAGATAATCGGGACAATTACTTATTCCCACGGGTGTACTTCGTGTAGTTGACGCGGGCAAAGCCGCGGGCGGAAAGCTAGTATAAACTATGCGAATGTTGGATTGCACCGCATTAGTGCATCGGTCTAACCTTGGTGGTGCCGCTAGTGCAGTAGCCCACCTGGCCGAAGGTCCGCCCGTTTTCGTACTCGATCCATTCGTACCGACGGTTACTGCTGCGACTCTGCAATTATATTGTTTATTTTATTTATCTTATCATTATGAATTTATAACTAACTCCATTCAGTCAGAGCATACCCTACAGCCCGAATCAATGTCATATATAGTTAGTATTTAAATTTACTGTAACACGTAAATACGAATATGTAAATTTACACTTACAAGTTATTCTGTATTATGTCGTAGATGTAGAACGTTATAAATCGAAAAACTAATCAATTAGCCCAAAATGGTAGTATTGATTAATAATAATAATGAAAATTAAAAAACAAGGTATTAACTCACCGCTGGACACACCCACATGTCCGAATCCACGTATGAGCACTCCAGGATCCTGCCGTGGCAGCGTTTTTGCTGCGCGCAGTACTTGTCCTGAAAGCAGGAAATAATTGCTGGTTTCAATTCAAATTAATTGTCACAGTGATTTCAATAACTATCAAAATCATAGGCTTACTAATTTTCAATGAGAATGATCTTAATTCACTTTTGCTTAGCAGGGGAAAAAATCATAGCTACAACTATTGGGGATACAGATGTTTTAGCCACCCGAGCGCGAGTGAGCCACGCTTGTGTGTGTAAATGTACATGCACACTGTCTTTGCCTGTGCGAGCTCCCGCCCGACCTAGCTATGATTTTTCCCCTTCTAAGCTTGGGTAACGCATGGAGTAAACTGTACTATATTAGCAACTTAGAATGGAGTACTACCAACTAATGACAGCGCAAGTGGAGGAACCACTCTCAGTTACAAAACGGACTGTCAACTGTCAGTAGTATAAAAAACGTGTTGCACTCCGGGAGTGCCGGCAGAAGTGAAAAGGGCTCCCTAGACTTTTTCACAAAAAAAAGGAATTGGACAAAACACGAAAAAAATACGGACTGGTTTGAACCGAGGTCTTCTGGCTTCAATGCAGCCCGTTCTAACATAAGCTGGAACAAAACTTTGGAAAACAACTAAATACTAATTTCTAAATACAACTTTGGAAACAGTGGCGATATTTGCCTTCGTATTCTAATGACATTGTAACAGTTTTTCGATCAGGTCACGTGTCCTGACGTGAGTTTAACATTTTTTGCTGTTTAAAAAGTGCACAACGCCGCTAAAGATAATTTCACTTCATAAAAAATTGTATCACCGATTCCATTTTAGACCACAGATTCAGATAAGCTTGTTTACCCTAACCCATGTATGTACTGCAAGTTCTACTTGTACTGGTAAAATGTTCCCCGCCTACCTTGAAGCAACCGTAGTTGTTGGCGACCGTGTAGTAGGCGCAGTTGTCGCGGCACGTGTCGTCCGGGTTCATGTCCACCTCGTTCTCGATGTAGCCCATACAAATGACAGCTAATTTTGTGTGGCAACTTGAAGCGCCACTACGAGTGTCCCGAGAACTAATTTTGACATAATCATTACCGCAGTCGACTTATGAACATCACTAATTTTAGTTACATGGACACTCGTATCTGCCTACAGCGCCAAAATGGCGATACTCAAATAGGCACAAAGATATTTTATGTCAGCCAGTCCAGTGTGTAAATAATAGAGGTCGTGACTTGTACTGATAAAATGTTCCCCGCCTACCTTGAAGCAGCCGTAGTTGTCGGCGACCGTGTAGTAGGCGCAGTTGTCGCGGCACGTGCCGTCCGGGTTCATGTCCACCTCGTTCTCGATGTAGCCCATACAAATGACAGGTAATTTTGTGTGGCATCTTGAAGCGCCACTACGACTGTCCCGAGAACTAATTTTGACATAATCATTACCGCAGTCGACTTATAAACATCACAAATTTTAGTTACATGGACACTCGTATCTGCCTACAGCGCCAAAATGGCGATACTCAAATAGGCACAAAGATATTTTATGTCAGCCAGTCCAGTGTGTAAATAATAGAGGTCAGTGACTTGTACTGATAAAATGTTCCCCGCCTACCTTGAAGCAGCCGTAGTTGTCGGCGACCGTGTAGTAGGCGCAGTTGTCGCGACACGTGCCGTCCGGGTTCATGTCCACCTCGTTCTCGATGTAGCCCTGCAGGAAGCGGGTCACCTCCGCGTATGTCTCGCCTGTGGACACGGTTTTTAAATTATACTACAGATGGTGCTCAATGCTGTCCAATTCTATTTATTTGCCTATTTTGAAAGTAATACTTAAAAAAATAGGTAGTCCAATCCACACTTCCTGCTATCATCAACATTGTTTTGCTTTATGCGAATAGAGCCTTTGGTCCACGTCCTTAACTATTTTTCTTAACCTGCTATGAAAGAAGATTTTTTATTCACTTTTTCCTAACTGGTTAATAAATAAGAATAGTTTGTCCATTTTCATAATTGGTTAAGAAAACTAGCTAAGAAAACGGATGGAATATTCTTATTTACTAACCAGTTAGGAAAAAAATTAATAAAAATTCCATATTTGTAACTCAAAACCATAGACCTATTAAACTCAAAACAATATTCTATTACATCATAATATAGGGTGTCTCAAAACCTACTTGAATTTTGAATAATTTTCGTTGTATTAAAAATGGAAAACGGATATTTTGTAGTTGTCATCAGCAAGGTTTGAGGTTAAGTTAAGGATAGTTTTTCAGTCGAGCAAACCTACTTTAGTCTTATAGATTACTTCGATCAGATGCAATACAACTCACACCGCGGGTCGTAAAAAAACTACTCGTGTGTTAGGACATCAATCTGATCTTTAGCCATAACTATACTAGTGCACTTCAGTCGTACTTGTCAACGCATTTAATCAGGCGCGGCGTGACTGTATCAAATGTTTGTGAAAATCAATGAGTCAAGTTATTTCGTAAAGTTCATTAGCAACATTACCTTCTTTATGCTGGACCGGGTCGCATCTGTAGAGGCCTCTGCTGGCTAAAGAGAGGGCGGAGCGAGCTGCTGCGGCCGTCTGCGCGGTACGCTCCCCGTACCGCTGCCGCGTCAGGCTGGCCTCTTGCGTGAAGTTGCCTGGAAAACGATTAAAATAATTTCAGTAACATAGCTAGGAAGCCGGACACCCTAAAAACCAAGGATTTCAAGCTTCTTGTCCCGCGTCGCGACCGGCTAGTTCGCTAGTTGGCTAAATAAGTCAAAACCGGACAGGCTGGACACAGCCTACTTTAGTCGGACAAGCATCCAAAAAGCCTGACCCTGCCCGGCTTTATACGGACGCCTGTTAACCCTACACATAGCCAATATCTGATGCATTGGAATGAAATCATACCTATTATAATCTAAAAAAAATTATTTAAATGAATATAACTTTGTAAGTCTTGTGTGCGTCTGAAATGAGTTTACCGTTCAATCGAACCGAATCGTCACATTTTAAGGCGATACTTGGAAAAATTATGCTAAAGCGAGATAGCAATGAGAAAACGACGCGCGCGGGAGCGAAACCGATATTGCCGATTACGCAAAAAAAACACAAAATCACTTCGTATTAAAAAACTATAGCGATTTTAAAAAAATGCTTCTATACGATCCTAAATATTATTGGTGTCCACTAATTAAACCAATTTTCAATAGTATCTGTAACCCCATTTAAGAATAATCTTGATATTTCGTATTTTTTAGAGGTATTTTCGAAAAGATAAAGTGTCGAGCCAAAATCATAAAATCGTGTTTTTGAAACTATACGATTCTAGATAAAGGTATGAAGAAATATATATCTTATTACCAGGTTTATAACAACTCTAAACGTCCTATAGTTTTATATCCAAGAGTCCATACTTTTTCCGAGTAGCGCCTTAACGCAACTTATTTTAAGCAAATCAAATAAATGCATGGTTTTCTTTTTGACAAATTTTTTCGTCCTATTTTTTTCTTACAAAGTTCTGCTTTTGTTTGAAGTGAATGATAAATTGATAATATTGATGTTTCAATATTTTAACAGCTTTGATTAACTTCCTTTTCTTCATTTTTATTTGACATCAAGATGGTTTTGTTTTTATTAAACCGGAATCTCTGATAACACGTTATTGAAGTTAAACATGTTTCTTGTTTGGTTTGGATTCACTATAAAGTAAATTATTTTTGTTCATGCTTTATAAATATTTTTCCTGTAACGCTTTTTGAGGTTAGGTATACCACTCATTATGGCTCATTCTCCTTATTCATCCATAAGGAAGGCCAGTGCCCCAGCAGTGGGGACATTAAATGGCTGATGATGATGATGATGATACCACTCGAATCACTAATTATAAACATGTTATGTCACGCTGCAATTAACAGCTTGTGCAATGATCTATCTCAGTTCACCAGCGATGATGATAAGAGTTATTAATGTCATTAGCATATTTCCTTCTTCGATTATCTTAGAAAAAGTTGACTAAAATAAACTCGACGTTCACTCTTAAATGTGTTAATAAACCAAAGTAAACTCCATGCGTCGTACTATTTAGCTACTAAAACTCATAGTTAAAACAAATTAATATTTTTTGCATTGCCTACGCAAACTGAGCTTTATATCTATTGACTTAGCAATCATTTTTAATATATGAACGACTAACTGCATAACATCTTATTTTTTTAATTAAATATAATAGCGTAGAGATAAAGCACATCTGAGTTGACGATATCTTAGAAACTTAAGAAAATATTCATAATAATGTAGATGTTTACAAATATTCTCTGAAGCTTGTATCAATTTACAGTCAACGTCAACAAAAAACATTTCTGCATATCACCTCTAGATGTGACCCAATTGCTGCGTAATGATTCACTCGGTTCGCCATCGTCGTATTTGTTCAATTTGTTTGTGCGCGAACAGATTGCTACAGATATCTACTAGAAGGGAAACTATACTATTTGACATTCACATATATATTAAAATAAACATGTTACGATAACTTAACTAGTGGTGTAATCCGTTCTTTTTCTGTAAGAGCTATTTTTTAATGTCAAATGAATATAATTGTATATGTTTTCTTTTCTTCGAACTAAAAAGATAGCAAAATAATTAAGTAAGTAATTAAATTTCCTAACCGACCTCAAGAATTGGACTATAAAATGCAAAATATTCGATTGGGAGTTCCAAAACATGAGTGCGTTTAAATTCAATAAAACAACAAGTAAAAAAATAGGTCTCAATGAAAATGCAAAATAATTTGAATCATTCCAAGCTTTGTTCTGACTTTGTTATGGTAAATTTAGATGATTACCTTTCCCGTATATCCTCAGCAGCATCCACGAGAACTGCATCATGGCGTAACCCTTAATCTCAGTCAGTGATATGGTGTTGTAGGTGTCGTAGATCATCTGGTGTGGCGACATTTGCAAGGCACATAAGTCCGGGTGGTCATCCTAGAAACAAAGTATCTTATTTAAATTTTTACTTTTTTACATTCACAATGCAATTTTTATTATTAATAAATTGAAAATGAAGTATTTAAAAAAAATCGACCCGTCTCACAACGACTCCGTAGCTCAGAGGTTAGAGCAGTTGCCCGGATAGCGAAAGGTCGTGGGTTCTAGTCCCATCGGAGCTGGTTGTGATATGGCTAGATTTTTTTAAAATACTTATTTTCAATTTTTCAACAAAGTATCTCATAAAAAAACCGTAGGAGGGCTTCTGTACTGCTTTCTAAAATCACACGTATACTTTGGACTTTTTTGTGGTAATTGCAATAAGAAATATTCTGAATTTATTGTGGACTTCAAATAGTTTCAATGCTGCCAGAGACATTTTAGACGTTGTTTCTACTCATTCATATTTTAATTAATATGATGTTTATTTTTTACATTGTCGCTGTAATTTCATTATTATGGAAAGACTTAGTGTGAGTCAGAAACGAGTGGGAAAGAAAGCCTGAATTCCTACTCCAACCAAAAATGTACAGTTATTATGAAAGTTATCTCGCATTTAGTTATTTAAGTGGTTCACAAAGAAAGTTATCAAAATTATACCTAACAATCACAATGTTCGTAATATAACAAACAATGATCGTTATATTATTATAACAAATGGTTTATTTACAAACTATTTTTGTTGATTTATTATAATGTCTATACTTTGTTTAATAAGTATTCCAAACATGCACTGAGAGAGAAAGCAAGGTAACAAAGCTTTCTTTCTTAGATTGAAAGAAATGGTTAAGTATGTCTGTGTTAGTACATATTTACTGTAATTTTAAGTGCAATCCGTAACAACGTTTTAAATTGTACCGGGAACAATATATTTTTCCTGTAAATTTTCCCGTTTACAATTGAACTGTACTTTAGTTCTTTGTTTGCGCCCGTCGCCGCACAGAATACAGCATGACATAACTATATCACAGGTGTTTCCGGTTAATGACGATCTTTGTATCGTATTCGAACAAAGTTATTATTAACATTAAATTTAATAAATAGTAACCAACCGTGGTTTCGTTTGTTGGGTTTCCATTCTTGTAGAAATATCGGTACGAATTGCATCTTAAATTTTTTGAGTCACAGTGTATCTGTATGTAAAATGTCATCAAATGCATTCAGTCGGTCTCGAGATTTTCGCTTACCAACAAATTTTGCTATCTAAGGTTTCATACAGTTTGGTCTATTTGATTTCAAATTTCTATGGAATAGCTGATTTTTTTTTTTCGCAATTTCAATGTTGGTACCATAGTAAAAGTTGTTTGTATGCATGAGTACATAAAACCCTTAAAATTCCGTCGACTTTTTTCACAACACCTTATATAATTGTTTTTGTGTAGATTTATATAAATTTAACAAAGAAAGTTATGTACTTATGACGTCATATTTGTTAGCATTGCTCTGTGACCGCTTTATTAAACACGCGTTGACCCCTCGCTACCGCTAATCGTACTTGTTAATAGGATATGACACCAATTATTTCTGCCCGTCATCAAAACAGGCGAAAAGTTTACGAAAATATGCGACGTTGATGTTGTCGTAACGTCTTTTTGTTATTTACTTGAAAGTTCTGGTGATCTGTTTTTAGAACAGCAAATGCATTTTGGTTAAATAAATTACTAGCGGATCCTCGCGGTTTCACCCGCGTGGTACCCGTTCCCGTGGGAATATCGGGATAAAATATAGCCTATGTCACTCGGGAGGAATGTAGCTTTCTAATGGTCAAAGAATTTTCTAAATCGGTCCAGTAGTTTCAGAGCCTATTCGATGCAAACAAACTAACAATCAATTCTTTCCTCTTTATAATATTAGTATAGATATAGATATACATATCGCGAGTAAATGAGTTAAGCTGAGTAAATGATTTAAAAAGTCTTGAGTGTGAATGTAATTTGCACTTGCACAATCACTTAATTGTCCTTAATTAACGATGAATTGTTAAATACTTCGCTAATTTATTATAACTGTAACAGTCGGCTTACGTTCATGGTTTACATTCAACATCTGTTCGTATTATTGCAAACGAAGCATACACAATGATTGTCTTAACGTAAACAGCGGGTCAGTGGCTTCCATTGCCAAACACGGCGGCCAGCCACGCTCCCCTGGCGGCGGTATTGGCAATCGATACCTGTCTCGGCCGTGAGTCTCATCAATGAAATGTGCTTGAACACTCACACGGTCCCCCGAATGAATTACTCACGTCCTGTAGCTGCCGTACCTGTAATATCGAGCGGAACATGTCCCCGTGTTCCAGTAACTCGTGCAGTTTCCTAACAGCTTGCGCTGCTGAGGTCTTAGGGTCCATCAGCACACTCTCGGCCAGGTCCAGCCACTCCTTGACGGGCGCCGGCACCGCCCCGGGCACCGCCTGCCGCCGCACGAACTGCACGAAGCTCTTGTACAGCCCATCAATAATCTGCAGCCTCTCCAAAGCCTTCAGCCACAACCACGACTGCAGGGGCGGCTGCGGCGGCCTAGGAACCTTTTCGATCTGGTCGTCCAATACGACGAAGGCCTTTGTTAGTTCCACATCGCCTCCGAGCCCCGTCTCCCGCCACAGCGGGTCCGAAACGTTCCTCCATAGGTCCTCCTCGAGCGCATATAACTTGTTCCTAAGGTGGTCCACCGGCGATAGTTCCTGCGCCAACGCGAACGCGAATAGCGCAAAAAGCGCCGCGAGTCTCATGGTCCCGTGCTCGAAAGTGAAACGCTTTGTTGCGCGATGCGAGCCACACTGCGGAGGGACGGCGCGAGGGGCCGCGCGGCGAGTGGGGTCGCGGTAGTGACGCGCCGTATTTACTATCGACAACCTTTCCTCGCACCGATGAACCGCTCACTGGAAACCCATTGACGGGATCCTCGTATATTTATTGTTTCACTCGACCTCGTCACAACCTTTCGTCGCGTACTCAAATAAGTACATTGTTTAATGCGTCGATGTTTCCGTAAGGAAACTAATGTTTGTCGTTTTGGTGGATTGATTATTTTGTGCTTCACGGTGTTAATTGCAGTTCCCGTTTGTCATTGAATTATTTATCTATGCATGCAAATAGAAGTCTTATCTTAAAAAAAAAAACAAAACTATCTAATGTAAACTCTCCAAATTCCGTGTCAGATGAACCGTATCGACGTTGATTATAACCGCTTTAAAGCGTTCCAGCACTACGCACCCGCATGTTAATACTGTTAACTCGAAGCAATCTCGTTATGCGTGAGTGGAGCTCTTATCTTGTCGCATTAAGACACATATTGCGTCGACTCAGTGTGGGTGGGTTTGTGATTGCGTATTGTTATTATTCGCTCATTACACTCTGGTGTCGCGTTAGCTGACAGCTCCTGTGGTTCTGACGCGCACTAGGACATGTTTTTAAAGTATCTTTTGTTCGATTCTCAGAACTTTTCATAACAATTACCTCTGGTTCCAGTGACCTTACACTTGGCAACGAACATTTAAAGACAGCATTTAACAAAAATATAAAATTATTTATACAAGTTTCAGTCTAACTAAGAATATGAAATGGAATAACACAGCTGCTACGTAACACGCAGTAATTAATCTAGCCCCCATACATTGTTATCTTTCAGTAGTAATCATTCTCAATTAATCTTCATCTGCCAATGCCCGCCCATAACATATGGTCCTAATTGCGAGTATACTTA
The DNA here is from genome assembly GCA_949710035.1 of Crambus lathoniellus. Lineage (NCBI taxonomy): Eukaryota > Metazoa > Arthropoda > Insecta > Lepidoptera > Crambidae > Crambus > Crambus lathoniellus. The sequence continues at coordinate 30,039,210 of OX453303.1, forward strand.
TAATTAACCCCACTTTGTATGCACAAACCCTTATCATAATATTTTTTTAATGCACGTGGCTATTTCTTAGTTTTCTAATCATAAGCGCCGGCGCTCTTAGTGTTTTTTGTTTAAAGAAGTTATTCCTTTAATAATCCCGCAATGTTATACAAACCTTTATCTGCTATGAAAACATTAATTGTATAGCCATAAAATGTAAAAAGATAACTGGAAGGGTTTTCTCCACTCTGTTGTAGATTTAAAATATGTAAGGAATGTTTTTCCTAGTCTTTTTTTATCCATTGTGATATATCTCGATTTGTATTCATTTAAATAAACTAGACAGAAATATCGATAATCAGTTTCCGGAACAGCTCTACTTTATCTAAACCGCACAGACAAAGCCTTTAAATTTCTACAAAAAATCCTCCATTGTCGAGACAAGTTGTCTGCTGCACTCTCGTAAATATCAATACGATCTCGGGCCTCGCCCCAACATGTCGACGACGTTAAATACGTTTTGTTGCGAACATGGAGACAAAAACAGAAATGAAATCTGTTTAGGCAAAAGATCTATTTTAGGGAACGGCAAAAAATTTACAAAGAACTTTTGATACACTTAGCCTTCACTTCACTTCAAAAGCTGAAAGTGGAAGCGCACTACTCCCGGAATCCTAAATCACTGAGGAATTGGCCATGTTATCTCTAACTGCCACACAATAATGCTGAAAACATCATTGTTACGGCGACAGACTTAGATAAGATAGTGGTAGCTAGCCAGGTGGACTAAGAACAAGTCCTACCTCCAACCAAACTGAATACAATATGTACCCCCACTGGGAGTCGTACCCGGGACCTCTGAGTCTGAAATCGGTGCTGTGAACCACTAGACCACAGAAGCGGTTAAGTGCGTCTTTGTGTTTGTGTATTATAATGTAATTTCGATCTTATACGCTATTGGAATTTTTACCCGTATTCTACTTACTTATGAATTTTCTTTCGAGCTGCCAACAGGCAAAAATCTTTAACATCAAATAAGACGCCTTTATATGAAGTGTTATAAATCTGAACAAGACAAATAAATGTTCCATCAATAAGTCATATTTCTATGAATGAATATCAACATCTAATAAATAAGATATCGTTTAACTATTACGTTCATTGCTGCACGTCCATCAAGTTTAAGTTGTTGATACGTGCTTTACTGCCAGTGAAGTTATCAGTTCCTTGCTCACACGAATAGCAATTCATCGGTTTGAACTCTTGTAGTGTTTGCGTTCAACAGATTATCTTCATGTCTTATTGACGCGCAAAGACAATTATTGAATTTGATAAAGGTTTACGAATCCTTCTAATAAGCAAAACAGACGTATCTTTTCTTATTATTTGTCTTTAAGTATATTTTTTAACTAATCCCTTCTAATACCTATACAGATAAAACTCTTGCATTACTGACTGACTGACAGACAACGCACAGCCGAAACGACTACAAGAAGCTGAAATTTGGCATGTATGTTCCTTGGGGAGTGTAGGGGACTAAGAGAGGATTTTTTGGAAAGTCCCTCTATAATATAACCATTACAACGGGGTAAAAAGTGAGGTCCACGCAGACGAATTTGCGAGCGGGACGCTAGTTTAGCATAAAACATTTGACCAGATAATTACAGACCGAAATAGGCACGCTAACGCTTGCTCGGCCGCGCTCTATACACTTCGCGCGGACCCAGCGGCAGCCGGCAGTGAACTGTGAACTCGCGAGCGCCCCGCGAATCGAAAATCACTTAAAGTTCAATTAAAAATGAAATAATAAAAAAATTAAATTTATGACGTCCGGAATCCCTCGGCTATTCAAAGACAATTATTTTCATATGTTTTTCATTAACCAACTAATTTAAACAAAAACGTAAAGATTATGTGTGGAATCATATGTTTTCATAAAACAATGATATATTAAATCAAAATTAATACACAAAAACGATAAGAACGAAACAACAAATTAGTTAAACAATTTTTTTTTTTAGATACAGATTCAGATTCAGATTTATTGCAAGTCACAAGTTTTATAAGGTGTTACAATCTTGGATTATTGTACAAGTGACGCCCTGCAAGGGCACCGCAACCATTTTATGAAACTTTATATTTAAAAATGGTTATAAAATCATGAAAATTAAATAAGTATTATAATTAAAAATAGTAATAAAATCATGACATTCGGAAGCGGTCAAGGTTAGATGTTGAAGTCTGTTATTGCAGCAACGCTGACAAAGGCAAATTATCCTCTTCATCACTACTGGAGCTGTCACTCGACTTATCCGTGTTATTATCGAGGACCTAGGGTCTTATTTGGTCTGCTCCAACAACAGTTCCAATCAACTTCCTTTTTTCTATTAAATCCGAATACATTACAATTTTTTTTTATCTATCGTTTGCAAAGGATATAATTTCTATTTACAGAACTACCTTTATTATGAGCACATTGAATATAATATGACATAACGTATTCTTAATATTTTTATTCTATTTAAGGAACCAGTACTGGGCCTGAATTTCCTCGATGTCGAGGAACTAATGAAGCTAGTTTACAAGCGGCTGAATCAAGACCTACCCTAGAGCACTTTTGGCATTTAGTAAGAGGGATTGGGCACTTATGATAAGAATGTCCCCTTAAACGTCAATAAAAGCAAATAACCGAGTTATCGTTTAGAGTCGACACAGATATAGGACGATTAACCGGAGTATTTCATTACGGTTTTTGGCAAAAGCTGGATCAGTGGGTTGCTGTGAAATTAAGCAACTGAGTAAGTCTTCTGGCTCCTTACAGTTCATCGCTTGGGCGCTGTTTCTAACGGATTTGTCAATAATGCCATGTATAATACAATCAACTGCCTTCTGGCCCTTGATTTCATATCGATTCAATAAAGTCAAGTTATCATAGAAATATAGTCCCGGACATTCTCATTGTAATGCGTAGTACGTGCGAGTATCTCTTCCAGAAGTGTCCCGTAATCTTGCTCGTTGGGAAAAGCTTTTAGGTGCTTTTAGTAACTTAGCCTGCCATTCGTCCCAAGTAAAATTTGACAGAGGGTAGAGCTTCAAACCACTTCTTAGCCAGACCCACCAGATTTTGAAGAGCAAAATGCGCGGTTTGCTTTTGGTTCCAATCGTAAAGCAAGCACATTCATTTACTTTCCTTATCCAACTACTTATATTCTGATATTTAGTTGAGGGATCAAACTCAGGTACTACGTTGTTGACCTGATTGTTGTTCAGCTGCTGCTTACTCGATTCAGTCTCTTGCACCGACGACAAAAGTTTCAATACCTCATCAACAGTAAAGAAAGGCTGGTGCTCTGGTTGTGCTACAGGTGACTCAGACTGTAGGCTCTCACTAGGTTCAGGTTCCAACACTTGTGAGGTTGGTGGCTTCACTTCGTTTGAAGGTACATCTTCTATTCCCCATTCAGACGCATGTAAATCTCTCACGACTTTGCGGGCACGCCTCCCCACAGGCGTCAGTGATTGCTTCCTTCGCCGCTTGTCTTCTTCATGCCTCAACCGTTCACGACCTGCGTGAACGGTTGGTACCTCGGGTTTCATTTTCTCGGAAAAGATCAGAAAAAGTAAAAATTAGTAAGTATTAAATAATTGCAGATATTCATAATTATAGGATAAGGATAAAAGTATAACTGTAAACCGGATAGATAAATACTAAATATATATTGATTCACAAGTACAAGCACTCATACTTTTATGCATCAGTTTGTACCCATTCAAACCATTATTATAGTCTCATTCATATAGTAAAGTTACGTTAACACATCAAATCAATTAGGTTGTATTTAGAAAAAAGAGACAGCTTAAGCAGTTATATAGCTCAACAGATTACTTAAACTATTCATATGTAAAAAATGATAGGTATGAAATGAATGAATAACTCTCAATAAACTCTCAATAAAATATGAAAAAGAAATTAGTTTTCTATTTAATTAATTTAAATTGTTGACACGTGAACGACATACTAAAGTATTGATTAATTAAACCAAATCTCGTATCGTGAATAAGAGGATCACAAATAAAGCAGCTGTAAATAACAAAATATACTGATTACCTAGATAAGTTTTAGAACTAACTAAAATACAGGGCGCACATTAGCCTGTCTTGGGAAACACAACAATCTAAGGGCACCCGTAGCCCTTGTTTTTGATGTAAAATGTAGACGATTCATAAGTACACATTTATTATGTTAAGTAAATATTTCATTTTTTATTTATTTTTTATTTCATTTATGAAATATAATTTCTCAGGGCAGACATAATCCTTGTATGTAATAGTACATTCATATCTCCATAAGCTGCGGGCGCACATAACCCACTTCACATCTGAGATGGAACATACTTAGCTCCATAAACTAAGGGCACACATAACCCATATCACCTCTAAAATGGAACATACTTAGCTCCATAAACTAAGGGCACACATAACCCATATCACATCTAAAATGGAACATACTTAGCTCCATAAACTAAGGGCACACATAACCCATATCTCATCTAAAATGGAACATACTTAGCTCCATAAACTAGGGGCACACATAACCCACATCTTGCAATGGAACGTACATAGCTCCACAACACAAGCTAAAGCAAGGGCACACATAACCCTTCGTTTAGCAGTAAAACCAGAGATGCCTAAATAGTTACTACGTAAGTAAAACATTTTATCAAACCGCAACGAGAATACGATTTAGATGTACTGTCTGCAAAAATACTTATAATTAATCCAAAATACATCTATTATATTTTCATACTTTAATTGCAGGCATTTATATGTTTAGATAATCTAATTTTCTAATAAAATATGCCTTGCCCTAAACAGACACCACATGTTTCGATCTATTCTTAGTAAATGTTTTGTCATTTTCTTTAACACCTTCGCTGCGTTAAGATTTTCTTAGAATTTTCAGATAGTGCGTTGGAGATCTATTATGACTCCGTAGTTAGGCTTAATTTTTGTGCGTATGAGACCTTATCGATCCCATAAAAATATGTATTTTTAAATCCTGTATATCATACTGAAAAACAAGAGTCTCGGTTTGTAAACATCCTGAGGCGTAATTAACTAGCTACTTTATCTTAATATAGGTTCGCACAAAGTTCTGACAATTATCTAAAGAGTAAATACAAAAATATTTTAGGCTATCGACTCTATCTCACAACGCAAGAAATGATGCCATAAATTATATAACAACTAGTGATGGGAATAGAGTAAAGCGGCAGTCATCGACTACATTATTTTATTTTTAAAAAATACACAAAGTGTATATAAAGACGGGAATATAATAGATGAACACAATATCTTCAATAAGTTAACTACCTCTCTTTGTAATTACAATTAAGTCTTTGAGTTAGTGTTAATTTTAACTGATCTTGATTAATACTATTTTGATGAACAGGTACATATAGTTTTTCCAGTACTTTGACTGTCAAAATAATTCTTCATTAAATGAGTTATTATTTACTTAGTATCAAAAACTTCTAAATCAGATAATCACGGTTACTAGTGGAGGACATATTATTTTCTACGATTATAACTCTGTCCGACGGTACACAACTCTGTGGCTCAAGTTTTTTATCACCCTTTTGTAATTTAACTTAGTTGCGTCACCAGAATCACTCGTGGAATCATTTATTTGTAGGTCTAACTGTCTTTTACGCCTTTTTGTACGATTCATTGTTATTAGGTATTATTTACGTGCTCAATACGTAAAAGGAAAATCGCAGGCTACGCGAAGCGCGAGTTTTCACGTTAAAACTTGTCGATATAATTTGTGCTTGTCGCGCAACACTAAACCAAGGCGAGCGGGCGCGCGCGCCGCTCGCATACCGCTCCTTGCGTCTACGAGGCCTACAAATTAGGAGATGCATAATACCTCATGTCGCACAGATTAAATCAAATTTCAATTAGGTGCGTTATGGACCTAATCGATCTCCAATAAGTATATTTTATTGTGAGAATCAGCTAACATTCTAATGAGAGCTAAAATATATATTTGTCTTTTTCCTACGCATAGAAATAAATGTGATAGCTTCCCGCACAGAGCGAGAGAACAAGATTTTGAACCCCGCACAGGCTGAAAGTCACGTAGGAGATGTTTTATACACCCTAACGCAAGGAATGTGTTAAATAAAAGTATAAAAATATAATAACTATTTGACAAATCTATCTCATTAGCTTTTAACTACATTTAAAATAACTTTTAAATTTTATTTTGGTGTAACAAGTCGCAACAGGACAGCTCTCAAGGCGAGACGTGCTATGTAACATGTTTTTTTTTTCTTGTATTTCTAAAATTTATTCAAATCCTATAATTTGATGTTTATATTCTAATGTTTTGAATTTCCTCGTACTGAACTAAGTATTTTTATTGATCTGCACACTCTACCACTGAGAATGTTATTTCATAAACGAAGATGTTTGCACAAAGGGAGTCCTATTCCGCCGGTTTCGAGGTCGGTTACCGGACACTGCGTTGCTTATCACGTCACAGTCTCGGTCGCCACGCCATAATACGTGTAAACAAATAGTAAAATTTTGTACGATAATGTCACAGATTACTAAATAGGTATCACGTACCTAATTAATATCCTTATTCTAATCGTGGTATTACAAATTTATAACTTCTAATTAGTACCTATACGTAGTTCTGATTTTACCTTCTTTAGTAAATAGTGTAACAACAAACTACTTTCTATTTTCCTTGTGTTTTTTTTTTTGAGAAGAAAAACAAATAATAAATATATTTGTTATTCAATGTTGCAATAGTTATAAACATATTAAGAAACATTTTAATTATTATAAATAAATAAATAAATAACTTTATAAATAACTTTTTACAACCACACCAATTATGTTAATTTCAACGGATAAATATATAGGTAAGTACTTAAATACTTTGTGTTTGTAAATATATACATAATACACATAGAAAACACCCAGACCAAGACAAATAGACATGTTCATGCACACAAATATTTATCTTGTTCGGGAATCGAACCCGAGACCTCTGGCGCAGAAGGCAGGTATCCTACCCCTGCGCCAAATCGGTCGTCAAATTATTTAAACAATACTGTAAAGCAATCCTTCAAAATAACTTTTTAGTTAGCTAGTCATAAATTATTAAATTTGCTAGCTTTTTTTTTTTGCTTAAGAAAATAAAGTTTATTTACACTTCAATGTTGCATTGCAATAAGTAATTATAAATAAGCAATATTTTAATTAAGTATTTTAACAAAACTGTAAAGAATCATTTAAAATTACTTCTATTTGCTAGTCATAAATGATATAAAATTTCTTATTTACCTTTAATATCCTGGGGCTGGAATTCATTACCACTGCTGACCTTTGATAAATAACACTCTGGTAATGTTAACAATAAGTACTTTATTTCTACTTGACTTAAATTAGGTGCATATAACTATTATAATAGATCTTTCTCGTTATTCTAAAGACATATCCCCCTCCGACACTGTCTACAGGACGACTGACTCCCCGCTGTAGTCTTGTTAGACCACAACTTCACATTGCTTACGCAGTTAAAGATATCAAATCATGACATTTGGGATTTTATTTGACACAGTAAAATATCACCAATCGAAAAAAAACGGCCGGAAGCACTAGATAAATACCTGTAAAATAACATATATTTTTTCCAAGTTTTAAGTAGTTGTGATTTGCTAGTAATCCATAATTTAAAATACCCTATTTTGGGGAATCGGCGCCTTTATGTCATACATTTCATTTAAGTATATTTTAAGATATTGTGTTATTATTACTTACCTACCTTTGTTTTCCCCAAATGGTTACTTTGCGAGTTTTGCTTACGTGATGATATCAACTACCATTTTTTTACTATGTTAACTCAAGCTTAAAATATTAATCTTCAACTCTAAATATCTACATAGGCTAGACAAATAACATTATTAGTGTCATTTCCACTTCTCTTTGTTTCGTTTTAGTGTGCTTGATGATTCACTATGCCAATGCTCTCTGCACTAAAACGGGTTTTGAGTGTCGCCGTCCACTGATAGTTTGAATGCCCACGTGCTTTTTACCGTATTTTTTTAATGATTACTTACCACAATTTTTAAGATTAATGAGGTATTTTCTGACAGATGATTAAAAAAGAAAAAAGTTAGTTTCAAAAAACTCAACAGATGGCGTTCATCAGACATGGGTCTGCTTTCTTTTATTTGCTGGCAAGGATTCTACGTTAAGACGGTAAATTTAAAAAAAAACACTTGCGTAAGGCAAAAAAAACATTTGCAGGACTGAAAAGGCTTATCTACAACTCGCGGTATGGTCGGTATGGTATTGCAACGCAAAACAAGAGGAATAGAATTATTTGACATTTCTTTTCTTCCGTCAACGTCAACTTTTTTTGGCCTTGCACCTTCTTGCAGGTCAGATCAGATGACATACATGTCTGGTCAGCGCCATCTATCGAGCTAATAAATAAACTTTATTTTTTTTTTATTTGCTGCCAGAAAATCTCTCATTCTATGTGTGGTACCATAGAATATAGAAAAGATTTTTTTTTTCCGTTTTCTGTGTGTGCGGTGCCTAGTAGTTGTAGATTATTATGTCTACAAGAAATTATTTCTTGGAGGAGGAACTGGCTATAGACAGGAGAAAAAATAGAGAGGATCAGAGTCACGAATACAAAATGGCCACAAATCAATTTTTTCCACACCCGGATAGCACTTTAGTCTTCATAACACCTGATGTTAAGTGGCGATAAAGCTGAAGGTGGAAGCGCACTACTCCCGGAATCCTCAAAGGAATTACTGGCTATCTTATCTCTAACTGCCGGAACACAACAATGCTGAAATAGTATATTATGATACATACAAGTGAGCTAAGGTTGCTCATTATACACGAGGCTGTGGGTGGCGAGGGCGTAAATCAGCCGAGTGTCTAGTGAGTAAGTTGCTCACGAGTTTCATACGCACTTTTTCAACACACTTGCGAGGAAAAACAAACATTTATTGCATACATATTGTATTATCCTAATATTAGCTAAATAGCTAAGGGAAAAAGCGCGCAAGTTATTTTTTTGCACGCGCCAAATGTAAGGTGATTGATTACATACAGCCATACAGCCTACTTCAAAATAATTATAATAATAGTGATAAAATGCAAATGTTTTATAAAAAAAATATTGTGATTTATAAATAATTTGATAATAATATACTTATTATGTTTTTTTGTCTTAATTAGGGATAAATTTATTTATTCTAAACACGTAAATGGATATTCAGCCGTATAAAACCTCTTTGTTGTTACAAAAAAATAACTGTCAATATTACCCGGTGAAATTGAAAATGCTCTGTTTACTAGCATAATACTTGCAGTTAGGTACTAACTTAACTTTGTAGGGATACTGTATTACCCGGTTAAATTGAAAAGTCTCTGTTTACTCGCATATAATTTGCAGTTAGGTACTTACTTAACTTTGTAGGGATAATTCTATTACGCAACTAGTACTATAATATTATTATGCACGCGTGTGTTATAGTTCGGTTTATGGCCCTAAAATCGAAGTGATAAGGCTCACTTTATGAGCAAGTGTGTTGAAAACATCATTGTTATAGCGTCAGACTTAGATAAATAATAAAATAATAATAAATAAAAAAGATTTATTTGTTCCAAATTACAAAATTGCTTAACTAGGTAGGTACTAAAGTATAATATCTCATGCTAACTTGAAACAAAAAGGAATTGTAGCTGAGCATCTGCCATAACCTTAGGTACCTACTTCCCATTATATTACATTTATAACATCAGCAAGTTTGGGACACAATGACCAAAAACTTATAAGAAAATAATGGTGGTAAGTAGCTATAGCTAGATCTCAAAGTTATAGAACCGCAGTTAGAACCGCCGCTGTTGTCAAGTGGTTCACACCACCGATTTCAGACCTAGGGGACCCGTGTTCGATTACCAGTGGGGGTACATATTGTATTCGGTTGGGATGGTGGTAGGATTTGTTCTTAGTCCACCTGGCTAGCTATAGCTACCACCATCTTATCTAAGTCTGTCGCCATAACAACGATGTTTTCAGCGTTGTTGTGTTCCGGCTGTTAGAGATAAGATAGCCAGTTCCTTTGAGGATTCCGGGAGTAGTGCGCTTCCACCTTCAGCCTTATCAGCACTTAACATCAGGTGTGATGAAGACTAAAGTGCTATCCGGGTGTGGAAAAAATTTGATTTGTGGCCATTTTGTATTCGTGAGTCTGATCCTCTCTGTTTTCGCCCGGCCGTCTATCGGCCAGAATTAATAATCTATCTACAGATAGGGATAGACATGATCCTAATTAGTTGCTAGGCAACACCCAGGCTACTGTCGTTAATTCTATGTTAATATCAAAAGTTGCATTTGCATAGCAACTAATCTGGATGATGCCTATACTTATCTGTGGATTGATTATTAACTCTGATCGTTAGTCACCATAGGTACGAGTTGAAATGTGGTCCTGGAACCACTTTTAAGGTCTTGGGCTGTAGAAGTGACTAAAATGGTTTTCATAAGCTAATTCCATGCGAAGCCGGGGTGAGTAGCTAGTTCTCATTATTTAAGAATGCAAAACAACAGGGGTCCACTCACAATTCTTTTAAGAATCTGCCTTGACTTCTCGCAATCGTTTATTTGCTACGACTCATACCGTGAAGTAATATGAGAAGCATTCGTTTCATGTCCGTTTAAGAACTTGATGACTTCTTATCTTTATGTTCGACTTTGCTATTTATTTAATTAAGTAGTCTAAGTACCTAAGGTATCATGTCATGTGATATAAATAGTTTGCGTTTAAAAAAGCGTAATCGGAATTTAAAAATCAATTACTTACTGATTGATTTTTCGGCAAAAATATAATAATCCTACTAATATTATAAATTTGAAAGTTTAGATGTTTGGATGTTTAGTTTTGGATGTTTGTAAGTATGTTTGTTACTCAATCACGCCAAAACGGCTGAACGGATTTGGCTGGGACACAGATACTCTATAGTCTGTAAAGGAGCATAGGCTACTTTTTATCCCGAAAAAATTTCACATTTATTTATTTTATTTAACCTTTATTGCAAGACTTAATGCTAGTGTGCATTCTCTAAAGCTATAGCATTCCCGCGGGATAGCGTCGCGTCGTAGTCCACGCGGGCGAAGCCGCGGGCGGAAAGCTAGTCCTACTAATACTACTATATAATATTATAAATGTGAAAGTTTAGATATTTGAATGTTGGTTACTCAATCACGCCAAAAAGGCTGAACGGATTTGGCTGAAATTTGGGACACATACTTTGTAGCCTGGAGAGGAATATAGGCTACTTCTCATCCCGGAAAAATATCACATTCTCACGGGATAACGTCGTATAGTCCACGCGGGCGAAGCCGTGGGCGGAAAGCTAGTTTCTAATAAAATACTTTAAACTTTATTTATTTGTAATTTTCACAGATTATCATTTATCTCATAATTTAATCAATCAATCATCAATCAATTTATATATTTGCCACAAACATGGTAATTATGATGGTAGGTTACATTAGTTTGTACATCATGTTTCGCCTATTACTAAAAAAACCCCTTATAAGTACTTATTTTTAAATATGAAGGTAAATGTTAATTTTAGTAAAAATCTTTAGTATCGTCAGTCTTGTCCAAAAGAATTTATGTCAAGGTTACGAACGTTGTCCGTCCAATTTCAATGGACTGAATGGAGTAATGATTGTGCAGGCGACAAAACAGATCTTTACAGTTGCATTATTATAGGACGTGATTCAGGTGTATGGTCATCATAATGTTTAAAACACTCTTAATTTTTGATACCAAAAATATATTATTTAAATGCACTACTTTTTAAAATTAATGAAACTTCTTATCTGATTATCATCAGCTGTTTTCCTTATATTGACAACTAGCGCTCCGCTCGCGGCTTCGTCTGCGTGGACCCCCTTTTTACCCCCTTTCAGGGGGAAATTCTAGAAATACATCAGCTTCTTGCGCCCAGTAGTTTCGGCTGTGTATAGTTTGTCAGTCAGTGGGTAACGCAAGAGTTTTATTTAGGTACCTATATAGATAGACAGATGGCCTCCCTGAATTTTTGTATTGGTACTTTAATTAAATATAGAATAGAATAGAATAGAATAAAGTTTATTTGGGTCCCAAAATATTAGATAGGTAAATATAAACAACGAAATAAAACTAACAAGTAAATCTAAAAAAAAATATTCAAAATTAAATTAGTTTGGTACACCAAAAAGGCCTCTGCTCAGTCTAAGCCGTGACAACGAGTTTTGTCATGGCACTGATATTCTGCAGATACCCTTGCTGACAGTAAGGCGCGTGTCACTGAGCAAACAACAATTAATTTAGTTTAACAATAACATATTACAATAACACTATTATTAGTCTTTCTAAAATTTATAAAATTAATACGGACACAAAAAAAATAATATTATTAATAACTCTGGGTAATAGAAAAGCGACGAAACAATAGGCACCTATTATTATACAAAACATAATCATCATAACGCAGGGTTCATACTACGGTATTCTTTTGAAAATCAAGTAAATGTCTTTTATAATTAACTTTAAAAGTGTACAGTGTTTATGCGTATATCATGATGTTTTATGCGTCTCAAATCAATATGCCAGTTGCCGGCATCCGGGCCGGGAAGTGCATGACCCTTGCAGTGAGTCATCTCCGTACATCGCGCGTGCGCACTCAACTCGCCTCTCGCTAACGGGCCCAGCCTCCAAGTCGCGGAGTGTCCACTTTTCGCGGGACAATGAAATTGAGAAATCGCTTTAACAAACCTTGACTTAACGTGTCGGTGACCTAACCTGCTCCTTGCCACAGTACATTATTCGGATAAACCAGTAGTAAGCCAAGTTTGTAAATATTAACATATTGTGAGCCGGGCGGTACAGGTAACACAGTGACCTACAAGTCGTAAATCACAGTAACAGAACTTCTTATTGTCTTACTGCTATGTTTTTGTGTCTAAAGTGCCCATACATTGACTCAAGTTCCACAAAAGAAGGCGCCAAATGCCACAAGTGTTTTTTTCGGTCTACCGCCCTTTTAGGAGCGCAACAAGTTGGGGCCAATGCCAATGACCAAATAGACGAGTTCAATTGAGTTTATTTTTAAAGTAGTTCTGATGTTGTTATACCTAAGTATATTTCTTAGTGCCGATATTTCTAATAGAAATGAATTCCTTTCTTTATGTCCGTAAACAAGTTGATTCAAAAGAGCTCAACTTTAAACAAAGTTATTTATTTTATTCATTTTGATCTTATGTTTTTATCGTTAAGTGTTTTAAGTAAGTACTTATGTATTCTTTTATATAAGTAATATATGTATTTGTGTAATGTAGCTAGTAGTACCTAGGATATTCAGTTATTATAAACAAAAGCCTCTGCATCGAATTAATGTTAATGTCTGAAAGCGTAAAATTAAAATTTAATGAAAATTAATGCGACGGTTGAATGTTGAATCTACATGGATGTATACTTTACTAGTATCTACGTAATAAATAACAGCAACAAATACGGTGAATTAACTAATTACGCTTTGTGTACCAACTTATAATTAAATGTAAATACATTGTGGTTGGACTTGTGTCGTAGTGATAACAAGATGGACCTTAAGGACAATAACAGCTTTAAACAATAACCGTATTTTGTAACTTTTAAAATGACATTAAAGTTTTAAAGTTTATCATAGGGCTGTCCGTAAGTGCCCATAATCAAAAATATGCCGGGATGTCCAAACCTGAGTGGATTTTACGACTCACCCTTAATGATGTCCAACTTTTATAGCCTTTTAGTCCCGCATTAGATAATTATACTTAATTATTGTTCCTTTTGTGTCCAATAACTGATAGTTCAAACTGGAGAACACGAAGCCGGCAAACACATGTTAAGATAAAAATCGGATGTTTCGCCGCTTGTTTACCGCCGCGCTCGGTGAGACAATGAAACGAAAAACGTTTGGAACGTCATGTTTACGCCGGTCCACGTTATTCAACTGAAAAGGGAAATTGAGTAATAGATTTCTCACAAACCTTGAGGTCATTGACAAGTAATCCCAATATGCTGCGGCCCAGGAGGTGGTGGTGGTTTGGCGCCACCAGGGCATGGATGCGCTCCAACAACCCCGGCAGCGCGCCGGGGTCATGGGACACGCACCATTCCGCAAAGTCCACCAGCGTATTCTTCTCCAGACTCTCTTGCAGCCTCACATACTCCCTCATTTGCCCGTTAGCCGCTGATACCCTGTTCAGCAAATCCGACATCTCATGCAGCCGCAACTCCAACCTCGCATCCCCACCACTCTTAGCCAGCAGCATAGCCATTGCGTTCGTCTGCTCCAAGTTCAACTCCAGCCTCTCTATATCCCGCGAAACTTGAGCTAGGCGCGCCAAAATCTGGTTCTCTTTTCTCCTGATGAGCGGAAGGTCCACCCCGCCGGTCGCGTTGAAAGGTTTCCCTATAACATCCCAGGAGCTTAGGATTTTCTCCCCGATCTCCTTGCTGAGGAACAGGACGTCGAGCGTCTCGTCGACGAGCGCGTGCGCGGTGACAGCGAGCGCGAGCAGCGCAAAGGCGCTCAGGCGTCGGGCGGGCATGGCGGCGGTCTAGGGCCCACTGCCGCCGCGATCGAATCGAGGTCGCTGGGTGACTCGCTCTGCGTCGGGTTTACCACTTTCTATTGCCAAATTAACTACTTACCACTACACTTTACTCAATTATTAGATCTTGCCTTCTTGCGATGATATTACGCTCTGATTTACGCTTAATAAAGCATTACTTAATCTTGTGCCTGTCATGATAGTATTTTAACCGGTTCAGGTCTTATGCACAAAGTACTAGGTATAATGTAGGATTCCTTATAACTGTCTCGACTGGTTTAACTAGTTTGCACTTATAATGCTTTGCGAATGCGTTCAATGCAACGTCACAGGCTAAAGAAGGCATACTAACCATTCGCTCGGCTCTCACTAAGTGGGTAAAGTGTTGTGTGCTGGCAACACCGATTTCCAGCCCCTCGGCGCGTCCCCTTGTTACACAAACCGAAACTTTTATTGTTAGGATGCTTTTGAATTCGTTACATCCGCACCCAGTTTTTGTTATGGGTTCTTTTTGTAGATCATTCAATTGGTGAACTTGATGACAGCGAAGGAGTTTATTCTTCATTGAGTTTCATTGATCCTTGTGATTCTGATATCTTATTGTACCTAGGTATTCATAACACTTGCGTGGGAGTTCTTGCTTAAAAAACGTATGACAGGACGAGTCACATAAATTACAGGAATCGATAATGATAACGGTCATTGTTTATTACTATTGTTAAAACGGAGCTTTATAGGGCTTCTGCAATTGGGTATTTGACTGTTGTTGAAATGTAGATATTTAATTAATATAACATTATTGAATAACAAATGTGAAAAAAGAAATTCAATCTGTATTATAACAAGCGAATTATGAGCTACTTAATTGTGACTCTAGCTATCTCTTTCTAAAACGAAATTTTGTATGGCGAGAATATGGCGCTATAGAAATGTGACGTCATGTTTCTATAGCGCTCTCCTTGTCTAATTAGAAAGTTTGATGCTCTATATCTCTGAAAATATGCAAGATATTTGAAAATAAATACCTATGTTGTGTTGCTACAAATTCAATGAACATTTTAAGTCAATAAAAAAATTCAGTCAAATACCCAATTGTACGATGCACGTACATGCGATTTATTTTATTATTAGAAGAAATTCTGCTTAACATGTATATTAGTAAATGCATGCATTGCATTGCATCTGACACCCTGCACCACTGCATTTTATATAAGTATTACATTTTGCATCAACCGCAATAGAATAAAATAGTAGCTGTATCTTCACTTTTTGAATTTTAACCCGAACTGTTTATGAAAATTATGTAAGTACGTCGAATCATCGGATTACAAAATCTCATTAGTAAGTAGTAGAAAATATTTATTTACTTAATGATAAGAAAGAACAATTTTTTTATGGTGAACTTCCACCTCGATTGATTTGTTCATTGATCTGACTGTTAAGTTTCTATCATTCATTATCTTAAATAAAGGCGCATTTTCGACGCACAATAACTTAGTGACAGCTTAGTGACCAATATGCTAATTTAGTATTTAAAAGAAAAATGTTTATCTATACAAATAAATAAAATTGGAGTGTCTGTTTGTAATATTAAAATAACTGCTTTTTACTACATCCATATGATTATATATACGGTACATATACCAAAATAACATTTTTTTATTATTTTTGTCTGTCTGTCTGTCTGTCGGTTTGTTCCGGCTTGTACAATCCCATAGAGGTCCAAAATACTGTTATTCACAACGTAAATAAAACTAGTGTGTAGGTCGAGGATAATTTATTGGGTGCATCGACAAGACTATATCAATCACCAAAAAATCTTAACACCGCCGTTCAGCATTACGTACGTTTGGCACAACGCCATCTATGTACAATAATTACAACTTATATTTAAATACAACGGCTTAACATTCCGCCCACCATGAACGGAACGTCCATCAGAAAGAACACAATCAAATAAGAAACATAACAAAAACAACAAAGTTGTAGGTATGCAATACATCAATAATACATAACTAACACATACACATACTTGACTAAATTAAAATACAAAAAAACATAGTAGTAGGTATTTACATTTATTAAGTGACAGGTAAAATTATAAGTTTGGATACAGGTCTTTTTACTAGAGACCCCTTGCATCGCAAGGTTACGACTCTCGTAAGATTGTCCGCACCAACATGTTTTTCCTTAATTACGCCATACAACCATCTGGACGGTGGGAGGTCATCCTCCTTTACTAACACGACATCCCCTACAGAAGGTTCAGGAGCAATATAGGACCATTTATATCTATGCTGTAATTGAGTCAAGTACTCATGAGACCATCGTCTCCAAAAGTCTTGCAGTAGTCTCTGTACAAACTGCCATCTTTTAAGAGTACTCACGTTACTCTGCTCAAAGTTTGTATCGGGTATTAGCAGCAACGGCTCACCGACTAGAAAATGGCCGGGAGTTAATGGATACGGATCATCTGGATTATTGCTAATTTGAGAAAGTGGACGCGAGTTAAGGCAAGCTTCTATTTGATACAGAAGCGTGGACATCTCTTCGAATGTCAAGGTACTGTTACCAATAACCCTTTTTAGATGGTGCTTTGTGGACTTCACTCCAGCCTCCCACAACCCTCCAAAGTTCGGCGAGTGAGGTGGAATGAAGTGCCAGTTAGTACCATTTGTTGCCAACCACTCAGCAATATCATAAGCGGCTTCAGAATTTTCCGTTTGGAATAAATGCTTTAACTCCCTATTGGCCCCCACGAAGGTCGTGCCGTTGTCACTCCATAAATCTGCGCAGTGACCTCGCCGTGCAACAAAACGCTTAAAAGCTGCTAAAAATGCCTCGGATGTCATGTCACTAACGACTTCGAGGTGTATTGCACGAGTGGTCATACATACGAACAAGGCTATATATCCTTTAACGGCTCGATAACCACGCCCTTTATACGGTCTTATAGCTATGGGTCCTGCGTAGTCAACCCCACTCTGATAGAAAGGTCGACAGACTGTGACACGTTCCGTAGGTAGCTGTCCCATCATTTGCTGACTTGTTTGTGCAGAATGGCGACGACATACAACACACTTCCGAACGACCTTGCGAACAAGATTTTTCGCATTAACTATCCAATACTGCGTTCTTAAAAAGTTTGTCATTAATTGTGGACCGCCGTGAAGAGTGCGATTATGGGCATCATCCACAATCAAATCTGTGAAGTGCGACTGATACGGCAGCAATATTGGATGTTTCATATTTTCATCTATTTCAGCATTTTGTAAGCGACCGCCCACCCTGAGTATACCATCAGCATCAAGAAACGGACACAGTGAGGTAAGTTTACTACTTTTCTTTATCTTTCCCAAAGTTTGTAAACATTTTATTTCTTCTGGTAAACTTTTCCTTTGACACAATCGGATACAGGTAAGTAAAGACTCTTTTATTTCTAATCTAGATATGTAAGGCGTAAATTTTTCTTTCTTTAACTTAAGGAATCTACGTATGTATGCAACAACTCTTAATAATTTATTCAATGAAGAATAACGACATAATATAGATTCTGACTCTGACTGAATAGTGTGGCACGAAATTCGCTCTTTTTTCTTTTCTAAATCCGTTAATTTAAATTGTCCCTTTGAATAATTAATAACCTTTTCTTGCAGCCATTGTGGACCCTCTCTCCAGATCTTCAAATCCGATAGTTTGCTCGGATTTATACCTCGCGACGCACAATCTGCAGGGTTAGATTCGGACTTGACATGTGACCACTGAGTATTATTCATAAGCGTTAATATTTCAGAGACCCGATTCGCGACATAGGTTTTCCATTTGCTGGGATGACTGCTCAACCATGAAAGGACTACACTTGAGTCCGTCCAGGCGTACACGCACTCCTTCGGAATCTCTAAAACTTCTGCAATTTCTTGAAGCAGGTTGGCTAACAATACCGCTCCGCACAACTCCAACCGAGGAATCGAGACTTGCTTCACCGGAGCAACCTTCGTCTTTGCGGCAAGTAATCGTACATGCACATCACCTTTAAAATCAACGATTCTCATATAGACTACAGCTGCGTATGCTGCATTTGAAGCATCGCAGAATCCTTGAAGTTCTCTGCTAACATCGTTGGTGCTAGTGCCAATCCATCTTGGAATCTTAAATTGAGCGAGATGTGTAAGTTCATCTCGAAACTCAAGCCATGCCTTCAAAATATCACATGGCAATTCTTCATCCCATTGTATCCCTGACAGCCAGACTGTTTGAATAAATATTTTAGCAGTGGTGACCACAGGAGCTAGCCAACCGAGGGGATCAAACAGTTTTGCTATTTCCGAAATCATTTTCCTCTTAGTTATGGGTGTTTCCAGTGCTGTAAGTTGAACAGTGTATTGAAATTCATCTTGGTGTCTATTCCAAGTGAGACCTAAAATTTTGATAACTGTATCTAATTTTAGCTCTAAAGTTTCCTTTGAATTCTTACTTTCTCTATCCCACTTTGATAACAACTCACTATTGCTACTACTCCATTTCTGAAGCTGGAAACCACCAAGTTTAAGTAACTCGTTCATTTGTTGATAAATCTGTGCTCCCTCGTTTATATTTTCGCAGCCTGTCATAAGATCATCCATATAATATTCCCTAAGGACTCTGCTAGCTGCCAAAGGATATTTATCTCCCTCATCATGTGCAAGCTGTTGTAAGGATCTGACCGCCAAGTAAGGTGCCGCTGATGTACCAAATGTTACACGCAATTGTCGGAGATGCTGAAGTTCTGAATTAACATCGCTACGCCATAATAGACGTTGAAAATCAACATCCTCAGCAGCTATCTTGACTTGACGGTACATCTTCACAATATCTGCTACCAGGCTTATAGGATAGCAGCGCCAACGTAAAATAAGGTGTCGAAGTGTGGGTTGAAGCGTTGGACCTACCATGAGATCATCATTCAACGAAGTTCCATTATTAAGCGAACACGACGCATCAAACACGACCCGAACCTTAGTGGTGCTTCTCTCATTGCGAACGACAGCGTGATGGGGAAGATACACAGCCTTGGGATTACCTTTCTCCACTTCCGGCACTACTTCCATGTGATTTAATTTTAAATATTCCTCCATAACCTCGGAATATTGAATCTTCAGTGGTTGATTCTTCAGTAATCGTTTTTCGAGCATAAAGAATCGTTTCTGCGCAATATCATAAGAATTACCATATTGACAACTTGGATCCACCTTTTTGAATGGCAATTTTACGACATAGCGACCCTCATCATCTCTAGAAGTAGTTTTGGCGAACAGCTCTTCGCATTGCTGTTCTTCTTCAGACAGACATTTCTTCACAGCTGAAGACAGTTCTTCTTGCTCCCAAAAACCTTTCAGGAGATCGTTCATACTCAATTGAGTGTGCATAGTAATTATTTCATTACGTGTCTGTGAAAGTTCGTAACTTGGAGGGGAAAATATATGGCCTGAAAGGATCCAGCCAAGTTTGGTATTTTGCGCAATTGGAGAACCTGGTGGACCTTTGACAACTCCATCCATTAAAATTTGACCATACACTTCCGTCCCCAGTAAAATATCAATTTTACTCGGAGTATCAAACTTCGGGTCTGCTAACTCTATAGCAGGAATCTGAGGAGAAAATATCGGAACAGACATTTTCCTCTCAGGTAAAAGAGAAGTGAGCTTATTAAGAACATGAGCTTTAACTTCAACTATAAAGTTGGGGTCATGGCGTGACTGAATTTTGACCATAACGGTCCATTTAGACTGCAAGGATGAACCTTGATCACTACCTAACCCTGAAATGTAGCTCATGTTTGAAACTCTTCTAAGACCAAGCATTTGTACAACAGACTCTGCTATAAATGAAGCTTGTGAACCTTGGTCCAAAAGAGCTCTGATATGAAAAGTTCCATTTTTCGTATCTACATTGACCAAAGCAGTGGCCAATAATACTTGACTATTTGCATTAGAAAAGCATGATACTATATTTGATGCCTCGCCTTGAGATGATTCTACATTGGACGACTGAGCGCCCCCTTCCACTACGGAAGTGTTTACCTGATCATCTTTAGGACCTAACTTTGGGTGCAGTAAAGAGTGATGTCGCCTTTTACAAATGCGACAGCTGGTTGATTGACGGCAATTGTATATCGAATGATTCGGAGCAAGACAATTAAAACATAACTTGTTGGTTTGGGCAAAAGTACGACGTACATTTACATCTTCCTTTGCGAATTTTTTACAATTACACAGTTTGTGAGCATCGGAACAAAATATACATGATACAGCAGGAATTGTATGCATTGTTTTAGGAACATTATTACGAACATTACTCTGTTTAGTGGCTTTATTGTCTAGAAATTCTAAAGATCTGAAACGATGATCTAAAAAGTTTTTAAAATCAACAAGTTTAGGCAATTCATCATTACACCTACTGACTTCTACTTCCCACAACTTTCGAGATTCTGTATCAAGTTTCAACGAAACTACATAAATTACAATAAGATCCCAGGAATCTACATTTACATCTAAATTAGTAAGAGCATTTAAACACTCATTAGTTGTGTCCAGTAATTCCTTTATCGCACTTGAAGATTCCGACAATACATTTTTTTGGTTCATAAAACGTTTTAGTACACAATTGGCTAAAAACCTTTTGTTGTTGTAACGATGCTCTAACTGATCCCAACAAGTTTTATAATTACATGCCGTGATAGGAATGTGTCTTAACATTTGCTCGGCTTCGCCAGACAAGTGACTTTTCAAATAGTGCAGCTTTTGAACGTCATCCAATCCCTTATTGTTGTGAATTAAAGACAAAAATAAATCACGAAAACTACTCCATTCTGTGTATTTGCCACTGAAATTAGGTATTTCTATTTTCGGTAATTTAACAGTAAAGGATTGGGTGCTGCTAGTTGCATTTGCATCATAAAATTCATTAACATTAACATCTTTCTTTAACCTAAGGATGGCTTCCTTTAACTCCGACTTGTAATTTATGTACAGTTCTTCGGTCTCATCATACATGTCATTTTTAAAATAAGTAGATTTTTCAAGTACGTCTCCAGAAACTTCCATTATAATCTTCTTATGTGTTTCATCAAAAGAAGACCACTGTTTTTCTAAGGCTTCTAGACGTGTTTCTATGTATGACAAAGAGATCCTATCTTTCGGAGATTTTCTAAAGTTAGACCTTCCCTTCTGAACCTTTGACTTAGTATCATCTTGCATTTTACCGTAGGCATCCATCTCGATAGTTATTCTAACTATTCACCGTATGAGAAAATTCAAAATTATTTTCTAAGTCAATCGTAAAATTTACGAAATTTTTCTAAGTGTTTTCGCACTTGGCTCCGCAAACTAGCGTGGATTCCCCGTATTTCACTTTTGGAGAAATTATTCTAAGTCTATGAAAACACTTCTAAAATTTCCAAGTTCTAACTTTCTTGAAATTATTCTAAGTTAATGAATGACACAAATGTACTCACAGTTTCATCACAGCACAACTCACTAAACGCTTCCGCTTACGCAATCGCTCGCTTCGTGGTCGCACCGGATCCGCTGACGTCACTGCTGCAGCTGCTGCTGCAAACTCAAACCTCCGATCCTCCGTAGTCCCTGCTCCTGTCACTCGTACTGAGCTGGTTCCAGGTCAACCAACCGAAACTTCCGACTCGATTAGGACCATGTACAATCCCATAGAGGTCCAAAATACTGTTATTCACAACGTAAATAAAACTAGTGTGTAGGTCGAGGATAATTTATTGGGTGCATCGACAAGACTATATCAATCACCAAAAAATCTTAACACCGCCGTTCAGCATTACGTACGTTTGGCACAACGCCATCTATGTACAATAATTACAACTTATATTTAAATACAACGGCTTAACACGGCTAATCTCTGAAACGGCTGGACCGATTTTGACGGGACTTTCACTGGCAGGTAGCTGATGTAATAAGGAATAACTCAGGCTACTTTTTATCCCGATATTCCCACGGGAAAGAGAACCAAGCGGGTGAAACCGCGGGCGGCCGCTAGTTTAATTATAAGAAAGAACAACATTTTTTAATGGTGAAGTTCGACCTCGATTGATTTGTTCGTTAAGTTTCTATAATTCTTTAGCCGCATTATTCAACGCACAATAACTTAGTGACAGCTTAGTGACCAATGCGCTAATTAATCATCGCTATTTCCAAATCTCAAAAATGACAATAAACTAAGTATTGTGATTGCAGGCAATTGTCCGACAGATGCACCGGAAATAGCATTGAATTGAGATGCTACAAGCAGTACATAATACTTATCTGGCACACAGAGAACTCGCGTGATTACGATACTAACTGCCGTAATTGTGCTATGCAATCAATCTATTTTAGATTTATTTGTATAAACGCGTAATAATAACATAAAACTTTAAAATCTGGGTTTTGAACGGTAATCTTAAATCATACATATTATTTTTGTAAATACTAGCTGCGTCCCCATGTTCTTCACTTCCGTGGAATTTCGGGATAAAAAGAAGCCTACGACCTATTCTAAGACCTACCAAATATACACACAAAATTTCATAAAAATCGGTCAAGTCGTATCGGAGGATTTCGATTACAATGTGACTCGAGATTATTTTTTATATTAGACTAGCTTTCCGCCCGCGGCTTCGCCCGCGTGAACTACACGACGTTATCCCGCTGGAATGTTATATTTTTCCGGGATAAAAAGTAGTCTAAGTTATTCCTTATTACATCAGCTACCTGCCAGTGAAAGTCCCGTCAAAATCGGTCCTGCCGTTTCAGAGTTTAGCCGGAACAGACAGACAGACAAAAATTGTAAAAAAAATATTTTGGTATATGTACCGTATACATAATCATATGCATGTAGTAAAAAGCGGTTATTTTAATATTACAAACAGACACTCCAATTTTATTTATTTGTATCGGTAATCCGGACCTGTAGGGTAATATCTCTTATCTCCACCTGCTACTATCCTTAGATGTATATCTTTTTTAATCCACAAGTAGCACTTAGCCTTCACTTCAGAACTCCCGGAGTCCTCAATCACTGAGGAACTGGCTATCTTATCTCTAACTGCCAGAACACAATAATGCTGAAAACATGATTGTTATGGCGTCAGACTAAGATGGTAGTGGTAGCTAGCCCGGCGGACTTTGAACAAGTCCTACCACCAACCAGACCGAATACAAATGTACCCCCACTGGGAATCGAACTTCTGGGTGTGATATCGGTGGTGTGAACCACTAGACCACAGAGGCGGTTAAAATTCTATCTTGCTTCCTATACATAAACAAGTAATTAGTAAATGTAATG
Organism: Crambus lathoniellus; assembly: GCA_949710035.1. Classification (NCBI taxonomy): domain Eukaryota; kingdom Metazoa; phylum Arthropoda; class Insecta; order Lepidoptera; family Crambidae; genus Crambus; species Crambus lathoniellus. The sequence continues at coordinate 30,063,211 of OX453303.1, forward strand.
ACGGTTATAAGGGGATAAGAAAAATTGGTCTATTTGTTAATTGTAACAGAGATAAATTGTTTATTCCATAAATCTTAATTACAAATTTTTATGCGGATCCTTTTCACAATGTCTAAGTAAGTTCTCATTAGCTGTTGCTTGACATATAGTCTATACAAAACTCAATTAAACTGGAAAGTATCTCCTAATCGGACATTGTGAAACAGGCGCTAAAGATAATTAATAATACAAAAAATCCAACTAATTTCCAAGTAAATATGAGATATTTGGAGACTAGTTGTTTGCTCCTAGTGTTATTAATTTAATTAAAATAAATAGCATTGTAAATGCATAAAGTTAAGGCGATACGCGGAAAAATCGTGCGGAAGCGAGATAGCAATGAGAAAAGGACGCGCGCGGGAGCGAGACCGATTTTGCAGATTAGGCAAAAAAAATACATTTTTCTAGCCTAAACTTGGGAACGACAAGTTTATCTTTATTTCTTGTGTTAAAGCGATGAATATCGCTCTGCTTTACAAATGTATTATAATACTTTTTCACATAAATTATATTTTCATAGATGTAATGTCCTGCAACAGTTAAAATGTTTATTTCTTTAAATAGATCTTTTAAAGAATCTTTCGATCGGAGGTTGTAAATGGCGCGAATAGCCCTTTTTTGGAGCACGAATATACTTTGGATGTTAGCGGCTGAGCCCCACAACAAAAGGCCGTAGGACATAACACTATGAAAATAACTAAAATAGACTATTCTAGCCGTTTCAATATCGGTTAAGAGCCTTATTTTCTTAACTGCGAATGCAGCCGAACTGAGTCTACTCGCCAAGGCTTCGATATGAGGATCCCATTGTAGTCGCGAGTCTAATATAATACCTAGAAATTTTGTATTGTTAATGAATTCGACCGTATCGCCGTCTAGTCTAATATGAAAATCAACTTGTCTTACATTAGGTAACGAAAATTTTAAACACTTAGTTTTCTTTGAGTTTAATGATAAATTATTACTATTAAACCAATGTGACACTTTTGAAAGAGCACTAGTACTTCGTACCTATTCAAAAATTATAGCGATTTTTTTAAAACGCTTCTACACGATCCTCAATTTTATTGGTAATTGAACCAATTTCCAATAGTATTTGTAACCCCATTTAAGAATAATCTTGAATTTTCGTATTTTTAGAGGTCTTTTCGAAAATAAAAAGTGTAGAGGCAAAATCATAAAATCGTGTTTCTGAAACTATACGAATCTAGATAAAGGTATGAAGAAATATATATCGTAATTTTCCAGATTTGTAACAACTCTAACCATCCTATAGTTTTATATAGATATTGAGTAGCGCCTTAATATATAATTTTCTTTATTGTCCTGACAGTCTTTTCTACGTGATAAAATAACATTTTCTTTGTTGTTCTGACAGAGTCTTTTCTACGAGATCCTAGCCGGCGTGTGGGTCCGCAATGGGCTGCAGATCAAGGGGCAGGCCATGACCTACATCCAGGCCAACTTCTGCAACTCCATGGTCGACATGGACATCTACTGGCTCCAGATTTGCGCGGCGCATCTACCCGCCGACCAGTTCATCGATATGTGCATTGACATGTGAGTAGAAAGTAGACACCGTAGTTCAGTCTCTTTTCACACAAAAACTTCTACAGATTTGGATGGAAATTTGGCTAACTGAAAATAAAGGCTACTTTTTATCCCGATATTCCCACGGGAATGGGAACCAAGCAGCTGAAACCACGGGCAGCCGATAGTGAAATAAATAAAAGCGAAAGAAATCAAAAAACTTGGTTTATTATCAATGTAATGATTCATCGAATTAAAAAATAAAATAAGAACAATATTAATGCGAAAAACGTCATTTTTTACTCTGAACAATCTGTCTGAAGTCTGATGCTAAGTTGGTGCAAGCTATTGCCATTAAATCCTGGAGATGGTCATCGGTAATACCATATCGAAGTTAATTTTTAATGAAGTCCATCTTGGAACACGCTGCTTAATATTTTTTATTTGATACTAATATTCTCAAATTTTTCTGGGTCCGCACAAAATACGTCGGCGCGCGGTCCGCCATTTGGTGACCCCTGCTCTATATTATACTCGGTGACAGGTAGGTCTACTAGAACTAAAAAGCTTATCTCTGCTAGGGATAGATTACTATTACAACTAGCAATAGACATAATTTATGACTGATGTACTGTAATACGAGTATCGACAAAATCCAAAACTTTAAAACCACAAAACACATGTTTAATAAATTTTAATGTCCGTAAAAGTTGTTTAAGGCGATACTCGGAAAAAATGTGCTGAAGCGAGATAGCAATGAGAAAACGACGCGCGCGGGAGTAAGACCGATTTTGCAGATTAGGCAAAAAAAACACAAAATCACTTCGTATTAAAAAACTACAGCGATTTTAAAAAAAATGCTTCTATACGATCCTCAATATTATTGGTGTCCACTAATTAAACCAATTTCCAATAGTGTAAGTAACCCCATTTAAGAATAATCTTCACTTTTCGTATTTTTAGAGGTCTTTTAGAAAAGAAAAAGTGTCGAGGCAAAATCATAAAATCGTGTTTTTGAAACTATACGATTCTAGATAAAGGTATGAAGAAATATATATCTTATTACCAGATTTGTAACAACTGTAACCGTCCTATAGTTTTAAATCAAAAAGTCCATATTTTTCCGAGTAGCGCCTTAATTTAATTTCATTAAGAGCCAGCGCGCACTTGTGATTTTAATCGGGCGATAGTTTGATCGTTCTCGGATTCAGTATAGAGTCAAATGGCAGTGCGGGCACTGACGATTAAAAATCGACCGATCAAACTATCGGCCGATAGTTGTTCGATCAAACTATCGCACAGCACAACTATCGGCCGGTCGGTAATGTTCATGAAGGACTATGTGAGCGCGCGCACTGCATTCAACTAAACTATCGCCCAACTATCGACCGAGAGTTTTATCACGATCGTCTTACGATTCCGACTAAACTATCGGTCGACTAAAAATAACAAGCATTGGCTCTAACAGTATTGCAGTAGTAAGTTTTACGAACGGTGCAATCGGGCACCAGCTAATAATATGTCTCGTAACGAGTCTGAACATGCAATAATTATATAATGTGTTCAGGTTCGGCGTCCGCGAGTGGCTGAGCATGCTGCCCATGAGCCCCGCGCAGGCCGCTGAGCAGGACGCCATGGTGGAGGGGCTTCTGACCTTCCTCGCCATACTCGTGTCTTCGAGGACTAATCTTGGTGAGTTGAACTACTGCTGTTCAGTCATTATTCGTTTTGTATGTAAACTTTAGTTGACATTCGACTCCATAGATAGCATTATACAGTCCCGAATCTCGCTATTGTGACGGTTGATTGAATCTACAGGTTTTTAAGGTATTGTTCCATAGTTCCCGTGACATCGCTGTAAGAATTTAAGTTTAAAATACATTTTCATCATGAGACATTTTAGGAATGCATTGAATGTTTATGGTGTCAGGTCAAAGCTTGCCAGCAGTTTTTTTTACGTTTCTTGTTATTGCCGGCTAAAGAGTAAGCCGGTAAATCCCTCATTCGGTTGCCATGGAAATTGTAAAATTAAGATCGTAAATACCATTCACATACAGGCATGGAAGTATGACCTAAACAGGAATGCGCTGATGTGAAAAAACTGTGCCGAGCGAGAGATTACTCAGTGTCCATTTTGTCCTTTTCAACGATGACTACGATGAGTGACCATACTGTCGCCTATTTACGGATATTATACTATTACCTATATACTATTTACTAATAATAATGGTTAAAAGATAATCAATGCTACAGATGCGATATAGTGTTGTTTGATAAACAGAAGAGGTAAATGCACACCAGCGCCCTCCATTCCCACAACGGATTTCTTTTCCCATTGATAGGTAAGTAGGTACACAAAACAATAAAATAATAATAACTAACAAAACATTGTTTTATTTTATTAAATGTCAATCACAAATTTCAAAGGGCAATTATTATTCAGAAAAAGTTTCCTTTCTGTCTCACTGGTCAGCCGAAGGAATTGGCCAGGGGCGGATTCCGTCCAGCCGAGCTATTGTTATTATTAATTATTCTCATTTTTATTCATTAGGAGGCGTCCATAGTTAACGTCATAAACTATAGCAATTTGAGCTAGGCGATAGGCCGGAGGGCCACCTTGCTTGATTGTACCTATGTTATACAGGAATTTTTTTTAATCAGTGCACAAATTTTTAAGATCGACTCAGAATCGGTCATATTTCGACCTATGTTTCTAGGAGAAAGTTGTTGACCTACAGATTCTGAGTCGATCTTAAAAATTTGTGCACTGATAAAAAAAATTACCCTGTAAAATAATATCAGGAACAGACAAACCCATGTTTATGGTCACCCTAACCTAAAATGTTCTAGGCATTAGAATTAGACAAGGATAAACTGTACAGTTACAGCCCACTCGCTCGGCTCGTTTCGGGTTTTGCGTATAGGATAGTTCTTATGTCATTGTAATAAAGACTAGTTTTGATAAATCTAACAGTAAATACTTTGAAGAGAACGCATTCCTGTTTAGGTAATACTTCCATGGATACAGGTTGTTTATTTTTTTATTTTTTTAAAGCATGCTATGGTATAAAGTGTGACATTATACGGTGAATTGAAGTCATTGTTATGAATTAATTATTAACAGTTCACTTATTTTGTGTCTCAGGCAACGACGAGTTGACGCAGTCGCGCCTAGAAGTAAGCACACTCCTCGCGGCGGGAGACAAGACACACTCGCAGCTGCTCGAGCTCATGCCCGAGCGCTCCGGCAACGCGCACACCAGGAACTTCGAGACCGTGCTCAAGGAGGTATGCCCACACACACACACACACACGCACACACACACACACAACAGGACATGGTGACACGAACAATGACACGTTGCTCGCGGCGGGCGGCAAGACGCACTCGCAGCTGCTCGAGCTCATGCCCGAGCGCTCCGGCAACGCGCACACCAGGAACTTCGAGACCGTGCTCAAGGAGGTATGCCCACACACACACACACAAACACACAACAGGACATGGTGAACATGAACAATGACACGTTGCTCGTGGCGGGCGACAAGACACACTCGCAGCTGCTCGAGCTCATGCCCGAGCGCTCCGGCAACGCGCACACCAGGAACTTCGAGACCGTGCTCAAGGAGGTATGCCCACACACACACACACAAACACACAACAGGACATGGTGAACATGAACAATGACACGTTGCTCGCGGCGGGCGGCAAGACACACTCGCAGCTGCTCGAGCTCATGCCCGAGCGCTCCGGCAACGCACACACCAGGAACTTCGAGACCATGCTCAAGGAGGTATACACACACACACACACACACACACACACACAAAACAGGACATGGTGAACATGAACAATGACACGTTGCTCGCGGCGGGCGGCAAGACACACTCGCAGCTGCTCGAGCTCATGCCCGAGCGCTCCGGCAACGCGCACACTAGGAACTTCGAGACCGTGCTCAAGGAGGTATGTCCACACACACACACACACACACACACACACACACACACAAACACACAACAGGACATGGTGAACATGAACAATGACACGTTGCTCGCGGCGGGCGGCAAGACACACTCGCAGCTGCTCGAGCTCATGCCCGAGCGCTCCGGCAACGCGCACACCAGGAACTTCGAGACCGTGCTCAAGGAGGTATGCCCACACACACACACACACACACACACACACACACACACACACACACACACACACACACAACAGGACATGGTGAACACGAACATCGATCACGGAAAACGTGTGGACGTTCATTAGCAAAACGAACACGAACACCTTGAAAATTTAACGTTACGTCTGCAGAATAACGAATTGAGGTTACCATACGAATATTTTGATTTTCTTTATAGTGGTACGCACACGCACATGCGAACAGTGTTCACCATGTTCATGTTTGTTCGTGCGTACACGCCTTTATGCTGCAGTGAGACAAGATGCAGCTTAGATCTGCCCCCGTACCGGCAAAAAAGCTGGGTATGGACATGGGCTTCTTTTGACATTTAAAGCTCATATTTTGTCCTTATATGGGCATAGTATGGTGTCAAATGAAGCCCTAACCATATCCATATTTTTTTGCCGGTAGCCCCCCTGGTGTAGTTATGCCACTGGATTTAGGCTGGAGTGAGCATGCTGCTGAGAATGCTAGGGTGTAATACTGATGCAATGCAGGCAGAAGTAACGCAGAACTGTTTTTAGCCTCTCACTCGGTAGCAAGCTTTATGGGTACTGTTACAAAGATGTCAAACAAATGTCAATCAAAATTACAAAGATTTAGTGTCGCACGGAATAGTGATTCCAAATGACACCGCCAACAATTTAACCGCCTCTGTGGTCTAGTGGTTCACACCACCGATTTCAGACCAAGAGGTCCCGGGTTCGATTCCCAGTGGGGGTACATATTGTATTCGGTTTGGTTGGTGGTAGGACTTGTTCTTAGTCCGCCTGGCTAGCTACCACCATCTTATCTAAGTCTGACGCCATAACAATGATGTTTTCAGCCTTATTGTGTTCCGGCAGTTAGAGATAAGATAGCCAGTTCCTCAGTGAATGAGGATTCCGGGAGTAGTGCGCTTCCATGTTTAGCCTTATCACCACTTATCATCAAGTGTGAAGAAGGCTAAGTGCTGCCCCATATTAGGTACTGTTACAAAGATGATTGTTTGCTTTTGCAAGTGTTACTGTTGGTTTTCGTTCCTTCCACTCGACACCACCAGATCGTTTAAAATCACTATTCCGTTCGACACTACCAACCATTAGTAATGCCCTGCAAATTATCATAGGTATGTAGGTTTAAGAATTTTCTTTATTCTGAGTACCTTTGTTTATACGTTTACAACTTACTGTAGTACTGTTGTATATGATTGTTGATAAGTCTTCTTTATTTATGGCAGTATCACAGACTAGGTACTTATTAGTGGTTACTACGTAAGCTTGCTATTCAAGACATCACTAGGATAGTGTCGCACGGAACCAAATAGTGATTCCAAACGACACCACCACCGGTGGTATAGTTCTGATGGTGTCGCACTCGACAACAAGGAACGTTGGTTTTTTAATTGGACTGTCCAATCGTATTATAGGAAAATACAAAATCGTATTATAACGTATTACAATGTTTGTTATCTGCAGGTGTCGACATACCGGCCGCCTCCCAAAGGCTCTGAGAACCTGGAACAAGGCCTATTCGTGCCCAAACCGATAGTATGGGAGCAGTACTACGACCCACTTCACGTGCTACGCCGCGCCGTACACCGTAGAGACTTCCACTCCTCAATGGAGAGGTTTTCGGCATAGTGAGTTTGTTTTTGTTTTATTCGTTTGCCATGAAACGCTTTGCAAGGTAGGTAAAGCGGTGGTTCCGATTTATATTTCTGGGTGTCATAATGAAAGTGGTGATCACCAAGGTCCCGCAAGCTTCCAACCGCTAAGCTATACAAGAGTCACAACGCTGTATTTTTTAGCCGGTAGTGCTCCCTGTCTATTAACGCACTTGATAGATTTAGGGCGGATAATATAGAAATAGAACTATTCTGATAAAATCATTAAACTGTTCAATTAACTATAAACAAAACTATTAAGCTTCTATTTCAATAAGGTCAGGATTAATAAAAATCTCAAATCTAAATATAACTATTCTGATAAAAGCATTAAACTATTCAAATAACTATAAACAAAACTATAAAGCTTCTATTTCAATAAGGTCAGGATTAATAAAAATCTCAAATCTCTAATAAACTATTTTATTCTTTTGAATCGTCCTTTTATTTTTTACCTACCACCCGTTAAGGACATCTTTTAGCTGACAAGAAAAACGGGCGAAAAAAACTCACCAGCTTTAACAGAAACAACGACATTTACAAATTATCATGTCGTTGTTGAACATACAACACATTTAACAACATTTACAACAACATTACTTTTCATTATAAAAGATTAAACAACATTTACGAATATCATCAAGCATTTTGTATAATCTGTTACTTTATATTATTTCAGTACTCACATAATTTATTCGAAACCGATAAGGACAACTTTAATTTAATATTATCAACAAATAAGCATTTACATTTAACAAGTTACCGAATATGCTTCGAACAAGGGCAAATCTTCAGCAATATTTACTAGACAATGCATCAGCATTAAACAGCAAGAAATAACAAGGAATGAGAAATATGAAACAACGGAATAGTTACTTAACTTGTACACCGCTCACGGCTCGAACCAGACTAACCCGCTACAATGGCGGCCTCGCCTTATAAATGTTAGCGTCTACCGCCAATTAAAGTGATAAATTTCAATCCGTGAAAATTACAGAAAATACTACAATATAAACATAACAATTATGAAAAAGTATTCTAAAATCAAATAATGATTTTACATAACATTATTTATAAATACAATAATTATCTATTTGTTTTCTTTTCAACCGGAAGTAACGTGTACCAACGTAAAAGTACACGTTACCTACTTAGATACTTATACATTACATTTCAGTAATAAATTAATTGATATGAATATTAAAAGTAATAACATGATTGTATACACATTATTCAGTACTTATAGGCAAATTAAAGTACAATTGCTTGATCATGCTTTGTTGACGGTTGGCCCCGCCACAAATCAAAATACTTTTTATTAGAAACAGGATACATGTAGTAAAATGTTATCTCCATAATCAATATAATGAATTTAGATGTAAAAATAACTATATAAGATTAATAACAAAACTCCATATCATATCGCTTTGTTGTCGGATGGCACCGACACAAATCAAACTACTATTTAATGAAAACGCGATAAATAAGGTACGATGTTATCCACAAAATTAATTTAATGGATTTAGGTGTAATAAATACTAAATTGAATCAATGTCAAAACTTGATATTCTATCACGGCCATACTGACAAGTACTTCGTTCTCGAAGTAATTAACTTAATTAATCTCATGTGTCACATCTAACGTAGATTTTTCAATCTTACTGTGAGCCTCGCCATGTCAGCTACTTTACCCTCTATCGGCACAGACCAAGAAGACACCAAACTCACAGCAGTAGTAGATATAGTCAGTCAGTCAGTATGAATAGTATGCCTCGACATGTACGGCTCCATCACCGCTGCCCGTGAAGACCAAACCGACACCAAACACACTATCGACCAGCTTGTTTACCTACTGTGAACCTCGACATGTCAACGGCATCACCCCCTGTCGGTGAAGACCAAGAAGACACCAAGCCCACAGCAGCAGGGGGGTTTGTCAGTCAGTAGTTAGTCACAGTAATGCTGCGCCGATCCCAAACAAAATGGGATAAGGACACGATATTCAGTCATTTTTAGTTGTAAATAATATTCTATCACGGTTATCTGTGACACAATCGACATTGAACTATAAAATTTCTTTAACTGTACAATTTTTTCATGATTTATACTAAATCATTAGAACCATATCCAATATTTCTTTTCGCTACTATTAAATTCTCAAGACAAACACTACATCTTAGAATGAAACGGTCATTTAATTAGAATTTTTCTTTTATTACACCTATACAAACATTTACTGCAAACTGATCTGCACCGGCATGGTTTACGTTCCCGTGGGAACATCTAGACAAAAACCATCAATCAAAATGAAATTAATATTTCATCCAAATCTGTTTATACAAACTTAACTTTCACTTTTATCATATTGCCTGGACTATTATTTATAAGACGTAATAATAATAATAGGCTACAGTATAATTTGGCTGTTATAAAACAGATTCAAATTATAATTTTCACATTTGGTATTCTTAAAGTTATATTTTCTTAAACTTAATCATTAAATATCTACATTTCAACAACAGTGAAAACACCCCATTCGGCATGTTGAAATAATCGCTATCGTAATGAACATTTCGAATCAAATATATATACCAAAGATATCTTAAGGCCCAACATCTTAAGGCCTATCGATAAAATAATCAAGTAAACATTTGTATGACAGTGTTTACCAATTTTCTTTTTGAACCGCTCGGCCAATCTGATAATATTTAATACATGTATTGTATCCATCTATTCACTGTCGCAACATTATCTCCTTACTTTAACCATTATTCCTACAAGGTGTGCCGAAAATACTAACTTGTCGACCGACATTGACACCGAGTATTATAGTTTACCGCTATAATCTAATTGTTTAGTGGCTCATGATAATAACCGGTTCAAACGTACAATTAACAAATCTCATGAAAACCAAAATTAGCGCCCCAGTAAGTAACACTTATACTTTTTATAAATTGCCAAAGAAAGTTTAAAGATAGAAATTTATATCGGCCCTAGCAACTTACAATGATCGTAAAAAGGACAGGACTTATATAACAGATCTTATGAAAACTTATGAAAACGTATGGAAACTTCTATGGAAACGTATGGAAATTTCTATGTAAAGCTATCGAGGAATATCGAGAACAACCATCGAAAACTAGAGAAAACCATCAAAAACTACCGGTAACCATCGAGAACTACCGAAAACCTTCGAGAGCCATCGAGAACCATCGTGAACCATCGAGAACTGTCGAGAACTGTCTAGAACTATCGAGAACTGTCGAGAACTATCGAGAACTGTCGAGAACTGTCGAGAACTATCGAGAACTGTCGAGAACTGTCGAGAACTATCGAGAACTGTACAGGACTATCGAGAACTGTCGAGAACTATCGAGAACTGTCGAGGACTATCGAGAGCTATCAAAAGCTATCGAAAAGTATCAAAATCTATCTGACATTATCGAAAACTATCGAGAACTATCGAGAACTGTCGAGCACTATCGAGAATTATCGAGAACTGTAGAGGACTATCGAGAACTGTCGAAAACTGTCAAAACTATCGAGAACTGTCGAGAACTGTCGAGAACTATCGAGAACTGTACAGGACTATCGAGAACTGTCGAGGACTATCGAGAGCTATCAAAAGCTATCGAAAAGTATCAAAAACTATCTGACATTATCGAAAACTATCGAGAACTATCGAGAACTGTCGAGAACTATCGAGAACTGTCGACGACTATCGAGAGCTATCAAAAGCTATCGAAAAGTATCAAAATCTATCTGACATTATCGAAAACTATCGAGAACTATCGAGAACTGTCGAGCACTATCGAAAATTATCGAGAACTGTAGAGGACTATCGAGAACTGTCGAAAACTGTCAAAAACTATCGAGAACTGTCGAGAACTGTCGAGAACTATCGAGAACTGTCGAGGACTATCGAGAGCTATCAAAAGCTATCGAAAAGTATCATAAACTATCTGACATTATCGAAAACTATCGAGAACTATCGAGAACTGTCGAGCACTATCGAGAATTATCGAGGACTATCGAGAACTGTCGAAAACTGTCGAAAACTGTCGAAAACTATCGAAAACTATCGGAAAACTATCGAAAACTATCGAAAACTATCGAAAATCATCGAAAGCCATCAAAAACCATCGAAAACCACCGAAAACTAAGGAAAACCATCGAACACCAGCAAAAACCATCGAAAACCATCAAAAACCATCGAAAATCATCGAAACCATCGGCAGCCATCGAAAGCCATCGACGGCCATCGAAAACCATCGAAAACCATCGAAAACCATCGAAAACCATCGAAAACCATCGAAAACCATCGAAAACCATCGAAAACCATCGAAAACCATCGAAAACCATCGAAAACCATCGAAAACCATCGAAAACCATCGAAAACCATCGAAAACCATCGAAAACCATCGAAAACCATCGAAAACCATCGAAAACCATCGAAATCCATCGAAAACCATCGAAAACCATCGAAAACCATCGAAAACCATCGAAATCCATCGAAAACCATCGAAAACCATCGAAAACCATCGAAAACAATCGAAAACCATCGGCAGCCATCGAAAGCCATCGATGGCCATCAAAAACCATCGAAAACCATCGAAAACCATCGAAAACCATCGAAAATCATCGAAAACCATCGACAACCATCAAAAACCATCGAAAACCATCGAAAACCAAAAGCCCATTGAAAACGTATGAAAGGCCCATGGAAAACGTATGGAACAACCCATGGAAAACCTATGATAAACGTTTGGAAAACGTATGGAAAACCCAAAGAAAACCCATGGAGAACGTATGGAAAACGTATGGAAAACCCAAAGAAAACCCATGGAGAACGTATGGAAAACGTATGGGAAACTTATGGAAAACCTATGGAAAATCCATGAAAAACGTATGGAAAATGTACTTATGGACAGATATCAGTTCCTAATCTACTAGGTAGTACATTTTTGATTAAAACCAACAAACCGAAACCTTGTTTTTTTTTCATCAGGAAAAACAAAATCAACATTGATAACAAACTGTAATAACATACCGTTAGACAAAAGACAGAAGTTGTTTTTCAAATTTGTGTACCGTTCTTACGTGGCCGTTTTATCATAAGAAAGCTATTATACATCAATGATATTATAGTGGAGCAAATCGTTCCAAATGATTAAAGTTAAATAAAGAAAAAAAAAGGATAAAAATAAATCTAATCTCACTGTACTCCGTCTATCAAGGAACAAGTCTAAAGATGGTTGTGGTGGCAACCAGGTAATACGAAAGAACTATAGCAATCTATTTAAACTTAAATGAGTAAGCTTTTTAACAAGAGGTATACTTTGTCGTACAGTGTTAAAACCTATTATCACTGTTATAACTTTTATTTAACTATCACTTTCTAGAAGCCACTTCAAAATCAAAGTTTTGTAAGATAGTAAACCAATGGGGAATTCGTAGTAGGTATAAAAAAACTTTATAACTTTAGTACCTACCTAGATTTGATAAAATTTCTTGCAATAGGCTATTAATTGAAAATCTAAGTAATGTAATGCTATGCTGAAAAAGAAATTAGAGCCTTATAAAATAAATATGGCAACAATACTTTTCAATTGCCCATATTTGTTGTATAACATAAAGCAAAGATTTGAATACTAAAATGTAAAATGTCTTTGTTATTAGCAAAATCTAGTTAATCTTACATTATTTTGATTCAATAATGATTAAATTACTACGCGGTTCAAAATACCAAGTTGCACCACCAGAAACCCTTTATTTTACAAACCACTAAAGGAGGTATAATCACGGTTTGAATTAGCAAAATAGGACGACAAGAAAATGATAATTTTATGTACTCCTACCCGACTCCATTCCACTATATTTTACGACTTAATTGTTAGAATAACAATGACTGTCACGAACTTAAACCTTTCTAAACCTAAGGTTAAGTAAAATTATATCACTAATTTTTCACTTTGCTCCAAAGAAAAGACCGCCTCTTATTTATTTTTAGTTGCAAATGACTAATGTTAATCAAGGAACACTGGAAAGCCACCGCACTATTACCTATTTTATAATTATACTACCCGGCAAGATTTTCAGAAATGAACCCTAGTGTTGCATAATAGGTTTATCTGTTTCTAGCATTATAAAATTAATATCTGTAGCGAGTCAAATGATCACAACAATGATCACTGTAAGTTTACACAAAAAGAAATCCCTGGTATGATCATCCAGTAGGTAATTTTCAATGCTATTGAATAAACAACATAAGCTTATTAGCTAAGTAATCTATTCGAAGGTACGAAAAAATAAAACTAAAATAAAATACAGAAGCCCCGAAAGGCTATACCAGATTTAGCGACCGTGGAGATGCGGTTTCATCTCCATTGGATTTTGTACATCACCAGGAATCAGCTCCATTGCCAGGAATCAGCTCCATTGCCTGGTTGGATAGAAGAACGGCAGCGCCACCTTGCCACGATGGATGACCATAGTTTGAAACGGCAGCGTCGCTGAATGTAGCAGATAAGCCGAAACCGCAGCAACATGAAAAATAAAACATATATGTATTAATAATGGGAGCAAGACCATCCCACTTCTGATGATAGATTTAGGGCGGATAATATAGAAATAGAACTATTCTGATAAAATCATTAAACTGTTCAATTAACTATAAACAAAACTATTAAGCTTCTATTTCAATAAGGTCAGGATTAATAAAAATCTCAAATCTAAATATAACTATTCTGATAAAAGCATTAAACTATTCAAATAACTATAAACAAAACTATAAAGCTTCTATTTCAATAAGGTCAGGATTAATAAAAATCTCAAATCTCTAATAAACTATTTTATTCTTTTGAATCGTCCTTTTATTTTTTACCTACCACCCGTTAAGGACATCTTTTAGCTGACAAGAAAAACGGGCGAAAAAAACTCACCAGCTTTAACAGAAACAACGACATTTACAAATTATCATGTCGTTGTTGAACATACAACACATTTAACAACATTTACAACAACATTACTTTTCATTATAAAAGATTAAACAACATTTACGAATATCATCAAGCATTTTGTATAATCTGTTACTTTATATTATTTCAGTACTCACATAATTTATTCGAAACCGATAAGGACAACTTTAATTTAATATTATCAACAAATAAGCATTTACATTTAACAAGTTACCGAATATGCTTCGAACAAGGGCAAATCTTCAGCAATATTTACTAGACAATGCATCAGCATTAAACAGCAAGAAATAACAAGGAATGAGAAATATGAAACAACGGAATAGTTACTTAACTTGTACACCGCTCACGGCTCGAACCAGACTAACCCGCTACAATGGCGGCCTCGCCTTATAAATGTTAGCGTCTACCGCCAATTAAAGTGATAAATTTCAATCCGTGAAAATTACAGAAAATACTACAATATAAACATAACAATTATGAAAAAGTATTCTAAAATCAAATAATGATTTTACATAACATTATTTATAAATACAATAATTATCTATTTGTTTTCTTTTCAACCGGAAGTAACGTGTACCAACGTAAAAGTACACGTTACCTACTTAGATACTTATACATTACATTTCAGTAATAAATTAATTGATATGAATATTAAAAGTAATAACATGATTGTATACACATTATTCAGTACTTATAGGCAAATTAAAGTACAATTGCTTGATCATGCTTTGTTGACGGTTGGCCCCGCCACAAATCAAAATACTTTTTATTAGAAACAGGATACATGTAGTAAAATGTTATCTCCATAATCAATATAATGAATTTAGATGTAAAAATAACTATATAAGATTAATAACAAAACTCCATATCATATCGCTTTGTTGTCGGATGGCACCGACACAAATCAAACTACTATTTAATGAAAACGCGATAAATAAGGTACGATGTTATCCACAAAATTAATTTAATGGATTTAGGTGTAATAAATACTAAATTGAATCAATGTCAAAACTTGATATTCTATCACACTCGCTGGGTCCTACATCCATCGGCTTAGAGATCGATCTATCGCAGTTTTTCGCCGTTAACAAATATTTATTGCAGAACCTACTTTTAGAGAAGACTAAAGTAATAGGTCTTCACCTATGAAGTTTAAGATTTTTTTCTGACGCACCTTTGACGTAATAACTTCAATATTATAGAATAACAAGAAACTATTTAATATTACATGACATTATAACTATATCTAGCAAGTTTTAATTAAGTAAAATCAGGATAATTATTTATTTAATTTGAAAAAAAAAAACTATAAAAGCGTTTAATTTTCTTTTCAGAATCGAGTTCTTAATTCGTTATGACTCAGTCAAAAAATATTTTTTTCTCAAAACACTTGTATCATTGGCTAAGTTAGTGTTTATAGATATGTACGTAAAAGTTTCATAACGTTAGCTTTCTTGATTGTGAAATGTGAAAATCTCGGAAAACTTTAGTAAAGAAATTTCCATAAAAATCTCCATACAAATCTCCAATTTCATAGGGAAAGACCTATTATTACGAACTTTGTAAAGTCCCGATTACTTTAATGAAGACCAAAGCATTATGTATTAACTTTTTTAGCGTCCGTGAGAAGCAGAAAGCGGAAGGCGAAAAGCCCCCAACCCCAGAGAGTGGGTCTGAGAGCGCCCCCTTGGCTGGGGGCCCCAGCGCGGCGGGGGCCCCCTTGGCGGGGCGGGGCGCGGGCGGGCCCCTGTGGCCCCCGCTGCGCCCGCCCGCGCCCGCGCCCGCCGCCGCCGGGGACCCGCGCGCGCTCTGCGCCTCAGGTATGTTGGCCAGCATGCAACAAGGAATATAATAAATCGACCGACTAAAATTACTAACCTAATACCTAATTACGACCCGCAGGCTTATTACCGATCTTAAAGTGACAGTTGCAATCGCGACAATTAACAATTAATCGCTCCCAAAACACATATTCGTTTTACGGAACGTAAATCGCTACGGTGGCGCCACAAGCGAGCGATTTGTGAACTAAAATTGCATGAAAGGTACTGTACCGATTGCAAACCAACCGCAACTAGTAGCAGTCGCGTTGCAATTGTACAATTAGCAACTGGTTGCTTGTTTTGGTAATAAGCCTGCCGGATTCACGAACCGTCGGAAATGCTCCCGACAGCGGAAGCTATGCACTGTCTCTGTCACTCACTGTAGAATAGACGAAGACAGAACCCAGAATTCGAATTCGATTTCATTTCCGACGGTTTGGGGCTGTCCATTATTCAGGTGAGGTCCAAAGGGGGAGGAATATCACAAGGTTGGATTTATTTATTTATTTTAATTGACACACTATCAACAATAACACAATAAATACAAAAATAATAATACTTACAGATATAAATATAGGACCGCGTGCATTGTCTTCTACAGGTGTATACAACACTCAAAAAATTAAAAATGGTACAAATAGTCTGCCCTTACATACCTAAATACTTATTTTTTAAAGGAGTTCCTAAGTAGGAAATACACTAAAATTACAAAAAGAAAAGAATCGAAACAATGTGAATACTAAGATAAAATTGAACTAAAAATAAAATTGAAAAATGAAAATTGAAATAAATTAGCACTATAATATTGGCTTTTCGCGTAACATTTTTTTCACTGTTCCATGAGAATGGTAATAAATATCAATGCTATCCGAGACCCTATTGCATGATTCCATAAGACGATTCAATGGTGCCACCAGCTTTGTACGGTATACTGATTTGGTAAAAGTCTCTGGCATGGGGTAACGGGGTATCCTCCTTGGAACTATGAAATTTATTTTCCCGCCATCGCGCTACCTAAAGTAAGTTCAAAAAAATAGTAGGTGGGGGTAGGGATAGTACAAAACCTCACCACGTATCACCAAGGGGGAAGTGGGGGTCTAAAAAGTTGCTAAAAACATCACGTGATTTAATCACGAATCACCAATAAAAATCCACATACGTATTCTTTGACTAAAATGACTTGATTGTAAAAAAATTAAGGTGTTTCGCGTTAATAGTTTTACACAATTTCACAACATTATAAGTATAACAGATGTGTTTCGGTTTCGGAAATAAATACACGTGATGTGGTCAGCCCCTTTTTGAATCAACGGGCTGGATGCTTTCTAATTTCAAAATAAATGTCATTCCCAGGCGTGCTACACGGCGCGTTACTATGCGTTTTACACCGCGGCGTGCACCGGCGCGGCGGCGGCGGCGGCGGCGTGGGCGGCGGCGGCGCCGACCCGCCGGGCTCGCCGCACGCGCCGCCCGACCACGTGCTGGCGCTCGCCGTGTACCTGCTGCGAGTGTGCGCCGACCTCGAGCGAGAGCGCGCGCGCGGCCCGGTCAGTGTCCGCCCATCATGTTTAGTGGCCCGGCGCGGCGGCGGCGTGGGCGGCGGCGGCGCCGACCCGCCGGGCTCGCCGCACGCGCCGCCCGACCACGTGCTGGCGCTCGCCGTGTACCTGCTGCGAGTGTGCGCCGACCTCGAGCGAGAGCGCGCGCGCGGCCCGGTCAGTGTCCGCCCATCATGTTTAGTGGCCCGGCGCGGCGGCGGCGTGGGCGGCGGCGGCGCCGACCCGCCGGGCTCGCCGCACGCGCCGCCCGACCACGTGCTGGCGCTCGCCGTGTACCTGCTGCGAGTGTGCGCCGACCTCGAGCGAGAGCGCGCGCGCGGCCCGGTCAGTGTCCGCCCATCATGTTTAGTGGCCCGGCGCGGCGGCGGCGTGGGCGGCGGCGGCGCCGACCCGCCGGGCTCGCCGCACGCGCCGCCCGACCACGTGCTGGCGCTCGCCGTGTACCTGCTGCGAGTGTGCGCCGACCTCGAGCGAGAGCGCGCGCGCGGCCCGGTCAGTGTCCGCCCATCATGTTTAGTGGCCCGGCGCGGCGGCGGCGTGGGCGGCGGCGGCGCCGACCCGCCGGGCTCGCCGCACGCGCCGCCCGACCACGTGCTGGCGCTCGCCGTGTACCTGCTGCGAGTGTGCGCCGACCTCGAGCGAGAGCGCGCGCGCGGCCCGGTCAGTGTCCGCCCATCATGTTTAGTGGCCCGGCGCGGCGGCGGCGTGGGCGGCGGCGGCGCCGACCCGCCGGGCTCGCCGCACGCGCCGCCCGACCACGTGCTGGCGCTCGCCGTGTACCTGCTGCGAGTGTGCGCCGACCTCGAGCGAGAGCGCGCGCGCGGCCCGGTCAGTGTCCGCCCATCATGTTTAGTGGCCCGGCGCGGCGGCGGCGTGGGCGGCGGCGGCGCCGACCCGCCGGGCTCGCCGCACGCGCCGCCCGACCACGTGCTGGCGCTCGCCGTGTACCTGCTGCGAGTGTGCGCCGACCTCGAGCGAGAGCGCGCGCGCGGCCCGGTCAGTGTCCGCCCATCATGTTTAGTGGCCCGGCGCGGCGGCGGCGTGGGCGGCGGCGGCGCCGACCCGCCGGGCTCGCCGCACGCGCCGCCCGACCACGTGCTGGCGCTCGCCGTGTACCTGCTGCGAGTGTGCGCCGACCTCGAGCGAGAGCGCGCGCGCGGCCCGGTCAGTGTCCGCCCATCATGTTTAGTGGCCCGGCGCGGCGGCGGCGTGGGCGGCGGCGGCGCCGACCCGCCGGGCTCGCCGCACGCGCCGCCCGACCACGTGCTGGCGCTCGCCGTGTACCTGCTGCGAGTGTGCGCCGACCTCGAGCGAGAGCGCGCGCGCGGCCCGGTCAGTGTCCGCCCATCATGTTTAGTGGCCCGGCGCGGCGGCGGCGTGGGCGGCGGCGGCGCCGACCCGCCGGGCTCGCCGCACGCGCCGCCCGACCACGTGCTGGCGCTCGCCGTGTACCTGCTGCGAGTGTGCGCCGACCTCGAGCGAGAGCGCGCGCGCGGCCCGGTCAGTGTCCGCTCATCGTATTTAGCACGTATTCGTCAAGCCTCTTTTAATTCACGCCACTGTGGTACTCAGCTCGTCTTGTCCATCCCCCGCCTGTCATCTTTTGCAGGGCATCACTCCATAGGTGTCAGCGCCCTGCGCTACATAAAATGGTAAGCCCATGGCCCGAGGGAAGGAGCAAGTGGATACTATGGAAGACAAACAAAGTATCTGAGAAAACTGTGAATTATTGGTAATTTTAAGTTTCTAGGGGCGCGGGAGAGGGCAGCTGATTCGTCGTCGCTATTCTGGAATAAAGACAACTGATGAAGTTCCATGGGCAGAGATCCTTTACAGACCGTGCACCGATAATCTGTGGGGTTACCGCCCAAGTGTCGTCGGCGTCGCTTTCGATTTCATTTGACAGATGAATTTGACACATTGCTACTTCTATTTTGCATTAACGAGTAACGAATGAAACTGATAACGATGCCGACGACACTTGGGCGGTAGTCCCACGATCAGGAAAAGTCGCTGGATGCGGTCTCTAAATAGATACCTAAAACTCAGTCTTGAATATGTTGTTCTACCAACAGGGTGACGTGTGCATAGCGGAGAGCGAGAGCGGTGCACGTGTTCGCGGCGTGCCGTTGCTGGGCGCATTCGCGGGCGCGGCCCTATGCGACAACGCGCGGGCGGTGGTGACGTGCGTGCCGCCGCGCGCGCCGCGCCCGCCGCGAGCGCCCGCGCCGCCGCCCACGCCCGCGCACTACCACTCCGACAGTACGTATGATGCGGCCCTATGCGACAACGCGCGGGCGGTGGTGACGTGCGTGCCGCCGCGCGCGCCGCGCCCGCCGCGAGCGCCCGCGCCGCCGCCCACGCCCGCGCACTACCACTCCGACAGTACGTATGATGCGGCCCTATGCGACAACGCGCGGGCGGTGGTGACGTGCGTGCCGCCGCGCGCGCCGCGCCCGCCGCGAGCGCCCGCGCCGCCGCCCACGCCCGCGCACTACCACTCCGACAGTACGTATGATGCGGCCCTATGCGACAACGCGCGGGCGGTGGTGACGTGCGTGCCGCCGCGCGCGCCGCGCCCGCCGCGAGCGCCCGCGCCGCCGCCCACGCCCGCGCACTACCACTCCGACAGTACGTATGATGCGGCCCTATGCGACAACGCGCGGGCGGTGGTGACGTGCGTGCCGCCGCGCGCGCCGCGCCCGCCGCGAGCGCCCGCGCCGCCGCCCACGCCCGCGCACTACCACTCCGACAGTACGTATGATGCGGCCCTATGCGACAACGCGCGGGCGGTGGTGACGTGCGTGCCGCCGCGCGCGCCGCGCCCGCCGCGAGCGCCCGCGCCGCCGCCCACGCCCGCGCACTACCACTCCGACAGTACGTATGATGCGGCCCTATGCGACAACGCGCGGGCGGTGGTGACGTGCGTGCCGCCGCGCGCGCCGCGCCCGCCGCGAGCGCCCGCGCCGCCGCCCACGCCCGCGCACTACCACTCCGACAGTACGTATGATGCGGCCCTATGCGACAACGCGCGGGCGGTGGTGACGTGCGTGCCGCCGCGCGCGCCGCGCCCGCCGCGAGCGCCCGCGCCGCCGCCCACGCCCGCGCACTACCACTCCGACAGTACGTATGATGCGGCCCTATGCGACAACGCGCGGGCGGTGGTGACGTGCGTGCCGCCGCGCGCGCCGCGCCCGCCGCGAGCGCCCGCGCCGCCGCCCACGCCCGCGCACTACCACTCCGACAGTACGTATGATGCGGCCCTATGCGACAACGCGCGGGCGGTGGTGACGTGCGTGCCGCCGCGCGCGCCGCGCCCGCCGCGAGCGCCCGCGCCGCCGCCCACGCCCGCGCACTACTGAAGAGGTATGACGCTTTACCGAGGCTAAGGTAATAAAAGAGATGTGACTTGTTCGGTGTCAAGATGTATATTGAGATAATAATATTGAGTACAATTAAAGATACATTATCTTAGTAAGCGATCTTATTCTAGATTGCTGAGAATGCTACGCGTGTGTTCCAATTTTCTGTAAATGCGCGATAATGCAAACATCTTGTTTGTGTAATATGTTGCAATCATACTTCATCTCCCCTGAAAAAGTGGAAGGATCATCCCCTCCCTGCAAAAAGGAACAGACTCGTAACATTGACTTTAACGAACTTAACCAAAATTTAATTACTTAAGTAAAATAAGTAAACAAAATTTAAACATTATCAACATAGCAAAGTTAAAACTATTTCATTTATTAAATCGTACTAATACAAAAACGTTTTACAATATAAACAATATACCTAATTAAAATTGTATCTAATTAAAATGGTATCGAATTGAAATGGTATTGAATTAAAACGGAAGCTTCACATTTTACACTTAATCATAACAATAACAAAGTGTTAAGTAACATGGTATGTAATTAAGTACCTATACTTATAATTACGTATCAAATAAAATAGTTATTTATTGAATGGTTTGGTATTATTCTTATGCACAATTATAGCTTTATTTTCTTTTAAAATTTCTACATTAGACGTCATATCTCTTAAAACTTTATAAGGGCCATTGTAAATACTATCTAATTTATTTCCTACTTGGTTCTTTAATAATAACAAATCGCCTAACTGATAGGTAACATTATTGCTAGTTTTATCATACAATAATTTTCTTTTCTCTTTAGATTGTATCAAGTTACGTCGTGCGTCGGATTGCGCTTGTTGTAAACGATACTTAAGTTCTCGGGGATAACTGTCATAGTTATATAAGGGGTCGATTTCTGATTGTAAATTATTTGGAAGGTTACAAATTTTTCCAAAAACTAATTCGAAAGGCGTATATTTAGTTTCACTATGCACTGTGGTATTAAAAGAAAAACACCAATATGGAATCCAGGTGCTCCAGTTATGTTTATAATTATTACACTGGATTCTCAGAAAAGCTCCTAGGGTTTTATGAGTATTTTCTAAAGCGCCTACAGTTTCGTGATGGTACGCCGTAGAATTTAATTTTTTAATATGTAATAGAGAACATGTTTCGGACATCACTGATGACATGAATTCGGTTCCCTGGTCAGTCAATATTTCTCTAGGAATACCATAACGTAAAATGAAATTATTGGTAAAAGATTGAGCAACTGTGACCGAGTCTTTACTAGGTAATGGATACGCTTCAACGAATTTGGTTAAATCGCATTGTAATGTCAATACATATTTATTATTATAGTCATCAACATCGAGTGGACCCATTATATCCAAACTAATTCTTTCGAATGATGAGTGGGCTGTTGATGTTATGGTTAAGGGCTGCTTAATATGTTTATTACTATGCTTATGATATTGACATTGATGGCAATTTTTAACGAAAAGTTTTACATCATTACTCAAACCTGGCCAAAAATAATATTGCTTAATGTTGTTCATCATTCTATTAACTCCTGCGTGTCCGCTGGTAGGTAATAGATGGAAATCATTTAGTATTACTCTTTTTTGTTCACTATCATATATTCTTAATATATTTTTTGTTATGAGAAAGCGCGGGGTAACAGAGTTAATTCTTTTTGTTGCTTGTACAAGACTTTTGATTTTACTCTCGTTACATTTTTCTTTAATAATAAGTACCTCATGTATGCCTATTTTTTGACATAATGACTCTAAGTCCCTCGCTAACACCTCTGGGGTAGATGACGATCGGGTACTCAGATATATCGCTGATTGCGAAGGTACGTAAACGTAACAACTTGCATTAGAAATAATGCTATCTTTAGACTTTGAATAATTGTCAAACTTTAATTGATTAAAACTTAATTCAGTTACGTCATCGGGTTTCTTGAGAAGTTCTACCGCAATAGGTTGATCAGGCCTAGTGCTGGTGGAGCTCTCTGAAGAAGAATCAGTGGGGGTTTTTAAATTTTTACTTTGTGCTCTAGTTAAAACTGATACTGTGTTTTGATGTAATGATTTTAAAGTAGAAGATGTAATAGGTATGCGACTCAATGCGTCTGCAGCTGCATTGTTTCGTCCTGGAACATACTCTATTTCAAAATCATACTCCTCTAGGAATAATCGGAATTTAGTAAGTCTGCTTGTTGGGTCTTTCAAGTTAAATAAATAAATTAACGGTTTGTGGTCTGTTATAATTTTAAATTTACGTCCATATAAATAAGGGCGAAAATGTCTCACAGACCAAACAATTGCTAAAAGTTCTAATTCTATGATGGGATATCTCGTCTCGGCGGGTTTCAGGTTTCTACTCGCATACGCGACTACTTGACCGTTCATGTTAGATAAAACAGATCCTAAACCTGTCTTACAAGCATCTGTTTGTAGCCGAAAGATGTTACTTTCTGAAAAATCTGGATAAGATAAAATAGGGGGTTGAATTAATGCTGATTTTAATTTTTCAAATGCCGTTTGACACTCTGATGACCATAGAAACTGTACATTCTTTTTTCTTAATTGATTTAAAGGATAAACAATGTTTGCAAAGTTCGGTATGAATCGTCTGTAGTAATTTGCAAACGCGACAAAACGATTGACATCGTCGCAGTTCATCGGCACTGGATAGTTTTGCATGGTTGCAATTTTACTTTCATCTGGTAAAATTCCATCAGAAGTTATTTTGTGTCCTAGATATATTATTTCGTTTCGCAAAAATTCACACTTCATAGGATTTAATTTTAAGTTAACTTTTCTAAATCTCTCTAGTATACTAATTAAGTTTTTATTGTGGTTTTCTATAGATTTCCCGAAAATTACGCAATCATCTAAATAAATAAAAGCCTTTTTATAATTTAAGCCTGACATTGCAATAGTCATAAGACGTGAAAATACACTCGCAGATGTCCGGAGACCCATGGGACAGCGTTTCATCTGAAAAATTTTATCACCAGCAGTGAAAGCTGTGTACTTTCGTGAATCTTCGCTTAAAGATAACTGATAATAGCTTTGCGAAAGGTCTAATTTTGAAAAATAAATGTTATTTGCGAGCGAATCTAAGATATCAGTTATATTAGGCAAAGGGAATTTGTCGTCCTCAATACGATTATTTAACTGCCTGTAATCTATAACTAATCGCCATTGTTTCTCGTTTGACCTATCTGTTTTTTTCGGTACAAGCAAGACGGGACTAGACCACTCTGACGTAGCCTCTTCTATAATATCATTTTCGAGCATAATATCTATCTGTTTCTGAACTTCCTTCCTTAGTGCGAACGGTAATCTATGTGGCTTGACATAAACTGGCGAGACATTAGGTTTTAAAGTTATATTATGGGTCATTAGGTTTGTACAAGAGAGTTTGTCGCCTGGCAGATGAAAAACATCTGCGTACTTAGCGCAAATACTCTCAATACTTCGTTTTTCTTCTAAATTCAGTTCAGGTAAATTTAATAATCCTAATAATGTTTTTACACGATCGACAGAAACCTCCTCTTTTTCAAAATTACAGACTTCAAAATCATTCAATGAAAAAGTCTCTAAATCGGTAAGATCTAGATCAACTTCTTTCTCAGTGGTGTTTAATATCCTTACTGGCATGCGACCATTACAAGGTTTCGCTATTATACTTCCTATAAAAACTCCTTTCTGTATCTCTTTAGATAAACAAACACAATCGTCGCCTAACGATGTAGGTATATATTTTATTACCTCACATCGTGGCGGTATCAAATGTCTATAGTGACTCAATATAGGTATAGACACATAATTACTATCTTTAGTTAAAAGCAAAGTATTTTCTTTATAGTTAATTATAGCTTGATAGCGTTTCAAAAAATTATCACCTAAAATACCATTTGCAGAACAAGACATATTTTTAAACACATACATTTTTTCTCTAAAAACTAACCCATTATAAGACAAATCTAAGTAAATATATCCTTCAGATACTAGTTTACCGCTAACACCTTTTATAACTAACTTCTCAAATGTAATTAAATTCAATAACTTCGGATAATCGCATAACCATTCGTATTTTAAAACACAAAGGCTTGCTCCGCTATCGACTAAAAGATCGATATTGCTATTACTTACGTTAAAAGTTACGGTACTACTATTATTGTAGTTTAAAACATAATTTTCAGTAGGAACGAAAAAAATCTAAATTATTATCGTTCTGGGGCTCAGAACGCGCTTGTGACTCACTATTGGTCGATTGCTCGTGGCTAGCGTACTGCACACGTTGAAAAGGCACAGCTGAGCGCGGCGGGCGCGGGCTCGGCCGACCGCGGTCACGTGAACGTGATTGTGTTCCTTGCGCGGCGCGGGAGTCTCGCGACATGTACTTACCTTGTTGTGGTCTCGTGTTTCCGGCAGCGTACCTATTGTTTGCGCTAAATCTATTATAGTAACTATATTTATTAGAATAATTACTTGGCTGACGCGGATAATTAGTAGGTGTGCGTGAGAAATTACGAGTATGAAACTTTTTAATGTTCATAACTTCCTCGTGTCTGGTAGACATTGACTGCTCGTCTAGGGCAGTTCTTATAGCCTCTGGTAAAGAATCAAAGTGACGTGATGCTATGATAGTACTAAGCTTTTGATTCACTAATCCATCTGAAAAGCGCTTGATTGCAACCTTTTCATTAATGGGACGCAATACTTCAAACTTAGTAGCGTCGTCATCCGCTTGTGCTATGGTTAAATTCACAAAAAGTTGTTCTAGTTCCGAGCCGAATGACTCGATCGACCTATGACCTTGACGACAGTTTTGTAATTTGTGTTGGATAGCAACAGCAGATTTTTTCTGAATCAAATGCGTATTCATATCTCTAATTAAATCTTTAATAGTTGGATAACTACTTTTTAAACGTAATTTTGCGCTAGGAGAGAGCCTAGTTTTAATCACAAAATCAATAAGTAACCCATGAGTAGCATCGCTGATCATTGAACTATATAATTGTATACCATCAATTAGAGATTTAGTGACGTGTTCTTGACCTGTCATCGTTGGTAAAAGTGCAATGGCTGTCTTCAAGTCAAATTTATCTTTTTCTGCCATTTTTGAAATACTACTAACACTTAAAGTCTCTAAAGAAATAATTTTGTCATAAATGATCTGAATGTCATTTGCTATTTTATTAATTAAAGTTATATCTTTAGTTGATACCTCCGATTTTTCAACTAAATTATGTACTTGAGCTAAAATATACTCTAATTTCGCGTATTCAAGTTTCGCTTCATTAAATTTCGTAAAACCTAACTCTTTTTGACGTCTATCTGGTCCTAGTTTTACTAAATTATCTTTAATATACAATAGTTTCTTATGCAATTCATTTAAATCGGAAATAATAAATGACATTATCTAATAAGAAAAAAAATGTAATCCTACATATTATTTAAAACGTTTAGGTATAAAATAACTTACGACTTACGGTGGCATTATAGCGCGCGAATAAAATAATTACGTCTCTGCACGATGAGTAGGTATGTGGTGACCGGCGTGGCGTGTGGGGGCTGGGGCTGCGGGCTGGGGGTTTTCTCATGCTCCTTGAGTGTGTAGGATCTTCAGACTTCTAAGATGGGTTCCTGGACCGCTTGAAACAGCTAACTGAAGATCGGGCTGGGATTTCCCTTGCCCCTCGTACAATGGGCCGGGTTTCTACCCTGGACACCTCCTGGTCTACGTTGATGGTTGAGTCGACGTCGTTGCCAGTTCCACGGAAGATATTGTGTTTCTTAGAACTGCGCTGTTGAATTCTCTACGGAGTCGGTTGACAATTCGGTCCCAAATTTTCCGGATGCAGGCGTAAATGATGAGTATAACGATGAGAAGCAGTATGACGGATAGTAAAATTTCTGTTGTAGTGAGCTGGCTTGAAGTTTTCTGCGTTGCTTGGGCGTCGCCGCTGGCGGTTTGTGCGATGATAACTTCTTCTTTACTTTGTGGTGCTCCCATATTATTGTTTTGTCTTCCCAAGTAATGCGATGAACAGAAGTGTAGAGCCAAATAGCACCGCAACGAAGACTGCTGCTAGTATGGTGTTGAAAATTTTGCTTTGCTGCTCCATGTAGTAATGATTTTCCCGCAAAAATTTATAAGTTCGGTTGGCAAAGGGTCGCCATGAAGAGGTATGACGCTTTACCGAGGCTAAGGTAATAAAAGAGATGTGACTTGTTCGGTGTCAAGATGTATATTGAGATAATAATATTGAGTACAATTAAAGATACATTATCTTAGTAAGCGATCTTATTCTAGATTGCTGAGAATGCTACGCGTGTGTTCCAATTTTCTGTAAATGCGCGATAATGCAAACATCTTGTTTGTGTAATATGTTGCAATCATACTTCACTACCACTCCGACAGTACGTATGATGCGGCCCTATGCGACAACGCGCGGGCGGTGGTGACGTGCGTGCCGCCGCGCGCGCCGCGCCCGCCGCGAGCGCCCGCGCCGCCGCCCACGCCCGCGCACTACCACTCCGACAGTACGTATGATGCGGCCCTATGCGACAACGCGCGGGCGGTGGTGACGTGCGTGCCGCCGCGCGCGCCGCGCCCGCCGCGAGCGCCCGCGCCGCCGCCCACGCCCGCGCACTACCACTCCGACAGTACGTATGATGCGGCCCTATGCGACAACGCGCGGGCGGTGGTGACGTGCGTGCCGCCGCGCGCGCCGCGCCCGCCGCGAGCGCCCGCGCCGCCGCCCACGCCCGCGCACTACCACTCCGACAGTACGTATGATGCGGCCCTATGCGACAACGCGCGGGCGGTGGTGACGTGCGTGCCGCCGCGCGCGCCGCGCCCGCCGCGAGCGCCCGCGCCGCCGCCCACGCCCGCGCACTACCACTCCGACAGTACGTATGATGCGGCCCTATGCGACAACGCGCGGGCGGTGGTGACGTGCGTGCCGCCGCGCGCGCCGCGCCCGCCGCGAGCGCCCGCGCCGCCGCCCACGCCCGCGCACTACCACTCCGACAGTACGTATGATGCGGCCCTATGCGACAACGCGCGGGCGGTGGTGACGTGCGTGCCGCCGCGCGCGCCGCGCCCGCCGCGAGCGCCCGCGCCGCCGCCCACGCCCGCGCACTACCACTCCGACAGTACGTATGATGCGGCCCTATGCGACAACGCGCGGGCGGTGGTGACGTGCGTGCCTTTCAAACGAAATATTAGCCAAATTGCTCACGATTCAATTGGTTCGACCGTACATCTATACTAATATTATAAAGGGGAGAGATTTGATTGTTTTCCGGAGACCGGGCGGACAGGACAGTTAGAGGTGTAAATTTTTTTACAGTATGCAAATTTGCGCGAACGTTTTAGACGACGACATATGTAAGCACTATCAAAATTAGAATTTTTAGCCCTGTGCATCACAATTGAAATTTAATTTTAAAATGTAACAAAAATAGTACGCGTGTGAAAAGTATGCAAACGCATATTTGTCACTTATACTAGAAACGTTATTGATACAACAATTTGCATACATACCTACTGAAAAAAATTATTGTTTTAGAGCCGAGTATTTACCAATTTCAAAAACTTTTTTTCGAAATTCGCACTCGCCCGAAAAGTATGCAAACATCATCGGATCGATTGTTTTACTATTTACATCAAATTAAAACGATTTTCATACTAAAAAAAAATTGTCAAAACAGCGTTTTGTTACATTTTAAAATTAAATTTCAAGTGTGATGCACAGGGATAAAAAATCCAATTTTGATAGTGCTTACAAATGTCGTCATCTAAGACGTTCTCGCAAATTTGCATACTCTAAAAAATTGTACACCTCCAACTGTCGTGTCCGCCCGGTCTATTTGTTTGTTTGTTTGCATCGAATAAGCTCCGAAACTACTGGAACGATTTAGAAAATTCTTTGACCATTAGAAAGCTACATTGTTCCCGAGTGACATAGGCTATTTTTATCCCGATATTCCTACGGGAACGGGTAGCACGCGAGTAAAACCGCGAGGATCCGCTAGTACACACTAACAAGACAACATCTAGACTTTAAATTATTTTTATGCATT
Source organism: Crambus lathoniellus (assembly GCA_949710035.1). Taxonomy (NCBI): domain Eukaryota; kingdom Metazoa; phylum Arthropoda; class Insecta; order Lepidoptera; family Crambidae; genus Crambus; species Crambus lathoniellus. The sequence goes on from OX453303.1 coordinate 30,092,431, forward strand.
CACAATGCAATTTTGGAAAAGCTACTTATGGGGTCGTGGTTTTTTACTATCACATTTTTCCTATACTTACAAAATTGCATTGTGAATGCATAAAAATAATTTAAAATCTCAATTTAATGGCTGTTTCATCTTAATCGACTGATCTAAATCGCATCCGAAAGAAACATATTTTTTTCAAATGTTTAATTTGTAAAAATGTTTCTTTCGGATGCGAGGGTTTCCTCACAATGATGAAGCAACGCTGGCCTATAGCGTAACAAGTGATAGCAAAATTCGACGAGTCGTGTAAGCCTTTCGGTAGGCTAGTTGATCAGAGCATTGGGCCGGATTCCCGGAGACGCGGGTTTGAATCCCGCCTGAAAGCTACTTATGGGGCTCGTGGTCTTTTACTATCACATTTTTCCTATAAGACAACATCTATATCAAGAGAAGACAATCTCTGTCATTTCCGTGTTCATGTCCATTTTCACACTAGCACATTTTTTATACAAAAAATCCTTTTATGTCTTACGTTCCCTGATTGTAAGCATATATTAGACTTTTTTTCGAATATTATATATTATTATCATAAAACACAAATCATCTAAACCGAGCAGTACTAAAATCCCTGTCATTTCCAGGTGACACGGAATGGGAACCTTCAGAATCAGAGACCACAAGACTGCCCTCGCTGACGAAATCCGTCTCGCTGCCCGCCACCAGCACTGCGCTAGCCGTGCCGCCGCCTTTACAGGTATTGCGGCCATAGTTTCAAAGCCCATTATTAATAAACGAAAAGTAAGTTTACACCTAGTATAAATAAAAAGTTTGCTTAGGAATATGACACTTTGAAACGTCAAACGTAAGGAGTAATATTGCTAAGCAATATTTTTGGTTACACCAGGTGTAAACTTACTCTTCGTATATTAATAAGGCCGTAAATGTTTAATTAAATTTCTATACTAATATTATAAAGAGGAAAGATTTGTATGTGTGTAATTAATAAACTCAAAAACTACTAGACCGATTTCCAAAAGTCTTTCACTTTTAGAATGCCACATCATAGGCTATATTCTATCCCCATATTCACACGGGAACGGGTACCACGCGGATAAAACCGCGAGGATCCGCTAGTCTTAAAAAAAGTAAATGATTGAAGTCTTACACTAATTATTTATTCCTATATGTTTTATATGGGGTTTCTCAAGGATGTCTGTTAGGTTAGGGTTAACGCAGTCAAAATTCTCGGTAGTCGTCTGTTAAAAAAGAACAAACTACAGAAAGCTACTTTATTCCCATCCCATAGTGCCATATTAAAGGGGTATCTTCTGAGTCAATTTGCGCCGTTTGTTCATCAAAATCAAGCTAGATGTTTATCAATTTAATGTAGATGGTGCAGAGAGAAGATTCAGTACCAGACGACCAATCGGACGCAGGGGGCGACGCCCCGCAGATGAGAGCTCTCGAGGTAAGTTTCTTACTCCACTTTCTTAATCTAAATTTCATATGACGAGGCATTCTCCTTTTCTTTTTAAGTCCCTTCAATCTGGAGCTATGACAAAGTTTTGAATGGGATGCCGGGATTTTTGCCTTTTATGGTATTAAGTACAGCGCAGTACCGCTACGGTACAACGCGATTCAATATCAACGGCGGTCGTGACGATGCGCATTTAAATTTTGAATTGTGCATCGTCTCGCGCGCCAAAACGCCAAAATGCCAAAATTTGGGCTGTATTTCGTAATTGTAATGGGGGATCGGCCTGGGTATATTTTTGAATTTTACTATTGAATGTAAATCAATAGTAACATTCAAAAATATAACATTGAGTAATAACAAAAATGAAAAAAAAACTGTTCAAGCAAGTAATGAGCTGCTGAATTATGTCAAACTGTGTCTGTAGCTATTTGTTACTAACACGAAATTTTATGTGGCGGGGGTATTGCGTTACTAACATCTGACGTCACATGTATCTAGCGCTGTCCTTGTCTAATAAGGAAGTTTGATGATCTATCGATATAGATTTATTTTTCAATATTTTACATATATTCGGAGATCCGAATATATGTAAAATATTTAAAATTAAATACCCGTGTCGTGTTTCTGATATTTCTAAAAACATTTTAAACAAATAACAAAATCAGTCCGATCCCCTATTGAGTAGTTATTGAACGAGTTGTTGTTTAGACAAAGGTATTTTAGCTTATGTGGCCGCACCGCCACTGGTGTTAATATTAATCTTCAGAACGTAACCTTACTGTTTATGCCAGGACGTATCTTCGCGGCAGGCATTGGCTTTGCCTGCGCTGGACACAGACATGCTGGACGCAGAGCCGCAACTTCTCGCCCTCGCGCCGCCGCACTCACCGCATACTGCTGACACGCCGCCACCGCTCAGTTTAGGTACTTATCTTCTCATAGACAACCTCCAAGGTTTATGCTAGGACATATCATCGCGGCAGGCATTGGACGCAGAGCCGCAGCTCCTCTCCTCTCCACCAATCAACAAGCAGGCATCATCGTCGCGGAACTCACACCTAGCAAAACAAGCAAAAAGCGCTACCTAGCGGTGGTTTTTTGCGTAAAAACCCAAAAATGCAGTAAACAACAGATAAACTCAACGCGACATTTATTATGAAGTACATATTATTATGTACTTACAGCTTGACGTTTCGGCTGTGTTGCAACAACCGTGGTCACAAGCAGACTTGTGACCACGGTTGTTGTCGTACATAATAATATGTACTTCATAATAAATGTCGCGTTGAGTCCCGTTACTCTTGTTTATAATTATAATGGAACGCGAAAGTTTAAAATCTTATATAACAGATAAACTGTTAATAACGCTTGGTTACTTTCGTTAATAACCGGCTTCGCATCTTCCGCACTTGTGTCGTCACCGATATCGGCACGACAGACGATATCGTTGACGGTAATGACACAGTGTGAAAGCATTTAGTAGTGATTGTATCAAACTGCCTGTCCGACGATATCGTGCCGATATCGTGTCGTTACCGTTATCGTCCAATGTGAAAACGCTCATTGGCTTTGCCCGCGCTGGACACAGACATGCTGGACGCAGAGCCGCAGCTTCTCGCCCTCGCGCCGCCGCACTCACCGCATACTGCTGACACTCCGCCGCCGCTCAGTTTAGGTACTGTACATTTTAGGAACTTCTCATAGACAACCTCCAAGGTTACACTTTACGATCTTCTCATAGACAACCTCCAAGGTTACACTTTACGATCTTCTCATAGACAACCTCCAAGGTTACACTTTAGGAACGTCTCATAGACAACCTCCAAGGTTTACGCTAGGACGTATCATCGAGCTTTGCCCCCGCCAGACACAGACATGCTGGACGCAGAGCCGCAGCTTCTCGCCCTCGCGCCGCCGCACTCACCGCATACTGCTGACACACCGCCACCGCTCAGTTTAGGTACTTATCTTCTCATAGACAACCTCCAAGGTTACACTTTGGGTTTTTTTCATAGACAACCTCCAAGGTTACACTTTAGGAACTTCTCATAGTCAACCTCCAAGGCTGCAGCTTACTATTGCTGACACGCCGCCACCGCTCAGTTTAGGTACTGTACACTTTAAGAACTACTCATACACAACCTCCAAGGTCTACTGCCGTACGTAGCGTAGCGTATGTGATGTCTCTGATGTCGTACAATATTTGTTTATTGGCTGTCATGCGTCGTCCGTCACTCTCTAAAACACAGAAGCAGTTTATACATATCCCTATCATCATCATCGTAACGACACTTTCAGTGCTAAATTCGTTACATGCTCTTTTTTACTTCTTTCGTGTGTTCTTTCGTTTTATAAACCTTCGTCAATAGAAAATTCTCAAAATTGTAGCGGTTTAACTAAATATAATTTCTTGTTTTAGACGAATCGCCGGAATGGTGTGTTGTCGCGAGGCGGCCGGGGCCCCAACCATCTACCAGTGCGCAGGTAAAATATTAATAAAAACTATAAGTAGCACTTTATATCTTGTAGTAGATTTTTATCGTATTTATGCTTTAATATAGATTCTTCAAACCTTCTAACACTGGCAAATAAAAAAAAGTATTGTAAAATCTAACTTTACATGTTGATCATGAGCGCGCTTATAGCATTTTAGATCTTGAAGAAGATTTTCTTCATATTTATTTTTTAAAATAGACTCTTCAAACCTTCTAAAACTGGCAAATCAAAAAAGTATTCTAAAATATAGAACAGACCTTTCTAACTTTAGTTAGATCATGAGGCGTATGTATTTAAAGAGGTAATTGGTACTGGTAGTGTAAATGTTAAGTTTCTTAGCGATATTTAAAAGTGGTTTACTAAAACGTATAACTAAATCGACTCCATTATTTGTCCATGCTAGGTCCAAATCCAAAGCCAACAGAGCGACGAATCGATCCCGGTGAACGAGTCGATAATATCGCTGCTGATGAAACTACACTCACAGCTGTCGGGCAAACTCGACTCGTTCTCACTTGAGGACGCGCCGCCCGAAAACAACGAGGCCATCGGTGAGTTGTCATCCGGCTCGAAGGACCAAACAGATAGTTGTGTTAGAGTACGTAATCTCGCTGCTGATGAAACTTCACTCGCAGCTGTTGGGAAAACTCGACTCGTTCTCGCTGGAGGACGCGCCGCCCGAAAACAACGAGGCCATTGGTGAGTTGTCATCCGGCTCGAAGGACCAAACAACTCCAAACCTACTCACCAAGGCGACGGCGACGACGAGAAGAATTTTAACCCCCTTATTCCAAAACGTGGACTAAAATAGTCCTGGTTTAAAACTGGTACATACTGGTGCTGTCACTTTCATTTCCGAAATGAAAGACAGAATTAGCATTAGTTTTAAACTAGGTCTAACTTTAGTCCACGTTTTGGAATAAGGGGGAAAATGTTTCTGAATTTACTAAGTGCATGCAATCAATTGTTTAACCAACACTGAAGTGGAGGCACTGTTCAGTACACCCCTGCCTATACCGCGGAATCGGCTAGCGCAGTGGAAGCTGGTATTACTAATATAGACTCCGGACAAAAAACTAGGTTTCAGCCGGGATGTAACTGAACAATTGGACTGCGATACACAGCGGAGAGAATGTTAAGGAAGGTGAGGTTACATACGGGTCTGTGTGTCGAACGTCTCCAAGGCAGAAGTGGTGTAAGGGAGCGCGCGCGCCCCTGGGGTCCTTTCTTCTGCAGACCTTACCAATTAGTCACCTCACTCACAACACAAATAACAGCGTTCCCAAGGCACTGGGCGCTTCAACAATGACACACACGGGGGAGCCTCTTTTATTACGATTTACAGTCCCGACAAAAAGCGCGTGGTGGACAATTATCTTTCTTTCAAAACTCCGCGACCAGCCCGATGGATGGCGGCAAAACCTTGGTCGTACAAAACGGGATCACATAGATAATTTAAGATTCAATTCAAATTCGATATGCCAGGCATATTCAACGCGAGCGATTTTTTAACAATTCAGCCAAAATTAATCCGACATTTTTCTAACAAGAATTCCAATCAAGTGTCACTGTCAACTTCAAGTGACAGCCAAATGTCAATTTGACGTGACATTAGAGACGCGTTCAGAAACGTCGATCTTTTCCGAACATCCCCCCGCCCCGGACCGTTAAGAACGGTACGTCAATCTACGGGTAATCGGGAGAGCCCACTAACTGCTCTCTTCAAAACCGAATCTCGAACCAAAACCTCAGCAAAACGAGGAACTCCGTCAGTTCCGGGGTAGAGTTTAACAATGCGCCCCCTTCGCCAACATAGGGGCGGCAGGTTAGCATCCTTAATCAACACGAGGTCGCCAGTCTGGGGTGGGGTGGTTTTATCTGTCCACTTCACGCGCTGTTGTAGGATATGCAAATACTCCATCGACCAACGTGCCCAGAAGTTTTGGGACATCTGTCTCAAAAGTTGGTATCGCGACAAACGATGGGATCCTACATCCTGAATCGGATATTCAGGCAACGCCAAAAGGGGCTGTCCGATCAAGAAATGACCTGGGGTCAACGCTTCCAGGTCATTCGGGTCCGAAGACAACGGGCACAAGGGTCGCGAGTTGAGGACGGCCTCAATTTTACAAAATACCGTATCAAGTTCCTCAAACGTGAGAATAGTTTCTCCAATCACGCGACGCAAGTGTGTCTTGGCAGCCTTTACACAAGCTTCAAAAATTCCTCCCCAGGTCGGACAAGCTGGTGGGCTAAACTTCCAGATTATCCCACGCCGGGAGAGGGTGGTTCCAATGTCTATTTTATTATCAACAAAAAACTTAACTACTTCCTTAAGATAATTACACGTTCCCTTATAATTAGTACCACAATCGGAACGTATCAATGACGGCAGTCCTCTACGGGAAACAAATCTGCTCAAGGCGGCGACAAAGGCTTCGGTAGACAATTCCGAGACAATTTCCAAATGGACAGCCTTGGTGGACAAACACACAAACACGCACAAGTACGCCTTATAGGTTTTAGCATTACGCAGTCTCGAAGCCTTTACAGTAAAGGGACCGGCGAAGTCGGTGGCGACTCCGGCAAAAGCTCTACATTCCGTGACGCGATCAGCAGGCAAATCACCCATCTGGGGCTGCATGGTCGCGGCCTTCAATCGATAACAAGGCAGGCAACGGAAAACCACAGTGCGAATGGCTCGGCGAGCAGACAAAATCCAAAATTCGCGCTGCAAAATGGCCAACAAAGCATTACAGCCAGCATGTTGTGCATTCACATGGCGATCTGTTATTATCAGTTGAGTCAAATGTCCGGCTTTAGGTAACAAAACGGGGTGACGAGCTCCATACGGCAGGTTCGCATTTCGAAGTCTTCCGCCGACTCGCAAAAGCCCACTCTCGTCCAGGAAGGGATTTAATCGCGATACCGCGCCCTTCAACTTGCGACGGCCTAAACGCAAAATTTCAATCTCGGACTCAAAACTATCAGCTTGTACTCTCCGGACCCAAAACAAGAGCGCGTCCCTACGCTCGTCCGGAGTGAGAACCGACGAATCACGCCTCGCGCGTGGGTTTCTGCAATTGTACACAAAACGTCTGATCCAAGCGGTAACACCAAGCAGCTTCTGTAAGGAGCTGTACCGATCCAACAACAAATCCTTTTCCCCGGCGGGGTTAGTCTCCAGGACGCATGCCCGCATATCAGGAACGGCGACGTTCGACAACGCTGGAGAGGGCGGCCACTCCGACTCAGGCCGCATCAACCACTGTGGGCCCCACCAGAGGGGGTGGTTAATTAGGGTTGGGGCTACACAACCCCGAGACGCACAATCCGCGGGATTCATGGTTCCCGGCACGTGTCTCCAAATCAACTCGATGTCGGAATTACAAATCTGCGACACTCGATTGGCCACAAACACGTCCAAGGTGTGCGCCGGAGCCTTCAACCAACAAAGGACGACCTGACTGTCCGTCCAAGCATAAACCTCTTGTATCTTAATAGATCGACCTAATGTGAGCCATACGTGGTTCAACAAACGCATTAGGAGGGCAGCTCCACACAATTCCAACCTCGGGATCGTATGACGAGTCCGAAGGGGAGCGACTTTGCTTTTCGCTATCACCAGATGCACAGCAACAACTCCGTCAACAGTAACGGTGCGGAGGTACACGGCCGCAGCAAATCCACGTTCGGAGGCATCGGAAAAGCCGTGAAGAGTAACTTTACAATTTTCAGAAGGGAGGAATAGCCTCGGCAAATGCACTTCATTAATCTCGGGGAGGGATGAAACGAAGCTCGACCAATCTCGGAGTAACTCGTCCGAGAGGGGTTCATCCCACGACACACCCGAAGCCCATAACCGTTGCAAGAAACACTTGGCCATAAACAGCACGGGGCAAATCCACCCATTGGGGTCAAAGGTACGTGCGACAGTAGACAATACTGAACGCTTGGTCCAGACTTTCGGTGGTCGTAAATCCACACAATAAGTGAACGTGTCAGAGACCGGTTTGTACTGTACGCCAAGGACGGTCACCACATGGGGGTTATCAACATTTTCGAATAGGTGGGGGTCCTGCTGGTGCTCTTCGGGCAAACCTACCAGTACATCAGGCGAGTTGGATATCCATTTCCTCAACTCGTAACCTCCCGACTTCAAAAGGGCGGTGAGTTCGTCTCTCAGGACAATCGCCTCTGAGACAGATGAGGCGCCCGTGCAAATGTCATCCACATAGACGTCACTGGCCAAAATGGCGGAAGCGCGAGGGTATCTCAAGCGCTCCTTCTCGGCCAACTCCAACAAAGAACGAATCGCAACAAACGGGCTCGAAGCCAAACCGTACGTATTCGTATTCAATTCATAAATCAACAAGGGGTCCCTAGGACTCTCTCTCCACAAAATCAATTGGTACCTCCTATCCTCTGGATGGATGACCGTTTGTCTGAACATCATCCGGATGTCAGTCATAAATACAATTTGGTGCCGCCGGAAGTTGGTCAAAATGTCTGAGATCTCCGTGTGCAGCTTGGGACCTACATGCAGACACTGGTTCAAGGACGCTCCAGTAGAGGTGGGAGCCGAACCGTCAAAGACCACCCGAATCTTTCCGGATTTCAAAACGGCGTGGTGCGGCAAAAAGAAGTGCTCAACGGAGCGCCAATCCAAATCGCTCACGGACATGTGCCCTAACTCCTCATACTCCCGCATGAATTCAACATACTTCTGGCGGAAGACCGGATCCTTGCTCATGCGACGCTCCATCGCCACTAGCCTACGTTCCGCTAGCGGTCGGGATTCGCCCAGAGGAGGTCGGCCGGCACGAAAGGGGAGACGGGTGATCAAACGACCAGAGCGGAGGCGACCAGTGTTATTCTGGTAATACAACTCGCATTCATCCGCTACTGGGTCGACCCGCGGGGCTGGTGGAGGTTCCTCAACCTCCCAAAACTTCTGCACCACTTCGGAGAGAGACACATTAAAAACAAGACCGCGATCCTCATCAAGGGAATCCAAAACGCGGCGAGCAGGGCCCATCACAACTGTACCGAGTGTCGTCTGCAGAGCTACCAAGCCATCTGGCTGCAAAACTCGCTTCCCCGTCAACAAGACTCGCCCCAGGACATCGGCTCCAAGGAGAGCATCAATCGGGCCTGGGCGGAAGAAATTTGGATCGGCGAGTGGGGAATCAGACACCAAAGACAACATACTCGGTCCCAAGTCAACTGAAGGTTGACGGCCAACAACTGTGTCCAACACAATCGCCGAGGTCTCAATGCCTGGCGTGGACTTATTACGTGATGTAAATGTGAAGTCAACATGCCCTAACAACCCGGGGACTTTCACATCGCCAACACCTCTCACGCCTTCCGTGTGGGGGTGCACCTTGAGGCCCAACCGCCTAACTAACCAAGATGACACAACACACCCCTGAGCACCGGAATCCAACAAGGCGCGAACTTCCACAAGGTCGCCATTCAATCCCCTGACAAGCACAGAGGCCGTGGGCAACAAAACGGTCTCTGGAGGGGTGGCTACAATCGACCGTAAACACGTTGATTGCTAGTATGTGGGGTCCCCAGACGTCCCCCCATGGTAAGGGGGTCGCTCATAGCGAACCAGTGGGTCCCAATCTCCCACATACTGCCTACGTCCAATTCGCCCGGTATCAGGCGGGTTATATCTCCCGGCCCCTTGAAGACGGGGCGGGCGCCGCTCCAAACGCGGGTATTCGGCGAGCGGCGGCGAGAATCGGTGCCTAGCATCCACCGTGTACGTCGCCCCATAGTCGCGGGGGCACGGTGACCGATTTTCAGAAGGGGGGTCCCGGGGACCCCCGCCCGTGCGAGGCTCAAAACGTCGCGGGGGGCTTCTACGACCTCCCGCATCGCTCGCAAAATCGAACCCCCTAGTTGGGGACCGATTTCCCATGGGGGGGTCCGTGGGACCCCGCCCGTGCGAGGCTCAAAACGTCGCGGGGGGCCTCTACGACCTCCGGCAACGCTCGCATTACTCATCCCCATCCTTGGGGATCGGTTTCCCATGGGGGGGTCCCTGGGACCCCCGCCCGTTTGAGGGTCCAAACGTGGCGGAGAGCGTCTGGGGCCACTCTGGTGGCCACTAGAACTGCTGCGGGATGCAAACACCGCGGGGGGTCCGAGACCCCCACCCATACGAGGTGATCCTGCAGCGACACGCTGCGGCGCTCCGCCGCCCTCTGGGCTGTTCATGCAGAGGAGGGGATGGTGGTTGCCCTTACAAAAGCGGCATGGGTGCGCTTGGGTACATTCGCGCTGCATGTGCAGGCCCAAGCACGAGTAGCACCATGTCCGTTGTCGCGCGATCGCTCGACGGCCTTGGACGCGCTGGTCGAGGAACTTATCACAACGGGTCGTGCTGTGACCCGGTTCCCGACAGTACAAGCAGCGGGCGGTCTCCTGGACGGCGGCATAGCGGCCGGGCGCGCGAGGGGCCATACGCCCCCTACGGGGGGGTCCGGTGGGGGATCTACTCTGTGGCACAGGTCGTTCGGGTCCCATAGGACCGGCCAGAGAGGAATTATCTGCCAGTCTACTTTCTCCTTCCAGGAACGTCAAGAGGTCCGAGAAGGGTGGCAGATAAGTCGCACTATCCCCACCATACTGCTGCTCAAAACGGACCTTAACAGAGTCCGGCAACTTTCCCAGGACAATGTGCAGTAACAAAAACGACCACTGCTCCACTGGGAGTTTTAAGTTTTTTAATGCGTTGTATGCCACCAACAGCGGATTCAACAAAGCCACTCTCAAGTGCATCACGCTTAGTGATGTGCCGTTCCCGGAAATATTGGAAACATTGGGAATATTCCCAGAAGCGTTCCCGGCAATATTCCCAAAAGTGGAAATATTGGGGAAAATTGCTTATAATGTAATTCAATCTTTTTTTGTTTTGTGCTAACCGTTCCATTGGCCAAAATTACACAGCAAAATGAATATGCCAAACTTAATATCACTTATATGGCGAAAGTTTCCAATTTTCCCGGGAATATTCCCAGTAAATTTCCAATGTTTCCGGGAATATTCCCAATGCCTACTTAGAAAAACATATTTTTTTAGTAATATTTTTAATAATAATCTATACTAATATTATAAAGAGGAAAGATTTTATTATTTGTTTGTTTGTTTGCATCGAATAGGCTCCGAAACTACTGGACCAATTTTAAAAATTCTTTCACAATTAGAAAGCTACATTTTTCCCGACTGACATAGGCTATATTTTATCCCGATATTCCCACGAAAACGGGTACTACGCGGGTGAAACTGCGAGGATCCGCTAGTCATTTATTAAAATAACTTGAATCATAATAGTGTCGTATCATGATGTCGTAATAATAGCTTGATTAACGTATATTCCCCACATGTGTATTTATTTATTTTATTTTCTCTTCATTTACTACATTTCATTATTTGTTTAATAAAGAACAAGATAATAATCAGTCACAACCGCAGACTTATTATTATGGCATATTCACACGGCAAAAAGTCTCAAGACCTTTATCTTTATCGGTTCTGCGTTGCCCGCATCCAGCGGCTTCCTGTGACCTTGACCAGATCGTCGGTCCATCTTGTAAGGGGCCTGCCCACGGAACGTCGTCCAGTTCGCGGTCACCATTCGAGAACCTTTCCGCCACAACGGCCATCGGTTCTCCGCGCTATGTGCCCCCCCACTGCCACTTCAACTGAGCAATCCTTCGAGCGATGTCGGTCGTTTTAGTTCTCCTGCGGATCTCATCATTTCTGATTCGATCGAACAGGGAAATACCAAGCATCGCTCTTTCCATTGCTCGCTTGGTGACCTTGAGCCTTCTTATGAGACCCATAGTAAAAGACCATGTCTCGCTTCCATAAGTCATAACTGGCAACACACACTGGTCAAAGACCTTAATCTTGAGACTTTGAGAAATACTATCGGGTATACAGATGAAACTACCATCAGATATATCTCACGCAACTGTAAAGGCTACGAATGATGAAATCCAGTCTTGTCATAAATCATAAATAATTTATTGCTATTGTCGAGAAACCCTTGTTGACCAAATTAATCTGCTACTTTCAATGCTACTTAAACACTGGTTTTTTTATTCACTGCTAAACGGAGTCCTTTCCAACTGACTCTAACTTTCCAGGGTGTATTCTTGCCGATAACTGAACATCTACAACTTCTTGGCCTGAACTCACCATCCAACCTGAATTTTGGCGAGTACATCGATTCCATTGCAAAGTGTGCTAAGAAACTGGGCGTCTTCTCTAGGGCTCTCAACGGTACTTCACGCCGGACGGGCCAACTGCTTTAGATATACAAATCGCAGATTCGTCCGTGCATGGAGTACTGTTGTCACTTATGGAATGGTTCTGCTAAGTATCAGCTAGAACTTCTGGAATCGATTGAAAACCGTGTCAGGAGGTTCTTTGGAAACTCAGCGTTGGCTACGGCGCCGGCGGAACTCCAGAATGTCAGTCACCAACCCAAAGTTGCGTGTCTATCGGTATTTTTTGGAATACGCTTTTGGGAATGTGCGAGAGAACTGCCCGACCTTTTTCTTACAGCCCCTTTCCACCATCGGGGAACCTGACGCTGGCTATCTTATCATTATTATATTGTTGACACTCTACTTGTCCGCACCAAGCGCTTCGCAGTTTCGTTTCTTATGCGAACCGCTAAAGAATGGAATGCGCTGCCTGCTTATGTGATCCCCGATAACTACAAGCTTGAACACTTCAAGGCCATAGTGAACAGGCATCCTGGGCGAACATCCAGCATCTTAAACCACATCCTATGATTAAACAAGATGGTGGTCAAATGCCTGCCCAGTTCCATATAAAAAAGATCTTATCAAATATTCTATTATTAAATATCGAGGGTAGTAATATTTTCACATTGATGAAATAAACGCTGGCCAACAGCTTATAAGAAGTATTAAATAAATTCGATTCGCCCGTACAAAGGTCATGGGTTCCAGTCCCATCGGAGCTAGTTGTAAGACGGGACGACTCAAAATTCCACGTCTGTACTTGTAGTTTGATAAATCTTTAAGAAGTTAAAAGGTCTCGATTAGCATTTTTAGTCACTTGGCATTCGTTAATATTTTCTTCGATGTGATAGCTGTTCGTTGATTTCCTTGGCTATGGGGATCTATAATAATCAATGCTGCAAAGTATGTTGGCTTAAGACCGTTACTTTGCTCAGTTAACAAATTAAACTATGTAGTTTAACATTCAAGTCTTGTTCTGTGTTTTAATAGAGATTAAGAGAAGTACAATCGCAGGCAAAAACTAGTAAGTAGTTGCGCAACCATGGGAGTAAACGGAAATATAAATATGACAGAAAATTTTGCCATACTTGAAATTAAATTAGTCTGGGAACATTGGGAATATTCCCGGGAACATTGGGAATATTCCCGTAAATTTACAAAGAGTAAATTACTTGGAAATGGGAATATTCCCAGCGGCACATCACTAATCACGCTGGCAACGCGGGGTAAATTCAAAATGGCGGCAACATGGTTGTCCGCCAGACGTCGTACGTTCTGGTACCGACGGGCAATCAAATCCCTAGCAATAGGGTAGTTTTCATCCGAGGGGGCCAAATGTTGAACTGATTCAAGGGCCTCCCCTTCCAACACGGATAACAAATAAGCTAACTTCTGGCCCTGGGTCAAATCATCCCGGGCATGTACAAGACTATCAAAAATATTAATAAAGCCCTCCCAGTCCTCTAGACGACCAGCAAAGCGCCTTAAGTCTAGGGGGGCCAATCTAGCAAAGAGAGGGGGCATACTCTTAGATGTGACCGGGGACGGGCTCGGTTCATTCTCTCTTGCCACTTGCAAAGGTCGAGCCACCTGGGTAATTCTGTCCGCAAAATCATAACACTGGTCCACATCCAAATCGACTTCTTGTCGCATTTCCACATCGGCCTCAACAGTCCTTTCCAAAAATAAGGCATACTGTTCATCAACAACAGCCAAACGTACGGGCAGATCTACGTATCTGTTCAACAAGGCCTCCGTTCTATCCGGTCGATCCAACAACGCAACCGCAGAAGCTAACCACCGTAACTCAGAACGTATTTTGGCTTTAGCAGAGGAGGCCGTCATTGTAACGTCACAAATTTATCAACAACAACAAATTCAAAATATTCACTATAACACAAAATCTCCAATATTTGGAGGTTATTACTAACCACAAAATTCCAATATTACAACAACAAAGTATTTATAATGACACAAACTCTTAAATATTTGGAGGTTATCAGAAAACAACAAAACTCACTGACTATTGAAATTCACTCAAAATCACTGACTATTGAAATTCACTTGGATATCAACACAACAATAAGTTAATTTCAATTATTTCAAAGCACAAGTTTCAATGAGTTTCAATGTGTAAACAATGTCCCAAATCATTTAAGTTTCACTAAGTATTGAGTGCAAACTTATTAGCTAACCTTTTATTAGCTATTATTTTAGCAACAAACTTGTCAATATTCACAACTCAAATTTGCTAACAAACTAAATAATAATTATTATGAGCAAAGAAAGGCATCTGTTTACACTTTGGAACTTCAATACATGACAATTAATTACAAGACATGGAACCAATAACAAAGGAATGCCCTTTACTTTTCAAATGCAAGTTAATTACCATTTACAAGTACAAATTAATCTAGTCCGGACCAGACTGGGTCATCAAAACGGCACTGATTAATACAAAGTTTTGGCGTGGGCCTCTCAGGCCTTCAAGCTACGCTCTTGGCTACCAAGAAATGTTCAGTACACCCCTGCCTATACCGCGGAATCGGCTAGCGCAGTGGAAGCTGGTATTACTAATATAGACTCCGGACAAAAAACTAGGTTTCAGCCGGGATGTAACTGAACAATTGGACTGCGATACACAGCGGAGAGAATGTTAAGGAAGGTGAGGTTACATACGGGTCTGTGTGTCGAACGTCTCCAAGGCAGAAGTGGTGTAAGGGAGCGCGCGCGCCCCTGGGGTCCTTTCTTCTGCAGACCTTACCAATTAGTCACCTCACTCACAACACAAATAACAGCGTTCCCAAGGCACTGGGCGCTTCAACAATGACACACACGGGGGAGCCTCTTTTATTACGATTTACAGTCCCGACAAAAAGCGCGTGGTGGACAATTATCTTTCTTTCAAAACTCCGCGACCAGCCCGATGGATGGCGGCAAAACCTTGGTCGTACAAAACGGGATCACATAGATAATTTAAGATTCAATTCAAATTCGATATGCCAGGCATATTCAACGCGAGCGATTTTTTAACAATTCAGCCAAAATTAATCCGACATTTTTCTAACAAGAATTCCAATCAAGTGTCACTGTCAACTTCAAGTGACAGCCAAATGTCAATTTGACGTGACATTAGAGACGCGTTCAGAAACGTCGATCTTTTCCGAACATCCCCCGCCCCGGACCGTTAAGAACGGTACGTCAATCTACGGGTAATCGGGAGAGCCCACTAACTGCTCTCTTCAAAACCGAATCTCGAACCAAAACCTCAGCAAAACGAGGAACTCCGTCAGTTCCGGGGTAGAGTTTAACAATGCGCCCCCTTCGCCAACATAGGGGCGGCAGGTTAGCATCCTTAATCAACACGAGGTCGCCAGTCTGGGGTGGGGTGGTTTTATCTGTCCACTTCACGCGCTGTTGTAGGATATGCAAATACTCCATCGACCAACGTGCCCAGAAGTTTTGGGACATCTGTCTCAAAAGTTGGTATCGCGACAAACGATGGGATCCTACATCCTGAATCGGATATTCAGGCAACGCCAAAAGGGGCTGTCCGATCAAGAAATGACCTGGGGTCAACGCTTCCAGGTCATTCGGGTCCGAAGACAACGGGCACAAGGGTCGCGAGTTGAGGACGGCCTCAATTTTACAAAATACCGTATCAAGTTCCTCAAACGTGAGAATAGTTTCTCCAATCACGCGACGCAAGTGTGTCTTGGCAGCCTTTACACAAGCTTCAAAAATTCCTCCCCAGGTCGGACAAGCTGGTGGGCTAAACTTCCAGATTATCCCACGCCGGGAGAGGGTGGTTCCAATGTCTATTTTATTATCAACAAAAAACTTAACTACTTCCTTAAGATAATTACACGTTCCCTTATAATTAGTACCACAATCGGAACGTATCAATGACGGCAGTCCTCTACGGGAAACAAATCTGCTCAAGGCGGCGACAAAGGCTTCGGTAGACAATTCCGAGACAATTTCCAAATGGACAGCCTTGGTGGACAAACACACAAACACGCACAAGTACGCCTTATAGGTTTTAGCATTACGCAGTCTCGAAGCCTTTACAGTAAAGGGACCGGCGAAGTCGGTGGCGACTCCGGCAAAAGCTCTACATTCCGTGACGCGATCAGCAGGCAAATCACCCATCTGGGGCTGCATGGTCGCGGCCTTCAATCGATAACAAGGCAGGCAACGGAAAACCACAGTGCGAATGGCTCGGCGAGCAGACAAAATCCAAAATTCGCGCTGCAAAATGGCCAACAAAGCATTACAGCCAGCATGTTGTGCATTCACATGGCGATCTGTTATTATCAGTTGAGTCAAATGTCCGGCTTTAGGTAACAAAACGGGGTGACGAGCTCCATACGGCAGGTTCGTATTTCGAAGTCTTCCGCCGACTCGCAAAAGCCCACTCTCGTCCAGGAAGGGATTTAATCGCGATACCGCGCCCTTCAACTTGCGACGGCCTAAACGCAAAATTTCAATCTCGGACTCAAAACTATCAGCTTGTACTCTCCGGACCCAAAACAAGAGCGCGTCCCTACGCTCGTCCGGAGTGAGAACCGACGAATCACGCCTCGCGCGTGGGTTTCTGCAATTGTACACAAAACGTCTGATCCAAGCGGTAACACCAAGCAGCTTCTGTAAGGAGCTGTACCGATCCAACAACAAATCCTTTTCCCCGGCGGGGTTAGTCTCCAGGACGCATGCCCGCATATCAGGAACGGCGACGTTCGACAACGCTGGAGAGGGCGGCCACTCCGACTCAGGCCGCATCAACCACTGTGGGCCCCACCAGAGGGGGTGGTTAATTAGGGTTGGGGCTACACAACCCCGAGACGCACAATCCGCGGGATTCATGGTTCCCGGCACGTGTCTCCAAATCAACTCGATGTCGGAATTACAAATCTGCGACACTCGATTGGCCACAAACACGTCCAAGGTGTGCGCCGGAGCCTTCAACCAACAAAGGACGACCTGACTGTCCGTCCAAGCATAAACCTCTTGTATCTTAATAGATCGACCTAATGTGAGCCATACGTGGTTCAACAAACGCATTAGGAGGGCAGCTCCACACAATTCCAACCTCGGGATCGTATGACGAGTCCGAAGGGGAGCGACTTTGCTTTTCGCTATCACCAGATGCACAGCAACAACTCCGTCAACAGTAACGGTGCGGAGGTACACGGCCGCAGCAAATCCACGTTCGGAGGCATCGGAAAAGCCGTGAAGAGTAACTTTACAATTTTCAGAAGGGAGGAATAGCCTCGGCAAATGCACTTCATTAATCTCGGGGAGGGATGAAACGAAGCTCGACCAATCTCGGAGTAACTCGTCCGAGAGGGGTTCATCCCACGACACACCCGAAGCCCATAACCGTTGCAAGAAACACTTGGCCATAAACAGCACGGGGCAAATCCACCCATTGGGGTCAAAGGTACGTGCGACAGTAGACAATACTGAACGCTTGGTCCAGACTTTCGGTGGTCGTAAATCCACACAATAAGTGAACGTGTCAGAGACCGGTTTGTACTGTACGCCAAGGACGGTCACCACATGGGGGTTATCAACATTTTCGAATAGGTGGGGGTCCTGCTGGTGCTCTTCGGGCAAACCTACCAGTACATCAGGCGAGTTGGATATCCATTTCCTCAACTCGTAACCTCCCGACTTCAAAAGGGCGGTGAGTTCGTCTCTCAGGACAATCGCCTCTGAGACAGATGAGGCGCCCGTGCAAATGTCATCCACATAGACGTCACTGGCCAAAATGGCGGAAGCGCGAGGGTATCTCAAGCGCTCCTTCTCGGCCAACTCCAACAAAGAACGAATCGCAACAAACGGGCTCGAAGCCAAACCGTACGTATTCGTATTCAATTCATAAATCAACAAGGGGTCCCTAGGACTCTCTCTCCACAAAATCAATTGGTACCTCCTATCCTCTGGATGGATGACCGTTTGTCTGAACATCATCCGGATGTCAGTCATAAATACAATTTGGTGCCGCCGGAAGTTGGTCAAAATGTCTGAGATCTCCGTGTGCAGCTTGGGACCTACATGCAGACACTGGTTCAAGGACGCTCCAGTAGAGGTGGGAGCCGAACCGTCAAAGACCACCCGAATCTTTCCGGATTTCAAAACGGCGTGGTGCGGCAAAAAGAAGTGCTCAACGGAGCGCCAATCCAAATCGCTCACGGACATGTGCCCTAACTCCTCATACTCCCGCATGAATTCAACATACTTCTGGCGGAAGACCGGATCCTTGCTCATGCGACGCTCCATCGCCACTAGCCTACGTTCCGCTAGCGGTCGGGATTCGCCCAGAGGAGGTCGGCCGGCACGAAAGGGGAGACGGGTGATCAAACGACCAGAGCGGAGGCGACCAGTGTTATTCTGGTAATACAACTCGCATTCATCCGCTACTGGGTCGACCCGCGGGGCTGGTGGAGGTTCCTCAACCTCCCAAAACTTCTGCACCACTTCGGAGAGAGACACATTAAAAACAAGACCGCGATCCTCATCAAGGGAATCCAAAACGCGGCGAGCAGGGCCCATCACAACTGTACCGAGTGTCGTCTGCAGAGCTACCAAGCCATCTGGCTGCAAAACTCGCTTCCCCGTCAAC
Source organism: Crambus lathoniellus (assembly GCA_949710035.1). NCBI lineage: Eukaryota > Metazoa > Arthropoda > Insecta > Lepidoptera > Crambidae > Crambus > Crambus lathoniellus. Next base: position 30,111,302 of record OX453303.1, read on the forward strand.
AAGACTCGCCCCAGGACATCGGCTCCAAGGAGAGCATCAATCGGGCCTGGGCGGAAGAAATTTGGATCGGCGAGTGGGGAATCAGACACCAAAGACAACATACTCGGTCCCAAGTCAACTGAAGGTTGACGGCCAACAACTGTGTCCAACACAATCGCCGAGGTCTCAATGCCTGGCGTGGACTTATTACGTGATGTAAATGTGAAGTCAACATGCCCTAACAACCCGGGGACTTTCACATCGCCAACACCTCTCACGCCTTCCGTGTGGGGGTGCACCTTGAGGCCCAACCGCCTAACTAACCAAGATGACACAACACACCCCTGAGCACCGGAATCCAACAAGGCGCGAACTTCCACAAGGTCGCCATTCAATCCCCTGACAAGCACAGAGGCCGTGGGCAACAAAACGGTCTCTGGAGGGGTGGCTACAATCGACCGTAAACACGTTGATTGCTAGTATGTGGGGTCCCCAGACGTCCCCCCATGGTAAGGGGGTCGCTCATAGCGAACCAGTGGGTCCCAATCTCCCACATACTGCCTACGTCCAATTCGCCCGGTATCAGGCGGGTTATATCTCCCGGCCCCTTGAAGACGGGGCGGGCGCCGCTCCAAACGCGGGTATTCGGCGAGCGGCGGCGAGAATCGGTGCCTATCATCCACCGTGTACGTCGCCCCATAGTCGCGGGGGCACGGTGACCGATTTTCAGAAGGGGGGTCCCGGGGACCCCCGCCCGTGCGAGGCTCAAAACGTCGCGGGGGGCTTCTACGACCTCCCGCATCGCTCGCAAAATCGAACCCCCTAGTTGGGGACCGATTTCCCATGGGGGGGTCCGTGGGACCCCGCCCGTGCGAGGCTCAAAACGTCGCGGGGGGCCTCTACGACCTCCGGCAACGCTCGCATTACTCATCCCCATCCTTGGGGATCGGTTTCCCATGGGGGGGTCCCTGGGACCCCCGCCCGTTTGAGGGTCCAAACGTGGCGGAGAGCGTCTGGGGCCACTCTGGTGGCCACTAGAACTGCTGCGGGATGCAAACACCGCGGGGGGTCCGAGACCCCCACCCATACGAGGTGATCCTGCAGCGACACGCTGCGGCGCTCCGCCGCCCTCTGGGCTGTTCATGCAGAGGAGGGGATGGTGGTTGCCCTTACAAAAGCGGCATGGGTGCGCTTGGGTACATTCGCGCTGCATGTGCAGGCCCAAGCACGAGTAGCACCATGTCCGTTGTCGCGCGATCGCTCGACGGCCTTGGACGCGCTGGTCGAGGAACTTATCACAACGGGTCGTGCTGTGACCCGGTTCCCGACAGTACAAGCAGCGGGCGGTCTCCTGGACGGCGGCATAGCGGCCGGGCGCGCGAGGGGCCATACGCCCCCTACGGGGGGGTCCGGTGGGGGATCTACTCTGTGGCACAGGTCGTTCGGGTCCCATAGGACCGGCCAGAGAGGAATTATCTGCCAGTCTACTTTCTCCTTCCAGGAACGTCAAGAGGTCCGAGAAGGGTGGCAGATAAGTCGCACTATCCCCACCATACTGCTGCTCAAAACGGACCTTAACAGAGTCCGGCAACTTTCCCAGGACAATGTGCAGTAACAAAAACGACCACTGCTCCACTGGGAGTTTTAAGTTTTTTAATGCGTTGTATGCCACCAACAGCGGATTCAACAAAGCCACTCTCAAGTGCATCACGCTGGCAACGCGGGGTAAATTCAAAATGGCGGCAACATGGTTGTCCGCCAGACGTCGTACGTTCTGGTACCGACGGGCAATCAAATCCCTAGCAATAGGGTAGTTTTCATCCGAGGGGGCCAAATGTTGAACTGATTCAAGGGCCTCCCCTTCCAACACGGATAACAAATAAGCTAACTTCTGGCCCTGGGTCAAATCATCCCGGGCATGTACAAGACTATCAAAAATATTAATAAAGCCCTCCCAGTCCTCTAGACGACCAGCAAAGCGCCTTAAGTCTAGGGGGGCCAATCTAGCAAAGAGAGGGGGCATACTCTTAGATGTGACCGGGGACGGGCTCGGTTCATTCTCTCTTGCCACTTGCAAAGGTCGAGCCACCTGGGTAATTCTGTCCGCAAAATCATAACACTGGTCCACATCCAAATCGACTTCTTGTCGCATTTCCACATCGGCCTCAACAGTCCTTTCCAAAAATAAGGCATACTGTTCATCAACAACAGCCAAACGTACGGGCAGATCTACGTATCTGTTCAACAAGGCCTCCGTTCTATCCGGTCGATCCAACAACGCAACCGCAGAAGCTAACCACCGTAACTCAGAACGTATTTTGGCTTTAGCAGAGGAGGCCGTCATTGTAACGTCACAAATTTATCAACAACAACAAATTCAAAATATTCACTATAACACAAAATCTCCAATATTTGGAGGTTATTACTAACCACAAAATTCCAATATTACAACAACAAAGTATTTATAATGACACAAACTCTTAAATATTTGGAGGTTATCAGAAAACAACAAAACTCACTGACTATTGAAATTCACTCAAAATCACTGACTATTGAAATTCACTTGGATATCAACACAACAATAAGTTAATTTCAATTATTTCAAAGCACAAGTTTCAATGAGTTTCAATGTGTAAACAATGTCCCAAATCATTTAAGTTTCACTAAGTATTGAGTGCAAACTTATTAGCTAACCTTTTATTAGCTATTATTTTAGCAACAAACTTGTCAATATTCACAACTCAAATTTGCTAACAAACTAAATAATAATTATTATGAGCAAAGAAAGGCATCTGTTTACACTTTGGAACTTCAATACATGACAATTAATTACAAGACATGGAACCAATAACAAAGGAATGCCCTTTACTTTTCAAATGCAAGTTAATTACCATTTACAAGTACAAATTAATCTAGTCCGGACCAGACTGGGTCATCAAAACGGCACTGATTAATACAAAGTTTTGGCGTGGGCCTCTCAGGCCTTCAAGCTACGCTCTTGGCTACCAAGAAATGTTCAGTACACCCCTGCCTATACCGCGGAATCGGCTAGCGCAGTGGAAGCTGGTATTACTAATATAGACTCCGGACAAAAAACTAGGTTTCAGCCGGGATGTAACTGAACAATTGGACTGCGATACACAGCGGAGAGAATGTTAAGGAAGGTGAGGTTACATACGGGTCTGTGTGTCGAACGTCTCCAAGGCAGAAGTGGTGTAAGGGAGCGCGCGCGCCCCTGGGGTCCTTTCTTCTGCAGACCTTACCAATTAGTCACCTCACTCACAACACAAATAACAGCGTTCCCAAGGCACTGGGCGCTTCAACAATGACACACACGGGGGAGCCTCTTTTATTACGATTTACAGTCCCGACAAAAAGCGCGTGGTGGACAATTATCTTTCTTTCAAAACTCCGCGACCAGCCCGATGGATGGCGGCAAAACCTTGGTCGTACAAAACGGGATCACATAGATAATTTAAGATTCAATTCAAATTCGATATGCCAGGCATATTCAACGCGAGCGATTTTTTAACAATTCAGCCAAAATTAATCCGACATTTTTCTAACAAGAATTCCAATCAAGTGTCACTGTCAACTTCAAGTGACAGCCAAATGTCAATTTGACGTGACATTAGAGACGCGTTCAGAAACGTCGATCTTTTCCGAACATCCCCCCGCCCCGGACCGTTAAGAACGGTACGTCAATCTACGGGTAATCGGGAGAGCCCACTAACTGCTCTCTTCAAAACCGAATCTCGAACCAAAACCTCAGCAAAACGAGGAACTCCGTCAGTTCCGGGGTAGAGTTTAACAATGCGCCCCCTTCGCCAACATAGGGGCGGCAGGTTAGCATCCTTAATCAACACGAGGTCGCCAGTCTGGGGTGGGGTGGTTTTATCTGTCCACTTCACGCGCTGTTGTAGGATATGCAAATACTCCATCGACCAACGTGCCCAGAAGTTTTGGGACATCTGTCTCAAAAGTTGGTATCGCGACAAACGATGGGATCCTACATCCTGAATCGGATATTCAGGCAACGCCAAAAGGGGCTGTCCGATCAAGAAATGACCTGGGGTCAACGCTTCCAGGTCATTCGGGTCCGAAGACAACGGGCACAAGGGTCGCGAGTTGAGGACGGCCTCAATTTTACAAAATACCGTATCAAGTTCCTCAAACGTGAGAATAGTTTCTCCAATCACGCGACGCAAGTGTGTCTTGGCAGCCTTTACACAAGCTTCAAAAATTCCTCCCCAGGTCGGACAAGCTGGTGGGCTAAACTTCCAGATTATCCCACGCCGGGAGAGGGTGGTTCCAATGTCTATTTTATTATCAACAAAAAACTTAACTACTTCCTTAAGATAATTACACGTTCCCTTATAATTAGTACCACAATCGGAACGTATCAATGACGGCAGTCCTCTACGGGAAACAAATCTGCTCAAGGCGGCGACAAAGGCTTCGGTAGACAATTCCGAGACAATTTCCAAATGGACAGCCTTGGTGGACAAACACACAAACACGCACAAGTACGCCTTATAGGTTTTAGCATTACGCAGTCTCGAAGCCTTTACAGTAAAGGGACCGGCGAAGTCGGTGGCGACTCCGGCAAAAGCTCTACATTCCGTGACGCGATCAGCAGGCAAATCACCCATCTGGGGCTGCATGGTCGCGGCCTTCAATCGATAACAAGGCAGGCAACGGAAAACCACAGTGCGAATGGCTCGGCGAGCAGACAAAATCCAAAATTCGCGCTGCAAAATGGCCAACAAAGCATTACAGCCAGCATGTTGTGCATTCACATGGCGATCTGTTATTATCAGTTGAGTCAAATGTCCGGCTTTAGGTAACAAAACGGGGTGACGAGCTCCATACGGCAGGTTCGCATTTCGAAGTCTTCCGCCGACTCGCAAAAGCCCACTCTCGTCCAGGAAGGGATTTAATCGCGATACCGCGCCCTTCAACTTGCGACGGCCTAAACGCAAAATTTCAATCTCGGACTCAAAACTATCAGCTTGTACTCTCCGGACCCAAAACAAGAGCGCGTCCCTACGCTCGTCCGGAGTGAGAACCGACGAATCACGCCTCGCGCGTGGGTTTCTGCAATTGTACACAAAACGTCTGATCCAAGCGGTAACACCAAGCAGCTTCTGTAAGGAGCTGTACCGATCCAACAACAAATCCTTTTCCCCGGCGGGGTTAGTCTCCAGGACGCATGCCCGCATATCAGGAACGGCGACGTTCGACAACGCTGGAGAGGGCGGCCACTCCGACTCAGGCCGCATCAACCACTGTGGGCCCCACCAGAGGGGGTGGTTAATTAGGGTTGGGGCTACACAACCCCGAGACGCACAATCCGCGGGATTCATGGTTCCCGGCACGTGTCTCCAAATCAACTCGATGTCGGAATTACAAATCTGCGACACTCGATTGGCCACAAACACGTCCAAGGTGTGCGCCGGAGCCTTCAACCAACAAAGGACGACCTGACTGTCCGTCCAAGCATAAACCTCTTGTATCTTAATAGATCGACCTAATGTGAGCCATACGTGGTTCAACAAACGCATTAGGAGGGCAGCTCCACACAATTCCAACCTCGGGATCGTATGACGAGTCCGAAGGGGAGCGACTTTGCTTTTCGCTATCACCAGATGCACAGCAACAACTCCGTCAACAGTAACGGTGCGGAGGTACACGGCCGCAGCAAATCCACGTTCGGAGGCATCGGAAAAGCCGTGAAGAGTAACTTTACAATTTTCAGAAGGGAGGAATAGCCTCGGCAAATGCACTTCATTAATCTCGGGGAGGGATGAAACGAAGCTCGACCAATCTCGGAGTAACTCGTCCGAGAGGGGTTCATCCCACGACACACCCGAAGCCCATAACCGTTGCAAGAAACACTTGGCCATAAACAGCACGGGGCAAATCCACCCATTGGGGTCAAAGGTACGTGCGACAGTAGACAATACTGAACGCTTGGTCCAGACTTTCGGTGGTCGTAAATCCACACAATAAGTGAACGTGTCAGAGACCGGTTTGTACTGTACGCCAAGGACGGTCACCACATGGGGGTTATCAACATTTTCGAATAGGTGGGGGTCCTGCTGGTGCTCTTCGGGCAAACCTACCAGTACATCAGGCGAGTTGGATATCCATTTCCTCAACTCGTAACCTCCCGACTTCAAAAGGGCGGTGAGTTCGTCTCTCAGGACAATCGCCTCTGAGACAGATGAGGCGCCCGTGCAAATGTCATCCACATAGACGTCACTGGCCAAAATGGCGGAAGCGCGAGGGTATCTCAAGCGCTCCTTCTCGGCCAACTCCAACAAAGAACGAATCGCAACAAACGGGCTCGAAGCCAAACCGTACGTATTCGTATTCAATTCATAAATCAACAAGGGGTCCCTAGGACTCTCTCTCCACAAAATCAATTGGTACCTCCTATCCTCTGGATGGATGACCGTTTGTCTGAACATCATCCGGATGTCAGTCATAAATACAATTTGGTGCCGCCGGAAGTTGGTCAAAATGTCTGAGATCTCCGTGTGCAGCTTGGGACCTACATGCAGACACTGGTTCAAGGACGCTCCAGTAGAGGTGGGAGCCGAACCGTCAAAGACCACCCGAATCTTTCCGGATTTCAAAACGGCGTGGTGCGGCAAAAAGAAGTGCTCAACGGAGCGCCAATCCAAATCGCTCACGGACATGTGCCCTAACTCCTCATACTCCCGCATGAATTCAACATACTTCTGGCGGAAGACCGGATCCTTGCTCATGCGACGCTCCATCGCCACTAGCCTACGTTCCGCTAGCGGTCGGGATTCGCCCAGAGGAGGTCGGCCGGCACGAAAGGGGAGACGGGTGATCAAACGACCAGAGCGGAGGCGACCAGTGTTATTCTGGTAATACAACTCGCATTCATCCGCTACTGGGTCGACCCGCGGGGCTGGTGGAGGTTCCTCAACCTCCCAAAACTTCTGCACCACTTCGGAGAGAGACACATTAAAAACAAGACCGCGATCCTCATCAAGGGAATCCAAAACGCGGCGAGCAGGGCCCATCACAACTGTACCGAGTGTCGTCTGCAGAGCTACCAAGCCATCTGGCTGCAAAACTCGCTTCCCCGTCAACAAGACTCGCCCCAGGACATCGGCTCCAAGGAGAGCATCAATCGGGCCTGGGCGGAAGAAATTTGGATCGGCGAGTGGGGAATCAGACACCAAAGACAACATACTCGGTCCCAAGTCAACTGAAGGTTGACGGCCAACAACTGTGTCCAACACAATCGCCGAGGTCTCAATGCCTGGCGTGGACTTATTACGTGATGTAAATGTGAAGTCAACATGCCCTAACAACCCGGGGACTTTCACATCGCCAACACCTCTCACGCCTTCCGTGTGGGGGTGCACCTTGAGGCCCAACCGCCTAACTAACCAAGATGACACAACACACCCCTGAGCACCGGAATCCAACAAGGCGCGAACTTCCACAAGGTCGCCATTCAATCCCCTGACAAGCACAGAGGCCGTGGGCAACAAAACGGTCTCTGGAGGGGTGGCTACAATCGACCGTAAACACGTTGATTGCTAGTATGTGGGGTCCCCAGACGTCCCCCCATGGTAAGGGGGTCGCTCATAGCGAACCAGTGGGTCCCAATCTCCCACATACTGCCTACGTCCAATTCGCCCGGTATCAGGCGGGTTATATCTCCCGGCCCCTTGAAGACGGGGCGGGCGCCGCTCCAAACGCGGGTATTCGGCGAGCGGCGGCGAGAATCGGTGCCTAGCATCCACCGTGTACGTCGCCCCATAGTCGCGGGGGCACGGTGACCGATTTTCAGAAGGGGGGTCCCGGGGACCCCCGCCCGTGCGAGGCTCAAAACGTCGCGGGGGGCTTCTACGACCTCCCGCATCGCTCGCAAAATCGAACCCCCTAGTTGGGGACCGATTTCCCATGGGGGGGTCCGTGGGACCCCGCCCGTGCGAGGCTCAAAACGTCGCGGGGGGCCTCTACGACCTCCGGCAACGCTCGCATTACTCATCCCCATCCTTGGGGATCGGTTTCCCATGGGGGGGTCCCTGGGACCCCCGCCCGTTTGAGGGTCCAAACGTGGCGGAGAGCGTCTGGGGCCACTCTGGTGGCCACTAGAACTGCTGCGGGATGCAAACACCGCGGGGGGTCCGAGACCCCCACCCATACGAGGTGATCCTGCAGCGACACGCTGCGGCGCTCCGCCGCCCTCTGGGCTGTTCATGCAGAGGAGGGGATGGTGGTTGCCCTTACAAAAGCGGCATGGGTGCGCTTGGGTACATTCGCGCTGCATGTGCAGGCCCAAGCACGAGTAGCACCATGTCCGTTGTCGCGCGATCGCTCGACGGCCTTGGACGCGCTGGTCGAGGAACTTATCACAACGGGTCGTGCTGTGACCCGGTTCCCGACAGTACAAGCAGCGGGCGGTCTCCTGGACGGCGGCATAGCGGCCGGGCGCGCGAGGGGCCATACGCCCCCTACGGGGGGGTCCGGTGGGGGATCTACTCTGTGGCACAGGTCGTTCGGGTCCCATAGGACCGGCCAGAGAGGAATTATCTGCCAGTCTACTTTCTCCTTCCAGGAACGTCAAGAGGTCCGAGAAGGGTGGCAGATAAGTCGCACTATCCCCACCATACTGCTGCTCAAAACGGACCTTAACAGAGTCCGGCAACTTTCCCAGGACAATGTGCAGTAACAAAAACGACCACTGCTCCACTGGGAGTTTTAAGTTTTTTAATGCGTTGTATGCCACCAACAGCGGATTCAACAAAGCCACTCTCAAGTGCATCACGCTGGCAACGCGGGGTAAATTCAAAATGGCGGCAACATGGTTGTCCGCCAGACGTCGTACGTTCTGGTACCGACGGGCAATCAAATCCCTAGCAATAGGGTAGTTTTCATCCGAGGGGGCCAAATGTTGAACTGATTCAAGGGCCTCCCCTTCCAACACGGATAACAAATAAGCTAACTTCTGGCCCTGGGTCAAATCATCCCGGGCATGTACAAGACTATCAAAAATATTAATAAAGCCCTCCCAGTCCTCTAGACGACCAGCAAAGCGCCTTAAGTCTAGGGGGGCCAATCTAGCAAAGAGAGGGGGCATACTCTTAGATGTGACCGGGGACGGGCTCGGTTCATTCTCTCTTGCCACTTGCAAAGGTCGAGCCACCTGGGTAATTCTGTCCGCAAAATCATAACACTGGTCCACATCCAAATCGACTTCTTGTCGCATTTCCACATCGGCCTCAACAGTCCTTTCCAAAAATAAGGCATACTGTTCATCAACAACAGCCAAACGTACGGGCAGATCTACGTATCTGTTCAACAAGGCCTCCGTTCTATCCGGTCGATCCAACAACGCAACCGCAGAAGCTAACCACCGTAACTCAGAACGTATTTTGGCTTTAGCAGAGGAGGCCGTCATTGTAACGTCACAAATTTATCAACAACAACAAATTCAAAATATTCACTATAACACAAAATCTCCAATATTTGGAGGTTATTACTAACCACAAAATTCCAATATTACAACAACAAAGTATTTATAATGACACAAACTCTTAAATATTTGGAGGTTATCAGAAAACAACAAAACTCACTGACTATTGAAATTCACTCAAAATCACTGACTATTGAAATTCACTTGGATATCAACACAACAATAAGTTAATTTCAATTATTTCAAAGCACAAGTTTCAATGAGTTTCAATGTGTAAACAATGTCCCAAATCATTTAAGTTTCACTAAGTATTGAGTGCAAACTTATTAGCTAACCTTTTATTAGCTATTATTTTAGCAACAAACTTGTCAATATTCACAACTCAAATTTGCTAACAAACTAAATAATAATTATTATGAGCAAAGAAAGGCATCTGTTTACACTTTGGAACTTCAATACATGACAATTAATTACAAGACATGGAACCAATAACAAAGGAATGCCCTTTACTTTTCAAATGCAAGTTAATTACCATTTACAAGTACAAATTAATCTAGTCCGGACCAGACTGGGTCATCAAAACGGCACTGATTAATACAAAGTTTTGGCGTGGGCCTCTCAGGCCTTCAAGCTACGCTCTTGGCTACCAAGAAATGTTCAGTACACCCCTGCCTATACCGCGGAATCGGCTAGCGCAGTGGAAGCTGGTATTACTAATATAGACTCCGGACAAAAAACTAGGTTTCAGCCGGGATGTAACTGAACAATTGGACTGCGATACACAGCGGAGAGAATGTTAAGGAAGGTGAGGTTACATACGGGTCTGTGTGTCGAACGTCTCCAAGGCAGAAGTGGTGTAAGGGAGCGCGCGCGCCCCTGGGGTCCTTTCTTCTGCAGACCTTACCAATTAGTCACCTCACTCACAACACAAATAACAGCGTTCCCAAGGCACTGGGCGCTTCAACAATGACACACACGGGGGAGCCTCTTTTATTACGATTTACAGTCCCGACAAAAAGCGCGTGGTGGACAATTATCTTTCTTTCAAAACTCCGCGACCAGCCCGATGGATGGCGGCAAAACCTTGGTCGTACAAAACGGGATCACATAGTGTTCAGTACACCCCTGCCTAGACCGCGGAGTCAGCATTGGCGCAGTGGAAGGCTGTCATGAGTATAGACTCCGGACAAATCTTGGTTTCAGCCGGGATGTAACTGAACAATTGGACTGCGATACACAGCGCTTAATCTATATTGTGAAGTAAGGTGGATTTTACATACTGTCTGTGGTCCTGGGCAGTGGAGACAGAGGTGGTGTAAGGGAGCGCGCGCGCCCCTGGGGTCCTTTCTTCGTCTTCTTCTGCAGACCTTACCAATTAGTGACCTCACTCACAACACAAATAACAGCGTTCACAAGACACTGGGCGTTTCAACAATAGATACACAAAGACACACACGTGGGAGCTTTTTTTATTACGATATAGTGTCTCGACAACAAGCGCGTGTGGTAGAAAAGGTTATCTTTCAAAGCATCCGCGACCGGCCACTCCAGAGATGGCATCAAAACCTTGGTCGTACAAAACGGGATCACATAGATAATTTAAGATGTATTCAAACTCGATATGCCAGGCACATTCAACGCGAGCGATTTTTTAACAAATTCAGCAAAATTATTCCGACATTTTTCCAAGAAGAATTCCAATCAAGTGTCACTGTCAACTTCAAGTGACAGCCAAATGTCAATTTGACGTGACATTAGAGACGCGTTCAGAAACGTCGATCTTTTCCGAACATCCCCCCGCCCCGGACCGTTAAGAACGGTACGTCAATCTACGGGTAATCGGGAGAGCCCACTAACTGCTCTCTTCAAAACCGAATCTCGAACCAAAACCTCAGCAAAACGAGGAACTCCGTCAGTTCCGGGGTAGAGTTTAACAATGCGCCCCCTTCGCCAACATAGGGGCGGCAGGTTAGCATCCTTAATCAACACGAGGTCGCCAGTCTGGGGTGGGGTGGTTTTATCTGTCCACTTCACGCGCTGTTGTAGGATATGCAAATACTCCATCGACCAACGTGCCCAGAAGTTTTGGGACATCTGTTTCAAAAGTTGGTATCGCGACAAACGATGGGATCCTACATCCTGAATCGGATATTCAGGCAACGCCAAAAGGGGCTGTCCGATCAAGAAATGACCTGGGGTCAACGCTTCCAGGTCATTCGGGTCCGAAGACAACGGGCACAAGGGTCGCGAGTTGAGGACGGCCTCAATTTTACAAAATACCGTATCAAGTTCCTCAAACGTGAGAATAGTTTCTCCAATCACGCGACGCAAGTGTGTCTTGGCAGCCTTTACACAAGCTTCAAAAATTCCTCCCCAGGTCGGACAAGCTGGAGGGCTAAACTTCCAGATTATCCCACGCCGGGAGAGGGTGGTTCCAATGTCTATTTTATTATCAACAAAAAACTTAACTACTTCCTTAAGATAATTACACGTTCCCTTATAATTAGTACCACAATCGGAACGTATCAATGACGGCAGTCCTCTACGGGAAACAAATCTGCTCAAGGCGGCGACAAAGGCTTCGGTAGACAATTCCGAGACAATTTCCAAATGGACAGCCTTGGTGGACAAACACACAAACACGCACAAGTACGCCTTATAGGTTTTAGCATTACGCAGTCTCGAAGCCTTTACAGTAAAGGGACCGGCGAAGTCGGTGGCGACTCCGGCAAAAGCTCTACATTCCGTGACGCGATCAGCAGGCAAATCACCCATCTGGGGCTGCATGGTCGCGGCCTTCAATCGATAACAAGGCAGGCAACGGAAAACCACAGTGCGAATGGCTCGACGAGCAGACAAAATCCAAAATTCACGCTGCAAAATGGCCAACAAAGCATTACAGCCAGCATGTTGTGCATTCACATGGCGATCTGTTATTATCAGTTGAGTCAAATGTCCGGCTTTAGGTAACAAAAGGGGGTGACGAGCTCCATACGGCAGGTTCGCATTTCGAAGTCTTCCGCCGACTCGCAAAAGCCCACTCTCGTCCAGGAAGGGATTCAATCGCGATACCGCGCCCTTCAACTTGCGACGGCCTAAACGCAAAATTTCAATCTCGGACTCAAAACTATCAGCTTGTACTCTCCGGACCCAAAACAAGAGCGCGTCCCTACGCTCGTCCGGAGTGAGAACCGACGAATCACGCCTCGCGCGTGGGTTTCTGCAATTGTACACAAAACGTCTGATCCAAGCGGTAACACCAAGCAGCTTCTGTAAGGAGCTGTACCGATCCAACAACAAATCCTTTTCCCCGGCGGGGTTAGTCTCCAGGACGCATGCCCGCATATCCGGAACGGCTACGTTCGACAACGCTGGAGAGGGCGGCCACTCCGACTCAGGCCGCATCAACCACTGTGGGCCCCACCAGAGGGGGTGGTTAATTAGGGTTGGGGCTACACAACCCCGAGACGCACAATCCGCGGGATTCATGGTTCCCGGCACGTGTCTCCAAATCAACTCGATGTCGGAATTACAAATCTGCGACACTCGATTGGCCACAAACACGTCCAAGGTGTGCGCCGGAGCCTTCAACCAACAAAGGACGACCTGACTGTCCGTCCAAGCATAAACCTCTTGTATCTTAATAGATCGACCTAATGTGAGCCATACGTGGTTCAACAAACGCATTAGGAGGGCAGCTCCACACAATTCCAACCTCGGGATCGTATGACGAGTCCGAAGGGGAGCGACTTTGCTTTTCGCTATCACCAGATGCACAGCAACAACTCCGTCAACAGTAACGGTGCGGAGGTACACGGCCGCAGCAAATCCACGTTCGGAGGCATCGGAAAAGCCGTGAAGAGTAACTTTACAATTTTCAGAAGGGAGGAATAGCCTCGGCAAATGCACTTCATTAATCTCGGGGAGGGATGAAACGAAGCTCGACCAATCTCGGAGTAACTCGTCCGAGAGGGGTTCATCCCACGACACACCCGAAGCCCATAACCGTTGCAAGAAACACTTGGCCATAAACAGCACGGGGCAAATCCACCCATTGGGGTCAAAGGTACGTGCGACAGTAGACAATACTAAACGCTTGGTCCAGACTTTCGGTGGTCGTAAATCCACACAATAAGTGAACGTGTCAGAGACCGGTTTGTACTGTACGCCAAGGACGGTCACCACATGGGGATTATCAACATTTTCGAATAGGTGGGGGTCCTGCTGGTGCTCTTCGGGCAAACCTACCAGTACATCAGGCGAGTTGGATATCCATTTCCTCAACTCGTAACCTCCCGACTTCAAAAGGGCGGTGAGTTCGTCTCTCAGGACAATCGCCTCTGAGACAGATGAGGCGCCCGTGCAAATGTCATCCACATAGACGTCACTGGCCAAAATGGCGGAGGCGCGAGGGTATCTCAAGCGCTCCTTCTCGGCCAACTCCAACAAAGAACGAATCGCAACAAACGGGCTCGAAGCCAAACCGTACGTATTCGTATTCAATTCATAAATCAACAAGGGGTCCCTAGGACTCTCTCTCCACAAAATCAATTGGTACCTCCTATCCTCTGGATGGATGACCGTTTGTCTGAACATCATCCGGATGTCAGTCATAAATACAATTTGGTGCCGCCGGAAGTTGGTCAAAATGTCTGAGATCTCCGTGTGCAGCTTGGGACCTACATGCAGACACTGGTTCAAGGACGCTCCAGTGGAGGTGGGAGCCGAACCGTCAAAGACCACCCGAATCTTTCCGGATTTCAAAACGGCGTGGTGCGGCAGAAAGAAGTGCTCAACGGAGCGCCAATCCAAATCGCTCACGGACATGTGCCCTAACTCCTCATACTCCCGCATGAATTCAACATACTTCTGGCGGAAGACCGGATCCTTGCTCATGCGACGCTCCATCGCCACTAGCCTACGTTCCGCTAGCGGTCGGGATTCGCCCAGAGGAGGTCGGCCGGCACGAAAGGGGAGACGGGTGATCAAACGACCAGAGCGGAGGCGACCAGTGTTATTCTGGTAATACAACTCGCATTCATCCGCTACTGGGTCTACCCGCGGGGCTGGTGGAGGTTCCTCAACCTCCCAAAACTTCTGCACCACTTCGGAGAGAGACACATTAAAAACAAGACCGCGATCCTCATCAAGGGAATCCAAAACGCGGCGAGCAGGGCCCATCACAACTGTACCGAGTGTCGTCTGCAGAGCTACCAAGCCATCTGGCTGCAAAACTCGCTTCCCCGTCAACAAAACTCGCCCCAGGACATCGGCTCCAAGGAGAGCATCAATCGGGCCTGGGCGGAAGAAATTTGGATCGGCGAGTGGGGAATCAGACACCAAAGACAACATACTCGGTCCCAAGTCAACTGAAGGTTGACGGCCAACAACTGTGTCCAACACAATCGCCGAGGTCTTAATGCCTGGCGTGGACTTATTACGTGATGTAAATGTGAAGTCAACATGCCCTAACAACCCGGGGACTTTCACATCGCCAACACCTCTCACGCCTTCCGTGTGGGGGTGCACCTTGAGGCCCAACCGCCTAACTAACCAAGATGACACAACACACCCCTGAGCACCGGAATCCAACAAGGCGCGAACTTCCACAAGGTCGCCATTCAATCCCCTGACAAGCACAGAGGCCGTGGGCAACAAAACGGTCTCTGGAGGGGTGGCTACAATCGACCGTAAACACGTTGATTGCTAGTATGTGGGGTCCCCAGACGTCCCCCCATGGTAAGGGGGTCGCTCATAGCGATCCAGTGGGTCCCAATCTCCCACATACTGCCTACGTCCAATTCGCCCGGTATCAGGCGGGTTATATCTCCCGGCCCCTTGAAGACGGGGCGGGCGCCGCTCCAAACGCGGGTATTCGGCGAGCGGCGGCGAGAATCGGTGCCTATCATCCACCGTGTACGTCGCCCCATAGTCGCGGGGGCACGGTGACCGATTTTCAGAGGGGGGGTCCCGGGGACCCCCGGCTGTGCGAGGCTCAACACGTTGCGGGGGGCTTCTACGACCTCCCGCAACGCTCGCAAAATCGAACCCCCTAGTTGGGGACCGATTTCCCATTGGGGGGTCCCTGGGACCCCCGCCCGTGCGAGGCTCAAAACGTCGCGGGGGGCCTCTACGACCTCCGGCAACGCTCGCATAACTCATCCCCATCCTTGGGGATCGGTTTCCCATTGGGGGGTCCCTGGGACCCCCGCCCGTGCGAGGCTCAAAACGTCGCGGGGGGCCTCTACGACCTCCGGCAACGCTCGCGTAACTCATCCCCATCCTTGGGGATCGGTTTCCCATTGGGGGGTCCCTGGGACCCCCGCCCGTTTGAGGCTCCAAACGTGGCGGAGAGCGTCTGGGGCCACTCTGGTGGCCACTAGAACTGCTGCGGGATTCAAACACCGCGGGGGGTCCGAGACCCCCACCCATACGCGGTGATCCTGCAGCGACGCGCTGCGGCGCTCCGCCGCCCTCTGGGCTGTTCATGCAGAGGAGGGGATGGTGGTTGCCCTTACAAAAGCGGCATGGGTGCGCTTGGGTACATTCGCGCTGCATGTGCAGGCCCAAGCACGAGTAGCACCATGTCCGTTGTCGCGCGATCGCTCGACGGCCTTGGACGCGCTGGTCGAGGAACTTATCACAACGGGTCGTGCTGTGACCCGGTTCCCGACAATACAAGCAGCGGGCGGTCTCCTGGACGGCGGCATAGCGGCCGGGCGCGCGAGGGGCCATACGCCCCCTACGGGGGGGTCCGGTGGGGGATCTACTCTGTGGCACAGGTCGTTCGGGTCCCATAGGACCGGCCAGAGAGGAATTATCTGCCAGTCTACTTTCTCCTTCCAGGTGAAGAGGTATGACGCTTTACCGAGGCTAAGGTAATAAAAGAGATGTGACTTGTTCGGTGTCAAGATGTATATTGAGATAATAATATTGAGTACAATTAAAGATACATTATCTTAGTAAGCGATCTTATTCTAGATTGCTGAGAATGCTACGCGTGTGTTCCAATTTTCTGTAAATGCGCGATAATGCAAACATCTTGTTTGTGTAATATGTTGCAATCATACTTCATCTCCCCTGAAAAAGTGGAAGGATCATCCCCTCCCTGCAAAAAGGAACAGACTCGTAACATTGACTTTAACGAACTTAACCAAAATTTAATTACTTAAGTAAAATAAGTAAACAAAATTTAAACATTATCAACATAGCAAAGTTAAAACTATTTCATTTATTAAATCGTACTAATACAAAACGTTTTACAATATAAACAATATACCTAATTAAAATTGTATCTAATTAAAATGGTATCGAATTGAAATGGTATTGAATTAAAACGGAAGCTTCACATTTTACACTTAATCATAACAATAACAAAGTGTTAAGTAACATGGTATGTAATTAAGTACCTATACTTATAATTACGTATCAAATAAAATAGTTATTTATTGAATGGTTTGGTATTATTCTTATGCACAATTATAGCTTTATTTTCTTTTAAAATTTCTACATTAGACGTCATATCTCTTAAAACTTTATAAGGGCCATTGTAAATACTATCTAATTTATTTCCTACTTGGTTCTTTAATAATAACAAATCGCCTAACTGATAGGTAACATTATTGCTAGTTTTATCATACAATAATTTTCTTTTCTCTTTAGATTGTATCAAGTTACGTCGTGCGTCGGATTGCGCTTGTTGTAAACGATACTTAAGTTCTCGGGGATAACTGTCATAGTTATATAAGGGGTCGATTTCTGATTGTAAATTATTTGGAAGGTTACAAATTTTTCCAAAAACTAATTCGAAAGGCGTATATTTAGTTTCACTATGCACTGTGGTATTAAAAGAAAAACACCAATATGGAATCCAGGTGCTCCAGTTATGTTTATAATTATTACACTGGATTCTCAGAAAAGCTCCTAGGGTTTTATGAGTATTTTCTAAAGCGCCTACAGTTTCGTGATGGTACGCCGTAGAATTTAATTTTTTAATATGTAATAGAGAACATGTTTCGGACATCACTGATGACATGAATTCGGTTCCCTGGTCAGTCAATATTTCTCTAGGAATACCATAACGTAAAATGAAATTATTGGTAAAAGATTGAGCAACTGTGACCGAGTCTTTACTAGGTAATGGATACGCTTCAACGAATTTGGTTAAATCGCATTGTAATGTCAATACATATTTATTATTATAGTCATCAACATCGAGTGGACCCATTATATCCAAACTAATTCTTTCGAATGATGAGTGGGCTGTTGATGTTATGGTTAAGGGCTGCTTAATATGTTTATTACTATGCTTATGATATTGACATTGATGGCAATTTTTAACAAAAAGTTTTACATCATTACTCAAACCTGGCCAAAAATAATATTGCTTAATGTTGTTCATCATTCTATTAACTCCTGCGTGTCCGCTGGTAGGTAATAGATGGAAATCATTTAGTATTACTCTTTTTTGTTCACTATCATATATTCTTAATATATTTTTTGTTATGAGAAAGCGCGGGGTAACAGAGTTAATTCTTTTTGTTGCTTGTACAAGACTTTTGATTTTACTCTCGTTACATTTTTCTTTAATAATAAGTACCTCATGTATGCCTATTTTTTGACATAATGACTCTAAGTCCCTCGCTAACACCTCTGGGGTAGATGACGATCGGGTACTCAGATATATCGCTGATTGCGAAGGTACGTAAACGTAACAACTTGCATTAGAAATAATGCTATCTTTAGACTTTGAATAATTGTCAAACTTTAATTGATTAAAACTTAATTCAGTTACGTCATCGGGTTTCTTGAGAAGTTCTACCGCAATAGGTTGATCAGGCCTAGTGCTGGTGGAGCTCTCTGAAGAAGAATCAGTGGGGGTTTTTAATTTTTTACTTTGTGCTCTAGTTAAAA
Source organism: Crambus lathoniellus (assembly GCA_949710035.1). NCBI lineage: Eukaryota > Metazoa > Arthropoda > Insecta > Lepidoptera > Crambidae > Crambus > Crambus lathoniellus. The sequence continues at coordinate 30,129,660 of OX453303.1, forward strand.
CTGATACTGTGTTTTGATGTAATGATTTTAAAGTAGAAGATGTAATAGGTATGCGACTCAATGCGTCTGCAGCTGCATTGTTTCGTCCTGGAACATACTCTATTTCAAAATCATACTCCTCTAGGAATAATCGGAATTTAGTAAGTCTGCTTGTTGGGTCTTTCAAGTTAAATAAATAAATTAACGGTTTGTGGTCTGTTATAATTTTAAATTTACGTCCATATAAATAAGGGCGAAAATGTCTCACAGACCAAACAATTGCTAAAAGTTCTAATTCTATGATGGGATATCTCGTCTCGGCGGGTTTCAGGTTTCTACTCGCATACGCGACTACTTGACCGTTCATGTTAGATAAAACAGATCCTAAACCTGTCTTACAAGCATCTGTTTGTAGCCGAAAGATGTTACTTTCTGAAAAATCTGGATAAGATAAAATAGGGGGTTGAATTAATGCTGATTTTAATTTTTCAAATGCCGTTTGACACTCTGATGACCATAGAAACTGTACATTCTTTTTTCTTAATTGATTTAAAGGATAAACAATGTTTGCAAAGTTCGGTATGAATCGTCTGTAGTAATTTGCAAACGCGACAAAACGATTGACATCGTCGCAGTTCATCGGCACTGGATAGTTTTGCATGGTTGCAATTTTACTTTCATCTGGTAAAATTCCATCAGAAGTTATTTTGTGTCCTAGATATATTATTTCGTTTCGCAAAAATTCACACTTCATAGGATTTAATTTTAAGTTAACTTTTCTAAATCTCTCTAGTATACTAATTAAGTTTTTATTGTGGTTTTCTATAGATTTCCCGAAAATTACGCAATCATCTAAATAAATAAAAGCCTTTTTATAATTTAAGCCTGACATTGCAATAGTCATAAGACGTGAAAATACACTCGCAGATGTCCGGAGACCCATGGGACAGCGTTTCATCTGAAAAATTTTATCACCAGCAGTGAAAGCTGTGTACTTTCGTGAATCTTCGCTTAAAGATAACTGATAATAGCTTTGCGAAAGGTCTAATTTTGAAAAATAAATGTTATTTGCAAGCGAATCTAAGATATCAGTTATATTAGGCAAAGGGAATTTGTCGTCCTCAATACGATTATTTAACTGCCTGTAATCTATAACTAATCGCCATTGTTTCTCGTTTGACCTATCTGTTTTTTTCGGTACAAGCAAGACGGGACTAGACCACTCTGACGTAGCCTCTTCTATAATATCATTTTCGAGCATAATATCTATCTGTTTCTGAACTTCCTTCCTTAGTGCGAACGGTAATCTATGTGGCTTGACATAAACTGGCGAGACATTAGGTTTTAAAGTTATATTATGGGTCATTAGGTTTGTACAAGAGAGTTTGTCGCCTGGCAGATGAAAAACATCTGCGTACTTAGCGCAAATACTCTCAATACTTCGTTTTTCTTCTAAATTCAGTTCAGGTAAATTTAATAATCCTAATAATGTTTTTACACGATCGACAGAAACCTCCTCTTTTTCAAAATTACAGACTTCAAAATCATTCAATGAAAAAGTCTCTAAATCGGTAAGATCTAGATCAACTTCTTTCTCAGTGGTGTTTAATATCCTTACTGGCATGCGACCATTACAAGGTTTCGCTATTATACTTCCTATAAAAACTCCTTTCTGTATCTCTTTAGATAAACAAACACAATCGTCGCCTAACGATGTAGGTATATATTTTATTACCTCACATCGTGGCGGTATCAAATGTCTATAGTGACTCAATATAGGTATAGACACATAATTACTATCTTTAGTTAAAAGCAAAGTATTTTCTTTATAGTTAATTATAGCTTGATAGCGTTTCAAAAAATTATCACCTAAAATACCATTTGCAGAACAAGACATATTTTTAAACACATACATTTTTTCTCTAAAAACTAACCCATTATAAGACAAATCTAAGTAAATATATCCTTCAGATACTAGTTTACCGCTAACACCTTTTATAACTAACTTCTCAAATGTAATTAAATTCAATAACTTCGGATAATCGCATAACCATTCGTATTTTAAAACACAAAGGCTTGCTCCGCTATCGACTAAAAGATCGATATTGCTATTACTTACGTTAAAAGTTACGGTACTACTATTATTGTAGTTTAAAACATAATTTTCAGTAGGAACGAAAAAAATCTAAATTATTATCGTTCTGGGGCTCAGAACGCGCTTGTGACTCACTATTGGTCGATTGCTCGTGGCTAGCGTACTGCACACGTTGAAAAGGCACAGCTGAGCGCGGCGGGCGCGGGCTCGGCCGACCGCGGTCACGTGAACGTGATTGTGTTCCTTGCGCGGCGCGGGAGTCTCGCGACATGTACTTACCTTGTTGTGGTCTCGTGTTTCCGGCAGCGTACCTATTGTTTGCGCTAAATCTATTATAGTAACTATATTTATTAGAATAATTACTTGGCTGACGCGGATAATTAGTAGGTGTGCGTGAGAAATTACGAGTATGAAACTTTTTAATGTTCATAACTTCCTCGTGTCTGGTAGACATTGACTGCTCGTCTAGGGCAGTTCTTATAGCCTCTGGTAAAGAATCAAAGTGACGTGATGCTATGATAGTACTAAGCTTTTGATTCACTAATCCATCTGAAAAGCGCTTGATTGCAACCTTTTCATTAATGGGACGCAATACTTCAAACTTAGTAGCGTCGTCATCCGCTTGTGCTATGGTTAAATTCACAAAAAGTTGTTCTAGTTCCGAGCCGAATGACTCGATCGACCTATGACCTTGACGACAGTTTTGTAATTTGTGTTGGATAGCAACAGCAATATCCTGGCAGGGTCGCCATGAAGAGGTATGACGCTTTACCGAGGCTAAGGTAATAAAAGAGATGTGACTTGTTCGGTGTCAAGATGTATATTGAGATAATAATATTGAGTACAATTAAAGATACATTATCTTAGTAAGCGATCTTATTCTAGATTGCTGAGAATGCTACGCGTGTGTTCCAATTTTCTGTAAATGCGCGATAATGCAAACATCTTGTTTGTGTAATATGTTGCAATCATACTTCACAGGAACGTCAAGAGGTCCGAGAAGGGTGGCAGATAAGTCGCACTATCCCCACCATACTGCTGCTCAAAACGGACCTTAACAGAGTCCGGCAACTTTCCCAGGACAATGTGCAGTAACAAAAACGACCACTGCTCCACTGGGAGTTTTAAGTTTTTCAATGCGTTGTATGCCACCAACAGCGGATTTAACAAAGCCACTCTCAAGTGCATCACGCTGGCAACGCGGGGTAAATTCAAAATGGCGGCAACATGGTTGTCCGCCAGACGTCGTACGTTCTGGTACCGACGGGCAATCAAATCCCTAGCAATAGGGTAGTTTTCATCCGAGGGGGCCAAATGTTGAACCGATTCAAGGGCCTCCCCTTCCAACACGGATAACAAATAAGCTAACTTCTGGCCCTGGGTCAAATCGTCCCGGGCATGTACAAGACTATCAAAAATATTAATAAAGCCCTCCCAGTCCTCTAGACGACCAGCAAAGCGCCTTAAGTCTAAGGGGGCCAATCTAGCAAAGAGAGGGGGCATACTTTTAGATGTGACCGGGGACGGGCTCGGTTCATTCTCTCTTGCCACTTGCAAAGGTCGAGCTACCTGGGTAATTCTGTCCGCAAAATCATAACACTGGTCCACATCCAAACCGACTTCTTGTCGCATTTCCACCTCGGCCTCAACAGTCCTTTCCAAAAATAAGGCATACTGCTCATCAACAACAGCCAAACGTATGGGCAGATCTACGTATCTGTTCAACAAGGCCTCCGTTCTATCCGGTCGATCCAACAACGCGACCGAAGAAGCCAACCACCGTAACTCAGAACGTATTTTGGCTTTAGCAGAGGAGGCCGTCATTGTAACGTCACAAATTTATCAACAAAAACAACAAATTCAAAATATTCACTATAACACAAAATCTCCAATATTTGGAGGTTATTACTAACCACAAAATTCCAATATTACAACAACAAAGTATTTATAATGACACAAACTCTTAAATATCTGGAGGTTATCAGAAAACAACAAAACTCACTGACTATTGAAATTCACTTGGATATCAACACAACATACTGTTACACAACAACAAGTTAATTTCAATTATTTCAAAGCACAAGTTTCAATGAGTTTCAATGTGTAAACAATGTCCCAAATCATTTAAGTTTCACTAAGTATTGAGTGCAAACTTATTAGCTGACCTTTTATTAGCTATTATTTTAGCAACAAACTTGTCAATATTCACAACTCAAGTTTGCTGACAAAACTAAATAATAATTATTATGAACAAAGAAAGGTATCTGTTTACATTTTGGAACTTCAATACATGACAATTAATTACAAGACATGGAACCAATAACAAAGGAATGCCCTTTACTTTTCAAATGCAAGTTAATTACCATTTACAAGTACAAATTAATCTAGTCCGGACCAGACTGGGTCATCAAACGGCACTGATTAATACAAAGTTTTGGCGTGGGCCTCTCAGGCCTTCAAGCTACGCTCTTGGCTACCAAGAAATGTTCAGTACACCCCTGCCTAGACCGCGGAGTCAGCATTGGCGCAGTGGAAGGCTGTCATGAGTATAGACTCCGGACAAATCTTGGTTTCAGCCGGGATGTAACTGAACAATTGGACTGCGATACACAGCGCTTAATCTATATTGTGAAGTAAGGTGGATTTTACATACTGTCTGTGGTCCTGGGCAGTGGAGACAGAGGTGGTGTAAGGGAGCGCGCGCGCCCCTGGGGTCCTTTCTTCGTCTTCTTCTGCAGACCTTACCAATTAGTGACCTCACTCACAACACAAATAACAGCGTTCACAAGACACTGGGCGTTTCAACAATAGATACACAAAGACACACACGTGGGAGCTTTTTTTATTACGATATAGTGTCTCGACAACAAGCGCGTGTGGTAGAAAAGGTTATCTTTCAAAGCATCCGCGACCGGCCACTCCAGAGATGGCATCAAAACCTTGGTCGTACAAAACGGGATCACATAGATAATTTAAGATGTATTCAAACTCGATATGCCAGGCACATTCAACGCGAGCGATTTTTTAACAAATTCAGCAAAATTATTCCGACATTTTTCCAAGAAGAATTCCAATCAAGTGTCACTGTCAACTTCAAGTGACAGCCAAATGTCAATTTGACGTGACATTAGAGACGCGTTCAGAAACGTCGATCTTTTCCGAACACATAGATAATTTAAGATTCAATTCAAATTCGATATGCCAGGCATATTCAACGCGAGCGATTTTTTAACAATTCAGCCAAAATTAATCCGACATTTTTCTAACAAGAATTCCAATCAAGTGTCACTGTCAACTTCAAGTGACAGCCAAATGTCAATTTGACGTGACATTAGAGACGCGTTCAGAAACGTCGATCTTTTCCGAACAGGCACAATTAGAAAGGGATTTGTATCCCTTTCTTGTACATGCAACAGATACATTCATCCTTTGCTAACTATATTTTAGAAGAGATCTCCACTTGAGTGTCGATGTCGTTCTATAATACGGGGCTTAGTAGATGTGTGATATAATTTGTTTTGCAGGTGACGGGCCATACTTCATCGGCCAAGTGTTGCGAGCGCTGGCACGGTTGGACGTGCGCTGCGCCGCGGCCGTCCAGCACGTGCGCCACTCGCTGTGGCCCAACCAGCGCGAGCGGCAGGCCGAGCAGCGCGCCAGGTACCTTATTGTACCTTATTTCCGGGATAAAAAGTTGCCTATGTTCCTCTCTAGGCTACAAAGTATCTGTGTCCCAAATTTCAGCCAAATCCGTTGAGCCGTTTTGGCGTGATTGATTAAAAAATATCGAAACATCTTTCACATTTACACAGTAATTTTTTTATGAGCCCGTATAATTTTAGAGATAATTCTACTTATGAAAACAAACAACTTTTATTATGGGACCAATACTGAAATCGCGAAAAAAAATCAGCTGTTCCATACAAAAGTGTAAACATATTTAATCAAAATATATTAAACAGCTGCTTTTTTTTTCGTGATTTCAGTGTTGGTCCCATAATAAAAGTTGTTTATTTTCACGAGTAGAATAATCCCTGAAATTATCCGAAGTGATAAAAAAATTACCGTGTATAATATAATATTAGTAGGACATGAATTGTTTTAATTTAGGTTTGATATTTATCCTCTGGAAGAGAGAACAATGAAAGCTAAAGATGAATGAAAATTACCGACGGTTATCTCTGGACTATTTAGCGATTGCATATTTTTACAAAATTTTGAACTTATCTTCTCTGTACACAGAGAGCGACGAGAGAAAGAGGAGCGTTCGAAGCGCGCCCGCGAGCGGCAAGCGGCCGTGATGCGCGAGTTCGCGCGAAGGCAGCAACAGTTCATGTCTCACGTGCAGGCCGCCGCCGCCGCCGACCCCATGGACTGGGACGAGGAGGCGGCCCCGGAGACACACTACGACTGCGTCATCTGCAACACCACCGCGCCCGCCACGCACCACGACCCCATCGGGCTGGTGGCGCTGCTGCAGGTACGTACTGCGACGGGTGACGGCGGACCCCATGGACTGGGGCGAGGGGCGGCCCCGGAGACACACTACGACTGCGTCATCTGCAACACCACCGCGCCCGCCACGCACCACGACCCCATCGGGCTGGTGGCGCTGCTGCAGGTACGTACTGCGACGGGTGACGGCGGACCCCATGGACTGGGGCGAGGGGCGGCCCCGGAGACACACTACGACTGCGTCATCTGCAACACCACCTACGCTGCTGCAGGTATGTACTGCAGTGTTGCAGGTATGTACTGCAGTGTTGCAGGTATGTACTGCAGTGTTGCCGTTGCCGCGGCAAGCTTACTTCACTCCCCGGCTCGTGCGGTTGATGAACCAACATGACACACTAAGCATGTCTGAGTGTGTATAATACCCGTCGTTGATTTTAATTGTCTGCCCAAACTAATAGAAAACATATCGGTTTTGGAATAACTGTTTCTATACTGGTATAGGATAAAAATTAACTTTAGTACAAGCTTTTTATTAACTTGCCATGTTAGTTAGTTAGTTTGTTAGTGGGGGACAATCTTGCAAGCTTAATTTGATTCATTTCCCAGTGTCTGATTGAGCTGAAACTTTGTATACAGGTTTGGTTTGGATGACAATACAATAATTAAAGTACAATCGGCAAAAAAACTTGTCATGAAAATGAAATTTTTATTAAAAACTTATTTAACTTACCATGTTAGTTAGTTAGTTTGTTAGTGGGGGACAAATTATGCAAGCTAAATTTGATTCACTTCCCAGTGTCCGATTGAGCTGAAACTTTGCATACAGGTTTGGTTTAGATGACAATACAATATTTAAGTACATAACCCATCACCTTCCCATGGCCATGCCAACCGATTTGGTTATAATGGCCGAATCGCGAGAGATGTACACGGGATTACTCCGCGTCGCAATGCTTGACTTTCTACAAGTTCATTTTTTATCTGTTTCCATATGCCCCTGACCAATTCTCCCCGTTTGGGGCATGGTTCTACTGTCCTAGCAGTCCTCGCTCCAGTGCTCCCTCCGTCTGTGCCATGCGTGGGCAAACTCCTGCAGCCTTTGATAGTTCGCCTCCGAGGAGACGAGATCGACTGTAATATTTAAATACAGTCAGCAAAAAAACTTTGACTAAAAATTTATTTTTCCTATGTCCATTACAGTCGACGTCAGTGCTCGGTCACCGCTTGCGGGCTGGCGGAGGCGACGCGCGGCTGGCGTTGTCGGAGGCGGAGCGGGCCCGCCTGCACGCAGCGCACGAGGCCGCCGCCGCCGCGCACCACTACAGGCTGCACGACGACCTGCACGCGCACTTCGACCAGGTACATATTGTGAGGGCGCGGGCGGGGGCCACGCGCGGCTGGCGTTGTCGGAGGCGGAGCGGGCCCGCCTGCACGCAGCGCACGAGGCCGCCGCCGCCGCGCACCACTACAGGCTGCACGACGACCTGCACGCGCACTTCGACCAGGTACATATTGTGAGGGCGCGGGCGGGGGCCACGCGCGGCTGGCGCTGTCGGAGGCGGAGCGGGCCCGCCTGCACGCAGCGCACGAGGCCGCCGCCGCCGCGCACCACTACAGGCTGCACGACGACCTGCACGCGCACTTCGACCAGGTACATATTGTGAGGGCGCGGGCGGGGGCCACGCGCGGCTGGCGCTGTCGGAGGCGGAGCGGGCCCGCCTGCACGCAGCGCACGAGGCCGCCGCCGCCGCGCACCACTACAGGCATACTTACTTATACTTTAATCTCGTTATCTATAACTCTTTTCTATGTCTTTTTAATGACTGTTTGTGTCAAAATAAAGAGAAGAAGAGTGTTCGGAAAAGATCGACATTTCTGAACGCATCGCTAATGTCACGTCAAATTGACATTTAGCTGTCACTTGAAGTTGACAGTTCTCACTTGATTGGAATTCTTGTAAGAAAATGTCGGATTAATTTTGCTGAATTGTTAAAAAAACCGCTCGCGTTGAATGTGCCTGGCATATCGAGTTTGAATTGAATCCTGAATTATCTCCACATTATTTCCACGACACGCGTTGTTGTCGGGACAATAAAAAAAGCTCCCCCGTGTGTGTTGGTGTATATTGTTGAAGCGCCCAGTGTCTTGGGACCCTGTGTAGTGTTTGTTTTGTGAGTAAGGTGACGAATTGGTAAGGTCTGCAGAAGAAGAAGGTACCAGGGGCGCGCGCCCCCTCTCCGCAGCCCAGGAGAGTTTCGACACCCCAGACCCGTATGTTAAATCACCTTACTTAACATTAAGTCGCTGTGTATCGCAGTCCAATTGTTCAGTTACATCCCGGCTGAAACCAAGTTTTGTCCGGAGTCTATACTCATGATAAACTTCCACTGCGCCATGCCGGCTCCACGGGTGTAGGCAGGGGTGTACTGAACATTGCTTGGTAGCAAGAGCGTAGTTTGAAGGCCTGAGAGGCCCACGCCAAGACTTTGTCCATTAATCAGTGCCGTTTTGATGACCATCTGGTCCGGACTAGATTAATTTGTACTTGTAAATGGTAATTAACTTGCATTTGAAAAGTAAAGGGCATTCCTTTGTTATTGGTTCCATGTCTTGTAATTAATTGTCATGTATTGAAGTTCCAAAATGTAAACAGATGCCTTTCTTTGTTCATAATAATTATTATTTAGTTTGTTAGCAAATTTGAGTTGTGAATATTGACAAGTTTGTTGCTAAATAATAGCTAATAAAAAGTTGTCCTAAAAGGGCTTGGGTACCTAATAAGTTTGCACTCAATACTTAGTGAAACTTAAATGATTTAAGACATTATTTACACATTGAAACTTATTGAAACTTGTGCTTTGAAATAATTAAAATTAGCTTGTTGTATGTTGATATCCAAGTGAATTTCAATAGTCAGTGATTTTGAGTGAATTTCAATTAAGTGAATTTCAATAGTCAGTGAGTTTTGTTGTTTTCTGATAACCTCCAAATATTTAAGAGTTTGTGTCATTATAAATACTTTGTTGTTGTAATATTGGAATTTTGTGGTTATTAATAACCTCCAAATATTGGAGATTTTGTGTTATAGTGAATATTTTGAATTTGTTGTTTTTGTTGATAAATTTGTGACGTTACAATGACGGCCTCCTCTGCTAAAGCCAAAATACGTTCTGAGTTACGGTGGTTAGCTTCTGCGGTTGCATTGTTGGATCGACCGGATAGGACGGAGGCCTTGTTGAACAGATACGTAGATCTGCCCATACGTTTGGCTGTTGTTGATGAGCAGTATGCCTTATTTTTGGAAAAGACTGTTGAAGCCGATGTGGAAATGCGACAAGAAGTCGGTTTGGATGTGGACCAGTGTTATGATTTTGCGGACAGAATTACCCAGGTGGCTCGACCTTTGCAAGTGGCAAGAGAGAATGATCCGAGCCCGTCCCCGGTCACATCTAAGAGTATGCCCCCTCTATTCGCTAGATTGGCCCCCTTAGAATTAAGGCGTTTTGCTGGTCGTCTAGAGGACTGGGAGGGCTTTATTAATATTTTTGATAGTCTCGTACATGCCCGGGATGATTTGACCCAGGGCCAGAAGTTGGCTTATTTGTTATCCGTGTTGGAAGGGGAGGCCCTTGAATCGGTTCAACATTTGGCCCCCTCGGATGAAAACTACCCTATTGCTAGGGATTTGATTGCCCGTCGGTACCAGAACGGTCTGGCGGACAACCATGTTGCCGCCATTTTGAATTTACCCCGCGTTGCCAGCGTGATGCACTTGAGAGTGGCTTTGTTGAATCCGCTGTTGGTTGCCTACAACGCATTAAAAAACTTAAAACTCCCAGTGGAGCAGTGGTCGTTTTTGTTACTGCACATTGTCCTGGGAAAGTTGCCGGACTCTGTTAAGGTCCGTTTTGAGCAGCAGTATGGTGGGGATAGTGCGACTTATCTGCCACCCTTCTCGGACCTCTTGACGTTCCTGGAAGGAGAAAGTAGACTGGCAGATAATTCCTCTCTGGCCGGTCCTATGGGACCCGAACGACCTGTGCCACAGAGTAGGTCCCCCACCGGACCCCCCCGTAGGGGGCGTATGGCCCCTCGCGCGCCCGGCCGCTATTTTTATTTATTTATTTATTTTTACTTCTTGGAAAACTTACAGCTATTAATACAAATGTTTTTATAAAATATGGTTACTCATTAGCCAAGAAACAGTTTTCACATATGGGATACAAATGAGTTTAAAAATTTTGCGAGTAGATAAATGCGTTTTTTTACACTACGATACGAACATGCTTTGGAATGACAGCAGGAATGACAAACAATTAGCAAATAGGCTCACTTAACTATTCAGTAAACAACAATCATCAGTACAAATAATATAACACAACAAAAAAAACAACACCTAACCAAACTATCCACGTTAGTATTTATTAAGTAATTCCACTGCTAGTGCTCGCTTCAGTGATGCAGTACTATTCAAATATAGATCGATATCAGTTTGATCGCTCAATGAGTTGAACAACCGACACGAGCGAACTAGAAAGCTATTCTGTCGATAATTAGTACGCACTTGTGGTACATGTAACTTCAACGATTTATGACGCGTGGTGGAACTGCGAGGTACCACAAGCTTTATGTGTTCTAACAGCTCGCTCGAGTCTACACTGCCCTTCAATATTTTGGACAAATAAGCCAAGTCTGAAATATTTCTACGAATCTCGAGGGGAAGCAGGTGGTGTCTTATGCATCGATCCTTATATGAACTGTCATAAACTCTGGTTTTATATTCTAGGTACTTGAGAAATCTTTTTTGAACTGATTCAAGTCGATTAATATAAACCGAGTAATGAGGATTCCAGACCTGTGAGTTATACTCCAAGATACTTCGAACTAGTGAGCAGTACAAGACTTTAATAGTTTTGGCTTTTTTAAATTGTGCACAGGATCTGATCAGGAAGCCTAAAGTTTTTGACGCTTTTTTAGCAGTGTGTATCACATTCTGATCGAATAGTACCTTGGAGTCTTGGATTACCCCGAGATCTCGCATCTGGTTAACGCTAGTTAGAGCTTGGCTTTTAAGTCGATATGTATGGCTTATGTCGCTGCGCTTGCGTGAAAAAATCATAGTATGACACTTACTAGTATTAAGTTCAAGTTTATTTGCATCGCAATAGGCTTCGAACCTACTCAGGTCCTCTTGAAGTAAGAGACAATCTGTTTCGTCACTTATTTCCTTATAAATCTTCATGTCATCTGCGAATAGGAGTACCTGAGAGTGCTGAAAACATGTGGATACGTCGTTTATAAATAGTATGAACAGTAAAGGGCCCAGGATCGATCCCTGCGGGACCCCTGAGGGGATAGTACACCATGTTGATATGAAACCGTTCAAAGCCACTGCTTGACATCGGTTTTTTATGTATGAGGTGAACCACCTGAATAAGCTACCGTGTACTCCTGCAAAATTAAGTTTTTGAAGAAGAAGATGATGGTCAATGCGGTCAAAACACTTGCAATAGTCAGTGAATATTACATGAATTTGTTTGCCATTATCCATTTTTGAGGTGATATAATCGTTAAATATTATCAAATTAGAAGTTGTGGATCGATTCTTAACAAAACCATGCTGGGCATGGGTAAGTAATGGGTTCATTGCAGTGTAAAGCTGTTGGTGTACTATCCTCTCGAGTATTTTAGAGAAAATGCATAATTTTGAAATGGGACGGTAGTTACATACGTCACTCTTATTTCCTTTTTTATGTATGGGTGTTATAAATGCACTTTTCCATATATCAGGCATTACACCTTCTTGCAAAGATCTATCAAAAAGTATACACAGAGGCTCGACCAAGCTTGAGGCACAGTTTAAAATTAAGATCGGATGAATGAGGTCTGGGCCTTCACCCTTTCTCACATCCAAGCTTTTCAACAGTCGCAAAACTTCAGCGGGGTCTACGTGTACACTTCCTATGGCTACCGTGTGATCATTTGGTCCATTGATGTGACAATCGCGGTCATTATTCACATCAGAACTATCCTGAAAGGTTGTCTGGAAATATGATGCAAACAGGTCACATGTGTCGCCTCCGGCACTACTACTAACGTCGCCATAATGCATTGTTGCTGGATAAGTACCTTTACTATTTTTGGAAGAATTAATGTAGTTCCAGAACATTTTCGGGTTTTCAGTAATCGAATTTTCCATACGATGCACATAGTTTTCATAACAAGCTGCTTCGATGTCTTTGGCTTGTTTCCTGAAATATGCAAAAGACTCGTAGTCGCTACCCCTCCTATAAACCTTAAACCGACGATGGTATTTCAACTTCTCACTAAGCATCTTCTTTAATTCAGCATTATACCAGGGTGGGTATGTTTGTTGCGACACATATTTTTTAGGTATGTAACTGTCTTTTAGGTCAGCGATTATCTTGTTAAATAAGTTAACACATTGATTAATTTCCATATTACTAAAAAGTTCAAGCCACTGGACTTCGTCAAGTTTTGCACATATTGTAACATAGTCACCACGTTCATAAAAGTACTTTAATCTCTTATTTTTACTCAAAGACACCTCACTTGAAAATGGTTGAAAAACAATTTTTAAGGACTTATGATGGGGGTCCTCGGGAACTATTGGATCATCACATGCGTCAACGGTTAAATCACAATTTGAAAAGACCAAGTCGAGTATTCTGTTATTTGATACATTAGAGTTACCGTTAAATTGCTTTAGATTAAGTTGATCAATCGTGTCCAAGAAATAGATTTGTGATTCCCCTTGCAAGTTAAAAGGACTTAAATATTTTTCACCTGGGTTTAGTTGCCAATTTAAATTACTAAGATTAAAATCGCCCAGGAGAATAATTTTATCATTAGGATATTGGCTATATATTTCAAATAATTTGTCAGTAAAGTTATTAATCTGCGAGTTGAATCCTAGACCACCGTGTTGCGAGCATAAGTATAAAATACCAAAATGAAGGCTAATCGCATTACGAGCACGTGTCCCCGAGCAAACAGTAAGCCAAAGGTCCTCGGCAGTCGATCGCCAGTCGAGCCGCTCGATGGTTATTAAACTACGACGCACGGCTATAAGTACTCCGCCACCCATTGTTTGATCGCAATTTTCATAGTCCCTATCGCGACGCCACACGATATAATCAGCTGGAAACAACTCCGTATCCGAAATACTCTCCAGCAGCCAAGTCTCCGTGATACAAACAATGTCATAACTTGACAACATTATATTGCGTTTAAATGTGTTAGTTTTGGTACGAAGCCCGCGGGCGTTCTGGTAATAAATGCTGAGTTCAAGCTCTTTTAAACGAACAAATTTTATCAATATAAAAAACTACATTTAATTGTTTAAAGGCTGAGTTCAAGCTAATAATAATTATTGTTAAGACATTTCTGTGTATCACGGAAACTGAAGTTAGTATCTGTTTGTGATGCATAATGGATACGAAGAAAAATAAAACAGTATCAGTCTTTACTAGATGATGTACATTAGCGCGAAATTTTATTGTCAAAAAATTAAAAACAGTGGGTATGATCAAATAATGAGCGTACTTACAATAAGCCAAACTGAGTCTTAGTCGCGTAGGTATAAGCATGATATTGGATTGCACTGATGTTGCAAACACTGTTAACGAGCACTCGCAGGGAAATGTATAAATATTAATAACAAGGTAACCAACGGGAGGCCTACGGCCGCCAATCGAGCAAATTAACAAACACTTGAATATTATTATAAGCAGTAACAGTCACTTGATTTTCAGTAAATCCGCTTCACAATTAATGGTAAACATAGTGGCCAACGGTGCTTTACGGGCTAAGATCTTGCTGTTTTTGACCCAAATATATTGGAAATCAGATTGTTTTTTAAGTTCCTTAGCTTTGAGTAGTAAATTTTTATAGTAAGGCGTAAGGTGATCATTTATAAAAATTCTGGTACTGCCCTCGAAACCGCAGCCGCGCGCAGTCAATTCTTTTTGTTTGCGTGCGGCCGCCATAAAATCTTCTTTCTGATATTTATTTATAAAAGATATCACTATAGGTTTCACTGCATCCTTTTGGCGGGTAGGAACCCTAGTTAAGAAGTTTATGTCGCCTTTTCTTATAGGATAATCTATGGCTTTTCCAATGTTTTCGAGTATATTGTAGAGGTTCTCATTTTGCTTTAGGGGTATGCCTTTTATCTCGACATTATTTGAGCGAAGCCACTGTTCCTGCTGATGCATAGCTAGTTGTATTTTAGAAATGTCTGAACGCAGTGTGGGTATCTCGGCGACTTGGGTCTCCATACATTTTACGTTAGCCTCCAGTTTGTCAATTTTATCAGCGAAACCCTTAATTGAATCGTGGGCCAACTCAAGCGAGTTCTTCAGATGTTGGATTTCAGATTTAATCAGTTTCATGTCATCTGATAACGTGTCCAGCACTGAAAGTTTAGATGTAATTTTTTGTAGCTCTTGGTGTAAAGGGTCTTGTGCGTGAAGAGACACCGGACGTGGTGATGAAACAGCCCCCTTGCACTCCGGGCAGCGCCACGCCTTGTTTTTACCTAGCTTTCGGTAATTCGATTCTGTGATTCCGGCGCAGGCGAAATCATAGTGGTGCTGGCAGACATTACACTGAGCACCCTCCGTAATATTTGCGTCACATCTGCCACACTTGAGCATGATAATGTTTTTAATTCCGTCACGTCAACTTGCTTTACGTCGTATACGTAGGACGCGTGCGACTCGCGGCGGGTCAGTGACCGGACTATGCCGCCGTCCAGGAGACCGCCCGCTGCTTGTACTGTCGGGAACCGGGTCACAGCACGACCCGTTGTGATAAGTTCCTCGACCAGCGCGTCCAAGGCCGTCGAGCGATCGCGCGACAACGGACATGGTGCTACTCGTGCTTGGGCCTGCACATGCAGCGCGAATGTACCCAAGCGCACCCATGCCGCTTTTGTAAGGGCAACCACCATCCCCTCCTCTGCATGAACAGCCCAGAGGGCGGCGGAGCGCCGCAGCGCGTCGCTGCAGGATCACCTCGTATGGGTGGGGGTCTCGGACCCCCCGCGGTGTTTGCATCCCGCAGCAGTTCTAGTGGCCACCAGAGTGGCCCCAGACGCTCTCCGCCACGTTTGGACCCTCAAACGGGCGGGGGTCCCAGGGACCCCCCCATGGGAAACCGATCCCCAAGGATGGGGATGAGTTACGCGAGCGTTGCCGGAGGTCGTAGAGGCCCCCCGCGACGTTTTGAGCCTCGCACGGGTGGGGGTCCCACGGACCCCCCCATGGGAAATCGGTCCCCAACTAGGGGGTTCGATTTTGCGAGCGTTGCGGGAGGTCGTAGAAGCCCCCCGCAACGTGTTGAGCCTCGCACAGCCGGGGTCCCCGGGACCCCCCTTCTGAAAATCGGTCACCGTGCCCCCGCGACTATGGGGCGACGTACACGGTGGATGCTAGGCACCGATTCTCGCCGCCGCTCGCCGAATACCCGCGTTTGGAGCGGCGCCCGCCCCGTCTTCAAGGGGCCGGGAGATATAACCCGCCTGATACCGGGCGAATTGGACGTAGGCAGTATGTGGGAGAATGGGACCCACTGGATCGCTATGAGCGACCCCCTTACCATGGGGGGACGTCTGGGGACCCCACATACTAGCAATCAACGTGTTTACGGTCGATTGTAGCCACCCCTCCAGAGACCGTTTTGTTGCCCACGGCCTCTGTGCTTGTCAGGGGATTGAATGGCGACCTTGTGGAAGTTCGCGCCTTGTTGGATTCCGGTGCTCAGGGGTGTGTTGTGTCATCTTGGTTAGTTAGGCGGTTGGGCCTCAAGGTGCACCCCCACACGGAAGGCGTGAGAGGTGTTGGCGATGTGAAAGTCCCCGGGTTGTTAGGGCATGTTGACTTCACATTTACATCACGTAATAAGTCCACGCCAGGCATTAAGACCTCGGCGATTGTGTTGGACACAGTTGTTGGCCGTCAACCTTCAGTTGACTTGGGACCGAGTATGTTGTCTTTGGTGTCTGATTCCCCACTCGCCGATCCAAATTTCTTCCGCCCAGGCCCGATTGATGCTCTCCTTGGAGCCGATGTCCTGGGGCGAGTTTTGTTGACGGGGAAGCGAGTTTTGCAGCCAGATGGCTTGGTAGCTCTGCAGACGACACTCGGTACAGTTGTGATGGGCCCTGCTCGCCGCGTTTTGGATTCCCTTGATGAGGATCGCGGTCTTGTTTTTTATGTGTCTCTCTCCGAAGTGGTGCAGAAGTTTTGGGAGGTTGAGGAACCTCCACCAGCCCCGCGGGTCGACCCAGTAGCGGATGAATGCGAGTTGTATTACCAGAATAACACTGGTCGCCTCCGCTCTGGTCGTTTGATCACCCGTCTCCCCTTTCGTGCCGGCCGACCTCCTCTGGGCGAATCCCGACCGCTAGCGGAACGTAGGCTAGTGGCGATGGAGCGTCGCATGGGCAAGGATCCGGTCTTCCGCCAGAAGTATGTTGAATTCATGCGGGAGTATGAGGAGTTAGGGCACATGTCCGTGAGCGATTTGGATTGGCGCTCCGTTGAGCACTTCTTTTTGCCGCACCACGCCGTTTTGAAATCCGGAAAGATTCGGGTGGTCTTTGACGGTTCGGCTCCCACCTCTACTGGAGCGTCCTTGAACCAGTGTCTGCATGTAGCTCCCAAGCTGCACACGGAGATCTCAGACATTTTGACCAACTTCCGGCGGCACCAAATTGTATTTATGACCGACATCCGGATGATGTTCAGACAAACGGTCATCCATCCCGAGGATAGGAGGTACCAATTGATTTTGTGGAGAGAGAGTCCTAGGGACCCCTTGTTGATTTATGAATTGAATACGAATACGTACGGTTTGGCTTCGAGCCCGTTTGTTGCGATTCGTTCTTTGTTGGAGTTGGCCGAGAAGGAGCGCTTGAGATACCCTCGCGCCTCCGCCATTTTGGCCAGTGACGTCTATGTGGATGACATTTGCACGGGCGCCTCATCTGTCTCAGAGGCGATTGTCCTGAGAGACGAACTCACCGCCCTTTTGAAGTCGGGAGGTTACGAGTTGAGGAAATGGATATCCAACTCGCCTGATGTACTGGTAGGTTTGCCCGAAGAGCACCAGCAGGACCCCCACCTATTCGAAAATGTTGATAATCCCCATGTGGTGACCGTCCTTGGCGTACAGTACAAACCGGTCTCTGACACGTTCACTTATTGTGTGGATTTACGACCACCGAAAGTCTGGACCAAGCGTTTAGTATTGTCTACTGTCGCACGTACCTTTGACCCCAATGGGTGGATTTGCCCCGTGCTGTTTATGGCCAAGTGTTTCTTGCAACGGTTATGGGCTTCGGGTGTGTCGTGGGATGAACCCCTCTCGGACGAGTTACTCCGAGATTGGTCGAGCTTCGTTTCATCCCTCCCCGAGATTAATGAAGTGCATTTGCCGAGGCTATTCCTCCCTTCTGAAAATTGTAAAGTTACTCTTCACGGCTTTTCCGATGCCTCCGAACGTGGATTTGCTGCGGCCGTGTACCTCCGCACCGTTACTGTTGACGGAGTTGTTGCTGTGCATCTGGTGATAGCGAAAAGCAAAGTCGCTCCCCTTCGGACTCGTCATACGATCCCGAGGTTGGAATTGTGTGGAGCTGCCCTCCTAATGCGTTTGTTGAACCACGTATGGCTCACATTAGGTCGATCTATTAAGATACAAGAGGTTTATGCTTGGACGGACAGTCAGGTCGTCCTTTGTTGGTTGAAGGCTCCGGCGCACACCTTGGACGTGTTTGTGGCCAATCGAGTGTCGCAGATTTGTAATTCCGACATCGAGTTGATTTGGAGACACGTGCCGGGAACCATGAATCCCGCGGATTGTGCGTCTCGGGGTTGTGTAGCCCCAACCCTAATTAACCACCCCCTCTGGTGGGGCCCACAGTGGTTGATGCGGCCTGAGTCGGAGTGGCCGCCCTCTCCAGCGTTGTCGAACGTAGCCGTTCCTGATACGCGGGCATGCGTCCTGGAGACTAACCCCGCCGGGGAAAAAGATTTGTTGTTGGATCGGTACAGCTCCTTACAGAAGCTGCTTGGTGTTACCGCTTGGATCAGACGTTTTGCGTACAATTGCAGGAACCCACGCGCGAGGCGTGATTCGTCGGTTCTCACTCCGGACGAGCGTAGGGACGCGCTCTTGTTTTGGGTCCGGAGAGTACAAGCTGATAGTTTTGAGTCCGAGATTGAAATTTTGCGTTTAGGCCGTCGCAAGTTGAAGGGCGCGGTATCGCGATTGAATCCCTTCCTGGACGAGAGTGGGCTTTTGCGAGTCGGCGGAAGACTTCGAAATGCGAACCTGCCGTATGGAGCTCGTCACCCCCTTTTGTTACCTAAAGCCGGACATTTGACTCAACTGATAATAACAGATCGCCATGTGAATGCACAACATGCTGGCTGTAATGCTTTGTTGGCCATTTTGCAGCGTGAATTTTGGATTTTGTCTGCTCGTCGAGCCATTCGCACTGTGGTTTTCCGTTGCCTGCCTTGTTATCGATTGAAGGCCGCGACCATGCAGCCCCAGATGGGTGATTTGCCTGCTGATCGCGTCACGGAATGTAGAGCTTTTGCCGGAGTCGCCACCGACTTCGCCGGTCCCTTTACTGTAAAGGCGTCGAGACTGCGTAATGCTAAAACCTATAAGGCGTACTTGTGCGTGTTTGTGTGTTTGTCCACCAAGGCTGTCCATTTGGAAATTGTCTCGGAATTGTCTACCGAAGCCTTTGTCGCCGCCTTGAGCAGATTTGTTTCCCGTAGAGGACTGCCGACATTGATACGTTCCGATTGTGGTACTAATTATAAGGGAACGTGTAATTATCTTAAGGAAGTAGTTAAGTTTTTTGTTGATAATAAACTAGACATTGGAACCACCCTCTCCCGGCGTGGGATAATCTGGAAGTTTAGCCCTCCAGCTTGTCCGACCTGGGGAGGAATTTTTGAAGCTTGTGTAAAGGCTGCCAAGACACACTTGCGTCGCGTGATTGGAGAAACTATTCTCACGTTTGAGGAACTTGATACGGTATTTTGTAAAATTGAGGCCGTCCTCAACTCGCGACCCTTGTGCCCGTTGTCTTCGGACCCGAATGACCTGGAAGCGTTGACCCCAGGTCATTTCTTGATCGGACAGCCCCTTTTGGCTTTGCCTGAATATTCAGGATGTAGGATCCCATCGTTTGTCGCGATACCAACTTTTGAAACAGATGTCCCAAAACTTCTGGGCACGTTGGTCGATGGAGTATTTGCATATCCTACAACAGCGCGTGAAGTGGACAGATAAAACCACCCCACCCCAGACTGGTGACCTCGTGTTGATTAAGGATGCTAACCTGCCGCCCCTATGTTGGCGAAGGGGGCGCATTGTTAAACTCTACCCCGGAACTGACGGAGTTCCTCGTTTTGCTGAGGTTTTGGTTCGAGATTCGGTTTTGAAGAGAGCAGTTAGTGGGCTCTCCCGATTACCCGTAGATTGACGTACCGTTCTTAACGGTCCGGGGCGGGGGGATGTTCGGAAAAGATCGACATTTCTGAACGCATCGCTAATGTCACGTCAAATTGACATTTAGCTGTCACTTGAAGTTGACAGTTCTCACTTGATTGGAATTCTTGTAAGAAAATGTCGGATTAATTTTGCTGAATTGTTAAAAAAACCGCTCGCGTTGAATGTGCCTGGCATATCGAGTTTGAATTGAATCCTGAATTATCTCCACATTATTTCCACGACACGCGTTGTTGTCGGGACAATAAAAAAAGCTCCCCCGTGTGTTGGTGTATATTGTTGAAGCGCCCAGTGTCTTGGGACCCTGTGTAGTGTTTGTTTTGTGAGTAAGGTGACGAATTGGTAAGGTCTGCAGAAGAAGAAGGTACCAGGGGCGCGCGCCCCCTCTCTCCGCAGCCCAGGAGAGTTTCGACACCCCAGACCCGTATGTTAAATCACCTTACTTAACATTAAGTCGCTGTGTATCGCAGTCCAATTGTTCAGTTACATCCCGGCTGAAACCAAGTTTTGTCCGGAGTCTATACTCATGATAAACTTCCACTGCGCCATGCCGGCTCCACGGGTGTAGGCAGGGGTGTACTGAACAAAGAGAATCTCTTGAAAACTCGTGGTTTAAGTCTAAGGCCACTACTTCCATTGCTAGATGAGGTAGTGACGAAAATCCCGGCCTATAATCGACTTTTAAAAACATCGTTTTAGAAATTTACTGTGCCGTTGTTTCTTCTTGTCTTTGTCTGTTTTTCTCTTTTTGTCTCTTGTTTTACTGATCTTGATCAAATTGGTCTTATTCTCTCATTGGTAACATATCGACACGTGACAAATAAACTTGAAAACGTTTGTGTTTTTTATCAGATAGTTTTTATTTGATTTCGGTAATCATCTCGTTATTTAAATCTTTTAATGCTCATGCTAATATTGACTAACTCGTGTGTCCAGGAATCGTGGCTACTGAGCGTGAACGTGGGCTGGGAAGGCGGCGTACACGTGCAATCGTGCGGACACCACCTCCACCTGCGCTGCCTGCAGCTATACCTGCGCTCGCTAGCGGCGCCGCAGCGACCGCACAACCTACACGTGGAGCGGGGCGAGTTCCTGTGCCCCGTGTGCCGGCAGCTGGCCAACACCGTGCTGCCCCGCGCCCCGCCGCCGCCCGTGCCGCGCCCGCTGCACCCCCACCGCCCGCCGCCCGCGCACCAGCAGCTGGCCAGGGACATCGCCGACATGCTGCGGGACCGCGCGCCGCCCCCGGTCAGTGCCGCGTCAGTAGGGTGTGTGTACAGCTGGCCAGGGACATCGCCGACATGCTGCGGGACCGCGCGCCGCCCCCGGTCAGTAGGGTGTGTGTACAGCTGGCCAGGGACATCGCCGACATGCTGCGGGACCGCGCGCCGCCCCCGGTCAGTAGGGTGTGTGTACAGCTGGCCAGGGACATCGCCGACATGCTGCGGGACCGCGCGCCGCCCCCGGTCAGTAGGGTGTGTGTACAGCTGGCCAGGGACATCGCCGACACCGAGCTGGCCCGCGCCCCGCAGCTAGCCAACACCGTGTCAGTAGAGTGTGGGCTGGTGTAAACAGTCACGAGCAATAATATGTGAAACAACATAGGACTATGTCATATTACAATAATGTATAACTTCTGTGGCACAGATAGTTTTGTTTCAGAACGCTGCAATGTGACAAAGCTCTATGTTACATACCATTTCTCGTGACTGAACAGCTCGCCAATAATGTGCTGTTCTAAGTGTCAATGTAACTAAAATTAGTGATGTTCTTATGTCGACTGCCACAGTCGCAGCACATTACCACTAATGATTATGTCTGATTATGAGCTCGATTTATCTGTATTAATTGAACTGAAGTTTGGAAAGTTAGCCGGTAGGGCCCCTGTTTAGTTAGGTAGTTAGCCCTCTCAAAATTATCGTTTAATAACATTTTCATTTGTTCCGCAGAGTCCGACCCGGCTCTCGGAAGCGATGGGCAAGGCGATGGAGGACATGACCTCGATGGCGGGCAGCAAGTTGCGCCAACGCTACGGAACGTCGCCCGCCGCCATCTTCACCTTCGTGGCGTCGCTAGTACGAACAAACCTGGAGTGCGAACTAGTTCAGCGCGGGGGAGCGCTGCTGGCCAACCCGCCGCCGAGATATAAGCCGCGCAATGACTGCATCGGTGAGTATTTATTGTTTAGGCGTCGCTACTGGAGCGAACTTGGAGTGCAAACTGGTGCAGCGCGGCGGAGCGCTTTTGGCCAACCCGCCGTAGATACATAAGCCGCGCAATGACTGTATTGGTGAGTTTCCGTGGAAATATCGGGATAAAGTATCGTATTCGTATGTTTTAATCCAGGCTTCCTACTATCTGTGTGTCAAATTTAAACCAAATCCATTTAGTAGTTTTAGAGTGAAAAAGTAATAAATATCTATACTCACAAACTAGTAGTAGGATTTATTTGGAAGACCAAGAGCTAGCTTTATACAGTTTTTTTTAATAATAGCAGAAATCCATTTACCGGTCCTCATAGATAGGGTTTTCTTTGGATTATCCGGCTCAAAGGACCACTTAAAATATTTATAGGTATTTATTTATCATTTATTTTACTCGCGTGGTACACGTTCCTGTGGAAACATCGGGATAAAAAGTATCTTATGTTTTAATCCAGGTTATCTATACTACCTGTGTGTAGAATTTCAACCAAACCCGTTTAGTAGTTTTTGAGTGAAAGAGTAACAAACATCTGTACTCGCAAACTAGTAGTAGTTTTTAATTATTAGACCAACCCGCTTATTCCAAAACGTAGACTAAAATAGTCTTGGTTTAAAACTGGTACTAATCTGGTGCTGTGATATTCATTTTCTGTAAGTAACGCTAGAGTTTTATTTACACCCGAGGGCATATTTAACCGTCCACCCCGTTATTTTTATAAAAGCATGCTTACTTTTCGACTATACATAAAGATGACATTATATTTCTGCAATGATCTGTATGCTAATGTTTAAGATAACCTAAACATTTGCATACAGAACTTTGCAGAAATATATTGTCATTTTTATTTTATGTAGAGTCCCAAAGTGAGCATGTAAGTATAAAAATAACGAGGTGGACGGTTAGATGTGTTCCTTAGTGTATATAGATTTAGTATTTAGTCGGGGCTGTGCTTCTTTTTCAGCCGAACTTTTCTTACTGAAAATGTAATTAAGAGCCATTTCGCACTTTGCAATTGACTCGCTCGCACAATAAACAATTTTAAAGATTGTGGAAAACACATTGTGTTTTTTAGAAAAGTGTTTCATTATGTCCCTACAAATCAATTAGTTATACATTATTAAACATATTTCAACATTGACAATACTGCAATAATACTAGATCTACGAGCTTAAAGTTTTCGAAAATTTTCTTCCCAATTTTAACCAATACTCAATTGAATGAATAAAATAACTTGTACAAAATATCCGTAACATTGCGTTGTAGTGACATAATGAAACACTTTTCTAAAAAACACAATGTGTTTTCCACAATCTATGAAAATGTTGCATTGAGCGAGTAAGACAACTGTCAAATGGCTTTAATTGGGTATTTGACTGTTGTGGAAATGTAGATATTTAATTATGAAATTCAGAAATACAACTGATCACGCACAAATGTGGTGACCATCTACTGTGTTCCACAGTTTATTGAAACGAAGGTTTCTCATGCAAAATTAAGTTACTTAAAAGCTAGGCCTACCTTAACTTAGAGAATACTGTCCGTAATCCAGGGGGGCTGATGTCTGTCTCGCCGGCGCGCGCGCGCCTGGCCAAGATCTTCAGTCAACCCCGATGGGAAACTGTTATAGCTAACACTCTTATAACTACACAATGCCCTAATAGGCAGCTAAAACTTTCCCGGCGCTTTTCAAAGCGAACACACACGGGTCACAGGTGGCGAACTGAGCGCGAGTTGCGCGGACGGTGGTTGGCGGCGCACTAAACGAATGAAAAAACACCCGGCCCGAGCGCATCGAGACATTGACAATGACAACTGTCCGCTCGCGGGCGCGGCGTGAACATCCCCCCGTCCCGGACAGTAGCAAACTGTCCGCCAACTCAATCTAAGGGCAGGCGAGAGAGGGTAGCGATCGCTCGCTTCAAAACAGAGTCCCCCACCAGGACCTCGGCAAACCTGGGCACACCATCCGACCCCGGATGAAGCTGAACAATGCGTCCTAAACGCCAGCGGAGGGGCGGCAGGTTTGGATCCTTTACCAACACGAGGTCCCCGGTCTTGGGTGGGGTCGTCCTATCCGACCACTTAACGCGTTGCTGCAAAATGTGCAAATACTCCAGATGCCAACGGCGCCAAAAACTCTGCGTAAGCTGCTGGAGCAATTCAAATCGCGAGAGCCGTCCGGAGGGCACTTCGGAATAAGGATATTCCGGCAAGGCGTTAAGCGGTCTGCCAATCAAAAAATGGCCCGGCGTAAGGGCCTCTAAATCATTCGCGTCCGAAGACAACGGACACAACGGACGCGAGTTGAGGACCGCCTCAACCTTACAAAATACGGTCGCGAGTTCCTCAAACGTGAGGACCGTCTCCCCAATAACGCGACGAAGGTGAGTTTTAGCGGCCTTTACAGTTGCTTCAAAAATCCCTCCCCAGTGGGGGCAGGATGGCGGGGAGTACTGCCATCGTACCCCTCTGCGAGAGAGTGTGGATCCGATCTCAAAATTATTCCTATCCAAAAATTCACAAACTTCCTTTAAATACCTATCGGTGCCCTTTAAATTGGTTCCACAATCGGACCTTATTAACGACGGCATTCCGCGGCGAGACACAAAACGATTCAACGTGGCTACAAAGGCTTCTGTGGTGAGGGCACTAACCACCTCCAGGTGGACCGCTTTAGTGGCCAAACAAACAAATACACACAAGTAAGCCTTTTCCGTTCTAGCATTACGAAGCCGCGATGTCTTAACGGTAAATGGCCCCGCAAAATCCGTTCCAACTCCTGAGAAGGGCATCGATTCGTTCACTCGATCGGCAGGCAAATCACCCATCTGGGGCTGCATCGTATCGGCGCGCAAACGATAACACGGGAGACAACGAAAAATAACGGATCGGATTATTCTCCGCGCTGACAAAATCCAGAACTCTCGTTGGAGGAGCGCGG
Source organism: Crambus lathoniellus (assembly GCA_949710035.1). Lineage (NCBI taxonomy): Eukaryota > Metazoa > Arthropoda > Insecta > Lepidoptera > Crambidae > Crambus > Crambus lathoniellus. Next base: position 30,154,892 of record OX453303.1, read on the forward strand.
TCAAAGCATTACAACCGGCATGAGCATTCTTTACATGTCGGTCTGTAATCAACAGTCTAACTAACGGTCCATCCTTGGGGAGCAACAAAGGGTGGCGTGATCCGTACGGCAGGTTGGCATGTCTGAGCCTACCTCCGACACGCAGCAATCCGGTACTGTCCAAGAAGGGATTCAACCGCACCAAGGGTCCCTTCAACTTGGACTTACTTGAGCGCAGGGCTTTCAGCTCCGGTTCAAACTCTCGCTGTTGCGTCACTCGCAACCAATGCAACAGAGCGTCTTGCCACTCTTGTGGGGCGAGGACCGGAGACAACGATTTCTCCTGAGGCTGGCGACAATTTCGCACAAAGCGCCTCATCCAAGCAGTCACGCCGAGCAACTTATCAAGAGAACTGTAGCGGTCTAACAAAAACTCCATCTGCGGAGCCGCCACCGTCTCCACGGCGTGAACACGCATGCCTAGGTCTGGGACTCTGGCCACAGCCGGGGTGGCAGGCCATGAGCGCTCAGGCCGTAACAACCATGATGGACTCCACCATAGGTGGTGGTCCACTAACTCAGGCGCCTCGCAGCCGCGGGAGGCACAATCTGCGGGGTTCAGTTCGCCCGGTACGTGGCGCCAAATCAACGGGGCCTTTGAAGTCTGAATTTGTGAGACCCGGTTGGCCACAAAAACCTCAAGGGTGTGGACTGAACTCTTCAGCCAACAAAGGACGACCTGGCTGTCAGACCACGCAAATATCGACTCCAAGTCGACACCGTTTCCCAAGGTGTCGGCAACATGATTGAGTAGCCGTACTAAGAGAGTGGCGCCGGACAACTCCAACTTCGGAATGGTTAGCCTAGTCCGAAGGGGGGCGACCTTACTCTTGGCCGTAACTAAGTGTACGGCGACAACGCCTGCTGCATCCACCGTTCGGATGTAAACGGCTGCCGCGTATCCGCTTTCGGACGCGTCACAAAAGCCGTGCAGGGAGGCTTTAAACTTTCCCGAAGGCAGCATTTGCCTCGGTATACAAACCCGATTGACGTCGGGTAGGGATGACACGAACCTCACCCACTCTCGTAGGAGGCTACCAGAGAGGGGCTCATCCCATGACAATTCCGCAGCCCAGAGCTCCTGTAGGAAGCACTTCATCGAAAACACTACAGGGCTGAGCCAACCGTTCGGATCAAAGGTACGGGCTACAGTAGACAGCACCGTGCGTTTAGTCCAGACCTTTGGGTCTGGCAGTTCCAATCTATATGTGAACAAATCCGGGACTGGTCGATACTGGACTCCCAAAACAGACAGCATGTCTGGAGTCTCCGGATTTTCAAAGAGGAGCGGCTCTTGCTGGTGGTCCTTAGGCAAATCTGCCAATAGGTCCGGTGAGTTAGACAGCCACTTCCGCAACTCATAGCCACCAGCCCTCAAGAGCGCAATCAGCTCATCACGTAAGACGAGAGCCTCATCTAAGCTCGAGGCCCCCGTGCAGATATCGTCGACAAATAAGGCCCCCCCCTCAATAAGAGCAGATGCCCGGGGATAGCGTAGCCGTTCGCGCTCTGCGAGCTCCAAAAGCGAACGGATCGCCACAAAGGGGCTCGACCGCAAACCATAAGTGTTGGTGTTCAGCTCGTAAGCCAACATCGGATCCTGGGGATCCTCACGCCAAAGGATGAGCTGGTATCGTCTATCCTCCGGGTGAATCACGGTCTGTCTGAACATCATGCGGATATCGGCCACAAAGACGACAGCGTGCCGGCGGAAGTTGGTCAAAACATCACAGACATCGTGATGCAACTTCGGCCCCGCATGCAGACACTGATTCAACGACACTCCGGTTGACGTGGGCGCTGAACCATCAAAGACCACGCGGATCTTCCCATTGGAAGTCTTCAAAACAGCGTGGTGTGGCAGGAAGTAATGTTCCACATTACGCCAGTCCAACTGCGAGATGGACATGTGCCCAAGGTCCAAATACTCCCGCATGAAGTCTATATACTTCTCCTTGAATGCGGGATCCCTGGCCATCCTACGCTCCATGGACAACAATCTCTTCTCGGCCATCGGTCGGGAGCTCCCTAAAGGAGGGCGTACCGCCAAGAAGGGCAAGCGGGTAATCAAGCGACCCGAGAGGAGGCGCCCAGTGTTGTTCTGGTAGAACAATTCGCACTCCTCCGCTAACGGATCCAACCGCTTGGCAGTGGGAGGTTCCTCCACCTCCCAAAACTTTTGGAGAACGTCGGACAAAGTAGAACCGACAATGGTCTGGCGGTCTACCGACGGGGTCTCTGGTGTCTGTGGTACCTTTCCCATCACCACATGACCCAGCGACGAGGACAAGGCGACAAGATCGGCTGTCTGCAAAACTCGCTTGCTTCCACACAGTACACGACCGAGGACATCCGCACCAATCAACAAGTGTATTGGGCCCGGTCGGTGGAAGGAAGGATCAGCCAAAGCCAGTCCAGACGTCAGCTCAATCGTGGATGGCGGCACTCGCACTTGCGGGAGTGGTCCAACCACCTTATCAAAGACTATCGCCGAAGCACCGATCTTCGGCCTTGGCGCGAAGTGGGGGGAGAAGGAGAACTCAACTCGACCAATCGGATCAGGGATCTGCGAGTCTCCCACCCCCCGTACCGCTTCGTGATGCGGCACAAGCAAAAGACCCAGCTGTCGGACAAGCCACCTGGACATTATGCACCCCTGGGCACCTGAGTCCAAAAGGGCACGCACCGTGACAACATTGCCCTTAGGTCCCCAAACATTCACGGAGGCTGTTGGCAACAGCACAAGCTCCGGAGGGGTGGTTGGGTCCGACAGGGGCGCCATTAAAAATTTTGGGGGGGTACTTGTCCCCCTCGCGCCTGAGTCGGCGCGCCAAATGTGGGACGCTCGTACCGGGCGAGCGGGTCCCAATCGGGTACATACTGGCCCCGACCAACAGCACTCCTAGGTGCAGGGTAATACCCGTGTGGGGCGTGCCTCGGTACATAGTACCCCAATCGAGGCCTCTCCATTAGGGGGGGGGAGTAGCAAATAGGGCCCGTGCCCATCGCCACCGTGGCGTACTCTTGTGGTACCCCCCTACCCCCGCCCGTGGCGGGGGCGTCTCTCCTATAGTTCCCCCTCTCCGGGGGGGACTGAACGGGGGGGCTAAGCCCCGCCGAATCTCTAGGGGACCGGTTCCGGGCTGCCGGGCCCCCGCCCGTGCGCGAGGAATTCGAACCCCGGTCGCTCCCGGCGTCCTTGCGGTCCAAACAAAGGAGGGGGTGATGCCTCCCTCCGCAAAGACGACAATCCTCGGTCTGGGGACACGCCGACTGCATGTGTCCCCCCAAACACCTATAGCACCATTGGCGCTGTCTTGCAACGGCCCTCCGTCCCTCTGGGCGGAGGCCTCTAAATTTGGCACATTCATGCACCACGTGCCTATCTCCCCTGCAATACCTGCACCGCTCACTCGGTGCGGGGGGAGGGGACTGCTGGAAGGCAGCATACCGATTGGTCGGGCGACGGGGCTGTTCCCTCGCCGCCACCGTACGACCAACACCTGGAACCGGGGCGGGCTCCAGGTGGTCCGTCACCCTACATTCGTCCTCCAAAAAACGAAGGAGGTCCGCGAAGGGCGGGAGATACGAGGCGCTGTCGCCTCCGTACCTCTGCTCGAAACGCCCCTTCATTTCAGCGGGCAATTTGGCGAGGACTATGTGCAGCAGTATAAAGGACCACTGATCCACCGGCAGGTCCAATCGCCTTAGGGAGTTGACCGCTGACAGTAGCGGGTTCAGCAACTCCCTCCGTAACAGGTGTACCCGCGTGATTCGCGGGAGGGCCAAAATCGTGGCCACGTAATTGTCCGCCACGGGTGTCCGCCAGTAACCGGACATTCTGGTACCTGCTAACCAGAAGCTGGCGAGCCACCTGGTAGTTGTCGTCGCTGATGAGCAGGTGCTGGATTACCGCGCTGGCCTCTCCTCGCAGGGCGGAGCGCAAATAGGCCAACTTCTCACTAGGGGATAAGTCCCGTCGTGAATCCACTAGGCTGTCAAACAGGTTAATGAAGCCCATCCAGGCTGACAGATCCCCATTAAAAGTGGGAATCTCCAAAGTAGGCAATCGGCCTAGCAACGCCGTCGGGGTAGGTTTGACCTCCCCGCTCAAAACCGGCTCCCCCTTCCGAACAGCCAGGGCCCTCTCAGCCGCCTCCGTGAACTGGTCAGCCAGCTCATAGGCCTGGGCTACATCCTGCTCCAGCTGTTCCGACACGGCATCATCAGCTGGGGGGTTCTCTAAATAATACGCGCGACACTCCATGGCGTGGCGCTCCAGGTTTTGCAGCCGAGCTGCCAGCCCGCCATACCGAGCTAGCAACGCGCCTACCCGGTCGGCTCGGTCTATTAATGTGACCGCACAAGCAAGCCAACGCAAAGCTCCTTGGATGCCAGCCCTGGATACGGCGGTCGGATTCGTAGGAGCCATTTATAATCCGTTTAATAAACAAAGCAAACAAAGAAATATAAAAGTGGTAAACATCAACAAAAAAAGCAATAGAAATAGGTCGCGTCACGATAATATAAAACACAATTAAAATTCGGACGACATACACGGACCCTACTATTTTCATAAATTATTAACAACTGACCAATTTCAAGGGCTAACAATATAACGGTATAAACAAAACGTATAGGATTAACGGTATGGCATACACGGCACGGCCAAGTCAACCTCGCAAATTAACTACTAAACCGTTATCAACAAACGAAAACAAAACTATTTTTAATAATAATACTCGTAATTTAATACTACTAGTAATTAAAACTAGTTCCACTTTTTTAACTAGGCAAGCGGACTCGGAACAAACACTAGTATGTGGTACTAATAAACAACACTTTCGAACGAAACTATTCGTCAAATAAATCCGGACACACAAAAAAAAATATACACATCTAGGCGAGTAAACTCGTATCAAATCACTAGTATGTGGTACTAATAAACACACTTTCGAACGAACTATTCGTCAAATAAATCCGGACACACAAAAAAAAATATACACATCTAGGCGAGTAAACTCGTATCAAAACACTAGTATGTGACAACAATTATATAAGTGTCTATCTATTATCGGATCCACCAAGTGAGAAACATTCGCTTCGAGAATTTACTAGAACAATTTCTTAGTACTTCAATCGTCTCGGAATACCCTCGAGATTTCAACAAAAAAAAAAAATTTTTAGGTACGCTTTTTAGGTACGCTTTTTATTTTTACTATGAAATTTTATGTAGTTAATTTTAATATGAAAATTAATTATATCAACTACGCTCTGCTACCAAAAATATGATCACGCACAAATGTGGTGACCATCTACTGTGTTCCACAGTTTATTGAAACGAAGGTTTCTCATGCAAAATTAAGTTACTTAAAAGCTAGGCCTACCTTAACTTAGAGAATACTGTCCGTAATCCAGGGGGGCTGATGTCTGTCTCGCCGGCGCGCGCGCGCCTGGCCAAGATCTTCAGTCAACCCCGATGGGAAACTGTTATAGCTAACACTCTTATAACTACACAATGCCCTAATAGGCAGCTAAAACTTTCCCGGCGCTTTTCAAAGCGAACACACACGGGTCACAGGTGGCGAACTGAGCGCGAGTTGCGCGGACGGTGGTTGGCGGCGCACTAAACGAATGAAAAAACACCCGGCCCGAGCGCATCGAGACATTGACAATGACAACTGTCCGCTCGCGGGCGCGGCGTGAACAACAACATTATTGAATAACAAATGTGAAAAAAGAAATTTAATCTGTATTATAACAAGCGAATTATGAACTACTTAATTGTGACTAGCTATCTCTTTCTAAAACGAAATTTTCTATGGCGAGAGTATGGCGCTATAGAAACGTGACGTCACATTCCTATAGCGCTCTCCTTGTCTGATTAGAAAGTTTGATGCTCTATATCACTCAAAAATGCAAGATATTTGAAAATAAATACCTATGTTGTGTTGCTACTAGTTCAATAAACATTTTAAGTCGTTAAAAAAAATTTCAGTCAAATACTCAATTGCGAAATGGCTCTTAACACAAATGTTATTCACGAACAGTCCCCCTGATGGTGGTGGCGGGCGCCCACGTGCGCGCGCTAGAAGCCGCCGGGGCTGACTTCGGCGCGGCGGAGATGTGGGCGGCGCTGGTGCCCGACGACGCGCCCTTGGCGGGGGCGGGGGGCCCGTGCGGCGCGCCCGTGCCCGCGCCGGCCCCCGCCGCGCGCCCCGTGCCGCTGCTGCTGCGGGACCCCGCCGCGCTGCTGCTGCAGCTGCTGCTGCTCGCGCCCGCGCACCCGCCGCACCTCGACATGCGTACGTCTTGTTTCATACCAACCGGCCACAGTACAAACTTTTTTACTTTTGTTGTAGCTGTGCCATTGACTTCAACGTTACTTGTAAATGCAGATTACTATAGTGTGACAATGTTTTCTGTTCTAGTGGCCAAGACTAAAACTAACGTGTTTTTTAAAATGACATATTGCTGTTAAGTTGTTGTCCAACCAGCGCTTCTGCCGGCTGAAAGTCGTAGAAGTCAGGGCCGGTTAAATTGCTACAAAAATAAAAGAAAAAACAACATAGCGCCGTTGTCACGGCCTGGCCACGAAATAACGCGGCGGCCGCGGCGACGAGCAAATTTCGCATCAGTTGGTGCGTTTCATTGACTTATTTGATTAGACGTCTGTCGCGAGCGCGCAAGTATTGCACAATTTGCTCGCCGTCTCGCCCCCGATTTGTCCCGTGGCCAGGCCGTCACCGGAACAGAAATGATTCTGTCTCCGAAAATACTACAAATCCATAAGACGTATGAATTAATCATACTTTACAACCATTTTAATAGTAATCCTCAATAAAATTCTCCTAATTTTCCTGATTTGAATTCATTAAAATAGAATATAGTTTTTACTATACACAATTTTGGTGATTTATTATTTTATTACATCACAACATCATCGAATGTAAATAACCCCCATAAACTCATTATTCAATGGCAAAACTTAATTCAGACATTTCTCTTCCAGAACACTTCACATGCATAGTCCGCGCGCTGTACGCGCTAACCTACTACCAAATAGTGTGCCAGTTCATCGCGAGCACGAACGCCGAAGGGCGAGCGACGCTCGGCGCGAACAGTGGCGCGAGCGCGAACAGCGGGCTCCGGTCGGCCGCTCGGTTGCTGCTCAACGCGCTGGCCGGCTCCGAGCTGTTCACGGAGGACGGCCCGGCCTTTGGCAAGGCGCCGCCTGATCTGTCGCTAGAGCCGCAGTTGCAGGTATAAGTATTACATTGTAATTGGTAATTGGATATAAAATAGGTTAATGATAGTTAAAATGTAATTGTATTTTTTTGTATCGATATAATGTGAATTTTCTTATAGATGCGTTTGTTCCGACTGTGATTACGTTTTCGTCAAATAAATTCGAAATTGAAATCAAAGATACTTTGATTTCAATTTCGAAAATGACGTCATTTATGGTTGGTCGATACACACGCAGCGACTTTGATCGCTGGTGACTCGATGACTATGATTAGTATTGATCATGTCGCCAGCGACAAATCGCTGCTAAATCCACGTCCACACATGATTTTGACATCGCCAGCGTGTTGCTATCGATCAAAAGTCGCTGCCGTGTAGACCGACCATTACTTAGGCCGAGAGATTTCGTCGTGTTGATTCTAATTACCGTTTTCATAACAGGAGTTGCTGCTGCCGTTCATGCGCGTAGCGGCGCTGCTCCGGCAGCACCTGTACGGGTCGGCGCTGCCGGAGGTGGCCCACCCGCGGCAGGAGTTCGTGCGGCTAGCGTACTACCTCGAGCTGTGCACGGACGGCGTGCAGTGGGCCGAGTGGTCGGCCGCCAGCGCGCTGCCGCCGCACGCCGCGCCCGCCGCCGCCGCCTGGGCGCGCCGCCTGGGGCACGCCGCCGCGCGCGGACAGCTCGTGGTGAGTGTGGGCGGTGCCACCCGCCGCCGGCCGCGGACGGGTGCAGGGGGCCGAGTGGTCGGCCGCCAGCGCGCTGCCGCCGCACGCCGCGCCCGCCGCCGCCGCCTGGGCGCGCCGCCTGGGGCACGCCGCCGCGCGCGGACAGCTCGTGGTGAGTGTGGGCGGTGCCACCCGCCGCCGGCCGCGGACGGGTGCAGGGGGCCGAGTGGTCGGCCGCCAGCGCGCTGCCGCCGCACGCCGCGCCCGCCGCCGCCGCCTGGGCGCGCCGCCTGGGGCACGCCGCCGCGCGCGGACAGCTCGTGGTGAGTGTGGGCGGTGCCACCCGCCGCCGGCCGCGGACGGGTGCAGGGGGCCGAGTGGTCGGCCGCCAGCGCGCTGCCGCCGCACGCCGCGCCCGCCGCCGCCGCCTGGGCGCGCCGCCTGGGGCACGCCGCCGCGCGCGGACAGCTCGTGGTGAGTGTGGGCGGTGCCACCCGCCGCCGGCCGCGGACGGGTGCAGGGGGCCGAGTGGTCGGCCGCCAGCGCGCTGCCGCCGCACGCCGCGCCCGCCGCCGCCGCCTGGGCGCGCCGCCTGGGGCACGCCGCCGCGCGCGGACAGCTCGTGGTGAGTGTGGGCGGTGCCACCCGCCGCCGGCCGCGGACGGGTGCAGGGGGCCGAGTGGTCGGCCGCCAGCGCGCTGCCGCCGCACGCCGCGCCCGCCGCCGCCGCCTGGGCGCGCCGCCTGGGGCACGCCGCCGCGCGCGGACAGCTCGTGGTGAGTGTGGGCGGTGCCACCCGCCGCCGGCCGCGGACGGGTGCAGGGGGCCGAGTGGTCGGCCGCCAGCGCGCTGCCGCCGCACGCCGCGCCCGCCGCCGCCGCCTGGGCGCGCCGCCTGGGGCACGCCGCCGCGCGCGGACAGCTCGTGGTGAGTGTGGGCGGTACCACCCGCCGCCGGCCGCGGACGGGTGCAGGGGGCCGAGTGGTCGGCCGCCAGCGCGCTGCCGCCGCACGCCGCGCGCGGACAGCTCGTGGTGAGTGGGCGGTGCCACCCGCCGCCGGCCGCGGACGGGTGCAGTGGGCCGAGTGGGCCGACCGAGTCCCAAACGCCGCCATTTACGCTACTTCCACCTTCACGTCATTACGCCGCCCCTCTGTTGTATAGGCGTGTTACCGGCCGCAAGTTGTCTTGCTTACCCCACTAAGGTGTAAGCAAGACGGCAACCGTACCATATCATATCGCGTGATAAAAGCCGGCTCATGCTAGGCCGGCAAGGTTGCTAACTGTTAAAATATTGCTTAAGTCTAAAAATAATATGGCTAAAATTAAAGATTTTCATTACACTGAAGTCATTATTTCGTTTTATTTTGTTGTTTATTTTATGTTGCGTACTTACCTACATAGACATTAATATAGTAAATATTACTTGTATTTGTAATTGGTTCCCAATATCGTTCGGAATGCATGAACGGGCAACCGCGCTTGCGGTGACGCCGGCGCCGGCCGTGACAGCCCGATTGAGCGTCCCGTTTAAATAGTACTCTAATATTGCGACCTTGAGCCCGTCCGGCCGAAGCGGGAGTTCCCTTTCTACTTGGTTATTACTTATTCTTATGCCACCGCCTCGAGTTGAGGCACGCCGCGCTTTCTGATAAATAAATAATTCTAAACGCTTTCATATGAATAAATACATTGGGTAGCGGATATCTTTCGCGGAATGAGCAGCCTTGGGCGGCTAAATTCGCCTTGAGCTGAGGCAGAGGTAGCGCGTGCGTTCGCCACGGACGTCAGTATCGCGAGGCTGCTCGTTCAGCAAGCACGTAGCTATTCACTTTGTTAATTTCAGGAGGGCTAAAGAGAATAACAATAACTTTCTTGTGTGGTTCAGGTGCGCCGCCTCCTCCGCTCGTTGCACGTGAAGTGGGCGCCGCCCGCGCTACTAGCGCTGCCCCGCGACTACGACCGCCTGTTCACGTACTACCACGAGCGGGTGTGCGCGCAGTGCGGCGCCGTGCCCAAGGAGGCGTCCGTGTGCCTGCTGTGCGGCACGCTGGTCTGCCTCAAGCAGGCCTGCTGCCGGCAGCACCAAGTGGCCGAGGCGGTGCAGGTGAGACTTGGAATAGAAACAAACAAACTGCCATTTTATCTCATTAACAGCGACTTCCCATATGTCACGGCGCGTGCCCAAGGAGGCGTCCGTGTGCCTGCTGTGCGGCACGCTGGTCTGCCTCAAGCAGGCCTGCTGCCGGCAGCACCAAGTGGCCGAGGCGGTGCAGGTGAGACTTGGAATAGAAACAAACAAACTGCCATTTTATCTCATTAACAGCGACTTCCCATATGTCACGGCGCGTGCCCAAGGAGGCGTCCGTGTGCCTGCTGTGCGGCACGCTGGTCTGCCTCAAGCAGGCCTGCTGCCGGCAGCACCAAGTGGCCGAGGCGGTGCAGGTGAGACTTGGAATAGAAACAAACAAACTGCCATTTTATCTCATTAACAGCGACTTCCCATATGTCACGGCGCGTGCCCAAGGAGGCGTCCGTGTGCCTGCTGTGCGGCACGCTGGTCTGCCTCAAGCAGGCCTGCTGCCGGCAGCACCAAGTGGCCGAGGCGGTGCAGGTGAGACTTGGAATAGAAACAAACAAACTGCCATTTTATCTCATTAACAGCGACTTCCCATATGTCACGGCGCGTGCCCAAGGAGGCGTCCGTGTGCCTGCTGTGCGGCACGCTGGTCTGCCTCAAGCAGGCCTGCTGCCGGCAGCACCAAGTGGCCGAGGCGGTGCAGGTGAGACTTGGAATAGAAACAAACAAACTGCCATTTTATCTCATTAACAGCGACTTCCCATATGTCACGGCGCGTGCCCAAGGAGGCGTCCGTGTGCCTGCTGTGCGGCACGCTGGTCTGCCTCAAGCAGGCCTGCTGCCGGCAGCACCAAGTGGCCGAGGCGGTGCAGGTGAGACTTGGAATAGAAACAAACAAACTGCCATTTTATCTCATTAACAGCGACTTCCCATATGTCACGGCGCGTGCCCAAGGAGGCGTCCGTGTGCCTGCTGTGCGGCACGCTGGTCTGCCTCAAGCAGGCCTGCTGCCGGCAGCACCAAGTGGCCGAGGCGGTGCAGGTGAGACTTGGAATAGAAACAAACAAACTGCCATTTTATCTCATTAACAGCGACTTCCCATATGTCACGGCGCGTGCCCAAGGAGGCGTCCGTGTGCCTGCTGTGCGGCACGCTGGTCTGCCTCAAGCAGGCCTGCTGCCGGCAGCACCAAGTGGCCGAGGCGGTGCAGGTGAGACTTGGAATAGAAACAAACAAACTGCCATTTTATCTCATTAACAGCGACTTCCCATATGTCACGGCGCGTGCCCAAGGAGGCGTCCGTGTGTGTTAAGCCGTTGTATTTAAATATAAGTTGTAATTATTGTACATAGATGGCGTTGTGCCAAACGTACGTAATGCTGAACGGCGGTGTTAAGATTTTTTGGTGATTGATATAGTCTTGTCGATGCACCCAATAAATTATCCTCGACCTACACACTAGTTTTATTTACGTTGTGAATAACAGTATTTTGGACCTCTATGGGATTGTACATGGTCCTAATCGAGTCGGAAGTTTCGGTTGGTTGACCTGGAACCAGCTCAGTACGAGTGACAGGAGCAGGGACTACGGAGGATCGGAGGTTTGAGTTTGCAGCAGCAGCTGCAGCAGTGACGTCAGCGGATCCGGTGCGACCACGAAGCGAGCGATTGCGTAAGCGGAAGCGTTTAGTGTGTTGTGCTGTGATGAAACTGTGAGTACATTTGTGTCATTCATTAACTTAGAATAATTTCAAGAAAGTTAGAATTTGGAAATTTTAGAAGTGTTTTCATAGACTTGGAATAATTTCTCCAAGAGTGAAATACGGGGAATCCACGCTAGTTTGCGGAGCCAAGTGCGAAAACACTTAGAAAAATTTCGTAAATTTTACGATTGACTTAGAAAATAATTTTGAATTTTCTCATACGGTGAATAGTTAGAATAACTATCGAGATGGATGCCTACGGTAAAATGCAAGATGATACTAAGTCAAAGGTTCAGAAGGGAAGGTCTAACTTTAGAAAATCTCCGAAAGATAGGATCTCTTTGTCATACATAGAAACACGTCTAGAAGCCTTAGAAAAACAGTGGTCTTCTTTTGATGAAACACATAAGAAGATTATAATGGAAGTTTCTGGAGACGTACTTGAAAAATCTACTTATTTTAAAAATGACATGTATGATGAGACCGAAGAACTGTACATAAATTACAAGTCGGAGTTAAAGGAAGCCATCCTTAGGTTAAAGAAAGATGTTAATGTTAATGAATTTTATGATGCAAATGCAACTAGCAGCACCCAATCCTTTACTGTTAAATTACCGAAAATAGAAATACCTAATTTCAGTGGCAAATACACAGAATGGAGTAGTTTTCGTGATTTATTTTTGTCTTTAATTCACAACAATAAGGGATTGGATGACGTTCAAAAGCTGCACTATTTGAAGAGTCACTTGTCTGGCGAAGCCGAGCAAATGTTAAGACACATTCCTATCACGGCATGTAATTATAAAACTTGTTGGGATCAGTTAGAGCATCGTTACAACAACAAAAGGTTTTTAGCCAATTGTGTACTAAAACGTTTTATGAACCAAAAAAATGTATTGTCGGAATCTTCAAGTGCGATAAAGGAATTACTGGACACAACTAATGAGTGTTTAAATGCTCTTACTAATTTAGATGTAAATGTAGATTCCTGGGATCTTATTGTAATTTATATAGTTTCGTTGAAACTTGATACAGAATCTCGAAAGTTGTGGGAAGTGGAAGTCAGTAGGTGTAATGATGAATTGCCTAAACTTGTTGATTTTAAAAACTTTTTAGATCATCGTTTCAGATCTTTAGAATTTCTAGACAATAAAGCCACTAAACAGAGTAATGTTCGTAATAATGTTCCTAAAACAATGCATACAATTCCTGCTGTATCATGTATATTTTGTTCCGATGCTCACAAACTGTGTAATTGTAAAAAATTCGCAAGGGAAGATGTAAATGTACGTCGTACTTTTGCCCAAACCAACAAGTTATGTTTTAATTGTCTTGCTCCGAATCATTCGATATACAATTGCCGTCAATCAACCAGCTGTCGCATTTGTAAAAGGCGACATCACTCTTTACTGCACCCAAAGTTAGGTCCTAAAGATGATCAAGTAACCACTTCCGTCGTGGAAGGGGGCGCTCAGTCGTCCAATGTAGAATCATCTCAAGGCGAGGCATCAAATATAGTATCATGCTTTTCTAATGCAAATAGTCAAGTATTATTGGCCACTGCTTTGGTCAATGTAGATACGAAAAATGGAACTTTTCATATCAGAGCTCTTTTGGACCAAGGTTCACAAGCTTCATTTATAGCAGAGTCTGTTGTACAAATGCTTGGTCTTAGAAGAGTTTCAAACATGAGCTACATTTCAGGGTTAGGTAGTGATCAAGGTTCATCCTTGCAGTCTAAATGGACCGTTATGGTCAAAATTCAGTCACGCCATGACCCCAACTTTATAGTTGAAGTTAAAGCTCATGTTCTTAATAAGCTCACTTCTCTTTTACCTGAGAGGAAAATGTCTGTTCCGATGTTTTCTCCTCAGATTCCTGCTATAGAGTTAGCAGACCCGAAGTTTGATACTCCGAGTAAAATTGATATTTTACTGGGGGCGGAAGTGTATGGTCAAATTTTAATGGATGGAGTTGTCAAAGGTCCACCAGGTTCTCCAATTGCGCAAAATACCAAACTTGGCTGGATCCTTTCAGGCCATATATTTTCCCCTCCAAGTTACGAACTTTCACAGACACGTAATGAAATAATTGGTATGCTCACTCAATTGAGTATGAACGATCTCCTGAAAGGTTTTTGGGAGCAAGAAGAACTGTCTTCAGCTGTGAAAAAATGTCTGTCTGAAGAAGAACAGCAATGTGAAGAGCTGTTCGCCAAAACTACTTCTAGAGATGATGAGGGTCGCTATGTCGTAAAATTGCCATTCAAAAATGTGGATCCAAGTTGTCAATATGGTAATTCTTATGATATTGCGCAGAAACGATTCTTTATGCTCGAAAAACGATTACTGAAGAATCAACCACTGAAGATTCAATATTCCGAGGTTATGGAGGAATATTTAAAATTAAATCACATGGAAGTAGTGCCGGAAGTGGAGAAAGCTAATCCCAAGGCTGTGTATCTTCCCCATCACGCTGTCGTTCGCAATGAGAGAAGCACCACTAAGGTTCGGGTCGTGTTTGATGCGTCGTGTTCGCTTAATAATGGAACTTCGTTGAATGATGATCTCATGGTAGGTCCAACGCTTCAACCCACACTTCGACACCTTATTTTACGTTGGCGCTGCTATCCTATAAGCCTGGTAGCAGATATTGTGAAGATGTACCGTCAAGTCAAGATAGCTGCTGAGGATGTTGATTTTCAACGTCTATTATGGCGTAGCGATGTTAATTCAGAACTTCAGCATCTCCGACAATTGCGTGTAACATTTGGTACATCAGCGGCACCTTACTTGGCGGTCAGATCCTTACAACAGCTTGCACATGATGAGGGAGATAAATATCCTTTGGCAGCTAGCAGAGTCCTTAGGGAATATTATATGGATGATCTTATGACAGGCTGCGAAAATATAAACGAGGGAGCACAGATTTATCAACAAATGAACGAGTTACTTAAACTTGGTGGTTTCCAGCTTCAGAAATGGAGTAGTAGCAATAGTGAGTTGCTGTCAAAGTGGGATAGAGAAAGTAAGAATTCAAAGGAAACTTTAGAGCTAAAATTAGATACAGTTATCAAAATTTTAGGTCTCACTTGGAATAGACACCAAGATGAATTTCAATACACTGTCCAACTTACAGCACTGGAAACACCCATAACTAAGAGGAAAATGATTTCGGAAATAGCAAAATTGTTTGATCCCCTCGGTTGGCTAGCTCCTGTGGTCACCACTGCCAAAATATTTATCCAAAGAGTCTGGCTGTCAGGGATACAATGGGATGAAGAATTGCCATGTGATATTTTGAAGGCATGGCTTGAGTTTCGAGATGAACTTACACATCTCGCTCAATTTAAGATTCCAAGATGGATTGGCACTAGCACCAACGATGTTAGCAGAGAACTTCAAGGATTCTGCGATGCTTCAAATGCAGCATACGCAGCTGTAGTCTATATGAGAATCGTTGATGGTAAAGGTGATGTGCATGTACGATTACTTGCCGCAAAGACGAAAGTTGCTCCAGTGAAGCAAGTCTCGATTCCTCGGTTGGAGTTGTGCGGAGCGGTATTGTTAGCCAACCTGCTTCACGAGATTGCAGAAGTTTTAGAGATTCCGAAGGAGTGCGTGTACGCCTGGACGGACTCAAGTGTAGTCCTTTCATGGTTGAGTAGTCATCCCAGCAAATGGAAAACCTATGTCGCGAATCGGGTCTCTGAAATATTAACGCTTATGAATAATACTCAGTGGTCACATGTCAAGTCCGAATCTAACCCTGCAGATTGTGCGTCGCGAGGTATAAATCCGAGCAAACTATCGGACTTGAAGATCTGGAGAGAGGGTCCAGAATGGCTGCAAGAAAAGGTTATTAATTATTCAAAGGGACAATTTAAATTAACAGATTTAGAAAAGAAAAAAGAGCAAATTTCGTGCCACACTATTCAGTCAGAGTCAGAATCTATATTATGTCGTTATTCTTCATTGAATAAATTATTAAGAGTTGTTGCATACATACGTAGATTCCTTAAGTTAAAGAAAGAAAAATTTACGCCTTACATATCTAGATTAGAAATAAAAGAGTCTTTACTTACCTGTATCCGATTGTGTCAAAGGAAAAGTTTACCAGAAGAAATAAAATGTTTACAAACTTTGGGAAAGATAAAGAAAAGTAGTAAACTTACCTCACTGTGTCCGTTTCTTGATGCTGATGGTATACTCAGGGTGGGCGGTCGCTTACAAAATGCTGAAATAGATGAAAATATGAAACATCCAATATTGCTGCCGTATCAGTCGCACTTCACAGATTTGATTGTGGATGATGCCCATAATCGCACTCTTCACGGCGGTCCACAATTAATGACAAACTTTTTAAGAACGCAGTATTGGATAGTTAATGCGAAAAATCTTGTTCGCAAGGTCGTTCGGAAGTGTGTTGTATGTCGTCGCCATTCTGCACAAACAAGTCAGCAAATGATGGGACAGCTACCTACGGAACGTGTCACAGTCTGTCGACCTTTCTATCAGAGTGGGGTTGACTACGCAGGACCCATAGCTATAAGACCGTATAAAGGGCGTGGTTATCGAGCCGTTAAAGGATATATAGCCTTGTTCGTATGTATGACCACTCGTGCAATACACCTCGAAGTCGTTAGTGACATGACATCCGAGGCATTTTTAGCAGCTTTTAAGCGTTTTGTTGCACGGCGAGGTCACTGCGCAGATTTATGGAGTGACAACGGCACGACCTTCGTGGGGGCCAATAGGGAGTTAAAGCATTTATTCCAAACGGAAAAGTCTGAAGCCGCTAATGATATTGCTGAGTGGTTAGCAACAAATGGTACCAACTGGCACTTCATTCCACCTCACTCGCCGAACTTTGGAGGGTTGTGGGAGGCTGGAGTGAAGTCCACAAAGCATCATCTAAAAAGGGTTATTGGTAACAGTACCTTGACATTCGAAGAGATGTCCACGCTTCTGTATCAAATAGAAGCTTGCCTTAACTCGCGTCCACTTTCTCAAATTAGCAATAATCCAGATGATCCGTATCCATTAACTCCCGGCCATTTTCTAGTCGGTGAGCCGTTGCTGCTTATACCCGATGCAAACTTTGAGCAGAGTAACGTGAGTATTCTTAAAAGATGGCAGTTTGTACAGAGACTACTGCAAGACTTTTGGAGACGATGGTCTCATGAGTACTTGACTCAATTACAGCATAGATATAAATGGTCCTATATTGCTCCTGAACCTTCTGTAGGGGATGTAGTGTTAGTAAGGGAGGATGACCTCCCACCGTCCAGATGGTTGTATGGCGTAATTAAGGAAAAACATGTTGGTGCGGACAATCTTACGAGAGTCGTAACCTTGCGATGCAAGGGGTCTCTAGTAAAAAGACCTGTATCCAAACTTATAATTTTACCTGTCACTTAATAAATGTAAATACCTACTACTATGTTTTTTGTATTTTAATTTAGTCAAGTATGTGTATGTGTTAGTTATGTATTATTGATGTATTGCATACCTAAATTTTGTTGTTTTTGTTAAGTTTCTTATTTGATTGTGTTGTTTCTGATGGACGTTCCGTTCATGGTGGGCGGAATGTTAAGCCGTTGTATTTAAATATAAGTTGTAATTATTGTACATAGATGGCGTTGTGCCAAACGTACGTAATGCTGAACGGCGGTGTTAAGATTTTTTGGTGATTGATATAGTCTTGTCGATGCACCCAATAAATTATCCTCGACCTACACACTAGTTTTATTTACGTTGTGAATAACAGTATTTTGGACCTCTATGGGATTGTACAGTGTGCCTGCTGTGCGGCACGCTGGTCTGCCTCAAGCAGGCCTGCTGCCGGCAGCACCAAGTGGCCGAGGCGGTGCAGGTGAGACTTGGAATAGAAACAAACAAACTGCCATTTTATCTCATTAACAGCGACTTCCCATATGTCACGGCGCGTGCCCAAGGAGGCGTCCGTGTGCCTGCTGTGCGGCACGCTGGTCTGCCTCAAGCAGGCCTGCTGCCGGCAGCACCAAGTGGCCGAGGCGGTGCAGGTGAGACTTGGAATAGAAACAAACAAACTGCCATTTTATCTCATTAACAGCGACTTCCCATATGTCACGGCGCGTGCCCAAGGAGGCGTCCGTGTGCCTGCTGTGCGGCACGCTGGTCTGCCTCAAGCAGGCCTGCTGCCGGCAGCACCAAGTGGCCGAGGCGGTGCAGGTGAGACTTGGAATAGAAACAAACAAACTGCCATTTTATCTCATTAACAGCGACTTCCCATATGTCACGGCGCGTGCCCAAGGAGGCGTCCGTGTGCCTGCTGTGCGGCACGCTGGTCTGCCTCAAGCAGGCCTGCTGCCGGCAGCACCAAGTGGCCGAGGCGGTGCAGGTGAGACTTGGAATAGAAACAAACAAACTGCCATTTTATCTCATTAACAGCGACTTCCCATATGTCACGGCGCGTGCCCAAGGAGGCGTCCGTGTGCCTGCTGTGCGGCACGCTGGTCTGCCTCAAGCAGGCCTGCTGCCGGCAGCACCAAGTGGCCGAGGCGGTGCAGGTGAGACTTGGAATAGAAACAAACAAACTGCCATTTTATCTCATTAACAGCGACTTCCCATATGTCACGGCGCGTGCCCAAGGAGGCGTCCGTGTGCCTGCTGTGCGGCACGCTGGTCTGCCTCAAGCAGGCCTGCTGCCGGCAGCACCAAGTGGCCGAGGCGGTGCAGGTGAGACTTGGAATAGAAACAAACAAACTGCCATTTTATCTCATTAACAGCGACTTCCCATATGTCACGGCGCGTGCCCAAGGAGGCGTCCGTGTGCCTGCTGTGCGGCACGCTGGTCTGCCTCAAGCAGGCCTGCTGCCGGCAGCACCAAGTGGCCGAGGCGGTGCAGGTGAGACTTGGAATAGAAACAAACAAACTGCCATTTTATCTCATTAACAGCGACTTCCCATATGTCACGGCGCGTGCCCAAGGAGGCGTCCGTGTGCCTGCTGTGCGGCACGCTGGTCTGCCTCAAGCAGGCCTGCTGCCGGCAGCACCAAGTGGCCGAGGCGGTGCAGGTGAGACTTGGAATAGAAACAAACAAACTGCCATTTTATCTCATTAACAGCGACTTCCCATATGTCACGGCGCGTGCCCAAGGAGGCGTCCGTGTGCCTGCTGTGCGGCACGCTGGTCTGCCTCAAGCAGGCCTGCTGCCGGCAGCACCAAGTGGCCGAGGCGGTGCAGGTGAGACTTGGAATAGAAACAAACAAACTGCCATTTTATCTCATTAACAGCGACTTCCCATATGTCACGGCGCGTGCCCAAGGAGGCGTCCGTGTGCCTGCTGTGCGGCACGCTGGTCTGCCTCAAGCAGGCCTGCTGCCGGCAGCACCAAGTGGCCGAGGCGGTGCAGGTGAGACTTGGAATAGAAACAAACAAACTGCCATTTTATCTCATTAACAGCGACTTCCCATATGTCACGGCGCGTGCCCAAGGAGGCGTCCGTGTGCCTGCTGTGCGGCACGCTGGTCTGCCTCAAGCAGGCCTGCTGCCGGCAGCACCAAGTGGCCGAGGCGGTGCAGGTGAGACTTGGAATAGAAACAAACAAACTGCCATTTTATCTCATTAACAGCGACTTCCCATATGTCACGGCGCGTGCCCAAGGAGGCGTCCGTGTGCCTGCTGTGCGGCACGCTGGTCTGCCTCAAGCAGGCCTGCTGCCGGCAGCACCAAGTGGCCGAGGCGGTGCAGGTGAGACTTGGAATAGAAACAAACAAACTGCCATTTTATCTCATTAACAGCGACTTCCCATATGTCACGGCGCGTGCCCAAGGAGGCGTCCGTGTGCCTGCTGTGCGGCACGCTGGTCTGCCTCAAGCAGGCCTGCTGCCGGCAGCACCAAGTGGCCGAGGCGGTGCAGGTGAGACTTGGAATAGAAACAAACAAACTGCCATTTTATCTCATTAACAGCGACTTCCCATATGTCACGGCGCGTGCCCAAGGAGGCGTCCGTGTGCCTGCTGTGCGGCACGCTGGTCTGCTTGAAGCAAGCCTGCTGTAATACAAGTATAGAAGTTGCACTCCGCTAAACCATTTAAATAATATAATGTAATAAAGTGGAATTCAGCTTATACAGCGCTAATTACGAACGGCCAAACGTTGCATCTCTTTCTATCGTATATATCCTAGCTCTTTTGCGGATCTAACCACCTAGTTCAGGTATAAGAATAAATTTATATTCCTTACTCTATTTTTTCTCTTAATGTTTTAAATTGTGCCTTCCTAAGTAGATTATTAATACACGTATGCGTTGTTTGTTTATGTTTACTAACATAGTATTTAAGAAGAGACTGACCTAATTAAATAATTATGTAAGTATGCAAAAATTTGTAATTTGTAAACTTATATGGATTTCGCGAGAGAAGTGCGCAAGTACATCGAGTGACAGACGCCTGCTAAGGGGGTGATCCTGTAGATCAGTAGAAACATTTATCTATGTTGCCAACTCTTCATCTAGTTAGAGGTTGTAATTTGAACGAATTAAAGTGTCTTATTTGCGTTTCTAGCACGCAATGGAGTGCGGCGGCGGCACGGGCATATTCCTGGTGGTGACGTCAACATACATCATCGTGATCCGCGGGCGGCGCGCCTGTCTGTGGGGATCGCTTTATCTCGACGACTATGACGAAGAGGACCGGGACCTCAAGTATGGACACACATTACAATACCATTGTTATTTAGGTTGTGACTAGCGTTTATAGCATATTTCTGGTGGTGACGTCACGTACATCATCGTGATCCTGCCTGTGGGGATCGCTCTACCTCGACGACTATGACGAGGAGGACCGGGACCTCAAGCACACCTACGACACTCCATACTACGACCCCCGCATAATAACCTTCTACTACTACGTAACTGACATAACGTGTGTACACGCGTCAAATGTGTGCGTCAACGATGCAGGGATGACATCCGCCGTAGCACACTCCGGAGCTAGTGGTACAAAATATATCGACTAGATGGCGTGTGCCGCGTGCGTCACGAAATAACTTTGCAAGAGCGTCCCAATTTATTATTTACGTATGTTTATATTATGTCGGGTATGTTCGGAAGCAATCATTTTACAAGCTTTTTTCAGTACAAAAGCGATTGTCAAAAGGCCGTGTGAATGGCACAATGTACTTTGTATTGAAATCTTCAGAAACGCACCTGTCGTACGGTACTAACTAATTTAATAAAAAATGAAATGAATCCAACAAATAAAATTGTCTTTAATTATCACTACATAGTATAAAACAAAGTCGCTCTTCGCTTCTGTCTGTCTGTTTCTAAGCTTTTAATTATTTGACACAAAACAAAAATGATAAATAGTTTCTTCGTAGTGTAAACTTCCAAACATATAGTTTTATTGCTTAAATAATGTGCATGTTAAGCCAAACGGCCTATACATCGTGCACAAAGTCCTTTGTCAGCCAACACACCACGTAAAAGGAAATTGTTAAGTGACTTATAAACAGAGTGCAAAAGACGAAAAAATTTGGATACTCAGCAAGAATGTGCATCTCAAAAAGATACCAATATGTCCTCTCAATTACAAAAAAATAACAATTTTCAAACCCGTCTAAAACAAAACAGTCATGGCAATAGAAACACTAAAGATTTACAGTTATTTGCTTTAAATTTATATTGCCAGTCCATTAGCATAAAGAGTCTTAGCAAACGTTAAACATGCCAAGCGAAAGGACGTTGCGCCGAATGAATATCAACATTGATACAAAATTTTCACCTAACGTTTCACAATGTTTAGAGACCAAATTAAAATATTAAAAGACTCAGAAAAATACTGCATTATTTGCGCTGACGAAATTTCATTAAAACGGTACTTATATCATCAAATTAACGAGGATAAGATTATAGGTTTTCATGAGATTGACGGGACACAAACTGGAGAACCAGCAACGCAAGCTTTTGTAATCATTGCCAGAGTTATACATTAAAATTGGAAACAACCAATCGCATACTGTTTTTTGGCTCAAAGCAAAAATTACAAAGAACTTAGTGCGTGGTTAGATCATGTTATTTCACAAAGTTTAAATATTGGAGTTCATGTAATGTAGCCTTTGTATCAGATCAAGGCTCAAATTTTTTAAACATGGCTAATGAAAGAAATGTGACTGTTGTCACAGTCACAGACTGTAGTAAGCCATACTTTTTATTGAAGGAAAAATAAATACTATATTTTTATAAATAAATAAATCATCATCATCATCAGCCATTTAATGTCCCCACTGCTGGGGCACTGGCCTTCCTTATGGATGAATAAGAAGAATGGGCCATGACCCACCACGCGGTCCCAGTGCGGATTGGTGGGTATTAACGACTGCAAGTGCAGCCGGGACCAACGGCTTAACGTGCCTTCCGAAGCACGGAGGAGCTCGAGATGAAAAGTTTTTTGGTCACCCATCCCGTGACCGACCATTGCGAAAGTTGCTTAACCTCAACGATCGCAGGCCAAGTGCGCTATCCACTGCGCCAAATACTATATAAATATATATTTAATGCAAACATTATTACTCTTGGTCATATTTGTTTCCCTGAGACTTTCGTTTTAAATACTTTTTGAGCATCAATATTTTTTTTTGGCAGAGGTGACATATCAGCCTACTTGGGGTTTCCTATTACCGACGATTCCAATAATCTTCGTTTCTTAGCCTCTGATTTAAAGTCAAGCCGCAACTTCCTTTTCCGGGGTGAATTTTCACTTAAAATCTGTGTTTTCTGCACTGAGTGTGACACCTGTGAAGTACTTGTACTTGGAATTTCTGTTGATGTTTGAGATTTGCAAGTACTTTAAAAGGCTATTATCAGTTTGAGTAAATTTTGATGTAAATACGAGTACCAGATGAGTCTTCTAGCTGCAGTAATAATAGGGTAGGGGCTGCATTTTTCTTAGACACTCTTTTTGCGCGGTCAGAATTAGGGAAATGAAGTTCGCAAACAAAATAACTAGTATGAAGTGTCTCCACGCTTTTTTGGTGCAGAAGCGAGATAGCAATGAGAAAACGACGCGCGCGGGATCGAGACCGATTTTGCAGATTAGGCAAAAAAACACAAAATCACTTCGTTTTAAAAAACTACAGCGATTTAAAAAAATGCTTCTATACGATCCTAAATATTATTGGTGTTTACTAATTAAACCAATTTCCAATAGCGTAAGTAACCCTATTTAAGAATAATCTACAATTTTCGTATTTTTAGAGGTCTTTTCGAAAAGAAAAAGTGTCGAGACAAAATCATAAAATCGTGTTTTTGAAACTATACGAATCTAGATAAAGGTATGAAGAAATATATATCTTATTACCAGATGTGTAACAACTGTAACCGTCTTATAGTTTTAAATCACCAAGTCCATACTTTTTCCGAGTAGCGCCTTAAGTCCATTCGACCAATTTCTTTAATCCAATACTTGCACCTAATGAAAGTTAAATCAAATCAATAAAAGATCCTCTAATTTCATAGAATTTAATCGTATCATAACATTTATTATTTGGTCAAACAATTTGTATTGGAATATTTGTTTTCTGTTAATATTAAATTTGATATCAATCATCTACGATTCAACTGCATATACGAACGCCACTGCAAGGTTATATCGCACGATCCTCAAATCGAAGTTTGCTTACGAAATATAATGACATCGTTGACTTGGTTACATTCTTGTTGACTGATTGACTGACAAGACAACCGACAAACGTGTGACGTTTACTCCTCGGTTTACTATCTCAATGCGGGGGAAATGAATTGGCGGGGGGAGGTGAGTGTCGCTTCTTTATGTTAGTAATATTATAGTATTCTTTGCCTCAAGTATGGACACACATTACAATACCATTGTTATTTAGGTTGTGACTAGTATTTATGGCATATTCCTGGTGGTGACGTCACGTACATCATCGTGATCCGCGGGCGGCGGTTTTAATATGTTGTTATCAAAGATTTATCATGTTGCTTCAAAACATTTTATCCCTATGATTAATACCATAAAAGTACAGCATGTTATTTTTTCTGAATTTTAGCCGTTTCAATTCTAAATTTGGGTGTAAGAAACATATTTTCTTAAATCTATGAATACTATTTTTTTTTCCTTCACTACACGCACTTTACTTTCCTTTCAGGTGGCTATATTATGTTGAAAATTCCACCCTCTTTCCAAATAATATCAATATTAATGCGAAGGTTTATAAGTATGGATGTTTGTTACTCTTTCACGCAAAAACTACTAAACGGATTTGGTTGAAATTTGGCACACAGATAGAAGATAGTCTGGATTAAAACATAGGATACTTTTTATCCCAATATTTCCACGGAAACGGGAATTACGTGGGTGAAACCGCAGGCGGCCGCTAGTACTTATAAACGAGTGCTAATTCGTGTTCTTCCCTGCAGGCGCGGCAAGCCGCTGTACCTGTCGCAGGACCGGCTGGAGCTGCTGCAGGCGCAGTGGCTGGCGCACCGGTTCGACCACACCAAGCGCACCTGGGTCTGGCACCGGGACTCGCTCTGAGCGCCAACAGCACACTGTATCACCGCTCCAGTCACGTCATACAGGGTTTTACGGAAAGGGTGTATACATCCGAAGGGGGGATAGTACCCATCGATACGAAAAGCTTTTACTAAGAAACCAACTCTGAAATAGCGATAAAAAAACGAGTATTCTTCACACGACTGAAGTAAAACTTATCTATACTAATTATAAAGAGAAAAGATTTGATTGATTGTTTGTTTGCATCGAATAGGCTCCGAAACTACTCGACCGATTTAGAAAATTCTTTGACCATTAGAAACCTTACATTCTTCCCGAGTGACATGGGCTATATTTTATCCCGATATTCCCACGGAAACGGGTACCACGCGGGTAAATCCGCGAGGATCCGCTAGTAAATTTATAAGACATTGACATTTAGTACACTTTACCCTCTCTAAAGTTTATACTCTTCCATCAACTTCCGTTGTCACGCTCTCGTCACTTCCGTAACATTCACCAGGTTACTCCCCAAGTCAAGCGTGCGTAAAGAAGTGTTACTTCAGAAATCGGTGGTTCCATTCAAAGTTCAATACCTACTCTTACGAATGTATGGAGCAACAGCAAAAGTTTTTCGTGTACTCCCTTTCGGATGTATGTATATACCCTTTCCGTAACACCCTATATAGTTGAACATAGATAAACAAGACTAGGTATTTCAGGTCTAAAATCAAGAGTACCTAAAGAAAGTATAAACCCGAATATCAAACGCTTCTTAACTAACTTTAGAAGATTCTTAAACGCAAAGGCGCCTTTTCATAATGAAGTAATATTTGAAGATTCGAGCGTTAGTATAAACAGAAAAATTACTATACAAGAAATACTTATTTTGAAATCTAAATTAAGGCTAAATAACAGAGAAATTCATGTTATGTAAAATTAGTAATAATGATAGTTTTATTCCGAGCCTTTGTTCTGTAACTATTGCGAGTACTTTCACCACTAGTCCTACTTATGGTAGATTCTATTGCTTTGAAATTTATCTATTTAAACATAAACGGCTTAACGAATAGTGGCCTTGACGGTTACTATGTAAAAAAATTGTTATGCTTATTTCGACTTAACCAAAATGAGTTTAATCAAATTAACCTATTAATTATATAACACTTGACTTCTCAATTTCAAATTCGATGAAAGTATCTGCCGACTACATTTTTAACCGACTTTAAAAAGGAGAAGGTTCACAATTCGTCGGAATCTTTTCAGTAACTTAATGCGTGTCTAGATTACTTCGTTGTGGCATTAATTAATTGTAATTTATTGATAAGAAATTGTTTGTAAAGCCGTCTGTATAGGCTAGTTGTTTAGATTATTGTTGATGCGCTAGTAAAAACTAAAACAGTTTTATGCTCATTTTCTCAATTCATAGATGAATCACTGCATTGGTTAACATAATGTTGCTATTCTCAAATCATTCTTGTGTCGTATACACATCATACTCACTAGTTTTGCTTGATTTCATTAGTGAAATGTATTGTATCTCATATATAGTTCAAAGAGAAGTAAACCATCCAATTTTAACGTAAACGTTGCCTAGAACAAAACGATTTATTGCTACAAGATTTCATAAGTATTAGGTATTTCATGCAGTGCATATAATGTGATAATTAATATTTAAACCGAATATTGTTATCGATTAGCCAAAAACACCACTTGTTATAAATTTAAAACTTTATCGGTATTATCGTCTTAAAATGTTTATCCATAAAGCGTTTATCTCAAAAATCTTATAATAATAAACTCAAGTTTAATTCAAGCCAACTCAAATAATGCATCCAATTATTGTTAAATGTTTAGTGTGTTTAAAATGTCTACAATAATAATATGATAATGTATAAGTGTTAAGACAGGCACTGTCTTCTTATAGCTTTCGTTATAAAAATAGATAATTATACACATTGTGTAATCAGACATTACATTCAATAATTACAACCAGTTCACACGTGCCTCGTCTACGTAAGAAGATGGTGCCTTCAAAAGCCTCTTCAGAAACAAACTGAAACAATACAATAAAATCTCGCTAAGTTTCTGTTTAGACTTTACGTAAAAATTGTTCACGATGTTTCTTGAGTTTGACAAACTTACATGACGATTGATGAATCATACCCGCCAGCGAAAACTAATGTTTTGAAATTCGATCTAATTAATTTCTTTGAGAATTTTTTATTCGGAATTTGATCTTGTCGCAGTAGATATATTCGCTGAAATTGTATTTGCATAAGTACTAAAGTAAAAATTTAAATAATAACAAATAAATATTCGCTACTGACTTCTGTAAAACCTTACCTGGGGCCGTACCGGCAAACGCTCCGAACTTCGGCAAGTCTGCCGGGCTTCAAGTTAATACAGATAATTCGAGCCCCAATCAGGCCAAAATGGCGAACCCCGATTCATGATGTCACAGGAACATCGATATCTTCCAAATAACATCGGCAAATAGTACAGTCGCCAGCACGTCAGGAGGGCTAGCACAACTTAGCGCGACTCTTTGTCGCGCTCCTTCCAACCAATCAGCACGTCGCCTTAAGTCACGCGCGCTCTCTACTAGCGATCTGATTGGTTGAAAGTGCCCGCGACTCTATGTCACTCGAGTCGCGCTCAAGTTGTGCTAGACCTACTGGTTACTACAAACTGTCAAATTTCTTTTAAATAATATATTTAAATAATATTGAACCTTATGTCCAACACATACCCTTTATTACAAAACGTGGACTAAAGTTAGACTTGGTTTAAAATTGATGCTAATTATGTCTTTCATTTGGAAAATGAAAGTGACAGCACCAGTTTAGTACCAGTTTTAAACCAGGACTATTATAGTCCACGTTTTGTAATAACGTGGTTAGAGTTCAGTTTCAATTAATGAATTTTGACATTTTGTAGTATACCCGACGTGCTGGCGACCGTACATTACGAAATTCCGTTATTCGATTTATCTGTTACATTTGCCGAAGTTTGGAAAGTTAGCCAGTATTGACGATGTTGGATAAGCGAATATTTTTAGCAGTTTAGCGTTTTATATCTACTGTGGAGTGTGGTGGTGTGTCAAGCTCCATCACTGTAAATACTGTCGCCGTCAATTGTTAGAGAAGCCAGGTGGGAGTTGTTAGGGCTGTGAATATGTAAATTTACTTCTCTGTTACGCGGTTGACGACGCGAATTTTTAGATTTATAATATTAAATTATTATTCTTTTCATATTTTTATATGGGCTTAATGCTATATAATAACTGTATTAGCTGGTAGTAGCTTCCGATATAAAACTATAGTTTGAATTCGTCTGAATCAGGAAGAGTTGTTATTTTCATCGAAGTTTGATGTGATTTTCTTTTTTTTTGTAGGATTACTATCGGAAGCTTATAATTACTTGCCAACGTTTTGTAATCAGGCGTTAACCAATACTTATTTAACAAGCATTCAATGCAAATCCATACATTTTGACGATACAATTTTGTGGATTGGTGCATAGTTATAATATTTTTCGTGTGCAATTTCGTGGCCTTTATTGATTACTTTGTTTATGTTTTCCATTTATTTCAGAAGTACAGTATTTAGATTTAGTGCGGAACACTGTAAATTAATTGTAGACATTAATATCGTGTAGCGATGATGAAGAAGGTTGTATTTTTTTGTTTATTACAACGAATTGGATTTCACTGTAAAATAATAAAAAATAGGAATAAGATTTCACTACATATTATCCATTTTTGCTTTATATTCAATAGCGATTACTTTTATTTATTTATGAGTTTTTTGTTTAGTTTGTAAATTGTCATTATGCAATGTATTACATATTTTATACCTCAGTCGAACGAACGCTCGCACCATCAGAGAAATATTTGTTAACACTTGTAACTATAATTTGTTCATGTATATAGCCGATCATTAAAGTTGTTGATATTTCAAATGTGTTTTTATTGCAATACGCTTATTAGTATAAAAATGGATGAACCAAATTAATTTCAAGTTTAATTTCAACCGCCTCTGTGGTCTAGTGGTTCACACCACCGATTTCAGACCAAGAGGTCCCGGGTTCGATTCCCAGTGGGGGAAAGTACATATTGTATTCGCGGTTTGGTTGGTGGTAGGACTTGTTCTTAGTCCGCCTGGCTAGCTACCACCATCTTATTCAAGTCTGACGCCATAACAATGATGTTTTCATCATTATTGTGTTCCGGCAGTAAGAGAAGATTCTCATTTCCTCAGTGATTGAGAATTCCGGGAGTAGTGCGTAGTGCGCTTCCACCTTCAGCCTTATCACCACTTAACATCAGGGGTGATGAAGGTTAAGTGCTACACCGATGTGTTGTGGATAAAAAAAAGAGGTAAGTAGAGGTATTGATTTATTATTTGAGGGTCAAGTATACAGGGTGGGAAAAAATTATGGACCCAGGATGGAAACTGCCTTTTCTCCTTTATATTGCTCATTTTACTGAAAAGACAAAACAGCTTTACCATAGAAAAGTATCTACAGCATCCACCACTCGACTCGACATCGAATCTATCATCTTTTATTGTTTTCCACCCTTTATAATGCCGTCCTTACGATATATGGCATAGTATTTAGTAATCTGTGGTATAGCGGCTGTTACCACATCACATGTCTGACCAACTGTTGCTCTTACAATAGCTCTTATGTATTTTTTTATTAGTCCCTAATGGGCGTTATCCACAAACGTAACAGGACTGAAGTTTCATTTGCAATGGCGCCAAATTTATCTTTTTTTATTATCATGCAAAAACAAAAAGATTCTGCCCGTTAAAGGGTTAAGAGGCCCGCGTCACGTCAGTCTCCCATACAAACGTATGGGAGACTGACGTGACGCATACAATTTAATATTTGAGCATGATTGACTGTACTTGTGATGTTATTTGGATTAAGACTAAGTAAGTACATACTAGGTTTCAATTAAAAAATAAATATCTACATGGGCACCCAATAAAAATAAAAATAATTACATTTTTTCATACAAAACTGCAATTTGCATTTTAATTCTGTTATTCCAATCCGACCAACTAAACGGATCAACTGTAATAGTAGATTGTATTACAAGGGAGCAAAATAATATATTTACGGCGAGGGCGCTATTTTGAATCCAGAGCGCAGTGAAGGATTCTAGAGTAGAATCTCGAGCGCAGCGAGTATAAGAAAAGTAGTAAAGACAACTCAAACTACCTACCTTTCTTTGTCGTTCGGATACATCATAGCGCTAGTCGGGCAAGAAAAAAAATTTGAGTTTTGAAATAAATAAAAAATTAAATAAAAAAAATATATGTCCATCAGATTCCTTATAAGTATCTGTTGAAAATTTTGTTAGATTTTAGCTACGACTCACCGTTTACGAGATATTCTCAATTTTATAAAAAACCGTTTTTGAAAATTTCTCGGTCCCGAAAAAAGTCCCGGCCCCATACAAAATCAGTTGAATTTTTTTTTAAGTACTGCACACCCTTTGCTACACTCCAACCAATGCTTCTTTAATTATGTTCTAAATTCAAATCTCATCGTTTTGGACCCTGATAAGAAGCTGTTCAAAATTCAAATCTCATTTATACCCTCTTGTAATAACAGGTAAACAATGAATCGTTTTGGACCCTGTTATTAGATAAACAATCATCGCTTTTCGAATCGATGGGATGAAAACTATTTTATTTAGGATTAATTTAATGGAAACTTAGATAGTTATTTACTGTCTCCGAATACCACCACAACAAGTAGGTACAGGGAGCTGGCCGGTCGCCGGCGGCGTCTTAAATTAAATTAGCATTTTTGTTAGAGATTTGTATTTGATAAGATTAGGCCGGGCCGGCGTCGAAACGTTAAGGGCTCGCACAGCGTGCCGGGGCGATAGGCGACTTTATCTAGCACTGCTGGTCGTCAGTCGCTGGCACGATGCTTAGTAGCTTAAGCCGTTTAATTAGGTATACGCGTTCAATAAAGTCGCTGCGAGTCGGTGCGACCGAAGCCGCGGGACATCGCCGGCACGCTGCACGAGCCCTAAGGCGTGGGCCACACTGGAGCGGCGCGTCTTGCGTCCGCGTTGAGCGGGAAAAACAAATATATATTGAGACGGACGGGAGGGGCCACACTGGCGCGTCCGGCGGTTGCCGCGACCGGCGCGGAGGGAATACTACGTGTTCGCGCGTCCTGCGGATCCGCAGGTCGCGCGAACACGGTACTATTCCCTCCGCCGCCGGTCGCACCAACGTGGCACCTCGCACCTCTCTTCCGTCTCAATATCGTTGTTTTTTCCGCTCACCGCGGACGCAAGACGCGCCGCTCCAGCGTGGCCCACGACTAAGGCAGTTTCCCCTTCAGCCAGGGCCTATATATTTTTTCCACTCTGTCCGCGAAACACAAAACATAAGATTCTGCCAGTCTCGCTTATTTGTCGTCAGTGGATAAAAAGCGACATAATTAGAAAAAAAAAACCACTTAATCAAAATCAAAATATTGACCGATCTTCAAACTAGACCCACGACTTTGCACTGTCCGGGCGAA
Source organism: Crambus lathoniellus (assembly GCA_949710035.1). Taxonomy (NCBI): domain Eukaryota; kingdom Metazoa; phylum Arthropoda; class Insecta; order Lepidoptera; family Crambidae; genus Crambus; species Crambus lathoniellus. The sequence continues at coordinate 30,185,688 of OX453303.1, forward strand.
GGCTCTGGCCACTGAGCTAAGGAGTCGATAGACGCGTAGAATTTCTCTACTTCTTATGCTGTGAGAAGCTCAGATCCGCTTCTGTGTAAACGCAGCCCAACAGGGGAACATGACCGTTTTATAGAGAAAGGCATGGATAAATAAAAAACAACATTTTGTTAAAAGTTTATATTGTACATCAACTATGATTTGTTTAGAGGTAGAACATCCTACTCTTAAATTAAACGGCTAATGTGATTATAATTAATTAATAAAATAGTTAATTTTCGTGTCGATCGCCGCGTTAATATCATTATAGGCGGAGTGAGTAACCGAACTGACGTGATTGTACGAATATCAAACGAACTCATATTGCCAATGTTGCTTCAAGACTATCAATACAATCTAAATAACGCAACTTGGAAATACACAAATTGTTTTTGAAAACTAATATTTCAGTTAAGTAATAAAAATGTATAAATCTTCGATCAAGGTGTTATTGTTGATCGAAGGTATCAATGCTTGAATCAAATTATTTTGACGCATAACATAACGTCTACAAAGTGACTCGTTAAGTTTTGTGTCTATGACAATTTCGTCTAAACTTGGGTAAGTACAAATCAATAGTCTTGAGACAACAATTAAAATGAAACCTGTACTTGTGTATAAGTTTCTAATATAAAATTATGATTATCACAGAAAAATAAATATTACCAAACAACAAAAGATGGCAACTTATTATGCACCATTACGACATTGTTACAATGAAACTAAAAATAGAAGCATTAATATAAATACTGAATTTTTTTCTATTATAATTTTTGTATAAAAATACGTTTAACTTAAAATAAAAATTTAATTAAATAAGGAATGTGATTGAACCAATTTATTTTTATGAAATCTATATGTATATTACGTTTTCTCTAAAGAATATTATCTCTTAACAATAGCATTAGGGACGAGTTTTGAGTTATCGTCATTACGAACAACTCAAACACAGGTTTATACAATATACTTTACGTTGTCGTACCTAACGTTTAAAATTATGATTATCACTACTAATAACTGTAATTTTGTACTGTGTAGCAACTTAAGTACTGCCATTATTTCACGGTACGATGAAGGTTAGAAATATTCTAGACCAGTATGAGCCATATAATTGGTATATGTTTAATGATGCACTCTGCACCTTTGCAGATTACAGAAAAAAATCTATACCTATGTATATGTTTGGGGTGAAGATGAAAAGATCCTGCATCAAAATACGAATATCGGCCATTTATAAACGTTTTGTATGGCATCATCATCATCATCATTTCAGCCGTACGACGCCCACTGCTGGGCATAGGCCTCCCCCAAGGATCTCCACAACGATCGGTCCTGCGCTGCCCGCATCCAGCGGCTTCCCGCGACCTTGACCAGATCGTCGGTCCACCTTGTTGTATGGCATATAACACCTCGACGTGTGTACTCCATATAACTTTGAATAGATTCAATAATATACTTCACTAATAATGATTACATAACGGTCCATTAGTAATAGCGTTGTCTTTTTCTTTTTAATCTCGAGTTGTTATGTTACACATAACGTTACCATAACCGCTATATATAACTTCTGTGAGAAGGGCGTGTCTATGTTTAATGTTAATTTTCTAAAGCGTCCAGTAATTGTCATAGTGTCCACAGTGCGATGGTATTCCCTAAGACATCGATCACCTCATTTACAATGTATTCGGCTGCACGTTACCTTACGCCCTCTAAATATCTAACAATTACAAGCATTATCATTACAATACACAGAAGAGAGCATCAAATATTAATCGCAGTTGGTACATCTCGAGTAGAAAAACTATTTCTATAACCTTGCATTATCATATAAACCTGCACTTACAAAATCGGTAAAAAAATGTACCGCAGACATATTAAGAAACCAGTTACATTAAAAATTATAACACCTTACAATGTAGTTACTTACTATACATAATGTACGTAGATACAACTTCTAAAAATTTCTGAACACATTTTCAATAAGATATGGGACAAATTTCAACTTCTAATTCCAAACCCATCTGCCGTATCCATCTTTCTATGGCACAAAATGTAAACTAACGTAATTAATGCACGATAAAGTAAAACAGACAAACGTTTGTAGGCGACACTGAACGAAACGTCACTTCAATAGGCCACGTTACACTATTCTCTAAAAGCAATATTTTTACGTATATAAGTGCGATTTTATATTCCATATTTATATAATTTCTTTAAATTATAAATTCGTACCAACTAATTCATATTTTATATAATAATTATATACCATTATTTAAACTAATAAAACTGAATACTAATCGTGTATACGCACAGCTAAAATTATAAAATTTTAGCACACTAATAATATTCTTTATTACATTATACTGGTCATTCTGAGATCTGTTCGTCACCATTCTGGCTCCAATACTGTTACAACTTTTTCTATATTTATTGATGGCTGTGGAATATGTCATTTCCCGATAATAAAATGATGGATATCTTGGGAGGATGACATATTTCTCAGTCACGTCGCGTCGTTCCATGCATGTCGTGAACATAAGGCGAGCTGGTCCGCTGCGTCCTCAATAAGAATCACCGCCACGTAAAGGTAACTACGTCTATCCTATAGTACTTTAGTTGGCAGATATGTTACCGTCTTTGATATAGTTCCCGTGGCATAATATACGTTTTATAAAAAAATTACATCGGTCATTATCATTAGTCTTAGAACAACAGTTTACAAAACTATCATGATATAGATATCATAATTTCACTATATGCATATCAAAGTGAAACAATTACAAATATCTTCGCGAGCGTCTCGCGTCCGTTTCGGTCTTATATTCTAAACGATCAACCTGCACCGTTCGCAGACCAATTTCTGCTGAAATTCACTAGTCATAAAGTGCCATATCGATACCAGACGGTAGATATTGTGAAAAAATCATCCAAACATTTCGACAAAACGACAAACCGAGTCCTACAGCACAGTCCAAGCCGAAAATCGCTTCAAAACATCGTTACCGAGTCTCGGCATAAGAAATGTTTGTTGCGTTCGCAAAGCACCCACCGCCGTCGTTGCAACCTTAAAACAAGCTTGCACGCGCGTACATTACGTATACGTATACGTACACGGCGGCGGTACGTCGTAAACGTTTCAAAATATGGCAGTGTGTCGGGAGAGGTCCGGGGCGTGTTATAACACGTCGGGCTGCCAGTAGGGCGCGGGGGCGGTGAGGGCGGGCGCGGCCGGGGCGGGGGCCGCGAGGGCGGGCGGGTCGAGGGCGGGGCAGTCGCAGTCGTCGAGCGTGGTGACGACGAAGTTCCCGTAGTCGTCGGTGAGCGCGCTGTGCCGTAGAGCGCCGCACACGTGCCGCCGCCCGCCGTCGCTCCACAGACGCTCTGCGACAAAAATTATGAATGAAGCCGCAGCCAAAAGTTACTACCGGTTACTAAGCACTTACTGCCGTATTCATAAAAATATTAAAGCTATGGAAAATGGAAAATGAAGTATTTTGAAAAAATCGACCATCACACAACCAGCTCAACCAATCAACCAACCAGCTTTTTCAATAATAAAAATTAAGACAAAACAATGTTTAAGTCAAACATAGCTTAAATATTTTTATGAATACGGCAGTTATTAGTTAGTTATATTAGATATATTAAGTACTAGCTGACCAGCGAGACTTCGTTCCCGTGGCCCTACCCCCTTCTCCACCTACCCTACCCGTACTCTACCCCTACTTACCCCTCCTTCCCCTATTTTCTCACCGTTAAAACCTTCCTTGGACTTCCACGAACATTTAAAAAAAAATTGGCCAAATTGGTCCAGGCGTTGTTGAGTTATGCGCTTACCAACACATTTTGCGATTCATTTTTATATATAAGAAGATAGATTTTTTCAGTTATTAAATATATTTCCTACTTTATTCAATACTGGACTTACAAATTTTTTCAGAGATTTAATTGTCAAATAAAGTTAACTGGCGTCTCTGAGTGGGGCAGTTAGTCTCACATTAATGTATACAGGCTGCAATTATTTATACCCGCAGGGAAAGTATTCGACCATATGGAATAATTAAGATAGCAAATTTCACTTGATGGAAACATTGCTTTATTTGAGTGTGATACCTGACTTCGAAAAGTGTAACACCGAATATCACGTCCGAGTAAGTTTACTAATACGAATCACTTAACAACGAATGCACGCCACCACGAAAAACTTAGCACCGAAGAAAGCCACGCGATCTCGAATAACAGAACCTCTAATTCATTGATTGAAAACGAATGCACGCCACACAATAAACATTCAATTTTTTGCAACTAAAACTTCCTATTCACTTTAACATTTGACAATCAACTAAATGCAACAAAAACTATTTATTCATTTGACAATCAACTAAATAAAAATTTTGAGGAAAGGAAAAAACATATGAATTCAAAATGTAAAGTTATCGTTTAAAGTGAATAGGAAGTTTTAGTTGCAAAAAATTGGATGTTTATTGTGTGGCGTGCATTCGTTTTCAATCAATGAATTAGAGGTTCTGTTATTCGAGATCGCGTGGCTTCGGTGCTAAGTTTTTCGTGGTGGCGTGCAATCGTTGTTAAGGCGATGAATCCCGACCGACATAGGCACGCTAACGCTTGCTCGGCCGCGCGCGATACACTTCACGCGGACGCAGCGGCAGCCGGCAGTGAACTGTGAACTCGCGAGCGCCCCGCAAATCAAAAATCACTTAAAATTCAATTAAAATTTAAATAATAAAAAATTACACTTATGACGGCCGGAATCCCTCGGCTAATCAAAGACAATTATTTTCGTATATTTTTCATTAACTAAAACCAAGTATACTGCAAGTAATACGACATTTAGATTACGATTAGACGGATGTTTGGGATTTTATTTGACACAGTAAAATATCACCAATCGAAAAAGTACGGCCGGAAGCACTAGATAAATAACTGTAAAATAACATATATTTTTTCCAAGTTTTAAGTAAGTACTTGTGATTTGCGAGTAATCCATAATTTAAAATACCCTATTTTGGGGAATGCCCGCCTTAAGTGATTCGTATTAGTAAACTTACGGGGACGTGGTATTCGGTGTTACACTTTTCAAAGTCAGGTGTCACACTCGCTTTATTTTTGAAAAGTTACAAAAGTGGTATTTACAGTTTTTTTTAAACTCGCCTTTTCCATACAAAATTACACTCAATGACTCAATAACGAATCCATGTGTTTTCTTTCATTAATTTATCATTTTTCTAAGAGAGATTTAATCCATAAGAGTTACCACATCGATTGATGTCAGAAAAGTACAGGATGTTGTTTTCTCCGAATTTGACCCAGTTCGAATCGTGGGTGTGGCAAGCTTATTTTTAAAAATCTTTGTATGCAGTTCTGTTTTAAAAATAAAAGATTGTTTTATGATGCGAGTACAATTTTCACTACTTTTCCTCCAGATATCATAAATAATTACATCCTGTCATCTGTCTGGTCTCATCTGGTTCATGCGTCATGCTCGTGAACGGGTGCCACCAGTGGGAATGGGTCTACTCATGACTGCTTGTCTTAACGTGTACTTAAGTCTTAAATATTACATTTTATTTATTACGATGGCACAACTTGCAATTTTCTTATTAGTAATCTTAATATGAATGCCCATTAAACTATTCGATTAAAACCTCTTGTTTAGTTGAAAATTGTTTACTGTTATATATTATGATAATATGTAAGAGCAAATGTAACTAATTAAATTAAGTATTCTATATTGTGATGGAAAGTGAGTGACCTTACTAATGTGTGAAGGTCATTTTTCAATTTGACGACTCTGTATGAAATACGAGTATAACAGGGAAAAAAAGATTGCCCTTAACGACTTTCTTGCCGGTTCTTCTCGCAGGTCTCCCGCCGTAGGATTTGCGAACCAATGGCGAAGCTTCTTTGACGTTTATAAGTGTTGTTACCTCAACTTAAATTGAAAAAAAAAAAAATTGATTTGTCAAAATCAATGTAAGTTAGCCAGAAATTTGACCTGATGTAAAGAAGAAAAGATAGTTGCACTTCAATCTGCCAACAGGAATGTTCCAAATATCGTTACGATTACGAAAAATAAGTAAGTAAGTAGTAAGTAAGCCTCAAGTGGAAGCTCTTTGAAATAATGTTACCTGTAGTTATGTCCACGTCCGCAATAAGCTCCTCGTTCATGAGTTCGGAGAGAGCGTCGTCTGTATGGCTCGTATCTGAAACAACTACGGAACAAATACGTTTAATTTGATCTGTTAAAAATTACAATCACCGATGAACTTTTTTATTTTTATTTTTTATGTTCATTTTATTGTTTATGATTTATGTTAAGTACTTAGATTAAAAGAAATTACAAAAATAAATCAGATTTTCAACTTATAACTTGACTAATCATTAAAACCCAACGCTGGATACCTACAATTTTACTGATTGAAGGTGTGGCATTATGATGAATATTGCACATTTTCGCGAACTGGACGTTCTGTTAATTAGACATTGTGCGAACGGGGCAATATGCGAACTGGACTTTTGCAAAGGTTGGACATTTTGCGAAGCGCCTAAACGCGAGTACGTGTATGGTATGAATTTGAATCGCAAGTCAACAATTTACATTGTTAGATAAAGTTTTGGTCAAAGTATAATTTCCATCAACATGTTTAAATATGTTGTAGTGTAGCGCGCTGAGTGGGCGCGGGCGAGGTGGGCGTGGGCATAGTATAGTGTCTTGTGTGTACCTGTGTCGGCGGGGTCGGGCTTGAGCGCGCTGAGAGTGGGCACATAGTGTAGTGTCCTGTGTGTACCTGTCGGCGGGGTCGGGCTTGAGCGCGCTGAGAGTGGGCACATAGTGTAGTGTCCTGTGTGTACCTGTCGGCGGGGTCGGGCTTGAGCGCGCTGAGAGTGGGCACATAGTGTAGTGTCTTGTGTGTACCTGTCGGCGGGGTCGGGCTTGAGCGCGCTGAGAGTGGGCACATAGTGTAGTGTCCTGTGTGTACCTGTCGGCGGGGTCGGGCTTGAGCGCGCTGAGAGTGGGCACATAGTGTAGTGTCTTGTGTGTACCTGTCGGCGGGGTCGGGCTTGAGCGCGCTGAGAGTGGGCACATAGTGTAGTGTCTTGTGTGTACCTGTCGGCGGGGTCGGGCTTGAGCGCGCTGAGAGTGGGCACATAGTGTAGTGTCCTGTGTGTACCTGTCGGCGGGGTCGGGCTTGAGCGCGCTGAGAGTGGGCACATAGTGTAGAGTCCTGTGTGTACCTGTCGGCGGGGTCGGGCTTGAGCGCGCTGAGAGTGGGCACATAGTGTAGTGTCCTGTGTGTACCTGTGTCGGCGGGGTCGGGCTTGAGCGCGCTGAGAGTGGGCACATGGTGTAGTGTCCTGTGTGTACCTGTGTCGGCGGGGTCGGGCTTGAGCGCGCTGAGAGTGGGCACATAGTATAGTGTCCTGTGTGTACATGTGTCGGCGGGGTCGGGCTTGAGCGCGCTGAGAGTGGGCACATAGTGTAGTGTCCTGTGTGTACCTGTGTCGGCGGGGTCGGGCTTGAGCGCGCTGAGAGTGGGCACATAGTATAGTGTCCTGTGTGTACATGTGTCGGCGGGGTCGGGCTTGAGCGCGCTGAGAGTGGGCACATAGTGTAGTGTCCTGTGTGTACCTGTGTCGGCGGGGTCGGGCTTGAGCGCGCTGAGAGTGGGCACATAGTATAGTGTCCTGTGTGTACATGTGTCGGCGGGGTCGGGCTTGAGCGCGCTGAGAGTGGGCACATAGTGTAGTGTCCTGTGTGTACCTGTGTCGGCGGGGTCGGGCTTGAGCGCGCTGAGAGTGGGCACATAGTGTAGTGTCTTGTGTGTACCTGTGTCGGCGGGGTCGGGCTTGAGCGCGCTGAGAGTGGGCACATAGTGTAGTGTCTTGTGTGTACCTGTCGGCGGGGTCGGGCTTGAGCGCGCTGAGAGTGGGCACATAGTGTAGTGTCCTGTGTGTACATGTGTCGGCGGGGTCGGGCTTGAGCGCGCTGAGAGTGGGCACATAGTGTAGTGTCCTGTGTGTACCTGTGTCGGCGGGGTCGGGCTTGAGCGCGCTGAGAGTGGGCACATAGTGTAGTGTCCTGTGTGTACCTGTGTCGGCGGGGTCGGGCTTGAGCGCGCTGAGAGTGGGCACATAGTGTAGTGTCTTGTGTGTACCTGTGTCGGCGGGGTCGGGCTTGAGCGCGCTGAGAGTGGGCACATAGTGTAGTGTCCTGTGTGTACCTGTCGGCGGGGTCGGGCTTGAGCGCGCTGAGAGTGGGCACATAGTGTAGTGTCCTGTGTGTACCTGTCGGCGGGGTCGGGCTTGAGCGCGCTGAGAGTGGGCACATAGTGTAGAGTCCTGTGTGTACCTGTCGGCGGGGTCGGGCTTGAGCGCGCTGAGAGTGGGCACATAGTGTAGTGTCCTGTGTGTACCTGTGTCGGCGGGGTCGGGCTTGAGCGCGCTGAGAGTGGGCACATAGTGTAGTGTCCTGTGTGTACCTGTGTCGGCGGGGTCGGGCTTGAGCGCGCTGAGAGTGGGCACATAGTGTAGTGTCCTGTGTGTACCTGTGTCGGCGGGGTCGGGCTTGAGCGCGCTGAGAGTGGGCACATAGTGTAGTGTCCTGTGTGTACCTGTGTCGGCGGGGTCGGGCTTGAGCGCGCTGAGAGTGGGCACATAGTGTAGTGTCCTGTGTGTACCTGTGTCGGCGGGGTCGGGCTTGAGCGCGCTGAGAGTGGGCACATAGTGTAGTGTCCTGTGTGTACCTGTGTCGGCGGGGTCGGGCTTGAGCGCGCTGAGAGTGGGCGCGGGCGAGGTGGGCGTGGGCGGCGTGGGCGTGGTGGGCGTGGCGGGCGGCGTGGGCGCGGCGTCCGCCCCGCTACTGTTCGAACTGCACTCCGGGGAGTAGGGCGCCATCTGCACGGACAAGAACAATATATTGAGAATCATTTTGTGACATTGTTAATTTAGTATAATTTTTTTATCTGCATTTTAATTTTTATTCTTTGAATTATTTTATGACAGTGTAGACTATTATTACCTATTATCAGTTTTATTCATTGTATTATAATTTGACCTCTCTATATGTTGCATGCCAATTTGAAATGGTTAAATGTGAGAAACAATAATTTTATATTTACATCTTGTAATGACCACATTCAAAGCAATAAATGATTATGATTATGATTTAAATTATTTTTATGCATTCATAATGCAATTTTGTAATAGAACAATTTATATTAGAACAATTTAAAATCATTATCTTCAAATTATGCCTAAAATAACTAGGTATTTTTTCAAGTTAAGATATAAATATAGGAAAAATGTGATAGTACAAAACAAAGAGTTCTGCAAGTTGCTTTCAGGCGGGATTCGAACCCGCGTCCCCGGGAATTTCGTGGGTTTTTACTATCATATTTATCCTATATTTACACATTTGGATTGTGAATGCATCAAAATAGTTTAAAATCTCAAGTTTTGAACCGCTTCTAGTGTTTTATAGCCTTCACTTAACAAACGTCACGGGAATAACTCAACTTAGGAAACGACACGTAGCTCATATTTCTCGGTTCTGGCTTTCCGCCCGCGGCTTCGCCCGCGTGGACTTCACGACGTTATCCCGCGGGAATATGATAATATTCCGGGATAAAAAGTAGCCTATGTTCCTCTCCAGGCTACAAAGTATGTGTGTCCCAAATTTCAGCCAAATCCGTTCAGCCGTTTTGGCGTGATTGAGTAACAAACATCCAAACATCTAAACTTTCACATTTATAATATTAGTAGGATCCTACCACCAACCAACCTGAATACAATATGTATCCTGCTGGGAATCGAACCCGGGTCTGATATTGGAAAGTTTTGAAAGGTTTTTTTTTACTATATCCTGTAGCATGATACCCATACTTACTCACTACTCAATCATTTATTGCATACCACAATGTAAATTAAGATGGTGAACATAAAAAAAAGATCATTATGGACCCTGGCAATAGAGTGTTCGAATCAAATCAAATCAAAATCATTTATTCATTTTAGCACTTGTGAATGTCAATGAAGCTACGCTATCGGTTCGCAAATCCTACGGCGGGAGGCCTTGTAACGGGAAGAACCGGCAAGAAACTCGCCAAGGACTTTTATTTTTCTCCCTGTCATATTTCATACAGAGTCGTCAAATTGAAAAGTTTACTTTAACATAATGGAAAGTTAGAAGAGAGGAGGCGTTTCATCGAAATCTTACCCTTACGCTTCTGCGTCGCCGAGGAGTGACCTCAGCAATTTTCTGGCTTGTGTCCATCGCCCAGTAGGAGCCCTTGCCGGGGTCGTCTTTACTGCGGGCCACCTTCATGAAGCATTTGTTCAGAGACAAGTTGTGCCTTATTGAGTTCTGAAATAATTAATGAAATCGATATTCTGCAGTGTACACCTATGAGCTACATAAAATTATAGGTTCTAGCACTAATCTGTATCCTGCTACTTTAGATATATTTTTTTGTATATGTTGCACAATGTTTTTTGATTGATATGAAGCTGAGACTTCAAAGTGCTTTGTAATAATATTCTTGCATAAAAAAGATATGTGGGCTTTTTAACAAACAACCATATTATTACATTAATTCTGACTAGATTATACAAATTTTTATTAAAACACTGTGTTTGAGAAACTTGTGAAAAAATGTCTTAGGATTGATATATTAATAATATTATCACGTTTTATAAAATTCTGTTTACTTACCATCCAGCCTTTCCCAGCTTCTTTGTAGTAAGGAAAAGCATTACAAATATAATTGTAAATCTCGTTTAGAGTCATCTTTCCATTGGGTGAACTGCTTATGGCTAGTCTGATCATACTTGCATAGCTGAAATCAAACATTACCATTTGATTTTTGACTTACTTATAATATTATTAATGTGAAAGACACACTGTTTGTATGTCTGCAACCTTTTAAAACCTGAATCTGGAACTGTACTCGGCAACGCAAAATCAAAACTTTGTTTAGCCCCGTCGCTTTCACATGATTCTGTCATGAATGGGGAGTGAGAGGAAGGGTATAATGAAGTTTTGGATTTCGCATTTCAGACTAGAACCTCTGGGTGTAATGGTGAAAAAATATTATATTGGAGACTGGCACATAAGAGTTCTCATGATCTCATAGTTAAAAATCAGGTAATAATAAAGCATGTTGAATTGTTTTATGTGATACCAAGTCATCTTTTTGTAATGATAGCAGGCATTCAAAAAATCCTTAGTGTGTATTTAATTAACAATTGACTAATCATATACTTTATATACACATATTCCCATTTTATTCTTGTAATAGCATTTAAATGATAAAAAATTACAGAATCTTATCAATAGGCAGTTGGTCTATCAACAAGATAACTTTTATCTTATTAGCATGTAATTAAGACATTTGACCACACCAATTGCCAGCCAATCACCTCACGACAGTAAGAACCTAAAATTGTTGCCGCTTTATCATGAACACAGAAAAAAGAGCACTTGCTTTATTTAATTACACTAGCTGCTCTGCTGATTAACCTGTGTGAAACCTGGGGCCGTACCGGCTGACGCTCTGAACTTCGGGGAGTCTGCTGGGCTTCATATTAATACAGATAAATCAAGCCCCAATCAGGCCAAAATGGCGAACCCTGATTCTTGATGCCCCAGGAACATTGATATCATTATCTTTATCTTTCAAATAACTTTGGCAAATACCAAATAGTACAATACGAAATTCTGTACTTCAATTTATCTGTTTTAAGTTGAAGTTGGGCAGATTTGCCAATGTTTGGAAAGTTAGCCGATAGGGCCCCTGTTCCCATGAGAATATTGGGATTTAATATTATAGCCTGTCACTAGTAGTTCTCTACTGGTAAAAGAATTTATTGAATCGGACCACTAGTTTTTGAGTTAAACCATTACAAACAAACAAATAAAAATATCAAATCTTTCCTGTTCATAATATTAGTATAGACATGGTCGCTGCAGTCTCTATTGCAGCTCTTTGTCACTATCCATTCATTTATTCACTGACTTTATTCACGATAATAAAAGCCTCCAATAACAACAAACACTTTTCTACATAGCGGAAAAACAGAGAATGTTTGTTCATGTTCCATACAATTTCTTTATGGAATGATTTATCGTAACTAATAATGATATTCGGATATCTGGAAATGTGAAAAAATTTTATAAGTTGTCAAATGCATAATGAGAATACAAGTTAATATATTTAATGAGTGTAATGTATGAAAGTAAAGTGTCGTCTTGTCTGTTATATGGGCATTTCTCTGTAATCTCGTACAGGTCCCATACAAATGCTGTCCTGGTAATTATTTTTAACATTTGTCAAAAAACCGTGTCATATTTCGAAGGAAATTAATTATTATTTTAGTTAGATAAGGAGGCCCACTGAATTTATACGTATATTCCGAGTAATTAGCGATTTTCCAAAAAATCATGACAGGGGACTGTTCGAGGCAGCAGGGGACTGATTTTAGCGTGCGTGACAAAGGGCTGTTAAGTGTTGTTGTACCTACTTAAAAAACGTCATTTTACATCATTTAATCATTTATTATTTTTACGACATATTTTCGCGTCAATAATCAACAGTTTCTTTATAAAAATATAACAGAAAACATTACTTTCTTTAAACATTTATATCAAAAATGACCCGTTAGTGCTAGAATCATTTTGTACTCACTGAGATCAACATAAAGTCTTATTATTATAATATTAATAATTAATTCTTTATTCAGTATTAATTGAAATATGTCATCATCATCATGTCAGCCGAACGACGCCCACTGCTGGGCATAGGCCTCCCCCAAGAATCTCCACAACGATCGGTCCTGCGCTGCCCGCATCCAGCGGCTTCCCGCGACCTTGACGAGATCGTCGGTCCACCATCCACCTTGTAGGGGGCCTGCCCGCGGAACGTCGTCCGGTATGCGGTCGCCATTCGAGAACCTTTCCGCCCCAACTGCCACTTCAATGATGCAATCCTTCCAGCGATGTCGGTTGTTTTAGTTCTCGGATCTCATCATTTCTGATTCGATGGAACAGGAAAATACCAAGCATCGCTCTCTCCATTGCTCGCTGGGTGACTTTTACCCTTCTTATGAGACCCATAGTAAAAGACCACGTCTCACTTCCATAAGTCATTACTGGCAACACACACTGGTCAAAGACTTTCGTCTTGAGACATTGAGGTAAGTATTTCGGACGCAAATATATGCCGGAGCTTCCCGTACGCTGCCCATCCTAGCTGGATTCGACGAGAGATCTCTTTCTCAAAGTTGGACTTACCTAACTATCTCCCAGGTAAACATAGTGGTCAAAAACTTCGAGTGTAATGTTCCCAACATTAAATGGAGCAGGTGCAACATGAGCATTGGACATGATTTTCGTCTTATCCATGTTCATCTTAAAATCAACTCTTTGAGAAGCATTACTGAGATCTTCGAGCATTGTGTTCAGGTCTTCTAAGGTCTCAAGTCTCAAGAGACTGCAGCACCGCCCAGGTCTCAAAGGCTTTCTCATAGTCCACGAACGCCAAGCAAAGTGGCAAGTTATACTCTTCGGTCTTCTGTATAACTTGCTGCAGCGTATGAATGTGGTCTATGGTACTGTAGCCTTTCCGGAACCCGGCTTGTTCGGGAGGTTGGAAGTCGTCGAACCTGCGCGCGAGACGATTCGTAATGGCTCTCGAAAACAACTTATAGTTATGGCTCAGAAGCGAGATGGGTCTTTAGTTCTTCAAGAGAGTTTTATTGAAAAACAGCATCACATCGCTTCTGCCCCATGCCTTTGGCCCTCAAGGATGACTGAATTGAAAAGTTTCTGGAGGACTTTAAGTATCGGCTTACCGCCCGCTCTCAGAAGCTCTGTTGTGATTCCGTCATCGCCCGCCGCCTTGTTGTTTTTAAGCTGCTTGAGAGCCATTCTAATCTCGTACAGGCTGACGTCCGGGATATCTCGGTATGGTGTCGGGTAAGCTTGGCTCTAGGGTCTGTATCCTTGAAATATTGAAAACTTATTTTACTTTGATGATTCTTACATTAATAAAACAGACTAGCGGATAAATTCACACAAACAATACATGAAAAACAATAACAAATAAGCAAAATACACAGTCCCCTGTTGCGTTAAACAGTCCCCTGCTGCGTTTTCAGACGGAGGACTGTTGCTAGGGGACTGTGGATTTCGGTTAGATTTCACAATATTTAAAAAACTGATGTAAAATAGTTTTTAAAGAACTTACCGATCAATTTAGACGTAAATAACACATCAATAAACTGTAAATACAGATAATTAAAATAATTAACATAAACGTTATAACTAACCAGAGGACTGAGTGTGGTAGCGGACCAAACATGTGTTCACCTCACAAATGACACTCTGACACTCAACAAAATGGAGTCTCGTCGCCGCATTTGGCAAAGTTGCCAACTTAACAACAATTTGCGTTTCATTTCACTAAAAAAGCTTTTGTAAATACTACAACTTCTTTTTATTATGGATTTAAATTTTTGGCAGGGGACTGTATGGAAATTCTGGGGACAAACTTTACAGGAGTTTTCTAAATATAATAAAATTCGTAATGAAACCTTGTTTTACGAAAATATATAATAAAATTATTTTTCTTTATGATATTATCTGCAAAATGTATGTAGTTTCAATAACTTCTTCGTAAATCTTATTTCTAGGCGGGAATACAGTGATGGGGACAGCCAGGGGACTGTAATTTTAGAACTTTTATGACGTCTAGAAATAAAAATTTAATAGTTCTGGTTATAAAAACAATGCGCCCGTAAAGTTTCAGGGTTAAAGCTTCATTAGGAGTGTTTTATTTTTCAATAATTAAATTACTTTTTAAAAAAATCGGTCGGGACAGCTGATTACGAGTTTACAGAGAATCGCCCATATCTACAAACAAGTGTTTAGTGGTATAATAAATAATGATTTGCATTTATGAATACGAAACAAGCTGCAGTGAGTGCAACATATTTTTTTATTGTTTTTTGTTTGGCTATTGATATCACTTTATTGTCAGCATTAGGAGGTGACCTACAGAGATGAGTCACTAAGCATGTTTATTCTTTTTAATAAATACCTACTTGTTGAGGATAACTTTGGACTTTACCTGTAGGCTGGTTTGGCATGTATTATTTTTGAGTTCTCCTTCTGGTCTCCTTCCTTGTTGTTATTTTCCTGCTGCAGTGACAATGGTTGAACATCTTCGTACAAAAACCGCGGGATAGGGCCCAGGGGGCTGTGGCGCGGCGGCCCGGGGCTGTACGCCGGGAGCCACTCCACTCCTGGCGAGTCGCTCATTGTCCCATCAACACCACACAACGTTTACCACAAACTGTCACGGTCCTCGACTACACTGTTTCATTACCGCATACAAGAAATAAACTCATCGATACACGCACTTTATATTCTTACGATGCAACGCAACAGTGGGCGTATAGCTCACTACCTTTTATGAAGATGATCCTCTTTGAAGAACATGAGAGATCCTTGAAACGACGACCTCAAAGAAATCGTCACAAGTGTCGTTTCTGTAATTTTTTCTTGAATATTTGTATATACAGTTGAAAATATACACAAACGAAAAGTAAAAAAATATACTTCTACAACGTAAAGGCCAAAAGAAAATATAATTTTATAAAAATTGAAAATTATTATGACATTTGATGCACCTACAACAAGGAAAATGGCGGCGCATGAACTATTCACGTTCCGTTCTTGACATGAGTTTCGTTTATCTTTTTTTAAGCTTTTGCTAATTTACATCAAGAGCTAAAAATAAAATAACACTTTCCAATGAGAGAACAACTTGGCAGAATATATTTAGTTTAGTTAGGTAGGTATCGATATATTAATTAATGACCTTTTCAAAAACATTATTTTGTAAAATATTAAATGGGAAACAGTTGTTATAACATGGCAAGGATACAGTGTCGGGTAATTTAAAATGCTTGCAACTGGCAACAGCACACATGTCAGTTTGAAATTAGATTTTGCCAGGGGAAGTTGTGCTCGCAATTGTCGTATTTTTAACGGTTTGTTGATAATAGTAAAAAATACCGCAAACATTTGTATGATTACTGTGTGTAAACTGAGTTAATACCTATTTGTTATTGTGAAGTACAAAGTGGCGAAGTAACGATGGCGTCCCAACCAGAAGTCGGCGTGTCCGACTTTGTCCTGCTGGACAATCTCACGAATGAGAAGTTCATAGAAAATTTGCATTTGAGGTGAGTGTTATTTGATGATGTAGTTTTGGGTCACTTACGTTCGTACAATGCAGTCCCAAAAGGTTTATTTAAGCTAATTTATTTAACTTTTTCTTGAGCCAACTACTGTTTACCTTCTGGACAGTCTTTAGAAAATTAATTTGTCAGATGTTTTAATTCTGACTAATTTAATCGTTTTATTAAAGACTCATCTTTGAGGCTGAGAGAAGTGAATGAAGCACTTCGTCATATCATTGAAAAAACAGCCTGCAGCCTTGACAACTTAGCACTTGAATAAATAAAAATAGTTTATTGATGAACCTACCTTGGCAAAACGAACATCTGTTTTATAAATAAAACAAAATTGTATATCGTATAAAAGTACCATTGAATGCTAAGTTAACCATTTAATGAAGTTAACACACTGAATAATTTTTATAGAAGCAACTTGTAACTTGTTTATGCAGCAGAAGGGTGTTTTGAAATTCTACTATGTACTTGGGGGGTAAAATTCTGAATGAGCAGTCTGTTTCTATTCTTGTCCATGTGTTGATTTTTTTATTAGGTCACAAACATAAATAAATCTGTTCTTATATGATTATTTGGAGTCTGATGAATCACGCACCTGTTGTCCTTGAATGAAGTGTGATGAGATTCGGAATATATTTAGTTGTTGACAAATATACGATTCGGTAAAAATTTGGTAACTCCATCGTAGAACTGATAACTGCTGAGAGATACTTAAAATCATTAAAATATTTTTAGTTGACATTTTCTTTTTATAGGCCTCTTTATTTTGTTTGTAGGATAATTCTACCATATACAAGTTTTTCAAGTGTATTGCACTGTAGAATTTTCTGTATTGTCCAATACAAACTATATTAACATTCAAATTGTGTTATGTTAAGATTTTTGTCCTTTAATGTCCACACTCCAAAGGCACTTGTATTAAAAAGAGATAAAGAGTCCTGTCACAGATTACTAAATAGTTACTATGTAACCGATAGCTCACTCCGCTAAGTCATTTAAATAAAGAGCAACTCTAACTATAACGCAATAAAGTAGAATTCAGCTTGTACGGCGCAGGCAAATTACGAACGGCCACTCTTTGTCGTTGCATCTCTTTCTATCGCATATATTCTAGCTCTTTTGCGGACCTTATTTCTATGGATTTACAACGCCGGCGTTGCCGCCGCGTTTTCGAGCCGACACGGAGAGTGAAATAGGCTCTAAGTTTTTAATTGATAGTATAATTTGCATAATAAAGGATTGCGTTTTTTGCAAGGTTGCAAGCATTAAATTATAAAGTTTTTAATTTAGGACATTATATTATTATCCTCAAATTATAAATAGGTACAAAAGAAGTCCTCTGTCCACTTTTTAGTGACATAATTTTATATTATAACATCTGTAGAGCTGAACTTATGATTAATTAGAGCGAATTTGTTATTCCAAGTTCATTAAACTAAAATCATATTCTTTAATTTTAAACCATAGATCCATAGTCATACATTTTTTATTCATATAGATTAAATAAAATTAATGCTTATGAATCGTTCAACATTTTTTTACCTACCACCTGTTATCAACATCTTTTAACTGACAAGAAAAACAGGCGAAAAAAACTCATCAGCTTTAACAGAAGACCCGTTAAATGGTAGTAGGTGCACTTATTGGGGTAATGTTAGTAGTAAGAACACAATCATTTGATTTCAATATTTGTTGGATCCATGCATGTGTTTCTGAATTCAGTTTAATTCTGACTAGGGATTTTTTCAGTTTGATGTGTGTTTTAGTAAGTTTGTCATGAAGATGGATGAGATATGGGAAAAAATTACTGTTTGTTTGTCCAAAATAAATAAATATAAAAATATTTCTAAACCGGTTGCCCTAATTTCGCGCCGAAACCTAAAAAGACCATGAATAGGCATGATTACAATTTTTTTTATTTAGGTAATAACAATGATCTCGCAAAGATAGAAACATTGGTAAAGGAATTATTTTGCTAGCATGAAAACTCCCCTAGATATCATAGTTTGAAATGCACACACATTGGACTCGCCCAAAAACGCTTCATACAATACACTTCATACAATCACATAATACAATTCAAATAGTTACTACGTCCATACTAACGACTACTCTATTGTGACGTCACACTAGAGTAGTTTGTATGCAACGCCTAATAAATTTGTTCAGCAGCTATATTAAATATTGTGTTTATAAAAATGATTTCTTAGACAAACTTGCTAAACATTTTACGGACTAATTAAAGGTAGGTAATAATAATAATAAGCCTCTTTTTTCCGAAAATGCTTAATCTGTCAGTACATTTTTCTACAGGTTATTTTATTATAATATATCTCGCAATTCGGCGTGCCTCTTGGCATAGGCCTCCTCCAGCTCTCTACACTGAGCTCTATCCTCTGCAACTCTGGTTTAGTATTGCCCAAAGGTTCGGCGGATATCGTCATTCCATCTTGTTTTTGGACGCCCCTGTCTTCTAGTGGTCTCTCTTGGATACCATAAGGCTACTTGTTAAGGTAGGTAATAGTTATTATAATAAATTTTATACTTTTTAAATGGATTTGCCCACCCAACTTTAAAGGGTTATAAAACTAATAAAACGCAATAAGTAATATAAAACCAAGAGGACTACAAGCGACACTAAAAGTTTAATATTTTTACGTTTTTATTAGTATTTCGTTATTTTATTCATCAGTCATCAAGTCATCATCCCTATTGTTTTATAGCCAATGTAAAATGAAATGAAATGAAATGAAATTATTTATTCGCAGAGAACATAGTATGATAAGATCTTTACAATTTATAAAAGTACATTATGTCCCACTCTCAGAAGAGTATGCAAATTTTATTACAAGTAAAATTTTTAATTATTACATTTTCTATTTCATTATGTCAGTGGTAATATAGCACATTTTAATAAAAATAAAGAATCATACATTATTAGATTAAATTAGAAAATGTCAAAGTAAAATGTTAATAATTATAAAATGTCAAAGTAGAATAATATTTATAAAATGTCAAAGTAGAATAATATTTATAAAATGTCATTAAGAGTACCTACATAATGAAATCGATTAAACAATGTCAAGACCAAAAACCACCTCATTGAGAGAGAAATTCGTTCAACGTATAGAAGGACTTGTCAAGGAGCCAGGTTTTTAAATTCTTCTTAAAATGTTGCATGGGCAGTTCCCGAATGGTCCCTGGAATATGGTTATAAATTCTTATCGCATTAACGGAGCAGTTTTTTTGGTAAAGTGCGCTTTTACATGAGGGATATCTTATTTTTGTTACATCTCGGCGTTGAAATCTACTATTTTCAGAGACCTTTTCAAATAAATGAGGATGACTTCTCACGAAAACTCCAGCTTCTAAAATATATAAGCAAGTTAAGGTAAGGACTCCCAACTCTTTGAATAAAGGTCGACACGATGTCAGTGGTCCGACACCACAAATGGCTCGGATACACTTTTTTTGAACAAGAAAAGCTTTCTGAATGTCTGTAGAGTTCCCCCACAGTAGGAGGCCATACCTGAGCACTGAAGCGACATAGCCGTGATAGGCAGTAAGTGCTGCCTGAACATTGGTTGTTTTACGAGTTTGTCTCAGAGCATGAACGAACCTGTTTAGTCTACCACATACGTAGTTAACATGACTTTTCCAATTGCAATTTCTATCTAACATTAAACCCAAGAACTTAATATTGTCAACTTCCGAAAGATGAGTATCATTGTATTTAATGTCAAGTAACTTATTTGTAGACTTATAATTACAGAATTGAACATATTTTGTTTTCGAGATATTTATGTCAAGATCATTGGTATTAAGCCATGTTATCACTTTGTCTAAGGTGTCATTTACAATTGTTTCATAAGAAATGTCAGGAAATTTATCATTTTTAATGTCCGGTATAATAATTGAAATATCGTCAGCAAAAAGAACACACTTTTGGTTTATCACATTTGGCATGTCATTTATATATAATAAAAATAATAAAGGGCCCAGGATACTACCCTGTGGGACACCAGAGTCATTTGTTTTATAATCTGATTTATAGGCACGTAGAGTTATATCAGAGCTATTGTCAAAACGTGTTATTTCTACACATTGTACTCTATTGTGCAAATACGAATGAATCCAATCATAGGCTGGACCTCGAATGCCGTATTGATAACACTTCTGTAGTAATTTATCATGGTTTACCAAATCGAAAGCCTTCGACATGTCCAGGAAGATTACGGCTACCCTATTCTTTTCATCGATATTTTTTGTAACTGCTTTAATTAATGAAAATGCTGCCAAGGTAGTTGATTTATTTTTCTGAAAACCATTCTGTTCTTCTGATATGATGCTAAATTTGTTAATAAATTCAATTAATCTTGCATACATGGCTTTTTCGAAAATTTTTGCAAAAATAGAGATCAACGTTATTGGCCTATAGTTAGTCATATCATTTGTACTGCTATTTTTGTGCAGAGGCTTAACAACTGATTTCTTTAATTTTTCCGGGAAAACCCCACTTTCAAATGAAATATTAATTAAATGTGCTAAAATAGGGCAAATAGCTTTAGCGCATGCTTTTAAAATAATTGTAGCTACTCCATCATATCCAACAGCTTTCTTATTATTTAAGGAGAGTATTATTTTAATGACTTCCTCGGCTGTGTAAGGTTTTAAAAAAATGCTAGAGTTCATAGATTTAATTTCAGGTGATTTCCAATTTTTTGACGTAACCTTACTGCTTGCCTTTTGTTTGAATGACGTGAAGTAGTTGTTGAAAGCGGATGCAATTTCAGCCGGGTTCGAAATGTTTCTGTCTTGATTTAATTTCAAAGATTGAATTGTAACGCAAGATTTTGCATGGTCAACTTTATTTTTTATTATGTCCCATGCAGCTCTACATTTATTTTTCGACTTTATTATGTGTTTTATGTTCAGGTTTCTTTTCGATGCCAATATACATTTCTTTAGAATTTTATTGTACATCTGGTACTTTTGCCTGGACCTGACAGACTTATTTTTATAAGAAAAGTGTCGAAGTTTTCTTTTGGTAGTACTTGAGTTTCTAATACCCTTTGTAATCCACTTTGGCGAATAAGAGTTACTACTAACTTTAACCCTAATTTCAGGAAAGCACAGTTTATACAAAAGTAGAAAAGTGTCATGGAAGACATCAAAACCTTCATTTAATTCTTTTTTCTCGTAGATTTCATCCCATGGCCAGCTATTAATACATTCCACAAATTTGTCAATATTTTCTTTACTGTAGTCTCTTTTTATCTCGTACCAATATTTTACTCTTTCACTTAACTTGCCAGGGAAAGTGAGCGTCTGCCCTGTATTATGGTCTGATAGACATAAATTATGTACTTTACCAGTAGCTTCCCTGATATTGCTAAATATATGATCAATACAGGACCTTTGTCTTGTAGGTTCGTTTATGTGAATTTGAAGCCCATAATTATCGATAATGTCCCGTAAACTAATTGAAATTCCATTAACCTTCAAAGTATCTATATTAATGTCACCTGCTACGATCACACGTTTATTCCTTTTTTTTGACAATTTGAATAGAAGCTGTTCAAATTTCTGTAAAAATAAAGTAACATTTGAGTTTGGGGTTCGATACAGGCATATAATAATGCAATTTAGTTGTGGTATTTCAATGCCACAGCATTCAAATATCTTTTCAATCGCAAGTTCCTTGCAAAGCTCCAAAGCTTTACTCTCTAGGCCTATTCGAGTCATGATACATACGCCGCCGCGCTTTTCCTTCTTACGACAAAAGGAACTAGTCACCTCAAAGTGTTTGAGATAGATATTACTTTCGTCTCCTGAACGTACAAAAGTTTCTGAAAAACATAAAAAATCCATAGAAGAACCACATTCCAGAAATTCATTCAGACAAACTTCCACCTCACCAAGTTTATTTATTAAACCAGCTATATTTTGGTGAAATAAAGACACAACATTCTCATTGTTGTTAACGAAAAAGCTCTGATGCGGTATTGGCTTTCGGACTGTTACATTGATTTGAATGAGAACAATTTTCCACCGGAACTGATTTTATGTTTTGTTTTTTAATATATTTGAAATAATAGGGGATTGTACCCTTTTTGGGCAACGGTGGTAAAGTGTTCTTGCTTGGTATCGACAAAAATTTTCCTATGTTTGTTAAAAATGTCTGTTCGTAATTTTTACAATCTAGTATGAAATTAAGTCGCTTACATATAAAGTGCAACTTATTTTTATTTTCACGAATGTCCAATATATCTAAAAATTTACAATTATTATACAATTGACAAAAGTGTCTAAGCATATTGTTCAATTTGTTTTTATTCAGGAAACGGTTATTAGTAATGCTCAGAATAACAATATTTATATTTTGAAATTTATGTAAAACAGTTGATATATAAAAACTAAAATACATGGGGTTATTATCATTCTCACCAATTGATAAAATTAAATAATTATTTGGCGAATCTTCAATACCCTGACATGAATTTAAGATATCCTTTGTAGATGCAAAAGGCTTTGTCACAGCATATATTTCATACTTAGCGTAACTAGTATTTTCCCTTGACTGAACTAAAGATGAAGATATTCCTATGCACTGTTGTCCACCTAATATGTAAAGCTTCGGTTTTTCTTCCGGAATCGAGGTGTTCAATACTGCAGCGACATCTGGTGGTTGGCTCCGAAGTTGATCCCCACTAGTGCTATTATTGGTAATGGTCTGCTCGAGGTCATTTTTGGTACTTGGTGCGCCATCTAGTGTAAAAACGGGAGAATCGCGTCTACTCGATGTGCTTGGTTCGTTCAGGCATTGCTCATAGGTACCTGGCAGATTGTTTTGTGTATTGATTGAAATTGAACTTGAAGGTGTCGGAGTGTATTCCAGCCTTTTTCCTGTTTTTGGTGTATTGTGTTTGTAAATATTTTTTTTCTTAATGCTTTGCGGATCTTTGCAAATATTTGTAAGCTTCGTAATTATTCTTCTTTGCTCTTCAATTTGCTTTTCCATTAATTTTTTTTCTAAGTTTAAATTTTCAATTTCTTTGTGAGCGCTTTCCAATTGACATCTTAAATTATTTAATTCACATTTCATTTCTTCTATGTCAGTATTTAGAGCTAAAGATAGGTCTGGTAAACTTTTTGCTAAATAGTCCGAGTTTGAAGAAATAAATGACATATTTAGAGAATCGGTTGATTTACACAGTCTCTTTTTCCTCTGAGTAATATTACTGAAGGTATCCATAATGTTTATAAAAATGAGGATAACAAAAAAGTAAAATGTTATCGGATGAGATTTGAACTGCCGATTCGTGAGTCGGATACAGGGACAGAGTTACTACTACTTCAGTCCCGGTTACTGAGCGTCTATCTAAACCGTCGAATTTAGGCGTCACAATTGTCGACAGTTTTTAAAATTCATAAAAGTCGTTGTGATGAGTCATGCAAAAGGAATTTTATGCACTTTTTAACTCATTTCACTTCACTGCACTTAATATTTTGTATTTTTATGTTCACTTGTTTATTAAATTGTCTCTGTCGTTATAAATTTCTCGCGTAATAATGTTTCGTCACTGGTTTGAAGTCACTGTTTAACACTTTTGTAATTTTATTTATATTTTTGGTATTATAAAGACTTTTTGTTTGATAGCAATAATGTTATTGTATTTTTGGTTTTTACGTAGAAATAAACAGTTTTTAGTGTTATTTGAGCACTTTTGTATTTTTTATTCCAATTTAAGTACGTAGCTAATGTTTACTTGACGGCAGCGCCATCTATGTGTAGACCACTACTACCTACCTGTGGTTCTCCTGGCGGTTTTGTCGACGACGTTCCCATTCCTATGAGAATATCGGCATACAACATAAAAAGCCTATAACTATTCCAGGATATAATCCATCTCTGTGCTAAATTTCATCCAGATTCGTTGAGTCTTGCTGATTCCCAACTTTCCACTTTCGCATTTACAATAACAAGCGAGTGACCCGCCCGGGCTACGTGCCTACCGGTGCAATACCGCCTGCGGCTTCGCTCGCGTTGACTACACGACGCTGTCCCTCGGGAATGTGATCCCGGGATAAAAAGTAGCTTAGATGTCACTTTCCAGCTCCCAAACTATCCTTATACCAAAAATCACGTCGAGCCGTTGCTCCGTTTTGACGTGAAATACGGACAAATAAGCAAACATACTCACTTTCATATTTATAATATTAGTATGGATATTAAATCTTTTTCTTCAATCGAAAACAAAGTAAAAGAGTGCTGTCTACTGATGAAAACCGAATTCAAATCTGTTGTAGTTTGAAAGATCTAAAGGGCCCCACAGACTATCAGTTGCCCTGTTCGCAAGGGCCTGTCAGTTAGCCCCAACAGGCCACATACTCATAGTTCCCTTATCAAATCAAATCAAATCAAAATATTTAGTTATTCACATAGACATAATAAGCATGTACTTATGAATCGTCAATATTTTCCTACCAACTACCAACTTACTTAAAGTTTAGGACTGACCTGACGGCTAATGCGCATGCATAGTGTGTGGCCGTTGGGTGGTGCGGACTAATATGTCGACAGTGATCGGCGAACAGCTTTCTGTTAATACTAAAACTGACGACTATCAACTCCTAGTGTGTGGCCCCAAAGACAGTTTTCGACTATTATTGCCGACCCGACATGCCGATAGACAATGATCGGTCTAGTCACTAGTGTGTGGGCGATGGAGGTCTCGAACGTCAGACGGCCTGATCCGATGTAGAACGGCCTACGGGAGTCCGCCTGTTTGCAAGGGCCTGTTAGTTAGCCGCAACAGGCCACACACTCACAGTTCCCTGCTAATGCGCAGGCATAGTGTGTGGCCGCTGGGTGGCGCGGACCAATGTCGACAGTTATCGTGACCGGACATAAACTACCGATTAAAACTAAAACTGACTATTATTAACTGCTAGGGTGTGGTGTCAAAGCCAGTTTTCGACTATTACCGACAAGCAATGATCGATCGGTCTACTGTGTGGCTGATGGAGTTCTCGAACGGCAGACGGCCTATCCGATCTAGGACTGCAAGCGGATTGATAGTCTGTGGGGCCCTTAATACCCTTTCCAGTGTAACCAAAATCGCAGGTGTCCTTTCGCCTAGTCGATACAAATGGTGTGAAGACGTGACTTTGTTTTAGACTATGTGGAGAAGTAGGATCTTAAGATAGGAATCACTTCTCGTTCTAACAAGCAAGCGGTGCGAATGCCAAAGCTACGTAGTTCCATACTTACATAAGTATAAGTACGCTACATATCGCTATAAATGTGGCGGGCATCGGAAGCACATGATGTCACTCTTCAAGGTGCACTGTGAGGCCTTTCATACTTTTTTCCTCATGCCTCATTGTGAGTGACGCTCGTCAATTATAGTCTTTGTTATCAGGAATGTGCGGACAATGTGGCTGTTCTGTTATCATTATAAGAAATGGACGATGACTTAAGTTCTATAGATAAAGAATGGTACACATAATAATTGCGCTTTTAAAATAAAAAAAGTAAGGCCTGTTACACGATTTAGTGATTGTATTTAATATAATT
Source organism: Crambus lathoniellus (assembly GCA_949710035.1). NCBI lineage: Eukaryota > Metazoa > Arthropoda > Insecta > Lepidoptera > Crambidae > Crambus > Crambus lathoniellus. The sequence goes on from OX453303.1 coordinate 30,211,570, forward strand.
ACTTATCACTTGTTAAATCGTGTTTTCAATAATATTTTATTTTTATGATGATACATGACTGATAGATAGCATATAATATATATACAGTGGCAGTCACATAATTAAAGACACCAGTCGATTTTCATACAAACGAGGTAACTTTAAAGCCTTGGTTCTCCGCCAGGGATTGACCTAGCTGTGATCAGATGATGGCCATCTAGGGAGTGAATGTAGGAGATTCAGATCGCTATACACATCCAACGGATCTGATCAGCATTCTAAACATTCTAAAGGATAAAAGGATATGTTTAAAAATCCGCAAATTTAGCATAAAATTGTATGGAAATACAGAAAATGAAAAATCTGATTCTTATATCGCTTGGAACGGTGATCAGATTAGTGATCTGAATCTCCTCCATTCACTACCTGGATGGCCATCATCAGATCACAGCTAGGTCAAGCTTGGAGAACCAAGGCTTCAAAGATACCTCGTTTGTATAAAAATCAACTGTTGTCTTTAATTATCTGACCGTCACTGTATAATATACTGTGCTGATAGTGTGTGATGAAACCCAGCCTGCCTTGCATGACCATCATTATAACACGCGATATGACATGTCATACGTCTTACTACATCTGTCTTGCTTACCCCACTAAGGTGTAAGCAAGATATAGGCTCTTTATCTTGCGTCAATAGTCGATAAAAGCCGCTCATGCTAGGCCGGCTGAAGTTGTCCAGATTTTCTTCTTTATTAGATATCTTTATATGTTGCCGCATTCCCGATGGTTGTATCTAATGTAGGTAGTAGTATGTAGTTGAATGCTAAGCTGGGTTTCCTTTTAGGTACCTACTTCAATTGTGGGAATAAAAATAAACGAAGCGATTAATAATATGAAACGATCGCGCCGCTGTCGCCCAATCGTAAAACCGCAACGGAGGTAGATAATATTGTACTGATATCGAAGACTGGTAAAGTTCAGCCGTGTGAGAACATTGCCACATAGCTGCTTATTCGCCTAATTACAGTATCATTAACGGGTTTTAATTATGGTACAGCTACCGGTTTGAGCATTAAGTTCCAATCACGAATTTGAGTCGCCATCATTAAAAAAACTGCCGTTTTTCTAATTAGTAAAATCATCTATTCTATTCGACATGTTTGTGGCAATGAATTATTTATATAAAGTTGCATAAATATTGTTTACAAAATAAGACTCTCTTAACTTAGTCTTAGAATGCCGGTCGTCGAAGGAACTAGCTAAGGGGTGGAAATTATGTTACTTATATTTTACTCTCTAAACAAAAATGTGCTATGTAACCTTCGATCAACAATAACACCTAGTTCTATGTAGCTGATTTGTTGAATACGTGTTTCTCGACTTCAATCGGACGCTTTCCTCATACGCAAGATAAGGCAATAAAAATTAGGATGTCGGTCGTCGAAGGAACTAGCCAGTTGAAGAAAATGATGTTGCTTAAAATAGTTCGTACAGTTACACCCGATATAGTCGCAATCTCACCAGGAAACACTGCGGCGCCGACCGCAGCTCTAACCGCAGTTGTGCCGGTAGTGCGGCAACATTGCCAATACCAAGTTAAGCTGTAACGGCGATGAAGCTATCAAATTTTAGTATCGTGTATGGTTGCCAAACGTCCTGTTTTCCCAGGACATGTGCTGATTTTTGGGGTGTCGGCTGTCCTGGATAGTTTCTAATCTTACTATGGAATCAAGTGCGATATCGCGAAAAAAAATCGGCTGTTTCATACAAAAGTGCAATACCGAATGGGCCAAAATGTATGGAACAGCTGTTTTTTTTCGCAATGGGGCACTTGGTCGCATAGTAAAAGTTGTTTGTATTGATGGTACTTTTACCCCCTAAAGATGGGATCTTTAAACAAACACCCTCTAGAAAAATGGAAAATGAAGTATTTAGAAAAAATCGACCCGTCTCACAACTAAATACTTCATTTTCCATTTTTCTGTAATAAAAATTGCATTGTGAATGCAAAAAACTAAAAATTAAAATAAGTTGCAATAGTAATTTCATCTTTAGCGATTGCCAAATACCTGGAAAGGTATTTCTTTCGCGTGTGAGGGTAGTAATATCTCCACATTGATGAAATTAACGCTGACTATACAGCGTGTAAGAAGTATTGGATAAATTCGACGCTTCTCGTAACGACTCCGTAGCTCAGTGGTTAGAGCAGTCGCCCGGAAAGCGAAAGGTCGTGGGTTCGAGTCCCATCGGAGCTAGTTGTGAGACGGGTCGATTTTTTCTAAATACTTCATTTTCCATTTTTCTGTAATAAAAATTGCATTGTGAATGCAAAAAACTAAAAATTAAAATAAGTAAACACCCTCTAGTCTATATAGTCCTGCCGGCCTAGCATGAGCGGCTTTTATCGCGCGATATGATATGGTACGGCAAGTTGTCTTGCTTACCCCACTAAGGTGTAAGCAAGACGGCATGCCGTATCATATCATATCGCGTGTTATAAGCCGGTCATGCTAGGCCGGCTGGCTTTAAGGTGGTTCGTTGAGCTCAGTAGCGCCACCAATGGAAATAAATCATTTACGATTTATCAAGGGCTTAGATTAAAAGTTTCGGTTATTTCGCGCAAATAAAAGAGTAAAATGCAATTTTTTATTGTTTTTTTCAGGGTCTCACATATGAGCATTAAGTTATGGATGTCGATATTGCTAAATGTGGCCAGTTTTGGCACTATTCACATTCACGACTTATTGCGTAAGTTTGAGTTCTTAAAAGTATATTTATAAAATGAATTTTACTCTTTTATTTGCGCAAAATAACCGATACTTTTGATCTAAGCCTTTAATAAAGTGTAATTGATTTATTTCCATTGGTGGCGCTACTGAGCTCAACGAACCACCTTAAACCGAAATGTCCTGGTATATACCTTCAAATCCTGGATTTGAAAGTTTGGAGATGGCAACCCTAGTATAGTGAAGTGGTCTGCTCACATTGCTGTGCGGTATGGATACTTCGGAGTAATGAAAGAAAAGATACCCGTAGAGTTTATTGGCCGTTTGGTTTGAATGCATCTTAAAACAAGTTTTGTTTGCTGTCTTTGATGGAGAAATACAAACAGCCAATCTCTTTGGTTAAAACTATTTGGGGCTAGCCTTCGCCCGCGAACACGAGGACTACACGACGTTATCCCACGGGAATGTGATATTTTTCAGGGATAAAAAGAAGTCTATGTCACTGTCCAGCTCCCAAACTATCCCCATACCAAAAATCACGTCGATCCGTTGCCCCCTTTTGACGTGAAAGACGGACACACACTTTCAGATTTATAATATTAGTTATTAGTATAGTATGGATGGATAATTGGATACCCTTCTTGTTTAGTCATAATTAATGACATGACCGCTTTACATTGGTCAAGTACAGTGGCGAGTTGCAAGTAAAATTTGTAGTCGCGAGTAGGGTTGCCAGGCGTTGTCGTTCGAATAAAGCCGGACGAGGTCAGTCTTTTTGGATGCTTGTAAATATTTAGGTACGTGTCCGATGTGACTAATCACCTCGCAAGTCGCACCTCGGCAGCGAACTCACAATCGCATCGCAAGCGAGCGAACCTGGGGGGCGATTCTCACATCTATCGATATATCTCTAACTCGACATAGGTTAAATACGAATACTATATAATCGCTTCTATAAGTTTTGATAAAAAAAATGTACTGTAACTAGCGCCAAAAACGTTCCACTCGCGCGCAGAGTTATCTGATACTGAAAATGACACAAAAATGTCTATAGTTTTTAAAAATACAACTTTACGCGCGACATTCATATCGAATGACATTTACCACTCGTTGCAATTGCAAGTCGAGCGCTGGGCATAGACATTTCTATGATGTGATTACGAAAAATTCTGTTTCAATCGACATCCGCCATTTTATTTTGACAGTACGCGTCATACAACTTGGCGTGTGTCAATATCTGGAACTAAAAAAATAATATGGAAATAAGGCTTAATTTTCTTAGGGTGTACGGCTTTGTCCCAAATGTCCGGCCAAACTGGCTGGTCTGTCCGGCTATTAGGTTTGACGACTTGGCAACCCTTGCGCCTCGCGAGTCGCGACTTGCCTATCTACACCACATCACATTGTACTTTCTCAGTGTAATTTTAATTTATCCTAGTTCCTAAACACCAAAAAAATCGACCGTAAGTGATTTCAGTTAAAACAATAACACATACAATCAGACCTCTCCAGTTCTCCACAATTAAAGATTCGTACCTAACTGTTAATTTTGAAGAAAATCGTATTCGTAAAGCTGTTCAGTCAGATGTTGTCTCCTTGTAAAATAATGGTGAGGAAATAGTTGAAAAGTGCAGTAATTTGTTCCTTAACCTCAGTTGTAATGTAACAGTTATTACACTTGTTGAATGAAATAGCTTTATTACACAATCAAAGGTCTCCCTAACAAGGAGCTTGATTCTATTGTCAATTACTATATTAGCAAATAAAACTATTCTACGGGTTCTAACATCTTCTTACCATTTAGCTGAATCTAACATTAACTTTTGCGTTTTAACTTACGTTTGTTCAAAATTTCGCTTTCATTTGAATAAGAGTCCTAAAGACCTTTCATGTCTTGTTAAATAATTAAGCGATCTGGCGCCTGGATGGAGAACACGCGCTGCAAGACTCATCACATCATCACATGCTATTTTGAAACACAACTGTGCAGATTAATATAGGTCAAGAAAGTCGTGTTTTAATTTTGTTGCAGTTTTCAAGTGGATTTCGACGTTGAAAGGAAATCTTACATCATAAGTCATCAAATAGGTAATCATTATACCTGAAATCTTGCTGTTTAAAACTTGATTTGTGTAACCTATCTAAATTTGTTTATGGACAACGTTTAAATGTTTTCTTATTTAATACTTGAAACACTAATGGTGTTACATATTACAAAACGTTGTCTAAAGTAAGACTAGCCGGCCTAGCATGAGCGGCTTGTATCACGCGATATGATATGGTACGGCATGCCGTCTTGCTTACACCTTAGTGGGGTAAGCAAGACAACTTGCCGTACCATATCATATCGCGCGATACAAGCCGCTCATGCTAGGCCGGTAGGTTTAAAACTGAAGCTGTCACTTTTATTTGCTAATCAGAAAACAGAGACAGCATTAGTTTTTAACCAAAAAATTTTACCATATTTTTGTATAATAAAGGCGCAAAAAATAAAACGAATGCCGTCATAAATACCAAGAAAATATGAATCTAGGTCTTTGCCTTTTCGCAAAATGTCATGCTACGTACAAAAGACCTATTTTTTGCGTTTTCCACTTATGGTTTTTACGGAACAGATTGCCAAAGGTTACTAGACTTGTATTCAGTGAATGTTACAGATAGGAATATGACCCAGACACAGTTAAAAGTTATGGGCCCACTATCTATCGATGCGCATACCTGCACAATATGGTTAGTGGTTACATGTGACTTTTTCGGTGATTACATTGTGGAGATTTTTCTTTTATTAAATCATTGCTCACCAACGATTATTACGTTTTCGCTCTTCAGTTTAAAAACTATCAAGTAGTTGTTACCTAAATATACTACTTACCAGACCATTTCGCCCATTGATTTACATCAATGATTTCACCAATAACCATTAAACTCTAGATTTGCACAAAACATGTGGGGCACGCTGCACGACATTTGGGCCACCAGACATAACTTAGTTTTTGAATACCAGAGCAAGGATAACCATTTGGCACATAAAATGGCACCAAGGTTTATTTCAAGATGCTCATAGCATAAATCGAATGGCAATTAGGTATAATAATAGATTTAGTTAGGGCTTTGCAGAATTATCAGCCTTTCAGGTGATATTCTTGCTGCAACTTGTGCTGAGCAGTGTCCTTTTAAGTTTCACTTTGTGTCTGAAACATGAATGATTCATAACGGAGTGCTGGTGCCGACAGTGTATGGAAGTGAGACTTGGTTATGGCAGAAGAAGAATAAAAGCAGAATAAATGCGGTAGAGATGCGATCGTTGAGGAAATTATGTAGAGTTAAATTGAGTTATAGAGTGAGCAATGATGTGATTCGTGAAAGGTGTGGGCTGAAAGATGATATAGTAACAAGCCGGTGGTTTGGTCACCTGGACAGGATGAATGAAATGCGAATCATGAAAGAGATATATTGTGCGAATGTGGAAGGACCGGTTTTAAGGGCGTCCCAGAAAAACCTGCACGGACCAAGTATGAGGTTTAATAAAAAAGACTGGTGTACGCAGTGACAAAAATCGCCGGGCATATATGAATTAGAACATCTCGTTGAACCTTTCATAACACCGAGTGATGTAGTGATTGTGCACTAATGTTCGGTTCACGTAATTGGAGTCAAGGCTGACGTTATTGTTCCTAGTAAATTGCCGCTACGATTTGGGCCTTTCCGTCTATTTCATTTAATAAAGAAGATCTTACAAATTAAATTATTTTACAACGGACTGGTTCTAGCATTCATCACGCCTGCTCTGCCTGATATTAAGTGAATTATAAGGCTGAAGGTGGAAGTGCACTACTCCCGGAATCCTAAACTGAGGAAATTGGCTGTCTTATCCCTAACTGGCAGAAACATAATAATGCTGAAAACATCGTCGTTATGGTGTCAGACTAAATGGTGGTAGCTAGCCAGTTAGCCAGCTAGCCAGGACTCGATGCAAGTCCTACCTAACACCTACCAAACCCAATACAATAATGTGCCCCCACTGGGAATCCAACCCGGGTACTCTAGGTCTGATACACGTAGGTACCACTAGCTAGACAATAGATTCGGTTAGAGTTCGGTTTGTGTTCTGTGGCCGCGACTTTTCACTTAAACACTATTCGCTCCCTTTTAGAATGCCGATGCCGTCTCCATTTCTATTCCATCCTTGACTGTTACAGGTTGCCATGTAAAGCCCCCAGTACAGGATGGCGATCCCGTTGGCCGACCATGATGGGCGATCGTGTACAGGGCCAGTTTTCTGTTCTGTGGGACCAGTTAGCGAGGGTTGGTCGTCACCACAGAATATATAATTAGTACTAACGTGCGTTACATTACAAATGCACACAAACTGACCCTGTACACGATCGCCGACCATCAAAATCAATCATTTTAGGCTGATACAGCACATGTGAACGTCAATGAAGCTACCGGTTCGCAAATCCTACGGCGGGAGGCCTTGTAACGAAAAGAACCGGCAAGAAACTCGCCAAGGGCAATTTTTTCATGATCATGATCGGCCATCCAGTACTGGGTGCTTAACAAGTGTTCACACCACAGTCACGTTTCAATGATAAAACGACAATTATACCTATAGATAAAATGTATGATTTACAAGCTCCATATAATTGTTACCTGCCCATATTATCGCCGCTATTATCAAGTTGTAAGCACGCGTGCCACGCTCTCGGAATAAGTGAATATAATTATTGACACTCATATTTAAATTAACTATTGTGTGTGTACCCAGTGTAGCCTTTCGTCACAGAATATATAATATTTAGTACTAACGTCTTTCTTTTATGGTCACACATTTAGGTTTTCAGTCACCCCTTTAAAAGATTAAAAAAATGCGTGGATGCGGCAGCAAGGACCGATCGTTATGGAGATCCTTGGGGGAGGCCTATAGCAGTGGGCGTCACATAGCTGATGATAATGACTAAAACAAAACCGAAAAGCCCTAGACGATTTGAGCTGAAAACAAAAGTAGGTACTTTTAGCTCCAGATCCTTAAATTATTCTATTTCATATTTTTACTTACTCAATTACTAATGAAAAGTTCCAAACTAATTAGGATAAACAAATATTGATTTTCTTTTGATTTTCCAAAAGAAACAAAATGTTAAGTAGGTATTTCAAATTCCACAAACTAAGCCAAAACTTGTAACAAGGGAACAGGCCTTCATTGTGGACATGAATAAAGAGAGAGGCGTTTTTTATTATGTCATTACATTACAGAAGTCTTGTTGCAATGACATAATTAGTATAAAGGATAGTCTTACTTAATACCGCAATACGCTCGTGCCAGCTTGCTGCAACCATAACACGGCTCATTTCAGTTTCTTTAGCGTCGTAACTAGGGTATAGTAATGTAGAAGTCTAACTTTGTTTATGAATTGTAGCTTCCCTCGGTTTAACCCGTGTGGTACCTGTTCGCGTCGAAATATCGGGATAAAATATAGCCTATGTCACTCGGGAAGAATTAGCTTTCTACTGCTGAAAGAATTTTCAAAATCGGTCCTGTAGTTTGTGAGTTTATTCGTTACAAATATTTCTTTCTTTAAATAAGTATAGACTAGTAAAAGTTTTGAAGATTTGGATATGCATTTCACATCTTCAATAACAGCTAGGTTCTCATAGATGCTGTTGCAAATAGACGAGGACCTTCGATTAAAATAAAAACTGATAAGCTTGAATTTTAATAAACACTTAAAGAACAATCAAAGGATTTTCTTAGATTACCTAATCAAAGCAGTAAAACTGTTTACTTCGGTTCTTGTCTGTCACAGGACAGGATGCCAGCATTGCAAAACCACCGAACCAAACTTGTAAAAGATATCGCCGGTGTTTTCAAAGATAACAAAATATTATCTTTTGTTCGAATCACTCGATGAGTCGACCAGCAAATATACTGATAGATAATTCCACTTCATTGTATCTCTAGTCTATAGATATAGTTAGACGCCATTTAACACAGCAAATCAAAATCAATATCATAGCGTTTAATTACCTACTCAATTCAGTGTAGGCCGTTTCATTACAAGAGCACTTATCTTGTGAATGTCAAATAAGCTACGCCATATCGGTCCGCTCGTCAAGGGCCGTTTTCTGCGGCTCATTTTCTGAAAATTAAGCTAACCCGGCAGCCATAGCAGCAAACTTGTCATTTTTTAACTCGAACGGCAATGTTTACCAGCTGAGCAAAGTTACAACAAGTTCAAATCAAATCAGAACTGTCACGTTTATTTCCTGAATAGAATTGGACACGACATCAGATTTACTCCACTTAACCTTTTTTTTTGTTTATTGATAAACGGTGTAGTACGTAGCCTTCATCACACCTGATGTTAAGTGGTGATAAGGCTGAAGGTGGAAGCGCACTACTACCGGAATCTTTAATCACTGAGGAACTGGCTATCTTATCTCTAACTGCCGGGACACAATAACAATACTGAAAATATCATTGTTATGGCGTCAAACTTAGATAAGATGGTGGTAGCTAGCCAGGCTGACTAAGAACTAGTCCTACCACCAACCAAACAGAATACAATATGTACTCCCACTGGAAACCGAACCCGGGACCTCTTGGTTGGAAATCGGTGGTGTGAACCACTAGAGCACAGAGGCGGTTTAAACTTTACACCAAGTTTAATAAATAAGAGGGAAGATAAATGGTGACAATGGTCTTAAAAAGGCGGCTAATGTTGGCGCCTAATGTCCGAAGCCATCAGAGCCGTGTTGATAAACCGTTACATTACAGCCGCGATGTGTCGCACAGGCCACATCGTCTGTGTCTAATGAACATAAGTGGTTGCAGCATTAGCGGGGTCGGCGACCGGCAGGTCGGCTGGTGCGACCTCTGCAACATAATCCAGCAATACAACAACATTATCTTGGTGACTAGTGGAAGGCGGCGGAGTTTTCGTCAGAGTGGAATTCGGTTAATTTTTTTTTCAATCCAACTTAATACCTACTACCTTTACAGATAAATATCCAAGGTGATAGTACACACGGCCGCACATCAGACTATAACATGTTGACCATGAGACCGCCTTTATGCCCTACGTAATAAAAGCTGTTATCGCAGTTCAACTGTTTAACTTGATGAGCTGCCGACTGTACAAGCATTAAATTTTAATAACTAGGTAACTTTTTATAATAAATGACATTAAGGGCCAACCTTGCGAATTCACCCTTAGAGCACATAAATAAATCGATAAGTATAGGTATTTGGCTATTTCTTTTTTTTATCGTGCTCTTGTTTATATCGCTCCTTAGGGAAGATAGTCATTCTTATCCTATGTCGGGTGACAAATAAATTATTTTACTCAAAAAAAAGTGGGTGAAAAGTAAAGAATAAAATATTATTTTCTTTTTTTTTCACCCACGACCACGGCCCTGAGGGCCTACTCTGAAACGCAAAACCCGAAACTTCGGTATACCTGTCCCTCTCACTCTCTAGTCGGAACAGAATCGAGTGAAAGGGGTGGGGCTAACCGAAGTTTCGGATTAGCGTTTCAGAGTACGGTCCCTGAAAAGGTGCCAAAACGTTGGGAAAATCCGAACCGCCTTTAGAACACATAAATAACTTATATTTCTAAGTGTTAATGCGCGTATAATCCGTAAAAGATTTAAAATGAACAGTACCTACGCGCGCAAACTTAAGATATGGAAAAGGTTCTCTTCAAATGTTGGCGACAAAAAAAGTCTAAGTCGGACAGATTTTCGCAATAAAATATTAGTAGGTATACCTAATATTGAATAGGTAGCAGTTCGTACCAACAGCAGTTTTAAGACAAAGACCATATAGCTATTTCGCAACGATGATTGTAATCTTCACACTCGCATTCAATCCAAAACTCACATACCTAGTGTAATGTTTACAGAAGCGCTATAGCGCTGTTCGAAATGATTACGTCATTTTTTTCAACTCAACCCAAATAGTGCGAAATACGAAAGTAAACAAGAAACTATAATCGCATACAAATTCAATAAAATTATCCTTTATTCAGTCTAGCTCTTGGTTGTTTCATTACAAGCAAAGAACTTATGCCGCAAGAAGTGGCGGCAAGGGCTGTTTCTTTGTTGTATCATTGGTGCTGTGCTGATGTAATAATAGTATTAGGGATTATTATTGGTACGATATCTCTTTCTCCGGAATTTCCTGTTGAGTAGATAATATCTAATCTCGTACTAGGATTAAGGTAGAAAGATTGCGCCTTTATATGTGAACCTTGCTCGGTTGGAAGTTGGTTTGCGGCGTGAAGGTTGCCTTTGCCTCGCACTCACTTCGTTTCGTAGCTAAATAGTCGTAAGGTGCAGTAGACCACGTTATGTTATTAGCGAAGAGAAGCATAAGTAAGGAGCTACTTCTAACTAACCGCCTCTGTTTTGTGGTCTAGTGGTACAAGTCGGGCGAGCTAACTTGACACCTGCAAATTATACCCGTCTCTTTCACTCGATTCTGTCATGCCCGCAGAGTGACAGAGATGGGTATAACCTGCAGGTGTCTAGTTAGCTCGCCCGAGTTGTACCCACCACCGATTTAAGACCCAGAGGTCCCGGGTTCAATTGCCAGTGGGTGTACGTCCTGTACGTATTGAATCCGGTTTGGTTGGTGTAGGACTTGTTCATGCTTGCACATTGCTGTGTTCCGGTAGTTAGAGATAAGATAGCCAGCTCCTCAGTGGTTGATGATTCCGGGATTAGTGCTCTTCCACTTTATCACCACTTAACATCAGGTGTGATGAAGGCTAAGTTCTACCCCGTTGTGGATAAAAAAGAACATAAAAATGAGATTAGAAGAAGCATGACACGCATTTTGTACTGAATGAACTTTGAATGAAGCGTGTAATCGGAAACTTAGCTAATTGCCATGGCAGTCTGAAGAAATTCACGTCGTACAAAAAGTAAAACGCATGGAAAATTTGCTTGTTTTGCGCAAAGGTAGTAAAGATATCCCAGGCCCAGGTATTTTACTTACAGGCTGACAGGTTCCCTGTCCACTGAATCGTATGTGATTCATGGGACATATCAAATCCATTTATTCATTTTAGGCTGATACAGCACTTGTGAAAGTCAATGAAGCTACGCTATTGGTTCGCAAATCCTACGGCCGGAGGCCTTGTTACGAGAATAACCGGCAAGAAACTCGCCAAAGGCAAATAAAACAGGGAGAAAACGAATGCTCTTAACGGGTTTCTTGCCGGTTCTTCTCGCAAGGTCTCCCGCCGTAGGATTTGCGAACCGATGGCGTAGCTTCTTTGACGTTCATAAGTGTTGTTACCTCAACCTAAATTGAATAAAAAATATTGAATTTTTAAATATTTTTTTTTAATTTTTAATGATTAAATTTAGAATTAAATTCCGACCTTTATTTAAATTGGACGTAAGGAATTTTAATTGGAGGCAAGTCACATTTATAGTATCGGGACGTGTGGAGAACATAAAACTTGCTTAAAAAATTAAAAATGTAAATTGTATAGGGACAGGGAACCTGTTTTGAAAATGTACAGTAAACCAAGTACAAAAGCGAAAGTAAATAATATTCAATAGATGTATCGCACAAACGCCAGCCACGTCGTTAACATTCCACCAACCGATGCACCTCTGGTATTTGGGGCAATGGCACCAATACCTTCAACGACATCATAATCATAGCAGCGGCATAAACAAACATCGATGCACCCAATGATCAATGATGTTTTATATGTAGATAGGTACTTTATCTGAACTAAAAAGTGGCGACGAAAAAGTAAGGTAATTGCCCGAAGTTTAATCAGTCACACAAAGACCCTTATCGTGTCAACGCGCTGTACATTTTTGTCGATTACGCCCTTATTACCTACGCCTCAAATAATAAACTTAATGCCTTCCCGTGTTTAGAGAAGTTGCTAAAACTATGCCGGATCTTTAAAAGACAAGAAAATTGATTCATTTCATACGTAATTATTGAAATTATAAATTTAAATTAATAATTAAATAATAAGTGATGACTTTTGCGCTGTTGCCAGTTCGACATGCATGAGCGAGTAAGCTTGTAAAGTTTTGTGAACGCATGAAAGAGACAGAAAAATGGCACATAAGACAGTGCTTGCAATAATTGTTTATCTATCTGACAACAATAGAGAAGGCTGTGTGATCTGACTAACATTATTTTGGTGTAAAAGAGATAGATATGCGGAAATGCCTGTTGTTAGGAAGAGATACTTAAATATATTTTGACAACTTGTGCATGTTTTTGGTTTCTTTTAACGTGTTACGTAAAACGTCATTGGATGCACCTACTTTGTTAATAAAGCTACTCACAAAATAAAATAACAAAGACACATTAGAAAATATCTGTTTTTTTCTAAGCAATTATTTTTTTAACTGCCTCTGTGGTCTAGTGGTCCACACCACCCAATTTCAGACCCAGACGTCCTGGGTTCGATTCACAGTGGGGTACATATTGTATTCGGTTTGGTTGGTGGTAGGACTTGTTCTAAGTCCGGCTGGCTAGCTACCACCATCTTATCTAAATCTGACGTCATAACAATGATATTTTTAGCATTATTGTTCCGGCAGTTAGAGATAAGATAGCCAGTTCCTCAGTGATTGAGGATTCCGGGAGTAGTGCGCTTCCACCTTCAGCCTTAAAAAAATAGTTATATTTGCGGTTTTCGAAAATGTGATAGTTTTCCTTTTAACTTCGTCATATTATTATGTACTACTATCGTGAATTTTTTCACGTATCCAGAAACGACCATTTGGTTGGTAGGGGGGGGGGGGGGGGGACACTTGACTCTAACAAAATTTTGCACTTTAAAGCTTAATAATTCACAAACAGATGCCTCAATCAAAAAACTGTTTTTACGAACCCACAACGATTTTGAAATTGCTATCCAACGACATCCCACACTATGGGGTAGACAAGAAAAAATAATTACACACCCACTTCACGTGTAGGGGAGGTAACGTAAAAAAAAATTTTTTTCAAAATTTTACTTTACCACTTTGTTGGCGTGATAAATATGTATATTCATGCCAAATTACAGCATTCTAGTACTAAGAGTCTATGAGCTAGACTGGGGTCAGACGGACGGACAGACGGACAGACGGACATGGCGAAACTATAAGGGTTCCTTGTTGACTACGGAACCCTAAAAAACAACGGGTTGCACTTAGGGCTACCACATCTCCGGGTTTGACCCGGAGTCTACGGGTTTGCATGGTGCATGTCCGGGCTACGGGTTTAGCATCGATATCTCCGGGTCAGACCGGGCGGAGACAGCGAATCAATTAAAAAAAGAAGCCAATGACGTTTACAGAACTCTTGAATACATACAGAAATATGATGATTTTGAGGATTCTGTATTCAAAATCCTTTCCAAGTTCGATGTAACAAGTGCAATAAGTTCCGAAGACACTGTTAGAGTAGAAGCTGTCAAATCACTTGGTTTGAAAAATATGGATGAAGATAAAACTTCATGACGAGACCCGAAAGTTAAGCCAAGTATTTCCTCAGTTTATACAATCTAGAGTGATTCAACTGCTTTTTACGAAGGGTTCGCTTATTCAAAGTCACCTTTATCTTCCCCGAACTGGCCAAAATAATTTCTTTTTTTTTCAATCCCTACAAGCAATGCTTTTGTAGAATGCGTCTTTTCTTTAATGGTAAATTTGAGGACCGACGAGCGAAACTGCTTGTCAGTGGACATGGTGAGGGCAAAGTTAATTGTAAAGATTAAATTACAATATTTTTAAAGTTTTTGAAGAAAACTGAACAAGAAAAGATGCTTAAACAACCTCTTCTAATTTTTTTTTTTTTTTAAAGTGCTAGTGTAAGTCAGCCCAGCAGTAGAGCGTGTTTCAGATAACTCTGCGCGCGACTGGAGCATTTTTGGTGCCAGTTGTAGTTCCTTTTTTGTTCTAAGGATATAGTAAAGATTCATTTTCGATTTTGACCGCGCGCAGACTTATCTGGCGCGCACTCTAGCTAGGTAATTTATAATAAAAAAACATAATATGTCTCATATAACTCATAATATATTATGCTTTTTACTTTAATTTATTAAAACAATTCATATTTAAATTTTTACTTTTTTGCATTCACAATGCTATTTTGTTTGGTTGAAAAATGGAAAATGAAGTATTTCGAAAAAATCGACCCGTCTCACAACCAGCTCCGATGGGACTCAAACCCACGACCTTTCGCTATCCGGGCGAGGCGACTGCTCTTGCCCGAGCCGAGCCCGAGCAGTCGCCCGGATAGCGAAAGGTCGTGGGTTCGAGTCCCATCGGAGCTGGTTGTGAGACGGGTCGATTTTTTCGAAATACTTCATTTTCCATTTTTCAACCATAAAACAATTCTTACTTATTTTATTATTAAAAAATATATTTTCTTGAATCTCCGGGTCTACTGTTTTTGAAAGGTGGCAGCCCTAGTTGCACTCCGAAAGTGCCGGCAGAAGTGAAAAGGGCTCCCTAGACTTTTTTCCCAAAAAAAGGGAATTTGTCACAAAAAAGCTAAAAATACGGACTGGATTCTTTCTTCTGGCTTCAATTCCGCCCGTTTTCTAACCTGAGCTATTACAACCTTGGAAACGGTGTGTCGAAATTTGCCTTCGTATTCTAATGACATTGTAACAGTTTTTCGATCAGGTCACGTGTCCGTCTTACGAGTTTCCGATCTGACGGTCACGTGTCCTGACTCCTGAACTCCTGACGCGAGTTTAACATTTTTTAACCCATCCCCAAAAGTGCACAACGCCGCTAAAGAAGTTTTCACTTCAAAAAACATTACAGGAATGTATCGAATCCCCGATCTGATGGTAACTCTCCCCTGCGCCGTCAGATCAATGATAACACAGCCGTCTCTATCGTCTTCTACAAGCCATGCTATGATACGGAACGGCAACATTGCTGTGAACCGGTTTACTCCTCTGAGTACTAAATCCTATGGAGGTGGCATACCTACGAAAAAGTGAGGTGCAACTAAGTCACAATGTAAGAAAATCTTGGAATTCAATTTTAAACTTCTTCTAATTGTCGTATTAATCGGTCCAGCCGTTTCAGAGATTAGCCGGAACAAACAGACAGACAGACAAAAATTGTAAAACATGTCATTTTGGTATATGTACAGTATATTTAGTCATATGCACGTAGTAAAAAGCGGTTATTTAATGTTACAAACAGACACTCCAATTGTATTTATTTGTAATAGATGTATAGAAGATATGCCATCTCCATAGGATTCAGTACTCGAGGTTTACTCGCTGTTTACCTGTCAAACGGTGCAAACGGTGTCAAATCGGTTCACTTAAAACTACGTTGCCAACTTTATGCGCATGGCTTGTAGAAGACGATAGAGATGGCTGTGATGATAAGTAAACATCGCTAATGAGAATGAAATTGAATTTACTAACAACAAATGATGTTAAGTTCTTCAAATGTTTTGCGGTTGAACACTAGGTGAATCACGGTAGGTGACGCAATACATGACTAGTTAGTACTTACATACATGATAGCTCGATTAGTGCTTGTTTGTTTTCTACACCTTACTAATGCTTTACGATATTGCTTATAATAGCAATGAGTAAAATATAATTTGAAATTAATTTATTGTTTGACGTCAAAACACTTGACTTTTAGCTTATCTATTAGATGCTTGTGGTTCCTGTTCCCAAAGAAAATCGGGATAAAATGTATAAGTATTAGGTATTATATCTTTTTCCAGGATTAACATCTCTATGAAAATCTTCATACAAATTGGTTCACCTGTTTACGCGTGGTTGAGTGGAGTAGACAAACAAACAAATAAATAAACGAGTAAGATTTTAAAACATGAATCACTGTTTCCTCTATTTTGATCAAACATTTACAAACAAATAAGCAGATTTCATATCGTCTACTAATTGGTTGTTCTATTCCTCAGAGTGACATAATAATCCGCAGCCGATGTTGTAGACTTAAGTCGGTTTTATGACTCATTGTTTGGCGTTTCTTGTCTGTTCAATTGTCTTGATGATTATGAAGTCATAAAAGCAGTAAGTCTGGTTGTATGGTGTCATTTGTAGGTGTCATAATAGTGATAATATAGGATTATACTCGCATCGTATCTTTAAAATCATCATCATCATCATGTCAGCCGAACGACGCCCACTGCTGGGCATAGGCCTCCCCCAAGGATCTCCACAACGATCGGTCCTGCGCTGCCCGCATCCAACGGCTTCCCGCGACCTTGACCAGATCGTCGGTCCACCTTGTAGGGGGCCTGCCCACGGAACGTCGTCCGGTACGCGGTCGCCATTCGAGAACCTTTCCGCCCCAACGGCCATCAGTTCTCCGCGCTTTGTGTCCCGCCCACTGCCACTTCAATGATGCAATCCTTCGAGCGATGTCGGTCGTTTTAGTTCTCCTGCGGATCTCATCATTTCTGATTCGATCGAGCAGGGAAATACCAAGCATTGCTCTCTCCATTGCTCGCTGGGTGACTTTGAGCCTTCTTATGAGACCCATAGTAAAAGACCACGTCTCACTTCCATAGGTCATTACTGGCAACACACACTGGTCAAAGTATTTCGTCTTGAGACATTGAGGTATTTCGGACGCGAATATATGCCGGAGCTTCCCAAACGCTGCCCATCCGAGCTGGATTCGACGAGATCTTTAAAATATCGAGATCTTTAAAATATACTTACTGAAATTTTCCTCATGATCCTTTTTAGTAGAGTTGTGATTTGAAATTGATTATGATTAGAGAATAACATGTTTGTAGCTGAACTTGTTGTTGTTTTGCAAACATAATTAATTATCGTAATTTGGAGTAAATAAAAGCTTTCAAATAAATTTAACAAGCATTAGTAAAATAATGCGCGTGCTAAAACTTAAACTTGAGTATCTAAACATTCTAAACACAAGTGTTGTAGTTTCTTACTTAGTAGAACATAGCGAAATAATTGGGTCTTCTAAAATTCCAAACTATTTAACAATGAAAGAACTGACGTCAAAAATGACGCAGCGCAGCAGTTTGTTGCGAATACCTTGTATTATTTGTGACATGCCCACGTGTGGGCCTCATTGGCCGTCATCGGGTACAAACATAGCACAAATGCAAATTGCATGTCTAGCGCCATCCACTATGCTTTTAGATAGGGCTGCCAAACTCATATCACAGAGGACAAAAAAATACTATAGTCCTCTGTGCTAATAGGTACTACGATGGTGTAAGGACCTTTTTGGATAGAAGCCTATAACTTAAACTTAAGTATAGAGCATTTAGGCATGGAATTAAAAAAGTACCCTATAGCTCCAATGATAATTATACTTCAATTTTGTTGGTTAACATTGTCATCAATTTATAATTAAATGTAAGTACTTATACCTAAGTTATGTTATGTTATGTTCTATGAAAAATGCAGGGTTGAGAATTTTAAATTATTTTTATGCATTCACAATGCAATTCTGTAAGTAGCTTTCAGGCGGGATGGATCCCGCATGAAAGCTACTTATGGGACTCGTGGTTTTTTACTATCACATTTTTCCTATAAAATGCAATTGCAGTTTTTATGGTGCAGGGCTTAAATAAAATTTAAACTTTATCTAACAGAATGTAAAATACCACTTTGCAGTACCCGACCCGACAACGAATTGACAGCCCTGACGAACCTGAACGGCTTTCCCTTTACGGAAATGGTCTTGGGAGGATCGTCACTTCCGCTCGTTTGTCGGGTTAGATTGGGTTATTTGATGGGGTCACCCTCACCTCACCACGTGTCTTTTAACATGAGTCTTCTTTTACGGTATAGGTTTTGAGAATGTCATATTTTGAGAATATAATGTTTTGAGAATATCATGTTCAGCGACGGAAGGCACAAAACATCATCATCATCATTACAATTCTCATTCTCTTGTCCTTTTGCTATTTATTCGGGGTCGGCGCAGTATGTCTCTTTTCTTCCACTTATCCTATCAGCCGTCAAATCTACAGTCTTCCCTTTCTTGCACATGCATGTCATTATTCATTTCATTACGTTTTTTGGGAATTTGGCCAACACTGTTACAGAAAAAAGAAACTTAAGTTTAGTGTATTTATTTACAACCTCTTCTCCTCACTTGCCCACTTTTGATAAACGCTGACGAATGACTGTGCGATCATCATTGACGTTGCGACCGCAAAATCACTTTGAGGAACTATAAAATATCATTACAATAATACCGATATCTGTACATCATATAGAACGTTGTCATACTACATTATTGAAAAACTTCAGGTATTTTACTTAGATACCTCATGTTGTATCTGACATCCAAGTAATCCTGTTACTTTAGTGAATGTGATCGTCAGCAAATTTGTTTGCGGCTGTAAATTATTGAATTACAAGGTACTTACCTATAAAAATCTTTGTAACATTATCCAGTGGTATTGGTACTAAAACACGTTTGCAGAAAAAACAATACTACATTCAGCGATACCTAGATTCGACCATATTATAGATTTAGTCCATATTGTCACGAATTCTCACGAAATATGAGGGGTTGAAAATTCGTACGTCCTCGTCTTTTAAACATTATCTTGTCACATATAAAATAAAATATATCGACAAATATGTTATGCTTTCAATAATGATTGCGACTGTGAATAAGTTAAAATTATATTTGTGATTTTCATTGTGAAGCCTTGTTTTAACCTTACTTGCTTCTTTTATTTTATTTTTATTTTATTTATAAGGCTTACAAAACAAGTTACAGTCAAAAAGTATGCTTAAGTTTATACATTCAAATAATTTGGTACTAGACCATAACTCTCTAGATGTAGGCACAGTATTAACTAAATACTAGTAAATTAAAGAGGGGTACACTTAAAGTAATCTATAGTCTAGAACTCTAGAACACAATAACTTAATACAGAAAATAAAAAAGAAGAACACCAATTAAGTTAGTTTTATGAGTCATTCGGACATAGGGCAGTCAGAACTTCTCTCCTAAATTTATTATAACTATTATTAAAAATATCCAGAGAAGAATGTCTAGACAAAGTCTCATTATATAAGCGACACATTCTAGTAACAGGGTTGTAAAACGATGTATTATTTTTATAAACTTGGAGGCAGAATAATTTATGTGAAGAACTACGGGATTTATATCTAGTATTAAAGGTAAGCTGGGATAAAAGCGAAGGGGAATCAATATATGAATGAATTATTTTATACAGACAAACTAACTCTTGGCATTGCCGGCGATTAGAAAGAGATTTAATGTTAAATTTAGCAAGTTTAGCGTTGTATGATTTATGTTTGCGTCCAATGTGAAGCCTATATCTAAGTATGTTGAGACATCGCTTTTGCACTCTTTCAATACTTTTACCGTGAACATCATAATAAGGTGACCAAATAATAGATGCGTACTCTAACACGCTACGGACAAGGGAATAATAAAGATACATAAATGTTTTTTGGCTCTTAAATTCTTTAGTTAAACGTGAAACAAACCCAAGCAGTTGGTTCCCATAAGATATAATATAATCGTAATGATTACGAAAAGTAAGTTTTGAATCAAAGAACACCCCGAGATCCTTGGCCACCTCTTTGCGTTCAAGACTAGAACCATTGAGATTATAATCATAATTTATTTTGTTCTTTATCGAACCAAAAGAAATCGTGAAACACTTGTTTATATTAAGCATCATTTTATTATCATTGCACCACTTAACCAAAGAGCTTAAATTATTTTGCTTCTAATGCTTTTGACGTTGCTATTTATTCAGTATGCTAATAATACTACAGCCGTTATGATTTCTCCTTTAGTGGCGTTACCATGAAGACATTTCATTCGGTTTCCTAAGAATAGCTGACTCGGGTTGCGTAAAACTACGGTGAATGACTATTTTCGTCTGTCGATACGGATTTTCTACGAATGTCGACGTAGTTGATAGAGCGTTATGAATCCTGTTTGCATTTAAGGATTTCTCGTATTAAAATTTTGGAGTTAGAACAACACCTTAGTACAAAACAAGAAGTACTGAAATTCATGGTTAATTGACGGGAAATGTAAGCTAGTTCATCATGACGCAATAAAAAATTGTACTTAAAGCTTTGTAATTGTAAATAGTGAATGAAAGTAAGAATGAGGATTCGAAAATGAGTCACAACTCACAGGCAATCCTTGTTTTTCTTCATCATCATCATCATGTCAGCCGAACGACGCCCACTGCTGGGCATAGGCCTCCCCCAAGGATCTCCACAACGATCGGTCCTGCGCTGCCCGCATCCATCCATCCCGGTTTTCTTACACACCCTTAATTTTAATTAGTACAAAGATTTTAGGGGATGATAGTGTCCATCAATACGAACAATTTTTACTATGAGGCCAACCAAGAAAACGCAATAAAAAATCAGCTGTTCCATACAAAAGTACAACATCGACTCTACTAAATTGTATTGTTGGACACTATCATCCCCTAAAAACTTTGCTTATTAAAATTTAGAAGTGTATAGTGGTAAGCTCTGCAAGCTTTCTACAACAGTGTAGGTATTATCATAACAATCAAGGCTTTTCTGTCACTACTCTGCATGACGGAGATGCCGATTTAAAGCAGAATTTTTTTTTCGTGGATCTTTATCTTAAATCTGCGCGACCGAGCGACGCTATGAACTGTGCAATGCGAAATATAATGCGATTATTATAAGAATAGGACTGTCAAACGGCATTCTTGATCTTTGTTCCTTTTTTTGCACATCCTACACCCTGAAGTGGAAGCGAAACGCAAACAAATATGGCCGTTTTGACAGTCCTATTCTTATAATAATCGTATTGTTCGGAAAAGATCGACGTTTCTGAACGCAACTCTAATGTCACGTCAAATTGACATTAGCTGTCACTTGAAGTTGACAGGGACACTTGATTGAAATTCTTCTTGGAAAAATGTCGGAATAATTTTGCTGAATTTGTTAAAGGTCGCTCGCGTTGAATGTGCCTGGCATATCGAGTTTGAATCCATCTTAAATTATCTATGTGATCCCGTTTTGTACGACCAAGGTTTTGATGCCATCTCTGGAGTGGCCGGTCGCGGATGCTTTGAAAGATAACCTTTTCTACCACACGCGCTTGTTGTCGAGACACTATATCGTAATAAAAAAAGCTCCCACGTGTGTGTCTTTGTGTATCTATTGTTGAAACGCCCAGTGTCTTGTGAACGCTGTTATTTGTGTTGTGAGTGAGGTCACTAATTGGTAAGGTCTGCAGAAGAAGAAGATACCTGGGGCGCGCGCCCCGTCTCGCCGCAGCCGAGGAGATTTTCGACACCACAGAACCGTATGTGAAATCACCTTACTTAACATTCTCTCCACTGTGTATCGCAGTCCTATTGTTCAGTTACATCCCGGCTGAAACCAAGATTTGTCCGGAGTCTATACTCATGATAGCCTTCCACTGCGCCAATGCTGACTCCGCGGTCTAGGCAGGGGTGTACTGAACATTTCTTGGTAGCCAAGAGCGTAGCTTGAAGGCCTGAGAGGCCCACGCCAAAACTTTGTATTAATCAGTGCCGTTTGATGACCCAGTCTGGTCCGGACTAGATTAATTTGTACTTGTAAATGGTAATTAACTTGCATTTGAAAAGTAAAGGGCATTCCTTTGTTATTGGTTCCATGTCTTGTAATTAATTGTCATGTATTGAGGTTCCAAAATGTAAACAGATGCCTTTCTTTGTTCATAATAATTATTATTTAGTTTTGTCAGCAAATTTGAGTTGTGAATATTGACAAGTTTGTTGCTAAATAATAGCTAATAAAAGGTTAGCTAATAAGTTTGCACTCAATACTTAGTGAAACTTAAATGATTTAAGACATTGTTTACACATTGAAACTTATTGAAACTTGTGCTTTGAAATAATTAAAATCATCTTGTTGTATGTCGATATCCAAGTGAATTTCAATGGTCAGTGATTTGTTTGAACTGAATAACTTTTGACTTACAAAGTCAAAGTTAGTTTGTGTCTAAGTTATAACCTCTTGAGAGTTAGAGTTATAATTATATACTTGAGTTTTGTTGTTTTCTGATAACCTCCAAATATTTAAGAGTTTGTGTCATTATAAATACTTTGTTGTTGTAATATTGGAATTTTGTGGTTATCAATAACCTCAAAATATTGGAGATTTTGTGTTGTAGTGAATATTTTGAATTTGTTGTTTTTGTTGATAAATTTGTGACGTTACAATGACGGCCTCCTCTGCTAAAGCCAAAATACGTTCTGAGTTACGGTGGTTAGCGTCTGCGGTCGCATTGTTGGATCGACCTGATAGGACGGAGGCCTTGTTGAACAGATACGTAGATCTGCCCGTACGTTTGGCTGTTGTTGATGAACAGTATGCCTTATTTTTGGAAAGGACTGTTGAGGCCGATGTGGAAATGCGACAAGAAGTCGATTTGGATGTGGACCAGTGTTATGATTTTGCGGACAGAATTACCCAGGTGGCTCGGCCTTTGCAAGTGGCAAGAGAGAATGAACCGAGCCCGTCCCCGGTCACATCTAAAAGTATGCCCCCTCTCTTTGCTAGATTGGCCCCCTTAGACTTAAGGCGCTTTGCTGGTCGTCTAGAGGACTGGGAGGGCTTTATTAACATTTTTGATAGTCTTGTACATGCCCGGGACGATTTGACCCAGGGCCAGAAGTTAGCTTATTTGTTATCCGTGTTGGAAGGGGAGGCCCTTGAATCGGTTCAACATTTGGCCCCCTCGGATGAAAACTACCCTATTGCTAGGGATTTGATTGCCCGTCGGTACCAGAACGTCCGACGTCTGGCGGACAACCATGTTGCCGCCATTTTGAATTTACCCCGCGTTGCCAGCGTGATGCACTTGAGAGTGGCTTTGTTGAATCCGCTGTTGGTGGCATACAACGCATTAAAAAACTTAAAACTCCCAGTGGAGCAGTGGTCGTTTTTGTTACTGCACATTGTCCTGGGAAAGTTGCCGGACTCTGTTAAGGTCCGTTTTGAGCAGCAGTATGGTGGGGATAGTGCGACTTATCTGCCACCCTTCTCGGACCTCTTGACGTTCCTGGAAGGAGAAAGTAGACTGGCAGATAATTCCTCTCTGGCCGGTCCTATGGGACCCGAACGACCTGTGCCACAGAGTAGATCCCCCACCGGACCCCCCCGTAGGGGGCGTATGGCCCCTCGCGCGCCTGGCCGCTATGCCGCCGTCCAGGAGACCGCCCGCTGCTTGTACTGTCGGGAACCGGGTCACAGCACGACCCGTTGTGATAAGTTCCTCGACCAGCGCGTCCAAGGCCGTCGAGCGATCGCGCGACAACGGACATGGTGCTACTCGTGCTTGGGCCTGCACATGCAGCGCGAATGTACCCAAGCGCACCCATGCCGCTTTTGTAAGGGCAACCACCATCCCCTCCTCTGCATGAACAGCCCAGAGGGCGGCGGAGCGCCGCAGCGCGTCGCTGCAGGATCACCTCGTATGGGTGGGGGGCTCGGACCCCCCGCGGTGTTTGCATCCCGCAGCAGTTCTAGTGGCCACCAGAGTGGCCCCAGACGCTCTCCGCCACGTTTGGACCCTCAAACGGGCGGGGGTCCCAGGGACCCCCCCATGGGAAACCGATCCCCAAGGATGGGGATGAGTTACGCGAGCGTTGCCGGAGGTCGTAGAGGCCCCCCGCGACGTTTTGAGCCTCGCACGGGCGGGGGTCCCACGGACCCCCCCATGGGAAACCGATCCCCAAGGATGGGGATGAGTTATGCGGGCGTTGCCGGAGGTCGTAGAGGCCCCCCGCGACGTTTTGAGCCTCGCACGGGCGGGGGTCCCACGGACCCCCCCATGGGAAATCGGTCCCCAACTAGGGGGTTCGATTTTGCGAGCGTTGCGGGAGGTCGTAGAAGCCCCCCGCAACGTGTTGAGCCTCGCACAGCCGGGGGTCCCCGGGACCCCCCCTCTGAAAATCGGTCACCGTGCCCCCGCGACTATGGGGCGACGTACACGGTGGATGCTTGGCACCGATTCTCGCCGCCGCTCGCCGAATACCCGCGTTTGGAGCGGCGCCCGCCCCGTCTTCAAGGGGCCGGGAGATATAACCCGCCTGATACCGGGCGAATTGGACGTGGGCAGTATGTGGGAGAATGGGACCCACTGGATCGCTATGAGCGACCCCCTTACCATGGGGGGACGTCTGGGGACCCCACCTACTAGCAATCAACGTGTTTACGGTCGATTGTAGCCACCCCTCCAGAGACCGTTTTGTTGCCCACGGCCTCTGTGCTTGTCAGGGGATTGAATGGCGACCTTGTGGAAGTTCGCGCCTTGTTGGATTCCGGTGCTCAGGGGTGTGTTGTGTCATCTTGGTTAGTTAGGCGGTTGGGCCTCAAGGTGCACCCCCACACGGAAGGCGTGAGAGGTGTTGGCGATGTGAAAGTCCCCGGGTTGTTAGGGCATGTTGACTTCACATTTACATCACGTAATAAGTCCACGCCAGGCATTAAGACCTCGGCGATTGTGTTGGACACAGTTGTTGGCCGTCAACCTTCAGTTGACTTGGGACCGAGTATGTTGTCTTTGGTGTCTGATTCCCCACTCGCCGATCCAAATTTCTTCCGCCCAGGCCCGATTGATGCTCTCCTTGGAGCCGATGTCCTGGGGCGAGTTTTGTTGACGGGGAAGCGAGTTTTGCAGCCAGATGGCTTGGTAGCTCTGCAGACGACACTCGGTACAGTTGTGATGGGCCCTGCTCGCCGCGTTTTGGATTCCCTTGATGAGGATCGCGGTCTTGTTTTTAATGTGTCTCTCTCCGAAGTGGTGCAGAAGTTTTGGGAGGTCGAGGAACCTCCACCAGCCCCGCGGGTTGACCCAGTAGCGGATGAATGCGAGTTGTATTACCAGAATAATACTGGTCGCCTCCGCTCTGGTCGTTTGATCACCCGTCTCCCCTTTCGTGCCGGCCGACCTCCTCTGGGCGAATCCCGACCGCTAGCGGAACGTAGGCTAGTGGCGATGGAGCGTCGCATGAGCAAGGATCCGGTCTTCCGCCAGAAGTATGTTGAATTCATGCGGGAGTATGAGGAGTTAGGGCACATGTCCGTGAGCGATTTGGATTGGCGCTCCGTTGAGCACTTCTTTTTGCCGCACCACGCCGTTTTGAAATCCGGAAAGATTCGGGTGGTCTTTGACGGTTCGGCTCCCACCTCTACTGGAGCGTCCTTGAACCAGTGTCTGCATGTAGGTCCCAAGCTGCACACGGAGATCTCAGACATTTTGACCAACTTCCGGCGGCACCAAATTGTATTTATGACTGACATCCGGATGATGTTCAGACAAACGGTCATCCATCCAGAGGATAGGAGGTACCAATTGATTTTGTGGAGAGAGAGTCCTAGGGACCCCTTGTTGATTTATGAATTGAATACGAATACGTACGGTTTGGCTTCGAGCCCGTTTGTTGCGATTCGTTCTTTGTTGGAGTTGGCCGAGAAGGAGCGCTTGAGATACCCTCGCGCCTCCGCCATTTTGGCCAGTGACGTCTATGTGGATGACATTTGCACGGGCGCCTCATCTGTCTCAGAGGCGATTGTCCTGAGAGACGAACTCACCGCCCTTTTGAAGTCGGGAGGTTACGAGTTGAGGAAATGGATATCCAACTCGCCTGATGTACTGGTAGGTTTGCCCGAAGAGCACCAGCAGGACCCCCACCTATTCGAAAATGTTGATAATCCCCATGTGGTGACCGTCCTTGGCGTACAGTACAAACCGGTCTCTGACACGTTCACTTATTGTGTGGATTTACGACCACCGAAAGTCTGGACCAAGCGTTTAGTATTGTCTACTGTCGCACGTACCTTTGACCCCAATGGGTGGATTTGCCCCGTGCTGTTTATGGCCAAGTGTTTCTTGCAACGGTTATGGGCTTCGGGTGTGTCGTGGGATGAACCCCTCTCGGACGAGTTACTCCGAGATTGGTCGAGCTTCGTTTCATCCCTCCCCGAGATTAATGAAGTGCATTTGCCGAGGCTATTCCTCCCTTCTGAAAATTTTAAAGTTACTCTTCACGGCTTTTCCGATGCCTCCGAACGTGGATTTGCTGCGGCCGTGTACCTCCGCACCGTTACTGTTGACGGAGTTGTTGCTGTGCATCTGGTGATAGCGAAAAGCAAAGTCGCTCCCCTTCGGACTCGTCATACGATCCCGAGGTTGGAATTGTGTGGAGCTGCCCTCCTAATGCGTTTGTTGAACCACGTATGGCTCACATTAGGTCGATCTATTAAGATACAAGAGGTTTATGCTTGGACGGACAGTCAGGTCGTCCTTTGTTGGTTGAAGGCTCCGGCGCACACCTTGGACGTGTTTGTGGCCAATCGAGTGTCGCAGATTTGTAATTCCGACATCGAGTTGATTTGGAGACACGTGCCGGGAACCATGAATCCCGCGGATTGTGCGTCTCGGGGTTGTGTAGCCCCAACCCTAATTAACAACCCCTCTGGTGGGGCCCACAGTGGTTGATGCGACCTGAGTCGGAGTGGCCGCCCTCTCCAGCGTTGTCGAACGTAGCCGTTCCTGATATGCGGGCATGCGTCCTGGAGACTAACCCCGCCGGGGAAAAGGATTTGTTGTTGGATCGGTACAGCTCCTTACAGAAGCTGCTTGGTGTTACCGCTTGGATCAGACGTTTTGTGTACAATTGCAGAAACCCACGCGCGAGGCGTGATTCGTCGGTTCTCACTCCGGACGAGCGTAGGGACGCGCTCTTGTTTTGGGTCCGGAGAGTACAAGCTGATAGTTTTGAGTCCGAGATTGAAATTTTGCGTTTAGGCCGTCGCAAGTTGAAGGGCGCGGTATCGCGATTGAATCCCTTCCTGGACGAGAGTGGGCTTTTGCGAGTCGGCGGAAGACTTCGAAATGCGACCCTGCCGTATGGAGCTCGTCACCCCCTTTTGTTACCTAAAGCCGGACATTTGACTCAACTGATAATAACAGATCGCCATGTGAATGCACAACATGCTGGCTGTAATGCTTTGTTGGCCATTTTGCAGCGTGAATTTTGGATTTTGTCTGCTCGTCGAGCCATTCGCACTGTGGTTTTCCGTTGCCTGCCTTGTTATCGATTGAAGGCCGCGACCATGCAGCCCCAGATGGGTGATTTGCCTGCTGATCGCGTCACGGAATGTAGAGCTTTTGCCGGAGTCGCCACCGACTTCGCCGGTCCCTTTACTGTAAAGGCTTCGAGACTGCGTAATGCTAAAACCTATAAGGCGTACTTGTGCGTGTTTGTGTGTTTGTCCACCAAGGCTGTCCACTTGGAAATTGTCTCGGAATTGTCTACCGAAGCCTTTGTCGCCGCCTTGAGCAGATTTGTTTCCCGTAGAGGACTGCCGTCATTGATACGTTCCGATTGTGGTACTAATTATAAGGGAACGTGTAATTATCTTAAGGAAGTAGTTAAGTTTTTTGTTGATAATAAAATAGACATTGGAACCACCCTCTCCCGGCGTGGGATAATCTGGAAGTTTAGCCCACCAGCTTGTCCGACCTGGGGAGGAATTTTTGAAGCTTGTGTAAAGGCTGCCAAGACACACTTGCGTCGCGTGATTGGAGAAACTATTCTCACGTTTGAGGAACTTGATACGGTATTTTGTAAAATTGAGGCCGTCCTCAACTCGCGACCCTTGTGCCCGTTGTCTTCGGACCCGAATGACCTGGAAGCGTTGACCCCAGGTCATTTCTTGATCGGACAGCCCCTTTTGGCGTTGCCTGAATATCCGATTCAGGATGTAGGATCCCATCGTTTGTCGCGATACCAACTTTTGAAACAGATGTCCCAAAACTTCTGGGCACGTTGGTCGATGGAGTATTTGCATATCCTGCAACAGCGCGTGAAGTGGACAGATAAAACCACCCCACCCCAGACTGGCGACCTCGTGTTGATTAAGGATGCTAACCTGCCGCCCCTGGCGAAGGGGGCGCATTGTTAAACTCTACCCCGGAACTGACGGAGTTCCTCGTTTTGCTGAGGTTTTGGTTCGAGATTCGGTTTTGAAGAGAGCAGTTAGTGGGCTCTCCCGATTACCCGTAGATTGACGTACCGTTCTTAACGGTCCGGGGCGGGGGGATGTTCGGAAAAGATCGACGTTTCTGAACGCAACTCTAATGTCACGTCAAATTGACATTAGCTGTCACTTGAAGTTGACAGGGACACTTGATTGAAATTCTTCTTGGAAAAATGTCGGAATAATTTTGCTGAATTTGTTAAAGGTCGCTCGCGTTGAATGTGCCTGGCATATCGAGTTTGAATCCATCTTAAATTATCTATGTGATCCCGTTTTGTACGACCAAGGTTTTGATGCCATCTCTGGAGTGGCCGGTCGCGGATGCTTTGAAAGATAACCTTTTCTACCACACGCGCTTGTTGTCGAGACACTATATCGTAATAAAAAAAGCTCCCACGTGTGTGTCTTTGTGTATCTATTGTTGAAACGCCCAGTGTCTTGTGAACGCTGTTATTTGTGTTGTGAGTGAGGTCACTAATTGGTAAGGTCTGCAGAAGAAGAAGATACCTGGGGCGCGCGCCCCGTCTCGCCGCAGCCGAGGAGATTTTCGACACCACAGAACCGTATGTGAAATCACCTTACTTAACATTCTCTCCACTGTGTATCGCAGTCCTATTGTTCAGTTACATCCCGGCTGAAACCAAGATTTGTCCGGAGTCTATACTCATGATAGCCTTCCACTGCGCCAATGCTGACTCCGCGGTCTAGGCAGGGGTGTACTGAACACGTATAGTATGCCTCAGTTGTAAACAAACCAACTAGTCTGTGTTGATATTTCGGTGGGCAAAGCTTCCGACGTTTGCTTGTCATGCGCGGTGCGCGCTTTCTCGTTAAAAGCCTCGTTCGTATGTGATGCGTGTGCGCACACAATTTCAATAACCGAGGCACACTTCGCCGCTCTCGATATTCGGTCGACGAAAGTTATATATCGATAATACTTTTCTTTATATTTAATTTCTTTGATTGTTTTAAAAGTGAATCAGACTTAGTTGTCACATCACATCTGAAGCAGACAAAAGTCTGTACGCTAAATAAACAAATATAACAAACGAAATTGAAAACAAAATATTTAACATAATGAGTTGAACATTGTTCTGCTCATTTCCTAAAACTTCTACCTATATACCTGTGGCTCCTACCATATTTTTAACAGAGGAGTCTCTCGTATAAAAATGGTCTTCAGTAATTTTTACACCATTCTTATTCATTTCTTAAATGAAATTTCCAAACTTAATCAGGTTAAAAACTATTGTCTTAGTGAAAACACTGTCTGTCATCAAATTATTATTGTACTTTTTTGTTCTGGGAATACTGGTAATGGAATACTAAGATCTTTTGTTGCTAGCCATTGTGTGTTGATGAAAACCGACTACTAAACTACCTAAAATTTAAATATTAAGGCCATCTGATAGAGCAGCAAGTGGGTGATTTTTAAAGTAATCTACTCTGTGTTGTAATAAAACCGAGTCGATATGATCAGTCTTATCAAACAGCTGATAAAACTCAATTGAGTCGATAACATAGTGATATGATAGATATGTAGTACAAGCAACCTGTGGATTTAGTTGTAAGGGGGAACGTGTTTGTCAGTCAATTAAAACATAATTAATCCTCCTTTGTATGTGTAAAAAGGAACATTAAAAAATGCATTTTGCAAATACGGAATTAAAGAGTGATGTTATTGACGTGTATGTTGAAATTTTATTTTTATTTACTTGTGTGACTTTATTTGACAGGCTGGATTTCACCAAACTTTTATTCCAAGAATAACCCTTACTCTCGGATACTAATGTCAAACTAGTACATATGGGGTTTTGACAGACTAAGTATAGCAAAAATGTTTGGTCTCCCCTTTGATAGGTTGCAGATGCGTCGTGTTTTCATGGTCATTTGATAAGTTTACTGTCATTCTATCACCGCACACCGTCGCCCTATTTTCCCTATCCCTTCAATAGTAACTGATACCTATTTCTAAAACGGCAAGTAGTGATTCTGATGAATCATCATGGGCTCAGTTAATAGGCTCTTTCGTGACTCATTCGTTGGCACTGGCCCTGCTATCTCCGTCCCTAATGTCCCTATATATCACGCTGCGGATCCCTTTAAAAGTAGGTATCTATCTAAACTTTCGCATGGGAAGGGATCTTGTAAAAGCGAGTACTGACGTCACGGCTACTCGGATGAATCATCATGGGCTCATCAATAGGTAATAGGCCTATCGTGACTCATCCCTTGATACCGGTCCTTCGACACGCGATCATTGCAAACAACGTAGAATACATTAAGAGAGGCACAACACGTGTACTAACGACTACAATTAATTGTTGCTAGTGGCTGCCAGCGGCTTCGTCCGCGTGAATATTGTTATAATTTTTTGATCGCGATTGTCTCGCTACATCCAATATGAATCAATAGGGGTGAATGTTTATATTATTTGGAAGACCAACGCATCTCCAACCGATCAAATCAAAGGGGAGACCAAAAGCTTAATTGCTATAAGTGAAATAAAGTTATAGGTATTTTAAGTACACCATGGGTTTTAAAATGGACAACATACCTAACCTACTAAGTATTATTTTTTACCAAAATAGGTTCTGTGCAATAGAAATGTTGTGATTTACTGGAACAGTACGCTTCATGTTTCATAATCTATATTATATACTAATACATATAGAGGGAAGAGTTTATTTCTTGTTTGTTGTTGTGATTTAAGCCACATGCTACTTTATTCCCGAGTAACATAGGCTATGCTTTATCTAGATATACCTACGAGAACGGGTATCACTCGGGTTAAATTAAACCGCGAGGTCCAAGCCACTAGTTTTCATATTTTATTTCAAATTACTTGTTCATTAAAAAATTGGTTCAAATAAGTAAGTATCGAAGTTTTTTTAGATTTCAATGTATATACATACATGTATACATACATACAAATAAATAAAATTGGAGTGTCTGTTTGTAATATTAAAATAACCGCTTTTTACTACATGCATATGATTATACTTATATACGGTACATATAGCAATTAATTTTTTTTTACAATTTTTGTCTGTCTGTCTATCTGTCTGTCTGTCTGTCTGTTTGTTCCGGCTAATCTCTGAAACGGCTGGACCGATTTTGGCGGGACTTTCACTGGCAGGTAGCTGATGTAATAAGGAGTAACTTAGGCTACTTTTTATCCCGATATTCTCACGGGAACGAGAACCACACGGGTGAAACCGCGGGCGGCCGCTAGTGTAATAATATAATTTGCGTACAAAAGCAAAGTTATTGATATTTTAATTTTTTTTTAATTTTTTTATTTATTGTGACAACAACAGCCATACTTAAACTAGAAAGCCAAACTTAACTAAAACAGTTACATCTTCGGCCAAAGAGTTGCCCACAGTGAAAAATAACAATACGCCTTTATGACAGTTTAAAGTAAGTAGGTACCTATCTTTAAAAATATGTAAAATTACAAGAGAGTGTTTTTGTTAAATTGACACTAGCAGCATCTAATAAAAATATTAAATACCTAAGTTAAATATAAAATAATCTATATTCGATATTATTAACTCGATGTCTTTCATTCAATCTCTTACAATACAATAGATTGAAATCGGTAGAATGAGATCATCGTGTTAAAATAATAGCGCAGTAGTAACAAAATATGTACCTAATACTACGGAATTCCTTTGTCGAAGTTTTAATTTTGTTGATGATTTAATTTTTGTGAAAGATTTTAATAAAATTATAGGTGTAGATACTGTTAGATAGATAATTATTACTACAGAGCGTTGCCTTGTAATAGTGTCTCTTTTTTATTTACGTTAGTGTAGGTACCTAATAACCCATTCCATACTATACTTCTCAAAAGCAAAATATTGGCCACTAGCTTTTTCAAACAAACGTGCTCACTTTAGCGTCTCATAGATGAGCTATACTTCTAAAAGCAAAATAGGGGCCACTGGGCTTTGTTCATACAAACGTGCTCACTTTAGCGTCTCATAGATGAGCTATACTTCTAAAAGCAAAATAGGGGCCACTGGGCTTTGTTCATACAAACGTGCTCACTTTAGCGTCTCATAGATGAGCTATACTTCTAAAAGCAAAATAGGGGCCACTGGGCTTTGTTCATACAAACGTGCTCACTTTAGCGTCTCATATATGAGCTATACTTCTAAAAGCAAAATAGGGGCCACTGGGCTTTGTTCATACAAACGTGCTCACTTTAGCGTCTCATAGATGAGCTATACTTCTAAAAGCAAAATAGGGGCCACTGGGCTTTGTTCATACAAACGTGCTCACTTTAGCGTCTCATAGATGAGCTATACTTCTAAAAGCAAAATAGGGGCCACTGGGCTTTGTTCATACAAACGTGCTCACTTTAGCGTCTCATAGATGAGCTATACTTCTAAAAGCAAAATAGGGGCCACTGGGCTTTGTTCATACAAACGTGCTCACTTTAGCGTCTCATAGCTGAGCTATACTTCTAAAAGCAAAATAGGGGCCACTGGGCTTTGTTCATACAAACGTGCTCACTTTGGCGTCTCATAGATGAGTAACTTTTTGCATCTCTGCAATGACTTTTATGTCAATGGAGAGACCAAACGCCCAATTATCGAATCTCGTTTTCAAAAATTGCCAAAAACCGCTCAATTTTCACAAAAAGGAAAAACAATAAGTCAAACTTTATGTGCCGCCATATAACGATGGACCTTACTAGTCTTCCCGCGGGATAACGTCATGTTCTTTTTCTACGCGGGCAAAGCTGCGGGCGGAAGGCGTGTTTGTGTGTGTCTCTGTGTTTCTTTGTTTTTCCGTCCTTCACGTCAAAACGGAGCAACAGATCGACGTAATTTTTGTAATGGAGATAGTTTGGGGGGTAGAAGGTGACGTAGACGTGCCGCGGGTAAACGTCTCGATCGTGTAATCCATCCGGGCGAAGCCGCGGTCGTAAGGCTAGCAATAATTATTGAGAAATAATTAATTGAGCCACAAAAACATAATAAGTAAGTATCTAAAATACTGAAATGGACGCAAAGTCCACCAGTTTGCGTCCATTTCAGTATTTTAGATGCTAAGTTAGTATTTTTGTGGGTTAGGTTTAGGTTAGTTTGGTGATCAATTAATTACAATTACAACCCAAAATTATTTAGTCTAAACCGCAAAAAACCCGCGGCTCTCCAGCTCCAGCTCTTTACAGCAACAAATATCTAGTATTTTAGAGACGAGTAATCGGTGTACATAGATATAAAAAAAAAAACGACCCGTCTCACAATTAGCTCCGATGGGATATCTAGTTTGGAGACGGGTCGATTTTTTCTAAAATACCTAAGTACTTCATTTTCCATTTTTCAATAATAAAAATTGCATTGTGAATGAGAAAAAGTAAAAATTTTAATAAATATCCAGTAGCTCCACGCAATGGCTACGATCATGATAAATAAATACCTACGCCTATATGAAATGAGACTAACGGTGCATCAAGATCATCAAGACAGGTTATAATAGTAGGCCACGAGTGCACGGCAAATGACTTCCAATTCCAATTAATAACAAGTTTAAATTATAGTTTTTTTGTGATTTTAATATGGCATGACGAAACCAACCACAACAATCCGTCACAAACTAGAGATGTCCAGTGCGAAATTTCTGTTCTGGTGATAATAGGTCTACAGGAGTAGGTATACGATGATGTCATAACTCTACCAAGACTGGTTCGGATGCGGATCTCGTCCTCGAATTTACGTTGAAAACACTTTTGTTTATTGCCTTACATTGCTATGAAGTTATTGCTTTCCATGTCCATGATGGATTCGAATGACTGTCATAAGACTTGTTGGTTCGGTTGCTGCAGGGTTAAAACTCATTGTGCCGAAAACTGCATGGCGATTTCGTTCGAAACAAAAGAATATCAAATCTTTTTGACCACTTTTATGGAGGTGAGGTACTTTCGGGTTTATGATTGATTTCGTTCGAGTTGTTCGTCACGGTCGCGGTGTCTCGCGCGGGGTCAATGGCTCGCAAGCAGTTTTGTTTTTGGCACGTGACGTGATCGCGAGTTTTTGAGGCATGTTCAGACATTAGCGTCATTCAGCATCAGTATAGTATTACTATATAGTGGTGATGCAACTTGACCGTCTACCTACCTACGCTAGACGGCAGGGGATAGGATGCAAAGGGTTACGTTACGGAGAAAGAGGGACGTTCGGTCCTTCCTTTCATTTTAGCTGCTCCATCCATGCCGGCGCGTCTATCGGCGGGACTGACTGTACAGTACAGTCCAGTAGAGACAGTATCTTCTAAGTATGATTACTGTCTAAGATTATTAGATAGATTTGACGAACTAGCTACTATATGCTAAGCTATGCTGTTGACTGTTGATACTTATCATTATTTTTTTCCATAAAACCTGGAGTTTACATGTGATTTGAAAACATTAGTAATTTTCCTATAAAACTATTTATAATAGGTACCTATGTATGTACACTGCCTTCTAGATAGGGAGGAACCGTTGTTGGTTGGTTGGAGGCTCCAACTTGGAGCTCCAAACGAGGAACACAAAGAACAACAATTAAATATCTTGAACATTGAATTTGAAAAAGCCATTCAACTTTTATGATGTAGGTAGGTACCTATCAAGTGTGCAGGTAGTAGTTGCAGAAATAGATAATACGTACTCAAACAAGCATAAGTAAGTACTTACTACAGCTTTTATGTTTCCATTTATTACCATTTTTTCTGTTTTTATAGACATTCTTGTTGACATTTTCTTTTTTATTGAACTTAATGAAGATAATTTTCAAGCATAGAAGAAATAACGAAATTACTAATTACGCAGGCTCACATTTCTATACAGTAAGTTTGTACTCTTTATTATGCCGCCCTTTACTAACAAATTATAAATAATATAATTGTATATCATTACATTAAGTACATTATACATGTTACAATCAAAATTATACTAATTATGCCTTTGTATGCGCTACTAATTGAACTCTCAGTTTCAAAATAACTGGAGCTAGTTAAAAAATAACTGATTTGCTCGAACGGAAACGTGAGTGAGCAACAAGACAAGCAAAGCAATCGATTAAATGAAGACGATTTGATTACCGATTGACAGCTGTGCTAATAGGCCGATTGTTGAAACGTTTTGGGTAACGAGCCGTGGCGGGGGCGGCCCAGCCGACCGAGAACTCTGGAACCAACTTAATACAACAATCGGAGAGAATTTAATTATTTGACTGAATCAGGCGTCATTTGGCGGAAGTCCCTAACCACGAATTACATGTAACTTACTTCCGCAAAACAAGCACAACATGCAAAATGCACCGCCCGCCCGCACCATGAAAATACCAGTGACCAGTGCACAATACCAGCATTTACCAAGACAGCAATACACCTTGCATCTTCACGTGTTTCGCCCCAACCCGGGGCATCCTTAGGAGATAGTTCGTGTGAAAACCAACACTAAATGCGGTGCAAAAAGTAATATTTATCTGATTTAATAAAAATTTTTGACGTGATTTTTAAATGTAAGTAATATTTATAGTAGCGTCATTTTATCATAATCGTGAAAATTATAATTCATAATTAATTCCTATACTTACATAACTACAAAATGGCAATCATTCATGAATCAAAAATGAGAGTAATTTTCAGTAGCATAGCAGCAATAAGTAGTAGCATGAGCGACGATATGACACGAATACACGTTTTGGTTAAAGATCATTGCCTGCGAAAAATCATAATAATTTCCAGTAGGTAGGTTAGCTATAGTAGCAAGTGCGACGATAAGATAGGATAATCTATACTTCCATACTTATACTACAAAGAGGAAAGATTTGACTGTTTGTTTGCATCGAATAGGCTCCGAAACTGCTGGACCGATTTAGAAAATACTTTGGCCATTACAAAGCTACATTCTTCCCGAGCGACATAGGATAGGATAGGATATATAATTTGCCTGTTTAAAATCACAGGTAGAATCATATGATTTTGGTGAATCACAATGAAAGTGATTTAAAAGTAGAAGTCATTTGCATGCGTTAAAATCATTTTGAAATCAAATAACGTATTTCGTTGGTGTTGTCTAGTACTTTATTTTGATCTACTTCATGATAGGCATGTTATTTATGAAGGCCTTTGTGGACAAGACTTATTCCGGCATTAAGTACTATGGAGACGTAAAATTTTGTAACAACAACATACTGCAACACTGCTCAGTCCAGTACTGAATAGTTACGTCATTTACAGTTGTATGTCATGATTATTAATCACGACG
Organism: Crambus lathoniellus; assembly: GCA_949710035.1. Lineage (NCBI taxonomy): Eukaryota > Metazoa > Arthropoda > Insecta > Lepidoptera > Crambidae > Crambus > Crambus lathoniellus. The sequence continues at coordinate 30,248,586 of OX453303.1, forward strand.
AGCGGTGTAACATTGCAATGGGGTTTGGGAAAGTGGACGTTGCATCTACTTTTCTTGTGTAATTATTACCTGGTGATTTTAATTTATAAGTAAAGAAAACAATCGTTTACCATTTTTAAATCTGAATTCAACTACTCCTTGTACGTACGTTTTCCTGTACCATTAACTTTTTAAAGCCACGTTCTCAAAGTGATGAAGGGCTTATTACACTTGGCTAAATTCAGCATCTAATTAAGCATATATTGCTTGTTTTGATTGCATCATTTGCTACAAATGAGCTCAAAGAAAGCAATGTATGCTTAATTAGATGCTGAAATTAGCCAAGTGTAATTAAGTCCTTAACGGCTTAAGCATTTCGGATAAGGCGATTGCAAACATCTAACTCACAAATTCTCTCATTTGTCCCCAGGTTTCAACACAACAAAATCTACACATACATCGGCGAGGTGCTGGTCTCAGTGAACCCCTACAAGACACTAGACATCTATGGCCCACAACACATGGCGCAGTACCGCGGGCGGGAGATGTTCGAGGTCCCGCCGCACGTGTACGCGGTGTCCGACGCCTGCCAGCGCGTGCTGCGCCAGCAGGTGAGCCACTGGTGAAGCTGATGAGTTGGTTGCGTTCATCTTTGGTATAGCTACAAGATGCTAGACACCCAAGGCTCCAACACATGGCGCAGTACCGTTGCGTTCATCTTTTGTGTCGGTACAGGATGCTACATCCAAGGCCCCAACACATGGCGCAGTATACCGCGGGCGGGAGAAGTTCGAGGTCCCGCCGCACGTGTACGCGGTGGCTTATACCTGCCAGCGCGTGCTGCGCCAGTAGGTGAGCCGCTGGTGGATCTGATGAGTTGGTTGCGTCCATCTTTGGTGTAGTACAAGATGCTACATCCAAGACCCCAACACTTGGCGCAGTACCGCGGGCGGGAGATGTTCGAGGTCCCGCCGCACGTGTACGCGGTGGCCGACGCCTGCCAGCGCGTGCTGCGCCAGCAGGTGAGCCGCTGGTGGAGCTGATGAGTTGGTTGCGTCCATCCTTGGTGTAGGTACAAGATGCTACATCTAAGGCCCCAACACATGGCACAGTACCGCGGGCGGGAGATGTTCGAGGTCCCGCCGCACGTGTACGCGGTGGCTGACGCCTGCCAGTGCGTGCTGCGCCAGCAGGTGAGCCACTGGTGGAGCTGATGAGTTGGTTGCGTCTACCCTTGGTATAGGCACAAGATGCTACATCTAAGGCCCCAACACATGGCGCAGTACCGCAGGCGGGAGATGTTCGAGGTCCCGCCGCACGTGTACGCGGTGTCCGACGCCTGCCAGCGCGTGCTGCGCCAGCAGGTGAGCCGCTGGTGGAGCTGATGAGTTTGTTGCGTTCATCTTTTGTGTAGGTACAAGATGCTAGACATCCAAGGCCCCAACACATGGCGCAGTACCGCGGGCGGGAGATGTTCGAGGTCCCGCCGCACGTGTACGCGGTGGCCGACGCCTGCCAGCGCGTGCTGCGCCAGCAGGTGAGCCACTGGTGGAGCTGATGAGTTGGTTGCGTTCATCTTTTGTGTAGGTACAAGATGCTACATCTAAGGCCCCAACACATGGCACAGTACCGCGGGCGGGAGATGTTCGAGGTCCCGCCGCACGTGTACGCGGTGGCCGACGCCTGCCAGCGCGTGCTGCGCCAGCAGGTGAGCCACTGGTGGAGCTGATGAGTTGGTTGCGTCTATCCTTGGTATAGGTACAAGATGCTACATCTAAGGCCCCAACACATGGCGCAGTACCGCGGACGGGAGATGTTCGAGGTCCCGCCGCACGTGTACGCGGTGGCCGACGCCTGCCAGCGCGTGCTGCGCCAGCAGGTGAGCCGCTGTTGGAGCTGATGAGTTGGTTGCGTTCATCTTTGGTGTAGTACAAGATGCTATATCCAAGGCCCCAAGACATGGCGTTGTACCGCGGGTGGGAGTTGTACGAGGTCCCGCCGCATGTATACTAGGGTGGATCGTTTTTTCGTTTTTATAGAATTTCAAAATCGCTGGGTGCTCGAAAGTTGCTTCATGTGATGAGGATCAAAACTTATTATGAGGACAACTTAATCGAATTAGTAGAAGTACTGCCCCCAAGCACAGCGGTGACACTCCGTGTCCGTGAGAGTTCGAGCGCCGGTGACGTTTAGCTAACGCTAGGGTTGATACGAAATGGAATATAAACTAATGCCAAAGAAGGTTACGTGTAGGATGTTATATAATTTGTGTAAGAATATTTAGGTAATGAAAGACACGTTCAATTTTCAATAAACTAACTAGCGACAATTTACGAATTACTAATTTCGAGTCGAAAATACTTTATAAGAATATGTTCAGGAATACGTAGGTATATCTCGGTAAACAAGTATCATTTTGGTGAAACCGAAGGTTTTTTCTGTGCAGTTATGGATAAGGTTGTGATAACGAATAACTACAGAAAGTATATCCTAAGGGATGGCACAGTGGATGTATAGCCTAGCGTGCCATCGTCCGGGTGAATCCCTTAGACATATAATCTCCGGTTGTTCTCGTCTTGCAAACGGCGAGTATTTGCATAGACATAACCAAGGATAACACATCAACAACTTGTTCTGAAACATAATCTTGTGGCATCCGAGGTGCCGTACTACAAGTATGCACCAGAACAGGTTCTTGAAAATAGCCATGCCACATTGTATTGGGATCGATCTATCATTAGTATCATTACCGACAGGCAGGACTATTGTAGCATTAGTAGTGTCCGACCGAAGCTTCGGCTTCGGCTTCGGCTTCGGCCACCTTCGGCCAAAAAAACCATCTTCGGCGAAACCTTCGGCTTCGGCCCAAAACCCGGCCGAAGCCGAAGGTTACGCCGAAGGTCCGAGCAACCGTCGGGATTGAACGAACACATTGAACAAACTCTTTTTAATCATCTTTGAATCCACTTCCATATGAGACAGTCAATATAAACCTTCAATATTGAAGTTTCGAAATAATCTTTAACATTAATTGTAGCTTGTAGACAATATTGAACAAAATTACTAAGAGCTTATAAACCTTCGGCTTCGGCTTCGGCTTCGGCCGAAGGTTGTGGGATTGCCGATTAATCGGCTTCGGCTTCGGCTTCGGCCAAAAATAGACCTTCGGTCGGACACTAAGCATTAGCTACAATACAACAATATCAGGCTTATTAAAGCCTGATATTGTATTGATAGATCGACATGAACGCCACGCAATAATTGTTTATGTCACTGTTCCCCATAACATGACAAGTTGACGACAACCTTGGGAAAGCTGAAAAAGATAAAGAAAACAAATATCTTGATTTAGCTCACGAGATTGTTGACATGTGGGACATTGATTCAGCAATTGTTGTTCCGATAGTCATATCTGCCCATGGTCTGATAGCCAAGAGCCTCGATAAACACCTTAAGAAGCTTGCGTTAGGTGGATGGATCTGGAGTTAAATGCAGAAGGCAGTACCTACTTCTGTACACGGCCCGTGTCTGTCTCTGGATCCTTAACCATCGGTAGCCGGGACCCTGATCTTGCTACCGTTGGGGAACTGCATTTTTGTATTTTTAAATGTTATATTTTTTAATGTTTTATATTGTAAAAAAAAATATGTTTAGAAATATAATTCTGTAAGTATTTTAAATGTAATAAAGGGAATAATAATAATAATATATGTACGTCAAATAAGCTACTCACAGTGGGACACAGTTAATGTGTCCGAATAAAATACTAAATCGTCCAAAGAAAATACTAAGTTAGCGACAAAAATACTGAGTGAGTGAATCAATAATCAGTAATCACCCAAATAAAAATTAGTCCTCTCAGTAATTATTTATTATCGACTGAATTTTAACAACTTTCGCATTTTTTGGCTTCCTAGTAGTTTGAATGTATGAAAATTGCGCCAGCCCTAGGCCAAGGCATTCACCGACTGCCCGTTCCCCGCCCCGCGCGCCTCTCACGACCCCCGCTCACATCCAGACACCCACACATAGCCGCAAGCGATTTTACGTGCACACATGCTTAAGTGTCGTTTCTTTTCGCGTAAGTGTAAGTATATATTCTTTGCCCCAAGGCCGTCAAAGTTTGAAAATCATGAAGTTTTCAAAGTCATAATTTTTTTTATATAAATATCATAACTTAAATCATTAATGAAGAATTAGTTGTAAAATGAATAGAAAAACCATAAATGACAATAAAAATAACATTTAAGTTATACACGCCTCCAAAAAAAATTTTTTTTAATCTCTTTGATTTTCTAATTTTCTAAGTTACCTTATTTTCAAATGATTTGTTATTTTCTGTTTTAATTTCCATTCTCATTTTCTTTGTAGCATGTTTATTGTATTATTTCAATAAAAAAATAAAAAATTTATTATTCCATAAGTTTACTTTTTTTCATACATCATATATTTTTCTTAAAATCCAAAGCTCTTGGGGCAGTACTTCTACTAATTTGATTAAGTTGTCCTCATAATAAGTTTTGATCCTCATCACATGAAGCAACTTTCGCGCACCCCGCGATTTTGAAATTCTTTAAAAACTTAAAAACGATCCACCCTAATGTATACGCGGTGGTCGACGCCTGCCAAACACTCCTAAGAATATTTAAAAGTGTACAGAGTTCAGGCGTACTAAAATTTGTCGATTCATCATGACGATATATTTTAGTACTTTCAGTTTTTTTTCATCTTGCATTGCAGAAACGCGTTATATTACAGCACCTGAGAATGCGCCCTGCTGTAACAAAGGGCAGTGGTTAAACTACCAGTGAACTTAACCCTGGCTTAACCCTAAACGCCAATGGCCTTAAACTATTTATTGCTTTCACCAAATGCGACCAAAGGTGCAGTCGTAATGCAGTTATTTATAGTTTTCCATCGCAATTTACGACTGTTTCTTACTGAACGGTTGAATTTAACTGTACGTCATCATATTAACCTATTCGGGGACATCCGTCTCTCTCAAGGGAAGCCATTTTTCTGAGCTGGACTAATTTAGAGCTTCTTTACGGTCATTGCGTCAACACAGTAATACATAATATCAATCGGGCTAAAAAGTGATCAATACACTTGCAAACCCAACCTAACCACAATTTTATAGTTACTTTTTGTGTTACTTAATGCACACCGGGCATTTAGTGTACATCATCATCATCATCAACGCCCACTTAGTACAAGTAGTGTACATTATTGTATTTATTTAGTGTTCATTCGTGAGTAATTCGAGCTTGCTCAAATAAAAAAGAAATCGGGCAAATCATGCCAACAGTATCATCATAAAGATCAGGTTCTAGTATTATTCGAAAATTAAGACAATTTGTACATGTTTCAGGGTAGAGACACGTGTGTCCTTATATCAGGAGAGTCTGGCGCGGGTAAAACAGAGGCGTCTAAATTCATCATGAAATACATAGCGGCAAACACAACACAAGTGCACAGAGAATATATCGACAGGTGAGGACACTGCAATTAATGTATTTTTTCTCAAGTATTAAATAATTAATTATTGCCTAGTCCTTTTTTTCATCTGATAACCGAGCAGAAGCTTATTCAGATCAATCAGAGTACCACAGAACACAAGGGAGATATTAGCTGAAACTTGTCTGTATTGAATGAAGCGTGAATCGAGAACAAGCTATTAGACATGACAAGCTTATTCAGATCAATCAGATGTTAGCAGAAACATGTCTGTATTCAATGAAGCTTGAATCGAAAACAAGCATTCGTCATGTTATTAATTAACGGCCAGAATTGATAACCTATCCACAGATAGGGATAGGTGCAATCCAGATTAGTTGCTAGGCAACACCTAGCAACACCCTGGCAACTGTCGTTAATTCTATGTTAATATCAAGCGTTGCCTAGCAACTAATCTGGATCGCACCTATCCCTATCTGTGGATAGGTTATTAATTCTGGCCGTAAGTGAAGAAATTCTAAATTGTCCACGGGTATGGAGAGTTTGTTGCTTGCAGTAAAGGGCTTTTCTACTTACGCCCCGCCCACTTTTAACGTTTTCCGTGTGTTCTGTCTGAGGCTTCTATCGAAAATCTGCGTTCACTTTATTATCACTAAAACTAATCAGTGTTATTCTTCAACAGGGTAAAAAACGTGCTAATACAGTCCAATTCAATACTCGAAACGTTCGGCAACGCGAAGACGAATCGCAACGACAACTCCTCTCGCTTCGGCAAATATATGGACATTCACTTCGACTACAAAGGAGACCCCGTCGGCGGCCACATCAGCAACTACCTGCTGGAGAAGAGTAGAGTGGTCGCCCTGCAGCCTGGAGAGAGGAACTTCCACTCTTTCTACCAGGTAATTAGATTGACAATAAGTCTGCACAGATCAGCAAATGTATGGGCATCCCCTTCGACTACAAAGAAGACCCCGTCGGTGGCCACATCAGCAACTACCTGCTGGAGAAAAGTAGAGTGGTCGCCCTGCAGCCTGGAGAGAGGAACTTCCACTCTTTCTACCAGGTAATTAGATTGACAATAAGTCTGCACAGATCAGCAAATGTATGGGCATCCCCTTCGACTACAAAGAAGACCCCGTCGGTGGCCACATCAGCAACTACCTGCTGGAGAAAAGTAGAGTGGTCGCCCTGCAGCCTGGAGAGAGGAACTTCCACTCTTTCTACCAGGTAATTAGATTGACAATAAGTCTGCACAGATCAGCAAATGTATGGGCATCCCCTTCGACTACAAAGAAGACCCCGTCGGTGGCCACATCAGCAACTACCTGCTGGAGAAAAGTAGAGTGGTCGCCCTGCAGCCTGGAGAGAGGAACTTCCACTCTTTCTACCAGGTAATTAGATTGACAATAAGTCTGCACAGATCAGCAAATGTATGGGCATCCCCTTCGACTACAAAGAAGACCCCGTCGGTGGCCACATCAGCAACTACCTGCTGGAGAAGAGTAGAGTGGTCGCCCTGCAGCCTGGCACGGAGAGAGGAACTTCCACTCTTTCTACCAGGTAATTAGGTTGACAATAAGTCTGCACACTTCAGCAAATATATGGGCATCTCCTTTGAATACAAGGGTGATCCCGTCGGTGGCCACATCAGCAACTACCTGCTGGAGAAGAGTAGAGTGGTCTCCCTGCAGCATAGAGACGAACTTCCACTCTTTCTATCAGGTAGTGAATGACGTTGCTGTCGGTATCGTTTCCGACGGTTTGTGAAGAAGGGGATGGAATAGAAGAGGGAACCATAACAAGAATAAGATGACGTCCGTTGAAAACATCTGAAGACCAATTGTAGAGGAGACGCATGCAAATTATGCAACGTCACACTATTGAATTACACGATTGTGAGCTTAAAATTTGTCGTGTTAAGGTTCAAATTTCATTGGTGCAGTTGTATTGTACCCTATTTGTAAAATTATTTGTTTCAATAATTCTGGGGCCACACTATGGGGATATATTCGCCACTCGAGCTATCGGCATAAGGCATACGGTGTAGTGAATGCCGTAGTAAAATTTTCGCTTTAATTATTGCGATAACACTGTGTTGGAATTTGGCAAATCCCGATGTCTATTGGCGTATTCCCATAGTGTGGCCGCAGCATAAGGTATTTATAAATTCGACTAGCGACCCGCCCTCGCTTCGCTTCGGTGTAGTGTGGTATTTGACACCATGTATTATACATATAGGCCTTCCTCTTCAATGACTCTATCTATATTCAAAAAAACCGCATCAAAATCCGTTACGTAGTTTTAAAGATCTACACATACATAGGGAGAAACAGCGGGGAAGCGACTTTGTTTTGTACTATGTAGTGATGATAACCGTCTACATAAAGGATAATCCGCCTTTGACGGGTCAAGGTTTCAAGGTCTTCCACGGTAAGGTTTCATAACGGATCACATAGCTTATTTATCGTTCAATTTCATTTTATTATGCACTAGTTGCGTCGCGCGGTTTTACCCTCGTTTTTCCCCTTCCCGAGGCAATATCAGTATTAAATATATCTTAAGCCTATGTCACTCAGTAATCATGTAAGTACTTAACTGTTTACTTGTAAAAGAATTTTCAAAATTGGTTCAGTTCAATATTAGTTTTTTTTTTCTAATATTAGTGTGTGTAAGTATAAATGTAGATAAAGACATGTAAAAAGCGGCCTGGCATCGTTTCATGTAAACTTTTATCGAAATTGCCCTAAGTCACGCCACAGGGTAACAGTGTATTAATTTCCTGCGGCTCATATTTCTTTATTATTATTTATGGGTAGCCATAAAGATTACGAACCTTTACCTATAATATTTAATGTTTTCATTCATTACATTTATTTACTCATGATTTCAAACATTGTTTCTATGATTTGTTGGCTTTTTGACGAAGAGTTTTGAATAAAATATTATTATGTGCGTGCATTCATAGTTTAATGTTTAAATTCATTGTATTTATTTAATCATGATTCCAAACACGGTTTCTATGATTTATTGGCTTTTAGATGAAGAGTTTTAGATAAAATTTGTGCTTTCATAGTTGTAAATGTGTCAGTATCAAATAACAACGTACATACAATAAAAATATCAAGGGTTAGATTCACGTCGAAAATAGCTCCTATTGGGAACGAAATAAAGGTGCATTTTTGTCTGCGTTCATGTTTACTTGATGTACGAGGAGAGGATTATCGAATTCAGGACAAAACGTTCGTGTTTTTTATTTTCTGTGTAATTACGTCTGTGCTACTTCGTTAACTAGCGATGCAGTAATCTTCAAAATTCAATAGTCTCTTGTTGACAAATAGTCCTGCTTACCAAATACACTATTGTATAATCGGTACTAATATACAAGTTACAGCAGACACAATGACACCGTCTGTTTTCTTGTTTGTAAACACCACGCGTTAGGGTAAGCTGTAGATAATGGTGCTAGTGAGCGTTATACAACAATTTCATAAATCTTTGACAAAATGACGTAATATGTTACAAATTATGTTAATCCCCATGGATGCGAGGTAAAGTTGAAAACACAATTTCTTTATATAAAGACCATTTAAGGATTCTATTGTGTCTTTGCCTGTCATAAATGATTTAATTAATTCAGTCTGTTATATCGCTCGAACGATTGCATTATTGAAGTGGCAGTGGGCGGGACACATAGCGCGGAGAACCGATGGCCGTTGGGGCGGAAAGGTTCTCAAATGGCGACCGCGTCCCGGACGACGTTCCGTGGGCAGGCCCCCTACAAGGTGGACCGACGATCTGGTCAAGGTCGCGGGCAGCGCAGGACCGATCGTTGTGGAGATCCTTGGGGGAGGCCTATGCCCAACAGTGGGCGTCGTTCGGATGATGATAAGTCTGTTACAATCACTTATGATTCGCAAATTCTACGGGGAGACTTTGAATGAAACCTTGAAAATGAGTAGAAGATTATACTAGTAATTTTCTAATTCCTTTAGTTGCTGAGCACAAGCAACGCGTACACGAAAAAATATGCCCTCAATTCGAGTGCGGTGTACAAGATCCTGGGCAGCGAGCGCGCCACCGCGCAGGACTCGAAGCTGTACTCGCTGACCAACAGCGCCTTCGCCGCGCTCGGCTTCGACACGAGCGTCGTCGACGACATATGGAGCATCGTCGCGGGCGTCATACTGTTGGTGAGTGACTGGTGAAGCGTACACGAATAAATACGGCCGCAATTCGAGTGCGGTGTTCAAGATCCTGGGCAGCGAACGACTCGAAGCTGTACTCGCTGACCCACAGCGCTTTCGCCGCGCTCTGCTTCGACACGAGCGTCGTCGACGACATATGGAGCATTGTCGCGGGCGTCATACTGTTGGTGAGTAGCTGATGGAGCGTACACGAAGAAATATTGCCTCAATTCGAGTGCGATGTACACTCGACAGCACATCAGGTTAAACAGTTGAACTGCGATAACAACTTTTATTACGTAGGACATAAAGGCGGTCTCAAGGTCAACATGTATAGTCTGATGTGCCGCCGTGTGTACAAGATCCTGGGTAGCGAAAGCTGTACTCGCTGACCAACAGCGCCTTCGTTGGCTCGGCTTCGACACGAGCGTCGTCGACGACATTTGGAGCATCGTCGCGGGCGTCATACTGTTGGTGAGTAGCTGGTGAAGCGTACACAAAGAAATATGGCCTGGATTCGAGTGCGGTGTACAAGATCCTGGGCAGCGAGCTCGCCACCGCGCAGCCGGCCTAACATGAGCGGCTTTTATCATGCGATATGATATGGTATGGCATGTCGTCTTGCTCACACCTTTGTGGGGTAAGCTAGACAACTTGCCGTACCATATCATATGTCGCGATAAAAGCCGCACATGCTAGGCCGGCAGGACTCGAAGCTGTACTCGCTGACCAACAGCGCCTTCGCGGCGTTCGGCTTCGACACGAGCGTCGTCGACGACATTTGGAGCATCGTCGCGGGTGTCATACTGTTGGTGAGTAGCTTCATATCTTCAAGAACTCTAAATAAACATCGCCATAAGTTTGCGATGTCAAGTGCTTTTTAGTTGCTTTCCAGAAGATCTCAGAGGAGCGGGGACTACTAGTTTAAATAGCTCTAAAAGTGCAATATTGCCAAGATATTTTTTTTATTCTTTAATTTTTTGATATCTTGAGATGTAACTTGAAATTTAAACTCGAATGAGTGGTCTTTTATAAATTATCGAGATGTTCTGCAGTCTCTAGGTATATGCATCAGATACATTTAGATCCGATAAGGACTTAGCCCATTTATACCGCACCGCTGCAACCCAACCAATGTATAAGCAGTCAAATATGGACTTAATGACGTGCTCTGTAGATGCACTTTAGCTTGCGGCAGGCTCGCTTACCGCGCGTTGTCCGACCGAGTTATTTAAATTTTTACTTTTTTGCATTCACAATGCAATTTTTATTTTTAGGCGACTGCTCTAACCACTTAGCTACGGAGTCGTTACGGAGCCCGGATAGCGAAAGGTCGTGGGCTCGAGTCCCATCGGAGCTGGTTGTGAGACAGGTAGTTTTATTCTAAATATTTTATTTTCCATTTTTTAACCGAGTTCCTAATTCCCAGGGCGAGCTAAACTTCTCCGAGACCCCGGACGGGCAGCTCAGCATGAAGGGTCCGGTGAAGCAATGCGTTCAAGCGCTGGGCATCTCCGAAGAAGCTCTTCGTACTGCTATGGCGGGGCGCGTGCTATCGGCCGGCGGGGAGCTCGTCAGCAAGGAACATAGTCTGTCGGATGCCAACTATACACGCCTGGCGCTCGCCAAGGCCGCCTACGACCGGCTGTTCACGTGGGTCGTGGAACAGGTCAGTACATGGACGGGCACGTTTAAGGAGATTCTACAAGGAAACTGGGGTTTTCAGCCTGAATAAAAAAGTGTACCCAGCAAATTTGACATTTAACTATGTAGTGGCTCTCTGCTGTCTCATATGACCGTACGTTTTATTTCAAAGATTAGGTGAGACAGAAGACAGCCACAGTCTCCAAAAAAGTGTTAGTACTACTCTCTCCAGTTACTTCAGTAATTGGTCTAAGCTCTTTGGGCACGTTGGTCACATTAGTCAGCCATGGCGGGAGCTCGTCAGCAAGGAACATAGCTTGGCTGATGCCAACTATACGCGCCTTGCGCTCGCCAAGGCCGCCTACGGCTGGCTGTTCACGTGGGTCGTGGAACTGGGTGCCTACCATCAACTCTTATTGCGGTTTTGTTTAGAACCTAAACTGATCTGCTTCGCTTATTCGTACCACGACAGCTTAATATCAATGACAGCGATTCCGTGATCATTCAATGACATTTCACAGCCGCTAAGCTGTCAAGAACTCTTATTTGACTTATAACTCGGCCAAGCTAACATGACACCTGCAGGTTATACCCGTTCCTCTCACTCTTCGGGCATGACAGAATCGAGTGAAAGAGACGGGTAGAAGAAATAAGGACACAAATCGTTCAGTCATTCACATTCAGCAATTCATTTGCGATCCAGTTTTTAGTACGAAAGAAAGTAATTCATTTTAGGAACCTATTTTGGATCGCGCTAGTTTTGAATCGCTGTCTTAAAGTTGTTGGTAGGCAGGTTGGCACCCTGCACTCCGCGAAACCATTTAAACAAATAGCAACTCTAACTTCAACATGATAAAGTAAAAATTCAGCTTGGCTCTAATTACGAACGGCTAGTCGTTGCATCTCTTTCTATCGCATTTATTCTATCGCGCTCGGGCAGGCGTACGGCGGGCGGCCCGCTGTAAATTGTATCCCGAGATATACGCGAAGCAGTAGGCTATTATCTCGCGTCCTTAAGCGAGTGACGGATGCCTGTCAGTACGTGGATGAACACATTGGTTTGGTCGGCCATGGCGGGGAGCTCGTCAGCAAGGAGCATAGCTTGTCCGATGCCAACTATCCGCGCCTCGCACTCGCCAAGGCCGCCTACGACCGGCTGTTTACGTGGGTCGTGGAACAGGTCAGTACATGTTGGTCACATTGAAAGAAAGAAAGAAAGAAAAAATATTTATTGAAATACACAGAAAACACACAGACATCAATATTACAACAGGGCAAGAATAGGTAAGTACCTAAGTACGGTCGCCAGCACGTCGGGTTACTACAAAATGTTAAACTTTATTAATTGAAACTGAACTCTATAGGTTGGACATAAGGTTAAATTTTATTTAAAGAAATTTGACAGTTTGTAGTAACCTGACGTGCTGGCGACTATACATACACAGATAACGAGAGCAAAATAAATAAAATGAAAGAAAGTACCTTACTAGGTAAGGTACTTTCTTTTCTTTCTTTCTTTCGGTAAGGAGGTGTGTGCAGCCAATAAAGGAGCCTGTCTCAGCGAATAGTTTCCAAGCCACCCACAGGTGGGCGGAGTGACAAGGAAGCGCTGTTTATTCTAACATTTTGTTTGTGGTTTATATTAAAAAGTTAGAACGTTTCAAACAAACTAAACTGTTCCACATGTCAACAAATTCATTTTGACAGCTAAGTTCGTATACGAACATCGATTGGTCCGTACCACTCGTTGCGTTCGACTGGTTTTCGATTGTGAAATTCTGACAATACACAAACTGTGTTATATTTGAATTTCGAGCTTATAAAAGTGAACTTTCCTCGATTGCCTGAGAATCGGCCCCCAGGTCAGTACATGTTGGTCACATTGGTCGGCCATGGCTGAAGCTCATCAGCAAGGAGCATAGTCTCTCCGATGCCAACTACACGCGTCTCGCGCTCGCCAAGGCCGCCTACGACCGGCTGTTCACGTGGGTCGTGGAACAGGTCAGTACATGGACGGACACATTGGTCACATGGGTCTGCCACTGAATACGGCGACCGCTTTTGGTTTAACTCTACCTCAAACTCTCTCTTAACGCTCGAGCGCGAGCTCGACGAGAGAGAAAGAGAGAGAGAGACAAGATGTATGAAAGCCGTCCCGTCAACGCTAACAAAGCCTCACAATAAAGTTGAAATTCCCTGAATTCAGCTTCGTAAGATGAAAAAAACTGTTCGACAATTTGCTACTGCTCTTTTAAAGCTACACATTTTTTTAAATTTATTATAGAACCATGAACAAGTTCAAGCATCATGTCATATGGCATTCTTTTGTGGGGATTAGCAGCTGACATTAATGCTATATTTATTCTGCAAAAACGAGCAATAAGGGCCATTTATCAACTAAGCTCTAAAACTTCTCTAAGGGAGAAGTTCAAAGAAATTGGTATACTGACAGCTGCATCTCAATTTATATTAAATTGTATTATTTTTGTGCGTCGTAATATTAACTTGTTTACTAAACATGGCGATTTGCATGGTTACAATACAAGAAATAGGAATAAACTTTCAATGCCTCGGTACCGATTAGAGAAGGTACATGGGTCTTTCATGGGTCAAGGTATACACATCTTTAACAAGATTCCAAGTGATATCTTGGAGTTACCCTTTGAAGAGTTTAAGAATCATATAAAAAATTGCCTCCTCAAGAAGGGCTACTATACTGTAAGTGATTACTTAAATGACAAAGCAACTTGGTCATAAGCTGACAAGGATTTTTTCTGTAGTTAATTGTGAGTCGTGTTTTACAAAATTATTAATACTGGGTACATTCTTATATTGGTTTCTGCGTTTTGAGATGAGAAGTTTGAGTATGTCATGCTCTCTGTAAACATTTCTGCGGTGGTGTCGTGTGAGGCGGGTCGTTACGTTCCCTAAAATATGGTTGAGCGAAGCGATGGCTGGTTCATGCGTCATGCTCGTGAACGGGTGCCACCAGTGGGATGGGTCTGCTCCTGGCTTCTTGTCTCAAAATATGCAGATTTTTAATGTTTTATTGTTATTAGTTTTATATTATCGTGGCTTGTATGGCACATGTTTATTCTTCTTTTTAATCATAATTCTTATGTTCTTAAACTATTCAAAGTTTTATTACCCTTGTTTGGCATTTATATTAATTATTATTTTATTTGCTACGTTTTTGGTTGGTGTGTATTTTAAAGAAACTAGCTTTTGGATGTCTATTTCTTAGTTATTGAAAATTATTTACTGCTATGATTACCGGGTTTTTTATTTTGTTTTTAAACTTAAGATTAATTTGTGATGGAAAGTGACTTTACATATTATATTATGTTAAAGTCAGTTTTCAATTTGACGACTCTGTATGAAATATGACAGGGAGAAAAAAATAGCCCTTGGCGAGTTTCTTGCCGGTTCTTCTCGTTACAAGGCCTCCCGCCGTAGGATTTACGAACCGATAGCGTAGCTTCATTGACGTTCACAAGTGCTGTATCAGCCTAAAATGAATAAATGATTTTTGATTTTGATTTTAAGTTTACAATTTTCTTACAAATACAAAATTTCTACTGTAAACTCAACAATATGGCTACATTTTAAGTTACTAATGTATAGTTACAATACAAGACTCGAAGTAGGTACTTAAAAACTTATAAATTAAAATAGTGTACAAAAACTCGTAGGAATGTTACGCTAACGTGAGAAATAATAAAATGGTGGGTAGAAACATTCTTAGTTTAATAAAGTCGGGCTAAGCTCTAAAGGCTCCACTCATTCAGTTCTTTTGGCCACAAAGTGTCGTCCCATCAGTGTACTTATGGGCTCGTAGTAAGTGAAAACGCCAAAATTGCCTATTTTCTATTAACTGTCATTTGAAACATTGAAATATTTTCGCATTGAAATTTCCAATATGTATTATAGAACATATATGTGATGGGAGGACTGTTTCGAAAACACGATTGGAAAAATTTTGCTTGATAGTAAAAAATCCTGAAGTTACCTCTGGACCTCTAAAATTTCATATAAATGCACATTACGACCGTGTTTTACAATAATAATTCCTATAAAATCACAAGCACATAGGTATTTACCTTTTCCATTTCTTGACTGTTTTAGATTTTTTTAAAATTTAACATTTTTATAAAATTTTTGATAAAAGTGTGAATTTCGCTTGCGATTTTTAGTTTCTAGCTCGTTGATTCCATAGTGATTTTTCGCTGACCGCCTAACCCCCCTTAAAGCTGATATTCGTTAAATTCGTGTACTACCTACTGAAATGTAAGAGCCGTTGTATAATTATTTGCGTGTGTCTGCGCAGATCAACAAAGCGATAGACGTCCCCACGGGCACGTACAAGAACACACTGATCGGCGTGCTGGACATCTACGGGTTCGAGATCTTCGAGACCAACAGCTTCGAGCAGTTCTGCATCAACTACTGCAACGAGAAGCTGCAGCAGCTGTTCATTGGTAATGCTTGTGATTATTCGGTGTTTGTGGAATACTTGGTATATCATAAAGATGTTTTTTGGGAATACAAATTGATTGTCATTAAGGTCATTTGAGCTACTGAACCTACACAAAATTTCTTGAATTAACTTTTTGCTTGACGCTATAACATTATAAATGTAAAGTGTGTTTGTGAGTTTAACCGTCTTTCACGGCAAAACGGAGCACCAGATCGACGTGATCTTGGTATTGGGATAAGGGCTTATTACACTTGGCTAAATTCAGCATCTAATTGAGCATACATTGCTTGTTTTGATTGCATCACTTGCTACAAATGAGCAAAGAAAGCAATGTATGCTTAATTAGATGCTGAATGTAGCCAAGTGTAATAAGCCCTATAGTTTGGGAGCTGTAGAGTGACATGCGCTACTTTTTATCACGGAAAATTATCACATTCCCGCGGGACAAAGTTGTGTAGTCTAGTTTACAATAAAAAAAAACTAGGCCCAAATCCGCAACCTTACACATCCACGCTACTTATTGTTCATTTGGGTTACTGATAATAATATGTAGAGAAGACAAACTGAAATTCTTAATGTGTGTTAAAAATTTCAATTCCTTTTTGATAAAAAATTTCTTCACTTATTAAAGAGCATTAGCCCAAAAATCAATAGCGGATTTGTGTAGCGTCTAAGTAAGTTGGATTTCAATTCTCTTCTGAATCTGATCCTCAAACAACCTTCCATTTCTTCCAGAGCTGGTCCTAAAGCAGGAGCAGGAGGAATACGCCCGCGAAGGCATCCAGTGGACCCCGGTCCAGTACTTCAACAACCGCGTCATCTGCTCGCTCGTGGACGCGCCGCACCAGGGCATCATCGCCATCATGGACGAGGCCGCCCTCAACCCCACCAAGGTATCATTACCATCCAGTGGACCCGGTCCAGTACTTCAACATGCGAGATGCGGTGCTGGTTTTTGCACGATCTAACTTCTGATGATGCTCCGGGCTACGGGTTGGGGCGAAATACGTGTAGAGTAGTCTAATTGCTAAAGGTGAATGTTGTGTCTTGCTAAATGTATTAGGTATTGTGCACTGGTATTTTCGTGGTGTGCATGTGCAATTTTTTGCTTCGGTGCATTATGCATGTTGTGTTTTATGCGGAAGTAAGCTACATATATATTTTTTCAGAATATACCGAATATAGATCTGATAATTCTATAATGGATTCTAAAATGCACAGATAACCACCTATTGATACCGCGTTTAGGGTATCCGACCTTCGCCAAGCATCTATGATTTATCATCACTAATAAGTGACAATGCTTGTCAACGTCGTTTCAATGCTTACCAATGAAGTATTTCGTAAAAATTATTGTCATTGAAGAAGCCAATCACTTGTCCGGTGTTACGTCTCTCGCCCCCCTTCCCACCGCCAAAGATTGTGACATTATTATATTATTATTATTCAAAAAACACATATAAATAAATATAATTAAAACATGTGAGCAAAGGTGAATTTATTTCCAAAAGATATCTCTTCCAGTCAACCCAGAACGTGTAAGAGATAGATCAATAGGCAGGTGACGCATTGAATTAGAACAAAATATTTGTCATACAGCATTTATGTAGCTTGCTACAGGCAGGAGGTAATCTATGCTAAAATCTTATGTTTACTGTTCCGCCAGATATCAGATCAGCAGCTACTCGAAGCAATGGACAAACGTCTGGGCAAACACGCGCACTACACGTCGCGCCAACTCGCGCCCACAGACAAGAAGCTTAAACACGGGGTGGACTTCAGAATAACGTGAGTGTAACACACAAACACACGCATACGTACACATATATGATATACACTTAAACACATACCACGTATACGCATTCGCGCACCGACTTCATACAAATGTGACAATCTGTCAAAAGTAAACGTTACCTACTCCTCCTGTAATTGCTTTCATAATAGTTCAATTACGTGAAATGCCATGGTCAAACTAAATTGGCCTTTAAGCTTTGTTTTTTTTATATACTTATTTTAATAGGACGAATAAGCTTTTCATAACGACTGGAGTGTGAGTGGATAACCATAACAATCAACGAACCCTTAAAAATTTATGTCAAAAAACCTCATTTTTTAGGGTTCCGTAGTCAACAAGGAACCCTTATAGTTTCGCCATGTCCGTCTGTCCGTCTGTCCGTCCGTCTGACCCCAGTCTTGCTCATAGACTCTTAGTACTAGAAAGCTGTAATTTGGCATGAATATACATATTTATCACGCCAACAAAGTGGTAAAGTAAAATTTAGAAAATCTTTTTTTTTTTACCTCCCCTTCACGTGAAGTGGGTAGGTATGTAATTTTTTTTTTCTTGTCTACCCCATAGTGTGGGATGTCGTTGGATAGCAATTTCAAAAATGTTGTGGGTTCTTAAATACAGATTTTTGATTGATCCATCTGTTTGTGAATTATTAAGCTTTAAAGTGCAAAATTTTGTAAGTCATGTGTCCCCCACCCACCCTGCCAGCCAAATGGTTGGTCTTGGATACGTGAAAAAATTCACGATAGTAGTACATATGACGAAGTTAAAAAGAAAACTATCACAGCTAAGTAGGCTTTACAAGTTTTTGAGATATAACACATTTTCGAGAACCGTAAATATAACTTTGTCATTCATACGAATACTATGAAAAACAAAGTTATTTTTTTCTGGCTAAAAATGACAGTGGTATTTTTGCTAGGTGTACGTAATCGGTACGTTAAGTGGGTACGGAACCCTTCATGAGCGAATCCGGCTCGCACTTGGCCTATTCTTTATATTTGCTTACATAAGTAACGTAGAAACTTGTTATGGTTATGAGGAACAACGATGGGTATTACAATAATTGAAAGCTAATATTCTACATTTACCCGACCGAGAATTGAACTCGGGACTTCAGAGATACCACCATCGACCATCGACCACAGAGCTCGTCAAACTCATCGCCAGATTGTAGTTGACTTGATACGTTTGTTGTCAGCCACCTCCATCGTCCACCGACCCCAGAGTTCGTCACATCATCGCCAGAGTATAGTTAACCTGATACGTTTGTTCCCAGCCACTACGCGGGCGAAGTGACGTACGCCATCTCGGGCTTCATGGACAAGAACAAAGACTCGCTGTGGCAGGACCTGAAGCGACTGCTCCGGGCTTCCCACAACCGCTCGCTGGCCGCCATGTGGCCCGAGGGCGCCGACCACATACAGAAGGTCAGTTAAAAAGAGCATATCACGTGGGTCAAACAAGTATGTTGCCGACAACATGAATAAATTCAAACTTGAATATAAAGGTGCGTACGGATTAGAGCCAGCTCGCGGTCGCGCAGCCTCGCCACGCGCAGCTGAACCGCGAGGCTGTTTAACCGATAGCACAGATTACTAAATAGTTACTATGTAACAGATAGTTCACTCCGCTAAGTCATTTAAATAAATAGCAACTCTAACTATAACGCAATAAAGTAGAATTCAGCTTGTACGGCGCAGGCAAATTACGAACGGCCACTCGTTGTAGTTGCATCTCTTTCTATCGCATATATTCTAGCTCTTTTGCGGACCTAATTTCTTTGGATTTGCAACGCCGGCGTTGTCGCCGCGTTTTCGAGCCGACACGGGGAGTGAAATAGGCCTGCCGTTAGCAAATGGCTCGAGGGCGAGGCAACTCACTCGCGGGCGATCCGCCTAATGAGCCCGCCCGGAATCAAATTAAAACAAAACATACAGGATGTTTTTCTATAAGCGCAAAACCTTTTAGGTGGTGATTGTGCTCATGAATATTAACCACTTTTACTATAGGACCAACTCTCCAACTCAACAAAAAAAAAAACAGCTGTTTCATACAAACAGCTGATTTTTTTTGTTGTGTTGCTGAGTTGGCTCCATAGTAAAAGTGGTTCATATTCATGAGCACAATCACCATCTAAGAGGTTTTGCACTTGTAGAAAAACACCCAGTATTTTTTCAACTTTTCTCTGGCTCGACACTGAGGCAAACGACGCGGCTCGGTTCGCAAACTATGCGAGCCATCATCTCATCTCAATCGTATCACTCTTGTCAGAGTGGTCGTGGTCAACAAGAAGTGCTATGGGTAGCCGATGTAGCTTGCTTCACGATCTTTCGCCATCTCTCCCTATTGGTGGTCAATCTGGTGCACTCATGGAGCTTAGCTAGTATAGCTTGTAGTTTTTTTTTGCAATAGGAACACACACACGCGCGCCGTACCCGCTTTCTTCTAATCACAACTCTTTCGTGTAATCTAGACAAGACAAAGTTAGTGACGTGTCTTCTGTTTGTTGTCTAGACATCGAAACGTCCGCCGTCGGCCGCGACGCTGTTCCGCAACTCGATGGCCTCCCTAGTGACGGGTCTACAGAGCAAGGGCCCTTATACGTTAATGATGTGTTAATGACGTCTTCTGTTTGTTGTCTAGACATCGAAACGTCCGCCGTCGGCCGCGACGCTGTTCCGCAACTCGATGGCCTCCCTAGTGACGGGTCTACAGAGCAAGGGCCCTTATACGTTAATGATGTGTTAATGACGTCTTCTGTTTGTTGTCTAGACATCGAAACGTCCGCCGTCGGCCGCGACGTTGTTCCGCAACTCGATGGCCTCCCTAGTGACTGGTCTGCAGAACAAGGACCCTTCTACGTTAAAGACGTGTTAATGACGTCTTCTGTTTGTTGTACAGACGTCGAAGCGTCCGCCGTCGGCCGCGACGTTGTTCCGCAACTCGATGACCTCGCTAGTGACGGGTCTGCAGAGCAAGGGCCCTTATACGTTAATGATGTGTTAATGACGTCTTCTGTTTGTTGTCTAGACATCGAAGCGTCCGCCGTCGGCCGCGACGTTGTTCCGCAACTCGATGGCCTCGCTGGTGACGGGTCTGCAGAGCAAGGAGCCGTTCTACGTGCGCTGCGTCAAGCCCAACCCACATCAGGCGCCCAACACGTGGGACGTCAAACTGGTGAGACTGTTTTACAGCTATTATATGACATATTTCTTGCTTTAGTATCAGCGAGCCTTTAGTCGTTCGTACCCCGCACACTATTTACTAATTACGATTTTATTCTGTACTAGCTTGCCACGCGCGGCTTCGCCCGCGTGGACTACACGACGTTATCCCGCGGGAATGTGATATTTTTCCGGGATAAAAAGTAGCCTATGTTCCTCTCCAGGCAACTAAGTATCTGTGTCCCAAATTTTAGCCTAATTCCTCCAGCCTTTTTGGCGTGATTGAGTAAAAAAACATCAAACATCTAAACTTTCACATTTATAATCTTAAGAAAATAATAGGAAATAGGATAGCTTGTGAGATTTTTTAATGTACCTACATTCAGTTAGTGTGCTACGTTCATGCCCCTACATTGGAATGTACGTGTTACAAAATCATAATCTACTAAAAAAACTTGCAGTGTATGCCATAAGAGGCGAAAATAGCACAATGTCTTTAATTGTTGGATTTAATAAAATTACAAAAATAGAAGAAATACACGGACATTTTTTTAACACCTCGGATAATTTTAGGGATTATTCTAGTCATCAAAACAAACAACTTTTATTATGGGACCAACACTGAAATCGCGTAAAAAATTAAATTAATTTTGATTAAATATTTTTGCACTTTTGTATGGAACAGCTGATTTTTATTTCGCGATTTCAGTGTTGGTCCTTTAATAAAAGTTGTTTGTTTTCATGAGTAGAATAATCCCTAAAACTATCCGGGGTGATATAAAATTACCGTGTATAACAAAGTGACCTACCAACCTTAACCCAATATCTCACGAACCAGGTCCAACACCAAGTGGCCTACCTCGGCTTAGTGGAGAACGTGCGCGTGCGTCGCGCCGGGTTCGCGTCCCGGCAGCGGTACGACCGGTTCCTGAAGCGATACAAGATGCTGAGCCAGTACACGTGGCCCAACTTCAGGGGAGACTCCGCAAGGGATGCCGTACTGGTTCTAGCCAAGGATCTGAGGCTGGATGATGTGCAGTTTGGACATACGAAACTGTTCATCAGGTAACTTGCTTGTTGTTGATTTCTCCTCTTTGCTAAATGTAATGATGATGTTTCACTATAGCTTTCCTCTGCCAAGGATCCACGAATTGTCTTAGTTTCTATCCACGCGTATTCAGCGCAAAATTCTGCTGATATAGTCCAGATAGCTAATAATGAACGATGTGCAGTTTGGACACAAGAAACTCTTTATAAGGTTTGGTAAAAGGTCTGAAATACAAAAAGTTCCGCCTCGAAGGATCAATAGGTTCGCTACGACCGGTTCCTGAAGCGCTACAAGATGCTGAGCCAGTACACGTGGCCCAACTTCAGGGGAGACTCCGCAAGGGATGCCGTACTGGTTCTAGCCAAGGATCTGAGGCTGGATGATGTGCAGTTTGGACATACGAAACTGTTCATAAGGTAGGTTATTATCAGGAATCTCTAGTTTGAGACAAGGTCTGAAGCTAATGAATGTCGAGTTTGAACAGCTTCGTGTGTTCAAACTCGACAATACTAATATTTAAAATTTTAGGTTTATTTATTCTCATTAAAGCTTTCCTGGACCAAAAATCCACGGTAATGTTTCATTATCACAACCTTAAATCTTAATTTATTTATATTATTCATTTATTTCTTGTCTACTGCTCTGCAATAAATGTAGTTCGGACCATTCTAAATTCTTCCTTATTATAGTTCTTAGAAAACTCGGCGCCTTGAAAGCCATTTGTAAATAGGATTCACGAAAATGTCTTCGTGGTTCCGTGTTCTTCTCGCATCGGCCGAGACTTTGTTTTCTTATTGTGTTGTTTTCGTTTTGACTTTTAATAATTTATACTAATATTATAAAGAGGAAAGATGTTTGTTTGTTTGCACCGAGTAAGCTCCGAAACTACTGGACCGATTTAGAAAATTCTTTGACCATTAGAAAGCTACATTCTTCCCGAGTGACAAAGGCTATAATTTATCCCGATATTACCACGGGAATGGGTACCACGCGGGTGAAATCGCGAGGATCTGCTAGTAATAAATAAAAGGGTTGACTTTGGAACTATTCCAAAATAGTTTTGGAGTCGTCTTAAATGTGTAGGTATTTTTGATGAATTCTTTTGTAAATTCCCCAGGTCCGCGAAAACCCTGCACGGCTTGGAAGCAGCTCGCGCCGAGCTGATACCGTCCATCGTGATCCTGCTGCAGAAGCTGTGGCGCGGCACCATCGCGCGCATGCGCTACAGGAAGATGAAGGCCGCGCTCACCATATACAATGCTTGGAAGTGAGGACTCTTTTTTTATTTTTTATTCACAACGGGGTAGCACTTAGGTAGCCTTCACCACACCTGATGTTAAAGTAGTGATAAGGCTGAAGGTGGAAGCGCACACTACTCCCGGAATCCTCTATCACTGGGGAACTGACTATCTTATCTCTAACTGCCGGAACAGAATAATGCTGAAAACATCATTGTTATGGCTTCAGACTTAGATAAGATGGTGGTAGCTAGCCAGGCGGACTAAAAACAAGTCCTACCACCAACCAAACCGAATACAATATAGGAATCGAATCTGGGACCTCTGGATCTGATATCGGTGGTATGAACCACTAGACCACAGAGACTCTTACTT
This sequence comes from Crambus lathoniellus, assembly GCA_949710035.1. NCBI lineage: Eukaryota > Metazoa > Arthropoda > Insecta > Lepidoptera > Crambidae > Crambus > Crambus lathoniellus. Next base: position 30,271,950 of record OX453303.1, read on the forward strand.
TTAACTATCCTACTCTTAACTCTAACTTTAGTTAAAGCTGATAAGTTTATTGCGTCTGTTCTTCTTGTCAGTTAAGAAGTCTTAAATGTAAAATACGGAAAAGAAAAAAGTGACAATTTAATAAAATATTGACGTATATTTATTAAGTCATCTTTAATAATGATGTAATGCTTCGAAAAACTTAACCGATATCCTAATATTAACTTTGTGTTTCGTGAATCTAACCCACATATAAGTAAGATTTTAAATTATTTTTATGCATTCACAATGCAATTTTTGTAAGTATAGGAAAAATGTGATAGTAAAAAACCACGAGCCCTATAAGTAGCTTTCAGGCGGGATTCGAACCCGCGCCTCCGGGAATCCGGCCCGATGCTCTGACCAACTAAGCTACCGAAAGGCTTACACGACTCGTCGAATTTTGCTATCACTTGTTACGCTGTAGGCCAGCGTTGTTTCATCAATGTGAGGAAACCCTCGCATCCGAAAGAAACATTTTTACAAATGTTTAACAGTCGATTAAGATGAAACAGCCATTAAATAGGAGCGTTTTACCTACCATTAAAACGCATATTGTGTCCGGAGCCTTATTCGAAGCCTAGGTAAACATATTTTGAGAAAGCCCTTTCCGTTTCCGTTCGACATCAATTTTCCTATTGGTCAATCTTACTAACGTGACGTCACTTCCGTAACGTCATCATAAGTCACGTGATACGAGTTCACCTTTTAGCAACGGCGGAAGATTTGTGTCATTGTAGTCTTAAAATCTGAAACACTTGACAACCATTAAGGATAAAATCTACACCAGGCAGGTCTTAAAGCTAGGCTTCGAATAAGGCTCCGGACACAATATGCGTTTTAATGGTAGGTAAAACGCTCCTATTGTGTCCTTTCGCCGTTATTCGAAGCCTAGGTAAACATATTTTGAGACCTTGTTTGTTATCGCCTGGTGAACGAGGACGCCAATGTGACATGTATCAGCAATTATGACATTAATCTTATACCTTTTGACAAATTCGACAGGTACAAGGGGTACTAGAATTAATTGTTTAACTTTATAACTCAACATCACAAATTAATACTGATATCAGAAACATTATGCTATTACTATCAAACATTCAAGTATGTCATACAATAGTACGTAAGTACCTATATAATGAAAATATGAGCACGGACTGAACATGATTGAAAATAAAATAAAATGTATACTTATGCTCAATCTATCAAACCTTATTCATAAATATGTAAACTATGTTACATAAATCATTTACATATTCTTGAAATATTCAAAAACTGAAAAGAAACAAACATTACAATATCACAACTTGTGCTATCCCTTATATATTTTTGAAGCAAAAACATCTGAAAATCTTTTGGCTAAGTCTCTTCTGTTATACAATCGATACGATATGATCTGAAAACACATAATAAAGCAAAATATAAGTACAATATAATAATTGTAAAAACTTTCGGCACAAGAAACCATAAGCACAAGACTCTTATCTTCCCTAACTGTAAAATCATGTTGCTTTAAATTATTATGTTACACCTGCTAGTGACACGCTAAACTCCCGAGCACTAGCATTGTTACGAAGCTGACGACTGTTTCTCAGTATATCCTTTACCGCTATAGGGAAATTATTATTCATAGGAAATATACTAAAATAAATAATTTGGGGAATTTTAATATACCACTGTGTAGCCCCAATGTAAGCAAAGCTTGTCCTATGGCCAAGATGCCCAAGTCGTAATTCTCATGGTTCTGTAAGGTGCGAAGCATTAAGTCCACCTATGTACTGTAATTAGTGCATGAAGAACTAAATAAATAAATAAACATGTATTTTGTAAATACATGGTTATGTTACATACAAAACACTTCGATCAATTAAACATAAAATTATACTTAAAATATCGAACCCACGACGTTTTTTTTTTTTAACTGTTGACTCACTACCTACACCAACATACACATTATTTAAAGCTCTGTGCTAGAGAAGAAGTCAACTATTGCTATGTTTGTGCAGTGCAAGATGCCTTAAAGTTTGATTGCAAACATTAACGTTAACATTATTCGAATAAATAGGATCGCAGATCGCAGGATGTTATATGTATAACATCCTAAACTACTTGTGCCGGCTTGTCTTACTGGTCTGACAAAAAGCGCGATCATGTATAAAGGTCAAGTAAATTTCTGAAAATAATGTAATCACATGCCTTATTTTACAAGATCAAAACAAAAGTAGTTCGTATATTAACTTCTTTAACGCATCTGTTATTTTGTAACAAATCTCATTTGCATACAAATCGAATTAATGTAACTCTAAAAGATAAATTGCAAAAGATTTGCAATATTTTGTCATAACTTTATCTACTACTTATATCTATCAACCAATCAAATATTGATTTATTCACATAGACATATAATAAGCATGTCGGTACTTATGAATCGTCAATATTTTTTCCTACCACCCATTCAAGACTTTTTAACTGTAACTATACATATAAATATAATAATGACAACGAAAATGACTGGTAATGGCCGATAATGGCAGTTTCACTTCATATAATATTACCGACACGGTCCCAAGTTGCATTGCAGGACACAATTTTTTATATAGACTGCCATTCTAAAGACGCGTTTCTCTTATTATTAATTACTATCGAACCAATGAAAAAACTCCGTTAATTACTGCTAATTTAGCTACACGGAACATCTTAAATAGTTATATCCAATCTAGCAAAGAAACATAAATATACAAAATTAAAAAATTTCATTGAGTTATGGCTCATTATACCCATCCATTTAGTAAAAATGGGTTAACCGGGCACATTATATAACTTTGTAATGAATACAAACAATTCTAACATAATGAACTAAAAACATATATATATATCACTACATAGTATAAAACAAAGTCGCTTTCTCTGTCCTTATGTCCCTTTGTATGCTTAAATCTTTGAAACTACGCAACGGATTTTGATGCGTTTTTTTTTTTTTTTAATAGATAGAGTGATTCAGGAGGAAGGTTTATATGTACTTTTTATCCCGATATTCCCACGGGAACGGGAACCACGCGGGTGAAACCGCGGGCGGCCGCTAGTATATATATATATTAAAACTCACCAAAGACATTGTTTATCAGAAACATAAGAGACTTCTTTTCCTCATCAGGAAAACGAGCAACTTCTTTTAGTTGCCCTAATGCTTGCCCGAAGGGCATAATTTTGCTATTGTACAAGATAGTGTTCTTGTGGAGCGACTGTCAATCTGAAAACTCGTAAATTATTATCAATGATCTGATCTACTAATTTTACATTTGTATGGGTCCGCGTCCTTGCGAAATCAATCTCAGAAACCCGTTTTTACTTATTCTTTCCAAAAAAATCATAATTTATCCAATTTTTATGATAATTATTCATTAAAAGTTCATAAAAAGATGTCTTTGAAGACCCTGTCAATCTCCAAACTGCATTCATTCTAGCCTAGTTTTGCCATTTTAAAAGACCGTGATCGTCAGAATTCGTCTCACAATATAAATCTACGGTGCCATGGAGCAGCCTGCCATATTTATACATGACGATGAGTAAGCATAAACAATGCCTGTATCAGATGACTTCACTCTTCTAGACGGCTAAAATAACTATTGCCTATAAATTTTCTAAAACATTCTACTGATGAAATAAAGTAAAGTAATAATTTATTCGGTGTTCTACATTAACAATAGGTACACATTTACTTAATCTAAACTAAATTTAGGTATGAAACAGTCGAAAGGGCAGACCCGATCGGCTCGTGCTGTTGCTTACAGCTATGTCAGACTGTCAGGCTCTTTCAGATACGCAAAACGCCAGACACGCATTATCAGAAATCGCAGAATGTCAGATTACACGAAAAGTCAGAATCGCAATATCCCAACTGGCTTTATAGCATAATTACTTTGACTGCATAGCTTCTAGTCAGTAGGTACCTATTAATCGTTAAAATATTAATTATTGCTATCACTGGTGCCCATAGGGAGCCACCGCAGTATTTCAATCAATATATGAACTATTAGTGCCAAGCACAGCTTCCAACGTGCCTAATACTAGCGGGGCTTGTTCGCATATAAACATGAAAGGTATGTGTAGTCGATATACCTATACCCCCCCCCCCCCTTTTTTACTTATATTTATTTGAATATACAGTTTCTACTTTCAATCATAATTATGGCATTGACGCTAATAATATCACGTAATCCAAAAAAATAAAAAGATTATAATGCTTATTGTCAAAAACATTGCACCCTGATACTTGCGTAAGCAGGAAATGCCACCCGTTACTTGCGTAAGCAGGCTAATGTAATTAATTTTAAAAATAAAAAGATTCATAATGCTTATTGTCAAAAACATTGCACCCTGATACTTGCGTAAGCAGGAAATGTCACCCGTTACTTGCGTAAGCAGGCTATGTTTTTTTTTTTTTTTTTTTTTTCATATTAATTTAAGTAAATGTAACCACAGCTTAAAATCTGCATTGAATATCATATTAAAAATGTCAGGGATAATCAAAATCAAAATGAATCCATCCAATAATGAATCCAATTACGTATCCATTAATAAAACATTATCGAACCAATGGTAGGGGGGTTCGGGGGGGCTGAGCACACCGTCACAACAAAACCTCATAAAGTGACCACCAATGTGGTGGGTCACGTTAGATTAGAACTGTGACAAAAACAAGTCATCACTACGTTAAGTACGTACTTATATAAAACAGTATTAAAACAAAAAATCAATACCGCAGTACGCACAAAAATTTTTTTTTTTTTTTTTTATAATCAAATCATTTGCTCCATGTTACATTACACGACCCACATAAACATTCCCTAAAAGGGGCAAGGGTCAACTGTAGAAAGTATTTAGAATAAACTTTTGCAACAACAGTATGTACTTTTAAAATCATTAAATTAAATACACTATTCCCTTTAAAATATTATTTGCCTTGCACTAGTTGGTTAGCTAATACATATATAGCGACGCTTGTTCCCTTTTATAATGCAGGTAGCACTCACATACAGACATGGGAGTAATAAAAGTATAACAGTAATCACACACTATGTGCCGGTATAGATACATGATCAAAAACAAAACGTTGAAACAAAAGCAACTAAACAAAATTAGTGCTATACCACTCGACTATACTGACATTATTTTCGAACTGCAATGATACTTTTCCAATAGACATGATAACCATTAAAGAAAATGTCGGTACTTCAAAATGCTTTCGTAACAATAAATCGCCACAAGAAGTCGGTACTGTAAAATAGGATATAAAAACTAAACAAGAGAAAAGTGTGTCAAGGTCAAGCACGGGCGACGACGGGAGCCGAGACCCACTGTATACTTCCCGATCCTTTCAAAATCCCTAAATCACATTGTATCACTATTAAGAGCGTTAAACCCAAATGCGTCGCGTCGAGTTTAGGTAAATGAAAAACTTTCACTCGCATCAGACGTGCGCTCAAGGTCAAACGTGCGGTTTCCTGCTATAGTCAAACTAATCACATTGATCCTTTTAACTCAAGTTTAAATATTATTTAGTGTTAGTTTTTATATTATATCCTTACTTACCCTTACATAATCATAATAAGTGTATGCTGTAATCTAATGGGTTTACTACATAGACAATATTTTATTGTTTACATGAAGTAGATTTTTTAAAAGTTTACCAACTAATACTAATAAAGTAATCCTTCCCAAATGTGTATGTAAGTACTTGCTTACTCATCTTATGTTATTCATGTATGACCGACCATTCGATACGTAATCCTATCCTACTTCCTACTAATATTATAAATGTGAAAGTTTAGATGTTTGGATGTTTAGATGTTTGTATGTTTGTATGTTTGTTACTCAATCACGCCAAAACGGCTGAACGGATTTGGCTGAAATTTAGGACACAGATACTTTGTAGCCTGGAGAGGAACATAAGCTACTTTTATCCCGGAAAAATATCACATTCCCGCGGGATAACGTCGTGTAGTCCACGCGGGCGAAGCCGCGGGCTGAAAGCTAGTTTAGAAATAAAATACCGATTTCAGAATACCATTTTAATCACAATCTGATGTAGACCTATACCACAGGAATAAAAATACTACTACGTATTACAGAGAAACGACTTCATAGAACGGTGGGAAATGATTACACTACTACAAGCATGCTGGTCATGTGTGCGTGTCCACTGGCTGCTTGTCACTGGCGTGTCCGTACACGGCGTGTCTGGAAAAACCGGTTTACGACAGACAGCTCGGCCAGTGGACAAGCTCAGGGTCAACGCGAAGCACGTATGAGCAGTTTTCAGGCTACGCCTTTTCAATAACTCTCGAAAGAGAAATATATTTTGAATTTAACCAATCTTTATTAAAAATCCAAGATGGCGGCCAACTTTTTTGATTGTAGGCCGATTTTGATGAAATGATGAAACTCGGTTTGTGGTAATATTTTGGCAAGAAAATAGCAACGCAATGTCAAAAACTAAAAAAATCCAAGATGGCGCCCAAATTTTTGGTTTGTTGGCCGATTTTGATGAAACTCGATTTCTAGTACTATTTTGACAAGAAAATAGCAACGCAATGTCAAAAATGTAAAAAAATCTAAGATGGCGCCCAATTTTTTGTTTGTTGATAGATTTCGATGAAACTCGATTTCTAGTACTATTTTGACAAGAAAACAGCAACGCAATGTTAAAAATATTCAAAAATCCTAAATGACGGCCTACTTTTTTGTTTGTGGGGCGATTTCGATAAAACTTGGTTTTTAATCTTGGATTATTTAATGTTTTTAACATTGCGTTGCTATTTCCTTGTCAGAATAGTACCTAAAACCAAGCTTCATCAAAATCAGCCCACAGACTAAAAAGTTGGCCGCCATCTTGGATTTTTTATATTTTTTACATAGCGTTGCTGTTTTCTTGTCAAAATAGTACTAGAAATCGAGTTTCATCGAAATCGGCCAACAAACAAAAAAATTGGGCGCCATTTTGGATTTTTTTACATTTTTGACATTGCGTTGCTATTTTCATGTCAAAATAGTACTAGAAATCGAGTTTCATCAAAATCGGCCAACAAACAAAAAATTTCGGCGCCATCTTGGTTTTTTGAATATTTTTTACATTGCAGTTCTGTTTTCTTGTCGAAATAGTACTGGAAATCGAATTTCATCGAAATCGGCCAGCAAACCAAAAATTTGGGCGCCATCTTGGATTTTTTCAAGCTTTTGACATTGCGTTGCTATTTTCTTGCCAAAATAGTACTAGAAATCGAGTTTCATCGAAATCGGCCAACAAACAAAAAATTGGGCGCCATCTTGTTTTTTTTACATTTTTGACATTGCGTTGCTATTTTCATGTCAAAATAGTACTAAAAATCGAGTTTCATTAAAATCGGCCAACAAACAAAAAATTTCAGCGCCATCTTGGTGTTTTGAATATTTTTTACATTGCAGTTCTGTTTTCTTGTCAAAATAGTACTAGAAATCGAGTTTCATCGAAATCGGCCAACAAACCAAAAATTTGGGCGCCATCTTGGATTTTTTCAAGTTTTTGACATTGCGTTGCTATTTTTTTGTCAAAATAGTACTAGAAAACGAGTTTCATCGAAATCGGCCAACAAACCAAAAATTTGGGCGCCATCTTGGATTTTTTTAAGTTTTTGACATTGCGTTGCTATTTTCTTGCCAAAATAGTACCAAAAACCGAGTTTCATCGAAATCGGCCCACAATCAAAAAAGTTAGCCGCCATCTTGGATTTTTTAATATTTTTTACATTGCGTTGCTGTTTTCTTGTCAAAATAGTACTAGAAATTGAGTTTCATCGAAATCAGCCAACAAACAAAAAATTTGGGCGCCATCTTGAATTTTTTTACATTTTTGATATTGCATTGCTATTTTCTTGTCAAAATAGTACCAAAAACTAAGTTACATCGAAATCGGCCAATAAACAAAAAAGTTGGCCGCCATCTTGAATTTATTAGTATTTTTAACATTGCTTTGCTGTTTTCTTGTCAAAATAGTACTAGAAATCGAGTTTCATCGAAATCGGCCAACAAACAAAAAAATTTTGGGCGCCATCTTAGATTTTTAAAATTTTTGACATTGCGTTACTGTTTTCTTGTCAAAATAGTACTAGAAATCGAGTTTCATCGAAATCGGCCAACAGACAAAAAAGTTGGCGGCTATCTTGGATTTTTTTACATTTTTGATATTGCGTCGCTGTTTTCTATTAAAATAGTACCAAAAAAATATAATTATAAAAATAAAATGTATAAAGAGAAACATAAGAGTAAGTAATTTGTAAATAAATATTTCATAATAGGTATTAAAGGTATTAAAGCTAACAATTTTAACTTCTTGTAACAACCCTACCAAAATTTTGCACGCTCTATGAAGTCAACACTCTGATAGTACTCATGTGCCTATACACCTTTTTGAAGGTCAACATACCATTTGGATAATTCAGTCATTTACGCCATGGGTTCGCAAACCCTAGAACAGGAGACCTTGAAGAAGTACCGGCAAGAAACTCGTCAAGGTTAATTTTTTTCCTCCTGATTTACTTCATACAGAGTCGTCAAATTAAAAAATGACCTTACAAATTACTATTTGTTAGATCATTTTCAGGGTCAGTTTCTATTACAAATACGTATTCAATTCAATTATGATAAAATACAATTAGGTGTGTGAGTGAACTAATGATCATAGAAGTAAACAATTTTCAATTACCTATCTAATGAGTGTACTAAGACGAAAGTACTAAGACGTGTCGGTTGCACTATAAACTATACCACACCACGCAGCACACTGCAAAGGTCAGCGAACGGCAGACGGCAGAGCACCGAGCGATACGTCCTCCCTCTGAAGAGCCTAGCGGCGGACTAATTTGAAATGTTTTGCGCAGAGTGTTTTATAGCACTTTAAAAAAATATATATAAAATAAATTATGCATCATTATATAGGTTTTTTGTATTCAAACTTTAGATAATATGTTCTTATTTTACGTTAGACTATAACTTTTTGTAAAATAAAGTAATTTATTGATAAATGTTGCATGTTTACCACCAGTGATTTCTTTATAATTTCACTTTGTTTGGATTTTAATTTCGTATGAAAATAATCACAAATTAAACTAATTTCCTTACTAACTATTTGCGTAATGATATGTAGATATACATAGAAATTTTTGTTTCCTATTTTTTTCAATGGTATTAAAAAATTAGAGCTTCAAAATTGATGTTAAAAGTGAAGTTTATAAAACACTGTTCGGGAAAATTGTCAGTATTCACAAATACTTTATAAAAAGAAAAATGTTTTTTACTAACTTTTTAGACAAAGATACTGTTTACAATAATTTGAAATTAGCATGTTTCTAAGATTACGTTTTCATAGAAAATATCTCGTTCAAAACTGCCTATTTTGAGGCAAAACGGCGTTCGACCGCGTCAATGCTCTTAAAAGGAAATCTATTTGACATAAATGATTGAGATTATGATATAATCTCTCCGCGCAGATCGCAAAATCTCTCTACTAACTATCACATGAACAGATTTTTCATGGTGAGAAAATATAAAATTTCTTACTTGCTTGTGGGTAAGAAAATAAAAATCAAAACTTTCACTGACCTGGCGAGGTGTTAAATTACCTCAATTCCTATGTGCCAATAAACCTGATACTCCATCTCGTCGTCCTAAATGCGTTGGATTTCCACGATAGGTACTTTGAAATTAACAGGTGGACCTCGAGCCCGACCCGCCATGTTTTCGCGCGCTCCCTCACAGGCACGCTCTTTTAAAATTCGATAAATTTTCATAAATAATTATATTTCTTTATCCGCGAAAGTAAAATAAAAGAACAACTCGTACAAATTTTTAAATTTTAAATTTCGAACGCTAACAGCGTTTATGACTAGATGTGAACGGTTGCGAAAAATGGACGCCAATGACACAAATCTTCCGCCGTTGCTAAAAGGTGAACTCGTATCACGTGACTTATGATGACGTTACGGAAGTGACGTCACGTTAGTAAGATTGACCAATAGGAAAATTGATGTCGAACGGAAACGGAAAGGGCTTTCTCAAAATATGTTTACCTAGGCTTCGAATAACGGTGAAAGGACACAATAAGATTTTAAATTATTTTTATGCATTCACAATGCAATTTTTGTAAGTATAGGAAAAATGTGATAGTAAAAAAAAACAAGTGATAGCAAAATTCGACGAGTCGTGTAAGCCTTTCGGTAGCTTAGTTGGTCAGAGCATCGGGCCGGATTCCCGGAGGCGCGGGTTCGAATCCCGCCTGAAAGCTACTTATAGGGCTCGTGGTTTTTTTACTATCACATTTTTTCTATAACATATAAGTAGTACCTACTCTAGTATGAAGATTGCTCTCCCTGGTTTTTGGCCGAGTCGCCAGCCGATGCCCACAGGAGTGCGTGTCTATATGCATTACAACTACAAGTCATGCCCGGTTTACATTATCTTAGTGGTTAGGAGAGTAAAAATAAAAACCAATCCTATTTTGATTCTAATTGAAAGGCAAGTAGAACCGTACTAAAGCGAGTAGCGTTTACACGTTTCTACTAAAGTACTCTCCTAAACACTAAGATAATGTAAACCCCGCGGGCATAAGGCACACTCGCGCTCGTGAGATAAAACACCTATACATGCATTTGCGTTATACAGGGTGTTAGTTTAAACAAGGGACATACTTCAGAGGGTGAAACTACCCATCAATACAAACAACTTTTACTATGGGACCAGAAGGCCTACTCTGAAACGCAAAACCCGAAACTTCGGTATACCCGTCCCTCTCACTCTCTAGTCGCGACAGCATCGAGTGAAAGGGGCGGGGCTAACCGAAGTTTCGGATTACCGTTTCAGAGTACAGTCCCAGGTGCGATATCGCGAAAAAAAATCGGCTGTTTCATACAAAAGTGCAATACCGAATGGGCCAAAATGTATGGAGTAGCTGTTTTTTTTTCGCGATATCGCACTTGGTCCCATAGTAAAAGTTGTTTGTATTGATGGGTACTTCCACCCCCTGGAGTATGTCATATATGTATGTTGTTTAAACTAACAGCCTGTATAGTGAATTGGTTATTTGACTGTTGTTGAAATGTAGATATTTATTTATGACATTTAGAAATATAACATTATTGAATAGCAAATATGAACGAAGAAATTCAATCTGTATTATAACGAGCGAATTATGAGCTACTTAATTGTGTCTCTAGCTATCTCTTTCTAAAACGAAATTTACTATAGCGAGAGTATGGCGCTATAGACATGTGACGTCACATTTCGATAGTGTTCTCCTTGTCTAATTAGAAAGATTGATGCTCTATATCGCTGAAAGTATGCAAGATATTTGAAAATAAATAGCTTTGTTGTGTTGCTACTAATTCAATAAACATTTTAAGTCAATAAAAAAAATGTAGTCAAGTACCCAATACGGTATTTTACTGTTTTTTTTATTTCTTTAAAATGTTTTTCGAAATATTAGCTACACAAAACAAGTTTTTATTTTGAATTATCTTGAATATTTTCAAAGATATAGGACTTCAAACATTATAATTAGACTAGGACAGGGCGCTATCTTTGTGACGTCAGTGAGTTAGTAGCGTCATAGTCACGCCATAGAAGATTTCGTTTTAGAAAGAGACAGCTATAGTCAAAATCAAATAGACTATAATTCTTTTACTATAAAACAGATTCAATATTTTTTTTCACATTTGGTATTCTTACTTGCAATATTTTTTAACGTCATTATTAAATATCTACATTTCAACAACAGTAAAATACCCTATTCTATATCTGTGCTTCAACGCAACACTTTCTCCGCCAGACGCTACCGCTACCGCCGCTACATATCGCTCTTGCAATCGGAGTTGCAACGCAACCGCGGCGTCATCCGCACGTGGCCGCCCGCGCCGCGCCGCCTGCCCGCCGCCATACTGCACGCCGCCTACAGGCGTTGGCGGGCGTACTTAGTACTGAAGCCAATACCTAAGGCACAGTGGCCGCAACTCAAGATGAAGATATGTGCGGCCAGTGCGTTGAAGGGGAGGAGGCCCGAATGGGGCGCGGCCTGGCAGTGGTTGGGAGATTACTTGGCGGACGATAAATATAATCCTAAGTTTGGTGAGTGACTTTTAATATTGTCTATATTACATTGTGTCCCATCTAGCTGAAGAAGAAGAAGATACCAGAATTTTGAAGTAACTAAGATCAGACTTTGACACTTGAATTGGTAAGCTATCTATCTTAGTACCTCGAACATAGATCCATATCTAGCCACTACTAGCTGCCCTGCTAAACAGCGTATCTAGTACTGAAGCCCATACCCAAGGCGCAGTGGCCGCAGCTCAAAATGAAGATATGTGCCGCCAGCGCTCTGAAGGCGAGAAGGCCGGAGTGGGGCGCGGCTTGGCAGTGGTTGGGAGACTATCTGGCGGATGATAAATACAATCCTAAAGTTGGTGAGTAGGCTTTTAATAACTGTTGTATAACATTGTGTCCTATCCTATCTAGCTGAAAAAGATATCTGACACCAGAAGTAACTTAGATCGGAGTATGGTGCTTGGAATGGTAAGCTGTCATTAAATCTTCCGTTCTAAGTACCTAGAACACAGTCCCATATCTATTCACTACTAGCTGCCCTGTTAAACAGCGTATCTAGTACTGAAGCCCATACCCAAGGCGCAGTGGCCGCAGCTCAAAATGAAGATATGTGCGGCCAGCGCTTTGAAAGGGAGAAGGCCGGAGTGGGGCGCGGCTTGGCAGTGGTTGGGAGACTATCTGGCGGACGATAAATATAACCCCAAGTTTGGTGAGTAGGCTTTTACGTCTATATTACATTGTGTCCCTTCATCTAGCTGAAGAAGAAGGTACCAGAATTTTGAATCAACTTAGATCGGAGTAAAGCGCTTGGATTGGTAAGCTGTCTTTGAATCTTCCATTCTTAATAACTTATCTAGCCACTACTAGCTGCTCTGCTATGCGCTGGCGAGCGTACCTAGTATTGAAGCCAATACCTGCCCGCCGCCATACTGTACGCCGCCTACAGGCGTTGGCGAGCATACTTAGTACTGAAGCCAATACCTAAGGCACAGTGGCCGCAACTCAAGATGAAGATATGTGCGGCCAGTGCGTTGAAGGGGAGGAGGCCCGAATGGGGCGCGGCCTGGCAGTGGTTGGGAGATTACTTGGCGGACGATAAATATAATCCTAAGTTTGGTGAGTGACTTTTAATATTGTCTATATTACATTGTGTCCCATCTAGCTGAAGAAGAAGAAGATACCAGAATTTTGAAGTAACTAAGATCAGACTTTGACACTTGAATTGGTAAGCTATCTATCTTAGTACCTCGAACATAGATCCATATCTAGCCACTACTAGCTGCCCTGCTAAACAGCGTATCTAGTACTGAAGCCCATACCCAAGGCGCAGTGGCCGCAGCTCAAAATGAAGATATGTGCCGCCAGCGCTCTGAAGGCGAGAAGGCCGGAGTGGGGCGCGGCTTGGCAGTGGTTGGGAGACTATCTGGCGGATGATAAATACAATCCTAAAGTTGGTGAGTAGGCTTTTAATAACTGTTGTATAACATTGTGTCCTATCCTATCTAGCTGAAAAAGATATCTGACACCAGAAGTAACTTAGATCGGAGTATGGTGCTTGGAATGGTAAGCTGTCATTAAATCTTCCGTTCTAAGTACCTAGAACACAGTCCCATATCTATTCACTACTAGCTGCCCTGTTAAACAGCGTATCTAGTACTGAAGCCCATACCCAAGGCGCAGTGGCCGCAGCTCAAAATGAAGATATGTGCGGCCAGCGCTTTGAAAGGGAGAAGGCCGGAGTGGGGCGCGGCTTGGCAGTGGTTGGGAGACTATCTGGCGGACGATAAATATAACCCCAAGTTTGGTGAGTAGGCTTTTACGTCTATATTACATTGTGTCCCTTCATCTAGCTGAAGAAGAAGGTACCAGAATTTTGAATCAACTTAGATCGGAGTAAAGCGCTTGGATTGGTAAGCTGTCTTTGAATCTTCCATTCTTAATAACTTATCTAGCCACTACTAGCTGCTCTGCTATGCGCTGGCGAGCGTACCTAGTATTGAAGCCAATACCTGCCCGCCGCCATACTGTACGCCGCCTACAGGCGTTGGCGAGCATACTTAGTACTGAAGCCAATACCTAAGGCACAGTGGCCGCAACTCAAGATGAAGATATGTGCGGCCAGTGCGTTGAAGGGGAGGAGGCCCGAATGGGGCGCGGCCTGGCAGTGGTTGGGAGATTACTTGGCGGACGATAAATATAATCCTAAGTTTGGTGAGTGACTTTTAATATTGTCTATATTACATTGTGTCCCATCTAGCTGAAGAAGAAGAAGATACCAGAATTTTGAAGTAACTAAGATCAGACTTTGACACTTGAATTGGTAAGCTATCTATCTTAGTACCTCGAACATAGATCCATATCTAGCCACTACTAGCTGCCCTGCTAAACAGCGTATCTAGTACTGAAGCCCATACCCAAGGCGCAGTGGCCGCAGCTCAAAATGAAGATATGTGCCGCCAGCGCTCTGAAGGCGAGAAGGCCGGAGTGGGGCGCGGCTTGGCAGTGGTTGGGAGACTATCTGGCGGATGATAAATACAATCCTAAAGTTGGTGAGTAGGCTTTTAATAACTGTTGTATAACATTGTGTCCTATCCTATCTAGCTGAAAAAGATATCTGACACCAGAAGTAACTTAGATCGGAGTATGGTGCTTGGAATGGTAAGCTGTCATTAAATCTTCCGTTCTAAGTACCTAGAACACAGTCCCATATCTATTCACTACTAGCTGCCCTGTTAAACAGCGTATCTAGTACTGAAGCCCATACCCAAGGCGCAGTGGCCGCAGCTCAAAATGAAGATATGTGCCGCCAGCGCTCTGAAGGCGAGAAGGCCGGAGTGGGGCGCGGCTTGGCAGTGGTTGGGAGACTATTTGGCGGATGATAAATATAATCCTAAGTTTGGTAAGTAGGTTCATAAAGGCTTTATGTAACATTGTATTCCATTTAGCTGATGAAGAAGACATCTGACACCAGAAGTAACTTAGATCGGAGTATGGCGCTTGGATTGGTAAGTTGTCTTAAAATACTAGCCACTACTAGCTGCTCTGCTATACGCTGGCGAGTGCATCTCGGTACTCAAGCCCGTCCTCAATGGTGACGCTGCTTAATTCGCGGCAGATAGTCGCAAACTCTTGTGTTACTGACTGACTGACAGACAACGCACAGCCAAAACTACTGGGCGCAAGAAGCTGAAATTTGGCATGTATGTTCCTTGGGGAGTGTAAGGGAGCACTAAGAGAGGATTTTTGGAAATTCTCCCTCTAAGGGGGTATAAAGGGAGTCCACGCAGACGAAGTCGCAAGCGAAACATATAAAACCCAAGTTTATAATAATAAGAAGTGATTAGAATTCGAATCCCGCCTGAAAGCTACTTATAGGGCTCGTGGTTTTTTACTATCACACATTTTTCCTATACTTACAAAATTGTATTGTGAATGCATAAAAATAATATAAAATCTCAATATGGCTGTTTCATCTTAATCGATTGTTAAACGTTTGTAAAAATGTTTCTTTCGGATGCGAGGGTTTCCTCACATTGATGAAGCAACGCTGGCCTACAGCGTAATAAGTGATAGCAAAATTCGACGAGTCGTGTAAGCCTTTCGGTAGCTTAGTTGGTCAAAGCATCGGGCCGGATTCCCGGAGGCGCGGGTTCGAATCCCGCCTGAAAGCTACTTATAGGGCTCGTGGTTTTTTACTATCACACATTTTTCCTATACTTACAAAATTGTATTGTGAATGCATAAAAATAATATAAAATCTCAAGTGATTAGAAGTTAGCAGCGCTATTATAACAGAATCTTGTCTCGTTTTCTCCAGTCTCTACAAGTCATCAGTGGTCACCCTCCACAAATCCCAGTAGATACTGCTCAGGTTACTTGCTAATTAACTAAAGAAAGCTATCATTATTGTTATATTTGAGGAGCGGGAATATGTCGGCAATCAAACTCGCTAGTCAGTTTCACACTAATTTATTATTGCGCATGCGCAGCTAGCGCCGGGACGCAGCCCGTGCGTTTCATTCCACGTAAATGTATAACAATTATCTAATATTCACTTCATTTTCTTTTTTTTAGCAATCTATTACTGTTATATTTATTTATTTATTACTCTGTATTTTATTTTAGTAGTTTGTTTTATTTTATTTTTATTTTATTTTATTTTTCATTATGTAATGTATTATTCTGACACCGGCTATGATTAGGTACCTACTTCAAACATTTGACCCTGTCAGAATAAACAGCGCTTCTTTGTTGCTCCGCCCACCTGTGTGCGACTCAGAAGCTTTTGGCTGAGACAAGGTCGTTGGCTGCACACACTTCCTAACCTCTCTTAATTATTTTCTTCTCTCACTTCTGTCACTGTCAACCTATTTTCTTGTTCTGCCTTAATTGTTTGTATAAAATGTGTGTGTGCAAGTCAATAAATGTATTTCTTCTTAATGTATTTCTTCTAATAGCTTTGTCAGTATTTTACAGATTTTTTAACAAACTCTGTTTTCGTCTTCCTCAGCGTTGTACCGGTCATCAGTGGTGACCCTGCAGAAGTCCCAGCAGATAGGCAAGCCGCTGTTCTCGTGCCGCGTGCACAAGTTCAACCGGCACAACAAGCTGGCCGAGCGCTGCTTGCTCGTCACCGACACGCTCATATGCAAGCTGGACGCCAACACCTTCAAGCCGCTGAAGAAACCAACGCCCATTGCTGAGGTAAATTGAACTTGAAACATGGTGAAAAACTCGTCTTACTTTATAAAGCCCACAAGTTCAACTGGCACAACAAGCTGGCCGAGCGCTGCTTGCTCGTCACCGACACGCTCATATGCAAGCTGGACGCCAACACCTTCAAGCCGCTGAAGAAACCCACGCCCATTGCTGAGGTAAATTGAACTTTGAAACAAATGGTGAAAGACTCGTTTTACCACAGATTACTAAATAGTTACTATATAACAGATAGTTCACTCCGCTAAGTCATTTCAATAAATAGCAACTCTAACTATAACGCAATAAAGTAGAATTCAGCTTGTACGGCGCAGGCAAATTACGAACGGCCACTCGTTGTCGTTGCATCTCTTTCTATCGCATATATTCTAGCTCTTTTGCGGACCTTATTTCTATAGATTTACAATGCCGGCGTTGCCGCCGCGTTTTCGAGCCGACACGGTGAGTGAAATACCGGTTCTACTTAATAAAGCCGCTGTTCTCGGGCACAAGTTCAATCGGCACAACAAGCTGGCCGAGCGCTGGTTGCTCGTCACCGACACGCTCATATGCAAGCTGGACGCCAACACCTTCAAGCCGCTGAAGAAACCCACGCCCATTGCTGAGGTAAAGTGAACTTTAAAACAAATGGGTGAAAATCTCGTTTTACTTAATAAAGTCGCTGTTCTCGTGCATAAGTTCAACCGGCTCAACAAGCTGGCCGATCGCTGCTTGCTTGTCACGGACACGCTCATTTTAACTGCCTCTGTGGTCTAGTGGTGCACACCACCGATTTCAGACCCAGAGGTCCCAAGTTCGATTTCCAGTGGGGGTACATATTGTATTCGGTTTGGTTGGTGGTAGGACTTGTGCTTAGACAGCCTGGCTAGCTACCACCATCTTATCTAAGTCTGGCGCCATAACAATGATGTTTACAACATCATTGTTCTTCGGCAGTTAGAGATAAGATAACCAGTTCGTCAGTGATTGAGGATTCTTGGATTAGTACGCTTCCACCTTCAGCCTTATCACCAGATATCATCAGGTGTGATGAAGGCAAGTGCTACCCCGTAGTGGTTAAAAAAAAAGTCATATGCAAGCTGGATGCTAACACCTTCAAGCCGCTGAAGAAACCCACGCCCATTGCTGAGGTAAATTGAACTTTGAAACAAATGGTAAAAATATCTTTTTAAATAATAGTTTTAGCGGTAGTGGCCATGAAAGTTTAATCTCTATTTTTATTTCTCTATTGCTTGTACCAACACATTCAATGAATGTATAAATTCATTTTACTTTCTAAGTTAAACAGCTGTGTATGGTGTGGGGCAAACTTCTTGAACCATCGTGGTGGGGCGGCGATGAATCACAACTCGCTGAAACCCGTTTTACGAGTTGTGATTGGTTGCTTGCCCGCCATGATGATGAGTTTGCCTCAAGGTTTACCTTATGTTTGTTGATTGTCGTTTAGAACTTATTTGGCTGTTGTAAGTATCGAAATTTTTGTTATGTCGAAAACTCAATACCTCGTTTTTTTAGCGTTTCCCTTGACATTCGAGTTTTTGAGAAAAATGAAACATTTGCATTTCGATAACGTCGTCAGGTCATGTCGGACTACAATTAATTTAAGGTACACACGGCGGCACATCAGACTATACAAACATGTTGACCTTGAGCACACCTACGACACTCCATACCACGACCCCCGCATAATAACCTTCTACTACTACGTAACTGACATAACGTGTGTACACGCGTCAAATGTGTGCGTCAACGATGCAGGGATGACATCCGCCATAGCACACTCCGGAGCTAGTGGTACAAAATATATCGACTAGATGGCGCGTGCCGCGTGCGTCACGAAATAACTTTGCAAGAGCGTTCCAATTTATTATTTACGTATGTTTATATTATGTCGGGTAAGTTCGGAAGCAATCATTTTACAAGCTTTTTTCAGTACAAAAGCGATTGTCAAAAGGCCGTGTGAATGGCACAATGTACTTTGTATTGAAATCTTCAGAAACGCACCTGTGGTACGGTACTAACTAATTTAATAAAAAATGAAATGAATCCAATAAATAAAATTGTCTTTAATTATCACTACATAGTATAAATCAAAGTCGCTCTTCGCTTCTGTCTGTCTGTTTCTAAGCTTTTTATTATTTGACACAAAACAAAAATGATAAATAGTTTCTTCGTAGTGTAAACTTCCAAACATATCGTTTTATTGCTTAAAAAATGTGCATGTTAAGCCAAACGGCCTATACATCGTGCACAAAGTCCTTTGTCAGCCAACACACCATTTAAAAGGAAATTGTTAAGTGACTTATAAACAGAGTGCAAAAGACGAAAAAATTTGGATACTCAGCAAGAAATCAATTAAATCAATCCAACAAATAAAATTGTCTTTAATCATCATCATGCTATCACTACATAGTATAAAACAAAGTCACTCTCCGCTTCTGTCTGTCCGTTTGTAAGCTTTCTTTAAACCACGCAACGCATATTTTTAATTGAAAATACCGAATCTTGCACTCAACCTTCAAAAAAGGGCAGTGTCATAAAACAAGGTATTCAGCAAAAAAACAATTTAACTATAATAGTCTTATTTATTTTTAGACGAATTTCTGTAACCTAACCTAATAGTTGTATAAAGTTTATCAAATTTCCTTATCATAAAACAAATTCTTAAGGGTAATAATATGTCTCATTAATACCGTCAATGGTTTCTATTTCAATTCCGGTGCTGTCATTGTATTACAGTTGCATCCGATTAAAATGGATTTAAAAATAATTTGCATACATTTTAATTTTTTAATAAAATAGTTTCTGCGATCGTTTTACAAATCATTGTAATTATTTCATATGTTTGCCTTACGTAAAACTAAAAAACAAACAACTCATTACACTAAATAAATTGAGTTTAATCGATATTTTATCAATTGTTGAAAAAAAGCTCATTCTAAATGTCACTGCCACTCACTCCTATAGATCTATCTGCCTGCTGCCTGCCCTTCGTTTTAAATACTTTTTGAGCATCAATATTTTTTTTAGCAGAGGTGACATATCAGCCTACTTGGGGTTTCCTATTACCGACGATTCCAATAATCTTCGTTTCTTAGCCTCTGATTTAAAGTCAAGCCGCAACTTCCTTTTCCGGGGTGAATTTTCACTTAAAATCTGTGTTTTCTGCACTGAGTGTGACACCTGTGAAGTACTTGTACTTGGAATTTCTGTTGATGTTTGAGATTTGCAAGTACTCTAAGAGGCTATTATCAGTTTGAGTAAATTTTGATGTAAATACGAGTACCAGATGAGTCTTCTGGCTGCAGTAATAATAGGGTAGGGGCTGCATTTTTCTTAGAAACTCTTTTTGCGCGGTCAGAATTAGGGAAATGAAGTTCGCAAACAAAATAACTAGTATGAAGTGTCTCCACGCTTTTTTGGCTTAAGGCGATACTCGGAACAATTATGCTGAAGCGAGATAGCAATGAGAAAACGACGCGCGCGGGATCGAGACCGATTTTGCAGATTAGGCAAAAAAACCAAAATAACTTCGTATTAAAAAACTAAAGCGATTTAAAAAATTGCTTCTATACGATCCTAAATATTATTGGTGTTCACTAATGAAATCAATTTCCAATAGCGTAAGTAACCCTATTTAAGAATAATCTACAATTTTCGTATTTTTAGAGGTCTTTTCGAAAAGAAAAAGTGTCGAGACAAAATCATAAAATCGTGTTTTTGAAACTATACGAATCTAGATAAAGGCATGAAGATATATATATCTTATTACCAGATTTGTAACAACTGTAACCGTCCTATAGTTTTAAATCAAAAAGTTCATACTTTTTCCCTGTAGCGCCTTAAGTCCATTCGACCAATTTCTTTAATCCAATACTTGCACCTAATAAAAGTTAAATCAAATCAATAAAAGATCCTCTAATTTCATAGAATTTAATCGTATCATAACATTTATTATTTGGTCAAACAATTCGTATTGGAATATTTGTTTTCTGTTAATATTAAATTTAATATCAATCATCTACGATTCAACTGCATATACGAACGCCACTGCAAGGTTATATCGCATGATCCTCAAATCGAAGTTTGCTTACGAAATATAATGACATCGTTGACTTGGTTACATTCTTGTTGACTGAGTGACTGACAAGACAACCGACAAACGTGTGACGTTTACTCCTTGGTTTACTTTTTCAATGCGGGGGAAATGAATTGGCGGGGGGAGGTGAGTGTCGCTTCTTTACGTTAGTAATATTATAGTATTCTTTGCCTTGAGACCGCCTTTATGTCCTACGTAATAAAAGCTGTCATCGCAGTTCAACTGTTTAACTTGATGTGCTGTCGAGTGTACAATATGAATTTACCATGGTCTAGCAAATAAATGATGTAGATTTTAAATTATTTTTATGCATTCACAATGCAATTCTGTAAGTATAGGAAAAATGTGTTATAGGGCTCGTGGTTTTTTACTATCACATTTTTCCTATACTTACAGAATTGCATTGTGAATGCATGAAAATAATTTAAAATCTACATTTAATGGCTGTTTCATCTTTTTCGATTGTTAAACATTTGTAAAAATGTTTCTTTCGGATGCGAGGGTTTCCTCGCATTGATGAAGCAACGCTGGCCTACAGCGTAACAAGTGATAGCAAAATTCGACGAGTCGTGTAAGCCTTTCGGTAGCTTAGTTGGTCAGAGCATGGGGCCGGATTCCCGGAGGCGCGGATTCGAATCCCGCCTGAAAGCTACTTATAGGGCTTGTGGGTTTTTACTATCACATTTTTCCTATAAATAAATGATGATTTGATTTGAGATACCACTGTAACATGTTCCGCGCAGATCGGTGCGATCCGAGTGATGAGCAACGACGCGCAACTGGTGGTGATAAGCGTGCCGGCCGCCAACAACGACTTGGTCGTCGGGCTGCGGCCGCCGGAACCGCCAAGAGACCTCGTTGGCGAGCTCATCGGCGTTCTCGCGAACAGATACCGCGCGTGAGTACACACCTTTATTACAACTGCTTTTCTCCTATATAGGATAATTTTTTTATCAGTGTGTAGTGTGTGTACCACCGTAGTAACACACATGCATGTCCATCTTAGTATATAAGCGCATGTAATCCTTTATTAGCTGAATAATAACTCCTAACTACAACTATTGTTTCATTTATCCGTTGCGCCGAACCTTCTACATTGCAAGTGCACAAATTTTTAAGGTCGTCTCGGAATCGGTAAGTGAACAACTTTTTTTAGAAACATAGGTCGAAATATGACAGCCGATCTTAAAAATGTGTGTACTGATAAAAAAAATATCCTGCATTTCTGTTGCGGCTTATCTGTGAATTTTTTTGTGTTGTTATTGCTGCTAAACAAAAATATAATATTTTTTTAAAATTTTTTGCATTCAAGTGCATTTTTTTTTTAAATATCATTGTTTTTGTTGTGGTCTTACAGTGTTATGGTAGTTTTTGTTTTAAAATAAAAAAATACTGTGATTCATGAACTCCCGCGATTGGCTTATTTTATGATCGGACACGACGTTTCTTTTTAATTTATTTAATTTAGTACCCAAACAGACATATTGTTCTAACGGTACTTCTATTCGAGTTTCTGTCTCTGGCTATTTAATTTAATTAAAACTTGTTAAATTTAAGTTTTCACGGAGATGCATCCATAGAGAAATTTAGTACTTATACCTTTTTTTTGGGCAACATTTTGTAACGAGTATGAGCGTGTGTGCGAGCGTTTTATTTGATGTTATAAAGTTGTTGCTCAAAGTAACTGTAGCGTAGATGCATTATACGTTAAAAGAACTATACAAGGTCTTTTCCTTCTATCATTTTTAATTTAAAGGTGGTTTAGTCTACAGTATGTTATGTTACAGAAGAGCGGTGCTACTTAACACCAGCTAAATAGCTTAAAAGGGAGCACCAAACACTAATACTGTATTAAAGTCATTTTTTTTTATTTCATTTGGATTGTTATTTACAATACTTGTGATGGCTAAGTTATTAAAATAAACAACACACTGTTTAGATTGTGTTTAACTAAAACAATGTTTAAATGTGATGCTATCACTTTTTTTCACAATATCCTCTGAAGAAGACAGCACACTGTCTAACTTAAACATAGTTTTATAATAATTTGTGGTAACGATTTAAGTTATTAAAATAAACATTTCGTATTTGCATTGTAAAATTTTGAGAGTCGTTTTTAAATTTTCCTACAGGTTGAAAGGCGTAGACATCTTAGTGGAAGTAGAGAGCGGTGCAACCACTCGCTGCACTCTGGGCGGCCGCCGCAGGGCATTGCAGTTGCCTGCACCGCCCGCGCCCCCCGGAGCACCCGCGTTTACACACACTAGCAATGTGATTACTTACCACCCGGCGTCGGCGAGAGCGTAGAAAGAAGAAAGGAAGAAGTTTTTCAAACATTTTTAAAGAAAAATCGAAACAAAGGTGATTACTTTTCAAAATTTAACAAAAAATACTGCTATTGGGTATCGCAATATGATACCGGCAATCTTGTTAACCTCGTCAAACATTCTTATATACGCTATATACGTTCTTATACACGCCATAACGTAGTCGTGTGATCGGCACGCCCTCCTTTACCCATGTGCACGTATACGGTCACTTTGTCACGTTGAAACGTTTCGAAACAAAACTATCTGTGCAACAAAAGTCATTCAATATTGTAAAATTACATAGTCCTATGTTGTTTACATGCTATTATAGCTGGTGACTGGACTACATAGGTTCGGCGCCTACATTGAAACGTGGTATTTTAACGAAGTCCTTGTTTCTATTTTCTTAACCTTTTTGATGAAAGGAAAATTTATTTTTATTTTACTTGGGGGTTATTTTTACAATAAAGGTGCCTTTGATAAATGAAAGTATAAAAGCGTTAAGCTTTATAAGATAGAAAAGTAATTGCCTTTTCAGTGGTGCCTTTAGTGCTGATAACTAAATCTACAGTATATTGTTTTTAAAAGTATTACAGTTTCTAGAAAAAATATTGTGCCTTAGAGCGTCTTCAGATTAGCGCGGCGGATAGGAGTAACAGCTCACTGAAAAATATTCAAACTAAAGTGACCTTTAATTTTATAAGCATGATTTCTTGTCAAGTTAAGTTTTTATAAAAAATAATGTGGTTAAATTTTATATTTTTCGATTTCGTTTTACTGACATAAGTAATTTTAATTTGCGATTTTATCGCGTTCTATACAAATTTTTGTTATTGTGATTACTATACTTACTAAATAATAATTTATTCGAGTGATTAGTTTTATGGCTATAATAATTAAAATTAGGGTTAATTGTTAATTTATTGTTAAGGATTTCTCTATATGAGTGTTGTACGTAATGGATTTTAGTGTTAATGGAAATTAAACTTTTCTTTTGTATAATTGTATTAATTGATGTGGCTGAGCCGTTTCGCAATAATGTTTATAAACAATACGTATTTGTATTAATAACAATATTAATATTTTAATACGTTTATTTTTAATGGAACAAAAATTGGTTGTAAAATAATTATTACTCCAAATTTAGAATTAAATGTAATAATTATGGAATAACGCACAATAAAATTCTGAGAAGCAGTTTAAAATTATATTTATTTTATATGCAGTTGTTAATAATGAAATGTTTTTAATCCACCGAAATGAAATAGATAATACCATCTGTTTATACAATATAAATTATATATTATGTGATTTACAACGTACAAATATTACATTGATTGTGTTATGTGTATTGTATACTGCTAATTTATTGTATTATATAGGTCAGTATTAGGTTTTGTTGATAGACAACGAAATTATCATGTATTAAATCAATAAACAACACAACTTAATAAGTAGCTATATTAGCATAAAAAGCATCACTAAAAAAAGATATAGTTTACCATTGCGAAGCAAGGTTTTTGACTTTCTTAGTTGTGTTGCATATTGTAAAGGTATGTACTAGTAAGTAATTATAATACGTTAGGCATCTTGCAGGATATTTAGGATATTGAGATGAGATACAAAAGTCATTTGAATCGTATTATAATAATATGATCAATACCATTCCAACACCAATATATTTTAGTAAAATAATTATCATATTGCAAATATAAATATAATAACAAAACATTGGTACTTAAAATTGTATATGAGCTGTGTGATGGCATATTTTAACATAATCACAATGTTTCTGGAAAGAATGAAACGTAATAAAATAATAAAATAGGTAGCAGGGATGATGCATGATAAACAATATAAACATCCTTATATCTAAGATGTTAAAATTCAAAATAGACTTGAGAAATGTTAACAGTTTAGTGCAGTTATTAATTGATTGGTTTGTAAATCGAAATTCTAGTCATAATGTTTCAAAGTTACGGAAACAAAAATTACTGAGAAAATTCCTTATTCTAATACATAGAGTATCAAATTGTGTACTTTCCCTGCGCCCCATGTAAATAGTACCTAATTATTGAGTGATTCGAACGGTCGTGCCTTGTTACGGTGCCATGAGACTTGTAAACTATTTAATACATTATTTTTCTTTTAATCTCTGTCTTTTATTTTGAAAGTCCCATATCAAGCACGGTAGACTCGTTCGCGTAAGGGCAGAGTTGAGTATTCTATCTGCCTACTAAAATAACTGAAAGCGAGTTATGACGTTACGTCATGCAAGTAGCGTCATACAAATTTTATTTTACCCATGCAATTTTACTCAGAGAAGGTCTAAAGTTCTTCATACTTCTAACACATTTTTTCAAAGTCAATAAATTTTTATTCATATAGATTAAATAAAATTAATGCTTATAAATCGTCCAACATTTTTTTACCTACCACCTGTTATGGACATCTTTTAACTGACAAGAAAAACAGGCGAAAAAAACTCATCAGCTTTAACAGAAGCAACGCATTTACAAAATAATTATGTCGTTGCTAGACAAAATGTTCTATATAATTTCCCTTCTAATCTGTAAGTATTTGCAAAAAAAAATTTACAAATAAAATCTGAGTTGCACACCTAAAATACGTAATTTGGCATTTTTAGGTTTGCATTTCAGTATTTTTGTAGGTCAGGTTAGATTGATGAGCAGTTAAATACATAAACTTATTATACTCTAGTAAAGTATAAATAAGTTTATGGTTAAATATTACCCTGCGATAACATTTACTACTTGCCCAGAAAGGGCGAATTCGTCGTGATTTTAACAGCGATTTTCATTATATCACTGTCAATGTGGCAGATAAAACGCGGAACGCCAATACGTAGCGGGCAATGTATGTGTCGCAGCCAACTTGGTAAATCTGCCATTCAATTAAACGCCTAGGCCGATCATTTTCTCCGTAATTTAGGCGATCGCTTCGCTGCGCTTCGCGATCGCCTAAATTTCTAACCTATCACGTGTTCTACAGGACTTCCGAGGGGTAAAGTCCATTCGCTTAGACTTAGCGAATGGACTTTCGCTTAGAGATAGTGTCGCCCTTGGCACGTGCCGCTTGTCAAAGGATGCCGCCGCATAAACAAAAAAAGCCGCGTGCGGCGTACACCCGCAAATGGAACTGGATTTTGAGATTTCGACATTTATTAAATTATATTTTTTGAAATAATCTATTATTTATTATAAATACAGGTAGTAACGAACGGTTGTGACTTGTGAAAATTCGAGCGATGATGAGTAATCATAATAATCATATAAAAAATGAATAACAATTATTATTATTGGCTAATAAAACTAATTGTTATTCAATTACTTACTTATTTTTACCTTTAATATAAAAATATTCAAATTTTTATTAAAATTTACTTTGGTACCCAACTTGTTTGTATTAACCGCCTCTGTGGTCTAGTGGTTCATACCACCGATTTCAGACCTAGAGGTCCCGGGTTCGATTCCCAGTGGGGGTACATATTGTATTCGGTTTGGTTGGTGGTAGGACTTGTTCTTAGTCCGCCTGGCTAGCTACCACCATCTTATCTAAGTCTTTGATTGAATCAGGCGTCACTTGGCGGAAGTCCCCAACCATTGTGAAAAACGAAATATATGTAGCTTACTTCCGCAAAAAACACAATATGCAAGATGCACCGCCCGCCCGCCCGTAAAAAATTGCACATGCACACCACGAAAACACCAGTGCACAATACCTGCATCTAGCAAGACAGCAATACACCTTGCACCGTCACCGATTAGACTACTCTACACGTGTTTCGCCCCAACCCGGGGCATCCTCAGGAGATAGTTCGTGCTAGTTCGTGCGAAGAACCAACACCAAAAATCATCATTTTTTTTTTGCAATAATTTTTTTTTTGTTATCTAAGTCTGACGCCATAACAATGATGTTTTCAGCATTATTGTGTTCCGGCAGTTAGAGATAAGATAGCCCGTTCCTCAGTTATTGAGGATTCCGGGAGTAGTGCGCTGTCACCTTCAGCCTTATCACCACTTATCATCAGGTGAAGGCTAAGTGCTACCCCGTTGTGAATAAAAAAAAAATATATTTATATCTGCATTTTATAGCAAGAGCCACTATGCCGTGCGGGTGTACCGACACTATCTAACCGAACGGACTTTACATGCTACCATACTTAACCATCCGCCGGATTCAACCATCCGCCTGCGACATATGCATAGCAAAATTAGTATAGCGGCTGTAACCACGTGTGCTACATCACGGCGCGGCCCACTCTGAAAACCGCAATTCTGACTACATGGTCATTTTGTCCTATTTCGTCCTATTTCTGTCCCAAATTTTCAGAATTCGTCGTAAAGGGGACGAAAAGATATAAGCGATTTAAATGGTCCATGCCAAAGCAAACCTTCATTATGGCACGGACAGGCTATATTTATTGAACCATAACACCTAGCCAGGATCTGATTAGTATAACATTTTGTCCCTTTTTTATAGAACCCGCTATGCTGGAATCAAAACGAAATGAAGCGCCGTTCAAAAGATATAAAGGAACGATTTGGTCCATGCCATAATTAACCTACATTATGGCGCGGACTTTTTAACCAGGTCACCTAGAGAAAATCTGCTTATTGGAAAACGATTCGTGTATATTCGTCCCAATTCGTCCTAAAAGCCACAGAATTCGTCGTCCTTTGGTTTAGGAGATAATCGGAATTAAAATTTTGTTTTTATAGTACAGGAGCTGACTTCCTATTTAGTGACGATGTTTGTAACTTGTTCTTGTTTTGCGTGTTTGTGTTAGAATAATTAAGTGTATTAGTAACACAAAAGTGTAACTTTTATGCATTTTCGAAACTCAAAACCTTAATTTTTAAGTCATAAACAAAAATATTTTCTTAAGAGATATTTTGATCCTGGGCTCCTAGACTATATCAAAAACATGTACAGTCGCGTACAAAATAATTTCGATAGAGGTCATGTATGAAGTTGCATTTCAATGTTATATGGCTCTTCTTTCGAAATTATTAATATTTGGAGGTGGGGCTCCCACCGTGGGAGTGAAGTGAATAGTGGAGTGGGGATTGGGGGGAAAAAAGGGTTTGTTTACTTGAAACATTGTACACTCGACAGCATATCAGGTTAAACAGTTGAACTGCTATAACAGCTTTTATTACGTAGGGCATAAAGGCGGTCTCAAGTTCAACATGTATAGTCTGATGTGCCGCCGTGTGTACATATACAGGGTTATTTGTTATTCATTTAAAACATCTCGTGGGGTTAATCAGACCATCAAACTGAACAACTTTCATTATGAGACAGATGTTAGATTGGAACAGCTGATTTTTTTTCACCGTAGAGTTAGTCCCATATTGAAAGTTGTTCAGAATGAAATATTCCGATCTGTCCCCCTCCTCTGTCCCCATGGGGTGACAGAACGGACAAAAAAGTTTGATCTGTCCCCCTGTTACCGATGAGGGTACAGTTCGAACTTTATTCACGTCCTTTAGGTTTTATCTATCCCCCTGTCGGTATTAGGGGGACAGATCAAACTTTTTTATTCCTCTTTGTCCCCCATAGAATTAAATATATAAAATAATTATTATATATTTTATTATTTTTATTTATGTTCTTAAAAGTAATGCAACCTTCTATTAAATAAAAGATAAAATGGTTTCGGTTTATAATTACCTTTATTTATATAAGTTATAAACATTTCTTTTATTTCTTTAATAATTTTCAGTTTCAAATATTTACTTTTAGTTTATTAGTCCAGGTTTAATTTTTTAGTAACTAGGTAAGAAGTCAAATCAGAAGACTGATTTTAATACAATATCTACCTACTGTGATTTATATTTATAGCAAGGTTTTATGTTGATTGATAGATAAATATTCGTGGTGTTATAATAGTAAGTTTAAATATGGATATTTGTATCTTAATAAGACGGATTGTGTAATATGTACCTTTCGTGATTTATGAAACTGATAATTATTAGAGAAATAAAAGAAATATTTATAACTCTTAGAATAATAACACCTAGAAGCCGCGTCTGAATCAAAATACAAGCGTAACGCGTGTCATCTTCATTATCCTTGTGTGCGTAAGCTGTATGTTTCTACGCTCTTCTAACGCACACAAAATATGGCTTCAGTGTAACCATCATCGGGCACTTACCCACGAAAAATGGGAAAATGTGCTGCTTTGTTATGCGATGATTTGTCATGTGTTTGTTATGATGATACATAAAGATGAATATGATTATACTAAAAAGAATATTACCTACGTGTTTTTAAAATAACAGCAAATTAACCATTAGTCTTATGATGAATGCCACCGTTCAATGCGTTCAAATTTTAAAGGCCTGTATGATAAATTCACATTAAGACGCATCTTTTGTGAGATACATTTTCGCGAAACATTTACACAAAACGTTAACAAACCATAAAAATCATAGACAAAATAGTGGGACAAAATAGTAATAATGTTGAGATTTAGCAAAATAGATAATTATGAAAATGTACTTATACCGTTTTTTTATTGTAAAATTATGACGGCTGACATCCCTCGCCTATTCAAAGACAATAATTTTCGTATACCTATTATGTTTCAACTAAAACCAAGTATGATGCAAGTAATAGGATATTTTAATTACGATTAGACGGTGTTTGAAATTTTATTTGATGCAGTAAAGTATCCCTAATAGAGTATTGAATGGCCAGAATCACTAGATAAATGACGAATAAAATAAATGCTAAATTATTTTCATAGAACTTATAACACAAACATTTAGTAGCAAATAAAACCAACCAACTTAAAACATCACTGTGAGCAATTTTTTTTCCAACAACTAGCAACACTATAGTGATATGTTTTAAATTATTTGTTTTTTGTCGGTTTACGAACAGAAAATGTAGAAAATGTGAGTACCTACACTATATACCTGTGAAATAAATTTAATCACTATTTTTCTGTTTTTCTGAGTTGCTAGAACACTTATTTATAGTGCAAACAGTCATTTTGAATTATTTTTCGTGAGCTGTGTTCGACATAACGTGACTTTGAGCACTGACAGCGCGCGGAACGAACTGAGCCAGATATGGCTTAGTTTTAGTTGCGCGTTTTTCGTGCTTGCAATAGGTTTCTAGGTGTTATTATTTTAAGTTATAACTTATATAAATAAAAGCGATTATAAACCGAAACCATTTTGTCCTTTATTGAATAAAAGGTTGCATTACTTTTAAGAACATAAATAAAAATATTAAAATATATAATAATAATTTTATAAATTTAATTCTATGGGGGACAAACAGGAATAAAAAAGTTTGATCTGTCCCCCTAATACCGATAGGGGGACAGATAAAACATTAAGGAGGTGAATAAAGTTCGAACTGTCCCCTCATCGGTAACAGGGGGACAAATCAAACTTTTTTGTCCGTTCTGTCACCCCATGGGGACAGAGCAGGGGGACAGATCGGAATATTTCAAAAAAATATTATTAGGTAGGTTACATGACAATTTTTTTATAAGATAACGTTTTTTTATAATAATTGTACATTCATAGATACCTCCTTGTCACCAAATCACATTTATTTATTGCAAAATCACAGTAAAATCACTTTGAAAAAATGATTTATTTTGGGAAATATAGTTGATGAATTGCGACACACAATAAATTGCGGCACACCTCACCAGTGTTGCCAGTATGATTTCCCAAAAAAGGACGGTTGGCTTCTGAAAAGGTACGGTTTTTAACTTCAAGGTACGGTTTTATTTTACCAAAACCGAATTTTAATGTACAAACAATTAACTATTTCAAAGTCACTGGGTGGCGAGAAGCGAAGCGCAAGCGAGAGTTATTAGAAAGAAAAACAGGGTAAATAAATTTATGGTAAACCACGGAACGGAAAACTTTAACAGTACAGGATGGCCGATTATGTTGGCCGACCATGATGGCCCATCGTGTACAGGGCGAGTTTGCGTTGCTCGCAGACGGCAATCACACACAAACCGGCCTTGTACACGTTGCCCGATCATGGTCGGCAAGAAAAGCTCCCTGTACAGGATGGCCGATCCCATTGACCGACCATGATGGGCGATCGTGTACAAGTACAGAGCTAGTTTGCTTGTGATTGCCGTTGCAAATTTACACAAACTGCCCCCTAACCCCTGAGGCCCTGACGGAATCGAGTTGAGATGAAAATCGAACCGTTTTATAGATTTTAGTTATTTCGTACTGTTTCATAGATTTAAGGTCAAAAATCCCACCTTCGATCACAACAAAGCTGGTTGTGATCGAAGGTGTGATTTTAGACCTTAAATCAATAAAACAGTAGACCTATAACGATTTCATTTAGTTCGGTATTCAATCACCACTTACTCCATTGGCGCTATACAGTCGTTACTAGAATGGTGTTTTTTTTTATCTTGATTCAATTGATCTCAACTCGCTCGATTCTGTCAGGGGTTAAGTAAGGGGTACCCTGTACATTTTGAGTGAATTTTACATTTGTTTACTACACAGTTTTCAATATCAAATTAATAGGAGATGTCATATATAAAATATGTAATTTTTATAGTGGCAGTAAGTACCTACTTTTGCGCTACCCAGTATATTACTATAATAATATTCTTTTTAGCGAATAGACTACAAAAAGTTGCAAATTATTTAAGAATCCGCTAGAACGGCAACACTGCACGTATGACAAGAACACTCTTTTTTTGGTTGGGTGTTTATGGCTTGGTTAAGAGCCGTTTAGACCAGACAACATGTTTCAAACACATGTTTCGCAACATCTACCTGTCTTGTCCATTTTGCTTCATGTTTTGTGTCGGCTTAAACGCGGCTTTAGGGTTTTTCCCACGAACAACAACACGACACGATTTACAAATTGCGTGACAATGTTGTCGGCACTATTTTCCAATAAAAGACGGTTCAGTTCACAGCATTGAGCATACATAAAGACAGTACGACCAACTTAACAGCGAATTGCTGACAGATACGGCAAACTGTGAACTGCAGTTGCCATGCAACAAAATAGCATCTACAGTTTACGGTTTGATGGTAAATGGTACAGAAAACCGTACTTTTTGGTACGTTCTGGCAACACTGTTAGTAAATCGTCTCGTGTCGTTGTTCGTGTGTAAACGCCCTTACAAGCCCTCAACTTTATTCCGTTCCGTAATGCGCATTCTGTTCATGTTCCGATTGTAAAACTTAATGTTCAGAGACTGTTCGTGCATTCCTCAATCTACGAAAAGTTCGTGCAAAAGGATGTAGCTTTCGCAAAGATCCGCAAGATAGGACGCTTAATGTTTGAAAAATTAAAAGGAAGTATTTAGAAAAAAATCTACCCGTCTCACAACCAGCTCCGACGGTTCGGGTCGATTTTTTCTAAATAGGTACTTCATTTTCAATTTTTCAATAATAAAAATTGCATTGTAAATGCAAAACAATAAAAATTTAAATAACTCACTTAATGTTTTACAATCGGAACACTGCGTATTACGGAACGGAATAGTTTTAATTAATTTTTACAGTTACTGTACGCTTTTGTACGTGACTGTACTTATATAAAAAAACTGAATATCTCCTAAACCAAAGGACGACGAATTCTGTGGCTTTTAGGACGAATTGGGACGAATGTACACGAATCGTTTCCAATAAGCAGATTTTCTCTAGGTGACCTGGTTAAAAAGTCCGCGCCATAATGTAGGTTAATTATGGCATGGACCAAATCATTCCTTTATATCTTTTGAACGGCGCTTCATTTCGTTTTGATTCCAGGCATTGCGGGTTCTATAAAAAAGGGACAAAATGTTATACTAATCAGATCCTGGCTAGGTGTTATGGTTCAATAAATATAGCCTGTCCGTGCCATAATGAAGGTTTGCTTTGGCATGGACCATTTAAATCGCTTATATCTTTTCGTCCCCTTTACGACAAATTCTGAAAATTTGGGACAGAAATAGGACGAAATAGGACAAAATGACCATGTAGTCAGAATTGCGGTTTTCAGAGTGGGCCGCGCCGTGATGTAGCACACTGTAACCACATCACATGTCGACTTTATTGAAACTGCTTGCATCATGATATCTCTTATGTATTTTTTGATTAGTCCCTGAACGGACGTAATGCACAAACGTAACCACATGACTGAAGTTTGCGAGTTTCATTCGCAATGGCGCCACAAGTATTTTTTTATATTATGACGCAAAAAAATCTGCCCGTTAAGGTGTATCGATGAGCTCAGTGGCGCCGCCAATGGAAATAAATCAATGGCATTTTATTAAAAGCTTGGATTAAAAGTTTCGGTTATTTCGCGAAAATAGAAGAGCAAAATGCAATTTTTAATTGTTTTTTCATGGCCTCAAATATGAGCACCAAGTTATGGATCTCGATATTGCCAAATGTGGCCACTTTTGGCACTATTGAGATTCACGACTTATTGCGTAAGTTTGAGTTCTCAAAAGTATATTTATAAAATGCATTCCACTCTTTCACCTGCGCGAAATAACCGAAACTTTTAATCCAAGCCTTTAATAAAATGCAATTGATTTATTTCCATTGGCGGCGCCACTGAGCTCATCGATACACCTTAAGGCGCTACTCGGAAAAAGTATGGACTTTTTGATATAAACCTATAGGACAAATCTGGTAATAAGATATATATATATTTCTTCATACCTTTATCTAGAATCGTATAGTTTCGGAAACACGATTTTATGATTTTGCCTCGACACTTTTTATTTTCGAAAATACCTCTAAAAAATACGAAATATCAAGATTATTCTTAAATGGGGGTTACATACTATTGAAAATTAGTTTCATTAGTGGACACCAATAATATTTAGGATCGTGTAGAAGCATTTTTTTAAAATCGCTATAGTTTTTAAATACGAATTGATTTCGTGTTTTTTTTGCGTAATCTGCAAAATCGGTCTCGCTCCCGCGCGCGTCGTTTTCTCATTGCTATCTCGCTTTAGCATAATTTTTCCGAGTATCAACTCGCGCGTAGTTCTGGACAGGGACATGGTACTCGTAGGATGGGGGTATGTGAATAGCTCGGAGTGCGAATGTGGGGAGCCATTGCAAACGATGTCCCACCTGTTGGAGTGTCCCCTATGCCCCGCTACCTGCAGTCACAGATACTTGCTACTACAGGTGATCTGTGGCTGCAGTGCAAGCGACCTGTCGTGAATCAGGTTACAAACCTTCGGAAAAGCTCCCGACAGCGAAATTTATGCACTGTCTCTGTCACGCACTATAGAATAGACAAAGAGAGCACAGAAAACCTGCCGGCGTCCCGTCATCTTGACGTTCATGAATCAGGCGGCTGATGACGGCAACCGATGAGGCGTCCGGGTTGCCACAAACTGGGCCAAACAAACAGAATATTGTGAAATCATCGACACGAAGAGGACATACTCGTACAAACGTAAACATTGGTAAACATGCTAAATTAGTTTATAGAAGCATAGTAAATAATAAGATCGATCAGTGTTTATTCCAACTTCTTCATTAGGGCGAGTTCATAGCGGCCCTCTGAGTAGTCCTCCGAGTAGGTAGGGACAGGTGGGGCAGAATAAAACGAAAAAGTTATTTTCATTTCTAAACCTAGAATTATGTGAAAAAATCAGCCTTTTATTTATGAATACTGCAGTAACACTATTAAATTTTAAAATAAAAGTGCTGACGCTATCAAAAATCAACCTTTAAACTAAAAAAAATCAAGTCTCCCGAGACTCGGCACTTGTGTCAATGTGCCCCAGGTCTGAAGTAAATTAAAACAGTGTCTGGGGCACATTGAAACAAGACAAATAACAGCTTAGACATGTAATGTAATTGAACAAGTCTATAATAAAAAATTAAAATAACTGTTTTGCATCATAAAATCAATATGAGTAATAAATAATAATGATTGTAAGTACAACTCTTTGGTATAAATTGCAATTAAACTTTTTTTATATTATTTCAACGTCATAATAGCACTAAGTTATCTAACCTAGTGATGATGATGATGAATTTTTTTTTCAGAATATTGGCGGGGAATGAGTAAATTTCAGATTGGCGTTTGGTTTTCCTTTCCGATTTTGGATTTGGTACTTAAATCTGTGTTTCAATGTGCCCCGTTTTAATGTGCCCCAGGGGTATTCAAATCAGGAAATGTCGAGCCATCAAAAGTAAAAATATGTTTATATGCAATTCAATACCATGGAACCATGCCTTAATCACTGTATTTTTACACATATAAATATTACACACCTGTGATAAATAGGTTTTCCACCAAAACAAAACGCCCTCCTTACTTTTTTGAAGTATTAGTGGTTAAAAACATTTTTTTGACTATAAACAGCTACACGTTCAACTTTGACGGCTCGTGACTAACTTCATACTTGAGGAACCAGAGGCTCGTTGTTTTCGTACGGTTTTAGCGCCAAAATATAAAAAACTCTGCGTTTTATTGCCTGTGTTTTATTGTGCCCCGTGTTTTAATCTACCCCACTTGACCCTATACATCTGTATAAAAAACGATTTTCATAGTTCGTTATCTACAGCTAGCAAGTTTACGATAGCGGTTAAAAACCTTAATTAACTTTTATTTACCTTTTTCTTTACAGCTTAATATAATCTTGCTACACTCTCAAATAACTCCTCTACGGCTTCCTGTTCTGTACCTCAATTTTCCTTTAACTCCTTAACTGAAGCTGAAGTCCGTAAGATGATTCTTTCAATAAAGTCCAATGCTGTTGGCTGTGATGATGTAAGTCGACTCATGATCATACTTTTACTAGATTGTTTACTTCCTATCCTAACTTACATTATCAATTACTCCCTATTATCGGGTACCTTTCCCAACCTCTGGCGTAAAGCAATTGCTATTCCTCTACCAAAAACCCAAAATCCTAAATCCCTCAATCAGTACAGACCAATCTCAATCCTTCCTTTCCTATCCAAGATCCTAGAAGCAGCTGTCCACAAACAGTTCTCGTCTTTTATCCTGTCCAACAACCTTCTCAGCCCCTACCAGTCTGGTTTTAGACCTGGACACAGTACCACCACAGCTCTTATTAAAGTGTTGGAAGATATCCGAGACGGTTTTGAGAGTTCAAGACTGACCGTATTGGTTTTAATTGATTTTTCGAATGCTTTTAACACAGTCGATCATGAGATACTGCTTGCCATGCTTTCTAAATTATGTATTTCTTATCTTTTCTGTGGTTCTCCTCTTATCTTCGCGGACGCCAGCAAGCCGTTCGCGTTGATCGGACACTGTCCGACTGGTGCGACTTAGAGGCTGGTGTTCCGCAAGGCGGTATTCTCTCTCCTCTTCTCTTTTCATTGTTCATCAATTCTCTCACAGTCTCTTTGGCCTCTTCTTTCCATCTGTATGCCGACGACCTGCAACTTTACGCACAGCATGAATCACACAATTTTAATGATGCAGTTGCATTAGTCAACAGTGACCTTGAATGGATTTCCCAGTGGTCGTCTAACTATGGTATTGCCGTCAACACTAATAAATGCCAGGCTATTATTGTTGGTAGTTCTCGACGGCTGTCACGCCTTAACATGAACGATGTAATGCCTCTGAAGTATAACGGTGACGTAATACCATACTCCCATCATGTGAAGGACCTCGGTTTAACTATCGACTCTTGTCTGTCCTGGACAGATCATATAGACAATGTCTGCATGAAGGCAACCAATTCTCTCTGGTCTCTGTATAGGTTTAAGTTTTTTCTCCCGTCTAGTACCAAGATTACGCTTATACAGGCTCTTGTTCTCCCTATCATTGACTACGCTGATATTTGCAGCTCTGATCTCAATGAGAACCTCCTCAGTAAGTTGGATCGACTCCTAAACAATTGCATACGTTTCATATATGGACTACGTAAATACGACCATATTTCCCACTACCGTCAGCAACTCAAATGGCTTCCTATCCGTGAGCGTAGGAACCTTAGAATCGTGTGTACTCTCTTCAACCTTTTATTCGATCCGCTTACCCCAGACTATTTGAAATCCAGGTTTCAGTTTCTGGGTGACTCCCATCAAAGAGAACTTCGCTCCAGCAGCAATTTTCTATTGAAAACTCCCTCCCATTCTACTGGCTTCGTCTCCCACTCGTTCTCCATTACAGCAGTACGACTCTGGAACTCCTTGCCTCTGAACATCCGTAGTGCCCCCAGTAAGTGCGTTTTCAAGAGATTGGTTCGAGAGCATTACTTGAATTCGTTACTCTAGGTCCATCGTATCTGACCTTTTTATTATATGTTGTTTTTATTATTTTATCAGTACTAAGTATATATCATTTAATTGTATGATAGGATATTATGTATGTATGTATATGTTATATTTATCTTAATATGTATCTAGGTATATTATTATCATATATATTAGTATTATGTAAATATCTGAGTTTTTATTTTAACTGTAAGTAAGTATATGAATTTTATTCAATAAGTATCCCTTTTTTTTTAATTTTCTTTTGTTACCGCCATGACTTCTCCTTTACATTCTTTCCGGTTGACTGGTAGAGAATGCCTAAGGGCATTAAGTCCGCCATTTGCTGTATGTGCTGTATGTGCAATAAAGAATTAATAAATAAATAAATAAAATCTTGATCTGATATGGTCAAAAGTTCTACGAGTACGGCGACGAACCGAAAATAAAGTAATTAACTCACAAGCTCTGTTAATAGTCTGGACTCTTCATCTAGTAGGTAATTTTTGATATTTGTTCTTTACCTAAGTACGTAAAGACACTTTACAAAATATATATGACAATATAAAAAACAGACATTTGCTATGTGGTGGACTGGTGGAATGTGGCTATGTGGTGGAGATACTCTACCTACCAGGATGCAATGCGGGAGCCACGCTTGAGTAAATCCCAATATTCACTCTTGGCTCCCCTACTATGGGTGACTGCTAGGAATATTATCGAAAACACCGACCGGTACCTTTTCTAAAATATTTGCTATTTGGGTAGTGTAGACACACCTTTATCTTAAGTTGCGTCGTCAATTGAATCGAAACCTTATTTTCCTGAGCGTATTAATTTTGTTTGGAATTTAATTAACTGCGATCTGTTATTTAGGTTTAATTGGATCACGCAGATTAGTCTTGTTTGCAATAGCTTTTCTTAAATTAGTTAATTAATAAAAGCTAAGATGATTTGGAAATTGGAGTGTTATTTTCAGATGTGATTTTGTAGGTTCGCCAAGTAGGTATCAAGAAAAAAAAAACATTTGTCTGTAGGTTATAAGGTTTCGAGGTCGTCAGGGGGCGGGGCAGGGGTTTGAACCGCCCAGCCCTGACGCGAAACCTATTAGGCTTGGCGGGAGGGCTGGGCGCGGCGAGAGACAGACCTTGTCTGACTGAGTCCAGCATGCCGTCAGCGGTATACGGAAAGGGCGTTTGTGCACTACACTGAATTTTACCGATCCGGAAAAAAATGGATGCTTGTATTTTAATAATTTAATCATTTATACTAGTAAGAATTATTTATTTCGTGTAGTTTCAATGTTTCGAACCCTAAACTACACGAAATAAATAAATGTTATGTAAGTACCTATGTAAAATTCAGTGCAGTGCACAAACGCCCTATGACTGTATTTGCCCTCGCTAAAAACAAAAAAAAAAGGTTATAAGTAAGGTTCGTTTATTTATCACTAGCCTTCCGCCCGTGGCTTCGCGCGTGGACTACACGATGTTATCCCGCGGGAATGTGATATTTTTCCGGGATAAAAAGTAGTCTATGTCACTCTCCAGCTCCTAAACTATCTCCATACCAAAAATCACGTCGTCGTCGATCCGTTGTTCCGTTCTGTTCGTGAAAGACGGACAAACAAATAAACACACTTTCACATTTATAATATTAGTATGGAGATACTTATAACTAGTATTAACTAGGTATTACTTTGCCTGCCTAAGTTTAAAACTGCTACATACACAATATACCTACCTACTACACTAAGTATACCTACTTACTGAAGGAGAAATCGACCGAGCGACGACCGTTAAGAAACCCAAGTATTGCGATTGCGAGGCATTGTTAAAATTGAATAGGTATGTAAACTCCTATATGTGAAATAAAAAATTTTGATAAAAAGCTGAAGAGGAAGCTTTATAACCTACGAGAACCTACTACGTAAATGAGAACAATAACAAGACCTAACAAAACACTATATTTAGAAAAACGGTTACCTAAGTACCTACTACCTTTTTCTTCTTTTGTGACTTTAGTTCACGCCAAACCTCTGAAAACAGAAGGCTTAGTAGGACTGAAAGTTGTATCTGTGTGAAATGAAATGAAATGAAATGTTTAATTTGCTCAATACAGTGTTCATACATTGAGATGGAAGACAACGTGTGTTTAGATCTACGGTATTTTGCCTTAAATATTGTAGGCGTGCAAATATTGCGTCATATTGGTATGAATTTATTACTATTACATATTGATATTAATTTATTACTATTACATCATTACCTTGATTATTGAAGTATTATATGTCAAATTGTATTACATTAATATAAAATAAGATTAACAATCATTAGCATTAGTCAAGTTAAAGTAATCATTCAATAATAAATCAGGATGTCAATAAAATCAAATGTATAATGAAACTCAAAATGTCATTTTTATACTTAGGTACATTAATAAAAAATCGAGTGGCATTACATAATATCTATAAATAGTACATTCAAATACTCTGTTATTGAATTTAGCATAGAGGTGCATTTTATTCCTTAAAATCTAGGTACTCTTTTACTGAGTAGAATGTTTTTTCCATAAGCCAGCGTAACAAACAGTTTTTAAATTTATTGTTGGTAATTGGTATCTGTGCAAGATCTGATGGCAGTTTATTATAAAGTTTTACAGCCATGAAGTAAACATTTTCTTTGTACAAGGTTAATTTGCAATGTGGTATCATTAATTTGTTTTTTCTAGAGCCTCGTAGGTTCTTTTTAACGTTTTCTATTTAAGTGAAATATTCTGTATGCTTTTTCACCAGCAAGCACATTTCAGCAATGTATATACAGGGTAGGGGCAATATTTTATGTTCTTTAAAATAGGGTTTGCAAGTATCTCGACTAGATCTAAGACCACATAATGCTCGAATGCATCTTTTCTGTGCTTTAAAAGCTCTATCAAAGTCAACACTATTTCCCCATATTATAATACCATAACGTAATAGGGATTCTATATATCCATAATAGGCCTGAAGAGCTATTTGAAAGGATGCAGTTGTTTTTATTCTTTGTAGTGCAAACACAAATTTGTTAAGCTTTTTACAAAGGCTATCAATATGGCTTTTCCAACTACAGTGTTCATCTAAGGTAATTCCCAAAAACTGTGTACTATTTGTAAGTTCTACTTTTTCGTTATTACAGTGAATATTAATATCTAATCTTTTACTTTTGTAGGTATGAAAATGTATAGCTTTTGTCTAATTTATATTTACTTTTAAATTATTTTTGTCCATCCAGTTTATTACATCAGAGAGTGTATTTGTTATGTCACTTTCAAGATCGTCAATATTTTTGTTTGAAATAGCAGTGTGCAGTCATCAACAATAAAAAACAATGGTCATTTTTAATTATAGTTGGCAGGTCATTGATGTAAAGTACAAACAACAGGGGTCCTAATATGCTTCCTTGCGGTATGCCACAATCTAACTGATGATATTTTGATCTGGAAGTCACTCTAGTATCGTTTTCAATTCGTGTGATTTCAGTGCATTGATATCTTTTGTTTAAGTAACTTATTAGCCATTTATGAGCTGTACCTCTGCAATCAAAGTTCATTTGTATGGTCGTCATTTTTATAATTTTTATAATTCACTGGGAGAGTGGGCACAAAAAGCCCCATGCGGCAGCGAAAATAGTGTACTTTCGTTCGGTGCGGGGCGCGTATCTCGCTCGGCTAGTCGCTGAAGTAGGACAAAGACAAACATTGTTTTCTGTATAAATCAAAGATTTTGATACTTAGTTTATGTGAGGGGTATATTAGACCTCTCCCGCACTGAATGTTTTATTTTTCATTTTAGTGCGAGAAGGGGTCCAATATACCTTCGACCATATATCCATATCTAACTCGACATAGGTCAAATTCGAATAAGTACTAATTTTTGCCATAAGTTTTTGAATAAAAAATGTACCAATGATAACGGGCAGTGTCGTGCCGCTCACGAACAGTGATAGACGATTGTTTTTATTACCTAGATATTGTTTGTATTTTTTAATCGACTTCAAGAAGGGATTACTTACTTAAATTCTCAATTCGTCGGTAAGTATGTATTTTTTTTTATTATATTCTATGAATGATCTCCGATTTCTCGAAGACGCCTGGACAGATTTGAATAGGTAATTATAATTACTTTTACTTTTAGCATTCTTAATGTAATTTTTATTTTTGAAAATGAAATAAGTATTAGAAAAGTTTTGAATAGGTACTTAATCATTTTTTTGTTTGAAAGGGAATATACTTCCCAGTTAGGATCTGATGATGGGATCCTAC
Organism: Crambus lathoniellus; assembly: GCA_949710035.1. Classification (NCBI taxonomy): domain Eukaryota; kingdom Metazoa; phylum Arthropoda; class Insecta; order Lepidoptera; family Crambidae; genus Crambus; species Crambus lathoniellus. The sequence goes on from OX453303.1 coordinate 30,313,754, forward strand.
ATAAATCGAGAGAACTCTTCAAATTTTATAGGCATACTTGAAGCGATTTGTGTATTTCTTTCATAGTGACTAGTGCATTTGCTTTTACACCACTGAAAAGCAAAAAATAAACTATATTTTATTTTAAAAAAATGGATCTTTAAATATACCTAGAAACTAAACTAAGAAATTGAGCCAAACCAATTCAAAGTCGGTGCCCAGAAATTTTCTTTCACGATTTCGCACCGACTTCAAATAGGTTTGGTTATTTTTTTTTGCTTTTTAGTTTCTGGGTAGATGAAGGGCTGGATATTTGAAGGGTATTTTTTCAAGAATTTCTGAAACTGAAAAGAAACTAAAATGTAACTGCTGTTACAACATATTTAGAAAAACCCTCTCTAGTAAGGAAACTAATAAAAAAAATTCAAAAGTTAAAACACGATGCTAGGAATGCAATCATCAATAAGTTTAACAATTTTAAATGAAAACCATTCAAAGTACATAATATAAATAAATTACTATTTACGTCGGTTTTTGTTTTTTATTTCGTTTGATGAGAAAATGTTTCTGCAATATCCATACAACCATCTTTGGGCAAACGTATTCTCCCGATAATATAGTAATCGTGTCCCATCCCTATTGTAGTTTAAGTCGGTCAATTTAGTGCGGCGAAAGGTCTAAAAGACCCCCTATTTTAATATTTTTTTATATAATTCTTCTAAAAAAAAAAACAGCTGTTCCATAGAAAATTTTAAATCGAATAGATCAAAATGTATGGAACAGCTGATTTTTTTTCGCGATTTCAATGTTGGTACCATAGTAAAAGTTGTTTGTATGCATGAGTACAATTGACCCCTTAAAATTATGTGCACTATTTAAGAAGGACCTTATATATATACTAGCTCTTTTGCGGTTCTAATTTCTATGGATTTGCACCGCCGGCGTTGCCGCCGCGTTTTCGAGCCGACATCGACACGGGGAGTGAAACAGGCCTGCCTATAGTCTGACTAGCGAACAGCTGCCGCTATCACAGAATAATCCAATATGTTTACTTTTTTAAATATACTTACCTATCTACTTATTCATCCATTTATATTTTAAATGCGAAAGTAACTGTCTCTCTTATAGACCTACTAGCGGCCGCCCGCGGTTTCACCCGCGTGGTTCCCGTTCCCGTGGGAATATCGGGATAAAAAGTACATATAAACCTTCCTCTTGAATCACTCTATCTATTAAAAAAAAACGCATCAAAATCCGTTGCGTAGTTTCAAAGATTTAAGCATACAAAGGGACATATGAAAGAGAAAGCGACTTTGTTTTATACTATGTAGTGATGAGAATGAATACAACGGCAACTTTTTATAAAAGGGGTTTTTGATCTCTTTGCAGTGTCATTTTGCCGAACTAGGGTCTCCGTGTAGTTTTACCCGCGTGGTAGGTACCCGTTCTCGTGGAAATGTTGAGTTTAAATATATCATATAGGTACTTAGTCACTGGAAGAATGTTGCTTTCTATGGTTAAAGAATTATTAAGGCACCGATTCCCCAAAATAGGGTATTTTAAATGATGGATTACTCGCAAATCACAAGTAGGTTCCTACTTAAAATTTGGAAAAAAATTATGTTATTTTACAGTTATTTGTCTAGTTCTAGTGCTTCCGGCCGTTTGTTTTTTGATTGGTGATATTTTACTGTATCAAATAAAATCCCAAACATCCGTCTAATAATAATTCAAATATCATATTACTTGCAGTATACTTGGTTTTAGTTAATGAAAAACATATGAAAATAATTGTCTTTGAATAGCCGAGGGATTCCGGCCGTCATAAATTTAATTTTTTTTATTATTTAATTTTTAATTGAGTTTTAAGTGATTTTCGATTCGTGGGGCGCTCGTGAGTTCACAGTTCACTGCCGGCTGCCGCTGGGTCCGCGCGAAGTGTATATATAGAGCGCGGCCGAGCAAGCGTTAGCGTGCCTATTTCGGTCGGGATTCCTCGCCTTAAGGTTCGCCTAAGCTTTTAAACTAGTTAGTCACTGGAAGAATGTTGCTTTCTATGGTTAAAGAATTTTTAAGGTTCGCCTAAGTTTTTGAACTAGTTACATTTCTAAGCACTGTAACCCGAGATCGGGTTCAATGTTCAATATAGCTACTGTTAATTTTCACGGCCTCCTGGGACAGCATACCGCCGCCGCGTAGGTACTTACTTTGTGACAGCATGCAGTTTATTGCAGACTCTAATTTCATTAGTAAAGACATCAATTCTTGTGGCAGACACACCTTGCGATTGAACCAGTACGGTCTAGGGCGCTGTTTTAAAGTGTTTGTTCGATGTAAGGGTATCAGTAATGAAGCGGGCGTGTCGTCGGACGACGACAGCAAACTGCAAGCGTCGACGCTCGATTTCATACAAAACAAAGAAACATCAACTAGAAACTGTATGGCGCGGCGTCATGTCGCTTGCGGTTGCGGTTCGACGCCCAGTCGAAACCACAGGGAATATTTATTCATGTGACCACAGCTCGTTGCGAACAAAAACTAAAAAAAAACATTTCAACGACCGTTTGTAAATAAAACAACTCAATAGAATTAAGGGTCATTTTCATTGGTCGATAGGGCCCGCATGCGGGCCACCGTTTCCATTTCCATTTTTAATTTTATTTAAGTACCTACTTACACAAAACAATCAGTTCATTTTCAGATGGATAGAGTTAAACATTTTAGTACAAGATTGGTATCCTAAGCATGTGTCATCATCATCATCATCATGTCAGCTGAACGACGCCCACTGCTGGGCATAGGCCTCCCCTAAGGATCTCCACAACGATCGGTCCTGCGCTGCCCGCATCCAGCGGCTTCCCGCGACCTTAACCAGATCGTCGGTCCACCTTGTAGGAGGCCTGCCCACGGAAAGTCGTCCGGTACGGTAAGCATGTGTACATGTTATGATTTGCGGACAATTTCCAGGCAATAATAGCAATACTGTAAAAAAATATTTGATGCATTACAATAACGAAAAGTTACAAAATATGTGTTAAATGTTGATTATAGTCTACTAGTTTTCCGCCCGCGGCTTCGCCCGCGTGGACTACATGGCGTTATCCCGCGGGAATGTGATACTTTTACGGGATAAAAAGTAGCCTATGCTCCTCTCCAGGTCACAAAGTATCTGTGTCCCAAATTTCAGCCAAATCCGTTAAGCCGTTTTGGCGTGATTGAGTAACAAACATCCAAACATCCAAACATCCAAACATCCAAACATCTAAACTTTCACATTTATAATATTAGTAGGATTACTCTTCCGTTTCACTGTCGTTGGTATTTACAAAGAATTCTCCAAAGTAAGATCGACAATAAACTCCACTTATGGCGACGTTCGCTCTGTCGCCATAACAGGCTTGTTTATAAAGCAATAATTTTCGCACTTTTCAGTGCCAATGCCACGTAAAAAGGAACGACACATCTCTGCGGGTAGATCGTTTTATGTTCCGCGCCATATTGGCCGAAGCTATCATCGTAAAACTGTCGGTAGTTGTAAAAACACGCATTTAGTGGTTTAGGTATCACGCTTGAACTTGCCCTTTAGCCTTCTCTATTTTTTTTATTGGCTGTGCAACCTTGACAGAACATAACGAGTGCGTTTAAAAAAAAGAAACAGTGTTTTTTGTGTGTCCGGTACAAAGTGAAGTGCCACAAGCTTTTCTGTTCCGGTGACAGCCGTGACAGAAGAGCCACTTGCAATACGAAATTAGCTGTCAAAATGGACTCTCGTATGAAAACTGTTTTAGTTCCAAAGATAATCACCGGAACAGAAAAGCTTGGCGCACTATAGTGTACTTAGAGGTAGTTGAGTACGCGAACAGCAAAGAGGGTAGACCGTTTCACTTTGACCGTTTCATCCATGAAGTTTGACTTAATACTCTGAGGTAACTGGAGCTCTCACCCTGAATAAAAAAGTGTCGCCAGCAAATTTGACATTTATGTATGTAGTGGCAGGTAGTGGCTGTCAGTTGTCTCATATGACCATACGTATTTTTTTAAAGTGTAGAAAAAAGTGTCGCCAGCAAATTTGACATTTATGTATGTAGTGGCAGGTAGTGGCTGTCAGTTGTCTCATATGACCATACGTATTTTTTTAAAGTGTAGGTGAGACGGAAGACAGCCACTGTGTTATTTGTGGTATTCAAAAAATTGTTCGTACTGCACTCTCCAGTTACCTCAGTATTAAGTCGAGCTTCATGGTTTCATCTGTTCCACATCCAGTCAATCCGTTGTAAAGACTTCCCGGCCGTATATATCTTCCAAATTGAAAGCAATGGCGGTACAATTAATACAAATACTTAAGTAAGAATTAATTCACCATATTTAAAAAAGAAAAAAAAAGTGAATTTTATTTTAATAGCTAATACATATTTAATAGCGATAACTTGAGCAAGAAAATAACATCGCGATTGGAAGTAAACGCTCCACCACTCTCTTTATTTCTCCTCGATTAGGTACAGAAATAGTAACGATTGTCCTCCGGTAAAGTTGTCAGGCGTGCCCACCAACTTCCTGACGTCAATCCCCTTTGAAGTAAAACCTGGAAATTTCCAATCAGAGATCGAACAGGTTCATCAATTCTCAATCGATTGTAATTAAAATTAAGCTTACGTAAATGATTGGTTTAATTAATTTTGCAGTTCGTGATTTCTTGAAGTAACGAAGCTACTAAATGTTAGCATGAATGGGTTTAATCTGTAGGTACCTAATCAATCCAATTTTGATCGGAAGAAGTCGGCGATCTTAAAAGCGAAGGTTAATATACCAACAAATAAACATAGTTAATTAAATATTTTACTATTAAACCGAGGTAAAGCAAAGTGATTTTGACAGCTAAGACCAACAAATCACTGTACTGTACCTAAGTAGTAATAAATAATAAATAAATAAAAAATTATTTCAACAAAAAATAAGGAATTCAAATGACAGTTGAAGCCCATACCCATATCCAGATTTTTTTGCCGGTAGCCCCCCTGGTCTAGTATGTGCATGTGATTTGGTTGTATTGATGAAAGAGTGTGTTGTGTATATTATCATGTGTATATGTATGTAAGTGAGTGTGAGAGTGTGTATATGTGCGTGTGTGTGAGTGTGTGTGTGTGTGTGTGTGTGTGTGTGTGTATTGTGTGTAGGCGGCTGTGTTGGTCATAACGATTTACAAAGAGGTTATAAAATAAAATTTTCGGTCTCATCGTAATTGAAAGATAGGTGTAAGTAACTCATGAACTATGGTTTTTAATTTGAATTTGGTTAGTGTATAAATTGGTTTTATTTTATGATTAAATAGGTATAGGTATTGCAGACAGGTAGACTCAAGCAGAAAAGCTCGCACGGAGTGCTAACTTAGGTCCAGTTGCAGCAAATTTGCCAGATCTCGGTTTTACTAAATACAGGAATGTAGTTATTTTTTTTAATCTATAACATTTTTAAATCTGTCTAGTAGTTCTTGAGATTAGGCTTCTCATGAGGCCAAATATAAATTTATGTTAGAGCGTAATAGTAGATTGTTTAGCAAGGGCTGTATGGCACCCATAACAGTCGAGTGTTTTGGCGCACGAACGAAGTGAGGGCGCCGATAGTTCGAGACTGTTATGGGTCCATACACCCGAAGTAAACACTCTACTTTTCATTTCGAATATGAGGATAGTAAAAATAAACAGAAATAATCTTAAAAATATTTTTCCTATGGCCGCGAAATTTTCGAAAGACTATAACTTTTTTGTTCATTTTCTCTATTTTAGGGAAGGCAAGGGAAACTAAGTCCATACAGTCTTGTTTGGTGTTTGACCCATACTCTATGCAATTCCATGAAATGAATAGCCTGATTTTTTATGTTACAAATACCTTATTTGGTTTAATTTGTTTCTAAAAACGCATTCTTTAAAAAAAACAATGTTATATATATCAAAATAATAATTCTACGATATTAATTATTTTATATAATAACAAAACATGGCTGTATGTATAGGCTTCTGTGCCTTTGCCTGCATACCTTTGGTAAATAAATGTCCAAAGAGATACTTAAAGACTCTACACACGTTCCTATCCGACCTCCGATTCGGTCTACAACGGATCGGAACGTGTGTAGCGCAGATTTGGTCTGGGAGCAGACCAAATCGGCTGTCGGATCGGAACGTGTGAAGATGCAATTACAGATTTTGACATGACCCCTCCTATTCCTTTTTTAAATATCATCGGCCCTAGGGCCGCCACATACCACTTTCAACCCGCATTTTAGGCAAGTTAGCAGTTACTTTCAGAATATGAGACATGAAATAGTAGATTGTTTAGCAAGGGCTGTATGGCACCCATAACAGTCGAGTGTTTTGGCGCACGAACGAAGTGAGGGCGCCGATAGTTCGAGACTGTTATGGGTCCATACACCCGAAGTAAACACTCTACTTTTCATTTCGAATATGAGGATTGTAAAAATAAACAGAAATAATCTTAATAATATTTTTCCTATGGCCGCGGAATTTTCGAAAGACTATAACTTTTTTGTTCATTTTCTCTATTTTAGGGAAGGCAAGGGAAACTAAGTCCATACAGTCTTGTTTGGTGTTTGACCCATACTCTATGCAATTCCATGAAATAAATAGCCTGATTTTTTATGTTACAAATACCTTATTTGGTTTAATCTGTTTCTAAAAACGCATTCTTTAAAAAAAACAATGATATATATATATATTAAAATAATAATTCTACGATATTAATTACTTAAATATAATAGCAAAACATGGCTGTATAGGCTTCTGTGCCTTTGGTAAATAAATGTCCAAAGAGATACTTAAAGACTCTACACACGTTCCTATCCGACCTCCGATTCAGTCTGCTCCCAGACCAAATCGGAACGTGTGTAGCGCAGATTTGGTCTGGGACCAGACCAAATCGGCTGTCGGATCGGAACGTGTGAAGATGCAATTACAGATTTTGACATGACCCCTCCTATTCCTTTTTTACCCCTGAGGCCCCTCGCGATCTTACTACGATAAACGAACGCACCGCCCGCGCTACTAGGTAAAATGGAAAAAATTGCCGTGTTTTACGAAAAACCTGATAACTTCGGAATTAGGCTATATTTTTTCATTATGTCAAGTGTGTTTGGCTTATGAATGTTTTATCTATTTTCAGGTACTAAATTATACTATATTACTATAGTAATATATTAGTTCTACATGGTATAAGTGCAGCAATAAGCTATTTGACTGAATTCTTTGAAGAATTTTTTGGAAATTTTTTGACATTTATTATTTCGATTTGATTCCTATAACTTCCTCTGTAAAACACTAAAATAACACTTTTTATAACAGTAAAACACAATTTACCTTGCTTTTTGCTTCGAAATAATAAGATTACACATATCATAAAATATTATAAACATTTGCAGAGGCAGAGCGAAAAAAATGAGACTTTCTTTTTTCTATATCAATTCGAACGAAACATGCAGAGGGATATGAATTTTACAGCCTATAGACAATGTATGCAGCTTCCATATAAAATCAAGTGTCCCATACACGCATAGACTCCTTTATGGAGTAAAAAAATGTAATCTGTGCCGGCCGGCGCCTGGTCAATATTGGCCGCCCCGGGTTTGACGCGATTCGTAGCCCTGGTGGAATTCCCCCGGTTGGGATTTGACAGGTATTTCATAACGGCCCTAGGGCCGCCACATACCACTTTCAACCCGCATTTTAGGCAAGTTAGCAGTTACTTCCAGAATATGAGACATGAAAAATAAATTTATCAGATACATAGGTAAGTATAACTTAAGGCGATGAATCCCGACCGAAAGCGGCCGAGCAAGCGTTAGCGTAACGCTTGCTCGGCCGCGCGCGGTACACTTCACGCGGACGCAGTGGCAGCCGGCAGTGAACTGTGAACTCGCGAGCGCCCCGCGAATCGAAAATCACTTAAAATTCAATTAAAAATTAAATAATAAAAATTTTACACTTATTTCTTTATTTATTTATTAAACTTTATTGTACAGTTACATCAAGTAGAGTACAAAAGGCGGGCTTAACGCTAAAAGCATTCTCTACCAGCCTACTTATGACGGCCGGAATCCCTCGGCTAGTCAAAGACAATTATTTTCGTATATTTTTCATTAACTAAAACCAAGTATACTGCAAGTAATACGATATTTGGATTGCGATTAGACGGATGTTTGGGATTTTATTTGACACAGTAAAATATCACCAATCGAAAAAAAAACGGCCGGAAGTACTAGATAAATAACTGTAAAATAACATATATTTTTTCCTAAGTACTTGTGATTTGCGAGTAATCCATAATTTAAAATACCCTATTTTGGGGAATGCCCGCCTTAAACTGTTTGGAATATATCCGGGCTACCCCTTGTTAGGTATATCCTACTTTGTTTTTGCTAGGTATGGTAGGGTAGGTACTACAAGTTGGAGATCAGAAGAGAAGTAACTCTCGTTATGTACATACTTAAGGTGATAAGGGGGGTGATGCACAGCATAACCCTAAGGTATTGGAAATGGTAGAAATGAATGTACCGGACGGGTACGCCGGGCGCCCGGCGCGGCGCCGGCGGCGCCGGCACTACGCACTATTCTGCATAGCTCGCCGCTTGTGCGTTCGTTGCGTGTGATCGATCAATCAATGCTATGCTATGCTATGGCTGAGCGAGTTGATTTATTTTCGTGTCCACTATTGTGTCCATTATCTTTTTATATAGTGTCTACTACACCATCGCATTAGGGTTTATTTACCTGTAATGATTGTGTAAGTAGGTATGCTGTGTGTTAAAAAAAAATTTGCGCGTTCAAACAAACAAACTCTACAGCTTTATAATATTAGTATAGCTAGCTTTCCGCCCGCGGCTTCGCTCGTGTGGACTACACGACGACGTATAATACCTAGATAGCGCTGTTAGGGAAAAAATATTTTTATTTTTATAATCGGTGAAAAAATTTCATAACCACTAAATTATTTGTACCTCTAAAGTATTGATATGTGTCAAATTTTTGCTATCGGCACCGTGGATTAGAGACTTATTTCTATAGAAATAAGGCAGCATTCAGTTTGGCTTTGGCGGGGTCCTCAGAGTGCCCGCCGATGCTTCAGAAGAAAGTTAGGTACGGTGATTATTTTGGCGCCACTTAGAATTTTTTTGAAACTATTTACGAATAAGAATTTCGAGTGCTATGTGTTGTGTCACCATGGCGAAACTATGTTTAAGAGTTGCTTGCTCACCCACCGTATTCGTCAGATTTAGCCCCCAGCGAGTATTATTTGTTCGCGTACCTAAAAAAAATGTTATCGGGAAAGAAATTTACCTCAAATGAAGAAGTGATCGCCGAAACTGAAGCGTATTTTGAAGGGTTGGACAAAATCGTGTTATACCTAAAGGCATATAAATGTTAGAGCGGCGCTGGACTGAGTCTATCACTCTTGAAGGAGAATTAAAAATAAATAAAATTGAGTTTTGAATAAAAAATATGATTTTCTTACTTAGGCTCGGGACTTATTGACCGATGTGTTACTTTCGAGTTGAGTTAAATTTTGACAGATTATATTGTAAAGAAATAAGATCTAGAATCGTGAACGCGATAGCAATGTTAGCACATTGACAAAACGTACACTTCGGGTAAAGATCATTAAAATATTTCACGCAGGTGCCTGCCTAGTGCCTACTCCATTCAGTTCCTTAACTCTATTTGATGAATGAAAGTCTGTCTCTTTGAAACGAAAGAAACTACGGACGCTAAGTTATCGTAAAACGTAACCACCTTCGTTTTAGTGGAATTAGCAGGAAGGAATGGAAGGAAGCAGTGGAAATGTTAATAAAATACATAAACACCACTTAATTTTAATTAGTAGGTACAAAGGTTTTAGGGGACGAAAGTATCCATCAATACGATCAAAGGGAACAACCACGGAAAAAAATTTGCTGTTCCATACATTTCAGTCGAGTCGATGTTGTACTTTTGTATGGAACAGCCGATTGTTTTTAGGGTTCCGTAGTCAACTAGGAACCCTTATAGTTTCGCCATGTCCGTCCGTCTGACCCCAGTCTAGCTCAAAGACTTTAGTACTAAGTACTAGAAAGCTGTAATTTGGCATGAATATACCTACATATTTATCACGCCAACAAAGTGGTAAAGTAAAATTTTGAAAAAAAAAATTTTTTAGGTTACCTCCCTACACGTGAAGTGGGTATGTATTTTTTTTTCTTGTCTACCCCATAGTGTGGGATGTCGTTGGATAGCAATTTCAAAAACGTTGTGGGTTCGTAAAGAGTCTAGTGTCCCCCCCCCCCCTTTCCCTACCAGCCAAATGGTTGTTTCTGGATACGTGAAAAAATTTAGGATAGTAGTACATTGATAAAGTTAAAAGGAAAACTATCGCAGCTAAGTAGGCTTTACAAGTTTTTGAGATATAACACATTTTCGAAAACCGCAAATATAACTTTGTCATTCATACCAATACAATGAAAAACAAAGTTATTTTTTTCTGGCAAAAAATGACAGTGGTATTTTTGCTAAGTGTACGTAATCGATACGTTAAGTGGGTACGGAACCCTTCATAAGCGAGTCCGACTCGCACTTGGCCGATTTTTTCGTGATTCCGTGGTTAGCCCCATCCTACTAATATTATAAATGTGAAAGTTTGGATGTTTGGATGTTTGGATGTTTGGATGTTTGGATGTTTGGATGTTTGTTACTCAATCACGCCAAAACGGCTGAACGGATTTGGCTGAAATTTGGAACACAGATACTTTGTAGCCTGGAGAGGAACATAGGCTACTTTTTATCCCGGAAAAATGTCACATTCCTGCGGGATAACGTCGTGTAGTCCACGCGGGCGAAGCCGCGGGCGGAAAACTAGTAGTAAATATTGTTCGTATTGATAAACACTATCATCCCCTGAAATCTTTGTACAAATTAATTATTTAGTGGTGTATAATAATTTGTAGCGGTTTGCCAAAGCTTCTATGAAGACTATTATTAGGCTGTAAATTGTTTTCTACTTTTAAACTTATAAAATTTACCTTCATTGAAATAAGTACCTACAAAGTTAATTCTCAACAAAAATAATATCTTTACTTTTTAAATATTCATCTTACTAATACATATAATTTTAATTAAAAAGCTACGTATAAAAGCCGAATTTTAAATTTTGATGTAGAAAAAGATTGTTTTCATGGAGAAGGGCTTTCGCTGTGAAAACAATGAAAATTCAAAGAAATACAAAAATAAACTGGGGGTTAAACTTTGTGTATATAATGTGAAATTAAAAAAATGTTGGACAGAATCGCTGCGGCCTCTAATTAAATTTTAATTTACCTTAGATAAGAAAGCCAAACATTTTTCTTCTACCATACCTACATAATATTATCGATTACAAATTAATTTCAGTGCTCGATCGAAGTAAGACCAAGACTATTCAGTTCAATTTTGTGGAAAAAGGTCCAAAATAGAAACATTCAAATATGTCATTAGAATTTATCTTAGGGAAATCAGGGTTTCTTTTGCAGTCACGAACTTTTGCAGTTTTGAACTTTTTGCAGTCACGGACCACTTTAAAAATTTAAAGTAATATCTGGACTATTCTGGACCCTAAATAAGCGTATTAATCTTAGATAAGAAAGCCAAAAAAAATTCTTCTACTATAACTTCATAATATTATCGATCACAATTAAGTTCAGTGCTCGAAGTAAGACCAAGATATTCAGTTCAATGTTGTCCAAAATAGAAACAGGCATGAAACAGCCAAATATGTTATTCGAATTTACGAATCGAATAAACGACACGATATAATAAAGTGTGCCACAATACCTAAGGTATATTACAAGTACATATTGACGAATTAACTACGACACAGTAGAGGGTATTCGCAAAACCCTTTCAGCAGAAACTTGTTCAATTTCGGCCATTGAGACGGTTAAGTAGTTAAGTACATACCTACTTAGTTATTGTGAAAGAAAGTTACTACTCTTTCGGATACTTCACTGTTGAAGTAGGTTTGGACACTGTTTAAGTTGGAATTAGTGAGAAAAGTGCGAGATGTCTTTATTAGTTTTCATTAAAATTTGACTTTGAGTCCGGTCGAGTGGTGATAGACACATCGACGTGCATCGACCGACTTGTCGACGTCCCGCGTCATTTAGAGCCTGCGCGCACTTGTCATTTTTAGTCGACCGATAGTTTAGTCGATTGTAAGACGATCGTAATCAAACTGTCGGCTGATATTTGGGCGATAGTTTAGTTGAATGCAGTGCGCGCGCTCGCATAGTCCTTCATGCACATTACCGACCGGCCGATAGTTGTGCTGTGCGATAGTTTGATCGTACAACTATCGGCCGATAGTTTGATCGGTCGATTTTTAACCATCAGTGCGCGCACTGCCATTTAACTCTAAGGGCGTTTGTGCACTACCACTGAATTTTACCGATCCGGAAAAAATCGGATGCTTGTATTTTAATAATTAATCATTTATATTAGTAATTAATTAAATACAAGCATCCGTTTTTTTCCGGATCTGTAAAATTCAGTGGTAGTGCACAAACGCCCTTACTATACTGAATCCGAGAACGATCAAACTATCGCCCGATTAAAAATCACAAGTGCACGCTGGCTCTAAAATTTGACTTTGAGTCCGGTCGAGGGGTGATAGACACATCGACCGACCTGTCTACGTGCCGCGACATTAAAGGTCACAGCATACTTATCAACTCGTAAACGGAACGTAAACGTATCAACTCGAGAGGTTCAGTATTCTTTGTATGAAACTCCCTACTGCAACGCACACTAATCGGAATCGTAACGTAATCGCCTCGCCTCGGAACCAGCGAGCCGTAAGCGCGGCGGGGCGGCGTCGCCTAGCCGTTGCCGAGTCGACGTACCGACGCTGATAGGTCCCCCCTAGTATGAGTTGATTTTAACTGTCAATGTTTACGAACTGCTCATGTCGGTAAAGCAGTCAAAGTACATGAAAGAGATAGAGCGATAGTTTTCGTTTACGAATACAGTTTGCCAAACTCATACTAGGGGTACCGGTTTGGTTACGTGCTCAGTGCTTACGTTAGGTTGACGCCTGGTTGACGGCGAGGCGAAAGGCGATACGGTGTCGATCTCTTTCCGAGTTGATAAGTCTGCTGTGACCTTTAGCGTTGCCGCACACGGGCCACCGCAAAACGCCGCCACCTATCGACCACTTTCCTGTAGTTTTCATACATAGTCGTCACTTGCTTCTTATTCTAGCTTCAAGCACCAAGTTCAGTAAGTACCAAGATAAGTTAGAAAAAGTCACGCATTTTCGTCCTTTGAATTAAAAAATCTTTTTATTTTTTTTCGTTTTTTAGTGTTTGTTAATTTTGTTTGAAGATTCTTTTTTGAAGGCGGTTACATTTTTTTTAACTACTTATATGAATGCAGATTTCTTTTCACTAAAATTGATGACACTGATGATAGGATGGTTCCTAAGAAATCTTTGTATTGAAACTATGGGTTCGAGTTCCACCGGAGCTATAGTTGTGATGTGAGATGGTTCGATTTTTTGGCGTTGATTGAACTATAGAAGCCTGTGGAGCCACTGTTAAGCACATCCAGTGTTGTTGGTTGTTGTAGTGCTTCGCGATATTTTTACCGCGGTTAAAAATATTTTTCCTCTTTGTACATTTCTTACGTTTGTTTACATTTTCTTTTACAATAATGTAAGTAAGTAAGTACTTTTATTTTAAATTATTATTGTTCTCGGCATAACTTTCTTTTTCAACAGTCTCAGCTAAAAAGGTAGAATGTATATTGTAAGAAGTTTAAAAGCAAATTTTATACAAATCGTAACAGGAAAGAAGCCATAGATGGAAGCTAGTATACAAGACGCATTTTAGGAACACAGACCAAAGTTTGTGAACAAAACCTTTTGCCAAATCAAACAGTTGTTAAGTCAAGAATCCGCGTGACCCGCCCGCGATAAAAATGAATGATCGCTACAGTTTTTGACAGGATGATTCAAGTTCTTGCTGTATATGCTCACCTTGCATATGCTCACCAGACGGGTCGCAAGTTACTTGCCATACGTACTTGATTGAAATTTCAATAAGTAAAAAGAAACAAATTTTTGCCAAGGTTATTATGTTGACTGTACCTACTTTATTATTACGGATATACTACGAATGCAAAAAAGACTATCTACTCAGTCTTGTATATGTCGCAGCCAACTGGTTAAATCCGCCATTTAATTAAACGCCTAGGCCGATGATTTTTTCCGTAAGCTATTTTATCTTCCCATAAGTTGACGGACTCACAAAAAAAATAATCACGACATTTAAGACGATCGCTTCGCTGCGCTTCGCGATCGCCTTATATTTCTAACCTATCACGTATTCTACAGGACTTCCGAGGGGTAGATGCTGCCATACTTAACCATCCGCCGGATTCAACCATCCGCCTGCGACATATACTTATTCCTCCGAGCAACGCGGGACTAATCAATCATTAAAAGGAATAAAATAAAAATTAAAAAATACGACTGCCGACAATCGAATTCAAAAAAGTTAATAAAAAAACAAGCTCTCATTCCAGTCGGACTTTAATCTGGAAGGTCCCATGGTTAATTTTAAAATTATTAGACTGGGAAATACTGAACTAACAATAATTAATCAAACTGTAACATACTAGATAGGTAAATTGGTCTTGATAAAAAAAAAACAAATCTATTCTATTTATAAATATGAAGTTTCAAATAAAAATCTATTTGTGAGTACTTACTGACCATAGAAAAATATACGTTTCGGTGGCTTTGATCAACAATAACATCTAGGTCTATCTAGATACATAGTTGGAGTGAAAAATACGCCGAGCGATTATACTTACTCCTACTTGAGCCACTTGCAAGTATATTTATAAATAGTTCCTGTCATTTATGACGTAAGATCGTAACATTATTATTTTTTTTTCTCCGTTTAAAAATTATTTTATAGGCTTTTGATTAGATATAAATAAATACGACATTCAAAGTTTGTAAAAAAACTAACCTAAAGAGGGTAAAAAAAGGGGATGAATTTTTTCGTGTGATGACGTCGGCAAAAAAGTTTACGTTACGTACGGCCCATAAAACTAAAATGTAGAAGAAATACAGAGAAATTAGTGAGCATCAGGATGGCGGGTGTACTTCTTAGATTAGCAAAAAAAAAACAACAAACAAACAAATAAATCTTTCCTCTTTATAATATTAGTATAGATAAACTGGTGTAATAAGGTAGGCTTACTGGTGTAAGGATAAAAATAATAGTGTTTATCAGCTCGGAAATAACACAAGTAAGAAACTTGCCAAGCACCGCGCTTCATGCCTAATAAGCGGCGGCGCAGCGCGCAGCTTTTATTTAACTTGCAGTGTAAATATGTATGTCCGTTCAGGTGGCCTACCACAAGCTCTTATAGCAGTTATTTTTAAGTTGAGAGAGTGAGACGCCGCTCTACACGCCGTATAGCGGCGTCTCACTCTCTCAACTTAAAAATAACTGCTATAAGAGTTTGTGGTAGGCCACCAGGTCAAATATAGCAAGCTTTTGTCCAGCTTCCCAGTGTCCGATTGAGCTGAAAGCTTACAGGTTTGGTTTGGATGACAATACAATATTAAAGTACTGTCAACAAGAAAGCTCGATTTTTTTACAAATAACTTATTTTCTTTTACAATGTTTCCTATAGAATATTGATTAATTAATAAAACAAAACAGTACGCTTATTGTGCTTTCTACAAACATAGTCAACATAAATTAAAGTGAACTGTCCAAGTCTTGAGTTCGTAAATATCTTAGCTAAAAACTTTTTAAATGTTAGGGGGAAATTACCCTAAAAGCGCTACCGAACTTATTTGAATAAGATCATTTGTGACTTCATTGTAACCGACTTTGTTCAAGCGCTAATTAGCATGTACAACAAATCATTTGTTAAAATTACTTTTTATTTTATACTAGCTTTCCGCCCGCGGCTTCGCCCGCGTGGACTACAAAACGCTATCCCGCGGGAATTATTATATTTCCGGGATAAATAGTAGCCTATGTTCCTCTCCAGGCTACAAAGTATCTGTGTTCTAAATTTCAGCCAAATCCGTTCAGCTGTTCTGGCGTGATTGAGTAACAAACATCCAAACATCTAAACATCCAAACATCTAAACTTTCACATTTATAATATTAGTAGGATTAAAAATTTAACATAAAACATTATTAAGTAATAAAGATAACGGTCAACGTATATAAAAGCAATTTTCTTACATTCAACGTATTGCTACTTGCTACGGAAAAAATTGCTACGGACGCGACTACGGACTACATAGTCTACGGCTACGCGGCTATTGCTACTTGCAAAGTTAAAGTAAAAAAAGTAAAAAAAAGACTTTATTCAAATAGATTTGCAAAATGAAATACTTTTGAATCGTCCAACATTTTTTGCTATGGACTACAAAGTCTACGGCTACGCGGCTATTGCTACTTGCTACGGAAAATATTGCTACGGACGCGACTACGGACTACAAATAGTCTACGGCTACGTTGCTACGATATAAAACTACTTTTCGTATACTCGTAATAGTGGACACGGTGACCTTCGTATCACCTACATCGGCCACTGTACACTTGGGCCAAGTATTGGGCCAATATATTGTGCCAACGTTATAGTGGTATTGTTGCTACCAACATACTTTCAACACAAACACAGATTTATCAGCGTTGCAGGTGATACATATGCTGCAACTTGTGCTGAGTCCATGTCCTTTTTAGTTTCACTTTGATATATCCTTACTTTATTTATATTTTTATCCTACTTCCTACTAATATTATAAATGTGAAAGTTTAGATGTTTGGATGTTTAGATGTTTGGATGTTTGTTACTCAATCACGCCACAACGGCTGAACGGATTGGGCTGAAAGTTGGGACACAGATACTTTGTTGCCTGGAGAGGAACATAGGCTACTTTTTATCCCGGAAAAATATCACATTCCCGCGGGATAACGTAGTGTAGTCCACGCGGGCGAAGCCGCGGGCGGAAAGCTAGTTATATTATAAATGCGTCTCTGTTTGTCTGTGTGTTACACAATCACACCTGAACTACTGAACCGATTTGAATGAATTTTGGTACATAGATAGTCTAGAGCCTGAGAAAAGACATACACCCACTTGCAGGAAGCTCCATTAAAGTTAATGCTTCATTAAGTCTATTGCTGTCACTTTTCGTTGTCAAGAAATAAAAAGTGACAGCAATAGATTTAATGAAGCTTTAACTTTAATGGAGCTTCCTGCAATTGGGTGATAGGCTACTTTTTATTCCTAAAAAATATCACCTTCCCGCGGGATAACGTCGTGTAGTACACGCGGGCGAAGCCGCGGGCGGAAGGCTAGTCTTAATATAAAATATTGGTAATATTTTTAATATTTTTTTAATTTTAGTCCGATTAACGCGGGGAATTTGGCACGATTGTAGAGTAAGTAATGCTAATTCAGGATGTGCAAGAATTAAAAAAATACTCTAACGACAAGTTGGCCATTTTTTACGTACCCTGAGTGCGTGAAAATAGCTTCTAAGTAGTTTCTTTGTGAAATGTTTGTAAAACTATTCCACCAAAAATACTCACTTTAAAATATTACAGAAGGTTAGCTCACTGTTAGGGAAAGTAAGAGTTTTTTTGCCTCTTCTGAGATACGATATGTCGTTTTTTATATATCTATACATATAATAAAACAGAAACGGAAAAAAAGTCTGTACATGAAAGATTTAAAAAAAATAATTACTGCTATGTGATGTGTACAGGATATAGACCCCAAAACGATATTTATTAAAATTTTTGTCTGTTTGTCTGTTTGTCTGTTTGTCTGTTTGTCTGTTTGTATGTTCGCTTTTCACGCAAAAACTACTGGACGGATTTTTACCAAATTTTGTGAAGTAATAGCTTATAACCCGGGTCAACATATAGGGTACTTTATATTTAATAAAAACCCCTTATTCCTACGGGAAAATACAAAGACTGATTCTTACTAAAATAGATGGCGCCACATGATTATGAAAATACGTTATATTTAATCGCTGTCTCAATTAATAATGAATCATGTTATTTTTTTTTACCTGCTTCAAAACATAATATAAATTGAAACCCATCCAGGCACATATAAAATCATAAAAATAATTTCATGTTATTTACGTCATTATATCTACTAAGCAATAGATGGCGCAGGTAGTCAGTAAGATATACCTCTCACAAAAGTACATTCGAATGATTATTTTAATTAGGGTGAAAGCCCTCTCTGTTGCCACTTTAAGATGTTTTTCACTTCTTTCGCATCATAACTACTAAGCAATAGATGGCGCAGGAAGTCAGTAAGATTACGATATACCTTTCACAAATGTACATTCGAATGATTATATTAAGTAGGATGAAAGCCCCCGCTGTTGCCACTTTAAGATGTTTTTCACTTCTTTCGCCTATGGTCTTAAGTAGGTATCTATAAAATACAAAATTTATATCTAAAATTGTCAAGAATGTATCTTATACTTTTCTTTACATTTTTAAATTCTTACAATACAAAAAAACTACTTAAAAAATTTTTACAGACTCCAAAAAGTATTTGTCAACTGAAAAGGAAAAATATAATATCTATAATTTAGGTACCTTTTTGAGGTCGGTGCCAGTCAGTTTATTTTTTTTAATTACTTTTTATTTCTTAAGTTTTAGTGTACAATAACAATAAGTTTTAGTGAATTGTACTATAACATACCCACGGAAACTACTAAACTGATTTTGATGAATCTTAGACTGTTGCTAAAGTTAGAATACACCTAATTTAAATCAAATAGAACCATCTCGATATGCCTTAAGATTTCGAGAAATTCGTGGACAAACATAGTAAAAACATATAACTAAGTATTCATATACTTACTTACGAAATTTAGTTTTATTTTAGTAAATTAAAAACCTATTTCTTAAACTTAAAATGTGCGAAGGGTGCCGATTGATGTGTTTTTGTTAATCAAATTTTAAAAGATACATCGAGAAATCAATACTTAACTAACTTAGATAAAATAAAAGAAACATCTAATTCGATGTAAACTGAATTATTACTATTGTTATTATGATTTAAAAGTCATAGATAAAAAGTATACTATCAAGCAAAAGTTATTAACGAAATGTTTTAAGCTAAGTAATCACTCGGGGCAGTGGCCAAAACTGAAGTTTTCACCCTGTTGATGTAATATTTCTATTTCGCATTTCCACTCGACGCTAGATGTCGCTACAGTAAGTATAGTGGTGCCACAAATATATCTGACCCGGTGACAGTGGTCGTGGAGGAGCCACTAGCAATACAAAATTAACTGTCAAAATGGACTGCCGGCAGTCAACAGTATATTTAGTACCAAAAACTAACCACTGTGTGAAATAAGTTTGTCGCAATGTAGACAAAATGTCACCATTGTAATTTTGAAAAATTTGCTCATAAACGCTAATTGGCCAGTACCTACGTAGATACCGACACCTACCTACCATTTTTTATGTCATTTAACCGGCTCTGGCTACTTAGGCCTTCAGCCGTAGGTACCATCCAATAAAATAAAGGAATATTAAAAATAGTTTTCTATCTAACTTATTTATTCATTTATTTACTAGGAAAGCTTACATAAATGATGTTAAATTAAATAATTAAATGGTAGGTATATCATTACATTTTATACGTGTTACTTAAAGAAAGTTAATTACAAGCTCTCACAAATAGGAAATGTCTCCATATCAAAATACTAGCCTTCCGCCCGCGACTTCGCAAGCTCGGACTAAACGACGACGCTATCCCGCGGGAATGTGATATTTTTCAGGGATAAAAAGTAGTCTAAGGCAGCCATTACACAGTCCATCCAGATCGCGATCACTGATCGTGATCTTGATCGCGATCGAGATTTACTATGTAGATATTTTGCGATCAAGATCGCAAACCGTCAATCACCTTCGTACACAGTCAATCTGGATCGCGATCATTGATTTTGATCGCGGATCGCGATCCAGATTGACTGTCTAATGGCTGCCTAAGTATGTCACTTTTCAGCTGCCAAACTATTCCCATTCCAAAAGTCACGTCGATCCGTTGCATCAATTTTGACGTGAAAGACGGATAAACAAACAAACCCTCTTTCACATTTATAATATTAGTATGGATACACACAATCTCTTTTTCATTTTATAGTAAAAATATGATTGCCCTGATATTATGCATTACTAAGTAAGAACATAAATTTTAGCTTGAGACCTCCCACGCATACTTGAGAAAAAGTTTCTTGATAGGTAGACGGACAGATCTATGAATGAGGGCTCAACTACTTATGTTCATGCAGCATTTGATAACAACATACCATGTTCATACCTTAGCCTGCATATTCGATATTCTTTAGACCCTTTTAGTAGAGAATAGGATTTCAAGAAGAGCGTTATGAAATCTGGGCAACAAACACACATAAACTAAACTAACACAAAAGTCACTACACCGCGCGTACGAAGTCGCGGGCAACAGCTAGTTTTTATATATTTTGGGAGACTAAAACCAAAATCATGTAGTCAGAGTCTTGAGGGAGCTGTGCGGTATGTGATACCCCATAAAAATGTTAAAAGTATGAAGCGTGAGGTGGCTATCACGGCTCTATATATCTATACAGGATAATTTTTTTATCAGTGCACAAATTTTTAGGATCGACTCAGAATCGGTAAGTGAACAACTTTCTCCTAGAAACATAGGTCGAAATATGACAAAATTTTTTTGACCTTTCATACAAATCGGACTGATCACGTGATCGAATTAGTATGGGAAGTCCAAAAACTTTTGTCGTATTTCGACCCATGTTTCTAGGAGAAAGTTGTTCACTTATCGATTCTGAATCGATCCTAAAAATTTGTGCACTGATAAAAAAATTACCCTGTATATAGGTATAGCCTGATGTAAAAAGGTATTTTATCCACAACGGGCTAAGTCTACCCGTACCTACTTAGCCTTAATCACACCTGATATTAAGTGGTGATAAGGCTGAAGGTGGAAGCGCAGTACTCCCGGAATCCTCAATCACTGAGAAACTGGCTATCTTATCTCTGACTGCCTGAACACCATAATGCTGAAAATGCTATTATTGGGTCAGACATTGTTAAGATGGTGGTAGCTAAGCTAGCCAGGCGGACTTTAAACAAGTCCTACTTACCACCAAAACAAACCTAATATAATATTTATACCCCCTCTTGGAATCGAACCCGGGACCTCTGGGTCTGAAACCGGTGGTGTGAACCACTAGCCAACAGTGGCGGTTAATATAAATAAATAAAATAAATATTGGACCCCATCACAAACATAGTTCCAATACCAAGGTATAGTAGCTTAAGCACTAGTATTATGGAAATTGGGGACAATGACGGGTATTAACCACATACACCCGAGGAAATATTGAAAAGTATCGTTTTAAACATTTACCCGACCGGGGATCAAACCCGGGACCTCTAGAGATAGCGGCGTACCTTGAAACCGGTGCGTACACCACTCGGCCACGGAGAGGTCATCAAATTAATTAATTAGGTTAATTAATAGAGTAAATACTATAGTAGCATGGTACAACAGAGTGCTACAAACTTGAGGCTTCCATCACACTGCCTCCGGTTTCCGCACTTTCGGATGCGGCGTGATTTGTCATACACTGCGGGTTTTATATGCACATCAAGATTCTACAGCCACAGTTAAGAAGCGCACTACCACAAACCGGAGCGGTGTGCGGTGCAGTGTGGGAACCGCCTAACTTACTTGACCCGATAACAGCGATGGTGAAAAAGCCACTCACAATAAAAAAATGCTGTCGAAATGGATTGTCGGTTGCCAGCAGTATATAAATTATTGTATTTTATTATTGTAAGTACTTACCATTTGGTCTAGCAACGACATAGTAATTTGTAAATGCGTTGCTTCTGTTAATGCTGATGAGTTGTTTTTACCCGTTTTTCTATGGTTTTTCTTGTCAGATATTTGATATTAGGTACCTACCTATATTTGATATCCTTAACGGGTGGTATACCCCCTTACAGTTGAAATTTTCACAGATGATTATTTCTGTTGCCGCTATAATAACAAATACTTACTAAAAACAAAATAAAATAAATATGAAAGGGAAATATAATCCCATACAACAAACGTGATTTTTAGGTACTTTCAATATGAATCTCTTTTTACTAATTAGATGTTTTAATGAAATCTCTGAAGATAGGACTTGTTACAAAATAAATTAATGTTTACTTCTCATGCTCTAAAAATACGCCATTAGAGCCCGAAAAGTAATTAGTTTTTTAATTTCCTTCATGTGACATAGACAAAATCAAACAGCCAGTAAATATACTATTACCACACTATTACCTATCTGTGGAGTGTGGACCATTTGCAGTACCATTTGCATTGCGAAATTGTTGAGAGTTTTAGTTCCATGGTTTATCCGCAAAGAAATTGGAGCCGTGTGTTTTAAATTATTATTGTTAATCTGTGACTGGTTTAGAAGAAAAACTAACTGCTAAAATTGACTGCTAAAAGGAGTTTTGACGTCATTTTGGCGGGTAAGGTTAAGTGGATATTTTAATTAATCGCAATTTGTTTGGACTTTGTGACTCTTGATAGGTCTGGTTTCGTGCCCCAAGTGTCTACGCAACTGGACGATATGTGGGATGATTAAAATAGGCGTTATCTCGGTAAAGTGAAGCCGAGTGTTTTATTGAAGTGGTGTCTACCTCAGCAAGTATTATCGAGAAGGCTGGCTTGACACACTTGACGCCAAATACTCCAAGAAGCATTAGAATGTAACACACCTACATTCTTTTTTTTTTTTTTTTTTTATCTACTACCTACGGGGTAGCACTTAGCCTTCATTACACCTGATGTTAAGTGGTGATAAGGCTGAAGGTGGAAGCGCACTACTCCCGGAATCCTCAATCACTGAGGAACTGGCTATCTTATCTGTAACTGCCGGAACACAATAATGCTGAAAACATCATTGTTATGGCGGCAGACTTAGATAAGATGGTGGTAGCTAGCCAGGCGGACTAAGAACAAGTCCTACCACCAACCAAACCGAATACAATATGTACTCCCACTGGGAATCGAACCCGGGACCTCTTGGTCTGAAGTCGGTGGTGTGAACCACTAGACCACAGAGGCGGTTCTTATGCTAAAGTATAGCCATGGTTAAAGTTTTTGCAAGGGTGCCCCTAACACTCTGTTTTATGGCTTCGTTTATAGTCCCTCGATACAAAATATACTATTTGATATGATAACGATGAACATAGCGTTTGTATTTATTTATACCTAAGTCTAAGACAAACAGATCACCGTAATAAAATTCTACTATGAGCGGTGCTTTTATTTTTTAAATTTTAAGGTAATGGTTATGAAAATCCTAAGGTCGACAGTGACGAACTAAACGCTGAAAAGTGAAATAACCTTAGTGGCCACAAACGAGGCTTCTATTTTCCATAATGTATCTCTGTTGTGGTATTTATTGCGTCAATTTCGGTGTAGTTATCTATCACGTCAAATAGGGTTTGTCCTCACTAATAATAGTTAAAGTCCACCCCTTTCCCGTTATGTAGTAATAGTGCTTCGGATTGCACCATAAGCGGCAAGCAACCGCGCTATTATAAAGGTATGTGTGATATTATTGTATCCCGTTGAATTGGGGGTGAAATAAGAAACAAATGATTAACTCAGTGGTTGAGGATTCCGGGAGTAGTGCGTTTCCATTTTCAGACATACCTTCACTATTAAGAAAGAAAGAAGAAAGAAAAAGTTTATTCAACAAAATATAAATTATTACAAACACAATAAAAATTAAAAGAATTATGTATTTTGTTGAAACGGCTGCATCTCAGCATGTGCCACCGCCAAGGCGGTGACGCTGGTTTTCGGATGTAAACGAGACTACATGCTTATGGCTCTATTAAAAAAAATATACTTACAGTCTTAAAAATAACAACATAAATACCCCTCTAGATACCACCAGCTTGGAACATTAAAATCCAACTTAAATACTAGTTAAAAATTATAAACTTATCACTAACAATATTACCGCGTATGTTACACAATCATTACCTTAAAATGTTGATACAATACTTATACAGTTACATATATACATACATACATTTGTATGTATGTATCAAGTGTGATAAAGACTGACAAGTTCAACCCAAAAAAACAAATGCTATTATAACTAGGTATCTGGAAAAATATTTATACGGATGAAGTATCATCGAACTCGTTATGGGCTTTGTCTGAAATAAATTATTTGAATTGAATTGAATGGAATAATGATTGAACGTTACATAATTGCTACATCCGATTCCGCCTAGTCCAGGAACGAAGATGTTGCAACCAGGTTGTAACAGTTGCAGCAGCGGGCTTACCAAGCCATAGACATGCCTCTGTATTTAGCCTTCCAAGGTTTTTTTCCAAGGATAAAAACTTTTTGTCCTATTTCAACCCTTTCATGTTTGAATAAAAAAATAAAAAGTCTTTTTAGTTGAAACACTACTCCGTCAAATACACTTTAGAGTGGCATCTCGCGGTTTTAGTTGAAATATCGGGATAAAATTAGCCTAAATAAAACTTTTTCCACTTTATTAAATTAGTCACTGATAGTTTTGTTTGTAAATGCATACTTAATCTACTCGTACATAGAAAACACTCAGATCAAGACAAATAGACATGTTCATGCACACAAATATTGGTCTAATGCGGGAATCGAACCCGAGACCTCTGCCGCAGAAGGCAGGTATCCGCACACATGCGCCAAATTGGTCGTCAAATTAATATCTCTGGAGTTTGATTATCCTGAAAGTCCTGAAACTAGTATCCCAAGGACGAAAAACTTTCGACCTCCTCGTGATCGTAGGTATTACCTGTGTTGCCTGTAATGATAGTTATAAGTTTTGTGAAAATAAATAAAATAAATAAAATAAATAAAATAAATAAAATAAATAAAATAAATAAAATAAATAAAATAAATAAAATAAATAAAATAAATAAAATAAATAAAATAAATAAAATAAATAAAATAAATAAAATAAATAAAATAAATAAAATAAATAAAATAAATAAAATAAATAAAATAAATAAAATAAATAAAATAAATAAAATAAATAAAATAAATAAAATAAATAAAATAAATAAAATAAATAAAATAAATAAAATAAATAAAATAAATAAAATAAATAAAATAAATAAAATAAATAAAATAAATAAAATAAATAAAATAAATAAAATAAATAAAATAAATAAAATAAATAAAATAAATAAAATAAATAAAATAAATAAAATAAATAAAATAAATAAAATAAATAAAATAAATAAAATAAATAAAATAAATAAAATAAATAAAATAAATAAAATAAATAAAATAAATAAAATAAATAAAATAAATAAAATTGTATGAAAACCAGAACAGTGCTTCCAACCAAACTGAATACAATATTTATGAACCCTCACCGGGAGTCGAACCCGGGACCTCTGGGTCTTCCTCTGGTATGAACCACTAGACCACAGAGGCGGTTAAAACAAGGTGGTTAAAGCATAACACAGATATAGGACATTTTTAATGTCGTGCGTACGTAAGGAAATGCGCAAAAAGATACATACCTACCGGTTTTACACTGAACAAGCTAACAAACTATATCAAAAAGTATTGCATAGATTTAAAGAAACTAGAAGTGTCAGCACATAAATTTCGTAGATTTTAAATATTTTGCTTAAATTGTCACTCTTGGTTTTCACTTTAATAATCCTGTATTCCATAATAATTAAAATTTTCCATTGTCATCTGTAATTTATTAAAGGATCACCTTAGCTAAACTCCATCTTCACAATTTTTTGAAGTTTTCCATAAATTGCTGTAAAATACATTTAAAAACCGGTTAGGCTACGTCAAAGGCGTCACTGCCATTTTATAGGGTACCGTACCCAAAGGGTAAAAACGGGACCCTATTACTAAGACTTCATAATCATCATTTATTTGCTTATAAACATGGTGGGTATAAAAGGTGATAACATTTATTTTTACGTGCATTATGTCAAACCATTAATTAAATAGGCATGCAAATATTCATTTTAACTGCAAATATTCACTGTCTGTATGTCTATCTGTCTGTCACCGGGCTGTATCGTGATGAACCGTGATAGCTAGACAGTTGAGATTTTCACAGATGATGTATGTCTTGTGCCGCTATAACAACAAATAAACAAAAAACAGGATAAAAAAAAAATCTAATGTGCGCTCCCATACAACAATAGAAGATTGTACAACAAGTGCATAAAACGTACCATTTTACCCGAGACGTATATATCCACCCGCGCCGTAAGCGAGGGTTTATAGTCAAGTCGAGGGTAAAACGGGTTTTATGTACGAGTAATACACTCTGCTTTTCACTTCGAATGTGAGAAAAATAAATAGCAATATTGCAAAAAACAAAAATAAACAGCAATATTGCAAAAAAGAAAAATAAAGATTTCGCCATATTGGCGGGAAGACGTTTTTTATTTTTATACGTGGCAGTGGCAGCACACTGACTTTAGCCACTTAGCATAGATCGCGATAATACTTATTTCTTAAAACTCATTATTTTTGCCTAGTTTTATTAATTTAGTAATTTAATATGGATTATATGTACAAAATTGAAGAAACAGAATGTAATAACAAGTTTATTTAACGGAGTTTAATTGCGTGTGTGACTGTTTACCTGACGACCTTTGTCTTAAAGAAAGAAAAGAAAGAAAAACCATTTATTTCGACATCACACGACAAAAAGCAACAAACATTTCATAAAACTAGAGCACAGATACACAAAAAATAATTAATTGAGACAAATAGGACAAAAAAAGATAAAACAATGTCGCGTGATGTCAAAATTGCGCCCAACACAGTATGAGCAGCAAGCTGGGTCTTATAGTCTGAGACTTAGACGAAGATTTTACTTTATGCACTAGAGCATAAAAAGCGATTTTCTAACTGCAGACTTTCTATCGGCCGATAGTTTAGTCGGGCTCTTAATCAGAATGAAGATGTATGCAAGTGCGCACACTAGAACGATTCAGTATCGGCCGATAAAAAAGTTTGATGGGCTTCCCGATTGCCTTCAAACTAATCAGTCGGCCAACTATCGGCCAACTGGTTAATCAGTATTGGCTCATATCCACGCGACACACGACGATTGTTTAGTCGGCTGATTCGGCAGATAGTTCATTTCGCTCCTGGCTTTGGCACTGGACAGTCCTCCTGTAATGTAATGTAGTCCTGTAATCCTCATTCGACAAAAGGCAACATTTTTGGAATGCATTGTGTAAATTTTTCCATGAAATAATCTTTCACTGAGGACGAGATGCACCCAATATTCTCGGAATCTCTTGATCTCTTTTTGCTTTTCCTTCTCCGTTGTATGAGAGCAATAATAACATTTCTAGGCAGTGTTAAATTTCATTGTGCGACTGTTCTCTTCAAAGGTCGTTTACAAACAAGCAAAATCATTCGAAAAGTCGGCCGACTGTTGGATAGTTTGCGCATTCATCACCAACCAAACTGTTTAGTTGATCCACAGCCCAACCCGACTAAACTATCGGCCGATAGAAAGTCTGCAGTTTGCGGGGACTCTAACTGTCGCTTCCAGCGTCTGTATCAACCCACGGATCAAGTCGCAATATAAGCGGGTGCCGGGGGAGGGCTCGTGCAGTCCACGCCCGGTCACCGCACCTGCATGCCACCGCCCCTGAAGGAACTTTAAGGTAAGATACGCGAATTTTTCGACACTTTGAAACTTAGTTCTGTGGTTGGATTTCAAAAAGATTGTTTGCTGGAGGATGATGAAATATTTCTTTTTATCCAAATTGTTATTGAAATTGTGATTGGGTAGTTTTTTACTAAAGGTGAAATGAATGTCTTTTTCAAGAAATCTTTTAGCCATTTTCTCTTTCAGTGTTGAAATTAAATTTTTAACTCATCGAGTTCTTAATTTATTGATAGATCACCAATTTTAGAAAAATCTTTAATTAAAAAAAAAGCATTTAAAACTATCAAATAAAATTTTATATTCTCTAGTGCAAGCTACACGTAGGTACATGTTGTACCTACGGCACCTACGGGCTACAAAGTACCTACTTAAATCTGAAATTGCATGTGACATAAATTTCATTGTAAACACATACGCCCGAATTATCGAACGCAAATCATCTTTGGGAGCGTCTCAAACATCATGGCATCCCTTTCATACGTTTGACATTTAAAGTTACAGGGCGATGTTTGAGACGCTCCCAAAGATAAGTAGCGTACGAGTATTCGGGCAATAGGTACTTAGGTTAGCCGCAATGGTATAGCAAGAAAGAACCTTTTAGGTATGATACTTGTTACATGGTACAATAGAATCAAAAAGACATTTCAAAATCTGTCTTGATCTGCTACAACCTACTTTTTTGTGATCGAAGGTCTGATTTTCTATACTATACTTACTATACTACTATTATAAAGAGGAAAAGTTTGTTTGTTTGCATCAAATAGGCTCCGAAACTACTAGACTTACAAAATTATTTTACCATTAGAAAGCTACATTCTTCCCGAGTGACATAGGCTATATTTTATCCCGATATTCCCACGGGAACGGTTACCATACGGGTAAAACCGCGAGGATCCGCTAATAATTCGGCGGGTTTCGATTTCATTTAGTTCGGTATTCAACCACTACTCAAGTGTGCAGTGGAAATGCACAACCTACTTCCGTTATCTCCCTTCTTCCAACGGACAACCAGACGTACGAATCAGCGCCACGGTTTTATAGTGGATATTCCTGGGACACGGACTAAGCGTTTTGCTTCTACTTTTATTATCCGTACCGCTAAGGAAAGCAAGAGAATTCCTCAAGTCAAGAGCAGGAGTTACAATTTCAAGAGGACTTCAATCCCAAACATTTAGCGTTATCTAGTGAAAATCAACAAAAAGACAGTAAAATTGGTAATGTTAGTGTTGAAAGAACGAACCCTAGTATAACTAATAAACAAAAAGTGTTGATACTTGGTGACCAACAAGCTCTAGGTCTATCAAAGTTACTATGCAAAAACCAACATACAAGTTCAAACTGTTGTAACCGCAAAATTACTTCATTTGTAAAGCCTGGAGCTGATTGTCATACGGTTCTAAATACCAACTCTTACAAAAGTTTGCACCAAAATGACTTTCTGATTCTATTCGTTGGGGCAAATGAGAGAACCCCCACTAAGATTTTATGTGAATTATCTGCTACTCTAGCCCAATGTCAGAACACACAAGTTTTACTTATACAGACCGTGGAAAATCCATATTTAAATCTTAATATGTTAAATAGTCAATTAAAACAAATATCTAATAATTATAAAAATTGTAAATTTATATCTTTGACGAAAAATGAATACCTTATTAAAAATAAAAAAATATTTTTATTGAATGACATATGCTATAAATTATTATTAGAAATGGACACAATAGGTTATATGAAAAATTCAATACAAAAACTCAAAGAGTCAATTAAAACAAAGTCCAAACTTGAAACACTCTATCAAAAAAGGGGTACGATACCCTACTACTTTAAAAGACTAGAAAACATTGAGAAAGTTAAACTACAGGACTCAGCTTCGACCCCAATTGCTGAAAAAAAAGGAACTATTCCATTCTATTTCAAAAAGAATAATAGCAAAAAATTTTTTCGAGACAAACAAAATGAATAACTTTCATCTCTTTCATCAAAATATATGTAGTGCACTTAAAAAAAGAAATGAATTAGAAATTGTCCTTACTGACTTTACCAAAGACAATAAAACGATGGATGTTATCTGTCTGTCCGAAACATTTATTCAACGAGGGCATGATCAAAATCTGGTCTTGAATAACTATAAAATTGCGTCTTCATGGTCACGAGAATATGAAAAGAGAGGCGGTACATGCATTTTAATAAAAAAACACCTTAATTACACAAAATTGGATATAGCTGAGACATTATCAGAAAAAAATAACTTTGAGTGCTGTGGAATTTCCATTAAATCACCGAATCTTGTCATAGTCTGTATTTATAGAACTCCAACATCAAACATAGACATATTTTTTAACAAGCTTGATGAATTACTTAGCAAATTAAATAGAAGACCTAGACAAATGATATTGTGCGGAGACTGGAACATTGACATCTTAAAAAGTAATAAATATACACAAACGCTGATTGGCATCCTTCAAAATTATAATTTAAAACTACACATTAACACACCAACAAGAAAAAAAGCATGCCTAGATTTAATCGTTAGTAATATACATGACGCAAATGGCTACACAAAACAATTATCTCTTTCTGACCATAACACATGTCAAATATTATCATTGCACATAAATGATTATGAAAAAGTATCGCAATGGTATGAATTTAAAAGAGATTTTAATGAAGAAAACATATCAAAATTTTGCAACTATGTCGATTCTCTTACATTTAACGATGTATTAGAGCAATCAGATACGAATAAAGCGTTTGATACCTTCCATGACATATTAACTCTATTGTTTAATCAATGTTTTCCCATGGTTAGAGTTCGGTGTAACAACAAAAATAAAAAAATAAAATGGCTGACAAAGGGATTAAAAAAAGGCTGTTTAATAAAACGTAAACTCTACAACAAATTTATTCATTCAACAAAAAATCATAAAATAGATAATAAAATAAAATATCAGAAATACTCAAAACTACTACATAAATGCACCATTACAGCAGAAAAAATAAACAATTCTAAATTCTTAGTTAATGCAAAAAATAAAAATAAAGCAGCCTGGTCGTTAGTAAATAATAATTTTAATCGACGACTTGCCAAAAAGGAAATAAAAACAATACAAATAAAAAATAAAACTCTCAGTGACTCAAATGATATAGCGGAGGCCTTTAATAATTATTTTATAGAATTGACACAAAATACTGACGATAACAAAGAAAATACAAATAAAACAAAATTAAAAAATAGTATTTTTCTATATCCAACATCCAAAACCGAAGTTATACGCATCATAAGAGGTTTAAAAAATACCAACTCGGTAGGCTATGATGGTATAAATACAAACATATTAAAACTATGCTACCAAAAAATTGCAATTCCGCTAACCCACTTAATAAATTTATCTTTAGAGAACGGAGTTTTTCCCGAAAAACTGAAATATTCCATCGTTAAGCCTCTACATAAAAAAGGACATGATGATGATATGGAAAACTACAGACCCATCACACTAATATCGATAATAGCTAAAATATTCGAAAAAATTATGGCAGAAAGGATGTATTCATTCATTGATAAGCACAAATTAATAAGAAGGGAACAATTTGGCTTCCAAATAGGCAAATCAACTTCACTTGCATGTTTTTCGTTGATGAAGACTGTAACAGAGGCTATTAATAATAATGAACTGACTGTAGCCTTGTTACTAGACATGTCAAAAGCTTTTGACTGCGTTAACCATGACATTCTACTTAGAAAACTTGACGACTATGGTATGAGAGGAACCGCACATAAATGGCTTAAAAGCTACCTAGCAAATAGACAACAGTGTACTGAAATTACAAAAATCGAAAAACAAACTAAAAAAACGGCCAGGTCACAGTATCGTCAAGTAAAAAATGGTGTACCACAGGGCAGTATTTTGGGGCCCCTGTTGTTTATATTGTACATAAATGATCTACCTGATATTACAGATAATTCTTGCTTTTTATTTGCCGATGACTGTACAGTACTATTCCATAGTAAAAGTATTGGCCAATTAGAATTAGACATAAATAACACACTTTGTGACATAATCGGTTGGATGAATAAAAATAATTTAAAAATTAACATAAATAAGACAAAAGCAATACAATTTCACACAAATAAAGCAAAAAAAATTAATATAAATATACAACATAGCAATAATAATATTGACCTGGTAAAATCTGCCCAATTCTTAGGTATAACTCTTGATGAGCATTGTAGCTGGAAAATGCATATTGACGCTGTTTGTAAAAAGATAAATAAATTCGTGTATGCGTTGAGCAGAATCAGAAAGGTCACAACATTTCAAATTGCCTTACAAACCTATTTTGGATTTGTATCCTCAGTATTGCGCTATGGCGTGGTAATGTGGGGCAACAGTGTGGACTTTAAAAGAGCTTTTATAGCACAAAAAAAATGTATCCGGGCACTATGTGGAATAAGTAGCAGAGTATCTTGTAAGCCTTTGTTTAAACAGCACAAAATATTGACACTTCCTAGTATCTATATTGCTGAGTTATGTTTGTTAGTCAAAAAGAACCCTGAATATTTTGTGTACAACACGGAAGTTAAAACTAATGTAAGAAGTTGCAGAAAAAATAAAATAATTATTCCTAAGTGCAGATTATCACTATTTAAAAAGAACGTGTACTTTATGGCCATACAAATATTCAATAAGCTTCCACAGGACCTTAGAGATTTATCGTTGGTTAAAAACACATTTAAAAAGTCACTATATAGGTGGCTACTAGAAAAAAACTTCTACTCTGTGAAAGAATATTTGGATATGTAATGTGTTATTTTTTCTGAATAGTGATATTATTATTAATGTTTAATAGTGAATACTAAATAAAAATAATATTGTACCATCCTACTTGAAATGGACATTGTGTAAATCTTTAATATTATTACTCCTTATTGACTATAAAAATTTTAAAATTAATAATGAATTTGACATTTAAATACCATAATAAAAAATTTATTGACATTTAAATTACAATTAAATGAATGTTTTTTTTATCCATTTTAATGAATTTGACATTTTAACATTTAATTAGATTAATAATGGAAACATGTAAGTACATTTTAAAATTAATAATGAATGACATGATGATACAATTTTTGCATGCCTGGCAAAACATGCTGAACAATGTAATACCAACTTAAGATCTGTTTATATCATACCATGTTTATGAGCAAATAAATATTTCTATTTCTATTTCTATTTCTAATGGAACTCCTTGCCTGAGTCTGTATTTCCCGATAGGTATACAATCTGGGGGTCTTCAAGTCGCGAGTGAACCTTCTAAGCAAGCGCGATTCATCGTAGATCGCATCAACGCTTAACATCAGGCGTGATAGCGGACAAGCGCTTGCCTATCAACCAAAAAAAAAAAAAACAATCGTAATTTTCGAACTTGATTCCATTTTGGTCTCAACTCCATTCCGTCAGGAGTTAGCCTGCAGTTCTTAATTTTCCTGTCATGGATTTCGGTGAAACAAATTTATTTGGTTTAAGCATGATTTAAGTATGTAGATACTTAAGCTTTATTCACAAGACATTTTTTAAAACTTAAGTTTAAAGAAATGTAGGTAATGCAATTTAAAAGTTGTGAAAAATAAAATATATACCTATGTAGCTTACTTCCGCGGAAAAAGTAGGCGGAAGTAAGCTACATATAGGCACAGTTTAAGCAATCTTTCTATACAGTTGGACGACGCCCTTGAAGTTGGTCGATGCCGACGCCTGTATAGGTATTTACGTAAGTACGTAAGGGTTGTCACTTTAAAATGTAAAGGTGAACCTTTTACGACCCCGGGTGGGTACATTGGTATTGCGATATTAAATTAATTAAATAATGCAAATGCAATGTCAAATTATTAAAAAATTCAAGATGGCGGCCGACTTTTTTGTTTGTAGGCTGATTTCGATTAAACTCAGTTTTTGGTACTATTTTGGCAAGAAAACTGCAACGCAATGTTAAAAAAATTAAAATCCAAGATGGCGGTCAACTTTTTAGTTTGTGGGCCGATTTCGATAAAACTCGATTTATGGTACTATTTTGACAAGAAAGCAGCAACGCAATGTTAAAAATATCAAGAAATCCAAGATGGCGGCCAACTTTTTTGTTTGTAGGCCGATTTGTTTCTGGTACTATTTTGACAAGAAAACAGCAACGCAGTGTTAAAAATATTAAAAAATCGAAGATGGCGGCCAACTTTTTTGTTTGCAGGCCGATTTCGATGAAACTCAGTTTCTGGTTCTATTTTGACAAGAAAACAGCAACGCAATGTTAAAAATAAAAAGAAATCCAAGATGGTGGCCAACTTTATTGTTTGTAAGCCGATTTTGATGAAACTTAGTTTCTGGTACCTATTTTGACAAGAAAACAGCAACGCAATGTTAAAAGTATTAAAAAATCCAAGATTTCTCACCAACTTTTTTGTTAGCACGCCGATTTCAATGAAACTCAGTTTCTGGTTCTATTTTGACAAGAAAACAGCAACGCAATGTCAAAAATATAAAAATTCAAGATGGCGGCCAATTTTTTTGTTTGCTGGCTGATTTCAGTGAAATTCAGTTTCTGGTACTATTTTGACAAGAAAACAGCAACGAAATGTTCAACATGATAAAAATCCAAGATGGCGGCTGACTTTTTTGTTTGTGGGCCGATTTTGATAAAACTCAGTTTCTGGTTCTATTTTGACAAGAAAACAGCAACGCAATGTTAAAAATATAAAAATCAAGATGGCGGCCAACTTTTTTGTTTGCAGACCGATTTCAATAAAACTCAGTTTGTGATTCTATTTTGAATAGAAAACAGCAACACAATGTTAAAAATATAAAAATCCAAGATGGCGGCCAAATTTTTTGTTTGCTGGCCGATTTCGATTAAATTCAGTTTCTGGTACTATTTTGACAAGAAAACAACAACGCAATGTTAAAAGTACCTATTAAAAAATCCAAGATGGCGGCCAACTTTTTTGTTTGCAGGCCGATTTCAATGAAACTCAGTTTCTGGTTCTATTTTGACAAGAAAACAGCAACGCAATGTAAAAAATATAAAAATCCAAGATGGCGGCCAATTTTTTTGTTTGCTGGCCGATTTCGATGAAATTCAGTTTCTGGTACTATTTTGAAAAGAAAACTATTCAGATTTTATACTTTTAACATTGCGTTGTTGTTTTCTTGTCAAAATAGCACCAGAAACTGATTTTAATCAAAATCGGCCAGCAAACAAAAAATTTGTCCACCATCTTGGATTTTTATATTTTTAACATTGAGTTGCTGTTTTCTGGTCAAAATAGAACCACAAACTGAGTTTCATTGAAATCGGCCTGCAAACAAAAAAGTCGGCCGCCATCTTGGATTTTTAATATATTTAACATTTCGTTATTGTTTTCTTGTTAAAATAGTACCAGAAACTGAATTTCATCGAAATCGGCCAGCAAACAAAAAATTTGGCCGCCATCTTGAATTTTCATATTTTTAACATTGCGTTGCTGTTTTCTTGTCGAAATAGAACCAGAAACTGAGTTTCATTGAAATCGGCCTGCAAACAAAAAAGGTGGCCGCCATCTTGGATTTTTTAATACTTTTAACATTGTGTTGTTGTTTTCTTGTCAAAATTGTACTAAAAACCAAGATTCATCAAAATCGGCTCACAAACAAAAAAGTTGGCCGCCATCTTGGACTTTTAATATTTTTAACATTGCGTTGCTGTTTTCTTGTCAAAAAAGTACCAGAAACTGAGTTTCATCGAAATCGGCCTGCAAACAAAAAAGTTGGCCGCCATCTTGGATTTTTTATACTTTTAACATTGCGTTGTTGTTTTCTTGTCAAAATAGTACCAGAAACTAAGTTTCATCAAAATCGGCTTACAAAAAAAAAGTTGGCCGCCATCTTGTTTCTTTTTATTTTTGACATTGTGTTGTTGTTTTCTTGTCAAAATTGTACCAAAAACCAAGTTTCATCAAAGTCGGCCCACAAACAAAAAAGTTGGCCGCCATTTTGGAATTTGGAAATTGCCTTTTTTTTAATAAGCGAGATGAAGATTTGCACTCACTCACACTACATGTCGTATGCACCATAATATTAATTTAAAAATAATAACGATAAAGACGTGATAGCCCTGGAAGACTTGTCCCGAGTTACTATGAACGGCGTTGTATGTAACTCGGGACAACCACTCCCCCGTCTCACCCCGCAAGCCCCGCACGATTGACCTGTCTAGACGTCTCCGTCGGCCTACTGTATGAAAAGTTGCTTATTCTGTGATATAGGTATGTTATTTCAATTTTCGCGTGTGAGGGTAGTAATATCTCCACATTGATGAAATTAACGCTGACTATACAGCGAGTAAGAAGTATTGGATAAATTCGACGCTTCTCGTAACGACTCCGTAGCTCAGTGGTTAGAGCAGTCGCCCGGAAAGCGAAAGGTCGTGGGTTCGAGTCCCATCGGAGCTGGTTGTGAGACGGGTCGATTTTTTCTAAATACTTCATTTTCCATTTTTCAGTAAGTACATATAGGTATTTCATTGTTTGTTCACAATGGTTAGGGACATCCGACAAGTGACGCCAGGCCTGATTCAATTATTTTTTTTAAATAAATAAGATAAAGACTGGACTAAATAGCAGATAATTTTGTACTCATGGTTTGTTTTGTATTAAAATAATCTATTGTCAAACTTAAAAAGTTTGAGTTTACGATACTTTTCTGTATTTTTTAGACCTTAATCATACCGTACAAAGCCGTGCGCTTCGCCAGTCTTAAGGTGGTTCGATCAGCTTAGTAGCGCCACCAATGGAATTAATCAATTACGTTTTATTAAAGGCTTAGATTAAAAGTTTCGGTTATTTTGCGCAAATAAAAGAGTAAGTATACTTTTAAGAACTCAAACTTAAGCAATAAGTCGTAAATATCAATAGTGCCAAAAGTGGCCACATTAAGCAATATCGAGATCCATAACTTAATGCTCATATTTGAGGCCATGAAAAAATACTTAAAAATTGCACTTTACACTTTTATTTGCGCAAAATAACCGAAACTTTTATTCTAAACCCTTGATCGTAAATGATTTATTTCTATTGGTGGCGCTACTGAGCTGATCGAACCACCTTAAATGGAAAATAAAATACTTACCCAAAACCAGCAGAAAAATACCAAATTGAATTTATTAGCATCGATGTAGGTACTACTCGCACTCCTTACATGTCACAAATCCATATAAAAATAACTTGTAGGTGGTATCTCGTCCCTTGCTATTTTGGGACTAAAAGTGATAATAAAATACGTGTAATGTCCTAAGTCCCAATCAGTAAAACCACAGCTAATATATCTTGCAGGACTTCCGGTTAATGTAAATCTTAATTGAAATCAAAATGGATGAGAAAAAGGGTTTACTTACCTTTACTTATCTTACCTCCTACTCGAATCAGAATAATTTATTGCATAATGTAAAAGGTTTATAGTATTCGCATGTTAATCATTAAATGTTCAGACTCTTTTAACTCGAAGAATGAATGTAATAAATTCTATTACTACTTAAAATACGAAAGTATGACAACTTAATAACAATATTTTTCGATAAATACTAAATATTTGTCCCGCAGTAGGTAGTCACTTTACGGGTTCTACTACCATAGTTATGTAACAAATGAATGACAATTACATAGTAGATATGTCGTAGGCATATTGCCAAAGCTGTGACATTAATTTATAATTCCACTAGTGAAATTATAATTTCTCGTTAAATTATGAATAGACAGTACGAGACAGTATGCACACGGCTGCGAGCTCACGAATTTGCCTCGTAAAAGTCCCGTACTCCTCGGAAGTCCTGTAGAACACGTGATAGGTTACAAATTTAAGTTTCGTGGTCATTTTTTTTTAAACAATCTATTATTTTTTATTGATATACAAAAAAAAATAACGACGAAATTTCTAACCTATCACGCGTTCTATATGACTTCCGAGGCTCGCAGCCGTGTGCATACTGTCTCGTAGGTACTGTCTATTCATAATTTAACGACTTGTGGAATTATAATATCACGGCTTTGACAATAAGCCTACGACAGATATATGGATAAGTAATTTTCATAGAATTTATTTGCAGTTAAACCACGGAAACTATTCTGGTAGTAGGTATAGGTATACCGAGATTTTTACGAGGAGATTCTCTTGTTTTTTCTCTCTCTAGGAGAAAGAGAAAGTTTAGATTCTGTATTGAAAGTAAATCTTGGAGGGGTTGCAATTTTGCAAGCTTTTGCCATATTTAAGTATGAATATTCGAAAATGCAGGGCATAGATCATAGTAAGCATCACATTTTATTTTATTCGATAAATAACTTGTTTTTTTAAGCAGTCCGTCAGTGTTTTGTTTTAGTGCATATTTTCCAGAAATCCCATAAAACTTGTAGCCGTTAGTGTTAGTCTTACACGTTCACTGCGAGAGGAGGCACAAAAAGCCCCATGCGTGGCCGTAACCCTGTGCGGCAGCGAAAATAGTGTACCTACTTTCGTTCGTTGAAGTAGGAGAAAAACAAATATTGTTTTCTGTATAAATCTTAAATATTGATAATATGGCATACTTAGTTTAAGTGAGGGGCTCATTAGACCTCTCCCGCACTTTTATTACCTAGGTATTGTTTGTATTTTTAACCGACGTCAAGAAAGGATAGTAGGTTCTCAATTCGTCGGTATGTGTTGTTCATTATTATGTTGTATGAATGTTCTATGATTGAACTCTATGATTTCTAGAAGACGCCTGGACAGATTTGAATATCTTTATTTGTTTGAAAGGGTACCTATACTTCCCAGGTGGTCTTATGGTCATCAGGTTAGGATCTGATGATGGGATCCTAGATAAATTGAGGGAACTTTCTTTAATAGGCATACTTGAAGCGATTTGTGTGTTTCTTTCATAGTAACTAGTGCATTACTTTTACATCACTGAAAAGAAAAAGAAAATTATGTTTTAATTAAAAAATCGGCCAAGTGCGGTGCGAGTTGGACTCGCCCATGAAGGGTTCCGTACCCACTTAACCTACCGATTGCCTATACCTAGCCAAAATTCCACTATAATTTTTCGTCAGCAAAATATAACTTTGTTTTTCATAGTGTTTGTATGAATGACAAAGTTACATTTGCGGTTTTTGATAATGTGTTATATCTCAAAAAGTACTTACTATATATCGTTCAAACCAATTTTCGTTGAAAGTTTTTATTAAGATCTACAGCATATATTTTTTCTAGATTTTTCACTCTTTTATTTCAAAAGTTAGAGGGGGTGGGGGAGGACACACATTTTACCACTTTGGAAGGCTCTATCTTTCAAAATATTAAGATTAAGAAAAAATTATTTGAAAAACCTCTATGTTATTTTTAAATACCTATCCTCAGGCACCCCACACGAATATGTTTAATTAAAAATGTATTTTTCAGTTTCAGTTCAATGTATCCCCTTAATTTATTTTTATTTTTTATTTTTGTATTAAAATCGTAAAGCGGTTCACAGAATACATCTACCTACCAAGTATCAAGTGTGTAGTTTTTATAGTTTTGGAATAAAGTGGCTGTGACATACGGACGGACGGACGCACAGACAGACAGACAGACAGATATGACGAATCTATAAGGGTTCCGTTTTTTTGCCATTGGGCTACGGAACCCTAAAAAATGGAACTCCAAATATACCCAGATCAGAAACTAAAAAACAAAAAAGAAATTGAGCAAAATTGTTTGAAGTCGGTTCCCAGTAATTTTCTTTCACGATTTTGCACCGACTTCAATTCAAATAGGTTTGGTTGATTTTATTTTTTGCGTTTTAGTATCTGGGAATTTTTGAATGTTTTTTTTAAGAATTTCTTAAACTGAAAACGGCTTTTACAGAAACCTTCTCTAGCTCCTTACTAGAGAGGATTTTTCTAAATTAAAAAAAGCTAAAACACGATGCTCGGAAGGCAATCAACAATTATGTTTACAATTTTTAAATGAAAACCATTCAAAGTAATATAAATAAATTATTATTTACGTCGGATTTTGTTTTCTTATTTCGTTGGGTGAGAAAACGTTTGTGCGATGTCCATACAACCATCTTTGGGCAAACGTATTCACCATATAGTAATCGTGTCCCATACCTATTGTAGTATGATATGAGTCGGACAATTCAGTGCGGTCGAAAGGTCTAAAATACCCGTTATTTTATTTTTTATATTTTATAATTTTCTAAAAGTCCGTACCAAGGGCGAAGCCATATTACTTAACAGATGTAGATTGCTTAGGTATAAATTTATATGCAGTACGGTAACCGGTAAACCTCCACAAAAATAGAACCAGTTTTTATTTTATTTAAACTTTTACTTTTTTTGCATTCACAATGCAATTTTTATGATTGAAAAATGGAAAATGTAGTATTTAGAAAAAGTGTGGGGGTAGTAACATCTTCACATTGATGAAATTAACGCTGGATATACAGCGCGTAAGAAGTATTTGATAAATTCGACGCTTCTCGTAACGACTCCGTAGCTCAGTGGTTAGAGCAGTCGCCCAGATAGCGAAAGGTCGTGGGTTCGAGTCCCATCGGAGCTGATTGTGAGACGGGTAGATTTTTTCTAAATTCTTCATTTTCCATTTTTCAGTTTTTATTTTCTTGCGTGGTGGGGTACAATGGACCTATTACCGCACTGAAGTTCAAGTAGGGTAGGGGCTCTTTGGACCTATTAACGCACCAGAATAACAAACATGTAAATCAGTCTCGCAGCTAACGTGTTAAGTAGAACAACAACAACAATTAAACAATTAAAACAACTACATTTAAACATCAAGAAACAAGTTCAAAGAGAGCTCAAACTTTCATACATTTAATAATAAAGGGAAGAAACTGCAAAGGACGAAAACTTTATAGTTGCCGTTCTAATTTAGAATTGATTATTGAAGAAGTTAGTTGCACAATCGCAACTTTTGCTCACCTAACAAACTCAGCACAGAATAAATACTTAGCACCAGTTTTCCATCTGTCGTCTGTATATAAGTATAAACTTTAAAAAGCTAACCCCGACACAAAAAAATCTCTAAAAAGAAATCAAAAGAAAATCTCTCACGTTCGGGGAACCCCCACCCCAACATAATAATATACCATTTTAGCATTTCTTCAGAAAGCTACATACATATTATATTTATTTTTTGAAATGGCAAGAATTTACAACGAAGTTTAGTGCGTTCCCTATGACTCTCGCCTGGAGCTCAGTATGTTCTTGCACGGGTAGCATGACGAACTCGAGAAAGGTTTTGTCTACATCGAAACGTCAAAAATGACATTTCATCGTAGACAAACCTATTGTTCGGCTGTCAATTATAGACTTTCGAGGTAGACAAAACTCTTCTCGGGTTTGTCATGCTACGCGTGCAGGAAGGATCTCGGTATGCGCTTCATATAAATCCTTCCAAGGTCATAGCTAGATCGAGGCCATGACGCCTGAGGCCTTTTCCATGAAGATGTAATACTGGTACTTAGTATTTATTCTGTGCCTTCGGATACTAGAAAGATCGTAAAGGAAATAGGTAATTGGAAACTCAATTAACTTAAAAAGAGTTTAAAATAACTGCGATCTCGTTTTCTGCTCGTTAATAAAAAGGAGTACTTAATTGGATCTCTTTTTTTTATTGTTTTCCAGAAACGAAACTAGAATCTTTATATTTACTTAACTCTTAATTTTGTCTTTAAGTACGGTCGAACCAATTGAATCATGAGTATCATGAGTGAGTCACTCATGATAGAACAAATCATTACTGAAAAAAGGATCACTCAGAGTGACCCTTTTTTCAGTAATGATTTTTTTGAAAGCGACAAAATTATACACCACTAAACTTTAATGAGTATGTATATTGCAAAAATCAAAATCAAAATCAAAAATCATTTATTCATTTTAGGCTGATACAGCACTTGTGAACGTCAATGAAGCTACGCTATCGGTTCGCAAAACCTACGGCGGGAGGCCTTGTAACGAGAAGAACCGGCAAGAAACTCGCCAAGGGCTATTTTTTCTCCCTGTCATATTTCATACAGAGTCGTCAAATTGAAAAGTGACTTTGACATAATATAATATGTAAAGTCACTTTCCATCACAAATTAATCTTAAGTTTAAAAACAAAATAAAAAACCCGGTAATCATAGCAGTAAATAATTTTCAATAACTAAGAAATAGACATACAAAAGGTAGTTTCTTTAAAATACACACCAACCAAAAACGTAGCAAATAAAATAATAAATATAAATGCCGAACAAGGGTAATAAAACTTTGAATAGTTTAAGAACATAAGAGTCAATAATAAACAGTGCCATACAAGCCACGGTAAAATAAAACTAATAACAATAAAACATTAAAAATCTGCATATTTTGAGACAAGAAGCCAGGAGCAGACCCATCCCACTGGTGGCAGATGATGAATATATCAATATGAACTACTTTTAGCTTTTAGCTGCTCCATAGAAAACTTCAACATCTTCGACTTGACCAAAATGTATAGACAGGATAAGAACTGATTTTTTATTCGCGATATTCTATCTGACTTCATAGTACCTATTAATAATTTATTTATTTTTTAATTATTTATTAACGTATTTAGTACACACACATAAAAGTAAAATAGGAAAGAAAGAAATAGAAAAAGTATTGTACAGGGGCACGGCTTATTTCAAATTGAAATTTCTACCAGCTGGCCCATAAAGGGAAAGAACATAGAAAGGGGCAGTCTGTGTGTCTCCAGATACAAATACCATACATACAATACATATATTTATATATTATGTACTTATATATAATATTATATTATAATATAATAATCTAAATATTCTGCTAACAATTTTTTTGTACTGTGACTTGCAATTAATAAATGAATATGAATATAAAATGTCCTTTTTGATTGACACTTTCATTCCCTATAATGTACTACTTATTAAAAAATAGAGGTGTTTAGCTTATGTTAGTCAACGTCAAAATGTTTGAATTTAGACCTTACCTACTGATTTTTTATACCTGATAGAAAATGTCGGTTCCATTGGTTCGACTGTACCTGCCTACTATATGAGTCTGGTGCTGGTGGACGTTGTTTGAAATATTATTATTGTTATTTTTTACAACTTATAGTGTAACAAAAGCTATTCATTTTTGTTTTCCTTTTCCCCATAGAAAGGAGAGATTTTTATCCATTCAAAAGAAACCTAAAAAAGGTTTTACAAGAAAACATTTGTGGTAACACCGAACTTACATTAACAGATTGGGTGACGTTAAACTACCCTGTTAATTAACGCTATTGTCATAGTTTACGACTACTGTACCTAACTGAAAATATGGCTCCTAATGCATATTAAGTACTTTTATTACTGCTAATATTATGAAGGCGAGAAAATCCATAATAGAAGTACCTAGTACCCAAAACGCGAAATACATAATATTTTCTTACTAAAATAACAATACAACATAGGTACAAACGTTGAATCCGTAAAAAGTTGTTTTATTGCAATTACCGCGAGTGCGCGCGATCAATCTCAAGATGTGTTTATCGCCCACCCGCGGCTTCGCCCGCGTGGACTACCTACACGACGTTATCCCGCGGGAATGTGATATTTTTCCGGGATAAAAAGTTCCTCTCCAGGCTGCAAAGTATCTGTGTCCCAAATTTCAGCCAAATCCGTTCAGCCGTTTTTGCATGATTGTGTAACAAACTTCCAAACATCTAAACTTTCACATTTAGAATATCAATGGAAGTAGGATAAGTAGGAGGATTAAAATTATAAAAAAATTATAAAAAAAATAACGTATTGTTGTCTTTCTAGAATAATCTCTTACGATCGTGATAAATTTGGTATTCACTGAATGTTTGGACAAACGCGCAATGAAATCTCAATGGGGTGACCGCGGAATATCAATATTGTGTAAAATACAATTCTTGACTACTGATGCCGATGTCGGTCAGATTCAGACAGAGAAGATAGGTAGCTAGTTTCGACCGTCTCGTCGTCGTCGTTAGAACTAGTACCTACTTAGTTATAGGAAGGGATAGAGGGATACCATTTAGAAATTTGAAAAGTCCTGACAAGAAACCTGACAGTTCAAAAAAGTCCGGACATTTTAGTCACAAAATGAAAACATTAGGCACCCACTAAGTATCAGTGATAATGTACAGTGATATGCTCGCTCGGGGCTGTTTTAAGATAAGCGTTTTGCTAGATGAGCGAAATGTTAATAAAAATGAAATACTGAATTAATTCGATTTGATGTTAGTCATATTTCATCTAAAGCAAGTGAAGTTAAGGGCGTCCCCTAGTAGGCTTTATATTAATAAAAGTAGGCATATATGTTAATTATCGTGGAAAGTAAATTCGCTTAAAATAAACATTCGTTACAAAAATAAAACTTATAACCTCTTTTTGTTTAAGTCGGTTAGATGGGATAAAGCGATATTTTTTGCAGGAATCTGAATATTTACAAAGTGTAAAATGTCGTAAGAAAACGCGGAAAACGGTCATTATTACATAACAGCCAAATTACAGCAAACAAACGTGACCCACTGAACGAAAAAAATATCATGCTACATTACCTACTTT
Source organism: Crambus lathoniellus (assembly GCA_949710035.1). Lineage (NCBI taxonomy): Eukaryota > Metazoa > Arthropoda > Insecta > Lepidoptera > Crambidae > Crambus > Crambus lathoniellus. Next base: position 30,358,185 of record OX453303.1, read on the forward strand.
CTAATTAGTCAACCGAATTTTGTCGCCTTCTTTTACCTTTTGACCTCTGTTATTTCAAAAAGATCGAGAAAAACGGGGGAAAAATATAACGACTTATTTCACGGTCATTGCCGAACAAAATGGTCTGAACACTATTTACACAGTATTTTTGATTCGGAATTATGTAAAGAGGGGCAAAGTTGTTTCTTTATCAAATTTCCATAATTCTGGCCTTAAATAATAATTAATACCTAAGTACCAGAAATGTCTAAGTTAAATCAAAGTTAAGAGAAGTCAGTCACATGAGTCACAAGTCGTATTAAATGAGTTCATTATTTATCCTCAGTTTAAATTGGACTAACTTTGAAGAACATTTAACTATACTGAAATTGTTATTAGCGCTCGTGTATTTATTAGGTCTATTATGCGACTCATAAGTATGTCAGTTCTGCCCTTGACTCAAAAAATAGTCTGCGACATTAGTTTTCGTTTTAGACTAAACTAGCAACCCTCTCCGGCTTCGCATGGGTGCAGTGTAAATGTAGATAAGCACCTAAGTACATATTATATAAACCTTCACTTTGTCTATCGAAAATATTGAAAATGCTGTACATTTTTGAAATAATCGATCCGTCTCACAACTAGTTCCGATTGGACTCGAACCCACTAGGTACCTTTCACTGTCCGACCGAATATTAACTACTTTTTTTATATTTAATGAGGCGTTAAGCTTACCCCGTCCACGTGCAGACAGTGTGTGGGCGGTGTTTATGTGGACTCGCCCAGCCGCTTCCTGCCCCCATAAAGTTAAATACAAGACTCTATGAGAGGCCAGGAATGGGGAATAAATGGTAAAACCACTGAGCTACTTAACTGAGTCGTTAAGCGGTTAGAGAATTCATTTGGACAGTGAAAGGTCGTGGGTTCGAGAGTCCCATCGGTGAGACGGGACGATTTTTTCTCATACCATTATTATAAAGAGGAAAGATTTGATTGTTTGTTTGTTTGCATCGAATAGGCTCCGAAACTACTGGACCGATTTATTTAATTTTTATATTATTACTAGCTTTCCGCCCGCGGCTTCGCTCGCGTGGACTACACGACGTTATCGCGCAGGAATGTGCTACTTTTCCGGGATAAAAAGTATGCTATGTTCCTCTCCAGGCTACAAAGTATCTATGTTCCAAATTTCAGCCAAATCCGTTCAGCCGTTTTGGCGTGATTGAGTAACAAACATCTAAACATCCAAACATCCAAACATCTAATCTACTTTTTGGAAATTTCTACTCTAAGCGGGAAAAAGGGGGTCCACGCAAACGAAGTCGCGAGCGGAGCGCAAGTTTTAATAATAAAAACTGTATTGTTAATGCAAAAAAGTATAAATAACACTCTGTCCATTGTTGAAAACCGCATCAAAATTCGTTGCGTCTTAGATTAGATCTGAGTTTAGAAGGACTACGCGACTCGAGACGGGGCGAGAAGGGCCTGTACATTATAACTCAATGATCTATGCAAAGATTAGGAAGATAAGTACCTACCTACTTTAGTTTATTTTTTAAATTTCATAAACGTAGCGAATACATTCTTTACGAAGCCACGAAATTAATTTGACAAAGTTAAATCGATTTTCACACGCTTCCAGACTTCTGATTTTGTTTTAAGACGGTGATTAGGACAAAAGTTTCAACAATATTAGTTAAGTGAACAACGGGTGCTTTAGTCATTTGTTTTAAATTCTGTCCACCGAGGCAGAGTGTCAGAGCTTTTGAAAATTTTTAGGCCCGATATCACCAATGATATTTAAACGCGATTAACGCTAAACGTGTTTAAAACGTATTTCTGTCTCTGTCACATTCAAACACCTGACAGGGACAGAACTATGTTTTAAACACGTTTAGCGTTAATCACGTTTAAATATCAGAGGTGAAAGTCACCCTTAGTTTACTATGCCCTTAGTCTACTAAAGGTATTGTCGCAAAATGATTGATTTCTTCAAAGCTCAAGTTAAGTACATAGTAAGTACCTATATATTTTTTTAAACTTTGTTGCCATTTATTAATTAGACTTCGTTCATTCATGTTAACATTTTTCAGATCTTAAATTACTTAAATCTTTATATTTTGAATTTATTTTAGCCATGGAGGCTTCCTGTTGTATAAACAGATCCAAGGGTGTTAAATCCAGGGCTACTTCTAGGGCGGCCGTGGGGGTGGTTCGCATGCAGCCGGTTGTCGCAGAGCATGCCAATCTTTGGAACTTCTGCAGTTTGTTGATGACGGTGCTTTGCTCTGTTTTGGACCACCAGGCAACGGCTCCGTATGTGATTATGGGACGTATAACGGTTTTATACAGCCACATACAGTTATTTTCGGTGATAGTCCCCAACTTTTGCCGAGTAGTCTTTTACATTGGCAGAAGATGATTGTGGCTTTGTTTAGTTTACTTTCGAGATGTCTATTCCAGAGGAGTTTGTTGTCTAGTATCACTCCTAGATACTTTACTTCCTTGCTTAGGGACAGACTGGTATTAAAAAGTTTTGGGAGTTTAAGATTTCCTAGACTCCGTTTGTTTGTGAACATGATCAATTATGTCTTTGTTGGGTTCACTGTTAGATTGTGTTTAGTGCACCACTGTTCGACGACCTTTAGAGCGGACCTCATTCGGTCACATATCACGCTCTCAACTCGCCCGCTGATGAGTATGGTCAGGTCGTCTGCATAGCCTACTGTGAGAAAGTTGCGGTCGTTGTGCCTACTAATCAGCTTGCAAGCTTAATTTGACCTATTTCCCAGTGTCCAATGAAGCTAAAATATATACAGGTTTGGTTCAGATGACAATACAATATTAAAGTACAGTCTGCAAAAAAGCTTGTCATAAAAATGAAATTTTTACTAAAAACTTTTTTATTTTATTTTAATTAAACTATTTATTTTTAAAGTTCATATACAACTTAATATTCTGTGAATATTTCAAGCGTCTTCCTATGTATGGGATTTGACAGTTTTGACAGCAAAATTCAGTTACTTTTTACGAATTCGTAATATGAATATTTTGGTGCAACCGGCCGTTTGTGTTAAATACAAAAAACTTATTTTACTGACAAATTTACCTTTAAAGGTAGATAAATTATCTATATTTTAAGATATAAGTGATTTGTGTCTTATATACCTAAGACCATTTAGTACTTAGTGCTTAAAAGTGAAAAAATCCTTAAAGTGGCCACAAAGGGGTCTCCGGCCGTACGCCTAAATTAATGAGACTTTTTTCGGTCATAAGCGGCCGGACGGAACAGATGCTTCATTTCCAGAAGGTAATGAGAAATAATAATACCTGCGTCGTGAAACCACAAAGGGTTGTAGAAAAAGAATAAATAGATTGCTTAAATATGCATGAACAATATTGTTTCATGTTGGAACCATGTTTTTAGATCACGAGCTGTGAGCTCCGCGTGGCCAAATTAAATGTGAGAAGGTATAGCCTGAAAGAAATTGCTTTCATTTTTTTCTAGTTATACTTACCTTTGTTATTAAAAATGAAAATTAGTGAAGGAATATATGAGGAATATACTAGAACCAATTTGGCCCAGACTCAAGAATCAAAATTACCTATGTGTGGTATGTGTGTCCCCAAATCGAAAATAAATCGAACCCGGGACCTCTGAGATGACACGATCGCATCACATCAATGTACAGTGCCACAAACTTATCTGTTCCGGTGGCCAAAATGTGAAACCAACGTGTTTTTTTTTATGTCATTCTGCTGTCAAGTTGATGTCCAACCTTAGCGCGCTTCTGGCGGCTGAAGGTCTTAGAAGTTAGGGCCGGTTAAATTGCTACTAAAAAAAGAAAAACGTACACACGACAGCACATCAAGTTATACAGTTGAACTGCGATAACAGCTTTTATTACGTAGGGCATAAAGGCGGTCTTTGAGGAGCCCGTGGCGCAGTGGATAGCGCGTTTGGCCTGCGATCGTTAAGGTTAAGCAACGTTCGCAATGGTCGGTCACGGGATGGGTGACCAAAAACTTTTCATCTCGAGCTCCTCCGTGCTTCGGAAGGCACGTTAAGCCGTTGCTCCCGGCTGCACTTGCAGTCGTTAATACCCACCAATCCGCACTGAGCCCGCGTGGTGGGTCATGGCTCATTCTCCTTATTCATCCATAAGGAAGGCCAGTGCCCCAGCAGTGGGGACATTAAATGGCTGATGATGATGAAAGGCGGTCTCAAGATCAACATGTATAGTCTGATTTGCCGCCGTGTGTACATAGCGCCGCTGTCACCGGAATAGATAAGTTTGTGACACTGTATGTACAGTCACGAGAAATAATAATGTAATCATATGTCATGTTACAATATTGAATGAATTTTGTGGCACACCGATAGTTTTGTATCGGTACAAAATTCTATGTTGTTTATGTACTTACACCAATGACACCACTAAATTTTGCCACAACCTTTTCTGTTCCGGTGACAGCGGCGCTACGTACGTTATTCTTTTTTTTGTAACAATTTAACCGGCCCTGACTTCTAAGAACTTCAGTCGCCAGCAGCGCTATGGTTGGACATCAACTTGACAGCAAAATGACATTAAAAAAACACGTTAGTTTCACATTTTGGCCACCGGAACAGAAAAGATTGTGGCACTGTACAAAGATTTTAGGGGAAGATAGTGTCCATCAATACGATATTTTTTTACTAAGGGGCCAATCACGGAATCGCGAATAATAAATCATGCAGCTGTTCCATACAAAAGTACAACATCGACTCGACTGAAATGTACGGAGCAGTTCTTTTTCACGATCCGTGGTTGGCCCCATAGTATTTTTTTTCGTATTGATGGACACTATCATGCCTTAAAATCTTTGTACTAATTAAAATCTAGAGGTGGTACAAGTGCCAGGAAACATTTAGTTTTAGCTATGTCACTACCGAAGATATTATTAAAGCATTCAAAGCAATAAATATTAAGAAAACAGAAGAAATCTGGGGCATATCTACAAGTATCATCAAATCAATAATTGATGTGATAGCTCCATCATTAGCAATAATTTTTAACCAATGTATAAGTGAAGGGGTCTTTCCTAATTTAATGAAGAATAGTAAAATTATTCCTCTGTTTAAAGCTGGTGACAAAAGTGACCCAGCAAATTTTAGACCTATATCCATACTAAGTACCAGCAATAAGTAAAATATTTGAGAAATTAATTTATGCTCAACTTTTAGAATATTTTAAATTAAATAGTATACTGCATGAGAAACAGTTTGGTTTTTCAAAAGGTAAAAGTACCACTGATGCTGGGGTTGCATTTCTAAAACATGTACTTGATGCCTGGGAGGACAAGCAGGATGTAATCGCTATTTTTTGTGACCTTTCCAAGGCATTCGATTGTGTTGATCACCAAACACTATTAAGGAAGTTAAAACATTATGGTGTTTCTGAAATGTCAGTAAGCCTTATGCATTCATATCTGTATGAAAGAACTCAGAAGGTAGTTATTAATAAAACTGAGTCTACCGGAGCTCCCATTACTATGGGCGTACCCCAAGGATCAATATTGGGCCCGCTGTTGTTTTTAATATACATAAATGACCTTCCTTACTACGCGAAGAATTTATGTGAGACGGTGCTATTTGCCGATGATACATCTCTAGTCTTTAAAGTAGATAGAGGTGATGACTGTTCTGACGAAGTAAATAGTGCTCTTTCAAAAGTGTCACATTGGTTTAATAGTAATAATTTATCATTAAACTCAAAGAAAACTAAGTGTTTAAAATTTTCGTTACCTAATGTAAGACAAGTTGATTTTCATATTAGACTAGACGGCGATACGGTCGAATTCATTAACAATACAAAATTTCTAGGTATTATATTAGACTCGCGACTACAAAGGGATCCTCATATCGAAGCCTTGGCGAGTAGACTCAGTTCGGCTGCATTCGCAGTTGGGAAAATAAGGCTCTTAACCGATATTGAAACGGCTAGAATAGTCTATTTTAGTTATTTTCATAGTGTTATGTCCTACGGCCTTTTGTTGTGGGGCTCAGCCGCTAACATCCAAAGTATATTCGTGCTCCAAAAAAGGGCTATTCGCGCCATTTACAACCTCCGATCGAGAGATTCTTTAAGAGATCTATTTAAAGAAATAAACATTTTAACTGTTGCAGGACATTACATCTATGAAAATATAATTTATGTGAAAAAGTATTATAATACATTTGTAAAGCAGAGCGATATTCATCGCTTTAACACAAGAAATAAAGATAAACTTGTCGTTCCCAAGTTTAGGCTAGAAAAATCCAGAGCCTCATTTCTGGGGAAAAGCATAGCCTTTTTTAATAAAGTTCCACAGCATATAATTGAACTACCATTGCATAAATTTAAATGTTACATTAAAGAGTCGCTGATGAGCAAAGGATACTATAAAGTAGACGATTATTTGAATGACCGCAATGCATGGTCATGATGTAACACATAACATAATCACTGTTTAATATGATGTATTTTTATACTAAGCAATTGTTGTATTAGTAACGATATGTTTTTTTTTTTTTGTAAATGTCGTTACCTAACTAAGAAACGCTGGCAAGTTTCTTGCGCCCATTCTTCTTGTCAGTTAAAAAAGTCTTGAATGGGTGGTAGGAAAATATTGACGATTCATAAGTACATATTTATTATGTCTAAGTGAATAAAGAATATTTTTATCTTTATCTTTATCTTTGGTGTAGGTATTATTGTTCTTAACTGTAGGTACGTATCTACTGGCATTCGAATAAAGTAAATTATTTCACGGGTATTTGGGGTAGAGTATAGCTATTATTCTTTTAACTTCCACATTTTTTTCGTTATTAGGATAAGTTTAGCTATCAGAATCAATAACTATTTCTCAATAATTTGACAGACATGGGATAGGATAGGTCACAGAAATACGTCATATCGTTAATATTGTTTATCGCAACCTACGTATTCACGTCAAAATTTACGTAATTCGTGACGTAACGTGAAAGTAACCTAAGGGTTACCTGATTAGCGCATACTCCAGTGCGATTTATGGGCATTTTGTTAGAGAATGTTCAAAAAAAAAAAAAAAAAAAATTTTACTTACGTGGTTTGTTTATATTTCATCATTTTTTTCTGCTTATGAATATAATATGGATAGTGCCAGCCGTGACGGAGGAGCTACTTGCATTACAATACTTATAATTTTTAAGTTTTCCTTCCATATACTTAACTATTTTTTTACAGTTATCTGCCAGGAAATTTAAAATTCTGTGAGATAACTAGTTCTCTCCGAAGAATACTTAAATTTTTCTTTACAGATAACTGTTTTTAAATAGTTATATGCGAAAAAAATACATTCTTCGGAGATAACTGTTATCTCTGAAGAAAAAATAAAATTACAGATAACCGTTATCTGGCCGTAGTTATCTCCAAGGAATAAGGAAAAATTAGCTGTCAAAATGGACTGATGTACATGTTTTAGACAAATATTATTAACGGAACATACCTAGGTAAATATATTATTGTCGCACTAAACATAATCCACGCGGAAGAAAAAAAAATGGTGGGAGAAAACGAAACAAGGCGCAAGGGCCCAAGCCGGATTGGTGGGTGTAAGTAAACGAAAGAAGGGCCCAAACCGGATTGCTGGGTGAAAACAAAATAAAGGCCGTAATAGGAAGAGCTTGAGAAGTGCCAGAGGCTCAAAAATTGGCAAAAAATTGTTAGATTTGATCTCTTTACCTATTTAATTTTACACTCACATAACAGAAGAGATTGTATGGCCTATCTTGGATAGTGACGTTACTCAGCAACTGTTGTTATTTTGAAGTAATTACAGTTTTTATGATCGAAAACTAATAACAAAAATATCTAGGCAACTAAAATGTCTTTATGCCTATCCATTACTGGAGATTGATTAGTGGAAACGCAGTAATAAACAGATTATTAATTACAGACCTCATTAGTTTATATCTTAACTAACTCTAACAATGGTCGTTTCCAATTTCATTCTATTAATAAAATTATCATCCTATATCCTTAGATTAATAACGCTTCGCTTCGCTTCCTATATCATTGTTTCACTGTTTTTGGATGATACAATTACGAGATCATTAAAGTTTACAAAACACTTGGAAACTATTTGTAAAAGTCGTCATTACGAAATTGACGAATCGAGTAAAATTATGAGATACGTTCAGATTGTACTTTAGTTTCGTATTTTTTATGATTTGCCAATGAACGATCCCGTGAGAATGAGAGTGTCCTTTCACGCTGAATATTTCGTTCTATTCCAGGATGGTTGGAGCGTGCTGCAGAGGCCTGGTAGGGTTTCTGGTGGTGGCTACAGCAGCTGCCATCGAGCTGTTCGACGAGATGCCTGCTGGCGAAGATGCTGTGTACCAGGTTGGTCTAGGACCAGTATGTGGTCGCCTAAGTTTGGCAGGAGATGAGCTCATCTATGAGTCTGTAGTGTATGTTCATACTTTTTTAGGCCCCGTACACACAATGAGTTGGATATCAAAATCTATATAGAGGTGAAAATCTTCTCTTAACTGTGATCTCTTATCTTAAGGCTCTATATCTCACTGGGACGCCAGTAGCTTTAGTAGACAAACAAGCCGCCAAGTAAGTTATAGGGAGTAGTTAGTTATAGGGTTAGGAATATTGTAATAAGCTACTGGTGACGACGCTGCCAGCCATGGTATCCCAATGAGATAGAGCTCTATAATGTTTCATAAACTTTACGCCTTTTTTTAAGTTTTACCTGATAATAATGATTGTAACCGTAGCCAACTCAACTGAATTAAATTTTAATTAAAAATCTCGCAGTTATAAATATCTATGAAGTCGATTAAGCTAGGTTCGTTCGAGATGTAGAGTTCTTATTAGATAAATAAAATTCTTCCGTGTAAGAACGATATCGATAGCCTATTACTATGACGTGCATACTATGTTACCGGCTGACAGCCTGACAGGTTAATTTAGAAAACTTTACCTTTATTTTTAGTTGAAATTTACTCATGGGTAATTTTCTCTATGTTGAAAAGGGTATAGCATCTTTTTCAATCCGTTTTCTTATGTTTTTACTAGGTAATAGCTAGGTATCGTTTATCGAAATACTAGCGGCCGCCCGCGGTTTCACCCGCGTGGTTCCCGTTCCCGTGGGAATATCGGGATAAAAAGTATCCTTTGTGTTATTCCAGCCTATAATCTATCTCTGTTGCAAATTTCATCCAGATCCGTTAAGTAGTTTTTGAGCGAAAGAGTAACAAACATCCAGACATCCATACATCCATACTCACAAACTTTCGCATTTATAATATTAGAGGATTTACATCCTTTACATATAAATACCTAAATTATCTTAGCTAATGTAAAATTTAGATTTCCTATATTATTCATATATAATAAAAAAAATATTGAAGTGCGCTCTTATTCGTTCGGCCGTTTTTGACACTCCAACCGGTTATATACCTAGTGGTATTGTTGATCAAAGGGTCTAGTATAAAAATTCATGTTTTAAAAATAAATAACGTTATAGATGCTGAACCCATTCTTACCCGCCGTGCCAATTTGGGAACACGTAGGTACAACTAAGTATTATGAAAAACGGTATTTTTCCATCTTTAAATTTGTAAAAATCCCGTTTTCATAATAGTTATTAGGTCATCCCAAATTGGCCCGGCATGCAGGCAAGAATGGAGCAATGGTCCTTCTACTTATCCACCCATAAGGAAGGCCAGTGCTTCCCCATCAGTGGGGAGATTTAATGGATGATGATGATAATGATGATGAAATGGTCTCCAATATTTTTATTTCCTATATTCGTATTAATTCCTATTTTCAGAGCGATAACGACATAAACACGGACATGCTGTTTCCACAAAAGATACAGAAGAGTCACCACGTGTCAGACCAAGATGTGATGCTGTACCGGATCCTGAAAGCTCTGCAAATGGAATCCAGGAACTCTCCTGAGCTCAGGTGAGAAAAGAATATTAGATTAAATGAAGAATGAAGTGAAGAATGAAGTTAATATAAATAATTAGAATTTTTAATTCAAAGGACGAAAATGCGTGACTTTTTCTAACTTATCTTGGTACTTTACTTACTGAACTGTTTGAAGTCAGTGCCAAGCCAAAAAGAATAAAATCGAATTATACTGAGTGAAATAACAAACATTATAAAAAACCCGGTCTCAAGCGTGAGGTGTAGGACGTATTTACCCACCGACTTCAAACAGTTCAGGTACCTAAGTTCCAAGATAAGTTAGAAAAAGTGACGCATTTTCGTCCTTTGAATTAAAAATTCTAATTATTTTTAACGTTTTTTAGTGTTTGTAAGTACTTAAGTATTATTTCAGAAAAAATCGACCTGTCTCACAACCAGGGGGGCTACCGGCTTAAAAATATGGATATGGGCATGGGCTTCAACTGTCATTAGAATTCCTTATTTTGATAGATTTTTGCTGCTTTGTTCTGTTGAACGTTGCTAGCTATTAGTTATCGTTATTCCCGGACTCACTAAACAAGGAACTGATAGCGGCTACTTTTTTTAATAATATTATGGACTCAAAGTTCCAAAAAGCGTATGAAGTTCATATCCATAAAGTTACGCGCTAGCATAGCAGCTCCGATGAATTTTCCATTATTTTAAAAATATTTTTTTTACATTACTTTACAATGCAATTCTCGCGCCCGAAAATCACTTTGGAGCTGTATGGTTTTTTTTGTTTCTAATAAGTATCTATTTTTACCCCCAGCTCGAACCGGCTACTGGACGAAGGTGACGCGCGACCAGCTCACCACGACCCTTCAGACGGCCTGATGATAAAGAGATACGCCGGTTTCCTGACCGGCTCCGCTAAGCTGAGGATCCATCCGTACTTCGCCAGCCGAAGGGCGGAGAAAAAAAAGGGCAAGTTGATAGTTAAACATTACCTTTTTAACTATAAAGGGTCTTCAGTTTTTTAAGTATTGCACCCCATTGCTATACCCACATTCGACTGCACTTTTATCTCAAATTGGATCATTATTATTAAATTCAGTAATGTCCTTCATGAAACAATAAATTAGCATATTGTAACTATTTTACGATATGTTTACTGACGATTGACCATTTCATAAAATGACCATGCGTTCAGCTGTTAATACCTATCGTTAAACGCTGATTATTCAATAATGATTTTGATAATTATATGAAATACGACTATTTCATGAAATAACCAACATTTCATGAAGTGATCAATTCAATGATCTGGCCACGACACATTATAGGTACAGCAGGACAATGTAACCTGTATGGATAGACCTAAACTGTAGCTAAAGTTTCTTTTCTTCCCACAGGAACTCACCAGATCTGCTACTTCAAGCTTTGTTCCTTCGGGCCTACGATGTAAAAACAGAATGTAATTTTAAATGAGTCGGTTGACGGTCCTTAATTACTTATAATTAACTGTACTTAGTTGCTATTTTTTTAAGCGACGACCTAAAGTTTTCTCCGTGTCATTGCATTGTAAGAAATTTAAAAATGTGAGTAAGTTAGAGGTATCAATGTCTTAAGTGGACGTGTAAAAGGTTAATTTAGCAATAAAAATAAAATTATTACGTAAGTGAATGTATTATCATATATTATTAATTTAATTTAAGATTAAAGATTGGAAAAGCGTTTATATGTTATTTTAAAGATTTTTGTAGCCTATTCATTCATATTCGAAACAGTCCATTACTACCTACTTGTACCTACAATTATTTTTTAATACAGTTGCTCAAAAAGTGGCGTATTGCAGGGACGTATACCTAGCGTTCGGGATGTGGGCTATTACACACTCGAACTTTTTCTTTACCTTTCCCGAACTCGTGCGTTTTCTTTCCCAACTGTCAAAATATTGTCTAAGTTGTATTGTCAAAGTTTTTACTAAAAAAAAATCATAGAAGTTTTTTATGATTCATGCAAATATTTCTAAAAAGAAGCTACTAATTTGTTTCAATATCAGATTTAAAAGTAATTTTAATTATACATTAAATTAATATTAGTATCGGCCAAATTAAATTTATCAATATAAAAAATACATAAAATTGGCTGTATGACCACAGATTACTAAATATGGTATGACGTGCACCGTGCACTATTTACCATAGTATCTGCATAAAGGAGTTTGCGCAAGTAAGTGAAAAGAAAATGAGGGACCTTATTTCTTAATTTTCTTAATTAGTTTTTTCTGGTTTTTATTGTGGTAGGTAGTTACTTAGTATGGAGGAATTAGTGCAATAATGTGGCTTTAATGGAAAACGGTGTGGTAAAAGAGAGAAATAAGGAAAGGCGCTCCTGTAGGATTCGGATTGCTTTTGTTAGGTTTCATTTCATTTCATCTCATTTAATTTAATTTTCATTTCATATCAATAAAAAAATTCTACTGAAGCCTTGGCTGTATGATCATAGTTTCCTTTGCAAACCCAGAATGGGTGAAGAACACAAAAAAAAGTCTCTGCTTATATTCTTTTACGATTAGTTAATTGAGTTTATTGTGTTTTATTATTTTATTAAATTGCTTAATTTTTTCGCAACTGTATTAAAAATAGTTGTTCAGTACACGTGCGGAACCGTCATTGCAACTTGTTCCGACTGTCAACCCTCACCTTCGGCTGCGCCTCGGCTCGGGTAGACATTTGTCGGAACTCTTTGCAATGACAGGCCTTCCGCACTTGTAATGAAATCTACTATATTTTGTGCCAAACATTACTGCTCTGACGCTGACGTCTCAACTCATAATGCCAACTTTGCAAAATGCCAACCGCTCGCAAAATGACAACTTCTCAGAATGCCAACTTCTCAAAATGCCAACTTCTCAGAATGCCTACTTCTCAGAATGCCAACTTCTCAGAATGCCAACTTCTCAGAATGCCAACTTCTCACAATGCCAACTTCGCATAATGCCAACTTTTTAAGGGGCAGACCGGCAGTCATAAAAAATTACCAAAATCTAAAAATCACACATTTTATGTACCCCTAGACAGTAATTATAATAACATTTTCTATTGACGTAAAAATATCGAAGGTCACCATGGAATTGCGTAAAGTCAATCGTATTCATTTGACAGTTCATATTGTATAATATATTCGACGACCGATTTGGCGCAGGGGTAGGATACCTGCCTTCTGCGCTGCGCCGGAGGTCTCGGGTTCGATTCCCGAACAAGACAAATATTTGTGTGCATGAACATGTCTATTTGTCTTGGTCTGGGTGTTTTCTATGTATAGTATGTATTTACAAACAAAAAGTATTTAAGTATATATTTATCCGTTATCAAGTTCACGTAGACACAGTTTCTTAAGAAATTAACTACGGGCTTAGATAAACGGTGTGTTTTAAAAAAAATAAAAAAGTTTATATTAAATGTCATTCCATATAAATTGCAGCCGATTGAATACGATATGAACTGTCAAATTAATACGATTACCTTACGCAATTGCCCCCCTGATGTGGAACCCTAGCTGCCCAGCTAAACTTAAGAGATACAAATATAGTGTAGGCGATTGGGTAATGGTCTGGACACCAAATACTGGAAAGGTCGAACCGGGACCGAGTACCGGTAAGGTGAATGTGTCCACACCTTTACTCAAAGCAACTCTGCTAAAATACCAGTACTATACCAAAGGGCGACTAAAACTTAATACTAAATGACTAAAACTAAAACTAATTGCCAAATATCACTTACAGTTTCTATGGGTTGTCGAGGTATGGTTGCCATTACTTAGAACACATTTAACTTTACTAATGCAGTAACTGTATTTCTTTATAAGCCGAATATACCTACCTACCTACAGCTTAACAGTTTAACTGCCAACCGCCTCTGTGTTGTGTACCAGTGCTACACGCTATTATCGGTATCAGACACAGAGGTCCCGGGGTGTCCCAAACCCAGGGAGGGTAAAGGTCATAGCCCACTTATACCGCACCGCTCCCACCCAACCAATGTATGAGCAGTCAAATATAGACTTAATGTCGTGCTCTGTAGACGCACTTTAGCTTGCGGCAGGCTCGCTTACCGCGCGCTGTCTGCTATTGTATATTGCTACTATAAAGTGCATACTACAGTGAACGACATTAAGTCCATATTTGGCTGCTCATACTTTAGTTGGGTCGGAGCGGTGCGGTATAAGTGGGCTATGACCTTTAAGCGTCCATCCTACTGCTGCGGTTTCAGCTCCGGTGGACGGAGATGCGGCGTGGGTTTGTTATACACTGCGAGTTTTGTATGTACATCAAGATTCTACACTACAGCCATAGTTAAGAAGCGCACTACCACAAACCGGAGCGGTGTGCGGTGCAGTGTGTGAACCGCCTTATTATTTTATTCGGTTTGGTTGGTGGTGTGATTTATTTCAGTGCCCGCCTCGCTAGACACCACCATCTCATTCTTATCGGTCGCAATAAAACATTGTTACGTTCCAGCATTTTTGGAGAAAAGACAGCCAGTGCCAGTCCTTTCGGGGGTTGGGGAATGGGGGGGTTTTCCGCAAGGACTAACCGCGGGGGGGGGGGGGGGCAGAGAGTCTGGAACCCCCCCGAAAGTGTCCATTCATCCGCGGGATGGGCGTGAACTACACGACGTTATCTAGCTGGAATGTGATATTTTTCCGGAATAAAAGAAGCCTATGTTCCACTCCAGGCTACAAAGTAATTTCAGCCGAATCCGTTCAGCCGTTTTGGCATGATTGAGCAACAAACATCTAAACTACCCCCCCCCCCCCCACCCCAACAGTCACCCCCCGACAAAAAATCCTGGGTACGTGCTTGGGGTTCCGGGAGTAGCGCTCTTCCACCTTCAGCCTTAATATTACTTAACATGATAGCAAAGTAAAAAGGATAAAACCCTCTTAAGCAGTTATCACTTGTATTTTTTGTCATCTTTAGTTTCCTTATATTTTTTTCAGTTGACAGTTTTTACAAGCTTTTATTTAACTTGCCATGTAGTTGGTTAGTTAGTTTGTTTGTTAGTTAGTGGGGACAAATCTTGCAAGCTTAATTTGACCCACTTCCCAGTGTCCGATTTAGCTGAAATTTTGTATACTAAGTTTTTATGTCAAAAAACGCAAACTATCGTGAGTCCGTATTAATGTCAATTTGTATGAAAACTGTATCAGCGCCTCTAGCGGCGAGTAGCGCGCTTATATAGTTTTCATACAAATTGACATAAATACGCAATCGAAAAAGTTTGCGTTTGCTTGACATAAAAACTTACACTAGGGGTACAGCCATGAAGCTCGACTTAATACTGAGGTAACTGGAGGGTGCAGTACGAACAATTTTTTGAATACCACAAATAACACAGTGGCTGTCTTCCGTCTCACCTACACTTTAAAAAAATACGTATGGTCATATGAGACAGCTGACAGCCACTACATACATAAATGTCAAATTTGCTGGCGACACTTTTTTATTCAGGGTGAGAGCTCCAGTTACCTCAGAGTATTAAGTCAAACTTCATGGGTACAGCTATGCAATTCTCTAAGCAACACATCGACGCTGCGCGCAGCGCTGAGATCATGGATGTTACATCGGTCACATCGTTCGCTGCAATCATGACGTTTCATTTTGGTATTCTGTAAGCTCTACTAGCTCAATGATCAAGTCAACGATCTAAAAGACTCCATGGCATTTTATAACGAAAAGTACGAAGACATGAAGATTAAGTTGGAAGAAAAAAATGACATTATAGACGGCCTTCAAAGCGATAACAAAAAGATGAAGTCTACTATCGTTGATTTGTCCAATCGATTGAACATGTTAGAGCAAAGCGCGAGAGAATGCAATGTTGAACTGAACGGTATCCCTGAGCATAAGACCGAGAACTTGCACAAGACCATTGAACAGCTTTCTAAGGTCGTTGCTGCCCCAATTGCCGCAGAAGACATCCTTCATGTCACCCGTGTGGCTAAGTTGAACAGAGATAATAATCGGCCCCGTGCTGTAGTTGCCAAGTTTCGCACTCCTCGACATCGAGACGAGATCCTTGCAGCTGTCACGGTTTTTAATAAGAAGAATCCGCACGATAAACTAAATTCTCAACACCTGGGCTTGGGCGACGCTCGCAGACCAGTGTATGTGAGCGAACATCTGTCACCTGCGAACAAATCCCTACATGCTGCCGCGCGCCTTAAGGCTAAAGAGCTTGGCTATAAGTTTACGTGGATACGCAACGGTCGCATCTTTGTTCGCAAGGACGAATTTGGTGAATTTCTACTAATTCGTAACAGTGAAGATTTAAAGCTAATCAAGTAACTACAGTGGTACTGTATATTTTGTTTGGTTTCTGTAAATGTTGTGGTGTACAGTCATAAAATTCGACATCTATTATCAAAACACTCGAGGTATAAGAACTAAGACAAATGATGTACTCAAGAATATTCTTCTCAATGACTTTAAAATAATAGTTTTTACCGAAACCTGGTTAAATTCTAACATTTGTGATTGCGAGTTTATAGATTCTCGCTACATTGTCTACCGTAGAGATCGTGTTTGTTCTAAGGATACGAAATTGGATGGTGGTGGTGTTATGATCGCGGTGTCGCGGGAATTCCCTTCGTCTCGGGTAGAGAAGTGGGAGAGTAACTGCGAAGATTTGTGGGTCAACATTCAAATTAAATTAAATGGACGTAAGCGAATTCTCTCGATCTGTGCGGTTTACTTGCCATCGCCTGCTAAACTTGATACTCAGCAGCATTTTCTGGATAATGTTGATACAGTGATAGCCGAAATGGATATTGTTGTTGTATTGGGTGACTTTAATTTGGACTTTATTAATTGGAACTGCCAAGACAATTGCACTTATTTTACACCTACTAATTATGGAAATAAGTTAGGTTATTCATTAACTGACTTTATATCACTAAATAACTTATATCAAGCAAATGGTATTGCTAATAGCGATGGTAAAATTTTAGACCTTGCACTCAGCAATATCGAAAATGCCTTTGTCTCAACACCCTTAGATCTGCTAAGTAAACTGGATACTTATCACCCTAACATTTTATTTACTATACCATCTATAAATTGTACACGTAATCTCTTTCCAAACAAGCGCGAAGACTATAATTTTTATAAAGCTGATTACCAATCGATTATTGACGAAATGACCAAAATTGACTGGCGAGAGGTTTTGGATGGTTGCGAGGGTGTGAATACGATGGTTTCAGCATTTTACGCTATTTTGAACAAGATTTTCGAAAAATATGTTCCTAAACGAAGGGCTAGAACGTCTAAGTTCCCCATTTGGTTTAATAAAAATCTTATACAATTACTAAACGAGAAAGATAGGATTCGTAAAAGATATCGTAAGTTTGGTAACCCACGTGATAAAATAGAATATGACTTGATGCGGGAACGTTGTCGCAGACTAATGCAAATATGTAATAACAATTATAAAAATAAAATGGAATCGAACATACGTAAAAATCCAAAAATGTTTTGGCGTTATATAAAAGATAAGCGTTGGGGTCTCTCCGCACTTCCAGCCGTAATGAAATTGAAAGATGACGTTGCTTCCAGTGGGCCAGAAATTGCTGATCTTTTTGCGAAGCAATTCTCTTCTGTGTACACAGATGTGACGCCGCACTTTACGGCTTGTAGTAATAGCTTCGTGCCGATTACAAATAATTACATTTCTAGTAAAAAAGTAACTGAACGTGAAGTTCTAAAATGTATTCAAAGATTGGATGTACGTAAGGGTGCCGGCCCAGACAATATACCACCTCTATTTATAAAGCGCTGTGGACCATCCATTGCACTACCACTTATGATCATCTTTAATAAGTCTTTGAATGAAGGCATATTTCCGGAAGAATGGAAAAAGGCAAGGATAGTACCGATCCATAAAAAAGGTGACCAGTCAGAGGTCAAGAACTATCGGCCTATTTCCATTCTATCCTGTTTCTCGAAACTTTTTGAATCCCTTATCTATCCTATGATCTATGCACACGTGGAGGGCGGCCTATCAGATTTCCAGCATGGTTTCAGAAAGGGACGGTCAGTGGATACCAATTTGGCATCACTAGTATCTTCAATAGCGCGTGACGTTGACGGCGGTCAGCAAGTGGACACTATTTATACCGACTTTAGCAGCGCTTTCGATAAAGTCAACCACAAAGCTTTACTGACGAAGCTGAATGATAATGGTATAGGCGGTTCCTTACTGGACTGGTTTCGGTCATACCTCTCAAATAGACCTCAGACGGTTGTGGTGAACGGATTCGAATCTGGTGTTTATCTTGCTCAATCTGGGGTTCCTCAGGGGTCCCATCTGGGTCCTATATTATTTCTTATTTTTATTAATGACATCACGTCTCGGATACAACACAGTAAGTTATCTTTATTCGCGGATGATTTGAAAATCTACAGAAATGTTAAAACCGTAGCCGACGCTGATCTCCTACAAACTGATCTTAACAATATCAAGGCATGGTGTTGTGATAATGGAATGACTCTTAACACAGAAAAGTGCTTTCATATTAGTTTCACAAAAAAAGTTAAACCACTTGAAACTGCGTATGTCCTTGATGGTTTGTGTCTACTTAAAGTGGATGAAATTCGAGATCTGGGAGTGATACTGGACAACAAGCTCCATTTTTCTGCGCATTTAGATAAGATTGTTAAGAAGGCTGCTCAAATGTTGGGTTTTCTTAAGCGCAATTTGAAAGGATTTAAAATGCTGCAGGCAAGATTAATTCTGTACAATTGCTTGGTTCGTAGCCATCTGGAATATGCTAGCGTTGCTTGGAATCCAGTATATGCTACTTCATCTCAGCGCATAGAAAGTATCCAACGTGCATTTACCCGTCACCTTGCGTTTGTCTCTCCTGGCATAACGCATAAACGACCATATGAACAGAGATTGTCTTTTTTCAAAATGTCCACCCTGCGATATCGACGTACTGTTGCGGATTTATTGTTTCTACACAAAGTTTTAAATAATAAAATTAAATGCACAAACATATTGGATATGGTACGATTCCTAGTTCCTTATAATTATCCCCGGCACCCCGTAACCAAAACTTTTACTCTTTCTCGATTTAGAACCAATTTAGGCTTGCATCATCCCCTTTCCAGGATTTGTTTAACCTACAATGAAATTAACGCTAAATTACCAGGAATTGACATCTTCAATGATTCTTACACACAGTTCAAGCGTAAACTGCTGAAATTCATGCATGGAAATGAATAAATTTATATTTATTAAATATATTTATTTTTATTCACTGTATGTAGGTTTTGATATTGTTTTTTCTAAACTTCTAGCGCCCTTGTTTGTTTTGTGGGAGATTTTTGCTTTTTCTCGCGTACCACATATAAAGGTGTGAAGGTGTGATAATTGGTTGAGCTTCTGTTTCGCTTCTGTTAATTAAATTAATTTCAATTATTGTTAAATTATATATATTTTTTTTTTCTCTTCTTAGTAAGTAGTTTTAAGAGTATGTCGTTGATTTTAGAATTTTATAGTGAATGTTGTGTACACTTTTAAGTAGCGAACATATAATGTTTGATATTGTTAGGTTTTTTTTTGTGTAAGTGTATGATATGTATTGCTGTAAGTGTGCCTACTTTTAATAAATAAATAAATAAATAAATAGCTCGCCGACGATCTCTCGGCTGCACCTCGGCTGCATGAACCATGGCATGAACGCAAGGCTGATCGCAAGGATGTAGGTACCACAGAGTAAATAAACAATGCAATAACTACAATACAGTGCCACAAGCTTTTCTGTTCCGGTGACAGCCGTGACAGAGGAGCCACTTACAATACGAAATTAGCTGTCAAAATGGACTGTCGAGTGAAAACTGTTTTAGAGTGCGCGCCAGATAAGTCTGCACGTGGTCAAAATCGAATACTAATCTTTTCCTTATGCTTAGAACACAAAAATGTACTGCCACTAGCGCCAAAAACGCCCCAGTCGCGCGCAGAGTCACAGAATAAATAATAGTGCTAAGGCACAGAAGATTCACTCTGCAAGCTTATTCAAATAAAAATAAATCTTTCTGCGTGGAAATAAAGTCCAATTCCGGTTGCTTTGTCATCGCTTGCCTACTGTTATAATAACCTAGAGTTCGCGCATGCAAGCAAAACTGTACCCAATATCTACGCGCGAGCGTTTCTATTTCTATGAATGTCTCAAACAGCTCGCTCGCTGGTTAGGGTTGCCAGCGACTTGCGAGTTCGGTTTTGTTGTTTCTTTTGTTCTTTCTTTTATTTAGACACCCGTAAACACAACAGTATCTTACATACGGATTATAAGAACGTTTAGTAGTCATTGTTCGGTGCACAAAAATCACAGAAATGATCGATCGTTCTACGCGCGAACGTGGAGCGTACGAGCCGAGCGGCATCCTTCTGCCATACGCCTGCCCGGCAGGCGCGCCGGCCGAACGTACCTAAACTGCGGAGTGACACCCCCCTGGCAGAGTTATCTGACACTCACTCTAGTTCCAAAGTTTTATAAATGGGATGTGCTAGAGGGTATACTTTAAGTCTACTCTCTGGCCTCATGTCACTGACCTCTATTATTACACACTGGACTGGCTGCTTTCATATTATTTTTGTGGTTATTTGAGTATCGCCATTTTGGCGCTGTAGACTAACTAAGCACTAAGCTATAGGCAGATACGTGTGTCCATGTAACTAAAAATAGTGATGTTCCTATGTCAACTCTGTGACTGTAGTAATGCTTAAGTCAAAAAAACGGGACACTCGTAGTGGCGCTTCAAATTGCCACACAAAATTAGCTGTCATTTGTATGGAGACAGCCTGTCCAGTTTGTAATAATAGAGGTCAGTGCCACTCATGAAGCTCGACTTAATACTCTGAGGTAACTGGAGTTCTCACCCTGAATAAAAAAGGTGTACAAATTTGACATTTATGTATGTAGTGGCCATGAAGCTCGACTTAATACTGAGGTAACTGGAGAGTGCAGTACGAACAATTTTTTGAATACCACAAATAACACAGTGGCTGTCTTCCGTCTCACCTACACTTTAAAAAAATACGTATGGTCATATGAGACAGCTGACAGCCACTACATACATAAATGTCAAATTTGCTGGCGACACTTTTTTATTCAGGGTGAGAGCTCCAGTTACCTCAGAGTATTAAGTCAAACTTCATGGTAGTGGCTGTCAGTTGTCCCATATGACCATACGTATTTTTCATAGATATAGTATATTAAAATATTATTTAATAGGGGGTATTTTTTTAAAGTGTAGGTGAGACGGAAGACAGCCACTGTGTAATTTTTGGGGACAAAAAAGTGTTAGTACTGCACTCTCCAGTTACCTCAGTATTAAGTCGAGCTTCATGGTGCCACTAGTCCATTTTGGTTGTTTCTTTGTAATAAAAAATAATTATTTCATCGAAGTGTATGTATATATTATTTAATTTTATGCCTTTGCGTTCATTGCCATTGCGACGACTTGGAAAAGAAAGCAATACCTTCACTGTCTGACATTTATTCGGCTAAATTTTATCCTCGAGTCAGTGTCAGATACAGTGCCACAAAATTTTCTGTTCCGGTGGCCAAAATGAGAAACTATCATGTTTTTTAAATGTCATTCTGCTGTCAAGTTGATGTCAAACCATAGCGCTGCTGGAGGCTGAAAGTCTTGGAAGTCAGGGCCGGGTAAATTGCTACAAAAAAAAGAAAAACGTACATAGCGCCGCTGTCACCGGAACAGAAAAGTTTGTGCCACTGTAACTGCGCGCGACTGGGGCGTTTTTGGCGCTAGTTACAGTACATTTTTTTCTAAGGTTAAGGCGAAGCCTTAACAACAATAACACTTAAGGTACCTAATAGATTAGCAATATTGAGCAGCGGTAGTTATTCTGTCCCACCCAGCCGATATCTCGGATACACTTTTTTTTTTTTTTTTTTTTTACTAAGGTATGTTTATTTCACATCTTGGTTGATTGACTTTCTTCTTGACTACTATAGGCAAAATAGGTACTAGCTAGGTATTACATTATTTAGAATTTTGATTTTTAGGTGCTGTGTGCGTTATTGTTTTATGCAAACGGAGACTACCAAACTGCTGGTTCGGGTAGTCAACCGCTTTACGCTAGAAGCTATGCTACAAGTCGATTTATGTATCAGCGAGGTAACTCATAAAGTTAATATACCTATCGGAATAGAGCAACAAAGGGCTGAGCGAGCGGGATGTCACTAGCAACAACACTGTGAGATAAAAGGAGATGCGTGATACGACGTAACAGAACCGTTTTTGGCTACTGTTTGACAGTTCGTCAGCACTTATCAGCACGCTGAGAATTTAGGTATTGCAAATTTTTCGGATTTTACGTGCAATCTTAGATATTTTTAGCCAATATTGGTATGGAAACATGGTGACTTGCTCAGTTATTGATTGTTGTACAACACAATGAAATAATCCCGCAAAATGTTCATTTCTCAGGTAAATTATTCTAAACCGACACCTACCTTCCTAAGGTTTATTTTTGTTAATGCGCTTCTAATTTAAAGCACGAAGTGTGATAATGCTCTTCAATAAACATTTATTTATGTAACAAGCAAATATTGATTACACATAATGCAGAATTTACGAATATTTTGTGTAAAGAAATAATTTTCGTTTTACACTAGGGCTGCATCAAGTTATCGATATTTCGTGTCCACTGTCTATCACGCGGTAAACGAATATGTATTAGGTACTGTTATTAAAGTACCTATATTACGTTTAGATATGAATTACCTGGGAATGTAATCCCATTTAAGATACTTAACTGATTCATAGGTATCAGTTTTTGACTGTTAGAATAGGTACCTATACTATCATTAGTAATATAAGTACCTATCTTTCAGATTTCATACTACCTTGGATACCAGAAATACATGGACTAAATTGGACATTTTGATGAAAAATATTTCCAGACGCGAGAAGTGAAACGTACCTACTATCACTGTGGAAGCACCAACAAATTGTTCAAAGGATTGTGCGAAGCATGGTCGGGTCGCTAGTGTATAATAAATAATTTTAAAATCTTTTCAGAGTTTTTCTTAAATTAATATGCATACTTCACCGCAGAATCGTAGTTTTGCCATGCAAAATCCCTTCCCATCCTATTTTAGTTATATTAATAATATTACTAGGTATATATTAATATATTATTATTAGACGACCTCCGTGGCCGAGTAGTGTACGCTCCGGTTTCAAGGTGCCACTATCTCTAGAGGTCCCGGGTTCGATCCCTGGAGTGGAGGGCTAACGCGTAACTTTATGGATATCAACTTCATACGTTTTTTGGAACTTTAAATCAATTTTAGTTCCCTGTTAAGTGACCTCGGTTATAACGATAGCTAGCTAGCAACGTTCAACAGAACAAAGCCGCGAAAATCTATCAAAATAAGAAATTCAAATGACAGTTGAAACCCATGTCCATATCCAAATTTTTTAGCCGGTAGCCCCCCAGATCGGGTAAATGTTGAAAACGAATTTTTCAATATTTCCTCGGGTCTGGGTGTATGTGGTTATTTCCAATTTCCATAATACTTGTGCTTAAGCTACTATACCTTGGTATTGGAACAATGAATGTGATCGTGTCCAATATATATTTATTTATTACTTCTATTTAATATTATCGATATCGATATTAATCTGAAAAGCGACATGACGTACATCACTGACACGCATACATAAACAATTTTACACACACAAATGCGATCAAATTTTGGTTTCGTTTGGCAGCTCGTGGTTGTTCCTCTATTCCGATAGGTATATTAACTTTATGAGGTAACTACAGCCCTTACCCACCCTTAAGTCATTAACATAAAATTTCCCAATACACAAAAGTAAATTTAAAAACTTATATACTTTGTTTAATTTATGTTTTTATTTTTATAGACAACAAACTTAGTTCCTAATCTTCTTTATTTCAGATTTCTTAATTCATATGGTATTCCTTGCTTCGTAGATTCTGTAGATGCCTGCCATGCCACCACCTGTTCCACTGATAGAGCGGTGGATTTTGGCTGCCTTCCATTTTGTATTTCCACACCTTTACATGCAAACAGAAAAACTAATAAATAACTAGTTTTCCGCCCGCGGCTTCGCCCGCGTGGTCTACACGACGTTATCCCGCGGGAATGTGATGTTTTTCCGGGATAAAAAGTAGCCTATGTTCCTCTCCAGGCTAAAGTATCTGTGTCCCAAATTTCAGCTAAATCCGTTCCGCCGTTTTGGCGTGATTGAGTAACAAACATCCAAACATCTAAACTTTCACATTTATAATATTAGTAGGATTAAACAATGTGTTAACATGCAATGATGTTTGTTTTTGACATAAAAACCATACATAGATATACCTTTTTCCACTTTCACACACAACTGCCGGTTGTATCCAAATTAAGGAAACTTTTGAGATCTACCCACTTGTTGTGGGCCGTTACTCATCCATGGGGACCCTCACAAAATTGATTTAAGTCACCATTTCTGAAAAATTAAGCAATATTGTAAACCGCTTTCATAAACAAATGTTTCAAGATATTTCATATTTAAACAATATTGGATTAGCGCGAGCCGCGCGAGCCGCGCGAGCGAAGCGCCAGAGTATCTTACCGCACGAAGCCTCTCAGCCTGTAACTCGAAAACTATACATTTCCTAGAGTTGGGGTATAGACAGGGGGGTAGCCTCCTTCACCTCCCTCTTACCACTCCCCTCCCCTTCTCCCTGCGAGTGGCCCATAATTGTACTTACTAAAAGTTTTATAACCCAAACTACGCAATTAACTTTTATTGGCTCGTAACACAGACCATCTAAGCTCAAGCAGAAAAGTTGGCTGGGCTGCTGGGAGAAAGAACAAACTCGCATCTTGCCACTGGACATGCTCGCACAGCCAATGCCGAATGCGTAATGGATGGACAGAAATTGCTAGGGTCTGAACAGGAAGGCATCGGGTGTGTCATAGATATCAGCAGTGGGAAAGCAGCTAAGGTACAGACCTATGCAAAATTTGTAAAAAAATAGATTTTATCACAAGTCAACAGTATGCGGCGGATACTTACAGATTTTAAACCCATTGACGCCTCACCAGACGAATAGGGCCGGAGAACAATGGGAAATCTATTGTGTCTCTCTTCTGGGGCGTTGAAGGAAATAATCCTATATTACTACTTGAATTTTCACTATTACTATTAGAAATCCTTGACAACATCCACAAAATATAAGCTTTTACGTTTGGCAATGGTTTGACATTAGAAATCGTGGCTGTACGTCGATGGCAAAGCCATCTTCTATCTCGCTCGTTTCACGGGAGCGCAAGCAGCCGGGAAATAATAGCGGGCCATGTCGATTGTCGATGCTGCGTCCGAAGCTGAGGCTGTTTCACTTAGAGAATTTTCTTTATTTTTTATTATTTAAGAAACCCATTTCATACAAAAAATTGAAAATAATTGATTACTTATCACGCCGCTTACAGCCGTGAGGCGCTAGTGTCGAACAGCGTTGAAAATTATTTTAAAGAGTACCAATGTACACGTTCACCGCTGTTGCAGCCGCTGCCACCAAGGCTGTACGATGTTTGCGCTTAGAGAATCGCACTGCAGGTATTCAACAGTCAGCAAAAAAGCTTGTCATGAAAATGAAATTTTTACAAAAAACTTATTATTTATTAAGGTATTCCTCGAAGGACTCCCAACGAAGCGCCCCAAAACTATTATTATTTATTATTCTGTGCTAGTCTTTTAATAACTGCTAATAAAAGGAGCGCTTCACAATTAAAAATATTGAAATTTTATTCCTCGAAGCGCTCCCACTCTCTACAAATTTCACTTAGAATTTTTCGTATGAACTGCAGAATACTTTGGCACCTCACAGTACCAGGGTAACATTGACTACAGGAGCTGACTTGAAAGTTAATTTTAAAGCCCTTTAATTACTTAAGTCATCTTGAGAATTTATAAAAATTAAATTGAAAATTAGCTCCTTATATATTCTGTACTTCTGGTAGTTTTTCTCTACTATCCAATATATTTATATATTTATCGATGTCATATTATTATATGCTTCCTACAATGTTTTTATTAATTGTAACATTTTGCTACTTCATGTTTAACTAGTTTTAACCGTATTTAACATTGTAAGAAGAAAAATAAATACATTTCATTTCTTATTATTTCATTTCAATATTATTTTACCTAAGCAGAGCAAACTTATCGTGAAAATTTTACGCTTTATGAGCTGAATAACTGTAGCTAACCAACTGTATAGATGGACCAACTAGGAAACCAACAGCGATTGTTTCTTTGAAAAGAATAGAGGAAAATTTATTATGTTTACCTTAAGAGTTTTATTTCAAAGGCAAAGTTTCCTTTACGATGAAGTCATTAATTATATTAGAAAAAGATCAAGTGAAATTCTAGACTAAGTAGGTACTTTACGTCTATTTTTTAATTCGCGTTCTGAGATTTTCATGTTGTCTTATTTTGTTATACCTACCTAAGTACTTACTTAGGTACTTACCTACTAATGAGAAAGTTTGTAAGTAAGTACTTACTTTATTTAGTTTTTCATTTTTAGTTAATTCCTATAAGTACTTATCTCAATAAGTACTAGAACCAGGGGGGGCTCACTCCGCAATTCAATCGATTACGCGCTGTCTACCGCGAGGTAGAGAAATCACGGGTGTCACGCGCGCTCAGTTGTGCATGCGACGCCACGCGAGAAAGAAGTCACCTAAGTAGTTTACTTTCGCCACACTTTCGCGCCAAAACACAAGTGTGTTACCTTGTGGTTTTACCCATAGCAAAATGCGTAATATTAAACATTATTATTGTGCGGCCTTCGGTTGTCTTAAGTTAACAACGACAGAAAGGGACCGGATTTAAAATTTCATAATCTTCTTAGAAAACCTGAAAGAAGTTTTTTTGTGTGTCTATACTGTCTTATTCTATAAGTACTTATCTATAATACTTAATGATCCGATTATTTGATTTAAGGACCCCGCCCCACCTTAGCATAGGTAATTACGACGAAAATAAAAATCGACAAAGTGATTCTCGCTTTGCAGCGTGACGCTAGCGCTCATCGCCCGTGGCAACCGTGCCGTGGCGCACATAGGAACTACGCAGACGCGCGCTGCGCCCGCGCTATTACTACATACTTACTTACCTTAGCTTGTTAAAATGCGCGGCGGCGACACGGCGCGCAACGCGAGCGAATTGCGCAATCATTGCGCGCTCGCAACAGACGCATAATGAAATAAGTCAATGAGACGCACCGACGGATGTGCAATTCGCTCGTCGCCGCCCGTCGCCGCCACGCATGTTCGTTGCCAGGCCGTTAGAGTATTCGCCCGGACAGTGAAAGGTCGTGGGTTCGAGTCCCATCGGGGCTATTTGTGAGACGGGTCGACTTTTTAGCGACTCCGTAGCTCAGTGGTTAGAGTATTTGCCCGGACAGTGAAAGGTCGTGGGTTCGAGTCCCATCGAAGCTAGTTGTGAGACGGTCGACTTTTTCTAATACCTACCTACTTCATTTTCATTTTTTTCAGTAAGTAAGTAACAAAAATTGAACTGTGAATGCAAAGAAGTAAAAATAAAAATTCTAAGCTTTCTGTATTTAAAAATCATTTGCGCTATTTGTTATTCCTTTTACTTACTTCGTCGTAACATTGCAGTCGAGTCGACCCTAGTGCGGCAACCATGACCACCCAAAACCAATTTGGCTTAAGCGTTTCCGAGTAATAGAACCGTATTACGTACAGCTACGGTTCAATTTCGCTTGTAATGAACGGTAAATTAGTTAGGCAGGCGTGCGGGTGCAAATTATTTTAGACCTAATTTTCGCGTGGAAAAGATTGATAATTCATTGTAACTGTTTCGGAAGTGAGCCTTCTGCTACAAATATTATTCTGTGCTAGAACTAACCCCACCAAGTCGAGCAAAAAAAAAGCGTCACGGCCATACCATCCTTTTCTCGAAGCAGTTGAAAGTCAAATAAAATTCAAAGTCCTGACTGACTGACTGACTGAGATATCAACGCATAGCCCAAACCGCTGAACCTAGAGACTTCAAATTTTGCACATAGATACGTTATACAGTGTAGGCATCCACTAAGAAAGGATTTTTGGAAATTGGTGAGGGAGGACCCGCCTAATCACGTAAAAACGGCTGATCGGATTTTGATGAAATTAAAACATAGAATACTTTTTATCCTGGTTATTGGTCCCCTAAGTATTTTCTCGAATGTCCACGCGGACGAAGTCGCGGGCGGAAGCTAGTATGGATATATAGGACTAGCGGATCCTCGCGGTTTCACCCGCGTGGTACCCGTTCCCGTGGGAATATTGGGATAAAATATAGCCCATGACACTCGGGATGAATGTAGCTTTCTAATGGTCAAAGAATTTTCTAAATCGGTCCAGTAGTTTCGAAGCCTATTCGATGCAAACAAACAAACAATCAAATCTTTCCTCTTTATAATATTAGTATGAAAAGTTGCTTATTCTGTGATATTAGCACAGTTTAAGCAATCTTTCTATATATGAAAAGTTGCTTATTCTGTGATATTAGTATAGAATTAGTATAGACTAGCTGTTGCCCGCGACTTCGTACGCGCGGTGTAGTGACTTTTGTGTTAGTTTAGTTTATGTGTGTTTGTTGCCCAGATTTCATAACGCTCTTCTTGAAATCCTATTCTCTACTAAAAGGGTCTAAAGAATATCGAATATGCAGGCTAGGGTATGAACATGGTATGTTGTTATCAAATGCTGCATGAACATAGTTGAGCCCTCATTCATAGATCTGTCCGTCTACCTATCAAGAAACTTTTTCTCAAGTATGCGTGGGAGGTATCAAGCTAAAATTTATGTTCTTACTTAGTAATGCATAATATCAGGCCAATCATATTTTTACTATAAAATGAAAAAGAGATTGTGTGTATCCATACTAATATTATAAATGTGAAAGAGGGTTTGTTTGTTTATCCGTCTTTCACGTCAAAATTGATGCAACGGATCGACGTGACTTTTGGAATGGGAATAGTTTGGCAGCTGAAAAGTGACATACTTAGGCAGCCATTAGACAGTCAATCTGGATCGCGATCCGCAATGAAGTATATGAAGGTGATTGACGGCTCGCGATCTTGATCGCAAAATATCTACAAAGTAAATCTCGATCGCGATCAAGATCACGATCAGTGATCGCGATCTGGATGGACTGTGTAATGGCTGCCTTAGATTACTTTTTATCCCTGAAAAATATTACATTCCCGCGGGATAATGTCGTCGTTTAGTCCGAGCTCGCGAAGTCGCGGGCGGAAGGCTAGTATTTTGATATGGAGACATTTCCTATTTGTGAGAGCTTGTAATTAACTTCCTTTAAGTAACAGGTATAAAATGTAATGATATACCATTTAATTATTTAATTTAACATCATTTATGTAAGCTTTCTTAGTAAATAAATGAAAAGTTAGATAGAAAACTATTTTTAATATTCCTTTATTTTATTGGATGGTACCTACGGCTGAAGGCCTAAGTAGCCAGAGCCGGTTAAATGACATAAAAAATGGTAGGTAGGTGTCGGTATCTACGTAGGTACTGGCCACTAAGCGTTTATGAGCAAATTACATTGGTGACATTTTGTCTACATTGCGACAAACTTATTTCACACAGTGGTTAGCATGAAGCTCGACTTAATACTGAGGTTACCTCAGAGTATTAAGTCAAACTTCATGGTGGTTAGTTTTTGGTACTAAATATACTGTTGACTGCCGGCAGTCCATTTTGACAGTTAATTTTGTATTGCTAGTGGCTCCTCCACCACCACTGTCACCGGGTCAGATATATTTGTGGCACCACTATACTTACTGTAGCGACATCTAGCGTCGAGTGGAAATGCGAAATAGAAATATTACATCAATAGGGTGAAAACTTCAGTTTTGGCCACTGCCCCGAGTGCTTACTTAGCTTAAAACATTTCGTTAATAACTTTTGCTTGATAATATACTTTTTATCTATGACTTTTAAGTCATAATAACAATAGTAATAATTCAGTTTACATCGAATTAGATGTTTCTTTTATTTTATCTAAGTTAGTTAAGTATTGATTTCTCGATGTATCTTTTAAAATTTGATTAACAAAAACACATCAATCGGCACCCTTCGCACACTTTAAGTTTAAAAAAGAGGTTTTTAATTTACTAAAATAAAACTAAATTTCGTAAGTATATGAATACTTAGTTATATGTTTTTTACTATGTTTGTCCACGAATTTCTCGAAATCTTAAGGCATATCGAGATGATTCTATTTGATTTAAATTAGGTGTATTCTAACTTTGGGAACAGTCTAAGATTCATCAAAATCAGTTTAGTAGTTTCCGTGGGTATGTTATACAATTCACTAAAACTTATTGTTATTGTACACTAAAACTTTAGAAATAAAAAGTAATTAAAAAAAATAAACTGACTGGCACCGACCTCAAAAAGGTACCTAAATTATAGATATTATATTTTTCCTTTTCAGTTGACAAATACTTTTTGGAGTCTGTAAAATTTTTTTAAGTAGTTTTTTGTATTGTAAGAATTTAAAAATGTAAAGAAAAGTATAAGATACATTCTTGACAATTTTAGATATAAATTTTGTATTTTATAGATACCTACTTAAGACCATAGGCGAAAGAAGTGAAAAACATCTTAAAGTGGCAACAGCGGGGGCTTTCATCCTACTTAATATAATCATTCGAATGTACATATTTTGTGAAAGGTATATCGTAATCTTACTGACTTCCTGCGCCATCTATTGCTTAGTAGTTTTGATGCGAAAGAAGTGAAAAACATCTTAAAGTGGCAACAGAGGGGGCTTTCACCCTAATTAAAATAATCATTCGAATGTACTTTTGTGAGAGGTATATCTTACTGACTACCTGCGCCATCTATTGCTTAGTAGATATAATGACGTAAATAACATGAAATTATTTTTATGATTTTATATGGGCCTGTACCCCTAGTGTAAGTTTTTATGTCAAAAAACGCAAACTATCGTGAGTGCGTATTTATGTCAATTTGTATGAAAACTGTATCAGCGCCTCTAGCGGCGAGTAGCGCGCTTATGCAGTTTTCATACAAATTGACATAAATACGTACTCGAAATAGATGGGTTTCAATTTATATTATGTTTTGAAGCAGGTAAAAAAAAATATGATTCATTATTAATTGAGACAGCGATTAAATATAACGTATTTTCATAATCATGTGGCGCCATCTATTTTAGTAAGAATCAGTCTTTGTATTTTCCCGTAGGAATAAGGGGTTTTTATTAAATATAAAGAAATTTTCCCGCAATAAAAGGTACAGTCGGGGACAAATTCGGTGAACCACATCTTACTTCTTTTCGTGTGGCTGGCGTCTCACCGTTCAGTTGCAGTCCCTATCCGTAATTGCTTATGCATTGTACTACCCTAGTTTAATACATAAAAAAATACTAAAAGGGTCTGCGCGTGAATGGCGAGGCACCAGCCACGTGAAAAGAAGTAAGAGGTGGTTCACCGAATTTGTCCTCGAGTGTACCCTATATGTTGACCCGGGTTATAAGCTATTACTTCACAAAATTTGGTAAAAATCCGTCCAGTAGTTTTTGCGTGAAAAGCGAACATACAAACAGACAAACAGACAAACAGACAAAAACTTTTATATCTATCGTTTTGGGGTCTATATCCTGTACATATCACATAGCAGTAATTTTTTTTTTTGTCTTTCATGTACAGACTTTTTTTCCGTTTCTGTTTTATTATATGTATAGATTACAAAGTTACATTTGCAGTAAATGAATTCGTATACCTGTGTACATAAATACCCTTTGTAGTATGTGTTTAGAGAACGGAAAATTGTTTTCTTACGCCGATGACACAGCAATAGTGTTTAATGGAAAAACCTGGGAGGAAGTTAAACAATATGCCGAGTTGGGATTGATGAAGATCGCGTCTTGGCTAAGAGTCCATCTGCTGACACTCAACACAGAAAAAACTCAGTATATGTGTTACACTGTATCTGATAGGACTCAACCGAATCTAAATTTAAAGATTCATATGTGTAGCACTTCTGGTAGTTCTGCGTGTTCTTGTCCCGAAATAATGAAAGTAGCTAACACGAAATATCTTGGGGTCATGATTGACCAACGTTTATCGTGGCATGAACACGTAGAACTTAATATGAATAGGTTAAGAAAGCTCACATGGCTTTTTAAATCATTACGGTTTGTTGCAACTCAGCAGTTGCTAAACCAAATTTATATTAGCTTGGTACAATCTGTGTTGACCTACTGCATTACTGTATGGGGAGGCGCTAACAAGACAAAGTTTTTAGATGTAGAGAGAGCACAAAGATCGCTGTTAAAACGATGTTCTTAAAACCGTATCGATATCCAACACACGATCTTTATGCAGAAAGTGGTATCCTCTCTGTACGAAAATTATATATTTTAAATATTGTTTTAAAGTTACATAGGAAACTTTTATACGATCCTAATATAAAAAATAAGAGAAGAAAGTTTGATGTGGCTCCCAAAGTAATATTTAAATCGGAATTCGCTAGAAGACAACAAACGATACAGGCGTCGTATATTTTTATTTTTTGAATAAACACTTAAATATTTATGATAAAACACTCAAAGAATGCAAGATAGTTTTAACAGAGTGGCTTAAAAGTAAGTCATATGATGAAATAAAAGGTATTTTAAAATATATTTCTTAGTTACCCACGCACACACACATAGTTATGCATCTACATACTCACATACGCACACACACACACACACACACACACACAAACACACACACACCCAAAACACACACGCACTCACATACTAAACACATATATTTACCTATACGCACCAACAATCACAGAATATAAATAAAACATAGGAAATAAGATGTTCGAAAAAAAAAAAAACTTGGTATGTTAGCTTTAGAAAATATTATTTATAAGAATATAAATTGCTTTAGACCCTTTTCAAATTCTGTAACTTTTTAGATTATCGTAATATAAGGAAGAGCGGGATTCCCTGGTACGGGTATTAAAAGGAGATCCCGAGCACTAAATAAAACAATGTAATTATAGTTGCTGAATAAAATATTTGTATTTGTATTTGTATATATTAGGTACTTATGTATAATAATTACCTATATCTTCACAAAATATAAGCTGAAGCTTTCTGCAAAAAACTCACTTCCAAAAAAACATAAAAATAAAAAATAAGTCAAGTCGAAAATAACAAGAACAAAATATTTAGTAAAACAATAATACCTACACAATATCTCATGCACGGAGTGGTGATGAGAAATACAAGTAAACAATAGGTAGGTAATGGCTTGGCACCGACTTCAATCAGATCAGTAAGTTCCAAGATTAATAAGATAAAGTCCCACCATTTTGTCCTTTGAATGGAATGGTTAAATTTATTTATTTTTTCATGTTTTTTTGGGAAGTGAGTTTTTGTCGGCAGTTTTTGTTTGAAGGCGGTTTAACTTTTTTGAAAAAAAAAAATGTTTTTTTTCTATTTTTAGTGTAAGAAATCTAATGAGCAAGCGATGCACAATGTGCAACGTTTAAAACTGTAGCCCATATCTAAATTAGAACACTAAGACAAGCACCAACCTCCAACTTTTAACTGTTATGCAGTTTTTTAACCTTCTACCATCAGCTAACCTAAATAACTTAAAATAATACAACTAAAGGTGCATTATTATGGTAGGGCAGAGGTACCCTTGTGGTGTGGCCACTTTAAGAATTTTTTGACTTTTAAGCACTAAGTACTAAATGGTCTTAGGTATTTAAGACACAAATTATATCTTAAATTATAGATAATTTATCTACCTTTAAAGGTACATATTTCAAATCTAAAAAAGTGAAATAGTTTTTTGTATATTACACAAAATGTGTGAGAGGTGCCAAATGTTCGCACTTGGCTGATTTTTTACTATTTTCAACATTGCGTTGCTAATTTCTTGTCAAAATAGTACCCCAAACAGAGTTTCATCGAAATCGGCCCAGAAATAACAATACACAAATTGATTAAATTTTGAGTTATTGGATGATTCGCAGGAAATTTGACTCGCCCGAAATGTGCGAATCGACACTTTTTTTAAATATTTACCTATGTAAGATGAATATTTGCACACAACAGTACATGTCGTATGTACCATAATATTGATTGAATAAGAAAGTAAAACGATAAAGATGCGATAGAGATTCGAGCCTATGATGAGCTCGCCTCACGACTTAAGACTCCCACGAACCGAGTCGTTTTAAAAGGGTTCGAACCTTTTCGTTGAAACGGAGTCGTTTAAAATTTGGAGTCATTTAAATAAATAAATAAATAAAAATTTTATTTCATAAAAAGTTGCATTACATGTACAAAGTCAAACAATTACAATTTAAGCTAAAATTTAAAAGTAAACTGCCTGAACTAGGTATAACCTGTACTTCAGGCGGGTTCGATCTAACCGAAATGACTCAGTCTTAAAATATGCCTCGAGTCCCAGTCTTGAGACTCAAATAAGGCTTAGGGTTTAGGGAGTCGAGTTCCCTTTAAAGAGCTCCTTTCATCACACGCACCTACGTTACCTCGCGCGTTGTTAGGAAATTAACTTTTGTTAAAAAATAACAACATTTTTAGGGTTCCGTAGTCAACAAGGAACTCTTATAGTTTCGCCATGTCCGTCTGTCCGTCTGTCTGTCAGTCCGTCCCCAGTCTAGCTCATAGAGTCTTAGTACTAGAAAGCTGTAATTTGGCATGATATAAATTTCCCGTCACATATTCTTCTTCATATTTTCTTATAAGTAATTGCTATTACACATCTCAAGTTTATTCGTAAAATCTACTATAGCAAATCAAGAAACGTTAATTTGTTATCCACAAAAACTTTATTGTTCTTTCGACACATGTTAAATGGTAGGCCTTAACGAATGTGTTTGTAATCGTAGTTTCCATAAGTTTATAAATCATATTGACATGGCGATAATAACTAATGAAGCCTAATGACTATTACACTAATTCCAATATTTCTCCTAGGTAGAATTGATTAAAAACAGTAAATGACGTGTGAAACATATTCGGATTTATTTTCAGAATATCTATTATAAAGAGGATACTTAATATTATAAAGAGGAAAGATTTGTATTTTTGTATGTAACGAATAAACTCAAAAAGTACTGGACCGGTTTAGAAAATTCTTTCCGCGTTAGAAAGTCTTCCCGAGTGACATAGGCTATATTTTATCCCGATATTCCCACGGAAACGGGTACCGCGCGGGTGAAACCGCGAGCGGCCGCTATCCTACTAATATTATAAATGTGAAAGTTTAGATGTTTGGATGTTTGGATGTTTGGATGTTTGTTACTCAATCACGCCAAAACGGCTGAACGGATTTGGCTGAAATTTGGGACACAGATACTTTGTAGCCTGGAGAGGAACATAGGCTACTTTTTATCCCGGAAAAACATCAGATTCCCGCGGGATAACGTCGTGTAGTCCACGCGGGCGAAGCCGCGGGCGGAAAGCTAGTGATTGATAATTTTATTAAGATTTTTATCTTGATATTCTCGATTACTGATTACTGGGCTTCTTTATGGCACTATATGGCGCCCTGAATAATGGCCAATACTTTTTGTATTTTTTTTTCATAAACAATACCAAAATGACAATGTTTGTGTTTGATTTTGCCATTGAAGTGCGATTGGGCTAATTCCTTGCGTTATTGTGCAGCCTGAAATGGTTTTAAGTATTTTCAGATGACCAATTACCTAGTTGTAATAAACGAAAGTATTTTAAAAAAAATCGGCCAAGTGCGAGACAGACTCGCTCATGAAGGGTTCCGTACCCACTTAACGTACCGATTACATTACGTATACCTACACCTAGCCTAAAATACCACTACCATTTTTCGCCAGCAAAAAAATCACTTTTGTTTTTCATAGTGTTTGTGTGAAATACAAAGTTACATTTGCGGTTTTTTTTTAAATAACTTTGTTTTTCATAGTGTTTGTATGAAAGACAAAGTTCAAAATATCGACTAGGTATGAGAAAAAATTATTAAGGATTTATGATTGATTAAGGAACCTACATATTATTTTTAAAGACCTATCTATAGACACCCCACACGAATAGGTTTGATGAATATATTTTTTTAGTTTCAGTTCCATGTATGGAGAGCCCCCCCTTTTTTTATACCTATTTTCGTATGAAAATAAAGCGGTTTACAGAATACATCTATCTACCAAGTTTCAAGCGTGTAGTCTTAATAGTTTTGGAACAAAGTGGCTGTGACATACGGACAGACAGACAGACATGACGAATCTACAAGGGTTCCGTATTTTGCCATTCGGCTTCGGAACCCTAAAAGAGATCTCACCCAGGAGCAAAATATAAAATCCCTTTTATTCTCATAACCAATTTTAAATAGAAAATTAAGTTAAGTAAAAATGTCATAAAACTATAAGATTTAAACTTCAAAACCATTTTGCGATAATTTATTTTGAATCGTTTTTAACTTCGGTCAACAATGTCAAAACGGCCGAGCGAATAATAATCTGGGGGCACGGCAGTGCCCCACCAAGTCGAGCAAAAAAAAGCGTCACGGCCGTACCATCCTTTTCTCGAAGCAGTTCAGGCCATTTTCGACCCCCCATAACTTCGTTGTTGATAAAACTAGAAGCCTGAATTGTCAGTAACCAAGCAGGCATTGTATAAACACGGTATATTTAAATTTTCATTCAATTTGAACCAGTAGTTTAAGAATTATAACTAGTCAAAGTTTCTTAATTTTGTCACTCACTCACTGACCGTTATCAAAATGCTAAGGCACTTCTAGCAGACGTAGAAGCTTCAAATTTAGAATAAAAAGAGTGTTTAGTGTACAATTCAAGGAAAAATTAAAATATTTTGCTATTTCGGTTCAGTTTTCTAGTTACACCAACTGCATAAATAACTTTTAATCCTATATAAATATATAGGACTACAAAGTTACTCTTGCAGTAAATGAATCAGTATACCTGTGTATATTACTTATGTATAATACCTATATCTTCACAAAATATAAGCTGAAGATTTCTGCAAAAAGATATGAAATCTCACCAAAATCATCCTATAAAAAACTGACCAACTCTCGCTGGAGCTGCTTATTTCTTTATAAAAAGTGATGAAATCTCTCAGTAAAGGCAAGAGAGATTTCATCATTCTTATTGCTTCCTTTCATTTGTGATGTGAAATCATAACATTAGTAACCACCTCTGTGGTCTTGTGGTACACACCACCAGTATCAGACCCAGAGGTCCCGGGTTCGATTCCCAGTGGGGGTACATATTGTATTCGGTTTGGTTGATGGTAGGGCTTCTTCTAAGTCCGCCTGGCTAGCTACCACCATGTTATAGTTTGACGCCATAACAATGATATTTTCAGCATTATTGTGTTCCGGCAGTTAGAGATAAGATAGCCAGTTTCTCAGTGATTTGATTTTGGATTCCGGGAGTAGTGCACTTTTACCTTCAGCCTTATCACCACTTAACATCAGCCCCCTGAACCACGAACCGTCGGAAGCGCTTCCGACAGCGGAAAGTATGCACTGTCTCTGTCACTCACTGTAGAATAAAAAAAGACGAAGCATAGAATTTGAATTCGATTCCGTTTCCGACGGTGTGTGAATCAGGGGGCTGGTGTGATGAAGGCTAAGTGCTACGCCGCCGTTAGGAATTAAAAAAAACCCATTTCTCCGTCTAAACAACAGTCAGTCGGTGCCATCCATTTTATTGATAGGTACTTTCACGCCCTGAAGTATGTCCCATCTTTAAACAAGACCTACATATACAGGGTGTTTTTGAAGTCATTGGCGTCCATTCGGCCCATTAATGTACTCATTTATGAAGCTATGTTTTTACGTGAAAAGGGGTGGTGCCCGACGTCAGCGCGGGCGCAGGGACGTGGGCAAAGCGGGCATGAATTATGGGTGACATTGTTTGTTTCGGTGAATTCCGTGCGCGACTTGAATAAATTCACGTTATAGTAGAGCCCGCGTTTTGTCGAGAGGCCAATGAAGTAGTTTAATGCTTGTAGTATGTCATTTAAATATCAATTATTTTTTTATTAAATTGATATTTTTTATTATTTTAATTTTGTTTTGCTATAGTGATTAATTACTGAGTATTTTATGCGATTTTCCAGGGTTTCAAAAAACTATAATTTTACATTCTGGATTTGCCTCATATTTAGGGAAAAGACTCTATGACATGAGTACCTACTTATGATCTTATTTTAAAAGGATGCTAATGACTTCGATGTCACCCTGTATATTATATATCACTACATAGTATAAAACAAAGTCGATTCCCGTCTGTCTGTCCCTTTGACTGTTCATATTGATTGGTCATCAGCATCAATTGGGAAGTAAAGAGTACGGTTGCAATGTAGATTGCAACCGTACTCCAAACATCACGTTCGTAGCCACCACCGCGCCAAACTATGCACTTCGTGCTGCTGTACGCGTTGTCGCGAATATTTGCCCAAGCGTGGATACACTCGCATACCTACCTGCTCACGCGCGCGAAGCATGACGAATATCGGGGCATACAAGATCGATCGAGTGGCAATATAAGCGTGTGCCGGGGACAGGCGCGTGCAGTCCACGTCCGGTCACCATTTCACCGCCACTGAAGGAACTTTAAGGTAAGATACGCGAATTTTTGGACACTTAGAAACTTAGTAAAATTGTTTTCTGGAGGATGATGAAATATTTCTTTTTATGCAAATTATTATGGAAAATTGAACTTGGGTAAATTTTTACTAAAGGTGAAAATAAACTAAACAAATGCGTGTCGACTGTCGGGCCACGCGCAGTGCAGGGTTCCGTAGCCCATCTCAATGATAGTCCCGGTTTCACACACCTGACAACGTTATCCAGGTAGTTCCCAATGAGGAATTTGTACAGTGCCAAGTACATTTTATAAGTTGGTCGACTGTTACCTACTCGTAAACTTGTAAAGCCTACTTAGTAGGTAGTTTTCATTTTAACTTCGTCATAATCGTATCCAAAAACAACCATTTGGCTGGCAGGAGAGGGGGAGGGGGGAGCACTGCTTCAATCAAAAAACTGTTCCCACAAATCCGCAACCCCACACTATTGTTTTTTACTTAAGTACTTCACCACTTTGTCAGCATGGTGAAGTTACTTTTAGACTCAACCGCAGGAAAAAATCTCGTACCTATTGGAAATTGGTAGGTAGTTAGGTAAATAGTTTGAGACCCGGGGTAAGGATTATAATAGGCTACTTTTACTTTTTACCAGAGGAATGTATCATATTCCCACGGGAAAATCAGTAGGTATTATTTATTTGTCCGTCTTTTATGACCAAACGGAGGAACGGATCAATGTGTTTTTTGTACGGGGGTTGAATGGGAGCTAGAGGATTGGATACACAGGCTACTGCCGGAAAAAAATCACATTCCCTCAGGATAACTTCATGTAGTACACGCGGTCGAAGCCGCGGGCGGAAAGCTAGTTATAAATATAATTCTTCCCTGGAAATCAAACTGACACCTTAAATACCAATTCTATTCCACAGCTTTGCCCGCAATAAAAGTTATTTTCCCATGGAAATGAACTTTATTCTATGTCCTTCCTAGGACCTTTTCTCCTTAACCTAGAAATGAGGAAGTTTTCATATAAACTTTAACCCCCCTTAGGGGGGAGTTTTTTAACTTTGCCTACGCAGATCACTTTAAATCCTGACCAGGGGCCCGATTCTCAGGCATTCGAACTTTTTCCGTGTGGTAATTCGTATGTCGAACATTTTGTTTGTGGTTTCTATTGAAAAGTTAGAACCTCTGAGAACGTTTCAAACAAACTAAGCTGTCTCACAGGTCAACAAATTCATTTTGACAGCTAAGTTCGTATACGAACATCTATTGGTTTCTACCACTCGTAGCGTTCGACTGGTTTTCGCTCGAACTTTTTCGATTGTGAAATTCTGACAATACAAAAACTGTGTTATATTTGAATTTCGAGCTTATAAAAGTGAACTTTTCTCGATTGCCTGAGAATCGGCCCCCAGGGGCCTGATTCTCACGCATTCGAACTTTTTCAGTGTGGTAATTCGTATGTCGAACATTAATTTGTTTGTGGTTTCTATTGAAAAGTTAGAACGTTTCAAACAAACTAAGCTGTCTCACATGTCAACAAATTCATTTTGACAGCTAAGTTCGTATACGAACATCTATTGGTTTCTACCACTCGTAGCGTTCGACTGGTTTTCGATCGAACTTTTTCGATTGTGAAATTCTGACAATACAAAAACTGTGTTAAATTTGAATTTCGAGCTTATAAAACTGAACTTTTCTCGATTGCCTGAGAATCGTCCCCCAGTATCTAGCATACCAATTTTCATACTTCTAAGTTCAGAAATGAGGAAGTTCCATTCCATACTAGCTTAATTTTTTAAACTTCGCCTACAGATCATTTTTTATTGTGATCAGTATCTAACATAAGTAAGTAAGTAAGTACCAATTTTCATACTTCTTATTTCAGAAATCAGGAAGTTCCATATAACTTTAACCCTTCATTTTACCCCTTCAGGGGGGGGGGGGGAGTTATAGGGGGTAGTCATAACCTACCTTCCTGCCAAATTACATCTTCGTTGGTCCAGTAGTTTTCGTGATTTCGTGATGAGTGAGTTATGTGTTATGTCCCTTCGATTTTATATATGTCACCGTAAAATAACAATAACGGTAAATTTATAAATGTCCTAAAAAAAAATAACCACGAAATTAAATTTCTAACCTATCACGTGTTCTACAGGACTTCCATAAATTTATAATTTTCCTAGGAAATTTATAATTTAACCTGCGATCGTTGAGGTTAAGCAACGTTCGCAATGGTCGGTCACGGGATGGGTGACCAAAAACTTTTCATCTCGAGCTCCTCCGTGCTTCGGAAGGCACGTTAAGCCGTTGGTCCCGGCTGCACTTGCAGTCGTTAATACCCACCAATCCGCACTGAGCCCGCGTGGTGGGTCATGGCTCATTCTCCTTATTCATCCATAAAGAAGGCCAGTGCCCCAGCAGTGGGGACATTAAATGGCTGATGATGATGATGATGATGACTCTAACAATGGTCGTTTCCAATTTTTCATTCTATAATAATTATCATCCTACTTATATGATTATTACTTATATTAAGTAATTACCTATTAAAGTTTAGGCTTAAAAACATGGAAACCATTTGTAAAAGTCATCATCACGAAATTCACGAATCGATAAAAATGAGGGATACCTACGTCTTAAGTTATTTTAGTTTCGTATTTTTTGTCGATTTGTCAATGAACGATCCCGTGATGAGAATTCACGCTGAATATTGCGGTCTATTCCAGGATGGTTGGAGCGTGTTGCAGAGGCCTGGTAGGGCTATTGGTGGTGGCTACAGCAGCTGCCATCGTGCTGTTCGACGAGTTGCCTGCTGGAGAAAATGCTGTGTACCAGGTTGGTCTAGGACCAGTATGCGGTCGCCTAGGTTTGGCAGGAGAGGAGCTCATCCATGAAGGGCTTATTACACTTATCCTAATTAGGATCTTAAATAAGCATACATTGCTTGTTTTGATTGCATCACTTGCTAAAAATGAGATCAAAGAAAGCATTGTTTGCTTAATAATGAGCCGTTTTCTAGAATAAAAACGCCTTATGCGTTCCATTTATTTTTGAAATTAGTCAAGTATTTGCATCTGGTAGTCATCATCTCATAGTGATGAGCTGGTGATGGAAGCTACAACTCCTTAATGGTTAGGAGCTGGAGAATATTTCTTTAAGTATTAATCGCACGTATGGACCAATAGTTATATTCTTTCAGGTTATTAGGGTGAGCTGATGATGAGAGGTGGAACTTCTCAACAGTTAGGAGTTTTAAGATGTTTTATAAATACCATATGCACGAATGGACCTTCAGTTGTATTTCTTCAAGTTATCTAAGTAGCTAAAGATGGAAAGCTGAATTCTACTAAAAAACGAAAAAAAAAATAAGATTTTCAACCCCCTATGGTTCTCCGGAGATACTAAGGAGGCATCCGATGGACATACAAAAAAAATATTTTTTATTTTTTTGTTAAAATTTTTTTTTGTTTAATCAAACCTTCAAATTTTTTGAATATTAGTAATAGAAAAAATAGAGAAGGCGAAGCCCCCGCCACCATTCTTTTATTTTTCTAGGTAACTAGTTTTATTTTAATGTTTAGTTTTTTGCATTCACAATGCAATTTTTACAATAGAAAATGGAAAATGAAGTATCTAGAAAAAGTCGACCCGTCTCACAACCAGCTCCGATGGGACTCGAACCCACGATCTTTCGCTTTCCGGGCGACTGCTCTAACCACTGAGCTACGGAGTCGTTACGAGAAGCGTCGAATTTATCCAATACTTCTTACGCGCTGTATAGTCAGTGTTAATTTCATCAATGTGGAGATATTACCTCCCTCACACCCGAAAGAAATACCTTTCCAGGTATTAGGCAATCGCTAAAGATGAAATTACTATTACAAGTTATTTTAATTTTTAGTTTTTTGCATTCATAATGCAATTTTTATTATAGAAAAATGGAAAATGAAGTATCTAGAAAAAATCGACCCGTCTCACAACCAGCTCCGATGGGACTCGAACCCACGACCTTTCGCTTTCAGCTATACAGCGCGTAAGAAGTATTGGATAAATTCGACGTTTCTCGTATCGACTCCGTAGCTCAGTGGTTAGAGCAGTCGCCCGCGCGGAAAGCGAAATGTCGTAGAGGTAGTTTTAGTTGTTTTTATTGCTTTTGTTATATAGGGGGATGAAAAGCAGTTCCTTATATTCGAAATTTCAGTTAACTAGTTCAGTTATTTCAAAACTTAATTTTTTTTAAACAGGCGTAGTCTTTGCCCGACTAGATGTATCCGAACGCAAAGAAAGACGAATCAAATAGGTTGATTGATATTTGAGCTGTCTTTATTGCTTTTCTTATAGAGGGGGATGAAAAGCAGAGTGTATTACTCGGCGGCAAAATTATTTTCACCTCGGGCGCAGTGCCGTAAAAAGCCTCTTCTGCGCCCTGTGCGAGCTTCAATTTTTTTTTAGCACCCTTGTTTTTTTTAGATATTATAGGTACCCTACCTAGAGCAATGCTATGTATAGGCCTACATTATTTCATTCAGGGTGATAAAATAAAGCACAAGGAACTTGGTGTTGGTGTACCAATTATCAAATATTTTGGAAGAAAAATATATTTTTTTAAAGAACTGATGTGGGCAAACAAACAGACGAGCCGTCAGAATTTAATAGACGTTTTTGATGATACTGGCATGTAGGTAGTTACGTATGTGTTGGAATCGAGCACTATAGGGGCGCAGCGGGAACTTATCAGGAGCAAACCGAAAAAATAGTAGTCCTGCCTGCGGTCAGCCCCCCTAGACAAGTGGCTTTCTATTAGCGAATTCGCTAGTCGAATAGAAAGAAAATGTATGGGATTGACATGAGCAATCGAAATGTCACGTGACCGCTAATGTCAATCCCATACATTTTCTTTCTATTCGACTGGCGAATTCGCTAATAGAAAGACACTAGTCTACAGGGGCTGGTCATTTAAATCTTGCGCCCCCCAGGAGTCTACGCCCTGTGCCTGGGCACCGGTGTGGCACCG
The DNA here is from genome assembly GCA_949710035.1 of Crambus lathoniellus. NCBI lineage: Eukaryota > Metazoa > Arthropoda > Insecta > Lepidoptera > Crambidae > Crambus > Crambus lathoniellus. Next base: position 30,401,863 of record OX453303.1, read on the forward strand.
CCCTATTTACGGCACTCGGGCAGCGTATATTGAATCCTTCGCTGCATTCAGGATTCTACTTTAGAATCCTGAGGGTTTAGTTTTTAAACTACATATTTTTGATGGCATTTTTTCGAAGGCGGTTCTATTTTTAACAAAATAATTTTTATTTCACTCTTTTTAGTGCATTATGCAGGCAATTCTCGTGTATCCTGGTAAATAAGTATGTTAAAATGTACATTGCACACATAAACCGCATGAATCAATAATACTTGTTTGATGAAAACCATATCAAAATCGGTTCAGCCAAACATGAGATAATCACGGACAACATACGTACGGATCAAACTGAGAACCTCCTTTTTCGAAGTCGGTTGTAATACTAAAACCTCCTTTTTTAGGTCGGTTAAAATACCAAAACCTTCTAATTAATGTACTTAACAAATACTTTTCTCAAGTACCGCATCTCGCGGACAACAGTTAAAAACTGAGAACCTCCTTTTTAAAAGACGGTTAATATACTAAAACCTTCTCCAAAATGTAACAAATACTTTCCTGAAAACTGCATCAAAATCGGTTCAGCCAAACGCGAGATAATCGCGGACAAACATGCAAACATACATACATACAGGTCAAACTGAGAACCTCCTTTTTTGAAGTCGGTTAAAAATAAATAACGACGTTATAGGTGATAAGGCACAGATTTGAATTGAAGCAATGTATGTGATGGTCCTTCTCCTTATCCATCCATAAGGAAGGCCAGTGCCCCAGCAGTGGGGACATTAAATGGATGATGATGTGATGGTCTCCAATATTTTATTTACTTAAATTGAATTCTTATTTTCAGAGGGATGGCGACATTAACACGGACATGCAGCATCCACATAAGACATACCGGAGTTCTCCCGAGCTCAGGTGAGAAAAGAATATTAAATTAAATGTAGTTAAAGTGACCAGAATATAGGGAATCTAGTCACTGATTTTAGTCACTGCCCTGGTTTATTTCTAAAAATTCCCCAAAAGATATCTAAATCACGTTTGATTGCTTTTTAGAAACCTTCGGCTGCCTATGTTACTGTATTTTGTAACTGGTTTCTTCTTTCAAGCACGTACCCAGGATTTTTTGTCGGAGGGGGTCCGGTAGGGGGGGGGGGGTTAGATGTTTGGATGTTTGTTGCTCAATCATGCCAAAACGGCTGAACGAATTTGGCTGAAATTTGGGACACAGATACTTTGTAGCCTGGAGTGGAACATAGGCTACTTTTTATCCCGGAAAATATCACATTCCCACGGGATAATCCATTCAAATTTTTGACACAAATCGGTTTTTTGTCTCCTATAAAATTTGGTTTACTTTAACTAGGTACCTATATGTGTGATTTCTGAAACAACCGATTCAATTATTTAATAAGTAGATATTTAAAAAACAGACAGTAATCTGTGCGCGCGATAGCCGTTAGGTCGCCCCGCCACCCGCCCATCCCGCGGATTAATGGACACTTTCGGGGGGGGTCCAGACCCCCTGGACCCCCCCCTGGGTACGTCCTTGACTTCTCTAAATCAGATGACGTTGGCCGAAAACTGTGCCACTCTCTCTTTATAGCTTTATCCGTAGCCAACATGAGGTCCTCTCGCGTGCAGGTGTCCGGGCATGCAGAGCAATCTATCAGGTGGGCCATGGTCTGTGGAGTGAAACCACACCTGCACGCGAGGTCTGTGTTACTGGAGAAGCCCCACCTGGACCGGTTGTCGTTACTTCGACCAATTTGAGTACGGATTCTATTGAGAGATCTCCATACGGATCTGGGAAGTTCAAGGCCAGGAGGGAGCTTTTCCTGGTTGGGCACACATGGGTGTGGAAGGGTGGCAGAGCTTTCCCACAGTTTAAATGGCTTCATAATTGACAACATTTCAAAATTTTAAGGTACTTATTTGTTTTTAAGGATATAATGAAACTTTATCGTTTTTTAGGAAACACGTATTTTTTCTTTTCTTTTTATTTACATACATTATTGAGATAATAATAATTTGAAAATAGTATATTCTAAAAGGACGTAAGTAAAATATCAGGCATAATATAAGCGATTCCTTAGCCTGAAACCTTCCATTTCTAACATTCAAAATAAAAAAAAAACTGTCTATGACATGATGTTTTACGTAGAGATGTAGCACGCTCGCTAGTATTTTGTGTCGATAATAATAGCATTTTTGTTTCAAGGGATTATTTATTTTAATTTAGTCAGATGCGATAAAACAACGCTACACTATATTAATTTTATCTCACATGTGATATACAACTGTAGTTTTAAAAATGCTATACTTTACATGACTTGTAAGCTTGTAACTTGCTCAATACTTTAAAACAAGGTGCTGTGTAAGTACTTTTTAAAATCTTCGTTTGTGTAATAATAAAACAAAGACATTTCAGTATTACTACCAATTTAATTTATACTAAGCTTCCTCATTTTTCAATGAAAATAATCGATAATAATTCGATAAATGAGTCAAGCATGCATCACTATTTAAATGACAGTAATTTTGACATTTGCTTGTTTACTTTGTTTTTTTTTTCTTCATAAGGATTGATTCTAGGCAAATGCATACACGCTAGAAAGGCCTGACATTGATCATTTTACATTTTTTTAAATATCTTAATAAATATGAGACCAAAAAATCTAAAAAAATGTTTTTGATGTTTAATTAGTACGAATCTCGAAATGGTTTTCGAATTTTACTGCCTTGCAAAAAATTAAATGTTGTCAATTCATAATAATTCATAATTACTTTATTGCGAATACAGGTGGTAGGTACAAGTACATGTGGATGATTAAAGTTTTTATGAGTGCGTCAAGTCTGCAACCACGGAGGCCTCTTTAGCCAAAGTTAGGGGCTTATTACACTTGGCTAAATTCAGCATCTAATTAAGCATAAATTGCTTTCTTTGAGCTCATTTATAGCAAGTGATGCAATCAAAACAAGCAATGTATGCTTAATTAGATGCTGAATTCAGCCAAGTGTAATGAGAAAACATTTGATTCGATCGAGACCTGGGCAGTGCTGCAGTCTCTCCAGAGGTGCCAAATAGACAACAGATACATCGAGGTGCTGAGGTACTTATACCAAAACGCCACCATGACGGTCCGATTACAGAACCAGAGCTCTAATCCTATCCAACTACAGCGAGGTGTGAGACAGGGAGATGTCATTTCTCCGAAACTGTTCACAGCTGCTTTGGAGGATATTATTAAGCTACTGGACTGGAAAGGAAGAGGCATCAACATCAATGGCGAGTACCTAACACACCTGCGGTTTGCTAATGATGTAGTTCTCATAGCTGAGACCTTGGAAGACCTGAACACAATGCTCGAAGATCTCAGTAATGCTTCTCAAAGAGTGGGTCTTAAGATGAACATGGATAAGACGAAAATCATGTCCATGTTGCATCCACTCCAGTTAATGTTGGGAACATTACACTCTTAGTTGTTGACCTCTATGTTTACCTAGGACAGACAATCCAATTAGGTAAGTCCAACTTCGACAAAGAGATCTCTCGTCGAATCCAGCTCGGATGGGCAGCATTTGGGAAGCTCCGGCATATATTCGCGTCCAAAATTCCTCAATGTCTCAAGACTAAGGTCTTTGACCACTGGTCAAACTGGTGTGTTGCCAGTTATGACTTATGGAAGCGAGACGTGGTCTTTTACTTACTATATGTCTCATAGGAAGGCTCAAGGTCACCCAGTGAGCAATGGAGAGAGCGATGCTTGGTATTACCCTGCTCGATCGAATCAGAAATGATGAGATCCGCAGGAGAACTAAAACGACCGACATCGCTCGAAGGATTGCTCAGTTGAAGTGGCAGTGGGCGGGACACATAGCGCGGAGTACTGTACCGATAGCCGTTGGGGCGGAAAGGTTCTCGAATGGCGACCGCGAACCGGACGACGTTCCGTGGGCAGACCCCCGACAAGGTGGACCGACGATCTGGTTAAGGTCGCGGGAAGCCGCTGGATGCGGGCAGCGCAGGACCAATCGTTGTGGAGATCCTTTGGGGAGGCCTATACCCAGCAGTGGGCCTCGTACGGCTGAAATGATGATGATTGTGATACTGTAGATATCAATGTTATTAAGAAAAAAAACTGTTAAAATCAATATTTATCCATTATAGGTATTTTAAACAAATTTTATTTGCATCAGATACACTTGACAGCACATCAAGTTAAACAGTTGAACTCTTTTATTAGGTAGGTTATACAGGCGGTCTCAAAGTCAACATGTATAGTCTGATGTGCAACCGTGTGTACAATGCAATTCTCGCGCCCTAAAGTCATCAGGGAGCGTTGTGGTTTTTTGTTTCTATTGAGTATCAATTTTTACCTTCAGCTCGAACCGGGTATCATCCGGCTACATCGAACGGACCCATCCGTACTTCGCCAACCGAAGGACAGATAATAAAAATGGTAAGTTGATAATGAACATTTTTATTGCTAAAACAAAGACTTCAAAAAAATTGTATAATCCAAGGTCAGGTACTTAGGTAGGTACCTAAAAACTTGTGTTTGGTATGGCTTGCCTTTGATTTGAATAATGCCATCATCTTAGAATAATGTGTGTGTGTGTGTGTGTCTTACTGTAAGTATAGAAAGATATGGCTTGGCTCATTCTCCTTATTCATCCATAAGGAAGGCCAGTGCCCCAGCAGTGGGGACATTAAATGGCTGATGATGATGATGATGATGATGATAGAAAGATGGTCTTCATACAAGGGGTAATCTGTGATACAAGTGAAAGTCAAAGTGAAGCACTAAACTGATTCCTCGGCGATATGCACACACGTACACTTGCAACTCCGTAGTGAACACGCGACAGCACATCAGGTTAAACAGTTGAACTGCGATAACAGCTTTTATTACGTAGGGCATAAAGGCGGTCTCAAGGTCAACATGTATAGTGTGATGTGCCGCCGTGTGTACATTGAAAACTCGGCGTTTGGAGTCATATCCGACGCCAAAAAAAGGTGCTTCAAATCGGGCGCGTGGACTTACTTTCTATACGTACTATTACGTACCTATAAGGGCATCATGAAGTACACCGCCCAGCCTATCTTTAGGCATACCAAACGGCATGTTGGACTCGGTCACACCTAGGGCATGTTCCTCGCCGCGCCCAGCCCTCCCACCAAGCCTAATAGGCTTCGCGTCAGGGCTGGATGGTTCTAACCTCTGCCCCGCCCCCTTACGAGCCCGAAAGCTCGAGAGGGGGCCGGGCAGAAGGAGGAAGCGTCCTCCCCAACTCCCCACGTGGCTACCCGCTCGTGGGGGCAGGCCAGGTGGGGCGAATAGGAGGAAGCACCACTACCAACTAAACTCCTCTCGAAGACCTGCGCCTTACCGCCGGGTATGCGGGGTCAACACCGCCCAGCCCTGCTCCATGTATCTATAGTAACGGCTGGGGTTGCCAGGCGTCCGGATAAAGCCGGACAGGGTCAGGCTTTTTGGATGCTTGTCCGGCCAAATTAGACGGTGTCTAGCTTATCCGGTTTAACTTTTTTTATTTTATTATCCACAACGAATCCACACTTAGTCGTGGGCCACACTGGAGCGGCGCGTCTTGCGTCCGCGTTGAGCGGGAAAAACAAATATATTGAGACGGACGGGAGAGGCCACACTGGCGCATCCGGCGGTCGCCGCGACCGGCGCGCGGCGGAGGGAATAGTACGTGTTCGCGTGTCTTGCGTATCCGCAGGTCGCCTCCGCGCCCCGCGGTCGCTTCAGTGTGGCCCACGACTTAGCGTTTATCACACCATGTTAAGTGGTGATAAGGCTGAAGGTGGAAGCGCACTACTCCCGGAATCCCAATAACTGAGGCACTGGCTATCTTATGTCTTACTGCCGGAACACAATAATGCTGAAAACATCATTGTTATGGCGACAGACTTAGATAAGACGGTGGTAGCTAGCCAGGCAGACATGAACAAGTCCTACCACCAACTAAACCGAATACAATCTTTACCCCCACTGGGAATCGGGACCTCTTGGTCTGAAATCGGTGGTGCGAACCACTAGACCACAGAGGCGGTTAAAACCTCTTTTGCCAACGCGCGATCTTGCGGGCGGGCGGCGAGAGTGGAGCGAGTGCAAGTCACGAGCCGAAAATATGGCTTTCAATCCATAGTTTTAGGTTATTTTCGGCCTTGATACCCATAAGTTAAGGATAATCTAGCTGGCCAAATGCTGGATTCGCACCAGGGGGGCTACCGCGTAACTTTATGGGTATAAACTTCATACGTTTTTGGGAACTTTAAGTCAATTTTATAAATAAAATAGCCGCTATCAGTTCCTTGTTTTGTGACGTCGGGTATAGAGAAAAAAATCTTTTCGTGTTCTATGGGTATAACGATAACTAGCTAGCAACGTTCAACAGAACAAAGCAGCAAAAATATATAGATCAAGATAAGGAATTCAAATGACAGTTGAAGCCCATACCCATATTCATATTTTATAGCCGGTATAGGGGCTGTGTCAATCCGGCTTTTCGGTTTTAATACCTGGCAACCCTAGTAGCGGCCAAGTTGATACTATGGAAGGCGAAGTATTTGAGAAAACTACGAATTATTAGGTAATTTTGAGTCTCTAGCGACTCCCATGGCCGCTATTAGTTTTGTGGCGACGCGACGACGCGGTGTACTGTCGGCACTGAGCAAGCGCACACTGGCGGCCAAGTATTGGCCAACCATTGTTTGAATCTAGCTACCACCATCTTATCTAAGTCTGATGCCATAACAATGAAGTTTTTCAGCATTATTGTGTTCCGGCAGTTAGAGATAAGATAGCCAGAATACGACGATTCCGACGATAGTATGCGCCCCGCCACGTGATTCTCACGCTCGTGGAGGGACACGGCCCCTTAAGATAGATGATTATGGACATAAACTTAACTAAAATTTCTCTTTTTCCCACAGTAACTAACCCGAATATCTGCTACTTTAAGCTATGTGCCTTCGGGACTCCGCCTCCGAAGTAAAAACAGATTGTTGTAATTTTAAATACTTAAGTCGGTTCTGTTACGTTATGTTTTCTTCCTTTCACAACGAAATGGCGTTCAACACTCTGTACCAGTAATCACAAACCATAATGCAGCCAGCACCCCAGGAGTCCAGGACTGATGGTAAACATCCTAAAACTCCAGCTTTGTCCGGGGGATAGATAAAACTATCTCTGATGTTAAATTCGCCGTTGTGGAAAGAATGAAAAAAACTTTGACAAAATAAAATACTTAATTAAAATAAAGGGTTTGTTTTTTTTTTTATTCAACTAGCTGACCAGCGCGAATTCCTACCCGTGGCCCTACCCCCTTCTCCACCCTACCCTACCCGTACTCTACCCCTACCCTACCCTACCCTACCTTTACTCTACCCTACTTCTACTCTACCCCTATTTACCCTCCTTCCCCATTTTCTCACCGTTAAAACCTTCCTTGGACTTCCACGAACATTTGAAAAAAATTGGCCAAATTGGTCCAGGCGTTGTGGAGTCATAGCCGCTACACACGCTCCTATCCGACCGCCGATTTGGTCTGCTCCCAGACCAAATCTGCGCTACACACGTTCCGATTTGGTCTGTTCCGACCAAATCTGCGCTACACACGTTCCGATTTGGTCTGGGAGCAGACCAAATCGGCGGTCGGATCGGAGCGTGTGTAGATGCTATTATGCGCTTACCAACACATTGTGCGATTCATTTTTAGGTATAAGTAAGATATCACACTCGCAAACAAAGTTACAAAACTAACATTTTATTACGACAGAGGTTGGTTGTTATTGTCACAGAACAGAATACTAAATTTATTCGTCACAATGGTTGCATTTACCAGAACTAATCGCTGACTAATCGCTAAGTCATCGATTACTTGTCTGATTACTATTTTCGATAGATTCTGCTGAACGCGCTTTAGCGTTTTTCTGGTTTTGACATGACGAATGACAGCAAAAAACCAAGGAATTTATAATACAACAGGAAGGTGCACTGCTGCTAAAAAACGGTCCTAATGAGATAGTAAGAACGAGGTCAGTTTATCTCGCTCCATCCCATTACGGCGGCCACGAACATGCGCGACGGGCGGCGGGCGGCGACGAGCGAATGAGCGATTTTCTGAGAGGCCATTTAAAAAAAAAAAGCTTCCAATTGCTTCACTAGATGGCGTTGAATAAGTATGTACATGTCTATGGTATATTTTGGTATGAAACATATTTAAATTAATTACTTTTTAAAAACCCAAAGGAAACTAATAATATATTAAATAAGTACCACTGTGAGGAACAGAAACGAAATAGGTAAATTTAAAGATTTTGGTAAATAAATAACATCTGTCTGACGTTCCGTTTTACGTAAAAAAGTCGCGTCAAAGTAAAATTTATAACGTTCCGTTCCTTCTAACTGCATAGGTGGGACAGCGCCATCTAGTGACTGAGCTTTCAGAAAATCGCCCATTGCGAACTTGACACAACGAAGACGGAAAACGTCAGAAAACGTCATTCGGCTTGTAATGTTGCTACTTTAACATTCTGAAAGCTATCATTCAAATTCTTTTCTAGCCTCCTAAGGCCCAAGCCATTTTGACCAAATAAGGGCTTGTAGCCCAGATGCCTTTTTATAGGTTCACATGGTTCGGACCCAGAAGTTTCGATGTTCAAAAAAGTGTCTTAGGATCTCCCTAAGAACGTGGGATTTTTTTTGTATACAAATGAATACCAGAAGAAGGTTTTACGTGACTAAAAACGTCCAAATTCAGCATCCTTTATTTAGGCATATGGGCTTTAATGCATACCCTAACCAATTTTTGTAAAATTCGTATTTTTAGGCTAATTGAGTAACAGTTGACGCTTCAAGGTATATTTATATTACAGAAAGAAAATAACATATATATTTGGAATATGGCATGCTTGCTATATTTTTTATGACCACAAAAGTAGCTACTGAACACTAGCAATGTCACGAAAAATCAATTTGTATACAAAATGTTCATTGCTGTTTGTGTTAACTATATTAAAAGGTTCGTATATCATATGTTTTATGAGTTCAATCAGTTCGTTCCACATTTAAAAGAGAAATAGAGCATAAATAAACCAGTTTTTGTATCAAGTCCCAAAAAACACCTAAAAACACGACAACAGCCCATATGCCTTTTAAAATCAAAATGGTAGGCTCCGCCCGGAATCGAACCCGGGACCTTTCACTGTCCAGGCAACTGCTCTGACTGCTGAGCTACGGAGTCGTTAGGTCGTTAGCTCAGCGGTCAGAGCAGTCGCCCGGACAGTGAAAAGTCCCGGGTTCGATTCCCGGCGGAACTACTTGGAGAATGGGTCGTTTTTTTCTAATATTTCATTTTCGATAATAAAAATTGTATTGTGAATGCAAAAAAGTAAATATAATTTGACAATACCTGTAACTAAATATCATTATAAAGAAGATAGTTCTTGTAACCACCCACATACCTTTTAAAATCTAAGTATATATAAATTCCCGCATACCTTTTAAGAGGTACTCGGATTTCTCGACGTTATTATAAATTCGTATTCTTTATTTTCGTGTAAATCTTTATGTTATTGTAAATTTAAAATGTCTGTTAGTGTTCGGAAAAGATCGACACTTCTGAACGCATCCCTAATGTCACGTCAAATTGACATTTAGCTGTCACTTGAAGTTGACAGTTCTCTCACTTGATTGAAATTCTTGTAAGAAAAGATGTCGGATAAAATTTTGCTGAATTGTTAAAAACCGCTCGCGTTGAATATGCCTGGCATATCGAGTTTGAATTGAATCCTGAATTATCCCTGTCATCCCGTTTTGTACGACCAAGATTTTGACGCCATCGTGACGATCGGGCCGGTCGCGTTGCTGTGAAAGATACTTTACCACCACGCGTTGTTGTCGGGACAATATATCTTAATAAGCAAGCCCCGCGTGTGTCGTTGTGTATTGGTGAAGCGCCCAGTGTCTTGGGACCGCTGTGTAGTATTTGTTTTGTGAGTAAGGTGACGAATTGGTAAGGTCTGCAGAAGAAGAAGGAGCTACCAGGGGGCGCCCCCCCTCTCCCCACGCTGCCCAGGAGACTTTCGACAGCACAGACCGTATGTAAAATTCACCTTACTTCACAATAAGTCGCTGCGTATCGCAGTTCAATTGTTCAGTTACATCCCGGCTGAAACCAAGTTTTGTCCGGAGTCTATACTCATGATAACCTTCCACTGCGCCATGCCGGCCCCGCGGGTCTAAGCAGGGGTGTACTGAACAGTTAGTATACAGACAAAGATACGTTTAAAAAAAACCTTTAGATCATATTAATAAACATGGATAAACTTACCACGTCTATTAGGTCTGGCCATCTTGAATGAGAATTCGTCGAAAATGACTGATATTTTTGTTTTCTGTTGGCACACCTGCTTAACCATAGGTAAAATAAGAAAACCCATTAGCCGTTCAGAAACTATTTTTCACTCTTGGCGCGTCATTTAAAATGTTATGGCGCATACAAATCGGATGCCTTTTAAAAGGTGGTTGGGTGTCTACTTCATAAAATGGGCAAACGTCTTGGGTCCGTACCACTATAGACTTGCATACCTTTTATAAGGCAATTGGGCCTTACGAGGTTATGATAAGCCATTAAAAAACTTAAACGACCAGGAGGCTTACCACAAGCTCTTAGCAAACAGAACAAATGCAGGGCAGTTTTATTGCAAGGTTAAAAATAAACTTCTTGCTAATCGTACCATAAGCCAAAATTAGCAGTCTTTTAGCAGGCCTGCTGCACTGCTGTTGCTATTGAATGATTGTCTCTGGCCTGTCGAGCCAAAATGTTGTTTGCGTTCGAAAACTAAATAAGATTTTTATCGGTAAATACCGTTTCGTATTAAAGCAACATTTTATAAATAAAATACAATAACAATGCAAAAGAAAACCTAAAACAAGATGTTTTTATGGAAATAAAATTGAACGGCAGTGTAAAAAAATGGTTTTAAATATTATTCTTGACAGAGTTTTATAAACAAGCGTCACTTCTACTTCTAGTTTCCGAACGTTACTCGCAAACTAAGGCGGATCCCACACTGCACCGCACGACGCTCCGGTTTGTGGTAGTGCGTTTCTTAACTATGGCTGTAGAATCTTGATGTGCATAAAAAACCCGCAGTGTATTTAAAATCACGCCGCATCTCCGTCCGGTAGTGCGGAAACCGGAGGCAGTGTGTTGGACGCCTTATAGCCGCTACACACGCTCCTATCCGACCGCCGATTTGGTGCGGGCGAACTTCACTGCAGACCTGATCCGCGCCTACACACGTTCAAACCAAATCTGCCGCACCAAATCGGTCGGCGCTACACACGTTCCGATTTGGTCTGGCCGACCTCTAGCCGTTGTTGCAGAGTTGCCAGCCACTGCTAATCTCCCAATATTATTATTATTTATAAATACTGAAAACATCAATTTGCTTGCAATAAATAAATTAAAAAGAAAAATATTTTCTGTTTTTAATGTTTTATTACTATAAAAAAACAATTTCATTATTTTTTAATTTTCTGTTATTTTCCTTAAAATACTAAAACATGCTAAATATTTACTAAAAGCAGCACTTATTAATGAGGTGTAATGCCCTTTTTATAGGTATATATTTAGTTTTACGACAAATTGCTAGTTTTTAAACAAAATATTCGAAAAAAAAACAAATAGACAAATATAATCTTTTCATAAATGGCCATATTTAAACCTTTCGTTCGTTCAGTCCTACGTAAAACTCATGAACGAACATTAAATTGAATCCTCTGAAAATCCCTTAAACGTAATTTACCTGCTTTAAATATTTCCGCTTTTACATATTTTCTCCCTAAATCTAGGGGAAAACCTCCAAAATTGTCAACACTGCCAAGTTGGTCCGGTCGGAAGCCTACACACGTTCCGATTTGGTAGGAAGTGAAGTTCGTGCGAACCAAATCCGGCCGACCGCGTCAAACACGAATAATAATAATTATGGTCGGACGACTACGCTACACACGTCCAGATTTGGTCTGGAGCAGACCAAATCGGCGGTCGGATCGGAACGTGTGTAGATGCTATAAAAGTCGGTTTTGCTAATGTCACTTAGTGAAATAATGCTGCCATGTTAAATGTAATAGTGATGTGTTCTATTCGTTCATTCACAGGAATGAATGATGATGAATGAATACTTTAATATAATTTGCCGATATCTTCTGTGTTTATATATTTATAATCATATTTTATTTCTATGTATTTAAAAAAACACCGGTACCGCCCGCGGCTTCGACCGCGTTGACTGCCATGCACGTACGTTATCCCGCGGGAATATGATGGTGTCCAACTTTTTTGTTTGTGGGTCGATTTTGATGAAACTTGGATTTTGACACTACTTCGACTCGAAAACTGCAACGCAATGTTAAAAATATTAACAAATCCAAGATGGCGGCTTACTTTTTTGTTTGTGGGTCGATTTTGATGAAACTATTTTGACAAGAAAATAATGTTAATAAAAATGAGATATGGTCAAGATGGTTGCCAACTTTATATTTTTAGGGTTTCGTACCCAAAGGGTTAAAACGGGACCCCATTACTAGGACTCCGCTGTACGTCTGTCTGTCCGTTTGTCTGTCTGTCACCAGGCTGTATCTCATGAACCGTGATAGATACAGTTGTAATTTTCACAGATGATGTATTTCTGTTGCCGCTATAACAGCAAATATTATAAACAGAATAAAATAAATATTTAAGGGGGGTCTCATACAACAAACGTGATTTTTTTGCCGTTTTGCCAGGTTTAGCGACGTAAGTATGGACATTTTGTCACAAATTTAAAATGTGAATGTGGATCTCTTACGACCCCGAAGGTATTGTGAAATAAAATAAAATAATTAATTAGGGGTAAGAAGTATCAAAATATAATATTTTACAAGATTTTATTTATTTTCACATGTCCCTGTGTTTGTCTGTCTCTCATGAAATCTTGCAAGGTTAATTTGACCTTCTTCCTGATGTTTGAATGGGCTGAAATTTTGCATGTTGGATTGGTTCCGGTGACAATGCATTTTTATGATAGGCAAGACCTGATTGTCATTGTCAAGTACACCCAGGGTTGGCTCCAGACGAGGTAACTGCTCAACGGTCAAAAGTACACTCACAAAATTTTGTATGTGCATTCAATGATAAAAGCCAATCCCAAATTACACCACGTCCTGGCTGCTGCACCCAGGGTTGGCTCCAGGCGAGAAAACTTCTCAACGCTAAACAGCGCTGTCACGAAATTATATATTAGCATTCAATTATGGTGACCTGGCTCCTGCATCCAAGTTTGGCTCAAGACGAGAGAACTCGTCAACGGTTAATAGCAATGCATTAAAATTTCATAAAAGCAATCCTTCATGAGAGCTCGTTCTGAGTTCCTGATGGACTTGATTTAATTCAACAGGTAAAGATAAATTAATATAACAACAAAAATAAGTATAGGTAAAAGCTTTTATTAGTTGATAATAAAAAAACTAAAAAGTTTAAATAATTTTAGCCGTCGAAGCTTCTTCGTCTACTTACATATTTTTAAAACCTAAAACATCATAAATCATTTATTATTAAATTTTTGTGTACTTGTCACTGTCTTAAGCTTCCAAATAAAAGCGTGTAATATTTTAATAACTGCAAAAGAGAGAAAAAAAATTAACATTGCGTTGCATTTTTCTTTCCAAAATAGTACCAAAAACCGACTTTCATCAAAATCGGCCCACTAACAAAAAGTTGGCCACCATCTTGGATTTTTTAATATTTTTAACATTGCGTTGCCGTTTTCTTTCCAAAATAGTACCGAAACCCGAGTTTCATCAAAATCGACCCACAAAATAAAAAGTGCCTACATGGCACAACTAGGATTCGAACCCGGATATCGGTAGCCCGGTGTTCTAACCACACCTTAAGCTACCGAAAGAACTATACGTGTTATTTATATAAATAATTATAATATTTTTGTTTCATTCATTCACTTTGCCGCGTCACTATTTATGTTTTGTCAAAACCTGGCAACCCAGTAAACGTCAGATTACTTCGTCTAATTAAAAATCCGACTATAGTCTATTTTGTGCTCGCAACTAATGTTTTTTTTTACAAATGTGTTTGAAGCTTTGGTTTCAAGTTGGAAAAGTGACTAATTTCAACAAACAAAGTTAACACAGTTACTTAGACCCGTATTCTAGAACGATACTCAAGTGGAGATCTCTTCTCAAGCTTAGTTAGAAAGGGATGCGAAAACATGCACCGAATACATTCATCCCTTGCTTACTATACTTGAGAAGAGATCTCCACTTGAGTGAGTGACGTTCTTTAATGCGTTCGTGGAGAAGTTCGTATTAAAGAAAAAAGCGCTCGGAACGCTTTACAATAATGCAGCAGTAACCTACTTGACACGGTTTGTTGTGCCATGGAATGCCCCCAATGTCCCCCACAGCCACAGGTTTTTCAGAGAAGCCGGTGGCAAAAAAGGACAAAGCAGACAATACCTAAAATAAATAATTTAAATGTTACAAAGTTCGAGAAAATAAGAATCTTGTAAGACTCTTGTTTTAATTTTTGAATGGGTAGAACTCACTCACTCTTGCCTGAACGGATTAATCTATAGATTTCGTTGCTGCTGCAGTATCAGCCCCCGGATTCACAAACCGTTGGAAACGCTCCCGACAACGGAATGTATGCACTGTCTTTGTCACTCACTATCTCTGAGTACTGAATCCTATGGAGATGGCATACCTACGAAAAATTGAAGCCTAAACACACACACAAGCACACATACCGAGAAACCAAAATGGCGCCTTTCCGTAGTGCTGCCCTATTTGTACATCGATATATTTATTCATGAAGTTATAGATACAAGTATTTTTGTGACTACCTACCTATCATCATCATCATCATTTCAGCCGTACGACGCCCACTGCTGGGCATAGGCCTCCTCCAAGGATAGATTATGGTCGACGAACATGAGTGGCCATCCTGTACTCGGGGCTTCAAGGCGAGAAGAGCCGCCAAGTGCTTCCTCATCTATAGTAATATCGTAAACAGGAAAAATGATTGGTTGTTGTTTGAATTTAATAGGTTCCAAAATTACTGGACTAATTTAGAAATTTCTTTGACCATTAGAAAGCTACATTCTTTCCGAGTGACATAAGATATATTTTATCGTGATAAAAAAAAACCAGTAAATTAGAACCAGTTTAAGTAAAAAAAGGTAAAGAAATAAAACAAAAAGCTCCATATTGTAAAAAACCTATTATGTTTATACAACAAGGATTGTTTTATTTTTACATAACACACATTACAATATAAATCACAAAGGAGAATGCCTACTAGGCACCTACCTACCATAGAAAAAAAGAAATGTCTCAAAAAAAAAGAAGCATTATTAAGTAATAAAATAATAAACAGTTTGAATCGAGATCTTTACTAGCAAGCATATTTTTTATATATTTAGAATATAGCGAAGAGACATCTAGTGGTAAAAAAATATACTTACTTTTAATGTGCTAGAATGAATGTAAGTTGGACGACAACTTTACAGCAAAATGACATTAAAAAAACACGTTATATATAAGTATCCAGTTTTTGGCAACCGGAACAGAAAACGTTGTCGCACTATAATTTCACTATAATAAATTTTGCCAGTGGCCTAATTAACGTCTTTTTCAAAACTTAAACTGTCGTTGACGTTTGAAACTGTTCTTCAAAATAAAAAGGGCATATAAAAATAGTTTTCGTACGAGTCTTTAAATTTTCCTTTCGCATTGTATCCAGCCATATTTTTCTTTTTTTTTGTTATTTTTAGGCAACCTGAAACAATAAAAATAGTTTAAAATTAATACACTCAACTTACACTTGAAATTTGAAAACATCGATAATTCGATAAGAAAAATGCTATAAGGGCAACTCTAGCGCAAAACAAACAGATTTATATTTTCTTGAAATACACCAACAAAACTCACCAAAATAAGTAGTAAGCTACATTTGGTATGAATTCTAAGTAAACTATTCACAGGAAAACCAAAACACAAGGCATTTATTGTATTGTTTTGGTGTTTTTGCAAAATAAATAGTAAGTACCGGTGTAATGTAATGTTTGGACAATTTTCACTTTTTTTGATGCCACAAACTACCAGACTGCAATTAGACATGTTCCTTGTTGCTTTCTCTCACTTATTAATACCTTTTATTCACATGAAAGTCTCAAATTAAAAGACTTTTATCACAAAACACTGCGAAATACAACTCGTTGACAGCTCACATACCGAGAAACCTAAATGGCGACCGGCTTCAATCATGCATTACGATGACGTCACGTTTCAATGTTGCCAAAAAATAGGTCGAATAAATATATTGCTGTCTCTTTTTACATGAAGTATTGGAGGTAAGATAGAACAAGATGGCTACAGGTTTATGAGTACAATGTCGATTTAGCTCATATTTGTATAACCGATAGTTCATATAGAACAATATGCCATCTCCATAGGATTCAGTACTCAGAGCTCACTATAGAATAGGCAAAGACAAAGCACAGAATTCAAATCAGATTCTGTTTCCGGTAGTTCGTGAATCAGGGGGCATCAGAGGTCTAAAGGGCCCCGAAACCAAAACCAAAACCTCCGAATAAAATCCATTTTGTCGTAAACTTCCAATGGATTGCTTTGTTCTCGTATTAGTTTACGCCACGCTTTTTTCTTTCTATTGCGGAAAGCTTTCGTCCTCCAAAAACCACAGAATTGCTTGATCATTCATTTAATAACGAACAAAATTATCAGTGGTATTCCACTTATCAAAGATCTTTAATCGTCCTCGTCCAATTTCTTTGATCAAATATTTAAAGCTAGAAACACATTTCGCTAGCGCAGCGCAGCGCAGCGTCGACCCGGGTGTGCACACTTTACTAGCGTGGCGCAGCGTTTCCTGACGAAATTTTTGATCAGTGTCAATCGAGTCGTTGCCGAGCTAACATCTGCATTATGTTTTCTTCTAATTTTGAAAACAATTTCTGTTCTTACTTGAACATATTAAATCCAAAAAAAAATATGTTGATGATTACGATGATAATATGATGATGAATGAAGACGAGATGCAATTTATATCTATACTAATACTATAAATAGACTACGCTGCGCTGCGCCAGCGAAATGTGTTTCTAGCTTGAGATAAGTGGAATACTACCCTTA
This sequence comes from Crambus lathoniellus, assembly GCA_949710035.1. Lineage (NCBI taxonomy): Eukaryota > Metazoa > Arthropoda > Insecta > Lepidoptera > Crambidae > Crambus > Crambus lathoniellus. The sequence goes on from OX453303.1 coordinate 30,419,082, forward strand.
GCAGGCTTTTTAAAGCTGCTTGAGACCAACTTTTTAAAAACTGCTAATAATGACAGTTTGGCAGGCCTGCTGGCGTGCTAAAGTGAGCTCATGGTACGTTTATCAACGCTGTTTGACCGGTGAACGTCTAGGACTAACAGCGCTGCTATTGTTATGGTTCATGGTACCGATAAGCAGGGCAGTTTTTTTTAAGGCTTAAAAATAACTGCTATAAGAGCTTGTGGTAAGCCCCCTGATACATTTTTATGCTTAATACGGTAATACCTAAATTAATATGCGATGTTTTCTATTGACTAAAAGTAATACGAAGCGGAAATTTTACGAAATTTAATTTTTATAACGAAAGTTGTGAACCATAAATCTACTAAACCTGTTATTTAAGAGTGCTGGCAATTTAAGAGAAAGGAACACCCTCACCTCGTTCTTGCGGTCTCAGCTGGACCGTTGACATTTTGTATTGAAATATAAACCTTATCTCTCAAAGTTAAACTGTATTTTTTAATACACAAAAATACGGAGTGCACCTTCCTGTTGTACGTAGTACTTATAAATTCCTTGACAAAATCCATGAAGTTTGACTTAATACTCTGAGGTATTAAGTCGAACTTCATGACAAAATCACTACGTTTGACAGCTACTTGCAACTACAGTCGTCACAAATTAAGATGCCCGATTTGACACATGGTAATGACCTTAGAATGTAACTTGTTACGAAAACCAAAAAATCAAATATATGCTGATTACTTATCAAAGGTGTATGAAAATAATATGTTACATTTTTTAAAGTATCATAAATTAAGGCAAAGTGTATTCCGCGTATTATTTTTGCGTTTATTCTAAAGTAAACGCAGATTCGATTAACTACGAAAGGTCTTGAAAAACAGTTACGTTCTCAGTCTTTATTTTTTTAAATACTAGTGTTGTAACCGTTGTGTGCAGGATTTCTCCAGCTTCATTCAATTTTATCGAAATAATCGTTATAACCACTTTAATAGATTAATTTGTAAAATTGATCTTTTTTTTGTGATAACTAGATTGGCGCTTAAAGCATTAGTGAAATTATGAATTGGCAACAATGATTTCGATAAAACGGTTTCTAGGCAAACGCACACTTATCCAAGGAGAACGTTTCGAATGAACCGAATGAAAAATAATTAAAATTCTTTAAATAACACCTAGACAACATTGCACACCTAACCATGTTGAATCGTCACGTTCACCTTTCCAGAGATTTCTTAAAACACGTTACCTTCGGCTTGTTCGAAGCGTTCGCATCGGACAAGAGTGCGTTCACCATAAGCAGCCTGTACACGTTGGTCCAACCACTGGCCAATACATCCTACATTGACACTTTTGAACGAACAAGACGTTTAAAAAGGTTCTTTCAAAAGTGTCAATATACGACGTATTGGCCAATGGTTGGGCCAACGTGTACAGGCCGCTGTAATAAGTAATGTAGCTACTCTATGACTATGTCTATGCTGTATGCTGTAGTTAAAATACTTGCACTTTTAGAGCCAACGCGCACTTGTGATTTGTAGTCCACCGATAGTTTAGTCGGAATCGTAAGAGGATCGTGATCAAACTGTCGGCTGATAGTTTGGTTTTGAGAACCTGCGAGCACTTGTGATTTTTAGTCGACCAATAGTTGGTCGATAGTTTAGTTGAATCCGGGCGCGCGCTTACATAGTCCTTCATGCACAGGCCCATAGTTGTCCGATAGTTGTATAACTATAACTATAACTATAGTTGTAGTAACTATTGCCCAGTCATTTTCGATAGTTCGATACTGAATGCGTAGTCTACCGATAGTTTAGTTGAATGCAGTGCGCGCGCTCACATAGTCCTTCATGCACATTACCGCCCGGCCGATAGTTGTGTGTTGTGTGATAGTTTGATCGTACAACTATCGGCCAGTCATTTTCGATAGTTTGATCGGTCGATAGTTGAAGCGCACTGACGATTGCCACTGCCATATAACTCTATACTGATTCCGAGAACGACCAAACTGTCGCCCGATTAAAAATCACACGTGCGCGTTCGCTCTTATATAAATTATGCAATTTAAGTGGATTCGATTCAGGTTTATATAACATCAAAGGTCAAATACTTTAATAATATGTTTATTAAAAGTATAAGTACCTATATAGTAAGTTTAACATTTTATAATAATAACTTTAGTCTTAATCCACATAAGTTGCAAACTTACTATAATCGATTAGTTACTCAGAACCTTAATCGATTAATCGCGAGAATCGATCACAGACTCGTATGGTTACATGCCTAATCACGTCACTTTAGCATGTGTCAAAACGGGCATCTTAATTTGTGACGACTGTAATCGCTGCTTCTCATCGAAAATCAAATGCGATGGAAAAAATGGCGTCCGATTGCTGTAAATCGCTGTCAGTCATCGCATTTTTGTGTGCGTTCAGCAGATTATTTGTAATCGATTAGTCAGCGATTAGTTCTGGTAAATGCAACCACTAACAACCTATCTTAACAGCTGTCAAAATCGATTGTAGAGTGTGTGTCAGATAACTCTGCGCGTGCCTGGCACGTTTTTGGCGCTAGTTACAGTGCATTTATTATTATTATTTATTTACATGCATTTTTACCGCGCGCAGACTTATCTGACGAGCACTCTACTTATTAGTTTCTGAACGTTTTCATTGGTATGGAATGATGCAACAGAGCATTATTGTGACGTGATAGTTTAGGGAAGTGCCTAGGTTCCATGATAATCGATATCGACCGACATTCATCACCACAAAAAGTTGTTGTCGACTATGTAAATATAACGAATTTCTTATTTGTTTTTTTACTCATTTATTGTTTTACTGCATTTGCTCATTTGTTGTAGCCAAATAAAGAATAATTTTTTTATTCATTCAAAACAAAAGTTAAAATTATCACTACTACTTATACTTTTAATAAAATTGTACACGAGCCAATTCTGTACATTGAAAGAAAAAAAACTACTGAGCGGAAATTGATGAAACTCTTTTTGTTATATAGCTATTAGTCCTAGCCAACATATGGGATATAATTGAATATCAAACGAACTTACCAAGTGAAGTTCGATCACAATTATGTGAACGGCTTCATTCGACGCGATTTTGTTTACAAATGTAGTTGCGCCCCCAAGCGACAGCCTTGCACGGTAGTTTAAAGTTTATTTTTTGTATTGGCAACACTGATTTCCCGCCAATTTATACATTCCTCTACTCTGTGGTCCCTAACTTACCTGTTTGGTTACCTGTCACATTCGAATCATTATGTTTAAAGCACTTTTTATAGATTTTTATCAAATAGAGGGAAGGGTAAGTAATAAATACTTGATATTATTAATTATAGAATAGGGAGGGTGTATATAAATCGCGTCGAATGAAGCCGTTCACATAATTGTGATCGAACTTCACTTGGTAAGTTCGTTTGATATTCAATTATGTTTCACGGCTTCATTCTCTGCGATTTTGTTTACAAATGTAGGATGTTTAGAGAAAGTGATAAAAATTTGTAAAAAGATAAGTATGTAATGACATTGTTTTAAGAAAATATTGTCATAACATCAAGTTTCTTATGATCTTTGGTTTTTAATCATCAACGTGGGTACTACATTATTATCTTAAATTATTGTATTTTTCTTACAGAATAATTCACAAATCAAATAAAAACAATACTGATCTACCAAATTGATCAGTGCTTTAGATAATTACTCTATTGTAAACATAGGCGAAAAAGCGGATGAAGGTTCGCTCCATCCAGCATGGAGCGGCATTCCTATCACTTAAATTAATATTAACACCAGCCCTGCTGGTAGTGGAAGTCGCCGCATGGCGTTTGCCATAGCACATATGCCATAGCACATATGCACTGCACATATGCAGTGCAGATGTGCAGTAAATACAGGAAGACTATTACAACGAAGAATATTTTTAAGTCAGGTAGGTACTATTGTTTGCTTGTGAATTTTCCTATAAATGAGGATGTTTCCAACATTGTTTGTAACGAATAAAAATTGTGTAACTGGTGTTTTATTTAAATATTCCTCAATGCACTTTGCTTGACAGAAATCAGAGTGTGTTATAAAAAGGTCTTTTTATCATGGTTGGAATGAATTAGGTCTGGATTTGTATTACAATTTCTGTTTGTGCTATGGTATAGATTATTTATTCTTTCACAAAGAAATGATTGCTTGTAATGAGCAGTAAACAAAGCCATCAGAGTTAACGACCTTTATTGACAGAAAGTTTAATATTATATTTTTTGACTTCCAAGATCTAGATCTTCATTTAGAACCTTTTGTGCCAAATAATTAAGTAATGTATTTAGTATCTCAGTTAAGTTGTAGGTACTAAGGCCTTGTGGGTCTATCTGTCTATCTCGATTCAGTGATCTGATCATCATAAGTATTATTTAACATTAAAATTGAGTATAATAATATTAGATTAGATTTAAAATTATTGTACCATATTTGAATTGATTGACAAAATTGTGTGTTCAAAATAAATATTTTGTTAGTTCTGACCATATATTTACTATATTTGATGTCATAGGCTAACCAGGCTTTGATACGTCTATCGTATTGTTTATACATGTTTCGTGACAAAGTGGCTTAAATAATATCTATAGTTCTTGGAGTTTTTATTTTTTTTCATTTTAGTAATGCTTGCCTGATAACTTGTAAGATGTGTGTTCATGTGAAAAGAGATTCTAATAAGTAAATATTTCGTTAAAAATACGTATATTATCAGAAATGTATAATTTTCTAACCAATGGCACCACGGCAGTGTCGTCCAACATGAGACAATCACAATGTCTTCCAAGATTTGAAAATGTCTAATAATATAATAATTTCATGAAAATGGCACTAATGCTTAAAATAGGATTATTTTTATTTATTACATTTAAGTATATAATATCAATATGTTTATATAATATACATTTAAACTCTGAAACATGCACACATTTGTAATGCAAACAATAAAATTCAATTGTTATAATTCATGACGCGAGCATGAGAATGGAACTAGTATTTTTACAGGATATTATGTAAGCGTCGACTGCCTGTGCTTCTGGACCGATTTTCAAGTTATTTAAGTAGAAAATTTTGGTTACAATGGCTTGCAATCTTATTATTCAGAAATGTCCAAGTTGTCATTTAGTAGTTATTCTCTATTGCCGAACTTTTCGCTCATAAGTAAGACAGCTTCACTTTCATCTTTTGTGTTTGTAAGATGCGAACAATTATATTTCCAAAAAATATTATTATAAAATATTTATAGCTGTTTTGTTTTACACATAGGTATGCGTATATAATACTTATAGCAATCGTAACTTTGGTTACTAACGTGAGTGAATTAATGTGCAATGAAGCTTTATTTTCTTTCAAATGGCTCTGACAAGACTCTGGTTATTGCAAAATGAATCCTAGCCAGACTAACTGGCTGGGGTTGCTTCTACTGAGGAGCGGTAGAGTCTAAGACGGGAACGTTTATCGGCTACGATCTTTGGGATAAGTATGTTTTGTTCATAATTAGGATAATTAATAATACACAAACATTTAAAATATTCAAGCCAGGAATAATAGGTGGCAGGCAGGCCAAGAGTAAACGCTATAAGCCCGAGGAACTTTGTGAAGTCTTGCAATTTACATTTATTGAACTTCCCAAAAATAAACGTAAAATAATCCCAAAAAACCGAATACTTTTTAAAATAAATCGCAAGAAATTTACATTTTCTTTTTTCTATGTTATACTAAACCACTTTTGTCTATTTGTTTAGTAGAAAAGTTAGTGAGAAGTTAGTATATCCTTGGTGAACTAAACGTGTCATGAAGGCAACCAGTGTCAAAAGGATTAATTAGGTAAACTTATGTCGTTTTAATATATTACTGGTGGTAGTTCACGAAATCTCAAAAATTATATAATTTATTTTATTATTTAAGTATAGACAAACGAAACTGTATAGTGACTAAAGGAACTAGGTGATTAAATTCATGAAGAATTTGAAATTCATAAAGAATTGTATTTTTAACGAAGTTAAAGGTACTTATTCAATGCGAGTTATGTATTGGAATAAACATGTAAGCGTCTTTGAGGTCTATATCTAGACGTCATGTTACAGTTTTTAGTAATTACTTAGAGTATGTCACGCGGTAGTCCTAGTTGCCCGAGATTAAGTATAAAGCGATTATCACTATTTGGTTCCTGTACTAAGTAACCCAAAGTGACATTTTAAAATGATATTATTTTCCTTTTTTACTTATATTTATTTATCTAGATTGAACATCATTTTCGTATACAAGGTTAAGTTAGTTCATAGGTTAAACACTGGAACTATAATTGCAATGAGCAATAAATTTGCATAGTATTTTTCTGCCTTTTTATCTACAATGATATTATAGGGTCATCGGTAATGTACTAATGTCCAACCATGCATTAGTAAAATAATGCAGGCGACTTACGTATTACCTCGTGGTCTACTACCGGTAAGTTCTGGATGCTGGATAGCGGCGCGTGATGTCTACGTCTTGATGTGACTGGCGGGTGCGTCAGGCGCTGGGTGATCTCTTGCAGCATCGGAGATGGTATTCGCCCTATAGGCTGGTTTCCAATGCTGTGGCTTAAACTGTTAAGGATTCTTGATGACAGTGTCCTTTCCATGAAGGATTTCAGTTTTGGAGTACCTACCTATTTCTCAAAACTGGATTCGGTTTTTGGAGACATTTTCACCAAAAACCTGATTGATTCTAATCATATCTATTTAGGTGTATTTTAGGTCTAGATTTATTCTTTAAATTAATCTCAAATTTCATAGCGTTATAGTTTTTATGAAATTACTATCACAGAAAATGCTACATACATCAATTTACAATATATTTAAAGCCTAATAGGCTTTTATTTTTGGATGCTTCGTCATTTAGTATAAATATTGGGAAACCAACACTATCGAAATTAAGTTTTCGACCTTTATCCGACCGGGAATCGAACCCGGTTCTTCACGCATAGTGGCACCCTGAAAACTGATGCATACCCCACTTGACCACGAAGGCAAATAGAATAAAGATAAATATAGATTCCATGGCTATGGCTAGGTTTTTTTTTTTTTTTAAAGCTATCCCAATCTGCTTTTCTTTAGCAATATTGTAGTTTCTCTTTGACAAGCGGCTTTGAAACAGCGGCTTTTGCTTCGGGATTGAGGGTAAGAGCTGCTAAAAGGTCACAATAGTTTGGAACTATTTAATCTTTAAAAAGTCTATCCTTGACCTTCAGCTTTATATTGTTACATACGGTTTTTTCCCTCGGCTGAAGAGCAGTGAACAGTCGAGACAACTGATGCTAACCCTTGTTTTGTGGCCGTTGGTGCTGCCTCGTCCTGATGTGGCGATGCTGCGGCCGGAAGTGGGTACGGCGATACCGGTGACAATCCCGAGAGCTGCGACGCCGATTCGACTTCTCGAATACGAATATATAGCAACTGAACTGGGTTGCAAACAGTGACTAAGTAGCCCAATAACGTGACGGTATCTGTCCTGGGTATGACAGTAACGCATCACTTAGTAATTGCAGCCATCCGGGACAACATAGTTCTTTTAAGAACGAGTACTTTGCTTGCTCGTCAAGCAAATACAGTGGCTAAGTAGCCCAATAACGTGACGGTATCTGTCCTGGGTATGACAGTAACGCATCACTTAGCAATTGCAGCAACCCGGGAACACATAGTTCTTTAGTAATTTTCTTGCTCGGTGAGCAAATTAAGTGGCTAAATAGCTCAATGACATGACAATACCTATCTGTCCTGGGTATGACAGTAACGCATCACTTAGTGACCAATAATTGCAACCATCCGGAAATACATAAGTAGTTCTTTTTTGAACGAGTATCTTTCTTGCTCCTCAAGCAAATTTCAGTGGCTTAGTAGCCCAATAACATAATAGTATCTGACCTGGGATCACTTCAGTAATGCACTGGTACAGCACAACGACGTTTTCTTCTTCACTGTCTTCATGGTGTTTCCTTTTCTTCCCCAATGTTCAAAGTATCTCGCAGCGAGTAGAGTAGACGTGCGAAGGCTTGAGCACGGAAACGCTGAATGATTCGAATGTGACAGGTAACCAAACAGGTAAGTTAGGGACCACAGAGTAGAGGAATGTATAAATTGGCGGGAAATCAGTGTTAGCAAAAACAAAAAAAAAAAACTTTAAACTACCGTGCAAGGCTGTCGCTTGGGGGCGCAACTACATTTGTAAACAAAATCGCAGAGAATGAAGCCGTGAAACATAATTTATTTTGAAGATCGCAATACCTGAGGTGGAACCATAGCAGTTCGGCCAAACTATGAGTGATATAGAAATAACGTCTGCAGGAAAATTGTTAAACGTGATGAGCATTTTTTATTGAAGTACAACTTTTGAATGTCTGGTACACCAGGGGGCTGCCGCGTAACTTTATGGATATAAATTTCATATGTTTCAATTTTATAAAACAAATAGCCGCCTTGTTTTGTAACATCGAGTATAACGATAGCTAGCTAGCAACGTTCAACAAAACAAAGCAGCGAAAATCTATCAAAATAAGAAATTCAAATGACAGTTGAAGCCCATATCCATATTTTTTTGCAGGTTGCCCCCCTGGAACCCTAACAGCCCAGCTAAACTATAAAATATACAAACATAGCGTCCTAAGAAAAGTTGTTCGAATCATAAGTATTTTCTATTGATATACAACAATCTTATGTCTGGTACATCTGATGTCCCCCAAGAGCCCAGATAAAGCTGAAAGATATTCCAAAATATCGCCTTAAGGAAGGTTGTTCAACGAATGATATCTGTTTACGCATTCCAAATATTGAGAAGGACGATTAAAACCATGCTATCCTAACCACACAACACAGGGTGATATCACAACTGTTACTTTTTAAAAACTTCTTATACCTACCTAATATCTTGAGAATTCAAATAAAACATTTTCTTATGAATTGATTGAAGTAATAAATAAACAACAACATAAGCTGGAAGTACCTCCAGGTGGTGAAGGACGTGATTTTTGGCATGGGGATAGTTTGGGAGCTGGAGAGTGATATAAGCTACTTTTTATCCCGGAAAAACATCACATTCCCGATAACGTCGTGTCGTGTCGTGTATTACACACAAGCTAAGCCGCGGGCACAAAGCCAGTAGAAAATAAAATAACGCTAAATATAATTCATAGGCAACAAAATGTATAAATAAATTCAAACTCGCATTTTTATTTCCCATAAAAAAAGCAACGCATTAAGTATGTATTTCTTTCAACCGAAATTGTACTTATTTAGAAGCATTTGGAAACGTTCCGAAAAGCTGAATATAAATGCAGTTTCCTGCATGTCACTTAAATCAGAAATAGGCAATCACAAAGCACAAAATGCGAATTTGATTACGTTGTCGACCATTGTGACAGGATAATAAAATTAAACAAATAATTAAATGTAAACCACAAGAACCTAGTAAGATGATGTAAAATTGTAAAATCTATTAAATAAAAATCTCGTATCGCAGTGTTTGGTAATGAACTCCTCTGAAACGGCTCTTGGGGGTTATACCGCGTAACTTTATGGGTATGAACTTCATACGTGTTTTGGAACTTTAAATCAATTTTATAAAAAAAATAGTGCAGTCCGTGCAGAGCAGTCAAACAAACAAATACTTTAATGGGCGATTTTCCGAAAGCTCAGTCACTAGATGGCGCTGTCCCACCTATGCAGTTAGAAGGAACGGAACGTTATAAATTTTACTTTGACGCGACTTTTTTACGTAAAACGGAACGTCAGACAGATGTTATTTATTTACCTAAGTCTTTAAATTTACCTATTTCGTTTCTGTTCCTCACAGTAGTACTTATTTAATATATTATTAGTTTCCTTTGGGTTTTTAAAAAGTAATTAAATTAAATATGTTTCATACCAAAATATACCATAGACATGTACATACTTATTCAACGCCATCTAGTGAAGCAATTGGAAGCTTTTTTTTTTTTAAATGGCCTCTGAGAAAATCGCTCATTTATCGATATCGACTTTTAGTCTACTTTGCGCTTGAGTGCACTGCACTGCATCTGTCACTGTCATTGTCAATTTGTCAGATTCGAATTCATTCAGATTTCAGCATAGAGTAACTTGTATATATAGGAAATTTCAGTATATAATTTGTGATTTCAGTTAAGTTTCAGTTCCTGGAAGATTTTGTAAACGTGAAAAGCGTGCGAGAAAAGAAATAAAAACAAGTAAAAACATTACAATATGTATGAAATTGAGTGAAACTATTTTCCTACTCAATATCTTTGACCAGTGTTCGATACTTAATATCATAATTATACAGTTTTATGAGGAACATTTTTAATCCGTACTTATTAGGTTAGGTGTCGATTTCCAACATGACTTTACCGGTGGAAAATGACTGTATTTACGAAGGTGGTCGTGATAACGTAGGCAGCCGCAAGCCGACGGTGAAACAAGCATATGCAGATGGTAAATGAAATAACTTAAACTTTATTTATCACATAATGTAAAGTATACCTACATATTTTCGAAGATCATCTTCGTTTTTTACTCTCTTCAAACTCCCAGTGTACTCTTATAAACTAAAATTTTAATTAAATAGGTGTAAACCTATTTAATTAAAATTTTTCCTCTCCACACCATCTCGTCATTATTACCTTACCGGATTAAACTTTAATTAAAAACTGCATACTTACCAATTTAATTTAATTCTATATATATATTTTATTTCACTTCTTCTTCTTCCTTAATGGCTTGCTTTGTGTTTATTCACAATTCCGCCAATGTCACATAGTTAGCTTTTACACTGTTGGGATGCGATTGCGAAGTTCGTCATTCATTACATTCTAAGCGAATCAACCTAGAAGCAGGGACCGGAAAACCCCTGTTTTTGATTAAGCTTATTATTAGGGAAACCTTGTTAAAGGGTAACCGTATTATAGGGTTACCCTATCGATAGTGTAAGACTCAAGAAAGGGTAACCCTTTCGAATTAACTTAACTTCTTTCCAATGGGCTTACCGTATCGAAAGGGTTTTGAATTAAGCACTTACCACATAATTGAGTTACCCTATTGTCTCCTGCATCGCATCAATGGTCTCCTGTCTCTTTTCCGCGCATTTTGCATACCGTATCTCGGGGTGGTGGGCCTCCGTCTCTGTTATAATTATGTTGTGTTGTGTGTTGTGGATACTAATAATTTTTAAAGCGCATTTTCCTTTTTTTTGTGGTATATCTATCTATACTAATATTATAAGGAGGAAAGATTTGTATTTTTGTATGTAACGAATAAACACAAAAAGTACTGGACCGATTTAGAAAATTCTTTCACCGTTAAGAGCTTATTACACTTGGCTAAATTCAGCATCTAATTAAGCATACATTGCTTTCTTTGAGCTCATTTGTCGAAAGTGATGGAATCGAAACAAGCAATGTATGCATAATTAGATGCTAAATTTAGCCAAGTGTAATAAGCCCTTTAGAAAGCTACAGTCTTCCCGAGTGACATAGGCTATATTTTATCCCGATATTCCCACGGGAACGGGTACTACGCGGGTGAAACCGCGGGCGGCCGCTAGTTATGTATAAAGTAAAGTCCCGTGGACTAAAATAGGTAAGTACCATATTAGAAAAGCTCAAATTAGGGATGTGTTTTTTTTCTTGTGATAAATCAAAAGATCATAATATAGTTTTCTAATAAACTATTTTTATTTTTTTTTGCAATAATTCAAAAGTTTATCAAAATAAAAATTTGTATTTGAATCGAACCGAAGACACGCCAAAACAGCTCCCGAACACACTTGAGCACGTGTGACGTCATAATGTTAACTTTCACTCATTGCAGTGTGGGGGGGGGGGGGGGGGGGGAGCATCGGCGGGGGCCTCGAGGCACCCGACATGCCAACTAAATGCTGCCTTATTTCTATAGAAATAAGGTCTCTATTTTCCACTGCCAATCGGCAACCGCTATATTTCAGAGGCTCGGACAACTGACAGACACACAGACAAAAACTTCAAGTTTTAGCTTACTTCGCCATCACCACGTGGAGGTAGCTTTTATGATTTTTTATTTTGGGGGCCGATTTTGATGAAACTCGATTTCTAGTACAATTTTGACAAGAAAACAGCAACGCAATGTTAAAAATATAAAAAAAACCAAGATGGCGGCCAACTTTTTTGTTTGTGGGCCGATTTTGATGAAACTCAATTTCTAGTACTATTTTGACAAGAAAACAACAACGCACTTTTAAAAATAAAAAAAGTCCAAGATGGCGGCCAACTTCTTTGTTTGTGGGCCGATTTTGATGAAACTCGATTTCTAGTACAATTTTGACAAGAAAACAACAACGCACTGTTAAAAATATAAAAAAATATGGCGGCCAACTTTTTTGTTTGTGGGCTGATTTTGATGAAACTCGGTTTTTGGTTCTATTTCGTCAAGAAAAGAGTAACGCAATGTTAAAAAAAAATCAAGATGGCAGCAAATTTTTTTGTTTGTGGGCCGATTTTGATGAAACTCGAAGTCTAGTACTATTTTGACAAGAAAACAGCAACGCAATGTTAAAAATATTACAAAATCCAAGATGGCGGCCAACTTTTTTGTTTTTGGGCCGATTTCAATGAAACTCGATTTCTAGTACTATTTTGACAAGAAAACAGCAACGCAAAGTTAAAAATATAAAATAATCCAAGATGGCGGCCAACTTTTTTGTTTGTGGGCCGATTTTGATGAAACTCAATTTCTAGTACTATTTTGACAAGAAAACAACAACGCACTTTTAAAAATAAAAAAAAGTCCAAGATGGCGGCCAACTTTATTGTTTCTGGGCCGATTTTGATGAAACTCGATTTCTAGTACAATTTTGACAAGAAAACAACAACGCACTGTTAAAAATAAAAAAATCCAAGATGGCGGCCAACTTTTTTGTTTGTAGGCTGATTTCGATGAAACTCGGTTTTTGGAACTATTTCGTCAAGAAAAGAGTAACGCAATGTTAAAAAAAATAAAAATTCAAGATGGCAGCAAATTTTTTTTGTTTGTGGGCCAATTTTGATGAAACTCGAAGTCTAGTACTATTTTGACAAGAAAACAACAACGCAATGTTAAAAATATTAAAAAATCCAAGATGGCGGCCAACTTTTTTGCTTGTGGGCCGATTTTGATGAAACTCGATTTCTAGTACAATTTTGACAAGAAAACAACAACGCACTGTTAAAAATATAAAAAAATCCAAGATGGCGGCCAACTTTTTTGTTTGTGGGCTGATTTTGATGAAACTCGGTTTTTGGTTCTATTTCGTCAAGAAAAGAGTAACGCAATGTAAAAAACAAAATCAAGATGGCAGCAATTTTTTTTGTTTGTGGGCCGATTTTGATGAAACTCGAAGTCTAGTACTATTTTGACCAGAAAACAGCAACGCAATGTTAAAAATATTACAAAATCCAAGATGGCGGCCAACTTTTTTGTTTTTGGGCCGATTTCAATGAAACTCGATTTCTAGTACTATTTTGACAAGAAAACAGCAACGCAAAGTTAAAAATATAAAATAATCCAAGATGGCGGCCAACTTTTTTGTTTGTGGGCCGATTTTGATGAAACTCAATTTCTAGTACTATTTTGACAAGAAAACAACAACGCACTTTTAAAAATAAAAAAAAGTCCAAGATGGCGGCCAACTTCATTGTTTCTGGGCCGATTTTGATGAAACTCGATTTCTAGTACAATTTTGACAAGAAAACAACAACGCACTGTTAAAAATAAAAAAATCCAAGATGGCGGCCAACTTCATTGTTTCTGGGCCGATTTTGATGAAACTCGATTTCTAGTACAATTTTGACAAGAAAACAACAACGCACTGTTAAAAATAAAAAAATCCAAGATGGCGGCCAACTTTTTTGTTTGTAGGCTGATTTCGATGAAACTCGGTTTTTGGAACTATTTCGTCAAGAAAAGAGTAACGCAAAGTTAAAAAAAATAAAAATTCAAGATGGCAGCAAATTTTTTTTGTTTGTGGGCCAATTTTGATGAAACTCGAAGTCTAGTACTATTTTGACAAGAAAACAACAACGCAATGTTAAAAATATTAAAAAATCCAAGATGGCGGCCAACTTTTTTGCTTGTGGGCCGATTTTGATGAAACTCGATTTCTAGTACAATTTTGACAAGAAAACAACTACGCACTTTTAAAAATAAAAAAAGTCCAATATGGCGGCCAACTTTTTTGTTTGTGGGTCGATTTTTATGAAACTTGGTTTTTGGTACTATTTTGACAAGAAAACAGCAACGCAATGTTAAAATACGAATAATTTTTTAACATTGCGTTGTTGTTTTCTTGTCAAAAGAGTACTAGAAATCGAGTTTCATCAAAATTGGCCGACCAGAAAAAAAGGTTGCCGCCATCTGGGATTTTAAATTTTTTTAACATTGCGTTTCTCTTTTCTTGACGAAATAGTACCAAAAACCAAGTTTCATCGAAATCAGCCCACAAACAAAAAAGTTGGCCGCCATCTTGGATATTTTATATTTTTAACAGTGCGTTGTTGTTTTCTTGTCAAAATAGTACTAGAAATCGAGTTTCATCAAAATCGGCCCACAAACAAAAAAGTTTGGTCGCCATCTTGGATTTTGTTTTTTTTTTTAACATTGCGTTACTCTTTTCTTGACGAAATAGTACCAAAAACCGAGTTTCATCGAAATCAGCCCACAAACAAAAAATTTGGCCGCCATCTTGGATTTATTTATATTTTCAGCAGTGCGTTGTTGTTTTCTTGTCAAAATAGTACTAGAAATTAAGTTTCATCAAAATCGGCCTACAAACAAAAAAGTTGGCCGCCATCTTGGATTTTGATTTTTTTTTAACATTGCGTTACTCTTTTCTTGACGAAATAGTACCAAAAACCGAGTTTCATCGAAATCAGCCCACAAAAAAAAAGTTGGCCGCCATCTTGGATTTTTTAATATTTTTAACAGTGCGTTGTTGTTTTCTTGTCAAAATAGTACTAGAAATCAAGTTTCATCAAAATCGGCCCACAAACAAAAAAGTTGGCCGCCATCTTGGATTTTTTATTTTTTTAACATTGCGTTACTCTTTTCTTGACGAAATAGTACCAAAAACCAAGTTTCATCGAAATCAGCCCACAAACAAAAAAGTTGACCGCCATCTTGGTTTATATTTTTTTTGACATTGTGTTACAGTTTTCTTGTAAAAGTAGTACTAAAAATCGAGTTTCATCAAAATCTGCCCACAAACAAAAAAGTTGGCCGCCATCTTGGATTTTTATTTTTTTTTTACTTTGACGACATTTGACGACTTCCGTGGCCGAGTGGTGTACGCAACGGTTATCAAGGTGCCGCTATCTCTAGAGGTCCCGGGTTCGATCCTCGGTCGGCTAAATATTGAAAACGAACTTTTCAAATAATCAAATTTCTAGCGCGTACCTTTTTAATAACAAATAAGTTTCGATTTACCGGTGATAAAAAAAGCCCATTTTCAAAAATTCATTACTCGGTAACCAAGTGGAATTGAAACACGGGAGTTCTACTCTTGCATTTGTAAAGCTTAACTCTTTCCAATTATTGAAAAAAAAGTGGGATGTCCGATTTTAAGGGTTTTGGAAACACCGTGCATGGCCACCAAAGTCCACCAAAATCGCTGTATCGAACTGTTTTTTTTTCATGACAGATAATGAATTTCCTAACAATTTTTATATGAAAAAACTGACAAATGCGCAGTTATTGAGAAAAAAACTAGTTTTTTTGTATGAAAAAATATTAGAAAGAAAAGAAAGAAAGAAGAAAGAAATACATTTATTGACTTGCACACACACATTTTATACAAACAATTAAGGCAGAACAAGAAAATAGGTTGACAGTGACAGAAGTGAGAGAAGCAAAGAATTAAGAGAGGTTAGGAAGTGTGTGCAGCCAACGACCCTGTCTCAGCCAAAAGCTTCTGAGTCGCACACAGGTGGGCGGAGCAACAAAGAAGCTGCTATTAGTTTGCGTCGAGATTGCATCACATGTTAAAGAAGGCTAAATACTATTAGTACCTACGTAGATTAACAAAAATAGGCGAATCCAAAAAATTAAGTGATTTTTTATTTCTTTTTGATAATTTTTGTTTCAAATGACTAATAACATTGCAGGCCTCAGAAGCCATAGCCAGTTAAATTTATATGAAAAACATTTCTACAAAGTAGCATTATATCAAATATTACTTTTTTTATAAAGCTATTTTATAAAGCTTACTATTTCTCACGCTAGAGTTTTTGTACAATATTTAAATTTATAAGTTTTTATAGGTACCTACTTCGAGTCTTGTATTGTAACTATACATTATTAACTTAAAATGTAGCCATATTGTTGAGTTTACAATAACTTATTATAATTTGTTAAAATTTTGTAATTTACTAGACCTAAGCAAATTGTAAACTTGTTCATGGTTCTGTAATAAATAATAATAAAAAAAAAAGCTACTAGCTGCTCGATCGGCGAAATTTGTACCGCCTTATCGACAGCACGCCACCTACCGGGTCCAATTGTAAATCTAAATCATTCTGGAATCCGCCTGAAGACACAAACAAATTCATTGAAATCGAAACTGTTTAGGAGGACTTCAGTTACATACACACGCACAGAAGAGTTATATATATAAAGAATTCACTGCTTACAAATAATTAAAAACGATCGTCAGTAAAAAAAACAAACAAACACGTGTAATGTAGCGGTCATATTAAACAAGTTCCTTCCTTCCGTTTTTAAATGCCGGCGCCGCGGCCACTCGGATAAACAATAGCGAGCGGCGGCGACCGACAGATCACGCGAAAATGAACTTTAGCGTGAACGACGCATAATTCGTTATTATCTGACGTAGCGAAGATTTTGTCGATGCCGCGATCACACTTGAAATTGTTATACAATAATAAGTCTAATGTAGTGCGCGCAGAAGTTTAAATTGCTTTGACGCTTCAAAACCCTGTCGCAGGGTAAGACTTAAAAGGGTTTTTCGTTTATGGTAAGCGCTTACCTGAATTAACTTGATTCATTTGGTTACCCTGTCAATACGGTAAGTCGATGATATGCTTATCAATTTGAAAGGGTTTGTAGAAACAAGTCTTTAAAATACCCTATAAAAACCCGGGTTAGGGTAAGCGGTTCCGGTCCCTGCCTAGAAGGGATGAAAACGTTGCAATAAACATCATAGACATTTAACATGGGGTTCATATATTTAGAATTTTAGATTGTTATCTATATTATATTTAAATTAATCCCTATTTCCCTCGGTCACGCCATCACGCGTGAACGGCTGGACCGATTTGGCTAATTTTGGTCTTGAAATGTTCGTGAGAGTCCAAGGAAGGTTTTAACGGTAAGAAAATAGGGGAAGGAGGGGTATTATTATTATTATTATTTATAGGGGGGACGCCAGCGAAGCCGGACGGGTGATCAGTCACCTAGGTCGGGACCATTTCACCCAGTTCCCCAAGTCCCCTAAAACTGAAAAATCAGGGGGGGAGGCGGGTTATCATTAAAGGTGTGCGTTATATTCGATAACGCATATAGCATAACGTTATAAAAATATAACTATCGCACCTAATATAAAAATATAACTTATTCTGCTATTGCTATATTAAATTATATCAAGCAGGGTGCCCGCCGTACGCCATCTAGTATATTCGAAATGAACAAATGAAATGACAGAACTGAACGAATGAACTGTGTTCTCCTTCTCTATCCAGCCGTTATTCCAGCCGCACGCGATGCAAGTATTGCTCTCTCTATTCTTGGTAATCAAATCTATCAAAATTCAACTCTATCAAATAGAAATAGAGTTGAATTTTGAAAGTTGGAAAACCAAATAACGCGTTATATTTGAAACAGTTGAAACAGACTCTAATGTCTTATCAATAAGGACTAATATCATAAATCACGTACGACATGCGATTTGAACGAACATGTTATGTTTCTGCTATAACATTTATTACTGTTATTAGAATATTTAACTAATGCTGTCCTGTGGAATTCTTGATCGCGAACTCACGCTCGCTCGGGGCTTAAAAAGTACTTAAGAATTCTGTTTTTAATAGCGTAATATGAATTTATTCGTGTTGTTATTTGTAAAATAGTGGAAAAAAGAATAAAGAATTGGTTTATTAATAGTAAGTAATTGATCATTAAGTAGTGTAAAAAACATTAATAACTACTTTTAGTTTAACATAGGTTATAATAGGTTATTTATTATATTAGGTAATACTAATATATTATAGCATTAAAAATAACCTAATATTTTAATGTAGCATAACGTTATGCTATAATATACGAATATAACATAATAGCACACCTTTAGTTATCATTCAATCAGTTACAGAACAATGGTTTAAGCTGAAAAGCACTAACCTATGGATAGGAAGGCACAATGATCAAGGTCACGCTGAAATAGGGAAAAAGTACGAAGAAAACCTTTCCATGATACTGGTCAACAATGACCTAATAAAAAAGGAAAGGATCTTTGACAAAAAGTACAGAATAAGCATCAGACCAAGAGAAGACTGGAAACTAGAACATGACAATCTGGATAGCACTGTAGTATGCTACACAGATGGGTCAAGAAAGGAGTCAACTGGACTATCGGGAGCTGGGGTATATATAGCTAAACCCAACACTATAAGAACTACTTTTAATCTGGGCAAGTACGCCAGCGTGTTCCAGGCGGAAATATTCGCGATACTGGAGTGTGCGAACACGATTAAAAGTGAGATAGGCAATTATGACGTAGGAAAAATAATAATATATAGCGATAGTCAAGCTGCCATCAAAGCCCTTGACAAAACGGAGACTACCTCAGCCTTGGTAAAAGAATGCAAACAAAGCATTCAGGAGCTTGCTAACTTGGTTGAGGTAGAAGTTGCCTGGGTGCCCGGACATGAGGGTAACGAAGGTAATGAGGAAGCTGACGAATTAGCCAGGGGAGGAGCTGATGCACCCTTCATTGGCCCTGAACCGAGACTACCAATCGCATATAGAATTACTAAGAACATTATCGAGATTAGAACAGTCAAGGAAGCCAACCAAAGATGGATGAGAAGAAAGGACTGCAGACAGTCTAAGATCTTCATCAAATCGGTTGACAAAAAGAAAACTAGAGAACATCTGAAAAAGAGTAGGAGAAATATAAGAACGATTGTAGGTGTACTCACTGGGCACTGCCCACTAAACAGACACCTATCAGTGATTAAACGGACAGAAGACTCTATCTGTCCGCAATGCAAAGAAAGAGAAGAAACAATCTACCACTTCATGGCAGAGTGCCCGATGTACGCATCACTGCGCTGGGAGCTCTTTGGAACGGACAAGCTTAAGGAAGAGGATCTAAAGAAGTTAACGATAAGTCAACTCAACAGGTACTGTAAGCGCACAGGTAGGTTCGAGGGTCCGACGCCGGTGGGGTAAATGATAACCCGCCTCCCCCCCTGATTTTTCAGCTTTTAGGGGACTTGGGGAACTGGGTGAAATGGTCCCGACCTAGGTGACTGATCACCCGTCCGGCTTCGCTGGCGTCCCCCCTATAAATAATAATAATAATAATAAAAGGCCTAGTATCATTTCTAAGGCGGCCGTGGGAGTTGTTCTCATGGCTCCCGATACCATGACGCTAGCTAGTCTTTGTACCTTAGTGAGTTCTTTTCTGTTGTATTCTAGTTTTGCCTTATGCCACCATGCTAGTGCTCCGTGAAGGATTCTCGGTAGGATGATTGCCCTATAGATCCATTGGACCACTTCGGGTTTCATGCCCCAGTTCCTGCCAACGGCTCTTCTGCACTGCATGAGAGCTGTCATTGCCTTTTTACTGGTTTCTTTTATGTGTGTCCTATAACTTAGGGTACTGTCTAAGACTATCCCTAGGTATTTAAACTCCTTTACTGTCTCGAGTTCTACATTTAAACTCCTTTACTGTCTCGAGTTCTACATTCTCAATGTTAATTGGGATCATGCTATCAATCTTTCTTTTGTTAGTGAACAACATCAGTTTGGTTTTACTAGGGTTGAGGTTCAATCCCTTGTCTCTGCACCATCTCAGTGTTGTCATAATTCCACTTCTCATTATATCTCTGACCACGCTTAGAACTTTGCCTCTTACAAGTAACAGGCCATCATCCGAGTACGCTTGGATGTATATATTCATAGCAGTGATTCTGGTTACTAGTTCATCTATTAAGATACACCAAAGCAGTGGAGACAGACAGCCTCCCTGGGGAAAGCCTCTCCTGGCTTTGATGGTGTATTTGATATCTGCTAGTTCTGCTTGTATGGATCTGTGTTGTAGCATGTTAGTGATCCAACCTGATATTTGCTTTGTTACGCCTTCTCTGTTTAGTGCCTCCACGATGGATTGCGCAGACGCTTTGTCAAAGGCGCCTTCAACATCGAAGAAGCACGCTAGAGCGTATGCGTTGTTTGTGATTGATCTTTCCACTCTGACTGCCATGTTGTGGAGGGCTGTCTCAATGGATTTCCCTTCCATATAGGCATGTTGATTGTCATGTAGTGGTTTTTTACTTTTGCCTATGGTTTCTCTTATGTGTCTATCTAGTATTTTTTCTAGTGTCTTCAGTAGGAACGAGGAAAGGCTGATGCATCTGAAGGACTTCGCCTCTTGATACGTGGCCTTCCCTGGTTTCGGTATGAAGACGGCCCTAACTTTTCTCCAGCAACTAGGTATATAGTTAGTTGCTAAGCTGCTTCGATATAGAACTAGGAGGCCCTCCTTTATAAACCTTAAAGCAGCTTGTAGCATCTTTGGGAAGATGCCATCTGGCCCTGCTGCTTTATATGGTTGAAAGGAAGAAATGCTCCACACTAGCATGTCCTCTGTAATTACTTTTCTGACCTCTGCCTCGCCGTCTGATAGATTTTCTGCCGACAGAGTGTTCATGTCTATCTAGTATTTTTTCTAGTGTCTTCAGTAGGAACGAGGAAAGGCTGATGCATCTGAAGGACTTCGCCTCTTGATACGTGGCCTTCCCTGGTTTCGGTATGAAGACGGCCCTAACTTTTCTCCAGCAACTAGGTATATAGTTAGTTGCTAAGCTGCTTCGATATAGAACTAGGAGGTCCTCCTTTATAAACCTTAAAGCAGCTTGTAGCATCTTTGGGAAGATGCCATCTGGCCCTGCTGCTTTATATGGTTGAAAGGAAGAAATGCTCCACACTAGCATGTCCTCTGTAATTACTTTTCTGACCTCTGCCTCGCCGTCTGATAGATTTTCTGCCGACAGAGTGTTCATCTCCTCCTCTGTATGCTCTATACAGTCCGGGAAGTGAGTGGCCATCATTTCCGTAAGTATTTCTTTAGGGTCCACTAAAATAGTGTCATCCTTTTTGAGGCTTCCTAGTTTACAGGTGTTATCTTTTGCTAGCATCCTCACCAACCTGGCCGATTCAGGTTGTCCAGAGATGCCTTCACAAAAGGCTTCCCATCCATTTCTGCTTTCTTTTCGGCTTGTGTACTTGAAGTTGTTACGTTCTTCTCTGTACTTGTTCCAGCTCTCGTCGTCGTCCCTTTCTAGGGCAATTTTGAGTGCCTTCTTGGTTCTTTTCCTTAATTTCTTAAGCTCTTTGTTCCACCAGGGTTGTCCCTTCCCTGACTTAACTTGTTTCAGCGGACAGGCCGATAGATAGGCTTTCGTAAGGGCCTTTTCCAGCCTGTCTGCTTCTTTTTCGATTTCTATTGTGTTATTAATTAGCCTACCATTGCCGGGTTTCCATTCATTCATTTCTTGATCGAATTTTTCCCAGTTGGTTTTCTTATTGTTTCTATAGCTTACAGTTTCGACTTGACAAGTCAAACTGTAGGTGATTCTGCGATGGTCCGAGAAGGAGTGTGAGGTGTCAACCCTCCAGTCCTTCATCAGATGGCTTTCTTCTCTGGACATAAGTGTTATGTCCAATACTTCTTTCCTTGTTCTTGTGACGAACGTCGGTGTGTTACCTACATTCATTATTTCTAAGTTAGTACTAAGGATATATTCAAGTAATAAGTTACCCTTATTGTTGCAGTCTGTGCTTCCTCACACCGTGTGGTGAGAGTTAGCGTCACAGCCTGCCACAATGGGGATGTCCATACCTCTATATCTCGCTATTGTTTCTTCTAGGCGTGTCCCTGGTGGCTCGTAGTCAGTCTCACTCGGGATGTAGACCGACATGAAGACCATCCTTTTCCTGCGCCCATCTGCTCCACATATTGTGACTATAGCTGCCGTAAGATCTCTGTAACATTCAACTTCTATTAAGCCTAATGCCCTTGCCCTTTCGCTGACGTATATGCCTGTCCTAGGATTCGACTCACCATCACGACAGTAGATGGTAGTCCCTCCCAGACATCCAATGCCAGCCACACGGCCTACAGTGTTAACATAAGGCTCTTGTAGCAGGGCGATGTCTATGTCATTTGTAACCACGAATCTGCAAAGCTCAGTCATGGCTTCGCGGCAGTGGTGCAAATTTAGCTGAAGTATCTTTATTTTTGTTTGTTTATGTGTTTGTGTTTTGTGTGTGTTGTTGTGCATGTTGAGTGTTACTGTTTGTGTTTAGTGGCTGTGTGAGTCTTCCTGAACCCTAATGATTCGCCCCCGAGGTCGTGCGCCTCTGGGCATCGGGTGATGGGCCAGAAGGTGCCGACCCCAGGATGCTTGTCACAGGGTCCGGGTTTGTGCTTGTAGCATGTGGGTTGGATCCGCCGAAAACCAGGGAACTGGACCGCAGGGGCTGTGCGACGCGTCTTGACGCCACACAGTTGTCCCCGCAGTCTCTGCCCCGATCGCCAGGCGGCCCACATGTTTGAGTATGTGTGCGTGTGTTGGCGCTTGTGGTTGGGTGCTCTGTCCGTGTAGCTGTGTTTGAGGCAGAGCACCCCGTCTGTGGATGGCTACCCCCTTTCCCCGCTCGTAAGACCCTTGCCTGTACTCTAGTAAGCTCGTAATGGAGCCAGGCATGGTCTCTGCTCTCCCCAAAGACCTCGTTTGGGACTCCCACAACCAGCCGAGATCCCGTCGCCAACTTCTCCCCGTAGAGGAGGGTCCACTCTTGGATCCTCAGCTCCTCCTGGTGCTCGTTGGCGAGCTTCAGGAGCATTAGGGCATCGGCGTGGTCCTCTTCACAACCGGGCAGCCACACAGCTACTCGGCATCTGTTTAGGGGCTTAATTACGAGCGTAGTGCCCTCATACTCCCCCAGGTCGCAAGTTAGGATCCACTCCCTTGCCTCAGTCGTGTATGGTGTCACAAGGAAAAATCCTTCCGACACCAGACCGGACGTAGCGAAGGCAGTAGATCGTCCCTTGTCCCCCTCTATCCGGGCTAGCAGCCTCTCCCTGATGAGACCCACCAGCTTCTTCCTGATGTGAGCCGCCGCAGCCTCGTCCACCTTGGCCCCATCCCCTCGGCACACAAAGACGGCGAGCTCGCTCTGCTCCTTGGCGGAGCCTCGCGGTCCCTCCACCCAGTCACTGCCTCGGTTCTGCCGCTTGGGCGGACGTTGCTGCGACGGTTCTTCATCAGGATTCGTCCCCTGTCTTTTGACTTTAGGTGGCCGTTTACGCTCCTCGGTCCCAGAGCCCGCCGGGTTTGTTGGCGAGACCTGTGATCCAGAAGCTGTTTGGCCCTCCCTTAGTCTCCTCATAAGCTTGCGCTTCTCCCGTCTCCACTTACTTTTGGACACGGTCAACTTCCACTTATCGTCTATGCCAGAACCATTTTCCTCATCCTTTTTAGGGGACGGGGTTGGCGACTCCAGCAAGACGTCCTCTTTCATCTGTTCTTTATTCTCATCAGTTTCTAATCTAAGAGACGCGTCGAAAGCTTTTGGAAGTGACTCCTCACTTTCAGCGCGTCTGCTAGGCTTAATTAAGTTTGCATTTAATTTATCTAAAGGTTCCATATTGGTCCCACGAGTAGCGAGGGAACTACACGGTCCACCCGAGCAGAGCCCCGCTTGCCCGGGTAAGGCCACTTACTGCTCCATGATTGCCATCTCACTGGAGAGACACTCGTTTGAGACCAAGCACCCCCTTGGCCACGCATCCTTCGGCACGGTACGTCTAACACCTTGGATTGGGTGCCTGATTATCTGCCACCACTGTAAGCAATTTCCTACTGAAGAGAGAAATTACTTACAGTGGCGCCCGGGGTGCACCGTCCCCTCCACTGTTCTTCCCAGTCGATGCGAACATGAACTGGGACGAACAGCAGGTGAGCACACGTGGAGGTTCTATCTGGTTCTATCTAGTAGGGGTAGAGTAGAAGTAGGGTAGGGGTAGGGTAGAGTAGAAGTAGGGTAGGGTAGGGGTAGAGTACGGGTAGGGTAGGGTGGAGTAGGGGGTAGGGCCACGGGAACGAAGTTGCGCTGGGTCAGCTAGTATATAATAAATTTAGACAGTATTTTCAACAAGGGGGTGTCAACAAGACATAACAGGGATTTCATATTTATAGGGTGGGGAAACCGATAAAAAAATTCTTTCACCAGTAGAAAGCTACATTATTCCCGAGTAACATAGACTATACTTTATCCTGTTATTCCTACGGCAACAGAACCACGCGGGTAAAACCGCAGGGAGCCACTATCTTTGTATAATTATATTTTTATTTTAGGTTACCCAAGTATTCTGTAACACAAGCTTTAACAGTGCTTACTTTGGTACTAGGTTAATTGGTGTGTGTTTTAGAAATATTTATTTATTTATTTGCTGTGATATAAGTATATCAACGACTAAGGTAAAATCATATAAGATATACAGTAGCTGTCACATAATTAAAAGCACCAGCAGATTTTCATACAAACGAGGTAACTTTAAAGCCTTGGTTCTCCGCCAGAGATTTACCTAGCTGTGATCAGATGATTGCACTCTAGGGAGTGATTGGAGGAGATTCAGATCGCTATACACACCCAACTGTGCTGATCGGCATTTTAAAAGATATAAGGATATGTTTACAAAATCCGCAAAATTAGCATAAAATTGTATGGAAATCCAGAAACTGAAAACTCTGACTCTTATATATCTTAGAACGCTGATTAGATCAGTTGTTTGTGTATAGCGATCTGAATCTCCTCCATTCACTCCCTGGATGGCTATCATCACATCACAGCTAGGTCAATGCTTGGCGGAGAAACGAGGCTTCAAAGACACCTCGTTTGTATGAAAATCAACTGTTGTCTTTAATTATCTGACCGCCACTGTATATATCTAGTTTCCACTGAACAAATTAGTAAATACCAAACTCTTATATACCTATTGACCTAGGGTTGCTAGGCATCCTGATGAAGCCCCAGACAGGTTCAAGTTTTTTGAATGACAGTCAAGTAAAATAGACAGTGTCTGGCTTGTCCGGTTTTTACCACCTTGGGCAACTCGCGAACACGCGCGAGTCGAGCAAGTGCAAGTTGCGCAAGCTGGCTTAAAAAATATGACTTATTTTAGAATTGGTTTCTATTGGATTTTTAGGCCTTGATAACCAAAATTAGCTGGTCAGTCCGGCTTTTCGGTTTTAAGACCTGCCGATGCCGGCCTAGCATGGGCGGCTTTTATCACGCGATATGTTATAGCATGTCATGCTGTCTTGCTTACCCCACTGAGGTGTGAGCAAGACAGCATGACATATTGCGTGATATAATGATGGTTGTAGCAACCCTATATTGACCCATCAATCAAATACTTTACTCAAATTATTATTATGACTTACTTTAATTCAGAGGCGATCTATTTGAGTTGAGTGTACTGACAAATTGTAGTCAATTGATAGATCAGTTCGGTCAGTTTCTTGCTCACTAATGTTCCGGCTACTTGTATTTCACTTGTGACGAACAAAATGTGGCTGATAATCAGTAAGTTTTCAAATTTACTTTATTTATCATTTAAGGACCTTTCTATTTCTAAAAGCTTCAAGTAAAAAAAAATACAAAAAAAAAATTGGTAACTGGTTGAGATGAGTACAGTTGAAAAGATTAAACAATTTATGTGCTTGCTATTCACCTATATTTGACAGTTCAATCAAATTGATAATCTCTTTTTTTTTAAGTACATAAATTTCGGTTTATTCATTACTATCCGTAAAGTTTAAGAGGTTTTGATTAATTCAGCTCAACAACAGCAAGTAAAGTAATTCTTATTTACCTAATGTGTACCTATAGTCGGATTTTTAATTAGACGAAGTAATCTGACGTTTACTGGGTTGTCAGGTTTTGACGAAAAATAAATAGTGACGGGGCAAAGTGAATGAATGAAACAAAAAATATTATAATTATTTATATAAATATCACGTGTAGTTCTTAATAAAACGAACGTGTAGTTTTCAGCAGACTGACATTTATTCATGAAAAGGGATCGGGGTTCGCACAAACAGTATTGCCAACATTGACACATGATACATAATACTGGTAGAGGGCGCTAGTAGTAGGCTTATTTTGTTACCAACATAACAACCCCCCGTAACAAAATAAACTGTTAACCATACATAGTAAGTATATTTTAAACAATATTGCACAAAACATTCTTACATTTAAATTTCCTTAATACCCATTAAACTTAAAAACTTGTAATGCTTATTTACACAAAGACTTTTTGTCAGCAAATCAGCTGGCATATCAGAAGTTGACACATATTTAAGTTTAACTTTATTCTGAATAACACATTCACGGACAAAATGGTGTCTTACATCTATATGTTTTGTGCGCTTATGAAATAAAGGATTAGCAGCTAAACTAAGTGAACTTTGACTATCACTATATAGACATACAGGAATCATTTTATTTAATTGTAACATTTCACTTAGCAAATTATTTAAGTATATGGCTTCTTTAGAAGCTTCAGATAAAGCCATATATTCAGCTTCAGTTGTTGACAAAGCTACTGTACTTTGTTTCCTAGACTCATAGGATATGACACAACCTGACATTATAAAACAATAGCCGGTATAAGACCTTCTGTCTATGTTACATGATGCCCAATCAGCATCTACAAAGCCATGCAAAGAACTATCACTATCTTTCTTAAACACTAAACCATAATTTTTAGTTTTCTGTAAGTATTTTAACAGTCTTTTCAAATGATTCCAATGAATTTCTTTAAAACAATTATTATACTGACTTAAAAAACTAACACTATAAGCTATATCAGGTCTTGTCAACACTGATAGATACATAAGGCTTCCAACCAACTGTTGGTACGGATACCTCTTATCACAAACATTGTTATTAACATCTTTAGCTAATTTCAAATTAACTTCCATAGGGGTATCTGAACTATGACAATTTGACATATTAAATTTTTCTAAAATATTATTTACAAATTGTTCCTGATCAACAGTAATACAGTCTTTTTTAACATTTACTCTCATTCCAAGACACTGTTTGATCTGACCTAAGTCTTTAATCTTGAAATTATCAACAAGTTCACTTTTTAACTTTAAATAAGAGTCATTACAATTATAAAACACAAAAAAATCATCAACAAATAGAGCTATGAATACTTTGACATTACCATTACATTTTATGAATAAACAAGGTTCATATTTTGATTTTTTATAAACTAAATTCAACAAACAATCTTCAACTCTAGTATACCAGGCCCTAGCAGACTGCTTTAGACCATATATTGCTCTTTTAAGCTTTAGAACTTTATTATTACTATTTACAAAAGAAGTACATTCTGGTAATTCAGTAAATACATTTTCATTTAAAAACCCATTTAAAAATGCTGTAGGTACATCAAGATGATTTATGTCAAGACCAAGTTTAACAGTTAAGGCAAATAAAAGCCTTAAGGTAGAATACCTTAGCACTGGGGAGAAAGTCTCGGTAAAGTCTATACCCTTTTTCTGGGTAAAACCCTTGGCAACGAGCCTAGCTCTGTACCGCACTTCACCATCACTGTTAACTTTCTTTTTAAACACCCACTTATTTTTCACAACTGTTCCATCTTTTGGTCTGTCCACCAATTCCCAAGTATCGTTTTCACTAAATGATTTCAATTCCTCCTCCATTGCACTTTCCCACTGCACTTTTTCCGGTCCACTCATAGCTTCACTTAGTGAAATCTGATCCCCCGTCACATCGTCCACACACATATTGGAGCAACCATAGCAGTCTGGTTTTCTTCTGATGCGCTTCCTCGGAAGATCAGGAATCTCAGGCAGTGCTACAACAGTGGTGTCAGCTAAAGTGACAGTGTCATGAAAACTGTCCTCACCTTCACTTGATGTTACATCAGGTACATATGTCACATCACTTGAATCTTCTTCTGTAACATTCGAGCTATCTGTGAGTGCTGTGCACTCCGAGGGCTGATCTGTGCTATCTATGGGTACTGAACACTCCGGTGGCTGTTGATCTTCTAACTGAAGAGTTGATGTTGATCTGTGATTACCTTCCATAATCACAACATCTCTGGCAACTATTACCCTTTTTGACTGTGGGTCAAAGAGGCGATAACCTTTGGTGGTTTCCGAGTAACCAACCAATAACATCTGGAAAGCCTTTTTATCCCACTTTCTGCGCTTATCCTTGGGGATGTGGACCATCACTGGACTGCCAAAAATCCTTAAGTGGCTCATGTTTGGTTTACTGCCCGTCCATAATTCATATGGTGTTGTACCACGGTCTAGTCCTGCTGCTGGCGACCTATTCTTGATATACACCGCTGTGTTAACTGCTTCCGCCCAGAACTTTTTGTCAAAACCAGCATCAAATAGGAGACAGCGTGCCTTCTCAACTATCGATCTGTTGTACCTCTCAGACACTCCATTTTGCTCAGGTGTGTAAGCATTTGTCTTCTGATGTACTATACCATTTTTCTTCAAAAAGGTTTCCATAACGGAAGAACAAAACTCTCCACCATTGTCTGATCTCAGTGTTTTTATTCTCCTGGACTGCTGGTTCTCTACCAACTCCTTAAATTCTTTGAAGTACTTGAATGCTTCATTTTTGTTATTTAGAAAATAGACGAAACACATTCGGCTATAGTCATCCACAAATAAAAGGTAATACCTAGCCATACCAAGTGATTTATTCTCCATTGGCCCACATAGATCAGTGTGAACCAATTCCAGGACATGGTTGGTATTGCTTGAACTGGAGGAAAAGGGCAACCTTGTTTGCTTCCCCTCGCAACACACAACACAGCTCGACTTACTAGTATCACTCTTTTCTTGGTATGTTACACCCTGAACTGCTCCATGTTTCATCTTGTCCAGGTCATTGGCATTTATATGACCTAATCGCCTGTGCCAAGTCGTACAAGAAGTTTCAACTGCAGCTGCCAGTACTTGCTGTGACTTCACAATGTTTAATCTGTAGACGCTGTTAACCAAACTAGCTTCACCAATGCACTCATTGTTTGCATTGTAAATGTAGCAACCAGCACTGTTGAAGGTTACTTTGTTGCCACTTTCAATAATCTTGCTCACTGAGAGCAAATTCGTGGTGAGCTTTGGAACACACAAAACATTGTTCACCTGAATGTCATACTCAGCATTCGTTTTCTTGACACGCGTGGTAAGTCGCAGATCTCCAGAACATTGGACTTGTACGCTTGTTTGGTTTGCCACTATAATTTCTTTCGTTTTCGGTTGATACGATATGTTCGTCAACATGTTTTCATTTGAAACTAAATGAGTACTCGCGCCGGAATCTACGTACCAGTCTTCTTGACTAAATTCACTCGTCAGGAATACCGCGCTAAATGCATTATTTTTCGCTTTTTCTGCTGTACATTGGTTTTTATAGTGACCAATTCCTTTGCACTTGTAGCATCGAATCACTTTTGATTTTGACAGTTGGTTGACATTTGAGCCAGACGACGCTTCGCGATGCGTTCCGTTACTGTTTGAATTCGGAATGGTTTTGCCGCCACCGCCAACCTTTCTATGATGCCTTTTAGCGAAAAATGCACCTTCTGTTTTTTCTTCAAAATCGGTACTCATGTCCAATAGCTTCGTTTTTATAGCATCTGCACTGATAGTCATGCCCGAATGCTCAATTGCCATGATCATTGGGCTGAATTTCTCTGGAAGTCCCGCCAAAAGTAAAGATCCGATCCATTCATCGTTTATTTCGAAACCAGTACCTTTAAGCTTCTGTGCTGTTTCTACGACTTGCGTGACGTAACTAGTCATGGATTCACACGTTTCCAAGCGAATAGAAATAAGGTTTCTTAGTAGACTGATCTTCCGTGTGTAACCAGAGTCGTCGAACAATGACTTTAACTTGTTAAATACACCATTCACTGTCGTTTCACTTTTAATATGTACGTATAGGGATGGATCTATCGTCAAAATCATCTTGGCTTTGGCTTTCTTGTCATTTATAGCATCAAGCTCCGCGCCATTTAAATCGACGCCTTCCAGTATCAGAAAATTTTCGACTGCAAACGCCCATTCGTCGTAGTTATCACGACCTTTTAACTTAGGAACGTTCACTGAATAATTCCCTGACATTTTCAACTGTGCTCTATTAAAAACTTCACTAATAATTTTAAAATCGCGAGTCTGGGCGCATAACCTAATAAAACGAACGTGTAGTTTTCAGCAGACTGACATTTATTCATGAAAAGGGATCGGGGTTCGCACAAACAGTATTGCC
Source organism: Crambus lathoniellus (assembly GCA_949710035.1). Taxonomy (NCBI): domain Eukaryota; kingdom Metazoa; phylum Arthropoda; class Insecta; order Lepidoptera; family Crambidae; genus Crambus; species Crambus lathoniellus. The sequence continues at coordinate 30,449,748 of OX453303.1, forward strand.
AACATTGACACATGATACATAATACTGGTAGAGGGCGCTAGTAGTAGGCTTATTTTGTTACCAACATAACAGTTCTTTCGGTAGCATATGGATGGAGTGGTTAGAACACCGGGCTAATGATAGTTGTGCTATGTAGGCACATTTTGTTTGTGGGTCGATTTAGAAGAAACTTGGTTTTCGGTACTATTTTGGAAAGAAAACGGCAACGCAATGTTAAAGTCATTAAAAAATCCAAGATGGCCAACTTTTTTGTTGGTGAGCCGATTTCGATGAAACTCGGTTTTTGGTACTATTTTGACAAGAAAACAGTAAGGGCTCTTGTGCACTACACTGAATTTTACTGTCCCGGAAAAGAACGGATGCTTGTATTTTAATAATAAATCATTTATAATAGTAAGAATTTATTATTAAAATACAAGCATCCGTTTTTTTCCGGAACGGTAAAATTCAGTGTAGTGCACAAGCGCCTTAACTCAATGTTAAAAATGAGAAATGGTCAAGATGGTTGCCAACTTTACTTTTTTAGGGTTACGTACCCAAAGAAAGTACTATTATTAACGGGACCCTATTATTAAGACTCCGCTGTCCGTCTGTCTGTCCGTCTTTCTGTCTGTCACCAGGCTGCATCTCATGAACCGTGATAGATACAGTTGTTATTTTCACAGATGATGTATTTCTGTTGCCACTTTAACAACAAATATTAAAAACAGAATAAAATTAAATATAAATTTTCAAAAAAATCACGTTTGTTCAATGGGAACAATAAACGTTTTTTTTTGCCGTTTTGCCAAGTTGAGATATACCGACACCTGTATAAACATTTGCGTAAGTACGGAAAGTTACAAAATAATATATTCGGGGTGGCATATTAGTTAGGGGTAAGAAGTATCAAAATATAATATTCTACAAGCTTTTATTTATTTTCACCTATCCCTGTATGTCTGTCTGTCATGAAATCTTGCAAGGTAAATTTGACCTACTTTCTGACTTTGGTTCCGGTGACAATGCATTGTTATGATAAGCAAGATCTGATTGTATACCCAGGGTTGGCTCCAGACGAGATAACTGCTCAACGGTCAATAGAACACCCACAAAATTTTGGTCACTGACGACCTACGTACAACGTTAATGCCTATACAGGTGTCGGCATCGCGCAATTTGGCAAAACGGCAAAAAAATCACGTTTGTTGTTCCTATACAACAAATGTGATTATTTGAAAATTTATATTTTCTTTTTCTTTTTTTTAATATTTGTTGTTATAGCGGCAACAGAAATACATCATCTGTGAAAATAAGAACTGTATCTATTACGGTTCATGAGATGCAGCCTGGTGACAGACAGAAAAACGGACGGACATACGGACAGCGGAGTCTTAGTAATGAGGTTCCGTTTAAACCCTTTGGGTACGTAACCCTAAAAAAATAAAGTTAGCAACCATCTTGACCATTTCTAATTTTTAACATTGCGTTTCTGTTTTCTTTCCAAAATAGTGCCAAAAACCAAATTTCATCATAATCGACCCACAAACAAAAAAAGTTAGCCGCCATCTTCGATTTTCCAATATTGTTCATTAGCATTGCGTTGCAGTTTTCTAGTCAAAATAGTGCCAAAAACCATGTTTCATCAATAAAAATGTGATTATAAATATACAACACATAAGATATCGACAAATTATATTAAAGTATTCATTCAGCATCATTCATTCCAATGAATGAACGAATAGAACACATCACTATTATATTGAACATGGCAGCATTATTTCACCAAGTGACATTAGCAACTGTCAGATTACTTCGTCTAATTAAAAATCCGACTTTAGGTACAACTTAATTTTTTTTATTACATCATTATCAGCCCTTGTCAGTCCCCACTGCTGGGACACAGGCCTCCCTTATTGATGGATAAGGAGAATGGGCCATGCATGACTCACCACTCAGGCCCAATCGAAATCGGTCCGCCTCCCAACTAGCTTCCGAGTAAACCTACGACCTTTCGCTGTCCTGCCAGGCCTGTCTCACTTCCATACAAGCGGCGCAAAATCCCCGAGATATTTACCTACTATTCTGGAAAACAACCTAATTTCAACCTTTTGCATTGCGTATATCGTTCATAGTACAATAACTGTCTGCCAGGGTTGTAGGGGCAGGCCTGACTCACTTCCATACAAGCGGCGCAAAATCCCCGAGATATTTACCTACTATTCTGGAAAACAACCTAATTTCAACCTTTTGCATTGCGTATAGCGTTCATAGTACAATAACTGTCTGCCAGGGTTGTAGGGGCAGGCCTGACTCACTTCCATACAAGCGGCGCAAAATCCCCGAGATATTTACCTACTATTCTGGAAAACAACCTAATTTCAACCTTTTGCATTGCGTATAGCGTTCATAGTACAATAACTGTCTGCCAGGGTTGTAGGGGCAGGCCTGACTCACTTCCATACAAGCGGCGCAAAATCCCCGAGATATTTACCTACTATTCTGGAAAACAACCTAATTTCAACCTTTTGCATTGCGTATAGCGTTCATAGTACAATAACTGTCTGCCAGGGTTGTAGGGGCAGGCCTGACTCACTTCCATACAAGCGGCGCAAAATCCCCGAGATATTTACCTACTATTCTGGAAAACAACCTAATTTCAACCTTTTGCATTGCGTATAGCGTTCATAGTACAACAACTGTCTGCCGTCTCACTTCAATCTGCTAGGGCTGTCAGAGGTACTACTTTATCTGTGAAAGTAATACACGCGAAGCGAGACAGATGGCGACACATGGGGATGCGTGCGCTGCGTGTGCGACAAGTCGAGCGAGTGCCAGCCTATTGAGACTAGTCCGGTGACCGGACGCTTGCGTTTATCATACTAAACTCGGGAGTGAAATTTCTGTACCGTAAGGTACTAATATATATTCTGTGGTCCTGCCAAAGTTTCTGACCGCTGAGCTACGTACGGAGGCGTTAGGGCTCGTTCACAAGACGACGATTGACGTATCTTCCTTTTTCTCAAATAGTTTTTTTTTTCTAAAACACGCGTGGCGCGTCGACTTTCTCTAGTGCTCTTTACGCTGTAAGTTTGCGTTTATTTCATCCTTTAGAATTAGTTGTATTGTAGTATTTGTATACATACATACAGAGACATCAATATATTGGGATCATTTGTGGTAAAGCATTTTTATAAATTTGTTAAATTCAGATTATAGATAAATTAATAAATTTAGGTTACATATTCAAAACATATTTTTTACCAGTGCTACGTAAAGCGCATTTCAGACTAGGTACCTACGCTATAATATACTAGCATATAATATAGCATAATAGTTTATTCATTTATTTAGAATTGATATTATAGCTAAGTATGAACATCATCATCATCATCATCATGTCAGCCGAATGACGCCCACTGCTGGGCATAGGTCTCCCCCAAGAACCTCATTACGATCGGTCCTATGCTGCCCGCATCCAGTGGCTTCTCTCGGTCTGCACCATATCGTCGGTCCACCTTGTTGGGGTGCCTGTCCACGGAATGCAATCCGGTGCGCGGCCGCTATTCGAGTACCTTTCCGCACTAATAGCCGCCATCAGCTTGAAATACCACACAGAAAGCGGCAGTTTTGCACGCCACTTAAGCTGAGCAATCTTTCGAGCGATGACAGTTGTTTCAATAATAATAATAATTTGAATGTACTTAAGTCACTGCGACCTTAAAGATCTAGTGTGACTCGCCAACTGGTTAAAGTAACTCTTTTAGCCTGGAGGCTTCCAAGAAATCTAGAATACTCCTACCCTTAAGAGTTGTTTCTCATCCGGGCGCAAAGTGTGTCGACCCAAATGGATACTGCGTTTGTGATATTGTGATTTAAACAACTTTTTTTTCAGGAGGTATCAAGGCCGGCGCTTCTCGCGTGGCAAGCCTAGCGTACAGCGTCCTCTCGCGGCGCAAGGCAGCGGAGGAGGGTGCCGCACGTCTGGCCCGCGTGCTGTCAGCGCTCGATCTGACCGCGCTCGGGGTGGGCAGCACGCTGGGAGTGGGGGTGTACGTGCTGGCGGGGGATGTAGCCAAGAACTACGCCGGACCTGCTGTGGTGCTGTCGTTTCTACTGGCAGCGGTGGCTAGCGTCTTCGCTGGTACGTTATCATTTGTTTTAGCATTGTCTCAGCACGTCTGGCCCGCGTGCTGTCTGCGCTCGATCTGACCGCGCTCGGGGTGGGCAGCACGCTGGGAGTGGGGGTGTACGTGCTGGCGGGGGATGTGGCCAAGAACTACGCTGGATCTGCTGTGGTGCTGTCGTTTCTACTGGCAGCGGTAGCTATCGTCTTCACTGGTACGTTATCATTTGTTTTAGCATAGTCTCAGCACGTCTGGCCCGCGTGCTGTCAGCGCTCGATCTGACCGCGCTCGGGGTGGGCAGCACGCTGGGAGTGGGGGTGTACGTGCTGGCGGGGGATGTAGCCAAGAACTACGCCGGACCTGCTGTGGTGCTGTCGTTTCTACTGGCAGCGGTGGCTAGCGTCTTCGCTGGTACGTTATCATTTGTTTTAGCATTGTCTCAGCACGTCTGGCCCGCGTGCTGTCTGCGCTCGATCTGACCGCGCTCGGGGTGGGCAGCACGCTGGGAGTGGGGGTGTACGTGCTGGCGGGGGATGTGGCCAAGAACTACGCCGGATCTGCTGTGGTGCTGTCGTTTCTACTGGCAGCGGTGGCTATCGTCTTCACTGGTACGTTATCATTTGTTTTAGCATAGTCTCAGCACGTCTGGCCCGCGTGCTGTCAGCGCTCGATCTGACCGCGCTCGGGGTGGGCAGCACGCTGGGAGTGGGGGTGTACGTGCTGGCGGGGGATGTGGCCAAGAACTACGCCGGATCTGCTGTGGTGCTGTCGTTTCTACTGGCAGCGGTGGCTATCGTCTTCACTGGTACGTTATCATTTGTTTTAGCATAGTCTCAGCACGTCTGGCCCGCGTGCTGTCAGCGCTCGATCTGACCGCGCTCGGGGTGGGCAGCACGCTGGGAGTGGGGGTGTACGTGCTGGCGGGGGATGTGGCCAAGAACTACGCCGGGCCTGCTGTGGTGCTGTCACTTCTACTGGCAGCGGTGGCTAGCGTCTTTGCTGGTACGTTGTCATTTGATTTTTAGACCACTCGGTTCTCGATCTGATCTTCAGAGGTGAGCAGAACAATAAGACTGAGTGTTTCTTCGATTTCGATCACTCGTACTTTGGCCTTTCAGAGGATTGGAAGGTAGTATTATTTCTCGGTGCGTCTGGCCCGCGTGCTGTCAGCACTCGATCTGACTGCGCTCGAGGTGGGCAGCATGTATAGCTCCCTGCAAATAACTTGACCCAAACCACAGACAATGAAATCTGCGCAGAAAAAAAATTGTAAGTACTAAATATTGCAACTGTGCAGGTTTTTTGTCTATGGTTGGGTTCAAGTTATATTTATTTTTTTATTTATTTATTAAACTTTTGTACAAAATACATAATGTAATATACAAGGCGGACTTAATACTAAAAGTATTCTCTGCCAGTCAACCTTTGGGAAACAGAAAACAACGAAAGCGGTACAAATTATATGAATACATATATTAACATACAAAATATACAAGCTACATATACATAAATATATACAATAAATAAATATATTTTATATATATATAAATACAATACTACTGAAGGAAAGTTATCATTGATAAAATAATATGACATTGATGATGATAATGACAGTCAATGAATCAGATCCGACCTACGAATTTAAGCTATCCTGTAGAAAAGCACGAGCATTCTTTTTAAAGGAGAATTTGCTAGGAGACCTCCTGATAGCATCAGGGAGACGATTCCAGAGGCGCAAGGCGTGCATAGTGAATGATTCAGACATATAGCCAGAATGAAAGAGGGGAGTACAAAGAGAGAGAGAGTTAGCGGAGCGAAGAGGGCGTTCGTTATGAGATTCGCAGAGATACTGAAATTTGGATTTTAAGTATTCAGGAGAATTGGGATTCATGAGAATAGTGTAGAGTGTGCAGAGCAGTCTTAGCTGTCGGCGCTGACGAATGGGCCGTTTTTTTCCAGATAATTCGGTTGTAGATGATATTTGGATTCTGATCTTTTGTTCAGTATACTTGAACAGCATTCTATAAACGATTGGGATTAAAAGTGACCCTGATTTTTGAAACGCATGTGAAAAATGGAAAATGAAGTATTTTGAAAAAATCGACCCGTCTCACAACTAGCTCCAACGCATGTGAACTATAGACCCAGTTGGATTGAATATTTCTTCCTTTCCAGGTCTCTGCTACGCTGAGTTTGGCGCGCGCGTGCCGAAAGCTGGCTCAGCGTATGTGTACAGCTACGTGTGCGTCGGCGAATTCATCGCGTTCATCATCGGGTGGAACCTCATCCTCGAGTACATTATTGGTGAGTTCATTATTCAACTAGTTGACGAGCGTCAGCGACGCGGCACGAGACATCTGCTTGCCGCTTGCAGAGTTACCGCGTCGTGGTCGCTTCGGCGTATGAGATAAACTGACAGCGTTTGCCGCGCGACTGACGTTCGCCCTTCACAGACGCTTGGTTGCGTCTATCTGGCCGGAGCTTTAGACTTTTTCCAGATCTGCGTGTGCGTCGGCGAGTTCATCGCGTTCATCATCGGGTGGAAACTCATCCTCGAGTACATTATAGGTCAGTTCATTATTTAACTAGTTGACGAGCGTCAGCGACGCGGCACGAGACATCTGCTTGCCGCTTGCAGAGTTACCGCGTCGTGGTAGCTTCGGCGTATGAGATAAACTAATAGCGTTTGCCGCGTGACGGACGTTCTCCCTTCACAGACGCTTGGTTGCGTCTATCTGCCCGGAGCTTTAGACTTTTTCCAGATCTGCGTGTGCGTCGGCGAGTTCATCGCGTTCATCATCGGGTGGAACCTCATCCTCGAGTACATTATAGGTCAGTTCATTATTTAACTAGTTGACGAGCGTCAGCGACGCGGCACGAGACATCTGCTTGCCACTTGCAGAATTACCGTGTCGTGGTCGCTTCGGCGTATGAGATAAACTGATAGCGTTTGCCGCGTGACGGACGTTCTCCCTTCACAGACGCTTGGTTGCGTCTATCTGGCCGGAGCTTTAGACTTTTTCCAGATCTGCGTGTGCGTCGGCGAGTTCATCGCGTTCATCATCGGGTGGAAACTCATCCTCGAGTACATTATAGGTCAGTTAATTATTCAACTAGACTAGATGATGATAGCGTTTGCCACGTGATGGACGTTCTCCCTTCACAGACGCTTGGTTGCGTCTATCTGGCCGGAGCTTTAGACTTTTTCCAGATCTGCGTGTGCGTCGGCGAATTCATCGCGTTCATCATCGGGTGGAACCTCATCCTCGAGTACATTATTGGTCAGTTCATTATTCAACTAGGTGACGAGCGTCAGCGACGCGGCACGAGACATCTGCTTGCCACTTGCAGAATTACCGCGTCGTGGTCGCTTCGGCGTATGAGATAAACTGATAGCGTTTGCCGCGTGATGGACGTTCTCCCTTCACAGACGCTTGGTTGCGTCTATCTGGCCGGAGCTTTAGACTTTTTCCAGATCTGCGTGTGCGTCGGCGAGTTTATCGCGTTCATCATCGGGTGGAACCTCATCCTCAAGTACATTATTGGTCAGTTCATTATTCAACTATATGACGAGCGTCAGCGACGCGACACGAGACATCTGCTTGCCGCTTGCAGAGTTACCGCGTCGTGGTCGCTTCGGCGTATGAGATAAACTAATAGCGTTTGCCGCGTGACGGACGTTCTCCCTTCACAGACGCTTGGTTGCGTCTATCTGCCCGGAGCTTTAGACTTTTTCCAGATCTGCGTGTGCGGCGGCGAGTTCATCGGGTGGAACCTCATCCTCGAGTACATTATAGGTCAGTTCATTATTTAACTAGTTGACGAGCGTCAGCGACGCGGCACGAGACATCTGCTTGCCGCTTGCAGAGTTACCGCGTCGTGGTCGCTTCGGCGTATGAGATAAACTAATAGCGTTTGCCGCGTGACGGACGTTCTCCCTTCACAGACGCTTGGTTGCGTCTATCTGGCCGGAGCTTTAGACTTTTTCCAGATCTGCGTGTGCGTCGGCGAGTTCATCGCGTTCATCATCAGGTGGAATCTCATCCTCGAGTACATTATTGATCAGTTCATTATTCAACTAGATGACGAGCGTCAGCGACGCGGCACGAAACATCTGCTTGCCACTTGCAGAATTACCGCGTCGTGGTCGCTTCGGCGTATGAGATAAACTGATAGCGTTTGCCGCGTGACGGACGTTCTCCCTTCACAGACGCTTGGTTGCGTCTATCTGGCCGGAGCTTTAGACTTTTTCCAGATCTGCGTGTGCGTCGGCGAGTTCATCGCGTTCATCATCAGGTGGAATCTCATCCTCGAGTACATTATTGATCAGTTCATTATTCAACTAGATGACGAGCGTCAGCGACGCGGCACGAGACATCTGCTTGCCGCTTGCAGAGTTACCGCGGATCGTGGTCGCTTCGGCGTATGAGATAAACTGATAGCGTTTGCCGCGTGACGGACGTTCTCCCTTCACAGACGCTTGGTTGCGTCTATCTGGCCGGAGCTTTAGATTTTTTCCAGATCTGCGTGCGCGTCGGTGAATTCATCGCGTTCATCATCAGGTGGAACCTCATCCTCGAGTACATTATTGATCAGTTCATTATTCAACTAGATGACGAGCGTCAGCGACGCGGCACGAGACATCTGCTTGCCGCTTGCAGAGTTACCGCGGATCGTGGTCGCTTCGGCGTATGAGATAAACTGATAGCGTTTGCCGCGTGACGGACGTTCTCCCTTCACAGACGCTTGGTTGCGTCTATCTGGCCGGAGCTTTAGACTTTTTCCAGATCTGCGTGCGCGTCGGTGAATTCATCGCGTTCATCATCAGGTGGAACCTCATCCTCGAGTACATTATTGATCAGTTCATTATTCAACTAGATGACGAGCGTCAGCGACGCGGCACGAGACATCTGCCTGCCGCTTGCAGAGTTACCGCGTCGTGGGCGACCATAGAAAGGCGTAGATAGACCATTAGGCGTAGATAAACTCCCTTCACAGACGCTTAGTTGCGTCATAGAAACGGTTCTTTGCTCTTTCTCAATATATCAATTTTAAGTTAATTGCGTATCTTTAAGAGCGTCGTCGGTAGAATTGTATCAGTGTATTTGCTCGTTTCTCTAAGGATTCACCAGAACGACAATTTATAAACGCTATAAGAACCTCTGATTCATCATCGCAAAACACTTTCCGTAAATAAAAGAAGATAAAAATCAATGCTTTTCAATTACTCAAACTCAAAAACTTTTTGTTCATAAAGATTTCACAAACAAAATTCTTATAAATCGTAACATATTTTTCGAGACACTCTTTAAGGTTACCATATTTGAATCAACGCTTTTACCTAAATCACTCGCTCTTATCGCAACCCATGAACAGGGTTGAAAAAATCGTGATTTTTTTGATTTTTATTAGATTTTCCCATAATTACCCTAGTTTTTCTTGAGGGCAACATTTTTATTTAATAGAATTGGTGTACAACACCGCCAGAAAAATTGAAATGTAAAATCAACCAGAAAAACTATTTGAGTTTCGAGTGTAAATTTTGTTTGTTTGTTTAAACCGATTTTTTTTTTGATTTTTTATTTATATTATGATAAATAACTTAGCTTGCGCCAAGGAATTTATAATACAACAGGAAGGTGCACTGCTGCTAAAAAACGGTCCTAATGAGATAGTAAGAACGAGGTCAGTTTATCTCACTCCATCCCATTACGGCGGCCACGAACTTGCGCGACGGGCGGCGGGCGGCGACGAGCGAATTGCGAACTTGACACAACGAAGACGGAAAACGTCAGAAAACGTCATTCGGCTTGTAATGTTGCTACTTTAACATTCTGAAATCTATCATTCAAATTCTTTTCTAGGATAAGCTATAAAAAACATAAACGACCTGATACATTTTTATGCTTATTACGGTAATACCTAAATTAATATGCGATGTTTTCTATTGACTAAAAGTAATACGAAGCGGAAATTTTACGAAATTTAATTTTTATAACGAAAGTTGGTGAACCATAAATCTACTAAACCTGTTATTTAATAGTGCTGGCAATTTTAGAGAAAGGGACACCCTCACCTCGTTCTTGCGGTCTCAGCTGGACCGTTGACATTTTGTATTGAAATATAAACCTTATCTCTTAAAGTTAAAGTGTATTTTTAAATACACAAAAATACGGAGTGCACCTTCCTGTTGTACGTAGTACTTATAAATTCCTTGGCTTGCGCCTATAGTCCTTGTACTAACATTGTTTTCGAACATTTCAGTTGATTAATATAACCTCCCAGCGTTTAATTAATTCTATCGAATATTAATAATTAATAATTAATAATTTTATCGAATATTGATTTAAATCAGTGATTTTTATTAAAAAAATCATGCAAAAAAATCGTGCTTTAAATCATGATTTAAATCAACTTGATTTAAATCATGCAACCCTGCCCATGAATTTCTCCAATTATAATAGTAACGATGGCGTCGATGTAGGTTTATATTTTTTATCGTGTATCACCTTGAATTTACCTTGACTTTATCAACAAGGCTGGCTATTCATTCAGGATGAGACTGATAAAACAATGGGTTGGTCTATTCTATACAGATAACTAATTTTTTTAATAGAGGCTGACCTCATCATGGCATATTAATAAAAAAAATAAAAAAATATATTGTTTATTCAAAACTAGTCTTCCGCCCGCAGCTTCGCCCGCGTGGAGTACACGACGATATCCCGCGGGAACCTCATATTTTTCCGGGATAAAAAGTAAACTATGTCACTCTCCAGCTCCAAAACCTGGAATAACACTTAGGATACTTTTTATCCCGATATTCCCACGGGAAGGGGAAACACGCGGGTGAAACCGCGGCCGGCCGCTGCTGGGTAAAAATACATACATACATATTACATATACTCACGCATATTTACCACGGGGGTAGGCAGAGACTGGATCGCCACCTGCTACGATCCTTGCACACTGTTTCGCTTCATTCACATCCATCTTCATCCATCTTTTCATACATGCCCGGCGAATTTTGTCACTGCGTACACCAGTCTTTTTTTTTATTCACTACCTACGGGGTAGCACCTAGCCTTCATCACACCTGATGTTAAGTGGTGATAAGGCTGAAGGTGGAAGCGCACTACTCCCGGAATCCTCAATCACTTAGGAACTGGCTATCTTATCTCTAACTGCCGGAACACAATAATGCTGAAAACATCATTGTTATGGCGTCAGACTTAGATAAGATGGCGGTAGCTAGCCAGGCCAAACCGAATACAATATGTACCCCCACTGGGAATCGAACCCGGGACCTCTGGGTCTGAAATCGGTGGTGTGAACCACTGGACCACAGAGGCGGTTAAACTTTATTAAACCTCCTACTTGGTCCGTGTAGGTTTTTCTGGGACGCCCTTGCGCAACCGGTCCTTCCACATTCAGGTAAAAATAAGTTGTGTAAAACACACTGTTTAATGTTTCACAAAACCTTTAAATGTAATTTTCGATGCGGTATAAAAGATCACTCATAATCCGACATTGTCTCTCGATCGTCTTCTTTTTTCCTGCCACACACTTCAGCCACTATTTTACCGTTTGACCGTGGGACAATCAGCCTTGAGGAGCGTAGACGACGTACGGTGATATTATTACCACAGAATAAATAATAGTGCTAAGGCACAGAAGACTCACTCTGCAAGCTCATTCAAATAAAAATAAATCTTTCTGCGTGGAAATAAAGTCCAATTCCGGTTGCTTTCTCATCGCTTGCCTATTGTTATAATAACCTAGGGTTCGCGCATGCAAGCAAAACTGTACCCAATATCTACGTGCGAGCGTTTCTATTTCTATGAATGTCTCAAACAGCTCGCTCGCTGGTTAGGGTTGCGAGCGACTTGCGAGTTCGGTTTTGTTGTTTCTTTTGTTATTTCTTTTATTTAGACACCCGTAAACACAACAGTATCTTATATACGGATTATAAGAACGTTTAGTAGTCATTGTTCGGTGCACAAAAATCACAGAAATGATCGATCGTTCTACGCGCGAACGTGGAGCGTACGAGCCGAGCGGCATCCTTCTGCCATACGCCTGCTCGGCAGGCGCGCCGGCCGAACGTACCTAAACTGCGGAGTGACACCCCCCTGTTATTACGCTATGCATTTACAGAATAAAGTAATAAAGAGCGCGTTACATTTGCAATTTCTTGTTCTGATACCAGGAGCCGCGTCAGTAGTGAAGGCTCTGTCCGAATACCTGGACTCGCTGCTGGGCAAGGCGATGTCGACTCACCTGCAGGCCGTGATGCCGCTGGACACGCCGCACTTGGCGCGCTACCCGGATCTCTTCGCCTTCGCCGTTATAATGGTGTTCTCTGGTAAGATTACTTCCTGCACGCCTTTTAGGGTTGGACCATATTGGTTATACATTAGCTATACGCGCCTACATGCGCTTTCAAAAATGAGCTTGTACGCGCGTATAAAACGCTAATCTGAAACCGCCCTTAACATCAGGTGTGATGAAGGCTAAGTGCTAAGTTAACCCGTTGTAGATAAAATAAGATTTTAGTAAAAAAAAAGTTTTTATGACAAGAGTTTTTGCTGACTGTACTTTCATATTGTATTGTCATCTATACCAAACCTGTATAAAAAATTTCAGCTCCATCGGACACTGGGAAGTGGGTCAAATTAAGCATGCAAGATTTGTCCCCCACTAACTAACTAACAAGCTAACTAATATGGCAAGTTAATAAAAAGCTTGTAAAAATAATGAATTCCAAAGAAAACAAGAAAATACATAATTTCACGATGCATGAATAGGGTGGGTCTTGTCATGCATGAGCGATCATACATTGGCCTTTGTGAGATTTTGAATTTCTTTCCATCTTTCTTGGCAACATGATTGTTTTTAACCGACTTAAAAAATTGCCTATTCGTCGCGTTTTTTTTATATGTATGTACACCGATTACTCTAAGACGACTGAACCGATTGAAATGATTCAAACGTTATAACATCAGGTTTTTTCCCAAGTTGGTCCTATTTTTTGAAATTTTTAAATCGGTTCAGTAGTTTTCAGGAAATCTTGAAAATACTGTCGTTTTCGTTACCACTTTATGTGAATTTATTACGTATAACTCCTTTGTTTATAAACAGGTTTAGATAATTCTTGTTTTGTTGAAAAGGTTTTTTTTTTAATTTTAACCGACTTCAAAAAAGTAGGTTCTCAGTTTGATAACATACCTATTTACCAGAATACACGTAAATTGCCTGCATGATGAACTAAAAAGAGTGAAATAAAAATTATTTTTATAAAAAAATAATTAAGGCTTATTCTTGAAGTACCTACTAAATTAAAAGCTTCGTCTGTCTTCTTCTTTTGTTGGTTCTTTGTAACACTTTAAATACCTATATTATTTATATTCTCACAGTGGCCCTCGCATTCGGCGTCAAGGAGTCGACGAAATTCAACAATTTCTGCACCGGAGTCAACTTGTGCGTCGTTCTGTTCGTCATCATCTCCGGTTCTTTCAAAGGTAAGTGTGACACGATCGCTGAAACATTAACTTTTGATGTTTTATTCAAAATTGATATGTATATTTTTACATAATATTTATCAAATTATTTTTACTTTTTTGCATTCAGAATGCAATTTTTGTTATTGAAAATGTAGTATTAAAAATCGACAAGTTGGAGCTATTTGTGAGACGGGTCGATTTTTTCTTATACTTCTTTTTCAAATCAAGTCATGGCGATTGCTGGATAGGATTTTATTATTTTACTCAACAAATTCATCCTAATTTGACTTGTTTTCGGCAACAATATTATTTCTTACTAGCGCTCCGCTAGGACCCCCTTTTTACCCCCTTAGAGGGGGAATTTCCAAAAATCCTCTCTTAGTGCTCCCCTACACTTCCCAAGGAACATGCATGCCAAATTTCTCAACTTCTTGCGCCCAGTAGTTTCGGCTGTGCGTCTTCGTCGTTGGCGTGCGACTGACTGACAGACAACGCACATCGGAACTAGATGTTGAAGTAATAAGGTCATAGCCCACTTATACCGTACCGCTCCCACCCAACCATAGTATGAGCAGCCAAATATGGACTTAATATCGTTCGCTGTAGATGCACTTTACAGTAACAATATACAATATCAGACAGCGCGCGGTAAGCGAGCCTGCCGCAAGCTAAAGTGCATCTACAGAGCACGACATTAAGTCCATATTTGACTGCTCATACATTGGTTGGGTGGGAGCGGTGCGGTATAAGTGGGCTAAGTCCTATAGACATTTCAAACAATTTTATTTCAGCCGACACGAAGAACTGGCGTATTCCTGCATCGGAGGTACCAAAGAGTGACAAGAAAGACTTCGGTACGGGAGGATTCGCTCCGTACGGACTCGCCGGGATTATCAAAGGGGCTGCCGTCTGCTTCTATGGGTTCATAGGTGAGTCTCTTGTGCTATTTTTACAGTATTGTTGTTACTGTGATTCAGGGAAGGTATGGGTATGTTGCGTTATGTCGGAGGTAGCAAAGACTTCGGTACGGGAGGGTTCGCTCCGTACGGACTCGCCGGGATCATCAAAGGGGCTGCCGTCTGCTTCTATGGGTTCATAGGTGAGTCTCTTATGCTATGTTTCCAGTATTGTTGTTACTGCGATTCAGGGAAGTTATGGGTATGTTGCGTTATGTCGGAGCTAGCAAAGACGTCGGTACGGGTGGGTTCGCTCCGTACGGACTCGTCGGGATTATTAAAGGAGCTGCCGTCTGTTTCTATGGGTTCATCGGTGAGTTTCTTATGCTATGTTTCCAGTATTGTTGTTACTGTGATTCAGGGAAGTTATGGGTATGTTGCGTTATGTCGAAGGTCGGTACGGGAGGGTTATCATCGTCGGGATTATCAAAGGGGCTGCCGTCTGCTTCTATGGGTTCATCGGTGAGTTTCGAGCACTCGTTACTGGAATTCAGGTTCCTATGCTCCGGTTTTATCTATTCTGAAGCAAATAACAGTAACATGCATATAAATAATGTATTCCGTACTCGGAAAAAATTTTCAGAATCAGACATTCTATTGTTTCGGTTGTGGAAATTCATAACAGCTCTGTTATGGGTTATAGTGGTGGGTATGTAGTGGAGTCACTCTGTGGGAATATGATAAAAACTGGGGTTTCAATGCAACTTTATTGTGTCACTTTTCCAAATTTATGGCTTGTCATTTCTGTAGTGCCAACTGCCAGCACAGCTTAGCGCGACTCGAGTGAGAAAGAGTCGCGGGCATTTTCGACCAATCAGATCGCTCGTAGATAGCGCGCGTGATTTAAGGCGAGACGTGCTGATTGGTCGAAAGTGCCCGCGACTCTTTCTCACTCGAGTCGCGCTAAGTCCTTGTCCAGAACTACGCGCGAGTTAGACGCGTTTTAACATACATTGCCCGCGTATTGGCGTTCGGCGTCTTATCTGCCACATTGACAGTGATGTAATGCAAATCGCTGTTAAAATTGCCGCGAATTCGCCCTTTCTGGACAAGCAGTAAGTTACTCACGAAGCTTTCAAATTCAAAATTCCTAAAACATCTTACGAAGACCGTTGTACTGAATTCCACTTGCTACCACTTTCTGTTAGACGTAATATTGCAGATGTTACATTTCTACTCAAGTTGATTAGAGGTTCAGTGGATTGTCCTGATCTACTTGATAGAATTCGTTTTAAAATACCTACAAGAGCACCCCGCAACGATTCATATAGACCATTTAGTATGCCTTCTATGCACACCAACTACAGGCATAACAGTTTCCTTATTAGAGCTTGTTTCGCCATCAATAACGCTGACGCCAATATTGATTTATTTTTCAACAGCATCACGACTGTTATTAAGTTATTGTTTAAAATTTAGTTTAATGTTTTATTGTTTAGTTTAATATTGTTGCGCACCTGTCCCTTCTGGGCTACGTTTACTTTATGATCAAATTCTTTTGAATACTACATGTGGTAGCTTGTCAATAGCTTTTAGTTTTATATGTTTGTTGTTATTTGTATGTTTATAAGCTGTTAGCTATCCAAAAACGATAAATAAATAAATAAATAAATAAATTATTTGTATTACATAAACGCTCTGTCTTCGTAGGTTTCGACTGCGTGGCAACAGCCGGCGAAGAAGCGCGCCGTCCGCAGAAGACAATCCCGTTCGCAGTTGTGGCGTCATTGCTAGTAGTGTTCCTGGCCTACTGCGGGGTATCGTCCGTGCTCACGCTGATGTTGCCTTATTACATGCAGGTATTGATATTGTGCCACTGGCTCCTTCTAGGTTTTTGGGTGACAACAAACCACGCGTTAGCTATGCTTATTGGGGCTTACCGTTAGTAGACATATCGTCTTCACATCTAAAGGACATATAGTGCGATAACGTTTTCTGTTCTGGAGGCCGAAAACTGGAATTAACGTGTTTTTTTTAATGTCATTTTGCTGTCTCGATGTTGTTTAACCCTAATGCTGCCGCTGGTTAAAGATCTTACATGTCAGGGCCGGTTAAATTGCTACAAATTAAAGCAAAAAGTACATAGCGCCGTTGTCACCAGAACAGAAAAGGTTGTCGCACTATAAATGCTGTTATTACAAAACGTCTAAAATCAGACTTGGTTTAAAACTGATTTTGTCTCTGTTTTCTGATTAGCGAATGAAAGTGACAGCTTTAGTTTTAAACCAAGTTTATCTTTTGTAATGTTTTGTATAATAACACCATAAAAGTTTAATAGAACGTTGTTGATTTGCGTGTGCAGGACGAGAAGGCCCCGTTCCCGTTCGTGTACGACCAGCTGGGCTGGCCGTGGGCCAAGTACGCCGTCAGCGTGGGCGCCATCTGCGCGCTCTGCTCCAGGTCAGTGCCTGATGACTTTCACAGATCACCTGCATGTAGTAGATACATAGATCATCATCATGATCATCAGCCTATTAACGTCCACTGCTGGACATAGGCCTCTCCAAGAGTACGCCATCGAGCACGATCAGTGGCTGCTCTCATCCAGCTCTTGCCAGCCACCCTGCAAAGATCGTCGCTCCATCTAGTCTGACGGCGTCCTACACTACGTTTGCTGATTCGCAGTCTCCAGTCTCCACTCTAGCTAGAACTCGCTTACCCCAGCGGTTATCGGTTCTACATAGATAGATACATAGATGCCGTATGACAAATATTTTGAAGCCCCGTTTTCATTAGGGGACATTTGTCCCGCAACCTTGTCATCCGACACGAATTTCACGTGTCTGACGACGTCGCGGGAGACATCGCCCGACATCGTAGGCGACATCTACGTGTCGCCGGACATAAAAAAAAAACATTATTTACAATCAAATACCATTTCACAACAGCCAGTGGCCAGAAGCCCTTTTTAAGTACATAAAAATACCTGTATCAGAAGCCTCTGCTCTTCACATAACATAAATGTTATATTTGAAGTTTAACCTAGATACCTACTTAGTACATTATTTGAACATTTATTTAACTTAAAACATGTCGCGTGTCGACTCTCAGGAAGCGTCGACTTTGCGCGACTTCGTGTCTTTCGGAAGTTGCGCGACAGCATTAGAGTAGTGAGGACGCGTGGCGCTCTGTGTTCTTCGACATCTGCGACTATTGCAGTAGTTGGTGACATCGCAACCACAACCAGGCGTCTGTCACTCGATGTACTTGCGCGCTACTCTAATTAGATCCGCAAAAAGCTAGAATATTTGCGATAGAAAGACATACAACGTCTGGCCGTTCGTAATTAGCGCCGTACAAGCTGAATTCCACTCTATTGCGTTGTGGTGCTATTTATTTAAATGGTTAAGCGGAGTGAAGCATCTGTACTACTTGTACTATTATTTATTCTGTGCCAAAACTTCGGTATGCGGAAAAACAAAATATCAACCGACACTGTCGCCGGACAGTCTCACGTAAATGTCCCGCGACTGCTCGCGACATGTCGATCGACTTTGTCCCCTAGTGAATATCCTTTTTGATCATAGTGACTAAATGACAACACGACTTGGAAGGATAACGCCTGAGGGCCTACTCTGAAACGCAAAACCCGAAACTTCGTTATACCCGTCCCTCTCACTCCCCAGTTGTGACAGAATCAAGTGAAAGGGGCGGAGCTAGCCGAAGTTTCGGATTAGCGTTTCAGAGTACGGTCCCTGAAACGCTATGGCGCGCAGCGCAAGAGGTGCTTATCACCGACATCCGGCCTTTGCCAATCATCTATGATTTTCATTTATCCCTGATAGGTGGAAATGTTTGTCAGCGTCGTTTCAGTGCTGAATAGTGTAGGAAAATGTAGACGTTTCATAAGTACATATTTATTATGTTTAACGGCCAGAATTAATAAGCTATCCACAGATAGGGATAGGCATGATCCAGATTCGTTGCTAGGCAACACCTAGCAACACCCAGGCAACTGCCGTTAATTCTATGTTAATATCAAACGTTGCATAGCAACTAACCTGGATTATGCCTATCCCTATCTGTGGATTGGTTATTAATTCTGGCCGTAACTTAATATATTTTTTTTATGAATACGTGGCTTCATGAACCATTGATGTATATGTGCAGTTTGCTGGGCGCAGTGTTCCCGCTACCGCGCATCATTTACGCGATGGCGTCGGACGGACTGTTGTTCCGGTTCCTGGGCCGAGTCAATGAACGGTTCCACACGCCGCTCTATGGGACCGTGCTCGCCGGACTGTTCACCGGTATGTATACATCGTGTAAATTTATTTTTGACACAGATATCGATACTAATTTTAAAGTGTCTTAAAATTGAAAAATGGAAAATGAAGTATTTAGAAAAAATCGACCCGTCTCACCGCTAAAGGTCGTGGGTCTATTATAAAAATTAAAATAACTTGTAATAAAATTTATAAAACTATTTATATTTTTAGGTACTTTGGCGATGGTATTCGAGCTGGAACAGCTGATCCACATGATGTCTATTGGAACCCTTCAAGCTTACTCCATGGTCGCATCTTGCGTCTTATTGCTGAGGTTAGTGTTACTCTTTAATAAATATTCTGCTCGAAGGACCAAAATTTTTTTTGTTCTTATTCTTGATTGCACAAACAGCAAAATGCCCTATAAAATTTCAGAGTAGTCCCTCCGGGTCATTGTATGGGATTGTTCCTGCTTTGCTACCGTACTTTATCTTCTAAACTTTCATATGATGATTATTATATTTGTACAGATACGAGCGAAGCCAGTCGCCGCATAAAGCTATCGAACCGCTAGAGTTATCAGTCCGCGGAGTGCTGCGGCAACTGGTCAACGCTGACAATCACCCAACACCTACTAGACTGAGTTCAGTGTTAGTCACTGTATTGGTGTCGCTGTATGGTAAGTAAGGCTTCTAGAAGATAAAGCTAGTTTACTAAATATCGGATAGTTTATAGCCAATCGCTGCATAAAGAGACAATCACTCCGCGCCTACTAGACTGAGTTCACTGTTAGTCACTGTATTGGTGTCGCTGTATGGTAAGAATGGCTTCTAGAGGATAAAGCTAGTTGACTAAATGTCGGATAGTTTATAGCCAATCGCTGCATAAAGGGACAACCACCCCGCGCCTACTAGACTGAGTTCAGTGCTAGTCACTGTATTGGTGTCGCTGTATGGTAAGTATGGCTTCTAGAGGATAAAGCTAGTTGACTAAATATTGGATTGTTCGTAGCCTATCCCCACATAAAGCTTTTGAACCTCTAGAGTTATCAATCCACGCCACCCCGCGCCTACTAGACTGAACTCAGTGTTAGTCACTATGTTGGTGTCGCTGTATGGTAAGTATGGCATGTAAAGATAAAGCTAGTTTACTAAACATCGGATAGTTTATAGCCAATCCCTGCATAAAGAGACAATCACTCCGCGCCTACTAGACTGAGCTCACAGTTAGTCACTGTATTGGTGTCGCTGTATGGTAAGTATGGCTTCTAGAAGATAAAATAAATTCCTGTATGAAGAGATTGAACCACTAGAGTTGTCCATTCGCGAATTGCTGCGGCAACTGGTCAACGCTGACAACTAACCCACGCCTACTAGACTGAGTTCAGTGTTAGTCACTGTGTTGGTGTCGCTGTATGGTAAGTATAGAGTTCTTGTAGTCAAAACTAGTTGGCTATATATCAGATAGTTTTTAGCCAATCCCCGCATAAAGCGATTGAACCACTAGAGTTGTCCATTCGCGAAGTTCTTCGGCAACTGGTCAACGCTGACAATCACCCCGCGCCTACTAGACTGAGTTCAGTGTTAGTCACTGTATTGGTGTCGCTATATGGTAAGTATGGCTTCTAGAAGATAAAGTCAGTTGACTAAATATTAGATTGTTCATAGCCAATCCCCACATAAAGCTTTTGAACCTCTGGAGTTATCAGTCCGCGCTACCCCATGCCTACTAAACTGAGTTCAGTGTTAGTCACTGTATTGGTGTCGCTGTATGATAAGTATAGAGTTTAGTAGTCAAAGCTAGTTGACTAAATATCGGATTGTTAATAGCCAATCCCTGCATAGAGAGATTGAACCACTAGAGTTGTCCATTCGCGAATTGCTGCGGCAACTGGTCAACGCTGACAATCACCCAACGCCTACTAGACTGAGTTCAGTGTTAGTCACTGTGTTGGTGTCGCTGTATGGTGAGTATAGAATCCTAGTAGTCAAAACTAATTGACTAAATATTGGATAGTTTATAGTCAATCCCCGTATAAAGCTATCGAACCCTGGAGTTATCAGACCGTAAAGTGCTGCGGCAACTGGTCAACGCTGACAACCACCTAGATTGAGCTCAGTGTTAGTCACTGTATTGGTATCGCTGTATGGTAAGTATGGAGTCAAGCTAGTTGATTAAATATTAGACAGCTTATGAAGGGACTAGCTACACTTATTACTACATTCGCGCGTCTTCATGCGTCTTTTCATTTCTATTGTTGTGTTGTTTATTTATTTATTTATTTTATTTACTTATAGGCACAACTACAGAATACAATTTAGTACATTTTTAAAGACTTAACATTGCGAGTATAAACAATTTCAAATTGCAGTCCGGTGAATGTTGTACACAACGTTGACATAAAAAATGCAAATTAAAAACAAAGAAAGAACATCAGATACTTATTCTAACACTTAAACAATTAAACAATATAATATTTTAACATCAAACTGTAGGTGTAGTATATAGCTGTTTTATATCTTTATAATAAGAGTATGAGCTCTGAGAGAATATATCCAAACCATTGACATTATCATTGTATAACCTGCACATTCGTAAAAGTGGACTGTTATATGCGACGTTGTTATTGCAAACAGGCACGGAGAACAGTTTAGGTTTTCTATTACTACCGCTTGTTTTAAATGACAGATGGCTCAACAAATCCATGGTGTCCCATTGATTATTAACGATCTTATATAGTATGTAAAGATCTTGAATTGAACGTCTAGACTCCAATGTATTTAGACCAAAATAATGAAGTCTGGCATTGTATGTCGATAACTTTCGTCTTAATCCCAGTTTAGAACTCAAATGACGCAAAAAACGCCTTTGAACTGCCTCCAGTCTATCGATGTGAACCCCGTATTGTGGACACCACACAACAGAGTTATACTCCAAAACACTTCTAGCAAGGGCAAAGTATAACGTTAAGATACTATCTGGTCTACGAAATGGTTTTGTAGTTCTCGAAATGAAACCAAGCATCCTATTAACCTTGTTGATAGTCAGTCATATGTCTAAGATTAGATAAGATTAGAAGTACGTCAGTCAAAAGCGTCCGCTGGTCGAGCGGATTCCCGATGTTTCCGTTTCCGCACACGAAAGCCGACCAAATCTTTGTCGCTCTAGGAAATTTTCATCTAAACAGTGATATAAAAGGATAGAAGCATGGAACTTCAATTCTTCAATCTGGGGTGATTGACCACTTAGAAGTCTACCTTAAAAACTAATTTACTTTCAATTGTCTCCAGGTATCTGGTGTTTCCTGCTAATGGGCAGCGTGCAGACCCACGGAGTTTCTGCTCTCGCTGGTAGCGCTAGTTCGGTGGCGCTGCTAGCGGTGGGAGCAGCGCTAGTGCTAGCCACGCTACTAGCCATATCCAGGCAACCTGTGTCCGAGAAGAAACTGGCATTCTCGGTAAGTTTGTTGACTGTTGTGTAGATAAATATAGCTACAAGATGCCAGCAATTAAGCAACACGGTAAGTTTCTGGTCTCGCTGGTAGCGCTAGTTTGGTAGTGTTGCTACCTATCCACGCTTCTAGCCATATCCAGGCAGCCTGTGTCTGAGAAGAAACTGGCATTCTCGGTAAGTTTGTTGACTGTTGTGTAGATAATATAGCTATAATGTGCCAGCAATTAAGCAACACGGTAAGTTTCTGCTCTCGCTGGTAGCGCTAGTTTGGTGGTGTTGCTACCTAGCCACGCTTCTAGCCATGTCCAGGCAGCCTACGTCCGAGAAGAAACTGGCAATCTCGGTAAGTTTGTTGACTGTTATGTGGATAAATATAGCAACAAGATGCCAGCAATTAAGCAACACTATTAAGTTCTGCTTTCACTGGTAGCGCTAGTTCGGTGGCGCTGCTAGCGGTGGGTGCAGCGCTAGTTTTAGCCACGCTGCTAGCCATATCTAGGCAACCTGTGTCCGAGAAGAAACTGGCATTCTCGGTAAGTTTTTTGACTGTTGTGGGGATAAATATAGCTATATGGTGCCAGTATTTGAGCAACGCGGTAAGTCTTTGCTCTCGCTGGTAGCGCTAGTTTGGTGGCGCTGCTAGCAGTGGGCGCAGTGCTAGTTCTAGCCGCGCTCCTAGCCATATCCAGGCAACCTGTGTCTGAGAAGAAACTGGCATTCTCTGTAAGTGTATTGATTGTAATATACAAAAATACAAGATGTTGCTTTTGATAGGGTTATATTCTCAAAAATCAAAAAGTCCAGGTAACATAGGTCGAAATATGAGTTTTTTTTGGCTTTCCCATAAAACCTTGCTTAGAGAACAGAGCATTTGTATTAAGGTGCTACAAATGAGCAAAAAGTGGTGATGTGGTATCATCAAGATGTAAAAAGGTTAAAGGTGCCAATAAGGTGCAGAAAAATGGAAAATGAAGTATTTAGAAAAAAAATTACCCGTCTCACAATTAGCTCCGATGGGACTCGAACCCACTCGAACCCATTTTTTTCTAAATACTTCATTTTCCATTTTTCTATAATAAAAATGGCATTGTGAATGCAAAAAAGTAAAAAATTTAATAAGACGCAGAAAGTTCCACCAAGGTATTGTGTCTGAGAATAAGTTGACTTTCGGCGACTTTGAATTTTTACTCCATGGAGTTTCTGTTTTGATCGGTAGTGCTAGTTCTGTAGCGCTGCTAGCAGAAGGCGCGGTACTAGTGCTAGCCACGCTCTACGCTATATCTCGGCAACCTGTGTCAGAGAAGTAACTCGCGTTCTCAGTGAGATCACTGTAGAATAAGTGGCGCCAAATATGTTATTTTTACTTTTCTGCATTTGTAATGTCATTTTCGAGGGGTCGATTTTTTTCTAATATTTTGTTTTCAATGTGAAAAGGTAACTTATTTTTATTTTTACTTTTTTACATTCACAATGCAATTTTTATTATTGAAAATGAAGTATTAGAAAAAGTCGACCCGTCTCACAACCACAACCTTTCGCTGTCGAAGAGCATTCGCCCGGACAGTGAAAGGTCGTGGGATCGAGTCCCATTGATAGCGTGTACTATTAAACAAGGTAAGGATTCATAAAATTTTCCCAATTTTCTGTTAAAACTTCAACTTAGGGCTAACGCGCACACTTATTTACACGGCAATTTATTTGTCTCTGTCACCGCACTTATTTACACGGCAATTTATTTGTCTCTATCGCCGTCTCCTCGCCGCGATTAAAAAGGTGCGCACACGAGAGCGCACACGGGAGCGACATCGACACAACTTTTTCGCAGTCAAGTCAGTCATCAACATGGATTTCGAAGAGGCGGTTGTGTTGTGGTGTGTGCTCTTGTCTTTAGAATCCAAAGACGACAGCGAAAAAAGCAATATTGGGTGCATCCATCCACTGTGGAGTGATAGGATGACACTAGGAAAATTACATACATAAGTACAATGTTTATAAAATTGAGAGTAAGTATATCCAAAAAAAAATTTATGCTACTTCAGAATGAGTGTCGAAAACTTCGTCAACCAGCCTATTATCCTTAATTAAAATTGTAAATGCGAAAGAAACTCTGTCTGTGTGTTACGCAATCACGCCTAAACTACTGAACCAATTTCAATGAAATTTGGTACAGAGGTTATTCTATTTAAATGACACACGCAAAAATGAGAAACTTTCCAGATATTTCTTTATATTGTATCGAATGTCTGTCAGATCGTTTGATGAACTTATTGTCTTGCCGTACAAATTGCACACGTGCGTCCGCGTCCACTCGACTTGACATCTTATGGGAATTTCTGATAGGTGTGCGGGGTCTAGTACAAAGTGTATGGAGATTGCGCCCTCCGAATTTCTGATCAGAATTTTGCCGTCCGATCGTTTGCATCTGTTATGTATGTATATACATATGTAGGTGGCTGCGACCACTAAGTATAACTTGTGTGACATCTGTCAAATAAAGCAGTGCGTTACTAGCATCGGCTCGTTTCACTTGTGCGCCCAACGTCCTTAAATCTATCACTGGCGACGAGTACCCACATTGTGGAGAAAAAAATGTCTCAATCGACGTTTGGTGTTTTATGTGTTTTTGACCATAATTCACAAACATGGGAGACATACAAAGGACGCATTATGCAATATTTTATTGCAAATGACATTAACCAAGCCACAGATGCGACGGGCACGAAGAGGAAGGCCATCCTTCTTAGCGCACTCACGGAGGCTACCTACAAGTTGGCACTGGATCTGGCTTTGCCTAAAGACATCGGAGAGGTGCCTTATCAAGATGTTATTAAACTGCTCGACAATCACTTCACGCCGAAGTCAGTCGGATTTGGTGAACGACATAGTTTCTACGCCGCGATGCAATACACGGAGGAGTCTCACTCGCAGTGGGCAGCAAGGCTACGAGGTTTGACTTCACGATGTGGTTTCCTTAATGTGGAGGAAGCGCTCCGGGACAGGTTTATCATGGGCATGCGGTCGGGCTATGAAAAGGAGAAACTGTACGCTCAAGATCTAACGAACCTGACATTTGCAAATGTCGTAGAAATAGCGCAGAGTGTTAGTAACGCTCGCGCAGCTGCTGTGGCCGCGTCGGGCAACAAAGATATCGCCACCATTCAAGAAAACCAGGTGTTTAAAATATCTAAAACCACGCAAAGAGAAAAAAAGGAACAGTGTAGTGTTTGCGGGTATTCCAATCACAAAACCGCGGAGTGTAAATTTGCTAAATATAAGTGTAAAAGGTGCAATACGCGCGGTCATTTACGTAAAATGTGTCCCAAAGTGAATTATGTTGTGGATTGCGGTGTCCAGGGTGAGGATGGCGAGAGCGATGATGGTAAGCTGTATCATATCCGTTCGTTGCGTGGAGAGCCTATGGTAGAAACAATATTAATTAATAACCTACCATTGCAATTCGAAATTGACAGTGGTTCGGCAGTAACTGTAATTTCAGAGAAATATTATAATACTCATTTCAAAGATGTGTCCTTATCAGTTACTCGTAAGAGGTTAATGTCCTATAATGGTAGGCATATTGTTTGTGTAGGTACAATGCGACTACCGGTCCAATATGCTAGAACTACTCACCAGATAGACTTTTATGTAGTAAAGGAGGGTGGCCCACCATTATTGGGAAGGGATTTTATAGCTAAGTTTAAATTACAGCTATTACCGGTTAATTATTGCCAACCCACAGATTCCTTGATTATGCAATTACAAGAGAAATACTCTCAATTGTTTTCCGACAGCTTGGGTCAATTTAATAAATATTTAATAAATTTACAAGTAACATTTTTTATGAAATAAAATCTCAGCAGTAAAGGTATCCATTTATTAACACTTAATTCGTACAATCACTGTTTAACGTCCTTTCGAGTCGACAACTCAAACACGACTGCCTGTCCGGCGCGCGTTCGTCTAGGTTCCCACCATATCACCCGAAAACAGTGGCGCCGCGCCGGCGCTTACTCAATTTAGAAATGAATAGTGTTGCCAGAATGACAATTACAATTCCTACTAAACTTATATTTTAATTAGTTTTAATCATTACTTTTTGAAATACGACATTCGGCCATCCGACAGAGTGCAACCTCCTGGTGCACTCAACCGATCCAAGCAGTCAATTTCTTAATTTTCACTCAAAAATTTTCAAGAATACAATTTCAATGAAATATAAATACAATACGACATTCGGCATTATAACCACAGTATCTGATTTTTAATTTAAGATTTTTAACGAGACAAAGTAAATTATCTATTTGAGTTTAGATTTATTTCAAAAGAAGTAGATTAATAATTATTTTAAAACAATGCAAAAACTACTGACTCACTACCAGTTCACAAATGGGGAGGCCCTTCGAAGAAAGAACTGGCAAGAAAACTCGCGAAGGGTGGACTGACCGACCTCCGTCTTTTAATTTCTTTTTATTTACTTATACCTACACAAAAGGACTTGCCAGAATATGATTGAAGTTAATTTAATTATGACAATAAGTAGTTTCATTATTTTTATTTTATTTGACTCTTATATGACATGTATTATTAATTACATCAATACTTCTAATGTGATTCGCATTTTTTTGTAATTATTGTGATTTTTATGATTGTATTTTATTCGATTGATTCTATATTTGAATTTCACTGAACTTATATTTACACATTTCTTTTCAAGTTAAATACATATTTTATATAATTAGAATTCATTTTAAAAGATTTTGTAAGAATTGTTATTCTTATTGACTCTGTCTGGAATAAAGTGATTTTATTTTAGTTTAATTATTTATTAATAAAATGTGTTGATTTCTGTTTGTTGATCGATTAGAAATTGTAGTTGCACGCCTGCAGTGGGGCGGGGCCGATCTACTTTGGACTCGGTTTACCCGTGGTGCCACTGACCAACGCTTACCACATTACAAGCTGCCCTGTGGGCTTATTCTTACTTGCTATTATTATTATTATTCTCAGAATTTAAACAAGTATAGTAGATATGGTACACTAAATGAAATAATAATTATTGTTATCCCTACTTATTCATTATTCATTTCAAATTTAATAATTCTATTTTATTATTTTTATCCTATAAATTAATATAATGACTTTTTATTTATTTGACCTGCAACTTTATTATTACATTTAATTTATGGTACAGGCGTTCACTCTCGGTTTCAACTGATAAATCAGTAATTTGCTTGTGTGCCATGCAAGCAATATGACGCTAAGCTGCGACCCTTGAGTAGTGCTAGGGCACACACCCATCTTTTTTTTTGAACTTTTTGTGTCATACCTATTTTGTGTTTTCTCTCCTTGTTCTTTATACAGTATAACCTTATCTTTTTTTGTGAATCTGTTTTGTAATTAATGAATATGTGTGTCTGTAGCAAAGAAATAAAGTGATTATTTACTTTAATTTAACGAGCTTTTAATCGTCCAATCCTTGGAATTAATTAATTGCTACTTGACCATTCCTAAGTCTTTATTTATATGTACTATAATATTATAAAGAGGAAAGATTTGAACCTTCGTTTGTTTGTTTGTAGTTATATAAACTAAAAAAAACCGTTGAACCGATTTTAAAAGCTCCTTCACCAGTACGAAGCTACATGATTCAGCAAGGGCTATATTCCATTCCGACATTCCCACGGGAATGGCAGGCGAAACTGCGGCGAGTCACTAAACACCTAAACCGGTGAAACATAGATAGATCAAAATATATAATAATTTACATAACCAATCGAATAAAGGTTTACATTCATGAATAATTTAATACTAATCAAATTTCTCTCAATAACATTTTTTTCATTTTTTTATAATTAAACAAATTGCTAGAATATAGATTTATGCAAGAGAAAGGGATTTCTTTTCTTTGAAAGTCCTAAGCATTTCGTGGTAAAACGTCAGATAAATAATGAGAACGTGATCAGGGGCGTGCATCAGTTTTCCAGCGCAGTAGGCACTGTAGATGTAACTAGTGGTAGTTGCACTTATCATTTTAAAATTCGTAATATTTAGGCCGAGCGACGGCGACGTGACGCGGACAAAGTCGCGAGCGGAAGGCTATGTTGGATATAAATTCGCTTACCATATATTTTCCCGCTTTCTTCAGACTGTAACTAATGTTCTGTATGTTATGTGAACTTACTTCCTAGTGAACTTGCTCTGCTCTTATCCTTTGGCACCTGGCGGTCGTGTGCGGTGGAGCGAATTTTTAACCACCACAGATATCTCAAAAATGCATGAATATAACATGACTCGTAAAGAATCTCACATGTCATTTGAGCGATAGCCGTAGTGGCTTTTAGAAAAGCCGTTGTATTTGTTTTATGTCACTTCACATCACTCACGATCACGAATACCGGGTTTAATTAATTAATAAACGAGTAATAACACACACATATTGAGAGGTATTTAAATTTAACTAGATTAAATAAAATTTAGAAATAAACACAGTCTTTGCTGTAGAAAACAAAAGACACGAAAAGCAAAATAATAAATTCGTATGGCGGCAACCAGCTAACCAAGTATAACTGTCGTAATATTTGGTATTAAAATGTCTGAAATTTTTACCTTTCTGTTGAGTTAAACTAATATTTGGCATAGGTCTATTGAATGAAACAATTTTTGTTTTATCTATGAACGAAAACTGTGCGAAAGGATACGTACGTAATTTCTGTAAGCAAATCGAATCCGGACAATCGGCACATTCTAATTTCTCCATTATATTTTAATTATTGATTACCTATATTAAGCACAAACACACACAGCAATTTCTTTTTATCACAGTACAAACACTCGATCACTCAACAGTAATTATCTAATTAGGTCTCGCGCGCGTGTGATGCCAAGAAGACAAAACCGAACTAAAAACAAAATTATTTAAATTTATACGTTTTATGCATTCACAATGCAATTTTTATCATAGAAAAATGGAAAATAAAGTATTTAGAAAAAATCGACCCGACTCACAACCAGCTCCGATGGGACTCGAACCCACGACCTTTCGCTATCCGGGCGACTGCTCCAACCACTGAGCTACGGAGTCGTTACGAGAAGCGTCGAATTTATCAAATACTTCTTACACGCTGTATAGCCAGCGTTAATTTCATCAATGTGAGGATATTACTACCCTTTTTTCTAAATACTTTATTTTCCATTTTTCTATGATAAAAATTGCATTGTGAATGCATAAAACGTATAAATTTAAATAACTTGCCATAGTAATTTCTTCTTTAGCGATTGTCAAATATCTGGAAAGGTATTTCTTTCGCGTGTGGGGGTAGTAATATCCTCACATTGATGAAATTAACGCTGGCTATACAGCGTGTAAGAAGTATTTGATAAATTCGACGCTTCTCGTAACGACTCCGTAGCTCAGTGGTTGGAGCAGTCGCCCGGATAGCGAAAGGTCGTGGGTTCGAGTCCCATCGGAGCTGGTTGTGAGTCGGGTCGATTTTTTCTAAATACTTTATTTTCCATTTTTCTATGATAAAAATTGCATTGTGAATGCATAAAACGTATAAATTTAAATAACTTGCCATAGTAATTTCTTCTTTAGCGATTGTCAAATATCTGGAAAGGTATTTCTTTCGCGTGTGGGGGTAGTAATATCCTCACATTGATGAAATTAACGCTGGCTATACAGCGTGTAAGAAGTATTTGATAAATTCGACGCTTCTCGTAACGACTCCGTAGCTCAGTGGTTGGAGCAGTCGCCCGGATAGCGAAAGGTCGTGGGTTCGAGTCCCATCGGAGCTGGTTGTGAGTCGGGTCGATTTTTTCTAAATACTTTATTTTCCATTTTTCTATAAAAACAAAATGGCAGGAACTTTCGTTGTTGCAAATTACATCCGTAATTATTAATAATTCTATAACTCAATCACGGGTGCGGGCGGTTAACAATCACTCTTAAAATCAGCGCAATAAGGTTGAAACTCGTTGAACGAACACGCACTGCAGCGCGCGGAACTAGAAAGAGACGGGTCGGAAACCATCGGTTCATTTCGCGACAGTTCGTCTAAGTAAGCTGAACTACCTAACCCGGTTAAATTGAGAACATATGCATGTCCTTAGGACGACGCACATTTTCGGTAAACATTATACGCGGTTGTATTACCTTGACCAGTACTTTTTCTAATTTATGTTGTATGAAAGGCTGCTTGCATCGAATAGGCGATTCGGAGTCTGCCTACCTTAGAGTTAGGTACCTAAGTATTTAGTATTTAGCGAGGAAAAACTTATTGGGTGAGGTGTTGAATAGACGTTTTATTATAGAATATCTGAACCATATTAAACTAAATTAACTTTAAGTATATAATTAAATTAGTGGAAAATTAGTAGCATGTTATTTAGGTTTTTAATGAGGTAGGCACAGCCTAATTGCCTATATGGTATGCACGCCCCTGAACGTGATACAAATAATGTAAATTCATCATTTGGTAATACGAGTTTACCATTCAACATTTAATTTTACAGAATTGCTCCGATATATATGATGCCATAAGTTAAAATAGGATACACATTACCAAAATCACCGAAAATAGTTAGGTATAAGTAAAGCGTAACATTATTTGAGATCTTGTTTTTGATACTTTATATACCTATAGCGTCTATAGATACACCAAGTAAATACTTTCATTATTGCTATTATTTTTGAGTTTGATTCATATTTGTTTAAGTTCAACCAGTCTCATCTGAGGTAACGAAATTGAATTAATTTAATAATCGTGGGATGAATTACGCACGCACTTCAGACGTACAACTATATTGTTCCCAGTTTGTAAATTATCTTTAAATAATTTTAAAGAAACACGGCACTGCGCCAATTTCGAGTCGGTTGAGCAGTAGGTACGTGACTAACTACATCGTCAAAAGCTTCCAACATATCTTTCTTTTATTAATTGCGCTTAGTATACCACACCATAAGGACCATGAAAATTGCTAAGATAGTAAATAGGTATTTTTCTTTAAACTTCTATTGGTATTAAGTAAATTGTTATATTTTTAAAGGTCATAAAGATTATAAAATATTACTTTCTCAAAAATCAACCATTTGAATTTCTAGGTCTTATTAAATCAAATCAAATAGGTAATGATTTTTTTACCGCAAATTTATTTTATATGGGAATGCTTAAGTCTCAAAGCCCACATAATGAATCAATAGACTTCCCAGTTACATGCACCGGGATACCGACAACGCCATGCTGCTTCCTTGAGATTCAATTTTGTACAAAATTTGTATCAGTGTATTTGGAATAATAACAGTCTAGTACAGTTTATGATTTACCTTCCTTTAGTCCTGTTAACCACTATTCACCATAAAGAACCCATATGTCATGGTTATGGCTTTCGACTATTATTGCAGTGTCATTAATACAAACATTGTGGTTGGTTTAAGGTCATATACAAAGGAAATTAGTTTCAAAGTCTAAACAGATTCTGTTCCGCTTGATATTAGTAGGTTTATAGCCTGATGTATAACTCTGCTACTAGTGCTCCCTTTTTCTGCATGAATGGCAGATTTTAATGTTCTACAGTACTCTCATAACTAGAAACTATATATCTGTAATTTTACTACATATTATTTTATAAAGATATCACCCCCCTTTATGTAAGGATTTCATGTACCTACTTGGTATCCTACTTAGTATAACTTTACATTGCCACTTCAATCTCTTTTCATACCTTATATAGTTCTATGAAAGCTCTATACTTACGCATTTTTTTATTTACATCATTATGTAAGGAACCATTTGTAAAACAAAGTTAACAGGTTCATGATGTCGGTGTTATTCTAGTGGTTTCCATAAGCAGGATGCTGGTCGTAGTAGACAATTGGTAGTAAACATTACATTAAAAAATGCTTTTTGTATTTCTGATATATACAGAATATAAATACTTAAGTCGCGAGCTAAGACCTTTCTCTGTTCGATACCTACTCTTATGTAATATCCAAAATCGTTTTAATAACTAATAGTTTTAATATATTTTTAAATATGGCAAATCTAGACTTCGAAACACTACAGTCACATAATACATCAGCAAGGTTTAAATCGGAGAGCATAATAACACAATATTTGGGAGTTACGAAATTACACAATTATGTCTTAATATTTAATGCCGATAGTAATTTATATACACACTCCGCCCTTCCACTAGTTTCCGTAGAAGATGCAGCAACTGATAACCTAGAATCACTTTGACGATCCAAAGGGAAGGAGACGGCTCAGAACAACGAGGCATCGGTGACGGAGTAGGTGATCTGCTCCTCTATTCGGGTGCCGCCTTCTTCCTTCACTTGTCTACGTTTGATGACCTCGGAAACATAAGAACAAATAAATGATATTAGTGCATTGTGTTTTATTTATCCTTCTAGTCAATGTAGTTAATTAGTCAAAATACTTGAAAAAGTTAAACTTCTATAGCAAATTCACTGGATTATTCAACTCTACCATATCCAAGAGGAACATTATTCATAAACATTTATCTCTCAGACGATCAAAGGTCAAATTTGATGTCAACGCAAGAAAAGTGCATTCGTGACACCAAAGGTCAAGCAAACTAGGAAGGTACTTGAGAGGTCAGCTTTTAATCATTTTGCATCTGGTGCGGTCTGCGAGAGGAATGCGTATGAATCCAAGGTTAAGTATGGCGAGACATATAATGTTTAACCTTCTTTTATATTCTAAAATAAAGAGCGGCTAGCTTGTTCATAATTATTAATTATATGTCTCCTGCCATAATTATATGTCGTTTAATTACGTGTGAGCCACGCCACACACATAGCATAATTAACTAAAAATAGTATAGTCAGGGCAGGACAAAGGTGATGTCCAAAAATGTATGAGGTCTGGGCCACGTCTCCGTATAGTATACCAAAAAATAGATAACGATACGATAAACAGATTCTAATAATTCAATTTCTTTAAAATCGCTTTGTTTTCTGGAAGGAACATTAAATAAAATGCAAAATCACATAACAATTCATCATGGCGGAAGAATGAAGGTGTCATTTGATGTTGTTTGTCTGGTCTGTCCTGCGCCGCCACTGTCAGCTGTCGGTCAGTTGAATAATGATGACAACAACCATGAAGTTTGACTTAATACTCTGAGGTAACTGGAGCTCTCTCCCTGAATAAAAAAGTGTCGCCAGCAAATTTGACATTTATGTATGTAGTGGCTGTCAGCTGTCTCATATGACCATACGTATTTTTTTAAAGTGTAGGTGAGACGGAAGACAGCCACTGTGTTATTTGTGGTATTCAAAAAATTGTTCGTACTGCACTCTCCAGTTACCTCAGTATTAAGT
This sequence comes from Crambus lathoniellus, assembly GCA_949710035.1. Lineage (NCBI taxonomy): Eukaryota > Metazoa > Arthropoda > Insecta > Lepidoptera > Crambidae > Crambus > Crambus lathoniellus. Next base: position 30,483,318 of record OX453303.1, read on the forward strand.
CGAGCTTCATGACAACAACACACAGCACAGAGCAGAGCAGAACAGAACTCAAGTCAATTACAGTGACACTGACAGTTTTTTACGAAGAGTTTTATTTCACGCCTTATTTCGAGTAAAAAATATTGCTTTGTTTTTATTAATAACCATTTAACCGTGCATTCTATAATATTATTTATATTTTTCTCAGAATCAGTAAATTTTTCTCCATCTCTGGGGATGGTGCACACAGACGTGGCCCATTTTGGGACATGTCCTTTAGTCATTTATCAAATTCATTCCTTTAATAAGTCAAGACTTGTACTTTTTGAGAGTAATTCACTTATCTGCTATAACTTTATATAAAATTTTTTTTTTTTTTTTTTTTTTGGGTTCCGTACCCAAAGGGTAAAAACGGGACTCTGCTACTAAGACTTCGCTGTCCGTCTGTCTGTCTGCCCGTCTGTCTGTCTGTCTTGTATTTCGTACCATATATAATTACCAGAGTAAATTATATCATGGCAAACGGTAATGTTTCATATTCTATTTGGTTGACGAACTGGTTGCTTGATAATGGCATTTCGACGGAATACGTCATACTTAATCGGTAACCTATTGCTTATATTGAGCAAACGGAAAGATCTTCAGGTGACGATCGTTTTCCTACTCCGACCGCACATATTGATACTCAACAAGCGGTTACTACTGTTGGCACACATGGCTTAATCATTAGAGACTCGCATTAGTGGATCTGTAGCTGGATTTGGATTAGTGATCTATAGCTCCGATACGACAAATCAATGTTAAGTTATCCTAATCATAAACGGCTCACATGGCCGACATATTCTTAGTCTACATGGTTACTCAAGCTAAGACGCACATGGTCTGCTATGGAACTGCGCAAAGTCAATCGTATCCATTTGACAGCTTTTGATTACATCATAATAAATGTCATTCCATACAAATTGCAGCCGACTGAATACGATATGAACCGTCAAACAAATACGACTACCCCACGCAATTGCACACCTGATTATTAGCGACACACATGGCCGACTCGTAGCTCACATGGCTACTCAACTGAGCTATAGGCACACATGGCCCGATTTTAAGCGACACACATGGCCTGATTTCAAGCGACACACATGGCCTGATTTTAAGCGACACACATGGCCTGATTTTAAGCGACACACATGGCCTGATTTTATGTGACACACATGGCCTGATTTTAAGCGACACACATGGCCTGATTTTAAGCGACACACATGGCCTGATTTTAAGCGACACACATGGCCTGATTTTAAGCGACACACATGGCCTGATTTTAAGCGACACACATGGCCCGATTTTAAGCGACACACATGGCCTGATTATATCATTACTTTTGTTAAGCGACTGAATAATGAATCTCAAATTAGCTATTCATTCATGATTCTGTCTACTGTTTACGGTATGTAATATGTCCATTACTATCTAATAATTGAATAAGAATATATTTATCAACGGATCCTAATCGGGCTTTCTTTTTCTTGACAAACTATTTTATTAAAATTGCGTGGTCATAGAAACCAAGGAATCAAATATTGAACATTTGAACTCATTCCTTTTTTATTTATTTTGAATTCTCGTATCTCGTTTAGTTGAACTGGTTCTTCTATTCTGGCGCGTAACATAGCTACCAAAGAGTAGCCCTGATCAAGCCTGTCACACGCCAAAACATCGTAAAATCTATAAATATTTTTTGTTTTTGTGTAGTCCATAGTCAATGTGCTAAGAAGGTATACCCTCATCGCGGAACAGCTATCAAAGGGTTGCCCCGATCAAACATGCTCAAACGACAAAGGTACCCTCCCCGTCAGCAACACAGACAAATAATCTTTTATATTTTGTAGAAAGGAATAAGTTCAACTAATTTTAAAAACAAGGAATCAAATATTTAACACTTAACCTCATTCCCTTTTTATTTTGCATTCTTGTATATCGTTTAGTCAAAGTAGTTGTTCATTTTTGGCGCGTAACATAGCTATCAAAGAGTAGCCCTGGTCAAGCCTGTCCCACGCCAAAACATCGTACAATTCATAAATAAATTCTTTTAGCTGTGTAGTCCATGTGCTAAGAAAGTATACCCTTATCGCAGATCATCTATCAAGGAGTAGCCCCGATTAAACATGCTCAAACGACAAAGGTACCCCTCCCGTCAGCAACACAAACAAACGAGATTTAATCTTTAATATTTTGTAGAAGGGAATAAGCTCAACTGATTTTACAAAACTTCTAGAAAATAACTGTACATACCTCGTAACTTAACTTCGTTGTGGGTCGCGGACGTCCCCGCTTCTGAGATTTTATGGAATAAAATCTCAGCAGTAAAGGTATCCATTTATTAACACTTAATTCGTACAATCACTGTTTAACGTCCTTTCGAGTCGACAACTCAAACACGACTGCCTGTCCGGCGCGCGTTCGTCTAGGTTCCCACCATATCACCCGAAAACAGTGGCGCCGCGCCGGCGCTTTCTCAATTTAGAAATGAATAGTGTTGCCAGAATGACAATTACAATTCCTACTAAACTTATATTTTAATTAGTTTTAATCATTACTTTTTGAAATACGACACATTGTACATGCAAAACCCGTTTTCTTCAAAGCTCGCCCGGTGGCGTTTGCATTAAAGGACAAAGTAGGTGAAGAAATTGACAGATTGGTCAGTTTAGGAATTTTAAAGCCGGTTCAATACTCAAGCTATGCATCCCCCATAGTACCTGTACTGAAACGAGATGGGTCGGTGAGACTATATGCCGACTACTCTGTTTCAATAAATAAGCAGTTACTAATGGAGCAATACCCACTACCAACTGTTAATGAATTATTTTCCAAAATCCACAGTGGTCAATTGTTTTCAAAGTTAGATTTGTCTAGCGCGTACAATCAATTAGTTTTAAGTGAGGATTCACAAAACTTAACGTGCATAAATACACACAGAGGGCTTTATAATTTTACTAGATTGGTTTTTGGTTTGTCTAGCGCGCCTGCCATATTTCAAAGGGCAATCGAGAGCGTCCTAGCCGGCATTGACGGTGTAGTCTGTCTGCTTGACGATGTATTAATCTATGGGGGGAGAAACCACCATGAGCATCTTGAGAGATTAAACATTGTACTAAGTAGACTGCAAGATGCCGGACTAACCTTACACAAAGACAAATGTAGTTTTTTTAAGGACGAAATTAGCTATTTAGGTTATATTGTGTCAAAGGATGGACTAAAGAAAGCACCGGAGAAGGTGAAAGCAATGACGGAAGCGTCAGTGCCTACAAATGTCCATCAGTTACAATCATTTTTAGGGTTAATTAACTATTATAGAAGTTTTGTACCAAATGCATCGTCTATTCTTAGCCCGTTATATGAATTATTAAAAAAGGGTTGTAAATGGAACTGGTCAACGGAACACCAGTCGGCATTTGACAACATAAAAAAAATTATGACATCAGAACAGGTGCTAGCTCACTTTAATCCTAAAGCTAAATTAATATTGACGGTGGATGCGTCACCAAGCGGGTTGGGGGCTGTACTGTCTCAAGTCGAAGCCGACGGCATCGAAAAACCCATCTCGTTCGCATCTCGTACACTAAATGCAGTCCCTAATTTAAACAAAATTCCTCAGTGCTCGCAATCTGATATAAATACAAATAAAACATATTTCTTCAAGGAAAATGATTATGTATTTTACAAAAAGTTCACAAACAAATTAAATTTTACATGGTGTAAAGGCATCATAACAAAAAGATTAGGGAAGGTAATGTATTTAATACAAGATACAAAAACCTCAGAAAGTGTTAAAAGACATAAAAATCAAATAATGTTAAATAAAGGCAATATAAAAGACAATACATTATTACCTGGGTTATGTACAACGCCACCGCCGCTATTGTCGCCGCCTTCACCGCCGCCGCCGCCGCCGCCGCCGCCGCCGTCGTCGCCGCCGGTACAACTACATTCGTCTAACCCTACATCTAACGATGAGGCGCTCTCGCTTGACACCGTGGGGACGTCACCAACACCATCAGGAGATTCAGTGTCCCCTGTTACCCCAATACACATGCCAAGGTTGCGCCAAGATAGGAGAGCAGAGTTGTATTTGCCGAGTGATTCATCACCGCCGCAGATCCAACCAGATACAGAAAATGAAGGGAGGGATGATGACATTGTGACTACCCCTCAAGCAGATACAGATCTGTACGTAGAAGCGGAGAGTGACTAGGCAGGCATGTTCTCATATACCTACTTAACCCAGTCTAGGTTAATTATTTATTTTAAGTAGTTATCTAAGAGGGAGGAGTGTTATGTATGTATATACATATGTAGGTGGCTGCGACCACTAAGTATAACTTGTGTGACATCTGTCAAATAAAGCAGTGCGTTACTAGCATCGGCTCGTTTCACTTGTGCGCCCAACGTCCTTAAATCTATCAGCATCCGAGACTCATTAGAAGCTGACGTCAGATACGTCAGAATTGTGATAGTATGCAGAGCAGAGTATACAACAAAACTTTCTGACAGAAAAAATCGTATAATATGCGACAGGCCTTAAATCGGTTCACACCCAACGAAAAATGCGACGTTGTCAAACCTAATAGCATGGCTTGTAGAAGAACAATAGAGAAGGCTGTGGTGTAGTAAAAAACTTTGCAAAGTGACTGTAATGACACTAGATGAGTAGCTACATCTGCTTTTGACAGAATTAGCTGCCCTTAAGGCGCAAAATAGGTTAAAAAGTTGCAAATAACTCTTACGCATATTTTGTCTTGACCGTGTGTTTGTCCGTAGGTGCCGTTCGTCCCTTGGGTGCCCGGCCTCAGTATCCTCATCAACGTGTACCTGATGCTCAACCTCGACTACATGACCTGGCTGAGGTTCGCCGTGTGGATCGCCGCCGGTAAGAGCAAACTGTGTCTTTTTACAAGCTTTTTTATTAACTTGCCATGTTAGTTAGTTAGTTAGTGGGGGACAAATCTTGCAAGCCTAATTTGACCCACTTCCCAGTGTCCGATGGAGCTAAAATTTTGTATACTTACAGGGGCCCTACCGGCGAACTTTCCGATAATCGGAAGTATGCCGGGCGTCAACTTAAAACATAAATTACGTACTAAGTACATAATTTGCCGAAGTTATTTGGAAGATATCGATGTTCCTGGGACATCATGAATCGTTGTTTGCCATTTTGGCCTGATTAGGGTTCGATTTATCTGAACTTCCAGTATATGTATGTATGTCCGTTCGGGTCAAATCTTGCAAGCTAAATTTGACCAACTTCCCAGTCCGATTGGGCTGAAATTTTGCATGTACAGGTTTGATTTGGATTGGATTTGGTAACCCACCCCTGCGCCAAATGGGTCGTTCAAAGGACTTTAGTTAATAATTTCACTTTAGTCTATTCTTTTTTATCATAAGGCTATACATTACCATGCTTCATTTTACAAAAGAGGTATAAATCATTAAAAAATAACTGTCCCCAGGCCTCATAATCTACGCCACGTACGGCGCGTGGAACAGCTCCGAGCGGCGCCGAACCCCGGACGCTGTTCCTCTCGCTGACCTTCACAGTGACAGCCACACTGCCCTGTTGCACCACAACGGGCTCGCACACGCCATCGGCTGACCCTCAAACAACAACCCGGTCAGTCCCACTAGTACTGTCGTGTCTTTTATATCTAGCATATGAACCACGAATTACGGCTGATCACAATAATCTATTTTCAGTAAGAGAGTTACTAGGCAACTGTTGTTATTTCCCGGCATTTAACAGAAATATCTAGGCAACAAATCTTTTGTAAGCCTATATATCGGCTGACACTCTGATGACAACCCGGTCAGTTCCACTAACACTGTCGTGTCTTTTATATCTAGCATATGAACCACGAATAGGGTATTTCACTGTTGTTGAAATGTAGATATTTAATTATGACATTCAGTTTTTTTATATTTGACACCATCACGTACATTGTTCCAATACCAAGGTATAGTAGCTTAAACACTAGCACAGATTACTAAATAGTTACTATGTAACAGACAGTTCACTCCGCTAAGTCATTTAAATAAATAGCAACTCTAACTATAACGCAATAAAGTAGAATTCAGCTTGGACGGCGCTGGCAAATTACGAACGGCCACTCGTTGTCGTTGCATCTCTTTCTATCGCATATATTCTAGCTCTTTTGCGGACCTAATTTCTATGCCATACGCCTGCCCGGCAGGCGCGCCGTCCGAACGTACCTAAACTGCGGAGCGACACCCCCCTGACACTAGTATTATGTAAATTGGAAACAACGACGGGTATTACCTTACCACATACACCCAGACCCGAGGAAATATTGAAAAGTTCGTTTTCAACATTTACCCGACCGGGGATCGAACCCCGGACGCTGTTCCTCTCGCTGACCTTCACAGTGACAGCCACACTGCCCTGTTGCACCACAACGGGCTCGCACACGCCATCGGCTGACCCTCAAACAACAACCCGGTCAGTCCCACTAACACTGTCGTGTCTTTTATATCTAGCATATGAACGACGAATTACGGCCGGTTTCAATAACCTATCTCCCGATAAAAGTAAGCTTATTATAATTATAAATATAATATAAATAAATAAATTCTTTATTTGAGTAAAAACACACAGTACAAGAAAAATGTGTACGGTAGGGACTGCAGAAGTTAAAACTGTGTCGCAGCCGCTAACGCCCTACTAACTAACTATTAACTATTGGTTATGTTACAAAGCAACCGTTGTTATTTGACACTAATTAACAAAAATATCTAGGCAACTAAGCTCGGGTAAGCCTACCTTTACCGAGGAGGAGGTTATTAAAACCGGCAATTAATGACTTTGAAATAAAGTTCAAAATTGCTTGAGAAAGGAAATCAGTCAAATTGGACCAAAAAAGTAAAAGTGTCGGCTAACGAAAATAAATTCACCGTATTACTAAATAGCAGCTATTCAAGTTTGAAATGTATTTTTTATTTCGTTTCAAACTTGATTATCTGCTTGGCCACTAATCGTACACTGTTGACGTCATAGCAAAAACGATCGTAACACTGTTTACAATAATAATATAATGTTTTACCTGAAAATAAAACAGTTATTATATGCAGAAACCTTATTCGAGACCTATAGAGTGAGACAGCACTACTTCCGTTGCTTTGAACGGCCCTCCTTCGCTCCCTCTACGTCACTTCCGGCGGCTGAAGTGAAGTGGAGGGGGCATTTTCTTGTCACTGGCAGCCATAGTTTGACTCGTCACATTGCATCTCACTGAAGTTTAAGCCATCAGGCAGTATTTAAAATATAGGTCTCGAATAAGGTTTCTGCATATAATAACTGTTTTATTTTCAGGTAAAACATTATATTATATGCGCTGAACCGTTATTCGAGACCTATAGAGTGAGATGTGTTTGTTATCGCCTGGTGGCAAGAAAAATGATATGCCAATGTGTGACAGATATATGAAAATAAATAAATAAAAATAAGAGAAACAAATTGTGTTTTTACTGAATCTTTATATTGTCCCATCATCAGAAATACATTATTACTTATTAAATAATCAACGAAATCATACATTTTCAAAGATGATCAGATCATCAAATTATAAATTATAATTATTATTATAGGGCCTGGAATGCCCTAGACAGATTATTATCAGAATCACGGGGATTACGTATCTCGGAGGCGTAAAAGCGTGCAAATGTGTTTGGAGTTCGCCAATTGCCTTTCGCCATGACTTCATCAATATTGAAGTTGTCTAGCCAGTTTCGCGAAGCAACGGCGCTTCGTGTGGATCCAGCGCTGGCCTCTACGCCGGCAGCACGCAGCAACGAGCGCACCCAGCCACCGAGCACAGTGCGTGACGCTGGCCGCACCAAGCCTCGCGCTGTTATGAAAAGTCCGCTAATATCCTTATCTCTTCGATGGGCTGATACTTCGATGAGCTTCTTCACCCAATAAACTGGACATGTCTTGTCGTCATCGATCTTTGTCAACTTCCACGACGACTGTCTATGTGTGTAATTGTCAGTTTTTGATCCGAACCGTGGATGAAGTATGACATAGTCGAAATGATCTTCAAAGTGTTCCTTGTCAATTTGCAATAAAGTCAGATCATGGACTCTTCGGCTAGATGCAAGAAGTAAAATCAATGCCGTACGACATGACACTTCGTAGAGGGTAAGGTGAATAGGAACGTTGGCTGATAACCAGACTACTACTATTGATGGGTCCCATATGAACTATTTCTTGGTCGCCCTGCTGGCGGCTGCCACTGATATGGCTTTTAGAATCCGTTTGACAATAGGATTGTTGCTTAATGAATCCGTGTCGGGAGTAGTCAAAGTTACTATCACAGACTTGTACACCAAAATAGTCTTGTAAGCGAGACCTTCTTTTAAATGAAGGTTAGCTAGGTATTTGGCCAGCTGTGATCCAGTTGGCTTAAAGACGTTGACTTGTCGCGATTGACACCATATTTGCCATTTATTCCATACTGAAGAGTAAACTTTCTTTGTAGAATCTCTCCAACTGGCGTCAAGTAAACCGATTTCTTCTGGTGACCATTCCGTTAGTAAGTGGTCCCACCCTTCACGGACCAAACTTCCAAGCACATCTGGTCTACTTGAGCTGGTGGTTTCCGAGTTCGGTTGTCCACAAGATTGTATCTCAGATTGGTTATCGTCCAAGGTGCAGCTACAGCTCTGCGTTTCAGGTCCGGCCGCCAGAATACTTTCCTCCATCGAGGGACGACCAGCAGGTACATGCCCTTGGCTTTGTTCAGGTGTGCTAGAACTCGTGGCACCAGATGTGGTGGCGGGAATAACCATGCTTTGCGGTATCGCCATTCTCGGCTGAATGCGTCGTGGAATTCTGCTTGCGGATCTCTGCAATCTCGCGAAACGTACCGTGGAAGACAGTGTGCTGTCTGAGACGCAAAAAGGTCGATATCTGGTGTGCCGAAGCGCTTGAATATCTTTCGAAAGGCTCGTGGCGTTAATGTCCATTCCGCCAGACTTTTTTGCCGCGAAAGCATGTCGGCTTCCACATTGTACAGACCCGGAATGTATTGAGGAACAAGACGAATATCGTTCTGGTCTAATAGTTGATAAAGTGAGCGAGCCGTGTGATGGAGATTCTTCGAACGTCCACCTTCGTTCCGTATATAGCTCACTACGCTCCTGTTGTCGGACTGTACTAGCACAGTCGATTTCCGAAAAAGATGTAAATGATTTTGAATAGCTTGAATTATTGCCCACATTTCTTTGAGATTGCTGTGCCATGATATTTGGTCGGGACGCCAAGAACCGCCAGTCCATTGAATGCCGTCTATTACTGCACCCCAGCCGGTGCCGGAAGCATCCGTCGTCAGAAAGTGAGCGACGGGTGGAAAATGAATAGGAGTAGTCGCGGTCAATGCTTTTAACCACCACTGGCATTCTACCAAGACCTGAGGGTCGATTGGGCATTTTAGATGTGGTTGGGCTTTTGGTAGGTAAACACTTGCGTGTTGTAACGGGCGGCAATGAAGTCGACCTCTGGGTATAGCAAACGACGACACCAAAGGCGAAGATCTAAGAGTTGATTCAGTTTTGTTTTGATTCGAAGTCTCTTTTCGGCAGGAATGTATTTGAGATTTCGTCTGAGGTCCCATGTGACGCCCAGATATTCGATTGTCTGAGTCGGAGTCAGTACTGACTTTTTGTAATTCACGGCCCAGCCCAGTGAACTCAGAATGCGCACGGCTTCCGCAGCCTGGCATTGTAGTAACGCTTGGTCTTGATTGACAATCAAATAATCGTCGAGATATACGACTACCCTCATGCCTCATGCGCGTAATACCTCTGCGATCCAGTTGGAAACTGTCGCAAACGTCACTGGAGCAGAGGATAGACCGAATGGTAGGCTCGTGATTTGCAGCAGTTCTGGTTCCTGTGCATTCTCCGGTTTGTACAAAACCCTCAGAAACGAAAGGTGTGATCGAGCCAAAGGAATGTGAAAGTAGGCCTGTGTGAGGTCTATTTTGATTGCCCAATCCCCCTGCTGCAGAAAGTCTGGTATTCGATTCACGTTGATTAGTCTGAACTTGAATTGAACAAGGTATTGATTCAAGTTTCTGAGATTGAATATCGGTCTGTTGCTGGAATCTGACTTTTTCACAAGAAACATCGGACAAACGAAACTTGGAGTCGGCGGTGCGGGCACTAGAATATTTTGATTTTTTAGATTTAAGATCTCTCTTGACATTTCTGTACTTGTTGGAGTCTGATATTTCAACAAAAGGTTGTGTTTGATTAATGACGGTACTTTGTAAAACGGGATTCGATACCCGGATATTATTTTTAGAATGTGATCTGGAGCTTTTAACTTTTGCCAGTTCTGTATGTAATTTTTAAACACCCGCCGTAAAAAGAGTCTCGTTTCGAGTCATTTGCGAAATCGACTATTATTACCCTTGCCGGTGGGTTGATATGCTTTACCGTCTCGATATTTCATGTAAGACTTATTACTGTTCAACGTGACTTTTTTACTTTTAGCCGAATAGGGGGTTTTACTCGACGATGGCCCTGGACCAGTGTCAACATCGTCATAATCACGATTACGAGGCGCCGGCGCCGGCTTCCGCAGCCGCTTAGCACGATTGATATTATTCTTATTTTGAAAAGACATAATTGGCTCATCCGTTGAGCGTTTATTGTTAAGAAACAGCTTGTTTGTTCCCCCCGCTTTTGTTAAGAAGGTGCTCATTGCTTCAACATTGAACAAACTAGTGCGGGTAGGTGGGATTTTCCGCAAATCCTCTTTAACGTAGCGATCTTTTACGCTCGATAGTATGCTATCGCGGTGTTTTTGTATCGTATCGGCTCGTCTTCCGCAAACGAGCTGAAGTATATCTTCAGACACCTTTATATAATGAGACTTTTCGGAAAAAAGTTCACTCAATTTGGTAAATAGTGAATCAGATGTCAAAACAGTGTCTGTCTTATACGACCATTCTATTAAATTTTGCAAATTATTCTTAAAAAGTTCATTTTGCTGTATAACTGCATGAGTTAAAGCACCATAAGACCGATCAAGAGATTTCAACCAAGAAGAATCAGGATCATAAAATCTTAATTCAGTATTAACCTCTAAATCTTGGAATCCGGGTTTTGCAACATACTTTTTCTCAGTGTCAATATATCGAACTCGTTCCCAATCATTCGTATCAAAATAATGTAATTTCGACAAAATATTCAATCTAGATTCGGAAGCGTTATCAATGGCCGCTTCTTTTAAAATTGTGTTAATGTTACAGTCAATTATTTTCTCTGATCTAGGTTTTTTCAAAACAGGTTCACTTGAAAGTAACGAACTTGTTAGCTCCCGCGAAGGGTGTAATGATAAGACATCAGAATCGGTATCATAGCTTTGTGAATTGTTCGTTATTGAATGATCCTGGTTCTTTAAATATTTATAGATAGAACTTACTTGGTTAGCCAATGATTCATAATCTTGGTTATCCTTATGTTGTGTTTGTCGGTCGCGTTGTCGTTGCTTAGACTGCCCTCGCCGCGTAGATCTTTTTTGATGCCGCCGCCGCCGTGATGAACTGCAGCTGCTTGACGATGACGTTGCCGATTGACTGGAACTACCACTGCTCGAACTCGAGTCGGACGACGAACTCACAGGTCGAGAGCGTTTTAGTGCTTTTTCCCGCTCCCGGGGCCTTGAAGCCCGCTGGTATGACTTTTCTTGTTCGTCAGCAGGCCTAGCAGCCGGTTCGGGTGTAAGCACATGTTCCCGGGGCCTAGAAGCCCGTTCAGGAGATTTACCCATGACTCTTCCGCAGAGTTCTTAAGGTAAAATATTTTAAACTCTTCCGCAGAGTTATTTTCACTAAAAATAAAAACTACCTACAATAAATAATAGTATTATTTCGAACAACAACGTTGTTTTTCAAAGGAGGTGTTCACTCGACGAAAGTCGATGCCAATGTGACGAGTCAAACTATGGCTGCCAGTGACAAGAAAATGCCCCCTCCACTTCACTTCAGCCGCCGGAAGTGACGTAGAGGGAGCGAAGGAGGGCCGTTCAAAGCAACGGAAGTAGTGCTGTCTCACTCTATAGGTCTCGAATAACGGTTCAGCGCATATAATGTGCAATTTATTTTAGTTGGCAGACACTTTTAATTTTTTGGTCCAAACATGTATGAAGCGTGACTGATCTCTTTTCTGTATCAAAAAATGAAATATAACTTAAACTCGAATTATTATTCAATAATTGCAAATGCAATGCAACAAAGTAGTGGATTCCTTAATTTTCTTTATACTTACCTGAAATATGTTGCAAATTTATAACAAAGACGATGATTTTTCGTTTAGCTTAATTACTTAATTGCTTCCACGCAAATGTTCAATAAATCGACAGTTTATAACCAAGATAGGAGGCTACGAGGAGACTCATGTCAGTAACAATAAAATTAACATCTTTATTTATTTATAGAATTAGGTTATAAGCCAATTTGTCATTGAGTATTCAAAGTTGAACTAGTTTTTAAGATTTTATAATATTAATCATGAATCATATCGTTATATATCTGAATGTAGTTTTAAATTGTTTGAATACTTACGAATCTCGTAGAACTCTGTTCCTTTGTACTTGACCAAAGTGTTTAGATCCATGTAAAAGTAGAAGTTAAGGTGTCATTATTGTATTTATCATCATCATGATTTCGCCGTATTGTATTTATTTTTTATCATAATTAGTTATTATTATGGTTAGTCTATAATCATAAGTCGTTTACCCAAATACAGAACTACACTAAATAATAAAAATGGGTCTAGGACACATGACCGAAAATCATTTCCTCGAAAGCCATTTGCCCGACCGCCATATCACCGAATGTTCATTTCATCGATGGGCCATTTTACCGATGGGTCATTTGACCGAAAAGCCATTTGACCGAACACTCATATCACCGATAGTACATTTCCTCGAACGCCATTTTATCGAAGGGCTAATAAATCATGCATGAAAATAAACAATTTTTATTTCAGATATTAGTCAGTAAAGTTAACATGTCTTATGCTGTTTTTCTTGAGCTTTATTCCAATAGCATAAAGAACTTTTTGCTTTGCACGAATGAGCTGTCATTTCAATCGAGCTGTATTTTACGGACTATAAGGTATATTTTCCACAAATGTTTAGATATTTATGATCACCCTGACTGCGTCGATATCTTTGACGACCCCTGCTTTCTGATATTTTTGAGTGTTCTGAAGTTATTGAAATTTAATTCTGCTCCGAAATATTCGAGTACCTCGCACGATTCGATATTCTGATAGCGACTGTCCAAAAGTGGGTAAACCGGCTTGTAAATGCGCCATCTAGCGTCAACTAACTAAATCCATATCTCTCGTAAATGGTGACGTCACAGAATACAGTCTTTTGAAATATGAACGTATACTACTCGTATAGTTTTTAAAACGCTGTATTTCTCGTAATAACTCTATTTTTACACTACATATTTGATATTTTTAGATACTATGTTGTGTTACGCACTCTCAGGACTCATATTGCAAAATATTTTGCATATATTTATGCAGTGTTAATAAATAGGTAAAAGCGTAAAAAATAATCATTAAAAAAAACAGTAATCTGCGGTTGTGGCTTTAGTTTTGTGCTGTGAGAAATATTATGTACTTATATAAAATTCAGTATTCGTTTTCCTTTACTTATTTAGCAAAAATCATAAGTCTTTTCTCTCATACACAATATACTTTGATTAAATTAAGTAATGCGAAGAAGTAATTGATACGGGCTTACTAAATAAGTAAAGAAAAACAAAGTTTAGTATTGCGTGGCTGTGAAACAGAGTTTTGTTAATGTAATCATAGAAAAACAAAACGTAGCAATTGCAAGAATATATAATATTTAAAAACGATGCTTTTAGAATAGTTAGGTTAAGATAGACGTCGGCTTTAAGTTATTTAAACCATTGTTTGACGATAAACTATATTGAATTTGAAAAAGGATTACTATCTGCGATCAAGCTTCTCATTTGTGTAAAATCCACTGTGCCTTACATTCTAATTCCTACTCTAATTTGTAGGAAAAATACTAAATTTTGGACGAAATATACATCTGTCTAACGTCTAAAAATAGTAAATATCAAAACATTTTCATTTCAAGATTTGAACACACAGATATTATGACTTTCAAAAGCAGTCTATATTAGCGCATACATTTGGTCAAAATTTGGAAAATCTCTGGTTTCTATTACCGGCTGGCTTTGGCTTTTATAATAATTATCGAGTCAGTTATAATTTAAAATCAGTGTTTCATGTTTTATAATAACTTTGTTCGGTAGTGCCTAAAGATAAATTTTTAATGAATGACACTTTTAATTCAATTTTATTGACTTGTTTCGAGTATGATTAAATGTTAGACTAAGTTATAATGTATTGTGTTAACCTGATAAGTGATCAGTTCCTATATTTTTCGGTATTGATATTGTTTAAGGCATATTTGTATAGGGTAAACTGCCCTTATTGTTAGCACCTATCCTATTATTGGTACCCTTGAGCAGAAGTTCCCAAACTTATTTTGTCTACTTTTAACTTTTGAAAATAAAATCTTTTTTAGCGCCCCCCATTTTTTTACCTACTTAAAAACCACTATAACTTCAAATGAAATAATTATTGTGAGCTATATCAGCGGAGATTAAACATTCATTCTAAACGAAACCTTTATTATAACCCGCAAGAGTTAACTTGAGTTTGAGACCAGGGGCCTATTGCATAATGAAGTACAAGCTAATAGTATTAGCGATTTTGGTTGTAACTTCGCTAATAGTATTAGCTCGTACTTCATTATGCAATAGGCCCCTGAGCGCAGTTAGGTACACAAAGGCGGTCAGCACAGGTAGCCTCTACAACGCCCCCATTTCTTTTTTGGGTCTCTTACCGCCCACTTTGAGAAAGATTGCCCTAGAGTTAAGCTCAAATGGCTAAACTTAGGGCCAATTTTGTGTCCAAATGCATAGTACAAAAATAGTGGATTGTACAACAAGTGCATAAAACGTACCATTTTACCCGAGACGTATATATCCACCCGAGCCGTAGGCGAGGGTTGATAGTCAATTCGAGGGTAAAATGGGTTTTATGTACAAGTTATACACTCTGCTTTTCACTTAGAGTGTGAGGAAAATAAATAACAATATTGCAAAAAAGAAAAAATAAAGACTTCGCCATATTGGCGGGAAGACGTTCTTTTTCTTTTTTTTTATATATGTGGCATTGGCAGCACAGTGACTTTAGCATAGATTGTAGTCCATAATGCTCTTGAAATACTTATTTCTTAGAAAACTCATTAATTTTGCCTAGTTTTATTAATTTAGTAATTTAAAATGGATTATGTACAAAATCGAAGAAACAGAATGAAATACCTAATAAGTTTATTTAACGAAGTTTAATTGCGTGTGTGGCTGTTTACCTGACGCCCTTTGTCTTAAAGTCTGAGACTTAGACGAAGATTTTACTTTATGCACTAGAGCATAAAAAGCGATTTTATGCAGCCTATACCCAACATAAACACGAACTTTACGAGCATGAGAGTGAAAAATCAATTTTTCCTTGTTTTGCAAACTAAACTTTTGTGCCAATAATGGTCGGCTGCCAACAATTAGGTAAGTTTATCCTGTGTAACTTATATTTTGTATTTAAGCTTCTGATTTTATATTTACGTACTTAATTTGAGACATTTGTATTATACTGTTACTTTATATTTATTTGTTGGTAAAATTTCATAGGTAACACAACCATTCATGTTACTGTCTTGTTATCGCAACATTAAGCCACTGTTCAGACAACGGCGGGAACCGCGCGGTTAAACACGCGATTTGTTCTACACTGTTCGCTCAGGATCAGCGGGGTCAGTAACCTGTGATATATTGACAGCAGTGTAACCAAAATCGCGTGTTTAACCGCGCGGTTTCCGCCGTCGTCGGTCGTCTGAACTAGCACTAAGTGATTACTTTGCAGTAATTGCAATAATGCTATGCTTACTTGCTTTTTGTAAAGCTGTTTAATTGAATAAAGTAATATTGCTTTTAATCGTTTTTATTATTTATTATCAAAATCTTATAGCACATTATATTTATAGGTAACAGAAGTAATTTAAACCAAATATTGTCATAATTTTTATTTCTTGTTTGTTACAATACATTAGACATTCAATAAAAATCACAGTTTGTTAAAACTTAACCTAAAATATAGACTACATTTATTCATCACATTTTATTTATCTATGACCATCACACGATTATCACAATCATCAACAATTATTTTAATAAAATCATGGCTAGGATCCGGTTCTGCAGAAAATCATATTTTGTACCAACTCTTGAGAAATGCAATGAAATTATTGGATTTGTTCTTTTTCTGTTTAATCCAATCTAAATAATAAATAAATAACCTGCATTATACATTAGTTTTTCCCTTATCTGTAAATTCATCTAAAAGAGTGTAATAAATTGATAGTTTCATCCGAGCTGACAATCTATACATATAATAAAACAGAAACGGACAAAAAGTCTGTACATGAAATATTAAAAAAAAAAAATTACTGCTATGTGATGTGTACAGGATATAGACCCCAAAACGATAGATATTAAAATTTTTGTCTGTTTGTCTGTTTGTCTGTTTGTCTGTTTGTCTGTTTGTCTGTTTGTCTGTTTGTCTGTTTGTCTGTTTGTATGTTCGCTTTTCACGCAAAAACTACTGGACGGATTTTTACCAAATTTTGTGTAGTAATAGCTTATAACCCGGGTCAACATATAGGGTACCTTTTATTGCGGGAAATTTAATTATTCCTACGGGAAAATACAAAAACAGATTCTTACTAAAATAGATGGCGCCACATGATTATGAAAATACGTTATATTTAATCGCTGTCTCAATTAATAATGAATCATGTTATTTTTTTTTACCTGCTTCAAAACATAATATAAATTAAAACCCATCCAGTCTCACATAAAATCATAAAAATAATTTCATGTTATTTACGTCATTATATCTACTAAGCAATAGATGGCGCAGGAAGTCAGTTAGATTACGATATACCTCTCACAAAAGAACATTCGAATGATTATATTAATTAGGGTGAAAGCCCCCTCTGTTGCCACTTTAAGATGCTTTTCACTTCTTTCGCATCATAACTACTAAAAAATAGATGGCGCGGGAAGTCAGTAAGATTACGATATACCTTTCACAAAAGTACATTCGAATGATTATCTATATTAAGTAGGGTGAAAGCCCCCGCTGTTGCCACTTTAATTTTTTTTCACTTCTTTCGCCTATGGTCTTAAGTAGGTATCTAAAATTGTCAAGAACGTATCTTATACTTTTCTTTAAATTTTTAAATTTACAATACAAAAAAACTACTTAATAAATTTAACCGACTCCAAAAAGTATTTGTCAACTGAAAAGGAAAAATATAATCTAAATTATAATTAAGGTACCTTTTTGAGGTCGGTGCCAGTCAGTTTATTTTTTTAAATTACTATTTATTTCCTAAGTTTTAGTGTATATTGTACAATAAAATACCCACGAAAAATACTAAACCGATTTTGATGAATCTTAGACTGTTCCCAAAGTTAGAATACACCTAATTTAAATCAAATAGAATCATCTCGATATGCCTTTAGATTTCGAGAAATTCGTGGACATACATAGTAAAAACATATAACTAAGTATTCATATACTTACGAAATTTAGTTTTATTTTAGTCAATTAAAAACCTATTTTTTAAACTTAAAATGTGCGAAGGGTGCCGATTGATGTGTTTTTTGTCAATCAAATTTTAAAAGATACATCGCGAAATCAATACTTAACTAACTTAGATAAAATAAAAGAAACATCTAATTCGATGTAAACTGAAAAGCGTTTATTGAATAATATTCCTATGTCATAAAGAATTATTACTATTGTTATTATGACTTAAAAGTCATAGATAAAAAGTATATTATCAAGCAAAAGTTATTAACGAAATGTTTTAAGCTAAGTAAGCACTCGGGGCAGTGGCCAAAACTGAAGTTCTCACCCTATTGATGTAAAATTTATACTTCGCATTTCCACTCGACGCTAGATGTCGCTACAGTAAGTATAGTGCCACAAATATATCTGAACCGGTGACAGTGGTCCTGGAGGAGCCACTAGCAATACAAAATTAACTGTCAAAATGGACTGCCGGCAGTCAACAGTATATTTAGTACCAAAAAATAACCACTGTGTGAAATAAGTTTGTCGCAATGTAGACAAAATGTCACCAATGTAGTTTTGAAAAATTTGCTCAAACGCTAAGTGGCCAGTACGTAGTTACCTAAACCTACAGTGCCACAAGCTTTTCTGTTCCGGTGACAGTCGTGACTGAGGAGCCACTTGCAATACGAAATTAGCTGTCAAAATGGACTGTCGTATGAAAACTGTTTTAGTTCCTAAGATAATCACCGGAACAGAAAAGATTGGCGCACTATACCTACCATTTTTATGTCATTTAACCGGCTCTGGCTGCTTAGGCCTTCAGCCGTAGGTAGGTACCATCCAATAAAATAAAGGAATATTTAAAATAGTTTTCTATCTAACTTATTTATTCATTTATTTACTAGGAAAGCTTACATAAGTGATGATTGATTAAAATTAAATAATTAAATGGTAGGTATATCATTACATTTTATACCTGTTACTTAAAGAAGAAATGTCTCCATATCAAAATACTAGCCTTCCGCCCGCGACTTCGCCCGCTCGGACTAAACGACGACGTTATCCCACGGGAATGTGATATTTTTCAGGGATAAAAAGTAGCCAAAGGCAGCCATTACATCCAGATCGCGATCGAGATTTACTTTGTAGATATTTTGCGATCAAGATCGCGAGCCGTCAATCACCTTCGTACACAGTCAATCTGCATCGCGATCATTGATCATTGATCATTGATCCAGATTGACTGTCTAATGGCTGCCTAAGTATGCCAAACTATTCCCATTCCAAAAGTCACGTCGATCCGTTGCACCAATTTTGACGTGAAAGACGGACAAACAAACAAACCCACTTTCACATTTATAATATTAGTATGGATACACACAATCTCTTTTTCATTTTATATTAAAAATATGATTGGCCTGATATTATGCATTACTAAGTAAGAACTTCTGTTTGAATCGTGAAAGCGCGCATATGCGCAAAACGATAATACGCGCTCTAATCGCGCGCGGCAAGAGTGCGCTTCACCACTGGAGCTCCATAGTAGTGGTCGGAATGGACGTGCCTCGTGCGATCCAAGAGCACCAAGAGAACAAATTAGATCCATGATCCCCAATCTTAGATCGTAGTTGGCCAATCCAAGATGGATCGTTTGGTGTGGTTCAGTCTTATGAACCTCGCGTAGAATAGATCTATTGCCCGCTAGCAAGCAACGTCGAAGAACGAAGAACGGCTGTTCAAAATAATCGTTATCATTATACACTGTTATGTGTGATACATGCATTTTTGCGTATAAAAACCATATGAAAATATAGATAAGTTATTACAACTTACTGTAAATCGAGATTTGACAGCCTAAACCGACCTAGATAGCGGTTTAAATTTAAATCGGGATCGGTAACAACAAGTAGCTAAATGAGATTTAAAAGAAAATCGAGATCCAAGTGGCCCTTTTGAGTTATGAAGAAGAGAAGAGAAGTTTGTTTTTTTTGTCGCCTCTAAGGGATTGCAGACTTCAGTATTTAATTTGACATACATTTTAGCTTGATACCTCCCACGCATACTTGAGAAAAAGTTTCTTGACAGACGGACAGATCTTTGAATGAGGGCTCAACTATGTTCATGCAGCATATGATAACAACATACCATGTTCATACCCTAGCCTGCATATTCGATATTCTTTAGACCCTTTTAGTAGAGAATAGGACTTCAAGAAGAGCGTTATGAAATCTGAGCAACAAACACACATAAACTAAACTAACACAAAAGTCACTACACCGCGCGTACGAAGTCGCGGGCAACAGCTAGTTGATAATAAAAATGACAAATATACAATGGCAATGACATTGTATATTTATTTAATTGAATGCAAAAGATATATTTAGCAAAGACAAAATTACTAAAAATGTCTAATTACAATATTCGAACTAAAAATCCTGCATATTATTAGCTTACAAGATATTTAACGACTAATGAGCAACACGAATAAATTAAGTACGTATGACAAGTGGCATTATATTTACAAATATGGTTAATAATGTCTTAAATTAATGTATTCCGATTCTTATTTCCATAAAACCTGAAAGCGTGGTTTAAAATACTTTTAACCCTTTGTTTTTTTCAGTACAATAAATGACTAAAGGAGTCTGCTTTGCCTATTACTTACAATTTAAACAAATTATAAACTCATGGAAAAAGTTCCTTGTGTTTACAAGGAACTTTTTCCATGAGGCAAGATAAGTTAATATTTAGCCAATGTTATGAATTTGTGCATAGTCAAAGTTGCGACCGACAGAACGCATGCAATGTTGTGTGTCCAATGTACAATGTCCTGACTTTTAAGAGAATTTAAACTTTATCTTAGTTACACGCGCTGTGTTCTATAAAACTGCTATGCTTGACACTGGGCTGCAAGGGCGAATTAAATAACAACCTAACTACGTAGTAATCTCTTACAATCAACACCAACTAACTTCATTATAATAAAATTAGCATACGAGGTATTAAATTCGGTTTCCACACCCTTGAAGTGTCAAACACTTTCCAAATCTTATAAGTATCATACCTACACTATTTTTTCATCGCAGTCACATGATGAGTTGGTCAGAATTTTGTAGTAATGTGATTCTTGTCATCTAATTTTCCATTGCATGTTGCTGTTATTTTCTTCTCGTTTAAAGAGCTGTTCCTTAAGCCGTACCAGAAGTATATGGCATACCCTGTAAATCGTAACATTTTTTTTTATTAGAAACCTGGCAAGCATTTGACTGTAAATGAACTGTAAATCTAGGGGAATCTATACTAATACTAGCTTTCCGCCCGCGGCTTCGCCCGCATGTACTACACGAACGTTATCCCGCGGGAATGTGATATTTTCCGGGATAAAAAGTAGCCTATGTTCCTCTCCAGGCTACAAAGTATCTATGTTCCAAATTTCAGCCAAATCTGTTCAGCATTTTCGGCGTGATTGAGTAACAAACATCCAAACATCTAAACATCCAAACATCTAAACTTTCACATTTATAATATTAGTAGGATTTCTATGTTCCAAATTTCAGCCAAATCTGTTCAGCCGTTTTGGCGTGGTTGAGTAACAAACATCCAAACATCTAAACTTTCACATTTATAATATTAGTAGGATTAGTAGGATTATAAAGAGGAAAGATTTGTATTTTTGTATGTAACGAATAAACTCAAAAAGTACTGGACCGATTTAGAAAATTCTTTCACCGTTAGAAAGCTACAGTCTTCCTGTCTTCCCGAGTGACATAGGCTATATTTTATCCCGATATTCCCACGGGAACGGGTACCACGCGGGTGAAGCCGCGAGGAACCGCTAGTAAGATATAAAGTTAAAATTGTCAGAAACTTTTTCCGATTTGGGTGGTTTGGCCCTTTAGTAATGTATGAATAGGCAGACGTTTTACACAAGATGTTTCAGCTAAGTGTCGACCCACACGGACCACAACCACACCACATCGCAGCGACAAAATGTGGTTACGTGTGAATAGTGTCGATGCAGCTTTTTTCAGTTGTGTTGTGGTTGTATGTCGTATGCTTCGATCATATAAACCCTAGATACAGCGTAAACGCACAGAAAGTGAAGCCGTCAACGAATTACTCCATTCGAAAGGGAGTAGTCATTTGACCGCCCGCCCGGCGAAACGATGCGGAAATGTGCTGAGAAGATGCGCAAAAACAATTCGAAAAAAGGAAAAAAAGAGATGTAATAAGTATCATATTTTCAGTCAGTATTGAACGTAAGTATAATTGCACAATTAATTTAAAGTCAAACATGTACTGAAACTAGGTATCATAATTTCATTATTTATACCAAAATATTGCAATATTCCTTGCCGCGCAACCGTTTCTTCTATTTGCGTTAGTAAGACAGAGATGCAGACATGACGAAATACGATTCGCTGTTCTAGCGTCGGCCGACCATCTGAGCTTTCCATGTAATGTAATAAGATCGTAAGTACTACCATGCCGACCGAATTTAAATCCAATTACTGTTGCATAGGGTCGAATATCAAATGTGGTGGCGGCATAACTACTAATGACAGCGCTGTTGGAATCACTTTTTCAAGCGCATTTAGAATGGAATTGTGTATCTAGGTTTATATGATCGAAGGTCGTATGCGATGTGGCCGGCCGCTAGTTCGCAGCTTCGTCGCCGGTGGTTGTGCCATTTTTATGTTTATGTACTGATAATAAAGAATCAATAAATAAATAAATACTAACCAATGACGAGCCATATGATGAACCGCACCCAGGTCATGTAGTCCAGCTGCACCATCAGGTACAGGTTCATGCACACGCTCAGGTACGGCACCAGGGGCACCAGCGGCACCTGGACGAAGGAAACCAGTAAGTACATGAGAAATCTTCTTAGTCCATAAAATTTATCACATAAATATGTCGGCTCGGGTCATGAATACGGACGTTTTGGAGTCGAAAGTCCGTACTGTTGACCTGTGTGGAGTTGCAACGGGACGCAGGCGCCCCTGGCGGCGTTGTGCAGCTCCAAGGAGCGACGTAACGACGGGTTGGAACATGGAGCTAGACTTAATACTGAGGTAACTGGAGAGTGCAGTACTAACACTTTTTTGTCATATGAGACAATTGACAGCCACTACATACTAAATGTCAAATTATCTGGGTACACTTTTTTATTCAGGGTGAGAACTCCAGTTACCTCAGTATTAAGTCTAGCACCATGGGTTGGAAGATCATTTTGGCGGCGGACGGTACTGGGTGAACAAGTCTCTCCTGGAACTGTATCGCGTCCTTGTATGCAATTATTATTTTACTGCTCAATAGTGAACTAAAGTTGTATCTTGATTCCATCTTTTATACACGCCCTATGCCTGTGATTGGACCCTATCTTCCATGAGATTTCAAATGAATAAGAGTAACATAATGGAATCAAATCTTAAACTGCGTCAAGAAATTGTTAGATATCATTTTGCACTACTTATATCTGTAGCTGTTGACTTAGTTCCCAGATGTCAGCTGGTATCAAGTCGAATGTACCCAGTACTTTGAGAACTTCCACTGATCAGTAGCACAATAAGAGCAGCACCGAGTACTATTAACGCAGTGTCTACTCCTGCACCACTAGCAGTGGCCACTTCTGCAACACTACTGATCACCCCCCACAGCAGCAGCGCATTGCTAAAGGCTTGAGCACACCAAACGCAGGTCAGAAGCAGCGCTGTTGAATGCGGGCCCGCGCATGTTGTAATACAAGAAACTATGAAATACGTCACACCAAATTTTAACGCGGGCCCGCGCTCAAACTGCTCTGCGCCGCGCTGCGCCGCACTGCAACTGCCGGACTACAAACCGGCGGGCGGCGGCGCGAGAGGGAGGAGGAAGCGGCGCAGGGGCCCGATTCTCAGGCATTCGATCTTTTTCAGTGTGGTAATTTGTATGTTGAACATTTTGTTTGTGGTTTCTATTGAGAAGTTAGAACGTTTCAAACAAACTAAGCTGTCCCACATGGCAACAAATTCATTTTGACAGCTAAGTTCGTATACGAACATCGATTGGTCCGTACCACTCGTTGCGTTCGACTGGTTTTCGATCGAACTTTTTCGATTGTGAAATTCTGACACAACACAAAATGTGTTATATTTGAATTTCGAGCTTATAAAAGTGAACTTTTCTCGATTGCCTGAGAATCGGCCCCCAGAGCAGTTAGAGCGCGGGCTCGCGCTGTTGTATAACTATGGCGGCCATGTTAGCATGACACACAGAGGCAGGGCGTTCGCAGCGCAGCGCAGCGCGTCGAAAGCAGTCGACGAGAGTTGTATTATGCCTACTGCCTGCCTAACCCTTCACACTGAACGCGGTTTGAACGCGGGCCCGCGTTGCAACTGCTTTGAAACTGCTGCTGCGTTCAGTGTGCCGACTACTGCCGACTCCCGCGCTACTACTGACCTGCTCTGCTTCTGACCCGCGTTTGGTGTGCTCAAGCCTTAACTAGTGAAATAGAATGTCCCCCCTTACCGTGAAGCTAAGATGCTGCACGTCACGTGAGGGCTGTCGGTACAACACCACCAATAGCACAATAAGCGCAGCGCCCAGCACTCCCAACGCGGTGGCCACTCCTGCACCACTATTGATCATCCCCCATAGCAGCAGCGCGTTGCTAGCTAGTCAAACAGAATGTCCCCTTACCGTGAGCTGAGATGCTGCACGTCACGCGAGGGCTGTCGGTACAACACTATCATTAGCACAATAAGCGCAGCGCAGAGTACTCCCAACGCGGTGGCCACTCCTGCACCACTATTGATCATCCCCCATAGCAGCAGCGCGTTGCTAGCTAGTCAAACAGAATGTCCCCTTACCGTGAGCTGAGATGCTGCACGTCACGCGAGGGCTGTCGGTACAACACTATCATTAGCACAATAAGCGCAGCGCAGAGTACTCCCAACGCGGTGGCCACTCCTGCACCACTATTGATCATCCCCCATAGCAGCAGCGCGTTGCTAGCTAGTCAAACAGAATGTCCCCTTACCGTGAGCTGAGATGCTGCACGTCACGCGAGGGCTGTCGGTACAACACTATCATTAGCACAATAAGCGCAGCGCAGAGTACTCCCAACGCGGTGGCCACTCCTGCACCACTATTGATCATCCCCCATAGCAGCAGCGCGTTGCTAGCTAGTCAAACAGAATGTCCCCTTACCGTGAGCTGAGATGCTGCACGTCACGCGAGGGCTGTCGGTACAACACTATCAATAGCACAATAAGCGCAGCGCAGAGTACTCCCAACGCGGTGGCCACTCCTGCGCCCCTAATGATCATTCCCCACAGAAGCAGCGCGTTGATAGAATGTTCTAGCAAGTTGATTCGCCAGATATTCAGAGAAAAGAGAAGTACTCCCTCCGAGCTAAATGACTGTGATCGGGGACTGCGGCCCAACTGTTAGTACTTAGAAATTGTATTTATGCAAAGCATCTGAGAAATTATGTAAGCGCGATTAATGTTTCCATACAATTCTTCAGTTCTGCCTTGACGTAGTGTATGACGTCAGGCTCGCGCGTCGCTGTTTACATTCGGTACTTTTCGCTGATCCTGCATTTCTTAGACACTTGGCGTCTTGCTTATATAGCGATATGAGTGCGTCGCTACACTAGTTAAATAAAATGTCCCCTTACCGTGAAGCTGAGATGCTGCACGTCTCGCGAGGGTTGTCGGTACAACACCACCAATAGCACAATAAGTGCAGCGCCCAGCAATCCCAACGCAGTGGCCACTCCTGCGCCGCTGCTGATCATCCCCAACAGTAGCGCGCTGATATAATGTTCTAGCTAGTCAAATAGAATGTCCCCTTACCGCAAAGCTGAGATGCTGCACGTCCCGCGAGGGCTGACGGTACAGCACGACTAACAGCACAATAAGCGCAGCGCCGAGTACTCCCAACGCAGTGGCCACTCCTGCGCCGCTACTCGTCTCCCACCGCAATAGCGCGCACGTCGCAAGCGCCAGTACGACTGAAACAAGAGGATTGGTTTTCTATATGACTTGGTACCTTCGTCCCGTGGGCAGGCCACCTACAAGGTGGACCGATGATATAGTCAATGTCGCGGGAAGCCGCTGGATGCGGGCAGCGCAAGACCGATCGTTGTGGAGATCCTTGGGGGAGGCCTATGCCCAGCAGTAGGCGTCGTTCAGCTGACATGTTGATGATGATGACTTGGTTTGGGTTAGTCCGGCTGCAGCTGACGTCAAATCCCACTCGCGTATTATTGTTCTTGTTGTAAATTAACTGTACGTTTGTTGAAAACGTCATTTAAAAAATTATTGCATTCGTTAACATATCTGACCCAGCGGTGGAGTCGCCACTAGCAATACAAGCTGAAATTGCTGCCAACATTATTATAAGATTTTCAATTCCAAAAACGACCACTGGGTCAGATAAGTTTGTAAGTAAGTATGTAACACACACACGACATTGATATTAAAAGAGTTATCATTACGTTTTGTTTTTTCCAATTTGCCTTGTCAGCTTTTAGCTTACCCATTAGGTGAACAGGTACCATTGGAATAATGAGAGATAGGTACTTGTCTGTTAGAGGACTTCTCTGTATTAAAATACTTACAGAAAACGCAGATGGTGACTTTAGCGATGTTAGCTGATAGAACGGTGGTCTGCTTGAGCCCCAGCAGGTTGAAGGCTTGGCGAGCCACCGTGTATGGCGTCTCTGGGACTGGCTTGATGCTCTGCGGTGGAGTGGGTTCCTCCTCGTATCTGGAAGAGAAAGAAATGTTTGCAAAGATAAATATTATATCTAGGGCAGCGACTACTGATTGAGATGAATAAAAGAAATGAGATAAATAAGTTTTAGTAAAAATTTCATTTTTATGACAAGCTTTTTTGCTGACTGTACTTTAATATTGTATTGTCATCTGAACTAAACCTGTATACAACATTTCAGCTCCATCGGACACTGGGAAGTGGGTCTAATTAAGCTTATTTTAATTTTTAGTTTTTTGCATTC
Organism: Crambus lathoniellus; assembly: GCA_949710035.1. Taxonomy (NCBI): domain Eukaryota; kingdom Metazoa; phylum Arthropoda; class Insecta; order Lepidoptera; family Crambidae; genus Crambus; species Crambus lathoniellus. The sequence goes on from OX453303.1 coordinate 30,510,082, forward strand.
ACAATGCAATTTTTATTACAGAAAAATGGAAAATGAAGTATTTAGAAAAAATCGACCCGTCTCACAACTAGCTCCGATGGGACTCGAACCCACGACCTTTCGCTTTCCGAAAGCAGTCGTCGAGAGCAGTCGCCCGGAAAGCGAAAGGTCGTGGGTTCGAGTCCCATCGGAGCTAGTTGTGAGACGGGTCGATTTTTTCTAAATACTTCATTTTCCATTTTTCTCTAATTAAGCTTGTAATATTTATCCCCCATTAACTAACTAACATGGCAAGTTAATAAAAAGCTTGTAATGAGAAAAGGGCAAGAGATTGCTGATGGGCTGGACAATTTATAGCTTTAGCGAAAGCAGTAGAGAAGAGTACTTAATTCATACAAAAAAAACTATCTCTCCTCGCTATTTAGGACGTGTGTATGTTCTTTATTTTACTGTTGATGGTGATACCTAGTATTAATGACTTGAACTTTGGAATCGATGAGTTTTAAAACTCCAACATGTTGCATTTTTTTTCAGATTTGAGTTAAGTAGGGCAGGCGTACCGGTTTTGGCCACTGTACCGGTTTTGGCCACTTTTTGCTCTAAAAGTTTTCTAAACAACTATTAGCCATTTTTGATAAAGGCAATTAAAATAAGGTATTTTAAGGTAATAATAACTGTTGAACGGAGTACCTAACTGTTATGCGCGAAGTGCATTTCCGAAAGTAGTGAAACCCCAAGCCATTATTGACATAAAAAAAAAACTGTTTCCTGTAATGTCTGTCACTTCACTTTGTAATTTTTTCTATCAATAAAATTGCAGCGTGCCTTTATAAAAACAATGTTTTTATTTATTATTGGCCCATAATCTTAACAGGTTATGGGACCAGTAAGTTTCCACAGTGCGATAAAACTTTAAAGAAAACTAATAATGGCCGGAGATGATGCGAACAATGTTCGACCACGTGAAGATCGGGAGCGCGAAGACTTGGGGGTGGTGTCTCAATCCTCGGTTCCTTCGACCCAACAAATGGCGAGTAATACTGTTTTTCATATTGAAAAATTGGAAGGAATTTCCAATTACTCAACGTGGAAGTTCCAAATGAAAATGTTATTAGTGGACGTTGGACTATGGCAGTGCATTGACACCTTACATTATAATGTAGCTGATGATCAACGTGCTCTGGCTAAAATATGCCTTAACGTGACCACCAAAGTGTACCCATATGTAAAAAATGCCAAATCGGCCAAAGAAGCTTGGAATAACCTCTCAAATGCTTATGAAAATAAGGGCATCAGTAGGCGATTATCTGTTAAAAAAGATCTTTATAAAAGCAATCTGACAGACTATTCTTCAATGGAAGCCTACATAGGTCATATCTTAGACTTGTCGCAGCAACTTCAAGTTATGGGTTGCACTTTAGAAGATGAAGAGTTAGCTGAAATATTATTAATTGGTCTGCCTGAAGAATTTGATGCATTGACAATGGCTATGGAAGGATCTGATTCGAAGCTAACTTCAGACAGCGTTATAAGGCGATTAAAACAAGGGGACTTTAGAAAAAGAGAACATCAAGGCACCCTTGCTAATGCTATGGTGTCTACAAGATTAAAGAAGAAAATAATATGTCATTTCTGTTCAAAGGAAGGCCACATTAAACCAAAATGTCCCATGTTGAGGCATCCGAACAAGCAAAATACTGCAAGTACAGATTCTGAGTCGGCAATGGCAATGGCAATGTCTGTTGCAATGTCTTCACCTGAAGAATGGTTAGTTGACTCCGGCTGCAGTACACACATGTCAATGCGCCGCGATTGGATTATTAATTTCAAAAAATCTTCTAACTCTACTATAACTGTAGCAAATATTCATAAACTGCATGGCAGTGGTCATGGTAATGTTAATGTAACTTTAAACAATAACTCTAAAAAGACTATCACTGATGTTACCTATGTACCTGGTATTGCAGCGAATTTACTTTCTGTGAATAAGATTACTAAAAAGGGATATGTCCTAGTATTTGATGACAAACAATGTAGAGCTTTTGCGAAATCTAATGTAGAACTTAAAGGTGATTGTATTTTTTCAGCATCTAATAGCGATGGTTTGTACAAGCTCGATCAGCACCAGCAGTCTCCAACATTTGACAGCATAAGAACAACAAGCAGTGTACCTGTTTCATAAATCCAAGTGAAGCTGTCAGCCATTGTGTCACAAACAATGAGGTACAATTTTCCAATAATAATAACATTGAGCTATGGCATAAAAGATTAGGTCACCTTAGTCATAAAGGTTTACTGTTACTTCGTAATAGTCTTGCTGAGGGTATCACATTTAAAGAATCTTCTTTATTTCAATGTATTCCTTGCATTGAGGGCAAGCAAACAACCTTGTCATTTCCTAAAGGTTGTTCCAGGAGAGCCACCAAAAAATTAGAATTAATTCATTCGGATTTATGTGGCCCCATGCCGGTTCCAAGTTGGAGTGGAAAACGCTATATTTTGACTCTAACTGATGATTTTTCACGTAAATTATTTGTTTATTTTCTTAAGACTAAAAGTCGATCAGAAATAATTGAAAAGTTTATTCACTTTAAGAATCTAGTTGAAAATCAAACTGGATTGAAAATTAAGAGAGTAAGAACAGATAATGGTAGTGAATACTGTAATCAAACTTTAATTTCTTTCTTTTTAAATAATGGTATCATTCATGAAACTACAATTCCTTACTCACCTCAACAAAATGGGGTTGCAGAACGTCTAAACCGTACAATTATTGAAAAAGCCCGTAGCATGTTACAAGACTCTGGTTTGGATCAAAGATATTGGGGAGAAGCTGTTTTGACTGCAGTATATTTAAAAAATGTCAGTCCAACAGCATCTTTAAAGCAATCTTTACCTGAAGAAATATGGTCTGGTTCCAAAGTAGATTTAAGTCATCTAAGGGTATTTGGATGTAGAGCTTACGCTTTAATTCCAACTGAACTACGTCATAAGTTAAATGCAAAGTCAACCCCTTACATTATGATTGGATATTGTGAATATTCAAAAGGATACAGACTAGCAGATCCATTGGTTCCTGGAAAAATGATTAAAGCTCGAAATGTAGTGTTTTTAGAGAATATTTCAGGAGTTAGTGATTCAATAAAGGAACGGAATATAATTAATAATTTACAAATTGAGAATGAGCATAAGTCAGATCTACTTAATAATAATTTAAATCAATCGGTGACTATTAGTAGAGATTGTATTTCTTCAGGGCAAGATGAAAGTCTTGAAGTGTCAAATGATAGTATTAGTACTGACAATTTTAAAAGTATTGAAATGTCCAATGATAGTATTAGTTCTGACAATTTAGAAAACAGTGAAAATTTTAGTAATCAATTTAACTAAAATACGTTAACAAATGGATCTTTACTCAATCATGATATTGAAGAAAACACTGAAGTTGAAAACTTAAATTCTGGTAGAACCGCACGAACTCGTTCACGTCCTGCTTGGATGAAAGATTACATAATTAATAGTGATGATGAAATATCATTATTAAGTTCTGAACCTAAAACCTATTCAGAGGCTATGACTTCTAAATATAATGATAAATGGAAGACTGCTATGGACGACGAATACAAATCATTGATAGATAAAAATGTATGGGAACTAGTAGAAAGACCTAAAAATAAGAATGTAATAAAGTGTAAATGGGTATTTAAAGAAAAGAAGGATAGCTCAGGTAATTTTGAAAAATTTAAGGCAAGGCTAGTAGCTAGGGGATTTACACAGCAGTTTGGTGTAGACTACTATAACACTTTTTCACTTGTTGTGAGACATTCAACACTAAGATTACTGTTTGCTATTGCAGTACAACGCAATATGGATATGGAACATATTGATGTAAGTACAGCCTTTTTAAACGGAGACCTTAAAGAAACTATTTACATGGAACAACCTGATGGATATGAGAAGGAAGGAAAAAATAAAGTATGCTTGTTAAAGAAAGGAATTTATGGGTTAAAGCAGGCTAGTAGATCTTGGAATGAAAAAGTTGATAGTATATTAACTTCTATAGGATTCAGGCAAGCTAAATGTGAAAATTGTGTTTATACAAAGAAATGTGATGGGAAATATATTATTATTGCATTATATGTAGACGATTTTTTCATTTTCAGTGAAAATAATGAAGAAAAAATAAAATTAATTATGACACTTAAATCAAATTTTGAAATTAAGGAATTGGGAGAAACAAAAAATTGCTTAGGTATGAAGGTAGAAAGAGATAGAGAAAATGGTACCTTAAAATTATCTCAACCAGAGTATATTAGGCAGCTTTTAGAAACATATGGTATGTCACAGTGTAAATTTGCTCCAACCCCAATGCAAGTGAGTTTAAATCTCAAAAAGGCTGACAAATGTGATGAAAAATACCCTTATCAAGAGTTATTAGGTTCACTCATGTACTTGTGTGTTAGTACTAGACCAGATATAGCTTTTGTTTGTAGTAAATTAGGGCAATTTAATAATAGCTATGATTTGACACATTGGCAAGCAGCAAAGAGAGTATTAAGGTATTTAGCGGGAACAGCATCACATGGATTGTTATACACAAATAGTGATAAAAGTGTTGAAATATATGCTGACGCTGATTGGGCCAATGATGGCATAGATCGTAAATCTTTCACTGGTTTTTGTACTTTGTATGCTGATTGTCTTATTAATTGGGAAGCTCGTAAGCAACACACAGTTGCTTATTCGAGTACTGAAGCTGAGTATTACAGTCTAGGAGAGGCTGTCAAAGAAAGTAAATATTCGAATAATTTTTTCGTTGATATATTTGATTGTAATTTGAAACCAATAATTGTATTTAATGATAATTTGAGTACACACAGGATTGCTGAAAATGAACATAGTCATAGGAGAACAAAGCATATAGATGTCCGACATCATTTTATCAAAGATGCTGTTAGTGAACAGCTAATAGAATTAAGATATAAACCTACTGATGAAATGACGGCGGACATTTTTACCAAGCCCTTAGGTAGAGTTAAGCATGAAAAATTTGTATCCAAATTAAATATGATTGATTGTAATTTTTCTTCCTGAAATGTACATTTGCACAAGGGCAAGTGTTGAACGGAGTAACTGTTATGCGCGAAGTGCATTTCCGAAAGTAGTGAAACCCCAAGCCATTATTGACATAAAAAAAAAAACTGTTTCCTGTAATGTCTGTCACTTCACTTTGTAATTTTTTCTATCAATAAAATTGCAGCGTGCCTTTATAAAAACAATGTTTTTATTTATTATTGGCCCATAATCTTAACAATAACAACCGTTAGAATTCCTTAGACCAGCCGCTCACTAGTGACTTTTGTCAGCGTGACTTTTAGTTGCCCAGTCGAGTGCTATGAAGATATAGGGGAGTGCGCTGATTATGGTGACGTGACAAATAGTTCCTAGCAGCGGCGACGTGACTTTCGCTTGACCTGTACATTACTATGGAAGTGCGCTCACACGGCGACTTTTTGTCACTCGGGCGGCGGACGCATACGAATTAGACGTGTGTGTGGGGCTTTGATTACGAATCTAGCATTACGATGGCGGCTTTTTCACAAGACGAAGATATTGACAACGAATTGCTAATAGAGAAGGTAGAGAAGAGACCAACATTATACGAAATAAAATAAATAAAGAAATACTAGGATGCTTATTTAAAAACAAGATTGTGGAACTAAATTATATACACTTATTTCCGATCAATCCTCACACAAGAACAAAAAGAAAAAGCCGATAGGTAATTAAGTATTTATTGCTTGCCTTACTGTAAGGCAAACCATATCCAATAAATTTGCCTTAATTATTATAAATTTTTAATAGGTTAGGTGAGGGAAGGAGGCAGATTAGCACATTTTTAAACTTTATGTCAATGCAATTGGTGTTGCACTTTTAGTAGCTGACCAAAATATTAGGATACATATTTGCAATAAAAATCTAACATTTATTTTTTTCAAAATGAAATGAATTATTTACACACACACCTACTACCTCCAAATAATCTATTATTATCTAAGTATATCTCTAAACAAAACACAAGACTTTCTTCTACTGGAATACATCTGCGAAATCTTGTGTCTTGACTTGAATGAAACGTTATAAAGGACCAACCAAATGCTGCAAGTTATGTATTTATTTGTTGGAAGACCAACCTGCTTAACCTAATACATTAAAAAGCCTAAATATAAACATAAAGCCATTTTCAGGTCTTCACAAATGAGACTAAACTAAAAACTAAAAACTGTATATTGACATACGAAGAAAATCAAAGAATTTGAAGGATACTGACGTAGGTAGTTTAGAATATATGTAGAATGTAGGAAAAATGTGATAGTAAAAAACCACGAGCCGTAATAAGTAGCTTTAAATATCAATACAATAATATAGAGTATTAAATTTTTCTCTACACAATCTTTCAATGTATATAGGTTGCGCCCAGTAGCGCTATTTTCATTTCATTTTTCTTTTTCGTATTTCAAGAGCACTTCATACAGCAGTCTGTACGAAATCCATTTTAAGAATGAGCCCGTTTTGTTACCCAGTGACTGTTCAAGTAAGCGCACCGTGGGTGACAGTAGGTGACAATGACAAAAAGTCACGGCGACAAAAGTCACCAGTGAGCGGCTGGTCTTAGGTCATAAGATTTTTTTTCAAAATATCCCATTTTCTGTTTGAAAAAATGTTTTGTATGAACATTTTTAGAAATTTGTTTTGGATGAAATACTTTATAAACCTTTGTTTTTTACAATCAAATTGTTGTTTTGCAATTGACTGGTTTCTAGCGCATTAGAATATATTGATTTTACCTGGGTTTGGTTTTGATTTTTCGCAATACTTACAAAAGTTTAACTATCAGTAAGTGGCCAAAACCGGTACATTTGGCACCTCTTACACATTGTGTGTAATATAAAAAAAAACTATTTTACTTTTATAAACTTGAAAAATGTAGGTAGGTATACTTACCTTTAAAGGTGGATAAATTATCTATAATTTAAGATATAATTTGTGTCTTAAATACCTAAGACCATTTAGTACTTAGTGCTTAAAAGTCAAAAAATCCTTAAAGTGGCCACAAAGGGTACCTCTGCCCTACTACTGGTTTCATTCTCTATGGACATCCGCCTATTGATTCGTCTAAAAGTTCCACATGTAAACAAAAATGTAACATGTGCGGTTTTAGAACTCATCGATTCATTTACGTATGGTCGTTTTAGCAAATTACCTCAAAATCAAGACGCTGGTAGCGACGATGGTGTACGCCAAGAGAGTTCCGATGGACATCATCTCGATCAACTGGTTCAGGTTGAATAGTGCCGCCATTATTGCTAAAACAAGAAAAAACAATATCAAAAAGTGTACTTTTTTTAATGGAAGGCTATCTCGAACCCATTGAACCCTCAAGATTCGACCCTAAACCAAAAAGTGCCCAATGGGACCTCATTTAAAGTTTTCGACCCTCTTGATCACTACCAAGTAGGTACGCAGCAATTGTTAAATTAAAAAAATGGTTAAGTCTAAACTTCAAAAGATGGCGCGTACGTGCATTAGTTTCCAGGTTTATTTGAAGGAACCTTTATCAAGTGCAGTAACTGATAGAAATCCATAGATAAATGATGATCAGCTCCCACTGCATACCAAGAGCACACGAGTTGAGTTTGCATTAGTTGAGTTTATCTAGACTAATATTATGAAGATTAAGAGTTTGTTTGTTTGTTTGAACGCGCTAATTCCAGAAACTACTGGACTAAATTGAAGAAATATTTTTGTGTTGGATTGTCCATTTATCGAGGAAGGCTATAGGCTATATTTTATCCAGATATTCCCACGGGAACTGGTACCACACGGGTAAAACCGCGAGGATCCGCTAGTAACAACCCAGTTCAAGCAGGCCTGTCTCACTTCCATACAAGCGGCGCAAAATTCCCGAGATATTTACCTACTATTCTGGAAAACAACCTATTTTCAACCTTTTGCATTGCGTATAGCGCTGATAGTACAATAACTGTCTGCCGTCTCGCTTCAATCTGCTAGGGCTGTCAGAGGTACTACTTTATCTGTGAAAGTAATACACGCGAAGCGAGACAGATGGCGACACATGCGGATGCGTGCGCTGCGTGTGCGACAAGTCGAGCGAGTGCCAGCCTATTGAGACTAGTCCGGTGACCGGACGCTTGCGTTTATTATACCTAAACTCGGGAGTGAATTTTCAGTACCGTAAGGTACTAATATATATTCTGTGGTTCAAGGAGGTATCTTCAAATCTAACCTGATAGCAATCCACTGACGAAGGTAGCCAGTAGCGGGGTCTTCGTCCAGTTGTGAATCACGGAAAGTCGCCTGAAGAGTACTCCATCAGATCCCATAGCATACAGCACTCGGGGTAGCGGGAACATGGCTCCAAGTAAGCTGGTGCACAGCGCGAAGATCGCGCCGATGGTCACGATCCACTTGATGACGGGCATCCCGGCTTCGGTGAACACGTGGGGGAAGGGCGCGTCAGCATCCTGGAAGATTAAAGGAGTAGGTTGTTATGACATTTTATTATGTTTTCAATCATGGAGGTAGAAGTAATATCGATCAACATTTTTTTAGCACCGAACCATAATATAAGAAATCTCCAAATACCTAAGTAGGTAAATATAGCAGACAGCTGCATCCCAAAAAAAATATAACTTGTACTTCCATGTGGGATTTGCGACATTGATATCAGTTAAGTACACTTCTGAGATTCTGTACTTCTTCTGATCTGTAGTAAGTAGGTAGTAAATAATACCGCCACATCATAGTGAGCACCGTTGCGATACTGAAGTAAGACACAAAGATGATGACTAGAGACAGTATGAGGTATATCTTTCTTCAGGTTCTGGGCCTCCTCGCTGGTAGTGGCCACGCCGTCGAAGCGCAAGATCACGAATAAGCATTTAGCAGCACCGGCAATCACGCCGGCGATGTAAAGAAATAAATATATGAAGCGTATATAAAGTATATAAAGAAAAGGAGCCATAGAACGCGTACCTGTAAATAATACGGCAACATCATAGTCAGCACCGTAGCGATACTGAAGTAGGAGACGAAGATGACGACCAGAGACAGCACGATGGACAAAGGTAGGTATATCCTTCTTCGGATTCTTGGCTTCCTCCCCAGTAGTGGCCACGCAGACGAAACCGAAGAAGCATTTAGCATCACCGGCCACCACGCCGGGCGATGCCCCAGGGCATGAAACCTCTTTCAATCAAACCTGTATGATATAAAGAAAAGGAACCAAAGAACACCTACCTGTAAATAATACGGCAACATCATAGTCAGCACCGTAGCGATACTGAAGTAGGAGACGAAGATGACGACCAGAGATAGCACGATAGACAAAGGTATATCCTTCGGGTCTTTCGCTTCCTCTCCAGTAGTGGCCACGCAGTCGAAACCGACGAAACCGAAGAAGCATTTAGCAGCACCGGCCATCACGATTGTGATGCCCCAGGGCATGAATCCTTTTTCAATCAAACCTGTATGATATAAAGAAAAGGAGCCAAAGAACACGTACCTGCAAGTAATACGGCAACATCATAGTCAGCACCGTAGCGATACTGAAGTAGGAGATGAAGATGACGACCAGAGACAGCACGATGGACAAAGGTATATCCTTCTTCGGGTCTTTCGCTTCCTCTCCAGTAGTGGCCACGCAGTCGAAACCGACGAAACCGAAGAAGCATTTAGCAGCACCGGCCATCACGATTGTGATGCCCCAGGGCATGAATCCTTTTTCAATCAAACCTGTATGATATAAAGAAAAGGAGCCAAAGAACACGTACCTGCAAGTAATACGGCAACATCATAGTCAGCACCGTAGCGATACTGAAGTAGGAGATGAAGATGACGACCAGAGACAGCACGATGGACAAAGGTAAGTATATCCTTCTTCGGGTTCTTGGCTTCCTCCCCTAGTAGTGGCCACACAGACGAAACCGAAGAAGCATTTAGCAGCACCGGCCATCACGCCGGCGATGCCCCAAGGCATGAAACCTTAATACGGCAACATCATAGTCAGCACCGTAGCGATACTGAAGTAGGAGACGAAGATGACGACCAGAGACAGCACGATGGACAAAGGTAGGTATATCCTTCTTCGGATTCTTGGCTTCCTCCCCAGTAGTGGCCACGCAGACGAAACCGAAGAAGCATTTAGCATCACCGGCCACCACGCCGGGCGATGCCCCAGGGCATGAAACCTCTTTCAATCAAACCTGTATGATATAAAGAAAAGGAACCAAAGAACACCTACCTGTAAATAATACGGCAACATCATAGTCAGCACCGTAGCGATACTGAAGTAGGAGATGAAGATGACGACCAGAGACAGCACGATGGACAAAGGTATATCCTTCTTCGGGTCTTTGGCTTCCTCCCCAGTAGTGGCCACGCAGTCGAAACCGACAAAACCGAAGAAGCATTTGGCAGCACCGGCCATCACGCCGGCGATGCCCCAGGGCATAAAACCTCCTTCGCCGGCGCTCGCCTGGTATTCAGGAGGAATGTCTTCTAGCTTTATTTTCCAGTTGGCTGGGTCACCTGAAAGAAAAAAAAGGTTTTAATCACAGAACTTAAGAAATAGTTAGAAGGGGCACCCGAAGTCATTTCGTACTGAATGAAGCGTGGAATAAGTGATACTTACCTAGTTTAAACAACTAAAAAACACACTTTTATATCATCAGACCCTCACCACCAAGTGTAGCGAATAGGTATCATCAGGACATAACAAATGAGCCGTTACGGTACAATGGTACGTTAACGTAGAAACATTCACAAAGAGTGTAAATATAGGTATTAATGCTTTTACGAAGACTCACCAAAATTTTCGTTTAACTAAGTACTTAAATTCCAACAAAATCTTTCAGATTACTTCAAGATTAGGTACTTTCAAGAAAGTCGCAATAACCACTATTAAAGTAGTTAGGCTTACATAAATGATAATGACTTGCCTAGTGTTTTATCATTAAATCAACTTAACAGTATTAAGAGGTTTCTAGAGGATATGTAGGTACCTATGTTTTTCTTCCACATTGCAACGTTAAAGGAATACTTCGGTCAGCAACGCATTCCAACTCCAGCCAGAGCCGTTTACGTCACAAAAGAAGTCGAATGCCGTTAGTTGTAGATGACCGAAATATCAACCATATAACTGTGGTACTTAACTAGGTAAGTGTAGGTATTTTTATGATGATTATCTAGTGATGCTTACTTCTGACAGCTCCTGCGATGACCACGATGATGACAGTGGCTATGTTCAGGGCAGTGAACACGTTGTTCAGTTTGGTTGACTCCTTCACACCCACTCCCAGTAGAACTGTCGACAAAACATTAACTCTATTATAAAATTTACAAGTTGCCAGCGGTCTCACTCGCGTGGTTTCCGATTCCGTGGGAATATTGGGAAAAAACAAGTCCTTGTGCTATTTTAGCCTGTAACTTATTCTTGTTCTAAATTACATCCAGACCCGTTCAGCCGTTCCGTAACAAACAATCCTTCAATTTTCGCATTTATAATATTAGTAAGATACAAATTTGCCTGAATTAATTTTTAGATTATTAAGTTTAAAATAATGACATACATGTAGTTCAAGCAAATTCAATATTATTTTGTCGAACGTATTACAGTTGCAAATTAATAGGGGAGCCTTTTGTATTTAACAAAATTAAGAAATATAAATAAACAAATTTACTTATCACTAAGTACCTTAGCATTTAACGTTGCTTAGACAACTACTTACGATTGCTATTATTTTGATTGATAATCGTTTACCTATAATAAATTCATACTACATTATCAACTATTGAAAAGTGAAAACAAAAGTAGAAAAACAATCTATTGTGTCACTCCTAGTCACGTTTAGCTATTGAATAGCGTTTAAGATTGACGACTATTACTGATAAAGTATTATCTATTTTATCCTCAAGAGACTTCCAATACAACAGATTTTAAATCAATAAAGATAGTTACAACCTGAACTAGTCTGTTAGTTCAATTATTGTTTCACTGTTTTTACGGTTAGTACCTATTTAGGTACTTAGGTAATTCAACAGAACGAAATTTTTGAGACGCCGAATTTCATTTTTATAACGATCATTGGCTGCCGCTAGCTACTTCGCTTTGTAGATTACGGTAGCCTAATAATAATGTCTAGTAATAATTTTGTAAATTATGAATTTTCATATATTTACTCTTCTGACTTTACAGATGGTGGTTGTTGTACAAAATTTCTTCTCGAACCCCAGTATTTTCTGAATTGCAAATCGTAACAATAGATTATGTAACGATTTGCATTTTAGGTTCCTCTTAAAATCGGTTCCATAATTAAGATTAAAAAGCACATAGACAACGTTAAATTTGTTTTTATACTGCAAAAATATAAAGTAGAAAATATCTGAATCGAACACTCACTTGTGATCAAAAAGACAAGAGCGAACGCGAAGAAATCGGGATACTCAGCCAGAAATGACACGTTGATCGGCGCGAGTTCTGTCATGGTTTTCGCCATGGTATTGTTGCAGAGACTGTCGATGTAGTTGGCCATGCCCTTCGCGACGCTGGCAGTGCCGATGACGTACTCCAGGATGAGGTTCCAGCCGATTGTGAAGGCGACAAACTCGCCGACGCTGACGTAGCTGTAGACGTAAGCTGAGCCAGCTTTGGGCACGCGTGAGGCAAATTCGGCGTAGCATAAACCTAGAAAAAGGAAAACAGATGATTAAGGAACTGGTACCATCGTGACTTGGATTAAAGGTCAGCGTCCGGCAGCGGAAGTGATGATAGGCTGATTAGAATGTGCTACTGATATCGAAAAATAGCATTGCATAGCATGGTGGCGTTTGACCACCATCTTGTTTGGCATAAATAAAAATAAATAAATAAATAATAAATAATTTCTTACAATCACACCAATTATGTAAGCCCATGTAAATTTCGTTTAGAAACTGTCATGCATGGAAAGCTTAATAACGGATAAATATAAAGGTAAGTACCTACATAAATACTTTTTGTTTGTAAATACATACTTAATATACATAGAATAGAAAACACCCAGACCAAGACAAATAGACATGTTCATGCACACAAATATTTGTCTTGTTGAGGAATCGAACCCGAGACCTCTGGCGCAGAAGGTAGGTATCCTACCCCTGCGCCAAATCGGTCGTCCATGGCATAGGATAAATGCAATCAAAATTTTCAAGCGAAATTTCCTCGCCTTATAGAGCCTACCTACGGTTCTATGGTAGGTATGAGGGACACTTTCGGAAAACTATAGGTAGGTAACGTATCTTACATATTATCTACATACGTAATGCATAAACCATTTAAAATATGGCACTCTTGTTTAAAAACATTCATAGGCAACACATTCAAACAGTGAGAATATTTAGCTAGCCATTTGTTTGTCATGCTTGTCGAAAACAATGTTGTTATGAAGCCCGGTTGAACTGATAACCAACCAACTATGTAAGTAGGTAGGTACCTAAATACAGTAACTACTTATGAATTGTCAATGCAAATCTGTAAAAAAAAATTTTTTCGCGTAAGTATACGTATGAGTCGACGTGTATTGTTTACGTAGGTGGTGGTTTTAAATATAAATCAATAAAGTCAATGCAATAAACTATCTGACTTAATTACTAAAGAATTTATAATGACTTAAGTATGTATAAACAAGTACAAATTCGGTGAACCGCCTCTACATTCTTCTCGTGTGGCTGGCTGGCGTCTCAGTCTCACCGTTCACTTGCAATGCAATACCTATCTCTAATTGCTTATGCATTGTACTAACCTAGTCTAATACATAAAATATGTAGTTTAAAAAACTAAAAACACACACTTTTATAGGAACAGACAAAAAAGTACAAAATAACCGTCTATTCAGTAACTGAAATTAAAAAGCGTGGTGCGCGTTGTCAATATTAAGTACTTACTTGAATGCATGCTTTGCAAAGGGCGCACCACGCTTTTTAATTTCAGTTACTGAATAGACGTTTATTTCGTACTTTTTAGTCTGTTCCTATAAAAGTGTTTTTGTTTAGTTTTTTAAACTACATATTTATTTTTTACTTTTTAGTTTAATAAATGGCAAGCTATGGATGGATGGTAATCGATTTCACAGTCCATTCATGTGTCTGCCCACCCCGTAAACATTATAATTCAAAGGCGTGATTGTATGTAGGTATTTAGTTTTACAAATTCGAGTGGAGTCTATTAGTTACCGGATGCGCGAGTCGAACCATTACTTCCTCCCTGCTCCATCATCAGACCCTCACCACCAAGTGTAACGAATATGTTTCATCAGAACGAAACAAATAAGCCTAAATTCGAGGGATTTCCTAGTGGTAATTAAGGAGTGCCATTGACTTCTTCCCTGCTCCATCATCAGACCCTCACTACCAAGTGTAGTGAATAGGTCTCATCAGGACGAAACAAATGAGCCCAAACTCGAGGGATTTCCTAGTGGTCATTAAGGAGTGCAACTGACTTCCTCCCTGCTCCATCATCAGACCCCCGCCACCAAGTGTAGCGAATAGGTCTCATCAGAACGAAACAAATGAGCCCAAACTCGAGGGGTTTTCTTGTGGTCATTAAGGACTGCCACTGGCTTCCTCCCTGCTCCATCATCAGACCCTCACCACCAAGTGTAGCGAATAAGTCTCATCAGAATAAAACAACGGAGGCCAAACTCGAGGGGTTTCCTAGTGGTCATTAAGAAGTGCCGCAGGCTTCCTCCCTGCTCCATCATCAGACCCTCACCATCAAGTGTAGCGAATAGGTCTCATCAGAACAAAACAAATGAGCCTAAACTCGAGAGGTTGCCTAGCAGCCATTGAAGAGTTCTATTGCCTACCTCTTGACTCCATCATCAGATCAGCTCGATGGTAGCAAATTATTGTATTGTCATCGGATTCATATAGACTTTCAAATCAATGCGACACTTACAAGTAGGTTAAAATTGAATTCCAAGATTTTCTTACATTGTGACTTAGTTACATGTGAAGCTAATAAAAGTGTGGTAATAACCAATTAGTAAAAAAGTCTGCGCAAGAATGGCGAGGCACCAGCCTCACGAAAAGAAGTAAGAAGTGATTCACCGAATTTATCCCTGACTGTACTTCAAGAAGGATTCTACATTTTTTTAAAGTAAGAAGTGCATGCTCTTTAAATTAATAAATAAATATTGGACACCATCACATACATTGTTCCAATACCAAAGTATTGTAGTTTGGCGACCGATTTGGCGCAGGGGTAGGCTACCCACCTTCTGCGCCAGTGGTCTCGGGTACGTTTCCCGAACAAGACAAATATTTGTGTGAATGAACATGTCTATTTGTCTTGGTCTGGGTGTAGGTCGGAATATGCCTCATCACTCCACTCCACTACGTTATCTCCCTGCCTCTGCATGTAGCATTAGTGTGGGATTGACTGAGAGCACCGTTACTGAGCCAGTTACAGTTCCAGATTTCGAAAAGATCTTCTGAATTTTGACAAGAACACGTTCCTTGACAAAAGAACATACCAGCAAAAACTGAAGCTATAGCGGCGACTAAGAATTTCAGCGTCACTGCGGACCCTGCCACTGTCCTGGCGACGACCCCAGCCCTCGAGTCCGATCGTACTGCCGACCCCCAGTGCTGTCAGGTCCACGAGACCGAGACACCGCGCCAGCTGGGTTTCGAAAAGATCTCATGAATGTTGACAAGAACACGTTCCTTGACAAAAGAACATACCAGCAAAAGCTGAAGCTATAGCGGCGACTAAGAAGTTCAGCGTCACTGCGGGCCCTGCCACTGTCCTGGCGACGACCTCAGCCCTCGAGTCCGATCGTACTGCCGACCCCCAGTGCTGTCAGGTCCACGAGACCGAGACACCGCGTCAGCTGGGTTTCGAAAAGATCTCATGAATGTTGACAAGAACACGTTACTTGACAAAAGAACATACCAGCAAAAGCTGAAGCTATAGCGGCGACTAAGAAGTTCAGCGTCACTGCGGGCCCTGCCACTGTCCTGGCGACGACCCCAGCCCTCGAGTCCGATCGTACTGCCGACCCCCAGTGCTGTCAGGTCCACGAGACCGAGACACCGCGCATGCTGGGTTTCGAAAAGATCTCATGAATGTTGACAAGAACATGTTACTTGTCAAAAGAACATACCAGCAAAAGCTGAAGCTATAGCGGCGACTAAGAATTTCAGCGTCACTGCGGGCCCTGCCACTGTCCTGGCGACGACCCCAGCCCTCGAGTCCGATCGTACTGCCGACCCCCAGTGCTGTCAGGTCCACGAGACCGAGACACCGCGCCAGCTGGGTTTCGAAAAGATCTCATGAATGTTGACAAGAACACGTTCCTTGACAAAAGAACATACCAGCAAAAGCTGAAGCTATAGCGGCGACTAAGAAATTCAGCGTCACTGCGGGCCCTGCCACTGTCCTGGCGACGACCTCAGCCCTCGAGTCCGATCGTACTGCCGACCCCCAGTGCTGTCAGGTCCACGAGACCGAGACACCGCGTCAGCTGGGTTTCGAAAAGATCTCATGAATGTTGACAAGAACACGTTACTTGACAAAAGAACATACCAGCAAAAGCTGAAGCTATAGCGGCGACTAAGAAGTTCAGCGTCACTGCGGGCCCTGCCACTGTCCTGGCGACGACCCCAGCCCTCGAGTCCGATCGTACTGCCGACCCCCAGTGCTGTCAGGTCCACGAGACCGAGACACCGCGCATGCTGGGTTTCGAAAAGATCTCATGAATGTTGACAAGAACACGTTACTTGTCAAAAGAACATACCAGCAAAAGCTGAAGCTATCGCGGCGACTAAGAAGCTCAGCGTCACTGCAGGCCCTGCCACTGTCTTAATTGGCGACAACCCCAGCCAGCACGTACACCCCGAATCCGAGTGTACTGCCACAGGAGTAAATAAAAACTGCTGCTGACTCCCAGCGCTGTCAGGTCCACGAGACCGAGACACCGCGCCAGCTGGGTTTCGAAAAGATCTCATGAATGTTGACAAGAACACGTTACTTGACAAAAGAACATACCAGCAAAAGCTGAAGCTATCGCGGCGACTAAGAAGCTCAGCGTCACTGCAGGCCCGGCTACTGTCTTGGCGACAGCCCCAGCCAGCACGTACACCCCGAGTCCGAGGGTGCTGCCGACCCCCAGCGCCGTCAGGTCCACGAGACCGAGACACCGCGCCAGCTGGGTTGACTCACTGTCGTTCAGCTGCTTGCACCGGCGGAATGCGTTGAAGAGGTTTCCGCATCCCATCTGGAACAAGAGAGGAATTAGGTGATGATTAATTTCGGAAATCTTTTAGAGTGTGTGCAACGCTAGTTTATTTTTTATTATTTACAGGACTACAACATTATTTTCTATCAAACCTATTTTTATATAATGGGCGCCCTATATGGGCGGTATAGGTTTGAAGGTCTCATTTTTTTTTCAACCCGATTTTAGGACAAACTAGTTTTTCCTAGGCCAAACTAGTTCATCGCGTTGACATTTCAAAGACCTGTAGATGTAGAACATGACACAAAAAAAAATAACCACCATTTTAACCAATCACGTGTTCTACAGGACTTCCGAGGCAAACTCGCTCTTTGAAATGTCAACGCGATGAACTAGTTTGGCCTAGGAAAAACTAGTTTGTCCTGAAATCGGGTTCGGCCGGTAAAATATATACAGTATTATACAAAACTTTTAGCCCAAACAAAGTTCCAAAGTCAAAAATTGTGTTCCAAACATTTCCCTCTATATCTCTTCGTTGACTAGGCTAAACTTGATATAATATAATAAAAAAAAATAACTTTTGCCGTAATTCAATTCACATCTTAGATTTCTGCGCGAACTGTTCATTTAAATAAAACACTTTCTCGGATTTTGCACGCATTTATTTAACAACTTGGTTAAATTTGCTTGTTACAAAATAAAAAGAAACATCTATTATTTTTGCACATCTTGGATAATTTTTTTATCTGGATATGGCAAGTCGGAATACTCTTTGGTCATGTCAAGAAACGTTGCTGTTTGATTTTCTTGATTGCTGTTTGGGTGTTTTAATACAATATCTATTGTATAATTAGTGCATATAAATACGTGATCATTGTTGGAAATTACTTATGAAACCTTGGATCTCGAAAGATTTGGATTCCCGAAGGAGGAACACTGCGTCAGCGATGGATTCGTGCGATACCTCGAGCCGACTGGGAGCTTACAACATCAGTAGGAGTGTTTAATAAACATTTTCGTGACTGTGATATAGTTAAAATAAAACAACCCTTAGTTATGTACGCGTATTATTTGATTTTAAGGCGCTATAATCAGGAATTCATCTCATCTCATGCATACAAGAAATTAGGATTAGTGGTGCGACATTGACATTTATGACGTTGCCAATCCGAGCAGCATGGCCTCTATGAGCGCAAGCAGCCGAGAAATGATAGCGCATATGATAGCGGGCCATGGCTTGACACATTGTCAATGTATACCATAAAGTTATAATCAGCGAGCATTCAGTGAGCGCAATCTTCAGAGCGCGTGTCAGATAACTCTGCGACTGGGGCGTTTATGGCGCTAGTTACAGTACATTATTTTGTTCTAAGCTTATGGAAAATATTAGTATTCGATTTTGACCCCGCGCAGACTTATCTAGCGCACACTCTAAATTCAACTAGTAATCGAACACACGTCCCAACCCGACAGCCGATTTGAATTGGTAATTTGATAAAGAACATGAGTCCATGTCACATAATTGCTCAGGAGAGTCAGGAGACAAAAAAACTGTCTGTTAAAAAAACATACCAAGCAGTAAAAATGTTTGATGCAGTTTTGAAAAGTATGCAATAATATACTATTTACATAATTTTGAGATTATTAATAGTAGATTTTATAACGAGGGACTAAACAAAGCCATTATATACCAGAGGTGGTTTGGAATAGAATAGAATAGAATATTTATTAATTGCATTTCATGTGGTACATTTGAGATCTTAAACTAAGTTTTGGCGTCCGAGCGTGCGAGGGAGTCAATGAAACCGGTATATTAAGTTGGCGTTTAGTCTCGAGGTGCAAACTGAACTTTTCACTTCGAGTGCGAGAAAACTAGTCAATTTAGTACAAAAACATTTAACAAATTCTGAAATTTTCGCGGTCAGTAGTAGTAGTAGTAGTAAAAATATTCGCCCTTTTGTAGGACAGGCCCATACTGCCAATTCTTGAGTATTATTAATTTATTATAGTTTCTTAAGTTTTCATAGGAATGTAGATGTGTTACATTCCAATGCTCCTTGGAGTATTTGGCGTCAAGTGTGTCAAGCCAGCCTTTTCGATAATTCTTGCTGAGGTAGTCACCACTATAATAAAACACTCGGCATCACTTTACCGAGATAGCGCCTGTTTTAATAATTCCACATATCTTCCAGTTGCGTAGACACTTGGGGCACAAAACCACACCTATCTTTAGTCACAAAGTCCACTATAAAACAAATTGCGGTAAATTAAAATATCCACTCAACCTAACCCGCCAAAATGGCGCCAAAAAGTCTCAGTCAGTTTTTTCCGCTAAACCAGTCACAAAACTTTTGCACAAAGCACCTTCCTTGCGGAAATACCATGAAACAAAAAACGTCTTAACATTTTCGCAATGAAAATGGTCCACATTTCACAATGAATAGTATATTCACTGGCTGTTTGAGTTTATCTAATGTCACATGAAGGAAATTAAAAAAGTAGTTACATTTTACTTCCTATTCCTAGGGACTAAAGTGGTTATTTAGTCCCGCTTCGTAGGGCTATATTTGCGTACTTTTAGAGCATGAGAAGTGAAAATTATTATTATTTCTATTAAGACATTAATTTAAAGCCCCTGGACTTAGGCTTCTTCTCAATTACTTACTTAAAAAAAAATACATTTAATTAAAAATGAAGTTTCCCTGTCAGTTACAGGCCACTCGAAATGGTTTTGAAGAATTTTTCGTCATTCTTTTGTGACAGGTACCGTTCAATTTTTTTCAAATCCAAGACCTTTTTTTGTTAATAGGTCTTTTTCTTTACAAGCCCGTTGCATTGGCAAATCCAGGTGATTTCTGTAAGTACCTATTTGATAAGAAAAAGTGATGTGATACAAGGCCTTGTCCAGTGATGTGATACAAAGCCTTGGCCAAGGCCAGATTTGGTGTAGCTTTTTTGATTTGATTTGATTTTGATTTGGTACGAACGTGTGTAGCACGGATTATATTTGCTTTACAGCAAAGTTCATCCGCACCAAATCGGCGGTTAGGTCTGGTCTGGACGTGTGTAGCGGCTACAAGAACTATAGTGCAACAAGCTTTTCTGTTCCGGTGATAATCTTTGGAACTAAAACAGTTTTCATACGACATCGACAGTCCATTTTGACAGCTAATTTCGTATTGCAAGTGGCTCCTCTGTCACGGCTGTTACCGGAACAGACAGGAGTGTGGGACTATAACGAACGAACTATAAAAAGAAGCAAAAAACGCGAAGTTGCTATATTCAGACCATGAAGTTCGACTTAATACCAGTATTAAGTCGAGCTTTATGATTCAGACCCTACAGTGCCACAAGCTTTTCTGTTCCGGTGACAGTCGTGACAGAGGAGCCACTTGCAATGCGAAATTAGCTGTCAAAATTGACTGTCGTATGAAAACTGTTTTAGTTCCTAAGATAGTCACCGAAACAGAAAAGATTGGCACACTATACTAGATGTCACTTTGAACATAAATAGTTTACTAAAGTCAACGACAGATGGCTCCAAGTTAGGTAATACAACCATAGTCTACCTACAGAAAAGAAAAATCCTTTTTTTCTTTATGTATTATGTTTATCAACTTTGACAGAAACTTAAATGTGTCTTGTTCTTTAATATTTATTTTTGAAATACTTACTAAACTGAAAATCAGCGTTTGCTTGCGTTGTAAGACAAGTAATATGACGCTGAACTGCGACCATTGAGTACTGCTGCGGCACGGCACACACACATTTTTTAACCGACTTCTAAATCAAAAAGGAGGAGGTTCTCTATTCGTCTGTATGTATGTTTTTTTTTTTTTTTTTTTTTTTATGTATGTCCACCGATTACTCGAAGACGGCTGAACCGATTGAAATGGTTCAAACGTTATAACATCAGGTTGGTTTCCAAGTTGGTCCCATTTTTTGAAATTTTGAAATCGGTTCAGTAGTTTTCAGGAAATCTTGAAAATACTGTCGTTTTCGTTACCACTTTATGTGAATTTAATACGTATCTTTAGGCATAACTCCTTTGTTTATAAACCGATTTAGATGATTCTTGTTTTGTTAAAAAGGGGATACCTCAAGGTATTTTAACCGACTTCGAAAAAGGAGGTTTTGAGTTTAATCACATACCTATTTACCAGAAAACACGTAAATTGCCTGCACGATGCACTAAAAAGAGTGAAATAAAAATTATTTTTATAAAAAAATATAACCGCCTTCTAAAAAAACCACATCAAAAAAGTAAGAAATAATTCCTCACCAAATAAATAACGTAAGTACTTTGAAGTCGGGCGGGTTTTAACAAAAACAACAAAAAATTTTACATGTTTCACGCCCGACTTCAAAGTACTTACGTTATTTATTTGGTGAGGAATTATTTCTTACTTTTTTGATGTGGTTTTTTAGAAGGCGGTTATATTTTTTTATAAAAATATTTTTTATTTGGAACTTTTTGTCTTATTGGGTCTAAATTTGTTTTTTCTATTCTTGTTCGTAATACAGTGCTACCTTCTCTTATACCTATGTGAATATGCCTTGTATTTAATGAATATGTGTGTGTCAGTAGTAAGAATCTACAATCCCTATTTGGTGGTAAAATATATTTGTGCTTGCGGACTTGATGCAGTTGAAGAGCTAAACTGTAATAAATTAACTAGCAATCGACTATGCAATAATGATGCATTAAATGAAATGAAGCGACTTAGAAACACGTCCAATAATAACTAAAAATACAAAAATAAATTATATTTAAAAACCTTTTATTTAAAATCAAGCTTTTATTCGAATGTCCTAAAAAGAATAAAATAAACTTTGTATCAAGTCAAATCCCACAAATTTATTACATTAAACAAATTATATGTTTTAAAAGCTTGTCGCGAGATTTTATTGTTACTGGGCTTGCACTAAACACTGCTTTAACTTATATTACCACACTTTTATTAGCTTCACTTGTAACTAAGTCACAATGTAAGAAAATCTTGGAATTCAATTTTAACCTACTTCTAATAGTCGTATTGATTTGAAACTTTGCACGTCTACATGAATCCGATGACAATACAATAATTTGCTGCCATCGAGCTGATGTGATGATGGAGTCAAGAGGTGGGCAATAGAACTCTTCAATGGCTGCTAGGAAACCCCTCGAGTTTAGGCTCATTTGTTTGGTTTCAATGAGACCTATTCGCTACATTTGATGGTGAGGGTCTGATGATGGAGCAGGGAGGAAACCAGTGGCACTTCATAATGACCACTAGGAAACCCCTCGAGTTTGGGCTCCGTTGTTTCGTTCTGATGAGACCTATGCGCTGCACTTGGTGGTGAGGGTCTGATGATGGAGCAGGGAGGAAGTCAGTGGCACTCCTTAATGACCAATAGGAAACACCTCGAGTTCTGGCTCATTTGTTTCGTTCTGATGAGACCTATTCGCTATACTAGATAGTGAGGGTCTGATGATGGAGCAGGGAGGTAGCCAGTGGCACTCCTTAAAGCCAATAGGAAACACCTCGAGTTCTGGCTCATTTGTTTCGTTCTGATGATACCTATTCGCTTCACTTGGTGGTGAGGGTCTGGTGATGGAGCAGGAAGGAAGCCAGTGACACTCCTTAATTACCAATAGGAAATCTCTCGAGTTTAGGGTCATTTGTTTTGTTTTGATAAGACCTATTCATTACACTTGGTGCTGAGGGTCTGATGATGGAGCTGGGAGGAAGCCAGTGAAACTCCTTAAAAACTACAAGAAAACCCCTTGAGTTTGGGCTCATTTGTTTCGTTCTGATGAGACCTATTCGCTGCACTTGATGGTGGGGGTCTGATGATGTAGCAGGGAGGAAGCCAGTGGCACTTCTTAATGACCACTAAGAAACCCCTCGAGTTTGGGCTCATTTGTTTTGTTCAGATGATACCTATTCGCTACACTTGGTGGTGAAAGTCTGATGATGGAGCAGGGAGGAAGCCAGTGGCAGTTCTTAATAACCACTAAGAAACCGCTCGAGTTTGGGCTCATTTGTTTGGTTCTGATGAGACCTATGCGCTGCACTTGGTGGTGAGGGTCTGATGATGGAGCAGGGAGGAAACCAGTGGCACTTCTTAAGGACCACTAGGAAGTAAGGGTTCGGCTTACGCATCCGGTAAATAATAGAGTCCACTTGAATTTATAAAACTACCTAAGTACGTACAATCACGCCTTTGAGTTATAATGTTTACGGGGTGGGCAGACACATGAATGGACTGTGAAATCCATTACCATCCGCCATTTATTAAACTAAAAAGTAAAAAATAAATATGTAGTTTAATAACTAAAATAACGCACTTTTATAGGAACAGGCTATAAAGAACAAAAATAACCGTCTATTCAGTAACTGAAATTAAAAAGCGTGGTGCGGCCTTTGCAAAGCATGCAATTCAAGTAGGTAAGTACTTAATATTGACAACGCGTTTTTAAACTACATATTAGCTTCACTTGTAATTAAGTCACAATGTAAGAAAATCTTGGAATTCAATTTTAACTTACTTTTAATTGTCGTATTGATCTGAAACTTTACAAGTCTATATGAAACTGATGACAATACAATAATTTGCTACTATCGAGCTGATCTGATGATGGAGTCAAGAGGTGGGCAATAGAACTCTTCAATGGTTGCTAGGAAACCCTTCGAGTTTAGACTCATTTGTTTTGTTCTGATAAGACCTATTCGGTACACTTGGTGGTGAGGGTCTGATGATGGAGCAGGGAGGAAGCCAGTGGCACTCCTTTATCACCAATAGGAAACACCTCGAGTTCTGGCTCATTTGTTTCGTTCTGATAAGACCTATTCGCTACACTTGGTGGTGAGGGTCTGATGATGGAGCAGGGAGGAAGCCAGTGGCACTCTTTAATGGCCAATAGGAAACCCTTTGAGTCTGACTCATTTGTTTCGTTCTAATGAGACCTATTCGTTACACTTGGTGATGAGGGTCTGATGATGGAGCAGGGAGAAAGCCAGTGGCACTCCTTAATGGCCAATAGGAAACCTCTCGAGTTTGGGCTCATTTGTTTCATTCAGATGAGACCTATTCGCTACACTTGGTGGTGAGGGTCTGATGATGGAGCAGGGAGGAAGCCAGTAGCACTCCTTAATGACCACTAGGAAACCCCTCGAGTTTAGGCTCATTCGTTTCGTTCTGATGAGACCCATTCGCTACACTTGGTGGTGAGGGTCTGATGATGGAGCAGGGAGGAAGCCAGTGACACTTTTTAGTGACCACTAGGAAACCCCTCGAGATTGGGCTCATTTGTTTCATTCAGGTGAGACCTATTCGCTACACTTGGTGGTGAAGGTCTGATGATGGAGCAGGGAGGAAGCCAGTGACACTTTTTAGTGACCACTAGGAAACCCCTCGAGTTTGGGCTCATTTGTTTCATTCAGATGAGACCTATTCGCTACACTTGGTGGTGAAGGTCTGATGATGGAGCAGGGAGGAAGCCAGTAGCACTCCTTAATGATCACTAGGAAACCCCTCGAGTTTGAGCTCATTTGTTTCATTCCGATGAGACCTATTCGCTACACTTGGTGGTGAGGGTCTTATGTTGGAACAGGGAGAAATAAATAAGTCTTATACTTTATTATATGTACCTAATTATGTAATTTATTACATCTTATTAGGGAGGCCAGTGGCATTAATTAATGTTAATTGGGTTTGCCATTTATTAAACTAAAAAGAAAGAAATAAATATATAGTTTAAAAAACTAAACAAACACACTTTTAATAGTAACAGACTAAAAAGTACAAAATAACCGTCTATTCAGTAACTGAAATTAAAAAGCGTGGTGCGCCCTTTGCAAAGCATGAATTTCAAGAACTTAATATTGACAGCGCGCACCACGCTTTTTAATTTCAGTTACTGAATAGACGGTTATTTTGTACTTTTTAGTCTGTTACTATTAAAAGTGTGTTTGTTTAGTTTTTTAAACTATATATTTATTTGACATATGAAATTAAAGCGACAAGCTTTTAAAACATATAATTTGTTTAATATAATAAATTTGTGGGATTTGACTTGATACAAAGTTTATTTTATTCTTTTTAGGACATTCGAATAAAAGCTTGATTTTAAATAAAAGGTTTTTTAAATATAATTTTTAATTGTGTATTTTTATTTTCACGAGATAAGTAACTGTATGATTAGTAAATAGGTAGTTGATGTCGAATCAAAAAATATTTTTCCTTTTTTTGCATTTAAGTACGATTCCATTTTATTTCGATACAAACGACTCCGTGGCTAGGCAGTCAGTCTTCGTCCGGAAAGTTATAGGTCCTGGGTTCGATTTCCGGTGGAGGTACTCGGGAGATGGGGTCAGATTTTTTTTTTCATTTTCAAAATAGTTGATGCTATATTTTAACTAGAGACAGCATAATCTAATTGTTCGTACCTTAGTGTGCACTATCTGCATAATTATCTGGAAACACTTGTGGTCAATATGACGGTGTCAAGGATCTCTTAGAATGCAAAATGATTATCTTCATTGCGAGGCTTCATACATACACACGATCTAATATAGGAAATACTATTTTTATTAGCTTGTTAAAGAAACCGGCACACCTTTAAATAGATTCTGCTGTTCAGAAGAAATAGTTACAAAGTTAAATGTAAAACTCGCGAACGCGTTTTAATCGAAATGTAATGCTTAGAAGTCGCTTTAATTAACGCAAAAACAAGTTTTTATTAGGTAAGTACATCATTTGGCATTTATAGAATAAATACATAATTTCCACTAGTAATTAACTGCATTATTCATAAAAATATTAAAGCTACATATGTTTAACTTAAACATTGTTTTGTCTTGTCTCTTTTGCTCCAATTCGACATGACATTTGAGTAACAAAGACAAAAAAATAGCTTAAATATTTTATTATGAATTAAATACCTACAATGAGATGCAGATAATGATTAAAACCTTTTCTAAATAAACATCACAATGTTCACTGCAAAGGTGCGAAACGTTACACACAGTCTTTGTCTCCGCGACTGACCTAGGATAACAGTCCTCTCGTCTGTAATTTCGTAATGTAAGACTGGGCATAGGGAAACAAAAACTCATACTAAAAAGTTTAACAAAATCATAGAAACGAAAAGCGTTTTCCATCTATACAAATAAATAAAATTGGAGTGTCTGTTTGTAATATTAAAATAACCGATTTTTACTACATGCATATGATTAATTATACGGTACATATACCAAAATATTTTTTTTTACAATTTTTGTCTGTCTGTCTGTCTGTCTGTCTGTTTGTTCCGGCTAATCTCTGAAACGGCTGAACCGATTTTGACGGGACTTTCACTGGCATGTAGCTGATGCAATAAGGAATAACTTAGGATACTTTTTATCCGTTTTTTCACCGTTAGAAAATAAAATAAGGTATAATCTAAACTTAACTATGAACACATTAGCCTGTCATAATAAAGAGTTGCATATTATTGATATCAATATGTTGTTGAATAATGTATACTTGACTAAAGATAAATATTATCTGCCTAATTATCTTAAGCGACAAATAGCGGTATCGCTATCATTTTATTTTAAACAATTAGCCAACAACTTGGCTAGTATAACCTCTGCTTCTATTGAGCAGTTTAACTTTGATACTTCTAATGTAACTTTGGAATCTGTTCCAAATAATTCGATTCTTTTGAATCCAAATACTGACATGGTTAATTTAAATTACCATTAGAGACAACGGAGGCATACTCTAGCCCAGTATTGACAAGAGGAAGGCCTAAATGTTTAAAAATAGTACACCAGAATATCCAAGGCTTTTCTGCTGGCAAAGACCTAGAAATAAGTTTATTTTTAAATTGTGAAAATATTGATGTGTTATGTGTTACTGAACATTGGTTAAAAGAATATGAATTATTGTTAAATTTGGATAATTATAGTGTTGTAAGTTCATTTAATAGAAAAACTACAATAAGGGGGGGTTCTTTAATAATTTTACCTAATAACACACAATATAAAGAGCGAAAGGATATAGTATCCCTCTCTGTTGAACGAATTTGTGAGATATCATGCGTGGAACTTGAACAAATAATTATAATCTGTGTATATAGCCCCCCTGGAGCAAATTACACAGTCTTTGAGTCCACTATGGAGGATGTTTTGAAAATATGCTGTCGTAAGAATAAAAAAATTGTAGTTTGTGGAGATTTTAATATAGACATCTTAGATATTAAATTAGCACAACTCTCCAGTAAATTCCTTAATCTTTTTAAATCATTTAATTTGCTTCACACTTTTAATGAACCGACGCGAATTACGCCAACATCGGCTACTTGCTTAGATAACATCTTTTCCAACTGTAACTTAATTGAGAAATCGGTAATTAATATTATTAAATCCGACCACAGTGGACAACTAGCTTCTTTTGAGCACTATAATGTTATTCCTAAACGCGAAGTAATTTGCAGGCCAATACCGAAACGTGGTATTAATAAATTTAGAAATAATGTACAAGATAAAATTCAATGTTTGCCAGCTTCTGCTGACGCTAATAACTCTTATCAATCATTATTTGATATTGTTGAAAAAGAATTTAGTAACAATTTTAAACAAAAAGTTATAAAGTGTAATGATCGTAAGAAGTTTAGTGACTGGGCCACACCTGGTATTTATAATAGCAGAAGAAAGTTATTTGAACTCTATGCACAAAAAACGACTTCCTGTGATCCTAGCTTCATTGAATATGTCAAGAAATATTCAATAACATTTAGGAAAGTATGTGCTTTGGCAAAATCAAGGTATATTTCAAATAAAATTAAATCATCTGAAAATAAAATAAAAGCTACCTGGAGTATTATAAACCAAGAAACTGGCAAAACAAAAAGCAAAATTAATTCATTTAACTTAAAAATTAATGATCAGACTTTTGAATCAGATATTGAGGTGGCTAGTGCTTTTGAAGGTTTCTTTGCTCGAATACCGTTAGAAACTACTAGCAGACTTAATTCTTGCCCCAACACCGCTGTCTCTCTTATGGAATCTAGTGTGAACAAGTGCCAGGAAACATTTAGTTTTAGCTATGTCACTACCGAAGATATTATTAAAGCATTCAAAGCAATAAATATTAAGAAAACAGAAGATCTCTGGGGCATATCTACAAGTATCATCAAATCAATAATTGATGTGATAGCTCCATCATTAGCAATAATTTTTAACCAATGTATAAGTGAAGGGGTCTTTCCTAATTTAATGAAGAATAGTAAAATTATTCCTCTGTTTAAAGCTGGTGACAAAAGTGACCCAGCAAATTTTAGACCTATATCCATACTACCAGCAATAAGTAAAATATTTGAGAAATTAATTTATGATCAACTTTTAGAATATTTTAAATTAAATAGTATATTGCATGAGAAACAGTTTGGTTTTTCAAAAGGTAAAAGTACAACTGATGCTGGGGTTGCATTTCTAAAACATGTACTTGATGCCTGGGAGGACAAGCAGGATGTAATAGCTATTTTTTGTGACCTTTCCAAGGCATTCGATTGTGTTGATCACCAAACACTATTAAGGAAGTTAAAACATTATGGTGTTTCTGAAATGTCAGTAAGCCTTATGCATTCATATCTGTATGAAAGAACTCAGAAGGTAGTTATTAATAAAACTGAGTCTACCGGAGCTCCCATTACTATGGGCGTACCCCAAGGATCAATATTGGGCCCGCTGTTGTTTTTAATATACATAAATGACCTTCCTTACTACGCGAAGAATTTATGTGAGACGGTGCTATTTGCCGATGATACATCTCTAGTCTTTAAAGTAGATAGAGGTGATGACTGTTCTGACGAAGTAAATAGTGCTCTTTCAAAAGTGTCACATTGGTTTAATAGTAATAATTTATCATTAAACTCAAAGAAAACTAAGTGTTTAAAATTTTCGTTACCTAATGTAAGACAAGTTGATTTTCATATTAGACTAGACGGCGATACAGTCGAATTCATTAACAATACAAAATTTCTAGGTATTATATTAGACTCGCGACTACAATGGGATCCTCATATCGAAGCCTTGGCGAGTAGACTCAGTTCGGCTGCATTCGCAGTTAAGAAAATAAGGCTCTTAACCGATATTGAAACGGCTAGAATAGTCTATTTTAGTTATTTTCATAGTGTTATGTCCTACGGCCTTTTGTTGTGGGGCTCAGCCGCTAACATCCAAAGTATATTCGTGCTCCAAAAAAGGGCTATTCGCGCCATTTACAACCTCCGATCGAGAGATTCTTTAAGAGATCTATTTAAAGAAATAAACATTTTAACTGTTGCAGGACATTACATCTATGAAAATATAATTTATGTGAAAAAGTATTATAATACATTTGTAAAGCAGAGCGATATTCATCGCTTTAACACAAGAAATAAAGATAAACTTGTCGTTCCCAAGTTTAGGCTAGAAAAATCCAGAGCCTCATTTCTGGGGAAAAGCATAGCCTTTTTTAATAAAGTTCCACAGCATATAATTGAACTACCATTGCATAAATTTAAATGTTACATTAAAGAGTCGCTGATGAGCAAAGGATACTATAAAGTAGACGATTATTTGAATGACCGCAATGCATGGTCATGATGTAACACATAACATAATCACTGTTTAATATGATGTATTTTTATACTAAGCAATTGTTGTATTAGTAACGATATGTTTTTTTTTGTAAATGTCGTTACCTAACTAAGAAACGCTGGCAAGTTTCTTGCGCCCATTCTTCTTGTCAGTTAAAAAAGTCTTGAATGGGTGGTAGGAAAATATTGACGATTCATAAGTACATATTTATTATGTCTAAGTGAATAAAGAATATTTTTATCTTATCTTTTATCTTATCCCGATATTCGCACGGGAACGGGAACCACGCGGGTGAAACCGCGGGCGGCCGCTAGTACTAAGTAATATTATAAAGAGAAAAGGTTTGTATTGTTTGTTATTTTGTTTGTAACGAATAAACTCAAAAACTAATAGACTGATTTTAAAAATTCTATCACCAATAGAAAGCTACATTGTTCCCGAATGACATAGGCTGTATTTCATCCTGATATTCCCACGGGAACGGGAACCATGGGGGTGAAACCGCGGAGAGCCGCTAGTAGGTAATTCGTAGAATTGTTTTTTTTACCGATTAAGTTTTGTCAATGGCATGCACTCATTACTCAGTAATTTGGCTTCCTTTATTATCCAAGTTCATACAAGCCTGGGAATCATTGTTGTGTGAATGTACTAAAGCTAATGATGAGTTCATAGTCGCACGCGCAACCACCGTGGTGGAAGTCAAGGACGAACACTATAATCATTAAACGTTGATGAAAAAAAAACTCAATTTTCATTGAATGAACAGCTGTTAAAACGTTTTTTGAGAAATTAAATATTAAACTTAAACTCGAGGTCTTCAGCGGCGTGTGACGACTGCCCCCTGATTCACAAACCGTCGGAAACGCTCCCGACAGCGGAATGTATGCTCTGTCTCTGTCACTCACTATAGAATAGACAAAGACGAAGCACAGAATTCGAATCCGATTCCGTTTTCGACGGTTCGTAAGGACGTTTGTGCACTACACTGAATTTTAACGTCCCGGAAAAAAACGGATGATTCTATTTCAATAATAAATCATTTATAATAGTAAGAATTATCCCACTAAGGTGTAAGCAAGATATAGGAAGGCGCTCATGCTAGGCCGGCTGAACACGTTAATTTTGAATTCGAACAAATTCAATCTCGAAATCTTTAGAAAAACCAATAAAATTTAATCGCATTATCGTATTATTTGAAAGACCGTCAAAATTAGTAAGTCGAATATTATTATTATGTATTATGAATAGATTTATTACTTAACGAAATGTTTATGTAATTTTATGAATGGTCAGTCTAGTTTTGTAATCATTAGTTCCATTCACTTTTACACATCATTTATACTGAACCATAAATATTATGATATTGATGTTCGATGTAGATACATTTAGAGTACTAGTATAGTATTATATTATCTGTGATTTAGAGATAAAAGTCTTGCAAGAAATGGGCGATTTTCTGAAAGCTCAGTCACTAGATGGCGCTGTCCCACCTATGCAGTTAGAAGGAACGGAACGTTATAAATTTTACTTTGACGCGACTTTTTTACGTAAAACGGAACGTCAGACAGATGTTATTTATTTACCTAAATCTTTCAATTTACCTATTTCGTTTCTGTTCCTCACAGTAGTACTTATTTAATATATCATTAGTTTCCTTTGGGTTTTTAAAAAGTAATTAATTTAAATATGTTTCATACCAAAATATACCATAGACATGTACATACTTATTCAACGCCATCTAGTGAAGCAAATGGAAGCTTTTTTTTAAATGGCCTCTCAGAAAATCGCTCATTGTAATGCAATAATGTTTTGCATCGCACTTACGATTTCAGGGATCTGCTAGCAGTTCACAAAGACACAGATCAAAGGCCCAACGCCACCAAACGCAGAGAGGAGATGAACAACCAATAGCATTCGTTATTTTATTTTAGCTGAGCTGAACAGAGATGTGTAAATAATGAAATTCTATCACTTGCTTAGAGATATCTATTCTCCGCTCCTCTTTGGTAGAGACCGGCTCTAAAGCTTTTAAGGCGATACTCGGAAAAAATGTGCTGAAGCGAGATAGCAATGAGAAAACGACGCGCGCGGGAGCGAGACCGATTTTGCAGATTAGGCAAAAAAAACACAAAATCAGTTCGTATTAAAAAACTACAGCGATTTAAAAAAAAATGCTTCTATACTATCCTCAATATTATTGGTGTCCACTAATTAAACCAATTTCCAATAGTGTAAGTAACCCCATTTAAGAATAATCTTCACTTTTCGTATTTTTAGAGGTCTTTTCGAAAAGAAAAGGCAAAATCATAAAATCGTGTTTTTGAAACAATACGATTCTAGATAAAGGTATGAAGAAATATATGTCTTATTACCAGATTTGTAACAACTGTAACAGTCCTATAGTTTTAAATCAAAAAGTCCATATTTTTCCGAGTTGCGCCTTAAGTATACCCTTCGATCATATAAACCCCACTTAATTTTAATTTGTACAAAGATTTTAGGGGATGATAGTGTCGTGTCCATCATTATGAACAACTTTTACTATGGATCCAACCACGGAAACGCGAAAATAAAATCAGCTAGAAATAGTCCATACCTATACAGGATATTTTTTTTTACCTATCAGTGCACACATTTTTAAGATCGACTCAGAATCGTTGCGTAAACAACTTTCACCTAGAAACATGGGTCGATAGACGACAAACATTTTTTGACTTCCCATACTAAATTGATCGCGTGATCAGTCCAATTTGTATGAAGAATCAAAAAAAATTTGTCAGATTTATACCCATGTTTTTAGGTGAAAGTTGTTTACGCAACGATTCTGAGTCGATACTGGTTAAAAATTGATCCTGTATAGTTGTATGGTAATAACTATAGCAAATTGTTGTTACAAGTGCCTAAGTACCTACTACATAGTATTACAGTATTAGGTACTTTGTCAAAGTTTGAAAACAATAATTATGATTGGTTTCCGAGCCTTCTGTCCCATTCTCATGCCATCTATTCTCATAAACAAAAGCGAGACAAAAGATATTATGATATAGATTGCTCTATTGAAAATAGGGTATTAAAAATCAAAATATCGATACTTAGGTAGGTACTCTGAAGTCGCCGCTGCGCTGGTTAAAACCTTGCGTTGGTATAGTGACGAGTTTGCGGTAGGTAGTGAAGTGAGCGAAAATAAATTACTTGGTTAGTATTTTTGCAAATGTACCCCACGTTTTGCACATTTTCTAAAAAGTTTTTTGTATGTATGCAATTTGTACTTATCTTCTTCATATAATTCAATAAACTATTTGTATTTGTAAACTATTTTAAGAAGGAGGTAGGTACTTACTTCATGACATGACATGACATGAACATGACATGTGTATTAGTGAAAATGTATAATTAATGCTAATAAAACTACGTTTTACTTTGGGTTATCTATACTTCTATACTAATATCACCTAATATTATAAAGAAAAAAGATTTATATTTTCGTATGTAACGAATAAACTCAAAAAGTACTGGACCGATTTCGAAAATTCTTTCACCGTTAGAAAGCTACAGTCTTCCCGAGTGACATAGGCTATATTTTATCCCGATATTCCCACGGGAACGGGTACCACGCGGGTAAAACCGCGAGGATCCGCTAGTAATTAGATAATAATGGAAAATAGGCGTACCGTCCCGACTGGAATAGAAAATTTAACTACCGAGGAAAGTACCGCTTAGGTTGACATGTAGGTACTTTCCCTTTGCGAATGAGTAAGAAACTGATTTCGTTGTATACCTACACTGCCTCTGCGGTCAGACCCAGAGGTTCCAGGTTCGATTCCTAGTGCATGGTAAAGTACATATTGTATTCGGTTTGGTTGGTGGTAGGGCTTGTTCTAAGTCCGTGTGGCTAGCTAAGCTACCACCATCTTATCTAAGTCTGACGCCATAACAAAGATGTTGCAGTTAAAGATAAGATAGCCAGTTCCTCGGTATCAGTAATTGAGGATTCCGGAAGTCGTACGCTTCCACCTTTCATTAGGCGCTACTCGGAAAAATATGGACTTTTTGATTTAAAACTATAGGACGGTTACAGTTGTTACAAATCTGGTAATAAGATATATATTTCTTCATACCTTTATCTAGAATCGTATAGTTTCAAAAACACGATTTTATGATTTTGCCTCGACACTTTTTCTTTTCGAAAAGACCTCTAAAAAATACGAAAAGTGAAGATTATTCTTAAATGGGGTTACTTACACTATTGGAAATTGGTTTAATTAGTGGAAACCAATAATATTGAGGATCGTATAGAAGCATTTTTTTTTAATCACTGTAGTTTTTTAATACGAAGTGATTTTGTGTTTTTTTTGCCTAATCTGCAAAATCGGTCTCGCTCCCGCGCGCGTCGATTTCTCATTGCCATCTCGCTTCAGCACATTTTTTCCGAGTATCAGATATGATGATGGCTAAGTGGTTTTTTTAGTCCTTACCCCCTTTAGGGGTAGTGACTAAAAAAACAACGGGTTGCATTCCGGGAGTGCCGGCAGTAGTAAAAAGGGCTCCCAAGACTTTTTCACAAAAAAAAGAAAAAAAAATACGGACTGGATTTGAACCAAGGTCTTTTGGCTTCAATGTCGCCCATCATGGCAGCCGAACGACGCCCACTGCTGGGCATAGGCCTCCCCCAAGGATCTCCACAACGATCGGTCCTGCGCTGCCCGCATCCAGCGGCTTCCCGCGATCTTGACCAGATCGTCGGTCCACCTTGTAGGGGGCCTGCCCACGGAACGTCGTCCGGTACGCGGTCGCCATTCGAGAATCTTTCCGCCCCAACGGCCATCGGTTCTCCGCGCTATGTGTCCCGCCCACTGCCACTTCAATGATGCAATCCTTCGAGCGATGTCGGTTGTTTTAGTTCTCCTGCGGATCTCATCATTTCTGATTCGATCGAGCAGGGAAATACCAAGCATCGCTCTCTCCATTTCTCGCTGGGTGACTTTGAGCCTTCTTATGAGACCCATAGTAAAAGACCACGTCTCACTTCCATAGGTCATTACTGGCAACACACACTGGTCAAAGACTTTCGTCTTGAGACATTGAGGTATTTCGGACGCGAATATATGTCGGAGCTTCCCAAACGCTGCAATGTGGCCCGTTTTCTAATAATTCCGCCCGTGTAATACTTAGCTCAGTATTACAACTTTGGAAACGGTGGTGAAATTTGCCTTCGTATTCTAATGACATTGTAACAGTTTTTTCATCAGGTCACGTGTCCATCTTACGAATTTTCGATCTGACGGTTCAGGTGATGTCCTGAACTCCTGACGCGAGTTTAAGGCGATACTCGGAAAAAATGTGCTGAAGCGAGATAGCAATGAGAAAACGACGCGCGCGGGAGCGAGACCGATTTTGCAGATTAGGCAAAAAAAAACACAAAATCAATTCGTACTAAAAAACTACAGCGATTTAAAAAAAATGCTTCTATACGATCCTCAATATTATTGGTGTCCACTAATTAAACCAATTTCCAATAGTGTAAGTAACCCCATTTAAGAATAATTTTCACTTTTCGTATTTTTACAGGTCTTTTCGAAAATGAAAAGTGTCGAGGCAAAATCATAAAATCGTGTTTTTGAAACTATACGATTCTAGATAAAGGTATGAAGAAATATATATCTTATTACCAGATTTGTAACAACTGTAACCGTCCTATAGTTTTAAATCAAAAAGTCCATATTTTTCCGAGTAGCGCCTTAACATTTTTTACCCATTTGCACAACGCCGCTAAAAAAGTTATTACTTCAGAAATACATTTCAGCGTTGATCTTACGTAAGTATTTGTTAGTTGGACAATAAAGCTATCTTTTATCGAAGTAGGAGCATAATCCAGGACTTAGAGAACGTCAGTTATTCAGTTTTATCTCATAACAATAGGCTATCATACTGATAACATCTTGGATAGGCATATTATTGTTCTATTTTTTTTTATATTAGACTAGCTTTCCGCCCGCGGCTTTGCCCGCGTGGTCTACACGACGTTACGTCACGACGGAAAAATATCACGTTCCCGCGGGAACGTGATATTTTTCCGGTATAAAAAGTAGCCTATGTTCCTCTCCAGGCTACATAGTATCTGTGTCCCAAATTTCAGCCAAATCCGTTCAGCCGTTTTCGCGTGATTGAGTAACAAACATAAAAACATCCAAATATCTAAACTTTCACATTTATCTATCTATCTATATATATAAAATCCTTTGTCCTGAATCACTGACGGATAAACGCACAGCCTAAGCCGCTGATCGTAGAGACCTGAAACTTGGAGGGTGTGTTCCTTGGATGATGTAGGCATCCGATAAGAAAGGATTTTTCGAAGTTCTACCCCTAAGGGGGTGAAAAACGGGGGTTAAGTTTGTATGGAACAACGTGATTCCTTTGTCCAATCTTCTTCAAATTTTGCATAAACATTCTTTAACAGAATTAATCGAAGATGTGTTTCCTATTTCATTAAAACCCATCGCCTAACAGGGTTAAAAATGGATAGAAAGTTATTTTGGGGGTGATTTTCATCGAAGTTGATATCAATACTCCTTAGTGCTTTTGATTTTTAATTTCATTTTGTTTTGACACATGTTTGAAAACTCAATCCGTTTGTTTTTACATTGCGACGTCTTACCTCATTGCCACCAAAGAGTAGTTATGTATCAACTAGCGTATTGCCACTATAAATTAAGAAGGAGAAAAAAAGCTTAACTTTGCACGAATGAGCTAAGACTTAAGACACGATAAGCCGATGGTTCTGGCTGCATTTGGATTGGTTAGCCCCATAACTGCAATGGGCCCGTGTAGAAGGTCATGGTCCATTCTCCTTATCCATCAATATGAAGGCCTGTACCCCAGCAGCGGGGACATTAAAATGGATTGATGATGGTGCTGATGAGACCTTAGAGAACGCCTATCTACCTACTTTTTGATATGAAATTTTGCGATGTAGGTTCTCAATTAAATTACTCACGGACGGTCGTAGTCGCGGCCGGCCAATCATATTCATATTTCTACTATCCCTAATATTATTATAAATGCGAAAATTTGTGTTTGTTTGTCTGTCTGTCTATATGTTCTGATTTTACGTCAAAACGGCTGAACCGATTCAGATGAAATTTGGAATGGAGATATTTTGTGACCTTAGGAAGGACTTTTTACCGCGGGAAAAATCTCATTCCCATACGAAAATCATTTTAAGCGCGGGCTAACTTGCAGCCACAAATTGGTACGACCCTGGGAAGGATTATAATAGGCTACTTTTACTTTTTACCACAGGAAAGTATCATATTCCCACGGGAAAACCAATAGGTAGGTATTATTTATTTGTCCGTCTTTCACGTCAAAACGGAGCAATGGATCAATGTGATTTTTGGTACGGGGGCGGGGGTAGATGGGGAGCTGGAAAGTGACGTAGTTTATCCTGGAAAATATCACATTTCCTGAGGATAATGTCGTGTAGTAAACGCGGGCGAAGCCGCGGGCGGAAAGCTAGTAATAAATAAAAAGACCGGTTGATTTAAATCACCGAACTGTTTCTATAAGCTCCCGGCATTTATCTTGAACCAACCCATAGACAAAACAACCTGCGCAGTTGCAATATTTAGTAAAAAAAATGCTTCTGCGCAGATTTTATTGTGTATGGTTTGGTTCAAGCAGTTTGCCCCACACCGCACCGTATATTAGTTCGGCTGTTATTCCGGTTGATGAGGCTAATAATGTAGGTAGGTAGAATTTTTTTTATTTAACTTTTTTAAAGTTTATATTCGATAGCACGAAGACGTTCGAAGATATTCGAGGTTAGGTAAATCTTAAATTCATAACAAGAAAATCGATTTTCCGCCTCAAGAAAACGTACCTAATTAAAACATTGTAACAAAGATAAATCTTAAGTAGGTAAGTATTTATGCATTTTCTCTGATAGTTTGAATTTTTTTTTAATCTACTCTCTACCATTCCAATAAGTTTTGAGAAAATGGAAAAGTAACATATATTAGCAGCTAGGACATCTATGCTACCAATATTATAAATGTGAAAGTTTGTATGTATGGATGTTTGTTACTCTTTCAGGCAAAAACTACTAAACGGATTTGGTTGAAATTTGGCACACATATAATAGATAGCCAGGATTAAGACATAGGATACTTTTTATCCCGATATTCCCACGGGAACGGGAACCACGAGGGTAAAACCGCGGGCGGCCGCTAGTACCTACTTACTAACATATAACTTGTTATTTTTGCGAAAATTTAATAATTACTTATTATTATATTAGGTATATTATATTTAGATTTAAGACACATTATTTCTAGTCTAATATAAAATAACCTTATAAGACATACCCTCATACCAACCAAGTATGTAAAACTAACCCCATCACTCACTGCTGTGGATAATAATCATAAAACATCACAATAAAACGAACGTAAAATCACAGTAAAATTGATCACACGGCACAACGAAACGCTTCCCACAACAAGACAGCCATCATTATCGAATAGTAAGATTAGTAAGTAATATAGTAAAATAGTCCTACTCACCGTTATTACAATTTATTAGTAACTTCTGAATGAAAATCACAGAATCACGAGATGACAGAGCGCCAAACAGTGACTGTTAGAAGTTGCGGTGACTTGTAATATCAGCCGAGATTGCGCGCGCAATCTTTATGCCTATAATCCTAGTGCAAACGGCTCTAGCGCGAGTATTATATTTAGCATTGTCTGTCTGTATATTATTATCTGATTAGGTGATTGAGACCTTTGTTAACGTTTCTGGTGTTAAATTCTAATGCAGGTGTAAGTGGATGATAAACAACTGAAGATGACAATAGAGTCATCATCATCAACCCACTGCTGGAGAACAGGCTATGGAGAATGGGCCATGAACCAGAACGCGGGCCCAAACGTTTTGGTAGGCCATGGCCTAACCCATTACCCATTCTACTTGTCCGTCGATATGGAAGGCCTGTGCACAGCCTCTCGGACCAACCTTCCTACCAAGCAATAACACTAGTTGGAAGGTTAGGTACACCTGATTCGGTGTAACCTATTAACCCGTTGCAAAGAATATATACCCCGTGGGAAGGTTACACCCATTCAGGTGTAACCTACCAACCAGTAGGAAAGCACTCTTGACCTGACAAATGGTAAAACGGCAATAATCATAGAAAGAAAGATGTGTTGAATAATGTCCGTGTACTTACTTAAATCCTTCAACGGCCGAGAAATGAGACACAATAGATATTCCATTGTTCTCCGGCCCTATTCGGCCGGTCAGGCTCAGGCGTCAATGGGTTAATGTATGTATGTTGCAGGCGGATGGTTGAATCCGCCGGATGGTTAAGTATGGCAGCATGTAACCCTCGGAAGTCCTGTAGAACACGTGATAGGTTAGAAATTTCGTGGTTATTTTTTTTGTGACTCCGTCAACTTATGGGAAGATAAACTAGCTCACGGAAAAAATGATCGGCCTAGGCGTTTAATTGAATGGCGGATTCAACCATTTGGCTGCGACATGTACATTTCGCAGCCAAATGGTTTCGCAGCCAAATGTCGTCCATTTTTTTCCGTGAGCTATTTTATCTTCCCATAAGTTGACGAAGTCACAAAAAAAACCACGAAATTTCTAACTTATCACGTGTTCTACAGGACATCCGAGGGGTATATGCTGCCATACTTAACCATCCGGCGGATTCAGCCATCCGCCTGCGACATACATAATCAGTGGTGACATCATTATAAAGGCCGATGTTCATGAGGAAAGCCACAGTCTGAGCTTATAGACTAAAAATATACGAAAACATACCGTTTTATTTGTGCAACAGTGTTTGCTATATTTTTGACAATGTTTGCACAAGACTGTCGTAAAAGGAGATAGTCTGCAACCTTCACATTACTTCTGTCGAGCTATCAGACAACCGCACTATTTATTTGTATTGGAAATTAAAGAAAACAAGGTCGTCTATACATATTATAACGTCGTATTGTTATAATGAGTATGAGAATATCGGTCCTTATTAATGCCATTAAGATAAAAAATATTTGTATTACTAAAAAAGTTTACTATTTAGAGACATCGTTTTATTTTTCCTGTAATCTTTAAGTACATAACATAAACTTCTATCACATAAAATAATTTCAGATTTTTTCTATATACTTACAAACTTCGGAGATAAGGGGGGGGGGGGGGGGAGGTATTTTTTTAAATTTTTCACCATAAGTCGAAAACTATGCGGCCTAAAACTAAAAGAAAAAAATGTTTAAGAAGGTGCAAGCAGCGCTCTTTCGTATGATACCCCATATGCCTTAGTAGACACACTTCGAATTTTGAAGACCCGCTTTCAGGCCCTATTGCAAAAAATATAAATATTTTTATTTCTCTCTTGTTTGCAAAAAAGTTAGGCAAACGTCATTTAAAACTATTCTCAAGTTGATAGCATTAGTAGTTGAGATCTTCATTTGTGACAAACAGACTGAGCTGAGTCTCACCATAAGGGTTTCTTTTTACCATTTTAGTACAGAAACCCTAAAAAGAAGATATTTAAGTAGAATTTAGATGTTAAAATTAATAAATAAGTATGCTACAAAACATCTTTACACGTAACGTTCCACGTAAAAGTCTTCTTAGAAAAATCATGTAAGTTTTATAGCTTTCTTATCTATTTTGATTTATGGTACACCAGCATTGGGTACACCTACCTACTACCTACAGCAACAACAAGTTGGTACCTAGCTGCGCCTGCACAAAATACGCAGTAGACTTATATTATACATATTGATAGCTCTTAAAAAAGAATATCTGGTGTCAAACACTCAAAATAAAATCAACAGATTGCTAAGTATTTTTAATTAGGTACCTTATTGTATCACACAGTTTTATTATAAAATTAACCACATCAGTCATTAAGTTTGGAACTAAATTGTCTTTACTGGTTGTTCCAAATAAATCATTTTTATTTTATTTATGTAATTTTTTTTATTGTAGGTACCTTCCACCCGGCACAGCCCCCAGATTCACAAACCGTCGGAAACGAAATTGCATTAGAACTCTTTGTAAGTACATTAACTTTGTGACATTAGTTACTTTCCGCTGTCGGGAACGTGTCCGACGGTTTGTGAATAAGGAAGCAGAACATCTTTTAACCGACAAGAAGAACGAGCATAATCTTATGAGTTTTAATATCAGTAACAGAAGTAACCGCAGAACATAGAAAGGTTTTTTTTCTATATGTTCTGTGGAAGTAACAGTTACCTACGAATACACTTGTCGTAAGTCGTAAGTAGTAAATCATTAGTAACATCTACCAAAACGTGTTTTTAATTGACTAACATATCAAATACCTACAGACATTTGGAGTTGGAGGCGGTTTACCTCGTGATCAGATGCAATTTTCCTTAAAAGGCACGTGTTTTATATTCTCAATGTATGTAGGACGTAGGTACACTCCGAAAACAAAGTCGATGTCCTTAACCCAATCTTTGCAATTTTTAACAAAACAAACACGAAAATAATCTTCAATATTTCCATTTATAGAAACTTAACCAAATGAAATATGACGTCATCTTCTATGACTAGAAAAGCGTTAACTAGTTGCTAATTTTGATAAAATGTTTTGCTTCCACAGGACTTTAATTATACGGAAATGCATGAAAGCATCGCGCAGTTTACGCGGGCAAAACCGCGGGTAAAAAGCAAGTATTTCATGAAAGTATAGGTAACATAATCACAACCAACGAATCAACAATAAGAACAACACTGAAGTCTAGAATCGTAAAATGACGTAGAAACTAATACAATACGAGAAAGGACTAACAATACCTACCTTACTATCGTAATTCACGTTACGAAAAGTGCTTCATTTTGAATAAAATGTGGTTTTTCCATTCGCTATGCTACGGTTGAGATGGCGTTGAATTGAGCAAAACATGAAATATCAAGCAAAATAAATAAAACAATGATTCGTTTAAGATTAGGAGTTTTAAATCATTGTAGTTTTATCCAAGGCTTTATAAGTATTGCAAAAATTAAAAATGTTGGTAAATACCTAAATTGAGCCTTTATTTAGGTACCTATTTATCTTTCTCAATGCTTCACGTCACGACTAAATCTATTTATTCATAACCCAATAAGCACAACTCGGAAAATTTAATAAGTCCTATTTCTATAAATATTATATCCGGTTATTCACCTATGTATGTTTATATGTACAATAGGCTTAGAAGTC
Organism: Crambus lathoniellus; assembly: GCA_949710035.1. Classification (NCBI taxonomy): domain Eukaryota; kingdom Metazoa; phylum Arthropoda; class Insecta; order Lepidoptera; family Crambidae; genus Crambus; species Crambus lathoniellus. Next base: position 30,552,222 of record OX453303.1, read on the forward strand.
TCACAAATCTAAAAATAGAGGAAGCCTATAGCGACTCTTTATCAGCAATCTGTTGGAATATTTCAGTGAAATGTATTTTAGCTACTAGGTATTTTCAGTTACTCCGTGATCATGGCATGTGCAACTGCGCCGAAATATTGGATCCTCGAAAACAAATTAAACATGGTAAAATTCTCGTTTTTCATAATAGTTAAAAGAAAATGTTGTTGAAAAATTGTTCAATGTAAAATACTATACAAAGATTTTAAAATGCCATACTTTAGAGCTAACTATTAAATGATTTATATTTCTATTGTTTTACTGGATACAACAAATTCAACTGCTATTTTAAATTATTACAGTAGTAATAGTACTGAGGCATTAGCCTCGAATTTTATGATAATAAAATGTATGATAATAGTTATTTATTAGCCTATTCGTACAAAGGAATCGATCATAATGTTGATCCTTGTGGTATCCCAGACATTGTTCTTTATTTTAGAGTCTTCATGCGTTCGGTAAGTTATATAATTTAATCGACGTGCTGATTGGTTGGAAGGCGCGCGACAAACTAATATGTCGACGCCGTCATGTTAGCCGTACAGGCTTAGATTTTACCATCATAACGATCACCTTGAAATGATGTCCGCGTCTTGAAAAAGTATCTATCTCGTCATAGCTCATAAAAAGAGGGGAAGAAGACGAACTCAAAGTTTGAGCTCAAACAACCTGTTGGCGGTCGTCCGGAAGAATATGACAGATTACAACTTACCAAAGAAGATGCACAGCAGAGAAGCAAGGTGGCTTCGTATGATTGCGAAAGCTGGCCCCGCGCAACGGGACAAGGCGAGGTCAAAGAAGAAAAAGAATATACTCGTAATAATTATTAAAAATGTATACTGACTGACACAACCATGAAGCTCGACTTAATACTGAGGTAACTGGAGAGTGCAGTACTAACACTTTTTTGTGACCACAAATAACACAGTGGCTGTCTTCCGTCTCACCTACACTTTAAAAAAATACGTATGGTCATATGAGACAGCTGACAGCCACTACATACATAAATGTCAAATTTGCTGGCGACACTTTTTTATTCAGGGTGAGAGCTCCAGTTACCTCAGAGTATTAAGTCAAACTTCATGGACACAACCCATACTTATCGTATAAATTATCACCACTACCGCACACTTTTTTAGGTTATCTCACCTAACGGTTACGTACACGTGAAGTGGGTATGTAATTTTTTTTTCTTGTCTACCCCATAATGTGGGATGTCGTTGGATAGCAATGTCAAAAATATTGTGGGTTCGTAAAGACAGTTTTTTGATTGAGGCATCCGTTTGTGAATTATTAAGCTTTAAAGTGCAAAATTTTGTTAGAGTCAAGTGTCGCCCCCCCCCCCCCCCCCCCCCCCTGCCAGCCAAATGGTTGTTTTGGGATACGTGAAAAAATTCACGATAGTAGTACATATGACGAAGTTAAAAGGAAAACTATCACAGCTAAGTAGGCTTTTCAAGTTTTGAGATTAACACATTTTCGAAAACCGCAAATATAACTTTGTCATTCATACGAATACTATGCAAAACAAAGTTATATTTTTCTTGCAAAAAATGACAGTGGTATTTTTGCTAGGTGTATAGTCGGGGACAAATTCGGTGAACCACATCTTACTTCTTTTCGTGTGGCTGGCGTCTCACCGTTCAGTTGCAGTCTCTATCCGTAATTGCTTATGCATTGTACTACCCTAGTTTAATACATAAAAAAATTGTAAAAGGGTCTGCGCGTGAATGGCGAGGCACCAGCCACGTGAAAAGAAGTAAGAGGTGGTTCTCCGAATTCGTCCTCGAGTGTACGTAATCGGTACCTACGTTAAGTGGTTACGGAACCCTTCATGAGCGAGTCCGACTCGCACTTGGCCGATTTTTATTATTCTGTTAGATTACCGCACTCCAGTCCAGGCCAGGGTCCACTACAAAGGAACAGAAGAACCTTTCTACGTGTAATATTGTTTTTAAATATTTACGAACAAGGTATAATAACTCGAGAAGTAACTAACACTATTGGGTATAATCAGCACGCGACAGCGCCTTGGCTTCAAGGCTGGTAGCGAGCCGAGTAACTGTATAGGTAATCGAGTTTATTATCTAATTAAAAAGCGATGATTGGCGGCAAACATTGCTCTCGATTTCAATAGGTGTATAACTTAGCTTATTTTACTCTATGGCGTAGTATTTTATCATCATTAAGGGTTCTAACTTACTACAATCAGGAATTTACAATCCAGATCATCGCAACATTGAAGTAATGTCGAGTCATCATTATCATCATCATCAGCCTATTACCGTCCTCTCCAAGAGTACGCCATCGAGCACTATCAGTGGCTGCTCTCATTCAGCTCTTGCCAGCCACCCTGCAAAGCATGTCGCTCCACATAGTCCGAGGGCGTCCTACACTACGTTTGCCGATACACGGTCTCCAGTTCTCCACTCTAGTGTCGAGTAGGACGGATCTATATAGGTACAGCGTATAGCACGATCTCTGATCTGCCATTGATACGTTAAGAAGACGAAGCCGCCAAAGACGTACCCAGGGGGGGGGGGGGGGGGGGGGGGGTCGAAAGTGTCCATTCATCCGCGGGATGGGCGTGAACTACACGACGTTATCCCGCGGGAATGTGATATTTTTCCGGAATAAAAATAAGCCTATGTTCCACTCCAGGCTACAAAGTATCTGTGTCCCAAATGTCAGCCAAATCCGTTCAGCCGTTTTGGCATGATTGAGCAACAAACATCTAACTCCCCCCCCCCCCAAACGGACCCCCCCCCCTGACAAAAAACCCTGGGTACGTGCTTGGAAGACGCACCATGTGTTTGTTTACAATATTACTTTATCATTGTTTATCCGTCACCGCAATGGTTTCTTAGTGGTCTTTTAGGGAGTGCCACTGACTTACTCTTTGCCCCATCATCAGACTCACCACCATGTGTAGCGAATAGGTCTCATCAGAACAAAACAAATGAGCCCAAACTCGAGGGGTTTCCTAGTGGTCATTAAGAAGTGTCACTGACTTCCTCCCTGCTCCATCATCAGACCCTCACCACCAAGTGTAGCGAATAGGTCTCATCTGAATGAAACAAATGAGCTCAAACTCGAGGGGTTTCCTAGTGGCCATTAAGGAGTGCCACTGGCTTCCTCCCTGCTCCATCATCAGACCCTCACCACCAAGTGTAGCAAATACGTATCATCAGTACGAAACGAATGAGCCCAAACTCGAGGGGTTTCCTAGTGGTCATTAAGAAGTGCCACTGGGTTCCTCCCTGCTCCATCATCAGACCCTCACCACCAAGTGTAACGAATAGGTCTCATCAGAACAAAACAAATGAGCCTGAACTCGAGGGGTTTCCTAGCAGCCATTGAAGAGTTCTATTGCCCACCTCTTGACTCCATCATCAGATCAGATCGATGGTAGCAAATTATTGTATTGTCATCGGATTCATATAGACTTGCAAAGTTTCAAATCAATACGACAATTAGAAGTAGGTTAAAATTGATTTCCAAGATTTTCTTACATTGTGACTTAGTTACAAGTGAAGCTAATAAAAGTGTGGTAAAAATTACAGGAAAGATGGTCAGTGCGGCCCAGCCCTCAGCACAAAGTCCCGTGTGCGGAAAGGCTTACAGTTCGTACTAAGCCCTAGATAAAGGAAATATAAAAGGATAATAAGGCTTTCTATATATCACTGGAACTTCCCATATAAGCCTTTTTTATCCCCTAATTCATCTCCTTTAAATCTACTTACATTACACTAGGTATTTCTTTCTACATTCAAATCAAACTCACAAACACTTTACTCATTACCAATTTTAAGATCTTTATATTCAAACAGCTGTTTCTGGTAAGAGATGTAATGCCGTGAAGTAAAAAAAAATATGTAAATTGGAGCCCTTGCCTCGCCGCCGCCGCGGGGCGTCTCCCCAGAAAACCAAATCAAAGTTTCATCACAATCTGATCAATGGTTTCGGTAGGTACGCATAGAGTACGAACGAACATATCAACATATTTTTTTAAAATATATTATGTAGAATAGTTTTTGCTATAGTCGCTCGCAACTCTAGAAAATATACTTTAAATAAATAATTTAGTTAGAACTAATTCATCTCTGCACACTAATCACTAAAACAATAACTTGTGGTAACTAAGTACCATTGTCTTAGTTATGACGTCGATAAGTTGTTTGATAAAATAATTCACTTTTGAACAGTCACTGGAAGGAAAATTGGTGATTTGAATGTTAATCAGACAATTGTGTTTATCTACAAGTAGGTAAGTATATCACTCACTGGGGCTGATGATGACGATGAAGGAAAAAAAGTTGTCTAAAAATCGTTAAACTTTATACAACTTGTATAACTTAACAAAATAAATGAACAGTTGCTTTTTTTAAAGGCCAAAAGCACAGAACTACGAGCACCTATATAGATTTAAAAAAGTGTGCTGCAATGTACGCTTACACTTAGGCATTACTGTAATATAAAAGTAGATCAGAATGTCTAGTACCTACATTTATTGTGATCGCCAATTGAATTAGAAGTGAGATGAAACAGTTATCAAAACAGTTGGATTATTTGTCACCAAACTAGCTCAGCCGGAACAATGGCACTGGCTACAAGGCGAACAACGTTTAGGTACATACATAGGTACATACGAATTAACGAGAAAAAAATAGTGGTACAGAACCATTACAGAACAGTTAAGGACACCATATTGGAATGTGAAACAGTTTTAACAATGCGGAAATTCGGGCACATATAAATTTTCAAAATAAAAGAAAAAAAAACTTTTTTGTTTCAATAGGTACCTACTATTAATTGCTTAATCATAAGATATACCATTATCATCAGCCATTTAATGTTCCCACTGCTGGGGCACATGCCTTCCTTAGGGATGGATAAGGAGAATGGGCCATGACCCACCACGCGGGCCCAAAAGCGGATTGGTCGGTATTAATGACTGCGAATGTAGCTGCGACCGACGGCTTAACGGCACGGAGGAGCTCGAGATTATAAATTTTTGGTCACCCATCCCGTGACCGACCATTGCGAATGTTGCTTAACTTTAATGATCGCAGGCCGAGCGCGCTAGCCACTGCGCCACGGGCTCCTCAATATATAATAAGTTTTTAGTAAAAATTTCATTTTTATGACAAGCTTTTTTGCTGACTGTACTTTAATATGGTATTGTCATTTGAACCAAACCTGTATACAAAATTTCAGCTCCATCGGACACTGGGAAGTGGGTCAAATTAAGCTTGCAAGATTTGTCCCCCACTAACTAACTAACATACTAACTAACTAACTAACATGGGAAGTTAATAAAAAGCTTGTAATAATTACCTACTATGCGCATTGCTTATCACTACATAGTATAAAACAAAGTCGCTTTCTCTGTCCCTATGTCCCTTTGTATGCTTAAATCTTTGAAACTACGCAACGGATTTTGATGCGGTTTTTTTTAATAGATAGAGTGATTCAAGAGGAAGGTTTATATGTACTTTTTATCCCGATATTCCCACGGGAACGGGAACCACGCGGGTGAAACCGCGGGCGGCCGCTAGTTCATCATAATTTGTATTTGTATACCCTACTATTAATTATTAATTAACTAGCGGCCGCATGATCGTATCTAAAAAAATATTTTTATTAAAAAATAAAACCGCCTTCTAAAAACCACATCAAAAAAGTAAGAAATAATTCCTCACCAAATAAATAACGTAAGTACTTTGAAGTCGGGCGTGAAACATGTAAGTACAATTTTTGTTGTTTTTGTTAAAACCTGCCCGACTTCAAAGTACTTACGTTATTTATTTGGTGAGGAATTATTTCTTACTTTTTTGATGTGGTTTTTAGAAGGCGGTTTTATTTTTTTATAAAAATAATTTTTATTTCACTCTTTTTAGTGCATCGTGCAGGCAATTTACGTGTTTTCTGGTAAATAGGTATCTGATCAAACTCAAAACCTCCTTTTTCGAAGTCGGTTAAAATACCTTGAGGTATCCCCTTTTTAACAAAACAAGAATCATCTAGTCTGTTTATAAACAAAGGAGTTATGCCTAAAGATACGTATTAAATTCACATAAAGTGGTAACGAAAACGACAGTATTTTCAAGAATTCCTGAAAACTACTGAACCGATTTCAAAATTTCAAAAAATGGGACCAACTTGGAAACCAACCTGATGTAATAACGTTTGAACCATTTCAATCGGTTCAGCCGTCTTCGAGTAATCGGTGGACATACACAAAAAAAAAAAACATACATACAGACGAATAGAGAACCTCCTCCTTTTTGATTTAGAAGTCGGTTAAAAACTATAAAAAACTAGCTTCCCGCCCCGCCCGCGGCTTCGCCCGCGTTGACTACACGAAGTTATCCCGCGGGAATGTGACATTTTTTCGAGGTAAACAGTAGCCTATGTTCTTCTCCAGGCTCCAAAGTATCTGTGTCCCAAATTTCAGCTAAATCCGTTCAGCCTTTTTGTCGTGATTGAGTAACAAACATACAAACATCCAAACATCTAAACTTTCACATTTATAATATCATCACATCACTATCACTACATAGTATAAAACAAAGTCGCTTTCTCTGTTTCTATGTCCCTTTGTATGCTTAAATCTTTGAAACTACGCAACGGATTTTGATGCGGTTTTTTTTAATAGATAGAGTGATTCAAGAGGAAGGTTTATATGTACTTTTTATCCCGATATTCCCACGGGGACGGGAACCACGCGGGTGAAACCGCGGGCGGCCGCTAGTAAATAAATAAATAGCTTCTTACATTTATTTGTATTTGTATTATTATATTTGTATTTGTATTATTATATTTGTATTATATTGATTATATTTGTATGACTGGTGTGTGACAGAACTAGTTTTCGTATTATCTAAAGTGTGTTACGGAAAAAACAGGTTTTTTTTCTGAACTTCCGACTTAATATTGTTATGATTGAATTGAAATGGGTTTATTTAAACACTACTAGGGTATCACTCTGACATAAACAAACAAAATACAGTTTATATATCATACAATTATACCATTTGACGATCTCCATAGCCGAGTGGTGTACGCGCCGGTTTCCAAGGTGCCGCTATCTCTAGAGGTTCCGGGTTCGATCCCCGGTCGGGTAAATATTGAAAACGAACTTTTCAATATTTCCTCGGGTCTGGGTGTATGTGGTAATACCCGTCGTTGTTTCCAATTTCCATAATACCTACCTATACTTTGTAATTGGAACAATGTAGGTATGTGATGGTGTCCAATATTAAAAAAAAAAGTTTTTAGGGTTTTTAGGTCAACATATAAATTTTAATTTACCGTCTCTGCATTCCCAAGGCGTATAGGTACCTACAGTTCGATTTCCTTATTTATAAAACAGACAAATAATATATTATTCTGTTCATGGTTATCACAATATGGTTATTTAGCAGTCAAATAATGTCGTCACTAGAGACGTCACAATACGATGATTTACTTTCTTGATCATGGTAATTAGTAACATCAATATGACTTGAACGTTTTGGGAACAAAGCAGCAATGAGTTGTGAAAACATTTGCATGTTTTGATGCACGTATAACTGTATACACCTCTAAATTTTAATTAGTACAAAGAATTTGAGGGATGATAGTGTCCATCAATTAGAAAAAAAATTACTGTGGCACCAACCACGGAATCGTGAAAAAAAAATCAGCTGTTCCATACAAAAGTACAACATCGACTCAACTAAAATGTATAGAATAGCTGATTTTTTTCCGCGATTCCTTGGTTGACCCCATAGTAAAAATTATTCGTATTGATGTACACTATCATCCCTTTAAATCTTTGTACTTATACTAATTGAAATTCAGAGGTGTATTTAGGGCACGTACTTCCAAATTATCGAAATCAACCTATTTTTGATTTAAAAGTAAACAATCAATATTCTTTATTATGAGCAGATAAAAATATAATGTTGAAGTTTCATAAACGATCTTGATTATTTTGTGGCTAGAAACACGATATTCGTATCGTAACTCGACAATAAAAATTTTCAAAAGCAAAGAAAAACTTAATTATTTTTATATTTTTTGGTTTTATACTTACTTACATTATTAATCTCTTATTCACGAATAAAATAGGTAATGACATGTTGTAGACTACTTATTCTCAGGCTACTTTTTGAAAAAGTGAATTTATGCTCAAAATAACAACAAAAACATTGAAAAAATGAAAAAGTGAGGTTATTTTCATTACTCTTTCTTTACACGTAAGGAAAAAAGACAAAGACAGAGTTTTTGGAAGATCCTGCCCTTAAATTAGCTCATTTAGCAAATCCGCATTGGGCCAGCGGCAGCGTGGTGGGTGGCCCATTCTTTCTCCTTATCCGTCCATTGGGAAAGCCAGTGCCCCAGCAATGGGGAGTTATAATAGCTGATGATGATGATGGCGCTACTTTTTGCCCGGGAAAATATCTCATTCCCTCCCACGATTAAAAAATTTTGTATTTCACGCGGGTAAAACCGCGGGCGGATAGCTAGTAGTATTATAAGTATGTAAGCGAAAACTTGTTTGTTTGTTACAAATGACGCGTGTGAAATTGGATAAAATTTTTGCAGAGATAGATCGAGCCTTATATAGTTAGTTGAAAACCAGCGTCAGCTTCAACACTGACACATGCTGAACTAGATCCCTTTTGATGCAGCCATGTGGAACATTTTATAGTGTTTTTTTGTGTATTTTTGTTTATATAAGTTATGTCCATGTCCACTGTCTGTGTCAAATAAATGTTATGATTTATTTATGATTTATGATTATATATTTAATTCAAATAGAATGTATTGACATTTATCCAGATACTCTACGGGAACAAGTACCAAGAACCCCACTAGTAAAACAGGCACACACAGTGTTTTAATCCACACTAGCTAATATTATAATAATGAAAGCGTGTTTGCTTGTTTGTCCGTCTTTCACGTCAAAACGGAGACCACACGGAGACATAAAGTAATACCAATATTACACGGTTCAACCAAATTGATTCACTTTGGTTGAAAGGCGCAGAAATACAGGCACACATTGACATTGAATGATTCAGTTTTACGTTTACATCTATAAGTGGTTTACATTGTTCGATTTGGTTGCTTCATCCAAATTGAAAGGCAGAAGTAAACGACCACAACAAAGACCGATTTCGCGCAGGGGTACGGATACCTGCCTCCTGCGCCAAAGATCTCGGGTTCGATTCCCCACAAGACAAATACATAGTTGTGTGCATGATCACGTATATTTGTCTTGGTCTGGGTGTTTTCTATGTATTTACAAACAAAAAGTATTTAAGTAAATATATAAGTGAGATTTTATATTATTTTTCATCTCTCATATTCTGAAAGTAACTCATAACTTGCCTAAAATGCGGGTTGAAAGTGGTATGTGGCGGCCCTAGGGCCGTTATGAAATTTAAAAAAGGAATAGGAGGAGTCATGTCAAAATCTGTAATAGCATCTACACACGTTCCGATCCGACAGCCGATTTGGTCTGCTCCCAGACCAAATCTACGCTACACACGTTCCGATTTGGTCAAGGAGCAGACCGAATCGGAGGTCGGATAGGAACGTGTGTAGAGTCTTTAAGTTTCTATTCGGACGTTTATTTTCCACTAGCTTTCCGCCCGCGGCTTCGCCCGCGTGGACTACACGACATTATCCCGCGGGAATTTGTTATTTTTCCGGGATAAAAATTAGCCTATGTTCCTCTCCAGGCTACAAAGTATCTGTTTTCCAAATTTCAGCCAAATCCGTTCAGCCGTTTTGGCGTGATTGAGTAACAAACATCCAAACATCCAAACATCTAAACATCCAAACATCCAAACTTTCACATTTATAATATTAGTAGGATAGGTATGCAGGCAAAGGCACAGAAGCCTATACAGCCATGTTTTGCTATTATATAAAATAATTAATATCGTAGGGCGACTTTCATCACTGATATTTAATCTGTTTCTAAAAACGTATTTTTTAAAAAAACAATGTTTTAGATTTAAAATAATAAGGCCCGATTTCACCAATGATATTTAAACGCGATTAACGCTAAACGTGTTTAAAACATATTTCTGTTCCTGTCACATTCAAACAGATGACAGAGGCAGAACTAAGTATTAAACACGTTTAGCGTTAATCACGTTTAAATATCATTGGTGAAATCGGGCCTTATTATTTTAAATCTAAAACATTGTTTTTTTAAAAAATACGTTTTTAGAAACAGATTAAACCAAATAAGTTATTTGTAACATAAAAAATCAGGCTATTAATTTCATGGAATTGCATAGAGTGGTCAAACACCAAACAAGACTGTATGGACTTCGTTTCCCTTGCCTTCCCTAAAACAGAGAAAATGAACAAAAAAGTTATAGTCTTTCGAAAATTCTGCGGCCATAGGAAAAATATTTTTTAGATTATTTCTGTTTATTTTTACTTTCCTCATATTCAAAATGAAAAGTAGAGTGTTTACTTCGGGCGTATGGACCCATAACAGTCTCGAACTATCGGCGCCCTCACTTCGTTCGTGCGCCAAAACACTCGACTGTTATGGGTGCCATACAGCCCTTGCTAAACAATCTACTATTTCATGTCTCATATTCTGAAAGTAACTCCTAACTTGCCTAAAATGCGGGTTGAAAGTGGTAAGTGGCGGCCCTAGGGCCGTTATGAAATTTAAAAAAGGAATAGGAGGGGTCATGTCAAAATCTGTAATATCATCTACACACGTTCCGATCCGACAGCCGATTTGGTCTGGCTCCCAGACCAAATCTACGCTACACACGTTCCGATTTGGTCTGGGAGCAGACCGAATCGGATCGGAGGTCGGATAGGAACGTGTGTAGAGTCTTATCTCTTTGGACATTTATTTACCAAAAGTATATAGGCAAAGGTACAGAAGCCTATACGGCCATGTTTTGCTATTATATAAAATAATTAATATCGTAGAATTATTATTAATATCCAAAACATTGTTTTTTTTAAAGAATGCGTTTTTAGCAACAGATCAAACCAAATAAGTTATTTGTAACATAAAAAATCAGGCTATTAATTTTATGGAATTGCATAGAGTACGGGTCAAACACCAAACAAGACTGTATGGACTTAGTTTCCCTTGCCTTCCTTAAAACAGAGAAAATGAACAAAAAAGTTATAGTCTTTCGAAAATTCCGCGGCCATAGGAAAAATATTTTTTTGATTATTTCTGTTTATTTTTACTATCCTCATATTCGAAATGAAAAGTAGAGTGTTTACTTCGGGTGTATGGACCCATAACAGTCTCGAACTATCGGCGCCCTCACTTCGTTCGTGCGCCAAAACACTCGACTGTTATGGGTGCCATACAGCCCTTGCTAAACAATCTACTATTTATGCATTCACAATGCAATTTTGTAAGTATTCGAATCCCGCCTGAAAGCTACTTATAGGGCTCGTGGTTTTTTACTATCACATTTTTCCTATAAATATATAAGTATTTATCCGTTATCATGTTTTCCATGACACAGTTTCCATGGGCTTAGATAATTATCTACACCCATGGTGTGATTGTAAGCAGTTTATTTATTTATATTTATAACATAGTAGAAGTACCTACGCGATGTTTTGTAACAAATACTTAGAGATATATTTTATTGAACAAGTGTCACGTTGTTATTGCACAAGTCGTGATTTCTCAATTTCGGTCAAATGGACTGTATTATAAAACATACGTTACGATTCTTTGTCAGTCTGACGTTGTTCAATATTAGAAAGCTTTTAAATACTACGTATTGGGTTTTTTGTAGTTCAATCAAATATGTTTACTTACCACTTATTGGTCAAAGTATCTATTTGCGTAATAATTTTGTGACCAAGTTATGTAATTGTTATCCTGTTTGGTGTAAGTGGTGATTTTGTCTGTCCGTCTGTACACTCGACAGCAGTTGAACTGCGATAACAGCTTTTATTACGTAGGGGCATAAAGACGGTCTCAAGGTCAACATGTATAGTATGATGTGCCGCCGTGTGTACATTGTCATTTCATATTTAAAATTTCGATTAATCTGATTCGGATAGAGTGATTACTTACATATCTTTTTTGGTCGATTTATAATCGAATAGACTTGGAATAAAAATAAAAGTTGATTGTATAAAAAAGTTTCCCTGATGGAAAATTATAATGAAAAGGAATTACTTTAAGGTATTCAGTTTAGGCTGATACAGCACTTGTGAACGTCAAAGAAGCTACGGCATCGATTCTCCTACGGCGGGAGACCTTGAAGAAGAACCGGCAAGAAACTCGTCAAGGTAATTTTTTTTTCTCGATGGAGATCAAGAACGAAACCCTGACCTACCTTGGTAGTGGCTACCATCAGCTGCCACCGCAATATTTTATTTTATTATAGAAGTAATATTGATTGAAGAAAAAAACTATAGGTTACACTGGATGTTGCGCTATCTCGCTTATAATCTTACTTTAAGATTTTTTACAGCTCATGTTAAGATAAGACCACTATATAAAGCCATATAACGGGTGTCCCAAAAGTAGGTATAGGATGATATGTCTCAATAAAACGCGAATGGATTGGAATTTCTTCGTAGTTTTATTTTATTTTAAAGAAGTGACTTGTACAATTTTATCTGAATAGAATATCTGCTAAATGGCCGCCACGGGCATTTTTGCTGTGTGCAAGTTTTTCATGACACTTTCACACATTTCGCTGCTAATTTCACACATTTCGCTACTTATTTCACCAATAACTCGGCGAATATTTTGTTTATATTGTCTATGTTTTGTGGATAGTTAGCGTAGACTTTATCTTTGACGTAGCCCCAAAGAAAGAAATCCAGTGGCGTCAGATGGCAAGATCTCGGTGGCCATTTGACATCACCTCTTCTTGAAATTACGAGATTTTTCGTCCTTTCGACGGGTGTTTGTAATTGATCGTGAATTTTCGTTAAATATTTGTATTACTTCTATGCGCTGTTTTATTGTGAAACGCTCCACGATTAATTTTACATGTGTCAAGATGACGTATGTCAAATTTCAACCCGCCATCTTGAATATTTCGGAAATAACGCGAAATTCAAATCCTATACCTACTTTTGAGACACCCTTTATAAAGTTACATAAATTGTTTCCTCTTTTATGCAAAGTACCTATTGACAAAAGCCCGCTTTCTGTGAATTTTATTCATTAGTACATGAACGTCAACATCTACTGCATCTGAAAAGTACCTATGGCAACAAATCTTGTTAAAACGTATCCTACTATCATTATAAATGCGAAAGTTTGTGAGTAGTAGGTATGAATCTTTGATTATATGATCGAAGGTATGAATGGTATGGATGTGTGTTACTCTTTCACGAAAAAACTACCGATCTGGATTAAATTTGCAACAGAGGTTATATTAGATTATGCTGGATTATCACTTATGATAAGTACTTTTTATCTCGATATCCAACGGGAACGGGTACCACGCGGGAGAAACCGCTGGCGGCCGCTAGTCTTACCCTCGCATATCTACCCTAGTATAGTAATTATATGATCTGAGGTCTTACCATATTTATGTTGAAAATACAGTAGGTACTTAATCGTAAATATGAATACATATGGAATACGCTCGTGGCTTCATCTGCGTGGAAAAAAGGTAGGTAAGTACTTATCGAAGATTTTATTTATGGTTTAACCCGCCAGGAAATTTTCTTAGTTAAAATGACGGATTATAATCACTCCATAATTTTAATTTTCTGTACAATGTCTTTAGTAATTTGCATGAAAAGCTATCATCACACCAAAATTTCAACAAAAAAGTGTTAAGTATTTAGAATTAGAATTAGTAACCGTTTATTTGGTGCATAAACAAAACAAAAAAAGAAATAAAACATTTTTAAACATAACACTACATTTCTTATATTTAACATTAAGGCGAGGAATCCCGACCGAAAAAGGCACGCTAACGCTTGCTCGGCCGCGCTCTATACACTTCGCGCGGACCCAGCGGCATCCGGGAGTGAACTGTGAACTCGCGAGCGCCCCGTGAATCCAAAATCACTTAAAATTCAATAAAAAATTAAATAATAAAAAAAAAATATGACGGCCGGAATCCCTCGGCTATTCAAAGACAAATATTTTCATATGTTTTTCATTAACTAAAACCAAGTATACTGCAAGTACGGATGTTTAGGATTTTATTTGACACAGTAAAATATCACCAATCGGAAAAAAACGGCCGGAAGCACTATATAAATAACTGTAAAATAACATATATTTTTTGCAAATTTTAAGCACTTGTGATTTGCGAGTAATCCATAATTTAAAATACCCTATTTTGGGGAATCGGCGCCTTAAATTCTAACATTTGTCATTATTTACTTTTATACTTTTTTTTGTAGGATATACATACCTTCATTGTCCTTTATTTCCAATTTGGAAAGGCTTGAGAATGGAATAAATTCATCAAAAGGTGTCTATTAGCATAACAACTTTCTATTCGAGTCCGCACGAGAATTCGTTATTTTGTTGTTTGATTAACCTGTTTGGCAAATATTCGCTATGTCAATAAGATCGCTAAAATGTGCAAAAAATTCACGATTTATGACGACATCTGTGACTAAGAAGCGTACACACCCGGTTTGCAAGGTGCTATCTCTTTCTCTTTGGTCCCGGGACCGATTCGATTAGATCCCGACCGGGGAAGTTCTCTAGTTATTTTCTCGTGTCTGGGTGTATGTGGCCGTCGCGTCGTTGTTTTCAATTGCCATAATCGACCACCGATAGTCGACGACCGATTTGGCGCAGGGGTAAGGCTACCTGCTGCGCCAGTGGTCTCGGGTTCGATTCCCGAACAAGACAAATATTTGTCTGCATGAAATTAACATGGGCTTTGATAATTGGTGTGATTGTAAGAAGTTATTTATTATAATTATTAATTATAATACAGGTGCTTAGGCCACTTACTTTGAGACTGTAGCAATAAGTATGTGTGATGTCACTGATGGCATCCAATATTCGGTCTTATTTATTTTACTTGCCTTTCGGCCACGGCTTCGCCCGCGTGGACTACACGACGTTATTCCGTGGGAATGCAATATTTTCCCGAGTTAAAAAGTAGTTAGCCTAAGTCACTCTCCAGCTCCCAAACTATCCCCCATAACAAAAATCACGTCGATCCGTAGCTCCGTTTTGACGTTAAAGACGGACAAATAAACAAACCAAAAAACACACTTTCACATTTATTATAATTTACAATATTAAATAATTTATTTTTTTTTACTTTAAAAATCAGCCTCCATTGAGGGTTAAACTCAGCGAAAAGAGGGTTGTTTTCGTTTTTTATACTTATCTCCCCAATACCTAAGATGTGCTTCAACAAGGGCCTGAAGAAGGAAACAAAAAGACAAAACAAATCTTAAGGAAAACAACCTTCCTTTTAAATGGAGGTCAAATAACCATTACTTATTATGATTCGTGTACGTTAAGGACAAGGTGATTAAAATCATATCTAATTATAATGTTATATCCCAGTCAATGCACAACAAAGTAAATAGTTAAGTACCAAACTATGCAAAGTACGGATACGGGCATACAAATACGTATCTGTATCAATTTCAGATTAATTCCGACAACACTTCCGTGTGTGGGAGATATCAACGATCTGTTAAGGTCCGTGGTTTCGCCAACGACCTTGGGCATAGAAAAGTGGCCTAATTTTCCCGCCCGCTACCCGCACCAAAACAGCTTAAACACACGTTTCGTCAAAACTATGTATTATTTTAAAACGAAAAATATGTAGTTTAAAAAACTAAAACAACACACTTTTATAGGAACAGACAAAAAAGCACAAAATAACCGTCTATTCAGTAACTGAAATTAAAAAGCGTGGTGCGCGTTGTCAATATTAAGTACTTGAATGCATGCTTTGCAAAGGGCGCACCACGCTTTTTAATTTCAGTTACTGAATAGACGGTTATTTTGTGCTTTTTTGTCTGTTCCTATAAAAGTGTGTTGTTTTAGTTTTTTAAACTACATATTTATTTTTTACTTTTTAGTTTATCAAATGGCAAGCTATGGATGGTGATGGTACCTAATCGATTTCACAGTCCATTCATGTAACTCAAAGGCGTGATTGAATGTATTTAGTTTTACAAATTCAAGTGGAGTCTATTAGTTACCAGATGCGCGAGCCAAACCCTTACTTCCTCCCTGCTCCATCATCAGACCCTCACCACCAAGTGTAGCGAATAGGTCTCATCAGAACGAAACAAATGAGCCCAAACTCAAGGGGTTTCCTAGTGGTCATTAAGGAGTGCCACTGACTTCCTCCATCATCAGACTCTCACCACCAAGTGTAGCGAATAAGACTCATCAGAATGAAACAAATGAGCCCATTTCAAGGGGTTTCCTAGTGGTCATTAAGGAGTGCCACTGACTTCCTCATTGCTCTATCATCAGACCCACACCACTAAGTGTAGCGAATAGGTCACATCAGAACGAAACAAATGAGCCCAAACTCGAGGGGTTTCCTAGTGGTCATTAAGGAGTGCCACTGACTTCCTCCCTGCTCCATCATCAGACTCTCACCACCAAGTGTAGCGAATAGGACTCATCAGAATGAAACAGATGAGCCCATCTCGAGGGGTTTCCTAGTGGTCATTAAGGAGTGCCACTGACTTCCTCATTGCTCCATCATCAGACCCACACCAATAAGTGTAGCGAATAGGTCACATCAGAACGAAACAAATGAGCCAGAACTCGAAGGGTTTCCTATTGGTCATTAAGGAGTGCCACTGGCTTCCTCCCAGCTTCATCATCAGACCCTCGCCTCCAAGTGTAGCGAATAGGTCTCGTCTGAACAAAACAAATGAGCCCAAACTCGAGGGATTTCCTAGTGGTCATTAATAAGTGCCACTGGCTTCCTCCCAGCTCCATCATCAGACCCTCACCACCAAGTGTAACGAATAGGTCTTATCAAAACGAAACAAATGAGCCCAAACTCGAGGGGTTTCCTATTGGTAATTAAAGAGTGTCACTGGCTTCCTTCCTGCTCCATCATCAGACCCTCACCACCAAATGTAGCGAATAGCTCTCATTAGAACGAAACAAATGAGCCAGAACTCGATGTGTTTCCTATTGGTCATTAAGGAGTGTCACTGGCTTCCTCCCTGCTCCATCATCAGACATCAGACACTCACCATCAAGTGTAGCGAATAGGTCTCATCAGAACAAAACAAATGAACCTAAACTCGAGGGGTTTCCTAGCAGCCATTGAAGAGTTCTATTGCCCACCTCTTGACTCCATCATCAGATCAGCTCGATGGTAGCAAATTATTGTATTGTCATCGGATTCATATAGACTTGCAAAGTTTCAAATCAATACGACACTTAGAAGTAGGTTAAAATTGAATTCCAAGATTTTCTTACATTGTGACTTAGTTACAAGTGAAGCTAATAAAAGTGTGGTAAAAATGCTCAGTTTTAAGTTAAACAAGTTAGCAATCTTTTCCTGAAAGCAACGTGAAAATATCACTTGTAGTTTAGAAGCAGTAGCGTATTTCAAGTTGAAAACAGCTTCATTTCAATGATTTTTTTTAATAGTATCTTAAAGACTATGTTTTTTTTAAATGCTCAGATTGAAGTTTATATATCAATATTTAATATTATTAATTCTTGATTCATCAGTAGGCTAATTTATGAGTCTTAGGGCCTCAAAAATGATCGTTTCACGACTACATGCACCTTAAAGTGCGTTAAAGTGCTTAAGCTTGATATTTTGCAGGAACATGTCTATTTGTCTTGGTCTGGGTGTTTACTATGTATGTTAAGTATGTATTTACAAACAAAAAGTATTTAAGTATATATTTATCCGTTATCAAGTTTTCCATGATACAGTTTCTTAATTAAATTAACATGGGCTTAGATAATTGGTGTGATTGTAAGAAGTTATTTATTTATTTATTTATTTATTTACTTTTTTCAGGATCAGGATTAATGTAGGTAGGTATATGACATCAGACATTAAGCCTGATTCTGAAAAAAGTAAATAGTAGTAATATAATATAGTTGTAATATTAACCTATTATAATATCGCATTTTCATAATCAGTTCTCCTCGACAAAGTGCTGACCAAAAAATTATTTTCAAGTATTTTTATTTCTATTCCAATAGTGAAAAGCTATGTTATGTGATGGCGACCAAGCACTGGGACTACTGGTATCAAAACTTCTCAACAATAAAATAATCGATGTTTAATAAACTGGAGGTAACCAAGTCAGGAAACAAATCAACATAATCTTACTCCTCCTGCCTCTTGTCTCAACTCCTAAGGAACTAATTATAATTTATCTGTGCCCTAGGCACAATTACTGCGGACCACATTACGAACTGGCCTGTGGGTAGGCCCCCTACAAAGTGGAAGTCTGAAGATAGGTGGCTACTAAAGATCTTGAAAAAGATAAGATAAGATAAAATATTTATTTATTAACATACTTTGACTTAATAAATATATACTTAAGTACCTACTAGCTTTCCGCCTGCTGCGGCTTCGCCAGCGTGGACGACACGATGCTATCCCGCGGGAATGTAACATTTTCCCGGGATAAAAGTAGCCTATGTCCTTCCTAAGGTCTCATACTATCTCCATTCTAAATTTCATCAAGATCGGTTCAGCCGTTTTGACGTGATTATAGTTGGGATGAATCGTAAACATTTTCCTACTGGCCATTCAAGACTTTTTTAAGAAAAGGCGCAATAAACTTGCTACACAATGGTCTGTCACGGAATGGGTGACCAAAAATCTCAGATGTAGCAGTAATTAAGGCGAGGATTCCCGACCGAAGTAGGCACGCTAACGCTTGCTTGGCCGCGTTCGATACACTTCGCGCGGACCCACCTGCAGCCGGCTGTGAATTCGCGAGCGCCCCGCGAATCGAAAATCACTTAAAATTCAATTAAAATTAAATAATAAAAAAAATATGACGGCCGGAATCCCTCGGCTATTCAAAGACAATTATTCTCATATGTTTTTCTTTAACTAAAATCAAGTATACTGCAAGTAATATGATATTTGAATTATTTTTAGACGGATGTTTGGAATTTTATTTGATACAGTAAAGTAATTGAAAATATAACGGCCGGATGCACTCGCCTTAAGGTCTTTAGGTCGGAAGGATTGGTGTATTTGTAACAGTGGGTGCTTCCAACATCCACGATATTGATGATGCAATCAAAATACCAAACTTTTTAATGATGATTGAAAAAAATTGCTCTCATAACCTTGATATTCAACCGACAAGCCAGATTTAATGAATACCTGTTTCATAATTTTTTACTGTAAGTTTTTGCAGTTGGACAGCGATCGCTGCTAAATTAATGTAGGTACCATCAAGATTTCATTTTAATTTGTATTACTTAACTATTTATATCTGAAACTTTTTCTCATAATAATTATGTTATTTACATAAACCTATGTGTGTGAGAATATGAAATTAATTTTATTTTAAGTACCAATTATAAATTTTGCTACAAATATTAGTGCTTATTCAACATTTAACATAATTTTACGAGTATTCCCTACGCTTAGCGTTCTATTTTTACACTAAAAAAAAACTAAAACTACACAATAGTATTAAATAGTTAATTGGAATAAAACAAAATATTTTTTTATTGAAATCAACGATTTAGAGAAGTGAGAGAGCATAACATCCATAATTTTAGAATTGTACCTTCCATAGTTTTTTTTGCTATGATTGGTAACTCGCAATGAATAAAAGGGACTACTTAAGTAATAAATAAAAAAAAAATATATTTACGGATCACCTCAAAATGAGAAAAGCAAGTTCCTTAAGTATACAAATCTGATTGATCTTTTAAATCACAATTTAGAAGCGAAAGATCGCTTCCGCTACCTATCTAATTAAAAAAAGTTTACTACCTATGTAGGTACGTACCTAATGAAGTTTTGTTTTTCTTTGCCAGGAAACTAGGTACAAACTCCACTTTAAACATATTTTTTTTAAATTTTAATGTTATTTCTTAAAATCTAAAACTTTATGAAATAAGTTCTTATCCAAATTAATTTAATTTAAAAAATGAAAGTCACGTCAAAAAAATCCAATTCCAAAGTAAAAAAAAATAATTATCCAAAGAACGCATAAGTAGTAAAAAGTACCTTAAATTTTCGCAGTTTCACCGACATCCACTCCATCGTGGACAAAAATAAAATTCACTTTTATAGCACATAAACTTAAGTCACGATTGGCAGTCCGAGATAGCGCGACGTCTTGTGTCCGCGCAAGCCTCTCCGAAACTAACCGAGCGATCGATCGATGTATTGTTTGGCAATTTTTATTATTTATTTTGTTTTGAACACTCAGTCACAGAATAAGCTCCGTCACAAGTATTCACATACAAAGGGCGTTTGTGCACTACACTGAATTTAACTGATCCGTCGGTCCGTTTTTTTACGGACCGGCGTGGCATGAAAAACACGGATGATTGGCTTGTGCACTTGTCCGGTTTTTTACTGGCCGGGGCAGCGCAGTGATCTCTTTGAAATTACACTCTACGGACGCGTTTTAAACGAGAGGAATAATGAGTTCCTTGGAACGTCGGCAATTACTTGCTTTATTGCTTTATGTACGAAGACGCAGAAGACAGAAAGAATTTTGGGTTCATCCTCTTATCAGTGAAAGGTACCTGACAGGGTCTTTTACCGAAATCACAATTAATTGAGGCAGGAAGAAAAATTATTTTTTAACTACTATCGGATGTCTACAGCTAGCTATATACCAAAAAAAATTTTTCATCAAAATCCGCTTAGTAGTTTTTGCGTGAAACACGGACAACAGACAGACAGACAGACAAAGAAAAATTTCAAAAACCATCTATTTGGTGCTGGATATATTGCGTGTTATTGGTGAGAAATAATATTAATAATAATAACTAAATAACTTCTTACATTCACACCGATTATCTAAGCCCATTTTAATTTCATTAAGAAACTGTATCATGGATAACTTAATCTATATATATAAAAATGAATCCCTATTTCCCTTGGTCACGGCATCACGCGTGAACGGCTGGACCGATTTGGCTAATTTTGGTCTTGAATTGTTCGTGGAAGTCCAAGGAAGGTTTTAGCGGTGAGAAAATAGGGGAAGGAGGGGTAAGTAGGGGTAGAGTAGAAGTAGGGTAGGGGTAGAGTAGGGGTAGGGTAATGTAGGGGTAGGGGTAGGGTAATGTAGGGGTAGGGGTAGGGTAGGGGTAGGATAGGGGTAGGGTAGGGGTAGGGTAGGGTAGGGTAGGGGTAGGGGTAGGGTAGGGGTAGGGTAGGGGTAGGGTAGGGTAGGGTAGGGTAGGGTAGGGGTAGGGGTAGGGTAGGGTAGGGGTAGGTAGGGGTAGGGTAGGGTAGGGGTGGGGTAGGGTAGGGTGGAGTAGGGGGTAGGGCCACGGGAACGAAGTCGCGCTGGGTCAGCTAGTAACGGATAAATATATAAGTACTTAAATACTTTTTGTTTGTAAATACATACATATTTTACATAGTTAACACCCAGACCAAGACAAATAGACATGTTCATGCACACAAATATTTGTCTTGTTCGGGAGTCGAACCCGAGACCACTGGCGCAGAAGGTGGGTAGCCTACTCCTGCGCCAAATCGGTCGTCAATCGAGAAAGGCGCTTGAATTTATTTTGGCGTGCGTTAATTTATTTGCGATAACTCCTAAGATATTCATTTAAATTATATAGTGTAAAAGATTTCTTAGATTTCTGCGCGAACTGTCCATATAAATAAAACACTTTCACGGATTTTTTCACGCAATTTATTTAACAACTAAAATTTAACTAAGTTGTTAAATAAATTGCGTGAAAAAATCCGTGAAAGTGTTTTATTTATATAGTGTAAAAGAGTAAAATAATGTGCATGAAATGCTTAAAGCAACTAACGTATTTAGATTGATAAGGGTTAATACTGTATCCGTTTAAATAGCTTTCCAAATTACCGCATTGTTCGTAACCATTTTTTAAGAGATAATATGGCTATAATATGCTATCCTTAAAAGATAGACATATGCTATCGCGGATTTTTTTGTAGATCTATAGAAGAGGAATATCCCAACATGCATTATTTTTTTAAACCTCGAAGGATTAGGCAGCGTTTTTGCAGAAAGCTCCCGGGTGGCTTGCCGTTTGCTGGCACTTTCGACAATTATCGTTATATTTCTACCAATTTACACAAAACTTTCATAAATTATATATTAAAACCTTCCTGAAGAACCACGCTACCTATTAGTGAAAACCGCATGAAAATCTGTTTCGTAGTTTTAAAGATTTAAGCATATATAGGGACAGACAGACGGGAAGCGACTTTGTTTTATATTATGTAGTGATATATGATTTAAATACAACCATCCCTTTTTTTCCGGACGGTAAAATTCAGTGTAGTGCACAAGCGCACATATGTTTTTCATTGCCGTCATCTCGGAACGGAAAAAAACGGTCCGGAATGGGGAAAAGTAAAATGAAGGACGGTAAAATTCAGTGTGGTGCACAAGCGCCCATATGTTTTTCATAGCTGCCATATCGGACCGGAAAAAAATGGACCGCCGGATCGGTAAAATTCAGTGTCAAAAAGAATTTTACCGATCCGGCGGTCCGTGTTTTTACGGACCGGCGTGGCATGAAAAACACGGAGGGCGTTTGTGCACTACCACTGAATTTTACCGATCCGGAAAAAAACGGATGCTTGTATTTAATTAATTACTAATATAAATGATTAATTATTAAAATACAAGCATCCGATTTTTTCCGGATCGGTAAAATTCAGTGGTAGTGCACAAACGCCCGGATGATTGGCTTGTGCACTTGTCCGGTTTTTTACTGGCCGGGGCAGCGCAGTGATCTCTTTGAAACTACACTCTACGGACGCGTTTTAAACGAGAGGAATAATGAGTTTCTTGGAACGTCAGCAATTACTTGCTTTATTGCTTTATGTACGAAGACGTAGAAGACAGAAATAAATTTGGGTTCATCCTTTTATCAGTGAAAGGTACCTGACAGGGTCATTTTACCGAAATCACAATTAATTGAGGCTTGATGAAAAATTATTTTTTAACTACTATCGAATGTCTACAGCTAGCTATATAACAAAAAAAGTTTCATCAAAATCCGCTTAGTAGTTTTTGCGTGAAACACGGACAACAGACAGACAGACAGACAAACAAAAATTTCAAAATCCATATTTTTGGTGCTAGATATATTGCGTGTTATTGGTGAGAAATAATAATAATAAATAAATAACTTCTTACATTCACACCAATTATCTAAGCCCATACTGTATCATGGAAAACTTGATAACGAATAAATAAATACTTAAATACTTTTTGTTTGTAAATACATACATATTTCTGGACGGTAAAATTCAGTGCACAAGCGCACATATGTTTTTCATTGCCGTCATCTCAGAACGGAAAAAAACGGTCCGGAATGGGGAAAAGTAAAATGACGGATGGTAAAATTCAGTGTGGTGCACAAGCGCCCATATGTTTTTCATAGCTGCCATATCGGTCCGTAAAAAACCGGACCGCCGCCGGCCGGATCGGTAAAATTCAGTGTAGTGCACAAACGCCCTTTCAAAGCTAGACTTGATCTAAAATTGAAGCTGTCGCTTTTATTCGCTTATAAAAAAAAACCACATCAGTTTTACACCTTGACTAACTTTAAGTAAGTACACAAACTTTTAAGTAAAACCTTAAATTACGATATCGATCTATAGATCTTTAAGTATCTAAGGATAATTTATTTTCTTTGGGTCCTTGGATCCTTTATAATCAGATTCGGTATTCATCATCATCAGCCATTTGATATCCCCACTGCTGGGGCACTGGCCTTCCTTATGGATAAATAAGGAGAATGGGCCGCATGAGCCACCACACGAGCCCAATGCGGATTGGTGGGTATTAACGACTGCAAGTGCAGACGAGACCAACGGCTTAACGTCCCTTCCGAAGCACGGGGGAGCTAGTGATGAAAAGTTTTTGGTCACCCATTCCGTGACCGACCATTGCGGAAGTTGCTTAACTTCAGCGATCGCCGAACGAGTGCTCCAACCACTGCGCCACGCGCTCCTCAATCCTCAGACTCGGTATTACTTCAGATACAATAATACGTTGACTGACCCTGACTTAAAAATGAATAGCTTTCCAAAAGCCACTAAACCAGTGGGTCGGTTTATTTATAGCGACTACAATAAAAAAAATGTTAAAATAAAACTTGTCCAGCAGCAGACTTTCGATCTTTAAATCCTCGATAAAAAAATAACAACTTATCTCGATTAACTTTAAGAACTTCAGAAGGATTCAAAGCTTTTGATCCGAGACAAAATAGAAATTTCCTAATAGACTCATCAAAGAAATGACAAGACAACATGAAAATCAGCGCGAGCCGGTCGGCTCCCCGAATGACAAAGGAGACAAATTAGTTACGTTACGTACGACGTACGACAGATAAAGATGTCCCAAACATGTATAGGTACTTACCATCGGAAAGGTATATTAACTTTATGATACTTACACAAAATACTAGGTACTAAGTAGGTATACCTAAATAACTCAAAATTAATAAACCGCCTTCAAAAAACTCCTAACCGTTAAGGACTTGTATTTTCTATCATCATCAGCTCAAGGGCGTAGCAAGGATTGCATATAAGGGGGGGCAGACAAAGAAAATCCTAGATTAGGTACCTATATTGTTTTGATAGTGTATTGTTGGATTTCACAAGCCAACCTTCAAGCCTGTATATTTGTTATAGGTCTTTTATGAAACGTCGCAATCGCAAGCTTAGTATGAAGCTCGTCAGAACTACAGTTTACCAGCGAACGACCGCTCTTCTAAGGGGGGGCAGCTGCCCCTCCCTGCCCGTACCTCGCTACGCCCATGATGACTACCAGATGCTAATACTTGAAAAGCTTTAGAAAATTTATAAAACATATGTGTAAAATGATAAGAGAATTTGAGGATTTTCTGCGATTTCCTTGAGATCCCATCATCAGATCTTGACTTGGTGACAATGGGACCACCTCAGGAGTATACTCTTTCGAATAAAAAAATATATATGAAAATCGCGGAGAAATCGGTGAACATACATAGGAAAAAAAACATAGGTACATACAGTCGAACGTAGGTACATTATTATTATAGCCTCCTCCTTTTCTTTGAAGCTGTGTGAAAATGAGCCTGATTTTCATATCCATAAAGGCAAACATGGTTCAGAGCCTTCTATTCAATTTTTGCTTAGCGACACTTGGTCTAGTTATGAACATGACGTGCAACCTCGTGCAACTTAACGGAGCAAAAATCGGTCAATAGAAGGTGAATGACAAAATTTGCATGACGTTCATACCAGTAGAAAGGTACGCGGTAAGGTAAACTCCCTGATTCACAACAGATGATGTCGTGTTTACGAGTCAGCGGTCGACATTGCAACGGGCACGAAAACGACCGCGTCATTTGCACGTTTGACGTCTATTGACGTCGCACTTTCCCGGTGTGAATATAACTTATTTGTTTAATTTAACAATACATCACCATCAGTCATATTTTTAAATCGCTACAGATGAGCCAGAGGCCTGGGGGCCGATTCTCACTCAATCGAGAAAAAATCACATTTATAAGCTCGAAATTCAAATATTTTTCGAAGATAACACAGTTTAGTGTATTCTCAGAATTTCACAATCGAAAAAGTTCGATCGAAAACCACTCGAACGCAACGAGTGGTACGGACGACGACGGGACGGACCAATCGATGTTCATACAGTGGCACAATCTTTTCCGGTGACAGCGGCGCTATGTACGTTTTTCTTTTTTTTTGTAGCAATTTACCCGGCCCTGACTTTTAATACCTTCAGCCGCCAGCAGCGCTATGGTTGGACATCAACTTGACAGCAGAATGACATTTAAAAAAATACGATAGTTTCACATTTTGGCCACCGGAACAGAAAAGTTTGTGGCACTGTATACGAAGTTACGAACTTAGCTGTCAAAATGAATTTGTTGAGATGTGGGACAGTTTAGTTTGTTTGAAACGTTCTAACTTTTCGATAGAAACTGCAAACAAAATGTTCGTATACAAATTACCACACTGAAAAAAATCGAATGCGTGAGAATCGGGTCACCAACCACCAACCACCAGCCACCAACCACACTGGCAATTTTTAACACACAAAGGAATAATATCATTTTTCATAGATAGACTTGGGCAGCGTTTTCCACTTAGACGCTGAGCACCGAAGAGGACAAAGAGTAAAGTAATAAGAGGATTTGTCACCAACCAGAGGCAGATACTCCAGTCTACAAATATTATTCTGTGCTCCAGTTTACTGCCCAATAATAAACACAGTCCAGATAAAGCCCTACTCTAATTGAACGAAAAACAAATTTTTTTTCGCTCCGGTGCTTTCACTCGATCCTGTCATGCCCAGAGAGTGAGAGGTTAACATAACAAAGTTTCGCTTTTCGGTGAATTAGGATAGACCTGCTGCTCTACTTCTGTCCGCTCCAATGGAGCCGCACTTTTGTTAGGTAAGTCAATCATCATATGGGGGATTATGTTTCTTCGGTTATCAAAATAACTCGTTGTCTACGTAATATCCTCCTCAATAGTGTCCTTTATTCAATGCACCAGTGATTTCCCGATGTCATCATTCGTCATCCTCATTCAGGCCACTCACTTAACGTCAGTAATTCTGCGTGCCAAAATAACAAAACCATAATTGAAATACTTACCTGCATATTTTACCTGTTTACCGCTCATTATGCATACGTGACTGACTTTTGTGGTAAATACCTACCTAACCTATAGTCACAAAGTAGGTATTCAGTGGTCGCTCTCGTGAGCAACATGAGTTTGGTGTTGAACGATAAAAGAAAATGTTTGCGTAATTTCCTCTTACTTTGAAACAACAGTTTATAAGTTTAGCTTACATAAAGAAAATCATTACTATTTATGTCTGAACAGTTTAAAATGAAGTAGGTACCTATTTAGAAAAAAATCTACTCGTCTCACAATCAGCAGCTCCGATGGGACTCGAACCTTTCGCTTTCCGGGTGACTGCTCTAACCACTGAGCTACGGAGTCGTTACGAGAAGAGCCGAATTTATCCAAAATTATTTTACGCGCTGTATAGCCAGTTAGCCAGCGTACGGGTCGGAGATGGGTCGATTTTTTCCAAAATCTTCATTTTCAATTGTTCAATAATAAAAAATTGCATTGTGAATGCAAAAAAGTAAAAATTTCAATAAATATTTATGTCGGTCTGAATAAAAAAACGACTTACTTAAATAAATACAAAATTGACATTAAAAAGCGGACTTATATTATTTGTAAAAGTTACAAAGGATATAGTGCGACAAGCTTTTCTGTTCCCGATAGAGATGGCTGTGCATGGCTTACAGATCGACAGTCTTTTCTGTTCCGGTGACAGTGGTGCTATGTATTTTTTTTTCTTCTTTTTGTAGCAATTTAACCGGCCCTGACTTCTAAGACCTTTAGCCGGCAGCAGCGCTATGGTTGGGTTGGACTCAAGAAATTTGTATGTTGTTGTAGTAGTTGAACTTCAAAAACTTGACAGCAAAATGACATTTAATAAAAATTATATTGTTAAAAAATAGAAGCGCCTTTGTCCCTTAACTGGTGCAACCGGTATATCGAGCTATTTAACTGTGAGCAGACTGAGCAGGCGTTGGTTGTTCGCGATTAGTGCTCAAAGTAAAAGACAACAACTTATGAGTTTGCTTTAAACCTCACATCAGGAACCAGTGCATTCAGCGATAGCGTTAATTAAAGATACCACACTACAATACATTCTGAAATTATTTAACAAAAAGTAAGGTTCAATGAAAGTACAAGAAATTGGACAGTTTTGCACAATTTGATTTGTTGTTGGATCTGCAGACTAACTCCTGACTAAAATCAGCATTCTAGAAACGATTGTAGCGCCAATCGAGTAGTGGTCAAATGCCGAACTAAATGAAATCGAAACTAGCCGAAGGTCTACTGTTTTATAATCACACCTTCGATCACAAAAAAGTAGCTAGTTGCAGATCGAGAGGTTTGACATAATATATATGTTTTCGATTATTTTGCTAATAAATTTGAGTCAAATTTATCTCACCAAAATCATCCTATAAAAAACTGACCAACTCTCGCTGGAGCTGCTTATTTCTTTACAAAAAGCGTTGAAATCTCTCAGTAAAGTCAAGCCAACTCTAATGTTCCTTTCTGCGATTTCTTTATTGATATAGTTACGTTTTATTTCTATGTGACTTTGGACGTTGAACATTCTACATGTTGGTTAGTTTGGTGGGCACAAGTCAACGACCAAGTCACATAAAATTAAAACGTAACTTATCATTAAAGAAATCGCAGAAAAGAACATTAGAGTTGACTTGACTTTACTGAGAGATTTCAACGCTTTTTGTAAAGAAATAAGCAGCTCCAGCGAGAGTTGGTCAGTTTTTTATAGGATGATTTTGGTGAGATTTCATATCTTTTTGTTAGGTATTACACATAAGTAATAAATACAGGTACCTATACTGATTTATTTACTGCAAATGTAACTTTGTAATCCTATATATTTATATAGGATTACAAAGTTATTTATGCAGTTGGTGTAACTAGAAATGATCCTAGTTTTTATAGTTTTCCCTTTATGTGGCCATTAAACCCTAACTCTGTACCAAATTTCAGCTCTCTGAGTTTATGGGAAGTACTAGTTCTATTCTGATGATCATGAGTGAGTGTCATAAATGCGACACTTTGCTTTCGCTTAACTTCGGAAATAAATGACCAACAGACTAGAAATTTTGGATTTTAAGTATGTAATTATAGCTTACTGGATGCCGAAAATTTCTGCGTTCTGGTCTTATCCAGAGGTTCTCAAATAGGGGCCTGAAAATGCGGCGAAATGGTTCCAGTAAAGGATGGTACGGCAGTGTTTGCTTCGCGCTCGACTTGGCGGGGGCACTGTCGTGCCCCCAGATTAGCAAAATTTTTACTCGATTGCGTCAGTGGTACCTATAACGGCGGGTTTCGATTTCATTTAGTTCGGTAAGGACCACTATTCGATTGGCACTACAATCGTTTTCCAAAGTACTAGAATGGTGATTTTCGATCTTGATTCGTGTTCAATCTCAACTCGAATCCGTCAGGAGTTAGCCTGCTGATTGGCAAATAAATCAGAAAGAAATCTGGATACTTAAATATAAGATCAGCCGCCTAATCCACAATCCATCGGGATCCTGGCAGTGGAATGTAGGTATAAAGTCCCTGTCACCACAGATAATATAATACTATACTAGCTGTCACTCACTATCAAAATATCAAATCAAATCCAATAATTTATTGCTAAACCCTTGAAGCGAAGCTGTTATTAATCTATGGCTAAACCATAATGTTTACAAAGTTGTTAGGTACTGTAGCTTTTTCTATCAGCTAATTTAAACACAGGGTTTCATTATTCTTCTTTATTTCACTAATTTAAATATTACTTTTACATTAGCTATTTTATAGCATATTTTATCTTTTTGGAACATTTACTATTTTATTACGGCTCAGTATAGACTGCGTCAAATCCATCCTTCATTTTTAAACTAATATTTTTAAAGATTGATTTGAGAACTAACTGCCCACAGCCTACAATTTCATCTACCGGCTGCGCATAGTCTACATACTCTACAGTACCTACATAATAAAAGACCATTGTTATGGACTATGGACCCTGTTGAACACGTAATTCACAACCCCTGAATCAATGATGAATCTGTCCAACCCTTGGACCTTGGACCACTAGACCAAAGTCATTGAAGTGAAGAGTAGCATTCAGATGCAATAGAAAAGCGCATTTAGTCGTAGTCAATTTTATCCTAACACCATTATTCATCATAGTACAATTTATTTTATTATCTGATAAGGATGTCTGTAAATATTGAATCGCAAAACTACTCATTGTTTCTGAAAATTCCTGCTGGTATGTACTTGCAGCAGATATATAGCTTAGCATAACTCTGAATACACTTTATACGATTCTCACCCTTATTGCTTTACAATACGCTTAGAGATTAGTGGTAGATAATGACTGTTATGATAAAGGCCGAATCACTATTTATTTGCTAATAATTAAATGAAAAAATTTAATTATCTTATAAGTCTTCACTTTTTCCAATAATGGGGTGATAGAGGTTTTATTATATTTTATGTTTCTTCAAATCTCGATCTACCATAGCAGATATTGAAAAATTAATCTAGAATAAGATAGATGAAATAATGCTGTTAACAGAGGAGCCAGAAGGAACTACACGGCTATCTTGCAGAAACAACTGAAAAGATCTTTCGATTATTTTTTTTATCTTATCAAAGAAACCAACACGTTATCAAGTGTTTTAGTTTCTCAAGCGGTCTCGGTGGGCTCTGTCATTAGTCCAGTTTTGTTTAGTAATTATATTCAAATACGGTGCCATGTGAGTGACAGTGATTTCATAATTATTGGATCTGTAAAAGCGCTTTCTTTCGTAAGTATCGTGTCAATTTTCTCTTTCTTACACGTCTTTATCTTCAAGACGTTTGCGTTCTGCCCATTATATCACTACAAGATAATGATACAGACTCATTCACATTATAACCTATGTTTTGTATTGTCAGGTCTACATCTAACTAAATAGAGTCGTTAATTTTTGTGCCGTAACAAATATTTTGTCACTATGACTCAACTAATTATTGGTTTGATGATATTTTTACACGAACGCC
This sequence comes from Crambus lathoniellus, assembly GCA_949710035.1. Lineage (NCBI taxonomy): Eukaryota > Metazoa > Arthropoda > Insecta > Lepidoptera > Crambidae > Crambus > Crambus lathoniellus. Next base: position 30,583,052 of record OX453303.1, read on the forward strand.
CAAGAAGTGTAATGTGGTTAGGGTCTATGTATGTATGTGTGTGTCTATGTGAGTCTGTTTATACCACCGTAACTTTTGAATGCCTTGATGATAATGTATGAGGTGACATTTGAATGAAACGTTATATCACGCCGACGCCGAGTAATATTTTTTAAATATTCAATATGGCGGAATGTGGCTCCATAAAACAATTAGGTACATACCTACTTAATTGATTTTTATGCTCCGACAAGTTCATTTCAATAAATATATAATTTGCACTTAAAAAGAGAATAAAATAAAAATTAATAATTAAACAAACAGGACTGCCAAAATCGTCGTAAATAGAAAAATATAAGTTTTTTGTAAAAACTTCCTTTTTATGACAAGCTTTTTTGTTGACTGTACTTTAATATTGTATTGTCATCCAAACCAAACCTGTGTGCAAAGTTTCAACTCAATCGGACACCGGGAAGTGGGTCAAATTTAGCTTGCAAGATTTGACCCGAACGGACATACATACATCCATACATTGCAAGTTAAATAAAAGCTTGTAAAAGCTCTCATTGCAGTCGGGGGAACCTTTTAAATTTAAGTATTCCACGGCATGGTACCACGACTGCAATGAGAGCTTGTTGTGTTTTTTTACATTTTTAATTTTAATTTGTTCACTGTATTATTAGGTTGGGACTTTACCTTTTTACTATCAAGAGATTATCAAAATTCTAGAGATTGCTAATCATCAGTAGTGCTCCGAGCTGCTCATTAAGATTTTATGAAATGGCTCAAGCCATGGCCCGCTATTATTTCTCGGCTGCTTGCGCTACAAGTGCAACGAGTGAGATAGAAGATGGCTTTGCTCAAGCTCAATAAACCCGTTTTCTTTGTCTTTTGGGATTATTACAAGCTTTTATTTAACTTGCAGTGTATATATTATGTCTGTTTGGGTCAAATCTTGCAAGCTTAATTTGACCCACTTCCCAGTGCCTGATTGAGCTGAAAATTTGTATACCTACAGGGTTTGGTTTAGTTAGATGACAATACAATATTAAAGTACAGCCAGCTAAAAATCATTTCATAAAAATGAAATTTTTACTAAAAACTTATTCCACCTCGTTCTATAACAAATAAAAGGTTATGTGCCACTAAAAATTTGTAGGTTCGAGTATAATCCTATAATTTAGACAAATTTCATACAAGTCCTTACCCTGTTATGACATTAATTTTAAATGTAACTAGGTATCCCCATACCAAATATCACGCCGATCTGTTGCTTCGTTTTGGCGTGAAAGGCGGACAAACAAACAAACAAACACACTTTCACATTTATGACAGATAACTCAAGTCGAAAAAGGCTCCAGGTTTTGATCTGATAACAGCTGAATTACCAAGAAAGGCAATAGTGCTTATCACTTTACTATTTAATGCTATACTGAGACTACAATACCACAGTATATATTATATGCTATGTTATTATAGACAATACTTTCCCACCTTATGGAAAATATCGATCATACACATGATACCCAAGAAAGACTTTGAGTGAAGGTTCGTCGTAACAACCAATAAACTATTTAGGTACCCGACTTATCAAAGTTATTAGAGAAACTGGTTCTGAAACGACTGATGCCAATCCTTAATGAACGACAAATTATAAACTGACCATCCAGTTCGGATTTCGACCTAATCACTCTACTATCGAACTGGTACATCAGGTGGCTCAGAAGATTCGCCAATCGCTGTAGAGAAAAGAAATTACATATCTGCCTGCTTGTCTAGATAAATACAGAAATCATTTGACTTTGGCACAAGGGACTTCTATACAAACTAAAAACAAATCTACCCAACTCATTCTTTAAGTTACTGGAGTCTTACATAAGCGAAAGAAAGTTTCAAGTGCAATTAGAGGGTGCCGCGTCAACATGTCGAGAAATTCATGCTGGGGTACCGCAGGGCTCTATACTGAGTCCAGTTATGTACACGCTCTACAAATCAGATCTCCCACACACTGAAGAAATCCTGACAGCCACATATGCAGATGATACAGCAGTTTTGGCAAGCAGTCGATGTCGATAAGGCGGCGGCGTACTGGCGTTACTGAGAGAGTTCATCACTTTTTGTAAAGAAATAAGCAGCTCCAGCGAGAGTTGGCCAGTTTTTTTGCAGGATGTTTTTGGTGGGATTTCATATCTTTTTGCAGAAAGCTTAAGTTTTTTAAACATCAATAGAAAGGGCTCATCACACTTAATAACTTTTGTTAGGCCAACATTTTCATGTCTCACATAGTTTAAGTGAGCTCTCAGAGTACTTGATCAGGTACTAGACCTTAAATTTTTGTATCTCAAGAGAAAGATCCAACCACGCTGAACGTATTTTGTGAAGACAACTTACCTACCAATAACTTTAGTAGTTTGGCTGGTCTGTTAAGGTTTCTCCTCAGTGCATCAGGTACTCAGGATCTTCCATGATCATAGTTTTGGTAGCTTTCCCTTTATTTGGGCATTAAATCCCACCCCTGTACTGTACTGTTAAAATAATTTGTAAAATGCAAAGGGCTCTCGATACGGTATTGCCTCGACGTACCTTAGGTCCGATTCGCTATCTCGCTCACTCGCGGGATATGCTCTTCTAGCACAAACCGCGCCTCTAGCGGCACATCTCGGAACTCCCTTACACGCAGACTGCCACAGTTCCGAGAACTGATTTAGCGTCGCGCGTGTAAGCCAATTCCTTGAATTCTTTTGTGAGAAAATACGCGGAAACAATTAGAGTCGCTATAAATATCGCGTGCCCTCGCATTAAGATTCATTCGCATCCAGATATTGTAAGAAGAACAATAAAGTCACTCTGCCCGAACGAGCATCAACAACCAGTGGTTTTCTTCACCGTCCGGAACCTCTCCGTCTCCGCACAGTTTATGTACACCGGGGCTGCTACCGCTCATAAACGGCCGGTCCCGTACAGTAACCAATAAAGGCTGCTTTACCCGGGTAGAGTAAACGGTAGAGTGAACTAACATACTAATCTACCAGTTCTCAGTACTCTACCATTTTACTAGTGTAACTGTATACACGTAAATTTTCATTTTGTTAGTAGTGTAATAACGCTTATATGTCACTCGGTAAGAAACGCTAGAGCAAAATGAACGCCACTCATTGAGAAATTGTATGGAACGTTCTAATGAAGTCTGACTGAACTACTTAGTAAATCTACTAACCAGATTTAAATTATTTTTATGCATTCACAATGCAATTTTTGTAAGTATAGGAAAAATGTGATAGTAAAAAACCACGAGCCCTATAAGTAGCTTTCAGGCGGGATTTGAACCCGCGCCTCCGGGAATTCGGCCCGATGCTCTGACCAACTAAGCTACCGAAAGGCTTACACGACTCGTCGAATTTTGCTATCACTTGTTACGCTGTAGGCAAGCGTTGAAAGCTACAGGGCTCGTGGTTTTTTACTATCACATTTTTCCTATAAATCTACTAACCGTTTACATGGTAGAGTAGAGTGGACGCCGGGGTGGGGAAAGGAAAGTGGTAGAGTAGAGTAGTCTACTAGAGTAGAGTACGTAGGTACTGAAATTTGGTAGAGTAGATAGCTAGCACCGCGGGCAAGCTACTCTACCGCTCTACTCTACCGTTTGCTCTACCCGTGTACAGCCAGGCTTAAAGTGCTTATTACACTTGTGTAAATTCAGCATCTAATTCAGCATACATTGCTTGTTTTGATTGCATCACTTGCTACAAATGAGATCAAAGAAAGCAATGTATGCTGAATTAGATGCTGAATTTAGCCAAGGTGTAATAGGTTTAGCCTTGCGGGATATGGACTACAAGTAAACGGCGAGACGCCATCCAACCAAAATGAAGTTATAGGTGGTTCACTGTATGTACGGTCGGGGACAAATTCGGTGAACCACCTCTTACTTCTTTTCACGTGGCTGGTACCTCGCCATTCACGCGCAGACCCTTTTACTATTTTTTTATGTATTAAACTAGTGTTGTACAATGCATAAGCAATACGGATAGGGACTGCAACTGAACGGTGACACGCCAGCCACACGAAAAGAAGTAAGATGTGGTTCACCGAATTTGTCCTCGATTGTACATCATTGAAATAAAGTTCTTTAGGCGATTATCTATCATCACACTGCCACCGGTTTCCGCTCCGGGTGGAGGGAGATGCGGCGTGAGTGTGATATACTTACCTACCTACACTGCGGGTTTTGTATGCAAATCAAGATTCTACAGTCAAAGTTATGAACCGCACTACTTACCACAAACCGGAGCGGTGGCCGGTGCATTGTGATAATCGCCTTACATGTAATAATGAAACCGTAGTTAAAGTAAGTATTTTATCTCTCAATATGAATAGTAAACGAATTTGCGACCAGGTATATTTAAAAAAATACCCAATTTAGTTAGACACAGTGTTGTCTTCATGAGTAATGTGGCGTAACTGTTATGGAGATATACCTAAACTGAGAAAATACTAACTTGCAGACAAACCTATTGTTAGGTTTTGCGAGCAAATGTTAGCCGCTTGATTATGCAAATTGTTTTTGTTAAATAAATATAAAATCATGCGTAGAAAATGGGCTCATTACAAAATATGGGTTGGTGTCGTTAATAAAACTATGTTTTATTTTTCTATTGTGTGTACCTACCTAAGATTGACATTAATCATTAGATTACTACGAGCTCTGCGAGCAACGCGGGTCTTCGAAGTTAGATTAGAATAGAACACAATCAGTAAAGAGCCACACCCTTTGAGTAAACTCAGACCTAAGGTCAGTGGTATTGTTTAGTTAAACATATTTTTATTTGAGATCAAAATAGTAACAAATAATCACACACATTTTACCACTTTGAAAGGGTCTGGTCTGTCTTTTAAAATATTGACTAATGAGAAAAAATACCTATCCTATCCTATCTATAGACACCCCCCATTGAGTTATATTATAACTAGCGGCCGCCCGCGGTTTCACCCGCGTGGTTCCCGTTCCCGTGGGAATATCGGGATAAAAAGTACATATAAACCTTCCTCTTGAATCACTCTATCTATTAAAAAAAACGCATCAAAATCCGTTGCGTAGTTTCAAAGATTTAAGCATACAAAGGGACATAGGGACAGAGAAAGCGACTTTGTTTTATACTATGTAGTGACTAGCGGCCGCCCGCGGTTTCACCCGCGTGGTTCCCGTTCCCGTGGGAATATCGGGATAAAAAGTACATATAAACCTTCCTCTTGAATCACTCTATCTATTAAAAAAAACGCATCAAAATCCGTTGCGTAGTTTCAAAGATTTAAGCATACAAAGGGACATAGGGACAGAGAAAGCGACTTTGTTTTATACTATGTAGTGATACACCCCCCCCCCCCCCACGAATAGGTTTGACGAAAAAATTTTTTAGTTTCAGTTCCATGTATGGGGAGCTGAGCCCCCCTTAATTAGGGTTCCGTACCAAATTAGTAAAATGGAACCCATGGGGCGTTTGTGCACTACGCTGAATTTTACCGATCCGGAAAAAAAACGGCTGCTTGTATTTTAATAATTAATCATTTAAAATAGTAAAAATTTATTTAATTCGTGTAGTTTCAATGTTTCAAATCCTAAACTACACGAAATAGATAATTATTACTATTATAAATGATTATTTATTAAAATACAAGCATCCGTTTCGGTAAAATTCATTGTAGTGCACAAACGCCCTTATGGTGCGACACTCGTATTCACAAACATTAACTATTATGAGGTCTCACAGTGCATGGCGCGCGGACGAATAGTAAAGTAAAGGTCCGAACAAACCAACGCGTTCGCGGTCGCGGCCGCAGTGGCGTCCGCGGTGGCGATCACTGCGCGTGCAAGGCCAGTACACACCAAACACGCGATCTACGCGTCAAGTCCAGTCTGCGTCCTCATACTAACATAATATACTCGTATTGAATTTAGTGATATTGAAAGATAGCGAAAGTGAAATCGAAGCTGAAATTATTCTACTAGCAGCAGTTATTGAAGACGAAGAAAAGAAAAAGAGGTACACCTACCAGCTCATTTGAAATAAATAAAGGGTTGGCATTAGTATCGCGCGGCAGGTTTTTTGTAGATACTTTTTATGGATAATGTAGATTTTGATATCCCCTTTCCTATGACACCACTCTCAGAGCGCGGAGATAACTTGATTGTGAGATATGAGATTCCAAAATGTCGTATTACGCATTCGCAAACAATCAGAATGATCTGATCGTGTTCGTTCCGTCGTCTTCGCTTGCAATTTCACTCACGCGCGTCCCGCCCACCAACCGCGGCTACCCCGCTGCCTCTCATGTTTTCTAAGGCATTAAATATAAACATTCACGTTTTCTATTTATTTTCTATTTATTCGTATCAACATCAACTGAACGCGGCCGCCCAGTGATCGCGCGTGCGAACGCTGCATTTCGAGCCGCCCGGACGCACGTATTTGAACTCGTCGCTACACGGGTTATTGCTCTATCTGATCGCCACCGCGGACGCCACCGCGGCGCGCGGCGGCCGCAAATTGAACGCGTGGGTTTGTTCAGACCTTAATAGGTTGATAGTGGGTAGACTGCTCTGGTAATAGTTAGCAAGGTATGAAGGTAATTCGTTGCATGTATTTGCATCCCTTTCTAATTGAACCTACCTGTGCGTCCGCGCGCCATAATGTTTGTGAATACGGGTGTCAGTATGTCTGTCTGTCTGGCTGACACAGTTGTGTCAGACAGACAGACAGACAGACTGACATCCAGTTGGATATCTCGAGAACAACTAATGCTATCAACTTGAAATTTGGAATAGTTTTAGACGTTTGCCCAACTATTTTGCAAATAAGAGAGAAATAAAAATATATATTTTTTTTTGTAACAGGAACTGAAAGTGGGTCTTAAAAATTCGAAGTGGATTACTAGAGTATTATGTGGTAGGTATCATATGAAAGAGCGCTGCTTGCACATTCTCAATAAATTTTTTTTTGGCCGCACAGTTTTCTAAATAAAAAATGTAAAAAAATATCGTTCCCCCTTATCTCGGAAGTTTGCATAAAAAAAAAAATATGCAGTTTATGTAAAGATTACAGGAAAAACAAAACAATGTCTCTAAATACTAAACTTTTTCAGAAATCATCGAAATCATCAACAAAAAATACATTAAGGCGCTTGTTCGGAAAAGATCGACGTTTCTGAACGCATCTCTAATGTCACGTCAAATTGACATTAGCTGTCACTTGAAGTTGACAGTGACACTTGATTGAAATTCTTCTTGAGAAAATGTCGGATTAATTTTGCTGAATTTGTTAAAAATCGCTCGCGTTGAATGTGCCTGGCACATCGAGTTTGAATACATCTTAAATTATCTATGTGATCCCGTTTTGTACGACCAAGGTTTTGATGCCATCTCTGGAGTGGCCGGTCGCGGATGCTTTGAAAGATAACCTTTTCTACCACACGCGTTTGTTGTCGGGACAATCTATCGTAATAAAAAAAAAGCTCCCACGTGTGTGTCTTTGTGTATCTATTGTTGAAACGCCCAGTGTCTTGTGAACGCTGTTATTTGTGTTGTGAGTGAGGTCACTAATTGGTAAGGTCTGCAGAAGAAGACGAAGAAAGGACCCCAGGGGGCGCGCGCGCTCCCTTACACCACCTCTGTCTCCACTGCCCAGGACCACAGACAGTATGTAAAATCCTCCTTACTTCACCATATATAGATTAAGCGCTGTGTATCGCAGTCCAATTGTTCAGTTACATCCCGGCTGAAACCAAGATTTGTCCGGAGTCTATAGTAATACCAGCTTCCACTGCGCTAGCCATTCCGCGGTCTAGGCAGGGGTGTACTGAACATTTTTTTGGTAGCAAGAGCGTAGCTTGAAGGCCTGAGAGGCCCACGCCAAAATTTTGTCTATTAATCAGTGCCGTTTGATGACCCAGTCTGGTCCGGACTAGATTAATTTGTACTTGTAAATGGTAATTAACTTGCATTTGAAAAGTAAAGGGCATTCCTTTGTTATTGGTTCCATGTCTTGTAATTAATTGTCATGTATTGAAGTTCCAAAATGTAAACAGATACCTTTCTTTGTTCATAATAATTATTATTTAGTTTTGTCAGCAAACTTGAGTTATGAATATTGACAAGTTTGTTGCTAAAATAATAGCTAATAAAAGGTCAGCTAATAAGTTTGCACTCAATACTTAGTGAAACTTAAATGATTTGGGACATTGTTTACACATTGAAACTCATTGAAACTTGTGCTTTGAAATAATTGAAATTAACTTGTTGTTGTGTAACAGTATGTTGTGTTGATATCCAAGTGAATTTCAATAGTCAGTGAGTTTTGTTGTTTTCTGATAACCTCCAGATATTTAAGAGTTTGTGTCATTATAAATACTTTGTTGTTGTAATATTGGAATTTTGTGGTTAGTAATAACCTCCAAATATTGGAGATTTTGTGTTATAGTGAATATTTTGAATTTGTTGTTTTTGTTGATAAATTTGTGACGTTACAATGACGGCCTCCTCTGCTAAAGCCAAAATACGTTCTGAGTTACGGTGGTTGGCTTCTGCGGTCGCGTTGTTGGATCGACCGGATAGAACGGAGGCCTTGTTGAACAGATACGTAGATCTGCCCATACGTTTGGCTGTTGTTGATGAGCAGTATGCCTTATTTTTGGAAAGGACTGTTGAGGCCGAGGTGGAAATGCGACAAGAAGTTGGTTTGGATGTGGACCAGTGTTATGATTTTGCGGACAGAATTACCCAGGTGGCTCGACCTTTGCAAGTGGCAAGAGAGAATGAACCGAGCCCGTCCCCGGTCACATCTAAGAGTATGCCCCCTCTCTTTGCTAGATTGGCCCCCTTAGACTTAAGGCGCTTTGCTGGTCGTCTAGAGGACTGGGAGGGCTTTATTAATATTTTTGATAGTCTGGTACATGCCCGGGATGATTTGACCCAGGGCCAAAAGTTGGCTTATTTGTTATCCGTGTTGGAAGGGGAGGCCCTTGAATCGGTTCAACATTTGGCCCCCTCGGATGAAAACTACCCTATTGCTAGGGATTTGATTGCCCGTCGGTACCAGAACGTACGACGTCTGGCGGACAACCATGTTGCCGCCATTTTGAATTTACCCCGCGTTGCCAGCGTGATGCACTTGAGAGTGGCTTTGTTGAATCCGCTGTTGGTTGCATACAACGCATTAAAAAACTTAAAACTCCCAGTGGAGCAGTGGTCGTTTTTGTTACTGCACATTGTCCTGGGAAAGTTGCCGGACTCTGTTAAGGTCCGTTTTGAGCAGCAGTATGGTGGGGATAGTGCGACTTATCTGCCACCCTTCTCGGACCTCTTGACGTTCCTGGAAGGAGAGAGTAGATTGGCAGATAATTCCTCTCTGGCCGGTCCTATGGGACCCGAACGACCTGTGCCACAGAGTAGATCCCCCACCGGACCCCCCCGTAGGGGGCGTATGGCCCCTCGCGCGCCCGGCCGCTATGCCGCCGTCCAGGAGACCGCCCGCTGCTTGTACTGTCGGGAACCGGGTCACAGCACGACCCGTTGTGATAAGTTCCTCGACCAGCGCGTCCAAGGCCGTCGAGCGATCGCGCGACAACGGACATGGTGCTACTCGTGCTTGGGCCTGCACATGCAGCGCGAATGTACCCAAGCGCACCCATGCCGCTTTTGTAAGGGCAACCACCATCCCCTCCTCTGCATGAACAGCCCAGAGGGCGGCGGAGCGCCGCAGCGCGTCGCTGCAGGATCACCTCGTATGGGTGGGGGGCTCGGACCCCCCGCGGTGTTTGCATCCCGCAGCAGTTCTAGTGGCCACCAGAGTGGCCCCAGACGCTCTCCGCCACGTTTTGAGCCTCAAACGGGCGGGGGTCCCAGGGACCCCCCAATGGGAAACCGATCCCCAAGGATGGGGATGAGTTATGCGGGCGTTGCCGGAGGTCGTAGAGGCCCCCCGCGACGTTTTGAGCCTCGCACGGGCGGGGGTCCCACGGACCCCCCAATGGGAAATCGGTCCCCAACTAGGGGGTTCGATTTTGCGAGCGTTGCGGGAGGTCGTAGAAGCCCCCCGCAACGTGTTGAGCCTCGCACAGCCGGGGGTCCCCGGGACCCCCCCTCTGAAAATCGGTCACCGTGCCCCCGCGACTATGGGGCGACGTACACGGTGGATGATAGGCACCGATTCTCGCCGCCGCTCGCCGAATACCCGCGTTTGGAGCGGCGCCCGCCCCGTCTTCAAGGGGCCGGGAGATATAACCCGCCTGATACCGGGCGAATTGGACGTGGGCAGTATGTGGGAGAATGGGACCCACTGGATCGCTATGAGCGACCCCCTTACCATGGGGGGACGTCTGGGGACCCCACATACTAGCAATCAACGTGTTTACGGTCGATTATAGCCACCCCTCCAGAGACCGTTTTGTTGCCCACGGCCTCTGTGCTTGTCAGGGGATTGAATGGCGACCTTGTGGAAGTTCGCGCCTTGTTGGATTCCGGTGCTCAGGGGTGTGTTGTGTCATCTTGGTTAGTTAGGCGGTTGGGCCTCAAGGTGCACCCCCACACGGAAGGCGTGAGAGGTGTTGGCGATGTGAAAGTCCCCGGGTTGTTAGGGCATGTTGACTTCACATTTACATCACGTAATAAGTCCACGCCAGGCATTGAGACCTCGGCGATTGTGTTGGACACAGTGGTTGGCCGTCAACCTTCAGTTGACTTGGGACCGAGTATGTTGTCTTTGGTGTCTGATTCCCCACTCGCCGATCCAAATTTCTTCCGCCCAGGCCCGATTGATGCTCTCCTTGGAGCCGATGTCCTGGGGCGAGTTTTGTTGACGGGGAAGCGAGTTTTGCAGCCAGATGGCTTGGTAGCTCTGCAGACGACACTCGGTACAGTTGTGATGGGCCCTGCTCGCCGCGTTTTGGATTCCCTTGATGAGGATCGCGGTCTTGTTTTTAATGTGTCTCTCTCCGAAGTGGTGCAGAAGTTTTGGGAGGTTGAGGAACCTCCACCAGCCCCGCGGGTTGACCCAGTAGCGGATGAATGCGAGTTGTATTACCAGAATAACACTGGTCGCCTCCGCTCTGGTCGTTTGATCACCCGTCTCCCCTTTCGTGCCGGCCGACCTCCTCTGGGCGAATCCCGACCGCTAGCGGAACGTAGGCTAGTGGCGATGGAGCGTCGCATGAGCAAGGATCCGGTCTTCCGCCAGAAGTATGTTGAATTCATGCGGGAGTATGAGGAGTTAGGGCACATGTCCGTGAGCGATTTGGATTGGCGCTCCGTTGAGCACTTCTTTTTGCCGCACCACGCCGTTTTGAAATCCGGAAAGATTCGGGTGGTCTTTGACGGTTCGGCTCCCACCTCTACTGGAGCGTCCTTGAACCAGTGTCTGCATGTAGGTCCCAAGCTGCACACGGAGATCTCAGACATTTTGACCAACTTCCGGCGGCACCAAATTGTATTTATGACTGACATCCGGATGATGTTCAGACAAACGGTCATCCATCCAGAGGATAGGAGGTACCAATTGATTTTGTGGAGAGAGAGTCCTAGGGACCCCTTGTTGATTTATGAATTGAATACGAATACGTACGGTTTGGCTTCGAGCCCGTTTGTTGCGATTCGTTCTTTGTTGGAGTTGGCCGAGAAGGAGCGCTTGAGATACCCTCGCGCCTCCGCCATTTTGGCCAGTGACGTCTATGTGGATGACATTTGCACGGGCGCCTCATCTGTCTCAGAGGCGATTGTCCTGAGAGACGAACTCACCGCCCTTTTGAAGTCGGGAGGTTACGAGTTGAGGAAATGGATATCCAACTCGCCTGATGTACTGGTAGGTTTGCCCGAGGAGCACCAGCAGGACCCCCACCTATTCGAAAATGTTGATAATCCCCATGTGGTGACCGTCCTTGGCGTACAGTACAAACCGGTCTCTGACACGTTCACTTATTGTGTGGATTTACGACCACCGAAAGTCTGGACCAAGCGTTTAGTATTGTCTACTGTCGCACGTACCTTTGACCCCAATGGATGGATTTGCCCCGTGCTGTTTATGGCCAAGTGTTTCTTGCAACGGTTATGGGCTTCGGGTGTGTCGTGGGATGAACCCCTCTCGGACGAGTTACTCCGAGATTGGTCGAGCTTCGTTTCATCCCTCCCCGAGATTAATGAAGTGCATTTGCCGAGGCTATTCCTCCCTTCTGAAAATTGTAAAGTTACTCTTCACGGCTTTTCCGATGCCTCCGAACGTGGATTTGCTGCGGCCGTGTACCTCCGCACCGTTACTGTTGACGGAGTTGTTGCTGTGCATCTGGTGATAGCGAAAAGCAAAGTCGCTCCCCTTCGGACTCGTCATACGATCCCGAGGTTGGAATTGTGTGGAGCTGCCCTCCTAATGCGTTTGTTGAACCACGTATGGCTCACTTTAGGTCGATCTATTGCAATACAAGAGGTTTATGCTTGGACGGACAGTCAGGTCGTCCTTTGTTGGTTGAAGGCTCCGGCGCACACCTTGGACGTGTTTGTGGCCAATCGAGTGTCGCAGATTTGTAATTCCGACATCGAGTTGATTTGGAGACACGTGCCGGGAACCATGAATCCCGCGGATTGTGCGTCTCGGGGTTGTGTAGCCCCAACCCTAATTAACCACCCCCTCTGGTGGGGCCCACAGTGGTTGATGCGGCCTGAGTCGGAGTGGCCGCCCTCTCCAGCGTTGTCGAACGTAGCCGTTCCTGATATGCGGGCATGCGTCCTGGAGACTAACCCCGCCGGGGAAAAGGATTTGTTGTTGGATCGGTACAGCTCCTTACAGAAGCTGCTTGGTGTTACCGCTTGGATCAGACGTTTTGTGTACAATTGCAGAAACCCACGCGCGAGGCGTGATTCGTCGGTTCTCACTCCGGACGAGCGTAGGGACGCGCTCTTGTTTTGGGTCCGGAGAGTACAAGCTGATAGTTTTGAGTCCGAGATTGAAATTTTGCGTTTAGGCCGTCGCAAGTTGAAGGGCGCGGTATCGCGATTGAATCCCTTCCTGGACGAGAGTGGGCTTTTGCGAGTCGGCGGAAGACTTCGAAATGCGAACCTGCCGTATGGAGCTCGTCACCCCCTTTTGTTACCTAAAGCCGGACATTTGACTCAACTGATAATAACAGATCGCCATGTGAATGCACAACATGCTGGCTGTAATGCTTTGTTGGCCATTTTGCAGCGTGAATTTTGGATTTTGTCTGCTCGTCGAGCCATTCGCACTGTGGTTTTCCGTTGCCTGCCTTGTTATCGATTGAAGGCCGCGACCATGCAGCCCCAGATGGGTGATTTGCCTGCTGATCGCGTCACGGAATGTAGAGCTTTTGCCGGAGTCGCCACCGACTTCGCCGGTCCCTTTACTGTAAAGGCTTCGAGACTGCGTAATGCTAAAACCTATAAGGCGTACTTGTGCGTGTTTGTGTGTTTGTCCACCAAGGCTGTCCATTTGGAAATTGTCTCGGAATTGTCTACCGAAGCCTTTGTCGCCGCCTTGAGCAGATTTGTTTCCCGTAGAGGACTGCCGTCATTGATACGTTCCGATTGTGGTACTAATTATAAGGGAACGTGTAATTATCTTAAGGAAGTGGTTGGGTTTTTTGTTGATAATAAAATAGACATTGGAACCACCCTCTCCCGGCGTGGGATAATCTGGAAGTTTAGCCCTCCAGCTTGTCCGACCTGGGGAGGAATTTTTGAAGCTTGTGTAAAGGCTGCCAAGACACACTTGCGTCGCGTGATTGGAGAAACTATTCTCACGTTTGAGGAACTTGATACGGTATTTTGTAAAATTGAGGCCGTCCTCAACTCGCGACCCTTGTGCCCGTTGTCTTCGGACCCGAATGACCTGGAAGCGTTGACCCCAGGTCATTTCTTGATCGGACAGCCCCTTTTGGCTTTGCCTGAATATCCGATTCAGGATGTAGGATCCCATCGTTTGTCGCGATACCAACTTTTGAAACAGATGTCCCAAAACTTCTGGGCACGTTGGTCGATGGAGTATTTGCATATCCTACAACAGCGCGTGAAGTGGACCGATAAAACCACCCCACCCCAGACTGGCGACCTCGTGTTGATTAAGGATGCTAACCTGCCGCCCCTATGTTGGCGAAGGGGGCGCATTGTTAAACTCTACCCCGGAACTGACGGAGTTCCTCGTTTTGCTGAGGTTTTGGTTCGAGATTCGGTTTTGAAGAGAGCAGTTAGTGGGCTCTCCCGATTACCCGTAGATTGACGTACCGTTCTTAACGGTCCGGGGCGGGGGGATGTTCGGAAAAGATCGACGTTTCTGAACGCATCTCTAATGTCACGTCAAATTGACATTAGCTGTCACTTGAAGTTGACAGTGACACTTGATTGAAATTCTTCTTGAGAAAATGTCGGATTAATTTTGCTGAATTTGTTAAAAATCGCTCGCGTTGAATGTGCCTGGCACATCGAGTTTGAATACATCTTAAATTATCTATGTGATCCCGTTTTGTACGACCAAGGTTTTGATGCCATCTCTGGAGTGGCCGGTCGCGGATGCTTTGAAAGATAACCTTTTCTACCACACGCGTTTGTTGTCGGGACAATCTATCGTAATAAAAAAAAAGCTCCCACGTGTGTGTCTTTGTGTATCTATTGTTGAAACGCCCAGTGTCTTGTGAACGCTGTTATTTGTGTTGTGAGTGAGGTCACTAATTGGTAAGGTCTGCAGAAGAAGACGAAGAAAGGACCCCAGGGGGCGCGCGCGCTCCCTTACACCACCTCTGTCTCCACTGCCCAGGACCACAGACAGTATGTAAAATCCTCCTTACTTCACCATATATAGATTAAGCGCTGTGTATCGCAGTCCAATTGTTCAGTTACATCCCGGCTGAAACCAAGATTTGTCCGGAGTCTATAGTAATACCAGCTTCCACTGCGCTAGCCATTCCGCGGTCTAGGCAGGGGTGTACTGAACAGCGCTACTCGGAAAAATTATGGACTCTTTGATATAAAACTATAGGACGGTTAGGGCGTTTGTGCACTACCACTGAATTTTACCGATCCGGAAAAAAACGGATGCTTGTATTTTAATAATTAATCATTTATATTAGTAATTAATTAAATACAAGCATCCGTTTTTTTCCGGATCGGTAAAATTCAGTGGTAGTGCACAAACGGCCTTAGAGTTGTTATTATAAATCTGGTAATAAGATATATATTTCTTCATACCTTTATCTAGAATCGTATAGTTTCAGAAACACGATTTTATGATTTTGGCTCGACACTTTTTATTTTCGAAAATACCTCTAAAAATAAGAAATATCAAGATTATTCTTAAATGGGGATACATATAAGTACTATTGAAAATTGATTTTATTAGTAGACACCAATAATATTTAGGATCGTATAGAAGCATTTTTCAAAAATCGCTACTTATAGTTTTTGAATACGAAGTGATTTACTTTTTTTTTGCGTAATCGGCAAAATCGGTCTCGCTCCTGCGCGCGTCGTTTTCTCATTGCTATCTCGCTTTAGCATAATTTTTCCGAGTATCGCCTTAATTGTTCCACTATCGGTCAAGAAATGGCGCTGACCTAAAACTGCAATATTCTACACCGCAAATTCTCTGTAATATAACCTCGTCGATGAAAACAGAATACTTTCATCTACCTACCAATTTTCAAGTGTGTATTGTTAACAGTTTTAGTACAAAGTGGCTGTAATATAGGTACGGACGGACGGACAGGCATACAGACATGACGAATCTATAAGGGTTCCGTTTTTTGCCATTCGGCTACGGAACCCTAAAAACAAATAGAGCAGAATGTTTTTATTTTAAACCTCTTTAATTTCAAAAAGTCTACGAGACGGTCGTTATGCTAAGTGTCAAAACCAAGTCAAAACAAATCAATTTGAAATCAGCTGATTTCTAAAAATGAATATAATTGACTGCAACATACTAATTTCTTTACTAATTTGTCAATGATATTAAAGTTTGAAAAATCAGGTGAGATGTATGACTTGTTGAAGTTCAAAATGTCTTAAAATCCAGCTACTCCACGTTGTTTCATATCCCGTGGGAATATCGAGATAAATTATTACACTTTCACGTTTATGACACTCGGGAATAATGTAAGTAGATGCCTACTGGTGCATTGTACAAACATTAGATGACGAAGACTTCCAAAAGTTGAGAGATCTATCAATAGACGTCCATAGCTTTTGACAATTTACTTTATTTAAACACTAGCAGATCCTCTCGGTTTTACCCGCATGGTACCCGTTTCCGTGTGAAAATATAGAGACAAAATATAGCCTATGTCACTCGGGAAGAAGGTAGCTTTCTAATGGTCAAAGAATTATCTAAATCGGTTCAGTAGTTCCTGAGATTAGCGCTTTCAACCAAACAAAAAAACCAAACTCTTCAGCTTTATAATATTAGTAAAGACTAGCTTTCCACCCGAGGCTTTGCCCGCAGTAACTACATGATGTTTTCCCGTAGGAATAAGACATCTTCTTGGAGTAAAAAGTAGCACATCTACAGGGTAAATTTTTAATCAGTGCACAAATTTTTAAGATCGACTCAGAATCGGTAAATGAACAACTTTCTCCTAGAAACATAGGTCGAAATATGACAAAAAAATTTTGACTCTTCATACAAATCGGACTGATCACGTGATCAGTTTAGTATGTGAAGTCCAAAAATTTTTGTCGTATTTCGACCCATGTTTCTAGGAGAAAGTTGTTCACTTAACGATTCTGAGTCGATCCTAAAAATTTGTGCACTGGTCAAAAAAATTTCCTGTATATAGACTATTCTAGAAAGGGGAGACTATTCTAAGAGAAACCTAAGACGCAATAAGGAGCCCGTGGCGCAGTGGTTTTTGCGCTCTGCCTGCGATCGTTGAGGTTGAGTAACTTTCGCAATGGTCTGTTATGGGATGGGCGACCAAAAACTTCTCATCTCGAGCTCCTCTGTGCTTCGGAAGGTACGTTAAGCTTGCTCACGACTGCATTTGCAGTCGTTAAATTATACCCACCAATTCGCAATGGTCCCGCGTGGTCATGGCCTGTTCTTCTTATGGGTATAAGGAAGGCCAGTGCCCCAGCAGTGGGGACATTAAATGGCTGATGATGATGATGAAGCTATTATAGATCATATAATCTCTGAGCCGAATTTTATCCAGATATCGCTGCATTACCATTATGGAACTATTGCGATTGAAGGGTCCAAGCGTTTCACCGTGATTGAGTACCTAAGAAAGCTCCAAACTTTCGCATTTATAACATTCGTAAGATTTTTCCCGCATGGTAGTCCTCAGAGTAGGTGGGGTAATGATCGCGAGATAGCTGGCAAGAGCTGGATGAGAGTGGCCGCGGTGGCGCGGGTTTGGAGAATCTTTGTGTCCTAATTCACAGAACAAAGACGTTGAAATTCACAGCTGTTGAAATTAGTAGTGAGCGTAGATAAACCTTCGTTCGTTCTTCTTCGTTGGGTCGAACAGACCCTCCATACATTTTACCGGTGAATTGGTGAAAAAAAAAATGAAACATTTTAGCTACAAACAACAACAAGACACACAGAAAACCAAATAAAAAAAAAGCAAAAATAAACGAGAATAATCCCGAGTTTAGTTCTGTGATGCCAAAACTGTGCTCAGCTCAGCAGCAAGCGAGGCCTGCTGCACTGGTATTCTGCTGAACACAGTAGTGACATCTGGACATACCAAAATAGGACCAGTTTGTTTTCGATTCTACGCTTCATTCCTCATTCTCCCTCTAAACTCTATCTCGTGTTCCGTGTCCCAATTGGACGATGATCTTTTTCTTAGTCGGGCGCTCTTGACAGAGTGGTCATGGATGTCGATGTACAGGGTTACGGCTCGCCCGCACGACGCGTGATGTCTCTCCAGTTCGGTCGACTTTCAGCGTTTCGAGAACACTGTTACTGCGGTCGACGGATATCGTGATGATAATAATCAGTTTTTTTTTCTCAGACCATCGCAGGAAGCTGGCCAGATGCGGTATAGGCGACGACTTTACCGCGATCAATGGCGAGCGGCAAGTGGCGCGAGTTCAAACAGGCGGTGCAGCGGCGGCGAGTCTTCGAGCCCGACCAGTTGGAACATAGCAGCTTGAAAAGGTATACTTTCTAATCCACAAAGACAAAATGATGAAGGATCTTGCCCTTCAACTACTTTACGGTTAAATTTCGTACTTATCGCTATGGATACGGGGAATCGGTGACCAATTTGTAATCTCGTGATCTTCTGTCTTTTGACAGGCATGAACAGTCGCTATCGTTCACCAAGCCGTAACTAGACCGCGTGGTAGGTCATCATAACTCATTTTCTCTATTCGTATATCAGGTACTGTATAATATGCCATAATATTATATAATATATGCTTTATGCCCTTATTCAATAAAAACGGCTGATGGTGATGATGAATCTTCTGACCCTGTAAATAAAACTTAAATTTTTTTTAACCCCCTCTGTGATCAGTTGTACACACCACCCACCGGTATTAGACCCAGAGATCCCGAGTTCAATTCCCAGTGTGGGGGTACATATTGCATTCAGGTTGGTTGGTGGTATGTTCAAATTCCGCCTGGCTAGCTACCACCATCTTATCCAAATCTGACGCCATAGCAACGCTGTTTTCAGCATGTTGTGTTCCGGCACTTAGAGATAAGATAGCCAGTTCCTCAGTAATTGAGGATTCCGGGAGTTGTGCGCTTCCATAACTTAACATCGGGTGTGATGAAGGCTAAGTGCTACCCCGTTGTGAATTAAAAAACTTGGATTTTGAACCAAATCTTGAATCTTCCTTCAAACTAGTGCCATTGTCATGATGCGTTGACTTTTTTTTATATTCCATAAATTTGTACTTGATCCCAATCAAGCCCATGGGCTAAGACAGGATCTAAGATGGAGCGAGCTAACCCGGAAGGTGCCTATTCACCCTTGCTTTGAAGGTGGTCGGGTTATAAGTACTCGGGAATACAGATGCAGGGAGGGAGTTCCACTCCTTTTCTGTGCGCAATATAAAAAATGTTGAGTATAGCGCTTGGTGCGACATTTAGGAATATCAACCAAGAAAGGGTGGTAGCCCGCTGTGCGTCTGGATGTCCGATAGGAGAAGGGGGATGGCAGTATGAGCTCATGCAGCTCCTGAGCACACTCTCCGAATTACACTCTGTAAAAGACCGACAGGCGACTTTGCGGCGCGCGGCGGTGAGCTAGGGTGTGAAACTTGCTCTTCACCAGTTTTTTGTCGCCAATTAGCCTCTCAGCTCTGCGTTAGATCGTGTCCAGTGCAGCTAGTTGGCTTACCTCAAGCTCGTTTACATTTAACCATGTCTGATGATGATCCGCAGATGTCTGACGGGCTGGGACCTGACGGGCCTGGGGCTGGGCAGCACGCTGGGCGTGGGCGTGTACGTCATCGTGGGCTCCGTAGCTATGCGCCACGCCGGCCCCTCAATAGTGATCTCCTTCCTGATTGCTGCCGTGGCGTCTATGTTCGCAGGTAACTATAATCTTCTAATTATTCTTCTAATAATAATAAAATTCTTACAATCATACCAATTATGTAGCCCATAGAAATATTATTCTGTGCCCATAGTTAATTTCATAGAGAAATTTGGAAATAACGGCATATATTTTATACGTATATACTTTTTGTAAATAGATAAGTAATACAATTAATATACATATTATAAAACACCCAGACAACGACAAATAGACATGTTCATCGCTTGTGTGCTTATTACACAAAATGCCTGTAATTACAGTGTTTAAACATTTTGTCATTGTAAATGAATTGTATTTTATTGTGTTTTGTTGAATAAACTTTTTCTATTCTATTATATTATATTCTTCATGCACACAAATACCTATCTATTTGTTTATGGGCGGGAATTAACTTATTTTTCTTAGAAATGTTGACTAATACTGATAAAACGTTATTAGAAATACGTAAGCGCCTATTTTCTTGAAACTATTTTCCCGAAACTAATATAGCTGTTATCGCTTGAAACAATCTTTACATGGCTTCAGATAAGATTGTGCAAATAGTTGCACAGCGGACTTCTATGATTTTTATGCAATTTAGATTACGCTGATTTTTCATTATCGGTCATCTATTGATCATCAACCAGGAATTTATTGCGATTAACTTGTTATTTATCTTTGATATTATTCTTATGAAGTGTTTTTTCATGGTAGTTTTTATTTATAATATTTTTAGATAAGTTACCTATCAATTAATCCGATTTCATATTATATTCGCTCCTTAATTTCGTTCTATATGAAAAAAAACTTATTAAAGTTGTTGTTTAAAATAACAAATTTAAACGTGTTGCTTCTAAAGCGGTTTTATTTACAAGCAAACATATTTATTGCCGATATTATAAACAGATAAGAAAACTATGAAGAAAGAATGATGTAGGTTTTTTTCAACAATTACCAAAAGATCATCCAACTACTATTTTTAAACCACACCATTTTCATCGATGCGAAAGTAAACTCCGTTGTCGGCCTACCTGAAATCGATGTTTGCTATTCTACTTACATATTTTTATATCAAAAGTAGCCGCACAGAGACAGTTTGTAATAGCACTTAGTTTTTTATCCCGATATTCTAACGGGAACTGGACCTGTCCCCTGATTCACGAACTGTCGGAAATGCTCCCGACAGCGGAATGTATGCACTGTCTCTGTCACTCACTATAGAATAGACAAAGACAAAGTACGGAATTCGAATCCGATTCCGTATCCGATGGTTTGTGAATCGCTGATCTGGACTAGACTGGACGCGAAAACCGCGAGGCGCAGCTGGTTGATTAAAAAGGCAATAATTTGACCATTTCAGGGTTGTGTTACGCCGAGTTCGGTGCCCGAGTGCCCAGAGCTGGCTCGGCATACATCTATACCTACGTCACTATCTGTGAGCTGCTGGCGTTCATCGTCGGATGGAACAACATCTTTGAGGCTACCTTCGGTGAGTTTGGAATCAAGATTTAACCATTGATCACCAGGTTATAGGGTCCAAAATTACAAGAATTACTTAATTGAAGCTGCATCGTAGACAAATCTATTTTTCAGCTGTCAATTGTACACTTTTGAAGTAGAGGTAACTGCTCTCGTATTTATAGGAAAAATGTGATAGTAAAAAACCACGAGCCCTATAAGTAGCTTTCTCCTCCTGAAAGCTACTTATAGGGCTCGTGGTTTTTTATTATCAATTTTGTCCTATACTTACAGAATTGCATTGTGAATGCATAAAAATAATTTAAAAATCTCAATGTTCTCGAATTTGTCATGCTACGCGTGCAGGTCTTTGTTTGTTATCAATGTGACAGTATACTTTTTGCCTATCTTAGATCTGAATATCATTCAGAAATGTTGTACCGTTGGAATCCCTTTGTATAAGATATTCTTTTAAAAACACTCTGGGATCGCTTAATTTTTTTCGTGCTCCAAACTTTATATTTGTTGTTTTCTTGTTATAAAACTTGTGCGGGGCATAAAGTGTTGCATATTTTTTATATTTCTTGGGTTTACGATCTTTACAAATAGGGTGCAGATTGGATCACTTCTCACATGGACACACATTTTCTATTGTTGCTATTGTTATTCTTTACTACTCGGAACTGTTATTTTCTAAAGCGAGAAGACAGCGATATTGTCATCACATGCACAGGATCAGTAAGGCGCTGTCGCATACCATCTCTCTTGCTAGATATGGTGATATATGCACTCTTAAGTACTGTGTTAATTCTCTTGTTGTGCATTTACAGGTACGGCAAGCGTGGCCCGCGGTCTTAGCATATACGTAGACTCGATGACGTACAACAACTCCATGTCGGCGTGGTTTGCCAGCGCCCTACCAGTGGGCGTCACCGACTTGTCTCCGTACTTCGATCTCTTCGCATTCCTCGTGGTTCTACTGTTGGGAGGTAATATCATCAGATTGAGTTTAATATATCGATTTTTCAGTCAAGAGCCAACCACTAGAAACAGCAGTTACTCTAGTAACTGCTATTTCTAGTGGTTGTTGTCGCGAACGCGAAATAAGGGCTGCGTAAAACGGAGCGTGGCGAGGAGAGAGAGGAACGGCGAGAGGATAAGAAAGAGATGGTTGAGGCGGGGAAAAAGGCAGTGCGAAGCAGAATGTCGAAGGAGCAATGGTGTTCTGTGTGAAAGACGGAGCTGAAAGGAGGAGAATTGAGAAGTAGCTTGAAAAGGACAGCGTTTGGTAAGACACCCGTGAATGAGTACTAGAAGCCATATCGGTAAGTGTTTTACATTGTTACGAACATACACGAATTGTCAATGAAAGACGGCCAGTTCAAGTGGCCGGGTTGCCGGTGGTCTGGGATGGCTGTAAGGGGCGGAGTTGGAGGCCATTCTTGGGACAAGGAGTCCCGCCTGTAACGCCTCAAGAAGATGGTGTGACAGTGATGAATCTAGAATAGAGTTTTGGCTAACATTCATCTCGGTTTCATAGTTTCACAAAGTTTTCTATCACGTACACACACACGCACATAACACATTCCATTCACTCACACATTCATACTAACAGGCTTCCTACTGAACTAGGCACAGAATTTTCGCATATGGGACTTTGCGACAGTTGTCTTGGCTTAGGTAATCTCTAATCGCTCACTAAAATGTTAAGGCTGGTGATGGAATCACGCTATTTCTGTAATCCTTAAACATTTAAAACTGTATTATTAGTATAAATCTTCTCTTTAACTGTCGGAAAACAACGATGCCAAAAAAATGGTTGCTCCAGCAACGGAATTAGTGGTAGCTAGCAAGGCGGACTTAGAACAAATCCTACCATCATACCGAATACAATAATAATGTTCTCCTACTGGGAATCGAACCCGGGATCTCTGGGCAAAATACCGATGGTGTGTCACACTAGGCCACAGAGAGTATTTTTTTTTCTAAGATTTCTATGAATGGCTTATCTGAAACTGCATCTGTAATCGTTGATTGGAAGGAGAAGTTTAGAAATGGGACGTATGCTAACTATTAGTAGTAAGCAACATACTAAGATGCTTCTTTATTTCTTTCAACTTACAAGATGGTGTTCATGTTGTAGTGCTGCTGGCGTTCGGAGTGCGGGAGTCGTCGATGGTGAACAATGCCTTCGCTTTGACCAACTCATTCGTTATCCTGTTCGTCATCTTCGCGGGGGCATTCAAGGGTATGAAGAATTTTCGAAATCACAAGACATCCCGATGGCTTAGAATTAGATCTTGCTTGTTTTCGGAGCAATTTATATGATTAACATTTGTATCGGTTCCGTTTCTTGGTCGCGCAAACCTCAATGTAAGCAGGAAAGTGAACAAACAGCTCTTATTTCCAAAAACGTACTGTGATCGCCCGACAAAAAAGTCTGGTGTTTTTGTAAATTTCATATTAACCGACAACGATGATTGTCTTGACGGGAATCTGTCTGTAGATTTTTTTTATTAGGTCTATTTCATAGTACATTTTTTTACAGCAAATTCAAGCATTATTAAAATTGCTTTTCCCAGCAAACAGTGACAACTGGAGGATTCCAGCCGACCAGGTGCCCGAGGGGTACGGCACAGGAGGATTCTTTCCGTACGGCGTGATCGGGACATTCAAGGGGGCGGCTATTTGCTTCTACGGCTTCGTAGGTTTCGACGTCATCAGCGCTTCTGGAGAAGAGGTAAAGTCCATTCGCTTAGATAGTGTCGCCCTTTTATCGCGCCGCCTTGGCACGTGCCGCTTCTTGTCAAAGAATGCCGCCGCATAAACAAAAGAAGCCGCATGCGGCGTACACCCTCAAATGGAATTGGATTTTGGCATTCGGCATTTATTAAATTATATTTTCTTAAAATAATCTATGTTTATTATAAATACAGGTGGTAACGAGGTTGTGACTTGTGACAATTCGAGCGATAATGAGTAATCACAATAATCATATAAAAACTTAATAAAAATTATTATTATTTGTAAATCACTTATTTAACTTCCTTTTATATAAAAACCCAACTTGAGTGTATTATTTTATATCTGCATTTTATAGCAAGAGCCACAATGCCGTGCGGGTGTACCGACACTATCTAACCGAATTAAGCGAATCCTGACGACAAAAACTTCTTGTCGGTTATTCTTGTATCGACAAGTTAAATCTTTCTCGAAAGATCGGATTTCAATGCACATTACTTTGAAATATATGTTTTTTGTCTATTATAAAAGAATTTTGGAATTTTCGGAAAGGGTCAAAGTCAAAGATCAAAGTTCAAGGGTTAAAGGTCGTCACGGATGCCCACACGTTGAAATCCGTAAATTTTCAAGATCTAAAGTCTCTCACAGAAAGGATTTGTGAGCCGATAGATTTGTTAGTGTTTGACGACCTAGACTGCATAAATGATATTGAATTCGAATTTGGACTACCTATGAAGTTATTTAACATGTGCTAAGACTCACTCAGTGGGTTCTTATTTCTTTTTGGTGAATGATATTGATTCACCATTTTATTATGTGAGAATGTATTTACGCAGCCGAAAATATCTGGCTGCAGAGAAACAGAACGTTTGTTGTGGCGACTAAGGTGAGTCGCCACAACAAACTGAGCGTCACAATATTTGGAACTTTAGCCTTCTGTCTCCAAAGACAAGGATCTCGAGATATATTGACAATACTGAATAAACTTTGTGAAAGAACTGTGAATGAGCTGTGTTTATAATATAAAAACTTATTCACTTTTCTAGGTAAAGGAGCCGCGGCGAAACATTCCTGTTGCCATAGTGACGGTGCTTACGATTGTCTTCTTGGCGTACTCCGGGATCGCCATAGTCATCACAATGATGGTCCCTTACTACGCACAGGTCAGCGCTCTTTTACATTGACTGGATAAGTGATTTTAAAGTCCTGTGTCAGTGTTGGTCTAAAATTTTTCTTATTCTATTCTCTCATGGGTGTCCTTAAAATTATCATGAAGCTAGTCGACTGTCAGTAAAATCTTCTGAAATTTTAGATCCCGTACATACATCGTCCGCTAGGTATTTGTGGTCCGCGTCTATAGTGGCACATTGACAATCGCGACGAATTCGCCCTTTCTGGACAAGCGCTTAGGTACATCAGTCTACCCGATAGACATGGCGGTCGTGACAACGACGGAAATATAATTTAAGATGATTCGGTAGCTCATTTGTGGATGCAAAGTTCTATATGAACATATTATCTATTTGGTGTGTCGCTATTTCTGCCCCCTTATTGACAAACCATCGGAAACGTTCCCGACAGCGGATTGAATGCATTGCCATGTCATTGTTACTCACTTTCTGTACAGTTGTGAATCAGAGGGCCGGTCCTTTAAGCTAAATCCTCCTTATTCCAAAATGTGGACTAAAATAGTCCTGGTTTAAAACTGGTACTAAACTTCCATTTTCCAAATGAAAGACAGAATTAGCATCAGTTTTAAACCAGGTCTAACTTTAGTCCACGTTTTCGAATAAGGGAGATTAGGTTCACGAAAGTTTTTGTTTAATAGTATAGGATAGTTTGTATCGAATAGACAGTGTGTGTGTGTGTGTGTATTTATTTAGCAACGATAAACAAGATAGTGCTCTTTTAATCCACAAAGGAGTAGCAATTAGCCTTCAACACACCTGATGTTAAGTGATGATAAGGTTGAAGGTGGAAGAGCACTACTTCCGGAATCCTCAATTACTGAGGAACTGGCTATATTATCTGTAATTGCCGGAACACAACATGCTAAAAACATCGTTGTTATGGCGACAGACTTAGATAAGATGGTGGTAGCTAGCCAGGCGGATTTTGAACAAGCCCTACTACCAACTAAATCGAATACAATTAATGTACCTACCCTTACTCTGAATCGAGCCCCGGGACCTCTAGGTCTGATACCCGTGGTGTGAATCAGTAGACCACAGAGACGGTTGAAGTTATGCACAACTTATCAATCGGCAGGACACAGCAGCGTCGGTGGCGACGGCGTTCGCGACCGTCGGGTGGGACTGGGCCAGATGGGTGGTCACCATCGGCGCACTGTTCGGGATATCGGCCAGGTATGGAACCTATCATCAATATCGGCGCACAATTCGGGATATCAGCCAGCCGGCCTAGCATGAGCGGCTTTCACCTTAGTGGGGTAAGCAAGACAACTTGCCGTACCATGTCATATCGCGCGATTAAAGCCGCTCATGCTAGGCCGGCTGGTATGGAAACTATCATCAATATCGCCCCACTGATCGGGATATCAACCAGGTATGGAACCTATCATCAATCAAATATCTAGCTGTTGGCCGTGACTTCGAACGCTTAAGAGACCCTGTTCTTCTTCTTAGCGTTTCGAAGGCAAACACTAACGATATTGTTGCGGCCCAGAATTTGGCCACGCTTACAACACTATCCGTAGCACGCATTTAATCCTCCCGCGTGCAGGTTTCAGGGCATGTGGGGCACGATATAAGATGGGACATCGTTGGAGTGTCACCGCAAATACAACCCATATTAGAGCTATCCGAGAGTCCCCATCGGAGCATGTTGTCTTTGCTAAGGCCGACCTGAGTCCGAAGCCTATTTAAAGACTTCCATATCGGCCAAGACAATCCATGTCCAGGAGGGAGACTCTCGGAAAGTGGAACATACGCCGTCGGTGGAGTTATTTTTTACGCCAAATAAACCATGTATTAGAAGATGGCGTCTCTGTTAATCTTAATAATTGTGCAATAAGGTGCTTTCTTTTCCAGTATGTTTGGCGGGTTGTTCCCGCTGCCGCGCCTGCTGTACTCCATGTCGTCGGACGGGCTGCTGTGCGGCTGGCTGGCCACGATCTCCACCAGGCGGAGGACGCCGGTCATAGCCACCCTGCTGCCGGCCATTATCATAGGTGAATGAACTATAGTCCGTGCCAAATAAACGAGCTTAAAAGGACATTCACCCTACTTTTACCAAATATTCAATAGATGTTGCGATACACTGGTAGGTATCGCTTTTGTGACAGGTAGGTAGGTAGAGTGTTTGTCAGATAACTCTGCGCGCGACTGGCTCGTTTTTGGCGCTAGTTACAGTGCATTTTTTTGTTCTTATGTTATAGAAAAGATTAGTATTCGATTTTTACCGCGCGCAGACTTATCTGACGAGCACTTTAGTTTGAAAGTTGAACGACGGCATAACGATCTAAGTCATACAGTCACAGCAACATAGGTCCAATTGACAGACTAAATTAACAGACTAAAATGCTGAAATATCAATTTCTGAATCTATAAAGGTAGAGACAAACTGATCCCACGTACGCAACGTATGCAACACATTATGACATCTAGCTAGACCATTGAATTTGTATGACTAGAAACACACTTATCATACGCGTTGCGTACGTTGCGTTGCGTATGATAAGTGTGTTTCTAGACATACAAATTCAAAGATGGAAAGGTCTAATAATTTTGATTGGTTGACTAGATTTGATGCTTGAATGCAGGAATCATCGCTGGTTTCCTGGAGCTGGAGCAGCTGGTGATGATGATGTGCATCGGCACGCTGTTCTCCTATACAATAGTCGCTTCTTGCGTCGTAATACTAAGGTAAATATAATGTAGAAATCGTGCGAGTAGATCTTCGATAGTTTATCTAAAAACTATCGAAAATACAAAGTGTTAATACTTTAACCGAAACTGAGAAATAGTTTGTTTAGAATCGATAGTAGAATCGGTTCCAAAAGTTTTTGATAGGAAGGGGTTAAATTTTTCAAATAAATTTATTTCATTTTTGTTAGTGTCTAGTCTACTGTATATTCATTCGCTACGCGCGCGACCAGTCACGTGCTCTCTTACGACATAGTACAGTGCCACAAGCTTTCCTGTTCCGGTGACAGCCGTGACAGAGGAGCCACTTGCAATACCAAATTAGCTGTCAAAATGGACTGTCGTATGAAAACTGTTTTAGTTCCAAAGATTATCACCGGAACAGAAAAGCTTGCTGCACTTTGGCTGCACTATAGGGCTTAAGATCTGTCAAAAAGTCACGGAGACCAATGAGCACGAATATCTACCTATATTTTTTTTATGGAATTTAATTTAGTATCAAATAAATTAGTTGCGGTGTATGGGCTTTTCCTTTATTGCATTAACACGTTGTATACTTTTGAATAGAATAGAATAGAAAAGAATAAGTAGTCTTTATTTGTTCTATTCTATTCGTTGTCAATTTTATTTTCTTTTTCTTGGCTCTAAAGAAGTCTTAGTCAAAGATTAATATGAGTACCTAATTAGAGTTCAATTCAATGCTACTGGTTTCGGAATCAGATGAGACTATGAGATGATACTTCGAGTATGAAATGTTGCCTACCTAATCTTTACCGTGTTTAACCGCCTCTGTGGTCTAGTTTATCAGACCCAGAGGTCCCGGGTTCGATTCCCAGTGGGGGTACATTTTGTATTCGGTTAGGTTCGTGGTAGGGCTTGTGCAAAGCTACCACTATTTTATCTAAGTCTACGCCAGAACAATGATGCTTTCAGCATTTTTGTGTTTCGCCAGTTAGAGATAAGATAGCCAGTTCCTTATGAACTGAGGATTCCGGGAGTAGTGTCCGCTTCCACCTTTCAGCCTTATCTGCACTTAACATCAGGTGTGATGAAGGCTACGTGCTACCCTACCCCGTTTTGGATACAAAAAATAATATATTAAGATTTTATATTATTTTTATGCATTTACAATGCAATTTTGTAAGTATTAGAAAAATGTGATAGTAAAAAACCACGAGCCCCATAAGTAACTTTCAGGCGGGATTCAAACCCGCGCCTCCGGGAATCCGGCCCGATGCTCTGACCAACTAAGCTACCGAAAGGCTTACACGACTCGTCGAATTTTGCTATCACTTGTTACGCTGTAGGCCAGCGTTGCTTCATCAATGTGAGGAAACCCTCGCATCCGAAAGAAACATTTTTACAAATGTTTAACAATCGATTAAGATGAAACAGCCATATTGAGATTTTATATTATTTTTATGCATTTACAATGCAATTTTGTAAGTACTTATAAGAAAAAAAAGCCTGAAAGCCTGAAAGCCTGAAAGCTACTTATGGGGCTCGTGGTTTTTTTACTATCACATTTTTCTTAATAATATATTATGTTATTATTGAACAGGTACAGGTCAAGCGCAGCCGCGGACACGGAATCCATGACCATTAAACGGATCCTGGGCTGTGGGGACAGGACGCCCACGAAGATCACCTCCTCCATAGCCATTGTTGTGCTGTTTTTGTTTAGTAAGTGCTTTTCTCAAGATTAAGGTCTTTGACCAGTGTGTGTTGCCAGTTATGACTTATGGAAGCGAGACGTGGTCTTTTACTATGGGTCTCATAAGAAGGCTCAAGGTTACCCAGCGAGCAATGGAGAGAGCGATGCTTGGTATTTCCCTGCTCGATCGAATCAGAAATGATGAGATCCGCAGGAAAACTAAAACGACCGACATCGCTCGAAGGATTGCTCAGTTGAAGTGGCAGTGGGCGAGACACATAGCGCGGAGAACCGATGGCCGTTGGGGCGGAAAGGTTCTCGAATGGCGACCGCGAACCGGACGACGTTCCGTGGGCAGGCCCCCTACAAGGTGGACCGACGATCTGGTCAAGGTCGCGGGAAGCCGCTGGATGCGGGCAGCGCAGGACCGATCGTTGTGGAGATCTTTGGGGGAGGCCTATGCCCAGCAGTGGGCGTCGTACGGCTGAAATGATGAAGTGCTTTGACTATTATCACCCAGATACGGAACAAACACAGCGTTCCTTCTTCACAAAATTATTGTTATTTAGGTACTAGAGGCAGTATTTGGGCGTCCCTATTTTGCTGTCGTATCTATTCTTTTGATGACACTGAAATCTATATTAACATATCAATTCTGGGAAATTTGACTGAAACCACATTTCTCTAACAATAGAGGTTAGGGGGTCCTGTATCGTGACATATTAAGAACACTCAGTCAGTAGTATATAAACGTTAGTGTTCAGTACACCCCTGCCTATACCGCGGAATCAGCTAGCGCAGTGGAAGCGGTTTCACTAATATAGACTCCGGACAAAAAACTAGGTTTCAGCCGGGATGTAAACTGAACAATTGGACTGCGATACACAGCGGATAGAATTTGTGAAGTAAGGTGATTTTACATACGGGTCCGTGTGTCGAATGTTTCCAAGGCAGAAGTGGTGTAAGGGAGCGCGCGCGCCCCTGGGGTCCTTTCTTCGTCTTCTGCAGACCTTACCAACTCGTCACCTTACGCACAACACAAATAACACACAGGGTCCCAAGACACTGGGCAACAATACACCACGACACACGCGGGGGAGCTTTTTTTATTACGATATATTGTCCCGACAACAAGCGCGTGTCTACCACACGGTTATCTTTCAAAGCATCCGCGACCGGCCACTCCAGAGATGGCATCAAAACCTTGGTCGTACAAAACGGGATCACATAGATAATTTAAGATTTTATTCAAACTCGATATGCCAGGCACATTCAACGCGAGCGATTTTCAACAAATTCAGCAAAATTAATCCGACATCTTGTCACAAGAATTTCAATCAAGTGTCACTGTCAACTTCAAGTGACAGCTAAATGTCAATTTGACGTGACATTAGAGATGCGTTCAGAAACGTCGATCTTTTCCGAACATCCCCCCGCCCCGGACCGTTAAGAACGGTACGTCAATCTACGGGTAATCGGGAGAGCCCACTAACTGCTCTCTTCAAAACCGAATCTCGAACCAAAACCTCAGCAAAACGAGGAACTCCGTCAGTTCCGGGGTAGAGTTTAACAATGCGCCCCCTTCGCCAACATAGGGGCGGCAGGTTAGCATCCTTAATCAACACGAGGTCGCCAGTCTGGGGTGGGGTGGTTTTATCTGTCCACTTCACGCGCTGTTGTAGGATATGCAAATACTCCATCGACCAACGTGCCCAGAAGTTTTGGGACATCTGTCTCAAAAGTTGGTATCGCGACAAACGATGGGATCCTACATCCTGAATCGGATATTCAGGCAACGCCAAAAGGGGCTGTCCGATCAAGAAATGACCTGGGGTCAACGCTTCCAGGTCATTCGGGTCCGAAGACAACGGGCACAAGGGTCGCGAGTTGAGGACGGCCTCAATTTTACAAAATACCGTATCAAGTTCCTCAAACGTGAGAATAGTTTCTCCAATCACGCGACGCAAGTGTGTCTTGGCAGCCTTTACACAAGCTTCAAAAATTCCTCCCCAGGTCGGACAAGCTGGTGGGCTAAACTTCCAGATTATCCCACGCCGGGAGAGGGTGGTTCCAATGTCTATTTTATTATCAACAAAAAACTTAACTACTTCCTTAAGATAATTACACGTTCCCTTATAATTAGTACCACAATCGGAACGTATCAATGACGGCAGTCCTCTACGGGAAACAAATCTGCTCAAGGCGGCGACAAAGGCTTCGGTAGACAATTCCGAGACAATTTCCAAATGGACAGCCTTGGTGGACAAACACACAAACACGCACAAGTACGCCTTATAGGTTTTAGCATTACGCAGTCTCGAAGCCTTTACAGTAAAGGGACCGGCGAAGTCGGTGGCGACTCCGGCAAAAGCTCTACATTCCGTGACGCGATCAGCAGGCAAATCACCCATCTGGGGCTGCATGGTCGCGGCCTTCAATCGATAACAAGGCAGGCAACGGAAAACCACAGTGCGAATGGCTCGGCGAGCAGACAAAATCCAAAATTCACGCTGCAAAATGGCCAACAAAGCATTACAGCCAGCATGTTGTGCATTCACATGGCGATCTGTTATTATCAGTTGAGTCAAATGTCCGGCTTTAGGTAACAAAAGGGGGTGACGAGCTCCATACGGCAGGTTCGCATTTCGAAGTCTTCCGCCGACTCGCAAAAGCCCACTCTCGTCCAGGAAGGGATTCAATCGCGATACCGCGCCCTTCAACTTGCGACGGCCTAAACGCAAAATTTCAATCTCGGACTCAAAACTATCAGCTTGTACTCTCCGGACCCAAAACAAGAGCGCGTCCCTACGCTCGTCCGGAGTGAGAACCGACGAATCACGCCTCGCGCGTGGGTTTCTGCAATTGTACACAAAACGTCTGATCCAAGCGGTAACACCAAGCAGCTTCTGTAAGGAGCTGTACCGATCCAACAACAAATCCTTTTCCCCGGCGGGGTTAGTCTCCAGGACGCATGCCCGCATATCAGGAACGGCTACGTTCGACAACGCTGGAGAGGGCGGCCACTCCGACTCAGGCCGCATCAACCACTGTGGGCCCCACCAGAGGGGGTGGTTAATTAGGGTTGGGGCTACACAACCCCGAGACGCACAATCCGCGGGATTCATGGTTCCCGGCACGTGTCTCCAAATCAACTCGATGTCGGAATTACAAATCTGCGACACTCGATTGGCCACAAACACGTCCAAGGTGTGCGCCGGAGCCTTCAACCAACAAAGGACGACCTGACTGTCCGTCCAAGCATAAACCTCTTGTATCTTAATAGATCGACCTAATGTGAGCCATACGTGGTTCAACAAACGCATTAGGAGGGCAGCTCCACACAATTCCAACCTCGGGATCGTATGACGAGTCCGAAGGGGAGCGACTTTGCTTTTCGCTATCACCAGATGCACAGCAACAACTCCGTCAACAGTAACGGTGCGGAGGTACACGGCCGCAGCAAATCCACGTTCGGAGGCATCGGAAAAGCCGTGAAGAGTAACTTTACAATTTTCAGAAGGGAGGAATAGCCTCGGCAAATGCACTTCATTAATCTCGGGGAGGGATGAAACGAAGCTCGACCAATCTCGGAGTAACTCGTCCGAGAGGGGTTCATCCCACGACACACCCGAAGCCCATAACCGTTGCAAGAAACACTTGGCCATAAACAGCACGGGGCAAATCCACCCATTGGGGTCAAAGGTACGTGCGACAGTAGACAATACTAAACGCTTGGTCCAGACTTTCGGTGGTCGTAAATCCACACAATACGTGAAAGTGTCAGAGACCGGTTTGTACTGTACGCCAAGGACGGTCACCACGTGGGGATTATCAACATTTTCGAATAGGTGGGGGTCCTGCTGGTGCTCTTCGGGCAAACCTACCAGTACATCAGGCGAGTTGGATATCCATTTCCTCAACTCGTAACCTCCCGACTTCAAAAGGGCGGTGAGTTCGTCTCTCAGGACAATCGCCTCTGAGACAGATGAGGCGCCCGTGCAAATGTCATCCACATAGACGTCACTGGCCAAAATGGCGGAGGCGCGAGGGTATCTCAAGCGCTCCTTCTCGGCCAACTCCAACAAAGAACGAATCGCAACAAACGGGCTCGAAGCCAAACCGTACGTATTCGTATTCAATTCATAAATCAACAAGGGGTCCCTAGGACTCTCTCTCCACAAAATCAATTGGTACCTCCTATCCTCTGGATGGATGACCGTTTGTCTGAACATCATCCGGATGTCAGTCATAAATACAATTTGGTGCCGCCGGAAGTTGGTCAAAATGTCTGAGATCTCCGTGTGCAGCTTGGGACCTACATGCAGACACTGGTTCAAGGACGCTCCAGTAGAGGTGGGAGCCGAACCGTCAAAGACCACCCGAATCTTTCCGGATTTCAAAACGGCGTGGTGCGGCAAAAAGAAGTGCTCAACGGAGCGCCAATCCAAATCGCTCACGGACATGTGCCCTAACTCCTCATACTCCCGCATGAATTCAACATACTTCTGGCGGAAGACCGGATCCTTGCTCATGCGACGCTCCATCGCCACTAGCCTACGTTCCGCTAGCGGTCGGGATTCGCCCAGAGGAGGTCGGCCGGCACGAAAGGGGAGACGGGTGATCAAACGACCAGAGCGGAGGCGACCAGTGTTATTCTGGTAATACAACTCGCATTCATCCGCTACTGGGTCAACCCGCGGGGCTGGTGGAGGTTCCTCAACCTCCCAAAACTTCTGCACCACTTCGGAGAGAGACACATTAAAAACAAGACCGCGATCCTCATCAAGGGAATCCAAAACGCGGCGAGCAGGGCCCATCACAACTGTACCGAGTGTCGTCTGCAGAGCTACCAAGCCATCTGGCTGCAAAACTCGCTTCCCCGTCAACAAAACTCGCCCCAGGACATCGGCTCCAAGGAGAGCATCAATCGGGCCTGGGCGGAAGAAATTTGGATCGGCGAGTGGGGAATCAGACACCAAAGACAACATACTCGGTCCCAAGTCAACTGAAGGTTGACGGCCAACAACTGTGTCCAACACAATCGCCGAGGTCTTAATGCCTGGCGTGGACTTATTACGTGATGTAAATGTGAAGTCAACATGCCCTAACAACCCGGGGACTTTCACATCGCCAACACCTCTCACGCCTTCCGTGTGGGGGTGCACCTTGAGGCCCAACCGCCTAACTAACCAAGATGACACAACACACCCCTGAGCACCGGAATCCAACAAGGCGCGAACTTCCACAAGGTCGCCATTCAATCCCCTGACAAGCACAGAGGCCGTGGGCAACAAAACGGTCTCTGGAGGGGTGGCTACAATCGACCGTAAACACGTTGATTGCTAGTATGTGGGGTCCCCAGACGTCCCCCCATGGTAAGGGGGTCGCTCATAGCGATCCAGTGGGTCCCAATCTCCCACATACTGCCTACGTCCAATTCGCCCGGTATCAGGCGGGTTATATCTCCCGGCCCCTTGAAGACGGGGCGGGCGCCGCTCCAAACGCGGGTATTCGGCGAGCGGCGGCGAGAATCGGTGCCTATCATCCACCGTGTACGTCGCCCCATAGTCGCGGGGGCACGGGGACCGATTTCCCATGGGGGGGTCCGTGGGACCCCCGATCGTGCGAGGCTCAAAACGTCGCGGGGGGCCTCTACGACCTCCGGCAACGCTCGCATTACTCATCCCCATCCTTGGGGATCGGTTTCCCATGGGGGGGTCCGTGGGACCCCCGCCCGTGCGAGGCTCAAAACGTCGCGGGGGGCCTCTACGACCTCCGGCAACGCTCGCGTAACTCATCCCCATCCTTGGGGATCGGTTTCCCATGGGGGGGTCCCTGGGACCCCCGCCCGTTGGAGGGTCCAAACGTGGCGGAGAGCGTCTGGGGCCACTCTGGTGGCCACTAGAACTGCTGCGGGATGCAAACACCGCGGGGGGTCCGAGCCCCCCACCCATACGAGGTGATCCTGCAGCGACGCGCTGCGGCGCTCCGCCGCCCTCTGGGCTGTTCATGCAGAGGAGGGGATGGTGGTTGCCCTTACAAAAGCGGCATGGGTGCGCTTGGGTACATTCGCGCTGCATGTGCAGGCCCAAGCACGAGTAGCACCATGTCCGTTGTCGCGCGATCGCTCGACGGCCTTGGACGCGCTGGTCGAGGAACTTATCACAACGGGTCGTGCTGTGACCCGGTTCCCGACAGTACAAGCAGCGGGCGGTCTCCTGGACGGCGGCATAGCGGCCGGGCGCGCGAGGGGCCATACGCCCCCTACGGGGGGGTCCGGTGGGGGATCTACTCTGTGGCACAGGTCGTTCGGGTCCCATAGGACCGGCCAGAGAGGAATTATCTGCCAGTCTACTTTCTCCTTCCAGGAACGTCAAGAGGTCCGAGAAGGGTGGCAGATAAGTCGCACTATCCCCACCATACTGCTGCTCAAAACGGACCTTAACAGAGTCCGGCAACTTTCCCAGGACAATGTGCAGTAACAAAAACGACCACTGCTCCACTGGGAGTTTTAAATTTTTCAATGCGTTGTAGGCAACCAACAGCGGATTTAACAAAGCCACTCTCAAGTGCATCACGCTGGCAACGCGGGGTAAATTCAAAATGGCGGCAACATGGTTGTCCGCCAGACGTCGTACGTTCTGGTACCGACGGGCAATCAAATCCCTAGCAATAGGGTAGTTTTCATCCGAGGGGGCCAAATGTTGAACCGATTCAAGGGCCTCCCCTTCCAACACGGATAACAAATAAGCTAACTTCTGGCCCTGGGTCAAATCGTCCCGGGCATGTACCAGACTATCAAAAATATTAATAAAGCCCTCCCAGTCCTCTAGACGACCAGCAAAACGCCTTAAGTCTAAGGGGGCCAATCTAGCAAAGAGAGGGGGCATACTCTTAGATGTGACCGGGGACGGGCTCGGTTCATTCTCTCTTGCCACTTGCAAAGGTCGAGCTACCTGGGTAATTCTGTCCGCAAAATCATAACACTGGTCCACATCCAAATCGACTTCTTGTCGCATTTCCACATCGGCCTCAACAGTCCTTTCCAAAAATAAGGCATACTGTTCATCAACAACAGCCAAACGTACGGGCAGATCTACGTATCTGTTCAACAAGGCCTCCGTCCTATCCGGTCGATCCAATAACGCGACTGCAGACGCTAACCACCGTAACTCAGAACGTATTTTGGCTTTAGCAGAGGAGGCCGTCATTGTAACGTCACAAATTTATCAACAAAAACAACAAATTCAAAATATTCACTATAACACAAAATCTCCAATATTTGGAGGTTATTACTAACCACAAAATTCCAATATTACAACAACAAAGTATTTATAATGACACAAACTCTTAAATATCTGGAGGTTATCAGAAAACAACAAAACTCACTGACTATTGAAATTCACTCAAAATCACTGACTATTGAAATTCACTTGGATATCAACACAACATACTGTTACACAACAACAAGTTAATTTTAATTATTTCAAAGCACAAGTTTCAATGAGTTTCAATGTGTAAACAATGTCCCAAATCATTTAAGTTTCACTAAGTATTGAGTGCAAACTTATTAGCTAACCTTTTATTAGCTATTATTTTAGCAACAAACTTGTCAATATTCACAACTCAAATTTGCTAACAAAACTGAATAATAATTATTATGAGCAAAGAAAGGCATCTGTTTACAATTTGGAACTTCAATACCATGTATTGTCTTGTCCATGTCTTGTAATTAATGTATTGAAGTCATGACTTCAATACATTAATTACAAGACATGGAACCAATAACAAAGGAATGCCCTTTACTTTTCAAATGCAAGTTAATTACCATTTACAAGTACAAATTAATCTAGTCCGGACCAGACTGGGTCATCAACACGGCACTGATTAATACAAAGTTTTGGCGTGGGCCTCTCAGGCCTTCAAGCTACGCTCTTGGCTACCAAGAAATGTTCAGTACACCCCTGCCTATACCGCGGAATCAGCTAGCGCAGTGGAAGCGGTTTCACTAATATAGACTCCGGACAAAAAACTAGGTTTCAGCCGGGATGTAAACTGAACAATTGGACTGCGATACACAGCGGATAGAATTTGTGAAGTAAGGTGATTTTACATACGGGTCCGTGTGTCGAATGTCTCCAAGGCAGAAGTGGTGTAAGGGAGCGCGCGCGCCCCTGGGGTCCTTTCTTCGTCTTCTGCAGACCTTACCAACTCGTCACCTTACGCACAACACAAATAACACACAGGGTCCCAAGACACTGGGCAACAATACACCACGACACACGCGGGGGAGCTTTTTTTATTACGATATATTGTCCCGACAACAAGCGCGTGTGGTAGAAAAGGTTATCTTTCAAAGCATCCGCGACCGGCCACTCCAGAGATGGCATCAAAACCTTGGTCGTACAAAACGGGATCACATAGATAATTTAAGATTTTATTCAAACTCGATATGCCAGGCACATTCAACGCGAGCGATTTTCAACAAATTCAGCAAAATTAATCCGACATCTTGTCACAAGAATTTCAATCAAGTGTCACTGTCAACTTCAAGTGACAGCTAAATGTCAATTTGACGTGACATTAGAGATGCGTTCAGAAACGTCGATCTTTTCCGAACAGTTAGGTTTAATAAGGAAATGGAAAATAATTTGTAAAGCACTCTCAGAAAACAAGGAACGGCAGCTTGGCACTATTTGTTAGTAGGTACCTAAGTAGTAAATATAAGAAAGAACTGCTCCATCTATGCAATGAGAAGTTTTCCAGTAGGTTCTATAATGTTCAATAGATGTCGCTGCGACCACTTTTCTTTTTTTTCTTAATTTTCATGTATGGTATGTTTTTTTTGCGTTCCCCAGTTTACGGGAAAGTTGAATGTATTGTTTCACGAATTTTGTTGCGTATATATATTAATGAGTTATCGTTTTTTTCTTATTTTAACTGATTTTGATTATATTTTAATTTAAATAACTGTTAATGTCAGAAAGAAAAGAAAATGTTTTACTTCACATTTGTTTATCTGGTCTAAAGGGGGTGCAAAAAGTTTGATTATGGCAACACTGCCACAAAATGTCAACAACTCGTTTTTTTTTATAGGTAAGTACAACAAAAATAGCGAAGTAGGTATGGATAAAAACCTACGTTTGAACTTTAAGTCATATCCTAAAAGTAGTAATTTAGAAATAAAACCTTATGTAACAAGATTATTTACATATTTATTTACATTTTAAAATTTTATTTTGTTTTGCGTAGGCTGACAAACGTCCAAGGTATTGTTATTAAAAAATAAAAGAAAAGTTTCGCTAGCGCCATCTCTTGCACCTATTTGAAATAAGCTTACGATACCTATTGAAAATTCCTGATTATTTAGGTGACTTCAAAAAAGAGGAAGCTATACATTCCACTGTATGTATTAGGCTTCGGTTAAGTTATAAAAAGTCGCACACTTTTGTCCTTTGAATTAAAAAATATTAATCTTTACTCCTTCTGCAGTGTTTTAGCCACAGATATATAATTTATTAGACAACGCAAATGCATGTACTTCGCGTGTCCAAACCCCGACCAAACGTCGAGGTTAGTCGCTGCTAACTTACCTACGTTACGGTATGAAAATGTCGGCACGCTTGGTTTCAATACAAATCGTGATACTTGCGACTGCGTTATTCATGTAAATCTATATTTGTGGTTTTAGCTTTTGCTAAGGGCCCCACAGATGATCAGTCCACCTGTTGTCAACTGTCGAAATTCAAACTCATGTACTCAAATCGTGTAAGTCAGAAATTGCATCAATATTGAGTCACTTAATTAACCTATCTTTTGTAACAGGTATCTTCCCCGAGCCTCTTAAAATTGCCGTAATTAAACCTCTATTCAAAAAGGGTACACGAGACAACATTGATAATTACAGGCCGATATCGCTGTTAACTATCATATCCAAAGTATTTGAAAGGGCAATGCAAAACCGAATTTATCAATTTGCCAATAAATTTACGTTGATTAAGTCTGACCAGTATACGGATTTCAAAAGGACAAGTCGACAACTCTGGCAGCGTTCTCGTTAATGAACAGTGTGTGTGTGTGTTGAATATGGATAAACGTAAACCTGTCACTTCTGTATTATTTGACATGAGCAAGGCCTTTGACCTCGTGCCACATGATATTCTACTTCGCAAATGTGAATTATATGGATTAAGAGGCGTAGTAAATAAATGGCTTTACTCCTATTTAACTGGAAGAACGCAATACGTAGAAATTACAAATATAGACGATGATATGGAAATAAAGGAAATAAAATCGATGCCAAAATCAAAAAATCTAGGTTTACCACAGGGAAGCATACTAGGCCCATTATTATTTTTACTGTACATAAATGATCTCCCAGATGCCACAAATTACCACTGTACACTTTTTGCTGATGACGTAAATATAATGACTATAATGACGAAGTAAATGATACAATTTATAAAATAATTAACTGGCTAGAAAATAATGAATTAAAAGTAAATTTAAGCAAAACGACATTTATCCAATTTATTAATAAAAACGGTAGGAAACATAATTTAAATTTGACATTTAAAAATGAAATCATTAAAGAATCTTCACAAACTCAATTTTTAGGTTTAATAGTTGATGACAAATGTTCTTGGAAAGAGCATATAAATAAACTGTGTAACAAAATAAATTCGTTCGCATATGCGCTATGGAGATTGACAAGGATCAGTAGCAGACTTATAGCTATTCAGGCATATCACGGATACGTAGGTAGCTTGTTAAGATATCACATTCTCCTTTGGGGTAACTCATGTCACTCAAACCAAGTATTCGTTGCACAAAAACAATGCAATTCGAGCTATTTGCAACATTGATACCCTAACATCCTGTAGGCCATTCTTCAAACAGCTTAAGTTATTGACAGTGCCATGCATGTATATTTTCGAATTATGTTTATTTGCCAAAACTAATCCTCATTTATTTACAAGGAAAAAGGAACACTGTAACTTCAATACTAGATACCCTAATAAATTGGTTCTTCCTCGAAAAACAACAACTCTTTACAGCAAAAACGCGTTTTGTATGTCTATAAGTATATACAACAGGTTGCCTGATGATCTCGAGATCTTACCTTTAAATGCTTTCAAAAATAAATTGAAGAGTTGGTTGGTTGAGAACTGTTTTTATTCAATCGATGAATTTAATGACTTCGTTAACAGACGAAAATAATGTTATTATGACATATATACCAAATAATATTATAATGTTTGTGTTATGTTTCCATAATGTTATTAATGTAAATATTTCATAATAATGTAAAAATAATTATATTTGCATGCCAGTATCTGGAGAAAAGTGTGTGGCTTCATATACATCTTGTAACATCTTTTATACTTACCACTTTTAAAGCAAATAAAAATATTCTATTCTTCTATTCTATTCTATTCTGTCTGTAAGTTGGCCGCAATCGACTACACACTCAGTTTTTCATACGAAAACCGAATATCATTACCGAATAGCATATGGATGTCGGCCAACTGACAGACCCTTGCCTGCTGGCGGATTGATTGTCCCTTTAGCCATTTGCCTAGCCCGTCATAAAGCTGTAGTTCGTCCAATACGGTATTTTACTGATTTTTTTTATTTCTTTAAAATGTTTTTCGAAATATTAGCTACACAAAACAAGTTTTCATTTTGAATTATCTTGAATATTTTCAAATATATAGGACTTCAAACTTTATAATTAGACAAGGACAGGACGCTATCTTAGCGACGTCAGTGGGTTAGTAGCGTCATAGTCACGCCATAGAAGATTTCGTTTTAGAAAGAGACAGCTATAGTCAAAATCAAACAGACTATAATTCTTTTATTATAAAACAGATTCAAATTATTTTTTCACATTTGGTATTCTTAATTGCAATATTTTTTAACGTCATCATTAAATATCTACATTTCAACAACAGTAAAATACCCTATTCTCGCAGTGTGTAGCTGCCTTGCGTCTGCGTTGGTGTGGCGGCTGGCGGCGGAGCCGGCGCGCGCGGTGCCGCTTGTCATCACCAACGTCGTCACGGCGCTGCTGCTGCTGCTACTGAGCCTGCAGCCCAGGGTGCTGGTTGATCTGCCCTTCAAGGTAACCTCCCGTGACTCGTGTTGTCTATATCTATACTAATATTATAAAGAGGAAAGATTTGATTGTTCGCATCGAATAGGCTCCGGAACTACAGGACCAATTTAAAAATTCTTTGACCATTAGAAAGCTACATTCTTCCCGAGTGACATAAGCTATATTTTATCCCTATATTCCCACGGGAACGGGTACCACGCGGTTAAAACCGCGAGGATCCGCTAGTATCTTATAAGCTAGCACTCCTCCGCTGCGGACACTGTAATAGCGACAACGCAAGACCCACTCGAGTTGTTGTTTGGGGCGCACGTAACTCTAGCATGTGCTAATGCGGAGATTTAAGAGAGAATTACAAGGGTCGTTTTTCCATACAAACGTAGGTATTCCCCTGTTTCCTCCATGGATAACGCCAGCGGAGCAATATCTTATTTTTTTTCAAAAAATCTATGGTCTGGATTGATAGATAGGTATGACTAAAAAATTGCCAAATTTTCCGCTGTGATCAAACATCCAGAAAATTCAATTGAAAATATTAAATATGAAAATTAAAACATAGAAATTTAATTTTAATGAAAAAATAAAGTTTTGAAAAACATATAAAGGTACCTACTACGAAACGTTGAATTTGTGTACTTTTCGTATTTTCGAGCTGCGGTTGCCTCTATCGCACTCTGTGGGGGAAACAATAGAGAGAGTGAGAAAGCAATCGATTTTACAAATACCTAGTTTTCAATTCTCTTGGTCGTGGGCGTCGTGGCATTTCCTCTTAACTATTGCGCTGTAGCCGGCGCGTTCGAGCAGAACGGTGGATACAAACAACAACTTGGGCGGATCGTTCAGTTTGTGGTGACATAATCTCCGCTTAGACTGTCTTCCATTGTTTACTTCTACCTACTAGTTTTAGTCTCATAGGTACCTTTATTTAAGAAAAATATACCTACTTACGTTACTATAAACTCTTCTTCTTGCTTTCAGACTCCATTCGTTCCAGTCATTCCCTGTCTTAGCATATACGTCAATGTACATTTGATGATATTCATCAGTGTTGAGACTTGGATACGAGTTCTTGTTTGGCTATTCATCGGTAAGAAATAAGATAAAAGTATTTTTCAAGATGATTGTTTCGTTAAACTATAAGCTAAATTGATTTCTTTTTTAATTTTAGGTTTATTATTTTATATATCGAGAGTCTGCTGTTGCTACAGGCAAAAAAGTAGCAATTTGGAACGAAACATCAAAGCATTTTCAAACAGCAATAAAAATGGAAAGTCAGCAATTCAAATAGTTGTGGAGTCTCCTACACCTCCTGATACTATGAATCGAAGTAGTAACACTGGAAGGGATACACCTGATATCAGAAAACTAGAACCTAAAGGAATCAATTTAGAAATGAAAGAGAGAACGATACAAAATGATATAATGCCTTACGAAACTGAAGATATAATCATACAACACGCTGCAGTTATAGAAAATAACGAAGAAAAAGAAGCAAAGATAATAGACTTATTGGATAAAGTGCTCCAAGACGAAGAAGATTCATACGGTGAAATATTAAGTTGGAAAGAGCCACCAAAAGAAGATGATAATGTTTCGACGAAACAAGATATTGTAATTCAAAGAAAATCATTGAGTGAACTCTCAGATGCTGAGTCAGACGCATCCTTAGGTAATACCGTGTTATCTAAATATGATGTAGTAGTGCAAGTGCACAGGGAAGATTTGCCCAAAGTAATCGAAGAACGAGGTGAAGTAGGGGAAGCAGATGTTCTCGAGAACAATGAAACAGAAGAACA
Organism: Crambus lathoniellus; assembly: GCA_949710035.1. Lineage (NCBI taxonomy): Eukaryota > Metazoa > Arthropoda > Insecta > Lepidoptera > Crambidae > Crambus > Crambus lathoniellus. The sequence goes on from OX453303.1 coordinate 30,626,204, forward strand.
AGAATTGGTTACTGCATTCAATGACAGTGAAACCAACTCTGGAACAGGAGAATCTGGTTATTCAGATACAATTGATAAAACAGCATTAAATGATTCAACAGAAGACGTTAAGGACGTTCCTTATATACCAACTCCTCCCCCATTAGATGAGAATTACTTTGCAAGTCCGTATTTCAAAAAATCTTACACAGTTCCTAAGCGACCTTCGAAATCAAAGATTGTCGAAACACAAGAAGAGGAAAGTAAGCCTAGAGAAAGCATAAACTCTAATAACTCTCAGGGTGACGGAAATTTGGTGTTTGGTAGTGACCGGCAAATACATTTTTTATCAAAACTTAATGATATATTTCAAAGTAAGATTCAGACAGAGGTGCCCGACGAAGTAGATGACCAGAGAAAAAGGTCAAATTCTACCGGTAACGTAGTTGAAAACGTTCAGTTTCCACTTCATGGACGACCGACTCTGTTTTTAGATTTAAAGAAAGAAATCACTTCAATGGAAGCTGCGCAGAATTTGCGGCCAATAAACAAAGAAGAAAAGGTCAATTCCGACGATTCTGTAGAAACTGACGACGAAGAAGATATTAGTTTGAGTAGAGTTGATTTAAAATCTAAATTAGAAAACATCTTTGCTGCTGGTGGACCACAGCTTTTAAAACCAAGACTGATGAAGTCAAATCCACCGACGCCAGAAGAATCAGTGCAAACAGACAATAATTCTAGTACAGAAAGTATACCGAAACTACCTAAAATGGATAAAAACGATACTCTTAAAAGACAAAAAGATAAGTTTAGTGAAGTGTTGAACTCTATTAGATTAAGTATGAATAAAGACGATATCGTGTGAAATGGAATGATAAAGTATTAAAAAGTGCAATAAACGTTGTAATAATTAATTTCGGGTATGTGTACCTAGTCTTAATTAGGAAATTTATATTTATGCAACTGAACAGTGTATCGGGAGATTATAGTAAATATTAATGTAGATAGTGCCAAAGTTCATTTTAACTATTTTATATTAAGTTATCCAGACATTAATCAAAGCATATTATTACGGTAGACTGGTTCTGAAGAGTCATTTCGGCAGATTACTTTGTAATTATAGTGAGTAAATAATATAATATATTTAATAAAATTAATGTGATAGCCAAACAGTTTTTTTTATTTAAGAATAAAACAATTATATAAATCATCAACGAGTCTCTACTTTGCAAAGTTCTTGTAAAACATCTTGAATTTCCATTTCTTTTGCGCACTGCACCAATAAGTCATCAATTAATTGCTCGGAGATGCTGAAAACGAAATATTTTATAAGATTCTAAAACAAAAAACCATCAAGTGTCCATAGGGACTCAAAATAATAGTACCTAGTATTCATATAGGTAAGTCTATGAGAATAGTCTTCATCTTCCATAGTATCAACTTTCCCCCACTGTGCCAAGTGCTGACGTTTTGTCTCTCCCAGGGTCTTTGAATCACGCAGTTAGCGTAAATGACAAGCATGTGATGCGCAAACTTGGTTCTGTAGTGTCCGAGTCAGCACCACCGGCACCGGTCGAACTATTGCAAGGCTCTCAGAGCGATAACTGGTTTCGTGAAATAGGGACACTATATCAAGAGACTACCTGCCAATGATCTGATGATGCCAATCGTGCAGTTGGCGTACATAGGCGAGCATGTGCTACAAAAACTTGGCCAAAAGTGTCTGAGTCAGCACCGTTGTCACCGGTCGAACTATTGCATAGCAAGGCTCTTAGAGCGATGACTGGCTTCGTGAGGCAGAAGAACTGTATAAAGATACTGCACCTGCCAATGATCTCCAGGTTTCCCGATCGCGCAATTGGCATACATGGGGCTGGCAAGCATGTGCTGCACAAACTTGGCCCTGTAGTGTCTGAGTCAGCACCGTTGTCACCGGTCGAACTATTGCATTGCAAGGCTCTGAGAGCGATGACTGGCTTCGTGAAGCAGAAGAACTGTATAAAGATACTGCACCTGCAAATGATCTCCCAGGGTTTCCCGATCGCGCAATTGGCATACATGGGGCTGGCAAGCATGTGCTGCACAAACTTGGCCCTGTAGTGTCTGAGTCAGCACCGTTGTCACCGGTCGAACTATTGCATTGCAAGGCTCTTAGAGCGATGACTGGCTTCGTGAAGCAGAAGAACTGTATAAAGATACTGCACCTGCCAATGATCTCCCAGGGTTTCCCGATCGCGCAATTGGCATACATGGGGCTGGCAAGCATGTGCTGCACAAACTTGGCCCTGTAGTGTCTGAGTCAGCACCGTTGTCACCGGTCGAACTATTGCATTGCAAGGCTCTTAGAGCGATGACTGGCTTCGTGAAGCAGAAGAACTGTATAAAGATACTGCACCTGCCAATGATCTCCCAGGGTTTCCCGATCGCGCAATTGGCATACATGGGGCTGGCGAGCATGTGCTGCACAAACTTGGTCCTGTAGTGGAAGACGTGCTCGGCGGTGCGCTCGGGGATGTTGAACGCGAGTCGGTACCGGTCGACCTTGTTCGCTGTCACCGACTTGTGGAATAGCGTCTTAGGCACTTTCTTCTGTATTGTCTCCTCGAGAATCTAAAAAAATGTGAAGTGTTAATGAGTTCATGTTTATGTCCCTTCTGGTGAAGCACAGGCAATTTCGCTTAGCGATAGAATCATGACAAGAGAGTTGCAAGAATATCAGTAGGAGAAAAGTCTGTGGCTACACCTGCTGAAGAAAAGCGTGATTATGTGTGTGCATGTTAATGTGGCCAACTTCCCTTCGCCGCACACGAGCCACAAACGCCGCCACAAACCCCGCCACTTGAAGCTAGAATAAGAAACAAGTGACGACTATTTATAAAAACTACAGGAAAGTGGTCGGTGGTAGCATTTTTTAGTGGCCCGTGAGCGGCGAATGATATGCTATTTAAATTATATTTCTCGATGATGATGTAAAATACGGACTCTTTTCCTCCAGACTACATTGGATCTATTTGGAAGACATCAAAGACATTTTTGGCAAAATTATACAAATATAGTTATTTTCAGTGTTAACGTTGGATTTGGATTAATCATAATCTTTACTGTGCCAATACCTTTGCTTGCCCCCGAATCAGATGGAGATCAAGACCCCATTAAGTATTTAAAAAGTTATTTATACGTTACCCTCAGCAGCTGTGGCGTGCTCGGCTGGCGAGGACTGCTGCCCGTGACGCAGTGCAGTTGGGCATTCTTCGAACCCGTCACGCGCTCATGACGACCCCTAGGCAGGAAAAGATTTTCATTATGATTAAAAATTAGGATTAAAATTATTAGTGGTAATACTCGCCACCACTGGTATCAAACCCAGAGGACCCGGGTTCGATTCCCAGTGGGGGTACATAGTGTTTTCAACAACCACAACCACCATCTTATCTAAGTCTGACGATATTACAACGATGTTTCAGCATTGGTGTGTTCCGGCAGTTAGAGATACCTACGAGTAAGATAGCCAGTTCCTAAGGGCGTTTGTGCACTACCACAGAATTTTACCGATCCGGAAAAAAATGGATGCTTGTATTTAATTAATAACTATTATAAATGATTAATTGTTCGGCAAACTTCGCGAAATCTTTACGTCGTCAATACCACAAAGCCTGAAGACGAAAGTTTTTAACCAGTGCGTCCTACCCGTAATGACTTACGGAGCCGAAACATGGACACTAACGGTGGGACTAGTCCACAAGTTCAAAGTCGCCCAGCGAGCTATGGAGAGGGCTATGCTCGGCGTTTCTCTAAAGGATAACATAAGAAATGAAGTTATTCGACAGAGAACCAAGGTCACCGACATAGCCCAAAGAATAAGCAAGCTGAAGTGGCAATGGGCAGGTCACATACGCGCGAAGAATCGACGGTCGTTGGGGCAAACGAGTTCTGGAGTGGAGACCGCGCTTAGGCAAGCGTAGCGTAGGGCGCCCTGGTGCCAGGTGGAGTGACGACCTGCGAAAGATAGCAGGTGGAGGCTGGATGCGAGGAGCTGAAAACCGTGCTCAGTGGCGTGAACTAGGAGAGGCCTATGTCCAGCAGTGGACGGATACGGGCTGATGATGATGATGATGAATTATTAAAATACAAGCATCCGTTTTTTTCCGGATCGGTAAAATTCAGTGTAGTGCACAAACGCCCTAAGTGTTGAGGATTCCGGGAGTAGTGCGCTTTCATCTTATCACTCAATATGAGGTGTGATGAAGGCTAAGTGCTACCTTTATGTGAATAAAAAAACTTCAATATTGTCATCAGCATTGACGCCTGACCGGCCGAATAGGGCCGGAGAACAATGGAAAATCTATTGGGTCTCATTTCTGGGGCGTTAAAGGAAATTGTTTTCAGCTTCTCGCACATTGTCATTGAAAATCTTGCACGGCTACAGACTAGTTTTTAAAAGGCAGAGGGTGAATATCAAGAGATTTTCATATTGGAGGAATAGTTGTGCTAAAGAATTCGACGCATGTTTGTAAACAATGTCATGTGGAACTTAAATGGTTAAATACTTATCTACTATTTCAAAATGTGAATTTCAGAAACGAAAATTAATTATGTCTAGGTATAACGGGGTATAACCTATATGGACCTGGTCTGAAATAAATTCGAATTATAATTAATTAATTATAACATGCTAGACAGACACGAACCATTTGATTAATAATGTTTATGATAAGTAGTACATTATGTAGTAGGGCATCGCTACACTGGGCGGTTAATTCGCGACGGCTAGTGCATACTGGGATTGCAGAATTTTGCCAATTAAAACGGTGCCTGGAAGTCTTGATCATTATCGATATGATAGTTCAGTAGGTAGAAATTATTTTTATGTTCTTTTGCATTCAGAGAGATAGACCCATCTCGCAACTAGAGTGCGCGCCTGATAAGTCTGCGCGCGGTCGAAATCGAATACTATAATATTTTGCCTTAACCTTAGAACAAAACAACTGTAACGTCTGTAACTATTGCCAAAAACGTCCCAGTTAAGTGCAGAGTTATCTGACGCGGACCCTAACTCCGATATGGGACTGTTCAGTACAATATGTGTTTAATGATCTGCATAGTGGATCGGTGGGGTGGTGTTTTTAGGGATTTTGAAAAAGGAAGCCTATTGGAATCAGCATGTATGGACCCTTCGCCACTGGTGTATATTCGTAACTCACTTAACTATTGTCAAGTTTACGTCATCCCTTTCTTGTCAGTTAACACTTCAGCGAAAGTTTATTTGGCTTTGAATTGGGACATCATTAGATATTCCTGTATGAGTTGGGCTATATGTGTTAGCAAGGAATCGCATTTTTCCATAGGTGCTCTATCTTTTTATGTTAGTCAGAACCGCAGATCACAACAAACCCGCCTCTTTTACTCGATTCTGTCGTGACTGGAGAGTGAGAGGGACGGGTGTAACGAAGTTTTGGGTTCTGCGTTTCAGAGTAGGCCCTCAGATTCAGGTTAGAAGGAGTATGTCACGCATTTTGCATAGTGCTAAATGAGACATGGAACCGAAAACACACTAAGGTAATGGAACCAGTCATGGACAGTATAAGATTGAATTTAGCATTCTTATGCTATATTGTAAATAATGTAACTGTTTATGAATGCAATCAGGGTTAAATATATTAAAAAACTAACGGACAATCAGATTTTATAGTAAAACTATTAATAAGCTAGTGTACTAAAAATATATTTCAGAAAAATCGGAACCCTATCGTAACACCAGTGATGGACAGGCATGACCCAGTGCATAACACCCAGTCATGGACGCCCCTTTAATTAAACAAATAGATAATTTGAATTAAACTTTTATTCACTTTAATAATTTTATTATTAGTTATCTAAATCTTAGTTAACCTACAAAAATATGTCAATAGGTAAGTAAATCTAGTTAGTTTACAAACTGTTAGCTTATCACAGCTACCAGTCTTACATAACCCCAATGTACCTGCATTGGGGTTATTCCGAAAGTGGGGATATTCCGATAATTCAAAACATCTACCAAATGCTAGCGATATTGTCTTAATGGCCACATTAAACCAGTCGCCATCTTCATTGCACTAGTCGCACCAGTTGCCAGGAGCCTGTAATGTCAACAGCACGTGCACAGTGTCAATTTTCGCCGAACAAGTGTATTTCGCGACATTTTTGTTGTTTCGTAATAACCCCAACAAAGTTTTCTCAGGATTCTGGTAAGTTATCTTGGTTTGTGTTGATTTTCATGATAGACTATTGTTTTTTCTAAGTGTTTAAGAGGACGAGAATGTAATAGCTGTGTTTTTTTTTGGAAATACTTCTAGGTGGTAATTCTGATAAACAAAACATTCGGAATAACCCCGTTACGTTTTGGAAGGAATCAAATCTGCGCCTATTAACGAATCTGGATATTGCTCGTTAGTTCGCTTTGTTTCGCTTAGCTTTCATGCACACGAATTTTCTTACCCTTTAACTGTCATGTTAAGAACCACAAACTTTTGTTGGGGGTAAATCCGAAATAAAAGTGTTACAAGAAAAAGATTAGCGATACCTTTAACAAAATTAATGTTTTTTTTTGTGTGAGGGGTATTAACGACTGAAAAAGAAATTTAAACCTTCGGTCAAAGTGCAAAAAGATCGATTTTTTCAATTACTTCGGAATTACCCTAATGTAGTTCGAAATATCCCTTATGTCCAAAAGATATACCTACGTATTTCAGAATTTTAATTTTGAAAAGCCAGTAACATTTTAATGATTCTAATAAGTATTAAAAATAAATCGTTTTATTGACTTTACATAGGTTCTTTACATTGCTTCTTGGTCGACATGATAAAATCGATCTCGTTTTTTACTTTACCGTCCGGTCCGGACTGATCCAGGTCCATTTGCGGCTTACGGGCTTCCTAAAGAGGGAGTTCATCATAAAGAGATTCTTTCTCTCCATGAAGTCTGCCAACATCTGGCCTCTATCGTTCCGTTGCCCAAATCCAAATTGCCCCACTCGCAACTCATCACCGCAACGTTGCCCCAACTTAGCATTGAAATAACAACGGGAAGACCCATACCTGCATTGCACAGGCTTTCGCTTACTCAGGGTGTCCCACCCTTCGAGGGTACCCCTGAGTTTCGGGGATGACAGTCGGGTCTGCCACGGGCAGACAATCACTGGCGGGGCCACGGTAGTGTCCGCAAGGGTTCCCGTGACCCCGCCCGGTGGCAGTGCCTCTTTGAATAATTTATCGTCAGATGACGATGAATGGTACGACGAGGCACTGTCCTCAAGGTGATGGTAAGGGATGTCGTCAGGTTTTCAGTGGGTAGGCCCCTGGAGAGTCCCACATACCCCCGGTTGGTACCACAACTGGGGCATGCATAACGCATTTTCCTGACGGAAAACAAAAAAAAGGGACTGTTGTTTGCCCTCCCCGTAAAGTAAGTTACAAGATTGCAGGAAAATTGAGTCGTTCCCCTCTCTTCGGACTTCAGATAATCCAATGATATCCCAGTGTAACTTACTAACAGCCTCTTCCAACTCTATGAGCTTCTGTCAAAGTGACAAGCATAAATACAAAACAGCGCCTTGACAGTCATATTGATAATCTTATCGCATTTAAAACCTGTAGTAAAACATTTCTACAATAAAGCGTATCAATAAATCGAACAATTCATATTCGTTTGATAGTTCCCAGTAATAGACATCCAATTACCAACACAGCACCAGTTATGAACACCCAGTTATAAACATGCCATTTTTTATGTTAATTATTCACTATCGTGTTGCATAAAAAATCAATCGTTAGACTTTTTTATGAACATTCTCAAACATTACTAAAACATTTATCAATAATAAATTCAAAATTTACCAAAATGTTCATGACTGGGTTAGTCACAGATTTATGTATCCAGTGATGAACATCGCTATAAATGTGAATTAATTTATCCCTTTTGTAATATGTCAAGGTATAGGTTAACCTTAAATATACTGTTAAATCACAAAATAAATAGTCATGCAACATAACAACTACACCGGATTTTACATGAATTAATTGTTAAACTTACTCGCGCTACGATGCTTAGTATAATAGCCGATATTTTCTGGAATCGTCGGACGGAACCACGTATTTGCACTCAGTGTATCGATTATGGCCGACAGCTGTCAAAAAATAATTGATGGGGCACCGGATTGGATAACCAAAATCAGAAAGTGTTGCCATTAAAAAAAAACTGTCGTGTTTTGTAGATTTAGCCGATTTAAATGTAACATGTCCATGACTGGTGCACTGTCCATGACTGGTTCCATTACCTTAGTTGCTATGACAACCTGAAGAAATTTAAAATCGTACAAATGTAATGTGTAGAGTATAGTGCAACAAGCTTTTCTGTGCCGGTGATAATCTTTGGAACTAAAACAGTTTTCATACGACCATGAAGCTCGACTTAATACTGAGGTAACTGGAGAGTGCAGTACGAACAATTTTTTGTGACCACAAATTACACAGTGGCTGTCTTCCGTCTCACCTACACTTTAAAAAAATACGTATGGTCATATGAGACAACTGACAGCCACTACCTGCCACTACATACATAAATGTCAAATTTGCTGGCGACACTTTTTTATTCAGGGTGAGAGCTCCAGTTACCTCAGAGTATTAAGTCAAACTTCATGCATACGACAGTCCATTTTGACAGCTAATTTCGTATTGCAAGTGCCTCTACCATGAAGCTCGACTTAATACTGAGGTAACTGGAGCGTGCAGTACGAACAATTTTTTGAATACCACAAATAACACAGTGGCTGTCTTCCGTCTCACCTACACTTTTAAAAAATACGTATGGTCATATGAGACAGCTGACAGCCACTACATACATAAATGTCAAATTTGCTGGCGACACTTTTTTATTCAGGGTGAGAGCTCCAGTTACCTCAGAGTATTAAGTCAAACTTCATGGCCTCTACTGTCACGGCTGTCACCGGAACAGACAGGAGTGTGGGACTGTACTCGCCACATAACTTTTTCAGAAGACGCTGATTGTCAAAAATATAGAATAAGGCTTACCTATTCGCATGTCATAAATTTAGTTCCAGAAATAGACATGCGCCTAGTTATGTGGCGCGTACTCTATGGAGAGTTTGCTGTTTTAAGCAAATGGATTATTCTGTGACCTCAATCCTATGTCAAAGTTAGCTGAAGTTAGGTAAAGGGTCTGCGTATCCCATTATTTCCATGGAAATACAAAATAGAAAATGTGGGAGTTTTTTCGAAAGTAGGTATATCCTCATTATTTCTATTGCGGTAAAAACCGCTAGTAGGTAGGTACCCGAAAGAAAAGGGTCGGTCCCGCTAATTCCCATTGGTTGTGAATTGCAGAACTACCATTACCAAATCGGACAGTAAAACCTTATTCCACCTAATCTGTTCATAAGGTACTGGCAGTTGATGCATAATTTTTTTTGTCGCCGCCCGCCAGCAATCATTATGGGAGAATCGGTCCCAGTAATTCTATCAATAGAAATCCATAAGTAATAGAACTAGTGGCACACACCGTACCGCGACTAAACCGCCAAGTGCATAATCTGCCTAAAGCCTGCAGTACGTGACAATGTCCTAAGGGGAAACGGTATGGTTAACGCGGGGGCGACACCCCAGGGCGCGACGACGTCTAGACGCGTCGGCCATATTGAAAATGACCTATGGTTTAGCGGACACACAAGTTGATATCTATCTATACATACAAATAAATAAAATTGGAGTGACTGTTTGTAATATTAAAATAACCGCTTTTTACTACATGCATATGATTATATATACTGTACTGTACATATACCAAAATAACATTTTTTCCAATTTTTGTCTGTCTGTCTGTTTGTTCCGGCTAATCTCTGAAACGGCTGGACCTATTTTGACGGGACTTTCACTGGCAGGTAGCTGTTGTAATAAAGAGTAACTTAGGCTACTTTTTATCCCGGAAAAATATCACATTCCCGCGGGATAACGTCGTGTAGTCCACGCGGGCGAAGCCCCGGGCGGAAAGCTAGTCTATACATATACCTACTAGCAGTTCCACGCAGTTTTATCCGCCTATGGGGGTGGTTTGTACTTAAAGCGCTTATTCCGATTATTCACTCTAAAACAGCCACCTTAAGGTGGATACTCTGAAACGCTTGCTGTCCATCTATCCACCCTGATCGGGGTGGATAATCTGGATTCACTTCTGATTGTTCTTCCGATTTTTAACCCCAAGTACAGCCGACAGCAGAATAAATTAATCAATCAAATAAAAACTGTATGTATTTTTAAGTAAGTATGTTTAATGTTCACTAAGTATTTTGGGCCGTGTTTGTGTATGTTTCTATAAATGATTGTATACAAGCGGGGGGAGAAAATCAGAAGTAAGATATTATGTGAATTCCGATTCAGTGTGGATAGATGAACACGCGTTTCCGAGTATCCACCTTGGGTGGCTGTTTTAGGGTGGCTAAACGGAATAAGCCACTGAAAGAGTTCCTTGCGGCCGTAGTCAAGTCTTAGTCTAAAAATATCGAATCCAAATCCATCTCTTAATAATGAAATGCAAACAGAACAACATCTTAGGGCTGCCATATTAGTAGGTATAGGTACTTTCGGATCTTCGATCAGCAATACTACCTACTAGATGAAGGCTCACGAACTAAATCAAAACTTTTTATGGCTGAGAAAAAAAGGTTTATAATGTACGATCTTATGTCATAAATTACAGAAACTATCTACTTATAAATATACGCTCAAGTGGCTTAGTGGGTGCATATTTTCTCAGCCGTGTTTGTCACTCAAACTATGTAGGTATCTAGACCTAATTAGGTATTATTGTTGACTGAAGTAGATACCTATTTATTTGCTTTGTCAAAATGTCAACATTGCATTTTCCATGACAATGCACTATAAAATGATTGACGTAGTGACATCAACTCCAGAAGCATCCACATCGAGGCCGTCTCAATCTAAAAGGCATTGCACAAATAAACCACATAGATTATCTTTTAATTTACTTGTCTTGCTCTAACCAATTTGACATTAGTAAAGTCAACATTTAAAATAATGCTGAATACTGTTAATTGTTACTTGCTTGCTGAATATTGTTACTGTTAATAAGCCCGTAGCCCAGTGGTTAGAGCGATCGTTGAAGTTAAGCAACATTCGCAATGGTCGGTCACGGGATGGGTGACCAATAATTTATTATCTCGAGCTCCTCCGTGTTTCGAATTGGTCCTGGCCACAGATTACTAAATAGTTACTATGTAACAGATAGCTCACTCCGCTAAGTCATTAAAATAAATATCAACTCTAAATATAACGCAATAAAGTAGAATTCAGCTTGTACGGCGCAGGCAAATTACGAACGGCCGCTCGTTGTCATTGCATCTCTTTCTATCGCATATATTCTAGCTCTTTTGCGGACCTAATTTCTATGGAACTACAACGCCGGCGTTGCCGCCGCGTTATCGAGCCGACACGGGGAGTGACATAGGCCTGTCCCGGCTGCGTTCGCAGTCGTTAATTAATACCCACCAATCAGCATTGGCAGGCCCCCTACAAGGTGGACCGACGATCTGGTCAAGATCGCGGGAAGCCGCTGGATGCGGGCAGCGCAGGACCGATCGTTGTGGAGATCCTTGGGGGAGGCCTATGCCCAGCAGTGGGCGTCGTTCGGCTGACATGATGATGATGATGATGAATCAGCATTGGGCCCGCGTGGGGGGTCGTAGACCTTTCTCCTTATCCATCCATAAGGAAGGCCTATGCCCCACCAGACTAATAATGATAACTGTTTATTACAGTTTCCATATGTAGAAAAATCTTGATCAAGGAACGTGTTTAAAACTTTGATGTTTTACTCTTTCTTTCTGGTACTAAAAACCAGCATAGTCAAAATCTAGTATTAGTCAAACCATTAAAATCCTAACCAACGATTTTGATTTTGGTAATAGTTTTTAAAGGGATACGTTTGAATGTTTTGCCGACTAACCGAAATAGCAATGTCAGAGTATCGTCGGAAATCGCGCTCCATATCGGTAGGATCTTTAAAGAAAAGTGCGGATACAAACTGAGACCAGTCACGGAATGTTTGTTTGGAAGGTTCCGGACTATCGACGTACGGGGCCTGATTGAAGATCATGATATCTATCACAATACGACTTTCAAATTTACGATCTACCATCCCTTCTGAAATATACCAAGCTTTTGTTGATATTCACCAATAATGATAATGGTAAATTTTTGCTCGAGCGATTCAATACTATTACTACACTAGAAGCTTGATAGATGTAAATATTGGAAGATCAAGAAGACGGGAAAAATTTCAAAAAAGGGAGATGATAAAAGAGTGATAGGAATTAGAAGAGAATAAAAGAGAAAATAAAATGACGGATGACAAAATGTAGAACTAAAAGTACCTAATAGTACTGCTAGTACGCCGAATGGAATTTGAAGAATAGAATAATAGAATAATATTTATTTGAAGTAAGTAGGTCCTAAAGGACTGTGTTACAAAACGGAACATTAAAGAATCTCAAATACCCAAGCTAAGGAAAATCTGGAAAAGTAGGGTTTTCTCAACTTCTACGTCTGGAGCTCCAAACAGGCACTCAAACAATGAAATGGAAAATGACACCGTGAAATAAAGTCTGCAAGTCAAGATTGACAATTGTACGGTGTAAAAGAATCAGATATATCCAATTGAGAAAGTTGCAATAGAGGCGGGATTACATAATTAGGAAGCAGGTTTGACCTTGAACTGAAACTTACTAGGAAGGGAAGGGACGCAGACATGCTACAGCGAGACGGCAGAGGGTGGCACGGTACCACGCTGCCGGTGCCTACGGTCAAAGGTTCGTTTACATTGAGCAAGCGAAATAGACGGGTCTAAAACGAACTTAATGGTAGTGAGATTAAGTAACTTATATAGACTTAAAAATTAAAATTTTTCTGCTATCGCTAAGAAATCGCATCTTTTGCTATTCGGGCACTATTGAGCCATAAAAACGTTCTTTTACCGAATCGGACTTTTTTAAGAAGGGAAATCTAAGAAAAAAATTGCGCCTTATTATAAAAACTGATGATCACAACACAACATATACATTTTTCAAAGCATAGGTAGTAGTGAACTTGTTAGTCTATACTAATATTATAAAGAGGAAAGATTTGATTGTTTGTTTGTTTGTATGTTTGTTTGTTTGCATCGAATAGGCTCCGAAACTACTGGACCGATTTAGAAAAGTCTTTCACCATTAGAAAGCTACATTCTTTCCGAGTGACATAGGCTATATTTTATCCCGATATTCCCACGGGAACGGGTACCACGCGGGTGAAATCGCGAGGATCCGCTAGTTAGTTTATAAACTTGATCGTTGTCAACAGGCCTTTGAACGTTGCATCGTATCTATTTCCGTTATGAATGACATCATGTGCTATTAGTATTCATTTGGTATACAAAAGAAAAGCCTTTTTACACCATTTCTAGATGACTATTTCCAGATCTATAGGTACCTAATCGAGTTTAAAAAGTATGACAGATAAAAATGTCCTTGCATTTAATATTGAATAAAAACTGTGGGCATGCAAATAATGTTAATTAGTAAAAGTTTGTCATCGTTGACCAACACAATACATGCTTGTTTATAACATAGGCCACAGTACATATAAAACTAATCAGTAACTCCACTACATAAAAACGTTTAAAAATACTGAAACAGACACTTACATATGATTATGACGTACCCGGAAGACATATTAAATAATCAGTAACTCTAAGGTAAAACGCCAAATGTCAGAAAATAAATGTCAGAAAAGTGGATTTCAGAGGTGAGAGTTTGCCTCGGAAGTCCTGTAGAACACGTGATAGGTAAAAAATTTAAGGCGAATCGCGATCGCCTTAAATTTCTAACCTATCACGTGTTCTACAGGACTTCCGATACAAACTCGCTCATACCTGTCACCTGCAGCCGTGAGCTTACTGTCTTTCTTCAGTCATTCTTCATTTCACTAGATTTAGTTTAGTGAAATGACATATCACTGAACTTGTTTAGTAAGAAGACGTTATAAATAAGAATATTCCACATCTTCCGTGATTTCGTGGTATCCCTAGGGATTTCGTGAAATCCCTGATTTCCTCATATCCCTGCGACATGTACAACATCCTGTCGCTTTAAATGTCAAAGGTGTTAAAGAGACACCATGATTAAGATGATGAGCTACATCGAAATTGTCCGCGGGGTTTTGTAAAAATGAAAAAGGTCCTCTGCAACCGAAGCCTTAATACCCCACTCCGAATATATCTTCTCCATTGTTACATCTGGTCTGGCCTGTACGGATGCGAGGCTTGGACCATTAAAGAAGATCTCAGGAAACGTATAGAAGCTTTTGAAACGTGGGCATACAGACGCATGATGTCTACATCTTGGACTCAGAAAGTCTTCAATGAGGAAGTTCTGCGACGAGTCGGCCAGAAACGCAAACTTTTGCAAACCGTCAAACAACGAAAAGTTGCGTATCTGGGCGATGTGCTTAGTTAGTCATGACAGATACGAGTTACTTCAACTTATTATGATTGAAAAAGTTGCCGGAAAGAGGAGACCTGGTTGAAGAAGAAAGTCGTAGTTGCGGAACATTCGGGACTGGACGGGAATCACGAGTGCCGTCGAACTCTTCCGCCTTGCCAAGAACAAGGTTAAATATGCAGAGCTGACTGCCAACCTTCACTAGACAGAGAGGCACCAGAAGAAGAAGAAGAAGAAGAAGTGATGTAGTCTTGTGTCATCATCATCGCTTTTTGTGGACATGGCAGGCATCTCTGCTGGGGCTGTACTCACGCTAAATCACGTTACACACGTCTAGAACCGCCTGTAGTTATTATTATTATTATTATTTATAGGGGGGACGCAAGCGAAGCCGGACGGGTGATCAGTCACCTAGGTCGGGACCATTTCACCCAGTTCCCCAAGTCCCCTAAAAGCTGAAAAATCAGGGAGGAGGCGGGTTATCATTTACCCCACCGGCGTCGGACCCTCGAACCTTCCTATGCGCTTACAGTAGCTGCTGAGTTGACTTATCGTTAACTTCTTTAGATCCTGTTCCAGAAGCTTGTCCGTTCCAAAGAGCTCCCAGCGCAGTGATGCGTACATCGGGCACTCTGCCATGAAGTGGTAGCTTGTTTCTTTTCTTTCTTTGCATTGCGGACAGATAGGGTCTTCTGTCCGTTTAATCACTGATAGGTGTCTGTTTAGTGAGCAGTGCCCAGTAAGTACACCTACAATCGTTACCGCCTGTAGTTAGACAACGTACAAGTAGCGGCACGTAAGGCTAGCGCTGACCGTGACTTGGAGGGGATAGCTGCGCATGTTTATGGTATTATGGCGCAAGGCCCAAAATACCTTATTTTTGACTTCTGCGCATTCCCTTCACGTTTCGGTCAGCGCTAGACTTACGTTCCGCTACTTGTAGCTGTATTGTTTGAGTAGATATACATATATTTACTGTGTTTATGAAGAAATTTCGTCGATGACTTCAATGCGCGTGCGTTCCCTTCGACTACTGGACAATGAGGAGGCCAGGCACTAAAGAGGTTCTAATGATAGTTAACGTAATATTACGTGATGAGGAAGGTGACTAAAAATAACATAATTCAATAATTTTGTCAATAAGTTCCTGACTATTTATTTAGTTTTTTTCTTTGACAAAGTGCCCTTGGTTTTTTTGTCTTTTCTACCTAAAAAGGTTTAGTTGACAATCGCTTACTTAAATTATATATTAAATCACTTGACCGTCACTGGAAGCTTTATTGAGATAGCATTTCCGGTTCCCGTCGATTTTCTAACATTTTTCCTACTCTTTAACGTATATGGCTTCCGGTTCAGTGGCGCCACCTTGCGGAGCGCGCCAATTTTTCGCTTTAATAAGTCGTTGCGCGCCATTTGTGGCTCATTGGCGTTTTAGTTCCCGTCGTGGTAACACATGCAAGTGCATCGATCTGTCTAAATCGCTGCAATTCCTACTCTATTACGAAAGAAGTTAGTTATTCGTTTTAAGCTGAAAGTGTGAAAAGTTTGAAAAACTCAATAACAATGGACGTCTCGGTATCTGAACAAGATACTGCTGGGCCAAGTGGAGAGAACCGCAAACGGAAGAGCAGTTCATCCAGCAGCAGCAGTAGCAGCAGTTCGAGCTCGTCGTCATCAGATGGCAAGAGAAAACGTTCTCGCCGACATCGCAATAAAAGAAGTAAGCGTAAACATCATTCACCTAGTAAAATAGACCAATTATTCCAAGAAATGAGTGAGCTGCGTAACCATATTATGAACAATTCTAATCCTAATAATACTGCTTATGATGAGCATTTATCTATTTTGTCAGGAGTTAGTGATGAATTGTACGAACAAAATGTTGGCAATGAACAAACTCATGTAGACGAAAATTTAGATCGAAATTTTACTTTTGATATAGAAACCAAATTAAAAGAACCGACTGTTCCGAAAACTTCCGATTATTTTTTAAAATTGTTAACTGAAGTTCAACGTTTTGGTACTGAGTTTTGGTCAGATGTTAGATATAATGATACCCAAAAGTTATATAATCATAACCCAGGTTTCGTGGACCTGGAAACAAACGACGAGGTAAAAATTTATGATAATTTGCGACATTTGCAACATACTGAAAAAGCATACGCGGCAATCACATATTGCATACTTAAGCAAAAAGAATCTTTGCAAGAAAGTATTCGGAAACTTATTTCTTGGTCCAAAAATACAACGGTTAATTCTGACAATTTAACTGAGAAAGTTGACGAGTTGTTTTTAAAAGGTGATTTTCATAAAACATCGTCTGATTTGTTACAATTAACGTGTGGCCATCGAGCTGAAACAGTTGAAATGCGACGAGAAAATATCACTAAGCATGTTAAAAACCCCCTGATAAGGACAGCTTTAAACAAAATACCACCGTCACAAACTCACCTTTTCAATAACGAATCTTTTACTTCAACAATTGAGAAAGCTGGAGGTATTCGCAAAATTTTTTGGCCTTTAAAAAATGAGGTATTTAAATCATACCGGCTCTCGCGGGGCCAAGGTACACAAAAGGCGAGTGTTCCATCGCGTGGAACATATGTGAATTATGAGTCAGGCAATCCTACTCACACCAACGCCTACTATAATAACCCACCCTCGCGGGGTGCATACCAACAAACCTCTCATTCTTATAGAAGTCAGGCTGTAAACAATTCTTATGGCAACTATAATAAAAACAATAAAAGGGGTTCATTTCACAACCGAGGCTCGCGGCCCGAACGTGGAAATACTCGAGGACGCTCAAACGCTCCTCGAAGTTCAAGAGAAAATACAAAAAAGAATAACTGACTCGAGGAAGTTTCAAGCAGGTCAATTAGTCAATTATCAAAATCAATGGCAGGAAATGGGGGCTCCACATGTCATCCTAAAATTGATTCAAGGGTATCGCATACCCTTTTCTCAAAAACCCCCCCTAGTTTATCCAGATTTAATAAAAAGTCCATTCCAGACTCCTCTCTCAGAGGAAATGACCAATGTCATAAATCAAATGAAAAGGCAAGGCATTCTGAAAAAATCTCAGCACACCCCGAGTTTTATCTCTCCAATGTTTCTGGTACCAAAACCGGACGGGTCAGCTCGACCCATATTCAACCTCAAAGCTCTAAACGAGTATGTCAAACCGGAGCCATTTCATTTGATAAACATTTATCGCATACCAGATTTCCTCCAACCCCAGGATTGGATGTGCAAACTGGATTTATCTCAGGCTTACTTCCATCTGAAAATAGCAGAATCACAGAGAAGGTTTCTACGCATTATTTACAACCAAGAATTACTAGAAATAACTTGCCTCCCGTTTGGTCTGAGCACGGCTCCCAAAATATTTTCTATACTAACAAATTGGATAGCCCAAATATTAAGAGAAAGGTGGAACATGCGAATAATAGTTTATCTCGACGACTATTTAATAGTCCATCAGAATGCGGATACATTACGAAAACACGTTTGTATCGTAATACAAACATTGCAGAGACTGGGTTGGCAAATAAATTTCAAAAAGTCGATCCTGTCCCCACAACCAATAATAATTTATCTTGGTGTGGAATGGCGTCCATGGGACAATCTAAAGTCCCTTCCGAAAGAAAAAGTCGTAAGCATAAAAGAAAAAGTAAGTCAAATACTAAAAAAGGGTCATGTGTGTCTAAAAGACTTGCAAAGAATAGTAGGACTACTAAATTTTGCCAGTTTCGTAGTACCGAGAGGTCGCCTAAACCATCGGGAACTGATAAAGTTCATGATTTCGTTATTGAATCGTCCATTGAAAATGTACATTCTACCACCAGAAGTCCAGAACGAACTGCAGTGGTGGCTGCAAAATTGCCATCTGTCAACTCCACTACATTATCCTCCTCCATCGAACTTCTTAGTAACGGATGCATCAGATCTGGCTTGGGGTACTCAACTAAACAACATAGAACTCTCGGGCCGTTGGTCGCAACAAGACCAAATGCGCCACGGCAATCAGAAAGAGATGCTAGCGATATTATATGCTCTCGAAAGACACGCTCAGAGTTTGAGTCACAGCACGCTCCTGGTTCAAAGCGACAGCAAAACTGCTGTTGCTCATTTGCGGAAGGAAGGCGGGACGAAGTCGTTGGCATTAATGGAAATAACTTACCGTTTATTGACTTTAGTAGACCAACACCATATTCACCTCCAAATGCACTATCTCCCAGGCAAATACAACAGCCAGGCCGATCACCTGTCTCGCTGTCGTCGAACACCGGAATGGCACTTACTACCAACTTGCCTAGAAGTAGTGTTTGCAAAATGGGGGACACCTTTTATAGATCTATTTGCATCAGAGACAGCTCATGTAGTTCACAACTATGTGTCTCGAGATCTGACAGATCACCAGGCCCTGTTTCACGACGCGTTCAGCGTCCCGTGGCATTACCCTCTAGCGTGGGTGTTTCCACCACCATTCATGATCCCCAAAGTGTTAGCCCATCTAATTCCATCGTCGGGAATATTTTTGATAGTGGTCCCACGGTGGGACAAAGTCTTCTGGCGGGCGGATCTAAAAGCCCGAGCGCTGGCAGCCCCTCTGACCTTAAAGAACCTACAGATTTACCTGGTAGACACATCGACGGGCCTTCCACCTCCACAAGTCGAGAATATCACACTAGAGATTTGGAAATGTGGGGGTGGTCAAAGGCCACAACGTCATGGAACCGTGAACAACTCCTATTGTTAAAAAACTCATGGCGCAAATCTACTCAGAAAACCTATGAAGTAGCATGGAAGCGTTGGTTATCATGGTCTTCACATAATAAAGTTGATCCAAACAACCCCACGGGTTCACATTTAGCTCAATTTCTGTCTGACCTATTTTTAAAAGATAAATTATCTTACAATACCATATTGTTACACAAATCGGTTGTGTCTACATTGTGTAATGCTGATATGTCATCTTATTTAAGTTCACATGTTCTGGTAAAACATGTTCTAAAATCGATAGCTTTGAAAAAGCCAAAATCTGTCAAGCCTCCAGTTTGGAATGTCAGTGACTTAATTTCATTTTTAGAAACATATACATTGGATGAAAATAATCCTTTTCAAATATCACGACATACAGCAGTCTTACTTTTGCTTTGTTCTGGTCGCAGAGTACATGACTTGACGTTACTTAGGGTTGATGAAAACCATTACAGGAGAATCGGTGACTGTATCACATTTTGGCCTCAATTTGGTTCAAAAACTGACAGTAGTGACCACAGGCAATCTGGTTGGAAGCTATTGTCGAACAGCAGCAACCAAAAACTTGATCCTGTTTTTTGGGTGAATAAAACAATCGATATATTAAATGAAAGACGTACTGATTCAAAAATGTTTAATTTATTTATCACCACAAGAGGTATGCCTAAGCCTGCATCACGTACTGTAATCGCAGGTTGGATAAAGACTCTTTTTAAGGAGGCAAAAATTGAAGCTACTCCAGGCAGCTTTCGTCCAGCAGTAGCGTCAAAGAATTGGACGGAAAATCATGCTCTGGATGATATCCTAGCTCGTGGAAATTGGCGTTCAGCAAGCACTTTTCAACGGTTTTACCAACGAGAAGTAATGAAAGAAGGTACATCAAAAACTTTAAGCTGTCTGTTCAATCCAGTTGATTAGTAAGATATATTGATTAATTAAACGGCTAAATACCTATTAAGAATGAATGATATTATAATCAGATTAATGATAATGAAATGAAGAATAATGGGTTCTTGGTTTTCACTAATGATCATGGTAAAAATGTAATTTGGTCGAACAAATAAGTATTTAATAATGAATAATGATACAATGTCTTTAAAAACAAAATAAAAAAAAATATTTTCCATAAAGCTATTTTTTATTATTTCAATACACCAGCAAGTCACATTGGCGTTTTATTGTGCATATAGATTAACATAAGAAATGATGAACAGCAATGCTATATTAATAGCAACTTCACTATTATTAATAGGTATCTGTCTAAGTGATAAAAAGTTAACATGAATGTAACATTTTGTTATTTATTCAGCAATTAAATCACTATGCACAATATAAAATTCATCTTTTTGGTATAAATGTCTCCTTATCCACAGAGAGAAATAAGTTACTTATATTAGTGCAATATAACAGAAAACTTAGTAACCTATCCGGAATCATTCAGTGGCACCACCAGGCGAAAACAAACAGGTCTCAATAAAGCTTCCAGTGACGGTCAAGTGATTTAATAGCAGCGTTTTACCTACCAATAAAACGCTTATTAAAATACTTACCTTATTCGAAGCTTAATTATATTGAGATAGGCACTTCCTTTTCCGCTTTTATGTCCCTCCTTTTCTACCGGATGTCGCCGTCTCTCTCGCACTTTTCCCGCCACCATCCCCACCAGGCAGTGTCCAGCTGTTAACGCAGCGGACTATCTGGTTCATTGAGTAAGCCAGGCAGAGGTAAACTTTAAGCTTCGAATAAGGTAAGTATTTTAATAAGCGTTTTATTGGTAGGTAAAACGCTGCTATTAAATAACTGTACCGTTATTCGAAGCTTAATTATATTGAGACTTGTTTGTTATCGCCTGGTGGCTGTGGTGGACGCCAATGTGAATTGAACAATCATGGATAAGTAAATAAATTAAACATATTATGTTGGTAACTGATACATGTTTATTTGTTAATCCTTGCCTTAATTGCAAATAATACCATTTGGTAAATTTTCATGAAAGAATAAATTATTAACCAATTTAAACAGTAGGTATATTAACAACACGAAATAAATGTACAATATGTAGTACCTACATTACAAAATAATATAGAAACAATAACAAGTACACATTAAACACTCGTGAATATAGTTATTCTTTGTACTTTTACCTGTAGTAGGTACCTATTAATATTATTGTAAACATTTTACAATTTATAGAATTTCAGTTAAAATGCAAGAGAGACATTTATTTGACAAATACCATTAATCAAATATATCAAAGAGGATGGAATAAATCGGTTATACTAGATGTCGGAGACGCTGATATAACCTGACGTTTGTAATATTTAGTAAAAGTATTTACAGATTTCCAATTTCCTTTAGCAAGGATCTCTTCCATCGATATATTATTATACCAATTCTTGGAAGCCACTGCTGAGCGGATACTTCCCGGCGATGCTATAATATTGGCATCTTGTAGCATACTTTTAATCCATCCTGCTATAATAGCACGAGACGCAGCTTTAGGTTGGCCTCTAATGGATACAAATAAGTTGTTACATTTAGCTAATTTTCTTCTTTTTTGAAGTAAGGTGATTACACGATTAATCCAGTAGACAGGATTGAGGTTATGATTATCTTGATTAGAAAGTAACTTCGAACCAGATTGTCTGTATCTTTCAGAATCAGTTTTGGAACCAAAAGTGGGCCAAAAAATAATAAATTCACTTTCTTTAGAACAATGATCAGAGTCAATATTTAGCAACGTAAGATCGTGTATACGTCTCCCTGAACATAGTACAAGCAAAATAGCTGCGTGTCTTGAAACTTGAAAACAGTTATTCTCGTCTATCGTATACTTTTTTAAATAGGATGCCAAGACATCAATGTTCCAAACTGGAGGTTTGTGGGCAATAGGTCTTTTTAACGAAATAGCTTTCAAAACATGTTTCACTAAAGGATGGCAACTAATCCTATCAGAAATGTTTGTATTACACAAAGTTGAAACAACTGACTTGTGTAATAAAATAGAGTTATATGATAGTTTGTCTATAAGGTACAAATCAGCTAAAAATTTTGCAACTTCTGAGACATCTGGTCTCCTAGAGTTTACATTATTTTGTTTAGTCCATTCCAGCCAGCGACGCCAAGCTACTTGGTAAGTTCTTTGTGTAGAGGGTCGCCAGGAAGACTTCAACAAGTCTAAATGTTCTTGACTCCAGCCTGCTATACTTTCAGACCACCCCCACATAGCCAAATCTCCATAGTCATTTTGTGGACTTGTGGCGGTGGGCGGTTCGTGATCGTGTCGATCAATGCTTGCTCGAGGGTTTTCAAAGAGTATGGAGCTGCTATCGCTCTGGACTTGAGGTCTGCCCTCCAAAACACCTTGTCCCAACGAGGTACTACCAGAAGATAGGTGCCCGTTGCACGGTTGAGATGATTCAACACTTTTGGGATCAGATAAAGAGGAGGAAAGACCCAAGCTAAACTGTAGCTCCATGGTTTTGAAAAAGCGTCGTGAAACAGAGCTTGCTTGTCCGACAGATCTATCGACACGTAATTGTCTACTACATGTGCCGTCGCCGAGGCGAATAAGTCTATTACCGGAGTACCGAATTTCTTGCAAATTCTCTCGACGCAATGCGCTAGAAGGTGCCATTCCGGTGCGATACGGTTGCGGGACAAGTGGTCGGCATGGTAGTTGTATTTCCCTGGCATATGAAAAGAATTTAACTGAATATTATATCCTTCTAATATTCTAAAAATTTCAAAAGTAATGTTCATAAGTTGAGTGGATCTCGTCCCGCCTTCGTTGCGAATATATGCGACAACAGTTTTATTATCGCACTGTAACAAAACAGTGCTATGTTGTAAAACATGAGAATGTGTTTGTAACACTTTTAAAAACGGCAAGCAACTCTTTTTGGTTACAGTGCAATGGTTGTTCTTTATCAGACCATTGTCCTGAAATTTTTATATTGTCCAATTGTGCACCCCAGGTTACATCTGAAGCATCAGTTACCAGGAAATGTGTTGGGGCAGCAACATGAATTGGAGTTGACAGATGACAATGCATATGCCACCAATTTAACTCGCTCACAAGATTTTGTGATAATGAATGAAAATTGAAATCTCTTTCTTTCAACAGTGATATGAGACGGACCAATAAATATCTATGATTTAGTCGACCTTTAGGAACAACTAAGCTAGCAAAATTTAACATTCCGATTTTCTGAAGAATATCGGATGTTTTTGTTAATATAGATTTAATTTTCTGATTCGGGAGAGCTTTCTCATTGAGCCAAGGGTTCCATAGTAAACCCAAATACTCTAAACTTGTTTGAGGAGTTAAAATAGACTTTTCAAAGTTTATTTGCCATCCCATGTAGTGGAGTTGATTTACTAGTAATTGTACGTGGTAAATCAACGTGTCTCTGTCTTGGTGAGCCAAGAGAAAATCATCTAAATACACAATGACACGTATACCTTGATTCCTAATTGTTTGAGCAATCCAATTTGTAAGTGATGCGAATATTTTGGGCGCTGAACTGAGACCAAAGGGTAGGCAAGTCATTTCTAATAATTCATTGTTATATACGAGTCTGAGGAACTTTCGATGACTCTGAGCGACTGGCAAGTGAAAATACGCTTGCGAAAGGTCAATTTTACAGAGCCAGTCTCTGTCTTGGAGAAAGTCTGGCACGCGCTGCACACTTAAAAGTCGAAATTTGCTCTTGAGTACATAACGATTAAGTGCTTTCAAATTAAAAATTGGTCTCTGACTGCCATCGCTTTTTGGAACCAAGAACATAGTCGAAACAAAACTAGGCGACGGTTTACCCATTTCTAGTATACCCTCGGCTTTCATTTTATTTATAGAAGTAGTCATACTTTCAGAAACGGGTGTGTGACAAATTTTTGATTTTAGATTTGGCATGATCAGTGGAGGTTTTTCTACGAAAGGTATGCGATACCCTCGAATAACTTTTAATAAAGTTTTAGGTGCACCCTTTTCTTTCCATTGATTATAATAATGCTCCAACCTACCCGCTTTGAAGGGATTATGATGTTCAAAATCGTTTCTTTTTGTTACCAGTTTGTCGAACCGGTGAATAGTTTCTCTTACGATTGGGTTTGTTAGAGTCATCGTATCTGGACTGGTGTCCAGGACGAGATCGAAATGTATTCTTATACCTCCATGATTTACAGGCTTATTATTATTAGCTATTTGTCCTTGCGTAGGACGGTGCTGGTAATGGCAACATCCCTGCGAGGGAGTGCAAGACTGCCAATTGCAGTTTTGATTATGAATATTTCGTCCATGGGCGCTTAAACCCTGCGAGGGTGCGCTTCGTGATGCCAACCCCTGCGAGGGGTGGAAGTTAGGTTTGTTTGCCGCTTGCGAAGCGGGAGCATAGGTAGACCTTTGTGAAGGTAAGAATGTCTTACGAACACCACCTGCTTTTTCCAGAGCCAATGTGAATGATTCCGGCTTAAATAGGTGTTGACAACTCGGAGGTATCTTTTTTAATGCTGATTTAATCAATGGGTCACGAACCGCATTGGTTATACCATCTCTCCTCATTTGTATAGATTCAGCTCTGTGACCACAAATTATCTGTAAAAGATCTGAAGAAACCTTCTGCAAATTACCGTTTTGGAATAACTCGGTGACCTTAGCGTTAAGGTCATCAAATTTAATTTGATCACAAGATTTACCCCATACTAATAGTTCTCGGAGGGTAGTTTCCAAAACCTCTTTTTGTTTTAGTATTCCAAAAGTCAAAGCCGCGAAAGCTCTTTCAGTATAGACTAAATGTCGCAAATTATCGTATGACTTAACCTCGTCGTTCACTTCTAATTCGACAAATCCGGGTGCAAAATTATAGTTCTTTTGCGTTTCGGCATAACGAACTTCAACCCACTCGTCTTTCTCAAAATGTTGAATGTCTTTGAGGGTATTTAAATAATTATCGGGGGCTTTGGGAACAGATGGGTCTTTTAATTTAGTTGATAAATTAAGGTTAAAATGTGGCTTCTCTTCACCATCTGACATAATATCGTTATAAAGTATTCCACTAACATTATCGTCAACCAAAGATGAATGATCGTTTAAATTATCAGCATAAATTTGACTATTAGAACAATGTTGAGAATTTCGTCTTAAGGATAACTGGTCACGTAATTCACTAAAAGCTTTAGATAGCGTGTCTAACCTATCATCCTTGCGATTACGTTTGCCGCCCCTTTCTTTGCGCCGTCGGCGGTGACGACGACGAGATCTTTTCTTGTCTTGAGAACTAGATGTCGAGTCACTCGTTGAAGAAGAACTCGAACTTGAACTGCTCGAACTAGTAGACCGACTTCGTTTCTTATGCGAAGACACATTGTTACCTGAATTATTTTCGGGTACGATTTCGTCGGCCATCTAAAATTAAAAAATGTACACAGGCACACAAAACGACACAATCACGTTAACTAGGTATCACACGACATCGGTAGATTCAATAAATATAATGAAGGTAGATGAAAATCATGTACCTACACGATCGTAATGTACGCGAACGGTAACACCGTTAAAAAAGCTTGGGAACTTACCTCGGGTTTGTGCCACGAGATCAATTTATTTTAAAAACTCGTACTTATGTAAAATTTGTATGGTCGTTCTCTTGGACTACGGGAGTACTTTGTTCCGAACGACCTTTCTCTGCGGAAAATTTTACGCCAATGAACCAGATAGTCCGCTGCGTTAACAGCTGGACACTGCCTGGTGGGGATGGTGGCGGGAAAAGTGCGAGAGAGACGGCGACATCCGGTAGAAAAGGAGGGACATAAAAGCGGAAAAGGAAGTGCCTATCTCAATATAATTAAGCTTCGAATAACGGTACAGTTATTTAATAGCAGCGTTTTACCTGAAATAAAACGCATATTAAAATACTTACCTCACTGGAAGCTTCCACTTTAATTCCTGCCTGGTGAAATTGAGCCAATGAGCCACAAATGGCGCGCAACGACTTATTAAAGCGAAAAATTGGCGCGCTCCGCAAGGTGGCGCCACTGAACCGGAAGCCATATACGTTAAAGAGTAGGAAAAATGTTAGAAAATCGACGGGAACCGGAAATGCTATCTCAATAAAGCTTCCAGTGAGGTAAGTATTTTAATATGCGTTTTATTTCAGGTAAAACGCTGCTATTTTGATCAAATAAATATGAATATACTATTTTATTCGTAATAAGCAAAGATAAATAATACTGGTAATAAGTAACAACATTGTTATGAGGCTTATGTTCTGATTTTGGGTCTGAACTGCGCCTGCGAAGGTCCGTATAAATGTGATATTGTGAATTTGCTATTAGGACATGATAGGAGTATTTATTTAATTATTTATTAAAGAACCATTTAGAGAAAATATAATCTCTTGCAAACACCCTAAAAACCATATAGTTTATTTATTTATTTATTTAATTTATAAGGACACCAGCAGTGCATGCATTATTACATTATAATGTTAAAAATACAAAATTGGAAAACAAAAGAGATCTGATGCATACACCTTTGTAGGTGACACAACATTTGTCAAGGAACAAATCAATATAAATAATTTACAAAAAGTTTAGTCAATATTACATTAATGTCAAACTTAAAATTATCTGGAACATAATAAATATTCAATTAAATTCGAAATTACAAAAAATATAAATAATTACATAATAGAATCAAATAAATTAATAAAATCGCAGAAATAAATATAAAATGAACTAATCTATAATGTAGCTGTTGATTGGTACAAAAGTCTCAGCAGTATAATTCGAAATCGCCGATACGGGTCATGAAATATATCCACCTTGAGTCACACCCTATGTCCAGCAGTGGACGTTAATAGGCTGATGATGAGTCACACCCACTACTAATGCTGTTAAAGAGGTTGCACATTCTCGCAATAGGAGCATGAGAGCCTAGGTTGGTTCGTGAGGAAGGACCACGAAGAAGTTTTGAAATCGGAGCACGGGGCATATTATAAAGCACTGACTGTTTAAGATCATATTACCCCGTTGTACCGTATGCACCATTGACCTGCACCATCAATGGTGCAGATGAGACTAATTAGTTTCGTTTGCACCGTTTGGGTTACCATTGAGATGACACTATATAATATAGTTACCGTGTAATATATTTTCCAATCCAAACTTCAGGGGTAGGTCATATTAGTGTCGTATATAAATAGTGCAGCAAGCTTTTCTGTTTCGGTGATTATCTTTGGAACTAAAACAGATTTCATACGACAGTCCATTTTGACAGCTAATTTGGTATTGCAAGTGGCTCCTCTGTCACGGCTGTCACCGGAACAGGAAAGCTTGTGGCACTGTACCTATGTTCGCTGGATACAGATGTATCGTATTACGTGGTTAAAATACATTACGATAAAATTTAATTTTTTTTAAATCCGAGTTTAACTAAGTTATTTTGTGTTGGGAACAGTGAAATAGGAAATGAAAAATAAATAAGTAGTACAATGTTATTACCTACTTTACAAGACAATCAAGTGGACCTGAAAATCATTGATGCAATTTGTTTTTTTTTTTTTATAAAATAATGTTTCTTTTCGGTAAAATGAGCTAACTAAAGGAATTCAGGCCGTTTTCATCATCCAGGCCCTATTTTTTTTCACCCTGTATATTAAGGGTATGACTTCAGCCACAGAACAAAAAAAAGTCGTTAGAAGAAGGTAGTAATGAGTTACACCAATGATTTTTGTTATCAGCATATCTAAAAAATATGTAACTCGAGAAAAAAGATTCTGTTTTAATTTTCTTCCTATCTTCAAAAATGACTGAGATATAAACGTTAAAGTACGGCCTCCGAGGAAAATTTGCGTGAACCAATGGCATTAACGTGTGACGTCACGTCGCATTTCCGTATACCTACATAGAATCCTTTGGCTATATAGTTGCGCTCTCACGGTTTCGTAATAAATTTATTTATTTTTCTTATAGTCGATCAATGAAATGTTTAAGAAATTTTGTATTAAGCCCATGTGAAAAAACACCTTCAAATAATGTTTTATTTTCGTGAATAATAAATTAAATCAACTTTCGTAATGGCGGGCGGGATTCTGTCAATACATAATAGCAACCGTCAAAACAAAATGTACTTACAACCTTAACTGACTTGGTAGTTAAGTATGCACCCTAAAAACTGACAGCCATTTCGATAATTTTATACTGCTAGTGGCGCCTCCACCACTGGGTCAGATAAGTTTGTGGGATAAATGTCTTTCGGTATCGACCATGAAGTTTGACTTAATACTCTGAGGTAACTGGAGCTCTCACCCTAAATAAAAAAGTGTCGCCAGCAAATTTGACATTTATGTATGTAGTGGCAGGTAGTGGCTGTCAGTTGTCTCATATGACCATACGTATTTTTTTAAAGTGTAGGTGAGACGGAAGACAGCCACTGTGTTTTTTGTGGTATTCAAAAAATTGTTCGTACTGCACTCTCCAGTTACCTCAGTATTAAGTCGAGCTTCATGGTATCGACAGTAGGTGACAGTTTTAGAGTGCGCCTGCGCGCGGTCGAAATTGAATACCAGTAATATACCATAACCTTAGAACGAAGAAAATGTACTGTAACTAGCGTCAAAAACGCACGAGTTGCGCGAAGATTGCGCACAGACGAACTCTATGTAGATACAGTTAGACGGAAATCACCCGCAACAGCCGCAAACGAAGATGTCAGTGGGACATGACGTCATCGCAATAATAGCGCGCAAGGAAAGCAAATTTTCAAAACCGGTGAAACTTTACAACGCTGTATCTTTGGAAATCCTGGCCAGATTTCGATGAAACAAAAACTATTAGTACTTGCACGAGTACGCGCATTAAATGCAGTAATTTTTATAGACACATTTTGATGTGTTGGTGTGACTCATTGGGATTAAGTACTACATTTGGGCGCTGCTGTGGTTTCAGTAATCAAATAAGTATGTTGTCAAGTTCTTGTTTTCATCGCATATCCTGTTTTTATTTACATAATAATATTTGATAAATAATCTAGAGGGCAAATGTATTAAAACGTTTACGATTGGGTACTGAAGGTTTACGATTTCATAGAAACAATTGATAATGATAAGACAATATAGGTATTTTCCAGAAATTTGAGCAACGATATATCATTGTTAATGATAACTGTTGTGCGTTTAATTGTGGTAGAAGGACGCCCACTGTAGCTGCGGATTCCAAAATAGTACCATAATGAATTTTATTAACGAATTAACATGGCGGGATGAAGGCTTAATACTACCCCGTTGTGGATAAAAACAACTAGTAGCACCATTTCGCATTTTTAAAACCCCCCTTCAGTCCCTGTTACAAAAAAAGTTAAATTTCTCTCTTATAAATTGCAAAATAGTTGGGCAAACGTCATCTAAAACTATTCCAAATTTCAACTTTAATAGCGTTAGTTAGTGTTCTCGAGATATCCAGCTGTGACAGACAGACAGACAGACTGAGTCGCACCATAAGGGTTCCTTTTTACAATTTTGGTAACGAACCCTAAAATGAACTCGACCACCAATCAATCAGCAGTGGGCTTGCCTTGTGAGTGATGGTTCACTCACCATATCCGTCCATGAGGAAGGCCACTGTCCCAGCAGTGTGGGGTCATTGAAATGGCTGATAATGATGACCCAGAATCAGCGTGCATGTATGAGAAATGTGATTAGAGTAGAGAAAGCGTGAGAAAGGATCGTAAGAAGTGGAAATAGGTGATATCTTTCTACCCTTTGTAATAGAATTACGTGAGGGAGATAACTCTGTCTGTATTAATGATGAATATTGGCGGTGCGATAAATTTGATTTTGTTTATAAGTCACTTTCTATCGCTGACGGTACCTTACTTTGCACCCTATATAAATCTAAAAAAGCAATGATACTAAAATAAAGGGGTCAAAGAGTTATAGAAAATTATTTAAACTCACTTGGACAAAGCTAAATAATAAGATGGCTGCTTGCTATAGCTATATAGCTATACCTATATAGCTTTAGCAATATATTGTGACGGAATCCATTCATTGAACACTTTTTTGATATACCTACTTAAGTATGGTTGCATTATCAAAATTTATCAAAATTTAATAAAAAACATATTGCATATGAACGTTTTTTTTTTTTTTTTTTGTAAATGTCGTTACCTAACTAAGAAACGCTGGCAAGTTTCTTGCGCCCATTCTTCTTGTCAGTTAAAAAAGTCTTGAATGGGTGGTAGGAAAATATTGACGATTCATAAGTACATATTTATTATGTCTAAGTGAATAAAGAATATTTTTATCTTTTATCTTTATCTTTATTAAAAATCGATTAGATTTAGTAACAAGTTCAAGTTGAAGGTTTATGTGGTCGCACTTCACAATAAAACATGTCGTAATAAGTGCGCAACTATTTTTCAGTAATTTATCTTTTTATCGATGGATTAAGTTGTTTAGATAATATCGTAGGAAAATAATATTATTTACCTAAGTACATTTGTTTATAACGTTTAATGTTAGACTAAAAATAGATAGATGCGGTTTTATTACATACTATTTATATTTATATATCCACAGAACCTTTTTCTCTTGTCTTCCATGTTCTGTGATTAGGCCAGTCACCGCTAGCTATAGCTAAACATAAAATTCGCAAAAAATCGCCAGGTCCTGATATTTTGGGATGTTGTTAGGATAGATTTAGATACCAACGGTGTAAGTGTACGGCCAGAGTGCCGCTCTGGTTGAGCGTCGGGCGGGGGGGGGCGGGCAGCGTTCATCATTTGGTTGCCGACGAGCGACGCCCCCCCGGCCGCTACTCAGGACACCACTATGCGTTAGCATTCGTTTAACATGAACGCTCAACGCTCAACGCTGGGGGTCATAATCGTGTCTCAATCGTGTTTCAATTGTAGTTCAATTGTAGTGCTTTTTACACACTAGTTACAAGAATTATGACAATATGATGTGATGTAAATGTAGTGTGTGGTGTGACCATCAGTAGTATGGTGAAAAAAGTACACATTTCTTGTAACTAGTGTGTAAAAAAGAACTACAATTGAAAGACGATTGAGACACGATTATGACTTAACGTTAGCAGAATTGGCCCCCAGAGCGGGCACTCTGGTCGTACACTAAACCATTTTTTTAAATAACTGGCCTATATGTTCTAATTAATGATTTATTGCGTTGACGAAAATTTTACCTGCTATATTTACTGAATGATACTTTTTTGAAACATCTATTCGTATCATACGTTATTTACAAATACAACCTGTATTTGTTTGAGGAGCCCGTGGCGCAGTGGTAAGAGCGCTCGGCCGCGATCGTTGAGATTAAGCAACTTTCGCAACGGTCGGTCACGGGATGGGTGACCAACAACTTACCATCTCGAGCTCCTCCGTGCTTCGGAAGGCACGTTAAGCTGTTGGTCCTGGCACGCACCAAACCGCATTGGGCGTGGTAGGTCATGTCATGGCCCTATCTCCTCATCTATCCATAAGGACGGCAGCTCGTGGGGACATTAAACAGCTGATGATGACGATGATTATCCTACTAATATTATAAATTTGAAAGTTTAGATGTTTGGATGTTACTCAATCACGCCAAAACGGCTGAACGAATTTGGCTGAAAGGGACACAGATAATTTGTAGCCTGGAGAGGAACATAGGCTACTTTTTATCTTGAAAAAATATCACATTTCCGCGGGATAACGTCGTGTTGTTACGCGGGCGAAGCCAAGGATGGAAAGCTAGTCCTTTATAAGTAAAATATGCAGCTGTCTCTTTTCTACTCGGACGCATCGGCATAGGCAGATCATGCCTCTCTATCGCTTGTTCCGCGCTCTCGCTTGCAGGCGGAACGTGACACTTTTTCGTGCGTCCAGCGTTATATAAGATGGTTTGAAACAAACTGCAAAACGAGCAGGGGGTGGTCAGGTTAAGTGTTTAGAACGTCAATAAAATAGAAAAAAAATATCATTTTTTTTTTATTTTTTTTTACAAAAAATTCTAATATTATCTATGGATATCAATTCAATATTTAACATAATACCAAACGTAAAAACAAAAATACTTATTTAACCACGAGACAGGTAAACGATAATATGGAAGCTATTGGGCGCATACAATAGCGCGGTAGGAGTATCGCTATAGCGGCTGGCCGATCAGCTGTTGGACCGTTGGGGTTGATGACCGCGGTGCCCAGCCCGCGTGCGCTCTAAAATTACTTGTTTTCATCGTAAAATGAAATAATTTTATTAAAACGTTTGGTATTGTACATATTGAATTGATATCAAAAAATAATATTAGAATTTTTTGTAAAATTAAATAATATAAAAAAATGGGTTTTTTTATATTTTTTTTATGTTCTATTCACTTGACCTGAACACCTCCTGCTCTATTTGCAGTTTGTTTTACACCATCTATATAACATTGCTACTCACCCCCCCGCGTCACCCCCGCACAGCTGCCGCACGATCCTGGTGACCACGCACCTGGCAGGCTCCGAGTACTGTACCTGGGGACACACAATAACACATTCCGTTTAATTAATGGCATTTCTACAAAACAATGAAAAACAAATCAAGTAACTAAGCTAAGAAATTGGCTCAAGCACGTCAATGAGTCACACCAACGATTTTTGTTATCCGCATATCTAAAAAATATGTAACTCGAGAAAAAAGAATCTGTTTTTATTTTTTTCCTATCTTCAAAAAAGACTGAGAAGGAAAATTCGGGTGAACCAATGGCATTAACGTGTGACGTCACGTTGCACTTCCGACCTACATAGAATCCTTTGGCTATATAGTTGCGCTCTCACGGTTTCGTAATAAAATTTATTTTTCTTATAGTCGATCAATGAAATGGTTAAGAAATTTTGTATTGAGCTGAGCCCATGTGAAAAAACACCTTCAAATAATGTTTTATTTTCGTGAATAATGAATTAAATCAACTTTCGTAATGGCGGGCGGTATTCTGTCAATACATATAGCAACCGTCAAAACAAAATGTACTTACAACTTTAACTGACTTGGTGGTTAAATATGCACCCTAAAAACTGACAGCCATTTCGATAACTTTGTACTGCTAGTGGCGCCTCAACCACTGGGTCAGATAAGTTTGTGGGATAAATGTCTTTCGGTATCGACAGTAGGTGACAGTTTTAGAGAGCGCCTGCGCGCGGTCGAAATCGAATACTAATCATTTACCATAACCTTAGAACGAAGAAAATGTACTGTAACTAGCGTCAAAAACGCACGAGTTGCGCACAGATTGCGCACAGACGGACTCTATGCAGTACAGTTAGACGGAAATCACCCTCAACAGCCGCAATCGGAGATGTCAGTGCGACATGACGTCATCGCAATAGCGCGCAAGGAAAGCAAATTTACAAAAGCTGGTGAAACTTTACAACGCTGTAACTTTGGAAATCCTGGCCAGATTTCGATTAAACAAAAACTATTAGTACTTGCACGAGTACGCGCATTAAATGCAGTAATTTTTATAGTCATATTTTGATGTGTTGGTGTGACTCATTTTCAAGCAAAACAAACTGCATTAAAATTCATTCGTCGCCACAGACAGACACCTTAAACTTATAATATCACCGCATTATTTGTCATTGTGCCCGTGATACGTAATAAGAATGATGAAAGATAAATAAAACAACTAAATAATTACATGTTAAAAAGATCAACCGAAAAGCTACGATTTATTGACAGCCGATTTGGCACAGGGGGTGCGGATGCCCGTCTTCTGAGCCAGAGGTCCCGGGTTTGATTTCCGAACAAGACAGGGGTTTGTGTGCATGGGCAGGTCTGTCTATCTGTTTGTCTTGGTCTGGGTGTTTTCTATGTATAATTATTAGGTATGTGATTACAAACAAAAAATAATTTAATCATATTTAATAATATGTACCTACTAATTTGTTATCAACTTTCCATAACACAGTTAGGTACCTACTTAACAATGAGTCACACCAATGATTTTTGTTATCAGCATATCTAAAAAATATGTAACTCGAGAAAAAAGAAAATCTGTTTTTATTTTTTTCCTATCTTCAAAAATGACTGAGATATTAAACGTTAAAGTACGGCCTCCGAGGAAAATTTGGGTGAACCAATGGCATTAACGTGTGACGTCACGTCGCATTTCCGTATACCTACATAGAATCCTTTGGCTATATAGTTGCGCTCTCACGGTTTCGTAATAAATTTATTTATTTTTCGTATAGTCGATCAATGAAATGTTTAAGTTATTTTGTATTGAGCCCATGTGAAAAAACACCTTCAAATAATGTTTTATTTTCGTGAATAATAAATTAAATCAACTTTCGTAATGGCGGGCGGGATTCTGTCAATACATATAGCAACCGTCAAAACAAAATGTACTTACAATCATAAGTGACTTGGTAGTTAAATATGCACCCTAAAAACTGACAGCCATTTCGATAATTTTATACTGCTAGTGGCGCCTCCACCACTGGGTCAGATAAGTTTGTGGGATAAATGTCTTTCGGTATCGACAGTAGGTGACAGTTTTAGAGTGCGCCTGCGCGCGGTCGAAATTGAATACTAATCATTTACCATAACCTTAGAACGAAGAAAATGTACTGTAACTAGCGTCAAAAACGCACGAGTTGCGCGAAGATTGCGCACAGATGAACTCTATGTAGGTACAGTTAGACGGAAATCACCCGCAACAGCCGCAAACGGAGATGTCAGTGCGACAAGACGTCATCGCAATAGCGCGCAAGGAAAGCAAATTTTCAAAAGCTGGTGAAACTTTACAACGCTGTATCTTTGGAAATCCTGGCCAGATTTCGATGAAACAAAAACTATTGGTACTTGCACGAGTTCGCGCATTAAATGCAGTAATTTTTATAGTCATATTTTGATGTGTTGGTGTGACTCATTTAAACAGTCCTCATTCCTAATACAGCGTATCTAAGAACTTAGAGTAGTGGGTATATTATTAGTTATTTATATTATTAATATAAGTTACTATAAAAATTAGAGTTTACAACCCAAGTGTAAAATTAATTAAGAAATGTAAAACTAGACGAGAACTACTGCCGACAAAGTGCTGTGCAGTTTGGCAGATAGGTACAACGAAAGTGTAAGAAACATTTATATTTTGGAAATAAATAAAAAAAAATGCTATTTTTGCAGTCCCGGGTTAAAAATAGCTTACTTATACCGTCCTAATTAGCTGCCCTCCGCGGCTTTCCCCATCCGTGTCAATATGGGGGTAAAATCAGCCAAGCCTGTGTCACTCAGGTCAGGAATAATGCAATTTTCTATTGGTGAAAGAAGTATGCCCAGAGATGACCTTAAACATCCAACAAAGTTTACCTCTTTAAAATATTATTGTTGATCTGTAATCGGTCTAGGTTAATTTATGGACTTGGTTTGGTACTTTTAGATAAGCTGCGCCATCAATTCGAAGCACATTACATTGCAGCAAGCGAAAAACAACCGACATCACTCGAAGAATTGCATTGTTAAAGTGGGCGGGACACAGCGCGGAGAACCGATGGCCGTTGGGGCGGAGGGGTTCTCGAATGTCCGAATGACCGGACGGCGCGCGGCGTTCCGTGGGCAGGCCCCCTACAAGGTGGACCGACGATCTAGTGAAGGTCGCGGGAAACCGCCGAGATCCTTGAGGGAGACCTATGCCCAGCAGTGGGCGTCGTTCGGCTGACATGAGCTCTTTTCAAGACAAGGTCTCCAAAGGAGTTTGAACATTTTAAGAATTGGCAAGTAACTCGTCATATTAACTAACAACATCAATTACAATGCAAACAATAATACAGAGTTTGAGAGCAAGATTTTTCTCTGCTGTTGTCAATAAAATAGTAATTAATGTATTAAATGACATATATATATTTTTATTTGCTCTCCACATCCAAGGTTGCCCTAAAGAAGTTATCATCCGCAAGTATCCTATAATATGAACAGTTCCATAAGCAATACCAAACAAATGTTTGTCCTTCCATGCTGCACGCAATTAAAGCACGAAATGACCTTCCCAAGGATACTACCGGTGATGTTCTTTTTTTAATTTTATGTTTTAAACCGAAAAATCACGACAGGTGTTGCTCCCTTTAAGTGGGTATACCTACTCCTTTTTAACAGTTCCATAGGTAATCAATACCAAAACAATCGTTTATCCTTCTATGCTATTAGCGTAACTGTACGCAATAAAAGCACGACATGACCTTCCCAAGGTCGCGCCCGTGGGGAGGCCTCCAGACCCATAAGCGAAGTCCCATAGCCGGCAAATGGAAGGGTTACGTCACCAGACACTAGCAGTGTTGCCGACTAAACGTTTTAATTCTCCGTAAAAATAGTGTATTAACAATATAAATTTATATATCTGCTAAGCTTAATTTAGCATGAGATTGATTCTAGTGTAAAAGTTATTGTTAAAAAAGTTTTAAGACGAGCAAACTTTAAAGCGTCTACTTATTTGAAACTTCTACATATAAAATCAAAACGTATTTGTCTTTGAAACTCGACAAATCTTTTGTATTATCCTTAGAAAGACACCCAAATTTTAATGTCGTTAATGGTTTCATTTTCGAAATTTTCGTGAGAAGGGAATATTGGGATAAAATGTGGCTTATTTGCTATTCTAGCTAGACTATGTAGGTATATCGCTGTGCTTAATTCCATCGTGGCGTCCTTTGGCGTATTGTAACAATTATCTATCCAAATTATCGCATTCATAATAGTAGTAGGATATCTGTAAATCATCAGCCATAATTGAATTGCCTTGAATGATCAACAGGACATCCATTGCAAGCTTAAAAAAATCAGGCAACATCGTACTAATTTACAAAAAAAAAAATACAAACGAAAAATCATCCTGATTTTCCAAGTATTTGAGGAAAATTCAGAGGCTCAACGTTATCTTGAGCGGGCTCTGGCAACTCGTCATTTTTGTTTTTACCGGCAGTTGCCTCCGTGACACTGGTCAGTGCGTACGCGTATCACTCCTCACTCCTCGCTCCACACTCCGCGAAAACATGGTGAGTGTTTATAAACTTTCCTGCACTGATATTTTTAGATGTTCCATCTTGATCGAGGATAGTTTTTAATTTAGCACGTCGTTGAAGTTCAGGAATTTGATTATCTCGAGTGTTTCTAATGTTGTTACGTGGTGGCGTGTATTTTTCTTTTAGATTTTCGTAAGTTCAGTTTATTGGTTACAGATTACGTTTATCGTCGATTCTTGAGTCATGAATGTAGAGAAAAGAATAATGCGACATTATTTTTATATTCTTACCGACACAAATTCATCGTTCGTGTGTATTTTTAACGACTCCTCTCAAAGTCTAATAAACTATTTTGTAAGCGCGAATACTTCGTAAAGTTTAATATTCCGTTCCCGAGGTTTCGGTGCATTAAATTTCAATAAATAGGACACGCGAAGATCATTTTAATGATTTATGAAAATTAAAATATTATACTTAAACTATTTATTTATGATTTTATGCACAATAGACGTACCTATGAATTTTGTATAAGAACAAAAACAATACCTATGTTTTCTAGTTCAGATTTAGTAATTTAAATTCGTGGCGCTTCTTATTGATCTATGATTAGCTATTTTATATTAGATTTATTCATTTTATCCCATTCATCAAGAAAATCGTACTTGCGTAAGTAGGTATAGGTATGAATTAAATTTTTAAGTGGTTTCTCTTTTTGCGTCTGTGAAAAAAATCTTGCACCCATGAATCTTGTTTGAAATAATATATTGCTTTCTTGACTAAGATAGATTTTGAAGTGTTTTAGAAGATGATGCTTGGATTGTGAAGGTTCTTTTGATAGTTTTGTTTGCGTTTATTTGCACAAGCGTGTAGTAAATTTGGACAACAATAAACACTAAGTATAATAGGTTTTTAAGCCAGTGCATGCGAATGGCAGAGAAATCTGCGACGAGGTAGTTATTTTGAAATTTGAATTTAAAAAATATCCGACTAATATCATAAATGTGAAAGTTTAGATGTTTGTTACTGAATCACGCCAAAACGGCTGAAAGGATTTGACAGAAATTTGGGACACAGATACCTACTTTGTAGCCTGGAGAGGAACATAGGCTACTTTTTATCCTGGAAAAATATCACATTCTCGCGGGATAACGTCGCACGGTGGAACCAGTACTAGGAACAACTTGGCCAAAATTATTTAAAGAATGTTTTTGACTGAAACTAATTTGTAGACGTTTGTTATGGCAAAATAACTGCAATTCCTCAAAAGCTGTTGATTTTATAGGAAATTAAAAATGTTTCCCACAAATAACATAAGATTTTTTACTTTATTTATATAATAAATACGAGTCTACGGAATGTTTACTCTGGTAAAATCATGTTTAAAACCTCACTAGGAAGAGCTGTATTATATTTTCTTAAAACCCTTGAGCATTAATGACAGGATCTGAAGATGTAAAAAATTAATTAAAAATATCGGTGAGTGTCTTTCCTCGAAGTTTTGCGTGCGTTAAATTCTCAAATTATTTTAAAATCTTTATTTCTTGTCAAGTAGACTTTAACTTCAAAGTTTCATTTCACCAGCAAAAAGCAGTTCATCAGCTGAAGCCAGCTGAAGCATTATGTCAGCAAAGTCTTTCATTATTAACATATTTTTTGAAAATGCAAAATCCATCTAACCAAGACAAATTATTTTGAAAAGAATTTTATTCTGTCACATTCGATGAAGACCACGTAGCTACAAATGTTTAATAAAATTATGTTAGGTTTTTTAAGTAGAGGTCAAAAATCAAAATCAAAAATATTTTGATTTTTTGATTTTTGAGTAGAGGTTGATCTGAAGCAGGGCAGTTGGTTTCAGCAATATTCTTCATATCTCATCTCCTCCAATTTTAAAATCTTGCTATCTAATTTCTTGTACTTTACTGAAAACAATCTTTCACACATTTCTCTCCTTTTTATTCGGTAGTCTGTTACTCCTAAGGATAATAAACAATAAAATCAGCTACCTGCAGTTGAGTCAAACGTCTACAATTAAAGTTTAATACGATAACATTCATCATAATATCCGAATAAAATTGTCCTAAATACGAACAGTTTAAATTGTGAAATCCCTACCCCCTTACTTCTAAACCCTGCCATTTACAAAAGGGGATTTTGCCCGAACTATTCAAGTCATATCTGTATACAACATTACTACATGAGTCACCAGAAACCAATTATTGTTAGGGCAAAATCCCCCAATTGAAAAAAATAAAATAAAAGCGAAATTGCATTTTCGAAACAAAGTGATATTTATATTTATTTTTTTACTTAATAACTAATTATCAAAACGGGATTATTTTACTTGTTTTAAATACTACATACCTTCCTTACCACTCATGATTTTTTTTATAAAATATGCGTTCTTACTTTTACAGAAATATTTGTGTAAAGTCTGAACTAAAGTTTGCTATTTAAAATGAACAACAAAGAAAATAGAAAATAGGTAACGTTTGACGTGTCATATAAATAATACTAGACGACTGATTCTACTAAGTTCACCATAAACTAATGTAATATATCTTCAAGTTATCAAATCGAAATAAAACAATCAACTACCTACATTTTCATAAAAAGTCTTTTTGGCCAAGCTGTCCTTAGTTCAGGATCCACCGTGCGTCGTCGTGTAGTTCACGCGGGCGAAGCCCACGACAAGCTTGTAGCGAAAGCTAGTATTATATTATAACTAGCTTTCCGCCCGCGGCTTAGTCCGCGTGGCGTGATTGAGTAACAAACAAACATTTAAACATCTAAACTTTTACATTTATTATTAGTAGGATACAGGGTAGAATTATTTCATATACCTGGAGGAAAAGTACTCGAAATAATGGAGATAGCTATCCTTTGATATCACTCAAAGAAAACATTCCTTTATTTTTGAAAAGAAACAAAACAGCATTCAAATATTTTTCAATAAAATCAGCCGTTTCATGGTAAAGTACAACTTCGACTCGACTCAACCACAGCGGTGACACTCCGTGTCCGTGAGAGTTCGAGCGCCGGTGACGTTTAGCCGACGCTAGGGTTGATACCGAAATGGAATATAGACTTATGCCAAAGAAGGTTACGCTTACGTGTAGGATGTTATATAATTTGTGTAAGAATATTTAGGTAATGAAAGACACCTTCAATTTTCAATCAACTTTTATAGATATTTTTACTAAATATCTTTACAAATGGGAAATAATAAAATTTCCGTCAAAATAAAATATGAACGACATTGAATAAAATACTCAAATAAGAAACCGAGCAGCGTTATATTTTGTTTGCGAAAAATTTACTAAGCTAGCGACATTTTACGAATGACTAATTTCGAGTCGAAAATACTTTATTAGAATATGTTCAAGAATACGTAGGTATATCTCGGTAAACAAGTATCATTTTGGTGAAACCGAAGGTTTTGTCTGTGCAGTTATGGATAAGGTTGTGATGACGAATAACTACCGAAAGTATATCCTAAGGGATGGCACAGTGGATATATTTTGCCGAGCGTGCCAGCGTCCGGGTGAATTCCTTAGACATATAATCTTCGGTTGTTCTCGTCTCACAAACGGCGAGTATTTGCATAGACAGAACCAAGGATAATACACCAACAACTTGCTCTGAAACATAATCTTGTGGCATCCGAGGTGCCGTACTACAAGTATGCACCAGAACAGGTTCTTGAAAATAGCCATGCCACATTGTATTGGGATCGATCTATCATTACAGACAGGCAGGAATATTGTAGCATTAGCTACAATACAACAATATCAGGCTTATTAAAGCCAGCCGGCCTAGCATGAGCGGCTTATAACGCGCGATATGATATGGTACGGCATGCCGTCTTGCTTACACCTTACTGGGGTAAGCAAGACAACTCGCCGTACCATATCATATCGCGCGTTATAAGCCGCTCATGCTAGGCCGGCTGATATTGTATTGATAGATCGACATGAACGCCACGCAATAATTGTTTATGTCGCTGCTCCCCATGACGTGACAAGATGACGACAACGTTGGGAAAGCTGAAAAAGATAAAGAATCTGCCCATGGTCTGATAGCCAAGAGCCTCGATAAACACCTTAAGAGGCTTGCGTTAGGTAGATGGATCGGGAGTCAGATGCAGAAGGCAGTACCTACTTTTGTACACGGCCCGTGTCTGTCTCTGGATCCTTAACCATCGGTAGCCGGGACCCTGATCTTGCTACCGTTGGGGAACTGCATTTTTGTATTTTTAAATGTTATATTTTTTATGTTTTATATTGTAAAAAATGTATGTTTAGAAATATAATTTCGTAAGTGTATTTTAAAGGTAATAAAGAGAATCATACTAATAATATATGTACGTAAAATAAGCTACTAACAGTTGGGACACAGTTAATGTGTCCGAATAAAATACTAAATCGTCCAAAGAAAATATTAAGTTAGCGACAAAAATACTGAGTGAGTGAATCAATAATCGCCCAAATAAAAATTTGTCCTCTCAATAATTATTTATTATCGACTGAATTTTAACAACTTTCGCATTTTTTGGCTTTCTAGTAGTTCCTATTTGAATGTATAAAGATTGCGCCAGCCCTCGGCCAAGGCATTTACCGACTGCCTGTTCCCCGCCCCGCGCGCCTCTCACGGCCCCCGCTCACATCCAGACACCCACACATAGCCGCAAGCGATTTTACGTGCACACATGCTTAAGTGTCGTTTCTTTTCGCGTAAGTGTATATATTCTTTGACTCAACAGAATACATGATCTTTCATTGTTTTCCTTTCATTTTATGTATCATGTTTTTTAGAGAGATTTGATCTTTATGCTTGAGCTCATCGATTGGTGCGATAAAACTACAGGATGTTGTTTTTTACGAACATACGAATACGAAAACAAAATCATGTCCTGAATATGTCGGTAGACACTCCTACATGTTTCTAACTTCAGAACATTGTAACTATTGACTCTATTGTCGAAGTTATTATATTCTGTTTCATTTAGCAATCATATTCAAAATACTTAACCATTAATTAAATTAGTAGATACTCAAAACAGAATTAACTTAACAAGGAAAAAGTGGAAAGTGAACGCTAGAAATTAAAGTAAGCTTACTTACAAATAAAATTAAAGTTCAAAGTTACAACTTTAACAATTTAGGTACTAATGGATCAATCTCCAAAACAGGCGTATTCATGTGATCGCTCTGGTGCTTTTCAGATATTGATAATTTACTGGTAATATGTGTCTCATTAAAAAGAATGATATTCAAACTGTAAATTTTTACTATTGGCCTTCAATTTACACAAACACTTATGAAAATATTTAAGTTCAAAAATTTTTGCGACCAGAGCAATCATAATAGGTGCCAGAGCGATCATAAATGATGAAATCAGTGAAATAAACAAAAATATATTGATTTATTATTATTTATTTAGCCATTTTCAGTTATATGTAAGAGAAATGTATTATTTTAAAAAAGGTCAAAGCATGTTATCAGTTATACATATCAAAAATACGGAATATTATTACGCCAGAACGCCATGGCATGGTTTGTGAAGAGACGGGATGGGGTGGGAATCGTTGGGGTGGGAATCGTTGGGACGGGATGAGCCAGGGGGGATGAGATGGGACGCGAAAAGTAACCACGGGGACGGAGTCCTGGGCAACAGCTAGTAGGAAATAATGTTGCTAAAATAACAAAGTACTATAATTATATAAATCAACTTTTGGCTTAGTTACATTTATTTGTACTTAATTAAATCACTTTAGGTAAATTATAAAAAAACAACTTTTCAGTTTTTCATAGTTATGAAATGACTTAGACTCATTACATAATGCAATTATATCATTATTTAATGAGTCTAAGTCATTTCATAACTGTGAAAAACTGAAAATTTATTTTTTTAAATATTAACATAATTATATAAATGAAATTTTGGCTTAGTTACATTTATTTGGACTTAGTTAAATCAATTCTAGGTAAATTAGTCAACAAATATATGAATAATCAACAAATATTTATAAAAACGAGATAAATTTCTTAAAAATAAACAATTTTTAAAGCTATTTTTAGTCATAACTTAGAATTATAACTAAAGTAACAGTCTTTTCAAGATTATAATAAGAGATTTGTAATAATCACATTTTCCTTAACTATCTTTAGTGAAAAATAAAGTATTATAAAAAATAACACATAGTAAAATGAAATTCAGATACAATCAGATCAGATTAAAATATTGTTTGCAAATTATAATGTTTGGTACAAATTTTAACACAAAGTTAAAAAATTTCAATTTTATAGCAATTAGATTTTTTTTACTGGCTTAGTTGATCTAAAAACTAAGAAAATAAGACTTTTTGGAAGCTCAGAAAATATTATACTCAGAGTCGGAGTCGAGTAAATCTTCTGCTGTAGAAACCTTTGCCAAGGTGTTATCGTTTTGCAACGAAGATAACACTGCCTCGGAAATACTTGGAGTAATTAAATTATCATAGTCAATAGATGGGACTTCATCCCAAAAACTGTCTGGCAGGTCGGACTTGTGTAATGATTGTTCACTTTGATTTGCAGTTATAGTCTGTCTATTATTTAGCGTTTGTCGGAGCTGAAGTTGCTTCTGATCATTGCATTGTTTTGAACGCTTAACCAGCGAAGGTCGGTTTGTCTTCTTTGATGTCCGTGATGTGTTTGTCTTTGAGGTGATTTGGTTCGAGTTGCTATTAACTTGGTAAAAGCCTAAGTGTTTGCCGTGTGGACATTGTACAGCCTCTTGTGAGCAGTTGTCTAATTCGCAGCTTAGTCGCCTCATAGCCAAAACGTATTTAGTATTTGCAGACCAAACTACCTGGTGTACCTTCATAGTACCCTGAAATTCTTT
Organism: Crambus lathoniellus; assembly: GCA_949710035.1. Lineage (NCBI taxonomy): Eukaryota > Metazoa > Arthropoda > Insecta > Lepidoptera > Crambidae > Crambus > Crambus lathoniellus. Next base: position 30,670,378 of record OX453303.1, read on the forward strand.
TATTTCTTGCGGGATTAACATTTCTTTTTCTAATATAGCAGATTCTGCAACTTCTTCCAGAATAATTCCTGACACATTTGTTTTGAGACAAGATATAAATGTTTTCATATCAGGTATATCAAATCCATGAGCCACCATTTTATCGGCAGTCCTCTTAAGCGTTCCTCCTACACCATCAGGAGCACCTTTACCGTGACCCTTTTCTGAATAGTTCCATATAACTTTACATAGACTTGGGTATTCCCAGTGTAGTTTTGATATAATATGAAATAATTTCTTGTTCCGGTATTGACCCGAAGGCGAGTCAGACAAGAAGTGCAAAGACGATACTCTAGGCAATTTATTTTCTATATAATGAAGGACTGGCACCAAATGTTCCCAAACAGCTACAGCGTCATGTCTCAAGCTCTCACTAATCGTACAAAAGCATTGTGACTGGAGTAAATCATCTTTTTTGTAATAAATTACTACGGTATGCAAGGTCACTTGTTGACGCGACCCGCCAAAGTGAAATGATTGAATTTCAGTGGCGTATTTTGTGTTATAATTTTCACTGAAGTCACAATGAATTAAACACTCATCATAATTTAAATTAGCTTTAAGTTTTTTAATGTAGCTATTCTGGGCTATCATATTAGCGCAGTGATGCATGTATGGGGGGCATATATTTTCAAAATAACCAATAACATCCTTGGGATTAGCTTCGACTTTTTGTTTTAAGGTTTGTGTAGTTTTCATTTCTTTTCCATTTTTCATATAAGTCTTCTTGATTTTGGCCCACTTTAAATATTCAATTTGCTTACTGTTATCAAACTCTTTATATTCCAGGTGTTTATCTTTACACATAATGCAACATCTTGTAAGGCAATCTATACTTCTCGAATTACACGTTAAGGAGGTTAAGATTTCCGTTGATGATTTTTCTTTAATAATACAGTTTTTTTTTCAATGATAAAGTCACCAAATCCATGTTTTCATGCTCTACACACAGACATGTATCACGGCATTTTGCATCTGGTATAACGGCCCAAAAGGCAAACCTAGATCGCAGCTTACAAAAGAAACTGTAACTTATATTATGCTGCGGAAACCTTAATGTAAATTTTTGGTGTAAATTGTGTAAGTTATCATTTAAATAGCGCTTTTGCTTTTTTATTTTATTCCTTGTTATAAACTCCTTTTTACCAGATGTCATGCGGCTAATATCGTCATCTTCAAAAAACTGTTTTAAATCTTTTATCAACTGTTGTTTTACTGTATATTTTATTTCTTGTCCGTTCTGTTTGTTTGGAGTTGAAACCAACATTTTTCTTTCTAAACGTTTACCTTCTTTACATTGATTTTTTAACCTGTTCAGCTGTCTTCTAATACGTTCATTATTTATTTTCAACTCCTGAATTTTTTGATCCTTTAATTTTAATTCTCTATTAGCTCTATATTTCATCTTTCTTAATAAGGCTTTCCATGGAGAGGTTTTTTTTGTAAGTGACGATATTTTATGTATAGGGAATACATCTAAACTTTTTCGAGACGTATGTGATATGTTGCTTATTGAGCTTTGTGGACTACTGGGACAGATGCTGGAGGAAGCACTGCCAATGCGTGTTAGTTCATTCGTTCGGTCAGTATCTTGCGATAGCCGCTGAGATCTTGTTATTCTTCTTAGTCTACTAACCGGTGAAGCGGGTGAATCAAAATAAGACAAATTAGCGTTTTCTTTAAAGGTCTCTGAAATACAGGAACTTGCCTGAGAATGAACTGTTACATCATTAATAATGTTTAACTCATTTTGAATATCATGTGTTACAGTTTTCAGTATCTCTCTATGTTTTGTTGCATTTTTGGTGCTTAAGGTTGGAGATGATTGAGGAACATTCGAAAGCGGATCTCGGTTCTCAGACATATCGATAGGTTCTTCATTTATTGGGAGCTCATCAATTGCTGCTAACTTATCCGCTTTTTTCTTTAAATAATATCGTCTAGAACTCTGTCTACTTTTCTTTCTACGAACCTTTTGCTGGCTTGGAGTCAAAGCACTCATTGGTAGTACAGTGCCCCGAGCTTTTTTCCTTTGGTAACTCTTTCTTGACCTTACAAGCCATTGGGCGTATAGATCTGGATCATTTTTTATCTTGGTCATTCTACGACGCTCAGCCAATTTCTTCCTAATACGTTTTTCTTCAATAGATAATTTATTTTGAGGCATGATTGAAATCTGCAACAATAGTTGCCATTTAATTTTAGAGAAGAAAGGGTTAAGATTGTGGTTAGGTGATTGTTAATATAATAATATCATCAAGGTAAATACGTCAAAATCTCTTAATGGCTTTAGGTTACACAAAGAAACCCGGGAACGGTTATAAATTAAAGATTATATGCATAGTTCATCGTTTGTCATTGTTACATGCCGGTGCTATTACTTACAATAGATTTATAACGTACAATGAATGCAAAATATCATCGCTCTGGTCTTTTTGAACAGAGCAATCATAGCCATAGCGATCACAAAAAGTCACAAAATCATAAATATAGCCGAATTTAAAAGTACTAGAAAATTGTTATTGCGCCTCATAAAAAACATTAAAACGATCACTTAATTCACATAAGAAACGCATCCACAAGCTTAATATTTAATTTAAATAACGTGCCATAGTAATCATAAAATTTGAAAACCAAATCCAGAGCAATCATAAACTTACCTTCGTAATATTGGAGCGCGGGAACGTGGCAAACAGGCATCCTCCTCGGCGGTTAGACCACTACTGTACTAGTCTATATAATTTGTGCTACTGGCGTTACTGCGCGGGAGGGGAATAGAGTGTCTATAATGCGTAACTAGGGATGAGCGTGATGTTTTAGATCAGCGCAGAGCGATGAGATAAAATGCCCGGTCATCAGTTTAAATTCAAATTGTGGCAAAAGTATTATTAATATAACTTAAAATAATGTATTACTATGAAGATTAACTATTTGTTATGTAATCTAAATAAGTTGTTTCATTTGAAACTTCTCATTAAAAAGTTAAAGAATATTTTTTTCATTCAATCGGGTGTTGGGTCAACCCAGAGCAATCAGGATTTTAGGGTTTAACTTTTTTTTTTAAATATTTAATACAAACTTATTCATAATATTAGACTTGTACTATGTAGATTAAACACCGAGCTAAATATAAAAAAATATTTTGAAGACATTTTTCTATTTTAAAATGGGTTTATCCAGCCCGACACGAAAAAAAATGCCTCTGGAGAAGAACATTTTGTTAGTCCATTCATTTGTTTTCAACAAAGCTTTTAAGCTAATTTGCTAAAAGAAAAAATGCCCTTGAATAAATATACAATCCATTAAACTATACGATGCAGACTCTTAAAATAAATTAATTCTCTCACACCTGTGCTCCATTTCTCTACTCTGTAGGTCTACACAAATATTCTCCAGAACTATAAATTATCACTAGTGAACAGAGTTGTGGTGGCCTAGAATCTAGGCTGAGACTAATTTAAATATTTGTATTGCCGTATTACAAAAGAAAACCACCGATGATTTATGAAAACATTCAGTATGCCAAAACTTTGTGCAAGTAACCCAAATTTTTTTAGCAACTGATGCAGATGGTAGGACTTGTTCTTATTCCGCCTGGCTAACTACCACCGTCTTATCTAAGTCTGACGCCATAACAATGAATGTTTTCAGCATTAATTCCGGGAGTAGTGCGCTTCCACCTTCAGCCTTATCACCACTTAACATCAGCCGGCCTAGCATGAGCGGCTTATAACGCGCGATATGATATGGTACGGCAAGTTGTCTTGCTTACCCCACTAAGGTGTGAGCAAGACGGCATGTTGTACCATATCATATCGCGCGTTATAAGCCGCTCATGCTAGGCCGGCAGATGTGATGAAGGCTAAGGGCGTTTGTGCACTACCACTGAATTTTACCGATCCGGAAAAAAACGGATGCTTGTATTTTATTAATTACTAATATAAATGATTAATTATTAAAATACAAGCATCCGTTTTTTTCCGGATCGGTAAAATTCAGTGGTAGTGCACAAACGCCCTAAGTGCTGCCCCGTTGTGGATAAAAAAAAAAGTAGACAGATACAAATTTTTAATAACTAGTACGACAGATGCTCTGTCAAACTCTGGTCAAAATGAATGTAGAGTGTGCGCCAGATAAGTCTGCGCGCGGTCAAAATCGAATACTAATCTTTAAGTAGACCTTAGAACAAAAAAATGTTCTCTAACTAGCGCCAAAACGCCCAAGTCACGTGCAGAGTTATTAGGCGCGGACTCAGGTTTTCTGTGTTGTAACTGTTTTTGTCAAGGAATTTTGTAATAACTTTTTTTACACAAATATCTCATCCGACATTTACGAATCTAGGCCAGAACTTAGCCATATGGCTCGTTTTTCGATGCGTTTTCAAGTGATTATCTAAGATTTCGATCTAGAGTTTGATCTGTATTCAAAAACAATAAAACAACCAACTTTGAGATTTTAACTTAGCGTCTGTTATTTTTCTAAATAGTTACATCATAGGAAAGGTAGAAGACATATTTTCTAACTTAATATAAACTTTGCGAAAAAAGAGATTTATATATATCGTCGGCTTATTGCAAGAACTCATTAACTACAAATAATCATCAAGTACACTTAAACGCACGAACGAATTCATCTGGATGAGTTTAATGTAATGCAAAAACACATTTTCTTCTAACTTTTCAAATTCAGATGTTATTACCTATGTATTAAATCATTAACTACCTTTTAATATTTTTGCGTGATGTGAAACTCACTAACTAGCAATAGTGGTTTTTAGTAATGTAAAAAATTTCTTAATGTTTCTTTTTGGTAAATAAAAAATCATCAAAAGAATATAATGACTTTTTTATGCTTATGCTTAACTTACAACACTGTTAAGTAACAGTTGTCTAAATTCATTATCTGCACTTAATTAGTTTTGTTCAAACATAATGTGCATCGAAAAGCTATAAAGTTAAATAAAAAAGTATTAAATTAATATAATAACTTTTTATGCATATGCTTAACTTGGAAGACTGTTAAGTAACAGCTGGCTAAAAATCACTATCTGCACCTAATCGGTTCTGTCAAAACATAATGTGCATCAAAAAGGTTTAAAAGTAAATAAAAAAGTCATTAAAAGAATATAGTGACTTTTGTGCATATGCTTAACTTATTGGCTAAAATTCACTATTTGCACATAATTAGTTCTGTCATAAACACAATGTGTATAGAAATGGTTTAAAATAATCTTAGTGTCTTTTATCAAATTACATTACCAGCAAAATATTATCATAGTTACTTGGCTAACATTAATTAATGTTTCTTATCAATAAATATCTTAAAAAAAACAAATTTTTCAATAATATTAATGCAATTAATTACTTCTTCCAGATAAACAGTGAGTGATATTTCTAACGTTAATGATATTTAATGAATTTTTGTCTATGTATTTTATTTAAAACCGACGTTGTCCGCGGTGCATGCAAGGAGTGCGCGGGCGGGGCCCCCGCGAGGGTTGCGGAGGCGCCGGGCTCGACTGCCCTGCCGCTGGCCCCTGCCTGCCGCTGCGTGCGGTGATCATTCCGCTCGCGGCGTTGAAACGTAGTGTTGCATTGTGAGAATTGGCTGGCAGTTAGTGATTTCTTGAATAATGGATCGTCATTTTTATTTTAAGCCTTGGACGAGCTAGTGCGATATTAGTAATGATAGATAATAAGTAGAGCTTAAGGAATAATGCAAATGATGATGTAAGTATTTTTTGGTTACGGCTGTTTTAATCATTCCGGCGGCTCGCGGCGTGGGACGTAGTGTTGCATTGTGTGAATTGGCAGTTAATGATTTCTAGCAAAAAGGCTCGAAATTTTAATTTTAAGCTAGAAAGAGCTATTGCTATGTTAATAACTTTAGATAACATGGAAAATGCAAGGAATAATTCAAAGGAAGTTCAAAGTATTTTTTGGTTAGGGCTATTCTATCACTGTTTTATAGGTACGTACAGTACAGAGTAGGTATTATACGAACGACCTACACTATGTGAGGTGTGTAATCTATGATTAATGAGATTTATGCTATTTACAAGTTAAATTAAATTTAAAAATCAGTTTTCAGCTGATGTTATTGAAGGCACACCATCCCCTCCACCGACAAGAAGAACATTCCAGTTTTCAGAGTCATTAAAAAATGTAAGTTGTTTTTGGTCGGAACTATAATTTTATCGATAGAAGTCGTGTTTTGTGAATATTTTACGTTTATTTCAGATTACAGTCGACAATAGTAAAAATGATGATGGAACAAATGACACCGCCACTGAACATTCTTCAATGCCGCTTGGAGATCAAGTAAACCTAGATGATGATGTGTCTTTATTTGTATGTACTTATGAAAAAAAAAATCTAGTGCGCTAGATAATCGCACGATCATCGTAGCGACTCCGTAGCTCAGTGGTTAGAGCAGTCGCCCGGATAGCGAAAGGTCGTGGGTTCGAGTCCCATCGGAGCTGTTTGTGGGACGGGTCGATTTTTTCTAAATACTTCATTTTCCATTTTTCAAGATTGTGTTCATATAAAGGCTGATTATTCATAATAAATTAGAGAAGATAAATATTCACACCCAAATGCGATTTCGACGCAATAATTACTGTCAAAGTTATGTGTAAATGTTAGCGATATTGTCGCTCAAAAACTTAGTTTTCTTGACGAGAAAATTTTCGTTTAGTTTAATATAAATAATATTTTGAATTTTGGGATAATTCTTTCAGAAACTAAGTCCTTTCTTATTTTTTTAATTTTAAGAAATTGTTAATTGAAGTTTACTTTAAAGTCTTTATGACAAGAAGTCATTAATTTTGTTTTTAACTTAAAAAAATTACGTACGTTTTATGTTAAGAATTTAATTGTTGTTAATTTGATTAATAATAATATAATACTATTAAACTGCCTTTAGTTTTTTCATACAGATTGTATCCTGCTATTATTATAAATGCGACAGCTTGTGTGTGCGATGTGCGTGTGTTTGATACGTATTCACGCCTAAACGGCTGGACGGATTTGGATGAAATTTGGATGTTGGACAGATTAGGACCTGCCTTAACATTGGGCTACTTTTTATCCTGATCAAATGTTTCTTACGGTTCACACGGACGAAGTCGCTGGTGGCAGTTAGTTTGTCATGATTAGGGCATGTTCATTATTGAAAAAGTTCATTAATTGATTTCTTATAATTTGGTTTCGGTCATTTTTTATTATTGCCATAACTTAAAATGATATACTTTCAGAAACTAAATCATAACTTTTTTTTATATCTAATTAAAGAAATCATTAATTGCAGATTAATATAAAATGTTTATTGCAAGAAGTCATTAACTTTGTTTTTTAGCTTTAAAAAAAAAACGTTTTGTGTTGCGAATTTAATTCTTTGTTGATTTGAAAAATAAGTATATAACACTATTAAACTGAAATTATTTTTTTTTACACCTATTGTATTTAACAAAATATGACATATTCAAAATTGAAAAAGTTCATTAATTGATTTCTCACAATTTGATTTTGGTCACTTAGTGAGTTCTTGCAATAAGCCGACGATATGTAGCTTACTTCCGCAAAAAACATGCAAGATGCACCACCCGCCCACTCGAAAAAAAGTGTAAATGCAGGCAACGAAACTATCAGTGCACATTAGATAGCAAGACAGTGACAATGACATACCTTGCACCTTCACTGATTAGACTACTTACTCTGTACGTATTTCGCACCCAAGCCGGGTGCATCCTTAGGAGTTGTTTCACCGTGCAAAAGCTTTGATGGTTAGCTCCTGAGGTCCGTACACTGTCGATATCACCTCCAGTTTAAAATATTGACACTGAGCACTCAAATGGAATTAACGCGATTTTGCAGTGCTTAGCAGTATGTTATGATCAAAAATAATAATAATGTGTTCTTTACATCATTTTTGTTAACTAAAGTTTTTATTTACGCTATGAATCGATATGGCAAACGTTTAACATCGAGGATTACTGTCATGTCAGTTGTCAAACTAACTGTCATGGCACCTCCAATTAACTTTGCTCCCACGCAAAAAATGTCGGATCAGGCGTCGACGCGAAACGATATAATATTCTCATTACCAAAAACAGAAACGCATAATTATTGAGTTTGTTCATTTAATACTAACTACCACGGGTTATGTTATCAATGATATTAATAGTTCTGTGATGGTGTTACGTAGGTAAGTATAATAAAATTATCGTTTGCATTATTTCTGGTAGGTAGGTACCGTATCAGCATCAATAACAATAGAGATTTTAGGCATGTCTTTTTAATGTAAGTTAGTTACGAGTATGATTTATTTAATGGTGTTCGAAAATTTTACAATTAGTGGTCCAATAAAACTATTGTTCTTACAGTAAAATGTTTTCCATGTTGAAATTACTGAACCATTTTTACGCAAACTAACAAGAAAGCGCGTTTAATTGTTACCTAATTTAAACATTTCTGTTATTCAATTTGGTTTTAATTTCTGGTCTTAGTAACTCTTCTCCAGAAGCTATAGTCAAAGGATTCTGGTAACACGGTAAATTATCCAATTCTGTAACATCTATTGAGTGCGTTTCATCGGATAGTACCAATGGCTGTTATGTAGGCTTCCCTGTCTGTCAAAGTCATGGTAATTAGCACGAGCAGACGCTCCCGCAGATTTTGTTTATTTAAATTTGATTTTCGACTGAAATCATGCCCAAATTTTTTAAAAGTGAAAGAATGATGGTGTTAAAGGTGAAGAAATTTTGTGTAAGTAAAAAACTGGAACACACTGCTGCCAACATAACGGCATAGGTACTATTCGTTGAAATAAACGTCATATTAGTATTCATAGAGACTAGATCGACAGACACTTAGCTACCGATTGTCTCCGATCTACCAGATATTGTATTGTACAAATACGGTGTGGTAATTACGTTCACATTTACATAATGGATGTAAGAGGTAAATAAGTAAAGACTATTACACTATTACTGACACATAAGGGTAGGCTGGATCGACAGAAATATTATTATACAACAGGTCCATTACTTACCAAATTAGGAAATGGTAATTAATATGCTTGTTGTCTTCGTACCTAAACGTAGTTTTTCGTATAAAATAAATAAGAATTTCAAAGACGCTAATATTGGTATAGGTATTGGTTACTAAAGCTAGTATTAAAACAACTTTAGTTATAAATTTTTCCTACTTTACGTGCAAAACGTTTGGCTTTCCTAAACTACCGCAAACCATATCATCTTGCCATGTCAATTAAATGACATGGCAAGTTACGAAAAGGCGATTGAATGACCACACAAGTGTAAAATAATATTAAAATATATCAGTTCTAATTTAACTTTTTGCATCCTCGAACCATTCAACTACTTTGGATGTACTTATTTAATATATAAAACAGAGTGAACATTGGAGAAGGACAAAGATATGTAGAAATGTTTGTTTATGAGCAATCTAAAACAATTTCTGTTTGTTGATAAAGATTTTTGTTATATGGAACCCTACAAACACGATGATTTTTTTTATTTAAAAACACTAAATTCTATGGTTCGTTCCAGCAACAGTTAGATACGAGGCTTAGCATAAACAACAAAATGTACATCGATTCGTCGTTTGCCGTTTCCGAATGATGTAATTCGTATGTTTTCCGCAAACATGCAGTAAATGTGATTGCTCCGGTTCAGACCTAAGTCAACAGCGTGATTCAAGTGTTATTCTGGCGCGACTCCGGGCGCAGATAGCACATGTTCTTTGAAGCACATGTCGATGTCGGTGTGTCATCGCTAACTACAACAGGTCATTTTTCACCTCATAGTATCCATAGCATTAGTAGGTAGTCCGTTATTTTCATATTAGAGTTTTTGTGCTACTACTAATACAAATTAAGAAAAATGTTGAGAATTTGTAGGTCCTACCTACGGTTCCGACACTCGTGTTAAATTCCACTGTTACTTTGTTGTAAAGTTATAGTTGAAATGTTTATTTTTGTAACGATAGTCATTGTCAATCCATACTCAAAGCGGAACGAAGGGAAAAGGAAGGCCTATAAGGCACTGTGCCCAGCCGATATGAATTTTGTGAATCATGGACACGGCGAAGAAAAAACGAAAAGAGATTCATTGTTATTTGTCCGATAGATGCCATAAATATATTATGGTATTACTAGCCTTCCGCCCACGGCTTCGCTCGCGTGGACTACACGACGTTATCCTGCGGGAATGTGATGTTTTTCCGGGATAAAAAGTAGCCTATGACACTCTCCAGCTCCTAATCTATCCCCATATCAAAACCACGTTGATTCGTTGCTCCGTTTTGACGTGAAAGACGGACAAAAAAATCACATATTTCATTATTCATATTAGTATGGATCTAGGTATGCTATGTTGTTCGTTTTGGTATTTTAAAATTCATAGTGCTATGAGGACAATTCCAGAATCATGAAATCAATTTATAATACTTTATCACATTGCGATACCGTTTTAAATGAACAAACAATATAATTAGATAACCTTGATCAAAATAGGTTAGCACCATTAGTGTAGTACGTAGATAATCGGATAAATGATAACATTAGTTCAATAATACTTTCTACCATGTTAACTATAATAACTTTTCTACTAAGCAAAAATATATGACTAGTTTCTGAACAGCTTTTTTTTATATAAATTAAATGTAAACAGTGCAGATATTGAGAATTTTCAAATTTAAACCTATGAACTATTACAGTGACCCTACGTTACCTGAGACACAGAATATATAATCGTACTCCTGAGACCTCCTTTAGGCAAGATTGCTGAAGCATATTATAGTTGATATTTACGAAATTGACATCAATGCAGCAAATAATTTACAAAAAGAAAAATATAAAGTTTAAGTTTAAAACAATGTTTTCTTGAAGCGTTTGCCAATAACGATCAAAGCATGAGAAGTAACACTCTAACATTATTATAGTGATAAAATAAAAGTCATTATTTTACAATTAGCTTCTGGATCAGAGGCTACCTGATGACCTGTTTATCTGATACCACCGACGAATTACCATTAAATATCGATACTTATCGCCTTAAACTAAAGTTTAAATTAGTTTAACAGCTAGAATGCGCCTGCGCAGTCATCGAGCCATAGCTGTACTTGCATCTGGAAGCTATCGAGTTGCCGATAAAATTCCCACATAGCTAGGACGTATTTTATTCGCCTATGTAGCAGTGTTTGAAAAGAGCATTACGTTTTATTACACATTGTAACAATGTTATGTTGTATTACTCATAAAAAACCTTGGAAATGCCCAGATTGGAAGCAAATTGTAAGGGAAAAGGTATTTTTAAACTGACACAAGCTAAAGCTGTAGTAGTTTTAAAAACGAATGACAAGCTTGATTTGAAAATTCACACTTTCGAAACACATCAAATTACTTTTAAAAGTAATTTTAAAGAGAGTTTTTAAAAGTAAAATTGTTAAGAGAAGTGAAGTCACCGTGCAACGTCGATAAGATTTCTGGACCAACGCCAAGTAATGGGTGATCCCAAAACCAAAATTTCACAGTTTCGTAATAAAACTGCACTTGCTGCTGACTGACCAACACTTAAGGTCAAATATTTGTAAACTCGTTCTCGAAATACGTTGATAAAGAAAATTGTTATATGAGTAAATCGGCGGTCATTTGGCAATAAAATGCATATCATATTTTATTTGCGGCATCATAATTGAATGTAATCTTAAAACATATGATAGTTCTTTGAAACATTGACATTGATAATGACATGAAACATTAAAATGTTTTATTGATTATCACTTCTTAAATTTTGTTGCCTTTTTATTTTTATTAAAATTTTTTTTTAATAAGTATTTGGGAATAAAACTCAAATTGTTTTTTTACACGATAATATTTTGTGTTATTTACAGTTCAGTTTTTATTTTGATTTTGGCACCTTTGAAGCAGTGGCAACAAATCACTAGCTACTCACATACTTTCCATAATAAGCCATATTTTATGAATTAGTTCATAGATGTTACTTTTTTAAGAATTTGAGATCACACAAGAAATTTTGCTGCAAGTAAAAACAAATAAAGCAGTTTCACAAGGTATCATGATAGACCCTAAACTTAATAAGATTGATCACTTAAAAAGTAAAAACAAAATACTTAAGTGTGCTCATGGTATACGTGAGCTCATACCGCCTTCCCCTTTTTACCACTGAACATCCAGACGCACTGCAGACTACCAACCCCTACCGGTTTCTACACCCAGATCCTGCACTAAACGCTTCTCAACTTCGTTTATCATGCGGACCGCAAAAGAGTGGAACGCCCTCCCTGCATCTGTGTTTCCCAAAACATACGGATACAACCCGAATGGTTACAGGATTAGAGAGCACAGGCATCTTTTGAGTAAGCTCGAGTAAGATTGGTATCAAGAGCGAGCGAGGGACCCATACTTTAAATATAACAAACATATTGATAATCAAGAATACTCGTAGAATATCCACCACTCGTGGATCTTGTACCAGCAATAAAACTATTATAATGTCGCTTAAAGCGGCGTCTATTTCGGAAACGCCAGACCAAGATACACACGACCCTAATATCGCCAGAATTATCCGTCACGTTACAGCACCGAGTGAAAAATCTTATTGTTACTCACGTGCTTAGTCACAGAGGATAAATAAATGAAGATACTGGAGAAATAGATTTCGCTAGCCTTGTAAGTGGAGATACAAGATTAGGTATGATGGAATAAGCGATTGTTAACGAATACCATGAAGGGTCAATGTCTAGTTGTAAACAAAACCGTAATTTATTATAGGTAGAAGTAAAGACTGTTATTATGATTTAAGTATTTTTAAATGTTTGCTTTTAAGTCAACCATCTTAAGTAATTTTCAGCAATTGTAGCAAATAAGTGCTTTAAACGAATAATTGAAACCATCCCCGTAATAATGTACAATTAGTAAAACTTATCTTTGTTGAAAGACGGAAGTACAGATCAATGATATGTTGCTTGCCTTATTACTTCGAATTAAATTTGTTGAATCTTTTTAATAATAATAATAAATAATAATAATAAATAACTTCTTACATTCACACCAATTATCTAAGCCCATTTTAATTTCATTAAGAAACTGTATCATGGAAAATTTGATAACGGATAAATATATACCTACTTAAATACTTTTTGTTTGTAAATACATACTTAATATACATAGTAAACACCCAGACCAAGACAAATAGACATGTTCATCACACAAATATTTGTCTTGTTCGAGAAACGAACCCGAGACCATTGGCGCAGAAGGTGGGTAGCCTACCCCTGCGCCAAATCGGTCGTCATTCTTTGACCTTATTTAATTAAATTTGATACCAATTTCGCCACTTGATTCGATATTTCATACAATAGTATAGTTATCTAATCTTTATGACCTATTAATCATAAAGCCCATATTAAGAAGCTGCGTCATTTAAAAATTAATAGATGTGTCAAAACTAACACTCGGTTTCTAATATCGGTTAAAATTTTCTATTCTAACATTTTATTGTCATTTATCCCGCTTTCTTGGTCCAGTTTCAATGCGTGTGGCAAGTGGGAGGAGGCCGATTTAAACAAACAGTAGATTTATGAATCTGGAGCGTTCGTGCATTATTTTTTATTTATTTCCAAATAGATTCAGAATATGTATTCAATGTTTCCTGAGATCAGAGGATAAAAATTGATAGAGTAATTTCCAAGTGTTCACTGAATTTCAATGATAGCAGAACAATAAAAATATGGATTTAAGAAATTATTTTTTTAATTGAGAAAAAGAAATGAATAGTAGAGAATCTAAGGACTTAAGATGTCGTCATAGTCATTGGTAACCTAAGCTAACCTAAATCGTAAATAAACATATGGAGAACGTTTTATGTAAAAGTCATCTACTTATTATCGCACTAATACACTAGATATACCTAGTTAAACAAAAATACGCCTTGTAAATACTCGATGCATATTTACCATCTGCTTTAGTATAACCATCAGTTCACAGTATTGTAAGCATTGAAGCTAAAACTGTGTCTGGAGTATCACAATACCGCCCACATCCCACTATTTCGGTTGGGACCGAGGCCGTGGTGCAGGGCTGCAAGGCCAGAGCTACTGATGCACCAACGTAAATGCATTATAATGAAGTCGAACTGACAACTAAAGACGACCCAAAACATCAGGTGTGAATTCCGAGGTTTTATTAGTCTTTCTATTTATTTGGAAATCTGAATGATCATGTCATGTTAAATGTTAATGGGTGGATTTAAACCATCAAAACGTGCAATCTATTATATTTTGATTTAACTTTTATTGATAACAATGTAGACAATGAAACGATTCGGTGAAATGTTTTGGTTTGGATTGAGAATGAAACTAAAACATTCACTGAAACTTTTCATCGTCAACCTAATCTTTGTCAATTTTATAATATTCAAAGCTCACTTCTTTTCGGGCTCAAACCATATTCTTGCTAAACTGATAAGTATTGTAGTTGTGGTAAAAATACATTTAACCCCAGTTTATATGATCACTTTTATAATAACAATGTACCTAAACATTGTTGTACAAAATATGAGTAAGACATGTGAGTAAAATAATTTAACTACTATTAGCAAACAATACGATTTTCCTTTGGCACCGTTGTCCGTTAGTTTTATTAAAGACCAAACATTAAGCATGGTTTATATTTAGCAGAAATTACTCATCAATGAAGAGGACAAAAATGTAAATTTCAACGTAAATTTAGACCGAGTGGCAGCCTGAGGTTAGAGATAAAGAATCTCGCTATTTATACACTACAGTAGTAATTCTTTCGTCGCCTACTCTATTTGTTTGATGTTCATACTTATTATGTTTGTAAGTTGAATATTAACATTTATTATTAGAAACTGTACTGTATTGTTTATGTACATATTTAAAATAACTTTTTATAAAGATAACGATGATATATTTGTTCGATCAAAGGATTTATTGTTATTTCGCTCTTGCTTGGGGAAATATTAAGAAGCTTCAGTATTTATTTGATATATTGGAAGGGTCTAACCCTTAAGGGTAAAGGGTCTGAACAAAAAATGGTTACAACTTCTGATTACTGACAATGCTTTAATCATATCCACCTTTCAATAGGTACAGTCGAGTTCAATAATAATTCTGTGCATTTTTGGACCTTGTCGCATTAAGTTTTTTGACATCGTCTTTGACTTTCTGCACAAATTATCACAATAATTATACTACGACAAAGTTCAAAAGTGCACAGATATTATTGAACTCGACTGTACGACAAAAAATTAAGGTCCTCTAATCGACGTTTTTATTGGTTCTTTATTCATAGTTATCAAAATAAATCGATGACATCATTTCAATTGAAGATGTTGATGCTAATGAATTGCCGATTGACATCACTAAAAACAATAACATAGATGATATTAAGTTCACGATTAGATACCAGTTGAAATTTTTTAAAGAAGACACTTTTCAGACATCATCAGTCATTAGCGCAATAAACAGCTAACATCTATCAACGGCTAATTCACAGACAAATATTATAGAGCAGCATTTTTAACTAAAGACGTTCAAAGGCTTTGAATTTTTTTCCGAACGTATTTTTATAGCGCTATGAATGAATGAAGGTTATTTAGAATACACTCATATTACAATTATGTTACAAAAAAATATTGATTATGACTTTTATTTGAACTTTATACTAACCTGTGAATCAGATTTTTAATATTTGTAAAAACGAATATGAACTAAGTACCTAACGCTAAAATGTTTGTTTTTGTTTATGTAAACAACCTTGTTTGTATGTTTTAGTCGAATTAACTATATTTCTTTCTTTCTTTCTTTCTTTCTATCTTTCTAAGTAGGCAGGTATCAATAAATTACAATTTATCAATTGCACAGCACACCTGTGCGATTCGTACGTGCGTAAAAATGCACATGAACAAAAAAAAACAGGTGTGCATAAAATGATGATATCATACATCTCTGTTAAAATAAAACCCTAACTCATTTTTTTTTTACAATGAAAAACTCAGTAATATTATAACTGCTAAAATCAGGAATTAATCATAACGTTTTGTTAATCGTATAATTTATTAGATCGCTAAAATTAATTACCTATGTCAGTGTAATATCGACATGGTGAGTAAAGAAGTCATCAAACAGGCAACAGATAACCAAACGCTATGAATGCTTGCCTTGACCTTGCGCCGCGCCCTACATCACTAACAGCTTTAATAATACGCGCATTACATAAGCTGATAGCGTGTTAGTACGTACAGCAGACAGATTTGAGCTTTTTTGAAGTGAAAACTTCTTTAGCGGCGTTGTGCACTTTTTGTGATGGGTAAAAAAAAATAAACTCGCGTCAAGACACGTGCCGTCAGATTGAAAATTCGTATAACGGACACGTGACTGTTACAGTGTCATTAGAATACGAAGGCAAATTTCGCCACCGTTTTCAAAGTTGTAATAGCTCAGATTAGAAACCACGCGGCATTGAAGCCAGAAGACCTCGGTTTAAATCCAGTCCGTATTTTTTATTTTTTTTGTCAAATTCCTTTTTTTGTGAAAAAGTCTAGGGAGCCCTTTTCACTTCTGCCAGCATTCCCGAAGTGCAACCCGTTGTTTTTTTTTTACTTTTGTACTGTACGAATACAGAAACGAATACGGAAACAGTTGAAGGAGGCCTACACCAAGCTATTGGTTGAAGAAGGCTAGAGAGCGAGAGCGAACTGTACGAATAATATTCAAGTGACACATATCATCATCAGTCACCAAATCTCCACATCTGGGGCACAGGCCTTTCTTATGGATGGATATGGAGAATGGGCCATGCATGACCAACCACGAGGGCGCAGTGCGGATTGGTGGGTATTAACGACAGCAAATGCAGCCGGTACCAACGGCTGAACATGCCATTCGAAGCACGGAGCTAGAGATAATACTTTTTTGGTCACCCATCGCGTGACCGACCATTGTGAATGTTGCTTAACTTCAACGATCGCAGGCCGAGTGCGCTAACCACTGCGTCACGTGCTCCTCATTACTTATTTTTACTTTTGTACTGTACGAATAATATTCAAGTAACACAAATAAAGAGTACTTTTGAAACGTGATTTTCAACTTTTTCACAATATGCCTTGAGTTGAGTTGAGATTCTGTCGAATAAGGCCTCATTTCCACCTGCAAGTAAGTCTTCTGCGATAAATGTCCGACAGTCTGTCAGATAGCAACTTGCAAGTGTAAACACACTTGCAACTTTGCAAGTTGTAGTTTACACTTGCAAGTTGTTATCTGACAGACTGTCGGACATTTATCGCAGAAGACTTACTTGCAGGTGGAAATGAGGCCTAACTCTGGTATTACCAAATGCTTTACTTGTAAATATTATGTAAGTACTTTAAAAAGTCTTTTTTTCTGATTCTTGAGTCTAAAGTCACAGTAGTTTTTATTTACTCCTGTGCTAAAGTTTCTAAAAATTTAAGTTTTCATCGATATAACAATAAACCCTTATCTATACTATCTATACTAATATTATAAAGAGGAAAGATTTGTATTTTTGTATGTAACGAATAAACTCAAAAGTACTGGACCGATTTAGAAAATTCTTTCAACGTTAGAAAGCTACAGTCTGCCCGAGTGACATAGGCTATATTTTATCCCGATATTCCCACGGGAACGGGTACCACGCGGGTGAAACCGCGGGCAGCCGCTAGTACTTAATAAACATTGAATAATTAATCTATAAAGTATGTAAGTTAAAGAATAGATGCAAATTATGACTAATTTGGTAGAATATTAGTTTCAAAATTTCTGGAAAAATATGCTCTGGTTTGGGGTTTGGGGGTTACCTGAAATCGATCAACTTAAAACGCCTTTCGCTTGTGGCATGTAATCTAAGTTTATAAGCAGCGCACGCACACGTCGTTTCATCCATCCATAAATACATACTTCACTTCCGAATATGAGTAAGTGTCATACGTGAGAGTGTTTGGAAGATAGAGTACTTTCCTCGCCAAATGTAGCAAGTGTAGCGATTGTTATTGGTACTAACTGCAGTACCTATACCTACACAAAAAATAGGTCAAAAGTAACAAATAGTCAGTCATGCGTCGCCACCCTATCGAAACAAACTCGAGGTTACTGGTTACCGCGCTCGGCCTGCGATCGTTGAGGTTAAGCAACTTTCGCAATGGTCGGTGACGGGATTGGTGACCAAAAACTTTTCATCTCGAGCTCCTCCGCGCTTCGGAAGGCACTTTAAACCGTTGGTCCCGGCTGCATTTGCAGTCGTTAATGCCCACATTGCCCACCCAACACGCATTGGGCCGGGGCACAGCCTTCTCTATCGTCTTCTACAAGCCATGCTATGAAGCGGACCGGCAACATTGCTGTGAACCGGTTTACTCCTCTGAGTACTAAACTATGGAGACGGCATACCTACGAAAAAGTGAGGCATACCTAGACATACCGAGAAACAAAAATGGCGACCGGTCACCGGCCTCAATCATGCATTAATAAGACACTGACTATGACGTCACGTTTTAATGTTGCCAAAAATAGGTCGAATAAATATATTGCTGTCTCTTTTTACATGGAGTATTGGAGGTAAGATAGAACAAGATGGTTGTTTATGAGCACAATGTCGATTTAGCTCATATTTGTATAACGGATAGTTCATATACTTAGAACAATATGCCTTCTCCATAGGATTCAGTACTCGAGGTTTACTCGCTGTTAACCTGTCAAACGGTGTCAAATCGGTTCACTTAAAACTAGAAATGCGACGTTGCCAACTTTATGCGCACGGCTTGTAGAAGACGATAGAGACGGCTGTGGCCGGGGTCATGCATATAGCCCATTGTCCTTATCCATGCATAAGGAAGGACAGTGCCCCAGCAGTGGGAACATTAAATGGCTGATGATGATGATGCTGCAAATTGTTAATTCATGATCTGCTTTCTGTGATATACACCCAACAATATCAATTAAATGACGCTATGATGATGATGACCAGACAATGTTTTCGAAAAGAGATAGGTAATTATTATGACACTGCTAAGCCCACGTAGACTATAAAAAGTTCTATTTCAGGTTTTCATTTGCCATCCTATAAAGATAAACTATTAATCACAGTTTATTAAGCGGGTATTAAAAAGACAGCTATCTACTTAGTTTGGTCAAGCTATGTAAAATATATGAATGTAGTGATATACTTAGAAAAGAAGACATTTCCAAAAATATAGCACCTTAACTGCACGAACCATACCAGAAACCAACTCTAGCAGATAATGTTGTTGTTGCTATTGTTCCAAGAAAGCGTGAAGTGAATAACAATGTATGATCCAAAAGTGTCGTAAATCGCAATCTAATCAAATCGCCATTGACCTTCACTTGCAAGCAAACGTATGGTGATGTAACGATAACAGCTGGCTTGTATGGTTACAAACGTATGGAATCAGAAGTAAAAAAATCAGAAGAAAAAATTATGTAAGTACCTAAGTATTAGTTACTCCGAGATCATGGCGTGTGCAACCGCAGAAATATCGGGAACTCGAAAACAAATAATTTTTCATATGATAATGACTATGTAAGTTTAAAATGTTATTTCGTCAACCGATACGGGCCAGAGAGTCTATGATAGTGACCATGAAAGTTTTTAAATGTTATTATGTATCTATTAGTTGTTATCTAGCTACGCCCCGCAACTTTACCCTCGCGGTTCCTGTCATGTCCTTTCATGTCAAAACGGAGCAACGGATCGACGTGTTTTTTGGTATGGGAATAGTTTGGGGGCTGGAGTGACATAGGCTACTTTTTATCCCGGAAAAATATCACATTCCCGCTGGTTAACGTAATATAATCGAAATCCCATACTCTAATCCCGTCTGATCAAGTTGAAGGAAAAGATGTATTATTAAATATAAAAATATTCTAAGATACTAATAAAATAAAATAATAAGATATACAATTTCAACGCAATTTATTACTACAAATAATAATTATTTTTAGAGTTCCACACCCAATAAAAAAACTGAAGTGCTGTTGCCCTATTTGCTTGTTCCTTTTTATTTTTATCACCAGAAAAAGAAATGGTATGAAATATTAAGGTCTACGGGCCAGAAGTATAAACCTTTGTTATAAGACCAATCTGTATTAGATACTTACTCCTAACCTAATAGAAATTGTCATGATATCGCTAACAACTCGGAATAAATCAAAACTTATTGGTTGTTTGATTTCCCATTTTTATTTTCGCAGAAAGAAAATTATTATTTACACAAACAAAATTATGAGTATACAGAACCTAGTTTTTTTATGAAACAGGACATTAAAAAGAAATACAGATTAAATATTTTAATGACGCAATAGAAACTGGTTGATAAAGTAACTATGCTAATTAGTGTAGCAGACGTGTCCACTGAAATGAATATAATCGAACTAGACTAGACTTCAGATAATACGAGTATGATCCGATTGTAATAGAAACTAACTATAAGTAGGTACCATTTAACATAATGCATACCTTATTCAGAATGATATACTTAGAAGTTTTAATTTAGGATGTTGAATATTCCGATGTCCTGAATCCTTATTTGGTACATAATAGATAGAAAGTAATAAGACTTTTGAAATTCTTGTAAATGAGAGAGCTTTATATGCAAGTAATACCTACATATAGTACAATACTAAATACTAAGTTGTTGTTATGTTATTTCATACTTTTATTTATTTAACTCTTAACTGCTTCAGAAAACTGCTGCTGCTAAAATGCATTTCTGATTCGAATTGAGTCACTAACGCCAATGAACAAATGACGCAGTCTCGAAAAATTTGGTAAAAATAGTAAAATTATGCATACGAATATCAGTGATATGATAGATACTGTCGAATCGGACAGCACAAAATCCAAAAAGTTCCAAAACCATATCCGAACCGGTGCCAGCGGTGATCAATGAGCCACATGCAATACAAAATTAGCTGTCAAAACTGGACTGCCGGCTTTCCCCTCGCAATCTTTTTGCACTCTTATGTCAACTTTAATCTTTGATTCAGGATTTTTCGCAAAGTGGATTTTTTAGCTCAGCAGTAAGGTTTTTTTTACAAGCTTTATATTAACTTGCCATATTAGTTAGTTAGTTAGTATGTTAGTTAGTTAGTGGGGAACAAATCTTGCAAGCTTAATTTCACCCACTTCCCAGTGTCCGATGGAGCTGAAATTTCGTATACAGGTCTGGTTCAGATGACAACAATATTAAAGTACAGTCATCGAAAAAGCTTGTCATAAAATGATTTTTTTACTAAAAATATGTTTTGGAATATGGAACTCTTATAAGTACCAGTATATTCGTTGCCACCAAGCATGGTGTAGACTTTATTGATGATGCGTTAAATCTCCTTTATGTTACACGTACTACCGAAACTGATCCAATACCTGTACCATCTGGATAACAGGAAGAGGTGGGCGCTCAAATCTATGTGGGAGTCGATTTAAGAATGAATACTGTGTCTAACACAGTTATCTAGTTATTTAACCTTCACCTTCAGTATGCTGACCGAAAATAACTAGGCTGGCACTTCAACAATACCTACGTATTATAACGGAAAAGTGAGAACCAGAATTATTTTGAATGAAAATGCAAGATAAAGGTGATAGTAAAATAGGATTAATTAATGCTAAGAAAATAAACACGTCATATCATAACAGTAGGTATAGGAATAAAACACTTACGGATTTTAAAGCGTTTTTTATTAACCAAATTTTTAAGATTTTCTGCTATCTTCTTTATTGTTGAAGTTTTAAGCCGCGTTTTATTAGGTAGGTACTAGCGGATCCTCGTGGTTTTACCCGCGTGATATCCGTTCCCGTGGGAATATCGGGATAAATTATAGGCTATGTCACTCGGGAAGAATGTAGCTTTCTAATGGTCATAAAATTTTACAAACCGGTCTAGTAGTTATAGAGCCTGTTCGATGCGAACAGAAACAAACAAACAATCAAATCTTTCCACTTTATAATATTAGTATAGAAAAACATAAGTTGGTACAGTAGGTAGGTTAAAATTTATATCGAAAAAATATAGGTGATGTAAGCCAGTTCAAGTATGGCGATAGTGACTTACAGTATTTTTATTTGGTTTCAGTCTACCCAGGTGGAAGGGCCAGCAGTATGCAATAGCTGCAACGCAGTCATCAACGGCAGAGTAAGTCAAATGTTTTATTATCACGAATGTCAATTTGTTGTCACGTCACGATATTACCATGTTATATCTCATCATCATCATCATGTCAGCCGAACGACGCCCACTGCTGGGCATAGGCCTCCCCCAAGAATCTCCACAACGATCGGTCCTGCGCTGCCCGCATCCAGCGGCTTCCCGCGACCTTGACCAGATCGTCGGTCCACCTTGTAGGGGGCCTGCCCACGGAACGTCGTCCGGTTCGCGGTCGCCATTCGAGAACCTTTCCGCCCCAACGGCCATCGGTTCTCCGCGCTATGTGTCCCGCCCACTGCCACTTTAACTGAGCAATCCTTCGAGCGATGTCGGTCGTTTTAGTTCTCCTGCGAATCTCATCATTTCTGATTCGATCGAGCAGGGAAATACCAAGCATCGCTCTCTCCATTGCTCGCTGGGTAACCTTGAGCCTTCTTATGAGACCCATAGTAAAAGACCACGTCTCGCTTCCATAAGTCATAACTGGCAACACACACACATGTTATATCTAACCTAAGCAATATATGGAGTGCAGTAGAAAATGTCTTACCTCTCTAGTTTTAATGAGACTAGATTTTTGAGAAGGTGAAACATATTTGGGTGGCAGTGAATTCCACTCCATAAGTGCATGTTTATTGAAAGAGAGAATATTGATATCAACAAGATCAAGATAACAAATCAACTTACGTACAGTCGAACCAATTAAATCGTAAGGCTACTTTCAAATAGATATGAAAATTCAATAAGGTATAAATTCAAACTTATTGACTTTGACCACTTGCCTTTATAATTTTGACGCTCTCAAACAAATTATCAGCCAAATAGGTCATGATTCAATTAGTTTGATTGTACCAACAAGATATGGAACAGGTGAAGATAGACTTTCAAAACTGTCCGTGACACAGGTCATTTAAAAAGTCATTTTTATATGACAAAAATTAAAGGAACCAAAACGTTACCACAAATGGTCCGACACCGAAAAGGACATTACCCCCCGACCTCGACCATGTGTTTAATACTTTATCTCGCGTCCGAAACCGGGTCAACGTGCTAGTACAGATTGCAAGCAAACAAACAATTCAACAAGCGCTGATAACACGCATGCGTCATCGACACATTTAGTGGTATCTACACTACAATCGTATCACTTATCGAAAAGATAAGTGTGTATTCATGTAATTTTTTCAATTTCAACGAGTCCGAGTGCCGAGTGCACAAAATTATCTAATCCTTATCAATATTTGCTCATTTTATTGATCACATTTTTGTAATGTGACATTAATTAATCAGAAACAGTAAAGATCTTCAATTGAATCAAAATCTTTTGTAAACTATAAGTGTCAACTGAAATAATTATAATAAGCATTTCACACTTCACTGATACTGTCTTAATGGCGTATGTCTTTAAATAACACGTTTAAGTCCAGTAAAAATAATTTGTCCTTTTAAATGTATTTGGAACAATGACAAGATCTGACCTATTTCGCGAGGCAAAAGTGAGTGCTTTCTTATTGCCTAATTAAACGAACAAGTCTTTAGTATGACCGACAAAGATCTTGAGCCAAATTGAATCGGGGAATCCTCTGTGCTTTGACCCTGCTCTCTATAGTACACTTTCATCTGTCTGTCCACCTACATTGAGATGTGTTCTCATGTCTGATGTTTCAACATTTTTAGTATTTACTTCAGTAATAGACTAAAGCAGTGACTTTTTAATTATTTTGTCCTCAAGATGTCAGCCAACTTGTGGAGTGACACGGCTAACGCCTTGACCTTAGCTTCGTAAACAAACCTCGTTTTTGGCGCAAAGTTTGGATACTTCCATAATTTAAGTTTATTGTTGTTGTTGTCTTTTGACAAATTCATAGGTTTTGAAATATTATAAATTATCCAGTTTTAACTTCACAAATATCTAGATATTAAAAGAAATAGATTAGAAGAAAACTGGCAAGACCATCAGAAACATTTGCCTCGTTTAATAATAAGTGAGCTATAAAGAATAGCCAATGGGGCGTCAAATAGCGATGGGCATTGCAAGCATGCAGAGGTTGGACACAAATGGGCATTTGGACACATGCTCTGAGAGGACGAGCGAAACGAGCCTACTAGCCGTCGGCTTAAGGTTACACACACCTTATACAGTACTCTATACTCTATTTTTGATATCACATGTGCATGCATACTTGGAAGACATTGCAAAGCAACCTGTTGAATGAAATATTTTATTGCTGGGTATGGGGAAAGAAATTACTTTTGAAATCATAAACCCACATTTTCTTTGGAAAGTTCACATTGTTTTATGTAAAATGACTCATTAATAGAGTTATTTAAATATGCCATGTACGTTTAGAAAAAAAAAACCGGTCAAAAGCGAGTTGGACTCGCGCACCAAGGGTTTCGGACCATCATAAATTTAAATAAATATAACGTGAAATATGTTTTCAACGGTGAGGCTAGATTCGTCAGAACACTTGCGGTGTAAAATATTGCAGTTTGAGGTCAACGTCAGCTTTTGACCGATAGTGGAACTAATATAATTCTTAGAAAAATGGAAAATAAAGTATTTAGAAAAAATCGCATTGTGAATGCAAAAAAGTAAAAATTTAAATAACTTAATATAATTCTTGTTGATGATTTCTGAAAAAGTTTACTATTTAGAGACATCGTTTTAAGACCCCCTTTCAGTCTCTGTTGCAAAAAAATATAAATATTTTTTCACACTTATGCTCTGAAATGTTAATATTATATTTGAGAAAAGAATGCAGTACGTGGCACTTTTCCGAGGTAAATATTCTAAATTTGAAAATCACTGCAGTAATGAATTTCAGTACTTACTTACTGCACTGATTTTAGTGCAGTAAGTAAGTACTGAAATTCATTACTGCAGTGATTTTCTATGGTACTACCAACTTTTTTCTTTATTTTTTCTTTAGTTATTCCTGTGTATAAAAACAGAAAAAGCAAAGGGACATTTGTACCATACAGCCACATCATTATTAATATCATAATTACGTATACTTTTTTTTTAAATACGGTGCGCACAGAGTATATACTTCGTATTGTACCACAAGCGCTATGTACCCTTAGCACCATGAAGCTCGACTTAATACTGCATGAAGCTCGACTTAATACTGAGGTAACTGGAGAGTGCAGTACGAACAATTTTTTGTGACCACAAATTACACAGTGGCTGTATTCCGTCTCACCTACACTTTAAAAAAATACGTATGGTCATATGAGACAACTGACAGCCACTACATACAAAATGTCAAATTTGCTGGTGTTCACTTTTTTATTCAGGGTGAGAACTCCAGTTACCTCAGTATTAAGTCGAGCTTCATGCTTAGCACGAACATCAATCGAAAAAACAAAATGATATTTATCATAGACAAAATATCCTTTACGAGTAATTTTGTATGGGAATTATATACAGCGCCATCTACCGCCCAGAAGCGGGTATTGAAGTTGCGCATTTTAGTAGCAAGTAGTAAGTATCACTAGGCTGTATGACCGTTCGACATGGCCTCACAAACCAATACTAAAAAAACGGCGGGAATGATTACACAATATACAGTTTATATATTGTGTAATAAATTATCAAAATGAGTTCTGCCAATGAAACATAATATACAGACATTGTATGTACCTACTCCACCAAATTTGAGAGCAGAAGCAAAATTAATAACAGAAAACTTACTGCCAGCAAAACCAAAAGAAAGATATATGAAAACCTACGATCTGATTTGGAAAAGTGAAAAAAGGCGCATACGTTTTCGAAATCTGTGTTGTTGGCGTATTTTAATGATACATCATTAAAATAATATTATTATGGGGATTTTGACATAAGTGTGCCCGGGAAAACAATAACATTTACATTTAATAATTGCCCGAACTGTGTGATATAAATTTTAATAAATATTATTTAGTTAAACAGTTTTTTTTAATTTCCTCGCATTTCTTGAGAAAAGCACTATACAAGCCTTGTACGGTAAGCAAATTACCTTGCCTCGAATGATTAAAGCCCTCGCCTGCGGCTCGTGCTTCAAACCATCCTCGACAATGTAATTTCTTACTTACCTGTCCTCGGCTGTAATGTACTATTATTTGTCTCTTATTTGCAAAATAGTTGGGCAAACATCATCTTAAACTATTTCAAGTTGATAGCATTTGTAGTTCTCGAGATGTCCAGTTGTGATGTGACAGACTGACTGAGTCTCACCATAAGGGTTTCTTTTTACCATTTTGGTACGGAAACCCTAAAAATACTTTTGAAATTATCTTTGCGTATGAATGATACCTTGAATGAAAACAAATTTTATTAATCTTACATTTAACATCAAAATGTCATTCGCTACCTACTATGTAATGTAATGTCTACGTCTTGTCTACGTGACTCTTTACTTGTATTTACTAAGACTGATAAATTTATCAAATTATTATAGCTAAATGTCGGAGATTCACAACATTTGGTGATGCTATCGAAGTTATTTATGGACATGCTTATGTGTCAATAAGGACAGTTTGTTTATATATTTCAAGGCACTGTGAGCATTATAAATACAACATTTGCTTCAATTATTTAGTCCAGTGGATTTTTGGAAACTTATACTGTTGTTAAAACTGGAAGGACACCATTTGAAAAAATTGCCATAAAGAACAGCAAAATAGTTATTACAATATTTACAAAACTTTAGAATTTAACTGATTTTAATCACAGATAAATATAATACTATAGCTTTAATATTATTATATTTTTGCGTCCATAAGTGAAGGAAATCTTTTTAAAGAGAGATTATCACCGATAATTTCTTTCTTTATTTATCAGATCGTCACGGCACTGGACAAGAATTTGAAAAAATGCCTTATTAGAGCAGCAAAATAAAGGGTGTCTCAAAAGTACGTATAGGATTTGAATTTTGCGCTATTTCCGAAATATTCAAGATGGCGGGTTGAAATTAAACATACGTCATCTTGACAGATGTAAAATTAATCGTGGAGCGTTTCACAATAAAACAGCGCATAGAAGTTATACAAATATATAACGAAAATTCACGATCAATTACAAACTCGACGAAAGGTCGAAAAATCTCGTAATTTCAAGAAGAGGTGATGTCAAATGGCCACCGAGATCTTGCCATCTGGGGCCCGATTCTCAGGCATTCGAACTTTTTCAGTGTGGTAATTCGTATGTCGAACATTTTGTTTGTGGTTTCCGTACATCTTTGGTGGTTTCTATTGAAAAGTTAGAACGTGTCAAACAAGCTAAAACTATCCTACATGTCAACAAATTCATTTTGACAGCTAAGTTCGTATACGAACATCGATTGGTCTGTACCACTCGTAGCGTTCGACTGCTTTTCGATCGAACTTTTTCGATTGTGAAATTCTGATAATACACAAACTGTGTTATATTTGAATTTCGAGCGTATAAAAGTGAACTTTTCTCGATTGCCTGAGAATCGGCCCCCTGATGCCACTGGATTTCTTTCTTTGGGGCTACGTCAAAGGTAAAGTCTATACCAACGATCCACAAAACATAGACAATATAGACAAAATATTCGCCGAGTTATTGGTGAAATAAGTAGCGAAATGTGTAAACACAGCAAAAATGCCCGTGGCGGCCATTTAGCAGATATTCTATTCAGATAGAATTGTACAAGTCTCTTCTTTAAAATATAATAAAACTACGAAGAAATTCCAATCCATTCGCGTTTTATTGAGACAAATCATCCTATACCTACTTTTGGGACACCCGTTAGTTAAAACAACATTTACAAAACTTTAGAATTAAACTGATTTTAATATAATTATATTTTTGCGTCCTTATGTGAAGTAAATCTTTCAAAGAGAGATTATCAGTGATCATTTCGTTCTTTATCTATCAGATCGTCAAGGCACTGGACAAGAAGTGGCACCCCGAGCACTTCACGTGCAACACCTGCCGGAAGCCCATTGACGGAGCCAAGTTCCACCAGCACGATGGCGGCGTTCACTGCGTGCCATGCTTCGCAAGCCACCACAGCCCGCGCTGCCACGGCTGCGGGGAGCCAATCACTGACGTGAGTATCATTAGCCATTTTATTATTTCCACTGCAGATGCACACAGAGGCGTAGTATTGGCGTAGTATTTTGTTGACCCGTGGTCTCGGATTCTTACGTACAGGGCTTTACCACTCTATTAGACCAGTTGTGCTATACTCTAACAGCCGGTTGCACCAAAATATTCATTTTACGAATTCGTAAAAAGTAACTGAATTTTGCTGTCAAAACTGTCCAATCCCATACATTTTTAAACCATAAACCCTGTAAAAGTAAAAGTATAGTGTAAAAAAAACATGGTGCAACCGGTGGTAAGATTCAATCAACTCGACGTTCTTTTTCGCTTGACTTTCACTTGTTTATTATGAATTTTGACATAAAGAATCGAAGTGAACATGAAGTTTGACTTAATACTCTGAGGTAACTGGAGCTCTCACCCTGAATAAAAAAGTGTCGCCAGCAAATTTGACATTTATGTATGTAGTGGCTGTCAGCTGTCTCATGTGACCATACGTATTTTTTTAAAGTGTAGGTGAGACGGAAGACAGCCACTGTGTTATTTGTGGTATTCAAAAAATTTTTCGTACTGCACTCTCCAGTTACCTCAGTATTAAGTCGAGCTTCATGGAAGTGAACGACGATCTGACGGTGAAACTTCGTTAGAGAACCACAGCCCTGGTCATTCCATGCGTATAGTGCGCCAAGCTTTTCTGTTCCGGTGATTATCTTTGGAACTAAAACAGTTTTCATACGAGAGTCCATTTCGACAGCTAATTTCGTAGTGCAAGTGGCTCTTCTGTCACGGCTGTCACCGGAACAGAAAAGCTTGTGGCACTGTACCGTGCTTCACGCAGTATCACATACTACGCTGTCATGACCGCGTGGAGCCTATCACTCACGTGAGTATCATTAGCCGTTTTAATCTCTACACTAGAGCACAGGATTTCCTTATGGTCAAGATCAAACATATAGGCACGACTCAATTGAATTGAACTACTGCGCAACCGAGTTCCTCAACGTGACTAACAAATTATAGTTTGGTATAGTCCGCTCATCCTCGGCTGCGAAAAGCCTATCACTGATGTCAGAATCTTCATCTATATATCTATCTAAATGTTAGGGGGCTATGCACTTCTCGTAGGACCTGTAGTCACAGCATCATCTTCATTGTTACCCGTTTTTATGTCCCCAACTGCTTGGGCACAGGGTGACTAGATAAAGAGAATAGGTCACGGACACGATCCACCAGCCGGGAACAACAGCACGCAACGGAGGTCCTCAAGATAATAATTTAGTTGGTCGCCCATCTCAAAACCAACCATTGAAAAAGTTAGTCAAAATGTGTATGGTGATCCATCAAATATCCCAGATTCGAAGATTTGCTGTTGTGATAACTAAAACACTAAGCTACTTCTAAAGTCGAGTATAAACAACACCAGTGATAAATTAAATTGGTTCACTAACTTTAACACCACACACTACTTCACAAACATCGCTATTGCTTTTGGCTTGATTAAAAGTGTCATTAGATGACGTAAGGTGACCCAAGAGTTTGTCACACGACAAGCGGTAAATTTTTTATGTCACACCACCCACGTGCAAAATTAGCCAATTGACTGACGGCAAACTTACGTACATGGCTAATCTATATACCTACCCATATAAAAAATGAATTGCTGTTCGTTAATCTTGCTAAAACTTAGAAACGGCTTGTCCGATTTGGCTTATTTTGATCTTGAAATATTTGTGGAAGCTCTGGGAAGGTTCAAACGGTGAGGGACATAAAATAATGAGTAACGGAAAATACCTACTAAAAACGACAGGGGTGATACGAAGTTTGCGGGGTCCACTACTTTTGTTATAAAGATTCGTTTGGCTTACAGCCAAAAGTGAATGAAATTATAACACAAAAAACGTTAATAATAATATTCTTTGATTAAACATCGTAGCAATTATTTTAATGATAATGAATTACTTAATTAAACAACCTAACTTCGCAACTTGTTTATCACTTGGTCGATTGGTTTTATCAACTTTTACGAGTTAAAACTTGACCAAGGTAAAAAAACTAAAGTAAAAAGAGACAATTTCTTTATTTTAGCGACAAACGGAAGCAACTACCAAATTTTTATTATAAATTTATAGAATGAATCATAATTTAGAAAATAACCTCCTCTTTTTCAATTTTTGAAGTCGGTTAAAAAGTGGACTCAAATCTTTAGCCTCGAGGCGGTAGGCAGTTAGGTATTCTACGAATGTTCTACCACAGTTAGTGGCTACTATGATACTATGATAGTTTATCAATCCATAATTATTAAAAGGTAGATAACATGAAAAAATGGATTAAACGATGTTTTGATAGTTTTTAAGACTACAAAAACAAGTGTTACACCTGAACCGGAATTACGCCTTATTTTTTACCATGTTCAACTATCTGATAATAGGAGTAGGATAATACCTAGCAACGTTTTATCTAAATCCCTTTTTTTAGAAACATTATCGATAATAATAATGATGTACAAACAACCTTTGTATTACCTATTTTATGAACATCATCCAAATTATCTATTTGAGCGCTTATGTCAGTAACATTACAATTTTATTGTTCCTCAAAAATAGTAATAACAGTTCACCTGCTTTGTAAATTCATAGATATTTGGAGGTCGCTCAATTATGATAGAATAGCAAGCAGTGTAAAAGCGGTAGTGGTAAAACCAAATGATACAATAATTAGTAAGTAAGTACTAATATATTTTTATATTTTAACAATACGATATAAATAAATAGAGACTAAAAGAAAATAGTGGAAAAAGAGAGACACCGTAGCCCAATAAGGTTTCTTTTCTTGGGACTATCAATTTAATCTTCCCGGTCTGTAATCCATCGTTAACTTTAAAACACTTTATTATGAAAGAAATTCAAGTGTCAGGTAAACGTCTATTCGATCGTTATCTTTATTTTTGTTCTCTGACTAAGATTGTATTGAGTCGCCTACACAGTTTGTTGAAAGCACACGACACCACAGATTAATCAGCAACACTATGTATGGTAATGAACGGAATTTGTTAATTTCTTTATCTGTCTTCGTTTATATTGGAGTTATTTGATCGTAGTTTTTGCTTTAAGTATAGCTGCTATTTGTATGTACAAACCCATACCTATGGAGAGATCTTTATATTTCTATGAGTCTATTATAATTTATTGTGATTGAATCCATATTATTATGCGTTTCTGGATATTTTGTTTTTATTGGAGATTATTCATTAGATCAATTTTGCTTAGTTTTCTCTTTGGCTTTCATACCAGAAATGCTATTATTCCTTTCGAAATCAGAAGCAAAAAGGTCTGTCTTGGGAACAGAGCAAACATCATTAAGTATTCTTTATTTTTGCAAAAAATGCTAATTGATGGCAACTAATTTATTCACAGCATGTTGCGAAATCAATCTTCTTTTATTGACAGTGTTTAATGCTGCATAAAGGTTAACAAAACATAACCAGATGTTGAATAATTATCCATAAGGCAGCCTTGAACTTGTGTGTCACTCGATATACTTCCAGAAAAAAACAAATTAACAATGTATGAATCATATTACGAATAAGGAAACGTCTTCTCTGTATCGTACTAAATTAAGTGATATCGATATTTTTTTATTGATTTGAATGCTATACTATAAGTAAGGCTCTATATTTAGATAATTTGCACGCCTACCCAAAAGTTGATACAATTTTTTATACTGAATCGTTTATAGATTGGTAGATAGATGGATGTGCTGCAACTTAAAAAGCTCGGCATTAGTCAATACACTAGAAATAAATATTTGCATTAAGTACTCGTATAATTTGTAATTATTAATATCCGATAGTTTACATTCTCTATTACGAAACAATTGCAAATGATTGTTATCAGTTTCTTAAAATGAAACAATTACTTTGCCTTAAATCTTCATAATTTTTTTCGTCCAGTTCGATTCTGGGCTTTATTTTTATCCTCCTTTTTTAAAATATGCTTTTCTAGATGTGTGCATGGAATGCTTTCACAAATAATATAAAGAAACTTATGAAGCGCATGCTAGGTCAATATGTAAAGTTTGTTATGATTCTTAATCTTTGGTTGGTGGTAGGATTTGTTCTAAGTCCACCTGGCAGCTGCCATCATCGTATCAAGTTTGACGCCATAACAACGAACGTTTTCAGCATCGTTGTATTTCGGCAGTTGGTAGCCAGTTCCTCATTGGTTGAGGATTCCAGGAGTAGTGCGCTTCCACCTTCAGCCTTATCTTCACATAGCCTAAGATGCGATGAAGGCTAAATTCTACCCGGTTGTATATTAAATTAAAAAATAGTTGGTGTGTTAATGAAACTTGACCTGGGTTTAGTTAGACCACAATCGTTCATCTGATTCCAAATGCTGTACCGTTAAATTCTCAGAAGTGATGGGGAAAACCAAGAGCGAAATCAAAGATAATTTGATAAAAAAAAACTATGACAAGAACAAAAAAAACGGAACACCTACTTTTATTAATGATTCGTTGGGTTTTATCTATAAGGCTGCATTCGACCAAACTTTTATTCCAAGAATAACGCTTACTTTCGGATAGTAATGTCAAAGGGGTTTTGAAATTTGTATCCGACAGTAAGCGATATTATTGGTCGAATGCAGCCTAAGTGATATAAAAGGAATGCTACTGCAAAAGTGATGGACATGAATGATAATGCATGAAAAGGGAAACCGCAGAAAAATGGGGCAAAACGAATGTGAATATTATAAGGACAATAAAGGAGAAGAAAAAGCGGAGCTATTTATTTTATTTAAAATTTTTTGATTCCAATAAACGCGACAACCCTACCGCATAATGACCATAACACAACTATACACAATAGTTAACATGTCAACATGGCTAGCAATCTTGTTGATAAATCGGTATTATGTAAGCACTATCATTAGCGTAAATAAACATGATATAGGGAAACTGCACTACGCATTCTGAATGCATAATGCTATTAAGGCTGCGATTCCACAAAATAGGGTATTTTAAATTATGGATTACTCGCAAATCACAAGTACTTGTAATTTGAAAAAAATATATGTTATATTACAGTTATTTATCTAGTGCTTCCGGCCGTATTTTTGTGATATTTTACTGTCAAATAAAATCCCAAACATCCGTCTAATCGTAATCCAAATATCCTATTACTTGCAGTATACTTGGTTTTAGTTAATGAATAATATACAAAAATAATTGTCTTTGAATAGCCGAGGGGTTCCGGCCATCATAAGTAAAAAAAAAATATTATTTAATTTTTAATCGAATTTTAAGTGATTTTCGATTCGCGGGGCGCTCGCGAGTTCACAGTTCACTGCCAGCTGCCGCTAGTGCCGCTGCGTCCGCGTAAAGTGTATCGCGCGATTCGCGCGCGGCCGAGCAAGAGTTAGCGGACTATTTCGGTCGGGAATCCTCGCCTTAAAAGTAGGCGCCTGCTACTTTTACGTCATTCCTTTTGAGCTTCCGTCAGAAAATGTCCTGATGATTTCCAAATTGCTACGGGAAAATGGGAAATGCATCATTATTATGCATTGCCTATGCCTTGCATATGCCTTGGAAGTTTGGGATTAACCCGCATCAAAAAGTATCTCTACACAAATAGGTACTTCGTGGTTAAACTGTTGTGAAGTTTTGTAGGTAAACCTACATTAATATTGTTTAAGTGTTAATGATGTCCTGCCTACAATTAACCCATTTTTACGATAAAGATTTGACTTCTTTAATAATTGATTACCTACCTACTTATAAGTCCTTTAGCTTTGGGGCCAAATAAAAGAGTGCAAAAACGTTAATTACGAACGAGTTTTATACGTGTTTTTCACGGTCGAAATGAATTATATTACATACCTACTAAAATAAATTTAAGTATTTATTTCAATTTATTATGAAATATTTGATCCTATTTCGACGCCTAGACTAGACATAACAGATGGCGGCTTTTATGAATATTATCCGATTTTGAGTCATAACCCCACGGAAGTTGCACCTAATATGTTGTGGTCTAACGCCGCGCCGCCCATATCTAAGTCTAAGCCTACTGACTAATATAATTTACTGTAGGTGTATCATATGGCAAAAGTAACTCTCACGTAAATGAATAATACAAAAAAGTATGCTTATATTTACGGTCCTAAGTAGTCCTAACGGTAGGTACTGGCTGGAATAATTAATAAATCATCTCAATTGATTAAAGGTGGTATAACATTTCAATGTTGAGGGTTAGAGGATGGAAAACGTTATCCTTCTAAGTAATCCGTAAAAAAAGTGTTTTATTTAAATAAACATTGCACTCAGAAATCTGATGTGCTTATAACCAACACGCCCAATTCCACGGTTGTCTTGCCAACTGCAGCAGGTATAAACTAATTGATCACACACATCACATTACTCAAATTTATAGCTCCCAAACTATCCCCATACCAATACTAAAAACCACGTTGAATCCGTTGCTCCGTTTTGACGTGAAAGACGGACAAACAAATAAACACTTTCACATTATTATAATCTTGGTATGAATTTCTCTTAATTTTTCCCCAGTAATATGGCAAGTTCATACATGCAGTGTCCGTGTCCATTGCATGTCGTATTGTTTACAATACATTGTGCCTGTCTTGGCAGACTTATTAGCAAGTGCAGTAAAGATGTGCACAAGGTCACTGCTATATACTTAATACACGACGCATCGTCAAGTGCAACGGTTTATAGCTTTTGGCTCGTCTGAAGACGTATATTTTTACTGTTTCTTTAAAATATATAGGGTCCTTCTTAAATAGTGCACATAATTTTAAGGGGTCAATGTACTCATGCATACAAACAACTTTTACTATGGTGCCAACATCGAAATCGCGAATGTATGGAACAGCTGTTTTTTTTTCGCGATTTCAATGTTGGTACCATAGTAAAAGTTGTTTGTATGTATTAGTACATTAACCGCTTAAAATTATGTGCACTATTTAAGAAGGACCTTATATACCTACTTAGTAGTTTGGCGATAACTTACAAATGTGCTTTTGTTGTGATTTTTTTTTTGTGATGCTATTCCGATTCCAGCTGCAGTCAATTTGAATGAATACAGCTGTACGACAACATGGCTGCACCATGTTCAGAGTGTGAGGCTACACATACACGAATACACGTCCGATTTTTCTCTCCGATAGTCTGATCAGTAGGGCTAGCACAACTTGAGCGCGACTCGGGTAAGAAAGAGTCGCGGGCACTTTCAACCAATCAGATCGCTCGTAGGTAGCGGGCGTGACTTAAGGCGGACGTGCTGATTGGTTGAAAGGAGCGCGACAAAGAGTCTCGCTAAGTTGTGCTAGACCTACAGACTAGATTTTGATTGGTTATCAACAACCAAGTGTAAAATCTAACGTAAAAACAACCAATCAAAATCAAGTCTGATCAGACTATCGGTAATAAAAATCGGACGTGTATTCCCAGCCTAAGCCTGGACGCACACAGGCCACCGAAAAATGCCGCCATCGACCTCTTTCCTGTAATGAATTCCATTGAAAAAAAAATATTTTTAGGAAACTTCCAAGATATTCGTGCTCGCTCATAGGTCTCCGGAACTTTCTGACAGATCTGACGTAAGAGAGCAAGTAACGGGTCGCGCGCGTATTGAATGAAAAGGCAGTAGACATACTTAAACATTTTTAGAAGCGGCAAAAAATTGAAACATTTATTTTTTATTTTAACCCCCATTAAAATATGTGTGGTATCGATTCTACTCTCGATTCTGAACAAACTATTTTCTCAGTTTCGCTAAAAGTATTAAGGCGGGCATTCCCCAAAATAGGGTATTTTAAATTATGGATTACTCGCAAATCACAAGTACTTAAAACTTGGAAAAAATATATGTTATTTTACAGTTATTTGTCTAGTGCTTCCGGCCATATTTTTTCGATTGGTCATATTTTACTGTGTCAAATAAAATCCCAAACATCCATCTAATCGTAATCCACATATCGTATTACTTGCAGTATACTTGGTTTTAGTTAATGAAATATATACGAAAATAATTGTCTTTAATTAGCCGAGGGATTCCGGCCGTCATAAGTGTAAAATTTTTATTATTTAATTTTTAATTGAATTTTAAGTGACTTTCGATTCGCGGGGCGCTCGCGAGTTCACACTTCACTGCCGGCTGCCGCTGCGTCCGCGTGAAGTATATCGCGAGCGGCCGAGCAAGCGTTAGCGTGCCTATTTCGGTCGGGATTCATCCGCCTTAACACGTTATAGGAACGCCGCCGCACAGTCTGTTATTTAGCCTTAGTTGCGGCTATCCTTTTTTTTAAGGCTTTTGGAAAGACATTAACCATACGAAACCTCTATTGAAACTCCCGTGGCTTTATGTATCATAGTTTTTGAAATATTTCGAAAATCGAGAAAAATTGCCAGTAGTCGTCACTTGTTTATTCTTTTAGCTTCAAGTGGCGGCGTGGCTCGGCGTGGCTCGGCGTGGCTCGGCGTGGCTCGGCGTGGCTACATGTGATGTGGCTTGTGTGCGGGGACGGTAATCATTTGCGCAATCGTGGTATGGATGACCAAAAAATTATAAAAAGTATCACAAACTTCCCTGTAATTAGCGACATTAAAAAGCAAATTGCAAACTAAAATAGGTCTAGTGATTATCCGATCATTTGTGTTCGTTATAAGCTTTCGATGAGTCTAGAAACTATAACAATTTATAGTATTCCATCAAACACCACTTTATCAAAAACAAAACAATACTTAATTAAATAAGTACTTACTTAAATAAATGATGGCATTGCATGGTATAAAAACTGTTCCGCAAATGGAAGCGGGCATGGCTAAAAGGCCCCCATTGTTTCTGCGATGACATCATGCTGAGAACAACATCTCGGATTGCCATCCTGCGGGTTTGACGCTGAATTGGCTGAATCATGCGGTCAACGTAGGAAAGTCAATAAGGAAAGGACGTAAGAATTCACAATTAAAATATAAGGTCCTTCTTAAATAAGTAGTGCACACAATTTTAAGGGGTCAATGTACTCACGCATACAAACAACTTTTAATTACCAACTTTGAAAACGCGAAAAAAAAATCAGCTATTCCATAGAAAATTTTAAATTGAATAGATCAAAATGTATGGAACAGCTGATTTTTTTTCGCGATTTCAATGTTGGTACCATAGTAAAAGTTGTTTGTATGCATGAGTACATTGACCCCTTAAAATTATGTGCACTATTTAAGAAGGACCTTATATACTAGAAAAAATAAATCTGCCTTCCAATTAGCTTAGCAGGAATCGGAATTGCGACCTTTCGCTACATAAAATTACCATTTCAAATGCAAAACGGTAGGTAAAAAATAAATAGGAATCGAAAATATTGAAAATGTAGAGTTTTTAAATAATCGACCCGCCTAACAATTAGCTCTGATGGGGCTACTAGAACCCACGACCTCTCACTGTTCGGGCGAATGCTCTAACCACTGATCTAGAACGACTCCGATGAACAGAATAATATGTAGGTATTCTTTATTGTTTCTGCTGCAGATTCACGATATTCTAAAAAAGAAATAAAAACAGGGAAAAAGGAAACTGTGTTAGGGTATCTATCAAATTTACTCTCTGCAGACCCATCGATTAATAAATTATTGCCACTTAAAAGTTATAAATTACAACTGGTAACTTTTTGGTGAGTCAGTCAACTAAAGGTATCAGCGAGATATTTGGTTACAGTGCTGAATTTTTAAAAAGTGGTGGTTTTGTTAACTATATTCCTTCTAACTACTTACTTACTTTTATTTTAAGAACTATGATGACCTACGATTCGTCATCATTTGACACCACGAGTAAAAATCTAAATTGATATCAATGATTGTTAAAATAAGTCGTACAACTACAATATCTATAAGTCAAGTCAATTTAGGTTGTCCATCAAATGCAATCAAATATTGTATTGTCGTCATACAATTTGAGAAGTGACGATACTTTTATCCCCAATCCTATCAAGCTTGGTATCTTAATTTTGGTTCAGAAATGTTTCTTATCCAGATGATGTAACGTTTACATAAAGTACAAATAGAGTTGTAGTTTTAACAAATATTCTCATGTCTCACAAGCTCACAACCTCAGCGTTTGCTGGAGTTGGATCGGAATAAATAAATAAATTATTGCAAAAGACAATAATTTGATTCTAATAGATTTATAGGCAATATTTAGTAAGATATCCTCATTGACGGCCTGTTCGAACAAGTACCTATTAAAAAATGTAAATAAACTTATATTGGTTACGTTACTAAGGAACAATTGCATAATGGTATTTTGTCTTTAATTTCAGAGGGTGATCCAGGCCTTGGGAGTGTCCTGGCACGCTCACCACTTCGTCTGCGGAGGCTGCAGGAAGGAACTCGGCGGTGGTGGATTCATGGAACAGGTAACACTCATCATCATCATCATCATCAGGAATTTGAATGTCGCCCTTAACGATGGATAAGGACAATAACCCACCACGCGGGCCAATGCCGATTGTTGAGCATTAACGATTGCAAAATAAATAAATAAATAAATAAAAATAAATAACTTCTTCCAATCACACCAATTATCTAAGCCCATGTTAATTTCATTAAGAAACTGTATCATGGAAAACATGATAACGGATAAATATATACTTAAATACTTTTTGTTTGTAAATACATACTTAATATACATAGTAAACACCCAGACCAAGACAAATAGACATGTTCATGCATACAAATATTTGTCTTGTTCGGGAATCGAACCCGAGACCTCTGGCGCAGAAGGTGGGTAGCCTACCGCTGCGCCAAATCGGTCGTCACAAAAACAAAAACAGCAAAAACAGCTTGACATGCTTGGCCAAGTACGGAGGAGCTCGAAAACTCGAGATATCAATTTGTGGTCACCTATCCCATGACCAATCATCGCGAAAGTGGCTTGATAACCAAAATCTTAGACCAAGCGTGCTCACTACTGCGCCACGTCCTTTTTGGTAATGGCAATGTAGCTGGCGATAATAGTTATTCTTTTGTTGTGGGCAATGATATCGATAAAGATATCGGAGTTTCTGACAAAGAATTGTCAAAATTCATAATTCATATTGGTTGAGATAATCTTAGTGCTAATTTGTAATCACATTAGTATGATCAGCTGGAAGACAAAGTATTTCTAATAAACTGATATCGCAAACTAAGTATATGAAAGAGTTATAAGAACGATGTACCAACCAAATTTTTATTTTATTTTGTATCCGATTCTTGAGCTTTATATATCGAAAGAAGCGGAATGTATAAATCGTCGACTAACGTAGTTTGGTTTTCGGAGAAAATTCTCAGTTTTTTCACATTTCGTTGTTAATTGTACCAATGTCTGACATTATTATTGTCCGGTTCCAGGGTGGTCGGCCATACTGCTCGGGATGCTACGCGGACAAGTTCGCGGCGCGCTGCAACGGGTGCGCCAAGCCCATCGTAGACAAGGCCATCATCGCCCTTGACGCCAAGTGGCATCGCGAGTGCTTCACTTGCAACGTAAGTATTATTCATTATTGTCCCGTTCCAGGCTGGTCGGCGGTATAGCTCGGGGTGCTACGCGGATAAGTTCCTGGCGCGCTGCAACGGGTGTGCCAAGCCCATCGTAGACAAGGCCATCATCGCCCTCGACGCCAAGTGGCATCGCGAGTGCTTCACTTGCAACGTAAGTATTATTCATTATTGTCCCGTTCCAGGCTGGTCGGCGGTATAGCTCGGGGTGCTACGCGGATAAGTTCCTGGCGCGCTGCAACGGGTGTGCCAAGCCCATCGTAGACAAGGCCATCATCGCCCTCGACGCCAAGTGGCATCGCGAGTGCTTCACTTGCAACGTGAGTATTATTCATTATTGTTCCGTTCCAGGCTGGTCAGCCGTACCTATAGCTCGAGGTGCTATGCGAACAAGATCACGGCGCGCTGCAACGGGTGTGCCAAGCCCGTCGTCGACAAGGCCATCATCGCCCTCGACGCCAAGTGGCATCGCGAGTTCTTCACTTGCAACGTGAGTATTATTCATTATTGTTCCGTTCCAGGCTTGTCAGTGGTATAGCTCGGGGTGCTACGCGGACAATTTCCCGGCGCGCTGCAACGGTTGTGCCAAGCCCATCGTCGGCAAGGTCATCATCGCCCTTGACGCCAAGTGGCATCGCGAGTGCTTCACTTGCAATGTGAGTATTGTTCAATATTGTTCCGCTCCATGGTGGTCGGTGGGATAGCTCGGGGTGCTACGCGGACAAGTTCCTAGCGCGCTACAACGGTTGTGCCAAGTACATTGTCTACAAGGCCATCATCGCCCTCGATGCCAAGTGGCATCGCGAGTGCTTCACTTGCAACGTGAGTATTATTCATTATTGTTCCGTTCCGGCTGGTCGGCAGTATAGCTCGGGGTGCTACGCGGACAAGTTCCTAGCGCGCTGCAACGGGTGTGCCAAGTACATCGTCTACAAGGCCATCATCGCCCTCGACGCCAAGTGGCATCGCAAGTGCTTCACTTGCAACGTGAGTATTATTCATTATTGTTCCGTTCCAGGCTTGTCAATGGTATAGCTCGGGGTGCTACGCGGACAAGTTTCTAGTGCGCTACAACGGTTGTGCCAAACTCATCGTCAGCAAGGCCATCATCGCCCTCGACGCCAAGTGGCATTGCGAGTGCTTCACTTGCAATGTGAGTATTGTTCAATATTGTTCCGTTCCATGATGGTCGGTGGCATAGCTCGGGGTGCTACGCGGACAAGTTCCTAGCGCGCTGCAACGGGTGTGCCAAGTAGGTACATCGTCTACAAGGCCATCATCGCCCTTGACGCCAAGTGGCATCGCGAGTGCTTCACTTGCAATTGCAACGTGAGTATTCTGCAGAAAACATTGCATTTTGAAGTTGGCACGTGGCGAGACGATTATGGTTAATATGTGGCTCTACACCATCAATAAGCAGGCGTCGCTTTCGCCTTGCTAAAAACAAGGATACTTTATCGGATTAGTGGCAAACCTTCACTTGTTGGAGAAGCATCATAAAAAAAATTACCAGAGAGGAATTTACCAAAGAGGAATTCACCAGAGAGGTGGGACAAGAGATCATACTTGTGATCAGGCGTACCTACTTGTGATATACGAAGACTACTTACTTATTCAAAATGATTTCGCAATCTCAATTTCTCATTGATGAACCTCAGTTAACCTAACGAGTGTTTTCACTGACACTGACAATAAAGTTGAAAAGTTGTATGAAAGATCAATAGATGATTTCACTTGCCTGAAGGGTTCAAGTTTTTTAATGACCCATAATCCGCCAAGACTAATTGAATTGATCGTTATTTTAGAACCTTTATCATTTTTCTTGGAATCGGAATTCACAATCTCAATATTTTTCCATTACAGAAATGCCGCAGCCCCGTGACAGACGCCACCTTCTCCGTGATGGACAACAAACCACTTTGCGGGAAATGCGCCTAAACACCCAGACACAACACTTAATTTATTTATCCATAAACCTAAGAAAGCAAGTGCACTTACCAACAATACTAAGAGATACAAACCGCTGTTACAGAATGGATTCAAATATTATTTATGACTTAAAATAGGTACCTATAGCTAGTAAGGGACTACTTTATTAGTACGAGCACAAAGTTGAAAATCGCGCAATTTCTTTTTAATTTCATTCTACAAGAAACGAAAATAATAGGAATGCCCGTACCTACTTAGTTTATTGCTGTTAAATGTGAGTATGTCACAAAATTAGAACAACAAAATTTAACAAATTAAAACCAAATGACAATGGACGGTGATACACATGAATAAGGTTCAAATTAACTTAATTTCATAATTATATTGGTGGAACTTTACTATGTTTGATTGTAAGAACATTTTTACAGTATTTTTAAGAGATTTCTAAAGCGTTAAGTGCATAAAGACAATTTTGTTGTAAATATTGTAATATTTAAAAGCGTCGTTACGAGCTTGCATTCAAATAACTATTTATTAATTACCTTATGTATTATCATTATTAAGCAAAATGCTAGATTTATTTTTTTTGTATGCTTTACTGTGTAACATTTTTAATAAATTATTTTCGTTACCTTTTGTCTCATTTTCGGGTCTCAAAAATAAACAATGTAGAAATAGAACGTTTAAAAATAAGAAATGTGAAAAAACAGAAACTAGTTAAGTAAATACAAACGAATTGTTACTATCTCATTCTGAAACAAATCTTTTTATGGCAAGAGT
Organism: Crambus lathoniellus; assembly: GCA_949710035.1. NCBI lineage: Eukaryota > Metazoa > Arthropoda > Insecta > Lepidoptera > Crambidae > Crambus > Crambus lathoniellus. The sequence continues at coordinate 30,712,986 of OX453303.1, forward strand.
ATGGGGCGTTGATCATATTCCGTTTTTTTTTATAAGAAGGCACCGTAAAATAGTACCTATCTGTCCAATACGCTATTGAATTGATAGCTAGCATAAATATTGTATCTCACTTACCTCGTTTCTTTCTCTTTCTGCCATTTCAATCACTTCCTCAACTGGCCTAGGGGATTGCTTCGGAGTAGTCTTCTTTGAACCCTGAGAAGCCTCACTCTTCTCATTGGAGAATATCTTAGGCATAGACTCCATAGACTGGCTGTCCGTCACCGATTGGATGATGTTCAATGACGGCCGCAGGCACTTCGGGCTTATTGGCTTCTTCGGGCTAAATTGAGAGAAACAAATAACATTTTATACTAGCTGCTCCCCACGGTTTTACCCGCGTGGTCCTCGTTCCCGTGGAAATCATCATCATCAGCCATACGACGCCCACTGCTGGGCATAGGCCTCCCCCAGGGATCTCCATAACGATGGGCCCTGCGCTACCCGCATCCAGTGGCTTCCAGCGACCATGAACAGACAGGGGGCTACCGGCTAAAAAATATAGATATGAGTATGGGCTTCATAATATGTCATTTGTATTTGTATTTGTATTTATTTATTGGTTTAGCAACAGTTTAACACACTTAACATTTATACATTTTTATTTCCTATGCGGCCCAGTGTGTAAACTACTTAAAGCTAAACACAGCATTCTCCAAATCACACATAGGTAATAAAATAAATTTATGTTAAAAGAAAAAAAAAACTTAAGCTAAGATGTAAATATAAAAGTTAATCAAAAAAATTCATTAAAACTCATTAAAAGTAGAAATATCATTTTTGTCAAAGTCATAACTAAATAAATATGAGAATCAATTTGTCAAAGTTCATTATAAAATTACATTAAACGGAACAATAGAACAGCAAAAAATAAAAATAAATACATTGAAAATTTCCTAAAAAAAAAATGATAATAACTTACATTTAAAATTTACATTAAAAATACATTAAAAGTTGCGTCAAAAATAAAAATATACATTATTATATTATGTCATCTGAAGCCCATGTCCATATTTTTTGCCGGTAGCCCCTCAGATCGTCGGTCCACCTTGTAGGGGGCATGCCCACGGAACGTCGCTCGTCCGGTACCACGGTCACCATTCGAGAACCTTTCCGCCCCAACGGCCATCGGTTCTCCGCGCTATGTGTCCCGCCCACTGCCACTTCAGCTGAGCAATCCTTCGAGCGATGTCGGTTATTTTAATTCTCCTGCGGATCTCATCGTTTCTCATTCGACCTATAGCAGGGAAACAGCAATCATCGCTCTCTCCATTGCTCGCTGGGTGACTTTGATGTGTGTGATGTGGTGTGATGCGGATCGACGTGTTTTTGGGCTGGGGTTAGTTTGGGCGCTGTACAGGGCATTGCTACGGTATAACGTCGTGTAGTCCACGCGAGCGAAACCGCGGGGGAAATAAAAGCTAGTATTTTATTTTATATTTACTTATAATGACCTGATAATTTTGCATCTAGGGGTTGCGGGGGAGCGTTTCCTGGGGCTGTCCTTAGGGGCGCGCGGGGTGGGGTTCCTGCTCCGCTGCGGAGTGATCGTTTTGGTGTTCTTGTCCGACGGACGAGGACTCACTTCTCGGCTCATGTAGTTCGAAGTGCACTGAAATAGAAAATTTGTTCCAATGGCCGGTTTACATGAAGCCAGTAGCAATAGCTACTTACTGGATTCGCCTAAATTCGAATCCAGTGTAGACAAATAATTTATTATCGGCTGTCAATTAAGGCGCCGATTCCCCAAAATAGGGTATTTTAAATTATGGATACTCGCAAATCACAAGTACTTAAAACTTGGAAAAAATATTTATATTCCCGACCGAAATAGGCACGATAACGCTTGCTCGGCCGCGCTCGATACACTTCACGCGGACGCAGCGGTAGCCGGCAGTGAACTGTGAACTCGCGAGCGCCCCGCGAATCGAAAATCACTTAAAATTCAATTAAAAATTAACTAATAAAAAATTTAAAATTATGACGGCCGGAAGCCCTTGGCTAATATCAAAGACAATCATTTTCGTATATTTTTCATTAACTAAAATCAAGTATACTGTTAGTAATACGGTATTTGGGTTACGATTAGACGGATGTTTGGGATTTTATTTGACACAGTAAAATATAACCAATCGAAAAAAAACGGCCGGAAGCACTAGATAAATAACTGTAAAATAAAATATATTTTTTCCAAGTTTTAAGTACTTGTGATTTGCGAGTAATCCATAATTTAAAATACCCTATTTTGGGAAATCGGCGCCTTAAGTAGAGGCACGATCGGCCTTTAAGAGCGAACGCGCACTTGTGATTTTTAATCGGGCGATAGTTTAGTCGGAATCGTAAGACGATCGTGATCAAACTGTCGGCCGATGGTTTGGTTTTGAGAGCCTGCGCACACTTGTGATTTTTAGTCGACCGATAGTTGGACGATAGTTTATAATCCGGGCGCGCGCTCACATAGTCCTTCATGCACAGGCCGATAGTTATCCGATAGTTGTGCGATAGTTGTCCGATAGTTGTACAACTATTGGCCAGTCATTTTCGATAGTTCGATACTGAATGCGCAGTCTACCGATAGTTGGGCGATAGTTTAGTTGAATGCAGTGCGCGCGCTTACCTAGCCTTCATGCACATTACCTACCGCCCGGCCGATAGTTGTGCGATAGTTTGATCGTACAACTATCGGCCAGTCATTTTCGATAGTTTGATCGGTCATCGCACTGCCATATAACTCTATACTGAATCCGAGAACGATCAAACTATCGCCCGATTAAAAATCACAAGTGCGCGTTCGCTCTTAGCGTCCGAATAGAAGAGAGACAGCGGCATATTGTTATCACGTAAAATTTATCTCCCGTATTCCGTAACCCGACTCTACAGACAACCAATTTTTTTCACAAGGGACTTTTATTTATTTATTTATTTATTGTTCTTAAGGGAAACATACAGCTTCTATTACATATATTGACGTAGCTTAAATGACAGTGATATCGCCAAAACAGTTTCCACAATAAATTCATGCAGATTTATCAAAAGTACCTACAATCAAGTTTTAAACTGAATTACTTAAATAAAAGTATTAAACTTAATTACGGTTAACAAAAGATAGATACTAGAAGTAAAATTAACACAATAGACATTACTAAAGCTTAAAAGGTTAACATATCACACTTTTTTTTAATTTGATTTTATAAGAACCAAACGTCTCAAAGAATATATCCATTTGTTTAAACTTATTATTATAATCACTACAGGTGCGTACAAGAAATCTATTTTTAGCATAGTTGGTATTACAAAAAGGTATATTAAAAAGTTTGGGTGAGCGTAAATTTCGTTTGCCACAATGCAGCGAAATTTTACTCAAAAGGTACGGAGAATCAACCATGTTATTTACGAGTTTATAAAGGAAAATTTGATCTCGAATAGACCTACGAACGTCCAAAGACTCTAGGTTATTCCTATAAGTGTGTTTAAATTTATACTTTAATCTTCTTGAAAACTTTTTTTGTATTCGTTGGATTGTATTTATATGAATATTGTATTGCGGGTTCCATATGATTGATGCATATTCGAGCGAGGAACGCACAAGAGCATTATAAAGTGTGCACAAGGTGCCAGGTCTTTCAAAAGAACTACATTGTCTAAATATAAAGCCGAGCATTTTATAAGCTTTTGTTGTAACCTTACTAATATGAGATTGAAAATGTAGTTCACTGTCGAGCGTAACCCCACCCGACTTCCGCCAAGTGGCGTGCCGATTTATTCAAATATTTGGAAATATCAGTACAGTAGATACCTACTCAGGTGCTTAGGTGGGCAGGGTGGTGTAATTAGGCTGGAACATGTCAGAAACACACAAAGAGGCACCTTCAAAGTGAGCCCTATCCCAGATAAACTGCAGGCCGTCTGCGGTGGTACGGACACGTAATGAGGCGACCATCCGACCACATGACATGGGAGGCTACCGCATAACTTTATGGGTATGAACTTCATACGTTTTTGGGAACTTTAAGTCAATTTTATAAAGAAAATAGCCGCTATCAGTTCCTTGTTTTGTGACGTCGGGTATAACGATAACTAGCTAGCAACGTTCAACAGAACAAAGCAGCAAAAATCTATCAAGATAAGGAATTCAAATGACAGTTGAAGTCCATACACATATCCATATTTCTTAGCCGGTAGCCCCCCAGAAAAGTGGTGGTGGTAAACCCGAGGACGAGGAAGACCCCGAATCACATGGATGTCCGTAGTAAATCAAAGAACCCAAGTCAACAAAGAGACGACCCAGGACCGAGCTGCCTGGAGACACATGACACGGAGGGCCACTCCAAATAAAATGGGAAAGGGTCAGGCAAAGAAGAAGTCAGTTACCTACAGATACAGTAGTACTCACCCAAAAAGCTTAGACTAAATACTGAGGTAACTGGAGTGTTCACCCTGAATAAAAAAGTGTGCTTAGCAAATTTGACATTTAGTATGTAGAGGCTGTCAGTTGTCTCATAATATGGCCATACGTATTTTTTCAAAGTGTAGGTGAGACGGAAGACAACCTCAGTGCCACAAAAAAGTGTTAGTACTGCACTCTCCAGTTACCTCAAAATGAAGTCTAAGGGTGACTTTCACCACTGATATTTAAACGTGATTAACGCTAAACGTGTTTAATACATAGTTCTGTCTCAGTCATCTGTTTGAATGTGACAGAGACAGACATATGTTTTAATCAGGTTTAGCGTTAATCGCGTTTAAATATCATTGGTGAAATCGGGCCTAAGCTTTTTGTACTCACCGGTCCGACGGCTTCGACGAGAGTTCGCACGTCGGCGTCGCGAGGAGCGCGCCCGCGCCCGCGCCCCGAGCCCGGCGCGCGCATCAGCGGCCGGCGACTCCTGCGGAACCACCAAAATAAATAAGTAAAAAAAAACCCGACTGCCAAAAATTAACCACTAAAAAGAGAAAAACAAAAATATTTTCGATATTGCAATCTTCGATCAACAATAGTAGGGGAGACTGTTCCAAAATCGGCTACCGAGGTAAAACCGTATAGTGCACTTATTTTCTATATTACTTCTAATTTCGCGCTCAAATTTCGCATGCAGCCGCCAACCAATAAGAAGTCGTTAGCCACAAAAAATGGTTGGAGTTGGGTTGGAGAGTTGGAGCATGTTCGCTGTAGTAACTATTTATTTTAGTAATCTGTGGCTGTGTGCAAAGGTATCAAAGAAAACTTGTTTTGAGACGGTTTCATCTTATTTTGTGGGTGAAGAAGAGTAGGAATAGTTTTGTCTTTACTAAATACCAGGTCAGTAAGTACATATTATTATCTCTGTAATTATATGTGTACCTATTAACTAAGAATTGACATTGTCTATGTCCGGTATTTTTGTTTGTGTTTGTGAGTGAGAATGAGTGCGCGTTTATAATAAAGCTGCTGTTCTGGGGAAAAACCGTACGAGGTCATATCGGCTAGTATACGATTTTGCCCCAAAACCAAAACATGCATAATTTTTTGGTTTTTAATTAAAGAATAACAACGATGCTTCGTAATTATACATGAATTACTAACAAACAAGACTGGGACCAAGAATTCACGCGAAAAGCTATAGAAAGTTTAATTGAATGTACTTTTGGCTACTTGAAAGCAGCACTGACTGACAGAATCAGCCTACTCCATTGACTTCAACTACCACAATAGATCCTGCGCCATCAACAGACCGATTTCAGACCCAGAGGTCCCGGGGTCGATTCCCAGTTTGGGTTGTCCACCTGGATAGCTACCACCATCTAAGTCTGAGGCCATAACCATGATGTGTTATTGTGTTCCGGCAGTTGGAGATACCTAAGATAGCCAGTTCCTCAGTGATTGAGGATTCCGGGAGTAGTGCGCTTCCACCTTCAGCCTTAACACCACTTAACATCAGGTGTGTTGAGGGCTAGTGCTACCCCGTTGTGGATAAAAAAAGATAACTTATGTTTGGATTGCCGAGAAGAATATGGTAAAAGTCGTTTGAATGATGACTAGGTACAAGTGCATTTGTTGTGGAGGGTTGTCACGTGGCAGAAATGTGGGTTTGGAACCCGATGATCTTCATACATTTGAATATTTCGGCTGCATGCTGCACGACTTATAGGTGCAATATTGTATACATTATACGGTTTTGGACACCCTCCGGGGCAAAACCGGAATTTCGAATGGTTTACTTTTTTGATTATAGTTCCTTACTACAACAAGATATAAACCAATTTTGTATTGTAAGTAGGTAGGTAGGTACACAAAACAATAATAACTTACAAAACATTATTTTATTTTATTAAACGTCAATCACAAATTTTAAAAGGGCAATTTTTATTCAAAAAAGGCTTCCTTTCTGTCTCGCTGGTCGGCCGAAGGAATTGGCCAGGGGCGGATTCCGTCCAGCCGAGCTATTGTTATTATTAATTATTCTCATTTTTAGGGTTCCGTAGCCAAATGGCAAAAAACGGAACCCTTATAGATTCGTCATGTCTGTCTGTCTGTCCGTCCGTCCGTCCGTCCGTCCGTCCGTCCGTCCGTCCGTCCGTATGTCACAGCCACTTTATTCCAAAACTACTAAGACTACATACTTGGAACTTGGTAGGTAGATATATTCTGTAAACCGCTTTAGGACTTTAATACAAAAATAAAAAAATAATTAAATTAAGGGGGGCTCCCCATACATGGAACTGAAACTGAAAAAAATATTTTCATAAAACATATTCGTGTGTGTCTTTAGATAGGTATTTAAAAATGATGTTTAGGTTCCTTTTATCATTTTTTATCGAAGTCAATATTTTAAAAGATATGCACTTCCAAAATGAGTTCCCCCCCCCTCTAACTTTTAAAATAAGAGACTGAAAAAACCTAGAAAAAATATATGCTGTAGATCTTAATAAAAACTTTCAACGAAAATTGGTTCGAACGAGATATAGAAAGCGGTTTTTGAGATATAACACATTTTCAAAAACCGCAAATGTAAGTTTGTAGTTCATACAAACACTATAGAAAACAAAGTTATTTTTTGCTGACGAAAAATGATTGTGGTATTTTGGCTAGGTATAGGCAATTCTTACGTTAAGTGGGTACGGAACCCTTCATGGGCGAGTCCAACTCGCACTTGGCCGATTTTTATTCATTAGGAGGCGTCGATAATTAACGTCATTAACTATAGCAACTAAAGCAATTTGAGCTAGGCGATAGGCCGGAGGGCCACCTTGATTGTAGGTACCTATGCCAATAGGATTTTTTTTAAATCAGTGCACAAATTTTTAAGATCGACTCCGAATCGGTAAGTGATGACAACTTTCTCCTAGAAACATGGGTCGAAATACGACAAAAAATTTTGGGAAGTCCAAAAATCGATTTAGTATCGATCCCGTGACCGATACTAAATCGATCACGTGATCAGTCTGATTTGTATGAAGAGTCGATTTTTTTTTGTCATATTTCGACCATGTTTCTAGGAGAAAGTTGTTCACCTACAGATTCTGAGTCGATCTTAAAAATTTGTGCACTGATAAAAAAAATACCCTGTTAAATAATATCAGGATTCAGGAACAGACAAACCCATAATAATAACGAATGTTTATGGTCACCCTAACCTACAATGTTCTAGGCATTTGAATAAAGCTAGAAACACATTTCGCTGGCGCAGCGCAGCGCAGCGCAGCGCAGCGCGATCGCTTTCATACATTTAGTATGGCTAGAAACACATTTCCCTGGCGCAGCGCAGCGTTTCCGCCCGGCTCCGATTGCGCCAGGCCCCCCACCACTTTCTAGCATTGTATCGTCAGATGGCTCGGTAGCGGACTGCGCAGCGGAGCTCTGCATTTTGCTTTTTACTACTTATGTTCTACGATTTCTCCGTCAATAATGGGCCAATTAAAAAAATATTTTTTTTGTTTAGAAGAGTCACCAATTCATTATCATGTAGGGTTGTTAATTATACTGTTAAAACAGTATTAAAGTGTTTTTAGTACACTATACTTTTTAATTTTATAACAAAAATAATGTATAATTCTGATTTGAAAATAAATTACACTAAAGATTTCTAAAATCGGTTCAGTATTTTTTGAGTTTATCTATTACAAACAAACAAAGTGTATTTATAGTATTTATTAGTATAGATATAAATTGCATCTCGTCTTCATTCATCATCATATTATCATCGTAATCATCAACATATTTTTTTTGGATTTAATATGTTCAAGTAAGAACAGAAATTGTTTTAAAAATTAGAAGAAAACATAATGCAGATGTTAGCTCGGCAACGACTCGATTGACACTGATCAAAAATTTCGTCAGGAAACGCTGCGCCACGCTAGTAAAATATGTTGATGATTACGATGATAAGATGATGATGAATGATTACGAGATGCAATTTATATCTATACTAATACTTTAAATACACTTTGTTTGTTTGTAATAGATAAACTCAAAAAATACTGAACCGATTTTAGAAATATTTAGTGTAATTTATTTTCAAATCAGAATTATACATTCAATTTGTTATAAAATTAAAAAGTATAGTGTACTAAAAACACTTGAATACTGTTTTAACAGTATATCTAACAACCCTACATGATAATGAATTAGTGACTGCGGAAACGCTGCGCTGCGCTGCGCTAGGGAAATGTGTTTCTAGCCATACTAAATGTATGAAACCGATCGCGCTGCGCTGCGCTGTGCCAGCGAAATGTGTTTCTACCTTAAGACAAGGATAAACTGTACAGTTACAGCCCACTCGCTCGGCTCGTTTCGGGTTTTGCGTATAGGATAGTTCTTATGTCATAGTAATAAAGACTAGTTTTGATAAATCTAACAGTAAATACTTTGAAGAGAACGCATTCCTGTTTAGGTAAAGCTAGAAACACATTTCTCTGGCGCAGCGCAGGCGCAGCGTCGTCGTCGACCCGGGTGAGCACACTTTACTAGTGTGGCGCAGCGCGTTCTGGACGAAATTTTTGATCAGTGTCAATCGAGTCGTTGCCGAGAATGCCGAGCTAACATCTGCATTATGTTTTCTTCTAATTTTGAAAACAATTTCTGTTCTTACTTGAACATATTAAATCCAAAAAAATATGTTGATGATTACGATGATAAGATGATGATGAATGAATACGAGATGCAATTTTATCTATACTAATACTATAAATACACTTTGTTTGTTTGTAATAGATAAACTCAAAAAATACTGAACCGATTTTAGAAATATTTAGTGTAATTTATTTTCAAATCAGAATTACACATTATTTTTGATATAAGTAAAATTAAAAAGTATAGTGTACTAAAAACACTATAATACTGTTTTAACAGTATAATTAACAACCCTACATGATAATGAATTGGTAACTCTTCTAAACAAAAAAAAATTAAAAAAATTGGCCCATTATTGACGGAGAAATCGGAGAACATAAGTAGTAAAAAGCAAAATGCAGAGCTCCGCTGCGCAGTCCGCTACCGAGCCATCTGACGATACAATGCTAGAAAGTGGAGGAGAGTCTGGCGCAATCGGAGCCGAGCGGCTGCGCTGCGCCAGAGAAATGTGTTTCTAGCTTTACTATATATATAGGTAATTATACTTTCTATAAACATATTATTAAAGTATAAATTGACCTTTATGTTATATAAACTTGAATCGAATCCACTTAAATGGCATAATTTATATAAAAGCGAACGCGCACTTGTGATTTTTAATTGGTCGTTCTCGGATTCAGTATAAAGTTATAAGGCAGTGGCAATCGTCAGTGCGCTTAAACTATCGACCGATCAAACTATCGAAATTGACTGGCCGATAGTTGTACCACAGTTTAAGCAATCTTTCTATACACTTGGACGACGCCCTTGAAGTTAGGCGATGCCGACGCCTGTATACCTAGGTATTTACTTAAGTACGTAAGGGTTGTCACTTTAAAATGTGACGGTGGACCTTTTACGACCCCGGGTGGGTACATTGGTATTGCGATATTAAATTAATAAAATAATTAAGGGTGACTTTCACCACTGCTATTTAAACGTGATTAACGCTAAACGTGTTTAAGACATAGTTCTGTCCCTGTCAGCTGTTTGAATGTGACAGAGACAGAAATACGTTTTAAACACGTTTAGCGTTAATCGCGTTTAAATATCATTGGTGATATCAGGCCTTAATAATGCAAATGCAATGTCAAAATTATTAAAAAATTCAAGATGGCGGCCGACTTTTTGTTTGTAGGCTGATTTTGAAACTCGTTTTTGGTACTATTTTGACAAGAAAACAGCAACGCAATGTCAAAAAAATTTAAATCTAAGATGGCGGTCAACTTTTTAGTTTTTGGGCCGATTTCGATAAAACTCGATTTATGGTACTATTTTGACAAGAAAACAGCAACGCAATGTTAAAAATATAAAGAAATCCAAGATGGTGGCCAACTTTTATGTTTGTAAGCCGATTTTGATGAAACTTAGTTTCTGGTAAGGTCAATGTGGGGAAGTCCGGCATACTTTTCTAAAATTTAAGTTCAACTGAACTTATTGAATCGAGATACGCTTTCTAAAGTGACTTGTGTCGTCGGAAATTATAGGTAATATATTTATTTACCTATATTGGTCTTAAAATAGTATGAATGAGCGATTCTCTGAGAGGCCATTTAAAAAAAAAAGCTTCCAATTGCTTCATTAGATGGCGTTGAACGAAGTATGTACATGTCTATGGTATATTTTGGTATGAAACATATTAAAGTTAATTACTTTTTAAAAATCTAAAGGAAAATAATAATATATTAAATAAGTACTACTGCGAGGAACAGAAACGAAATAGGTAAATTTAAAGATTAAGGTAAATAAATAACATCTGTCTGACGTTCCGTTTTACGTAAAAAAGTCGCGTCAAAGTAAAATTTATAACGTTCCGTCCGTTCCTTCTAACTGCATAGGTGGGACAGCGCCATCTAGTGACTGAGCTTTTAGAAAATCGCCCATTAACGATTATTTTGATAAAATTTAATGAAGCTGGAGAAATCCTGCACACAACGGTTATAATACAACACTAGTATTTAAAAAAAAAAGTCTGATAACGTAACTGTTTTTCGAGACGTTTAGAAAGAAAGAAAGAAAGAAAGAAAAATGCAGTAGTTTACTTTAGAATAAACGCAAAAATAATACGCGGAATACACTTTGCCTTAATTTATGATGCGTTAAAAAATGTAACATATTATTTTCATACACCTTTGATAAGTAATCAGCATATATTTGATTTTTTTGTTTTCGTAACAAGTTACATTCTAGGGTCATTACCATGTGTCAAAACGGACATCTTAATTTGTGACGACCATAGATGTATTATTCCTGTAGATGGAGCACAAAAATAAGCTATAACTCACCCATCCTTTACCCCTTCTAACACTATCAAATTGTCATAAGATAGAAAGAGACATACATGTTAATCTGTTGCGTCCTAATTAGTGAATGTCTCCATTTTGACTATGCTATGCTAATTAATGATGATGATGCAATGATAGTGCTGTGGTTTTTTTTATAACAAGTTATCGATAAAAAATTTAAAAATAATTTAAATGCAATGCGATACATAAAGTTACAATGCATATGTATATATCGCAGGCGTATTGTGTATTTCACGGTATTACATAGCAACTAGCTGTATTGGAAAACAGCACCGCATTGTAATGCGGCGGATTCAAGATACGCCGTATTCAATACGGCTGATCGAAACTACGCCGCATTGAATAGAGCGCTTCGCGCTTTTCAATGCGGCTAGAGACTTAATGTAATTTAGTATAGTACTTAATGTAGTTTTTAGTACTAATCGTGTCCAAAGTGCTCACGGCCTTAGAATTTTGTTTATGCTATGAAACTTCGGCATAGGTCGAAATATGGCAAAAATTTCTTCCCTCCAGAAAAAAGCGCACGCTCAGCTGATCGATCTAGTGTGGCAGAATATTTTTTTTATATTTCGACGTATGCTATGCTCTAAAAAGAAAGTTGTTCAGTTTCTTGGTCTAAGCAAGCCCTTTAATTTTGAATCAGTGCCAAATATGAAGTAGGTACTATAATTATACTTGAGGAGATCGATAGCTCATTGGTACGCGCATTCTGCATCCGGTGGTTGATGTTAAGGAACATTCGTTGCGGTTGGACATCTGAATGGTGACCCAAAACTTTATTATCTCGGTCTCCTCTGTGCTTCGGAAAGCACGGTAAGCCGTTGGTCCCGGTTGCATTAGCAGTCGTTGGCAACCTCACCCACCAATCCGCATTGGCTTCGCGTGGTGGGTTATGGCACTTATGGCCCGTTCTACCTGTGGTGTTTTCATGCACAGGGGAGGCCTATAGCCCAGCAGTGAGAACATTATCATGATAAAGATGATAATTATACTATTTATACTAGGAGGTATAGTCGTAAAACTGAACGAGATTTCTAATCAATTTATTATATTTAATAATCTGCTGAATGATATCAAGTAAAAAATACAGATTTCACGCTAATTTTTATACTCTTAATGTATTCAATTTTTTAAGTATAAATCCACAATTTGCTTTAATAAGTGCATCGAGCATATTCTTGTTTGTTGCGAAGGTCTCCAATCGTCGCCTTTTTTACGTTTCTTATTCACGTTTCCTTTACATCGACGGCGGCGCGGCGCGGCGCGGTGGGAAATCTGTTTAAAATTGAGAAAAAATAAGTTTAAATACAAAATTGTTAACACTACAATTTTTTATCGATATTACATAATAAAATCGGACTACAACACTATCAGGTTGGTCAAATGTCAAAAAAATCCCAATTGGCTTTAAATTATATATTTTAGCCTAAAAACCATTGAGATAAAAGAATAGAGGAGACATCTCAACTAGAATCTTTGCAACACGAGTTGAGTCCACGTGGACTCAACTCGTTTAGTCTGTGGCAAGCGATAGACGCAACAACACGTGTGTGTACTCTGTTCTATTTTATTTAAAAATGCCGATATGTGGGTTGAGGTACTGTTTAAATAACTCAAAAAATACTAATAAAGCCCAAGGAATTACTTTTCACTAGTAAGTACTCACTAAAGTATCTAATATCATGCTACTGAGTTATTATTTCATTAGGTCGCCGAAAAATTAAGCGACGGCCATATTTCGATAGAGTCATAGATTAACAAAATTGGTTATTTTGCGTTGCAGAAGTGACAGTTTAAACGTTTTAGGTACCTACTAGGTTTTAGGTGATTACTTGGGTTCAGGTTTTGATGGAAGTTTGATGTTTTTTTGTTATTGAACATTTGAACATTGAACTTACATTTATACTGCAAGTTAAATAAACGCATGTAAAATAATTAATAGTATTCATGTATTTAAACGTATATAAGTACCAAAAATAAACTCGATTAGTACCTAAGTATTTCTCTCACGATGTCAATGTTTAATCTTAAAAAAATAATTAATTAAATAAAATATGAATTCTCATAAAATGTTGTAGGCAGAAAACACGCACAAAAGCTATGTCTGTTCTGCAATGTTTGATCTATGTCTGGTTGCACTACTATTGGTTGCCGCTTTCTGCACGGGCGCTTTCGATTGGTCGCGAGGCTAACTTTTAGCTTAGCAAAAATACTACAAGATTTTTGTTTGGGATAGCTTCTCTAGTACGTTAGTACATTATAACTCAATGCCTAAAAACACCCGATTTTCTTCAACCAAATCAATGTTAAACTGTGTATACACGTACAGCAATTTAGTTTTTGCAAATACGGACCAGTAAGCGATAAAAATGTGTTCGCAAAAACACAATAACAATGAGTGTGACTTACCTCTGAAATGATATGTGTTCATTATTCTCTTTCAAAACACTCACTTTGCTTGAATAACCGGGAACAGTACAGGCCATTCTTAACAAACAAGAGATTTACCGCACCACACTATCAAATCTTTCTATATTTTACTACAAAAAAAGATTTTCTTTCTGAAGCATTTGTAACCAGCTGGTTAACAAACAAATATGACGTTGACTTTAAAGTGGCGCGCGGCTCATTAACACGCACACGTTGGGCTATTGTTATCTCTTTTTAACACACGAAATGTCGCCATTTGAGAGACGAGAGTCGATTATAGATGGAATCGTTCATATTTTTATGCTCCATCCACAGGAATAATACATCTATGGTGACGACCATGAAGTTTGACTTAATACTCTGAGGTAACTGGAGCTCTCACCCTGAATAAAAAAGTGTCGCCAGCAAATTTGACATTTATGTATGTAGTGGCTGTCAGCTGTCTCATATGACCATACGTATTTTTTTAAAGTGTAGGTGAGACGGAAGACAGCCACTGTGTTATTTGTGGTATTCAAAAAATTGTTCGTACTGCACTCTCCAGTTACCTCAGTATTAAGTCGAACTTCATGGTGACGACTGTAATCACTCATGACTTAGCTAACCAATCGGTATACAGGAACTTCGGGCAGCGTTATGAATGGTTCATTTTGATTGGCTAAAAGAATCGTGATTGATAGCAAACTGACAGCAAAACCCATGAAGTTTGGCTTAATACTCTGATTAAGTCGAGCTTCATGGCAAAACCTATCGATAATGGGCGCCTAGAGTGGCCGTTTGTTAGTGAATGACTGCCCCCCCTTAGAGTTTGACATCATAGTGCTTACTAAACTATCGACGCCCTTGATTGGTACGTTATCGATAACTGTGTTATTACATATACTCACGCGGTCACGCCTATTTCCCACGCCCCCCGTGTAATATATAATTGTGTAATTCATTGATATTTAGTTACAACCCTTGATATATTTTTTAAATAGATTCTGCTATAGTAAAAAGAACTCATTTCTTTCATGAAAAAAGCATTTATTACTCGACATTATAATTTTATTAAATACAAAGTACCTACATACATAAGTGTAACATAAGATTTGTACAAGGCAAAGAATGAGAGTGGGTAGGTAGGTACCTACATAACGAATTTATTATTTATTAAATTTACTTTAGAGATGAATTTAGAAATATAAACATATTAACAGCCAATAAAGAAAAAATTAAAACTGCTTGCACATACTTTTTACGCACAAACGCTAGGTATTGCTTATTTTTCTATTAAGTAGTTTTATTTAATATTATTCTGCCATTTTATTGTGTACTGTTAATACCACTTTCAATGCAAAACACAATAACTTAATTCTAATAGTTAAACATTTATTACGGTACCTAATCAATAAAGCAACTTACTAACAGTAGCAGTAATTTCCACCATACGTAATTCTGTTTTGATAATTGATTACTGCAAGAATAGTCAGACACTGGCATCTTCGGATCTTCGCAGCACTCCACAAAGCTCGTTGACATTCAAGTTATTTGAAAAGATTAGATTTTGTTACTATAATCTGCCCTAACATTAAAATTTTATTAACAAATAAGGTGATAGCTGAACAGTTTGTAAATAAAGAAAGAAAATATAAAAATAAAACAAACAACCTTTCATTCACAACTTTCTGATAATCTTCTTTACTCAGGTTAAGTTGTGAACTGTCTTTTCTTTTGCTTTGTTTTAAGTTTTAATACAAAATTGCCTCTTAGAATTACCTAAAACAACAAACTCTTTAGGTTGATGTAATAAATAGTTTATATACGTATAAATTTACTTACGTAGGTACCGTAGGCATTTTCGAGTAACGTATAGGTACATATTTCTGTAAAGAAACATTTAAGAAAAATATAAAATAAACTAGAACTAAACCCGAAATCTAAAAAACCTAAATGAGAAATTCTAAAACCGGAATCAGTAAAAAAATACATTAAACCGATTTTTAATCGATAAATTTTAATATCGATATACTTTTTTATCCATATTCTAGTCCGTGCATTAAACTAAACGTCATTTCAAAAAAAAATTGACTGCCTAAATTTTAGCCAATGGGATTCTCTTCGGGCACCCCAACAAAATGGCGGTCTTAACTACTGCCAATGAATAGCACGGGGGGCTACCCACCACTAAGTTTTGACCAATTATAAATGGGTGATTCCAAACGCATGCAGTGGACAAGCTCAGGGTCAACACGACGCACGCCGCACGTATTATTTTCTTTTCTTGAGGATTGAATTGAGTGTTTTGATTGTGATTTTAATCTAGAAAAGTGGTATTATGATTAAAAATGGTGAATTATTGTACTGTGTGCATGAACAATACTAGAAAAAATAAAAATAAATCATATTTTAACTTTCCCAAGGACTAATAAGTAAGTAAATATTTAAAGTAATTATTATATTTTCAAATACCTAGGCAAGGTAAGTAGGTAGGAATAGGTACTTTATTTTAAATATTGCAAGCAAGATTTGTACAACATAACGGTGTCTTTTTGAATTGAAATTTGGTATCCCTGCGTGACAGACAAAATATCAGACAATGCAATCTGCATGGTTATTTTACAAATCGTCCGAAAGTTTCCGTGTCCGATTGCTTCCGAATTCGAAAATGTTAATGTCACTTAGACTCCGTCAGGTTGTTAGATAGCTATGTATACAAATAAAATTTCACAAACCATCGGAAGGCCATCGGAACAAAAGAGCGTTTACAAAGAGTGCTAAACTATCGTAGAAAATCAATTTGGCATACTTGATAACTAAAGCGCCGCGCCGCTAATATTGCTTTTTACTCACATAGCCTTGTTTTATATTACAAAACATATATTTATATGTAATGATAAAACATACATTACTTACACTATTTATTTCGAAATATAAATGTTTAAATTAAGCGCGTAGCGAGCTTTTTAAACAAACGTGGTCAACGTGACGCCAACCAAAAAGAATAAAGAATATTGATATTTTTAGGCTACGGTTTGCGTACATACTGCCTAGATATTTGATAGTTTTATTTCATACGTACCTATGTATACATAAAAAGAAAATATTTTCTGAAAGCTCGTTGTGATTAGCTCACTAGATGGCGCTGTCCCACCTATGCAGTTAGAAGGAACGGAACGTTATAAATTTTACTTTGACGCGACTTTTGTTTCATAAAACGGAACGTCAACCAGATGTTATTTATTTACCTTTAATTTACCTATTTCGTTTCTGTTCCTCACAGGTGGCCTACCAGAAGCTCTAATAGCAGTTATTTTTAAGTTGAGACAGAGACGCCGCTTTACACGCCGTATAGCGGTGTCTCATTCTCTCAACTTAAAAATAACTGCTATTAGAGCTTGTGGTAGGCCACCAGTAGTACCTATCTGAAGCCCTACCACAAGCTCTAATAGCAGTTATTTTTAAGTTGAGACAGAGACGCCGCTTTACACGCCGTATAGCGGCATCTCACTCTCTCAACTTAAAAATAACTTCTATTAGAGCTTGTGGTAGGGCACCAGGTGGCCTACCACAAGCTCTAATAGCAGTTATTTTTAAGTTGAGAGAGTGAGATGCCGCTTTACACGCCGTATAGCGGTATCTCACTCTCTCAACTTAAAAATAACTGCTATAAGAGCTTGTGGTAGGCCACCAGTACTTATTTAATTTATTAAGGCACGATTTCACCAATGATATTTAAACGCGATTAACGCTAAACGTGTTTAAAACGTATTTCTGTCCCTGTCACATTCAAACAGATGACAGAGACAGTACTATGTATTAAACACGTTTAGCGTTAATCACGAATATCAGTGATGAAAGTCGCCCTAAGTATTAGTTTCCTTTGGGTTTTTAAAAAGTACCTAATTAATTTAAATGATTCATACCAAAATATACCATAGACATTGTGCATACTTCGTTCAACGCCCGCCATCTAGTGAAGCTTTTGGAACCTTTTTTTTTAAATGGCCTGT
Organism: Crambus lathoniellus; assembly: GCA_949710035.1. NCBI lineage: Eukaryota > Metazoa > Arthropoda > Insecta > Lepidoptera > Crambidae > Crambus > Crambus lathoniellus. The sequence goes on from OX453303.1 coordinate 30,730,841, forward strand.
CAGTGCCTGTCAGAAAATCGCTCATTATAGTAAAAAAAGACGCATTTTTTTCTCCTGTGCAACACTACCGTTAACAGCTGATAAATTGCTTCCAAAACGAACTTTTTTACAATACAATACAATTTATAATATTTACCTAAGTATACCTAATGTTACAGAAATAAATACGACCAGAAATCAGAATCCATTCATAAAAGTATATTGTGTAATGTGAACTAATGTGTAATGGTTAAGTTAAAAATACAATGAACTTTTGAGTGAAATTGTGTTCAAAATCACCCGGTAATAAGAAGCCGGTATGTCTGACAACTTGTATTTCAATTGACTGTGAATGAATCATTGTTCTCCCTTTTGTCCTAGTACTTACCTAATTATAATTCACTCCGTCCCTATGTACGGAATTTATCGTAAAATATAATATAGGTACTTAATAGAATCAGTTTTAAGTAAATTGTATTTTAACCTCTAAGCTAACTTAACTTCTAATTTGTTTGACAAGTACTTACCTGGATAACTTTACCTATGGATATTAACTTCATACGTTTAAAAAAAATTCTTTATCAGTTCCCTGTTTAGTGACTTCGGGTATATAATAGTTAGCTAGCAACGTTCAACAGAACAAAGCAGCATAAATCTATCAAAATAAGGAATTCAAATGACAGATGAAAGCTACATCCATATCCATATTTTTAGCCGGTAGCCCCCCTGGACTTGAAATTCCATTGATGTAAATAACTCAATGTTAAATTCAACATAAAAACTAATCTTGTCTTATCATAACTTTTTACCAAAATGATGATGAGGAATCACAACTCTAACTGAACTTGCAAGAATTAAAAGTTTCCAAGGAGTCGATCAACTAAATGAATGAACAGGAATTACTAGATGTGCTTATTAGAAATAGTGCATTAAAAAATGAAGACATGGCTGACTATACACTTAGAAAATAGAACTTGCTTGAGAATGGGATAGAATTCAGTTGTTAATAGACGGGTTTAACCAATGCCGAAATGAGTATGAGCAGGGCCTCAGGCTCAATTCTCGGTTGGATGGAGTAGGAGTTATGTGAGGCAAATAATTTTATAGTTGAATTAGAATATACACTCAGAAAATAGAACTTGCTTGAGAATGGGATAGACTTCAGTTGTTAATAGATGGGTTCAACCAATGCCGAAATGAGTATGAGCAGGCCCTCAGGCTCAATTCTCGGTTGGAGTAGAAGTTATGTGAGGCAAATAATTTTATAGTTGAATTAGAATCTTGTAAAACACATACCTATATCTGCTGTTCAGGAGCGTTCTCTGAAACGCAAATCTGAAACTTCGGTTAGCCCCGTCCCTTTCACTCGATTCTGTCACAACTGGAGAGTGAGAGGGACGGGTATAACGAAGTTTCGGGGTTTTGTGTTTCAGACTAGGCCCTCAGAACCAAAGTCTGTTTGATGAATTGGTTGGCTGCGCACCTATTATAGTTTCTGCATTCTTTAGTAATACTTAATAATGGGAAATAATTTTTACAACTGTTATTAAAACATTTGGTATGTTATTACCCTCAGTTGAAAAATTATTTGAGCAGTAATGTAATTTTCGGGTGGTTGTAAAGGACGATGGGACAAAACGTCCCCAGAAACCAACAGATTTGAAATGTATCTCAGGTGATAGATATTAATTTTTTTTTTTTTTTTTTTCTTTATTATCTACTATCAGCCTGTTAGCTTTAATCAGATTGGATGTTCTATTCTTGGACTTTTGGAGAATGCACATCCAGCGACGTGTCATCTCTTAGTATTATTATTGATTTATGTTGAAGCCAATTGCTTTCTTTTCAGCCGGAATAGCCAGTTATCTCTGTGTGTGAGCTGATTAGCCAGGTGGTTGATATGTCGCTCAAGGCGTCGGTTGTAGGACACAGAGGAACTCTTTATTTCCTCGTTGACTGTCGGAATTTCCAGGTATTCATGCACTTCCGTATTCCGCGTGAACCATGGCGCATTGATCAAGATCTTTAACACTTTGTTCTGGTAGCGCTGGAGGATTTCTATATTTGAGTGACTCGCTGATCCCCAGAGTTCTATACCGTATGTCCAAATCGGTTTTAGGATGCACTTGTAAATAAGGACTTTATTTTCCAAACTTAAAGTTGATTGTCTGCCTAACAACCAGTACATATCTCCAAACTTTTTGTTTGCCTGCTCTCTTTTGGCCTTTATATGAGCCCGCCAAGTGAGTCTTCTATCTAGGTGCATGCCTAAGTATTTAACTGTCGTGTCTGTTGGCAAGACAGCACCGTCCAGTTTTACGGGCGAGCAGTCTCCTCTCTTCAGTGTGAACGTGATGTGGACCGATTTCGCTGGGCTCGCGCGGATTCTCCACTTTTTCAGCCAAAGTCCGATTTCGTCCAGACATTCCTGTAATTTTGCGGATGCTGTATTTGGATCTTTACTACAGGAGAGAACTGCAGTGTCATCAGCATAGGTTGCAGTCACAACTTTATCTGAGGTGGGTAGATCAGCAGTGTAGACCGTGTATAGAACAGGACCCAGCACCGAACCTTGGGGTACTCCTGCTTCTATTTGGCAGATAGATGACAGAGAATCCTCACATTTGACTTGGAATGATCTGTTCTGCAGATAAGACCTCAGTAGCATGTACGCAGTATTTGGCAGATGTAGCTTTAGCTTATATAACAGGCCCTTGTGCCACACGCGGTCAAAGGCTTGCTGGATATCGAGAAAAACAGCCGAGCAGTATTCTTTTCTTTCTAGCGCTTGCCTTATCGTGTGAGCTACTCGGTGTAATTGCTCTGTTGTCCCATGGTTTGCGCGAAAACCGAATTGGTGATCGGGTATTACTTTTTGTTCTTTTAGTACTGGCAAAAGACGTTTCAGGACCAGTTTCTCGAAAACTTTCGACAGCAAGGGAAGAAGACTTATGGGTCTGTATGATGTAACCTCTGTAGGAGGCTTGCCCGGTTTGGCTATCATGTTTATTATGGATACTTTCCATACCTCTGGGACATGTTGTAATCTCAGTATAGTATTAAAGAGGATTGTCAGCAGGATATTAATATATTGACAACTTTTTACTATGGCGACATCCCTCAAATGTGTGGGAATTCTGGGAAATAGTAGATTGTACAACAAGTGCAAAACGCACCATTTTACCCGAGACGTATATATGGATAGTGGTAGACGTAGTCAATTCGAGGGTAAAATGGGTTTAATGTACGAGTTATACACTCTGCTTTTCACTTTGAGTGTGAGGAAAATAAATAACACATTGCAAAAAAGAAAAAATAAAGACTTCGCCATATTGGCGGGAAGACTTTCTTTTTCTTTTTTTTAATATGTGGCAGTGGCAGCACAATGACATTAGAATAGAATTAGTCCATAATATTCTTGAGATACCTACTTATTTCTCGGACACACATTAATTTTGCCTAGTTTTATTATTTTAGTAATTTAACATGTTACTTATTTTAATTTTTAGTTTTTTGCATTCGCAATGCAATTTTTATTAGGTACTGAAAAATATTATGAGACAGGTCGATTTTTTCTAAATACTTCATTTTCCATTTTTCTATTTAACATGGATTATATACAAAATTTAAGGAACAGAATGAAATAACAAGTTTATTTAATGAAGTTTAATCGCGTGTGTGACTGTTTACCTGACGACCGTTGTCTTAGAGTCTGAGACTTAGACGAAGATTTTACTTTATGCACTAGAGCATAAGAAGCGATTTTATGCAGCCTATACCCAACATAAACACGAACTTTACGAGCATGAGAAGTGAAAATATTATTTTAATATTGTTATTTACTACAAAAGTAACACCTACGTTAATAAAAAAATCTTTGAATTTTACCATTTCTAAGCGACTTCAAAAACAAAGAAGCTTCTCAGTTTGAACTGTATGTAGGTACATATGTATATTTGTCCGCGATTATCTTGCGTTTGGCTGAACCGATTTTGATGCAGTTTTCAGGAAAGTATTTTGTTACATTTAGGAGAAGGTTTTGGTATTTTAATCGACTTCAAAAAACGAGGTTCTCGATTTCACTAAACCCCATGGATTTTGACATTGAAAATGGCTATTAATCTCTTTATAGATACGTATGAAATTGTTGACACACATAAAAAGTCTGTTGGAGGGGAGGATTGAGATTTGCCCATCATCCTTTACTACAGCAGTAAAACACGAATAGTAATACCTAAAAAGAAAATTTAGCGGTTAATTCATCCTACAATAAAGGCTCAAAAAATTATTCAAGCAGTGTAATAAATGAATGGCCAGTAAAATAATGGAATGGGCAATTAGATACATAGTTCGGCAGTTAGATACATAGTTTGGCAGTTCACGGTGAGCATATTAGATATTATTTCTCACTTTTTTATTTAAAAAGTTAATTTTAAAATATAATCGTCGACAATGCGTGTCTAAATATGCTTTTTATTTTCCTAAAACACAATTAGAAACATGTGGTTGAAATATTTTTACCGAAAGAATCAACCCTAGTCCGATTGCCGCTCGCTCTGACATCACGTGGTCTCGCGCAGCTGCGAAGCAATAGTGACTTTATAATCAAAGCTGTATGTGTATTTTTGTACGCGGCAGAAAAAGTAGTCTATAAACGCGGTAGGTATCGAACATTTTCTATGGAGTAATTTATCTGTTACGTAGTAACTATTTAGTAATCTGTGGTAAAGCTCCTGGTTCTTTTATTGAACAGTCAATTGACATTCATAAATTGCCCTTGGAATTTGTTCTAAGTCAGAATAACTAAATAATAATAATAAAAATAATAATAAATATAATAATAATAATTCATGTAAGTAATCAAAATCGTTTAGGCGCACAATGGCCAATTCGCAAAATGTCCAGCGTTCGCAAAACGCCCAGTTCGCACAATGTCCAGTTCGCAGATTGTCCATTTCGCATAATGCCCAGTTCGCAGAACGTCCAGTTCGCGAAAATGTCCAGTTCGCAGAACGTCCAGTTCGCGAAAATGTCCAATATTCATCATAATGTCACACCATACATCAGTAATTTTTAACAGATCAAATAATGAGAAATAGTAAATTTAAAAATAAAATTGTATATTTTTCATTATTTGATCTGTTAAAAATTACAATCACCGAAGGACTTATTTGATTTTTTTATGTTGATTTTATTATTTTATGATTTATGTTACTTAAATTAAAATAAATTGCAAAAATAAAAACAGATTTTCAAGTAATAACTTGCCTAATCATTAAAACCCAACGCTAAACTAATCAATAAACGCCTTTAGGCGCATTTGGTCCAATTCGCAATTGGTCCAATGTTCAAAAAAATTTCCAATTCGCACTTAGTCCAATTTGCAATTGGTCAAATTCTCAGTTTGTCCAATTCGCAGTTTGTCCAATTCTCAGTTCGTCCAATTCGCAGTTTGTCCAATTCGCAGTTGGTCCAATTCGCGGTTAGGCCAAGATAGATAATGTTTCCCAAGTTATAGAACGGAATCTATAACGTGGCTAAGGTCCCGCCCGGTAGGTAAAAAGTGTATATTTATATAATATATTATAATTATCTATCATACGTTTGATCAAATATGCATGGTTATATTTCTTTCTACCTTATCACAATACTTTATATTGGACTAATCGCGAATTGGACCAACCGCGAATTGGACCAAACGCGAATTGGACCAACTGCGAATTGGCCCAACTGCGAATTGGACCAAGTGCGAATTAGGCCAACTGCGAATTGGACCAACTGAGAATTGGACCAACCGCGAATAATGTGAATTGGACCAATCGCGAATTGGGCCAAATGCGCCTAAAGAAATAAACGTACCTGATTGATGGTGTGAGACGTTATGATGAATATTGGACATTTTCGCGAACTGGACATTGTGCGAATTGGGCATTATGCGAACTGAGCATTATGCGAAATGGACAATCTGCGAACTGGACATTTTGCGAACTGGACGTTTTGCGAACGCTGGACATTTTGCGAATTGGGCATTATGCGCCTAAACGCAATCAGTTACCAGAGTACACTTAAGACATAGTATCCCTTCCCTCTCTACTGAACGTGACAGATTTGGGGCGGATAATATAGAAATAGAACTATTCTGATAAATTAAACTGTTCAATCACTACATAGTATAAAACAAAGTCGCTTTCTCTTTCCCTATGTCCCTTTGTATGCTTAAATCTTTGAAACTACGCAACGGATTTTGATGCGTTTTTTTTTAATAGATAGAGTGATTCAAGAGGAAGGTTTATATGTACTTTTTATCCCGATATTCCCACGGGAACGGGAACCACGCGGGTAAAACCGCGGGCGGCCGCTAGTTAACTATAAACAAAACTATAAAGCTTCTATTTCAATAAGGTCAGGATTAATAAAATCTCAAATCTAAATATAACTATTCTGATAAAAGCATCTAACTATTCAAATAACTATAAACAAAACTATAAAGCTTCTGTTTCAATAAGGTCAGGATTAATAAAAATCTCAAATCTCTAATAAACTATTTTATTCTTTGAAATCGTCCATTTATTTTTTTACCTACCACCCGTTAAGGACATCTTTTAGCTGACAAGAAAAACGGGCGAAAAAAACTCACCAGCTTTAACAGAAACAACGACATTTACAAATAATCATGTCGTTGTTGAACATACAACACATTTAACAACATTACTTTTCATGATAAAAGATTAAACAACATTTACGAATGTCATCAAGCATTTTCTATAAACTGTTACTTTATATTATTTCAGTACTCACATAATTTATTCGAAACCGATAAGGACAACTTTAATTTAATATTATCAACAAATAAGCATTTACATTTAACAAGTTACCGAATATCCTTCGAACAAGGGCAAATCTTCAGCAATATTTACTAGACAATACATCAGCATTAAACAGCAAGAAAAACAAGGAATGAGAAATATGAAACAACGGAATAGTTACTTAACTTATACACCGCTGACGGCTCGGACCAGACTAACCCGCTACAATGGCGGCCTCGCCTTATAAATGTTAGCGTCTACCGCCAATTTTACTGATAAATTTCAATCCGTGAAAATTACAGAAAATACTACAATACAAACATAACAATTATGAAAAAGTATTCCAAAATCAAATAATGATTTTGCATAACATTATTTATAAATACAATAATTACAATAATTATCTTTTTGTTTTCTTTTCAACCGGAAGTAACGTGTACCAACGTAAAAGTACACGTTACCTACTTAGATACTTATACATTACATTTCAGTAATAAATTAATTGATATGAATATTAAAAGTAATAACATGATTTTATACACATTATTCAGTACTTATAGGCAAATTAAAGTACAATTGCTTGATCATGCTTTGTTCACGGTTGGCCCCGCCACAAATCAAAATACTTTTTATTAGAAACAGGATACATGTAGTAAAATGTTATCTCCATAATTATTATAATGAATTTAGATGTAAAAATAACTATATGAGATTAATAACAAAACTCCATATCATATCGCTTTGTTGTCGGATGGCACCGACACAAATCAAACTACAATTTAATGAAAACACGATAAATAAGGTACGATGTTATCCACAAAATTAATTTAATGGATTTAGGTGTAATAAATACTAAATTGAATCAATGTCAAAACTTGATATTCTATCACGGCCATACTGACAAGTACTTCGTTCTCGAAGTACTAGATCAGCATAAGTACTTAATTAATCTCATGTGTCACATCTAACGTAGATTTTTCGATCTTACTGTGAGGCTCGCCATGTCAGCTACTTTACCCCCTGTCGGCGAAGACCAAGAAGACACCAAGCCCACAGCAGCAGGGGGGTTTGTCAGTCAGTAGTTAGTCACAGTAATGCTGCGCCGATCCCAAACAAAATGGGATAAGGACACGATATTCAGTCATTTTTAGTTGTAAATAATATTCTATCACGGTTATCCGTGACACAATCGACATTGAACTATAAATTTCATTAACAGATCTGCATTAATTGTACAATTCTTTTCATGATTTATACTAAATCATTAGAACAATATCCAATATTTCTTTTCGCTACTATTACATTCTCAAGATAAACACTACTTCTTAGAATGAAACGGTCATTTAATTAGAATTTTTCTTTTATTACACCTATACAAACGTTTACTGCAAACTAATCTGCACCGGCATGGTTTACGTTCCCGTGGGAACATCTAGACAAAAACCATCAATCAAAATGAAATTAATATTTCATCCAAATCTGTTTATACAAACTTAACTTTCACTTTTATCATATTGCCTGGACTATTATTTATATGACGTAATAATAATAATAGGCTACAGTATAATTTGGCTGGTATAAAACAGATTCAAATTATAATTTTCACATTTGGTATTCTTAAAGTTATATTTTCTTAAACTTAATCATTAAATATCTACATTTCAACAACAGTGAAAACACCCCATTCGGCATCTTGAAATATTCGCTATCGTAATGAACATTTCGAATCAAATATATATACCAAAGATATCTTAAGGCCTATCTATAAAATAATCAAGTAATCTTTTGTATGACAGTGTTTACCAATTTTCTTTTTAAACCGCTCGGCCTATCTGATAATATTTAATACATGGATTGTATCCATCTATTTACTGTCGAAACATTATCTCCATAGCTTAACCATGATTCCTACAAGGTGTGCCGAAAATACTAACTTGTCGACCGACATTGACGCCGAGTATTATAGTTTTGCCGCTATAAACTAATTGTTAAGTGGATCATGATAATAACTGGTTCAACCTTACAATTACCAAATCTCACGAGAACCAAAATTAGCGCCCCAGTAGGTAACACTTATACTTTTATAAATTTCGCAAAAAAATATTTAATGATCAAAATTTACATTGGCCCCAGCCACTTACAATGATCGTCAAAAGGACAGGACTTAATTTAACAGATCTTACGAAACTTATGGTAACGTATAATTTCTATGGAAAGCTATCGAGGAATATCGAGAACTACCGAAAACCATCAAAAACTACAGAAAACCATCAAAAACTACCGAAAACCATCGAGAACTACCGAAAACCATCGAGAACTACCGAAAACCATCGAGAACTATCGAAAACCATCGGGAACTGTGGAGAACTATCAGAAACTATCGAGAACTATAGAAAACTATCGAGAACTGTCGAGACCTGTCGAGAACTGTCGGGAACTGTCGAGAACTGTCGAGAACTGTCGAGAACTGTCGAGAACTGTCGAGAACTGTCGAGAACTGTCGAGAACTGTCGAGAACTGTCGAGAACTGTCGAGAACTATCGAGAACTGTCGAGAACTATCGAGATCTGTCGTTAACTATCGAGAACTGTAGAGGACTATCGAGAGCTATCAAAAGCTATCGAAAAGTATCAAAAACTATCTGACATTATCGAAAACTATCGACAACTATCGGGAACTGTGGAGAACTATCGGGAACTATCGAGAATTATAGAAAACTATCGAGAACTGTCGAGAACTGTCGAGAACTGTCGAGAACTGTCGATAACTATCGAGAACTGTCGAAAACTATCGAGAACTGTCGTTAACTATCGAGAACTATCGAGAACTGTAGAGGACTATCGAGAACTGTCGAGGACTATCGAGAGCTATCAAAAGCTATCGAAAAGTATCAAAAACTATCTAACATTATCGAAAACTATCGGCAACTATCGAGAACTATCGAGAACTGTGAAGAACTATCGAGAATTATCGAGAACTGTAGAGGACTATCGAGAACTGTCGAAAACTGTCGAAAACTATCGAAAACTATGGAAAAACTATCGAAAACCATCGAAAACCATCGGAAACCATCGGAAACCATCGGAAACCATCAGAAACCATCTGAAACCATCGGAAATCATCTGAAACCATCGGGAACCATCGGGAACCATCGGGAATCATCGGAAACCATCGGAAACCATCGGAAACCATCGAAAACCATCGAAAACCATCGGAAACCATCGGAAACCATCGGAAACCATCGGAAACCATTGGAAACCATCGGAAACCATCGGAAACCATCGGAAACCATCGGAAACCATCGGAAACCATCGAAAACCGTTGAAAACCATCGACAACCATCGAAACCCATCGGAAACCATCGAAAACCATCGAAAACCATCGAAAACCATCGAAAACCATCGAAAACCATCGGAAACCATCGGAAACCATCGAAAACCATCGAAAACTATCGGAAACCATCGAAAACCATCGAAAACCATCGAAAACCATCGAAAACCATCGAAAACCATCGAAAACCATCGAAAACCATCGGAAACCATCGGAAACCATCGAAAACCATCGAAAACTATCGGAAACCATCGAAAACCATCGAAAACCATCGAAAACCATCGACAACCATCGAAAACCATCGACAACCATCGAAAACCATCGACAGCCATCGAAAGCCATCGAAAATCATCGAAAACCATCGAAAGCCATCGAAAACTATCGCAAATAATACATTAATAAAGAGGTAAGATTGTATACACATAATACTAGACAATCAACAAAATGTAAGTACATAGAGCCAAAAGCAGGTAATTACTATAAACAACGGACAAGACTTTATATAACACCTAGAATTTTTAATAAAATTGGTCTAACCAGTAATAATTTAAAGTCCAAGTATTCCATAAAAAAATATTTAAAAAAAGATTTTTTAGATTTATGTTAATTAGAAATTAATCAATGTAGTCCTACCTAATCAATCAATAACCTACTCTGTTTAAATTAAAATTTGTTTGCCTTAGTTTAATTTTTTATGTAACTTTAACACCTAATTAAGATTAGATAGTGTAATCTTATAAGTAATAGAGCATAATTATTTATATTTCGCCGACAAACTGTTACGCAGTTTGGTGAAAGTTTTATGTTTATTCTTTGTGTATTATAAATAAGAAATAAAAAAATAAAATAAAAAAAAATAAACTATGGAAAACTATGAAAACCCGCGGAAAACATATGGAAAACCCATATAAACGTTTAGAAAACCCATGAAAAACGTTCGGAAAACCAATGAAAAAGGTATGGGAAATCCGGGTTATTCCACTTATCCCCATCGACTTCCCCCATCAATGGGGGATTGTGAACTTTTCTTCCACAAATCCCCATTCAGTACTAAACAAATTGACAATGGGGATTTGTGGACAAAAACAGTTCACACAACCCCATCAGTTGAAAATAAAAAACTATTTATTATAATAATCAGATAAACAATAATGTTAATTACTTATATTGATGTTTGCTGCTGTGTATGCATTTAAAAAACATTTTAAATAATAGAATGAATAATTATATTTTGACACACACATCAATTAGGAATCCAAATTTATTTCATGTGTTATTTACACGTTGTCTGGAAATTGTGCTTTACTTATATAAAAAAATAATATGAAAGTTAAATCATGGATACTAGACAACGGACGTTTTTAATTATAATATAAGTATAAATATTTGAAAATATACGTAAACCGGCGTCATGGGGTGGAAAATTGTAACATGGACGTGGGGGTTGGGTCATTATTACCCATGTAGATACTATTATAAGTCAGTATATATTTAAGAATATAGTAAATATTTGTTTTGGGCCCCATTTTAATTTTATTAAGGCAATAAAACACAGAAAAAATAAAATGAAGACACTTTATACTATAGGAAACAAGGCTTTGAAAAAAATACTCTCAAAATCAATAAAGTTTGCTTCATCTAGCTAACTCCAAGTTATTTATTTGTATAAACTTCCATGACTCGTTCACACAAAATAATAATCTGTAATAATAACAGGTCAAAATACCGGCCCACCCGTAACAATATGTCATAATTCATAAATAAAGTAGCGACACTTTGAAATACTGATCTTAAGGTAATGACAATAAGTACCACAATTTCTGTACGAAACAGTTACTCCATGTAACTAATTTAATGTAATGCGACAGCTCAGTGGTTAGAGCAGTCGCCCGGAAAGCGAAAGGTTGTGGGTTCGAGTCCCATCGGAGCTGGTTGTGAGACGGGTCGATTTTTTCTAAATACTTCATTTTTCATTTTTCAACAATAAGAAAAATTAAAAATTAAAATAACTTGCAATAGTAATTTCATCTTTAGCGATTGCCAAATACCTGGAAAGGTATTTCTTTCGCGTGTGAGGGTAGTAATATCTCCACATTGATGAAAATAACGCTGACTATACAGCGCGTAAGAAGTATTGGATAAATTCGACGCTTCCCGTAACGACTCCGTAGCTCAGTGGTTAGAGCAGTCGCCCGGAAAGCGAAAGGTCGTGGGGTCGAGTCCCATCAGAGCTGGTTGTGAGACGGGTCGATTTTTTCTAAATACTTCATTTTCCATTTCTCAATATTAAAAATTGCATTGTGAATGCAAAAAACTAAAAATTAAAATAATTTTATGTATACTGATATGTATGTATGCATTGTATGATAAAATAAAAGAATACCTTTATTACTATTTATATAACATTATTTAATGTATTTCATAATGTGTTACTTTTATACTTATTATATTCTTATATTATAAGAATATAACAAGTATAAAAGTAACACTTAAAAAATTCAAAGACTGGTTATTATAGAAATAACTTGGATTTAGCTAGATGAAGCAAACTTTATTGATTTTTAGAGTATTTTTTTCAAAGCCTTGTTTCCTATAGTATAAAGTGTCTTCCTTTTTATTTTTTCTGTGTTTTGTTGCCTTAATAAAATTAAAATGAGGCCCAAAACAAATATTTAGGTACTATATTCTTAAATATTTACTGACTTATAACAGTATCTACATGGGTAATAGTGACCCAACCCCCATGTTACTATTTTCCACTCCCATGACGCCGGGTTAAGTATATTTTCAAATATTTATACTTCTATTATAATTAAAAACATCCGTTGTCTAGTATCCATGATTTAATTTAATTTAATTTTTTTATTTAAAACACAATTTCCAGACAACGTGTAAATTACACATGAAATAAATTTGGATATAATTGATGTGAGTGTCAAAATATATTTATTCATTTTATTATTTAAAATGTTTTTAAATGCATACACAGCAGCAAACATCAATTTCAGTAATTAACATTATTGTTTATCTGATTATTATAATAAATAGTTTTTTATTTTCAACTGATGGGGTTGTGTGAACTGTTTTTGTCCACAAATCCCCATTGTCAATTTGTTTAGTACTGAATGGGGATTTGTGGAAGAAAAGTTCACAATCCCCCATTGATGGGGCAAGTCGATGGGGATAAGTGGAATAACCCGGAAATCCCATGGAAAACGCATGGAAAACCCATGGATATCCTATGGAAAGCTATTTGAAAACGTATAAGAAAGCCCATTGAAAACGTATGAAAAGCCCATGGAAAACGTATAGAACAACCCATGGAAAACCTATGATAAACGTTTGGAAAACGTATGGAAAACCCAAAGAAAACCCATGGAGAACGTATGGAAAACGTATGGAAAACGTATGGGAAACTTATGGAAAACCTATGGAAAATCCATGAAAAACATATGGAAAATGAAAAATACTTATGGACAGATATCAGTTCCTAGTCTACTAGGTAGTACATTTTTTTGATTAAAACCAACAAACCGAAACCTTGTTTTTTTTCATCAGGTAAAACAAAATCAATATTGATAGCAAACTGTAATAACATACCGTTAGACAAAAGACAGAAGTTGTTTACCGTTCTTACGTGGCCGTTTTATCATAAGAAAGCTATTTAACATCAATAATATTATAGTGGAGCAAATCGTTCCAAAAAATTTAAAGTTAAATAAAAAAAAAGGATAAAATAAATCTAATCTCACTGTACTCCGTCTATCAAGGAACAAGTCTAAAGATGGTTGTGGCGGCAACTAGGTAATACGAAAGAACCATAGCAATCTATTTAAACTTAAATGGGTAAGCTTTTTAACAAGAGGTATACTTTGTCGTAGTGTTAAAACCTATTAACACTGTTATAACTTATATAATTAACTATCACTTTCTAGAAGTCACTTCAAAATCAAATTTTTGTAAGATAGTATACCAATGGGGAATTCGTAGTAGGTATAAAAAAAACTTTATAACTTTAGTACCTACCTAGATTTGATAAAATTTCTTGCAATAGGTTATTAATTGAAAATCTAAGTAATGCTATGCTGAAAAAGAAATTAGAGCCTTATAAAATTAATATGGCAACAATACTTTTCAATTGCCCATATTTGTTGCATAACAAAAAGCAAAGATTTGAATACTAAAATGTAAAATGCCATTGTTATTAGCAAAATCTAACTAGATTCAATCTTACATTATTTTGATTCAATAATGATTAAATTACTACGCGGTTCAAAATACCAAGTTGCACCACCAGAAACCCTTTATTTTACAAACCACTAAAGGAGGTATAATCACGGTTTGAATTAGCAAAATAGGACGACAAGAAAATGATAATTTTATGTACCTACCCGACTCCATTCCACTATATTGTACGACTTAATTGTTAGAATAACACTGACTTTCACGAACTTAAACCTTTCTAAACCTAAGGTTAAGTAAAATTATATCACTATTTTTCACTTTGCTCCAAAGACCGCCTCTTATTTATTTTTAGTTGCAAATGACTAATGTTAATCAAGGAACACTGGAAAGCCACCGCACTATTACCTATTGTATAATTATAATACCCGGCAAGATTTTCAGAAATGAACCCTAGTGTTGCATAATAGGTTTATCAGTTTCTAGCATTTTAAAATAAATATCTGTAGCGAGTCATATTCATATTATCACAACAATGATTACTGTAAGTTTACACAAAAAAAAATCTTTGGTATGATCATCTAGTAGGTAATTTTCAATGCTATTGAATAAACAACATAAGCTAACAGCTAAGTAATCTATTCGAAGGTACGAAAAAATAAAACTAAAATAAAATACAGAAGCCCCGAAAGGCTATACCAGATTTAGCGACCGTGGAGATGCGGTTTCATCTCCATTGGCGAGGTATCTGTACATCACCAAGAGTCAGCTCCATTGCCAGGTTGGATAGAAGAACGGCAGCGCCACCTTGCCACGATGGATGACCATAGTTTGAAACGGCAGCGTCGCTGAATGTAGCAGATAAGCCGAAACCGCAGCAACATGAAAAATAAAACATATATGTATTAATAATGGGAGCAAGACCATCCCACTTCTGATGACAGATTTGGGGCGGATAATATAGAAATAGAACTATTCTGATAAATTAAACTGTTCAATTAACTATAAACAAAACTATAAAGCTTCTATTTCAATAAGGTCAGGATTAATAAAATCTCAAATCTAAATATAACTATTCTGATAAAAGCATCTAACTATTCAAATAACTATAAACAAAACTATAAAGCTTCTGTTTCAATAAGGTCAGGATTAATAAAAATCTCAAATCTCTAATAAACTATTTTATTCTTTGAAATCGTCCATTTATTTTTTTACCTACCACCCGTTAAGGACATCTTTTAGCTGACAAGAAAAACGGGCGAAAAAAACTCACCAGCTTTAACAGAAACAACGACATTTACAAATAATCATGTCGTTGTTGAACATACAACACATTTAACAACATTACTTTTCATGATAAAAGATTAAACAACATTTACGAATGTCATCAAGCATTTTCTATAAACTGTTACTTTATATTATTTCAGTACTCACATAATTTATTCGAAACCGATAAGGACAACTTTAATTTAATATTATCAACAAATAAGCATTTACATTTAACAAGTTACCGAATATCCTTCGAACAAGGGCAAATCTTCAGCAATATTTACTAGACAATACATCAGCATTAAACAGCAAGAAAAACAAGGAATGAGAAATATGAAACAACGGAATAGTTACTTAACTTATACACCGCTGACGGCTCGGACCAGACTAACCCGCTACAATGGCGGCCTCGCCTTATAAATGTTAGCGTCTACCGCCAATTTTACTGATAAATTTCAATCCGTGAAAATTACAGAAAATACTACAATACAAACATAACAATTATGAAAAAGTATTCCAAAATCAAATAATGATTTTGCATAACATTATTTATAAATACAATAATTACAATAATTATCTTTTTGTTTTCTTTTCAACCGGAAGTAACGTGTACCAACGTAAAAGTACACGTTACCTACTTAGATACTTATACATTACATTTCAGTAATAAATTAATTGATATGAATATTAAAAGTAATAACATGATTTTATACACATTATTCAGTACTTATAGGCAAATTAAAGTACAATTGCTTGATCATGCTTTGTTCACGGTTGGCCCCGCCACAAATCAAAATACTTTTTATTAGAAACAGGATACATGTAGTAAAATGTTATCTCCATAATTATTATAATGAATTTAGATGTAAAAATAACTATATGAGATTAATAACAAAACTCCATATCATATCGCTTTGTTGTCGGATGGCACCGACACAAATCAAACTACAATTTAATGAAAACACGATAAATAAGGTACGATGTTATCCACAAAATTAATTTAATGGATTTAGGTGTAATAAATACTAAATTGAATCAATGTCAAAACTTGATATTCTATCAAACGCATTGTTGAACTGTCTTGTGTGGAACTAGAAAAAAATATTATAAGTAATATGTGTTTATAGACCCCCCGAATAGCAATTATTCAGTGTTTGAGTCCACTATGGAGAAAGTGTTGAGAATCACTTGTAGAACTAAGTAATAAAAAATTTGTCATACATAATATGTGGGGATTTGAAATTTTTTGAAAAAGTAAAAAAAAATGCCATCCGATCCAACACTAAATTACGGTTATCACACGCAGTGCTACAGATTATTTACTGCCGTGAAAATACCTGCTGTTAAAAAAAACAGCAAAAGGACAATTGAAAACGAAATGATAATGTACCTGTGATTGCACAACAGAGGCTGCTGATTTAGTGATGAATGTGGAAGTGCTAATATGAGTAATAAAATAAGTAAATTTTTTTTCCAATCGTCAGGTTAACGACACCCCTCAAAATAATAGTCAGATTTTTGGTCAGCGAGACAGACATCATCATGGCAAAGCTTCAGTATGCTAATCTGACGCGCTCGAGTATTTCAAGACGGAGATTTTTTTTACATTTTCAAAAATTCGCTACCTACTAGCTTTCGTCGCTTCCAAATCGCCAGATTAAGAAATCCGAGCATCAGTAGGGTTCATTGTTCATTGAAAACCTGATGCGCTCGAGTAAATCCACTTTTTTCGATTAGCCACCAAATGTTGGAGCATGAAAAATATAATAATAATAAATCTTATTTATTTTTAAGTTTAAGTTACATCAAGGTTACATTGATTATGCGCAGTAGGTATAGCTAATGGAGTTGTTTAAGTAACTTAATTGGAGAGAGAAGAGTTATAATCTGACTCGCTTCAGTATTTCCATGTCATTGTTTTTTTTACAAGTTTGAATATCTGTAGACACTTCCCCCACCGCCAAAAAGTGGAAACATTATAGGACTATTTACTTTTACTATAATCTAATCTACCAAGTCCAATAGGTTCCGCGAAAACGTGTTTATACTTCAAAAAATTATTTTTATAAAAAAATAAAACCGCCTTCTAAAAAACCACATCAAAAAAGTAAGAAATAATTCCACACCAAATAAATAACGTAAGTACTTTGAAGTCGGGCGTGAAACATGTACAATTTTTTGTTGTTTTTGTTAAAACCCGCCCGACTTCAAAGTACTTACCTACGTTATTTATTTGGTGAGGAATTATTTCTTACTTTTTTGATGTGGTTTTTTAGAAGGCGGTTTTATTTTTTTATAAAAAAAAATTTTATTTCACTCTTTTTAGTGCATCGTGCAGGCAATTTGCGTGTTTTCTGGTAAATAGGTATGTGATCAAACTCAAAACCTCCTTTTTCGAAGTCGGTTAAAATACCTTGAGGTATCCCCTTGTTAACAAAACAAGAATCATCTAAATCGGTTTATAAACAAAGGAATTATGCCTAAAGATACGTATTAAATTCACATAAAGTGGTAACGAAAACGACAGTATTTTCAAGATTTCCTGAAAACTACTGAACCGATTTCAAAATTTCAAAAAATGGGACCAACTTGGAAACCAACCTGATGTAATAACGTTTGAACCATTTTAATCGGTTCAGCCGTCTTCGAGTAATCGGTGGACATACACAAAAAAAAAAAAGAAAAAACATACATACAGACGAATAGAGAACCTCCTCCTTTTTGATTTAGAAGTCGGTTAAAAAGAGCTGTGCGCGCGCGCCGTTATACAACCTTCGCCCGCCTGCCGGCGAGATTCTTTAAAAGTTTTGTTTTATGAAATAGACTAGCTGACCCAGCGCGACTTCGTTCCCGTGGCCCTACCCCCTACTCTACCCTACCCTACCCGTACTTTACCCCTACCCTACCCCTACCTCTACCCCTACCCTACCCTACCCTACCCTACCCTACCCCTACCCTACCCTACCCTACCCTACCCTACCTTACCCCTACCCCACCCAATCCTACCCTACCCCCACCCTACCCCTACCCTACCCTACCCCTATATCCTTCCTTGGACTTCCACGAACATTTCAAGACCAAAATTAGCCAAATCGGTCCAGCCGTTCACGCGTGATGTCGTGACTAGGGATTGCAGTACCGGTACTGAAATCGGATTTGTATTTCCCGGTACTGGATCTACCTCAGTACCGGGAAATACCGGGAAATTCGATACTTTCGGTACTAGAGAAAATATGGTTTTATATGCTTGTTGAGCATGAAATAAAACGTTGGGAATAGTTTTACAGATGTTTTATTAGCACAACAGTTACAAATCAGTGATTACCCTATGTATGTAGGTATAGGTACCAAATTGAATAAAATTTAAATTATTTTTTTAATAAATAATACTAAGTACCTATAATCAGTCTCAAATCATAATAATAATCTTTGTTATTCAACAAACTAAATATTACTAACACAACTTAAACAAAAAATAATTAACTTGTTATAAAATTTCTTTTCATTCTTAAATCTTAGGTAAGTATTAAATATAATTAATAATACAGTTATTATTTACTTACTTACTTACAGTGACTGAGGATTCCGGGAGTAGTGCGCTTCCACCTTCAGCCTTATCACCACTTAACATCAGTAAGCCTAGCATGACCACCCAAAACGTGATATGTATCGCATGATAGAGCGACTTATCGACATTCAAACGTCAAAACCCATAGTCTTTTGACAGTTAAACCGGATAACTTATCATATCTTATCGAATTTTATTGGTCATGCTAGGGGGGCTGGTGTGGTGAAAGCTAAGGCCCGTATTCTTGAACGACTGATCTCTTCTCAAGTACAGTTAGAAAGGGATGCAAATACATGCAAAGAATACATTCATCCCTTTCTAACTATACTTGAAAAGAGATCAGTCGTTCTAAAATACGGGCCTAAGTGCTACCCCGTAGAGAATAACAAAAGACATTCTTCATTTTTTTGGTTATTTTTTGAGGATTTCAATAGTTTTTCTAATTTAAGATACAATATCGTGATATCTGAAATATCTTGTTTGGGATTCGGAAATCTCGCTTGTGAACTCTACACCACCATCTTCTTTGCCAGAGGAATCCTCTTCATTCGGAATTCTAATGAATCATTGATTTTGCAAGCGCACCAGATCAACTAAAAGTATATCTTCATCATTGTCTTCTTCCTGTTCTGTACACGTATCTAAAGCAATAGGACTCTTCTTGTAAAATATGTAGAAGATTGAAAGCTGTACTGCATAAGCAATACATTTTTGGTGAAGTGTTGGTTGGGAGGTGTCGTGTCTTTCAGTTTTTATCATCATGCTACAGTAATCAGTAGTACTAGCCACGGTGTCTTTAAAAAGGTTTATCCCGTGACTTAATAAAAGATTATGTTTTAAATAACCGACGACTATTACAGCATTTACAGCTTGATAATAGTTAAAAAAATATTAAAATTACTAAATCTTTTTGTAGTACCGAAATTCCCGGGAAATGGGTTTTGTTTCCCGGTACTACATGCGATGAAATTTCCCGGGAATTCCCGGGAATTTCAGTACCGGGAATTCCCGGGAGCAATCCCTAGTCGTGACCAAGGGAAATAGGGATTTATTTTTATATATATAGATTTCGGAGTTATCAACAAAAAACGAAATGCCATTTATTTTTTTCAATTTAACTTCTTTGCAATTTTATGGGTGCTGAAAATTCCATCGAATAGGATAAAACATCATTGGAATAGGTACATTTTTCTAGACAACATTCCGAATCCAATGAGCTCGGCTATCGCTCATATTTTTAGGAGCTTTATCTCTATTTAACACGTTTTTGAACTTGTTGACTAGACTACTATTGCCGTACTCATTCTCTCTCTCTGTTGCACTTAGTGATGTGCCGCTGGGAATATTCCCATTTCCAAGTAATTTACTCTTTGTAAATTTACGGGAATATTCCCAATGTTCCCGGGAATATTCCCAAAGTTCCCAGACTAATTTAATTTCAAGAATGGCAAAATTTTCTGTCATATTTATATTTCCTTTTACTCCCATGGTTGCGCAACTACTTTCTAGTTTTTGCCTGCGATTATACTTCTCTAAATCTCTATTAAAACACAGAACAAGACTACTGAATGTTAAACTACATAGTTTAATTTGTTAACTGAGCAAAGTAACGGTCTTAAGCCAACATACTTTGCAGCATTGATTATTATAGATCCCCATAGCCAAGGAAATCAAGGAACCGATCAAGGATCGAAGAAAATATTAACGGATGCCAAGTGACTAAAAATGTTAATCAAGACTTTTTGACTTCTTAAAGATTTATCAAACTACAAGTGCAGACGTTAAATTTGGAGTCGTCCCGTCTTACAACTAGCTCCGATGGGACTGGAACCCATGACCTTTGTACGGGCGAATCGAATTTATTTAATACTTCTTATAAGCTGTTGGCCAGCGTTTATTTCATCAATGTTAAGATATTACTACCCTCGATATTTAATAATAGAATATTTGATCAGATCTTTTTTTATATGGAACTGGCCAGGCATTTGACCACCATCTTGTTTAATCATAGGATGTGGTTTAAGATGCTGGATGTTGCCCAGGATGCCTGTTCACTCTGGCCTTGAAGTGTTCAAGCTTGAAGTTATCGGGGATCACATAAGCAGGCAGCGCATTCCATTCTTTAGCGGTTCGCATAAGAAACGAAACTGCGAAGCGCTTGGTGCGGATAAGTAGAGTGTCAACAATGTAATAATGATAAGATAGCCAGCGTCAGGTTCCCCGATGGTGGAAATGGGCTGAAAGAAAAAGGTCGGGCAGTTCTCTCGCACACTCCCAAAAGCGTATTCGATAAAATACCGATAGACACGCAACTTTGGGTTGGTGACTGGCATTCTGGAGTTCCACCAGCGCCGTAGCCAACGCTGAGTTTCCAATGAACCTCCTGAGACGGTTTTCAATCGATTCCAGAAGTTCTAGCTGATACTTAGCAGAACCATTCCATAAGTGACAACAGTACTCCATGCACGGACGAATCTGCGATTTGTATATCAAAAGCAGTTGGTCCGTCCGGCGTGAAGTACCGTTTAGAGCCCTAGAGAAGACGCCCATTTTCTTAGCAGCACACTTTGCAATGGAATCGATGTACTCGTCAAAATTCAGGTTGGATGGTGTTCAGGCCAAGAAGTTGCAGATGTTCAGTTATCGGCAAGAATACACCCTGGAAAGTTAGAGTCAGTTGGAAAGGACTCCGTTTTGCAGTGAATAAAAAAACCAGTGTTTGAGTAGCATTGAAAGTAGCAGATTAATTTGCTCAACAAGGGACTCTCGACAATAGCAATTAATTATTTATGATTTATGACAAGACTGGATTTCATCATTGGTAGCCTTTACAGTTGAGTGAGATATATCTGATGGTAGTTTCATCTGTATACCCGATAGTACTCCTCAATGTCTCAAGACTAAGGGTCTTTGACCAGTGTGTGTTGCCATTTATGACTTATGGAAGCGAGACGTGGTCTTTTACTATGGGTCTCATAAGAAGGCTCGAGGTCACCCAGCGAGCAATGGAGAGAGCGATGCTTGGTATTTCCCTGCTCGATCGAATCAGAAATGATGAGATCGCAGGAGAACTAAAACGACCGACATCGCTCGAAGGATTGCTCAGTTGAAGTGGCAACATAGCGCGGAGAACCGATGGCCGTTGGGGCGGAAAGGTTCTCGAATGGTGACCGCGAACCGGACGACGTTCCGTGGGCAGCCCCCCTACAAGATGGACCGACGACGATCTGGTCAAGGTCGCGGGAAGCCGCTGGATGCGGGCAACGCAGGACCGATAAAGATAAAGGTCTTGAGACTTTTTGCCGTGTGAATATGCCATAATAATAAGTCTGCTATGTGACTGATTATTATCTTGTTCTTTTTTAAACAAATAATGAAATGTAGTAAATAAAGAGAAAATAAACAAACAATCAGATCTTTGCTCTTTATAATATTAGTATAGATTATTATTAAAAGTATTACAAAAAAATCTGTTTTACTAAGTAGGTATTGGGAATATTCCCGGAAACATTGGAAATTTACTGGGAATATTCCCGGGAAAATTGGAAACTTTCGCCATAAAAGTGATATTAAGTTTGGCATATTCATTTTGCTGTGTAATTTTGGCCAATGGAACGGTTAGCACAAAACAAAAAAAGATTGAAATACGTTATAAGCAATTTTCCCCAATATTTCCACTTTTGGGAATATTGCCGGGAACGCTTCTGGGAATATTCCCAATGTTTCCAATATTCCCGGGAACGGCACATCACTAGTTGCACTACAGTACCCCGACTTTTGAAAAACTCTACTTTAATGTCACCAGTTATACCAAGCATCGCGCTGATTTGACGAGGAGCCTGGAGGTGGATAGTGGAACTTTTAAATGAGAATTATTATAAGTAAACCCTTCTCACAAATGCTATTGCATCATTTTAACGACAGCAAATCCAGTAATAAATTAATATCCATTAAACAGTGATCGGAATAGGTAGAATTTTTATCATTTCAGCCATACGACGCCCACTGCTGGGCAAAGGCCTAGAGGTAAAGGTAGAATTAATTTACCTTAACTTCGAGGAATAGTGAAAAAAAGTGGAGACTTTTTTTAACCGACTTCAAAAAAAGGAAGAGGTTCTCAAGTCGTGTGTTTTTTTATATGTAGGTATGTTCCAAGAAAGCTCCGCCAATTGTGAACCGATTCTGATAATTCTTTTTTTATTAGACAGACCAAAGTTTCTATTTGGTGCCATGGAAAATTTACAGTACTCGGTTCAGAAATTTCTTCAGAATCCAGAGAAAACACATTGTTGTCGTCTGGTAGTTCTTGCTTTACGCTTAAATATCTTCGGGAACTATTAACCAATTTCGATAATTCTTTTTTTATTCGAAAGAGTAGGTATACTCCTGAGGTGGTTCCATTGTAACCAAGTTAGGAGCTGATGGTAGAATCCTGGGGAAATTGAGGAAAACTTACAAATTTTATAGGTATTTTACGTGCTTTATATATTTTTAAAGTTTTTCAAGTATAAGCATTAGCTAATCATCATCTCATGATAATGAGCTGGTGATGACCCCTCAACACTTAGGAGCTGGAGGCAATTTTTTTAAATATCGTTAAATATGTAAAGATTTGTAGTTGTAATTTTTCAGGTTATTTAGGTGAGCTGATGATGCAAGGTAAAACTCCTTAACGCTTAGGAGTAAGAGCATGTTTTTTAAGTACTTACCACATGCATGAATAGACCTTTAGTTTTATTCTTTCAAGTAATTTAGGTAAACTGATGGTGGAAGCCAGTGGAAGGTTAAACTCTATAACAGTTAAGAGTTGGAACGCGGAGCTTGTCTGTCTTGGTGTTCTAATTTAGATATGGACCACCATTGGACAATAGCTTTATCGTTGCACTTTGCGGTACACTTGCTCATTATGTGGTTTCTTAACGTAGATTTCTTACCTACACTAAAAATGGAAAAATAATCAATTTAAAAAAAAAAACCGCCTTCAAAACAAAAAAACTGCAGACAAAAACTCACTTGCCAAAACACGTAAAAATGAAAAATAAACTGAATCATTCAATTCATGGGACGAAAATGCGCGACTTTTTCTAACTAATCTTGGAACTTACTGATCTGTTTGAAGTCGGTGTCAAGCCGAACGAAAGTAACAAGAAAAAATACTTTGTAAAACAATATCTATATATATAAAAATGAATCCCTATTTCCCTTGGTCACGACATCACGCGTGAACGGCTGGACCGATTTGGCTAATTTTGGTCTTGAAATGTTCGTGGAAGTCCAAGGAAGGTTCTTACGGTGAGAAAATAGGGGAAGAGGGGGTAAGTGGGGGTAGAGTAGAAGTAGGGTAGGGTAAAGGTAGGGAAGGGTATAGGTAGGGTAGGGTAGGGGTAGGGTAGGGGTAGGGGTAGGGGTAGGGTAGGGGTAGGGTAGGGGTAGGGTAGGGTAGGGGTAGGGGTAGAGTAGAGGTAGGGGTAGGGTAGGGGTAGAGTACGGGTAGGGGTAGAGTACGGGTAGCGTAGGGTGGAGTAGGGGGTAGGGCCACGGGAACGAAGTCGCGCTGGGTCAGCTAGTACACAATAATAATGTGAGTGATGAGTGTGAAATGCTATCCCAAAATACGAATGATAAAATCACTGAAGGCCAAATGAACGAAATCCCAAATCACATTTTACCAAAAACATTTTAAGCCGAATCACGTTAATCCAAATGCACGAAATCCCAAATCACGTTTTACCAAAAACATCTTTAATCAAATCACGTTTACCCAAATGAACGAAATCCCAAATCACATTTTACCAAAAACATTTTAGTTGAAATCACGGTACATAAACCAAAAACCACAAATAACCAAAAAATGATCCATGCGAAAGTTTATGAGGATGTTTGGATGGATGTTTGTTACTCTTTCATGCAATATCTACAAAACGGATTTGGTTGAAATTTGGCACACAGATACCAAGTAGATAGCCTGGATTAAAATATAGGATACTTTTCATTCCTACGGGAACGGGAACCACGCGGGTGTAATCTTATGCCGGTTGTAAGTAACCTATCAAAATCGATATTATAAGTCTTGACACCGACTTCAAACAGATCAGTAAGTTACAAGATTAGTTAGAAAAAGTCGCGCATTTGCGTCCTATGAATTCATGATTCAGTTTAATTTTCATTTTTACGTGTTTTGGGAAGTGAGTTTTTTATGAATATATGTATATTTATTTACTCTTTGTGCCATTTTATTAACTCTTGTAATGTAAGTGGGTACGTCGTATAATAAGTTTTTCATAAATTTTGAATACGGCTACGCTCAAAGGGTACTCTAGTGAGACTTACTAGCGTTTTGGAATACTCTGTAAGCCTACAAGTTGGATTGAATAAATAAATATAAATAAAGGTAAATTTATTTTTATTTCAGGCGACATGATTGGCTAAAAGCTGTTGGGCGGGAAGATCTCATTCTAAAACTTGTTGATGATAAAACGAGGCAACAATACAGAATATGTGAGGACCACTTCGAAAGGAAGTTCATCAAGTTTTCTAGAAAAGGAACTGTAAAATATTTGTTTGATTATGCTTTCCCAACACTCAAATTGCCGTCAAACGAAGGTGCCAGCTCAAGTTCTAGCCAGTGCCAAAATGCATCTATACAAGATAATGCTTTCCCAATGGTTAATTTGCCATCAAATACTGAAAAAGGAACTGTACAATATGTGTTTAATAATGCTTTCCCAACACTGAAATTGTTGTCAAACGAAGGTGCCAGCTTGAGTTCGAGCCAATGTCAAATTGCATCTATACAAAAAAATGCTTTCGCAATGGTTAATTTGCCATCAAATACTGAAAAAGGAACTGTACAATATTTGTTTGATAATGCTTTCCCAACACTCAAATTGTCGTCAAACGAAGGTGCCAGCTCGAGTTCGAGCCAGTGTCAAAATGCATCTATAGGAGAAAATGCTATCGCAATGGTTAATTTGCCATCAAATACTGAAAATGGAACTGTAAATTTTTTCTTTGATAATGCTTTCCCAACACTCAAATTGCCGTCAAAAGAAGGTGCCAGCTCGAGTTCGAGCCAGTGTCAAAAAGCATCTATAGAAGAAAATGCTATCCCAATGGTTAATTTGCCATCAAATACTGTTGCAACTTTAAACCAATTTCGAAATGTATCTTCAAAAGAAAATCAGGAAATTCCATTGTTGCCCACTATTAAAATAACTCCAAATTTAGATAACGTTTCAATTGAAAGCCTTATTCCGGAATTTCACACATATCTCAAACCTCGCAAACGTAGCATCCAAAAATTGCAAACTTCTGAGAGTAGTTCGGCGCCAACCGCTCTTCACCTTTCAGCAGAGAATCCAAAAAAGAGGAAACTAGCACCTAAAGTCAGTGCAGCTAACAAAAATAAAGAAACCGATTTAAAAAATAAAGAAACCGATTTAGACAGTGTAACTAAAGAAGACTTTTTAAAATTGTGTAACAAGTATATGACTAAAAGTATGTCTCAAATTATTAAATGGCAAATAGACTTGAAGGCGGGTTGTAGTGGAAACCGGCATAGTTTAGCTTTCAAATTTTTCGCACTCAATCTCTATTACTCCGGTCCAGCAGCATACCGATTTCTTACAAACACACTTTGTTTACCTTCCATGGTCACGATGCGAAAGTTAGTTATGCCAATTGGCACTAAGATAGACGAACGTTTGCTCTATGCGTTAAAAGCGAAGGTAGATCAAATGGCGCCTCAAGAAAAGATTTGCAGTGTTTGCGTGGATTGCATGTCCTTGAAAGCTAATCTGTATTATGATGTCAGAAACGATAGAATTGTAGGATTTCATGAAATCAACGGAATTCAGAAAAACGAACCAGCTAAATACGTTATTGTTATGATGATTCGGGGTATTATACATAACTGGAAACAACCAATAGCTCATTCATTTCTGTCTCAATATAAAAATTATCCAGAAGTAAATGAATGGATTGACGAAGTTATTATATCATTACTGAATATTGGTTTAGACATACGCGTATTTGTCTCGGAATCAGGTTCTATTTTTATAAGACCATCAAAGTTGCGTTCCGAGAGCAGTGATAAAACATATTTCGAAGTAAACGGACACAAAATTTTTTACATGTTTGATGTCCCGCATCTCATGACATGTGTAAGGAACAACTTCGAAACATGTAATTTTATTTTTGATCATAAAGAGGCGAAATGGTCACATATAAAAGACGTGTATAATCAAGATAAAAAGCGACAAATAAGATTAGCACCGAAACTGACTCATGTTCACATCAACCCCAATCATTTCCAGGAAATGCAGGTAAAACTAGCTACACAGGTCTTAAGTCGAACTGTCGCATCAGCCATTTATACCCACATTGACTTAAATATTCTTGACGTTGACGCTAAACATACAGCTGTTTTTGTAAATAAAATTAATAAATTGTTTGATATTTTAAACTCGAGTACATTGCGATCTCCTAATAAATTTAAAAGAGCTTTTCGTAGAGATGATTATCAAATTAACTTCTTACGGGAAATGTTGTTTTTTTTTAAGAACCTTCGTTTAATAAGTACCAAAGGACAGAAGGAAATTACGAATTTTCTTAAATTCATCAACGGATTTCAAGTGTCTATAAAATCTTTATTACAACTATCTGAAGATTTACAATCAGAAGGAATTAAATCTATACTAACGAGACGCCTAAATCAAGATACTATTAAAATTTTCTTTGGGAAAGTCAGGCAGGCGGGTGGTAACTGTCAAGAACCGACATGTCTACAATTTAGTAAAGCCTTCAAAAAGTTATTTATATCCAATATCTTAAAGCCACCTCAAAATACAAATGGCTATCAAGATTTTGATAGTGTACTTGTGAAACCAGAAGACTGTCTTATTTTTAATAACCCTTTACGAGTTTCGCAAGATTCGCAATCTGACGAAGTTGTTGTTGTTGCCCCTGAGTTGACAGTAGGAACAAGTGACTATCGGTTTGATTTACCGGAAAAAAATTGTTTGGAATATGTATCAGGCTACTTGTACAGAAAATGCCTTGAACAACACAAATGCCCAAAAATAAATTTGTACGTTAATAGATCTGAGCAACCTTTAAATACGAACCATTTAAATACGAATACCAACTTTTACATATTCAGCCATTACACGGATTTAAATGTACAATTGGGTTTTTCGATCATTCCTCCTAAAAATTTTATCGCATTTGTTGAATCGCTGGAACACAAGTTTCGCGAATATTTCGATCTGAAAATAAATATTGTAAATGTTGGAAATGAAATACTAAAACGCATTCAGGACTGTAAATTTGATATGCCATGTGAGTGTTTCCCTTTAGATTATTTAAAAAAACTGTATGTTAGGTTAAGACTTTATCACACAATTAAAAAACATAATAAATTATTAAAACCAAAAATTATAAAAAGAAAATGATTAGAGTAAGTAATTTGTAAATAATTAATTCATAATACTTTCCTTATACTATGTTACTATGTATAGTAACTATTTAGTAATCTGTGGTATAGGCTAGTCACCGTAGACCTAAAAATCGCGTTAGCTCTCAAGAAATCGCCAGGAGTTGATGTTTTGGGATGGGATGTTCTTAATATAGATAGTATAGATAGATAGACCAATAGTGTAAAACCAAATTTGCAACCTCGAAAGACCTGTGCTAACTTCGTGTTGTAGTGCTCGAAAACCCTCGGAATTTTCGGACTTTTTTTTTAGTTTTTGGGTTACAACTTCTAAAATATGCATTTTAAAGCAAAGTCATTTAAAACACTTCAAAAGCAGATAAAATTAACGACAATTTGTGCGCAACACCAGCTCTATATGTCTATCTCGAGATATAACACTTCAAAAATGAGGTTTTTTTTCTTCCAAAAAGTGATAAACTTTGATGTGTGCTAGACTTTCAACAAAATTTTGTCTATACTTAATACTCTACTATAAAATAAAGCAAATCAATATTAATTATAAAATGTGAATTGGTGCCAAACCCCACTCATAGGAGTCTATACGGTCTATTCCTTCTAAATTCAAAATTCAAATTTTAAAAAAGTTTCTGATTGTTGCCTGCTAAAGAAGGGCTTGAAAGAGTTGGAAGACAGGGCCGGTAAATCCTACGGTTGCCATGGAGACTGTAAAATTAAGAAATATAAGTGTTTTATAATGAGTGACAGCTGTATCCGGTTGTTTCATAATGACCATTATGAAACAGTTTTATTTTTTTTAATTTGACTATGGCATAAAGTGTATCATTATACGTTCAGCTTCAGACATGAGTTTATAATTTCAATATTATAACATGAGTGTAGATAATAGTAGATTGTACAACAAGTGCATAAAACGTACCATTTTACCCGAGTCGTATATATCCAGAGTCGATGGTAAAATGGGTTTTATGTACGAGTTATACACTCTGCTATTCACTTAAGAAAATATAAAGACTTCGCCATATTGGCGGGAAGACTTTCTTTTTCTTTTTTTTTATACGTGGCAGTGGCTGATTCTAGCATAGATCGTAGCCCATAATGCTCTTGAAATACTTATTTTTTAGAAAACTCATTAATTTTGCCTAGTTTTATTAATTTAGTAATTTAACATGGATTATGTACAAACAAAACTGAAGAAATAGAATGAATCAACAAGTTTATTCAACGAAGTTTAATGAGGGATTTTTCTGACAGCTATAAAGAAAAAAAAAGTTGATTTAAAGTGGCGACAGATGGCGCTCGCAAATAACAAAGTGATCTAAAGTAATTTAGAAGACTAGAAGTTAGGTCAAAAACACGCACGCACGACGTTGCCAGGCTATGCTTGTCATGTCATGTCAGTCGAGCGCGGGGATTTTACACACTTTTTGATTGCTTGTTGCTTCAACTAGTAGATTTACGTTTCGTTCTCACTGATATTTTTGTTACTTCGCTGTTATTTTACTGTTTTAATATTAGACAGTGCTACCTACTTGCTACCTACGAATTTGAAAACAAATCAAAATGTTATCAACTCGTCATTTTAGTTTATTTCTAGTCACACCGATTTCGCTATTTGTCAGCGCCATCTCGTTTCATTATTAGAACATTTTTTTTCTCTTTTTTTTCTGTCCCGCAAAAATCTCTCATTGCGTGTGTGACTGTTTACTTGACGATTTTTGTCTTAGACTCTGAGACTTAGACGAAGATTTTACTTTATGCACTAGAGCATAAAAAGCGATTTTATGCAGCCTATACCCAATATAAACATGAACTTTACGAGCATGAGAAGTGAAAAAGTATTTACATCATACTGCTCGGTAACTAGGATTTACTAGTATGGCAAGAGGCTGTGTAAGTTGGCATGTGCAACACAGTGTATTGTTTAGATAGAACGTTCCATTTTCAAATTACTTTGCAATTCAAGCAGGCGAATGCTTTAATTGTAAAGTAACTTTACCATTCAAGCTATGCAAAACTCCTTGGTCAAACTATATTTTTTTCATAAAATGATAAGAAAACTATTTACTGTAGAAAACAATGAAAATGGCGGCATTACATCGAATTAAATGTTTTTTCACTTGCGATGACTGTATTAAAATTAAAAATAAGTACATTTACAAGTGTTTGGAAATAAATTTGAAGAATCATCAATATGTTTTATTTACCTCGCATGAATGATGTAAAGTAGAATGCTTACTTTGGTTGTAAGTAGCTATCACACCCTCGAACTATATTCGCCCTCGCTCGCTATGCTCGCTCGGGCGTCTAAATATCTCGGGTGCACTCGATCCGTTAGCTCCCTTACGGTCGCCAAATTGGATCTTGTTCTGTAATCGCTCGCTTACGTCCCTTGTGTAACAAACTACTATTTTTGTGTGGTTTGCCTCGTTGTTTTGGTAGGTATTCCACTTATCAAAGATCTTTGTCCAATATGCTTTTGACCAAAGATGACTTCATGAAGTCGTCCTCGTCCAATTTCTTTGGTCCAATATTTGATAAGTGGAATACTACCACCCTTAGCCACAAATAATATAAAGTACTTAAAGGTGTATAGAAAGTGCTTGATGTTATTCGTAAATGTCGTTTAATCTTTTATCTACACATCATGTTATAATATTCGAATTATGAACTTATGCCTGAACTTATAATGATATACTTTATGCCATAATCAACTCCGGTTGTATCATAATGGTCATTATGATACTTGCAACCGGATACAGCTGTCACTCATTATACACTTGTTTCTTAATTTTACAGTCTTCATGGCAACCGTAGGATTTACTTGACTGACAGTCTGAAACCGGCTGTAAATTAGTAATTAGCTCGTTTCCTTACGCGAAAAACCTAACTAGGGAGCAGAATCAGCATATATATGAGTTAAACTCATATTTGTTCAACATGATAAATTGTCATAGCGACAAGGTTTTATATTTTGATATTAATAATTTTATTAATAATTTTATTTTGACATCGGATACTATGTATCTTGCAAATAGGTTTAGGACAAAAATAGCTAAATTGTTAGCTTTTAATTTACAAGACACCTTTCAAGGTGGCAAGCCAAAGTCTTTTGACTCTGATTTTAGTAGCTTACCTACTAATAATAATTTAATTAATTTAAATAATATAAACACTTCTTTACAAAGTGAAAACGTCTCTAAATCGGCTTTAAACTAAAACATAAGACAACAGCCAAGCCCTCTTGCCTTAACGTATTATGTCAAAACATTCAGGGCCTGTCTGGCAAAGTTTTAGAATTAGAATTATTTGCAGAATGTAATGACATTCATGTCATTTGTATAACTGAGCACTGGCTGAATCATTGTGATTTGTCATGTAGTGTGAATAATTTTCAGTTAGCAAATTTATTATCTAGGAAGACTACAACGCGTGGCGGCTCTCTAATTTTCGTAAAAAATAATATAAGCTACAGAGAAAGAAAGGATATTGTAAACCTTTCTATAGAACGTCATGTCGAGCTGTCATGTGTAGAATTAAAAAGCTTAGTCATTGTATGTGTATACCGACCACCTAAAGGTAATTTTGAATCATTTGAATCGGTGATGGAGGATGTGTTGAATAAGTTAAAGTTAAAAAATAAACCAATAGCAGTATGTGGCGATTTTAATGTTGATATTCTTGAAAGCTGTGCATTGACTACACGAATATTAACTTTGTTCAATTCTTTTAATTTAATTAATCAGTTCTTGGAGCCCACAAGGGTAACATCTCATTCAGCCACTTGCATAGATAATGTTTTTTCGGAGTCTGATCCGACTAACAAACTAGTCGTTAACAATATTACATCCGACCACTACGGATTAAAGGTATCCTATGAATTAGATATTGTTGATGCACCTAAAAGTGTACAATGCAGGCCCGTTACAAAAACGCGACTACGTAATTTTGAAAATAATGTAGCTGATAAAGTTTCTATGATGCCATATGTGCATGATGATCCTAATGCGCTTTATGGAACCCTTTTTGAATTAGTAACGAATGAGTTCAATAATATCTTTAAGTCTAAAACGATTAAATGCACCCAGAAGTTAAAGTTTTGCGAATGGGCTACGACAGGTATTTATAAAAGTAGAAACAGGCTGTATGAACTATATAAATTAAGAGAAACTAATCACAGCCCTCGTTTCGTAGAACATGTAAAACAATATTCTAAGATTTTCAAAAAAGCATGTTCTAAAGCAAAGTCAATCTTTTTAAAGGATAAAATTAAAAAGTCAAATAATAAAATCAAAACAACTTGGGATATTATTAAGCGTGAAACCGGAAAAGGTAAACAACATGACAACAGTCTAGCGCTTAACATTAATAACGCAAGAATAAACTCTGAAACAGAAATTGCTAATATTTTTGATAACTTTTTTGTTAATATACCATTAGTAACCACCTCTAATTTGAATTCTTCACCAGCTTCTGCTGTCTCGGTTCTTGAAAAACATGTATCTGAGTGTAGTTCATTATTTAATTTTAAAGAAATTAATTCTAGCGATATAATCAAAACATTTAATTTCCTTAAAATGAAAACTACCACTGATTTATGGGGCATATCTGTTACTGTACTCAAAAACATTATTCATGCTATTGCCCCTTATCTTGCTTTTATATTTAATCAGTGTATCGCTCAAGGAATTTTTCCTGATTTAATGAAATTTAGCAAAGTCATACCTTTATTTAAATCAGGAAACAAAGAAGACCCAAGCAATTATAGACCAATATCAATATTACCCGCCTTAAGCAAAATATTTGAAAAAATAATACTAGAGCAATTATTGTCTCATTTCTCATTAAACAATCTCATGCATAGCAAACAATTCGGATTTATGAAGGGTCAGTCAACCACGGATGCTGGGGTTGCACTTTTAAAGCATGTGTTTGATGCCTGGGAAAAGTCGCAAAATACTCTTGGAATATTTTGCGACTTATCCAAGGCTTTTGATTGTGTTGATCACCGGACGCTGCTGTTGAAGCTAAATCATTACGGTGTAAAAAATAATGCCCAGAAACTAATACTGTCGTATCTCAGTTCCAGAACTCAGACAGTTGACATTAATGGAGTGAAATCAAACGGCTCTCAGATTAAACTAGGCGTACCTCAAGGCTCTATTTTAGGCCCTTTTCTATTTTTGGTTTATATTAATGATTTGCCTTTCTTTGCCAAAAACTTCTGTGATATTGTGTTGTTTGCAGATGATACTTCTTTAATATTTAACATAGACAGAAACAAAACCAATTTTGACGATGTAAACAAAGCACTGTCACAAGTACTCGGTTGGTTTAATTCTAACAATTTGCAGCTTAATGCAAAGAAAACAAAGTGCGTACTTTTTTCTCTGCCAAATGTACAGACGGTACCTGTAGAAATTGTAATCAACAACGAAAAACTGGATTTAGTACAATCAACGATCTTTCTGGGTGTAACTTTAGACTCGAAACTTCAATGGCATGCGCATATCGCAACATTAGCTGGTAAGCTTAGTTCTGCTTCCTACGCTATTAGAAAAGTACGACAGCTAACAGATGTTGATACTGCTAGAACTGTATACTTTAGTTATTTCCATAGCATCATGTCATATGGCATTCTTTTGTGGGGATTAGCGGCTGGCATTAATGCTATATTCATCTTGCAAAAACGAGCAATCAGGGCCATCTATAAACTAGGCTCCAAAACTTCGCTTAGAGACAAGTTCAAGGAAATAGGTATACTGACAGCTGCATCTCAATTTATATTAAATTGCATTCTTTTTGTACGTCGCAATATTAACTTGTATACCAAACATGGTGATTTACACAATCGTAATACTAGAAATAGAAACAAGCTCGTAATGCCTCGGTACCGTTTAGAAAAGGTGCACGGATCTTTCGTTGGTCAAGGTATACACATATATAACAAAATCCCAAGTGATATCTTGGATTTACCATATCTAGAGTTTAAGAATCATATAAAGAGTGGCCTCCTCAAAAAAGGCTATTACACTGTAAATGATTATTTGAACGACAAAACACCTTGGTCGTAACACTCGTAACGAATGTTCCTAGTATGATATTGTGAGTCGTGTCCTATATTTTATATTATTAGCGTTTGTATTAGTTAAGCTTTTAATTCGGTCATTTAAGGTAGGCAGTTTGAGTATGTCATGCTCACTAAAACATTTCTACGGTGGTGGCGTGTGAGGCGGGTCGTTACGTTCCCTAAAATATGGTTGAGCGAAGCGATGGCTGGTTCATGCGTCATGCTCGTGAACGGGTGCTGCCAGTGGGAATGGGTCTGCTCTTATCTGCTTGCTTTAAAATGTGTTTTCTTTTGTTTTTATTCATTTTATTAAGAATTACATTTGAAACATGTATGGCGCAACTTGCAGTATATAGTAGAATTGTCTTTTGTTTTTAACTAATATTATAGCTTTAAGTAGAGTTCCTAAGTACTTAATTGAAAATTGTTCACCGCTATGATCATTAGTTCGCCTATACTTAACTGTATTTATCATAACCCATTGTGTAATTGTGATGGAAACTGACCTTAGTCATACCATGTTAAGGTCATTTTTCAATTTGACGACTCTGTATGAAATAAAACAGGGAGAAAAAAACAACCCTTGGAGTTTCTTGCCGGTTCTTCTCCAAGGCCTCCCGCTGTAGGGTTTGCGAACCGATGGCGTAGCTTCTATGACGTTCACAAGTATTGTAAATAACAATCTAAATTGAATAAACAAATTTGAATCTTTTGAATCTTTGAATCTTTGACTTCCAACTCTTTCAAGCCCTTTAGCCGGCAACAATAAGAAACTTTTTTAATATTAGAATTTTGAATTTAGAAAGGTGTAGACCGTATAGACTCCTATGAGTGGGGTTTGGCCCCAATTGACATTTAATAATTAATAATGTTTTGTTTTATTTTTGAAATATATAATAAATGTTATGAGTGTAGATAAAGTAGTGTATGAGACTGCACATAACTCGGTATTAAAACACTCGTGGGATACTATTAAAAAACTCGCCTTCTCGTGTTTTAATACCCCTCATTATGCAACAGTCTCATAAACTACCTATTATAATGGCAAGTAATGTGTAAATATAAATTTATAGGTAATAAAATGTATGTAGCTTTTGTATTTGTAGCAATGACATAAAGTAATAAATTTAATTGTAAATGTTGTTATTACGTTTTTTTTTTCGCGCGTTTTTCTTGGTACCTAGCTAAAAGATGTAAGTAGGTACCTAGGTACTTAGTTTAACGGGTGGAAGGCAAAAAACAGAGGGCGATTGAAAAGAATAAAATGCTTTTAAGTCTTAGTTTGAGTTTTAATTAATTCTGGGGGGTAGTTGTCTAACTCAACATCAATCGGAATCGCATTCAGTTTGAAAGATATTGTATGGCCATTGCTGCAGTAGGTAATATAAATAAGTTTTGTCAACTTTCTTCAACAACAAGTGTTGAATGTCAAACTGAAAGCGATTGCGATTGATGTTGAGTTAGACAATTACCCCCCTGGTCTTAATGAAATACTTACAAGCTTTATGGTTCTGTTTCTAGTTAATTGAACAGGTTAATGGTTTTTTTCAGAATAGTTATATTTCCATATTAAGGTTGGGCCACACTGATCGACGGCGATCGATGGTTTGCCTATTTAAAACGTGCGCAAAGTATGGAAATCTTTTCGCATCGAGCGACGCGGCGGTCGGCCCGACCCTTATCCACCCTAAATCTGAATGTAATATTTTTCTGTGATATAAAGTAGCCTATGTTCCTTTCCAAATCCGTTCAGCCGTTTTGGCATGATAGAGTAACAAACATCAACACATCAGAACGTCAAACATCAAAAATCAAACATTCAAACAATCTCAATAAGAAAAAATATAAAAAAAAGGATTATGAAGGTACCACTTACGACATGTATTGTGAGAAAGGAGTATTTCCAAAAAATTGTGGCGTCATCTATATTATTCCGCATTGATTTTTGTATTTTCCTGTAGGAATGATTTCCTGGATAGAAAGTAGCCTATGTTCCTCTCCAGGCTACGAAGTATCTGTGCCCCAAATTTCAGCCAAATCCGTTCAGCCGTTTTGGCGCAATTTAGCAAGAAACATCCAAACATCTAAACTTTCACATTTATATTAGAAAGAAGTAGGATTTTATCAATTTTAGCCCGCATGGATTTTTGTACTTTGCCGTAGGAATGAGGGGTTTTTACGCGACAAAAAGTATTGTATGTTCCACTCCAGGCTACAAAGTATATGTGTCCCAAATTTCAGCCAAATCCGTTCAGCCGTTTTGGCGTGATAGAGTAACAAACAAACATCAGGACATCAAAACATCAAAAATCAAACATTCAAACAACAAACTCAAAAATTCAAACAACATTTTTTAGATAAAAAACGAGATTCCTTACTACTTACTTACGCCATGTATTGTGGTAATTTCAAAAAAATGTGGCGCCATCTATTTTACCCCGCATCGATTTTTGTATGTAAAATACATTACTATACGTATGTAAGATAATATAAGATACTTAGGAATGAGGGGTGTTTCCGGCCTTTAGGCGCAATTGGTCCAATTCGCGATTGGTACAATTCACGTTATTCGCGGTTGGTACAATTCACGTTATTCGCGGTTGGTCCAATTCTCGGTTGGTCCAATTCGCAGTTGGCCTAATTCGCAGTTGGTCCAATTAGCTGTTGGTCAAATTCGCATTTGGTCCAATTCGCGTTTGGTCCAATATAAAGTGTATTGTGATAAGGTAGAAAAAAATATAACCATGCATACTTAATTATTTGATCAAACGTATGATAGATAATTATAATATATTATTATAGATACTTTATACACTTTTTACCTACCGGGCGCTATAACTTGGGAAACATTATTCATCTTGGCCTAACCGCGAATTGGACCAACTGCGAATTGGACAAACTGAGAATTTGATCAATTGCGAATTGGAATTTTTTTTGAACATTGGACTAATTGCGAATTGGACCAAATGCGCCTAAAGGTTTTCCGGGATAAAAAGTAGCCTATGTTCCTCTCCAGGCTGCAAAGTATCTGTGTCCCAAATTTCAGCCAAATCCGTTCAGCCGTTTTCACGTGATTGAGCAACAAACATCCGAACATCTGAACTCACAATTATTCTATAAAAAAATAGGATGTGCTCCAACTGCCGGAACACAACACTTCTGAAAACATCGTTATTATGGCGTCAGACAGACTTAGATAAGATGGTGGTAGCTAGCCAGGCGGACTTTGAAGAAGCCCCACCATCAACCAAGCCAAGCAGTTATTCAAGTTTGAACATGTAATTTTTTTTTTCTTTATTTTCAAACTTGAATACAGCTTGGCCGAAGTGACATAATTAAGTACCTACTTAGGTAATCTCATTTTGTTGGAAATTTAATGGACTTTAATACCTAATAGAAAACTTTTGCCATAAACCCACTACTAGGGGTCAAAGTTGACGAAAAGTAAAAAATACTGCAATACTTACTTTTTTTGTGATTTAGAAAATTTTAAAATAGCCGTATCTTAAAACTATTTGGCCTGCAAAAACTAAATTATTCCCTTTTTATTGCAAATTTGGTCTTCTTTAAAGAATGTATAGTAACATTTGCCATAACTCAGGTCTTTGGTGGTAAAAATTGACAAAAACTGAAAAAAAACTGAAACTTTATTGGATTTTTAAATATTTAACAATGATCCGAAGGGCTTTCAAGGTGGAAAACTTGGATTTTCATTGATTTTTCATCACTACTAACATACAAAAAAAATCAGAACTAACTCATTTAACGCAAGGCAAAATGTACGATTTCCATGGACTATAACCCTTGCAGACACGCAGCAGTTACGCAATCACGCTTAAACTACTAAACCGATTTAAATGAAATTATGTACAGAGATAGTCTAGAGCCCGAGAAAGGACATAGGCTACTTTTTTATGCGAAAAAAGGGTTGTAAAGGCAGGCCTGTCTCGCTTCCATACAAGCGGCGCAAAATCCCCGAGATATTTACCTACTATTCTGGAAAACAACCTAATTTCAACCTTTTGCATTGCGTATAGCGTTCATAGTACAATAACTGTCTGCCAGGGTTGTAAGGGCAGGCCTGACTCACTTCCATACAAGCGGCGCAAAATCCCTGAGATATTTACCTACTATTCTGGAAAACAACCTAATTTCAACCTTTTGCATTGCGTATAGCGTTCATAGTACAATAACTGTCTGCCGTCTCGCTTCAATCTGCTAGGGCTGTCAGTACAGTTGCAAAACTTCTGAAAGATTCGGAATAATTACGGAATACTTCTCAGAAAGTTTCTTTCCATCAGAATTTTTCAAAATAGATTTGATTAAAAATATTGACTATTCTGTTTATCTTAGGTCAATCTTGCTAGAAAATATCGTATGCCCGAGTCCCGCCCGTCCGACCGAGGCGAACGGACGAACGAACGAACAACTCGTGCGCGCCGCGGCCACAAGCCGCGGCGGGCGCTACAGACAGAACAGATGAGTAAGGGCGTTTGTGCACTACCACTGAATTTTACCGATCCGGAAAAAATCGGATGTTTGTATTTTAATAATTAATCATTTATATTAGTAATTAATTAAATACAAGCATCCGTTTTTTTCCGGATCGGTAAAATTCAGTGGTAGTGCACAAACGCCCTATGCCAGAATAAATTCTAGTCTAGTAGCGCTCGGCGCGGCGGGTGGGGCGCGCAGCGGGGCGGGGAGTGGCGGGCGGGCCCCCCGGAGAAGTTTTCGCCCGCGCCCGGTCCCCGCCGAGAAAGATTCATAATGTTTCGGAATAATTCGCAATATTTCGATTTACGATTAAAATTATAAAGTAAACGTTGTTTTTTTAAAAACGAAGTACTTATTTGCTCAGTGATGGATTGATGTTGAATTGGTTGTTATTTAGCGTCAGTAAAATTTGAATGTTTATTTTATTACTTAGCTATGTAAGGCGAAATTAACAACAAAAGTAGGTAAGTACTGTTAGCATAGCACTAAAACTAATTTTTATTCTTGTTATTACTTTATTAGGTACTAGCGACCCGGCCCGGCTTCGTTTGAACAATTTGTTGGTGTTTCGACAGTTACAGTTATTTTAAATGTGATAACTTCTAAAGTATTCATTAAAATGATATAGGGTAAAGGAGGTAACTTATTTGGATAAGGATTAATAACGATTATAGGAGAAATTAGCTTTGCAAATAAAGTAATATTTTTAAATTACTTAAAGATAAAAATGGTTACTGTGAGTCAACCTTAGGAGATAGACATATGACGCTGTTGCGGACTTTTTTGTTGGCCTTTTAATGATATACAATTCCGTAGTAAATTATTTTGATGCTTCTCATAAGGTTCAGCGTTCGCAATGTAAGCGCTCGAAAAATCGATTTTTTACGGCTTCACCAAAAAACATGTAATTTTCTCTATAAAGTACATAAATACGTAAGTAATTAGAATGTTTTGTATGTATTTATAAACCGTTGGAATTAAATTTTCTAAATGACAGTGAAAGCTGCATCAAAATCCGTTGCGTGGTTTAAAAGAAGAAAGCTTAGAAACAGACAGACAGATGCATAGAGCGACTTTATTTTATAATGTACCTACCTACCTAGTGATAGTGAAGTGATGATAAGCCTCGGCACTTGCTACTCTAATAGAAGACGGCTTCTCGGTGCCGAGGTTTGTACCTACCTAGCAGTGGCGTAGCGAAGGGTACATAGGTACAAGCCGATTCTCATCAGCTTACCTTAATATCATAGATTAAAAATATGTTTTCATCAGTTTCAAGCAATTCAAGAACTTTAAAAATTTGCTAAAATAATACGTACCTACCGTACGTAGGGAGGTACCTACCTACTTTCTTCAACACTTAAAACATCTACAGAAATTTTATTTGAGAGGTACCTACCTAGATAGTAAGATATCTATCCATTCATAGGTACTTACTTTTACTATGATTGACTTTTTTCTAGCTAGGAAGGTGTTTCAAAATAAGTGTCAACTGCTTTCTACTGCTTTTTACCGATTGCTGCCTTTTTATCGTTACCTACTCCCGTATTTTTCGACGATCGAAATATTCCGAATGTTTCGTAATACTTCGGAATATTTCGTAAGTATTCCACGGGAAAGATTCGGAATTATTCCCGACTGCAACTGTAGCTGTCAGAGATACTACTTTATCCGTTAATACACGCGAAGCGAGACAGATGGCGACACATGCGGATGCGTGCGCTGCGTGTGCGACAAGTCGAGCGAGTGCCAGCCTATTGAGACTAGTCCGGTGACCGGACGCTTGCGTTTATCATACCTAAACTCGGGAGTGTTTCTGTACCGTAAGGTCCGTAAGATAGGTACTAATATATATTCTGTGGTAAGGGGATGAAATAGGGGATGAAAGTTTGTATGGAAATTACGTCATTTTAAAACTAAAAGCTTGAAACTTATTTTTTAGGCTTTTGATTTGATATAAATGAATACGACATTCAAAGTTTGTAGAAAATTTACCCTGAAGGGGGTAAAAGTAGGGGATGAAAGTGTTGGTGTGATGGCGTCGGAAAAATGTTTATTAGCCTAAAAAAATAAAAATGCTGCCAAGAGACACTATTCCACGCGGACGAAGTCGCGGGCACAGCTAGTTATACCTATAAACATTTATTCAGCTATCTCAGTGCGGTCCCAGACGGTAAATAAGTGCATTCAACACAGACAATTCCCGTACGCGAGTGTATATTCGCGTTCATCACCTCACCAGCACCGACATACGTGCCACCACCCGGTTCATCAGCTCATCACGTAAGTCCCATTTCCTTTCATCGTTAAGGTCACAGCATATATCATCATCATCATCATCATCATCAGCCATTTAATGTCCCCACTGCTGGGGCACTGGCCTTCCTTATGGATGAATAAGGAGAATGAGCCATATATATCAACTCGTAAACGGAACGTAAACGTATCAACTCGAGCGGTTCAGTATTCTTTGTATGAAACTCCCTACTTAACTGCAAAGCACACTAATCGGAATCGTAACGTAATCGCCTCGCGTCGGGACTAGCGAGCGGTAAGCGCGGCGTCGCCTAGCCGTAGCCGAGTCGAACGTACTTACCGACGCTGATCTGTGCCCCAGTATGAGTTGATTTTAACTGTCAACGTTTGCGAAAACTATCGGATGAACTGCTCATGTCGGTAAAGCAGTCAAAGGACATGAAAGAGATAGAGCGATAATTTTCGATTACGAATACAGTTTGCCAAACTCATACTAGGGGTACCGGTTTGGTTACGTCATACGTGCTTAGTGCTTACTATGCGATTATTATAAGAATAGGACGGGTTGTTGACAAACTTCACTCTGAAAAGGTACAGTTCGCAAGAAAGTACAAAACAAAATGAAAATAGTTTTTTTTTTTTATTTTGGCAGAACATTGTTTGAGTATTGCCACTTTCAAAACGAAGTTTTATTTTATTTTTTTAATCCACCTACTCGTTATGCCAGCGCCAGACATAGCACAAACATTTGAATAAATGTTTGGACACATGTGTAGCACGGGTATTTGTGTATTTGTTCAAAGCTTTGATAAAATACTAGAGCATATTTCTACAGTACTTTGCAATGTCAGAAGGAAAAGTCTTCAATGTCTTTGTTGCAGTAGCAGTTCAGACCAGCGGGACGATGATTCTCAAATGAATGGAATAGAAGAGGTGGAATAGCATTAGCAAGCATAATGTGTTTTGATTTACAATTGGCGGATTCACGAAAGGCGCCTCCCCGAGTGGCTTGATTGAATCGCTCCCCGTGATACCAATACCTGGCGCACCCTGGTAACAGCTAGATTCTGCCGAATCTAACTTTAATCAACGTGCATAATCTAGCTGGCCAATCCTTTTACCATGATAGACCAATACAATTTTTCACTAGACCCCCAATTTACCAATTTTATTGTAAAGTTGATTATTAAATTATTTTCATAACTTGAATTCCTGTTTAATTTAAATATTAAACCAGTAAATAGAATCAACATTCAATTTATTCTGTGTTATTGAAGCATAGTATTAAAGTA
The DNA here is from genome assembly GCA_949710035.1 of Crambus lathoniellus. Taxonomy (NCBI): domain Eukaryota; kingdom Metazoa; phylum Arthropoda; class Insecta; order Lepidoptera; family Crambidae; genus Crambus; species Crambus lathoniellus. The sequence goes on from OX453303.1 coordinate 30,773,544, forward strand.
CCCCGCAGAACAATAAGTATGAAAAAATGGGTTCAGCAGTTAAATATCACAAAATTTTAATTTGATTGAGATTCAAATTACCTGATCATTTTCGTAAAAGCATACTTTCATGAGTCCTATACTTTTCGAAAAAATCAAGTTAATGATTTGTATTTATCTGCAAATTATTCATATGTTTTGGTTTGCACGAACATCATTATTAATTTATCGTAAGCTATGACATGATCAGCCCCCTGATTCACGATTTAAATTTCTTTTTTGCACACCATACTGAAGTGAAGTGAAGTTAGTTTGACAGCACTTTGACAGCTTGACGTCACAACATGGCGGCGTCCCTATCCTATTCTTATAATAATCGCATAGTACGTTAGGTTGACGCCTGGTTGACCGCGAGGCGAAAGGCGATAAGGTGTCGATCCCTTTCCGAGTTGATACAATCTGCTGTGACCTTTATCCTCACAATCTTCCTCACAGGTGAATGTGCCTGCACCAGCAGGTACAACCTTATTAAAATACGTAAAAGTTTAGCACGAAGTATAAAATACCTGGGCGACTTTCTACTGCTCTTGGGCGGCTGTTGGCTGGCGGGAGTAGCGTCATTTTTGCGTCCGTTGCAGCTCAGACCGCCGCGCACCTTCGAAGTACCACTGAAAAATGTCACTCAACGTTCATAACGCAGGCCTTGTAAAACGTCACGAATCAAAGGTTTTTATTAAAAATATTATACTAGAGAAGCCCCCCTTAATTTGTTCTGAGTCTGGGTGTTAAGGAGTACCACTAGCATACCTATTTGCTGGCAGCATTAGGCCTTGTTCAAATAATGAGCGATATCGCTGTCGTGCTCAGTAGCGATACCGCGTCGGTACGCGATATCGCTGTCATCCTCAGTGCGACAGTGGTATCGCTTATATTTTTGAACAAGGCTATTTAAGTCATTAAACACCATTATTTTACATAAAATACAGAATCTGTCCATATTTTTTTATAGTTTTGAACTTTTTTACATCGTCGAAAGCGAAACTTCCAACAGCCATAAGATAAAAAAAACTGTGGGTAGGTAGCCCACAGTTTTTTTTTATCTGGCAGCTGTACACGTTGGCCCAACCATTGGCCAATACATCGTACATTTAACTTTTGAAAAAACCTAACTTGTTCGTTCGAGAGTGTCAATGTACGATGAATTGGCCAAAGGTTGGGCCAACGTGTACAGCCGGCATTACAAGCGCGGGCGAGTAGGTTTGATACTTGTAGTTGTAGGTAAATGCGTATACCTAGACTCGCGCTCCTGCGTGCGTCGGCTGGCGCACAGTGGATCGATCCCATACAAGCGATGGGACATAAGCAAATTAAAAAATCATTTAACGAATTTTGAAAATCAAGTAGGTCCATCGTATTTGCCTAGTTAAAAGCTATTAAAAACAGTATGAGCATTTTCTTATTGGAACCTTATTTCAAGAAGTATGGTACCTAACGTGATTTCTTAGTATGGAAAATGACCTTATAAATCCTGTAGCTCGAGAGTCCCTTCGTCTTTCGACTTGATTTTTTTATATGTCAATATGACATATATTTGCTACATTTTCCCCAAACAAACTAGGTGCGCGCCACGCGCCCCTTACGAGTTATGGTGTTGACCGATTTTTTTTTCGTTAAATATTCAAATATATCCAGAAATTATTATTTTGACATATTTTACCAACGAATCACACTTGAGTGAGACTAATTGAAAGTTGATCAGGGGGCTACCGGCTAAGAAATCTGGATATGGGTATGGGCTTCAACTGTCATTTGAATTCCTTATTCTGATAGATTTTTGCTGCTTTGTTCTGTTGAACGTTGCTAGCTAGTTATCGTTATACCTGACGTCACAAAACAAGGAACTGATAGCGGCTATTTTCTTTATAAAATTGGCTTAAATTTCCCAAAAACGTATGAAGTTCATACCCAGAAAGTTACGCGGTAGCCCCCCAGGTCATAAAATATCGGTACACTGATAACAGCTTAGAGAAAAACACATAAATGCACTCTTTCTTTATGTCAAGGGTCGTATTTTCTAATTTATTTGTTCATTGTTATACACTTGGTAAGTAAAATAAACTTTGTTTACTTAATGTCTCATAAGTAACATTAATTGACTGTTTATTTTTGGTCTACCCGTTCATAGGATAGGTAAACTCATAAGTATGGATGGGTTAACTTTGTGAAACCATATAAATAGAAGCCTATTTCTTAAACTGAATTAGTTGTAATTTCATCCTCATCCGAGTATTGTCATTATGTCTTTCCGTGGTTTTGCTACTTATATCGTTTCTCTACGTTTACCTTTACATTTCTCTACGTAAAGGTGGTGATCTTCGGACCCATAATCAATTATATTTATCTTTGAAAACAAATATTAATGTTCAATGAAGCGACAATGTAGAAAAAGAACTAAAGGAGTGGTGCCGTAAATTCTGTTATCGGATCTATTCTAATTGGACAAATCTTCAAGAAGCCAGTAAAAATTTATGCAGAAGAATTCCTACTGGTTACAGACAGACATTAAGTGGCCGGAAGGTTTGAAAGCAAATCTACCCGAAGAAGAAATAAACGACTAAAGAACCAACCAGTAGAAATTCTGCTGTATACATTTTTCTTGGGATTTTGAAGATTTTGTCCACTTACAATAGATCGGATAACAGAACTACTACTTCAGTTCTTTTTCTACATTGTCGCTTGAACATTAATGTTTGTTTTCCAAGACAAATATAATTGATTATGTCTACGAAGATCACCACCTTCACGTACAGAAACGTAAAGGTCGAGATAAGTAGGGAAACCTCGGAAAGACTTCTTTTTATATGTTATAAGCTTCTGTTTATATGGTTTCATAAAGTTAACCCATACTAATGAGGGTAGATCAAAAAGAAACAGTCAAAAATGTTCCTTGTGAGACATTAAGTAAACAAAGCTTATTTTAATTACTAACTCGCGCACTCGAGAGACGTCAATTAACTTTAATTGGCATTAAATTATCACTCCTACTTTATTCAATATTATACATAAAAAAGAGACGGATATATATATAATTGTCATTAAAAGTTAATTGAGGTCTCTGAGTACGGCAGTAAGTGTATAACTATGAGAGTAAGTAAGTAAGTACCTTGTAATTGTACGAGAAGTTATCATGTGTAATAAGTAAGTTTGGTAAGTAATAAGTAAACATTTATTTTGATTAGGTAATTAGAAAATACGATTCTGAAATACAAAGAAAAAGATTGCATTTTTAATGTGCTTTTCTGTAAGCTGTTATCAATGTACCTACTGATATTTTATGACCTGTCCAACCTTCAGATAGTCTTACTCAAGTGTGATTCGTTGGTAAAATATGTCAAAATAATAGTTTCTAAATATATTTGAATATTTAATGAAAAAAAACTTGGTCAACACCATAACTCGTAAGGGGCGCGTGGCGCGCACCTAGTTTGTTTGGAGAAAATGTAGCAAATATATGTCATATTAACATATGAAAAAATCAAGTCGAAAGACGAAGGGACTCTCGAGCTACAGGATTTATAAGGTCATTTTCCATACTAAGAAATCACGTTAGGTACCATATTTCTTGAAATAAGGTTCCAATAAGAAAATGCTCATAATGTTTTTAATAGCTTTTAACTAGGCAAATACGATGGACCTACTTGATTTTCAAAATTCGTTAAATGATTTTTTAATTTGCTTAAGTCCCATCGCTTGTATGGGATCGATCCACTGTGTGGCGTGGCGACTAGGCCAAAACCAGGGGGCGTAATCTTAATACATTCAAATGGGAATTACCAACTAAGCCAAAAAATTCTAAAGTTATAATCAGGCCCTAGAGGTCACTTTTTATCACTTTAATAATAATTATAATGTGTGTGTTTATTTTATAGGTAGGTACACCAAAAGCTGCTTGCACCAGACAACAGAGCGCTAGTTATGCACTTCGAATAAAGGGGCCCAAGATTGGTCTCTATTTCCCATATTCCTACTTAAAAAGTTACTCTATATGGTGTGCATGTACCTACATTTACTCACAAACATCTGTAGTAGGTCCATAAGAGTAGGTTATGTAGGTTATATTATATAACATGCTTTTTCTAACTTCCTACAAGTGTACTGAATTGGTGACATACGTGGACTGGTTGTCCCTGGAGCTGGAAGATTTCGGATGCAAATTGATACGAAGGGTTTCCAGAGAATACATGGAGAGGCGAGAGTCAGCGTCCGATTCTGTAAAGAGGATTTCATAGAAATAATAACCTCATTCATTCCTCGTTTTTGAACTTGGAAGTCTAACCGCCGAATAATTGAATGTTTAACCGCCTGTGGTCTAGTGGTTCATACCACCGATTCCACACCCAGAGGTCCCGGGTTCGATTTCCAGCCCAGTGGGGGTACATATTGTATTCGGTTTGGTTGGTGGTAGGACTTGTTCTTAGTCCGCCTGGCTAGCTACCACCATCTTATTTAAGTCTGACGCCATAACGATGATGTTTTCACCATTATTGTGTTCCGGCAGTTAGAAATAAGATAGCCAGTTACTCAGTGATTGAGGATTCCGGGAGTAGTGCGCTTCCACCTTCAGCCTATCACTACTTATCATCAGGTCTGATGAAAGCTAAGTGCTACCCCTTGTGAACAAAAAAAAAGTCGTTTAAGGCGCTACTCGGAAAAATATGGACTTTTTGATTTAAAACTATAGGACGCTTACAGTTGTTACAAATCTGGTAATAAGATATATATTTCTTCATACCTTTATCTAGAATCGTATAGTTTCAAAAACACGATTTTATGATTTTGCCTCGACACTTTTTATTTTCGAAAAGACCTCTAAATAACACGAAAAGTGAAGATTACTCTTAAATGGGGTTACTTACACTATTGGAAATAGGTTTAATTAGTGGACACCAATAATATTGAGAATCGTATAGAAGCATTTTTTTTTTAATCGTAGTTTTTTAATACGAAGTGATTTTGTGTTTTTTTTGCCTAATCTGCAAAATCGGTCTCGCTCCCGCGCGCGTCTTTTTCTCATTGCTATCTCGCTTTAGCACATTTTTTCCGAGTATCGCCTTAAAATTCATTTAATAGTGCGACAACGTTTTCTGTTCCGGTGGCCAAAGACTGGAACTAAATTAATGTCATTTTGCCGTCAACTGGTTGTCCAACCATAACGCTTCTGCCGGCTGAAGGTTTTAGAAGTCAGGGCCGGTTAAATTGCTACAATAAGACGAAAAAAATCGCCGCTGTCACCGGAACGGAAAAGATTGTCGCACTATTTTCAGTTTAGGCTGATACAGCACTTGTGAACGCCAAAGCAGCTACGCCATAGGTTTGCAAATTCTACGGCGGGAGACCTTGTAACGAGAAGAACCCGCAAGAAACTCGTCAATACCTATTTTTTATCTCATACCACCTCATACCTACTAATGGACCTGCCCCCTGATTTACAAACCGTCGGAAACGGAATCGGATTCAAATTATGTGCTTTATTTTATTTTATTTTATTTATTTGAGCAACCAACAAGGTCATACACTAAACATGTGAATAACTTAAACAATACAATATACTTAAACTAAGTGTTGCCTTACAGGTCGCCACGGAAAGCTTATAAAATACATTAAAAAAATGGAAGCCAGTAACTAGGTAGTCAACTAATTATTAATTAGTTAACTACTAACGGTGCTATAATTATTTCATTTCATAAAGGTAAAAGAGAAAAAAAAATACTTAATCTAATATTACATTAAACATGTATAACTTAGACATTTGTTGTGTCGAGTAAGCTAGTTGGTAAAAAAAAATAAAAACTTCAAAATAAAAACAGAAATTTAATATAAAACTAAAATAATAATAAGAGTGAGTGAGTACTCTGGACCCTACAATAATAATAATTAAAAAAAAAGAAAACCAATAAGTACGTTTGGAATTTAGAAGAGAGAAATTTATTTATATATTGAAAAAATTTTGAAAAAACAAACGGTTCGATTATTTATATATATTCATTATGTTTTTTTTTGAATAAAGGTAAAGATGATCTGAAAATGTCTATATTACTATTGTTTTTTGATATAACATTATACTGATTTTGTATCCTATTTAATGGGGAATTGTAGCCTAAATTACTTTTAGAGTGTTTTGGACAAAATAAGCTATAAAATCTTTCAAAATTATAGTAAGTAGGTATTTAGAAAAAATCGACCCGTCTCACAACCAGAGGGCCTACTCTGAAACGCAAAACCCGAAACTTCGGTATACTCGTCCCTCTCACTCTCTAGTCGGGACAGAATCGAGTGAAAGGGGTGGGGCTTACCGAAGTTTCGGATTAGCGTTTCAGAGTACGGTCCGAGCTCCGATGGGACTCGAACCCACGACCTTTCGCTTTCCGGGCGACTGCTCTAACCACTGAGCTACGGATTCGTTACGAGAAGCGTCGAATTTATCTAATACTTCTTACGCGCTGTATTATAGTCAGCGTTAATTTCATCAATGTGGAGAAATTACTACCCTCGCTTTTTCCATTTTTCAATAATAAAAATTGCATTGTGAATGCAAATAAAAATTAAAATACCTAACTTTGTGCTTTGACTTTGTCTATTCTACAGAGGGTGACAGAGACAGTGCATACGGACCGGCAAAAAGTTAGAATATGGGCATGGGCTTTATTTGACATTTAAATGAATTAATTTTTAACCACCTCTGTGGTCTAGTGGTTCATACCACGAATTTCAGACCCAGAGGTCCCGGGTTCGATTCCCACTGGGGGTACATATTGTATTCGGTTTGGTTGGTGGTAGGACTTGTTCTTAGTCCGCCTGGCTAGCTACCACCATCTTATCTAAGTCTGACGCTATAACAATGATGTTTTCAGCATTATTGTGTTCCGGCAGTTCTAGATAAGATAGCCAGTTCCTCAGAGATTGAGGATTCCGGGAGTAGTGCGCTACCACCTTCAGCCTTATCACCACTTATCATCAGGTGTGATGAAGGCTAAGTGCTACTCCATTGCGGTTAAAAAAAAATGAAGCCCATGTCCAGTCCATATCCATATTTTTTAGCCGGTAGACCTGCCAACCTTCGCACTGTAACCGTTTTTCTAACTACTTGTGCTAGGTATTATAGCTTAGTAAATAGGTAAATACGTTGCTATAAAATTGGCTAGTATCAAATAAACCAACATCATAACTCACTCTTTTTTGAACCACTCTTTGTCCATGCTCCATTTGATTTCTTCTTAGAATTTGATCTTTTAGAGCGCGACGAATCCTAAAATAGATTTTTATCAATAACCAATAATGTCAATAGGGATTGAATAAAGGTAGGGGTAAAAACGGTGAAATAAAGTATGGCTGAATTTCAGACAAGAGTGAATTCCATGTACACTCGAGGACAAATTCGGTGAACCACCTCTTGCTTCTTTTCACCTGGCTGGTGCCTCGCCATTCAAGCGCAGACCCTTTTACTATTAGTACAATGCATAATCAATTACGGATAGGGACTGCAACTGAACGGCGAGACGCCAGCCACACGAAAAGAAGTAAGATGTGGTTCACCGAATTTGTCCCCGACTTTACTTAAGTATATCTAAATTTAGTTCATTTATGTAGGTATCAAAGATGTTCTTTTTTACTTTACTTTTTCTTTCATAGCTTATGAGACTGTAATAGGTCCTAATAGTCGGTAAGAGATTGTAGATTTCGTTTCATGTCGTTCGTTAACTTTAAAAAATGGAACAAGCGTAGTTAACCTATTATTAAAAATGAAGTACCTAGGTAGGTATGTACCTACCTACTTATAAAAAAAATACCCGTCTCATAAGTTCACGACTAGCTTCGCTGACGAGATTCGAACCCACGACCTTTCACTGTCCAGGCGAGAGCTCTAACCACTCGGGGGCGGTCCGGCCCGGGTTCCCTTGGGTCTAATCTCTAATCTTAAATAAGGGCTCCGTGAAATAAGCTAAGATTGCCCCCCCCCCCCCCCATCAACCAAATCCTGGCTCCGCGCCTGCCCCCTACCGCCACGTTCAAAAGCGAAAGCGCTCCGGGGACCCCCCAAAATGTAAACTGATCACGAGGGGGGGGGGGGGGATTTGCTGATACTTGACAGATGAGACCATACAAAACTGTCAAGTAAACTGGGGCCCAAGCCTGCTAACGTTAAGTCTAAATCGTGTCTCAATCGTGTTTCAATTGTAGTTCAATTGTAGTGCTTTTTACAAGCTTTTATTTAACTTGCAGTGTATGTATGTAGGTATGTATGTATGCATGTGTTAGAATATCAAGTTTTGACATTGATTCAATTTAGTATTTATTACACCTAAATCCATTAAAGTAATTTTGTGGATAACATCGTACCTTATTTATCGTGTTTTCATTAAATAGTAGTTTGATTTCTGTCGGTGCCATCCGACAACAAAGCGATATGATATGGAGTTTTGTTATTAGTCTCATATAGTTATTTTTACATCTAAATGCATTATATTTATTATGGAGATAACATTTTACTACATGTATCCTGTTTCTAATAAAAAGTATTTTGATTCGTGGCGGGGCCAACCGTCAACAAAGCATGATCAAGCAATTGTACTTTAATTTGCCTATAAGTACTGAATAATGTGTATAAAATCATGTTATTACTTTTAATATTCATATCACTTAATTTATTACTGAAATGTTAAGTAATATAAAGTATCTAAGTGTACTTTTACGTTAGTAAGTACACGTTACTTCCGGTTGAACAGAAAACAAATAGATAATTATTGTAATTATTGTATTTATAAATAATGTTATGTAAAATCATTCTTTGATTTTAGAATACTTTTTCATAATTGTTATGTTTATATTATGGTGTTTTCTGTATTTTTCTAAAACAAGAATTGGCGGTAGACGCTAACATTTATAAGGCAAGGCAGCCATTTTATTTGGTTAGCCTGGTCCGAGCCGTCAGCGGTGTATAAGTTAAGTAACAATTCCGTTGTTTCATATTTCTCATTCCTTGTTATTTCTTGCTGTTTAATGCTGATGTATTGTCTAGTAAATATTGCTGAAGATTTGCCCTTGTTCGAAGGATATTCGGTAACTTGTTAAATGTAAATGCTTATTTGTTGATAATATTAAATTAAAGTTGTCCTTATCGGTTTCGAATAAATTATGTGAGTACTGAAATAATATAAAGTAACAGATTATAGAAAATGCTTGATGATATTCGTAAATGTTGTTTATTCAATAACATTGAAAATTACCTACTAGATGATCATACCAAAGATTTATTTTTGTGTGTTTACAAACTTACAGTAATCATTGTTGTAATAATATGACTCCCTACAGATATTTATTTTAAAATGCTAGAAACTGATAAACCTATTATGCAACACTAGGGTTCATTTCTGAAAATCTTGCCGGGTAGTATAATTATACAATATGTAATAGTGCGGTGGCTTTCCAGTGTTCCTTGATTAACATTAGTCATTTGCAACTAAAAATAAATAAGAGGCGGTCTTTGGAGCAAAGTGAAAAAATAGTGATATAATTTTACTTAACCTTAGGTTTAGAAAGGTTTAAGTTCGTGAAAGTCAGTGTTATTCTAACAATTAAGTCGTAAAATATAGTGGAATGGAGTCGGGTAGGTACATAAAATTATCATTTTCTTGATTATACCTCCTTTAGTGGTTTGTAAAATAAAGGGTTTCTGGTGGTGCAACTTGGTATTTTGAACCGCGTAGTAATTTAATCATTATTGAATCAAAATAATGTAAGATTAACTAGATTTTGCTAATAACAATGACATTTTACATTTTAGTATTCAAATCTTTACTTTATGTTATACAACAAATATGGGCAATTGAAAAGTATTGTTGCCATAGTTATTTAATAAGGCTCTAATTTCTTTTTCAGCATAGCATTACTTAGATTTTCAATTAATAATCTATTGCAAGAAATTTTATCAAATCTAGGTAGGTACTAAAGTTATAAAGTTTTTTTATACCTACTACGAATTCCCCATTGGTATACTATCTTACAAAACTTTGATTTTGAAGTGGCTTCTAGAAAGTGATAGTTAATTATATAAGTTATAACAGTGTTAATAGGTTTTAACACTGTACGACAAAGTATACCTCTTGTTAAAAAGCTTTCCCATTTAAGTTTAAATAGATTGCTATGGTTCTTTCGTATTACCTAGTTGCCACCACAACCATCTTTAGACTTGTTCCTTGATAGACGGAGTACAGTGAGATTAGATTTATTTTTATCCTTTTTTTTATTTAACTTTAATCATTTGGAACGATTTGCTCCACTAAATATTATTGATGTAACGAGCTTTCTTATGATAAAACGGCCACGTTAGAACGGTACACAAATTTGAAAAACAACTTCTGTCTTTTGTCTAACGGTATGTTATTACAGTTTGTTATCAATGTTGATTTTGTTTTTCCTGATGAAAAAAAAAACAAGGTTTCGGTTTGTTGGTTTTAATCAAAAAAATGTACTACCTAGTAGACTAGGAACTGATATCTGTCCATTAGTACATTTTCCATACGATTTTTCATGGACTTTCCATAGGTTTTCCATGGGTTGTTCCATACGTTTTCCATGGGCTTTTCATACGTTTTCAATGGGCTTTCTTATACGTTTTCAAATAGCTTTCCATAGGATATCCATGGGTTTTCCATGCGTTTTCCATGGGATTTCCCATGCCTTTTTCATTGGTTTTCCGAACGTTTTTCATGGGTTTTCCAAACGTTTATATGGGTTTTCCATATGTTTTCCGCGGGTTTTCTGTTATCCATAGGATTTCCATGGGTTTTCATAGTTTTCCATAGTTTGCGATAGTTTCCGATGGTTTCCGATGGTTTCCGATGGTTTCAGATGGTTTCCGATGGTTTCCGATGGTTACGGATGGTTTTCGATGGTTTTCGATGGTTTCCGATGGTTTCCGATGGTTTCCGATATTTTTCCGATGATTCCCGATGGTTTCAGATGATTTCCGATGGTTTCAGATGGTTTCTGATGGCTTCCGATGGTTTCCGGTGGTTTCCGATGGTTTCCGGTGGTTTCCGATGGTTTCCGATGGTTTCCGATGGTTTTCGATGGTTTTCGATGGTTTTCGATAGTTTTTCCATAGTTTTCGATAGTTTTCGACAGTTTTCGACAGTTCTCGATAGTCCTCTACAGTTCTCGATAATTCTCGATAGTTCTTCACAGTTCTCGATAGTTCTCGATAGTTGTCGATAGTTTTCGATAATGTTAGATAGTTTTTGATACTTTTCGACAGCTTTTGATAGCTCTCGATAGTCCTCGACAGTTCTCGATAGTCCTCTACAGTTCTCGATAGTTCTCGATAGTTAACGACAGTTCTCGATAGTTTTCGACAGTTCTCGATAGTTATCGACAGTTCTCGACAGTTCTCGACAGTTCTCGATAGTTTTCTATAATTCTCGATAGTTCCCGATAGTTTTCCACAGTTCCCGATAGTTCTCGATAGTTGTCAATAGTTTTCGATAATGTCAGATAGTTTTTGATATTTTTCGATAGCATTTGATAGCTCTCGATAGTCCTCGACAGTTCTCGATAGTCCTCTACAGTTCTCGATAGTTCTCGATAGTTAACGACAGTTCTCGATAGTTCTCGACAGTTCTCGATAGTTCTCGACAGTTCTCGACAGTTCTCGACAGTTCTCGACAGTTCTCGACAGTTCTCGACAGTTCCCGACAGTTCTCGACAGGTCTCGACAGTTCTCGATAGTTTTCTATAGTTCTCGATAGTTCTCGATAGTTTCCGATAGTACTCCACAGTTCCCGATGGTTTTCGATAGTTCTCGATGGTTTTCGGTAGTTCTCGATGGTTTTCGGTAGTTCTCGATGGTTTTCGGTAGTTTTTGATAGTTTTCTGTAGTTTTTGATGGTTTTCGGTAGTTCTCGATATTCCTCGATAGCTTTCGATAGAAATTATACGTTACCATAAGTTTCATAAGATCTGTTAAATTAAGTCCTGTCCTTTTGACGATCATTGTAAGTGGCTGGGGCCAATGTAAATTTCGATCATTAAATTTTTTTTTTGCGAAATTTATAAAAGTATAAGTGTTACCTACAGACTTGATAACGGATAAATATATACTTAAATACTTTTTTTTGTAAATACATACTTAATATACATAGTAAACACCCAGACCAAGACAAATAGATGATGAAACGAACTACTGTGAAGTTCGATCGCTATTATATGAGTCGTTTCATTCGAAGATATAATATTTACAGAGTAGTCCCTTTAACCTCTGGGGCGCTAATTTTGGTTCTCGTGGGATTTGGTAATTGTAAGGTTGAACCAGTTATTATCATGATCCACTTAACAATTAGTTTATAGCGGCAAAACTATAATACTCGGTGTCAATGTCGGTCGACAAGTTAGTATTTTCGGCACACCTTGTAGGAATCATGGTTAAGCTAAGGAGATAATGTTTCGACAGTAAATAGATGGATCCAATACATGTATTAAATATTATCAGATTGGCCGAGCGGTTTAAAAAGGAAATTGGTAAACAATGTCATACAAAAGTTTACTTGATTATTTTATCGATAGGCCTTAAGATGTAGGCCTTAAGATATCTTTGGTATATATATTTGATTCGAAATGTTCATTACGATAGCAAATATTTCAAGATGCCGAATGGGGTGTTTTCACTGTTGTTGAAATGTAGATATTTAATGATTAAGTTTAAGAAAATATAACTTTAAGAATACCAAATGTGAAAATTATAATTTGAATATTCTGTTTTATAACAGCCAAATTATACTGTAGCCTATTATTATTATTACGTCATATAAATAATAGTCCAGGCAATATGATAAAAGTGAAAGTTAAGTTTGTATAAACAGATTTGGATGAAATATTAATTTCATTTTGATTGATGGTTTTTGTCTAGATGTTCCCACGGGAACGTAAACCATGCCGGTGCAGATCAGTTTGCAGTAAATGTTTGTATAGGTGTAATAAAAGAAAAATTCTAATTAAATGACCGTTTCATTCTAAGATGTAGTGTTTATCTTGAGAATTTAATAGTAGCGAAAAGAAATATTGGATATCGTTCTAATGATTTAATATAAATCATGAAAAGAATTGTACAATTAATGCAGATCTGTTAATGAAATTTTATAGTTCAATGTCGATTGTGTCACGGATAACCGTGATAGAATATTATTTACAACTAAAAATTACTGAATATCGTGTCCTTATCCCATTTTGTCTGGGATCGGTGCAGCATTACTGTGACTTACTACTGACTGACAAACCCCCCTGCTGCTGTGGGCTTGGTGTCTTCTTGGTCTTCACCGACAGGGGGTGATGCCGTTGACATGTCGAGGTTCACAGTAGGTAAACAAGCTGGTCGATAGTGTGTTTGGTGTCGGTTTGGTCTTCACGGGCAGCGGTGATGGAGCCGTACATGTCGAGGCATACTATTCATACTGACTGACTGACTATATCTACTACTGCTGTGAGTTTGGTGTCTTCTTGGTCTGTGCCGATAGAGGGTAAAGTAGCTGACATGGCGAGGCTCACAGTAAGATCGAAAAATCTACGTTAGATGTGACACATGAGATTAATTAAGTACCTATGCTGATCTAGTACTTCGAGAACGAAGTACTTGTCAGTATGGCCGTGTTAGAATATCAAGTTTTGACATTGATTCAATTTAGTATTTATTACACCTAAATCCATTAAAGTAATTTTGTGGATAACATCGTACCTTATTTATCGTGTTTTCATTAAATAGTAGTTTGATTTCTGTCGGTGCCATCCGACAACAAAGCGATATGATATGGAGTTTTGTTATTAGTCTCATATAGTTATTTTTACATCTAAATGCATTATATTTATTATGGAGATAACATTTTACTACATGTATCCTGTTTCTAATAAAAAGTATTTTGATTCGTGGCGGGGCCAACCGTCAACAAAGCATGATCAAGCAATTGTACTTTAATTTGCCTATAAGTACTGAATAATGTGTATAAAATCATGTTATTACTTTTAATATTCATATCACTTAATTTATTACTGAAATGTTAAGTAATATAAAGTATCTAAGTGTACTTTTACGTTAGTAAGTACACGTTACTTCCGGTTGAACAGAAAACAAATAGATAATTATTGTAATTATTGTATTTATAAATAATGTTATGTAAAATCATTCTTTGATTTTAGAATACTTTTTCATAATTGTTATGTTTATATTATGGTGTTTTCTGTATTTTTCTAAAACAAGAATTGGCGGTAGACGCTAACATTTATAAGGCAAGGCAGCCATTTTATTTGGTTAGTCTGGTCCGAGCCGTCAGCGGTGTATAAGTTAAGTAACAATTCCGTTGTTTCATATTTCTCATTCCTTGTTATTTCTTGCTGTTTAATGCTGATGTATTGTCTAGTAAATATTGCTGAAGATTTGCCCTTGTTCGAAGGATATTCGGTAACTTGTTAAATGTAAATGCTTATTTGTTGATAATATTAAATTAAAGTTGTCCTTATCGGTTTCGAATAAATTATGTGAGTACTGAAATAATATAAAGTAACAGATTATAGAAAATGCTTGATGATATTCGTAAATGTTGTTTAATCTTTTATCATGAAAAGTAATGTTGTTGTAAATGTTGTTAAATGTGTTGTATGTTCAACAACGACATGATAATTTGTAAATGTCGTTGTTTCTGTTAAAGCTGGTGAGTTTTTTTCGCCCGTTTTTCTTGTCAGCTAAAAGATGTGGTAGGTAAAAAAATAAAAGGACGATTCAAAAGAATAAAATAGTTTATTGGAGATTTGAGATTTTTATTAATCCTGACCTTATTGAAATAGAAGCTTTATAGTTTTGTTTATAGTTATTTGAAAAGTTTAATGCTTTTATCAGAACAGTTATATTTAGATTTGAGATTTTTATTAATCCTGACCTTATTGAAATAGAAGCTTAATAGTTTTGTTTATAGTTAATTGAACAGTTTAATGATTTTATCAGAATAGTTCTATTTCTATATTATCCGCCCTAAATCTGTCACATGTATGTCCGTTCTTCGGGTCAAATCTTGCACGCTTAATTTGACCCACTTCTCAGTGTCCGATTGAGCTGAAAATTTGTCTGCAAATTTGGTTTAGATGACAATACAATAATAAAGTACAGTCAGCAAGAAAGCGTGGCATAAAAATGAAATTTTTACTAAAAACTTATTTACGCACTAGTTACAAGAATTATGACAATAATGATGTGATGTAAATGTATTACCTATGTGGTGTGACCATCAGTAGTATGGTGAAAAAAGTACACATTTCTTGTAACTAGTGTGTAAAAAAGCACTACAATTGAACTACAATTGAAACACGATTGAGACACGATTGTGATTAACGTTAGCAGGCTTGGCCCCCTGGAAAGTATCTCCTAATCAGACATTGTGGGACAGGCACTTAATGTCCAACATAAAAAAGGACTTTATTGCAAGGCACTAAGGTTCACAGATTTAAATAACAAGAACTGTTCATTGGAATTTAGTCCAAAAGTAGGTAAGTACCTAAGTAGTAATAAACTGTTGCTGTACTCACAACGGTATTGTTAGTGCTGGTCATGTAGTCGGACATGCGCGACGCGTACTCCGTGACCACGTGGTCCAGCTTGTCACAGATCGTTTGTATGTCCTGAAATAAGTTTCAGTGATGAATATCTGGATAAATACTTATGTTCAATATAAGTAGGTACACGAAGATACAAGTCTGATTCCAGTAGTACAGCCAAGCATAGCTGATGATGATGATTAACTCTGATCATTTGATTTACCACTTCCGAGGACAAGTGATGATACCGGTATTAGATTCCGAAGTCGCGTGCGATTCCCTGTGGGTTTACTTTAATTATGAGCATTGATTTTTACTGGCAGATCCTCAATGGCAGAGGATTCCGGGAAAATTCATACCTTTCACCGTTTCCTCCTCCAGCCATAAAGCCTAAGAGAACGGCGAAAAAAAAATCAGCAGCAAAAAATAACAATGCCGGTTTTGGCTCTTTGTTTTCGCCATTGGCCGGTGGAGCACCTGTAATGCGGACTACTAGATATTCGTTCATACATCGTCGTAGCCAAAACATGGCGGCCGCGAGTAGCGCCAGCAGTCCGCGTAGCAGCGCTGCGCCCTCGCCCGCCATCGCCTTCTGCTAGAGTGACCGGTGGAGCACCTGTGTGTGACTGATACATACGTCGTCGTAGAGCCTGTTGGCGGCCGTTACCAGCGCCAGCAGCCCGCGTAGCAGCGCTGCGCCCTCGCCGTCTGCTAGAGTGACCGGTGGAGCACCTGTGACTGATACATACGTCGTCGTAGAGCCTGTTGGCGGCCGTTACCAGCGCCAGCAGCCCGCGTAGCAGCGCAGCGCCCTCGCCGTCTGCTAGAGTGACCGGTGGAGCACCTGTGACTGATACATACGTCGTCGTAGAGCCTGTTGGCGGCCGTTACCAGCGCCAGCAGCCCGCGTAGCAGCGCTGCGCCCTCGCCGTCTGCTAGAGTGACCGGTGGAGCACCTGTGACTGATACATACGTCGACGTAGAGCCCGTTGGCGGCCGCAAGTAGCGCCAGCAGCCCGCGTAGCATAGCTGTATAGGTGGATTGTCGCAGCTGCTTGACATTTGCGAAAAGTACGCTAAGCAACACGGTTTGGCTTATAATGTAAAGAAAAGCGAGTGGATGATCTTTCAGGCTCGGGGAAGGTCCCTGAGTCAAACACCCAAACCTAGACTGAACGGCTGCCACCTTAAAAGAGTAGAACAATTTAGCTACATACCTTGGGCACATTCTAACCCCGGACCTGAAAGACAATGCGGACATTGAAAGGGAGCGTAGGGCGTTGTCTGTACGTGCGAATATGATAGCCCGCAGATTTTTTCGCTGTTCTAGAGACGTCAAAATAACCCTGTTCAGGGCATTTTGTACGTCCTTCTATACGAGCAGTCTGTGGGTGAGCTATACGCAGAAGCAGTACGGCGCCCTACGCGTCCAATTCAATAATGCATTCAGGGTTCTGTTGGGGCTACCCCGCTTTCTGTAGCGCCTCAGGGATGTTCGCTGATGCGTGCGTGGATTGTTTTTCCACAACCATGCGGAAGCGGTGCACATCCCTGGTACGCAGGGTGAGGGCCAGCCCGATATCCTGCGCGCTTTCGCCGAACGTTTTGACTGCCAGGACGTGTATCACTGTGACATGGTACACGTACGGGCTAATAATGTAATTCTGTTTTAATTAATCTATTATCCAATTTAATTTGAATTTTAATTTAATTAATTTATTTGCATTTCCCTATTATAATTGGTCCATTGTTGGCTTTTAAATAAAGTATAATAATAATAATAAAAAAGTAGCAGCGCTGTGCCCTCGCAGTCTGCTCCAGTGACCGGTGGAGCACCTGTGACTGATACATACGTCGTCGTAGAGCCCGTTGGCGGCCGCGAGTAGCGCCAGCAGCCCGCGTAGCACAATGCGCCCTCGCCGTCTGTTAGAGTGACCGGTGGAGCACCTGTGACTGATACATACGTCGTCGTAGAGCTTGTTGGCGGCCGCAAGTAGCGCCAGCAGCTGGCGTAGCAGCGCCGCGCCCTTGCCGTCTGCTCCAGTGACCGGTGGAGCACCTGTGACTGGTACATACGTCGTCGTAGAGCCAGTTGGCGAACGCGACCAGCGTCAGCAGCCCGAGTAGCAGCGCCGCGCCCTCGCCGTCTGCTCCAGTGACCGGTGGAGCACCTGTGACTGGTACATACGTCGTCGTAGAGCCAGTTGGCGAACGCGACCAGCGTCAGCAGCCCGAGTAGCAGCGCCGCGCCCTCGCCGTCTGCTCCAGTGACCGGTGGAGCACCTGTGACTGGTACATACGTCGTCGTAGAGCCAGTTGGCGAACGCGACCAGCGTCAGCAGCCCGAGTAGCAGCGCCGCGCCCTCGCCGTCTGCTCCAGTGACCGGTGGAGCACCTGTGACTGGTACATACGTCGTCGTAGAGCCAGTTGGCGAACGCGACCAGCGTCAGCAGCCCGAGTAGCAGCGCCGCGCCCTCGCCGTCTGCTAGAGTGACCGGTGAAACACCTGTGACTGATACATACGTCGTCGTAGAGCCCGTTGGCGGCCACGAGTAGCGCCAGCAGCCCGCGTAGCAGCGTCGGGCCCCCGCCGTCTGCTAGAGTGACCGGTGGAGCACCTGTGACTGATACATACGTCGTCGTAGAGCCCGTTGGCGGCCGTTACCAACGCCAGCAGCCCGCGTAGCGTCGCCGGGCCCTCGCCGTCTGCTAGAGTGACCGGTGGAACACCTGTGACTGATACATACGTCGTCGTAGAGCCAGTTGGCGAACGCGAGTAGCGCCAGCAGCCCGCGTAGCAGCGCCGGGCCCCCGCCGTCTGCTAGAGTGACCGCTGAAGCACCTGTGACTGATACATACATCGTCATAGAGCCAGTTGGCGAACGCAAGTAGCGCCAGCAGCCCGCGTAGCAGCGCTGCGCCCTCGCCGTCTGCTAGAGTGACCGCTAGAGCATCTGTGACTGATACATACTGTAACGTTGTAAACGTACATGATAATTTGAATCAAGTTTATGAGACCTATTTCTATAAACTAATAATAAAGATAACTTACAATTTTTGATTTTATTACAACTTCACAATAAAACTTATAATTTTACTAAACACACTTACCTAATCTAACAATATTTACTTGAATTATTAAATAAAACCATAAACTAAAAGCTTATAAGTAACAAAATATTAATAACATGAAATATAAATACTTTAGAAAATCAAAGGAATATTTCATTTTAGCGCTCATTTAGTTTGCCGTCGCGTTTGACGTTTCGTCTGTAGAACCGATCACCTGTTCGTTCGCAAGCCATCCATTCATTCATTCGACGGCCGTTCGCTCGTTGCTCACTCACACCGGCCGACTCATTCCCTGACCGGCAACAGTCGTAGCTAGCTGCTCTTTACCTCAAATTGAAATAATGAATAAAGATATAATTATTGGCAGCCTAACCTATTTGAATTAGTTATTAATATTATAATATTTCGTGCCTAGTCGGCCAAAATAGTGAAGTTGTGGTTGGAAAACCCCAGATTGGGTAAGTGGTACCTACTTGTATTTCTTAACAATTATAGCAGTCAGTATTAGTTTCCTAGAAAAGTGTGATTTGTATTTAGCCACCTTTCTTTATTTTATTTTATTAGTGAATGTTAATTAGGAACCGTTAAATCATTTATATCTATTGCAATAACGTAATTTGCTTAGTCAAATAATTTCCATTTGGATCTACCCACTTTATGTATGAAAAAAAAAAAAATATTTTACGTTAGCTAATTTAAATTCTTGTTCATCTTATTATTTAATCTCCGTAACCGATTGCGAACACCACGGCACAACAGCTCATTACGGTACTATCCCAGTAGTTGCTGCCGTTGGTGATCGCACATTATTGGATGAGGGAATAACGCCTTTTGATGGCGCGTTCCAGGGTCCGAGGTCACTGCTACCTTTACCTGAAGGTCACCTTGGGCTGCGCTCCTGTTGCGCCCGACACCGTTCCAGTTGCGTTCCTGTTGCGTCCCTGCTGAGCTCCTGTCCCTCACCGAGGCGCTCAACACGGGAAGTACCCGACTAGCAAGAAATCGAGCCAAGTCTACCTTATAAATTCTTTGGGCTTCACCCATGACCGCTCCCTCTCATCGGTATTTTATTTTAATATAAAAACATATCTTAACTCATCATTTGTTCGCGTTTCTTTTCCTATCCTTATCCCGGTAGATTTAGGGTGAAGGAGGTAAGAACGTGACATTGGCGCCTAACGTGGTTGAATTTTTTTATGCTTGGCTCTTTCCTGTTTTTAGTCGCAACGTAGCTAGTTTTGTGTTTGTGGTTGTTTTTTTTTGTGAAGCGTTTTTTTTTGTGTTTTTTTCCCGTGCTGCTGTAGTGTACTAAATTTAAAAATAAGTAACGGTCTTTATACGACGCACATTTTTGTCTCGTAACTGTTAGTGTTGTTTCGTCTTTTCATTCTAATATAGTATCATTAACATTGTTACCGGAGCCCTATTATGGCGCTTTAATTTCTATGGCTTTAATATTGATTTTATTTTTTTATACTTTTTATTAAATTGATATTATCGTGTGATATTAATATTAATATTGACTTTTACATTGACATTGACATTGAATCGCGAAATTTATATTAATTCAATATTTTATTTAATTTTATAATATTGACAATTGAATCGTGAATGTAATATTACAATAATTTTTTTTTTAACATTAAAAGTATGAAGTCAATTTAATTGTTTTGTTAGTATTTTTGACGTTTTGTAAGGTGCATTCCAGTAGCACGGAGAATTTTTGATTTTTGCTTTTTGTTTTTTAGTTGCAATTAAAATTTTTTTTGTGTGCTTTTTTTTTTTTTTTGTTGATTATTATAGTTGATTATTGTGTGTTTAATAAAAAAAAACGTATTTTAATTGATTTTGTAACGGTGCGGAGATTGTGCTTTAATTATTTTTAGATTAGTTTGTTATATAGGTAAATACCACTTACTCCATCGGGCGTTAACTATTTTTTTTATATTTTAAATTTTACGATGTTGCCAATCAAATACCTATCTCTGCAAAAGTCGGAGCTGGAGTACGAGGTGGGCATTAGAGGAGTCACTCCTGCAACCTCTGTTGATGAATTACGCAAACAAATCGTCAAATTGGCTCCAGCATTTCCTTCAGAGCACATTTTGGAGTCGCCTTTAGAAATAAAACAGGATCTTACTGGTTGTATGGACGTGGTGTCTAAAATTAAATTAAATCTTGACATTGCTGATCCTAGTATTCCAGTACTTTTGAGAACGCAAAATTTATTAAACCATTTACATAATCGCATAGCGAGAATAACTTGCACCGACGATATTAAAAAAGAATACGACAGCGTTGTTAAAAGTCATAAGCTTCTACTTCAAAAACTTACTGCTCTTTCAGTTAACAAGCCTTTACCTGTTTCGTCGGTAAACCCTAGCACTAGTAGTGAGAGTAGACCTGTTGTAACGGATGTGTCTAATGTGATCTCGGTAACATGCGATCGAAGTTCGGCTGACTTGTCCAAATTGAAGTTTAATGGAAAGACTTGCGTAAATGCGTTTATACAGCGTGTAGATGAATTTGTTGAGGCTCGAAATATTCCTTTGACAAAAATTTTAAGTTTTGCTTCCGAAATTTTTCAAGACGATGCCTTGCATTGGTATCGCTCAATCAAAAGTAAAGTTAATTCCTGGCCCGAGCTAGTAGTAAAGCTAAAGGAAACGTTTGGATCGCGGGAGTTTGATTATAATTTTATTCCTGAAATACGTGCTCGCACTCAAGGTGATTGTGAGAACATTACTATATATCTTTCGATAATGAGCGGAATGTTTTCTTCTTTGAACGAGCCCCTCTCTGAAAAGGAACAACTAAAAATACTGCTTCACAATGTCAGGCCCTGTTATGCCAGCACTTTAGCGTCTGCTGGTGAAGTGACATCTATAGAAATGTTACATTTATTATGCCGTAATTATGAAGTGGTACAGGATCGTTTTTCCAAATTTCAGGAACCGCCTAAAGTAACTTCAGATACTCTTGCTCCCGATTTCGCTTACAAGAGAGAAACTAATAGGAATACATTTAAACAAAATAGCGGAACTAGTAGTTATAATAATAATAGTAATTTTAATTATCAACATAAATCATTTCCTCACAATAATTCTAATAGCAATCCTCATAATCAAAATAGAACTTATTCTAATAATAATAATAACAATTACAAAGGAAATTATTCCAAAAATCACAACTATAGTACATACCGTAATCGCGGACAATCATCGTCAAATTATATACATTCAATTAATACTACCCAATATCAACCTTACTGCCCCAGATGTCGCAGCAACTCTCATCATATAAGACAATGTCAAGCTAGTCGTGATGTGTTTTGTTTTAAATGCGGTATGAAGGATGTGAAAACGCCTGATTGTCCCGTGTGCTCTAAGAATAATTTACCAAATTCAAAAAACTAGTTAAGCAGAATTGTAGTAATTTTGATAAGGAAGATTGGGATGACTGGCTTGCATTTTTAAGAAAATTTTCTGCAACTTATAAAGTTTCTACAATTCTGAATTCTAAACCGGCTAATGATTCCAGGCCTTATGTTAATATTAAAATAAATAATAAAGAAGCTACTGCTTTGTTAGATTCTGGCGCTGCGCTTAGTATTTTAGGCAATAACTCCCATCTTAATTTAGAAGATGATTGTTTATTGCACTATGACAATCACACTAATATGATTGCTGCTGGTGGCCAGTCTTTGCAAAGTATTGGTTATATGTTTTTACCAATTTCGTTTGAAGGCCAGTTTCATATAATTAAAGCTTTTGTTGTGCCTGAGGTCGAAACCTCTATCATATTAGGTGTAGATTTTTGGCGAATTTTTAATTTATGCCCTAAGTATTTAGGTAGCATCACATTATCCGATGTCCAGATAGCCGAGGTAAAGTGTAATACTAGCGAAACTTTTATTCATTCTTATGATAATTTATCCGACTCAAAAAAAATATTAGCCGATAATGTCATTTCACAATTTAAAACTATATCCACTGAAGTTAAGGGCTTGGGTAGAACGCATCTTATAACACATCGTATTGACACCGGTAACGCTCAACCCATCAGGCAGCGTTATTACAGAATGTCTCCCGAAAAACAGAAAATTTTAATTGAACAGGTAGATGAGATGCTGTCTTTGGATGTAGTAGAGCCGTGCGAGAGCGCCTGGTCTTCACCCGTGCTTATCGTAAACAAGAAGAATGGTCAGCCCAGGTTTTGTTTGGACAGTCGTAAGCTAAACGCAGTTACGAAGAAGGATGCCTACAACTTGCCGTACATTTCAGAAATCCTCGATAATCTTCGTGATGCTAAGTATTTGTCCAGCATTGATTTATCCAAATCGTTCTGGCAGATTCCTTTGGCTCCTGAGGACAGAGACAAGACGGCGTTTTATGTCCCTGGCCGAGGAACATTCCGTTTTAAGACTACTGCCTTTGGTCTGACCAATGCTCCGGCTACACAACAGCGATTGGTCGATTTTCTCTTTGCTGACATGGAGTCTAAAGCTTTTGCGTACCTCGATGATATTATAATCGTTAGTTCCTCTTTTCAGGAGCATGTTGCAGCTCTATTACGCGTTTTACATAAGCTGCAGAATGCCAATCTCACAGTAAATTTTGAAAAGTGTAATTTTTTCCGTAGCCAACTCAAATATCTCGGTTATTTGGTTGATGCCAGAGGCTTGCGTACGGACCCTGAAAAGGTGAAGGCCATTCTCAACTTCCCGACTCCCACAAATAAAAAAGAGTTGAAGCGTTTTCTTGGAACTGCTACGTGGTACAGGCGTTTCGTTCCCAATTTCAGTACCGTGGCAGCACCACTTAATAGATTGACATCTAATGGCAAGCGTTCGCCCGCTTTTGAATGGACGCCTGAAGCTGATATGTCTTTCAATGCCCTTAAAGAGTGCTTAGTGTCTGCGCCTGTTCTCGCTTGTCCGAATTATTCGTTACCTTTTGAGGTCCACACGGACGCAAGCAATTATGGCATTGGTGCGATGCTAACGCAGAATATAGATGGTAAGGAGCATCCCATAGCGTATATGAGTAGGTCTCTTAGTAAGCCCGAACAGAATTACAGTATCACTGAAAGGGAGGCTCTAGCTGTGTTGACTGCACTCGAACATTGGCGTTGCTATGTGGAAAATGGGCAGACGATCACCATTTACACTGATCACTCTGCGTTGAAATGGTTCATGTCGTTAGAAAACCCTACAGGTAGATTAGCTCGTTGGGGTGTAAGATTGTCTGCTTTTAATTTCGAAATCAAGCATAGGAAGGGAGTAGATAATGTCATTCCTGATGCTCTCTCTCGTGCCTTACCTCTTGCTGCCTTATCGCTTTCGAATTCCGTACTCAACACTGAGGACTCATGGTATAAAAAGATTTATAATGGTTGTTTGAACTCGCCAACTAAATTTCCTAATTTCATTATTAAAAATAATTCATTGTATCGCTTATCTAAAAATAAATGTCAATTAACTTCTGAGTTTGCGTGGAAAGAAGTTGTTCCCGAGGAGTTCCGTGAGAAGGTAATAATAGAAAATCATTCGGAACCAACAGCAGGACATCTTGGTATTTTTAAAACTTACAGGCGCTTATCTTTAAGCTATTACTGGCCTGGCATGTACCATGATGTCGTGAAAGCTGTGGGATCTTGTTCCACCTGCTTATCATATAAAGCCCAAAATCACACTACATTGGGTCATATGGGACGTCCAAAGCAGTGCTCAAGACCTTTCCAAATGATCTCAATTGATTTTGTCGGCCCACTTCCAGTTACCCGGAAACAAAATAGTTATATGCTCGTCGTCACTTGCTGTTTTTCAAAGTATTGTATGATTTTTCCGTTACGTCGCGCTACTTCAGATTCTGTTGTTAAAATTTTGGAAGACTCGGTGTTCTTAGTTCATGGCGTACCCCAAACAATTTTCTTGGATAATGGTACTCAATTTATTAGTTCTGTAACTAATACTTTATTTGAGAACTATAAGATCCCTAACATCTATTTTACTCCGAGGTATACGCCTCAAATCAATACGGTGGAGCGCTATAACAAAACAATAGTAACTTGTTTGGCCACATTTGTCGAAAAAGACCATCGCTCTTGGGACACTTTTATTCCCAAAGTGCAGTTCGCCATAAATAATTCTGTGAATGAAGCTACTGGTTTTACCCCTTCATTTTTGGTCTATGGTAGGGAATTGGTCCGATGTGGATCTCATTATACAGATATCGATTTGGGCGATGAAGTCTTATTCCTTCCGCGCGATATTTACGCTGAGAACCTGGGTTGCCTTTCGGTTGTTTTCGATCAAGTGCAGACATCGTTACGGCAGGCTCATGTTAAAAATACTAGTCATTATAATTTGCGTAGGAAACACTCGGAATTTAACGTCGGTGACTTGGTCTATAAGCGTACTTTTATCTTGAGTGACAAAGATAAATACTTCAGTAAAAAGTTAGCGCCAAAGTTTATTAAGTGCCGTATTATTGAAAAACGTTCTCCTCTAGTTTATGTACTGGAAGACGTACTGTCTGGTAAGAACATAGGAGCTTGGCACATTAAAGATTTTAAAACAGTAGGTAATAAAAATAATTAGGTAAAATTAAAATGCACGGATAGTTACATCTCGCTTAGAAAATATCTTATCGTTGGCAAAAGTAATCAATGTGTCACTGTTGGTAACTTTTTTTATGAAAGAGTGCGTTAACAGCGTATAAAATCGCTGTTGTTGTGTTTATGGTTGAGAAGATTGTGATTGGTTTTATGGAAGGTGATGATTGTTTGAACTAGTTTGCATGTGCAGTGTTAACGATAGTCCGGAAATATAAGACGGTTTTAAATTAGGTTTAAAACCTTTCCGTGAAGCGGGGGGTAATGTAACGTTGTAAACGTACATGATAATTTGAATCAAGTTTATGAGACCTATTTCTATAAACTAATAATAAAGATAACTTACAATTTTTGATTTTATTACAACTTCACAATAAAACTTATAATTTTACTAAACACACTTACCTAATCTAACAATATTTACTTGAATTATTAAATAAAACCATAAACTAAAAGCTTATAAGTAACAAAATATTAATAACATGAAATATAAATACTTTAGAAAATCAAAGGAATATTTCATTTTAGCGCTCATTTAGTTTGCCGTCGCGTTTGACGTTTCGTCTGTAGAACCGATCACCTGTTCGTTCGCAAGCCATCCATTCATTCATTCGACGGCCGTTCGCTCGTAGCTCACTCACACCGGCCGACTCATTCCCTGACCGGCAACAGTCGTAGCTAGCTGCTCTTTACCTCAAATTGAAATAATGAATAAAGATATAATTATTGGCAGCCTAACCTATTTGAATTAGTTATTAATATTATAATATTTCGTGCCTAGTCGGCCAAAATAGTGAAGTTGTGGTTGGAAAACCCCAGATTGGGTAAGTGGTACCTACTTGTATTTCTTAACAATTATAGCAGTCAGTATTAGTTTCCTAGAAAAGTGTGATTTGTATTTAGCCACCTTTCTTTATTTTATTTTATTAGTGAATGTTAATTAGGAACCGTTAAATCATTTATATCTATTGCAATAACGTAATTTGCTTAGTCAAATAATTTCCATTTGGATCTACCCACTTTATGTATGAAAAAAAAATATATATTTTACGTTAGCTAATTTAAATTCTTGTTCATCTTATTATTTAATCTCCGTAACCGATTGCGAACACCACGGCACAACAGCTCATTACGGTACTATCCCAGTAGTTGCTGCCGTTGGTGATCGCACATTATTGGATGAGGGAATAACGCCTTTTGATGGCGCGTTCCAGGGTCCGAGGTCACTGCTACCTTTACCTGAAGGTCACCTTGGGCTGCGCTCCTGTTGCGCCCGACACCGTTCCAGTTGCGTTCCTGTTGCGTCCCTGCTGAGCTCCTGTCCCTCACCGAGGCGCTCAACACGGGAAGTACCCGACTAGCAGGAAATCGAGCCAAGTCTACCTCTAAGTCTACGTCGTCGTAGAGCCTGTTGGCGGCCGTTATTAGCGCCAGCAGCCCGCGTAGCAGCGCTGCGCCCTCGCCGTCTGCTAGAGTGACCAGTGGAGCACCTGTGACTGATACATACGTCGTCGTAGAGCCTGTTGGCGGCCGTTATTAGCGCCAGCAGCCCGCGTAGCAGCGCCGGGCCCTCGCCGGCTGCTAGAGTGACCGGTGGAGCACCTGTGACTGATACATACGTCGTCGTAGAGCTTGTTGGCGGCCGCAAGTAGCGCCAGCAGCTGGCGTAGCAGCGCCGCGCCCTCGCCGTCTGCTCCAGTGACCGGTGGAGCACCTGTGACTGGTACATACGTCGTCGTAGAGCTTGTTGGCGGCCGCAAGTAGCGCCAGCAGCTGGCGTAGCAGCGCCGCGCCCTCGCCGTCTGCTCCAGTGACCGGTGGAGCACCTGTGACTGGTACATACGTCGTCGTAGAGCCAGTTGGCGAACGCGACCAGCGTCAGCAGCCCGAGTAGCAGCGCCGCGCCCTCGCCGTCTGCTAGAGTGACCGGTGGAACACCTGTGACTGGTACATACGTCGTCGTAGAGCCCGTTGGCGGCCACGAGTAGCGTCAGCAGCCCGCGTAGCAGCGCTGCGCCCTCGCCGTCTGCTAGAGTGACCGGTGGAACACCTGTGACTGATACATACGTCGTCGTAGAGCCCGTTGGCGGCCACGAGTAGCGTCAGCAGCCCGCGTAGCAGCGCTGCGCCCTCGCCGTCTGCTAGAGTGACCGGTGGAACACCTGTGACTGATACATACGTCGCCGTAGAGCCCATTGACCGCCGCAACCAGCGCCAGCAGCTGGTGTAGCAGCGCCGCACCCTTTTCGTTTGCTCCAGTGACCGGTGGAGCACCTGTGACTGATACATACGTCGCCGTAGAGCCCATTGACCGCCGCAACCTGCGCCAGCAGCTGGTGTAGCAGCGCCGCACCCTTTTCGTTTGCTCCAGAGACCGGTGGAGCACCTGTGACTGATACATACGTCGTCGTAGAGCCCGTTGGCGGCCACGAGTAGCGCCAGCAGCCCGCGTAACAGCGCTGCGCCCTCGCCGTCTGTTACAGTGACCGGTGGAGCACCTGGGACTGATAAATACGTCGTCGTAGAGCCAGTTGGCGAACGCGACCAGCGTCAGCAGCCCGAGTAGCAGCGCCGCGCCCTCGCCGTCTGCTAGAGTGACCGGTGGAGCACCTGTGACTGATACATACATCGTCATAGAGCCAGTTGGCGAACGCGAGTAGCGCCAGCAGCCCGCGTAGCAGCGCTGCGCCCTCGCCGTCTGCTAGAGTGACCGCTAGAGCATCTCTGACTGATACATACGTCGCCGTAGAGCCCGTCTGCGGCCGCGAGTAGCGCCAGCAGCATGGGTAGCAGCGTCGCACCCCTGCCCGCCATCGCAGTCTGCTCCAGTGACCGGTGGAGCACCTGTGACTGATACATACGTCGTCGTAGAGCCCGTTGGCGGCCACGAGTAGCGCCAGCAGCCCGCGTAGCAGCGCCGGGCCCCCGCCGTCTGCTAGAGTGACCGGTGGAGCACCTGTGACTGATACATACGTCGTCGTAGAGCCCGTTGGCGGCCACGAGTAGCGCCAGCAGCCCGCGTAGCAGCGCCGGGCCCCCGCCGTCTGCTAGAGTGACCGGTGGAGCACCTGTGACTGATACATACGTCGTCGTAGAGCCCGTTGGCGGCCGTTACCAACGCCAGCAGCCCGCGTAGCGTCGCCGGGCCCTCGCCGTCTGCTAGAGTGACCGGTGGAACACCTGTGACTGATACATACGTCGTCGTAGAGCCAGTTGGCGAACGCGAGTAGCGCCAGCAGCCCGCGTAGCAGCGCCGGGCCCCCGCCGTCTGCTAGAGTGACCGGTGGAGCACCTGTGACTGATACATACGTCGTCGTAGAGCCCGTTGGCGGCCGTTACCAACGCCAGCAGCCCGCGTAGCGTCGCCGGGCCCTCGCCGTCTGCTAGAGTGACCGGTGGAACACCTGTGACTGATACATACGTCGTCGTAGAGCCTGTTGGCGAACGCGACCAGCGCCAGCTCACTGTTTTCTCCAGTGACCGGTGGAGCACCTGTGACTGGTACATACGTCGTCGTAGAGCCCGGTGGCAGCCGCGAGGCGGGCGGGCGGCGGCAGCGCGCGGGCGGCGGGCGCGGCGGCCGTAACCAGCGCCAGCAGCCCGCGTAGAAGCGCCGCGCCCTCGCCAGCCATCGCTGTCTGCTCCAGTGACCGGTGGAACACCTGTGGGACGACTTGTAAGGTGATTAAGCGCTCTGACTTGATCGCAGCAGATATTATAGATGTGCTAATTACGCTATATGAGTATAAGATACCTACATAACATGTAAAGAAATTATAAGCTGAAGAAAAAGTCTACTCCCTGTGACAAGTACCTACTAGGACAATTCATGCCAGTTGTGTTGAAAACATCATATCTTCAAGGCCCCCAAAAGCTGAGCATATTCTATGGCTTGGTTATACAAGGTTATTTTGAAACCACTGACGTAATTTATTCGACTCAGAATCGGTCTTTCTCCTAGAAACATGGGTCGAAATACGACAAAAATGTTTGGACTCTCCATACTAAATAGATCAGGTGATCAGTATAAGATTTAATAATAATAATAAAAGACTTTATTGCACATAAAAAGGACAAAATACAGAGAAATTACAAACAAAAGTAAACACACAAAAGGCGGCCTTATTGCTATATAGCAATCTCTACCAGGCAACCTTGGGTGAAAGAGAAAAATAAAATAAAAAAAATATAAAAGGGGAATTGGTTCAAAAAGAAAAGAATAAGGACTTACTCCTTACATACGATAGATGAATACAGATAGAAAGAGAACAAAAATAAATAAATATGATAACTATAAATTCGGAGATACAGAAAGGAAATGACTTCTAACCTGAACGTCAAAGGATCTAAGAGTTTGAGCCTTTCTCCGGTAGCGCATTCCACAATCGCATAGCATGCACAGAAAAGGAGTAGGATTTGTATGAAAAGTCGAAAAAAAATTGTCATATTTCGACCCATGCTTCTAGGAGAAAGTTGTTCGCTTACCGATTCTGAGGGCCTACTCTGAAACGCAAAACCCGAAACTTATACCCGTCCCTCTCACACTCTAGTCGGGACAGAATCGAGTGAAAGGGGCGGGGCTAACCGAAGTTTCGGATTAGCGTTTCAGAGTACGGTCCCTGAGTCGAACTTAAAAACTTGGCCAGTGCTTTCAAAATAACCCTGTATAAACTCGTCTATACCTGGAGCGACTGCAGCAGGTTCTGGTGCAAGGAGACGATCCGGACCATCTGCGACTGGAACTGCGTATGGCGGGCGAACGGCAACGAGACGCTGCTGTTGCGCTTGATGTCGTGCAGCTGAAAGAAGCTTTCCATGAAACGATAGCAGGGGGGTGTCACTCCGCAGTTTAGTACGTTCGGACGACGCGCCTGCCGGGCAGGCGTATGGCATAGAAATTAGGTCCGCAAAAGAGCTAGAATATATGCGATAGAAAGAGATGCAACGACAACGAGTGGCCGTTCGTAATTTGCCTGCGCCGTACAAGCTGAATTCTACTTTATTGCGTTATAGTTAGAGTTGCTATTTATTTAAATGACTTAGCGGAGTGAGCTATCTGTTACATAGTAACTATTTAGTAATCTGTGACGATAGTCAGATAAGCTGGTTAAGGTGGTTCGTTGAGCTCAGTAGCGCCACCAATGGAAATAAATCAATTACACTTTATTAAAGGCTTAGATCAAAAGTTCAAGAGTAAAATTCATTTTATAAATATACTTTTAAGAACTCAAACTTACGCAATAAGTCGTGAATGTGAATAGTGCCAAAAGTGGCCACACATGGACATGTAAAGTATTTTCATAATGTAATGTTTTTTATTTTTTTTTATTTTCTAATTTATGGTACCTACCTATTTAATTTGTCATTTGATAATGTTTAGTTTTAATATTTCACAATGTTGAATGAATTTGCATGCTATTCTTATGGCAAAACATGTTGCACTGTTTTATATATTGTTATATCCTAAATACCTTGTTTTAGCGCAAATAAAAGTTTTCTATTCTATTCTATTCTATTCTATTATATTCTATTCTATTCTATTCTATTCACATTTAGCAATATCGACATCCATAACTTAATGCTCATATTTGAGGCCCTGAAAAAACAATAAAAAATTGCATTTTACTCTTTTATTTGCGCGAAATAACCGAAACTTTTATTCTAAGCCCTTGATCAATCGTAAATGATTTATTTCCATTGGTGGCGCTACTGAGCTCAACGTACCACCTTAACGTGTGCACGTCATAAGCTCTTCGCTTTTTTCCTTCGCTTTCAAGTCTTTTTCACTAAAATAAAAAGAACTTTTCTTACAGCTTTAAAATACAAAAAAAAACTATATTCTATGTGTTTCTGACAGTTTCAACATTAGGGAGCCCTGTGAAAAGGCCCTTGAAAAGGTGCCAAACGTCGAGAAAAGAAGATCTAATAGGTACCCAATCAAAAATAAATACACATATTTTCAAAGTAAAATAAGTACCTACGCGTACCTATATGGTCATCATATCAGCCTTGTTGCAGTCCACTGCTGGACGTAGGCCTTCCCCAAGGAGCGCCACACTGCACGGTCTGTCGCCTTTCTCATCCAGTCACCGCCCGCTACTTTCTTAAGGTCGTCGGTCCATCTGGCTGGAGGGCGTCCAACGCTACGTTCGACGTGGTCTCAATAGGTAAATGATGCGTATAAATCGTTGCTTGATTTCAATTAACAGTTCGCGCAAAGTGCTGATCAGCTAAGAAAGATCTTTCTCTGGATATTTTTAATTATAGTTATAATAAATTTAGGAGAGAAGTTCTGACTGCCCTATGTCCGAATGACTCATAAAACTAACTTAATTGGTGTTCTTCTTTTTTATTTTCCGTATTAAGTTATTGTGTTCTAGAGTTCTAGACTATAGATTACCCTAAGTATACCCCTCTTTAATTTACTAGTAGGTAATTTAGTTAATACTGTGCCTACATCTAGAGAGTTATGGTCTAGTACCAAATTATTTGAATGTATAAACTTAAGCATACTTTTTGACTGTAACTTGTTTTGTCATCATCATCATCATCATTTCAGCCGTACGACGCCCACTGCTGTGCATAGGCCTCCCCCAAGGATCTCCACAACGATCGGTCCTGCGCTGCCCGCATCCAGCGGCTTCCCGCGACCTTGACCAGATCGTCGGTCCACCTTGTAGGGGGCCTGCCCACGGAACGTCGTCCGGTTCGGTACTTGTATTGTAAGCCTTATAAATAAAATAAAAAAAATAAAAATAAGAGACCAACCTGTCTATGTAGCTGGTACATGTAGATGCGGTTGAACCGCGCGCAGAACTCCGTGGAGCGTCGGCACATCTTTGCCAGCTCCTCAGGGTCGATGCCGAGGATGTTGCGCTGTTCCAGAGAATCTCTGGGATGAACAGGAGATTATATTAAATTTATTAGTCCTTAGTGGCCTACTCTATCGATAGCCTTCCTGATCAGAAAGTCTAAGTAGCTAAATGTCCAACAGCGCGAAACGTCTGATGAGCAGTAAGTCTAATTAGCAGAATGTCTATGTAGCAAAACGTCCAACTATCAAATGGTCTGTACAGCAGAACATCTATTTGATCAGGAAGGATCGATAGGAGCTTACAATGCGATTATTATAAGAATAGAAGGTAATCTGTATTGTGATGGAAAGTAACCTTACTAAATATGTGAAGGTCATTTTTCAAATTTGACGACTCTGTATAAATTAACACAGGGAGAAAAAAATTGCCCTTGGCGAGTTTCTTGCCGGTTCTTCTCGTTACAAGGTCTCCTGCCGTAGGATTTGCGAACCGATGGCGTAGCTTCATTGACGTTCATACGTGTTGTTAAACAAACCTAAATTGAATAAACGAAATTGATTTTTTTTAATATTGAATAGGATAGGGACACCACCTTGTTGTGACGTTAAGCTGTCAAAGTGCTGTCAAACTAACTTCACTTCAGTAGATATGGTGAGCAAAGAAAGAAATTTACAAAAAACCTAACTGTGCCTCAATAATACAAAATAAATTGAAAGGATGATGGGAAAATTTGTATGGGACCCGTCCAACCTATATCTATAAAAAGATTAATAGCCATATTCAATGTCAAAATCCATGGGGTTTAGTCAAACCGAGAACCTCCTTTTTTGAAGTCGGTTAAAATACCAAAACCTTCTCCTAAATGTAACAAAATACTTTCCTGAAAACTGCATCAAAATCGGTTCAGCCAAACGCAAGATAATCGAGGACAAACATACATACGTACGTATGTAAAAAAAGAAGCTTCTCAGTTTGACCTGTAAGTATGTATGTATAAATATATATACATACATACATATGTCCCTGCTCTCGGGCTACACGAACACGAGGGTCAATAGCTACCCTACTGATAACAAAATCACAAAACAAAAACTAAATTACGAAGGAGAAGGAAATCAGGTGGATTTAAAAAAAAATATTAAACCCAAGTGGCAATACCAAGACCGCGTTAAGTGTCAAAATAAAAAAATTTACTACCTACCTAGGTAGGTATTTTAATTTTATTTTCACTTTTCTGCGAACTGTACCTTATTAGAGTGATGTATGTCAACAACCCGTCCGATTCGTATAATATCGCATTGTACCTACGCCCAAATACACGCACGCTAATCGGCTTTCGGAGCGTCTTAAGGCGCTACTCGGAAAAAGTATGGACTCTTTGATATAAAACTATAGGACGGTTAGAGTTGTTATAAATCTGGTAATAAGATATATATTTCTTCATACCTTTATCTAGAATCGTATAGTTTCAGAAACACGGTTTTATGATTTTGGCTCGACACTTTTTATTTTCGAAAATACCTCTAATAAAAAACCACATCAAAAAAGTAAGAAATAATTCCTCACCAAATAAATAACGTAAGTACTTTGAAGTCGGGCGTGAAACATGTACAATTTTTTGTTGTTTTTGTTAAAATCCGCCCGACTTCAAAGTACTTACGTTATTTATTTGGTGAGGAATTATTTCTTACTTTTTTGATGTGGTTTTTTAGAAGGCGGTTTTATTTTTTTATAAAAATAATTTTTATTTCACTCCTTTTAGTGCATCGTGCAGGCAATTTGCGTGTTTTCTGGTAAATAGGTATGTGATCAAACTCAAAACCTCCTTTTTCGAAGTCGGTTAAAATACCTTGAGGTATCCCCTTTTTAACAAAACAAGAATCATCTAAATCGGTTTATAAACTAAGGAGTTGTGCCTAAAGATACGTATTAAATTCACATAAAGTGGTAACGAAAACGACAGTATTTTCAAGATTTCCTGAAAACTACTAAACCGATTTCAAAATTTCAAAAAATGGGACTAACTTGGAAACCAACCTGATGTAATAACGTTTGAACCATTTCAATCGGTTCAGCCGTCTTCGAGTAATCGGTGGACATACACAAAAAAAAAAAAAAAAAAAACATACATACAGACGAATAGAGAACCTCCTCCTTTTTGATTTAGAAGTCGGTTAAAAAGTAAGAAATATCAAGATTATTCTTAAATGGGGATACATATACTATTGAAAATTGGTTTAATTAGTGGACATCAATCATATTTAGGATCGTATAGAAGCATTTTTTTAAAATGGCTATAGTTTTTGAATACGAAGTGATTTTGTGTTTTTTTGCGTAATCGGCAAAATCGGTCTCGCTCCCGCGCGCGTCGTTTTCTCATTGCTATCTCGCTTTAGCATAATTTTTCCGAGTATCGCCTTAAACATCATGGCGTCTCTTTCACACGTTTGACATTTAAAGCGACAGGATGATGTTTGTGACGCTCTTACCACAGTCTAAATATTGATGCATTGACATTTAAATATTTAGAATGGGCTCCTTCGTTAGTGAGATGTAAGCGGAGACTGAATGTTGAGCGTTTCATCGTTTAAAGACTTACATGATGGAGAGCATTTCTTCACTGATCTTCGGCCTCAGGTCTCTGACCTTCGCGCAGTATATGCTGCTTTCGATCATGTGACCAACATTTTCCGGGGATTTACCTGTTTGTTGACAACATTTTGATATTAGTTATATTTCCATAGTAAAGCAAAGAATTGACTAACGGCTTAGGATAAGGCTCAAGAATAATTTCAACGGTGAATCGGTGACTACCTACATCACAGTTTAACCATTCTTAATGTTGCCATTGCTAGTGCCATTCCTGAGGCACATTAAGCCTTTTATGTCTAGATAAGGACGATGGGTTTCACCCAACTCAACAAAAAATCCAAAACCTACGTACCTAGGTACTTACTATAGGGTATTTTACTGTTGTTGAAATGTAGATATTTAATGATGACGTTAAAAAATATTGCAATTAAGAATACCAAATGTGAAAAAATAATTTGAATCTGTTTTATAATAAAAGAATTATAGTCTGTTTGATTTTGACTATAGCTGTCTCTTTCTAAAACGAAATCTTCTATGGCGTGACTATGACGCTACTAACCCACTGACGTCACTAAGATAGCGTCATGTCCTTGTCTAATTATAAAGTTTGAAGTCTACAATTGACTAAAATTAAGACTAAAATTAAATTAAGACTAAAATTGACATTTAAAATGAAAGTGAACCCTTTAGCAAACGCGTACTTACGAAGAGGTGAAGCGAGTTCTGGGTTGTAAGAAATTCTAATGATGCAGAACAGTGATCATCAGCATTACTTTCTATATAGATTATGTACAACAGGCCGACTATGCGTGTTAACAACTGCAAATAGAGCTAGGCCCAAAGTATTAAAGTGGCTTAAGAAACACGGAGATTTCGTAAATTTTTAATCAGTCATATTACACCGGCCGGAAGTGGCAATAACTGTTTCAGTATAGGTCATGAACAAAGAATACGTAGAAATATCAATGGATAACAAAACGTAAATAATGTCATTTAGTCATTAACTTTATTATTGAGTCGATAGCAAGATCAAAATTCGGCTACGCGGATCGCAACATTGGTAGCCTTCATTAGGGTCTTCCTAATCCATTTCCAATTCGGCAAACGTCGCGAAATCTTTACGTCGTCGATACCACAAAGCCTGAAGACGAAAGTTTTTAACCAGTGCGTCCTACCTGTAATGACTTACGGAGCCGAAACATGGACACTAACGGTGGGACTAGTCCACAACTTCAAAGTCGCCCAGCGAGCTATGAAGAGGGCTATGCTCGGCGTTTCTCTAAAGGATAAGATAAGAAATGAAGTTATTCGACAGAGAACCAAGGTCACCGACATATCCCAAAGAATAAGCAAGCTGAAGTGGCAATGGGCAGGTCACATCGCGCGAAGAACCGACGGCCGTTGGGGCAAACGAGTTCTGGAGTGGAGACCGCGCTTAGGCAAGCGTAGCGTAGGGCGCCCTGGTGCCAGGTGGAGTGACGATCTGCGAAAGATAGCAGGTGGGGGCTGGATGCGAGGAGCTGAAAACCGTGCTCAGTGGCGTGAACTAGGAGGGGCCTATGTCCAGCAGTGGACGGATACGGGCTGATGATGATGATGAATCCATTTCCAGATCTATTAGAAAACGCAGGGCACGATATAAAAAAGGTTCATCGTCTGTGGAACAGTACCACCTACACGCTTAGTCCACGTCGACCAAGAAGTCCTTACTTCGGCCGACCATATCATCCGGAGTCTATTTAGAGACCATGGTAACTCGCGTGTCACTAAACTGCCGCGTGTTAAAGTCACTTTTTAATTTGACGACTCTGTATAAAATAAGACATGGAGAAAAAAATAGCCCTTGGCGAGTTTCTTGCAGGTTCTCTCGTTATAATTACAAGGCCTCCCGCCGTAGGATCTGCGAATCGATGGCGTAGCTTCTTTGACATTCACAAGAGCTGTATCAGCCTAAAAAGAATAAATGGTTTTGAATCTTGAATCTTGTCCAGGCGGAAGGGTCTAATTATCTTTGTGCTGATTTTTACTTTGACGGTTTTCAGGACTTCGCGCGGGCGGCGACAGCGGCGGCGACAAGGGTTCCATCTCGCGCACGGTGCATGGGCTCGATGAGTCATTCAAGGCTTCCTCTTCAGCTCCTAAACAGAATTAATATGAACAAAAATTATCCTGCAGACTGACTATGAATGATAAAGAAATATTATTGTAAAGTAACTTTTACTGTAACTTTTTCAAGCCTAAACAACTGAGCAGTTTTTGATAAAAAACAACCTTGGAGAACGACATACGTTTTTAAATCGCGAAAATCTGAAGTGAGTGCATTCTGGCTTCACAAGGGTGCAATTTATTATACCTACATCCTTCCTTCGTCTTGAATCAATCTGTCTATTGATGAAAAGCACATTAAAATTCGTTGCGAAGTTTGAAAGATCTCAGCGTAAGCTACAGACGATGGAAAACGACATTGTTTGATACTAGGACGATACAGGGAATATTAAGCGTTCCTCTACCTGAAGGTTCCTCAATTTCATCCTCTTTCTCATCGTCCTTCTCTTCATCCTTATCGTCATCGAATATGTGGAATATGTTACACTTTTCGTCTTTCGCCTCCACATCGTCAGAGAATGTCACTGTCAATAACTCCTCAGGACGATAATTCCCACGGGATATATCACCATCACCTTCGGGCTTTTGATCCTGTAAAGTTATTCAATTAATTGTGATAAAAGAAAAATATGAAAAATTTAAAAATATATATTCGGTGCTGGTTTTCGCACGATCTAACTATTGAGGATGAAATGACGAAGTTTCGAAATTTGCGTTTCGGAGTACAATCCCGCAGGCTTATCACGTAACTTGCAAAAGCAATTATTGCTCTAATATCGCAGCAAGTTTTTGCTGCTACATAGTACGGATTTGCGATTTTAGAGCAATAATTGCGAGATTTTCGTGATTATCGCTTGGCTTTTGCAAGTTAGGTAGGTACCTATGTGATAAGCTTGCTGGTCGCGGTTGAGAATGACGACGTTCACTTACTTCTATTTTACTCTCCATCAAATGTTGCTGCTTCATCTTCTCCAGCTCGATTTCCATCAGCTCCTTTAGGCAAGACTCGGGCAACTGCTCCAAGAACTGATACGGGTCATCTGTTATTGAGAAAGCGCCATTAATATGTAACGATTGTTACTTTAACAACATCGAATTTAAAGATAGTATAGGTAGATTATGTAGAGTTTCTAAGCCTTACAAGTTTTTTTTAATTGAAATTTATAAAGATCTACTTAAGTATATCTATTATGGATCTTGTTTTTTCCCTTATTTTGAATGGCTTAGAACTTACAAAGGTACCTATAAGTACTAAAATGAAAATAGGCGGAATGTTCCAATTTTTTACTGAGTCTTGAGAAAAATATAGGCTTTGCACAAAAATAAATCTTAAGTGTTACGAATAAAATTGGATGCTAACTAAACTACCAGGCGGTAGCCGTATAGGTACGTGTTGCCTACTAATAGGTATTATAAATGCGAAAGTAACTCTGTCTGTCTGCTACGCTTTTACGCCTAAACTATTATAATCGATTTTAATGAAATTTGGTACAATATAGCGTTGACCACGTGTAGTCCACGCGGGCGAAGTAGCGGGCGCGGAAGGTTAGTCTATCTATATTCTTTCTATACTAATAGTTATTATAAAGAGGAAAGATTTGATGAACTAATGGTTTGATTTAGAAAATTCTTTCACCATTAGAAAGCTACATTCTTCCCGAGTGACATAGGCTATATCAATATTCCCACGGGAACGGGTACCACGCGGGTAAAACCGCGAGGATCCGCTAGTAAGACTATAGAGCCAGATGTTAAGGCCACACCTTTGACAACGGTATTCAAAACATCTTGCTCCTTGACGAAGTCCTCCCAGATCTTCTGTTCCTGTTGCTTCAGCCGCTGCCGACGGCTGCTCTTCCAAGTCCTCTCCAGGTCTTCACCTTCCACGTACTGATTGAAATAATGTGATAAAGGAGTGATACCAGCCTGCCTAGCATGACCATCATTATATCACGCGATATGATATGGCACGTCATGCTGTCTTGCTTACACCTTAGTGGGGTAAGCAAGACAGCATGACGTGCTATATCATATCGCGTGACAAAAGCTGATCAAGCTAGACCGGCAGGAGTACACGGGAAGGTAGGTACAAAAGTGAAGATAGCTTTCCATACATTTGCAGTATGCCGTATAGGTAATGCAATAATGTACCTATGATAAGATGGCTGATAGGCACTTATCTTCTTTTTGCTTCATTGGAGTTGGCACGTAAAGTTAGTTTATAGGTGGTAACCCAAGTAGCATTCGGGGTTCTATATAAGACGTCTAGTCGTTCACATGTACTCCACAAGCTGTGTAAGTCAGCTGTATAAGAGCTGTACAGCTTGCTATAATGCTCTTGTAGAACCAGTTTGGGCACAAATTAGACAGCCTTAAGTTTACTATGGCTGTACATTAGCAGTATAATAGCATTATAATAGCAGTTTAAGTAGTAACATCGGACTTAAGGCTGACTTACGGCACTATATGGGACGCAGTGTGAACCATACAACGTACATGAGTGTAATAAAGAGTAACAAGTGGCTAAATACACAGCCTTCAGAGTTATAAAATCCGACAAAAGTACTCCAGTGCTACCTAAAATTCACGTGTGTCATAAATTATTTCTTTATTTTACTAATGTTTGGTTTTGTGTGTGCCATCAGAACACATCAACTCCGGCGGATATCAATTGGATAAAAATGTATGATAAGTAGCTGTTTTAAGTACTTAATAATGTTAATGCCACGGGAATGCAACTTTATCGTGAAATGTATACATATTTACAGTTAAAATATTCACGCGCCTCTGTAAAAATGCGATATTCATTTTAAAATATTTAAAACTGGCTGAGAGGAAATCTACAATTTTCAGTTTTTGATATTATATTAGCATTATAATTATACTACGGTAATAATATAATATGAAACCAAAACTCAATCGCTCTATCTGCGTATTTTGTGATTAATCTGCATGATAATTTTGGAGATTTATTTGGTAAATATTTTAGGTTACGTAGAACAAAATGGTGGAGATGAAATACGGCTATGTGAACTGTTATAACTCCAATTTAATGCGGTGAGCGTATAATAGGTTCACATGTGTTCTGTTAAAATGCTGTTGTCTATATGAAGTCCCACATTTGTACCACTACAGAGCCAATGTCTATAAATTTGTTCTAATGTGAACTTATGTTCAGCTTTAAGCTGTAGTTCAGGTCAATTGTGTATCATCGTTTTTTCTTTCAATAAACTGAAATTCACACATTTTTGCACGCAACGTAATAAACACACAGCTTGTGGGATAAGTGTAGTAGAATATCACATTCACATTCATGTTCAGCTTACAGCAAATAAGAGTAGTACTTGTGGACAAATAAACTGCTATTGATGTTAATGGACAAGACATGTAGTCTTTTTAACAGCCTATAGTGCACATGCGAACCATTTAAACACTTCTGTACAGATAGTAAAAAAGGGTTATTTTAATGATCACAAACAAGTCCTACTACAGCTACTAGCAGTATAACAGTCTAAAACAAGTAAACATAACAGCCTTTGGCTTTATAAATGACCACGTGTGTTCTATTAAAATGCTAGCTCTATAACATCGTACAAGTAGGCCGTTAAACAGTGGTTGCCGTATCTCTGCCCTACTATAATGCTCTTAGGCAGACGGCTGACTAAAGGATAGTTGTTAGAGTATTATAACACCAATAATCGTAAAAAAGTATAACTCTACACTCCTATAAGTCCCTTAGACAGGTATAGGTGTTATTAATCGCAATAATGCAGCTTATACATCACGATTGAACTGTAATAATGCTTCAAGTACACCTGGGAACTAAATGTGTACTCTTAAATGGAGTAAAATGCTACTTGGGAAGTAGGTTGGTAAAGACTTCTCCTAGTCTAAAGCATCGGCGGGTGCCGATCGGCACCTGTCGGGTGGAGAATTAGAGACTTACCTACCTATATCTACTACCGTTATGGCGATATGTTTGGCGACGATGCATGATGCGACTCTTCAAATTCATTAGATTACCTAGTCTCACCAAATAAGTGTTTGTATTTGGATAGACATATTCTCACACATTACACACATACGACGGCAATTTTATGTCGACTTGCTAGACTCACAGTAAAGCTGTGTACTTAACAGAGCTTTATGTAGTGTACCTACCTAGCTAAAGA
Organism: Crambus lathoniellus; assembly: GCA_949710035.1. Taxonomy (NCBI): domain Eukaryota; kingdom Metazoa; phylum Arthropoda; class Insecta; order Lepidoptera; family Crambidae; genus Crambus; species Crambus lathoniellus. The sequence continues at coordinate 30,814,526 of OX453303.1, forward strand.
AGTAAAGATACAAATTACAACATTTAATAGAACAATGTTTACGATTCGTGACCAACGCTTTTCGTGTCGTCAACGAAAATTCAAAATTAAAGCAACAGTAATAAGGCTCACTTTTAATAAAATTGCTCCACAGCCTAAGTTAGTGTAGTGAGCAATTTATAACATCTTCAAATTACTAAAACTATTTTTGAAATCGCAACATGCATTTAGTAGATATTTTTATAGGTAAACAAGTACTTACTCTAAATAAACAGGAAACTTAAAAAAATATTTAAAAGTATCACAATGTATTAGGTATAGGTACATTTCGGCCCAGTGAGAATCGAACCCGCGATCTCAATCTCGATCAAGATCAGCAATCAGACTTGTGAACCAAGGTTTCGTCAGTATCCCACCTTGAGTGGATACCCAAGCCTTATGGGGAGATTGAGAAGAGGCTCTCTCCCTCTGTGTCTGTCCGGCCTCCTCTTGAGCTTTCAAGCTCGTTAGGGGGCGGGGCAGGGGTTAGAACCGCCCAGCCCTGACGCGAAGCCTATTAGGCTTGGCGGGAGGGCTGGGTACGACGAGAGATAGGCCCTGAGTCTGACTGAGGCCAACATGCCGTTTTCGGTACCTATACGAAAAGACTAAGTAAAGGTTTATTTAGCACTTGCTCTACACAGACAATGAATTAAGAGATCCTACCTATTTTAGATCTCTTAAGGCTTGAGCACACCAAACGCAGGTCAGAAGCAGCGCTGTTTGAATGCGGGCCCGCGCAAGTTGTAATAAAAGAAACTATGAACTACGTCACACTAAATTTGGAACGCGGGCCCGCGCTCAAACTGCTCTGCGCCGCGCCGAGCCGCACTGCTACTGCCGGACGACAAACGGCGCGGGAGCGGGGCAGAAGCAGCGCAGGCGCGGCGCAGAGCAGTTTGGGCGCGGGCCCGCGCTGTTGTATAACTATGGTGGCCATGTTAGCATGACACACCGAGGCAGGGCGTTTGCAGTGCAGCGCAGCGCGTCGAAATCAGTTGACGAGAGTTGTATTATGCCGACTGCCTGCCTAACCCGCCACACTGAACGCGGTTTGAACGCGGGCCCGCGTTGCAACTGCTTTGAAACTGTTGCTGCGTTCAGTGTACCGACTCCCGCCGACTCCCGCGCTGCTACTGACCTGCTCTGCTCCTGACCCGCGTTTGGTGTGCTCAAGCCTTTACTTACTTACCTGTAAACTGGACATCTCCACTTTATTTTCAGGTATGAAAGAGAATCCTCTAACACCAGTACTCACTGTCGTTTCAGACATTTTAACACCAACACAAAACACTTTACCAAACTATAAAATTCAGAAATTCAAAATGCCAACGGCAGAAAATACGTCACCCATTTGACGTTTAATTTTTGTGAATTAATTAAACTCTCTCTCTTACTCGTAAGACGAGACGGACGAGACGTCGCTATTTACTAAAACTTGACCAATCAGAAAGACCCCATCTAAAGTAGCGCGCGACGTGATTGGATAAAAAGATAATTTACCCGGATATCCGTGAAAAATAGAATAGAGCACTTATTAATCTTACAATTTAACAAACGCCTTTTACTTAATTCTACTGCTTTGTTTAGTAAATTAAAAATACTTATTAAGTTACCACAAAACGTTGTTATAGATACCGTCTATGCGTATTGTTGTGTGAAATAAAAAAAGGTTAATAACCGTTACTATGGGCGTTGCTAGGCAACGGTTAAACAACAAACAAAACGTTTTTTGTAAACAAACTCTTTTGACACAATAATAAACATAGAGTTACTTACATAGAGTAACTTTTTATCTAAAGGAATAAAGTTTCTTAACTATGTTAAATACCTGCGTCCTGCATCAAAGAGCATTAAAATCTGCATATAAATAAAGTTAATAGGTACTCTATGGAAATTAAGTCAAAAATCAAAGAGCATGTAATCACTACGTTTATCAAAAATATTGAACACCAACATTTTTGATCTATCATAAAATAGAGTATTGGGGTAAAGTACTTAAATAAAATTAGCTTTATCAAGCATTAGTAAAAAAGGAAGAACGAAGATGATTTTTTTTTTATGAATTACCAAAGTGCTTGAGCCTTAAAGTATCTACCTATCATTAAACAGTCTACTAGACAACCACGTTACCACGTACTACTCATACGACACGAAAGATCAATACCAGTTATTAGATAGATTGTCCGATTGTGGACACTAGGTATCATTAGTGGTCATTTTAATCTATACAACTATCGTTTTACTTGTTATTACACCATGTTGTTCAGTGCTCGTTCGCCGCTAGACAATATGGGCGCGAAACAGCTGTACAGTTCCCGCCATTTTCCGCAGTGGAGCAGAACCGCCATACTTACTATTGCTGGCACTGAAGATGATGTCACGGTGAGCTAATTTTGGTACACAATCATAATCAAAGCATTATCAGCCTTGAGTCCTAAGCTTTGTCTAATGTAGCATGGGTCCAGGAGTAGGGCCTTATTTTCTAGTAAGTAGGTACTTAGGTAGGTAGACAGTGGGCGGGACACATAGCGCGGAGAACCGATATGGCCGTTGGGGCGGAAAGGTTCTCGAATGGCGACCGCGAACCGGACGACGTTCCGTGCGCAGGCCCCCTTCAAGGTGGACCGACGATCTGGTCAAGGTCGCGGGAAGACGCTGGATGCGGGCAGCGCAGGTCCGATCGTTGTGGAGATCCTTGGGGGAGGCGTATGCCCAGCAGTGGCGGTCGTACGGCTGAAATGATGATGAGGTATGTGCTGTTTTTCATGAATTTTATTTCATGAGATGGGTCTCCTACTTTCTTCATTGTAGCATGGGTGCTACAATGAACAAAGTAGGAGGTAAAGTCTAGTCACTACACTATAATCGGCCACAGCTGGACATACCTAGGCCTTTCCAAGTGCACGCCATCGCCATCGACAACAAGGTAGGTAATCGACGTAATCGTGTCGTGACGTGACCCACCATCAGTTCATTTTCAGACAGGTGTTAAAATTTAATAATGTAGGATTTCAAAATTGTTAAAATTGACACGGACCTCAGTTCTGACGCTTTCAAACGAATTATTATATTAGCAAAATGGGTCATGCTGCATGTATGATTCAAGTGGTTCGATTGTATAACAGCCATAGGTAAGTGCCATAATATTACAAATGACAAAAGGATTTGGCAGAATTCTAAGGTGCCTGATCGGAAATAAAATTGATAAATCAAGTCAGTGTCTTAAATTCGTAATGATTTTACAAAGTAAGATAAAAAATAAACATGCGTATCAAAAGTTTGAGGCTATGAAATAAGTTTTACACATGTTCGCCTCTTTATTAAGAAAATTAGTTAGGTACTGTAAACAAAGACATTGCTAATAAATAATCGTTTTTTTACTTTCTAAACTTTATTTACAATAACAGTACAATTTAAGTAAATTATCCGTAATACAGTGACTTTGATTACCATAGAGGTTAAGTCTGCTAACAGTGCCCACAATCATCCATCCCAAGTTGTGGTCTCCTCTCAGAGTCGCTTCAAATACCCCATCTCCTGGAGATGTCTTTACCACTAACATTAATTCTCTCCAGCTATCGCTTTCCTCGTCCTCTTTACTTCCTGCAACCATTTCATTAGCCTCAATCACATCTAGAAGCGAGAGTCCAGCGCATTTCTTATAAACGGACAAACGTATATTCAACTGGTCTACCAATGCAGTAGCCGCTCGCCAAACTACCTTATTCCTCTTGGATTTAACAACACGCTTGTTACAAGTGCACCAATGGTCGCTGATACCAGCCACTTCGCATGTCCGATTGCTAGGTACCGGTAAGAAAAGACTAACACCTCTATTTTTGTAATAACTTTCTCCACTACGACGAAGTATGCTCTCATTTTTGACATTATCCAACATTGTCAAATCATATAGAGTGGAATAAATATCGTATGGTGTAGTTAGACGCTTGCTGTTCATTTGTAAGTTTTTGTATGCTTTATTGTATTTTTCCTTGAATGTTTGCGGTAATAATATGAAGACAAAAGGCAAGCGTTCCTCCAAGCGGCCTTGTTTGGTGTATCTGATATCACCCCATCGTATGCCATGGTCACTTAGTACAAATATTATTGAGGTGTTCAGGTAACCCGATCTTTTTAGATTTTGGAACAGTTTCTCGTAATCGTCATCCATCACCATAGGGTAGTTTAAGTCATCATGACTCATTGTGACTTCCCAAAATAGCCCAAAAAGCTTTGTATCCTTCAGGGTGTGAGTCAGATCTTGAATATAATCTAACAGAACTTGATAAAAGTATTTGTCATTTAAACAAAAAGGCAAAGCTATGGAGAAATTATCTTTTGCAGCATATTTTTCCGCTTGGTCCATAAAAGTGCGAGCATAATAATCGGTAGGAGAACTGATGAATCCTGCTCTATTAAAATTAAACGTGCCCAACCAACTGTTGTCTTCTGCGAATGCCGTATAAAAGCCTGCCTGCTTAAACCATTCCCAAATGAAAGGACAATTATCGAACTTGGCATCTTTATAAGGAAGACATGTCCTCTTTATTTCAGTATCTGATATACCCATTAACATTGGAATCAAATTCGGAAAAGTATTGTCACCGACTTTGTTATAGCCAGCCAAATCTACAGCATCATTATCTAGCAAGAATTTAACAGCTTTAGGCATGGTTCTAAAAAAGTTAAGTCGGGATACGGAATCTATTCCTAATATGAGAGCATTGAATGCCATTTTATTATCCATCGTCACTTCGTTATCATCGTGTACTTTGAATTCTTTTTTCGGAGCGAACAAGAAATAGTTTTCGTAAACACGCTCTTTTACGGTACAATTAACCTTAACAAATTCGTGTTGCACATCAATGGTATCGTTGAAATTAATGCAATCGTCGTATTTGACTCTGTCATCAACATATCTATCAACATTTTCTATTGACATTGGTCGATAAAATGATCTGTAACAACATAACGTATTCTTTTTACTGAAGTTTTTATTTTTCTTGATCCATATATGCGTTTGGTTACGTGCAAGTATTGAAGATGCATTCGAGCAGCGAGGAACTTCGGGATATTCGATGAAGTTTTTAATTTTGTTATCCACTGGTTTTAATAAAGGTATGCTGCATCCATCCGTTTGGATAGTGAACGCCTCGCCATCGGCATAGCTATCGTCACAATAATGATGATTTGCAGTCAGTTTTATGTATGCGCACATGAGCTGAAAGTACCTTGAATCTGCGCTTTTCTTCACGTTAAGGAAAAATATAAACGTGCTTATTATTAAAACTATGAGAAAGATATGTTTCATCCGTTTCGTACTTAACAGTGATGTGCGGCAGGCGACATAACGCCTGTTAAAAATGTTGTTACTTGCTTTTAACATTTGAATTTAACGTATTTCACTTAACTGCATTTGTACACAAATTCACTTTATTTAAGCACGTAATATTGTCGCACTTATAACGAATAACGATTGATGGTCGACGAAAGACGAAAACGTGTTCATCTTTTAAACGTTGGACTAATATGAATCTTCTTTCTTATAGCCGCGGCCAACATTTTAAGTGATTTTGGTCTAGTGTCATTCAAAATCAGCTGGCAAAACATGGTAATGTAAATGTTACGGTCGCAGAATACACTTATTGTAGTCAAGACGAGGTTGATATTTCACGCTTCCAAACCCTTTGACTATTTATGCGTAAGCATCTTATAAGCCTGGGCTACACGGATGGAGTAAAGGGTATAGTAGATTGCTACAAAGTTAACTGACTTGGTGACAGCGGTGGTGGAGACACTCTTAACACAAAATTAGCTGTCAAAATGTACGTTGACGGCTGTTAGCAGAGCAGTATAAAAAATATTGAAAATTAAATATATGGTTACAGATAGACTTGAGCATTCACTTGTAACTGAATATCGAGAATTCACGGTTTTTAAATTTGTCGAACTAAACAACGAACAGAACCAAGCATAGAGCCAAACATCGCAACGAAGATTTTAATGATCTTTCTAGCGAACGCTCTAGTACTTAGATGTTCGTCAAAAAATATTCTTCTCGAAGATGTCAGACTTGATGTGCAGGGAGGGACGGGTCGCGGCGGCGGAACAGTGACAGAAGCTCGGCTCGGAAAAAAGTTCGAAGCACTGTCCTTTCGCTAGAATGCTCGCCAGAACGCTCTCCAAAATGCTCTCGTTTATTTTTCTGTAATGTAACATTCGCAAGAATGCTCATAACAAGTGATGGTTCAAGTTTATCAGCACCTTTAGAAGAGCATTCGCCCCGACAATGAAAGGTCGTGTGCTTAGTTGAGTGATGGGTCGATTTATTCTAATACTTATTTCAATTTCAATAGCAAAAATTTAATTGTGAATGCAAAAAAGTAAGTAGGTAAGTAGGTACTTACTTAACAATAATCTGAAAAAAAATTGCTTCAAAAATTACCATCGTGTAAGATATAAGACTTTGTAGCACTCTACTTTACCGCGCTACTAGGTATACCTTTTACTTTTGTTACCCGTGTGTAGCAGGCCTAAAAGTCATTTAGTTGTTACAAATTTTTGGTAGTACGATTTCGCAATTAACAAAACAACATGTTTCCTAACAGCTTGACGAAATCTTCACTACATTAGAGGAATGTCTTTTTCGTTTGCTATCGAACCGCCTCGGCTTTGCACGGGTTGGTAATACGTACTAACTCGTTTTATTTTACAAGCTTTTTATTAACTTGCCATGTTAGTTAGTTAGTTTGTTAGTTAGTGGGGGACAAATCTTGCAAACTTAATTTGACCCACTTCCCAGTGTCCGATGGAGCTGAAATTTTGTATACAGGTTTGGTTTAGATGACAATACAATATTAAAGTACAGTCAGCAAAAAAGTTTGTCCTAATAATGAAATTTTTACTAAAAACTTATTTATACTAAGCCTGCCTTTTGAACCACCCTGTATATTGATAAACCGCTAATCCGATGCGTTCAGAGTGTTCAGACGGCCGAAAGCGACTTTGTTTCATGCTGTCTCTACATAGCGTAGCATAGCTCTACATAGAATATCTATGCTTCTGATAGGTACGTTAGTACCTACCTATATCCATACTAAGTATTTAATCCATATCCATACGTGAAAGTGTGTTTGTTTGTTTGTCCGTCTTTCACGACAAAACGGAACAAAGGATCGAAGTGATTTTTGGTATTGGGATAGTTTGGAAGTTGGAGAGTGAGATAGCTATACTACTTTTTACCTACCTACTCAATTGATCTTTCAAAGTAGCTTAACAATTTACGATTTTTGAAAACGTGATTATGAAACAATGATTTCATAACTTTCTCGTTCATATCATAACATAACGCTTGGTGCACATAAGAATAATTAAATAATACTGAAGCTTCGGAAGTTTGAGTCTTATTGCAACGTAATAAAATGCAATCAGACAATCACGGCTAAAATAATAGGTAGGTACCTACCTAAAAGTAAACTCTTACTTTAAAATAAACTTAATTAATTATTTTCTACTTTCATTTGAGCATTTTATCTAGGTACTTACCTCACTTCTTTAATAATTAAATAATTTTGCGTAAATCTACAAAAAGAAAAACGACATACCTACTTAGGTGGATAGGCTAGCAGTCATTAAAGTGATACCTATAAATAAATATAAATAATAATAATGGACACCATCACATACATTGTTCCAATATCAAAGTATAGTAGCTTAACAACTAGTATTATGGAAAGTGGAAACAACGACGGGTACGGCGTGCATATATCTAGACCCGAGGAAATATTGAAACGTTCGTTTTCAATATTTACCCGACCGGGGATCAAACCCGGAACCTCTAGAGCCACACACCACTCGGCCACGGAGGTCGTCAGGCAGTAGGTACTGTAGAGTATGTAAACACAGCCGTTAGATGAAATTGTAGGCTGTGGGCATTGAGTTATAATGTACTCAATGGCTGTGGGCAGTTAGATTTTTAAAAAGGAATAGAAACTGCTTTGCAATTATATTCTCAAATCAATCTTTAAAAATATGAGTTTAAAAATGAAAGATAGATTTGACGCAGTCATATACTAAGCGGAAAATAAAAATAGATGTTCCATAAAAATATGATTTAAGATTATATTATAAAATGTACATAGCGATATAGAAGAAAGATAAATACAAGCCCCGTATCCTGAAGAAAGAGTTTTATTGAACTACCTGTGAAGTAAGATAGGGACTTAGGTCCTTACAGTACCTATAAGGCTTAGAGGTGCAAACGTGCAAAGCAAACATTTGTAAAATCAACTTTATAAGTGTTTGCTTTCCACTCCTTTATCGTAAGTATTAAAATGATTATTAAATAATTTATTAGGTAAGTATTCATCTTTTGATAAAAAATTAAGATGCCATTAGTCTTTTCGGAGTTTGTACGAACGAATATTATCGAACGGTGGAAGCTAGGAGAATACCTAGAGAGAGTACCTATTTGTTTTAAAATTACCTAAGTCATCAAAAAAAGTTTGACATCACTTTAGACGTGTTGGCTGCGTGCCACAGCTGTGAGGAGTGACAGAAGCGAAGCTGTGAGTCAGCAATACGAGGAACTACTGCGGCTGCGCGATCGATAGTCCCTGCCTGCACCCGCCCGCCCCGGTTGCACCTTGCCGCCGCCCGCCTTAGTTGTGTGGCCGTACCACACAACTAAACCGAAAATACCAAAAAATAAAACAAAAACTAGCAAAAACAAACGCTAGTGCATCACCAAAAGTCAATTTGAACAGTTCACTAGACCAAGGTCGCGACGGTCGTCGACCTCAAACATTTACTATCTACCTCATAGTATTTTTACCGGTGTGTGTTTATAATTATATTAAGTTGAGTGTTATTTTTAATTATTACGCGCGGTGAACAAGGTCGGTTGGTGCGAATGTTGGATCTTTACCATTGCAAATGCGCGCGTTGTGCGGGGCAGTCTCGTGACAAAGGAGGTCGCTGATTCACTCACCTGGACTGCACTTAGTCCTCGTTAAGTGCAGTGATTGCAACTATGGCATCTAAAGTGCTCGTGCCGACGGCTCCTTTTGCTAAACTGCAAGTAAGTCCTCACTGCATTACTCCACAAAATATTAGTTTTTTTAAGATAGGTACTTACTTAGTTACCTAAGCGATATTAAAAAAAAACTAAAATTTTCTTAAAACAAAAAATTACTTATGTAAGTACCTACTTACCGAAATATTTCTCAAAATTTTTGTCATAGAAAGTCAGGATTTTTCGTAATTTTATTAATTTATTCTTTAAAAAAAATGTATGTAAGTAAGTGTATTTAGAGAAAAACTTTTTTAAAGTCCTGAGACTAAATCAATACATAACGCATCCTTTTGAGAGTGTTACTAAATAAAGCGCAAATAAAGCGTTGTGATTTCTCCTTTCTTTCTCTACATTACGTATCAAACACAAAGAGGAGAGGAGTGATTATTTAATTCAAAATATTTTAAACCTAATTACACTCATCTACCTATCTTAAGGTAATAAATCCTTACTATAAGTGGCAGGTACTTAACCCTACAGCTTAACCGCTCAGACCAAATAAAAAAAATTAACCGGTTCAGTCAGTGCAATAAGGAAACAAAGACAGTGTTTAAAGGTCGTCGACTTATCGGAAAAGTCACTGCGTTCGTAAATGGGCCTTCCCCAACACTTCCGGTACGGGTAACCAATGACATTGTTACTATAACAATGAAATAAGGACTATAAAAGGACAACATTTATAAAATTACTAAGGAAAACGTAGGTGTAATTTTTTACTTAATATGTAGGTACCTAGGTAAGTATTAGCTGCGAAAAAGATAAACGCGAAAAGTTCTTTACCAAACAGTGGGATCAGTTTAAAATAAACGATAAATCTATTTTGTACCTTAAATATTGTATAAAGAATTGTTTTAAGGTGCTCCATAATAATATATATATATATATGATCGATCTTTATGATTCGTTGTTTTCGACAGATCTGAAGATGACGATTAGGCAAAGTCACTTGGTCGAAGACGATAATTATCGCAAATCGCAACGAACAATCGTTTCGTGCATCAGCAGCGCCGGCAGCCTATCGTCATGATATCATTTTCAAATTGAGTAATTAATTCCTTGCCTACTTGGTACTTACAGCTTACAGCTATTCCTTTGTCATCTATTATACTAATATTATAAAGAGGAAAGATTTGTATTTTTGTATTAACGAATACAACTCAAAAAGTAGGTACTGGACCGATTTAGAAAATTCTTTCACCGTTAGAAAGCTACAGTCTTCCCGAGTGACATAGGCTATATTTTATCCCGATATTCCCACGGGATCGGGTACCACGCGGGTGAAACCGCGGGCGGCCGCTAGTCATTTATATGGAAGGAAAGCAACCAACAGCTTGTATAAACTTTTATTCTGAATCTAGGTTGGCATTTTTTGTGTAATTTTCTACCAGTCGCAGTCGTAAAATAAATACTTCGTTAAATGCTTATAAATACTTCGTTTCAGATAAAGAAGTCGCCACCCGAACCGAGCGGTGGCAGCGGGTTCGTGATCGGCAGCGGCGATGCCACAGCGAGGGTCGCACACCTGGAGCACAGCGTGCGGTTTCTGCAGGAGCAGCACCGGCAGATGCTCAGTGGGCTACACGCCGAAATCGAAGCTCTGAGAGAGAGGAACAGAGGTACGTGAGGCAACGACACAGCGTTAGACATACAGGAGTAATACCAGCAGATGCTGAGCGGGCTGCATACCGAGTTCGAAGCTCTGAGAGAGAGGAACAGAGGTACGTGAGGCAACGACACAGCGTTAGACATACAGGAGTAATACCAGCCTGAGCGGGCTGCATGCGGCATGCAGCCTGCCGAGATCCACGCTCTGAGAGGGAGGAACAAGGGTAGGGTCACTCATGACTAGAAACTATGACTAGGAGGAACAGAGGTACGTGTAGCAACAGCACAACGTGACTCATGCAGGAGCAATACCAGCAGATGCTGAGCGGGCTGCATGCCGAGATCGAAGCTCTGAGAGAGAGGAACAGATGTAGGGTCTCACATGAAGTATACTTCGTGAGAGACCCTTCCCCGGCGTGAAATACTCTGCGGGCTACACGCCAAGATCGAAGCTATGAGTGGGAGGGACAGAGAAGGGTTGCTTCCTGGAGCACAGTGTACGGTTTCTGCAGAAGCAGCACCAGCAGATGCTCAGTGAGCTACACGCCGAGATCGAAGCTCTGAGAGGGAGGAACAGAGGTAGGGTCACTCATGAAACATAGCGTGAGATGCTCTGCGGGCTAAACGCCGAGATCGAAGCTATGAGAGGGAGGGACAGAGCCCCTGGAGATGCTTGGCGGGCTCCAAGTCAAGATTGAACCTCTGAGAGAGAGGAACAAAGGTAGGCTCACCCACTGGAGCACAGCGTGCGATTTCTTCAGGAGCAGAACCGATGTAGATAGATGATTTATTACATGTCTGCGATCGAGGCGACACTTCTTTCATTACTGATTATAAAATACTCCAAATGAGAGATTAGATTCACTACTTTACGCAGTCAAAATTAATAAAAGACTCCATGTCACTGCCTTTCTTTGTTGTTAATGCCTCGTAAAAAGCCGACTAGTTTCTGAAATCTACTTTTTTCTGATAATACAAATAGGTAGCATCGTATCGAAAAAAAATATCTCATATACCTACCTACCTTTAGATAATAAGCAAACCAAATGAACTCCATTTTTCCAGACCTGCAGTTCCAACTAATATTCAACAAAGAGTCATCGCCGAAATCAACGACGCCTCAGGAAGAAACGAGCGAGAATAGCGAGGTAAGGTTTCGAATGACAACCCCCTATTTTTATTTAAAGATAATAAGAGGGATGTTTTGTTTTGTTACATGCTAATGTTTCAAGAAACGCAAAGTGATTAAAAAGCAGAATTAGCAACTGACGCTAGAAGGTCTAAACTGAGAGCTGGCTATTATGTTGATTTCCGTTTTCCTAATATTAAAATAACAGTTAAAACTCTTTTAACCAAAATCTTTGGACAACTTTAATAACATCATGTGTTTCGGTACCGTAGTTTACCAAGACAATGAAATAGTTATCTTTATTCTCGTTGCCTTCGTTGATGAAGGAGAGAATGCAGAGAACCAGCCACGCCCCAGATCTTCTTTGTCATGATCTTAATACAATAAATATGTTTTTAGTAAAAATTTCATTTTTATGACAAGCTTTTTTGCTGACTGTTTTTTAATATTGTATTGTCATCTAAACCAAACCAGTAGGTATACAAAATTTCAGCTCCATCGGACACTGGGAAGTCAGTCAAATTAAGCTTGCAAGGTTGTCCCCCACTAACTAACAAACTAACTAACTAACATGGCAAGTTAAAAAGCTTGTAAAACAAATTCGTGCCGATTCTTGTCAATTCAAGATATTCATATTCATTTATCTATCTATATAAAACTCTTAAAACGCTCGAAGGATTGCATCATTGAAGTGGCAGTGGGCGGGACACATAGGTAGCGCGGAGAACCGATGGCGGTTGGGGCGGAAAAGTTCTCGAATGGTGACCGCGTACCGGACGACGTTCCGTGGGCAGGCCCCCTACAAGGTGGACCGACGATCTGGCCAAGGTCGCGGTGCGCCGCTGGATGCGGGCAGCGCAGGGCAGGACCGATCCTTGGGGGAGGCCTATGCCCAGCAGTGGGCGTCGTTCGGCTGACATGATGATGATGATGATAAAACTCTTGCGTCACTGACTGACTGACAGACAAAGCACAGCTGAAACTACTGGGCGCAAGAAGCTGAAATTTAGCATGTAAGTTCCTTGGAGAGTGTATGGGAGCACTAATAGAGGATTTTAGGAAATTCCCCCTCTAATGGGGTAAAAAGGGGATAAAAGGCGAAGTCGCGAGTGTGCATACAAGATGTTTGTGGTATAGGTCTTTTACTTATGTTATAAATTCACCTTTTAAAGGCTGGCAAGGCTCGACGAAAGGCTTTGCGAACCGATATCGTAGCTTATTTGACATACACAAGTGCTTACAGCCTAAACTGAATAAATCCTAGGTATATTGAATTTGAATTTACTGTGTTATAGGAGGCGAACTTGAAACGAGAAGTCAGCCGACTGGAGCGCGAGGCGGCCGCGGCCCGCAGCGAGGCGCGGGCGGCCGAGGCTAGAGCTCTTCAGCTACAGAGGCTCTTTGACGCGCAAGCTGAGTAAGTTACGAAATGACATAGCTACCTACGAATCTTTAGGCTGATGGGCTATTCTCCCTATCCCTACCAATCCCTTGCCCCATTAGTAGGTAGGGACATTACAATGGATGATTATAACGAACCATTAAGTAGGTAAGTACTATTCTGAAATTATTGAAAGTGAAGTATTATACCTATATGTGAAAACTGTTTATTGGCTAATGAGTAACCATATTTTATAAAAACATTTGTATTAATAGCTGTAAGTTTTCCAAGAAGTAAAAATAAAAATAAATAAATTAGAAAAAGTCAAGAGTTGTCTCACAACTAGCTCTAATGGGCTTCTTCATTTTCAATATTTTCATTAATAAAAATTGCATTGTGAATGCAAAAAAGCAAAAATAATTTCATTATCTACTAAGTATTCTGTTTAGAAAAGTGCGCGAGCTAAAGTCGCCCGCTTGTGGTTGCGGCGCGAGCGAGCCGCTGAGCCCGGGCGCGGTGGAGTCGCTTGCAGAACTTCATGAGCTCCGCAAACGATTCTTTCCTTATCCTTATTATTTGTTTTCTTTTCCATATCCCTACCAGGCCCGTGCCCCATTAGTTACATGGCTGATGATAACGAGCCATTACCATTCTGTATAGGAAAGTGCGCGAGCTAGAGTCGAGCGCTTGCGGTTGTGGCGCGAGCGAGCCGCTGAGCTCGGGCGCGGCGGAGTCATTTGCGGAGCTTCATGGGCTATTCTCCTAATCCCTACCAGGCCCATACCCCATCAGTAGGGATATTAAAATGGCTGATGATAACGAGCCAATACTATTCTGTTTAGGAAAGTGCGCGAGCTAGAATCGCGCTTGCGATTACGGCGCGAGCGAGCCGCTGAGCCCGGACGCTGCGGAGTCGCTTGCGGAGCATCATGGGCTATTCTCCTTATCCCTACCAGGCCCATGCCCCATCAGTAGGGACATTAAAATGGCTTTGAAGGGCTTCGTATTGAAGCTTTGTCGAGTAGGATCAGTTCTGCAACCTATGCAGTAAAAAAAGGCAATTAATTGACATTGAAACGGCAAGACTAGTACCTATACTTTAGCTATTTTCATAGTGTGACGTCTTAGGGCTTTTTGTAGTGGGGTTCAGCAGCTTATGCTGGAAATATCTTTATACCTACTCCTAACAATAGTAGATTGTACAACAAGTGCATAAAACGTACCATTTTACCCGAGACGTATATATCCATCCGAGCCGTAGGCGAGGGTGGATAGTCAATTCGAGGGTAAAATGGGTTTTATCAACGAGTTATACACTCTGCTTTTCACTTCGAGTGTGAGGAAAATAAATAACAATATTGCAAAAAAGAAAAAATAAAGACTTCGCCATATTGGCGGAAAGACTTTCTGTTCTAATATACGTAGCAGTGGCAGCACAGTGACTTTAGTATAGATCGTAGTCCATAATGTTCTTGAAATACTTATTTCTTACACAACTCATTAATTTTGCCTAGTTTTATTAATTTAGTAAGTAATTTAACATGGATTGTGTACAAAATTAAAGAAACAGAATGAAATAAAAAGTTTATTTAACGAAGTTTTGCGTGTGTGACTGTTTACCTGACGACCTTTGTCTTAGAGTCTGAGACTTGACGAAGATTTTACTTTATGCACTAGAGCATAAAAAGCGATTTTATGCAGCCTATACCCAACATAAACACGAACTTTACGAGCATGAGAAGTGAAAAATATTTTCTTACTACTTTGTTTAGGAAAGTGCGCGAGCTAGAGTCGCGCGCTTGCGGTTGCGGCGCTCGCGAGCCGCTTAGCCCGGGCGCGGCGGAGTCCCGCGCGGAGCTGCGCGCGCGGCTGGCGGAGGCGGAGCGGCTGGTGCGGCGGCTGCGCGCCGACGCCGACCGGCAGCGCAGAGAGGTACTCGCCGCGGCGGCGGGGGGCGCCGTCACTAACCTGTTGTTTGACGGCGCGGCCGCGCGACACGCACACGTATGTCACGCGACAGTTCACAGCTATGGGTGCGGCGGCGCACGGTGCTTTTGTTGACTACGGATCGAGTGTATGTTTTTAGGGTTCCGTAGCCAAATGGCAAAAAACGGAATCCTTAGGTATAGATTCGTCATGTCTGTCTGTCTGTCTGTCCGTCCGTCCGTATGTCACAGCCACTTTATTCCAAAACTATTAAGACTACATACTTGAAACTTGAAAGGTAGATATATTCTGTGAAACGCTTTAGGATTTTGTAACAAAAATAAAAATAATAAAAAAATTAAGGGGGGCTCCCCATACTTACAAGGAACGGAAACTGAAAAAAAATATTTTCAAGAACTCGTGTGGGGTGTTTTTAGATAGGTAAGTACCTATTTAAAAATGATATTAAGGCACAGAATAATATTTGTAGCAGAAGGCTCACTTCCGAAACAGTTACAATGAATTATCAATCTTTTCCACGCGACAATTAGGTCTAAAATAATTTGCACCCGCACGCCTGCCTAACTAATTTGCCGTTCATTACAAGCGAAATTGAACCGTAGCTGTACGTAATACGGTTCTATTACTCGGAAACGCTTAAGCCAAATTGGTTTTGGGTGGTCTTGGTTGCCGCACTAGGGTCGACTCGACTACAATGTTACGACGAAGTAAGTAAAAGGAATAACAAATAGCGCAAATGATTTTTAAATACAGAAAGCTTAGAATTTTTATTTTTACTTCTTTGCATTCACAGTTCAATTTTTGTTACTTACTTACTGAAAAAATTGAAAATGAAGTAGGTAGGTATTAGAAAAAGTAGACCGTCTCACAACTAGCTCCGATGGGACTCGAACCCACGACCTTTCACTGTCCGGGCAAATGCTCTAACCACTGAGCTACGGAGTCGCTAAAACGTCGACCCGACTCACAACTAGCCCCGATGGGACTCGAACCCACGACCTTTCACTGTCCGGGGGAATACTCTAACGGCCTGGCATCGAACGAATTGCGCATCCGTCGGTGCGTCTCATTGACTTATTTCATTAGGCGTCTGTTGCGAGCGCGCAATGATTGCGCAATTCGCTCGTGTCGCCCGTGTCGCGCCGCGCATTTACGTGGCCAGGCCAGTCCGTACCTAACGACTCCGTAGCTCAGTGGTTATTAGAGCATTCACAATTCACAATTATTATATTATTCTAAGACAGAAAGTAGCTATATTTTGTAATTTGATAGGTACCTATTTTAAAAGTGCTACAGCTACTCGAACGAAATACTTACGTAGGTATATTAAGTAGGTAGGTACCTACCTTAGTTTAGTGTACATATTGTTGATGTTAGCGTAGTTATTCGATAACGTTTATCGTGAAGTGAGAACAAGCTAAGGTAAGAAAGTAGGTAGTAACAGCGCGGGCGCAGCGCGCGTCCGCGTAGTTCCTATGTGCGCCACGGCACGGTTGCCACGGCGATGAGCGCTAGCGTCACGCTGCAAAACGAGAATCACTTTGTCGATTTTTATTTGCGTCGTAATTACCTATGCTAAGGTGGGGCGGGGTCCTTAAATCAAATATTCGGATCATTAAGTATTATAGATACTTATAGAATAAGACAGTATAGTCACACAAAAAAACTTCTTTCAGGTTTTCTAAGAAGATTATGAAATTTTAAATCCGGTCTCTTTCTGTCGTTATTAAGACAACCGAAGGCCGCACAATAATATAGTTTAATATTACGCATTTTGCTATGGGTAAAACCACAAGGTAACACACTTGTGTTTTGGCGCGAAAGTGTGCCGAAAGTAAACTACTTAGGTGACTTCTTTCTCGCGTGGCGTCGCATGCACAACTGAGCGCGCGTGACACCCGTGATTTCTCTACCTCGCGGTAGACAGCGCGTATTCGATTGAATTGCGGAGTGAGCCCCCCTTGATTAAGGTTTCTTTTTATACTTTTAAAATAAGAAAATGAAAAATGTAAAAATAATATTATGCTTTAGATCTTAATAAAAACTTTCAACGAAAATTGATACGAAAACGAGATATAGAAAGTAGTTTTTGAGATATAACACATTTTCAAAAACCACTAATGTAAGTTCATCAAACACTATGGAAAACAAAGTCATTTTTTGCTGACGCAAATGATTGTGCAATTTTGGCTAGGTATAAGCAATCTGTACGTTATGTGGGTACGGAACCCTGCATGGGCAAGTCCAACTCGCACTTTATCCACAACAACTGGGTAGCATTCAAATTTAAATTTGGTCAGGGGGAGAGGGGAATCTTAGCTTATTTCACGTGGTAAAATGATCTATGCAATAACTAGGTAGGTAGGTAAAATTGTGTGCCAGGGGGGAGCAATCGCCCCCATTGCCTCCCTTTCGTATCCGCGCCTGGTAGCACTTATCCTTCATCACACCTGATGTTAAGTGGTGATAAGGCTGAAGGTGAAAGCGCACTAATCCTAAACCACTGAGAAACTAGCTATCTATAACTGCCGGAACAAAATACTGCTGAAATAGTAGATTGTACAACAAGTGCATAAAACATACCATTTTACCCGAGACGTATATATCCACCCGAGCCGTAGGCGAGGATGGATAGTCAATTCGAGGGTAAAATGGGTTTTATGTACGAGTTATACACTCTGCTTTTCACTTCGAGTGTGAGGAAAATAAATAACAATATTACAAAAAAGAAAAAGTAGAGACTTCGCCATATTGGCGGGAAAACTTTCTTTTCTTTTTTTTATACGTGGAAGTGGCAGCACAGTGACTTAGCATAGATCGTAGTCCATAATGCTCTTGAAATACTTATTTCTTACAAAACTCATTAATTTTGCCTAGTTTTATTAATTTAGTAACATGGATTGTGTACAAAATTAAAGAAACCGAATGAAATAATAAGTTTATTTAACGAAGTTCAATTGCGTGTGTGACTGTTTACCTGACGACCTTTGTCTTAGAATCTGAGACTTAGACGAAGATTTTACTTTATGCACTAGAGCATAAAAAGCGATTTTATGCAGCCTAAACCCAACATAAAGACGAACTTTACGAGCATGAGAAGTGAAAACATCATTGTTGTCGCGTCAGAAAGATAATGTTAGCTAACCACGCGGACTAAGAACAAGTCCTACCACCAACCAAACCGAATACAATATGAACCCCCCACTGGCAATCGAATCCGGGACCTCTGGGTCTGTAACCGATGGTGTGAACCACTAGACCACAGAGGCGGTTGAACGCATACCCCGTCCGCGTATGGTGTGGGATTCGCTAGTCACTTGACCCCCTATCCAGTGACAAAGACTCGATGAGGGGTAAATAATATAGAACTGTCATCAGCTCTGTAAATAACGGCGTTTTGTGATTGTTGCCGAATACGTGTTCTTCGCCACGAGACCGTTGCTTGCACGATACTACCACTAATCCATACTAATATTATAAATGTGAAAGTGTGTTTGTTTGTTTGTTTGTTTGTTTGTCCGTCTTTCACGTCAAAACGGAGCAACGGATCGACTCCATTTTTGGTATGGGGATAGTTTGGGAGCTGGAGAGTAATATAGGCTACTTTTTATTCCGGAAAATTATAAAATAAAAATGATGAATGAATTTGTATAGAAAATCGATAAACTGTCGTACTATACAAAACTGTCATTTCTTCCATAGCCGCTTCCAAATGGTATGTCAAAGAGTATTGTAATCACTGACGTTTTAGCCGCTTTGGATTACCTACTTTTTAATAACTGACATTTGTTGCAGGCAGTGTATAAAACTTCTTCGCGATCATTTATTTTCATCTGTCTATCTATAATAGATGTTGGTGATACGAAGTTTACCGGGTCCACTATAATTAATATGGCAAAACAAAGTTTGCCGGGTCAGCTAGTAAATAATAGTTACAAAAGCTGCACTCCGTGAAACCATTTAAACAAATAGCAACATTAACTTCAACACGATAAAGTAGAATTCAGCTTGTACGGCTCTAATTACGAACAGCTAGACGTTGCATTCTATCGCGCTCGGGCGGGCGTACGGCGGGCAGCCCGCTGTAAATTGTATCCCGAGATATACGGGAAGCGGTAGGCCCTTATCTCGCGTCCTTGAGCGAGTGACGGACGACGCCTGATACTATTGCACAGAGTCTGAAGCTACTGCAAAAGCTCTAAACAGTGCAAGAGAGAGAATTAATTGATTCCACACAATTTTTATAGGATTTAAATAAAAAAAATTTTAATTATTTGCCGCTTCTAAAAATGTTTGTGTCTACTGCCTATTCATTCAATGAGAGATTTTCTGCCAGCAAATAAAAAAAAAAGTTTATTTATTAGCTCGATAGATGGCGCTGACCAGACATGTATCTCATCTTATCTGACCTACACTTGTATTTCAAAGTTGTGCAAGAAGGTGCAAGGCCAAAAAAAAGTTGACGTTGACGGAAGAAAAGAAATGTCAAATAATTCTATTCCTCTTGTTTTGCGTTGCAATACCATACCGACCATACCGCGAGTTGTAGATAAGCCTTTTTAGTCCTGCAAATGTTTGTTTTCCTTCTGCAAGTGTTTTTTTTTTAAATTGACCGTCTTAACGTAGATTCCTTGCCAGCAAATAAAAAAAAGCAGTCTGATGAACGCCATCTGTTGAGTTTTTTGGAACTAGCTTTTTTCTTTTTTAATCATCTGTCCGAAAATCCCTCATACGCGCGCGCGCGACCCGTCACGTGCTCTCTTATGTCAAAGTCACAGATCACCTGTACTTAAGTAGTCAAGTGGTAGAGCTTAAAATCTGTCATAAAGTCACGGAGACCTATGAGCACGAATATCTTGGATGTTCCTTTCATATTTTTTTTGGGAATTCTATTAACTTCACTACATAGTATAAAACAAAGTCGCTTTCTCTGTCCCTATGTCCCTTTGTATGCTTAAATCTTTGAAACTACGCAACGGATTTTGATGCGTTTTTTTTAATAGATAGAGTGATTCAAGAGGAAGGTTTGTATGTACTTTTTATCCCGATATTCCCACGGGAACGGGAATAATTAATATAAATCGTTGGGGTGTATGGGCTTTTCGGTGATTGCATTAATACGTTGTATATGTGCAATTTGAATTTTATATCACTACATAGTATAAAACAAAGTCGCTTTCTCTTTCCCTATGTCCCTTTGTATGCTTAAATCTTTGAAACTACGCAACGGATTTTGATGCGTTTTTTTTTAATAGATAGAGTGATTCAAGAGGAAGGTTTATATGTACTTTTTATCCCGATATTCCCACGGGAACGGGAACCACGCGGGTGAAACCGCGGGCGGCCGCTAGTTTTTATAATAAAATAAAATATAGAGGTAAGTAAGTAGGTAGGTAAGTATATTTTGTTTACAACGACGCTCGTTCCGTATTCAACAACAGATTTCTCGCCGTGACGTGACTATATTTCTCGCACATTCACTTGAAATACCTAGATTTATTTACGCACCCCGTGTTAGTATGTTTTAGTAGTGCCTGTTTTAGACGTAAGCAGTTTGAACGATAGCACTGTGTGAAGTTGTACCTATAGCTGGAAAACAAATACAGCTATTGACATGAAATACTACCTAATAACAAAGAAACTAATTATTATGTGTGTTTAATTTTACGCTTTTTATGTTTTGATCGCAAAGACAATACCACCAAATAACGTCAATAAGATTCGATGTGAAAATAAAATTGCCAAAAAGGGCAGAGTACCTACCTAAAGATCTTCTGACGTTTAGTGTTGTTTTTTTTTTATAAATTTAACTAAAGTGCGCGCAAGATAAGTCTACGCGCGGCAGAAATTGAAAACTAATATTTTACCATAATACAACAAAAAAAATAACTAGAGCCAAAAACGTCCCAGTCGCGCGCAGAGTTACTTAACTAACGACCATCCATAGAGACGTCATTGAACTGTTAATATTATAGTACCACAAACTTATCAGACCTGGTGATCAAATTTTAAGGTAAACTTCTTTTCTTATAGCTGATAGCAATTGCGGTAATTTTGTATTAGGTACTACTTAGTGGCTCCTTCGCCACCAGACAGTTCACCGTCGCTGATCAAGATAAGAATAGTAACCCGACATAAGCGCCGCCAATTCGAAAAGAATTCGCAAAGAAAACAACAATGCCCTCTTAAATTGTTCCTAATATATTTTGAATAACTCTTCAACAGTTTCTATTCTTTCTGTAAGTTTTAAAATTGTTTAAAACCATTTTAAAACTAGTAAAGTACTTACAAAGAATAAAAAATATTAAAGAGTTTATTAAACAAATATTAGAAGACAATTTAAGAGGGCATGGTCGTTCCTTTTTTTTAAATATTGATCTGGTTTACGTATAGGTAATAAAAAAATAAATGAATTGGCGGCGCTAGTGGACGGCAACTAGCGCCGTAAATTGTGGCGAGTCAAAATTGACAATCGTTTAATCCTTTGACTCTAGAGTCGAATCATAAGCAGTGCCACTACCTTAGCGAATGGGTTTTTAATATTGTCTATTTGGTTGTATTGTTTCCGTGTGATCATTAAGACATCAATACGTACATCGGAATACTGAACTTCGATATGCAGTATAGCCACAGAACACCAGTAGGCTTATCATGCGCGCCACGAGAAATTTTGTCGAGTCTTTTCTGACGTCAACGTGTTTTTGTCACGTTCACGTATCACTAAGAAACAGACAGCAAGACGCGAACCAGTGTTGACTTAATTAGGTAAGTACCTATCTATATCGTGGTGTGCATGCTAACCCTACAGAAAGAGATTAGGAGGAGCAATATAGTGCGACAACGTTTTCTGTTCCGGTGGCCAAAACTGGAATTAACGTGTTTTTTACTTGTCATTTTGCTGTCAAGTTGTTGTCCAACCATAGCGCTGCTGCCGGCTGAAGGTCTTAGAAGTCAGGGCCGGTTAAATTGGTACAAAAAGAAGAAAAGAATTAATAGCGCCGCTGTCGCCGGAACAGAAAAGATTGTCGATCTGTATATCCATGCATTTCGTAAGTACATAATGAAGCGTGAATCGAAAATAAGCTAGTTGCCATGACAACGACGAAATTAAAAACATGTAGGTAGGTACTTACCATGGGCAACAGCGTCGCTTAACCACTTTCAAGGGTTAAAATGGCTTGCACGTCGCGGCATCACAACATACGTCTAGTTCGTGCTGTTGCCCATAGTACAGGTAAAATCTTTGGAGGGTTTGCTATTTTAAGCAAATCGTTTTTACGCTTGCCCCGCCCACTTACTACTTCTAAGGCCGCGTTTCCACCTGCAAGTAAACTTGCGGAAGTCTTGCGTGAGTTCTTGCAAAATCTTTGACATATCATACTGGCAAGCTGTCGCGAGTGTAATGAGGGATTTTCTGACAGATGATTAAAAAAGAAAAAAGTTAGTTCCAAAAAACTCAACAGATGGCGTTCATCAGACATGGGTTTGCTTTTTTTAAATTTGCTGGCAAGGACCCTGTTTAACCATTTTTACAAGTCAACAATTATGTAAGAAAGCTAGGGAAGTACTTGTATTTTTACTCTAGTAGAACATCAGAATCACAAGTTGGCGGCCATTTTAGAAGAAATCATTCACTATAATTACGAGTGTAATGTCAGTGACATTGGCATTAATATAATAGTAGATTGTATTACTAGGGAGCAAAATAGCATATTTACGGCGAGGGCGCTATTTTTAATCCAGAGCGCAGTGAAGGAGTGAGGGATTCTAAAGTAGAATCCTGTACGCAGCGAGGGATTCAATATACGTCGCCCGAGGTGAAAATAATTTTGCGGCCGAGTAATACTTTTACACTCTACTTTCATTTCGAATTTATGGAAAGTAAATACACTTTGCTTTTAATCCCCCTGTATAAGAAAAGCAACAAAAACAACTAAAACTACCTAGAAAAATAAAAGAATGGTGGCGGGGGGCATCGCCTTCTATCTTTTCTATTATATTTAAAAAATTTGAAGTTCAATTAAACAAAAAATTAAAAAATTATATGTACATCGGATAGGGGGTTGAAAATTTTGTTCGATTTTAGCTTCGACGCACCGTTTTTGAGATATTCTCATTTTTATAAAATTCATTTTTGAAACAGTTCCGCCCCCCCCACCCCATACAACATCAGTAGAAAACTTTTTAATTGCCGATGAGATAACTCTATGGTTGACTGTAACCAAATTCAACTAAAAGTACCGCGGACAAAAAGTCTCCGAAAGTACGGCGGACACCGAGAGACTGGACCACAGAATAAATAATAGTGCTAAGGCACAGAAGACTCACTCTGCAAGCTCATTCAAATAAAAATAAATCTTTCTGCGTGGAAATAAAGTCCAATTCCGGTTGCTTTGTCATCGCTTACCTATTGTTATAATAACCTAGAGTTCGCGCATGCAAGCAAAACTGTACCCAATATCTACGCGCGAGCGTTTTTATTTCTATGAATGTCTCAAACAGCTCGCTCGCTGGTTAGGGTTGCGAGCGACTTGCGGGTTCGGTTTTGTTGTTTCTTTTGTTATTTCTTTTATTTAGACACCCGTAAACACAACAGTATCTTATATACGGATTATAGGAACATTTATAAGTCATTGTTCGGTGCACAAAAATCACAGAAATGATCGATCGTTCTACGCGCGAACGTGGAGCGTACGAGCCGAGCGGCATCCTTCTGCCATACGCCTGCCCGGCAGGCGCGCCGGCCGAACGTACCTAAACTGCGGAGTGACACCCCCCTGACTGGACTGGACAAAAGATCGCGGTAGTCCCCGAAAAAAATAGAACAAACGTAAATAGGCGTAACAACGCAAACAACGAACTTTAGTCTGCATTGGGCGCCCGATAGTGAAGTACGTCTTCGGGCAACAAATGACCGCACACTATATGCGTTGAGTCCGCGACAAGTACCCGGAGGAAATATTTTGGACGTACAGGGACTTTTTGTCCCACGGGGACAAAAGTCCTTCGTCTGATTAGGCCTTAAATATACATCACTTTTCGAATATGAGAGATGAAAAATATTTATCAGCCAATGCATTTATATGTCATTAGGTATTCCAATGACACTCTTTTTTGTTACCGTAATAATCACTTGTTATTTACTTCGTGAAACAGAATTTACAAGTCCATGTTACATTTCGAAGCTTGTGAACTTGTAAACTTGTATCTTTCGAGAAATAGGCCCATCTCTGTGTGGTAATAAACAATAGAGGTGAGTGGATTCATGTCAGGTCAGCGCCATCTATCGAGCTAATAAATAAACTTTTTTTTTTATTTGCTGGTAGAAAATCTCTCATTGCTACGTAGTTTACACTAGCAAATTGCTGCTAGACAGACCTCTCGGACATTTATCGCAGAAGTTTACTTGCAGGTGGAAATGCGGCGTAACGTCTTATGTTCTGTGACTCGGTTATTTTATTAAGATGTTTTGACTCTATAAACTAACGATATTGTTCAACCGACGCACGCGCTCAGTTGCAGTGTATGAAGAACACGCTGCACGCGAGCTTGCGCGCGAGCGGGCTCGACAGCTACGGCTACCAGAACAACTACCATTTCCCGCCGGTACACACGGCTGACTTTTGGCGGGAGCCGCTCAGAGAGTAAGTTTGCTTTTGAGCAACTTAGAGTAGTAAGAAAAAGAATTATTCTTCAATTAGTCTCGAGCTTCTTGGTATGGAGTTGTCTTCAGACCTCAACTTCGGCACCAGCATCGAGTCCAAGGCTCAAATTGCAGCCAAAAAGCTAGGCGTCCTAAATAAGGTCAAGCGATATTTCACGCCGGGACAGCTTTCAACTCTTTATAAAGCTCAAGTCCGGTCTTGCATGGAATATTGCAGTCACCTTTGGGACGGCTCAGCGAAGTATCAACTAGCTGCATTGGACACGATCCAACGCAGAGCTGAGAGGCTAGTTGGCGACCCAAAACTGGTGAAGAGCAAGTTTCACACCCTAGCTCACCGCCGCAAAGTCGCTTGTCTGTCGGTCTTTTACAGATTATACTTCGGAGAGTGTGCTCAGGAGCTGCATGAGCTCATACCGCCATCCCCCTTCTTCCATCGGACATCCAGACGCACAGCGGGCTACCACCCTTTCTTGGTTGATATTCCCAAATGTCGCACCAAGCGCTACTCAGCATCTTTTATAATGCGCACAGCAAAGGAATGGAACTCCCTCCCTGCGTCTGTATTCCCGAGTACTTATAACCCGACCACATTCAAAGCAAGAGTGAATAGGCACCTTCTGGGTGAGCTCGCTCCATCGTAGATCCTGTTCTAGCCCATGGGCTTGATTGGGATCAAGAGCAAACCCATTAAAAGTAAAAAAAAAAAAAAAAAATATATAATGTTATCATGTGTGATGAAAGACTAAGGGCCTGTTTCACAATGTCTAAGGAAGTTCTCGTTAGCTGTTACTTGACAGATAGTCTATACAAAAATGTCAAGTAAACTGGAAAGTATCTCCTAATCGGACATTGTGAAACAGGCCCTAAGTAACATCCCGCTGTAGATATTAAAAAAAAAACAGTAAAGGTATCCACTATGTTCGCGAACCTCCTGCTCCACCTAATAGATACTTTTGCGAACTTGGAACCAGTGCCACAGAATATATAGGTAGCCAGGGCTCATGAACCAGGAGCCGTACTGCAAAATCCGAAACTTCGGTAGCCCCGCCCCTTTCACTCGATTCAGTCATGACTGGAGAGCGAGAGGGACGGATATACCGAAGTTGTGGATTTTGCGTTTCAGAGTAGGCCAGCTGCTGGTTAAAACTCGTGAACCGGGCGGCCGGGCCGGGCGGGCAAGAAACTCCATTATCAAAAGAGCATTTGCACTTCGGTTTCGCTTTTTCAGAATCGAAATTATTTTGGTTCCAATCAAAGATCAAAACAAGCAGGGGGGCTACCGCGTAACTTTATGGGTATGAACTTCATACGTTTTTGGGAACTTTAAGTCAATTTTATAAAGAAAATAGCCGCTATCAGTTCCTTGTTTTGTGACGTCGGGTATAACGATAACTAGCTAGCAACGTTCAACAGAACAAAGCAGCAAAAATCTATCAGAATAAGAAATTCAAATGACAGTTGAAGCCCATACCCATATCCTGATTTCTTAGCCGGTAGCTCCCCTGGTCCCTGCTCAAAATACCGGTTAATTTCGGTTAGCCAATCAGATGGAAGCCTTAGGGTCAGCGCAGACAGAACGGAGTGACATGGTTCATTTTTCAATACCCACTTAAAAAAATTCCGCGAGTATTTTTCCGTTCTGTCTGCGCCGACCCTTATGAGAGTATGACAGAGACGGCAGAGGTCACTGCGCGGCGGCGCCCGACGCCCCGCCCATTTCGATTAACCAGGTTAATCACAGCGGCTCTAACGCTCGCAAAATTCCGCTTCAAGCGAGCCATTTAAAAAAACCTGGTTGACCTTAATTATGCGGTTTTTTCTTAGGTTTGCGAATAAAGTGGATACCCACCTTGCACGACAGCTGTCAATAAATTAAGCTTACAAAAGATTTGTCAAGACTTTACAAAACAAGTAGTTGGTGAATTATCTTTGTTATAATGAGTATTAACAACAACTTTATTTTGTTTTTATTTGATTTTGTTTTTTATTTTGTTTGTTTAATTTAATTTAATTGTTTATGTAGCTTTCTGATATATTAAAGCGTTTCCTCTCTTTTAACACCATTTTTGCGTGCCCGACAGGGTCCATAATGCTCTAAAATAAATATGTATCATCCTCTGTACCCACATTATGGTTGCAAATAAAGTATTGAGTATTGAGTATTATGTTTTTGTCGAATAAACTTTTTCTTTCTTTCTTTGATGATTAACTTCTTTTTACAGAGACTTTAACCTAGTTGGTTCGAGGGGGCGAAGCACCCGGCGGCCCCTAACACTGCCGGAGCTGTCGGGCCAACAGATACACCGTTCAACAGTCTACGCCAATAGTAAGAGATTACAAATGCTAAGTAACCTTGCGGACGGCCTGCCCCGGGATGGGTGACAAAACATTAATTATTATTATTTATTTTTTTATCCACAACGGGGTAGCACTTAGCCTTCATCACACCTGATGATAAGTGGTGATAAGGCTGAAGGTGGAAGCGCACTACTCCCGGCATCCTCAATCACTGAGGAACTGGCTATCTTATCTTTAACTGCCGGAACACAATAATGCTGAAAACATCATTGTTATGGCGTCAGACTTAGATAAGATAGTGGTAGCTAGCCAGGCGGACTAAGAACAAGTCCTACCACCAACCAAACCGAATAGGTACAATAAGTACCCCCACTGGGAATCCGTGGTATGAACTACTAGACCACAGAGGCGGTTTAAATTATATAATTAATTTTTGATAAAGATGTTTTTGTACAGATTTTCCGTTAATATCGGTCACAGTGCCTAAATAATTATGCTAGAAAATTAGACCCTATTTCATGTTCAGAAACAACATTTTGCTTTGCACGAAAATAGGACTCATAGGACCCACGCTAGGTACATTGAACGAAGTATAATTACCGAAAAATGGAAAATGAAGTATTTAGAAAAAATCGACCCGTCTCACAATCAGCTCCGATGGGACTCGAACCCACGACCTTTCGCTTTCCGGGCGACTGCTCTAACCACTGAGCTACGGAGTCGTATCGAATTTATCCAATAATTCTTACTCGCTGTATAGTCAGCGTTAATTTCATCAATGTGGAGATATTACTACGCTTACACGCGAAAGAAATACCTTTCCAGGTATTTGGCAATTACTAAAGATGAAATTACTATTGCAGGTTAGAACAATAAAGATTATTATTATTATTAATAAACTAGCTGACCCGGCAAACGTTGTTTTGCCATATTAATTATACCCGACCGGACACCGGACCCGGTAAACTTCGTATCACCAACATATATTATAGACAGACAGATGAAAATAAATAATCGCAAAGAAGTTTTATACACTGCCTGCCACAAATGTCACTTATTAAAAAGTAGGTAATCCAAAGCGCCTAAAACGTCAGTGATTACAATACTCTTTGACATTCCTCTTTGGAAGCGGCTATGGAAGAAATGACAGTTTTGTATAGTTCGACAGTTTATCGATTTTCTATACAAAATAATAATTTTTATTTTATAATTGAGCGGTGTTTTGCAGAAAGCGACCAACGGCCATTTTTGCTAAAATGAGTTATGATACCCATTGCTTAAGATTTATTTTGATCTACAATGTCCAAAAACATGCGAACTCCTAGCACTTGTCAAACTCGAGATAATAATTTGTCAAATGAGACCATACACCAGTATCGCACATTTATATGTTAAACGCGACCAAGCCCAGACCATTGATGTACTAAAATTCAAGTTTAAGCAGATTCTTTAAAAAACAGAAAGCGACCAACTGACTTGGCTGCTTTCAGCAAATACATATGATCCAAAACTGCTAACTTACTAATTTGCAGAAAACGACCATTGCAGTGGTCGCTTCCTGCAAAATTCATAATCATTTTTAGATTGAGACCGAGATTCGGTGTGGTCTATTTTAGTTCTTTATTTAGTGTGTCGAGCAGGGTGCGTGCCTGATACTCAGCATATCGAAACGGTATTCGCTGAATGTCATCAGGTCTACGCTCTGACCTCAACACGACGATGTCAAAGTGGAGGCTATGTATGAGGAGATCTCTAAAGCCAATACATAGCTATGAAACCCACTACACGGTTGTGATGGGAGATTTCAATGTGAAGTTAGGGCAACGCTGCGGTGATGAGTTGATAGCGGGGCAATTTGGATTGAAAGAGGCCAGATGCTAGCAGACTTTATGGAGAGGGAGAACCCCTATATTATGATGAACTCCTTCTTCAGAAAGCCCGTAAGCGGCAAATTGACCTGGATCAGTCCGGACGGTGAAGTAAAAAAGTAAAAAAGAGATCGATTTTAATTCAATGATGTCGTTGTGATCAACGCTGTTATGACAGTAAGCGATCACCGTATGGTCAGAGGCACATTGAATATCAACGTCAAGCTTGAAAAATCTGAGAACAGCATCGATGTGAGCGATCTATATAATATGGTTGTGAATACTGTCCGTAAGGTAGGGTCCAAGTACTTTGAAACCCACCGTCCCAAATTAAAGAAACTCTCTAGCCAGGCTCTCTAACTCATGGATCAGAGACACGAAATGAAGCTACAGAACTCAGCGGATGCTCATCGTTATCGGCAGCTCAATATACAGATATCTAAGTCTTTGACAACATACGAGGTGGGAAGATGACCTAAAGTTGACAGCAGGCAACAATGGAAGTCGTTGGAGAAGGCCTATGCTAGGAGGCACACTGAACTAAGAGATTTTTTGTAGTTGTCTACTTTAGTATCTGATACTTGATAGTGAGCGGAACAAAAGCTCGCAACGAGACTGAAAACTGAGGAAGGTAGCATCATTTCGTCAACACCTAAAATCCTGAGGGAGATTGAGAGTTTCTATGGACATTTATATTCCACGCAAACACCTGTTGAAAGCAAGCTTTAGTCTTGCTTTCAACAGGTGTTCAACAACTAGACCCAAGCTTACCCGACACAGCAGATATCCCGGACATCAGCCTTTACGAAATTAGAATGGCTCTCAGGCAGCTTAAAACAACAAGGCTGCGGGCAATGACGGAATCACAACAGAGCTTCTGAGTGCGGATGGAAAGCCGATACTTAAGGTTCTCCAGAAGCTTTTTAATTCAGTCATCCTCGAGGGCTAAACGCCAAAGGCATGGGGCAGAAACGATGTAATGTATTTTTTTTTCAAGAAAGGTGATAAGACCCTTGAAGAACTACAAACCTATCTCACTTCTGAGCCATAACATAAAATGTTTTCGAGAGTCATTGCAAATCGCAGATTCGACGACTTCCATCCTACCGAACAAGTCGGGTTCTGGAAAGTATATAGTACCATATACCACACTCATATACTGCGGCTAGTTATACAGAAGACCGAAGAGTACAACTTGCTACTTTGCTTGGCATTTGTTGACTATGAGAAAGCCTTTGATTCGATTGAGACGGGTCGTGCTGCAGTCTCTCTAGAAGTGCCAAATAGACTACAGGTACAATGAGGTGCTAAGGTACTTATACCAAAACGCCACCACGTCTATCCGATTACAGAACCAGAGCTCTAATCCTATCCAACTACATCGAGGTGTGAGACGGGGAGACGTTATTTCTCCGAAAGTGTTCACTGCTGCTTTGGAGGATATTTTTAAGCGTCTGGACTGCAAAGGATGCGGCATCAACATCAACGTCGAGTACCTAATACACCTACGGTTTGCCGATTATGTAGTTCTTATGGCTGAGTCTTTAGAAGACCTGAACACAATGCTCGAAGATCTCAGTAAACCTTCTCAAAAAGTGTGTCTTAAGATGAACATAGATAAGACGAAAATCATGTCCAATGCCCATGTTGTAACCGCTCCAGTTAATGTTAGATACAATACACTCGAAGTTGTTGACCACTATGTTTACCTGGGACAGACGGTCCAATTAGGTAAGTCCAGCTTCGAGAAAGAGATCACTCGTCGAATCCAGCTCGAATGGGCAGCGTTCGGGAAGCTCCTGCATATATTCGCATCTGAAATACCTCAAAGTCTTTGACCAGTGTGTGTTGGCAGTAATGACCTATAGAAGAGAGATAGTAAAAGTGGTCTTTTACTATGAGTCTCATAAGAAGGCTTAAGGTCACCCAGCGAGCAATGGAGAGACCGATGCTTGGTATTTCACTGTTTGATCGAATCAGAAATGATGATATCCGCTGGAGTACCAAAACAACCGACATTGCTCGAAGGATTGTATCGTTGAAGTGGCAGTGGGCGAGACACATAGGTAGCGTGGAGAACCGATCGGAAAGGTTTTCGAATGGCGACCGTTTTCCAGACGAGACGCTCCGTGGGCAGGCCCCCTACATGGTGGACCAGCGATCTAGTCAAGGTCACGGAAAGCCGCTGGATGCGGGCAGCGCAGGACCGAACGTTGTGAAGATCTTGGGGGAGGCCTATGCCCAGCAGTGGGCGTCGTTCGGCTGACATGATGATGATGATACCTACGGATTTCCAAGAAATCTATTTAAATCTTCATGCAGGCCCTGATTCCAATGAACTTGTTGAGGGCTACAATATTCCCGAACTGGATATTAGATTGATTGATATTACAAACTGAATAATTTAATCATTTCAAGATTAATAATATATTTTGCAAAATACAACAATTGAATTGGTATCATTCAGTTTATTTCTGATCTTTGAAATTTTATTATGCAGAACGAGACCATCCCATTTGGTCTCATTCTGCGAAAATGTAAATGCAAGAAACAGTAAATTAGTTGAAAACGACCATAAATAAATCCAATATTTTTATAGTTTATCAAATGATTACAGTATTAAAAAATAGTTTATTTAATAGCTAAGATAGCATTTTAACAATTTTGCTCCAATTTATAACAATTTTTACAATAAATTTCGAGCATGAACAAAAAAACCTTAAACTGCTTATATCTCGAAACTGTGTTTTTGGCGTTGGTCGTTTTCTGCAAAACACCGCTCAATTTTCCGGAATAAAAAGTAGCCTATGTTACTCTCCAGCTCCCAAACTATCCCCATACCAAATATTACGTCGATCCGTTGCTCCGTTTTGACGTGAAAGAAGGACAAACAAACAAACAAACAAACAAATAAATAAACAAACAAACAAACACACTTTCACATTTATAATATTAGTATGGATTAACGCTGACTATACAGCGAGTAAGAAGTATTGGATAAATTCGATACGACTCCGTAGCTCAGTGGTTAGAGCAGTCGCCCGGAAAGCGAAAGGTCGTGGGTTCGAGTCCCATCGGAGCTGATTGTGAGACGGGTCGATTTTTTCTAAATACTTCATTTTCCATTTTTCCTTAATAAAAATTGCATTGTGAATGCAAAAAACTAAAAATTAAAATAACAAATTATAATTATTAGAAATCAGAACTACTCTTAGTAATAGTACACTAATAACAGCTTTTTTGTAAACTAGCGCTCCGCTCGCGACTTCGTCTGCATGGACCCCCTTTTTTACCCCCTCAGTGGGGATATTTCCAAAAATCCTCTCTTAATCCTCCCCCACACTCCCCATACATGCCAAATTTCGTCTTCTTGCGCTCGTAGTTACGGCTGTGCGTTGTCTGTCAGTCAGTCAGTTACGCAAGAGTTTTATATATATAGTACAGATATAGATAGATCAGATTTAATGTGAAGCCAAATGCAAAAATTCAAATGCACGAAAGCACAGATTACTAAATAGTTACTATGTAACAGATAGCTCACTTCGCTAAGTCATTTAAATAAATAGCAACTCTAACATTAACGCAATAAAGTAGTATTCAGCTTGTACGGCGCAGGCAAATTACGAACGGCCACTCGTTGTCGTTGCATCTCTTTCTATCGCATATATTCTAGCTCTTTTGCGGACCTAATTTCTATGGATTTACAACGCCGGCGTTGCCGCCGCGTTTTCGAGCCGACACGGGGAGTGA
Source organism: Crambus lathoniellus (assembly GCA_949710035.1). Lineage (NCBI taxonomy): Eukaryota > Metazoa > Arthropoda > Insecta > Lepidoptera > Crambidae > Crambus > Crambus lathoniellus. Next base: position 30,847,265 of record OX453303.1, read on the forward strand.
AATAGGTCTGACGAAAGCTACTCAATTTTAAGAGGTTCTTCAACATTATGACGTCTCTTCACACCTTTGATTGATATTCGAAGTGCTCAAACTGAAGCTACAAAGGAGTGTTCAAGTATTTGGTCCTTCCTAGAATAATGACGACGATCTTACTTCGGTAAAATTATTTTGCAGACCATACCCGGTCGCGGCCCAACGGCTACGAACACAAGAGCAAGAAAGGGCAAGGTACGAGCGGGGAAGAGAAAAGCCCGGAAGAACAGACAGGTAACTTGGAATGACCTTTATCACGTAGGGAATAAGGTTGATATTTTTTTGGAGATTTTTGTGTACTCTTCAAGATGTTCATCAGGGTTGAACCATCGGCAGCACGGTACAACACTTTTCTTTACTGCTATCCTTTCTGTCGCTTAAAACCGTCATTTTCTAGAGCGAGATAAAGAAAAAGGAGCAAATCCGTAACTTCGGTAGCCCCGCCCCTTTCACTCGATTCTGTCATGACTGGAGAGTGAGAAGGGCGGGTGTAACGAAGTTTTGTTTCAGAGTAGGCCCTCAGGATTGGCAGCATGATTCACAATCGTTCGGAAAGGCTATGGGTTTTGAATTCTGTTCTGTGCTTTGTCTTGTCTATTCTGAAGTGAGTGACAACGTATAATTTCCGCTGTCCGGAACATTTCTGGCGGTTTGTGAAAAAGGGGGCAGTTCCGCGTAGTCGGAAGCTTTAACTTCAATGCCATATTTAATTCCTGTTAAGGTCTATTTCACAATTGTGCCCTAGTTAATAAATATCAACCTTATTCTCTACGTCATGAAGATCATTTTCCAGTCTCATGTGGACAAAAAGTCTGACGTATGTCTATATTGTACATAATCTCTTATGAAGACACGTTTTCTCACAAAGCTATACACTAAGTCCATCTACGCCATTTATGCTGTTCTAAAGCTAATCATCTTCAAAGACCGCTAAATAACTTGAAACATATTTATTTGAGATTTAAGTGACATCTTTAGAACCCTAAACTCTAAACATGCAAGTAAAGTGCGACAACGTTTTCTGTTCCGGTGGCCAAAAACTAGAACTAAACGTGTTTTTTAATGTCATTTTGCTGGAACAGAAAAGATTGTCGATCTGTAATGAAACGAGGAGTCAAATTCAAACGCAATATTTTTTATATTTTTGTTTACTTAATATTTTTTGACAAAATCTGCACATTGAGGATTTATTTTATTTTATTTTTGTTTTGGTTGAATTTCAGAAACGCACCGAATCGTACATAAATGCACGAACGAATTGTCAAAAACACCCGATTTAGCGATTAAGGACTCTGTAGCCAAGTATCCAGAGTTGAAAATTGTGGTAACCAAACTTATACCACTTTACGAGGGTGAGACACATATTTTTTTGAGTATTTGTACATAAATTAATCATATAAAATAGATCTATATTTACACAAAACTATAACCAGTTTATTGATATATTTTTTTTAATGTATTGCAAATGCTCTCCTAATTTCTCATGTGCATGTATAGGTTTATGCTTAAATAACAAATCTTATTATTCTATATTAATAATCCAATATGATTCTAATATATTATGTTCGCATGGTGGCCTGATTGTAAAGATTTATTTTTGGGGACTGTATACTAAAAAAATTTTGAATTTAAGATTGTCCATGTCCACATCGTCAAAGCTAGTTGGTTTACCTAAAAGCGACATCATAATTATAAGTTTTAAACTTACAATTAATAACAACTTAACTTACAAACTTATTATCTTCATAATATCAGACATTCGATGCCGGTTTCGTCGCCATTCATCAACAAAAATAATATGTTGAGACAATATACACGAACGAAACCTTGTCACCTTAACACAGCAGCTTGTCACATTAGTCGCTGACATGTTGGCGGCAGCTGCTAATAGTCCTATAATAGAAACTGACATTTCCACGTTTGTCGCTGACGTGCAGTTGCCCCTGACGTACGCATCACGTCGCTAGTATATGCAACTACTCGGTCTCGTACAGCTACAGATATCTGTACGATGCCTAAAGGCTCTTTCAGACGAAAAGCGATTTGACAACGACAGAGATAACTCGCCGGCTATCGACGGCAGCTGTCGACTTGCTTGTCGATGGCAATCGTCGCCAGCTATTTTACAGTAGTGCTAGCACTACTTATCGCGACTCTTTGTCACACTCCTTCCAACCAATTAGCACGTCGTCTCAAGCGGTGATTACACGTAGGTACCCTAGTTAGGGCTCTTATTCAGGATACATTGCTTTCTTTGAGCTCTTTTTAGCAAGTGATGCAATCAAAAAAAGCAATGTATTCTGAATTATGGTCCTAACTAGGGTAAGTGTAATCGTCGCTTTAAGTCACTCGCGCTATCTACGAGCGACCTGATTGGTCGAAAGTGCCCGCGACTCTTCTCACTCGAGTCGCGCGCAAGTTGTGCTAGCACTACAGTTACCTTTGTAGCTGACAAGCGCCGACCGTCTGTAAGAGCCCTTAAGGTATACTTCCGTGCATCGCAGCCGCGCGCGTTTTATATATATTTCAAAACACAAGTAGGTATTAAAATGCAAAGCTTATTTAACAAATATTAAAAATTCCAAATTTGCGTAAGTGGCGCCATCTAGTTGAGACTTGAGTATTCAGAGTGAACCGAACCACCTTAAGCCAAGTAATTAATTGTTTCAGCGGCCGGTACGGGCGCACAAGAGCGACGCGGGCGGCGCGGGGCGGCGCGGCGCCCACCCGACCACACGTAATGGAGCGCGCGCCCCCGACTGAACGCGACCACACACGCCCTCGTGTTTTATACAGGTCGGCCGCGCCTCGCCCACGGTGGGGGCGAACGAGACCGATAGACTGACCCTCTCGCTCGGACCCCCTCCCGCTCGCCCCGAGGCGCTTCCGAGCGCAGCTTAAAACGCCCGCCATAGAAAGTGCAGACTCGGGCCGAATCGAATCGCAAGAATGAGAAAATCTCTATGCTCTACTCGATTAGTTCAATCGAATCACCAGATGACGCATTCGTTTCGATGGCGTCTGTAACTGTCAAATAATGAAACGCTGTTTTCTTTTTAAATAATACATCCTCTTTCCTTGTAATCCCGTAGGTATTGGGCACTTCAATTAACTGTCAATAAAAATTAAATCCCAAGGTTAACGGTCCCAGCTCCGGAGTGAGAAATGTCCCCACGTCCAGATGAGTTTTTTTCATACTCAGATTTAGAAAAAAAAACGACTTCCCCTATGCCCCAGCACAAATTGGTGTAGTACAGGATATTTCCTATGAAGTTCTCTCCACGCCCGCGCTCTAAAGACCTTTCAAATTTGTATTGACAAAGACACCGCATATGTTCTGTGGACTGGTAGTGATTTCTAGAAAAATACCAAATTGGTCTGTGGACAGTTAACCTGTTATGGAATAAGTGTTTTACTTGAAGCCAGTCAAGCAAAATTGCCAAATGAAGAACAAGATTCGCAACTCGTACAAAGGGCGACCAAGATTCGGCGCGATTCAGCCATGAAATTAGAGACAAATAGCAATAGCGATACTTTTGAAATCTTAATATTTGGAAGGTAGCGGAACTTTGAATGAGGCGAGTTTTAATAGCTATTTGTTTAGAAAAATTGCTGAGCGAGAAGTAAAAAAATGTATGATAAAGACAAATAAATAGGCCAATGCACAAAGTGCGGAGCCATGATTGATTCGAGTGTGAATATCAGGCTTTGAAAATTAACTATTGTATCTCTCTCGCTATAATACTGACAGTTGAATACTTAAAACTTGTTTAAATTACGCATTTAATGAGTACAGATCGACAATCTTTTCTGTTCCTGTGACAGCGGCGCTAGGTATGGATTTTTTTCTTCTTTTTGTAGCAATTTAACCGGTCCTGGAACCGTACTCTGAAACGCAATTCCGAAACTTCGGTTAGCCCCGCCCCTTTCACTCGATTGTGACATGACCGGAGAGTGAGTAGGCCCTCTGACTTTTAAGACCTTCAGCTGGCAGCAGCGTTATGGTTGGACAACAACTTGATAGCAAAATGACATTACACAAAAACGTTAGTTCCAGTTTTTGGCCACCGGAACAGAAAACGTTGTCGCACTATACCGTTGGCAGCATATTGAAGTATACATACCTACTCTTTAGTGTACTTTTAGGCCTCATTTCCACCTGCAAGTAAGTCTTCTGCAATAAATGTCCGACAGTCTGTCCGATAGCAACTTGCAAGTGTAAACACGTGTTCACACCTTGCAAGTTGCTATCGGACAGACTAACATTTATCGCAGAAGACTTACTTGCAGGTGGAAATGAGGCCTTACACGATAAGAGTGCATAATGAGAGGGTCGTAGTGCAACTGTTAGGCCGGGACTCCACCAAAGCGGAGCGGAGAGATGTCTTACAGCTACCAATATAATTTTGTTATTTACACATTTCTTTTTCGTTCAGTTTAAATAATGAAACCTTATTGGTTGTTCAAACACATCTCTTTTCTTCTCCGCTTTGGTGGAGACTGGCTCATGGCCGATTTACACTGGTCAAGTAGTGGTGCGTTGCCGATCGGTTTACAACACTATAATAAGTCAAGTGAAGTAACATCAGCACGTGCCAGGCTCTCATTGGACGACTTTGTCTGCGAGGGGCGGGGATTACGACGTCACTCGTAGGTAAACTTCCAAAGGGTTTTGCGTGGCAAAGTGGACTACCGCCAACGTCAGCAATTGTACTTATCTACTTCGCCAAACACTGTACCAATTTAAACCGGCCATTAGGGTGCGTCTCCATGGCGGCGGAGAAGAGCGGGGCGGAGCTGTGTTTTCATTTAAAAGTTGAGTTGTCACAGTCTGTGTCTATTAGTGGAGACGGTCTTTTAATCTCAATATGCTGTCAGATGAAGATACAAACTTTTAAGTTGTGCACTATATTGTAAGCTCTTTATTTCATTTTAAATTACAAACGTTGACGTTTTAAAAATTAGTCTAGGCAAAAAAGCGGTAAGTAATTTAAAATAATTACTTATTTGAAGAATATTTTAGAATAAACTGAAAAGCTATTAAAAAATCCTACATGTTTTTATAAGTACGAAATATTTTTCCTATTTTATTTGCTATGTAAAGTAAGGATAAAGTTGTTTTACTTATTAAGTAGGTAGTTGCGATTGTTAATAACTTCGTCATCAAAATATTGTTATTTATACTGTTTATGTGTGCAACTAAGGTACCTTATAACGTGACAGAAATCATTGTATCGTATTGGCGATATTTTATGTAGAAACACTGATGCGTGATGCATCATTTATCGCAACACCTACGTACAAGTACTGTTGAATTAGTTTCGTTAAAGAAACTATATTGTTTGTTGTAAACCTGTAGAAATCGCAAGCCCCTTTCAATCAAAGTTACAATTACTGGCTGTAACATTTTTATATAAACCAATTTTGATTATTTTGAATTTTGATGGATTGTGCGAGAGAGATAGATAGACATTAAATAGATACCAGCCCTAGACTTTAACGGACCATTTCTTTATTATTTTAATATCATAGAGCATAATTTATTAAATTATTTTTGATTCATTATTGAACTTGGGCGTTTGTAGCAATTAATAACTATCTAGTGTGGATAGGCCTTTACGCTACATTTGTGAGAGTGATGTAAACTTTTAAAAACTATTATAGCCTTATCCATAATAATCTAAATATTATTATTATGATAATTAATTATTATAAATTGATATAATAAAATATTTATTGCGATTTGAATTGGTTTTATTTCAATATAAAAATACATAAAGTTCTGCAACCGTTATTTTTTGTAAGTATTAAGTAGATTCTAAATAGCCAACAATTTATATTTGTGTTTTACTATACAGATACTATTCGATAATCATACTTATTAGTTTACTATCACCACAGTAATTATAAACATTACCTAATAACCAAGTTAAAGACTCGGCTAACGTAGAATTACTAGATCGAAGTATAAACTTAAAATATTCAACACTTACATTTGTCTCGAAATAACTTAAAATAACTACACCACTTTTATTCATATTCGTATTAGCTAAAGTTCTTATTAGAAACACTAATTCGCAGCACAATTCATTTTCCACGCAGTCTTTGCAATGTTTCTGAAGACTTACCGATGTGACTTGCAAGATTTGCAAAAGTTCTTCGTGTGATATATCGAAGTCAGAATGGCAGGATAGGAGGAACAGAAGGCGCGAAGAATCTTTACTTAATTTGAGCTTAAAGATGATTTGTAACAATTTCTCCAGATACTCCTTGCTGAAATGGGAAAATAATATGATGAGAAAACTGTTCTTTTTAGTATTTGTTGTTGGGTACCTAATCAAATAACCAGTGAATGTTATGCTGGTCACACACCATTCTGCCTATCGTCCAATCAGCAGCGTCATGCCGATTAGACGATATAGCCGATTAGGATGGTGTATGGTCAACATTAGACTTTTAAGTTTAAAATCTTCTTATGTTTACAATGAAATAGATACATGCAAACTACATATAATATTATTATAAAAAGACATATATTTCATTTTTGTTTGTTTGTTTGTATGTTCGTTATGGATAAACTCAAAAACTACTTAACCCTCCGTGTACGACGTGGATAAAAGTTGCATCCTGCACTATGTGGGGTTTCCTTCCTGTACCCCAACATAATTCTATCTTTTTAAAGGGAATATATTTTTAAAGTTTATTTTATATGCAATCATATTGTTTCTGGACTAATAAGGGATAAAAAAGGAAAATAGGTTAGTTACAAATAATAAATATTTTTAATGAGACAATGTTCGTAAAGTCTATTTACAAAAAAAACTTTACTAATAACGTCGTATTTATTATTGTTTGAGAGCCTAATAGGGTACGAAACAAAAATAAAATAAAAATCACTAAAAATTATTATTCTAGAATTTCTTCATAGAAATAGTCATATTTTAACACACTATACTGACGACGACGTCCTGTACTACGTGGGGTTTGTGACACCCGGCTGCATTTTGCAGGCGTCTGTCCGCTGCGCTTTTGATGCTACTACTAAATCACTATTACTCAACAGTTTGGCAATGTCACAACTCCAGCTACACGAGGTTTCGAGGTGTTCACGCGAATTTTGAGAAATATACAGAGATTTTTGTTTGACTGGGGTTTATTACACCCCACGTAGTACACGGAGGGTTAATAAAATTATTCCACCCGTAGAAAGCTACATTATTTCCAAGTAACATAGGCTATAATTTTGTACCTTTACTCCCATGGGAACGGGAACTAGTATCGATAAGACAAAAATGAACGCAGGTAAAGAAACAATACTTTTTGTATAAAGCCAGTGGGAATGGCCATATCAAGCTTCGTATCCATAAGGCAACACTTGACGCGCGACACGTGACTGTAGAATGTAAACTGTATCCACTAGCTACGCGCGAAAGCTTGTATTTCTATGTATGTATTATTTATATTATTTGTTTTTATTTGTATGTATCTATGAAAGTCTCAAACAGCTCGCTCGCTGGTTAGGGTAGCGCGCGACTTGCGTTTTCGGTTTTGTTGTTTCTTTTGTTCTTTCTTTTATTTAGGCACCCGTAAACACAACAGTATCTTTTATATGGATTATAAAAAAGTTTTGTAGTCATTGTTCGGTGCACAAAAATCACAGAGATGATCGATCGTTTTACGCGCAATGTGGAGCGTACGAGCCGAGCGGCTTCCTGCTGCCAAATGCCCCCCTCCCCCCCCCCCCCCCCTGACGCTAGTCAGTTTTGGGAGCGTTTTTTTAAGTTAGTCTCAAAGTTATGTTGCGTTAGAATATTCGGGCATAAGTGCCCTTTACAAACGCGCGTTTGAAAGCCGCGCGACTATATTCGCTCGCGATTGTAAGTATCGCTGCTTTTAGTAAGGCGGGTGGACATGTTTTGACTGTAGGTATTGATGCTGCATCGCGTTTGCATCAATGCTGCATTGCACTGCGCATTGCAAAGGCGCAATGTCAGAATATAATAATATTTATAACATAATCTAATATAACTAACATAATGTTAAAGGACAAATACAAAAATCTTTATTGCAAGTCACAGTAAAGTAGTGTAAGTATATACGGCACAAATGGATCATCATCAGCCATTATAACTCCGCACTGGGGCACAGGCCAGCCTTATGGATGGATAAGGATAACCACGCGTGCCCAATACGGACTGGTGGGTAGGGTATTAACGACTGCAATGCAAACGCAGCCGGCAGAATAATAACAATAATAAAAGATACTTTATTGCACACAAACAGAAGCATACATAAACAAAAACAGTAACAATACAGAAAGGTACAAAAAAGGCGGCCTTATTGCTAAGCAGCAATCTCTTCCAGGCAACCTTGGGTGAAAGAATAAAAAAGATAAGGGAGAGAAGGGGAGTGGGTGCGCTGTTAAAATATATATTTAGTATATGTATAAAATAAAGGTATAATATTAACAACGTAAGACAAGGATAGGAAACATTATGAAATAAAAAAATAAATAAAAAAATAAGTAGTTAACGTAAGTCAGAAGAAAGGAAATAACTACGAACTTTCTCACTAAAGGACCTCAAAGTTTGAGCCTTCCTGATGCTTTCGGGTAGGGAGTTCCACAAACGGACAGCGTGAACAGAGAACGAGTATGAATAGAAGTCCGTAGAATGCTGTGGAACTTCTAGGGACAGGTTACTCGCAGAACGTAAAATACACTGCGAAGACGAGGAATGAAAGAAGAAACAGGTTTTAAGATTAGGTGGAGAAGTTGGAAGGAACAGTATGGAGTAGAGGAGCGTAAGAGTATGTAAGTCTCTGCGCCGGCGAATAGGGAGCCAGTTGAGTTTAGAACGGAATTGAGACACATGGTCATATTTACGAAGGTTAAAAATAAATCGAATGCAGACATTCTGCAGTCGCTCGAGTTTATCGAGCAATTCCCCAACCAACCAACCAACGGCTTAACGTGCCTTCCGAAGCACGAAAGAGCTCGATATAAGAAAGTTTTGGTCAATGAAGTATTGAGAAAAAATTGACCCGTCTCACAACCAGCTCCGATGGGACTCGAACCGACGACCTTTCGCTTTCCGGGCGACTGCTCTAACCACTGAGCTACGGAGTCTTTACGAGAAGCGTCGAATTTATCCAATACCTCAGTACTCGCTGTATAGTCAGCGTTAATTTCATCAATGTGGAGATATTACTACCCTCACACGCGAAAGAAATACCTTTCCAGGTATTTGGCAATCGCTAAAAAAAAACTAAAAATTAAAATAACTTGCAATAGTAATTTCATCATTTTCTTTCCATTTTTCAGTAATAAAAATTGCATTGCGAATGCAAAAAACTAAAAATTAAAATAAGTTTTGGTCACCGATCCCGTGACTGACCATTGCGAAAGTTGCTTAACTTCAATGATCGCAGGCCGAGCGCGCTAACCACTGCGCCACGGGCTTCACAAATAGATACGAGACTTTCATTAAGAGGAGTGTGTAGTTAACTGTCTCCATACAAACAGCGATAACGTTTACCTTAAGAGCCATTTCGCACTTTGCAATTGTCTCGCTCACACAAAAAACATTTTTAAAGATTGTTTAAAACACATTGTGTTTTTTAGAAAAGTGTTTCATTATGTCCCTACAACGCAATTAGTAATACATTATTAAATATATTTCAACATTGTCAATACTGCAATAATACTAGATCTAAGAGATTAAAGTTTTCGAAAATTAACTTCCTAATTCTAACCAATACTCAGTTGAATAAATAAAATAACTTATACAAAATATCCGTTACATTGCGTTGTAGGGACATAATGAAACACTTTTCTAAAAAACACAACGTGTTTTCCACAATCTATGAAAATGTTGCATTGTGCGAGCGAGACAACTGCCAAATGGCTGTAATTGCGAAAAGGCTCTTAATATATGTATACAGCAATGAATTTTCGGTATGTTGTTGAAATGCGTAAGATCTAGCGCTGTACGTTTTGTTCTTTTCATATTCATTATAGATTTGAAATTGGGCACACGTGGTTACCCTTATCCATCCATAAGGAAGGCCTGTGCCCCAGTGCGGAGTTATAATGGCATCAGCCAATAAATAAAATAAAAAATATCTTTGTTCAACTTGAGTTAATAAATGAGCTCTTTTGAATCGTCAATATTTTCCTACCACCCGTTCAAGACTTTTTGATGATGATGATCCATTTGTGCCGTATATACTTACACATCGCCGTTTGGAGACCATTTGCTACACACTTCTCTTAAGCTTACCTGAGACCATCTCCCATCTGGTAAGCGAAGTGAGTTAAAGCATACAGAGCCGCTTCAACTACTTCTTCATGTGGGGACTCGAGCATATCTGCGAGCTTGGCCAACGCTCCCGGAGCCAGAAGCGCTTCGCAGGCCTTTGCCCCTGATGCGGCCAGGTTGCCCACGGCCCAAGCAGCCGTTACCTTCAAAGCAGTAATAAATAATAATAAATAAATAATTTCTTACAATCACACCGATTATCTAAGACCATGTAAATTTCGTTTAGAAACTGTTTCATGGAGAGCTTGATAACGGATAAATATATACATAAATACTTTTTGTTTGTAAATACATACTTAATATACATAGAAAACACCCAGACCAAGACAAATAGACATGTTCATGCACACAAATATTTGTCTTGTTCGGGAATCGAACCCGAGACCTCTGGCTCAGAAGGCAGGTACCTATCCTACCCCTGTGCCAAATCGGTCGTCAAAGCAGTAAATCAAAGTTGATCATTAATAATAATAATAATGTAAAACCTCATAAACCTCTTTTATATACTTAACGATAAAGAAAAAAACGTCTTTGTGTTGATTTGAAGTCCCACAAAAGTGTACAAACTACCATAATATTTTTATATATGAGAAAAAATACAAAAACATAAAAATAATAATAATAGACTTTGTTGCACATAAAGAGGACAAAATACAGAGAAATTACAAACAAAAGTAAAGACACAAAAGGCGGCCTTATTGCTACATAGCAATCTCTACCAGGCAACCTTGGGTGAAAGAGAAAAATAAAAATATAAATTGGTGCAAAAAGAAAAAGATAAGGAGTAAGTACTTACATAAGATATATGAATACAGATAGAAAGAAAACAAAAATAAATAAAATGATAACTAAAAATTCGGAGATACAGAAAGGAAATTACCTCATCATTGATCATTGTCAAGAAAGAAATTACATGCAGCTTACTTCCGCAAAAACACAACATGCAAGACGAAAATATCAGTGCATAACACCTGCATTTAGCATGACAGCAACACACCTAGCCACATTTACCAATAGGCTATTAGATTGAAAAATGGAAAATGAAGTAGATAGGTATTTAGAAACAATCGACCAGTCTCACAATCAGCTCCGGTGGGACTCGAACCCACGACCTTTCGCTTTCCGGGCGACTGCTCTAGACTCTAGACTGGTCGATTTTTTCTAAATACTTCATTTTCCATTTTTCAGTAATAAAAATTGCATTGTGAATGCAAAAAACTAAAAATTAAAATAACTTGGGTAGTAGATTGTTATAGGAAAAATGTGATAGTAAAAAACCACGAGCCCTATAAGTATAGCTTTCAGGCGGGATTCGAACCCGCTCCTCCGGGAATCCGGCCCGATGCTCTGACCAACTAAGCTACCGAAAGGCTTACACGACTCGTCGAATTTTGCTATCACTTGTTACGCCGTAGGCCAGCGTTGCTTCATCAATGTGAGGAAACCCTCGCATCCGAAAGAAACATTTTTACAAATGTTTAACAATCGGTTAAGATGAAACAGCCTTTAAATAGAAATTTTAAATTATTTTATGCATTCACAATGCAATTCTGTAAGTATAGGAAAAATGTGATAGTAAAAAACCACGAACCCTATAAGTAGCTTTCAGGCGGGATTCGAACCCGCGCCTCCGGGAATCCGGCCCGATGCTCTGACCAAGTAAGCTACCGAAAGGCTTACACGACTCGTCGAATTTTGCTATCACTTGTTACGCTGTAGGCCAGCGTTGCTTCATCAATGTGAGGAGTTTTTTACTATCACATTTTTCCTATAATCTGTGCTGTTGTTGAAATGTATCATCATCATCACCACCCGGGTGATGGGGCGAAACACGTGTAGAGTAACTAGTCAAATTGGTGAAGTTGCAAGGTGTGTTTCTGTCTTGCTAAATGCAATGCAAGTATTGAGCACTGATATTTTCGTGGTGTGCATGTGCAATTTTTTGCGGGCAGGCGGGCGGTGCATCTTGCGTGTTGTGTTTGTGCGGAAGTAAGCTACATATTTATAAACAAGAGTAACGGGACTCTGGTAGATTTAGACTCATCATGTCATATTCAATAATTTTCACTTCACTACCAATCGAGTTAGACTTGTACCGATGCTACATCCCTAACCCAACTTCTACCCTCACATCATTTTTATCCTTTGATCCTATGGGGGTAAACCAACATCTCGCCGTGTCGTGTCGGCCATATTCGCCACTTCCGATCCCGCCTGCCTACGCGACAGAGCGTTTGAGTCGAGCTCTCCAGCTCCTCATCATATCGGTCAAGTAGCAACATCTTCAAAGTGATCGCCGCGAGTTTAACTGGATTGACTATATTGTGATCACGAACTTTTGGTGTGGAAGGTCAACTAAGAAGAGAGACGCGCGTCCTCTACAACCAGCACGCGGGAGCAACGTCGAACCAGGTTAGCCCCCTAAAATCTCCTTTTTTGACCGCCCATATTTGGTCCTTCGTCCCGATTCCCTTTATTCCTTTCATTCCCGTAAGCATCGGAACATTATTATCAATCAATTGCTTAAAAATCTATTTTAGGAAAATATTTTTTTGCATACCTTCAATATTTTTAATAAAATCATTCTAGTGATTTCAATTTCGCACATTGGCAACACTGCAAACCATACTCGTTCAATCCTACGTCAATAAGCTGTCAGTCGTCTGTCAATATAATTGTCAAATCCATAGAGTAAGCATTATCTAGGTACGTGTCAAATTGTATCAACATAACCTCTTCGTTTGTTTTAACTTTATTTGTGAAATAGGTACATTAAATAACTCAATATGTCGAATGAATTGAAAATAGCCGCTGTTAAGTTCAACAAGGCTTATGATTTTGTAAGCGAGCTTTATGACCTGGCTACAGGGCTTGCGCAAACTACAACACCACAAGATTTGAGTAGATTTCGTGTTAGATATGTTGATCTTAGTCAGATGCGTGAACAGTTCGACACCAATTTCACATTATTAATTGCTGCTTCACTGCCCGAAGAACAAAGAGAAAGTATAGAATCTCACTTTACTAAGTTTTATGAGAAATATTACTCAATTCAGAGTATTTGTTCTGACATAGGTGTATTGGATTCCAAAACAACTAATGCTCCTGTGACACAAGAGGTAGTTTCCAAGTCTGGCTATGAGTCAAGTCGTTTTCATTTACCTAAAATTACATTAACACATTTCAAAGGCATTCACACTGAATGGCCCAATTTTAAATCAATCTTTGACAGTTTAATTCATCAAAACAATGAAATATCTTCAATACAAAAGTTCCATTATTTATTGAGTGTTTTAGAACAAGAACCTCTTAACTTAATAAAACATTTAAGCATTACTAGTGAAAACTATGGTGTGGCCTACAATCTTTTACAAGAACGTTATGAAAATAAGCGCTTGATAGCCGATAAACATTTAGATTTGTTACTTTCAGTTTCATGTTCCAACTTAAAGAATTTAAAACGTTTTATCAACACCTTAAAGGAAAACACACAAGCATTAAATACTCTTGGATTTGATGTCAATTCTTGGAGTTTTCTTTTATATCATATAATATCTAAGAAGTTACCGTTGGACTTAAGAACTAAATTTGAATTTACTTTACAACAAAATGAGATACCAAAGTTTAATAACTTGTTGACATTTTTAGAACACAATTTAAAGGTTTTAGAAGTAACTAATTTCACATGCGTAAACAATAATTCCAAGGCTTTAGTACCTCATACATCCACCTTGCATGCAACTAATTTAACTTGTTATTATTGTAATGGTGATCATGCAATCTATCAATGTTTAGAGTTTGAGAAACTGAAAGATAAAAAATCATTTTTGAATGAAAAAAGACTTTGTTACAATTGTTTAAGGCCACATAATATTTCACAATGTTTATCTAAGCGTTGTTGTCAGGTATGCAAGAAACGTCATCATACAAAATTACATAATGAGTTTCAATCAGCGGATTCCTTTGTGAAGCCCGAACCCTCCTCTTCGAGACAGGTGTTACTAAACATAGAACCATTGTCTACCGGCCTCTTAGGTACTGCTCTTGTTGGAGTCCAGGATGTTGATGGTCAGGTACATGTCGTTCGTGCGTTAGTGGATCCTGGTGCTCAATCATCTGTTATAACTGAATCTTTAGCACAGCAACTTCGACTGCGACGTCGTAAGTCCTGCGATCTGTTTGGTGTCGGTGAACACCGGCAAGCTACCCATGGAAGGGTAGATTGTTCAATCGTGTCTCTCACAGACGATTCCATTTCTGGTTTGTCCACTGAAGCCATCATACTAAAGCGCATCACTGGATATCAACCTGCAGCAATGGTCAATCCGATTGTGCCAGAGAAATGTAGCGACCTTCAGCTCGCTGATAAGACTTTCAACATTCCGGGTAAAATCGATCTACTTTTGGGTGTTAATCTTTTCAGTGACATTTTTAATGGTCCAAAGTTAAAATTAGGTAATGGTTTACCTACAGCTCATTCAACTATCTTTGGTTGGGTCATTATGGGTTCGACCCCAGTGACTACAACTCAATATCAAAATATTAGCCTACTCACCAATGAGTCTAGGTTACAACTTACTATATCTAAATTCTGGGAATCAGAAGAGTCTCCTTTGCCGCCGATTCCAGATCCTGATGACATCATATGTGAAAAGCACTTTGTCAACACACATAGTAGAGATCTCGATGGGAGTTTTGTAGTTAGGCTGCCGTTCAAGGTAGAGTCCTCTCAGCTCGGTGATACTCGGTTAGTTGCTTTAAAACGGTTTCACAATTTGGAGCGCAAACTTATAAAAGAGCCTACACTTCGTGAACTCTACGTTCAATTTATGAAAGATTATGTAGAGTCCGGACATATGAAGTTAGTACCTTCTCATAGTGCGGTTGACAGATATTACATTCCTCATCACGGCGTGCTCAAAGAGAGCAGTAGCACTACCAAGCTGAGAGCAGTTTTCGACGCATCTCTACCAAGCTCTACCGGTGTTTCCCTCAATCAAATTTTATTGTCAGGCCCTAAATTACAACAGAATATACAGGATATAATTTTAAGGTTTAGAACTTATTTAGTGGTCTTCACTTGTGACATCAAACAAATGTATCGGATGGTCAAGGTACATGATGATGATCAGCGGTTTCAAACTATCTTCTGGCGCGAATCTCAAGATCAACCGTTGCAAGAGTTCGAGTTAACAACCGTCACCTACGGCGTCACTAGTTCTGCATACCAGGCTATCAGGGTGATTCATGAGTTGGCGAATCTTAACGACTCTACATATCCTGAGGCTGCACGTGTCCTACGGGAGGACACTTTCGTAGACGACATCGTAAGTGGATGCGATACGCTAGAGAGTGCTAAGACGCTACAGCACCAAGTCACTGACGTGTTGGCTCAAGGTCGTTTCTTTCTTAGGAAATGGTCTAGCAACTCTGACGAGCTACTCAAGGGTTTACCTGCAGATCATTATGAAACACCTTATCGATTCGAGGATTCCGGTGACAATATTTTCAAAATCTTAGGTATTGAATGGAACCCCTCATCCGATAACTTTCTCTATCACGTCTCTAACATGAGTAAGACTCTAACCAAACGAGGTGTTCTATCGAACATCGCTCGTCTCTATGATCCTTGTGGCTTTATCACACCGGTAACATTTTTCGCTAAATCTTTTATGCAGCGTTTGTGGCTTTTAGAGCTAGGTTGGGACGATGCTCTCCCTTTCGATGTCCAGCAAACTTGGCTCAAGTTTGTTGACGACTTTAAATCTTTACATCAAATACGGATTCCACGCCACGTTATGGGTGATCCTGATTCTCAATATCAACTTCACGGTTTCAGCGACGCATCGGAGCGCGGATATGCCGCATGCGTCTATATACGCTGTGAAAGCGATGACAGCGTACAAGTTCATTTGTTAATCGCTAAATCTAGAGTCGCTTCAGTCAGACAAAAGCAAACGATCCCTAAGCTCGAGCTCTGTGGAGCAGTCCTGTTGGCTCGCCTAATGGATCATGTGTGCAAGGTCTTGCACTCCAAATTAGAATACATACCAATAATTGCATGGTGTGACTCTAGCATAGTGCTAACTTGGTTGCGAACTTCGCCGCACAAGCTTCAAACTTTTGAAGGAAACCGAGTTTCCCAGGTTCAAGGCATCATCCCAAACGCTACCTGGCGGCACATTCCTTCACATCTCAATCCCGCGGATTGCGCGAGTCGAGGCTTGCTTCCTCGCGACTTAGTAGCTCATTCACTTTGGTGGAGTCCTTCTTGGCTCAAATCTGATTACAGTTCATGGCCTTCTACATGTCAACTGTTGGATCCTGTGGATTTGCCAGGCGTGAAAGTGGGTCCAGTTGCTGCACATGTTGTGCAAACTGTCGACACCAAACACCACTCGGATTCTACATTCATCTCTACCCCTCCTGTTGCTGCACGCGAGTTGCAAACAGTCGAGACGGGACCTGATAAGTACTCTACATTTATCTCTACCCCTCCTGTTCCTGCACACGTAGTGCAAACAGTCGAGACGGGACCTGATAAGCACTCTACATTGGCTGTTGCAACTTCCTCGGACGAAGTTGTCCAACACGTCATTGTAGAGTACAGCTCTCTATCCAAAGTTACACGAATACTCGGTTGGTGGCTTCGTTATATGCATAATGTTCGCTCACCAAAGGATAAAAGAGCAGGTAATTTAACGATATCCGAATTTAAATCAGCTTTGTCAACTTGCATCAAATCGGTTCAATCTTCAGCGTTTGCTGAAACCATAAAATTGTTGCGTCAACGTAAGCCTATCAAGGGCAGTTTGCGTCGTCTCCATCCCTTTCTCGATGATCAAGGTTTTCTTCGAGTTGGTGGGCGACTGGTCAACGCCAACTTACCCTTCGATAGTAAACATCCATTTTTGTTACCTCAGTCGCATCCTTTCACAAATCTTCTCATCGATCACTATCATCAGCTCTATGGTCATCCAGGTCCTGCTACTTTAATGGCTATCTTATTGCGTAGGTATTACGTTATGTCAGCTCGACGTGTAGTGCGGCATAGGATTTTTCAATGTCAACGCTGCTACAGACTTAAGGCGAAACCTATGAATCCATTCATGGGCAACTTACCTGCCGATAGAGTCACTCAAGCTAGGCCATTCCAAAGGGTTGGATTAGATTTCGCCGGTCCATTTAGCGTCAAGGATTCCAACGCTCGCAAACCTAAAATCTTTAAGGCTTACCTATGTGTTTTCATATGCTTTGCGACCAAAGCGATGCATTTGGAAGTAGTATCCACCTTGTCTACTGAAGCGTTCTTGGCCTGTTTAGATCGATTTGTTTCGAGAAGAGGGTTACCTTCTGATATATATTCCGACTGTGGCACTAACTTTTTAGGCGCACGCAACTATCTCAAAGATATTTATCTGCTTAAAACTCAAATCGATAGAGACTCCGATAAAATTCAATCTCATCTAGCATCTCATGAAATTCATTGGCATCTTAACGTTCCCTCGGGACCACATCTTGGTGGCCTTTGGGAAAATGCAGTGAAGTCTTCTAAAACATTACTCAAGCGTATCATAGGCGAACGTGTACTAACGTTTGAAGAACTTAGTACAGTGTTCTGCAAAATCGAATCAATATTAAATTCACGACCTATCTGTCCTATTAGTAGCGATCCAAGCGATCTGGAAACTCTGACACCGGGTCATTTTTTGATTGGACAACCGCTTCTTGCCTTACCGGAGCATGATCTAGATCAAATTGCCACTCATCGTCTGAATCGTTGGCAATTGTTGCAGCAAATCACCCAACATTTCTGGAAACGCTGGCACAGCGAATATTTACACACGCTGCAGCAACGTGACCGTTGGCTTAAGCCTGAACGTAACTTACAGACGGGTGACTTAGTGTTGCTGATGGAGCCCAATACACCTCCGTTACTTTGGAAAAAGGCTAGGATTACCAAACTCTATCCGGGAAATGACGGTATTGTCCGGGTCGTAGACATTAAAACAACCAAAGGAGTTTTCAAGCGTCCTGTAGCCAAGTTATGTCGCTTAATTCCGGAAGACTAGACAGCTTATTCTATCATTTTTCAATTAATTTAGCATGTAAGTAACTAGAGTAAGATAACATTTACACTTTTTCAATCAGCTTTCAGTTAACTTAGTATCAATTTGTCTGTTTCAATTTAAAGAGCTAAGCCGCTCTTTGGGGGGCGGTATGGTAGATTTAGACTCATCATGTCATATTCAATAATTTTCACTTCACTACCAATCGAGTTAGACTTGTACCGATGCTACATCCCTAACCCAACTTCTACCCTCACATCATTTTTATCCTTTGATCCTATGGGGGTAAACCAACATCTCGCCGTGTCGTGTCGGCCATATTCGCCACTTCCGATCCCGCCTGCCTACGCGACAGAGCGTTTGAGTCGAGCTCTCCAGCTCCTCATCATATCGGTCAAGTAGCAACATCTTCAAAGTGATCGCCGCGAGTTTAACTGGATTGACTATATTGTGATCACGAACTTTTGGTGTGGAAGGTCAACTAAGAAGAGAGACGCGCGTCCTCTACAACCAGCACGCGGGAGCAACGTCGAACCAGGTTAGCCCCCTAAAATCTTTTTTTTTGACCGCCCAGGACTCAACGCGACATTTATTATGTAGTACATATGTACTTACAGCTTGACGTTACGACTGTGTTGCTACAGCCGTGGTCAACAAAAAAAGTGACAATTTGAGGGTGGCCGAAGATCTCCAAGCCCGCCCGAACAGACGACGCCGCGCACCGCCAGTCTGCTTGTGACCACGGCTGTAGCAACACAGTCGAAACGTCAAGCTGTAAGTACATAATAATATGTACTTCATAATAAATGTCGCGTTGAGTCCCGTTACTCTTGTTTATAATTATAATGGAACGCGAAAGTTTAAAATCTTATAAGCTACATATATTTCTTCCTTTACAATGGTTAGGGACTTCCGCCAGGTGACGCCTATTTCAATCTAAGTATATAAAAATCAATGCCACTTTTCGTTGTAATTTTATAACTCAAGAACGGGCTCACCTATCCAAACCAAATGTTTAGGCTTTGTTCGGACTATTTAAAAGATGGTTTATGTGAAGTTTGCTCAAAATCGGTCGAGCGGTTCTTCATTTATCACATTTTTTGTAATAAATTAATTCAATAAATGGCGGATCATTTTGTTAATGGGGATTTTGCTGTCAAATTGAAACTAGGGTAGGGGTAGGGTAGGGTAGGGATAGGGTAGGGTAGGGATAGATTAGTGATAGGGTAGGAATAGAGTAGTGATAGGGTAGGGTAGCGTGGAGTAGGGGGTAGGGCCACGCGAACGAAGTCGCGCCGGGTCAGCTAGTCAAATATAAATTTAATCATCATCGTTTAAATGTCCCATCAATGTTGGGTAGGGCACTGGCACGGATATAGATTCACATAGATAGCGCAAGTATCACGACTTGTATTGAAACCAAGTGTGTCGACTTTTTGACGGGAAATCCAAACCAAAACTATTTTGGGCTACTGTATTACTTAGTTATTTTTTTTTTAGTAAAACACCAATTATCTTAGCCCGTAGTTAATTTCTTAAGAAACTGTGTCTATGTGAACTTGATAACGGATAAATCTATACTTAAATACTTTTTTGTTTGTAAATACATACTTAATATACATAGAAAACACCCAGACCAAGACAAATAGACATGTTCATGCACACAAATTAATATTTGTCTTGTTCGGGAATCGAACCCGAGACCTCTGGCGCAGAAGGCGGGTAGTATACCCCTGCGCCAAATCGGTCGTCAGACGCAACAAAGCATTTTTCACAGACGCGCGCGGTCTGTAACTGATGCTGCGGCCACACTATGGGAATACGCCAATATACATCAGGATTTGCCAAATTCCAACACAGTGTAGCCTCGTTATCGCGATAATTAAAGCGATAATTTTACTGCGGCATCCACTACGCCGTATGCCTTATGCCGATAGCTCGATATCGAGAGAATTTTTGCGATCGAGCGGCCACACTATGGCGATAAATTGAACGCAATAATTCTCGTGACAATTCAAGCGAAGTTGGGCATCGGCATATCCCCATCGTAGTGTGGCCCCAGCATTAGCGGCAATGTCACCATCACCAACCTTGATGCTAGGTTCGGACACGCGAATTACATGCATTTGGGTTATCTAGAAAATTCTATATCTGTGTATAGTGGCTTTTCTTATGGATGGACAAAATCCCCCTTTATACAGACACTCTATCGCGCAGGATTGCGCGTCACGCGCTATTGTCTATTCAATGGTGTTTAGGCTAATGTTTTTTCCCTTCCCCTTAAACAAACGCTCTTTCACACATGATTGCTGTATCATGCGTACAAAGTTAATCTGAGTTCATAGACAAAATACTTACAGCTATCTCCGTACTTTGGCTATCTAAAGCAGTGGTTAAGTAGGGTCCTGCAGATTTAACAATAGTCGAACAGGTTTTAGCATCCCCCAAGGCTAAATTGCAAAAACATCCGGACGCGGCCAATTGTCGTTTTACATCTGTCCCTGAAAAATGAAAATCACTAAATTAATGACAGCCTCTGTGGCACTGTTTCCTCAAGGATCCACTAATTTGTCCCACTGGCGGGACCATGAGGAAGACTTAAACGTTCCACCGTTTAGGCGCATAATGTCCAATTCGCAAAATGTCCAGCCTTCGCAAAATGTCCAGTTCGCACAATGTCCAGTTCGCAGATTGTCCATTTCGCATAATGCCCAGTTCGCATAATGCCAAATTCGCACAATGTCCAGTTCGCAGAACGACCAGTTCGCGAAAATGTCCAATATTCATCATAATGTCACACCAACAATCAATAATTTTTAACAGATCAAATAATGAGAAATAGTATATTTTAAAATAAAAATGTATATTTTTCAATATTTGATCTTTTTAACCGACTTCTAAATCAAAAAGGAGGAGGTTCTCTATTCGTCTGTAGTTATGTATGTTTTTTCTCTTTTTTTTTTGTTTTTTTTTTTTTTGTGTATGTCCACCGATTACTCGAAGACGGCTGAACCGATTGAAATGGTTCAAACGTTATTACATCAGGTTGGTTTCCAAGTTGGTCCCATTTTTTGAAATTTTGAAATCGGTTCAGTAGTTTTCAGGAAATCTTGAAAATACTGTCGTTTTCGTTACCACTTTATGTGAATTTAATACGTATCTTTAGGCATAACTCCTTTGTTTATAAACCAATTTATATGATTCTTGTTTTGTTAAAAAGGGGATACCTCAAGGTATTTTAATCGACTTCGAAAAAGGAGGTTTTCAGTTTGATCACATTCCTATTTACCAGAAAACACGTAAATTGCCTGCACGATGCACTAAAAAGAGTGAAATAAAAATTATTTTTATAAAAAAATAAAACCGCCTTCAAAAAAACCACATCAAAAAAGTAAGAAATAATTCCTCACCAAATAAATAACGTAAGTACTTTGAAGTCGGGCGGGTTTTAACAAAAACAACAAAAAATTGTACATGTTTCACGCCCGACTTCAACGACTTCAACGCCCGACGACGTTATTTATTTGGTGAGGAATTATTTCTTACTTTTTTGATGTGGTTTTTTTGAAGGCGGTTTTAAAAATTACAATCACCGAAGGATTTTTTGGTTTTTTTATGTTGATTTTATTATTTTATGAATTTTATGATTTATGTTACTTAAATAAAAATAAATTACAAAAATAAAAACTGATTTTCAAGGAATAACTTGACTAATCATTAAAACCCAACGCTAAACTAATCAATAGACGTACTGATTGATGGTGTGACGTTATGATGAATATTCGAAATTTTCGCGAACTGGACATTTTGCGAACTGGACATTGAGCGAATTGGGCATTATGCGAACTGGGCATTATGCGAAATGGACAATCTGCGAACTGGACATTCTTCTTCTTTTTATGCGGTGGCGGTTCCCTTTTGGATTTCGTCAATGTCCAGTTTTTCGCTCAGTTTTTTGTGTGCGAACTGGACGTTTTGCGAACGCTGGACATTTTGCGAATTGGACATTATGCGCCTAAACGATAAATAATAATAATAATATTAACTTTTTTTAAAAATTATAGGGGCTTTATTATATATTTTTTCCGAAAATGCTATAAATCTGTTGGTACATTTTTCTACAGGTTATTTCATTGTAATGTCTCGCCATTTGGCGTGCTTCTTGGCATAGGCCTCCTCCAGCTCTCTCCACTGAGATCTATCCTCTGCGACTCTGGTCCAGTATGGCCCCAAGGTTAGGCGGATATCGTCATTCCATCTTAGTTTTTAAACGCCCCTGTCTTCTAGTAGTCTCTCTTGGGTACCATGAGGTTACTTGTTAGCTCCATTTATTTATTTTGCAATGTATAGATGTCCTGCCCAACCCCATTTTAAATGCTCTATACAAGTTATTATGTCCGCTACTTTAGTTTTAATTCTTATTTCTGAGTTCCTGGTTTTATCGCCGAGTCTGACTCCCAGCATACTTCTTGCGTTTGCTCTTTGTGTTTTAACTAGTCTTTCTCGATGTTTGTCCGTTAATGCCCATGTCTCGCAGCTGTATGTCATGCATGTGTATGGGAGAATGCAAGTGTTGAAAGTCTTTCCCTTGATATATTTATTTTATTTATATGCATGCATAGATCTTTGTTCTTCATTATCTCTTTAAGAGACCTGTATTTGTATATTGTCATTGTCCTTGTGAGATATAATTTGTCCTAAGTACCTACACATATTCTTTCACTCACATATTAATAACTTCTTACTAACCTGAAACCTCCCGAACAAGCCCTCTCAAAGATCCTTGCGAGCACAAAACCATTGCAATGCAATTTGGATCATTATATAATGAATTTTTTAATACATTTAACTCGTTGACTGTTATAGATTTGCTCTTCAATTTCTTAACTATGTCCTCTGTAGTTTCTTCAGTTACTCTGTAATTTGTTTAAAAAGAATATTTATAATAATTGAAAATTAAGTAGGTATGTATTTACAAGAAAAAATCTACCCGCCTCACTACTAGCTCCGATGGGACACGAACCCACGAGCATTCACTGTCCGGGCGAATGATACTTCATTTTCAACATAGATTAATAACTCTTCGCTTCACTTAATTTTCAATAATAAAAATTGATTTGTGAATGCAAAAACTAAAAAAATTTATGGAATTTATTTATCATAATTGTTCTAACAGGCTAGCTAATTCTTCTGTTATTGCGATACTTTTCATCTTTTAGAGTTTCACCAAAACATACAGATTACATACAGATACAGTAGGTAAACGTTATTGGAAAATGAATATAAGCTATTTCTGTACCCACCGTGTCCTTTCCATATTTCGACCAACATCAGTTTGTTTGTCTCTAATAAATTGTCTTTTCAACTTTATTAAATTGCGAGATGCTTCTCGAATTATAAGTACAGGTTCGTCTTCCATTTCATAAAATGATATTATGTTTGTTATGTTTCAGTGTTTAATATTTTCGTTCGTTTCTTCCACAAATTATATAGACTAGTAGTTTCTTCTTTCTTCAGTCAGATCACAGAATAAATAATAGTGCTAAGGTCAGATGTTTGTTTTGTTTATTTTTATTTTATTTATTTTTGACAATTTTGACATTGACATTGCATTTTGACTTTGACGTTTGATGACGTTTGGCAGTAGTATTAAAAAAGTCCGTCCTTTTGGACAGGCGAAGAGATTAAGCCATACTGCCAATTCTTGAGTATTATGTATATATTATAGTTTTTTATGTTTTCATTAGAATGTAGGTGAATTAAATTCCAATGCTTCTTGGAGTATTTTTGGAGTATTAATTATGACAAAAAATGTTTTGTTTATAATTAACTAGTGATTGACAATTTTTTTTCGATAAAATGTCGATATTCAATACCAAAAGTTGATAGAGCTCAGGCTGATTTAGTAGCTGTTGTACACCCGTCTTTCAGCATTATGGTAGTACCTAGCTCTCCGCCCGCGGCTTCGCCCGTGTGAACTACACGACGTTATCCCGTGAGAATGTGATATTTTTGCGGAATAAAAAGTAATAAATAGCCTATGTTCCTCTTCAGGCAACAAAGTATCTGTGTCTCAAATTCCAGCCAAATCCGTTCAGCCGTTATGGCTGATTGAGTAACAAACATCCAACATCTAATCTTTCACATCTATATTATATATATATATATAAAAATGAATCCCTATTTCCCTTGGTCACGACATCACGCGTGAACGGCTGGACCGATTTGGCTAAATTTGGTCTTGAAATGTTCGTGGAAGTCCAAGGAAGGTTCTAACGGTGAGAAAATAGGGGAAGAGGGGGTAAGTGGGGGTAGAGTAGAAGTAGAGTAGGGTAAAGGTAGGGTAACGGTATGGTAGGGTAGGGAAGGGATAGGGGTAGGGTAGGGTAGGGGTAGGGTAGGATAGGGTAGGGTAGGGTAGGGTAGGGTAGGGTAGGGGTAGGGTAGGGGTAGGGTAGGGGAAGGGTAGGGTAGGGTAGGGGTAGGGTAGGGGTAGGGGTAGAGTACGGGTAGGGTAGGATGGAGTAGAGGGTAGGGCCACGGGAACGAAGTCGCGCTGGGTCAGCTAGTTTATAATATTTACTAGCTGACCCAGCGCGACTTCGTTCCCGTGGCCCTACCCCCTACTCCACCCTACCCTACCCGTACTCTACACTACCTCTACCCTACCATACCCCTACCCTACCCTTCCCTACCCCTACCTTTTTTTTTTTTTTTTTTTGTTCCGTCGCATACCCCCCCGCCCGGGGAGACGAGGAGGTTATGTGGGGCTCGAACCCACTAAAAACCCCCGGGTTGTTCCCTCGTCGCGTGGACGGAGGCTACGGGATCAATGTAGTAGTCGCCGCGCCTTCCGCCCCGTGTCAGCGTCCGTGGTCGACGCTACAACCATTGGGACGACAGAACGTCCCACCTCCGGTGTGGCGCGCCGGGAACAACAGGCGCGCTCCTCCACCACGGGGGCCTAGTTGGACGACAGAGTTCCCCGCTCCGCCGTCCGGCCCCCCTACCTATTGCGCCGCTTCCTGACGCTGCCTCTCCCTCGAGAGGCGTGTGGAGCGGCGAACTATAGGGCGCTGTTCCCTTGCGGGTTGCATCTCTATATGTTCCGGAGATGCCACCTCTGTGGTCATCTCCCTTTCCTGTGCGCTGTGCGCGGACCGACTGCGGTCTCGGCGTACACAGTTTATTCCGTCTCCTTCGGGTTGACCCACGGGCAGACTACCCCTCCTTTTTTCGGACCCTTCCGTATCCGGGCGTTTACCTTTTGTCAGCGGTGGCTCGCACCGCCAGCTCCCCATTATATGCCTGGCTGGTCGTCCGGCTTCGACGCAGACCAGGCAGTTCGGTTCGGCATCGCAGGCGGCCGATATGTTACACCGGAAGCAGAGGCTTCCTCTATCCGGCCCGCCAGGGCACAGCGGCTTAGTATGCCCCACCCCCATGCACCTAAAACAGCGCAAAGGCAATGGGGCAAGCAGTCTTACTTCGGCAGCACTCCAGCCGATGTTAATTAAGGCCTCCTCAGCAATAGCCTTCGCCGCGGCAACGGGACACCTGAGCCGGATATACCGGTTGCCATAGTAGTCTCGCCTAATATTAGTCGCCTTGATAGCACCCGGCTCACTGCCACACTTGGCAGCAACCACTTCTATTACGTCTTGTTCGTGGACCGAATCCTCAAGTCCAGTGATCTCAATACCGGCCGTTTTTTCCGGCCGTCCAACAGTCACAAGGCTGCCCACCACCCGCCGGAGTTCGGCAGCTAGGGCGTCCGCTTTCGATCCGTCTTCATCTTTAAAACTGAGGACCTTGGCCCCCGTCTGGGACAGTCTCATACTGAGCCCGTTGTTCAGTCCGATGTCCGCAAGGGAGATTTCAGTTTTCGCCTTTTTTATTATGTCGGCGTAGGTGATACCCTGCTCTCTTGCAGTAGGCAAAAGGGTTAACACCACCGCAGCAGTGGTGTGGGGAGGCATCTTTGGACTTCGATGGGAAGGACGTCTTTTGTTTTCTACCGGCTTTTTGGGTGCTACTACCTAGCTACTACCCTAGCTTTACCCTACCCTACTTCTACTCTACCCCTACTTACCCCTCCTTCCTCTATTTTCTCACCGTTAAAACCTTCCTTGGACTGCCACGAACATTTCAAGACCAAAATTAGCCAAATCGGTCGAGCCGTTCACGCGTGATGTCGTGCGTGACCAAGGGAAATAGGGATTAATTTTTATATATATAGATCGTCTCGCTCGCAGGTTTGACGACTTCCAACCTCCCGAACAAGCCGGGTTCCGAAAAGGTTATAGTACCATAGACCACATTCATACGCTGCGGCAAGTTATACAGAAGACCGAAGAGTATAACTTGCCACTATGCTTGGCGTTCGTGGACTATGAGAAAGCCTTTGATTCGATCGAGACCTGGGCAGTGCTGCAGTCTCTCCAGAGGTGCCAAATAGACTACAGGTACATCGAGGTGCTGAGGTACTTATACCAAAACGCCACCATGTCGGTCCGATTACAGAACCAGAGCTCTAATCCTATCCAACTACAGCGAGGTGTGAGACAGGGAGACGTCATTTCTCCGAAACTGTTCACAGCTGCGTTGGAGGATATTTTTAAGCTACTGGACTGGAAAGGATTCGGCATTAACATCAATGGCGAGTACCTAACACACCTGCGGTTTGCCGATGATATAGTTCTCATGGCTGAGACTTTGGAAGACCTGAACACAATGCTCGAAGATCTCAGCAATGCTTCCCAAAGAGTGGGTCTGACGATGAACATGGATAAGACGAAAATCATGTCCAATGCCCATGTTGCATCCGCTCCAGTTAATGTTGGGAACATTACACTCGAAGTTGTTGACCACTATGTCTACCTAGGACAGACAATCCAATTAGGTAAGTCCAACTTCGAGAAAGAGATCTCTCGTCGAATCCAGCTCGGATGGGCAGCGTTTGGGAAGCTCCGGCATATATTTGCGTCCAAAATTCCTCAATGTCTCAAGACTAAGGTCTTTGACCAGTGTGTGTTGCCAGTTATGACTTATGGAAGCGAGACGTGGTCTTTTACTATGGGTCTCATAAGAAGGCTCAAGGTTACCCAGCGAGCAATGGAGAGAGCGATGCTTGGTATTTCCCTGCTCGATCGAATCAGAAATGATGAGATCCGCAGGAGAACTAAAACGACCGACATCGCTCGAAGGATTGCTCAGTTGAAGTGGCAGTGGGCGGGACACATAGCGCGGAGAACCGATGGCCGTTGGGGCGGAAAGGTTCTCGAATGGCGACCGCGAACCGGACGACGTTCCGTGGGCAGGCCCCCTACAAGGTGGACCGACGATCTGGTCAAGGTCGCGGGAAGCCGCTGGATGCGGGCAGCGCAGGACCGATCGTTGTGGAGATCCTTGGGGGAGGCCTATGCCCAGCAGTGGGCGTCGTACGGCTGAAATGATGATGATGATGATAGATAGTACGATTATATTATATAAGTAGGAAGTAGTATGAATTAATCCTAAAATTAAACTACTTCTTTTAAAAAAATATGGGTAGCAGAAAAAAAATTAAACTTGGGTCGACCCCACCACATGCTATGCGAGGTCGATTTAAATTCGAGCCTTATAATACGTATGCAGAAAATATTCACTGTAGTCAAAACATTTTGACACCAAGTGTTTCTTCACACATAACACCCATATTTTTTTTAAATAAACGTGTTACGTGAACAGTATTTCTGTTTTTTATTTTGTATAAGCTTCCCCTTTATAACATGAATTAAGTAATATAACGTCAATTAAGGCTGTAGTCGTGTGTGTCAGTAAACGGTACGGATACGTACCTTGTAGTACCTCGATGGAAAAAAAAGTACCACAGTATTTCAACAGTTATAACACATTTTTGGTGAGGCTGCAACGCATAGGACCCAGCCCGGCCACGCTTCTATCGAAATAAATAGTAAGTTTATGATGCAATTTTGGTACCTACGGGGTGATGGTACCTATTCTGTACCAACGAAAATGTGGCCGTTTTTCCTTGAAAATCATCATATCATGACGCTTGCTGGTAAACTTAGTTCAGCTGCATATGCTATTAGGAAAGTGAGACAGTTAACAGATGTCGAAACGGCTAGGATTGTGTATTTCAGTTATTTCCATAGTATCATGTCTTATGGTATTCTGTTATGGTGGACAGCAGCTGATATACAGACAATATTAATTGTACAAAAACGAGCTATAAGGGCGATTTATCAGCTAGGCTACAGGACATCTCTCAGGGACAAATTCAAAGAGATTGGTATATTAACAGCTGCATCCCAATTTATATTTAATTGCATAGTTTTCGTTCGTTGCAATATACCTAAATGAATATATCAAACATAGTGATTTGCACAACCGAAATACTAGAAATAAAAATAAACTTGTAATGCCTCGGTACAGGCTAGAGAAGGTTCATGGATCTTTCCTGGGTCTTGGAATACGCTTTTACAACAAAATACCAGATGGTCTATTGGACTTGCCTAATGAAAAGTTTAACACCCGTTTGCACTAAACTTAAAAATCGCCTAAGTCTTTTCCTAGCTAACTTAAGACATTCTTAACAAAAAATTGCTTTGCACTAACCTTAGGACATTCTTAAATGCACTTTTGGCTATTCTTAACTTACGGGCCCAATATCGAGCACCTAAGGCTTAAGAAATACCTATATCAGTGATTATTGTCTGTGGCATTGTGAGCAAAGAGTAGTGCGACAAGCTTTTCTGTTCCGGTGATTATCTTTGGAACTAAAACAGTTTTCATACGACAGTCCATTTTGACAGCTAATTTCGTATTGCAAGTGACTCCTGTGTCACGGCTGTCACCGGAACAGAAAAGCTTGTGGCTTTTGTATTCTTGTTTGCTAGATAGAGACACAACACATGTGACAAACGTCATTCATCATTTATTTTAAAAAAACATTACAGATCGACAATCTTTTCTGTTCCCATGACAGCGGCGCTTATGTTTAGCAGCAAAACATGAAAGTATTAGCAAAATGACATTAAAAACAAAACTCGTTAGTTCTAGTTTTGGCCACCGGAACAGAAAAGGTTGCGCACTGTATTTATGTTTTTCCTGACAGTTGAGCTCAGTTGACTTTTTCTTCTCACGGTGAATTACTCCTACCAAATAAAATAGACAACGCCTTAGCTTTTGTCTCCTTTTAACTTACGAAGGAATCAATGAGAAGTTTCAACCAAAAAAATATTCAGTGACCTACTTTACCTCGCCAGGTTTAAAATCCTAAACAATTAAATATTTGAATTCATTAATTCATTCTTTTAGCAAGGTGATGACTAATTTACGACGTAGTCTGTCAGTGCAAACAAAAATTTTAGCTCGGCTCTTTTAGGCTGTTTCTAAGCTAAGATGTATCTTATCTATGACACGCTCAACCCGAGTTTAGTGCAAACGGGCATAAGATGCACATAAAAATGGCCTCGTTAAAAAAGGATATTATACTGTTAACGATTACTTAAAGGACAAAACGGCTTGGTCATAATTTAATTTAATTATTTTTTTATTGTATTGTCTAACATTCTAGTATTTCGCATTTGTTTTTTTTTATTCGCCATTTAACGCGGGTAGCTTAAGTATGTCATGCTCTCGTTAAACATTCCTGCGGTGGGATGGCTGGCTCATGCGTCATGCTCGTGAACGAGTGCTGCCAGTGGGGTGGGTCTGCTCATGTCAACTTGTGTTAAAGGTGTTCGGGATATGGTTTATAATAGTATTATATAGATTTATGAGCGAGCTGGTGTGTCTCATAATAATTTTGGTATCCGTGTCTTACAGTAACAGCAATTTTTCTAATAATTGTTTTATTTATTCAAAAAATCCTTTTATTTGTTAATACTTATAAATTTGAATATACAGCGCAGCTTGCAGTTTCCTTTTCATTAATCCTATAATATATTTGAATAAGATTAAGATTAGTGTGTCCATTAAACTATTTGATTCCTTGTTTAGTTGAAAATTGTTTACTGTTTTAGGTAATAAGCAAAATTTTACTTAATTTAAGCGGTATTCTGTATTGTGATGGAAAGTAACCTTACTATTATGTGAAGGTCATTTTTCAAATTTGACGACTCTGTATAAGTTAAAACAGGGAGAAAAAAATAGCCCTTGGCGAGTTTCTTGCCGGTTCTTCTCGCTACAAGGTCTCCTGCCGTAGGATTTGCGAACCGATGGCGTAGCTTCATTGACGTTCATAAGTGTTATTAAACAAACCTAAATTGAATAAACGATATTGAATTTTGAATTTTTTGAATTATTATGATGATGCCCCTATGAAAGGGGCCCCAACAAAAAGAAATGTCAAATTTTTCATCCTCAGTTTTAGTTTTGGGACACCCGTTATTATCCGTTAAAAAATAATTACTGCTATGTGATGTTTAAGGATATAGACCCCAAAACAATAAATATAATTTTTTTTGTCGGTTTGTCTGTTTATCTGTTTGTCCGTTTGTCTGTTTGTATGTTCGCTTTTCACGCAAAAACTACTGGATTGATTTTTACCAAATTATGTGTAGCAATAACTTATAACCCGGGTCAACATAGGTACCTTTTATTGAGGGAAAATTTCTTAATATTTGAAAAAACGTTGACAAACTTATATTTGTGGGCGTCTGTTTGTATGTTTGCTTTCCACGCAAAAACTACTGGACAGATTTTTACCAAATTTTGTGTAGTAATAACTTATAACCTGGGTCAACATATAGGGTACCTTTTATTGCGGAAAAATTTCTTTATATTAAAAAAAAAGGTTGACAAAATTATATTTGCGGGCGTCTGTTTGTATGTTTGCTTTTCACGCAAAAACTACTGGACGGATTTTTACCAAATTTTGTGTAGTAATAACTTATGACCTGGGTCAACATATAGGGTACCTTTTATTGCGGGAAATTTTCTTTGTATTTAAAAAAAAACGTTGACAAACTTATGTTTGCGGGCGTCTGTTTGTATGTTTGCTTTTCACGCAAACACTACTGGACGGAGTTTTACCAAATTTTGTGTAGTAATAATTTATAACCTTATAGCAGACCGGCAGCCCCATCTATCGACCGCCGCCGCCAATAACTACTCGGCCGCAGAGCGAGACAGTGTCTTACCTCTGCATGCGAGTCGTGGCGTGCGGCCAGCGCGATATAATATATAGTCTGCGGTAATTACAATTTTTTATGGATTTGAACTTCCGGCAGTTCGCCATGGTTTTTATTGACAGATACAGCGTCTTGCAACAGTGTATTAGATTTTTGTCATTGTTCGTAATTAAATTATATAAGATGTCATGCTAAATAACTTGTGTTGTGCTAATTTTCATCAATATATACATTTTTGCAATCAAGTCGTCTAGTTTTACTTGGGATACTTCGCCTTCGCCCGTCGTTCTCACTAAAGTGGCGCTCCAACGTAAAAGAAGAAAATGGTGTGATCACGCACAATTGTGATGACCATCTACTGTGTTCCACAGTTTATTGAAACGAATGTTTCTCATGCAAAATTAAGTTACTTAAAAGCTAGGCCTACCTTCACGAGAAGATACTGTTCATAATCCAGGGGGGCTGATCGCTGTCTCGCCGGCGCGCGCGCGCCTGGCAAAGATCTTCACTCAACCCCCGATGAAAACTCTTATAACTACACAATGCCCTAATAGACAGCTAAAACTTTCCCGGCGCTTTTCAAAGCGAACACACACGGGTCACACGTCTGTACCCCGACCGGGCACGCGTAGGTGCAAAAACTAAATCTCGGTCACAACACGGGTAGGTTTCCTGACGCGGCACGTCGCTACAGAAACACACAACCTTGCCTCACGGCGGCGTACGGCGAACTGAGTGCCGTGTTGCGCGGACGGCGCTTGGCGGCGAACCCACGAATGAACGTGAATGAATGAATCACGCGCGGCGTGATTCATTCATTCACGTTCATTCATGGTGAATACACGGGCAAGCCAGTACCAAGAAGAAGAGATGGTAGAGACTTCAGGTATGCTAGGAACACCTGTTGCGAGGCCGGCCGTGACGCAGCAATCACTCGAGCCGCCCGCATCACCGGGTTTCGTGGTCGGGGAAGAAAATCCTCAAGTTGGACGCGCGCCTCACGTGGCCACGTTGGCGGCGACATCTGAACACACAACGCCTGTGAGTCCTGTATATCTTACTGACCACGCACAATTGTGATGACCACATCTACTGTGTTCCACAGTTTATTGAAACGAAGGTTTCTCATGCAAAATTAAGTAAATTAAGCTAGTCCTACCTTACTAGAAAATAGTGTCCGTAATCCAGGGGGGCTGAACGTTGTCTCGCCGGCGCGCGCCTGGCAAAACGATCTCCACACAACCCCCGATGGGAACCTCTTACAGCTAACACCCTTATAACTACACAATGCCCTAATAGGCAGCTAAAACTTTCCCGGCGCTTTTCAAAGCGAACACACACGGGTCACAAGTCCGTACCCGGACCGGGCGCTCCTAGGTGCAAACGCTCGGGATCTCGGTCACAATACGGGTAGGTAACTGGCGCGGCACGTCGCTACCGAAACACACAAACTCGCCTCACGGCTGCATACGGCGTACTGGACGCGAGTTGCGCGGACGGTGGTTGGCGGCGCACCCACGAATGAACGTGAATGAATGAATCACGCGCGGCGTGAACACTTACTAATGATCAACTGATGCTTTTATTACGAGCAGTACATACTCCTACAACACAAATTAAAAATGGAAATTTTGCAAAATGCTCGGCGCGCTTCGATGGCGCCGCAGGAAGCGATATTTTAGCTTTTATTGAAGCGATAAAGATTTATAAGGATTGTGTATCGATAGATGACGATATAGCATTAAGAGGTTTGCCAATGCTCCTGATTGGGTTCGCAGCCACACGGTGGCATGGCGTGAGGGAATCGGTGACCACGTGGGAATGTGCGCTCACCTTGCTCCAACATACCTTTGGACCACGCCTGCCTCCGCATAAGCTATTTCGACAATTATTCAGTAGAGAACAGGGCAATAAAGAGTCGACGGACGTGTTTGTTTGTCGCACAAGGGCGATAATAGCACAGTTACCACCAGGGACGCTTAATGTCGGCGTGCAGTTAGACATGGTCTACGGATTACTACACCGCCGCATACGCGAAAAGGTAGCGAGGTCGGCCTGCTCTTCGTTCACGGAATTATTAGAACGAGCCAGATACATTGAAGAATTATACGACGAGGAAGTCTCGGATGTGTTAGTGCAAAAACATACTTATACTAGTGATAATACAGTCTATCGTGTCTGCCCGGTACACAGGTGCCTCGCGGCGACGCGATGACGCCGACGATGACGTTACAACGGCGAGCGCCCAGGCGGGCGCCGGCGCCGCCGCCGTTTCACTCAGCAACGACTGCGCATGCACATGGCGTCGTGTCACCGCGGCCGCTGCAGCCGGCTGCGCCCATCCTGAGAGATGGAGCTCCGCTGGCGACAGCACCGACGGAGTCACTCGTGCAGCCAGCGTCACCCTGGCCTGAGGCGGCCAAGGTAAACTTGGAAGCACAAGGTAAACTTTTTTGTGTGTATTGTAAAAAGCGCGGACATAATAAAGAACAGTGTCAAAAGTTACAATCACAGTCTGTAGTGAATGATAAATCTGTGTCTTGCTATGGGTGTGGTGCAAGTGGTGTTATTCGCTCTAAGTGTTTTAAGTGTAACCCGCCGTCTAGCTATAATGTATACTGAAAATTTTTGTAATGTTTGTTGTAATAATTGAATATCAAACGAACTTACCAAGCGAAGTTCGATCACAATTATGTGAACGGCTTCATTCGACGCGATTTGGTTTACAAATGTAGTTGCGCCCCCAAGCGACAGCCTTGCACGGTAGTTTAAAGTTTTTTTTTTTTTTTTGTATTGGCAACACTGATTTCCCGCCAATTTATACATTCCTCTACTCTGTGGTCCCTAACTTACCTGTTTGGTTACCTGTCACATTCGAATCATTATGTTTAAAGCACTTTTTATAGATTTTTATCAAATAGAGGGAAGGGTAAGTAATAAATACTTGATATTATTAATTATAGAATAGGGAGGGTGTATATAAATCGCGTCGAATGAAGCCGTTCACATAATTGTGATCGAACTTCACTTGGTAAGTTCGTTTGATATTCAATTATGTTTCACGGCTTCATTCTCTGCGATTTGGTTTACAAATGTAGGATGTTTAGAGAAAGTGATAAAAAATTGTAAAAAGGTAAGTATGTAATGACATTGTTTTAAGAAAATATTGTCATAACATCAAGTTTCTTATGATCTTTGGTTTTTAATCATCAACGTGGGTACTACATTATTATCTTAAATTATTGTATTTTTCTTACAGAATAATTCACAAATCAAAGAAAAACAATACTGATCTACCAAATTGATCAGTGCTTTAGATAATTACTCTATTGTAAACATAGGCGAAAAAGCGGATGAAGGTTCGCTCCATCCAGCATGGAGCAGCATTCCTATCACTTAAATTAATATTAACACCAGCTCTGCTGGTAGTGGAAGTCGCCGCATGGCGTTTGCTATGTGCAGTGCAGATGTGCAGTAAATACAGGAAGACTATTACAACGAAGAATATTTTTTAGTCAGGTAGGTACTATTGTTTGCTTGTGAATTTTCCTATAAATGAGGACGTTTCCAACATTGTTTGTAACGAATAAAAATAGTGTAACTGGTG
Organism: Crambus lathoniellus; assembly: GCA_949710035.1. Classification (NCBI taxonomy): domain Eukaryota; kingdom Metazoa; phylum Arthropoda; class Insecta; order Lepidoptera; family Crambidae; genus Crambus; species Crambus lathoniellus. The sequence goes on from OX453303.1 coordinate 30,882,432, forward strand.
TTTTATTTAAATATTCCTCAATGCACTTTGCTTGACAGAAATCAGAGTGTGTTATAAAAAGGTCTTTTTATCATGGTTGGAATGAATTAGGTCTGGATTTGTATTACAAATTCTGTTTGTGCTATGGTATAGATTATTTATTCTTTCACAAAGAAATGATTGCTTGTAATGAGCAGTAAACAAAGCCATCAGAGTTAACGACCTTTATTGACAGAAAGTTTAATATTATATTTTTTGACTTCCAAGATCTAGATCTTCATTTGGAACCTTTTGTGCCAAATAGTTAAGTAATGTATTTAGTATCTCAGTTAAGTTGTAGGTACTTAAGCCTTGTGGGTCTATCTGAATATTCCTTTCATAAATAGCTCGATTCAGTGATCTGATCATCATAAGTATTATTTAACATTAAAATTGAGTATAATAATATTAGATTCGATTTAAAATTATTGTACCATATTTGAATTGATTGACAAAATTGTGTGTTCAAAATAAATATTTTGTTAGTTCTGACCATATATTTACTATATTTGATGTCATAGGCTAACCAGGCTTTGATACGTCTATCGTATTGTTTATACATGTTTCGTGACAAAGTGGCTTAAATAATATCTATAGTTCTTGGAGTTTTTTTTTTTCATTTTTGTAATGCTTGCCTGATAACTTGTAAGATGTGTGTTCATGTGAAAAGAGATTTTAATAAGTAAATATTTCGTTCAAAATACGTATATTATCAGAAATGTATAATTTTCTAACCAATGGCACCACGGCAGTGTCGTCCAACATGAGACAATCACAATGTCTTCCAAGATTTGAAAATGTCTAATAATATAATAATTTCATGAAAATGGCACTAATGCTTAAAATAGGATTATTTTTATTTTTATTTATTACATTTAAGTATATAATATCAATATGTTTATATAATATACATTTAAACTCTGAAACATGCACACATTTGTAATGCAAACAATAAAATTCAATTGTTATAATTCATGACGCGAGCATGAGAATGGAACTAGTATTTTTACAGGATATTATGTAAGCGTCGACTGCCTGTGCTTCTGGACCGGTTTTCAAGTTATTTAAGTAGAAAATTTTGGTTACAATGGCTTGCAATCTTATTATTCAGAAATGTCCAAGTTGTCATTTAGTAGTTATTCTCTTTTGCCGAACTTTTCGCTCATAAGTAAGACAGCTTCACTTTCATCTTTTGTGTTTGTAAGATGCGAACAATTATATTTCCAAAAAATATTATTATAAAAAATTTATAGCTGTTTTGTTTTACACATAGGTATGCGTAATATAATACTTATAGCAATCGTAACTTTGGTTATTAACGTGAGTGAATTAATGTGCAATGAAGCTTTATTTTCTTTCAAATGGCTCTGACAAGACTCTGGTTATTGCAAAATGAATCCTAGCCAGACTAACTGGCTGGGGTTGCTTATACTGAGGAGCGGTAGAGTCTAAGACGGGAACGTTTATCGGCTACGATCTTTGGGATAAGTATGTTTTGTTCATAATTAGGATAATTAATAATACACAAACATTTAAAATATTCAAGCCAGGAATAATAGGTGGCAGGCAGGCCAAGCGTAAACGCTATAAGCCCGAGGAACTTTGTGAAGTCTTGCAATTTACATTTATTGAACTTCCCAAAAATAAACATAAAATAATCCCAAAAAACCTAATACTTTTTAAAATAAATCGCAAGAAATTTACATTTTCTTTTTTCTATGTTATACTAAACCACTTTTGTCTATTTGTTTAGTAGAAAAGTTAGTGAGAAGTTAGTATATCCTTGGTGAACTAAACGTGTCATGAAGGCAACCAGTGTCAAAAGGATTAATTAGGTATACTTATGTCGTTTTAATATATTACTGGTGGTAGTTTACGAAATCTCAAAAATTATATAATTTATTTTATTATTTAAGTATAGACAAACGGAACTGTATAGTGACTAAAGGAACTAGGTGATTGAATTCATGAAGAATTTGAAATTCATAAAGAATTGTATTTTTAACGAAGTTAAAGGTACTTATTCAATGCGAGTTATGTATTGGAATAAACATGTAAGCGTCTTTGAGGTCTATATCTAGACGTCATGTTACAGTTTTTAGTAATTACTTAGAGTATGTCACGCGGTAGTCCTAGTTGCCCGAGATTAAGTATAAAGCGATTATCACTATTTGGTTTCTGTACTAAGTAACCCAAAGTGACATTTTAAAATGATATTGTTTTCCTTTTTTACTTATATTTATTTGTCTAGATTGAACATAATTTTCGTATACAAGGTTAAGTTAGTTCATAGGTTAAACACTGGAACTATAATTGCAATGAGCAATAAATTTGCATAGTATTTTTCTGCCTTTTTTATCTACAATGATATTATAGGGTCATCGGTAATGTACTAATGTCCAACCATGCATTAGTAAAATAATGCAGGCGACTTACGTATTACCTCGTGGTCTACTACCGGTAAGTTCTGGATGCTGGATAGCGGCGCGTGATGTCGACGTCTTGATGTGACTGGCGGGTGCGTCAGGCGCTGGGTGACCTCTTGCAGCATCGGAGATGGTATTCGCCCTATAGGCTGGTTTCCAATGCTTTGGCTTAAAGTGTTAAGGATTCTTGTTGACAGTGTCCTTTCCATGAAGGATTTCAGTTTTGGAGTACCTACCTATTTCTCAAAACTGGATTCGGTTTTTTGGAGACATTTTCACCAAAAACCTGATTGATTTTAATCATATCTACTTAGGTGTATTTTAGGTCTAGATTTATTCTTTAAATTAATCTCAAACTTCATGGCGTTTTAGTTTTTATGAAATTACTATCACAGAAAATGCTACATACATCAATTTACAATATATGTATAGCCTAATAGGCTTTTATTTTTGGATGCTTCGTCATTTAGTATAAATATTGGGAAACCAAACACTATCGAAATTAAGTTTTCGACCTTTATCCGACCGGGAATCGAACCCGGTACTTCACGCATAGTGGCACGATGAAAACTGATGCATACCCCACTTGACCACGAAGGCAAATAGAATAAAGATAAATATAGATTCCATGGCTATGGCCAGGTTTTTTTTTTGTTTTTTAAAGCTATCCCAATCTGCTTTTCTTTAGCAATATTGTAGTTTCTCTTTGACAAGCGGCTTTGAAATAGCGGCTTTTGCTTCGGGATTGAGGGTAGGAGCTGCTAAAAGGTCACAATAGTTTGGAACTATTTAATCTTTAAAAAGTCTATGCTTGACCTTCAGCTTTATATTGTTACATACGGTTTTTCCCTCGGCTGAAGAGCAGTGAACAGTCGAGACAACTGATGCTAACCCTTGTTTTGTGGCCGTTGGTGCTGCCTCGTCCTGATGTGGCGATGCTGCGGCCGGAAGTGGGTACGGCGATACCGGTAACAATCCCGAGAGCTGCGACGCCGATTCGACTTCTCGAATACGAATATATAGCAACTGAACTGGGTTGCAAACAGTGACTAAGTAGCCCAATAACGTGACGGTATCTGTCCTGGGTATGACAGTAACGCATCACTTAGTAATTGCAGCCATCCGGGACAACATAGTTCTTTTAAGAACGAGTACTTTGCTTGCTCGTCAAGCAAATACAGTGGCTAAGTAGCCCAATAACGTGACGGTATCTGTCCTGGGTATGACAGTAACGCATCACTTAGCAATTGCAGCAACCCGGGAACACATAGTTCTTTAGTAATTTTCTTGCTCGGTGAGCAAATTAAGTGGCTAAGTAGCTCAATGACGTGACAGTACCTATCTGTCCTGGGTATGACAGTAACGCATCACTTAGTGACCAATAATTGCAACCATCCGGAAATACATAAGTAGTTCTTTTTAGAACGAGTATCTTTCTTGCTCCTCAAGCAAATTTCAGTGGCTTAGTAGCCCAATAACATAATAGTATCTGACCTGGGATCACTTCAGTAATGCACTGGTACAGCACAACGACGTTTTCTTCTTCACTGTCTTCATGGTGTTTCCTTTTCTTCCCCAATGTTCAAAGTATCTCGCAGCGAGTAGAGTAGACGTGCGAAGGCTTGAGCACGGAAACGCTGAATGATTCGAATGTGACAGGTAACCAAACAGGTAAGTTAGGGACCACAGAGTAGAGGAATGTATAAATTGGCGGGAAATCAGTGTTGCCAATACAAAAAAAAAAAAACTTTAAACTACCGTGCAAGGCTGTCGCTTGGGGGCGCAACTACATTTGTAAACCAAATCGCAGAGAATGAAGCCGTGAAACATAATTGTTCTAATTGTGTGTTAAATAATGGTAACCAGGGGGAGTTGAGTTGTACAATCAAGGAGGAGTTAAATAATTTGCCTAATTTTTCTTTAAATGTAAATAGTGTAGTTCCGGAACAACAAAATTTTACCGCAGAGACCTGTATTGGAAATTGAAATATTGGGTGTAAAAGGTACTGCACTCATAGATACAGGGGCTATTGGTTGTGTCGCAGGGCATGCACTGTATACACTCCTCCAGTCGAAGGGTCATCCTCTTATTCCCTCTGAACGCAATATTAAGCTTGCCGATGGGCATGCACGTATAATGAGTGTTTACTTAGCTAACGTTGAGGTCCGGCTTAAACACAAAATTTTCAATATAGAATTAATTATTTTTCCTGAATCCACAGATAATGTGAATGTGACCTTATTGGGTATTAATTTTATAATTCAAGCAAAGTTAGCTTTCAATTTTATTAAGAATTTGTGGTGGTTTTATGATGATTCTAATAAGCGTTATAAATTGTGTATGGAAAGTGTCAGTTCTAATAACAAGCAGCATGGGGTGTGTGAACAAAGCGCTTGTGCGACTAACCCAAATGATGTTCTTTCTGTGCTTTTGGCTGAATATCCTGATGTTTTCAAGGAAACGGGGCCGCCCACGGATTTTGCGGAGCACCGTATCGACACTGGAGATCACCCGCCGATAGCAACGCCGCCATTTCGCCTTACTCCGGCCCGGAAGGAAGTGATGCAGAAGGAGTTGGAGAGGATGGTTGCGGAAGACATCATTGAGGAGTGCGACTCGGCGTGGGCTGCACCAGCATTATTAGTACCTAAGCGAAATGGGAAGTTTCGCTTTTGCGTGGATTACCGTAAGTTAAATTCCATTACTAAGACTGACGCTTATCCAATGCCAATCATTGATGAAATACTTCAGGCCACAAAACGGGGCTGTGTAATGAGTACGTTAGATTTACGTTCTGGATTTTGGCAAGTAGCTGTCATAGCAGACAGAGATAAGACAGCTTTCACTACTCCATTTGGATCATATAGATTCAAACGAATGCCGTTCGGTTTAAAGAATAGTCCTGCAACCTTTCAACGACTGATTGATCGTCTCAGGTCAGGATCTTCATTAAAAGATGTCACCGTTCTAGCATACTGTGATGATTTGATCCTTATTTCTCAGAAAGAGAGACATTTACACGATCTTAGGTTATTATTTAAACGCCTACAAGAATTTAAGCTTCGGGTGAATTTGGAGAAATGCGTTTTTGCTCAAGAATCTGTTAAGTATTTAGGGCATATTATATCTACAGATGCCTATATATTAGGCGATATAGATATACTATCTATATCGCCTGACAACGAGAAAATAAAAGCGATACAGGATATGAAGCGACCCACTACTTTAAAACATTTAAGGACCTATTTACAAACATGCTCGTGGTTCAGAAAATTTATACCTGGTTTTTCTCAAATTGCAGAGCCTTTGACTAGGCTCACCAGGAAGAATACACCATGGCAGTGGAGTGCAGAGCAAGAAGGTGCCTTCGAAGAGCTGAAGGGAAGACTTAGCTCCGCGCCGATCCTCGTGCAGGCGGATTACTCGCAGCCGTTCGTGTTGAGAACCGACGCCAGCAACTACGCGCTAGGAGCTGTACTCTTGCAAGGTCAAGGTAAAGATAAGAGGCCGATTGAGTATGCGAGCAGGCTGCTTAACAACGCCGAACGCAATTATTCGACAACCGAGCGTGAAGCTCTTGCTGTTGTCTGGGCAGTGGAAAGATTTCGCGGATATATAGAGGGCCACCCGGTCATCGTGGGTACAGATCATCAACCCCTGAAGTGGTTGCTCTCGCTGAAATCACCATCGGGTCGTCTCGTCAAGTGGGCGTTGAAGCTTCAAGCCTTCGATCTGCGCATTGAATACACACCAGGAAAGGCCAACGTCGTTGCTGATACTCTTAGTCGTCCCAACTGCGATCAAGAGACTCTATCTTCGTGCGGATTCTGTTCAGTGATTATCGATCTCCCCACAAGAAGTCCTTTCGAGTTGCGACTGAGTCAGCTGGCAGATCCTGATGTGAAGAAGATAATAGATGAGCTGGAAGATACAGACGAAGTTGCCGTTCATCGGTGGTCCGGCCGAGGTTACTTCATGCAACAAGGCGTCTTGTATAGGTATAACCCAGACTCAGACAGTGAAGAACCGCAACTTGTTGTGCCTATCGACCTCAGAAAGGAGATCATTCAAGAGTGTCATGATACTCCTGTTGCAGGTCATTATGGAGTAGATAGGACATATCACAAGATTGCTCAAAGATTTTATTTTATAGGTATGAGATGTGCAATTATGGAATATATTAAAACCTGTGCTTCGTGTCAACGCTACAAGGCGACGAATCAGAAACCACAAGGGTTACTGCAGACACCTGTACAGCACCAGCGAAACGAAGTCATTGCCATCGACCTCTTTGGACCCTTGCCACCTGGACGCCAAGGTCATAAATGGATACTTCTTGTCGAAGATACTGCGACCCGTTGGGTCGAGTTGTATGCACTGCGTGAAGCCACCGCAGAAGCCTGTGCTCGCATACTTATAGAAGAATATTTTCTTAGATATGGTCTGCCACGTCGCATTATTTCAGATAATGGTGTGCAGTTTATTTCAGCAGTTATGCAGCAAGTCACGTATGTGCTGGACATCAAGCAGGAGCTTTTGCCGTTGATCCATCCAGAGGCAAACCCGGCGGAGAGGAAGAACAGAGATCTAAAGGTACAGCTGTCCCAGTTAGTTGGTACTAACCACAGCTCTTGGCCTGATCATCTTCCGTCAGTAAGTTTTGCTCTCAACACTGCACGATGCCAATCTACGGGATGTACACCGGCCTATTTGACTTTTGCAAGAGAGCTCCGATCGCCTTTAGAGGTCAAGCATGATCCGCGAGCTATACTAGAGAAGGACAACTTCGTACCTCAAATAACTCCGTACCTTAAACAATTTTTGTTCAAGCTTTCGTCTGTTCGTGAGAAAGTGGAGACCCAGCAGGACAAAAGGAAGGAGTATGCGGACCAGTCGCGCCGAGTAGGCCCACAAATTCAAGTCGGAGATCAAGTGCTTCTGAAGACACACGTTCTCAGCAACGCGTCGAAAGGCTTATGCTCCAAGTTCGTGCCACGCAGGGATGGACCGTATATTGTACGAAAAAAGGTTAGTCCAACTACTTTTGAGTTAGGACCTGTCGGAGATTCAAACATCAGTTTAGGAAAATTTCATGTAAAAGAACTGACACTTTTCCATAGTAGGGCCTCATCGCACCAGTTACCGGTAGTGCCTAAGCGTAATCGGGGAAGACCTCAACGTTCAGCCTAGTAGAGTGTCGCGTTCTGTTTGTAGTAGTTCTGAGGATGAGGAAGATGAGCCTTCTGTACCTCAATTTGTGCCTGTATCATATGAGGTTTCGGGTGCTCCTCGGGACGTGCCAGTCTATGTACGGGGTCGTCTACATGAACTGGAGGGGGAGTATATAGCAGACCGGCAGCCCCATCTATCGACCGCCGCCGCCAATAACTACTCGGCCGCAGAGCGAGACAGTGTCTTACCTCTGCGTGCGAGTCGTGGCGTGCGGCCAGCGCGATATAATATATAGTCTGCGGTAATTACAATTTTTTATGGATTTGAACTTCCGGCAGTTCGCCATGGTTTTTATTGACAGATACAGCGTCTTGCAACAGTGTATTACATTTTTGTCATTGTTCGTAATTAAATTATATAAGATGTCATGCTAAATAACTTGTGTTGTGCTAATTTTCATCAATATATACATTTTTGCAATCAAGTCGTCTAGTTTTACTTGGGATACTTCGCCTTCGCCCGTCGTTCTCACTAAAACCTGAGTCAACATATAGGGTACCTTTTATTGCGGAAATATTTCTTTATATTTGAAAAACGTTGACAAACTTATATTTGCGGGCGTCTGTTTGTATGTTTGCTTTTCACGCAAAAACTACTGGACGGATTTTTACCAAATTTTGTGTAGTAATAACTTATAACCTGGGTCAACATATAGGGTACCTTTTATTGCAGAAAGATTTCTTGATATCTTATAAAACGTAGAGAAACTTATATTTGAAGACCTATGTACACATTTTGTATGAAATTAACTACAAGTATAAGTTGGAATTAGTTTTTTTAGTGATTAAACTATAAATTATCATTATTTTTTTACCCTTTATTTTTACTGTAAGATCTGCAGTTTTGCCAAATCTTATGATTCTAGGTCAAAAGTTTGTAAAAGTTTTTTTCTGTGATATTACTTAGACATTTATCCAATTTCAGGATATTTTCAATTATTTGTATAATTCAATAATGAACCTAATACCATGCTTAAGACAAATAATGAATTAATCATAATGATGATTTTTTTCTTAGTATTTTTTATACCGGTACCTTTTAGACTGCGTACAGACCGGCGGCCCCACGAACGCCAACGAACGACATCAGGCATTGCTTGCTTCATGTTTCTGGCCTTCGAAGATCGATCTAAAGCTAGGTAAAGGATCACTGGGAGCGATTCCAGTTCACATTCGGAGTTTCTGATCATCTGATTGAGAGGGGAAAACAGAACCCCTTGGATGGCGTTCGTTGGCTTTCGTTGGTCCGGTGCGTAGACAGCATTAGGCAAGCGCGATTCATCGTAGTTCGCATCAACGCTTAGTCGTGGGCCACACTGGAGCGACCGCAGGGCGCGGAGGCGACCTGCGGATCCGCAAGACGCGCGAACACGTACTATTCCCTCCGCCCGCCCGGTCGCGGCAACTGCCGGACGCGCCAGTGTGGCCCGTCTCAATATATTTGTTTTTCCCGCTCAACGCGGACGCAAGACGCGCCGCTCCAGTGTGGTCCACGACTTAGGGGCGTGATAGCGGACAAGCGCTTGCCTATCAATCAATAAGAAATAAAATACTTTAAGTACAGTTTGTATTCACTACAAGGCCACTAACATGATGGCTTCTTACGTGCTTTTCTGTTCCGGTGATAATCTTTAGAACTAAAACAGTTTTCATACGACAGTCCATTTGGACAGCTAACTAATTTCGTATTGCAAGTGGCTCTTCTGCCACGGCTGTCACAAGAACAGATAGAAGTGTGGGACTATATTATATTGCTTACTATTGACGGCTGACACCCTGAGAAAGCTCAGTTATTGTGATTTTAATGAATTAAAAATACGATAAATAAACTATACTTGAATTAGATATTGATTTGTAGTTCAATTTGAATTGTTGGAAAACGGACATTGATTATTTGTGATTTGATTACGATTATTGTTATTTAGTTATTATGCCTAGGAAAAAATACTAATTTATCGCAAGGCTCTAGGACAGCTAAGAGGATGAGGTTACTTCGTGCTTTTAAAACCGATGAGGACCGTAAAGCTCGGTTATAGTAGAGTTCACGGAACTTGACCACAACCATAGACGAAAAAACCTGCGCAGAAAAAACTTTTGTACTAAATATTGCAACTGCTTGATTGTGGTCAAGTTCCGTGAACTCTACTATAACAAGCAATCGCGAGCGCAACACTGAATCCCGCGAGACCTACACCTATACCGACCGCCCGCCCGCGTAGTTACTTTGTGCCTATACACACACATATACCTACTTTGCGGTCACTGGAAGGATTTGTAGATTACACATAAAATAAACAAATACAAAAGCCACTTTACCGTGCGTACGAAGTCGCGGGCAACAGCAAGTATAAATAATAAATCATTTATTTTCAGACAACAATACAGTCCATGTTATGAGTAACATTTTGTTATTAAGATTTTAAACTTTCACGTTCCATTATAATTATAAACAAGAGTAACGGGACTCAACGCGACATTTATTATGAAGTACATATTATTATGTACTTACAGCTTGACGTTTCGGCTGTGTTGCAACAACCGTGGTCACAAGCAGACTGAGGTTGTTGCAACACAGCCGAAACGTCAAGCTGTAAGTACATAATAATATGTACTTCATAATAAATGTCGCGTTGAGTCCCGTTACTCTTGTTTATAACATTTTGTTCTTAGAAATTATTATTAATGACACAAGATTTTCATTTTCAAAGTTCAGTAGGAAAATGGGAGCACATCTTAGTTCAGTTTTTTGAAAACGATCTCCCTCTCATTCTCCGGACATGACAGGATCGAGTGAACACGTGAACAATAAGTAGGTACTTATATTTAAATGAATTATACATTTGCATGCGGATATATTACATTGTATATTATATATTACTAGCTTTCCGCCCGCGGCTTCGCCCGCGTGTACTACACGACATTATCCTGATGGAATGTAATATTTTCCGGGATAAACTATGTCATTCTCCAGCTCCCAATCTACTCCCGTACCAAAAATCACATTGATCCGTTACTCCGTTTTGGATGTGAAAGACGGACAAACAAATAATACGTACTTATTGATTTTCCCGTGGGAATATAATACTATCCTGTGGTAAAAAGTATAAGTAGCTTATTATAACCCTTGCCAGGGTCTCAAATTATTTACTTAAATACCAATTTCTGCCCCCAAATTAGCCTGCGCTTAAAGTGGTTTTTCCATACAATGAGATATCCCGCGGTAAAAAGTAAAATTTATCCTTTCCAGGGCCTTAAACTGTCTCTATTCTAAATATCATCCTTCTTATGAACTCAAACTATCGCCTTAAATACCAATTCCATTCTACAGCTTTGCCCGAGCGAAACTTATTTTACCATGGGAATGAGCCTTATTCCCGCGGTTACAATTTGCCTATGTCCTTCTTAGCATCAGGACATGGGTGTCCCAGTACTCCTATCAGTAGGAGTAATTAGTAGGAGCACCGGAAGCACTGTCTCAAATTATCTCCATTCCAAATTTCATCAAAATTGGTTCAGCCGTTTTGACGTGAGCATATACAATTTCGCATTTATAATAATAGTGGGGATAGTAGAAATAGGAATATGAATGGCCAGCCGCGACTACGTTCGCGAGTACTACATCGCAAAATTTTGTCTCAAAAAGTAAGAAGATAGGCATTCTCTAAGGTCTCATCAGTACCATCATCAATCTATTTTAATGTCCCCGCTGCTGGGGCACAGGTCTTCATAAAGATGGATAAGGAGAATGGGCCATGACCTTCCACACGCGTCCATTGAAGTTATCGTGTTCTAACCAATCCAAATGCAGCCAGAAGCATCGGCTTATCGTGTCTTCCGAAGCACGATATATTTTTAACAGCAATCCCATGATAGACCATTGCAAAAGTCACATAACCTCATCGATCGTAGGCCGAGCACGCTACCCGTGGTTTAGGCATAAGAAGGTAACGATACAAAGACAAACAGGAGCAACTATCGTATGAATAATATTCGGACATTCTACCCTACTCTTGCACTACCAAAATGCAAAAAATCAAGTCAATACTTTGCTAAAAAATGTGTAATACTGATTTTCTTGAGTTTTATTCCAATGCATAAAGAATATTTTGCTTTGCACGAAAATGAGCTGTCATGGGACCCATGCATGATTATATAAAGTGAACAAAAAAAACTGTATCCCACGGGAACTGTAATTTTCCCGAGTTAAAAAAACCGTATGAAATTTTCCCGGCCAGAGTTCAATTATCCCGATCGATTTAGCCGTTTAGTTGTGATTGAGCCATAAACATCCAAACTCCCCACCCACCCTATATAAACATTAGCCCCCCCCCCCCCCTTTCTACCCTATTAGGGTTTTTTTTTATTTTGCCTACGCAGATCATTTTTAATCATGACCTAGTATCCTTCATACCAATTTCCATACTCCTAAGTCCAGAAATGAGGAAGTTTTCATATAAGCCTTAATTCCCCCTTTCTACCCTATTAAGGGTTTTTTTTATAACTTCGCATTCGCAAATCATTTTCAATCGTGACCAGTATCTAACATACCAATTTTCATACTTCTAAGTTTAGAAATGAGGAAGTTCCATATAAGCTTAATCCGCCCGTTTTACCCCATTATCGGGGAGTTTTTTAACTTCGCTTACGCAGATAATTTTCAATCCAATTTTTATACTTCTAAGTTCAGAAATGAAGAAGTTCCATATAAACTTTATCTCCCCATTTTACCCTATTAAGGGGAAGTTTTTTTTACTTTGCTTACTCAGATCATTTTCGGTCGTAATCATTATCCAACGTACCAATTTTCATGCTTTTAAATCCATAAATGAGGAAGTTCCATATAACCTTAACCCCCCCATTTTACCCCTTTAGGGGGAGAGTTTCCTAAAATCCGTTCTTAGCGGACGTCTCCTAGGCATAATCTACCTTCCTGCCAAATTACATCTTCGTTGGTCCAGTAGTTTTCGAGATTTCGTGATGAGTGAGTTATGTCCCCTCGATTTTATATATATAGATAATTATATAAGTATTACCTAATTAGTATACACCTAAATTGTGTGTTTCATTTATAATAATAAAAACACCCAAATTCACACAATAATAAGTTTAACTATATACCTATGGCTTAAGCCTAGGTAGGTAGGTCAGTAGGTGCGGCAGGTGCGGCTCATTAATATTCGTCGCTTCAAGGCATAGATATAGTATATTAAAAAGGGGCTTCAAGGACACGGCACTGAAGCCGCACTCTTCTTTACCTCTTCTTATGATATGTTTGTCTCTTAACTAGCCTAAACAAAGTTCCGAAGTCAAACTTTCTGCAATCAACCTTTTCACCTAGACCCCTTGTGAGCACTCATTTACTGGACGCAGTTTCCTGCGTGGTCACTCCTTTCAGACGCAAAATTGCATCGTCACTTCTTTCAGACAAAATCCTTACTGATGTGAAAAGTAACTCTGTATGTCTGTGTGTTACTTAATCACGCCTAAACTACTAAACCGATTTAAATGAAAGTTGGTAGAGAGATAGTGTAGAGCTTGAGAAAGGACATAGGCTACTTTTTAATGCCAAAAAGAGGCTGTAAGGGGTTGAAATAAGAATGCAAGTTTGTATAGAAATTACATCATTTTGAATGCTATGTAGAAGATTAGGATAAATCCGACATCCGACATTCAAAGTTTGTAAACTTTTACCTTAGAGAGGTTAAAAATATGTGAAAGTTTTTGTGTGATGACGCCGGCATAAAGATTAATAAAACTTAAATTATATTTTTATAAATTAGGTATAAAATTTTGGAATTATATTAGCCTCCGCAAACCCCTCGCAGATGGACAATAAACGCCTCAGCGCTGCGATCGTTGGGCTGAGCTGAGATAATTAAATAAATGAATTAATCAAAAATATGTAATTTTTTTGTTTTACTTCGTCTTATAAAAACATACATTCAAACAAATCTTCAAATAAATTCAACAAATTGCTATCAAAAATAAATCGTTATGCATTGGTATCGTAATTCGTTATCGTATTAGGCCATTACGATGTATTCGGCAGTTGCATCCCTACATAAAATATAAATGTAGGTTGTACTTTACTTTTATGGTTGATTTAGAATTATGATCGATCGTCATCGAACATCATCTGCTTTGTCGTAACGTAATTAACACCTTTACCACCATTATAATCACCGTCGGCAACATCAACATAGTTTGGTATTATCATTATCGTCAAAATGAAAATCATCATCATCATCATCATCATGTCAGCCGAACGACGCCCACTGCTGGGCATAGGCCTCCCCCAAGGATCGCCACAACGATCGGTCCTGCGCTTCATTTTCATTTTCATCCAGAAAAAATGAAAATGAAAATGAAAAATTTTTATTGGTTAATTTAGCATTAATATACAAATCTGAGGCAACAACTGATACTAATTGTAAATAAAATAACCAATTTTGTCACCACTCAGTAACACTGTGACCCAGAAAGGTCGCAGCCTCAGATCATATAATACTATACATATGATCTGAGGTCGCAGCACTGGTCTTCCGTAGCGCCAACAGCGTGTGTAAGTGACAAAGTTTGCATCACGTGTATAAAATTGTATAAAATAAACTATAAACTCAGTACAAAAAGAAAATTGTTTCGATAATAAATATAAAATAATACAACAAAAGTATTAAAGTAGATTAACCGGCTTACAAATTTAATGTACAATATTCAAAATCTTTTCATAACAAACAAAATGTGTTGTTTTTAAATATTACTAACAATTTAAGATACTAATTTTAGATACTAAACAAGTCAAGAAATTATCTTCTTTATCGTAATTAACACCCTTATCACCATTATAATCTCTGTCTGCATCATCATCAACGTTATAGTAATTAACACCATTACCAGCATTATAATCACCGTCGGCATCATAATCACCGCCATCATTTAACATCTTACTTTAATCATTTTAATCACCGTCGTCGTCGTCATCATTATCATCATCATAATCAATTGCTCCATATTCCTCCTTCTCATCATCATTACATAAAGTTATCGATCTTTGTTTTATTTTTGTGGCAGGAAACTTCTCGCAGATTTCTTTAGAAATTTTAAAGCAAGTGTTCATTGAAAGAGCCTGATCATATTATAATTTCAGTGTTGTTTAATTGAGTTAAGCAGTTTTCAAAAGCCATGATAATTCTTTTGAAAGAGAAGACGTCTTTGAATATACAGGTATACTCGTGTCACTACGGTCGTTAGTATATATATTCACAATCTCCACAAAATTTTCGGTGTCCGCAAACTGCTCCAAGCTAAAATCTCTCAGAAAGTTTGGAGGTCTGAAAAATGAAGGCTATAAATAGGATAGATATAAGTGGTATTCTAAGGATGAGCCCCATTGGTGCCGATCAAATCTGTTCCGTTATTGTTTTGCGTTTGTAACTCACCCGGGACAAGTATTTTGTGTGATTAAACCTAGCTTAGCTACCGAAAGGTACTAGTTAGCTAACCGAAATAAAATTTCCTTTACTTACAGAATAGCATTGTGATTGCATAAAAAATATTTACGTAAATTTTAATATTAGTGTACCTAGTTCAGTAAACGGGTTTAAATACCAAAAACTTACATTACTCTGCGTCTTCGCAAAATTTTTGTGTTCTTCTGAAAACGCATATATACCTGGTCTCTTGGCTTCTTAAATCGATAATTTTTTTTGTTATTGAAGTGTTTGTCCTTCTGAAATATATGTATTAATATTTTATTATTATGATTTCTTAATAAGTTTCATAGATATTTCCAAAGCTGAAGCGATTATTCTGTCTTTGGCAACAAAATATTAAAGACGATTAGCTCGATTCTTGATTTACACAGGAGGGAGGAAATGTATTGGAAAGTGTAAAGTAAAAACGTACAAAAAAAAAACACCACTTGATAAATCACATGGAGCAGATACTACTGAAGGTGAACGTCGTGTCTTATCAAGAATCCTAGGAAATCCTAGTCTGGGAGAGAAAAGAATGGAGAAGGCTTTATTGGACTGGATCTAAAACTAACCTCAGAAATAAATACTTTAGGTTTTCCTTCCAGAGTAGGCACCACTCCGTTTTGAAAATACTTCAGTACGTCATCAGTAAACCATTTTCTTTTTGTTTTGTAGGCACCGTTGGCGGCCATCGCATCCTCCACAACAACTGCTACACTTGCATACTCGGCGAAGTCACGACCGAAAACTAAAGGAAAATAAATAATTATTTACAAACATTGTATTATATCTGCATTGTTTTGTGTTGACTTTCTAAGCTATTGAACGACGATCTAAGGAACAAGGTCGCGCAGGATGATCGTTATAAAGTTCCTTGGGGGAGGCCCATACCAATCAGTGAGCGTCGTACGACTGAGATGATGATGATGAGTTTATATTGTTTAAATAAATTGAAATTAACCAATTAAATATACTGTAAAAACATACCACAGAACATAAGAAAGAGGTTGCGTTTCTCCTTACTTACACTTATCCAATCCAGAAAGAATTTCTTTTCTATTCCTGTTATCGAGAACTTCAACTTCGTATCCAAGCTGCTCGAAAGTTGTTTTCATATTATCAGCATTCTTGCCACTGATAAGCAACATGGCGTTTTTAGCGTATCTAAAATTTATGAATTTTCACCTTTTAAACATTGTCCATTGCAATAAGAATAAAACTATTTAACCCACTGAAGATGTGAAATAATCATCGTTTAAAAAATATATTCATCGTCACTATACCACCACCACAAAATTTAATTAGTACCTACATATTACTACAAATATTTCAGGGTATAATAACAGTGTCCATCAAACTACTTTTGCTATTATGGAACAAAATCGTGAAAAAAGAAACGGCTGTTCCTTGCATTTTGGTCGAGTCGTTATTGTACTTTTCTATAAGTTCTTGGTTCGTTGATAGGGAGATAGATACTTATCAATTGGGAGATAGTAATTTTCTTTAATATCACGTTATTTTATTAACCGACTTCAAAAAATGAGGTTATCTTGTGCGTGATATATTATAGTTCGTCGTTATATCACAATGTAAAGATCTATGACAAAGTTTTTCGAAGTTTGAAGTGAAAGCGGTCGAATACGATTGATTTAATCAATATAAGAAAGTTACAAGTATCACACATGAACAATTGAAAATTTACGATAATACTAATGGAGGAAGAAATGTCAACATAGGTACCCGTCCAAATTATAAGTCTCTTTCACGATTGTTCCAAGGACAGGCGAAGCCTCTTCATCGGAATTGGATCTAAGCCTCTCTTGCCGTCTGGAAGCTAACGATATAGTTTCCCCAGAATCCGCATTGGAGCTTACGTTGTTTTTCACATTCACAACATTTTCTTTATACGGTATTGCGCAGTTATTGAAGTGTTCGCGTAGCTCTAAGTTAGGAGCCATGTTTATTTCTCTACTAATACAAAAATAATGGGCAATAATGGGTAAGAATCGGTACCTTGTGAACTTGCGAATCGATTTAGGATATCAGTGTTCTTATCTTATCGTGGTAGTGCGATAATGTAGTGATCGATGCAGAAGGATATCTGGCTGTAATTTAAGAGGCCATCACGTAACTTGCAAAAACAAAGCGCTTCGGATTCGTGTACCACCGCGATGACTCACTAGTGGGTCTACGGTCCAGTCCGGAGCGCTTTGTTTTTGCTGCTACATAATACGAATATGCGATTTTAGAGCGAAAATCTCGCAATTAATGCGAGATTTTCGCTATCACTTGGCTTTTGCAAGTTAGGTACGTGTTAAGCCTGCGAGCTTAAGTAATAGGAGTGTATGCAGCTGACTTCACTCACCCGCAAACTTATTGTAATCGTTCTGTTCTACTCTACGCTAATTATGCTGGCTTTACTAAAGCCGGCGCCAAACTTAGCACAAACATTTGAACAAATATTTGAAGACTTAGCCTTCTGATATGGCAAAAGTACTATATTATTTATCAAAGCTTTGAACAAATACTCAAATAACCGTGCTACACATGTGTCCAAACATTTGTTCAAATGTTTGTGCTATGTCTGGCGCCGGCTTAACAGAATGTTCAAGAAATATAAGGCGTCATGCGGATATAAATCCCTTCGCGGAAAATACGGGCACTTGCTTTACTGTTATTATAAATATTCTCTTCAATAAAACCATTGTCAGTTTAATTTCAACTAGAGGATCCTTGCAGTTTTACTCGCGTGGTACCCGTTCCCGTGGGAATATTGCGATAAAATAGAGAAATAATTAATTGAGCCTCAAAAAATAATACCTAAGTAAGCATCTAAAATACTGAAATGATCGCAAAGTGGTAGTTTAGGTGCTAAGTTAGTATTTTTGTGGGTTAGTTGTTAGCTCAGCATAGGGTATGCGTAAAGCATTTCTACATCGTTAAAAAAAGGTTAGTTTGGTGATCAATTAATTACAACCCGATACAATATAGCCTATGTCACTCGGGAAGAATATAGCTTTTGAAATCAGTTCAGTAGTTTCGGAGCCTATTCAATGCAAAAAAAAACAAACAATCAAATCTTTCATCTTTATAATTTTTTATCTTAATATTATTATTAGGATAGAAGTATAGATAAGTGATAGATTGAGACTTGGGCGGTGCTGCAGTCTCTCCAGAGGTGCCAAATAGACTACAGGTACATCGAGGTGCTGAGGTACTTATACCAAAACGCCACCATGTCGGTCCGATTACAGAACCAGAGCTCTAATCCTATCCAACTACAGCGAGGTGTGAGACAGGGAGATGTCATCTCTCCCAAACTGTTCACAGCTGCGTTGGAGGATATTTTTAAGCTGCTGGATTGGAAAGGATGCGGCATCAACATTAATGGCGAGTACCTAACGCACCTACGGTTTGCTGATGATGTAGTTCTTATGGCTGAGACCTTGGAAGACCTGAACACAATGCTCGAAGATCTCGGTAATGCTTCGCAAAGAGTGGGTCTTAAGATGAACATGGACAAGACGAAAATCATGTTCAATGCCCATGTTGCACCCGTTCCAGTTAATGTTGGGAACATTACACTCGAAGTTGTTGACCACTATGTTTACCTAGGACAGACGGTCCAGTTAGGTAAGTCCAACTTTGAGAAAGAGATCTCTCGTCGAATCCAGCTCGGATGGGCAGCGTTTGGGAAGCTCCGGCATATATTCGCGTCCGAAATACCTCAATGTCTCAAGACGAAAGTCTTTGACCAGTGTGTGTTGCCAGTAATGACCTATGGAAGTGAGACGTGGTCTTTTACTATGGGTCTCATAAGAAGGCTCAAAGTCACCCAGCGAGCAATGGAGAGAGCGATGCTTGGTATTTCCCTGCTCGATCGAATCAGAAATGATGAGATCCGCAGGAGAACTAAAACAACCGACATAGCTCGAAGGATTGCATCATTGAAGTGGCAGTGGGCGGGACACATAGCGCGGAGAACCGATGGCCGTTGGGGCGGAAAGGTTCTCGAATGGCGACCGCGTACCGGACGACGTTCCGTGGGCAGGCCCCCTACAAGGTGGACCGACGATCTGGTCAAGGTCGCGGGAAGCCGCTGGATGCGGGCAGCGCAGGACCGATCGTTGTGGAGATCCTTGGGGGAGGCCTATGCCCAGCAGTGGGCGTCGTTCGGCTGACATGATGATGATGATGATAGATAAGTGAGCATGTTACAAAGAAATATGATAAACTAGGATTAAAATATTATTTTAATACTAGCTTTTCGGCCGCGTCTTTGCCCGCGTGTACTACTTATACGATGTTTTATCTTCTTGATAAAAAAGCCTAACTATTTTAGGAGATTATAATCTATCTCTATGCCAAAATTTATTTAGATCCTTTCAGTCGTTACGCCATTATTGAGTAACAAACATCTTAACATTCAAACTTTCGCATTTATAATGTTAGAGAGATTTGAAATAAACAATTAAAAAAACTTGAAGAATCGATATTTATTATAATTAATATCATTTGAAAACACTGAAAGGGCGAGCAAAAAGCAACGGTGACAATCATTAATAATGAACACTATTACCACCATTATAATCATCATCATAGTCATCATCATTGTTATCTTCAACATCATCGCTTTATCGTTATAAACACCATTAACAACGATCACAATATGGCCTGCTGTTACAGGAAGCTGCTGCTGCCCATCTCCTGATGGCAGTTTTCCATCTGTGCCTCTTACGACACCCTTAGGAAGAGAGGGGGTAGTGCTTTGTTTTTTATATGTCGGCACTACACTACACAATAATACCATTACCACCAATATAATCACCGTCTGCATCACCATCATCTTAATGGTTAAAATCATCTGCTTTATTGTAATTAACACCAATACTACCATTATAATCATCGTCGGCATCATCATCATCGTCATCATCATGATCGTAATCACCGAAATCATCCGTCGTCATCATCTTATATTCATCATTACAATCACCATCGTCGTTGTCGTCATCATTATATAATCTTGGGAAGAGAGGGATATAGTGCTATGTTTTTTATGCGCCGGCACTGCACGGCATATTAACACCATTACCACTATTATAATTACCATCTGCATCATCATCATCTTAGTGGTCAACATCATCTGCTTTAACGTAATTAACACCATTACCACCATTATAATAATCATCGGCATCATCATCATCGTTATCATAATGATCATAATAACCGTCATCATCCATCATAATCATCATATTTTCATCATGTCAATCACCATTGTCATCGTCGTCATCATTATATAATCTTTAGGGATTTTCAAACCAAAATCCATACAAAGTGCCTGGTCATATCATATTCTCAGAGTTATTTAATTGAGTTAAGCAGTTTTCCAAAGCCATAATTCCTTTGAAAGAGAGGTCATCATTGAATATAAGGGTTTAATTGAGTTACTACGGTCGTAACTATAATACGGCAACACCTGAGTATGAATCATAATATTCACAATCTCCAGAAAATGTCTGGTGTCCGCAAACTGTTCCAATTTTTCGCAAAAATCTCTTAGAAAGTTTGGAGGCCTGAAAAATGGAAGATAATGGTAGGTATATAGGTGGTATTTTAAGGAAGGATAACTGTTTTTGTAAAGGAAAAACTGTGATAGTAAAAACCAGCAGCCCTGCAAGTAACTTTCAGGCGGGATTCAAACCCGCGCCCCCGGGAATCCTACCTGATGCTCTGACCAACTAAGCTACTGAAAGGTACTACTTAGTTAGCTAACCGAAACAAATTTTCCTTTACTTACAGAATAGCATTGTGATTGCATAAAAATTATTTAGGTAAAATCATTGTGTAGTTCAGTAAATGGGTTTAATACCCAAAACTTACATTATTCTGCGTCCTCGTAAAATTTTTGTGCTCTTCTGAAAACGAATATTTACCTCGTCTCTTGGCTTCTCAAATCGAGTTACTTTTTTTTTAAGGAAGAGTTTATCCGTCTGAAATATATGAAATAATAATTTATTATCATAACAAACATTGTAATGTGTTAAACTAACTTCCAAATAATATTGAAAATGTCATTTCAAAGGGATCTAATATCATCATAAAAATGTAATTAAGAATATATTTGTTGCCAAAGACAGAATAAAGGCTTCAGCTTTGAAAATATATAACTATGAAACTTTTTAAGTAATTCAAGATGACAATCTTGGCAATATTGACCAAAATCATCAACTGATGGGCGTCCACTGGGCGTCAATCATCGTTTTTAGGGTTCCGAACCAAACTGGTAAAAAGGAACCCTTATGGTGCCACTAAGTCTGTCTGTCTGTCACAGCTGGCTATCTCGAGAACTACTAATGCTATCAACTTTAAATTTGGAATAGTTTTAGACGTTTGCAAAACTATTTTGCAAATAAGAGAGAAATAACAATATTTATATTTTTTTGCAATAGGGGCTGAAAGGGGGTCTTAAAAATTTGAAGTGGGGCTACTAGGGTATACATATAGGGTATCATATAAAAAAGCGCTGCTTGCACACTCACAAACAATTTTTATTTTTATTTTAGGCTGCATAGTTTTCGACTTAAGATGAAAAATGTAAAAAAATACCGTCCCCCCCCCCCCTTTATCTCCGAAGTTTGCAAAGAGAAAAATCTAAAATAATTTTAGGTGACAGAAGCTTATGTAAATATTACAGGACAAATAAAACGATGTCTCTAAATAGTGAACTTTTCAGAAATCATCAAGAAAAATTACATTAGTTCCACTATCGGTCAAGAGATGGCGCTGACCAAAAACTGCAAAATTCTACATCGCAAATTCTCGGACGAATATGCCTCGCCGATGAAATAGTAGATTGTTTAGTAAGGGCTGTATGGCACCCATAACAGTCGAGTGTTTTGGCGCACGAACGAAGTGAGGGCGCGGATAGTTCGAGACTGTTATGGGTCCATACACCCGAAGTAAACACTCTACTTTTCATTTCGAATATGAGGAAAGTAAAAATAAACAGAAATATTCAAAAAAAAAAATTTCCTATGGCTGCGGAATTTTCGATAGACTCGAATTCTCATAACTTTTTTGTTCATTTTCTCTATTTTAGGGAAGGCAAGGGAAACTAAGTCCATACAGCCATGTTTAGTGTTTCACCCGTACTCTATGCAATTCTATGGAATTAATAGCCCGAGATTTTTATGTTACAAATAACTTATTTGGTTTAATCTGTTTCTAAAAACGCATATTATTAAAAAAAAAACAATGTTTTAGATAATTTTACTTAACAATTTCTCTTTTTGTATGGTATCTACGATTTTAGTTATTTTATATATAGTAGCAAAGTTGGCTGTATAGGCTTCTGTGCCTTTGCCCACATTCCTTTGGTAAATAAATGTCCAGAGATTATAGATCATTTTTGTACATAGGTACTCTTTAATTAACAGATTTTGACATGACCCCTCCTGTTCCTTTTTTAAATTTCATTTCAGCCCTAGGGCCGCCACATACCACTTTCAACCCGCATTTTAGACAAGTTATGAGTTACTTTCAGAATATGAGACATGAAAACATTGTTACGTTTTATTTACAACCAAAATGTCATAGATATTTTCAAAGCTGAAACGTTAATTCTGTCTTTGGCAACAAATCGATTCTTGATTTTCACAGGAGGGTGCATATTTAAGTCATAGGTGTATGAAAATATATTGGAACGGGTAAAGTAAAATAACGATTAATATAAACAAAAATATCTGATACCACTTTATAAGTAACATGGATCAGATACTACAGAAGGTGAAAGTCGTGTCTTACCAAGAATCTAAGGAAACTAGTCTGGGAGAAAAACGAATGGAGGAGGCTACACTTAAGAAAAACCTCGATTGGAATTTATCTAAAACTTACCTCAGAAATAAATATTTTAGGTTTTCCTTCCAGAGTAGGCACCACTCCGTTCTGAAAATACTTCACTACATCATCATCAGTAAAGAATTTTCTTTGGGTTTTGTAAGCAGCATTAGCGGCCATCGGACACACCACAACAACTGCTGCACCTCCATACTCGGTGAAGTCTCGACCGAAAACTAAAGGAAAATTAATAATTATTCAAAAATATTGTGCATATTACAATTCTGCATTGTTTTGTGTAACGTATAAGCGTCTTGACTTTCTAATCCGTTAGTTTATATTGAACGACAATCTATACTAACGTTCCGCTTAGTTCGCTTGTACAGTCGAACCACAAAGAATTTCTGATCCTTGTGGTTCGATCAATCGAACTACGCGATCGAACCACGCGGCCGGAAGGGGCCAAAGTCGCGCTGGATGATCGTCATAAAGTTCCTTGGGGTAGGCCTATACTACAATATAACCTATACCTATCAGTGGGCGTCGTACGGTTGTGAAGACGATGATGAGTTTATATTGTAAATTGAAATTACATAAGAAACATACCATAGAACATAAGAAAGAGATTGCGTTTCTCCTTACTTACACTTATCCAATGCAGAAAGAATTTCTTCTCCATTCATGTTATTGACAACATCAACTTCGAATCGAAGCTTCTCGAACGTTGTTTTCACTTTATCAGCAGTCTTATCACTGTTGCGGTAACAATTGTTATGGATAATCAACATGGCGTTTTTAGCGTATCTGAAATTTATAATTTAACTTTTAAACATTTGGTTCATTATTGGGAGATAAGTAGAGAAGTAAGGAGTAATTTTCTATATTGTTATTTTATTAACCGACTTTTTTTTTTTTTTTTCTTATCACGTTTTTTTATAAACTGACTTCAAAAAAGGAGGACCTTGTACGTAATATATTATAGTTCGTCGTTATATCACAACGTAAAGATCTATGACAAAGATTTTGTTTGAAGTGAAAGCGGTCGAATACAATTGATTAAATCGATATAAGAAAGTTACAAGCAGCACACATGAACGTCTAAAACATCCAATTGATTTACGAAAGAACTTATGGAGCAGGAAATGTCAACATACCTGTCCAAATTATAAGTCTCTCTCGCGATTGTTCCAAGGGCAGGCGAAGCCTCTTCATCGGAGTTGGATTGAAGCCTCTCTTGCCGTCTGGAAGCTAACGATATAGTTTCCCCAGAATCCGCATTGGAGGTAAAGTTATTTTTCACATTCACCACATTTTCTATATATGGTATTGCGCAGTTATTAAAGTGTCCGTGTAGCTCTAAGTTAGGAGCCATGTTTATTTCTCAACCAATACACAAATAATGGGCAAGAATCGGTGCTATTGAATTTCGATTTCGGGTATCAGTGTTCTTATCTTATCGTGTTAGTGCGATAATGTAGTGATCGATGCAGAAGGATATAGGCAGGCTAAGCACGTAACTTGCGAAAACAGTCCGGAGCGCTTAGTTTTTGCTGCTACATAATACGAATTTGCGATTTTAGAGCATTAATTGCGAGATTTTCGCTATTATTTGGCTTTTGCAAGTTATGTGTTAAGCGGGCTTAAAGTAATAGGTGTGTTAGCAGCTGGCTTCACTCACCCGCAAACTTATTGTGTAATCGTTCTGTTCTACGCTAATGAGGGCTACCGTTTTTTTGCTCACCAGTTGGCGCCACTGTCGCGAAAGGTCCTGTTAAAGTTTGTTTACTACGGCCCATACGACTCTACGGGTGCGAAAGAAAAGAAATCTTAAATACTTCGATCATAAAAACCTTAAATAATACCAATTTATTAATAATTCTCAGCATGCCGCAATGTAGTGCAGTCCCGTTTTGTTCTGAAAAACCTCTCATTTCTTAGCTCCGCTTTTAAAGCACTACGCTCATTGACCCGTAATTCATATTTGCCTTTTTGAATCTTATATTGCAAAATACTTACAACATTTTATTTATTTTAGAAATAAACGCGCGTAGCTCACCTACACAAAGTATGACATTTGACGTTTCGAAGACCTCACGCGACACCAGCACCTCTAGCCGCGAATTCATACGCGTATGCTGGCTTTACTAACAGAATGTTCAAGGAATATAAGGCGGCGGCAACATGCGGTTATAAATCCCTTTGCAAAAAATACGGGCACTTGCTTTACTGTAATATTATATATATATATATGCCGGAGCCGCTTGCCAGGTGGGTTGGCGATCGCAGTATGGCCTACCTGGAGACCCTGCTGCCCATCTCCTGATGGCAGTTGTCGCCTCTTACGACACCCACGGGAAGAGAGGGGGTAGTGCTTTTCTATTTAAGTGCCAGCACTACACGGCAATCGGCAAGCGGAGAAGCTGGTGGCCCGCATGAAAGAGGCCATCGCCAAATACACCAGCATAGTTAAACCTTCGTCCAGAAGAGAGCCCCTCCCTCTCCATCTCAGGGCGCTCCTTCTAAAAAAGAGGGCGCTTAAAAAGACTTGGTGCACCACAAGATGCCCTTTGATGAAGTCCCGCCTCAACGCAGCCACAAACCAGTTGGCCGAGGCCGTGAAGACCTGGCGCGACGGGGAATGGGAGTCCACCGTCGACAAGGCCGCTGAAGACGAGGCGGCTTTCTACCGACTGAACAGAGCCCTTACCGGATCGAAGAACCCCGCTAACCCCATTGTTGATGCGCAGGGGAGAAAGCGATATGCCGCTGAGGACCGAGCAAAACTCCTGGCGACTCACCTCACTGAACAGTTTACTCCGCACCCGGCTAGAGAAAAACATCGGCTGGAGCATGAAGAGATAGAGAGGGGGGTCCAACAGTACCTATCAGCGGCCACCCCTCCCCTGCCCGGTGATATTTTCATCTCCCCTGCGGAAGTGAAGAAAGTGGCCTCCAGCCTCAATAAGAAGAAGGCGCCCGGCCCCGACAACCTCCCCCCCGCCTCAATATCAGAACTGCCTCGGAGAGGGATAGCGGCCCTCACAAGGCTACTGAACGCCGCCCTACGCCAAAATCACTTCCCCACACCCTGGAAGGTAGGGAAGGTTATTACCATCCCCAAGGCCGGTAAAGACCGTACTAAGCCGGAAAATCACCGTCCAATTACACTACTGGACCACCTCGCCAAACTCTTCGAGAGACTCATACTGGCGAGGCTTCTCCAACATTTACCCAACAGAGAGGAGCAGTTTGGGTTCCGAGGGGGCCACTCGACCACGCTCCAGCTATCCAGGCTTATACATCATCTTACTATAGCCCACAACCGAGGTCACGCGGCCATTGCGGTATTCCTGGATGTAGAGAAGGCTTTTGACCGGGTCTGGCACCCCGGTCTCATACACAAGCTCCAGAAGACCTCGCTGCCCCCCGCCCTCGTCCATCTACTGGCCTCCTTCCTGAGGGGGAGAACGTTCCGGGTCGACGTCGAAGGAGCGAATTCCAACTCGTGTCACATTCAAGCGGGCGTCCCCCAGGGTAGCTGCTTATCTCCGGCTCTCTACAATATGTACACCGCCGACATCCCTTCACTAAACCCGACCCTCCAAGAGTGGGAGCCCAGAGTCGAAACGGCGCTCTATGCGGATGATTGCGCCTTCTTCACCTCGGCCCCATGGCCAAAAGCTGCACAACTCAGACTCCAGAAACAACTGAACTTGCTCCCGGACTGGCTGGGGAAATGGCGCATCGCTGTAAACGCCGCCAAGACCGTGGCCCTCCGAACCGGCTCAGCGCGGAAGAACCCTCCACAGCTCACCCTAGACGGCCATCCCCTTCAATGGCAGCAGTCAGCAGTCTATCTCGGGTGCCATATAGATAAGAACCTGTCCATGGGGGGGCAGGTAGAAATGGCACTCTCGCGCTGCAGACAAGCGAGAGGTAGACTGCATCCAGTCCTGAGTTCCAGACTCCCGCTGCGGTCCAAACTTAAAATCTACAAGTTATACATCAGGCCGCACCTGACCTACGCAGCACCGGCCTGGTACAGCCTAGTAAGTCCCACCAATGCCGCCAAGCTACAGGCCCAACAGAATATCTCCCTGCGGGCGATCACCGGCGCAGGGAGATACGTAAGGAACGACCGGATCCACAAGGACCTAAACGTCGAGCCCTTGGAGACCTTCGTGGCCAGGCTCGCCAAGAAGTTATACGACCGCGCCGACAACGGTCGCCACTTCCACCTGCAAGACATCGCCCCAGGAACAAACACAGAGCAAGGGAAGAAGAAGCTGCCTCGCAACCTCCTGGCTCTGGCTGCCACTCCACCTACATCACCACTTCCCTCCTAACAAACTCCCCCCCCCCCCTCAAACAAATTACCTTCTAAATAAATCGTCCCCAGGCTCATGCTGCGACTCGCTCGCTGGCGCTTGCTGGGCCTCCCCCCAC
The DNA here is from genome assembly GCA_949710035.1 of Crambus lathoniellus. NCBI lineage: Eukaryota > Metazoa > Arthropoda > Insecta > Lepidoptera > Crambidae > Crambus > Crambus lathoniellus. Next base: position 30,909,865 of record OX453303.1, read on the forward strand.
GGGGTCTCACCCGGTAGGCTGACCGCGCCGAGAGTCGCAGCGCTAAAATCCCTCCCGCACCTCCCGCAGAGCCACACTCATGGCCGGCAGCGAGGTGAAGATCCTTAATAAAATCATTACCGGCCATTCGTCCATCGAAGGACGGCCGTGACTCCCACGGCTCAAAGACACCCGGGAGCTGAAGCTCCCGGAGATCCCTCCCGGGAAAAGAATTTCGGTTCGTCCCCGCACCGCATCTAGGATGCGAAGATTACCACAATGGCAATCGGCATAGACATTTAAATATAAATATCGGACATCATCACATACATTCTCCCAATACCAAAGTATAGTAGCTTAAGCACTAGTATTATGGAAGTTGGAAACAACGACGCATAGGTATTACCTACCTCATATTACTAGGTGGTATTACACACACACACACACCCAGACCCTAGGAAATATTGAAAAGTTCGTTTTCAATATTCACCCGACCGGAGATCGAATCCGGAACCTTTAGAGAAATGAAATGAAATGAAATAAATTTATTTGCCTTAACTGTGGTTTACAGAGATATTACATTTGAGTTCTAGACCTCACAATTAGCCGTTTCCAGCATGCAAAATTTTACATTATAATATACAGTTAGGTGTCATTATATAATCGAATACTAATCTTTTCTATAACATTATAACAAAAAAATGCACTGTAACTAGCGCTAAAAACGCTCCAGGCACGTGCAGAGTTATCTGACACACACTCTAGCTTTTCACCCCCGTAAACTACACGATTTTTTATCTTTGGAATGAGATATTTGCCAGGAGTAAAAAAAGCCTAAGTATATTAAGAGACTATAATCTATCTCTGTGCCAAAATCCATCCAGATCCTTTCAAGCGTTACGCCACTATTGAGTAACAAACATCCCAACATCCGAACTTTAACATTTATATTAAGAACGATTTGAAATTCAAAATTAAAAAAACTTGAAACATCAAAACAGTTTATTTTCATAAATGTTTATTATAATTTAATATCATTTGAAAACATTGAAAGGGCAAGCAAAAGACAGCGGTTACAATCATTAATAAATTATACTTACAATATTTACAATAGTTAAGTAAGTATAATACTTTGCTCAATGATACATTTTTATAATAATCTAGAATTTTCATAAAAGTGTGTTTTGGTTACAAGTTAGGTTAGATTAGTTTAGGTAGGTACAAGAACTATCTACGTTATAGTGTCACGATACTTTTGTTTTCTGCGTATCATGAAACGGAATAGATACATAAAGTCAAAAAATTATAAATACTTATATGTTTTTTTTTTTTTTTTTTTTTATGTTGACACTAATCGCGTCCCCATGGGTACCTACATTAAATAAGTAATACTATCACATACATTGTTACAATCCCAATTAAAGTAGCATAAGCACGTGTTATGGTAACCGGAAACAACGCTGGGTTTCCAGTCCTGGGTGCCTATCATCAACTATAAGTGTCGCGAACTAGCCAGTCTGCGAATATTATAGATGGCAACACCGATGCTCGCTGTAATGATGACAGCGCGCCAATTGTAAAAGAGTAAGTAAGCTAATATGGCATTCTGCCTGTAAAAGTTTTATGGTGTGAAACAGGTGCTAAGTGGTAGCTGGTGCTGGACATCTTTACATCCACTAACTAAAGCTAAGTATACCTAACTCAGCTAAGTATGATACCATTTCGTAGTTGTTGAAGTGCACTTTAATAGCCAATTATGTTTAATATGCAAACTAATCTATCTTACTGAAACCTTTAACTGAGCTACATTATATTTTAACATGGCCTATGTGATCTCCTGTGGCTCTTAGCGCGGGTAGTTGTTTGCCCGTCTCGATTAGAGTCGTCATGTACTCCTGTATGTCTTATGTTGTTCAACCCATGCCTTGAGGTGTAAGGATGGGATCAGTCAGCTCGAGTGACTGAAAGGCTAGTTGCCTGCAATAGCCCCACATCCTTGAGCTGCAAGGATTGCTGGGAAGAGTTGGCTCATGTAAGTAACTAAAGATCTTGTGCGTGGTGAGAGAGTCGGCTCGAGCGACTCCGAACCCAAGTAATAAGAATGAGCAACTAGAGGCCTTATTATGACCCGCATCCTGACGTGCTAGGATTTGTCGGGAGAGTCAGCTCGAGTGACTCAAGGCCTGAACCTGATTGGTTCCGAACCCAAGTAATAAGAATGAGCAACTAGAGGCCTTATTATGACCCGCATCCTGACGTGCTAGGATTTGTCGGGAGAGTCAGCTCGAGTGACTCAAGGCCTGAACCTGATTGGTTCCGTTAATACCCTTCTCCTTGGTCTGCGGGGCAGGTTAGTGTAAGGACATTATGTTGATTTGTTCTGTTGTTCTTTTAATGTGATCATGAGTTTGCCAGTTAATGTCTGTATGGTACATAGTATTTGCGGTAAGAATATGGTAATCGACTGTGTACTTGAATTTCTATATGTGCGAGAGCTGAGTCACTGTTTGTGATAAGGTTCTCTTAGTGGCACCGAGCGGCTCGGTGTCAGGGTTGAATTTTATGTGCAGGTCACAGCCAAGTCTCATGAAGATCTCAGAGTGGGAAATATTGCTACATGCTGCTGCATAACCATAATAGAAGTAGGATCTAGAGGTATGGATAATAATATTTTTTTCTTTATTCGCAATTGACACCCGTTGCGACATGGTGGAGGTGCTGGGATCTGAGAAACAGCACCTTCAGCAACTCAACCAAATCCTGACAGATGATGTAAAGTTCCTTTCATAATTGATGAGTAAGTTTATGGAGAAACAAAGAAACATGCGAAGCAGAGAAGCAGCTTGTTAAAGGATATTCTGAGAAAAATTGTTGTAAACAATAGAAATATGTAGCAATTTCCCACTCACTGGAGATCAGAATGAGAATGATTACTTTAGTAAGCAGATATATGTTTAAAACTCATGATGGTATGCTAATACAGGTACCTACCTATTAGTTTAATTATAAGCAAACAAGTACTTCAGACCTTAATTTTATTCTTATAGCATGATTAATTCAAGCTAGTTTTGTTATGATATATTGTTTGCATTACAACAATATTTCATTCATTTTGGTATATTTTGGTAAAGCTCTTATGGTCATTAGTTGTATTTACTCTCAAGAGATGGCGCTAGAGGCCGCATCCTTACAACATTGATGAGATCGTATTTGATTTATTTTAATGCTTATTTCTAATCTGTTGCGTTTATTATAAAATAAAGTTGTAAATTATACCATATTTAAGGCGTGTATGCTGTTTTTACTACCTTTACCCTAAAACCTGACAATTTTGAATGCGAAGAAATTTCGCGCGTATAACGCCATACTGACTTTTTAACCAATAAAGACTAATGAAAACTGACTGGGGGTTGCTAATTGGCCAATTAGCTGACAGTGTTTGACAACGACGAATGAGATTCTTTGAACCTGACGTTGACGTTATGTTTGGTAGCACTTAGTGTTGTCAATGCTTTCGGAAATTCGGTAACTTAATCGATCCTTTAACGATTTAAAGGTACGTTTAATCGATTTAAAATCGATTGAATCTTGACCTTATGACCGGAATACTTAAACTATACTTTGTTTTCTATATTTACCTGTTACCTACAATATTATCTTAAATTATAAAGAAAATATGTAATTGTTTGTGAATATTATTAATTATGTGTATGAGAGATTAAGTTAAGGCAAGAATTAGTAGGTAATTGAAGTGTTAATGCGGCATGGATTTATATTTGTATATTACGGAAAACGGGCTTGAGCTGCCTAGTGGTATATAGCCGTGATTGCTGGCTTGCTTACTCATGTTTATTTTGAGGTAAATATGGTCCTTTTAGCCGCACGGTAAATGTAATAAATCTTAACATAAGTTGTTTTAGAGGGAAACCTACGCCTACAAGTTCGGGCTGCCTCACAAACAACAGGATACGAAGGTTGTGCAGTGAGTGGATTTTCCTAAACTCAGGTACATGTGTTTGAGCGATTGAAACTCGAGAGGAAGGAATAGATTGTTGCGTTGCCTTGAAGACACTCGGTCTTGTCAACAAGGATATACGATTCTTTATCAGAGACCATTTCAGGAATCGATTATTCGAATCGGAATGCGGATCGGTCATAAGGCCCGGTTTCGGATACGGTACAGTGTGTGCACTACACTACAGTCAACTTTGAATCGAAAAACTTTTCTCGGTTTCCGCTTGTCCCGGACCCAACAACGCGGCGCATACTTCACGTCTACAATTCTTTCACATTTTTTAGGTAAGAAACTTTTTCATCTTTAGTGAAAAGTATCAAAATAAAGTCTGTCAGTTATGTCGATTATGCTGGATTACCGACAATATGTGTAAGAAGTTGTAATCTACTTCCAGAGCGTTCCTAACTTAATCGAGGCACGCGTCCCTTTGCGTGGACCACCGGCCGGCTCCTAGCGAGTGCATCCGTGGAACACACAGAAAACTTGAAATACTCCTTTTGGCCGACAAACAAAGAGATAAGGTACCTACTTTTCTACTTTATGTTCTTTCAAACATGATTACAAAGGAATGAAAACTGGTACTGTGTACCTACCTACCTGTACGTATCCTCGTTTTGTGATGATCACACACACCTCAGCAGTTGTTGCCTAAGGTTACCTCAAAGGGTGACCCACCGGCCTAATTCATGTCTAGGTACAAGGAATTTCAAAGAAAACTAGTGACTAAAAGTGGATTCTTATTGGAAATGACATAGGTACTTAAATTCTATGTAGGTAGATCAGACAAGTATTCTACTACCCTGTTGTTATGTATTTATATACAGAGATGAAGTTCTGTATGCTCCCTGTGTGTTTTACATTGTAAGAAATAGAAATTGAATGCTTTGTATTCAACATTAGGTATACTGCAGTTGGACGGCTAGTTACATTGAACTATCTACTAGAAGAAATTACGGTGCAGTCTATACCGGTCCATAAGTTGAAGAAACTGAGCAAGATATTTTCTCTCATAGTAAACCAGGTAATTAATTCATATTTTAACTTATAAGGGCTAACTAAACTAGATGATGCTGTTTACTTAGTGGACTGATTTTACCTGCCTGATGTTATAACAGTCTCTCCGCGCCTCAGATAATACACAATAGTATTTGTGCGACTATAATTGTAATATGCAATAAGATAATAGAATAAACTTAAGTAATGGAAAGTAATTCTGACTCGGATAAAGTTTTAACAAATTCAAAAATAAATGGGAATAAATAGTTTGTTTATTTGCATATCATTTCTGATGCAAACCAATGAAACGATCTGACTTTGTTTCCATATTCCAGGAATATGGAAGAGATAATTCTAGGAAGGCTTCAACTTTTTATAAAACAATTATCTGACCTCTCGGACAAGGCATGTTCATATGTTACTCTTAACGATGAAAACTTTTGTCAAGCTGAAATTATTGCTGCTAAAATGCAGAATGCGATTGAAAGGTTCAACAGTGAATTGAATAATTATTTTCGTTTAGTAAATGACCCAGCAGTGGATGTAATCTCTGATATGAGTTGTATGCAGATTGCTGCCGAAGAGAATTTAGTCGAGCTTAAAGTGAAATTAAAACAAAGGTCCTTACCTTCTAATAGTGGTTCATCCTTAAAGGATTCGGTACAAATGTCTAATACATGTCGTTTACCAAAATTGAACTTACCTGAATTTGATGGTGAAATAATCAATTGGCACCAGTTTTGGGATCAGTTCCAATCAAACATCCATGGAAGGAATATACCCGATGTAGACAAACTCTTATATCTTAAGTGCTGTGTTAAGGGCGATGCTAAAAAATTTATTGATGGCCTTGACACCACGAGTAAAAATTACAAAATTGCTATTGACTCTCTGAAAAATAGATACGGTAAACAAATTTTTTTAATTGATGCTCATTATTCTGCTCTCACCAAAGTGTCGATATCTGATCAAACAATAAGTTCATATAGGCAAACTCTAAATGAAATTGAAAAACACTTACGCGTACTGGAGTCGCTAGGGGAAGATGTTAATCATAATCACCTTCGGCATCTCATAACTGCAAAATTTCCTGAAGAACTTATCTATGAATTAAAGTTAAAGTCGACCAGTGATTCTATAGTTGAAATAAGACAGCAACTAGAGAAGATAATTTCGGCTCGGGAAGAAGCTAATAGGATTACGCAGAGGAAAGACACCAAAGAGGCTGAGAATTATACATTAAAGACTCTGCATATACATGATGAGGCTAAGAGGGAAAGATTTAAAAGGAAAAGAAACTATCAGCTGGAGTCAAACAATAAGAGTCTTAGTTCTCGAAAGAGATTCTACGATCAAAGAGAAGGAAAGGGATATAATGGGAGAAAAGAAACAAAATTTAGGAAAGATGAGAAAACTGACGAAGTACCATCTACAAAAAGAAGGAAACTTTCATGCATTTTTTGCAAAGAAGATCATTACAATGACCAATGCACGAGATATAAAACATTAAGTGGAAGGAGATCTCTGCTAAGAAACAACTGCTATGTATGCCTCAGAAAAGGACATAGTGTAAGAGAATGCAGATATAAGATAAAATGCTGTTATTGCAATAACAACGGTCATAATAGAGCATTGTGTCCTAAGAAATTCACTTTAAAGGCAGAGGGATCAAATGATCCCACAGTTACATCAAACGATACCACCAGAACTAGTACTCTGTCAGCGGTGGTATAAAGGGTTTAACTATTTTGCAGACGGCAATAGCATTTGCTTCAAAGGACGGGAATTCAAATCAGAAGAAGTGTCGAATTTTGCTAGATACAGGATCGCAGAGGTCCTATATTACGGCAAAACTTGCTGAAGAATTAAAACTACCTGTGAAGGAAGAAGAACGCCTGTCAGTCTTTACATTTGGAGCTAATAGGCCTCGTTTAGAGAGTTAGAACTAATAGAGTTTGACAGTTCTGTTGTTAAATTACAACTAGAAACTCGAACTAAAGTTAAACGAACTATCTTTGTGAATGTAGTTCCAACAATTACTTCTGGAATTCCATGTCCTCCAAATAACTTTAGCAACTGGATAGATAAGAGACTACTAGCAGATGACGGAACCTCTGACTGTGTAGATGTACTACTTGGCAATGATTATTACTATAATATGTTAAAGGAAGAGAAAATACAAATAAAGGATAATCTATTTTTAGTTGACTCCGAATTTGGATGGATTGTGTCGGGTAAATTAGAACCTTGCGTTACAGACGACCAGGCACTATCAGTAGTAACTTATTTCAAAACTGAAGTAGACATGAAACTAAACTCACCTGACCTCCCGTTAGATCAAGGAAATATTCCTCTTCTGTGGGATATTGAAGCTATTGGCATTACGGATTCTCCGGCTGAAACTAGGGAGGAAGAGGCGTTGAAGTCCTTTAATAGTACAACTAAACTAATAAATAACAGATACTCGGTTAGCTGGCCTTGGAAAACCTTTCCTCCTGATCTACCTAACAATTTTGGCCTAGCCTTTGGCCGATTAGTGAATCTAATAAAACGAAGTGATACTGATACTTTACTTTCCTATGATTCAATTTTAAAAGAACAAATCGAAAACGGTATTATAGAAGAGGTTCTTAATCCAACTGAATCGAATAATGATATTATTCATTACCTACCTCATCACGGAATAAAACAGAAGAGCAAATCGATAAGAATAGTATATGATGCTTCTGCGAAGACTCAGGGCAACAAAAGTCTAAATGATTGCTTGTATTGTGGACCGTTGTTACTAGAAGACTTGACGGGTCTCTTGATAAGGTTCCGGTATCATCGCATAGCTCTTTCAGCGGATGTAGAAAAGGCATTTCTACAAATTGCTCTAAATGACCAAGACCGTGAAGTGACAAGATTTTTATGGGTAAAGGATATAACAAAACCTGTGACCAAAGAGAACATAAAGTGTCTTAGATTCTGTAGAGTTCCCTTTGGGGTGATTTCTAGTCCATTTCTCTTGAACGCTACAATAAAACACCATTTGTCGAGGGAAGTAAAGCTGAAGAATATAGCTAACGATATATATGTAGATAATGTAATTACTGGAGCCTCATCGGAAGAGGAAGCATTACAATTATATACATATTCTAAGGAAGCCTTTCAACGAATATCTATGAATTTAAGACAGTGGACTTCAAACTCAGAGAAATTCATGCAAACAGTTCCAGATGCAACTGAAGACAAATTAGTCAAAATATTGGGCTTGGACTGGAACTCATCCGAAGATACTCTGCAGCTCAGATACAATATTGAAACCAAAGCGAATACTAAACGAGACGTCCTAAAAATAATTGCTTCAGCGTATGATCCTTGCGGATTCGCTGTACCACAATTACTGAGAGCGAAACTATTCCTTCAAGAACTCTGGAAAGCTAAAATTAAATGGGATACGCAATTATCTAAAGAATTGTTAGCAGAATGGTTGGCGATTTGCAAAGAACTAGAAGATATTAAGAACATAATAGTTCCAAGATGTTATTTGCAAAATACTAATAATAAAGAATTTCAAATTCACTGCTTCACTGACGCATCATCAAAGGCGTATGCAGCTGTCGTATATATCTTACATGGAAATAAAATTAATTTTATAATTGGGAAGTCGCGATTAGTACCGATAAAGGATCAAAAACACTTACAGATTCCCCGTTTGGAATTACTCGGCGTCTTAATCGGTAGTCGTCTTATAAAATTTGTTCTTAAAAGTCTTCGTGTTCTTGATATCGAAATCTCATTACAAATAATATGGACTGATAGTCAAATAGTGATTGAGTGGCTCAAGACAGATAAACTCCTACCACCCTTCGTATCTAGACGAGTAGAAGAAGTAAAAAAGAACAAAGATTTGCAGGTAAGATATGTCCCCACAGATCTTAATCCTGCTGACATAGCAACAAGACCCATTGATTCTAAATTAGATAAACAAACTTGGATTTCAGGACCTCAATTTCTTTCTAAGAAACAAGAATCCTGGCCACTAAGCACAACTACAACAGAATCATCTTTTCTTTTGACTGGGGAGGGTCTTACGAGTGAAACGTCTAGTCCCAAACCGGGTGAAGCTACAAAAACTATTCAATCAAAAGACGAGGAAAACAAACATAAGGAACAATCAGTCAAGCCAATTAAAAGTACGACAGAAGAAATAAAGGAACTACAAGCTCATTATTTTCCAAGAGAATTTAGAAATGAAGAAACCGATTTGAGTCGGAATCTTAATCTGTTTAAAGATGTTGATGGAATTCTACGCTGTAAAGGACGCTTCAAGAACGCAGATTGGTCATTCGACCAAAGGTATCCTATACTTATACCAAAGGAAAGTGACTTCACAGATAAAATAATATACAAGACTCACAATGATAATTATCATGTTGGGGTAAATCATACTCTAAGCATTATCAGACAAACCTTTTGGATTCCACAAGGAAAAAGTAAAGTGCAGAGACTCTTGAGGAAATGCCCAAGATGCGTTAAGCACGGTGGTGGACCCTTTCCGCTTCCACCCACTCCTGCGCTCCCACCTGAAAGAGTTAATTATTCACCACCCTTCACATTCACAGGCTTAGATTACCTAGGACCTCTTTTAGTTAAACATCAGAACGGGACTGAGAAGCGTTGGATATGCCTATTCACATGTCTAGCAGTGAGAGCAATCCACCTTGAAGTTGTCAAGGATCTCACAGCTGAGGAAGGGTTACTCGCACTCAGGCGAATGATCGCTAGTAGAGGCAAACCAGAAACCCTCACATCAGACAACGCAACGCAGTTTAAATTAATGTCAGAAATTCTGGCAAAACCATTTTGTATAAAAAATGATATTAAGTGGCGCTTTATACCACAACTGGCCCCATGGTTCGGCGGTTTTTATGAAAGGTTGATTGGAATAGTCAAAATTTGTATGAAACGAACACTTATGAAACATTTATTGAATGATACTCAACTATGTACCATCATAAAAGAAATTGAAAGTGTTGTCAATTCGAGACCACTTACTTGCGTTGACTCGGAGCTGGAGCACATCCTTAAACCGGCAGATTTTCTGACAGTTGGCCGATGTATCACTTTGGAAACTTCTCACGAAGACTCGGTCATTGAAGGCACAGCTACCAAGACTGAACTAATCAAAGCTTGGAGGAGGGCACTCGTCATTCAAGAAGAATTTAAAGAAATGTTCATCAATCGATACCTACCTAGTCTGAGAGAGAGGTATAACAATTCGCACCGTGAACCAAGAGTCAAAGCAAAGTCTTCGCCACAACTAGGACAGTTAGTACAGCTTAAAGGTGAGACAAAGAATAGACATGAATGGAAGATAGGAAAGATCACAGCCCTTCCCAAGGGTGCAGATGGTCAAAGTAGGATCGCAAAGGTAAACGTAGATGGAAAAGAGTTTATTCGCTCTATAGCACATTTGTACCCCTTGGAAATTGAGAATGAATCAGATGAATATTCTTATAAGGATCAACTTGAGGAAACGAGACATCAAAACTTAAGCGAAGATGAAGATTTACAATATGTGGAGCCCAACTTCGAAACAGAACCACAACCGAGTTGTAGTGATGACAACCTAAACAATTCAGATAACATTGATAAGAGTAAAGAAGACGATACATACCAAGATAATATGTTCGAGAGGTCAGAATTATTAGATACAGTCGAGAGAATCGACGAAAGGGATCAATCAAAGGATATGGACGCACCGAAAGAGAGAAGAGTAGCAGCTACAAAGGCTTTGGAGAAGATAAAGGAATGGACACGCGACTTGCAGTGTCTATTCTCAGGTCTTCCGGGCGGGAGTGTCGCGAACTAGCCAGTCTGCGAATATTATAGATGGCAACACCGATGCTCGCTGTAATGATGACAGCGCGCCAATTGTAAAAGAGTAAGTAAGCTAATATGGCATTCTGCCTGTAAAAGTTTTATGGTGTGAAACAGGTGCTAAGTGGTAGCTGGTGCTGGACATCTTTACATCCACTAACTAAAGCTAAGTATACCTAACTCAGCTAAGTATGATACCATTTCGTAGTTGTTGAAGTGCACTTTAATAGCCAATTATGTTTAATATGCAAACTAATCTATCTTACTGAAACCTTTAACTGAGCTACATTATATTTTAACATGGCCTATGTGATCTCCTGTGGCTCTTAGCGCGGGTAGTTGTTTGCCCGTCTCGATTAGAGTCGTCATGTACTCCTGTATGTCTTATGTTGTTCAACCCATGCCTTGAGGTGTAAGGATGGGATCAGTCAGCTCGAGTGACTGAAAGGCTAGTTGCCTGCAATAGCCCCACATCCTTGAGCTGCAAGGATTGCTGGGAAGAGTTGGCTCATGTAAGTAACTAAAGATCTTGTGCGTGGTGAGAGAGTCGGCTCGAGCGACTCCGAACCCAAGTAATAAGAATGAGCAACTAGAGGCCTTATTATGACCCGCATCCTGACGTGCTAGGATTTGTCGGGAGAGTCAGCTCGAGTGACTCAAGGCCTGAACCTGATTGGTTCCGAACCCAAGTAATAAGAATGAGCAACTAGAGGCCTTATTATGACCCGCATCCTGACGTGCTAGGATTTGTCGGGAGAGTCAGCTCGAGTGACTCAAGGCCTGAACCTGATTGGTTCCGTTAATACCCTTCTCCTTGGTCTGCGGGGCAGGTTAGTGTAAGGACATTATGTTGATTTGTTCTGTCGTACTTTTAATTGGCTTGACTGATTGTTCCTTATGTTTGTTTTCCTCGTCTTTTGATTGAATAGTTTTTGTAGCTTCACCCGGTTTGGGACTAGACGTTTCACTCGTAAGACCCTCCCCAGTCAAAAGAAAACTGGTGCGTTCCAGGATAGATACCTAAAATGAATTGCTTTAATTCGTACCATGACATTCTAAAAACTGAATCGCATCCGCAAATGAATTGCTGAATGCGAATGAACGAACGATTTGTGTCCTTATTTTTTCTACCCGTCTCTTTCACTCGATTCTGTCATGCCCGGAGAAAGAGAGGGACGGGTAGGTATAACTTGCAGGTGTCATGTTAGCTCGCCGGAGTTATAAGTCAAATAAGAGTTCATGACAGCTAAGCGGCTGTGAAATGTCGCTGAATCACTTGTCATTGACGCAATAGAATCTTGATCGCAAATTAAGCTGTCGTGGTACGAATAAGCGAAGCAGATTAGTGTAGGTCCTAAACAAAACCGCAATCAGAGTTGATGGTAGGCACCCAGGTTACAAGAAGTACAACAAGTAGGTATACCTTTGGAGTCACGCCACCCATAATTTCTTTAATTTTTAGTTTTGTGGATTTACGAATAGGACAATTTTTACTCGCAAACTGTAAATTGGAAATTCTTTTTGTTATTCACAACGGGGTCACGCACGCGATGTTATGTAACGACGAGGCTGATGGGGGAAGCGCACTACTCCCGGAATACTTAACCACTGAGGAACTGGATATATTATCTCTAACTGCCGGAATACAACAATGTTGGAAACATCGTTGTTATGGCGTCAGACTTAGATAAGATAGTGGTAGCTGACTAGGCGGACTTAGAATAAGTCCTACTACCGACCAAGGCGAAAACAATATGTACCCCCACTGAGATTCGAACCCGGGACGGCACATCTGGGCCTGGAGCCGAGATGGTGTGTTGGACTCGAGAAATGCATGTTGGTCATTATATGGGGAGACTATGGACGCATGTTAATACCATAGAAAACATAGGTTGTAACTTTGCTTTTATGGTTGATTTAATTCTTAATTCTCAATTCTTTATTGCTATTTCACAATGGTTGTTAGGCCTTAAAAACAACAAATCGTGAACATCATGGACTCTGTCGGGCACAGCAAAATTAGAAGGGAGGAGGGCACAATTTAATATCTCATTTCATCAACATCAGAGTCATCAGAGTCATCATCAACATCATCGACAACATAATTTGCCTCTTCCTAATAATCATGATGACCATAAATTATAATCACAGTTGTCTCTTTATCATCGTCAACACCATCTGCCCTGACGTGATTTGTGATCATTACCACCATTATAATCACCGTCGTCTCATCATCATCGTCAAAATTATCTGCCGTGACGTTATAATCATGATCGCCATCATTATATGCACCATTTTTCATTCATTTACCATCAATATTCTCAGTGTTAGTTATTGAGTTAAGCAGTTTTCCAAAGCCATAACTCCTTTGTAAGTGACGTCATCACTGTATATATAGGTTTGGCAGCATTATAATCGCGTTCATATGACAAATTTATATGACATGTATGTAAAATCGCCAATAAGCTTTTGGTGTCCGCAAATTGATCTAATTTTTCGCAAAACTCTCGCAGAATGTGAGGAGGTCTGAAAATAATGGAAGATAAGGGTTTGTTATTTAAATTTTTACTTTTTTGCATTTACAATGCAATTTTTATGATTGTAAAATGGAAAATGAAGTATTTAGAAAAAATCGACCCGTCTCACAACCAGGGGGGCTACCGGCTAAGAAATCTGGATATGGGTATGGGCTTCAACTGTCATTTGAATTCCTTATTCTGATAGATTTTTGCTGCTTTGTTCAGTTGAACGTTGCTAGCTAGTTATCGTTATACCCGACGTCACAAAACAAGGTACTAGTAGCGGCTATTTTCTTTATAAAATTGACTTAAAGTTCCCAAAAACGTATGAAGTTCATACCCATAAAGTTACGCGGTAGCCCCTCAGCTCCGATGGGACACGAACCCACGACCTTTCGCTATCCGGGCAACTGCTCTAACCACTGAGCTACGGAGTCGTTACAAGAAGCGTCGAATTTATCAAATACTTCTTGCACGCTGTATAGCCAGCGTTAATTTCATCAATGTGAAGATATTACTACCCCACACGCGAAAGAAATACCTTTCCAGATATTTGACAATCGCTAAAGAAGAAATTACTATGGCAAGTTATTTAAATTTTTACTTTTTAATTAAAGCGGAGTCCTGAGTGCAGCGAGGGATTTGAATATGCTCTACATGGGACATGCTTGAATTTGCCACATTATAGATCATGCAAACATCGCCTAAAGTATATTGACCAGCGGGTTAAAATGAAATTCAGTACAATATTATGACCCGCTGGTTTATAATGAGATTTGAATTCAGAACGGAAAATAAAGCCGCGAGTTTTGCAAAGCGCTGTGAAGTATTAGTAAGGAGATTGAAGTTGAAAGATTTTTTCAATAAAAAATGTCGAGTGACGAAAGCGAAAGTGAATTTATTCGTTTTTTTTTTCAACAAGGTTTTAATAAAACATTGTTTCTAGTAAGTAGCCTTGCTTTTTAAGTATCGCAAAAAGTGAGAAAAGTAGAGTATTCTCCTTTGGGATAAAGCTGTTTTCGTCTTGGGCGAGCTTGAATCCCTCGCTCCGTTTTAATTCCTGAGCGAATACGCTCGGGATTCAAAATCGCGCCCGTGCCATAAAACGGTGCTTTATCCCCTCGGTGTATAATCTACTATTACTAGGGTTAGGTTAATTCAAACGAGACAGGGCAGATAACGCAGTATTGATATCAGGTCTGTTGTTGCCAATAATTTGCGTAAGTAGTTCTGTGTTTAGATACCTAAGTGATATGTATTTATCTAATTCTGATACTTACATTATGCCACTTCCTCGAAAAGGTTTTGTACGCTTCTGCAAACGCACATGAAGAACGTCTCTTGTCAAATTTACTTTTTTATTTAAGATAAGTTTATCCGTCTGAAAAATATGTAATACATAATTATTTAACAAAAATTTAGAAAGACAGACAAATGTGTGGAATGTGAAATTGTAATTTCGATACTATGATACTTTTTGAATTAGATCATGTTTGATGTTAAAAAAATATGAGATCAGTTAGGCTTAATTAATTTGCATAATATAATGCAAGTTCTATGGGTAAAATATTTCACTTATACAATGGTATAAGTGAAATATATACACTTCTCGTGGGCATATGGGGATAAAATATATGTCACTATACCCCTCAGGAATAATGTAACGGTCTACAAGCATTTATCTGTTCTGGTGATAATCTTTGGAACTAAAACATTTTTCATACGACAGTCCAATATGACATCTTATTTTGTATTGCAAGTGGCTCCTCTATCACGGCTCTCAGCGGAACAGACAGGAATATCGACTATGGGACTATAAAAAATCATCATTTCTATGGTCAGCAAAAACAACTAAATATCTGAATCATTTTCATGGAAGTTAGTCAAGATTGGTATCAGCGCTTCAAGCAACCAACTTGAATATACTTAGTTTCAGAATGTTCTAGACATTTCCAGAGCCAAAGTAAAATATTAGCGATGATAAGCTCGATTGGCTTAGACTTAACAACGAATTAAACTAACCTCAGAAATGAATATCTTAGGTTTTCCTTCCAGACTAGGCACCACTCCTTTCTGAAAATGCTTCACTACGTCATCATCAGTAAAGAATTTTCTTTGGGTTTTGTAAGCACCATTGGCGGCCAACGGACACACGACAACAACAGCTGCACTGCCATACTCGGTGAAGTCACGACCGAAAACTAAAGGAAAATTAATAATTATTATCTATAAACATATATAAATATAAATATTTTCTTACATCCACACCAATTATCTAAGCCCGTAGTAAATTTCTTAAGAAACTGTGTCTACGTAAACTTGATAACGGATAAATATATACTTAAATAGTTTTTGTTTGTAAATACATACTTAATATACATAGTAAACACCCAGACCAAGACAAATAGACATGTTCATGCACACAACTATTTGTCTTGTTCGGGAATCGAACCCGAGACCTCTGGCGCAGAAGGCAGGTAAATTACCCCTGCGCCAAATCGGTCGTCAAAACATTGTATTGCATCAGCTGCATTGTTTTGTGTAACGTATGGTATAAGCGTGTTGACTTTCAAAGCTGTTAGTTTATATTGACTGACGATCTGGTTAAGGTCGCGGGAAGCTGCTGTATAGCATCTACACACTTTCCGATCCGACCGCCGATTTGGTCTGCTCCAGACCAAATCTGGACGTGTGTAGCGTAGTCGTCCGACCATAATTATTATTATTCATGTTTGACGCGGTCGGCCAGATTTGGTTCGCACGAACTTCACTTCCTACCAAATCGGAACGTGTGTAGGCTTCCGACCGGACCAACTTGGCAGTGTTGACAATTTTGGAGGTTTTCCCCTAGATTTAGGGAGAAAATATGTAAAAGCGGAAATATTTAAGGCAAATAGAATTACTTTAAGGGATTTTCAGAAAATTCAATTTAATACTCGTTCATGAGTTTTACGTAGGACTGAACGAACGAAAGGTTTAAATATGGCCATTTATGAAAAGATTCTTTTTATCTATTAGTTTTTTTAGAATATTTTATTTAAAAACTCGCAATTTGTCGTAAAACTAAATATATATAAAAAGGGCATAACACCTCATCAATAAGTGCTGCTTTTAGTAAATATTTAGCATGTTTTAGTATTTTTTGAAAATAACAGAAAATTAAAAAAAATAATGAAATTGTTTTTTTTATAGTAATAAAACATTAAAAACCGAAAATATTTTTCTTTTTAATTGATTAATTGCAAGCAAATGGATGTTTTCAGTATTTATAAATAATAATAATATTGGGAGATTAGCAGTGGCTGGCAACAGTGGCAACACTGCAACAACGGCTAGAGGTCGGCCAGACCAAATCGGAACGTGTGTAGCGCCGACCGATTTGGTGCGGCAGATTTGGTTTGAACGTGTGTAGGCGCGGATCAGATCTGCAGTGAAGTTCGCGCGCACCAAATCGGCGGTCGGATAGGAGCGTGTGTAGCGGCTAGTATGCGGGCAGCGCAGGATGAGAGATCCTTGGGGGAGGCCTGTATACTTTTTAGTGATGAGATTATATTCTCAATTAAATAAATTTTTGAAATAGACTGATTAAATACTGTACATAGGTACCATATAACATAAGAAAGAGGTTGCGTCTCTCTTTACTTACACTTATCCAACTCAGAAAGAATTTCTTCTCCATTCTTGTTATCGAGAATATCAACTTCGAATCGAAACTTCTCGAAAGTTTTTTTAACTTTTTCAGCAGTCTTATCACTGCGGCCGTAACAATTGTTATGGATAATCAACATGGCGTTTTTAGCGTATCTGAAATTTATAATTCACTTTTAAACATTTGGTTCATTATGAGAGTGATAAGGAGATAGAGATTCATTGGGAGATAGAAACTTTCTTTAATATCACGTTATTTATTAACCAACCTCCTAGGTTATCATGTACCTGATATAATCTTTCATCTTTACATTATATCACAATGTGAAGATCAATGACAAAGTTGTTGGAAGTTTGAAGTGAAAACGGTCGAATACGATTGATTTCATCAAAATAAGAAAGTTACAAGCAGCACACATGAACGTCTAGATATCATCGAATTTTATTGAAAATATACTATAAAACTAATGAAGCAGGAAATGTCAACATACCTATCCAAATTATAAGTAACTCTCGCCTTTGTACCAAGGGCAGGCGAAGCCTCTTCATCGGAATTGGATCGAAGCCTTTCTTGCCGTCTGGAAGCTAACGATATAGTTTCCCCAGAATTCGCATTGGAGCTTAAGTTATTTTTCACATTTACCACATTTTCTTTATACGGTATTGCGCAGCTATTGAAGTGTTCGTGTACCTCTACGTTAGGAGCCATGTTTATTTCTCAACCATTACAGAAATACTAGTCAGGAATCGGTACCCATTGAATTTGCGAATCGATTTGGGTTCTTATCTTATCGTGGTAGTGCGACAATGTTGTTATCGATTCAGAAAGATATCTGAAAATAATTGAGGTGGCCATCGGGCTTCAGAAATAGGAGTGCAAGCAGCTGACTTCAACCACCTTATTGGAATCGTACTGTTTTACGCTAATTATGATGGCTTTACCAACAGAATGTTCAAACTCAAACTCAAACTCATAAATTTTTATTCATATCTATACATATAAAATCCTTTGTCCTGAATCACTGACGGATAAACGCACAGCCTAAGCCGCTGATCGTAGAGACCTGAAACTTGGAGGGTGTGTTCCTTGTATGATGTAGGCATTCGATAAGAAAGGATTTTCGAAATTCTACCCCTAAGAGGGTGAAAAACGGGGGTAAAGTTTGTATGGGACAACGTGATTCCTTTGTCCAATCTTCTTCAAATTTTGCATAAACATTCTTTAACAGAAATAATCGAAGATGTGTTTCATATTTCATTGAAACTCATTGCCTAACAGGGTTAAAAAGGGATAGAAAATTATTTTGGGGGTGATTTGCATTTAAGTTGATATCGATACTCCTTAGTGCTTTTGATTTTTAATTTCATTTTGTTTTGAAACATGTTTGATAACTCAATCCGTTTTTACATCTATGGTTTTTACAATATACTATATCTATGGTTTTTACAGTGCGACGTACCTGGACGTATGTACCCATGAAGTTTGACTTAATACTCTGAGGTAACTGGAGCTCTCACCCTGAATAAAAAAGTGTCGCCAGCAAATTTGACATTTATGTATGTAGTGGCTGTCAGCTGTCTCATATGACCATACGTATTTTTTTAAAGTGTGGGTGAGACGGAAGACAGCCACTGTGTTATTTGTGGTATTCAAAAAATTGTTCGTACTGCACTCTCCAGTTACCTCAGTATTAAGTCGAGCTTCATGTATGTACCTCATTGCCACCAAAGAGTAGTTATGTATCAAATAGCGTATTGCCACTATAAAATTACTTTTTAATGTGGCATAGAACCATAAACTTATTATACTCTATCCCCCTTATTAATAAACGAAGAGTAAGTTTACACCTAGCTTAAACCAAAGAGTTTGCTTAGGAATATGACGCTTTAAAACGTCAAACCTAAGGAGTAATATTGATAAGCAATATTTTTGGTTTAAACTAGGTGTAAACTTACTCCTTGTTTATTAATAAGGCCGTAGTAGTATAAATAAGTTTATGCATAGAACCTATGCCACATTAAAAAGTACCATATCAAAGTATTGCCTTGATTTTTTGCATTTTGGTAGTTCAAGAGTAGGAGAATGTCCGAATATTATTTATACGTAAGTAGCTACTGTTTGTCTAGGTATCGTAACCTTCTTATAGGCATAAGAAGAAACCAACTTTCATGTTTGGTATAAAGTATAGCGTGCTCGGCCTGCGATCGCTGAGGTTATGTAACTTTCGCAGTGGTCTTTCACGGGATGGCTGTTCAATTATGGTGCTTCGGAAGACACGATGAGCCGATGGTTCTGGCTGCATTTGGATTGGTTAATACCCCATAACTGCAATGGGCCCGTGTGGAAGGTCATGGTCCATTCTCCTTATCCATCAATATGAAGGTCTGTACCCCAGCAGCGGGGACATTAAAATGGATTGATGATGGTACTGATGAGACCTTAGAGAACGCCTATCTACCTACTTTTTGACATAAAATTTTGCGATGTACCCAATTAAATGTGGTCGTCCAAATCAAAAGGGACCTTATTGCGGCCGGCACATACGTCTTTATTGCCGTTTGTTTTGTATTCGAACAATAGCAATAAGGGCGTAAATGCCGAGCGCCACAAGATCCCTTTTGATTTGGACGACCACAAATTACTCACGGACGGACGTAGTCGCGGCCGGCCAATCATAATTATTCATATTTCTACTATCCCTAATATTGTTATAAATGCGAAAAATTTATGTTTGTCTGTTTGTTTGTCTATCTGTCTGTATGTTCTGTTTTTACGTCAAATCGGCTGAACCGATTCAGATGAAATTTGGAATGGAGATATTTTGTGACCTTAGGAAGGACTTTTTACCGCGGGAAAATGGGTCATTCCCATGGTAAAATAAGTTTTAGCACGGGCATAGCTGTGGAATGGAATTGGTATTTAAGGTGATATTTTAAGTTAATGGAACTGATTAAATGAGCTAATTTGCGGCCAGAAATTGGTACCTATTTAAGTAAATTATTTGAGACCCTGGAAAGGATTATAATAGGCTACTTTTACTTTTTACCACAGGAAGGTATCATATTCCCACGGGAAAAATCTCATTCCCATACGAAAATCATTTTAAGCGCGAGCTAATTTGCGGCCAGAAATTGGTACCTATTTAAGTAAATTATTTAAGACCCTGGGAAGGATTATAATAGGCTACTTTTACTTTTTACCGTAGGAAAGTATCATATTCCCACGGGTATACCGTAGTAGGTATAAGGTATTATTTGTTTGTCCGTCTTTCACGTCAAAACGGAGCGACGGATCAATGTGATTTTTGGTACGGGGGTAGATTGGGAGCTGGACAGTGATGTAGTTTATCCCGGAAAATTTTGTCCTGAATGACTGACGGATAAACGCACAGCCTAAGCCGCTGATCTTAGAGACCTAAAACTTGGAGGGTGTGTTCCTTGTATGATGTAGGCATCTGATAAGAAAGGATTTTTCGAAATTCTACCCCTAAGGGGGTGAAAAACGGGGGTAAAGTTTGTATGGGACCACGTGATTCCTTTGTCCAATCTTCTTCAAATTTTGCATAAACATTCTTGAACAGAGTTAATCGAAGATGTGTTTCATATTTTATTGAAACTCATCGCCTAACAGGGTTAAAAAGGGATAGAAAGTTATTTTGGGGGTGATTTGCATCGAAACTGATATCAATACTCCTTAGTGCTTTTGATTTTTAATTTCATTTTGTTTTGACACATGTTCGAAAACTCAATCCGTTTTTACCATAGATGTATCTAGTTTTTACAGTGCGACGTACTGTAACTTATGATTTATACTACAGGTTTGGGTGTAGAATAAAAGAAATTAAAGTGTGACAAAGTGTGTAATTTTATTTATAACAAGTATAATATCAAATATTTCTAGGAGATACAGGGCGTGGGTATAACAATTTACTTTGCAGCTCACTTATTGCACTGTCGGAGGGACATAAATTACAGTATTCTCACTGAGTTGAAGATTACATAGACAGGTAGTGAAACTGAAGCTAAACAAGTAAAGAAAAAAATCCTAGCCTATCGCTATCCTTAAAGTAGATTTATAATGTGTCAGATTAGATTTGGATTATTAATACATATAATCATTTGACAAATACACAAGTGCAGTCTAGATTTAGTTAGGAGGTCACAAATCAAAAGGAAGTTATGTGGTACTTGCCTGCATATAGCTAAGTTAAACTTATAAAAGAAGGGAAGATTAGAGATGATTACTGGGCGCCACGCTTATGGATAACTCATAAATGAGAAGAGTAGAAAGAAGTGTAGCAAGAGATAAAAATATAGGAACGGTTACACCTGAGATTTGTATTCCGAGGAGGGCTTCCGAACGCCGGTCACTCAAGGCCTAAGGTCAGCGAACGAGGGCTCGCCGGTATTGTAACAGCTTCGCAGGTGCTCGCTCCGGACAGGTAGTCCAGCCAAGAATAAAAACTGTCGAGGAAGGAGAAAACACAGCGTTATGCCAAAGCAGTGACATAAAGAGATGTTGGTAGACATAATTGCCGTTTAGCAGATAGACTTACCCGGACGCTGAGAATCGAGGACCAATGAAGAAAATTGCAGTGTTCACACAATGATGCAGCTTAGGACGCAATTAGCGAGGTTTATCAGGGATAAACTACGTATCACAATTATTTTGCAATAACAGTACACAGTGACTTTTTCACAGTCAGTTAAGCAAAGGCTCAGAGAGAAAAAAAAACTCTGGGGCATGTCGGGCCCTATTTATATGTTGTGCCACGATTTTTCTAGAATGTTGCTTTTAACTCATTTTGCTTTACCAGAAATGTCGAATATTCCAAAGTCAGTAACATAGACAATGCGCACTTGTACATTTCTACACTCGCGAGCAAAAGTATGGAATCACTTAATTGGAATTGACTCCGCGCGATCTTGAGTACTTAATAACTAGTTAAGAATAATAAAAATGGTACCATTTTAAAGGTTAAACTGTTAACTTTAAATTGATACCAAATTCATTTAAATCGCATCGGTATTTAAGGAACTATCCCGGATTAAGTGAAGGAGTAAGGAAAAAGATATGTTTCAATTGTTTGATACGTCGCGAGTTGCGGCCTATTGACCCCCTATAAAAGCACGTGTTATCGGATTTTCTTTATCAGTCGGCTTTCGCACGTTGACCGGTCCACACTCCGCTATTTTGACCCTTGAACTTGGACGACAATGGATACTACACCTACAGAAGCAGCGCAAATCGTCGCCCTATTGCAAGAAGGGCTCAGCCAGCGGGCTGTAGCACGTCAGCTCCACATAAGCCAGTCCTGTGTTTCGAAAGTTTATAAACGCTTTCGGGAGACTGGTGGCTTTATCCCTAGACCAAGATCTGGACGGCGCCGGTGCACAACGGAGAGGGATGACCGTTTTATCGTGTCAACCTCTCTCCGAAATCGGCATTTGACTGGTGTCGACGTCCAACAGGAGCTCCGAAATATTCGTGGGGTAGCTGCCAGCGAGTGGACAGTTCGTCGAAGACTTAAGCAAGCTAATTTGACTCCAAAAAGGCCTGCCACAGGCCCGAAACTGACGGCAGGTCACCGACAAGCTCGCCTTCAATTTGCTCGCTCCCATCTTGATTGGGAGGTTGAGCAATGGAGGCGAGTCCTGTTCTCCGACGAGTGCAGAATGTGTTTGCACGGCAGCGACCGAAGGGGTCGGGTCTACAGGCGGCCTGGGGAGCGATTTGCGCAGTGCTGTTTCGCTGAGACGGTGGCTTATGGGGGCGGTTCTTGTATGATGTGGGCCGGCATTTCCTTCGACGGTAAAACGGAGCTTGTTTTCGTTCCTGGCGGGGGACGAGGAGGCGGTCTAACTTCAGACCGCTACATTTCCGATATTCTGCTGGAACATGTCGTTCCCTATGCGGGATATATCGGTGATGACTTCCTCCTTATGCACGATAACGCTCGTTGTCACACTTCCCGTGCCACAACTGAATACCTCGAAGAAACTGGTATCGCCACATTGGACTGGCCAGCGCTCAGCCCGGACTTGAATCCCATTGAGCACGTGTGGGATGAACTGAAGAGGAGGGTTCGTTCCAGAAATCCTGCTCCTTCAAGTGTGAATGAGCTGAAATCTGCTTTGATAGAGGAGTGGGAAGGTATCCCGCAAGAATCGATACAGAGGCTGATTAGGTCAATGAAGAACCGTCTTCGAGCAGTTATTAGGGCGAGAGGAGGGAACACTAAATATTGAAACTTGATTTTAAGGACAAATAAAAATTTTATTAGTAAATTTTTCTTGTTTTCTTTATTTATTATTTTTTCATATTCTTTATGTTTTCCTTACTCCTTCACCTTATCCGGGATATCTCCTTAAATACTGATGTGATTTAAATGGATTTGGTATCAATTTAAAGTTAACAGTTTAACCTTTAAAATGGTACCATTTTTATTATTCTTAACTAGTTATTATGTACTCAAGATCGCGCAGAGTCAATTCCAAGTAAGTGATTCCATACTTTTGCTCGCGAGTGTAGAATGATCCGAATATAGTCTATGGTTAAGAAAATTAGTTAAAGATAAATGAAGAATTATATAAAATCAAATAAAGGAAGATTTGTAGATTCTAAATAACTAATTACTCCCATTGTTGATTAGATATTTATAAAGTTATTGATAAAAGTTTTTAGGTACCATAGATAATTTAGGCTCTATATCTAGAAGTTCAATTGTGAAAGCAAGAAAACTACTCCAAGCCAGATGTCAGTACTGGTGCTATTGCATGAACGAGATGACAGGATAGTTATGCATTTGGGTGTGAGAGAGATGGCAATACACGCGCGACAGACCTTGCCACTATTTGACACTAGATAGCGCCAAAGTTTGATGAAGTGTGGAATCTTAACGCAAGGTGTCTTTATAAAAAAGAGATGGAAATAGCTAGACATCCATACAAGAATGAGAAGACGTATATATTTGGATAATTGCTCGTGGAAATAGTTCTGCTATTCCTCACAAGATTGAGCCAATAGTTCAAAAATTATGATGTTTATTCTGATAAAATTAAAATGTCAAACGTCAGACGGAATTGTTGTTTGTTGACGAATTTAAGTCTACATAAAATGTAAAAATTAGCAATGAGTCACACCAAAACATCAAAATATGACTATAAAAATTACTGCATTTAATGCGCGTACTCGTGCAAGTAATAACAGTTTTTGTTTCATCAAAATCTGTCCAGGATTTCCAAAGTTACAGCGTTGTAAAGTTTCACCAGCTTTTGTAAATTAGCTTTCCTTGCGCGCTATTGCGATGACGTCATGTCGCAGTGACATCTCCGATTGCGGCTGCTGCGGGTGATTTCCGTCCAACTGTACCTACATAGAGTCCGTCCGTGCGCAATCTTCGCGCAACTGGTGCGTTTTTGGCGCTAGTTACAGTACATTTTCTTTGTTCTAAAGTCAACGTAAATTATTAGTATTCGATTTCGACCGCGCGCAGCCGCACTCGTAAAACTGTCACCTACTGTCCATTTGACGGCTTCGTGTTATTGTTGATCGAAGTTTGACGGTTGCTATATTTTATATTAACAGAATACCGCCCGCCATTCATCATCATCATCATCATTTCAGCCGTACGAAAGTTGATTTAATTTATTAATCACGAAAATACAACTTATGTATTTAAAGGTGTTTTTTCACATGGGCTCAATACAAAATTGATCATTGATCGACTATAAGAAAAATAAATAAATTTATTGCGAAACCGTGCGTGCGCAACTCTTAGCCAAAGGAGAAATACGGAAGCGCCAACTCTCAATCGCGATGTGACGTCACACGTTAATTCCATTGGCTCACCCGAATTTTTCACGGAGGCCGTACTTTAACGTTATAATATCTCAGTCATTTTTGAAGATAGGAAAAAAATAAAAACATATTCTTTTTTCTCGAGTAACATATTTTTAGATATGCTGATAACAAAAATCATTGGTGTGACTCATTATTGCGTGGAATGGGATGTATCAAAAACTGTGTTGTGTAATGGTACAAAAATATAGGATAAAAAGCAGAAATGAAGGTTGGT
The DNA here is from genome assembly GCA_949710035.1 of Crambus lathoniellus. Lineage (NCBI taxonomy): Eukaryota > Metazoa > Arthropoda > Insecta > Lepidoptera > Crambidae > Crambus > Crambus lathoniellus. Next base: position 30,934,965 of record OX453303.1, read on the forward strand.
ACTATCAAAGTTTATTGTAAATGTAACATATTAAAAAATGATATGTTACAGTACGACCTCATTGCCACCAAAGATTAGTCATAATTATGTGGTCGTCCAAATCAAAAGGGACCTTGTGGCGCTCGGCACTTACGTCTTTATTGCTGTTGTTCGAATACATAACAACGACAATAAAGACGTATATGCCGGCCGCAATAAGGTCCCTTTTGATTTGGACGACCACATATGGTAGTTATGTATCAACTAGCGTATTGCCACTATAAAATTAAGGGCCTTAACTGAGTAAGGCGGGCGCCCGCGACGGGCACATGTCGCGTGGCTCCGTCCGTCGACACGCGCGCGGGCTCCGTGGACACGCGCGCGGGCTCCGTAGCACCGCATCACATAGCGCTATTGACTGAACAAGCCCGTGCGTGCTACCGTGCTACCGCCGGGGCGGGCCCGTCGCGGGCACCCGCGCGGGCGACCGTCGCGGGAAACGGGTCACAAGGCGCGGGCGCGGGGCCCACCTCCCCGCGACGGTTGCCCGCGACGGGGCCCGCGACGGAGCACTTTTGTATGGAACCGCGCGGACGTCCGCGTGACGCAGTTTAGGCCCTTAGAAGGAGAAAAAACGCTTTGCTTAAATTGGAAATTTGTCAAATTAAAAAGAATATGTAATTATCGGCTTAAAATTCGAAATTTAAATTTGATTTGTTCTTTGATATTTGAATGAAAACCTTACCATACACCTACCTACTAGCTACCGTGATTTTCTTTCAAAAATTCCTTAGAAATTTCTAATTAAGTACCTACTTAGCGAATATTCCCCCTCTCTCCGTGCTGATGCGGAAGTGGATGTGATACGGCAGGGAATGGAATATTTTATTCCTTTTTCCGACATCCCGCTCGGACACAATGCCCGACCTTGGTTTAATGCGGACTGTACTCGCGCAGAAGCGCGTAAAGAGTCCGCATATCAAGCATGGGTACAAGTTCGCGACCAAAAAGCACGTGCACAGAGGGTTCGTGCGAAGAAAAAAGCCACAGAACACGGAAAGATTTTTTTCTCTTGTAGAGAAAGCTTTCAATTCCGCAGCCAAGTTATGCAAACGAGTGATTCGTAAGGCTCGATTCGACCACGTAAGCCGCATAGGAACCAAACTAGCATCGTATCCAGCTGGTAGTAAGCAGTTCTGATCCCTGTCTAAATCGGTCGAATAAATTTCTGCCGCTCCTCTTTGCCTCCCATGCTGCGACCTGACGACTCGCTGGCCCATACCGCGGCAGAAAAGGCAAATTTATTTGCCTCTCATTTTGCGAGCAACTCGAGCCTTGATGCTGGCTCTAAAAACCCACCTAATAGCCCTCACTGTGACGTCTCCATGCCGAGGATCACCATTCACACGAAAGAGGTTAGAAGAGCCCTGCTAAACTTGGACGTGAATAAGGCCAACGGCCCCGATGGAATTCCAGCTAGAGTGCTGAAACTCTGTGCGCCTGAATTGTCTCCTGTTTAGACACGCCTGTACCGCCTTTCCCTGCATAAAAAATCGGTTCCCAAGTCGTGGAAAGTTGCGAATGTCCAACCTGTGCCCAAGAAGGGTGACCGTGCCGACCCCTCCAACTACAGACCGATAGCTATCACCTCCATACTCTGTAAGGCAATGGAAAGGGTACTTAATAATAAGCTGCTATCGTACCTTGAAACCAACGACCTACTCAGTGACCGACCACCAATATAGTTTTCGCCGTGGTCGGTCAACTGGGGATCTTCTGGTGTACGTTACGCACTGCTGGGGCGAGGCAATTGAAAAACATGGTGAGGCACTTGCTGTTTCGCTTGACATTTCGAAAGCCTTCGACCAGGTCTGGCACGCTGGTTTGCTCAGCAAACTTCCAGCGTACGGTATTTCTGCTGACTTTTGTGGCTGGATTTCAGATTTTCTGAGTGAGCGGTCGATCAGAGTCGTCATCGACGGCTGTTGTTCTGACCTGATGGCTATCGATGCCGGAGTTCCTCAGGGATCCGTTCTCTCTGCGACCCTCTTTTTGCTGCACATCAACGATCTGCTTCTGCCCGGAATTATTGGGTATGCTGACGACAGCACCGTCACAGAAAGATATCATTCAAACGCAAAAGCCAGCAGTGAGGAAGTCCGTTCTTTGAGAGAGGCCATGGTAGAGCAAACAAACTTGACTTTAAGCCATGTTGCTCAATGGGGTGACGATAATATGGTCAATTTTAATGCCACCAAAACACAGGTGTGTCTTTTTACCGCAAAAAGGAGTCCTTTTACCTTAACTCCTTCTTTGCGTGGTACAACTGTATCAGTTACCGACAACTTAGATCTTCTTAGCATGAAGTTAGCATCGGATCTTAACTTCGGCGACAACATTGAGTGTAAAGCTCAAACTGCTGCCAAAAAGCTGGGGATCCTGAATAAGGTTAAGCGGTACTTCACGCCTTGACAGCTTTTAACTCTTTACAAAGCGCAAGTCCGGTCATGCATGGAGTATTGCTCGCACCTCTGGGATGGTGCAGCGAAATACCAGTTAGCGGCACTTGACTCAGTGGAACGCAGAGCGAGGAAACTAATCGGAGACGATAAGCTGGTTCAAACCAAGCTCCATAGTCTAACCCATCGACGTAAAGTGGCTTGCTTGTCGGTATTTTACAGGCTGTACTTCGGTGAGTGTCCTTCTGAGCTGCATGAGCTCATTCCACCATCCCCGTTCTAATACCGAGAATCTAGACGCACAGCGGGCTATCATCCTTACTTGGTCAACATCCCGCGAATGCGTACTAAGCGCTTTTCTTCATCCTTTGTGATGCGCACCGCCAAGGAATGGAATACCCTGCCTGCGTATATATTCCCGAATGACGACAACCCTAAAAATTTTAAAGATTGAGTGAATAGGCTGCTTCTGGGTAAGCTCGCTCCATCTTAGGCTTCTTCTCAAGTCTAAGGTTCAGTGTGAAGCCAAGAGCAAGCTCATTATACATAAAAAAAAAATAAAAAAAATAGCGATTGCTGTATAATTTGTTTGGAAGTTCATTTTCAATATTTCATTAGAATATTTTGAGTGTAGTTAGTTTAATTTCTTTTGCACATTTCACCAGATCAAAGGCCGAGCTTCGTGTTCATAAAATTTATAGTCCGTTCGGTTATATAGTGTCGGTACACCCGCACGGCATTGTGGCTCTTGCTATAAAATGCAGATATAAAATAATACACTCAAGTTGGGTACCAAAGTCAATTTTAATGAAAATTTGGATATTTTTGTATAAAAGGAAGTGAAATAAGTGATTTACAAATAATAAAATTTTATTATTAATTTTTTATATAATTATTATGATTATTCACCATCGCTCGAATTGTCACAAGTCACAACCGTCGTTTCCACCTGTATTTATAATAAACAAAGATCATTTAAGAAAATATAATTTAATAAATGCCGAATCCCAAAATCCAATATCATTTGCGGGTGTACGCCGCACGCGGCTTCTTTTGTTTATGCGGCGGCATCCTTTGGCACGTGCCAAGGCGGCGTGATGAAAGGGCGACACTATCTAAGCGAATGGACTTTACTCAGCAATATTTTATTTTAATTTCATGTCAATTAACCTAATCTCTACACTATATAAAGTACTTACTCAAACATTTTAGCGTAATAATTTATATGTTAAATGACAAAATTAATAACGTAAAAAACCAAAAAAAGAAACTATTTAGAACCATTTTCGACTTCTACACGGACGAAGTCGCGGGCAAAAGCTAGTGTTCATATAAAAAAACTCTTATTATAAGTATCTTTTTCTTCAATAAAACCTTTTTTCAGTTTAGTGTAAACTAGAGGAACCTTGCAGTTTTACTTATGTGGTTACCCGTTCCCTTGGGAATATCGGGATAAAATATAACTTATGTCACTCGGGAAAAATGTAGCTTTCTAATGGTAAAAGACTTTTCCTTTTTTTCGTTTCGGAGCCTATCTAATGAAAACAAACAAACAAACAATCAAATCTTTCCTCTTTATAATATTAGCATAGAAGTATGGATAAGTGAACATGATAGTAACAAAGAAATATGACAGTTTAGGATTAAAATATTATTTTTCATCTCTCAGATTCGGAAAGTGATGTATATTTAAACTGAGCAGCCGGTCCAAAACTATCCGTTCCACCCTAGGGTGGAAATGAATTTTAAGAATAGAACTGAATTTGGTTACAGTCAACCATAGAGTTACCTCATCGGCAATGAAAAAGTTTTCAACTAATTTTGTATGGGGACGGGAAAATAAAAAAAAATTTTTTTTCTATAAAAACGAGAATATCTCAAAAACGGTGCGTCTCGTAGCGTAGCTAAAATCTAACAAAATTTTCAACCCCCTATGGTACTCCGGAGATAGTGAGGAGGCATCCGATAGACATATATAAAAATTATTTTAGTTCAAAAAAATTTTTTTTATTAAAAAAAAATTTTTTGTTCTAAAATTTTTTTGTTATTTCAAAACTTTACTTTTTTATATACCTTTTATAGAAAAAACAGAGAAAGCGAAGCCCGCCACCTTTCTTTTATTTTTCTAGATAATTTTAGTTGTCTTTATTGCTTTTCTTATAGAGGGGGATGAAAAGCAGAGTGTATTTACTTTCCTTATATTCGAAATGAAAAGTAGAGTGTATTACTCGGCCGCAAAATTATTTTCATCTCGGGCGACGTATATTGAATCCCTCGCTGCGTTCAGGATTCTACTTTAGAATCCTTCACTGCGCTCTGGATTCAAAATAGCGCCCTCGCCGTAAATATGTTATTTTGCTCCCTTGTAATACAATCTACTATTATTAGGTACCTACTAGCTTTTCGCCCGCGTCCGTGTAAACTAAACATTTTAAAATAAAAAAATAAAAGATCTTGAAAAATCAAAACAGTTTATTTTAATTAATATTATTTAAAAACAAGAAAAGGGCGAGCAAAATGCAGCGGTGACAATCATTAATAAATTATACTTACTTACAATAGTTACAATAGTTATAATACTTTGCTCAATGATACATTTTTATAGTAATCTAGAAGTTTTATATAAAGGTGTGCTTTGGTTACAAGTTAGGTTACATTAGTTTAGGTAGGTACAGGTCAGCGTCATCCAAAGTGGTCAAATAGTTTGGTACACCATACAATTGGTATGGTCTGCCGAACTATTTAACCACTTTGGCTGGCACAGTATATTATGACGCTGACTGTACAAGAACTATCTACGTTATAGTGTCACGATATTTTTGTTTTCTGCGTATCATGAAATGGAATAATTTTTGTTTTTTGCGTATCATGAAACGGAATAGATAGGTACTTAAAGTAAAAATATTATAAATATTTTAAAGTTACATTAAATAAGTAATTTAAGCACTTGTGTCATGGTAACCGGAAACAACGACGGGTTTCCAGTCCACGTTACAAGTACAACAAGTAGATTATACCTTTGGAGTCACGACACCCATAATTTCTATGACTTTTAGTTTTGTGGAACGAATAGGACTATTTTTAATTGTAAACTGTAAATTGGAAATTCGTTTTTTTATTCACAACGGGGTTACACTCGGCCTTCATCGCACGCACCCGATGTTATTAATGATAAGGCTGAAGGGGGAAGCGCACTACTCCCGGAATCCTCAACCACTGAGGAACTGGATATCTTATCTCTAGCTGCCGAAACACGGCGTGGCGTCAGACTTAGATAAGATGGTGGTAGCTTGCCAGGCGGATTTAATACAAGTCCTACTACCAACCAAACCGAATACATTAATTATGAACCCCCACTGGGAATCAAACCTGGGTCGTGACCTCTGGGTCTGGTGCCAATGGTGTGTTGGATGCATGTTGGTCCTTATATGAGGAAACTATAGATATATATGGACGCGTGTTAACACCATAGAAGATATAGACAGACACAGAACATGGAGAGCAAAAAAATCTTTCTGTGTTCTGTGGTTTGTACATTACCTTTATGGTTGATTTAGAGTCATCATCATCATTATCATCACCATCGACAACATCGTCTGCCTTGACGTAATTATCATCATCACCACAATTATAATCACCATCGTCTCATCATCATCACCAACATCATTTGCCCTGACGTAGTTATTATCATCATCACCATTATAATACCCGTCGTTTCATCATCATCTGCTTCGACTCGATGTAAGATTTATCATCACTTTTATTATAATTACAGTTGTCTCAGCATCATCTTCAACTTTATCTGCCTTGACGTAATTACTATCATCACCACATTTGAGGAGTGCCGGAACCGAACCTGCTATTTCCACTATAAATTACTTTTGGATAAATTGAAAAAACTTGTTACTATTTGTTTTGTAGGTTTTGGGAATATCTACTTTATGTAAAGTAAAGAGGGTCATATTTGGATACAATTTCTGTAGTTTTGAAATTAAATTATATAATAATAAAGGTAGTATCTCAAAAATAAAATGGAAATAACAGGTTTCGGTCCGACTGGATGGAAAATACATTGATATATAAATAACATGTTTTGTTCCGAAAATTTATGAAATTAACAGCTTATGTTCCGAAATAATACAAAATATACTTTTCAAACCAGCATTTTAAACTTATATTTACGAGACATATTTCAAAATTCAAAATCGCTTATTCAATTTAGGTTTGTTTAACAACACTTATGAACGTCAATGAAGCTACGCCATCGGTTCGCAAATCCTAAGGCAGGAGACCTTGTAGCGAGAAGAACCGGCAAGAAACTCGCCAAGGGCTATTTTTTTCTCTCTGTTTTAACTTATACAGAGTCGTCAAATTTGAAAAATGACCTTCACATAATAGTAAGGTTACTTTCCATCACAATACAGAATACCGCTTAAATTAAGTACAATTTTGCTTATTACCTAAAACAGTAAACAATTTTCAACCAAACAAGGAATCAAATAGTTTAATGAACACACTAATCTTAATCTTATTCACATTATATTTTAGGATTAATAAAAAGAAAACTGCAAGCTGCGCCGCATATTCAAATCTTTAAGTATTAACAAATAAAAGGAATTTTTGAATAAATTATACAATTATTAGAAAAATTGCTGTAACTGTAAGACACGGGTACCAAAATTACCATGAGACACACCAGCTCGCTCATAAATTTATATAATACTATTATAAACCATATCCCGAACACCTTTAACACAAGTAGACATGAGCAGACCCACCCCACTGGCAGCACCCGTTCACGAGCATGACGCATGAGCCAGCCATCGCTTCGCTTAACCATATTTTAGGGAACGTAACGACCCGACTCACACGACACCACCGCAGGAATGTTTAAGAGAATCATATTAAACTTATATTAAATATTGTTATACTTATACTAATTTAAATAATCTTATACGTATACTATCCATGAAATAATATGAAATTTGTAGAAATTTCAAATTATTTCATGGAAATAACACATTTTGTTCCGAATTGCATTTTTGATGGCAGGATTTCAAAGAGTTTTAACAGGTTTAGCACCGTATACTTTTAATAGGACATAGAATCATAGCTTAAGAACGCATTACCGCAAAAAAAAAGTTTGGAAAGGTGAAATAACATGTTCTGTTCCGATACTCCTCAATTATAATCACCGTCGTCTCATCATCATCGTCAACATCATCTGCCTTGATGTAATAATCATCATCAGTATCATTATAATCACAGTTGTTTTATCATCATCTTCAACATTATCTGCCCTGACGTAATTACTATCATCACCACCTTTATAATCACCGTCGTATCATTATCATCGTCAATATCATCTGCCCTGATGTAATAACTATCATCACCACCATTATAATCACTGCCTCATCATCATCATCAACATGATTTGCCTTGATATTATAATAATCATCATCACCATCATTATATTCACAGTTTTCTCATCATCATCTTTAACTTTATCTGCCCTGATGTAATTACTGTCATCACCACCTTTATAATCACCGTCGTATCATTATCATCGTCAATATCATCTGCCCTGATGTAATAACTATCATCACCACCATTATAATCACTGCCTCATCATCATCATCAACATGATTTGCCTCGATGTTATAATAATCATCATCACCATCATTATATTCACAGTTTTCTCATCATCATCTTTAACTTTATCTGCCCTGATGTAATTACTGTCATCACCACCTTTATAATCACCGTCGTCTCATTATTATTGTCAACATCATCTGCCTTGACGTAATTGCTTCCATCACTACGATTATAATCACCGTTGCCCCCTCATCATCGATCAACATCATCTGCCTCGTCATTATTATCATCATCATCACCACCATTATAATCACCGTCGTCTCATCATCATCTTCAACATCATTTGCCTCTTCTTTTCATATTAATCATCATCACCACCATTATAATTTCTACCATCTTTTATAATGATGGTGATGATTATTATTATAAGCACCGTCGTCTCATCATCATCGTAAACATCATCTGCCCTGACGTAATTTATCAATTTATAATCACTATTATTCTTCCTTTTATTACTGTCTGAAGCGGATGATGATCATCATCCGCTTCGTCATAATAATAATCATCACCATCATTATAAGCACCGTCGTCTCATCATCATCGTAAACATCATCTGCCCTGACGTAATTTATCAATTTATAATCACTATTATTCTTCCATTTATTTACCATCAATATTTTTAGCGTTTGTTATTACAAAAATCTATCTGTGTTTTGTGGTTATCACTTTAAGCAGTTTTCCAAAGCCATAATTCCTTTGAAAGTGACCCCATCTCTGCATATACAGGTTTGGCATTATTATGATCACCTACATATGGCATATGATACGCATCACGCAATAAATCCGTAATCTCCAAAAAGTTTTTGGTGTCCGCAAATTGTTCAATTTTATTGCAAAATTCTCTCAAAAAGTAAGGATGTCTGAAAAAAAGGAAATAATGGTTTAGTAGGTGGTGGTAATGATTTGACAACCTCTGTGGCCGTGTTCGCTCCGGTTTTCAAGGTGCCGCTAACTCTACAGGTTCCCGGGTTCGATTTTTGGTCGGGTAAATATTGAAAATAAACTTTTCAATATTTCTTCGGGTATGGGTGTATGTGGTGTGGTAATAATACACGTCGTTGTTTCCAATTTCCATGATACCATTGCTCAAGCTACTAAAGTTTGGTATTGGAAGAATTTATGAGATGATGGTATCCAATGTTTATTTATTTAATTAAATTTATTAGGGTTTATTCCAATGGGACTGGGCAGATTGCGCAGTATTGATCTCATCTAGTGTTGACAAAAATTTGGGTGAGTATTTCTGTCTAGGTGTTATTATGTAAATACTCACATTATGCCACTTCGCGGAAAAGGTTTTTTACGCTTCTGCAAACGCAAATGAACAAAGTCTCTTGCCGACGTATTTACTTTTTTACTAAAGATGAGTTTATCTGCCTGAAAAATAATAAATTGTGTTATAGTTCGTTGTGGAGGAGTTAGCTTGTAATCTAAACCGATATATCTTACTTCCCAAATGTGAAGAAAGTTTGTTGGAAATTTTTCATAACACCAAACCAAACCAAACCAAAAAAAAAAATTCAGTCTCAGTTATGGACAAGCAACTTACAGATAGAAGCCCAAAATCGTCATTAATTATGAACCAAAACATACGGAAAGTTGCTATTATAATAATACATTATTAAAATTCAAAATAAAATTATAATCAAACATTTAAACAATCAAAATGTCAATAACAAGTCAATTCAATTTGAATATAAAATTTGACTAAACACATAATAAATTCTTAGTATTCTACCTACCTATATTTATAGTCCAGTCAAAATAAAGTTTGGGGTCACATTAATGGCACCTTTAACAAATTTATTTTTAAATAATAATATTGCCTTTATTTTGAGCACTCATCGTGATTTTGTAGGTATACTGGTGTCCGTTCGAGAGAAATACCTAAAGTTGTGTTTTGGCCGTTTATAATTAGACAAAAAAGACACTTTAGGTGAATATTATAATATAATCTATGGATATCCTTTAAATTATGTTAGGCAAGTAATCCCTGACGTGAGCACAATATTCTGCACATTACAACGTTTTTTCAGTCACGACGTAAAAAATGAGACTTACAAAATCGCACTTTCAGAGATTTTACTACTAATACACGATAAATAAAAACCTCGAACCTATTTTAAGTTTTCACCTAGGTGACTTTCTTGGAACCTGGTTAAAAGTGGTTTTTTTGCGTTAAGTCGGTTATACATTAAAGTCACTTCAGTTTTTATGTAAGATTTCCATTAACATTTTTATTTTATATATAAAAAAATCATAATCACCTGATAACATGAGAAAGATTCCTCAAAATATAAATAAATGCACAATCACCGCAAAGTAATAAAATAACTCATTCAAAATCCAAATTACGCGTGACCTTGACGGAGCGTCCGCATGGCCAGTCAGTGTGCGAGAGAGACGGAGTTATCGGGCGTGAAAAGGATGGATAGACGCGGCGCGTTGCCGCGCGGCGGCAATTCATCCTACTTCAGGTTAATAATTAAATTGATTATGTGAAAGTTTAGATGTTTGGATGTTGTTTGTTACTCGATCACGCCAAAACAGCTGAACGGATTTGGCTGAAATTTGGAATCTAGATACTTTGTAGCCTGGAGAGGAACATAGGCTTGTTATTTTATTTATTACACAAATTCGCATCTTATTATCTAAATTTCAAAAAAGTTTGCTGCGTATTGTGCGCAGACTAGCCGGAGTAAAATTATTAATACTTTAATTGCGGATGTGATTTTTTACAAGCTTTTATACTTGCAGTGTATGTATGTAGGTATGTATGTCCGTTCGGGTCAAATCTTACGAGCTAAATTTGACCCACTTGCCAGTGTCCGATTGAGCTGAAATTTTGCATATAGGTTTGGTATGGATGACAGTACAATATTAAAGTAAGGCCAGCAAAAACAAAAAACTTATTTTTGTGATAATAAGAAAGATCATATAATTATTTAAGTTTTATAACAAACTATTTTTATTTTATTTTTTTATTGCAATTCGGGTTTTGGTACTATTTTGACAAGAAAACAGCAACGCAAGGTTAAAAAAAATAAAAAATCAAGATGGCTGCCAACTTTTTTGTTTGTGGGCCGATTTTAATGAAACTCGATTTCTAGTACTACTTTGACAAGAAAACAGCAACGCAATGTTAAAAATAATAAAAAATCCAAGATGGCGGCCAACTTTTTTGTTTGTGGGCCGATTTTAATAAAACTCGATTTTTAGTACTACTTTGACAAGAAAACAGCAACGCAATGTTAAAAATAATAAAAAATCCAAGATGGCGGCCAACTTTTTTGTTTGTGGGCCGATTTTGATAAAACTCGATTTCTAGGACTATTTTGAAAAGAAAACAACAACGCACTGCTAAAAATATAAAAAAATCCAAGATGGCGGCCAACTTTTTTGTTTGTGGGCTGATTTTTATGAAACTCGGGTTTTGGTACTATTTTGACAGGAAAATAGCAACGCAATGTCAAAAATGATAAAAATCCAAGATGGCGGCCAACTTTTTTGTTTGTGGGCCGATTTTAATGAAACTCGATTTCTAGTACTAATTTGACAAGAAAACATCAACGCAATGTTAAAAATAATAAAAAATCCAAGATGGCGGCCAACTTGTTTGTTTGTGGGCCGATTTTGATAAAACTCGATTTCTACTACTATTTTGAAAAGAAAACAACAACGCACTGCTAAAAATATAAAAAAATTCAAGATGGAGGCCAATTTTTTTGTTTGTGGGCTGATTTTTATCAAACTCGGGTTTTGGTACTATTTTGACAGGAAAATAGCAACGCAATGTCAAAAATGATAAAAATCCAAGATGGCGGCCAAATTTTTTGTTTGTTGGCCGATTCTGATGAAACTCTATTTCTAGTACTATTTTGACAAGAAAACAACAACGCACTGCTAAAAATATAAAAAAACCCAAGATGGCGGCCAACTTTTTTGTTTGTGGGCCGATTTTGATAAAACTCGATTTCTAGTACTATTTAGAAAAGAAAACAACAACGCACTGCTAAAAATAAAAAAAAAAAGATGGCGGCCAACTTTTTTGTTTGTGGGCCGATTTTAATGAAACTCGATTTCTAGTACTACTTTGACAAGAAAACAGCAACGCAATGTTAAAAATAATAAAAAATCCAAGATGGCGGCCAACTTTTTTGTTTGTGGGTCAATTTTTATGAAACTTGATTTCTAGTACTATTTTGACACGAAAACAGCAACGCAAGGTTAAAAAAATAAAAAATCAAGATGGCTGCCAACTTTTTTGTTTGTGGGCCGATTTTAATGAAACTCGATTTCTAGTACTACTTTGACAAGAAAACAGCAACGCAATGTTAAAAATAATAAAAAATCGAAGATGGCGGCCAACTTTTTTGTTTGTGGGCCGATTTTGATAAAACTCGATTTCTAGTACTATTTTAAAAAGAAAACAACAACGCACTGCTAAAAATATAAAAAAATCCAAGATGGCGGCCAACTTTTTTGTTTGTGGGCTGATTTTTATCAAACTCGGGTTTTGGGACTATTTTGACAGGAAAATAGCAACGCAATGTCAAAAATGATAAAAATCCAAGATGGCGGCCAAATTTTTTGTTTGTTGGCCGATTCTGATGAAACTCGATTTCTAGTACTATTTTGACAAAAAAACAACAACGCACTGCTAAAAATATAAAAAAATCCAAGATGGCGGCCAACTTTTTTGTTTGTGGGCCGATTTTGATAAAACTCGATTTCTAGTACTATTTTGAAAAGAAAACAACAACGCACTGCTAAAAATATAAAAAAATCCAAGATGGCGGCCAACTTTTTTGTTTGTGGGCTGATTTTTATCAAACTCGGGTTTTGGTACTATTTTGACAGGAAAATAGCAACGCAATGTCAAAAATGATAAAAATCCAAGATGGCGGCCAAATTTTTTGTTTGTTGGCCGATTCTGATGAAAAACTATTTCTAGTACTATTTTGACAAGAAAACAACAACGCACTGCTAAAAATATAAAAAAAATCCAAGATGGCGGCCAACTTTTTTGTTTGTGGGCTTATCATGATGAAACTCGGGTTTTGGTACTATTTTGACAGGAAAATAGCAACGCAATGTTAAAAATATTAAAAAATCCAAGATGGCGGCCAACTTATTTGTTAGTAAGCCGATTTTGATGAAACTCGATTTCTAGTACTATTTTGACAAAAAAACAACAACGCACTTCTAAAAATATAAAAAATCCAAGATGGCGGCCAATTTTTTTGTTTGTGGGTAAATTTTTATGAAACTTGATTTCTAGTACTATTTTTACAAGAAAACAGCAACGCAAGGTTAAAAAAATAAAAAATCAAGATGGCTGCCAACTTTTTTGTTTGTGAGCCGATTTTAATGAAACTCGGTTTTTAGTATTATTTTGTCAAGAAAACAGTAACGCAATCTTAAAAATACAAAAAAATATTCAAGATGGCGCGTTTTTTTGTCGGCCGATTTTAATGGAACTCTGTTTTAAGTATTATTTTGACAAGAAAAGAGTAACGCAATGTTTTTGTCTGTCTGTCAGTCAGTTTCATCAAAATCGACCCACAAAAAACTTGGCCTCCTTGGTTTTTTAATATTTTTAACATTGCGTTACTGTTTTCTTTTCAAAATAGTAGTAAAACCGAGTTACATCAAAACCGGCCCACAAAAAAAAAGTTGGCTGCCAGCGTGGTTTTTTAAATATTTTTAACTTTGCGTTGCTGTTTTCTTACTGCTGTATGGAAAAATGGATAAACTGTGTCTTAGCCTTCGCTGCTATTATTCAAGAATATTAACATAAGAAAGGTTGACACTGCGAGTAGTACCTATTGGGAAAACTAAAATAGCGTTTGAGTATTAATAGAAAATAGCCTAAAAGACTTAATATAAACCTATTACTAGAAAAAATCGGCCATTTGTAGTAATAGGTTTATATTAAGTCCTGGACTCGCTCATGAAGGGTTCCGTACCCACTTACTGTACCGATTGGTTATACCTAGCCAAAATTCCACTATAATTTTTCGTCAGCAAAATATAACTTTGTTTTTTATAGTGTTTGGCGGTTTTTGAATATGTAGTATATTATATCTCAAAAAGTGCTTACTATATCTCGTTCAAACCAATTTTCGTTGAAAGTTTTTATTAAGATCTACAGCATTTATTTTTTCTAGATTTTTCACTCTTTTACTTTAAAAGTTAGAGGGGGGGGACACACATTTTACCATTTTAGAAGGTTCTCTCTTTCAAAAGGTAGACTTTGAGAAAAAATGGAACAAACAAGACGCCTGAAAAGACTGCATCCTTGGGACAGCATACAATAACTATACCAGTTAGCAAAACACAAAGGCAGCCTGACACTGGAAAGGCATGCCTACACGTCTGCATTAAAACCCAAACCATTTGCTTATGGTCTCAAGACCGATCGCATGTTTGCAAACAAGTACAAACGTATTATATCGAAGTCATCTAAATTTTTAGGAGTGTTTAGCTGGAGTCGAGAATTTACACCACTTTGATTACCCAAACTTTACAATTCTGCGAACTGTACTTTGTGATAGAAACAAACAATAACAGTCTAAAATTAAATCAGGGATAATAGTTTTCAATACCTACAATGTTTTCTACGAATTAACATTTCATGCTCAAGATATTTTGGTCGCACTATAAAACTAAGAGTATTTGTTTATTTTAGTATAACTGGTATAACCTCTTAAGTTAGGATAAAAGTATTAAAAATGTACCTATGTGGGGTAATTCTTAAAGGACTAACATCCAGGATCAATATAATACTCTGTGAATACGCGTCGTGCAACTTACTTACTTACCCGTGAAATCCGCGGTGCATTGGTAAACATCGTCGAGACTACTGAGCAACTTTCCTGCTTGGAACTCCGCCAAACATCGTAAAAACACCTAGAAAACTATATCACGGGCACCGCCACGGATTACCTTATTCATAGTTATGAAATTTCCAATTCTCTTCTACGAAATACAATAAACAAATAATACTTATAAATAGTCATAACTTTAAACTTTTTAAAAGGCATTCTTATGGCCGTTTTCACCAAACGTTAAGACGTTCCTAAGGCAATGCTTATCGTTAAGCGATTCTTAAATGGAACTTTTACGTTTGACCACAACTTAAGAATGCAATGCCCTAAGTAGTTAAGAAGCTCCTAAAGTTATAGGACACAGAAAACGGCCGCCTAATTGTTAAGGATCAACTTAATGTCAAATGAAACGTCAAACTTGACTTGAGTTATCTTCGTAAATCTTAAATAAAGTTTAAAATAATAATGAATTTGTATAAATAAAAATGAATGTGCAATGAGCGATTTTCTGAGAGGCCATTTTAAAAAAAAAAAGCTTCCAATTGCTTCACTAGATGGCGTTGAACGAAGTATGTACATGTCTATGGTATATTTTGGTATGAAACATACTTAATTAATTACTTTTTAAAAACCCAAAGGAAACTTATAATATATTAAATAAGCACTACTGTGAGGAACAGAAACGAAATAGGTTAAAGATTAAGGTAAATAAATAACATCTGTCTGACGTTCCGTTTTACGTAAAAAAGTCGCATCAAAGTAAAATTTGTAACGTTCCGTTCCTTCTAACTGCATAGGTGGGACAGCGCCATCTAGTGACTGAGCTTTCAGAAAATCGCCCATTGTTAAGGATCAACTTAATGTCAAATGAAACGTCAAACTTGACTTGAGTTATCTTCGTTAATCTTGAATAAAGTTTAAAATAATCATGAATTTGTATAATAAAAAATGAATGTGTAAGATTTATTTGAATTTCTGAATTTCTTTGAAATTTTTGACGACGATGAAGGTGATATTTGTACGCATAAAGACAACGACGGATAACGCCAATACACACGAAGCGCTCTCATGCTGTGGAAATATACGAGAACTTGTATCTACATTACGGAAAATGTTGGTTTCCTAGAACTTTCAAGACTTTCAAAGGAACTTTATGGTACCTACCTAATCTATGCTAGAATTCATTTTTCAGAAGTGACATTCTATAGAGAAATTAAACTTAACTAAGACGTTCCTATCTAGGAATCTTTTTAGTAGTTTTGGTTGGTGAAACGTAACAGTATCATAAGGTACTGTTTAAATTAAGATATTCTTAGCTAAGAAATACCTTACGAGTGTTTGGTGAAAACAGCCATAAATTTTCAAAATTACTTATTTTGCTAAGTATACCTACTGAGACGCACGGGGTCCAACCCCACTGATAATGCGATGTTCTTCAAATTGTATCTGCGGTTGGGAATTCTCGCCTTAATGACGCGCGCGCCTCGCTTCATTTGCGTTTTTGATAATAATTATAATTAAATAACTATAACATATTGGTACGGGATTTTTATTGTTTTGAGTTTATATAAATTATTTCTACATGGATTACTAAAAAAATTCGAGGTGACTTTAATGTGCGAATTTTAAAATCAAATAAAACTGCATTAAAAAAAAGTACCCGAGTCACCTTGGTGATAATTGGTATACTTATTAGTATTATTTATATACATGCTTTGATTAAATATCACTCGGTGTGCCATTATTGTTATAAAGTTAGAAATAATTTGACATAGTATATTCGAAATACACTCAATAAATCGACCTAGACGAGAGATTATTTATTCCTTAATTAAAGCATTCTAAAAGACTCTAAAATGAACAAAATCACCAGTTTTCCATTTTTTGTTCACACCTAAATTATTTTTTCTTACTTTATTGATTAATTAACCGACAAGTACGAAGTTAATATCAGAGATTATTCTGATTTCCGGTTTTTCAAGTATTCATTTATGTTATTCCAAATTATCACCCAAAGTGCTAATATTGCAACCTACTCCATACAAACACATTTATTTTGACTGGACTATTATCGCCATTAAGTTTTTAGATTATAGTGCTTCCAGTAATAGTTCCGGTGATAATCTTTGGAAATAAAACATTTTTCATACGACAAACATTTGCAAGTGGCTGCGTCGGGGCTATCACTAGAACAGATCGAATTGTAGGACTATAATAATACTTTGTTGTCCATCTTCATTTCTTTGGTCAGCAAAAACAACCTATCTGAATTATTTTTATGGAAGTTAGTTAAGATTGATATCACGGCTTCAAACAACCATTTTCAATTTACTACCTAAGTTTCAGACAGTTATAGACATTTCCAGAGTCAATGTAAAATATTACTTAACGATGATCAGCTCGATTGGTTTGGACGTAGAAATTAATAATTCTAACCTCAGTAATGAAGATCTTAGGTTTTCCTTCCAGAGTAGGAACCACTCCGTAGTCAAAATACTTCATAATGTCATCATCAGCAAAGGATTTTCTTTTAATTTTGTAAACACCATTGGCGGCCATCGGACACACCACAACAACTGCGGCACTTCCATACTCGGTGAAGTCACGACCGAAAACTAAAGGAAAATTAATATTAATAATTACAAACTTTGTATTACATCAGCTGCATTATTTTGTGTAACTACCTCAGTAATATTATATATTCTGTGGTGTAGCGTTTAAGTGTGTCATTACTTCTCTGAGTACTGAACTCAAAGGTTTACTTTCTAAGATGTTGGTTTATATTGACGACGATCTGGTTAAAGTCGCGAAGGATGATCATTATATACAGTTCCTTTGGGAAGGCCTATACCTATCAGTGAGCGTTGTACGGCTGAGATGATGGTGATGAGTTAATATTGTTAATTAAAAAAATGAAATTGAAATAGACCGATTATGGAATGTAAAAACATACTAAGTGTAGAAAATACGAAAGAGGTTGTATATCTCCTTACTTACACTTATCCAATGCAGAAAGAATTTCTTCTCCATTCCTGTTATCGAGAACATCAACTTCGAATCGAAACTTCTCGAACGTTGTTTTCACTTTATCAGCAGTCTTATCACTGCTGCCATAACAGTTGTTATGGATAATCAACATGGCGTTTTTATCGTATCTGAAATTTATAATTTCACTTTTAAACATTTGATTCATTATTAGAATGATTCATTGGGAGATATGAACTTTCTTAAATATCACGTTATTTTATTAACCGACGTTAAAAAAGGAGGTTATCATGTACGTGATATAGTTTGTCTTTATTAATGTAAAGATCTATGACAAAGTTGTTAGAACTTTGAAGTGAAAGTGGTTGAATACGATTGATTTACACGCACACATGAACTTCTAAATCATCCAATTGAAAATTTACGATAAAATTAATGGAGCAGGAAATGTCAACATACCTGTCCAAATTATAAGTCACTCTCGCGACTGTTCCAAGGGCAGGCGAAGCCTCTTTATTGGAACTGGATCGAAGCCTCTCTCGCCGTCTGGAAGCTAACGATATAGTTTCCCCAGAATCCTCATTGAAGCTCAAGTTATTTTTCACATTCACCACATTTTCCTTAAATGGTATTGCGCAGTTATTGACGTGTTCGTGTACCTCTACGTTAGGGGCCATGTTTACTTCTCAACCAATACAAGAGACTAGTCAGGAATCGGTACCCATTGAATTTGCGAATCGATTTAGGTTTATCAGTGTTTTTATCTTATCGTGGTAGTGCTATAATGTTGTTATCGATGCAGAATGATATTTGAAAATAATTTAGGTGGCCATCGGGTTTCAGAAATAGGAGTGCAAGCAGCTGACTTCACTCACCCGCAACCTTATTATAATCGTGAACATCAGGATGGCGGGTGTACTTCTCAGATTAGCTTAAATTTATTGCAGATATTTGGTACCTGCTGTGTACCTATACGTACCTCTTTTAAAAATCTGTGTACCTCCGTATTTACTAAGATATTCAAATCGCTAGGTACACCCGCGGACCTGACGTCAGGTCCGCGGGTGTACTTTGAACCAATGAGTGTATCGTAGTGAATTTGTGTATAGATTTGGTACCTTCTGTGTACCTGCAGAAACATGTATTAGACTTCCATAATTCGATAAGGTATCGAAGATATTCAATACAATAGGTACACCCGCCAAACTGACGTTAGGATTTTTTTGAAACCGATGAGTGTATCGTAATGGTTTTGAGTATAGATTTGGTATCTTCTGTGTACCTGCAGAAACATGTATTAGACGTCCACAATTCGATAAGGTATAGAAAATATTCAAATCAATAGTTTACCCGCCATCCTGATGTCAGTATGGTGCATGCACACTGGTTCCATATTGTAAAGGTAGGGACTTAGGTTGCACGTTTTTTTAGCAACCACAATTTGATATCCAAGGAAATTAAATATATATGTGGAGTGTAAATCATATGCCTGTGTTGACATGTTAAGGGTAAGGGTTTCTGAAAGACGACAAAATATTTCTAATAGCGCCTACATGATGGGGTCATATCCTCTGCTAAATGTCTAATGAACAGTCTACGGTTAATTTGTATTTTTAATGTTAATAATGAACAAACAGTCACAAATAATATCTTAATAGCTACTGTAATTTGATAATTAGACTTCAATATAAATATTTCTTATACTCTTATAAGTTATTACTCGTAGATTTATTAGTTTTTTTTATAAATTTGCGAAGGCAAACTGTTTATATATCTTATCATACAACTTTTTCCGAGCGATCATAATTAGTCTATTACTTTAAGGTACAGTCATCTATAAGGAAAGTTGAGCCACTTGCATTGCAGCATTAATGAACATTCTTAATTTGGCCGTCTTATGAAAACGTTTATCAGCCGCATGCCTGAAAGCATTACACGGCTAGATAAAAAATGTTGCGAAGTGGCTAAATTTTCCCTCTATTGAGATTTAACTCACTAAATACAGATAGGTAGTCTTACACATATAACATTAAATGACTTTACTCGCGAAGCTACATTTACAAAGCAAGCCAACCTAAATACATATGCATTAAACAAAGTGCATTAAACCACATTAGGTTTGTTTTAAGAGGTTGTGAGGTTGTGACGTCTAAAATCACCCTTTGAAAATCCACCCAACAAGTTGTAAATATGTAACATAAGTTTCGCATAATCTTAGTTCATAATGATTGGTTTTAAGGAGAACTTGTTATATGCATTTAATTGTGCGTATTTACGAGTGTGAGACGTCATAGTTAAGGGTATTTTTCGTAACTCCTTTTTTTCCTCTTAGCCCGTAAGAAAAATAGTTTTAGTTTATTATACGCATTTGATTGCGCGTATTTACGAGTGTGATACGTCATAGTTAAGGGTATTTTCGTAACTTATTTATTTTTTCCGCGTAACACGTAAGAAAAATAGTTTTAGTTCATTTTCTGTACCTTTTGTTGGTCAATGAATGATACAAAAATTCATGTTATTTTAAATTGTTACTTTTTTGCATTTTCAATGCAATTTTTATTATTGAAAAATTGAAAATGAAGTATTTAGAAAAATTGAGTGTGTTGTGAGAGGGGTCGATTTTTTCTTAATTTTTAATTTTTCAACAAAAATACATTTAAAGCATTTTGATAATTAGTTTTGTTTTAAGAGGCTGTGACGTCTAAAAATCACCCTTTGAAAATCCACCCAACAACTTGTAAATATGTAACACGACGATCTCCGTGGCTAATTGATGTCCGCACCGGTTTTTAGGGTTCCGCTATCTCTGGATGTCCCGACTCCTGAGTTCGATTTGTACATCATTATTTGATTAAAAATATAATAAAAGTGATTGCGCAATTATACAATTTGTCGTCTCTTGGAAACCTTTACCCTTGAACATTGGTCTGCAGGTACACAAACCGTACCAAATCTATACCCAGAGTGTAAATGCAAACGTTACTATCGCGTTTAAATTAAATTGTATCTAAGCCTTATTTCTTGAAAATAAAGTAAGTACAATCTATCTGTCAAAATTGCACCATAGTCCCTATTTTTACAATATGGAACCAGTGTGCGCCATCCTGTCACCAGGGCCCTGTTAAACGAAACTTACAAGTCTACAATTATGTAAAAAGGGACTAATTTGTAGACTTGTAATACAAGACGTGCTGTTTAACCAAACTTACAAATAATATGTAAGAATCTTACAACTAAAAATCTTACATATTTGTAAAGTCTAATTGATGATTAAACCAACTTACCTTAGTGACGTTCTATCACAATGGGAGAGTTTCCTACAGTAATTTTTCTATGCACTAGATTACGCTGTAACTGTAACACAACCACCTTTTTTCAGCATATTATGGCAAAGGATTCGTTCATTTAGCCTAAAAACACCTCCCACCTCACAGGCACCTCAAAGGCTCCTTGCAACTTTTTGTTGATATTCGGCAACGATATTCGTATGGTGATGTCAGACTATTTTCTTTGCGATTTTCTGCTACGTTCTAGTTCGTTTACTTCTTCATTCAGATCTTTTATCAAACCCTTAATGACATTTTTGGTGCGAATTGTTGCACCTAGATTGTATATTCTGAACTAATCTGAAAAAGTTAGGTCGCTATGGTTGGGTAGCGCCATCTAGTACAATTTTTTGAACTAACGATGAAACGTCAAAAGAAACTCTCATTATACGAAGGCTTCATCCGAAGAGATTATTGTACACATGTAGTTCCCCGTAACGACTCGCTAGTCACACACTAGAGTTAAAAGATATTTAAAAAAAACATACATACAGACGAATAGAGAAGCTCCTCCTTTTTGATTTAGAAGTCGGTTAAAAATTAAAGTATCTTTCATTTTTTTCTCTTCATCAAGCAAGATTGAAGAAATCTCTTCTAATTTCCCATTGTTAATGCATAAAACATAATTAATGATACTCTACTGTACTGTAACTGTTTTTAACTGTACTTAACTGTACTTGGCTGTAGTTGGATGTACTTATAGGAAAAATGTGATAATGATAAGATGAAACAGCCATATTGAGATTTTATATAATTTTTATGCATTCACAATGCAATTTTGTAAGTGTAGGAAAAATTTTCTTACCACATTTTTCCTATACTTACAAAATTGCATTGTGAATGCATAAAAATAATATAAAATCTTAATATGTCTGTTTCATCTTAATCGATTGTTAAACATTTGTAAAAATGTTTCTTTCGGATGCGAGGGTTTCCTCACATTGATGAAGCAACGCTGGCCTACAGCGTAACAAGTGATAGCAAAATTCGACGAGTCGTGTAAGCCTTTCGGTAGCTTAGTTGGTCAGAGCATCGGGCCGGATTCCCGGAGGCGCGGGTTCGAATCCCGCCTGAAAGCTACTTATGGGGCTCGTGGTTTTTTACTATCACATTTTTCCTATACTTACAAAATTGCATTGTGAATGTATAAAAATTATATAAAATCTTGGCTGTACTTGGCTGTACTTGGCTGTACTTGACTGTACTTGACTGTACTTGAATGTACTTGACTGTACTTGACTGTACTTGACTGTACTTGACTGTACCTGACTGTACTTGACTGTACTAGACTGTACTTGACTGTACTAGACTGTACTTGACTGTACTTGACTGTACTTGACTGTACTTGACTGTACTTGACTGTACTTGACTGTACTTGACTGTACTTGACTGTACTTGACTGTACTTGACTGTACTTGACTGTACTTGACTGTACTTGACTGTACTTGACTGTACTTGACTGTACTTGACTGTACTTGACTGTACTTGACTGTACTTGACTGTACTTGACTGTACTTGACTTTACTTGACTGCACTTGACTGCACTTGACTGTACTTGACTGTACTTGACTGTACTGGACTATACTTGACTGTACTTGACTGTACTTGACTTTAGTTGACTGTACTTGACTGCACTTGTCTGCACTTGACTGTACTTGACTGTACTGGACTATACTTGACTGTACTTGACTGTACTTTACTTTATCAACCAAGTTTCTACTGTAAAAAACTGTAAATGAAATAAAATTTTAATAAATATTTTTACTAGCTTTCCGCCCGCGGATTCGCCCGCGTGGACTACACGACATTATCCCTCGGGAATGTGACGTTTTTCCTGGCTAAAAAGTAGCCTATGTTCCTCTCCAGGCTACAAAGTATCTGTATCCCAAATGTTAGCCAAATCCGTTCAGCCATTTTGGCGTGATTGAGTAACAAACATCCAAACATCTAAACATCCAAACATCCAAACATCCAAACATCCAAACATCTAAACTTTCACATTTATAATATTAAGTAGGAAGTAGGATTTGCCTTCAGTGAATATTCCGATGATTAGTTACGTGTTACCTACATTATAAAGTTAGAAGTTTTTCTTAAACTTGTAAAATAAAATAGTATCATAAACCTTAGAACTATCTTGTCTTTGAAAACTCTTTAAAGTACCTAACTAAATCCAACTAGTGATCTATCTGTAATTTTATTTTATTTGCCCTCAGTGAATATTCCGATGATTACCGTGTTACATTAAGATTTTTTTTTAATTATTTTTATGCATTCACAATGCAATTTTGTAAGTATAGGAAAAATGTGATAGTAAACTACTTATGGGGCTCGTGGTTTTTTACTATCACATTTTTCCCATACTTACATTAAGAAGTTGAAAGTTTTCTAAAACTTGTAAAATAAAATAGTATCAACCTTAGAACTGTTTTATCCTATGAGTAATAGTATTTATCTAAAGTCCGCAGCTACCGATGAGTTGAAGGGTACAGGGGCAAAACAAGAAATGTCACAAACAGGTTTTTTGTTTTGTATTTTTTATTTTTATTTTTTTTTATTTTTGGCTTGCATAATTATTTTTTATTAATTTACTGATAGGAACCTAAGTTTACTGTACAAAGATCGGCTGTAAATACAAATAAACTTTTGAGAAATGTTCACAAATATACTTACATTAAAATGTAAATTCCACAAAAATCTGTTTTGTGACATTCCTTGTTTTGCCCCTGTACCCTTCAGTTGATCAAAATCTTACAAAGTTAAAAAACCGAATAATAGCAGTGGCTATGGACATTTAAAATTTAAAGATTCTAACAATATAATGGATGTCCCAGAGTTACGGGGCATGACATGAAGGGAAAGTACTCTAAAAATATCTCTGAAAGGAAACATTCTTTTATTTTTGACAAGAAACAAAACAATGCCTTCTTCTACACTATGTGTCGACCCCCTACGCACATCGACAAAATATGGTACGTGTGAATAGTGTCGATGCAGCTTTTTGCAGTTGCGTTGTCGTTGTGCGAAAAAATGTTGATGTTAATCCGTTTTCACTAGTAGTTGTGATGTGGTTACGTCGTATGCAATGTGGCCGGCCGCTAGTTCGCAGCGTCGTCGTCGCTGGTAGTTGCGTTGTGATTGGCACTCACGCGCTCGTAAATGACAGCAAAATATACATTTCGAATACAAAATGCGCCTTGCCCACGTGTTGTGGTTGTAGCACGTGTGGGTTGACACTTTAATGAGTTGAAAGAACTATATAATATGTAACGGCTGCCATTTTTACTTACTTCTTTCATTGTTTTATCCATAATAATCGCACCAACTATTAATTTTATGAAAAAATCATTACAATTATAAACAAATATGGTCTATTCAGTTCTATTGTATTTATGTGATAGGAGCTGTCAATGTCAGATGCCACTCAGCTGTCTGTTTGTTTGCGATGTTCCGAAGTAACATAGCTATAAACCGCCGCGCGTTCCGTGGCAGACTGTGATCTGTATGCGAAATACTTTGATTGTAGTTTCGTGCATATTTATATTGCATTTCTTAACGTAACAACATAAATAGCCTATTGGAAGCAATTTTGTCTTACGCGCGCCATAGATTTTACTAAATTAATCTTCCAGATAATTCTGAAATCTTCGCGACGTAATTAGTCGGTGCCTTGGCTGTATGATTAAAATCCAATGACAAGTTGAATCTATCTATGCAAAAAAATTATAACCCTACTTACAGCCAGAATGTTCTGGAAGATTTTTAATATATAAAGGAGAATTCGCTAAAGATTTCCCCTTTTTCTGGTTTCTCGCCCCAACATAATTGGGGTCGTATCTCCGGGCAACATCTCCCCGAGTCTCACCGGTACCTACCTGCTGTACCTGCACCAGTACCTGCCTACTTCGTGCCGCTCTCCACCTGCTCCTGCGCGCCTAACCGCCAGGACCCTGCTCTGCTCCGGCCTACCCCGGACCAGACCCCGCTGCCTCTAGGCTACAGCGACTTCTCCCCTCTTTAGGAAGTCCCTAAGTTAAGTCCTCCCAACTTGTTCTTTGCACTGATCCCCGAGCGACAGAACCCACGGTCTAATTGTGGAAAATAAAATACACTTAATTTCATATACCCTCTTTTATTTCTGACTCGTGCTCTCCGGCTCCTCCAGCCAGGAGCGTTTCAGTGGCGCCCAACGTGGGGCCCGACGTGGGGCGCCACGTTGGGCGCCACTGAAACGCTCCTGGCTGGACCAGCTCCTCCAGCCAGGAGCGTTTCAGTGGCGCCCAGCTCATTCAGGCTCGCTTGGTGATCAGTGCTTTATTAATTTATTTATTTTTGTGCTTCGTATGTGGGTACCTATTTTTTTATCCGAGTTTGTGTAACGAACGGCTAACCGTGGTGATTTAACTGTAATATTTTCTTTTAATATCAGCCTTTCCTTGGTTCTAAACCAGGAAGCCTGTGATTTTTATTTTAACCGATTTAAAAAAAAAGGTTACTTACCTTTCCTTAATAAATATTTTTTTTTTTACTTTTTAACTTAAAGCCATTGATATTCATTTAACCTACTTCAAACAAGGAGGTTATTTACTTTCTTCATTTAAATTGTAATTTTTTTAAATTGAACTTACAACTGTTATAGTTACCCACATACCCCTTTTGTTACTTAAGTAGTGGTTGCACTTGAGTAGGCTCGTCGCGCAAAAGACTCACCTAACGTACTTAAATATGGCTGTGCGTAAGATAAATTTTCTTTCCTTACAAAAGTCGGAACTTGAATACGAAGTCGGACTTCGCGGAGAAACACCGGCTGATAACGTGGTCGATTTAAGGAAGCAAATTACAAAGATCTCTAAAGAACTTCCTTCTGAGGAGATTTTAGCCTCGCATTTGTCTTCTGCTGACGACTTAGACGGCATCTCAGCCGCATTAAACAAATCTAATAAAAACCTTGAATTATTAAAATCTAAATTTGATAGAGGTGTTTATTTGAGAACGGAGGTTATTCTTAACCACGTTTTTCATCGGCTCGGTAGAGTTGATGCAGCCGAGGACGCGTTATTATTGGGTGCCCTTGCTGAATGCAAGCGCGGCTTGAGGGCCCAGGACAGGGAACTGTCCACTTTAAAGCCTAGGGAGACGCCTGTCTCAGGCGCGAATGCGGGTGACCCTTTGCTCCCCGGTCCTTCTACTTCCAGCCGAGAGCAAGTCAACGCGACGGAGTCTATTATTAATGTTACTGTCGATCGGGCTCTTTCCGATTTCACTAAACTTAAATTCAACGGGAAAACTTGTGTTGTTTCCTTTATTCAAAAGGTTGACGAGTTTGTCACAGCTAGGGGCATAGATTATAGTAGGGTTTTGTCGTTTGGTTACGAAATTTTTACCGACGACGCCTTGTATTGGTTTCGTTGTGCCAGGCCAAAAGTAAATACCTGGGGAGAGTTAGTAGCCTTGCTGAAGGCTGATTTTCTTCCGAAAAACTATGACTCTCAATTTAAATCGGATATTAGAGCTCGTACCCAGGGTGTTAACGAACCAATTGCTATATATCTTTCCGTAATGGAGGTTATGTTTTCTCGCCTCACGAAACCAATATCAGAGGAAGATAAATTAGAAATTTTACTTACTAATATTAGGCCTTGCTACGCTAATGCTCTTACTCCGTCTTCGGTGATAAACTCCATCGACGATCTTAAAGCTATTTGTCAACACGTTGAAAAAATACAGTGTCAAGTGGCAAATTTTGTTGAGCCTTCTGCTTCTAATATGTCGAACTTAGCTACGGAGTTCGTTTACCGCGGTGCTACTAGCACTCCGGTTGTTAATAAACCTTTTACTAAAACTAATAAGTCATTTGTTTCAGCTGTGAACAATGATAATATATATTGTCCTAGATGTCGTTCTAACACGCATAATTTGAAAAACTGTACTCAACCACGAACAATAGTTTGTTTTAAGTGTGGCAAAGATGGTGTTCGCACCCCCGAATGTCCGGATTGCAATAAGCCCACCAATCAAAAAAACTAATTGATCGGGATTGTGAAACTAGGCAGCTTCGCTCGAGATTCTCTAGTCGTTGCGATGAAGCTGAATGGAAAGAATGGTTATCTATTATATCTAATCTATCTCATAGTCATTCTGAGTCTCCAATCCCGGAATCTGAAATTAATTTTTCTCGACCGTATATTTCTGTTATTATTGGTGATAATCATGTCGTTGGTCTTTTAGATACCGGTTCCGGCATATCCTTACTTGGGAATAATTATCAGGAATATATATTAAATCCTAATAATAAACTTTATTCTTGTGACCCGTTACAGCTTTCTGCAGCTGGCGGTCAAACTTTTACTGCCTCTAAATATGTTATTCTACCTTTAAATTTTAAAAATAAAACTATTCATATTAAATTATTTGTTGTGCCGGAAATTAAAAACAATTTAATTCTTGGTATGGATTTCTGGAGGAAGTTCGAGTTGTTTCCGAGTGAACTCGATAGCCTTTTGCTGGATGAGTCTAACGAATTTAATATATCTAATATTGCTCTTGACGATCCTAAACAAATTTGTTCGTACGCTCAACTTAACAACGAACAAAAGGAAAACGCTGATAATATTATTTCTCAATTTCGTAGCATTTCCTATGAAAAATGTGGTTTAGGTCGTACTTCGTTGATCACTCACGCTATAGATACAGGTGACTCTGTTCCCATTCGACAACGTTACTATAGAATGTCCCCTCAGAAGCAACAAATTCTCTCCGATCAACTGGACGAGATGTTGAAAGAAGATGTTGTCGAACCATGTGAGAGCCCTTGGTCTAATCCCGTGCTTCTTACTCCCAAAAAGAATGGCGAGTATAGATTCTGTCTCGACAGTAGGAAACTAAACTCTGTCACTCGCAAAGATGCTTACAGCTTACCTTATATAACTGAAATCCTAGATAACCTTAGGGATGCTAAGTATCTATCTAGTATAGACCTATCTAAATCGTTCTGGCAGGTATTAATTAAGCCTGAAGACCGATGTAAGACTGCATTCTATATTCCCTCTAGAGGAACCTTCCAATTTAAGTCTATGCCTTTTGGGTTGACCAATGCACCTGCCACGCAGCAAAGATTGGTAGATTTGCTGTTTTATGGTCCTGAATTCGAAAATAAGGTCTATGTATTTGTTGATGACGTAGTAATTGTGTCTAATTCCTTTCAGGAGCACATTTCTTTACTTTTACGAGTTTTGGAGAAACTAAAGTTCGCAAATTTAACTATAAATTTCGAAAAATGTCAATTTTTCAGAGAAAAATTAAAATATTTGGGTTATATGGTCGATTCGAATGGGCTACACGCCGATCCGGAGAAAATTGAGGTCATTGTGAATTATCCTACTCCTACTAACAGGAAGGAAGTTCGTCGTTTCTTAGGTACTGCTTCTTGGTATCGTCGTTTTATTCCCAATTTTAGTTCATTGGCTGCACCATTGAACAAACTTACCTCTCAGGGTAAGAATGCAATTCCTTTTGCCTGGTCACCAGAAGCAGAAACTGCCTTCAAGAAGCTCAAAGAGTGTTTAACGTCCCCTCCGATTTTATCTTGTCCGGATTATTCTGAACCGTTTCAAGTCCATACCGACGCTAGTGATTACGGGATTGGAGCTATACTAACTCAAATTTTAAATGGCGAAGAGAAAGTTATAGCCTATATGAGCAAGTCCTTGTCGGCACAAGAACGAAACTATAGCGCTACGGAGCGGGAAGCGCTCGCAGTAATTGTGTCTATAGAACATTGGCGCTGTTATTTGGATAATGGCCGGAAATTTACCGTTTTTACTGATCATTCGTCTTTAAAATGGTTTCTAAATATTAATAACCCTACAGGTCGACTTGCCAGATGGGGAGTACGTCTTTCTGCGTTCAACTTCGACATCAAACACAGACGTGGCAAGGATAATGTCGTTCCAGATTCGTTGTCCCGTGCGGTGCCTGTAGCGGCTATAGATAGCGTCAACCGATCTTCTTCACCTCCTGTACTTGATCCCTGGTATTTGGAGCTATTTGCCGGTTGTCAAAATTCCCCTACCTCTTTTACCAATTATAAAATAAATAATAATAAGTTATATCGCTTCATAAAAACTATAAATCCCTTAACTAGAGAATTTGAATGGAAGGAAGTTGTTCCTAAAGAATCTAGAATTGATATACTTAAAGACTATCATGATAATCCTACTTCTGGACATTTAGGGATATTTAAAACTTTTAAAAGAATTTCTTTAAATTACTTCTGGCCTGGCATGCATAAAGATGTCGTAAAATTTGTTAATGAGTGCGATGCTTGTAACTCTCACAAACATGCAAATCATCCTACCTTAGGATTTATGGGACGACCTAAGGAATGTTCTAGACCATTCCAAATGATTAGTGTGGACTTGGTTGGTCCCTTACCTATATCTAGAAAACAGAATACTATGCTACTTGTAGTCACTTGTTGTTTTTCGAAATACTCGCTTTTGTTTCCTATCCGTCGTGCTACTGCCGACATTATAACTAGTTTAATTGAAGAGAAAGTCTTTCTTGTTCATGGCATTCCTAGTACTGTTTTGATGGACAACGGTAAGCAGTTTGTCAGTCAAAAGCTTAATCACATGTTTTCTCAATATAAAATACCAAACGTACGCTTTACTCCTAAATATACTCCACAGGTAAACACGGTTGAGCGTTATAATAAAACCATCATGACTGCTGTTTCCACCTTTATTGAAGAGGACCACAGGTCCTGGGATAACAACATTCCCAAAATACAATTCGCACTTAATACAGCCGTCAGTGAAGTCACAGGTTATACTCCGTCATTTCTGGTTTACGGGAGAGAGTTAGTGCCGTGCGGTTCTCACTATCTTGATGTTGATCTGTCCGATGAAATTGTTTTTGCGCCTAGGGATGTGTATGCTGAAAACACTGGTAAACTTAGAAAAATTATGGACCAAGTGCAAAGTTCTCTTATCAAGTCTCATTCCCGAAACTCTGGGCATTACAATCTTCGTCGCAAAAACTATAACTTTAACGTTGGTGATACTGTTTGGAGAAAAACTTATTATCAAAGTGATAAGGATAAGCAGTTTTCTAAAAAACTTGCTCCTAAATATATAAAATGTCTCATTAAATCTAAACTATCTCCTCTAGTTTATGAACTTGAAGATATGAATGGGAAAAATCTAGGTTCCTGGCATATTAAAGATTTTAAAATAAATAACTATTCCTAAATTAAATAATTTTTTTAAATAGAAATTCTACAAAGTATTAGTCTTCGTCGTTATTTTTACCTTTTTATAGCAAAATTTTGTTTTAGATGTATTGAATAAATTGTTGGTCATCGTTTTTT
The DNA here is from genome assembly GCA_949710035.1 of Crambus lathoniellus. Lineage (NCBI taxonomy): Eukaryota > Metazoa > Arthropoda > Insecta > Lepidoptera > Crambidae > Crambus > Crambus lathoniellus. Next base: position 30,965,569 of record OX453303.1, read on the forward strand.
ACTTTTTAATCTGATTATTTTTAGCTAGGGCTTTTATTGCATAAAATTATACATAAATATAATTTTAATTAAATACATTTATAGCTAGGGAACCTGTTCGTTTGAATTGTGTCTGCATGAAGTTTATCTCTCGACTATTTTATTTTTAATTTCGCATTGTTTTAACATTAGCATTCTCAACGGGAATGTTGATTCAGTTACACTAAATAACTGGAATTCTTCTCCTGTCTTGCGATTCTTGGTCCTTGTACCGTTCTATTCGATTAGTCTTGAACTGGTTGTCGATACCTCTCGTCAATTTTATGGTGTTACTTTTACTGTCGATAACGTACAGTTAGCTTATCTTATTGTATACTGCTACTCTAAACCTTAGTTTTGTATTCGGTGGTTTTGTGTTTCTTAGTGGATTTTTCCCAGGCAAAATCCTTCTCTAAAAAGGGGGATATGTAACGGCTGCCATTTTTACTTACTTCTTTCATTGTTTTATCCATAATAATCGCACCAACTATTAATTTTATGAAAAAATCATTACAATTATAAACAAATATGGTCTATTCAGTTCTATTGTATTTATGTGATAGGAGCTGTCAATGTCAGATGCCACTCAGCTGTCTGTTTGTTTGCGATGTTCCGAAGTAACATAGCTATAAACCGCCGCGCGTTCCGTGGCAGACTGTGATCTGTATGCGAAATACTTTGATTGTAGTTTCGTGCATATTTATATTGCATTTCTTAACGTAACAACATAAATAGCCTATTGGAAGCAATTTTGTCTTACGCGCGCCATAGATTTTACTAAATTAATCTTCCAGATAATTCTGAAATCTTCGCGACGTAATTAGTCGGTGCCTTGGCTGTATGATTAAAATCCAATGACAAGTTGAATCTATCTATGCAAAAAAATTATAACCCTACTTACAGCCAGAATGTTCTGGAAGATTTTTAATATATAAAGGAGAATTCGCTAAAGATTTCCCCTTTTTCTGGTTTCTCGCCCCAACATAATTGGGGTCGTATCTCCGGGCAACATCTCCCCGAGTCTCACCGGTACCTACCTGCTGTACCTGCACCAGTACCTGCCTACTTCGTGCCGCTCTCCACCTGCTCCTGCGCGCCTAACCGCCAGGACCCTGCTCTGCTCCGGCCTACCCCGGACCAGACCCCGCTGCCTCTAGGCTACAGCGACTTCTCCCCTCTTTAGGAAGTCCCTAAGTTAAGTCCTCCCAACTTGTTCTTTGCACTGATCCCCGAGCGACAGAACCCACGGTCTAATTGTGGAAAATAAAATACACTTAATTTCATATACCCTCTTTTATTTCTGACTCGTGCTCTCCGGCTCCTCCAGCCAGGAGCGTTTCAAATAATAATAATAATTCAAATTTATTTCAGACCAGGTCCATATAGGGTTAGTAACAATATTCTTATAAACTAGGGTTAGTAACAATAACAATAATACAATAATCTTAAAATTAAACTAACTGAGAGCATGAGGGACCGTCCACTACCCAGATTTCCGTTCTAGCAGTGCGTGACGTGCAGGCGCATCCAGTGCCGTAGCAGCGGAGAGTCCCACCTGTTCGCCAGTGTGCTTACAATGCTGTTGGCGCTCTCCCGCAAACGTTTCAACAGTGATGCAACCCGTTTCCTGATGATAGCGTGGAAACCATCAGTACGTGCCTCTGTGAACATTGCGGATGCACTGCAGAAACGTGGCAGCCCCATCAGCATTCTAAACCCATTATTAAATTGGACACGCAGCGCGCCGTACACCTTCTGCGTGTAGTTGACCCATAGGCTGCTCGTATAAAAGGATTGACAATACGCTTTGAAAAGTGTTTCCTTTACTGGTCTAGAGCAGCGAGCAAACCTACGGGCCAGCATGTTGCATCTGATGGCCAGCGCCCTGCGTTCCCGCTCGATATCTACATTATCACGCAAATCATCAGTGACCCAGTGACCTAGATACTTAAATTGTGATACGCGATTGAGAGGAGTGTTATTGAGAGTTAGTGGCGGCAAACTCGGACAACATTTAGGTCCCGCCTTAAACACCATGCACTCACTTTTTTTCACATTGTATCTGAGCCCATGGGCCCCCGCATAGGTCTCACATATTTGCAGTAGTTTACGCAAAGCACCAATGGAGGGGCTCAGCAACACCATGTCGTCCGCGTAGCTGATGTTATTGATACATACGCCATCTATGTGACAACCGACATTAGTGCTGCCAAGCTCTCTTATCAATTTGTCCATATAAAAATTAAAAAGCCTGGGAGACGTAAGCCCCCCTTGCCTTACCCCGCACTCGAGGCCGTATACATCTGAGTATGAGCCTGCCCACCTTACACAGTTGGTTTGCTGACCATACCAGGACCGTAACATTGCCACTATCTCACACGGCACCTCAGTCTCGCGCTCAAGTTTATCCCACATAATTTCATATGAGACCATGTCGAAGGCCTTGGACAGGTCTAGAAAACAGGCGTAAATTGGGGTTTTTCTGGCGGTGTAGTATTGGACAGTTTGCTTGAGACACAATACAGCGTTCTCGGTGGATAGACCTGGTTTGAAACCAAATTGCGCGTCACTTAAACTAATGTGCTCACCCAAGCAACGGTCAAGCAAACTGTCCAGCACCTTAGCCACCACAGTAGCCAGTGAAATTGGTCTGTAGTTTGACACTTCCGAAGAGTCACCCGTTTTGTTTTTTATAATTGGTACAACTATAGTGCGCATGAGATCTTCCGGCAGGTAAGAGTGACTTAAACAAAGATTGAACAGCAACGAAAGAACCCGGGGCAGATGGACGCCTGCGTACTGAAGATGCTCGATGCTGAGGTGGTCATGTCCTGGAGATTTTCCCCGCACCATACCCTTAATCACGCGCTCCACTTCCAACGCGGAAAATCTTACACTCAAATTACCAGAACGACACTCAGGATCGCGCACCACAGCCGCTGTTTTGAGAGGCGATTCCACTCTAAAGTGTGCTTGGAAGGCTTTAGCTATCTCTTTATGATCGTGTACGCCAGCAACGCTCACTGGAAGGCTAGACTTCGGGTTCAGCTTATTTGTTAATTTCCAAAAGCCCTTGAAATCCCGTCCAGAATGGTGTTGCGCAAGAATGTCCATTTTAATTTGCTGTTGGTTGTTTTGGCACCACTTGAGTCTAGCCTTGAAAGCTATTCTAGACTTTACCATGTCCCGATATATTGGCCCAACAGTTGGTTTACCATATAGCTGCCACATTTGAAAACAATCACGTGCCGTCTGGTGAGCGTCCCTGACGTGCCGATTCCACCCAATCACATGTTTATTTTTTTTACTAAAATGATTGCACTTATTACTAGATTTTTTAGCACCTTCTGTAAGTATATCAATTATATTTTTGTACAAATTATCTATTATCAAAAAATGATTGCTATCTGAACAGGCATTATCGGCGCAGCCACTAAGTTCTCTTGGAAAGTTTATATCCCTTAGTTTCATATGACAATATTCTTTATATTTACATGATTGAGCGGGGTCCCTTTCTCCCCATACTATTTTATTAAAGTTGTAGTCAACATTTACAACTTTAGGTCTTATAACACTAATATTACACTCAAGTTCAATTGGGTAATGATCGGACCAATAACTATCATACAAAACAGCAACGCTAACTACTGTACGTCGAGCAGCACTCGTAACCACAGTGTGATCGAGCCACCGCTTACAGCCATGCGCGTCACTAACGAAAGTGAACGTGTCCGCCGGTAATAAGTCCATATCAACACAAGACCACAGTTGTTCTGAAGAAAAGTTTAATAGTTCACATGCAAACAGCTCACCTGGATGTGCATTAAAATCGCCGAGAATGTACACGGAGTCCACACAGCTACTCTCAATTATAGCGCTGATCTCACTGAGACACTCCGTAAAAAACGGTAAGTTTTCTCTCGAATCGGTTGGCATATACACCGAAACTATAATAAACGACCTATCCGCCACCGTAACTTTGATTGCGGCGAGACGCACACTACTACACGGTATCACTGTCACTGACGTAAATAGAGTCTTCCTCCACAAAAGCGCAACTCCACCGTAGGGTCTCCCGCGAAGTATACCAGCTGACGTATCCACGGCGGACACACCAGTATATGCGAAATCGTTATCAATGGTTCCCAAGAAAGAAATGTCATGAGGCAAGAGCCACGTCTCTTGTAAAGCCACCACGTCTGCTGTAATACACAGCTTTCTTACACACTCTACAGATCTAATAACATTTTTGCAATTGAAGCTAACGAATTTTACTGTTTGTATAGTATTCATGACTGAGGTTTGTTTTTCTCGGACGTCAAACAGTTTTCATATCTATTTTCACCAAATTTTATAAAACGGCGGTATGCTATACCAACCGGCCAAAAATCGTCATTCAAAAATGTATCCACTTTGTGACAAGGTACATAGACCTTGTATGCATCATAGCTTCTCGATACTTTCATATCCATCTTGTCTAACTTCACTTTAATACTAGTCTTGTCTTCGATGTATTTTGTAATGTCACATTCGGACACCTCCTTCGACACATTATAAATGTAAATAGGAATGTTGACTTCCGCAGCCTTAAATTTCTGATCCGGTTGTATAGTAGCATTCCCTCTTTTGCCTACAAAACGGTTTTTCAACCTCTTACGCTGCACAGTAATCCAATCTTCATTGAGAACCGGTTGTTTCCATTCGCCGTCGCGCACAATATCAGCCAGCGATCGTTGATTAGATGCATTATTTTTGTTATTGGCCCTTGCGGCCGGGTGTTTAGCTTCGGTCGCTCGCTCCGAACACAACGGCGGCGGCGGTGGCAGGTCGCAAGTAGACGACGTCGGGGACGACGGCAGCGTATGAGTCATCGCCTCCGCGCCGCTCGTTCGCTCAATATGTTCGCGTCCAGCTGACTTACCGACACTAACCGCTAACATTTGAATCGGAGATTTTGGCTTTGATCTACCCTCCTCCGGTGAAATAAAAGACCCTACCAAAGGTCTATACTCCTGTTTGTCCCGAGGGGATTTTCCGAGCTCTGTGGTGGGGTCCTCATCATTTTGCATTGGATGCAGTCCCATGGGGCCGCTGTCATAATCAAAGCTGTTTAACAAATAAGCACCCCGTTTTGTTTGTACGTTGTTGGTGAAGTTGTTGACTACAGATGTTTTCTTCAGAGCTTCTAAATCACTTTTTATTTCCTCAAGTTGACTCGTAGAAACAAATTGATCTTTGATCACTTGCAACTCTCTTTGAATTTTTACAATGTCTTTAAGTAGCCGCGTCACGTCGACATGATCAAACAGCACCGGGGGTAATTTGTGCAATTCTCGTGCGACATAAGAACGAAGTGCGTATATAAGAACTACATACAAATTAAAATAAATTAAATGTAAGTATATACGTAAATAAGCACAAAAAACGAGATCATGAGACTGATCAAAATCTGAAAAATAGATGATTTAAGGTGCGACGATTTTTAATAAGGGATCGTGACGTTTCACAAAAACTTTCTTACCATCGCAAATAAATTTTAAAATGTTGCTACAAATATCCAGCTATCTAAAACAGTTTTCCGTTTTTCGTAGAAGTAGGTACTTCAATAGAACGTAAATAGTGTTTTTGTAAACGTTGCGTCATGCACCCGCGGAGGGGCGCGGGCGATAGAAAACCCTGCTCTCCTCCGTTTGTGAAATCCGAGACGGGCCGCGCATTCAGGTCGTTAAAGAGAGTCGGAGCTTGCAGACGTTCCACGTAAAAATATTTATTTTTAAATAATCTAAAACTCAGCCGTTTATTTTTCGATTTTAATATTTTTCTGATAGTTTTTAGTCTTGATCTATAGTTTAAATTCTTTATAGTGAAACATAATAATATCAATATAATTAAACTTACTCATAGTAGGATTGTAACATTTGTTAATCAGGGCCCAGGATGGGAAACGGTCAAACTATCGTATTGAATATTTTTGATACCTTATCGAATTGTGGAAGTCTAATACATGTTTCTGCAGGTACACAGAAGGTACCAAATCTGTACTCAAAATCATTACGATACGCTCATTGGTTTCAGAAAAATCATAACCTCGGGTTGGCGGGTGTACCTATTGTATTGAATATCTTCGATACCTTATCGAATTATGGAAGTCTAATACATGTTTCTGCAGGTACACAGAAGGTACCAAATCTATACACAAATTCACTACGATACACTCATTGGTTCAAAGTACACCCGCGGACCTGACGTCAGGTCCGCGGGTGTACCTAGCGATTTGAATATCTTAGTAAATACGGAGGTACACAGATTTTTAAAAGAGGTACGTAAAGGTACACAGCAGGTACCAAATATCTGCAATAAATTTAAGCTAATCTGAGAAGTACACCCGCCATCCTGATGTTCACTTATAATCGTACTGGGTGCCTACCATCAACTTTAAGACAGCGATTCAAAAATAGCGCGATGCAGAATAGGTTCCTAAAATGAATTGCTTCGTACTCTGACCTTCTAAAAACTTGATCGCAAATGAATTGCTAAATGTGAATGACCGAACGATTTGTGTCCTTCACTCTACTCTTTGTCTACCCGTCTCTTTCACTCGATTCTGTCATGCCCGGAGAGTGAGAGGGACGGGTATAACCGGCAGGTGTCATGTTAGCTTGGCCGAGTTATAAGTCAAATAAGAGTTGATGACAGCTCAGCGGCTGTGAAATGTCATTGAATGATCACTGAATCGCTGTCATTGATATTAAGCTGTCGTGGTACGAATAAGCGAAGCAGATCAGTTTAGGTCCTAAACAAAACCGCAATAAGAGTTGATGGTAGGCACCCTGTTATACGCTAATTATGCTGGCTTCACCAACAGAATGTTCGAGGATTAAAGGCGACAAATCCCTTTGCGGAAAATACGGTCACTTGCTTTATTTTTATACAAACATGCTTTAAATAAAACGATCATTACTTTTTATTTTTTATTTTATTTATTCACAACGGGGTAGCACTTAGCCTTCATCACACCTGATGATAAGTGGTGATAAGGCTGAAGGTGGAAGCGCACTACTCCCGGAATCCTCAATAACTGAGGAACTGGCTATCTAATCTCTAACTGCCGGAACACAATAATGCTGAAAACATCATTGTTATGGCGTCAGACTTAGATAAGATGGTGGTAGCTAGCCAGGCGGACTAAGAACAAGTCCTACCACCAACCAAACCGAATACAATATGTATTGTAGTAGTAACTGGGAATCAAACCCGGGACCTCTGGGTCTGAAATCGGTGGTATAAACCACTAGACCACAGAGGTGGTTAAAAGGTTACTTATATCTTCTCGTCAATAAAATCATTGTCAGAAGGATCCTCGCAGTTTTTCCCGTGATAAAATATCATCATCATCAGCCATTTAATGTCCCCACTGCTGGGGCACTGGCCTTCCTTATGGATGAATAAGGCGAATGAGCCATGACCCACCACGCGGGCTCAGTGCGGATTGGTGGGTATTAACGACTGCAAGTGCAGCCGGGACCAACGGCTTAACGTGCCTTCCGAAGCACGGAGGAGCTCGAGATGAAAAGTTTTTGGTCACCCATCCCGTGACCGACCATTGCGAACGTTGCTTAACCTCAACGATCGCAGGCCGAGCGCGCTATCCACTGCGCCACGGGCTCCTCGATAAAATATACCTAGCATAAATCACTCGGGAAGAATGTACTTATAGCTTTCTTATGGTGAAAGAATTTTCTAAATCAGTCTAGTAGTTTCGGAACCTATTTAATGCAAACAAAAAAACAAACAATCTAATCTTACCTCTTTATCTAATTTATACTAATATCATAAAGAGGAAAGATTTGATTGTTTGTTTGTTGTATTGTCATCTGAACCAAACCTGTATACAAAATTTCAGCTCTATCGGACACTGAAAAGTGGGTCAAATTAAGCTTGCAAGATTTGTCCCCCACTAACTAACATGGCAAGTCAACCCATTTACAGCGACATAAAGCTAGTAATGACGGACTTCCTTACAAACTATCAACTCCTCACCGCCTACGGGGTGGATATTTGCTGTTTTGGGACTTTTCCCTATGATTTTTGTTTCCTATGAGGGTAGATTGGGAGCTAAAGAGTGACATAGGCTACTGTTTATCCCGGAAAAATATCACATTCCCTCAGGATAACGTCGTGTAGTACAAGCGGGCTAAGGCCGCGGGCGGAAAGCTAGTATTAGTATAGAAGTTTAAATAAGTGAGCATGTTACAAGTAAATATGACAGTCTAGGATTAAAATATTATTTTTTTACTAGCTTTTCGCCCGCGTCTTTGCCCCTGTGAACTACACGATGCTTTCTCTGGGGAATGAGATATTTTCCAGGGGTCAAAGGTATATTTGGAGACTAATTAATAAGTTTCGATCATCAATTACACCTTGTTGATCGAAGTTAATAAGACACAATTTAAGTGTAAATTTGTTAAAAATAAGATTGAAGGGTGTATTTTTTTCTTGATAGATTAGATTAGATAAATATAATTATTTTAACTACTATTATTACAAATTAAAAAACTATAATCTATTTGTGTCAAATTTTATCCTGGGGTGCGATTCTCTTTTTTATTATTACTTTTATTATTCACCGTCACATAGTCAATTCATAATAAACAAGTGAAAGTCAAGCAAAAATGAACGTCGAGTTATTTGATTGAATCTTTGAGAATTGCACAACAGATCCATTCAGGCATTACGCCACTATTGAGTACAGTGACACAATCTTTTCTGTTCCGTTGGTCAAAATGTGAAAATAACGTGGTTTTTTTATGTCAAGTTGATGTCCAACCCATAAACTTATTTATACTAGGGGTAAAAGTATAATAAGTTTATGGTCCAACCATAGCGCTGCTGGCGGCTGAAATTCTTAGAAGTCAGAGCCGGTTAAATTGCTACAAAAAAAAAAAAGAAAAACGTACGTAGCGCCACTGTCACCGGAACAGAAAAGTTTGTGGCACTGTAACAAACATCTCGACCGACATCCAAAGTTTCGCAGTTATAATATAAGAAAGATTTGAAATAAACAATAAAAAAACTTGAAACATCCAAACAGTTTATTTTCATAAATGTTTATTATAATTAATATCATTTGAAAACATTGAAAGGGCGAGCAAAAGACAGCAGTGACAATCATTAATAAATTATACTTACTTTCAATATTTACAATAGCTATAATACTTTGCTCAATGATTATAGTAATCTAGAATTTTCATAAAAAGTGTGCTTTGGTTACAAGTAAGGTTAGATTATGTTAGGTAAGTACAAGATCAAATTATTTACAACTTATTAAATATAAAACTATCTACGTTAGGAAGACTACATAGTGTCATGATATTTGCTGTGTACTTATCATGAAACGGAATAAATACTTACAATCAAAAATTTAAAAATATTTACATCGAAGCCTCTCTCGCCGTCTGGAAGCTAACGATATAGTTTCCCCAGAATCCTCATTGGAGCTCAAGTTATTTTTCACATTCACCACATTTTCCTTAAATGGTATTGCGCAGTTATTGACGTCTTCGTGTACCTCTACGTTAGGGGCCATGTTTACTTCTCAACCAATACAAAAGACTAGTCAGGAATCGGTAACCATTGAATTTGCGAATCGATTTAGGTTTATCAGTGTTTTTATCTTATCGTGGTAGTGCTATAATGTTGTTATAGATGCAGAATGATATTTGAAAATAATTTAGGTGGCCATCGGGTTTCAGAAATAGGAGTGCGAGCAGCTGACTTCACTCACCCGCAACCTTATTATAATCGTACTGGGTGCCTACCATCAACTTTAAGACAGCGATTCAAAAATAGCGCGATGCAGAATAGGTTCCTAAAATGAATTGCTTCGTACTTTGACCTTCTAAAAACTTGATCGCAAATGAATTGCTAAATGTGAATGACCGAACGATTTGTGTCCATATTTCTTCTACCCGTCTCTTTCACTCGATTCTGTCATGCCCGGAGAGTGAGAGGGACGGGTATAACCGGCAGGTGTCATGTTAGCTTGGCCGAGTTATAAGTCAAATAAGAGTTGATGACAGCTCAGCGGCTGTGAAATGTCATTGAATGATCACTGAATCGCTGTCATTGATATTAAGCTGTCGTGGTACGAATAAGCGAAGCAGATCAGTTTAGGTCCTAAACAAAACCGCAATAAGAGTTGATGGTAGGCACCCTGTTATACGCTAATTATGCTGGCTTCACCAACAGAATGTTCGAGGATTAAAGGCGACAAATCCCTTTGCGGAAAATACGGTCACTTGCTTTATTTTTATACAAACATGCTTTAAATAAAACGATCATTACTTTTTATTTTTTATTTTATTTATTCACAACGGGGTAGCACTTAGCCTTCATCACACCTGATGATAAGTGGTGATAAGGCTGAAGGTGGAAGCGCACTACTCCCGGAATCCTCAATAACTGAGGAACTGGCTATCTAATCTCTAACTGCCGGAACACAATAATGCTGAAAACATCATTGTTATGGCGTCAGACTTAGATAAGATGGTGGTAGCTAGCCAGGCGGACTAAGAACAAGTCCTACCACCAACCAAACCGAATACAATATGTATTGTAGTAGTAACTGGGAATCAAACCCGGGACCTCTGGGTCTGAAATCGGTGGTATAAACCACTAGACCACAGAGGTGGTTAAAAGGTTACTTATATCTTCTTGTCAATAAAATCATTGTCAGAAGGATCCTCGCAGTTTTTCCCGTGATAAAATATCATCATCATCAGCCATTTAATGTCCCCACTGCTGGGGCACTGGCCTTCCTTATGGATGAATAAGGCGAATGAGCCATGACCCACCACGCGGGCTCAGTGCGGATTGGTGGGTATTAACGACTGCAAGTGCAGCCGGGACCAACGGCTTAACGTGCCTTCCGAAGCACGGAGGAGCTCGAGATGAAAAGTTTTTGGTCACCCATCCCGTGACCGACCATTGCGAACGTTGCTTAACCTCAACGATCGCAGGCCGAGCGCGCTATCCACTGCGCCACGGGCTCCTCGATAAAATATACCTAGCATAAATCACTCGGGAAGAATGTACTTATAGCTTTCTTATGGTGAAAGAATTTTCTAAATCAGTCTAGTAGTTTCGGAACCTATTTAATGCAAATAAAAAAACAAACAATCTAATCTTACCTCTTTATCTAATTTATACTAATATCATAAAGAGGAAAGATTTGATTGTTTGTTTGTTGTATTGTCATCTGAACCAAACCTGTATACAAAATTTCAGCTCTATCGGACACTGAAAAGTGGGTCAAATTAAGCTTGTAAGATTTGTCCCCCACTAACTAACATGGCAAGTCAACCCATTTACAGCGACATAAAGCTAGTAATGACGGACTTCCTTACAAACTATCAACCCCTCACCGCCTACGGGGTGGATATTTGCTGTTTTGGGACTTTTCCCTATGATTTTTGTTTCCTATGAGGGTAGATTGGGAGCTAAAGAGTGACATAGGCTACTGTTTATCCCGGAAAAATATCACATTCCCTCAGGATAACGTCGTGTAGTACAAGCGGGCTAAGGCCGCGGGCGGAAAGCTAGTATTAGTATAGAAGTTTAAATAAGTGAGCATGTTACAAGTAAATATGACAGTCTAGGATTAAAATATTATTTTTTTACTAGCTTTTCGCCCGCGTCTTTGCCCCTGTGAACTACACGATGCTTTCTCTGGGGAATGAGATATTTTCCAGGGGTCAAAGGTATATTTGGAGACTAATTAATAAGTTTCGATCATCAATTACACCTTGTTGATCGAAGTTAATAAGACACAATTTAAGTGTAAATTTGTTAAAAATAAGATTGAAGGGTGTATTTTTTTCTTGATAGATTAGATTAGATAAAAATAATTATTTTAACTACTATTATTACAAATTAAAAAACTATAATCTATTTGTGTCAAATTTTATCCTGGGGTGCGATTCTCTTTTTTATTATTACTTTTATTATTCACCGTCACATCGTCAATTCATAATAAACAAGTGAAAGTCAAGCAAAAATGAACGTCGAGTTATTTGATTGAATCTTTGAGAATTGCACAACAGTACCCCTAGTGTAAGTTTTTATGTCAAAAAACGCAAACTATCGTGAGTGCGTATTTATGTCAATTTGTATGAAAACTGTATCAGCGCCTCTAGCGGCGAGTAGCGCGCTTATGCAGTTTTCATACAAATTGACATAAATACGTACTCGAAATAGTTTGCGTTTGCTTGACATAAAAACTTACACTCGGGGTACAGATCCATTCAGGCATTACGCCACTATTGAGTACAGTGACACAATCTTTTCTGTTCCGGTGGTCAAAATGTGAAAATAACGTGGTTTTTTTTATGTCAAGTTGATGTCCAACCCATAAACTTATTTATACTAGGGGTAAAAGTATAATAAGTTTATGGTCCAACCATAGCGCTGCTGGCGGCTGAAATTCTTAGAAGTCAGAGCCGGTTAAATTGCTACAAAAAAAAAAAAGAAAAACGTACGTAGCGCCACTGTCACCGGAACAGAAAAGTTTGTGGCACTGTAACAAACATCTCGACCGACATCCAAAGTTTCGCAGTTATAATATAAGAAAGATTTGAAATAAACAATAAAAAAACTTGAAACATCCAAACAGTTTATTTTCATAAATGTTTATTATAATTAATATCATTTGAAAACATTGAAAGGGCGAGCAAAAGACAGCGGTGACAATCATTAATAAATTATACTTACTTTCAATATTTACAATAGCTATAATACTTTGCTCAATGATTATAGTAATCTAGAATTTTCATAAAAAGTGTGCTTTGGTTACAAGTAAGGTTAGATTATGTTAGGTAAGTACAAGATCAAATTATTTACAACTTATTAAATATAAAACTATCTACGTTAGGAAGACTACATAGTGTCATGATATTTGCTGTGTACTTATCATGAAACGGAATAAATACTTACAATCAAAAATTTAAAAATATTTACATCTTGATGCATACATTAAGTAAGTAATAATAAATAAATTGGGTACTATCACATACATTGTAACAATCCCAATTTAAGTAGCTTTAGCACTTGTGTAATCGTAGCAACAAAAACAACGACGGGTTTCCACATACGCCCAGAGCCAGACTCGAGAAAATATAGAAAAGCTACTTTCTACATATACCGGACCGGGAAACGAGCTCGGGAACTCAGAGAACATTACATAAGAACGTTTTAAACGCAAGTGAAACCTAAACGAAATATAAGTTGGACGCATGACAGAAGTTATACGCTGCGACCAAAAGGAGGTCTGCATTGCAGAAGTTATACGCTGCAACCAAAAGGAGGTCTGCATTGCAGAAGTTATAAGCTGCGACCAAAAGGAGGCCGAATTGCAGAATCTATACGCTGACCAAAAGGAGGCCGCATAGCAGAAGTTATATGCCGCGACTCAAAGGAGGTCGCACTGCAGAAGTTATACGCTGCGACCAAAAGGAGGCCGCATTGCAGAATCTATACGCTGCGACCAAAAGGAGGTCGCATTGCAGAAGTTATAAGCTAAGAACAAAAGGATGCCTGCATTGCAGAAGTTATACTCTGCGACCAAAAGGAAGCCGCATAGCAGAAGTTATATGCTGCGACTCAAAGGAAGTCGCATTGCAGAAGTTATACGCTGCGACCAAAAGGAGGCCGCATTGCAGAATCTATACGCTGCGACCAAAAGGAGGCCGCATAGCAGAAGTTATATGCTGTGACTCAAAGGAGGTCGCATTGCAGAAGTTATAAGCTAAGAACAAAAGGATGCCTGCATTGCAGAAGTTATACTCTGCGACCAAAAGGAAGCCGCATAGCAGAAGTTATATGCTGCGACTCAAAGGAAGTCGCATTGCAGAAGTTATACGCTGCGACCAAAAGGAGGCCGCATTGCAGAATCTATACGCTGCGACCAAAAGGAGGCCGCATAGCAGAAGTTATATGCTGTGACTCAAAGGAGGTCGCATTGCAGAAGTTATAAGCTAAGAACAAAAGGATGCCTGCATTGCAGAAGTTATACTCTGCGACCAAAAGGAAGCCGCATTGCAGAAGTTATACGCTGCCACCAATAGGAGGCCGCATAGCAGAAATTATACGCTGCGACCAAAAGGAGGCCGCATAATAATATGATGTGAAGTGCGCTCTAGTTTGACATGTAAAGTCTAAATTTTTCTTTAAATTTTTTAATATTTAGTATTCATCCAAAGAAAGTTAGTTACTATTCAAATTTTCTTTCTTTTTATAGCAAGCCCTTTAATTTGTTCGTGGGTTCGAGTCCCTTCGGAGCTAGTACTCGTACAACAGTAAAGGTTCTTGCATCCATCTGAATTAATTTGTAATATATTTTATTCTACTAAACTTAAGAGCCACGCTCTTGTCTGTGTTGAAAATAATATCTATAAGTAGGTAGTTACGATAATTCAATAACTATTTTACAAATTAAAAAAAAATAACAATTTATTTCCTAGAGCCTAATTTTACAATAAATTATACGTTTTCAGTCAAATTTGATTAAAGCGATCACACCTACACTGAAAAAGTTATTTATTAAGGATTTTGTTCGTATATGTGTATTGTATTTGGCAATACAAGCATAGCAGTTTCTAATATTTTATACTTATACACTATAAACTTTCTGTCGCCGCTGTCCTGGCTCAACGCTACGCCCTTTCCATGTTTTGGAAGTCAATCACAATAAAATGGCTTAAAATAATTATAATCTAATGATAATCTGATATATCAAACTTAACCTTAGTACAATCGAATACAATACTATTTACAATACACATCACTATCTGTCTTTTGCAGTTTATTTACAAGTTTCCTGTACAATGGATATAATGTTCGAATTCGTATTTCTTGTGCAAAAATGGTTTTCGTATTTACAGTGCCATTTAAAAAAAAATGGAAGATTGTCAAAGCTATTTATTACAAAGCGATGGCTAATACGTTCGGCATAAGAAGAAATATATTTTCATTGAATTTAATTTGATTGTAAGACATTTCTTATTGGTCTACATTTTAAATTTTACTATTAGTTTTATCTATATCACTCAAAGTTACACTATAACTGGTTTTCTTTCTTTCAGTTTACAAGAACAGCTTTTCTTTTTAAGGTTATTATTATTTTTGGCGTTTCTGCATACCCCATTAAAGGATTTGGAAGAATGTCGTTGCTATAAAGTGCCTGCCCTTTCATTGGTTATGTTGACATTATTAATGATATCACTTGGTTTATTAACTAATTTAAGTATATCGATGGGGTTGTTGATAGCCGGCGTGATGTTATTACATTGGTTGGACTCTTTTTCTTCTTTTGCATTTGTTTCATTGTCACCCCCTTCTTTGTTGTCTTGCATTCGTTGAATTGTCTGTCCATTTGATAGTTTGTTGAAATCAGCTGCTTCCGTTTGAGTTTCTTTATCTGCACACGAAGCTTCTGAAATATTACAATTTGAAGTGTTATTAGGTAAAGTTTATTTACCAATCTCCTTACAGGAAGGTATGCAAAATAATTTAAAGATTGCACAAATTTATGTTATCGCAGTGATTGTTATGCGTGCAAAAGTTGTGCAATGTTTACTTTAATCGAAGAATTCGAAAACCTTCATGCAGGAAATACAGGAGACCAGATTCTCAATCCAGGATAGTAATAGCTAGCAAGCTAGTAACAGATGACTTCGTTTATGCAGAACTAGCTTCTAGCCAAAGCCGTAAGTACTTACAATTTAAAAAAAAAAAATACGAAGCCCGATTTGCTAGCATGCTAGTTTACTGTCCTAGCTTATGAAACTAATTAATCTCGTGTATTTTCGGTTAACACCGGAGGACTCGAACATTTTCCAATCTATGGAGATTCTTAAATTTCATCATCCCTATGCACTTAATGTCGAAGGTGTTGCCAATTTTCCCAGACGTTCGTTCCCGTACTTAAGTAAAGTATGAGTATTTGTGCGGTAATTTTCCATGAATATGGAAAGGTAGGTTTATTAATATCGAAAGTTGGAGAACTGTCTGTATGTGTGCGTAATGTGTTTATTGATAACTCAAATCTTATCTTGTCTACGAGTAAATACATGCAATATCTTGGAACGTGTTAATCTAATAAAACATGAAATGTGACTTACAAAACAAAGATGAAATTGTGTTAACAAAGAAGAAATTAATTAGAATCGTGATTTCAAATGATTGCTAGATTGGAATTAACTTGTTACTTTAGAAAAAATAATACTTGTTGTTTATGTTATTAGTATTTTATACAAATTAATTATTCAGCCAGGTGGCCACAAAACGATAGCTAGGAAACTCCGTCACAATAATCAAGCAGAACTGTTCCTTTGTGAGTAAGAAACTTGGTTTGAAGTATAGAATTGGACGAGAATGATATGAATAGCAAATAAATACAAAATCAGGTAGGTAACTCATTTATAGAAAATGATATATTTGAGTATGTACTATTAGGAGCCCGTGGCGCAATAGTTAACGCATTTGGCTGCGATTAAGCCATCACGCAACTTTTGCAATGGTCAGTCACGGGATGAGTGCCGTCCTAAGGTGGGTCCACACTTGTGACATGAAATCGGACTGGACTGGACGTGTTACGCTAAAATGTGGTCGGTCTAGGTTGTGCTGGCACGGTCTTAAACCATGTAGGTATACGATGAAATGTTACAAGTGTAGACGCATGGTGTCGAACTAGACTGCGTGGCACCAGAAGGTGAGGTGACATGGGATACGTCCACTCCTATTCCATGTCTGTATCTGTGTCATCTGGCGTACTTCAACGCGTGTCATAAATGCAAGTGTGGACGTCTCCTGGGTGCCTACCATCAACTTTAAGACAGCGATTCAAAAATAGCGCGATGCAGAATAGGTTCCTAAAATGAATTGCTTTCTTTCGTACTATGACCTTCTTAAAACTGGATCGCAAATGAATTGCTAAATGTGAATGACCAAAGCCATCTTCTATCTCACTCGTTGCACTAGGAGCGCAAGCAGCCGAGAAATAATAGCGGGCCATGGAATGACCGAACGATTTGTGCCCTTTTTCTTCTATCCGTCTCTTTCACTCGATTCTGTCATGCCCGGAGAGTGAAAGGGACGGGTATAACCTGCAGATATCATTTTAGCTTGGCTGAGTTATAAGTCAAATAAGAGTTGATGACAGCTCAGCGGCTGTGAAATGTCATTAAATGATCACTGAATCGCTGTCATTGATATTAAGCTGTCGTGGTACGAATAAGCGAAGCAGTTCAGTTTAGGTCCTAAACAAAACCGCAATAAGAGTTGATGGTAGGCACCCTGAGTCAAGCGGATAATAGCGAACATCCTATAAAAAAACGACTCTCGATGGATCGGCTCGTAACACGTTACTGTCACCATGACAGTACACAAACCAGCGTCCGCACTGCGCCCGGCTAGTAGATCGTGACTCCGTACATTGTTCTGCCGTTTATTTATGTCCAGCAGTTTCTTCCAATGTTCGGAATAGATTTTAGCCAGATTGCAGCTTGTAACAATTGTTCGCGTAACAAAAGTCGTCTACATTATCGCTACTGACACGTGTTTCTGACACAATCATGGGATAATGTTCGGTAAAATGTCACAAGTCTGGACGCACCTCTAGAAAGGGACGTCAAGCGGTTGCATTTGCAGTCATTAAAGTCCACCAATTCGCATCCGACACTCGCGATGGGTCATGAACTATTCTCTATAATTTTCATTTTCATTCATAAGATAGATCGTGACCCAGCTGGGGAGACTTTTAAATGGCTGATGCTGATATAAACTAAATCATGCGTATATACATAGCAAGTATAAGTATTTGATTGAATCAGGCGTCACTTGGCGGAAGCCCCTAACCATTGTGAAAAATAAATATATGTAGCTTTCTTCCGCAAATAATCACAAAACTTGCACCTTCACCGATCACACTACTCTACACGTGTTTCGCCCCAACCCGGGGCATCCTCAGGAGATGTTTGTCCGTATGCAATCCAGCCCTGGGTTGGGGCGAAACACGTGTAGAGTAGTGTGATCGGTGAAGGTGCAAGTTTTGTGATTATTTGCGGAAGAAAGCATATATTTATTTTCCACAATAGCAAGTATAATTTGTGGACTTACTTTTAATCTGTGCGGGCGGTAGGGCGTGTTGCGGGGGTGGTTTCCGGCTGTACCGGACTGGCATGATGCTCTGTCGTACATTCCTTTCAGGCCGGATAAGGATTATGTATAACTGCAAAAACAGAAACCAGAATGATTAACCACAATCCATCGATCAACAATAACACACAATCACTTGCTAAAAATCTAAGGTAAAAGAAGTCTGGCTTACGTTTTTTGCAACATCTGAGAGTCTATTTAGACAATTTGTATTCGATGAAATTAAACTGCTACGACTATAGGTAATGAGAATGTGTGAAGCGAAAAGGCATTTTTAAAAATTATGACGGTAAAGTAACTTTAGCTTTGGTGATGGATGGATGGTGGATGGGTTATCTACATTTTACTATCTCTAGTTCCTCCATGTTTCGAAAGGCATGTGAAGACATCGGTTCTGTCGGCATTATTTTGCAATCGGTAACCCTCATCAATCTGTATTGAGCCCGTGTTTTTGGTGCAGTTCATACAATGTCTATCTAACTTTTAACACCTGCACTGGGGAAAATCTTATGCCAGCAACCGACAAGGCTGTGAAACTGGCCAAATTCTGGGCTACAACAATTTAGTGAACGCCATCGACACGCTACGAATATTGAGCCGGTGTTGGGCCATTTCCTGTTCTTATTATCCTTCCAAATTGTGTGCAGAGCTGAATCTGTGCACAAATATTCCAACCGTATTGTACTTTGTCACATGGAATGTAGTAAATAAATAGGTACCTTTATGTAGCGAGGGGAATGCGTTTACGCATACCCCATCCGCGTGCGGTGTGCGGACGGTGGTTATGAGGAACTTACCTGGCCATTTCCTGATCAGATTCTCGATGGGGGTCAGAAATGGGAAATACCTCCTAAACCTTACTTCTTGCTTTCTCTGCCGTCAATTAGGTAGGTCGCAATGTGGAGGGCCCGAGGTGGCAAGCTCCTCTTAATTACTCCGATGGCGCAGTGACCCCGAAGTGGATCTTGGCTTCCGACAACAAAAGGCAACAACCTCCTCCCAGTCGTGCAGCAGCAGCTCCCGTAGATCTTTGGCCACTTTGCCAGCCCAGCGATACCTAGGTCGACCGACTGGCCTGCGCCCTACTGGCAGGCCCAGGGTTAAAGCTCCTCCTACAGTAAATAAATACCTTGGGCGAGAACAGGCAGACGAGCGTGACGCTGGCGCTTAACGAGATGGTAACGGCCATGCTGGTGACGCGCAGTGGCACGTGGCTCGCTGTGCCGAAGTACAGCGGCACGAAAGCCAGCCAGATTACGCACGTCGTGTACATCGTGAACCCTGCCCAGACGAAGTTAAGGTTAAAATTCATATAGGTACTTATTTAATATCGTTTATTCAGTATAGGCTGTCACAGGCATTTCTGAATGTCAATAAAGCAACACTATCGGAATGCATAACCTTGGCACTGGAGACCTTGTAACGAGAGAAACGTGTAATAAACTTGTCAGAGGCACTTCTATTTCTTCGCTAAGCAGCCGTAAAGCTTTCAGTAAGATTTGTAAGTACAGCAAAGCATGTAGCAGAAAAAAACTGTCTTTATGTTAACCATTATCGTGAGTGTATTAATTTATTATTGTTTAGTTTTGATGCTAGGGGTACCGTTTGATATCTTTATTTTGACGGGACCAATGTTGTAGTGGTACTGACTAAACCTGCTGAGGAGCCGTTAGTTTCAATCACCATTGGGGACAAACATTTATGTGTTGCAGATTTGTGTTTGTTCCATGTCTGTAGTGCTAGCACAACTTAGCGCGACTCGAGTGAGAAAGAGACGGTCACTTTCGACCAATCAGATCGCTCGTAGATAGCGCTTGGAAGGAGCGCGACAAACTATATGTCGTTGCCCTTATGCTACTCACGCTAGCCCCGCTGAGTGGTATTAAGTATTTGTTTTTGTATTCATATTTATTTCTAAAACAATCGTTGGTCCTAGGTGCCTACCATCAACTTTAAGACAGCGATTCAAAAATAGCGCGATGCAGAATAGGTTCCTAAAATGAATTGCTTTCTTTCGTACCATGACCTTCTAAAAACTGGATCGCAAATGAATTGCTAAATGTGAATGACCGAACGATTTGTGTCCTTATTTCTTCTACCCGTCTCTTTCACTCGATTCTGTCATGCCAGGAGAGTGAAAGGGACGGGTATAACCTGCAGGTGACATGTTAGCTTGGCCAAGTTATACGTCAAATAAGAGTTGATGACAGCTTAGCGGCTGTGAAATGTCATTGAATGGTCACTGAATCGCTGTCATTGATATTAAGCTGTCGTGGTACGAATAAGCAAAGCAGATCAGTTTAGGTCCTAAACCGCAATAAAAGTTGATGGTAGGCACCCTGATATCCGCAACCTACTTATATGCTTATAAGCTACTCAACTCGGAATCAGATCATTGATCTGCCCCTCTAGACAAGTGGCTTTCTATTATTGAATTCGCCAGTCGAAAAGAAAGAAAATTTATGCGATTGACATTAGCGGTCACGTGACATTTCGATCGTTAATGTCAATACCATACATTTTCGAATTCGATAATAGAAAGCCACTTTTCTAGGGGGGCTGATATATTAGATTGAACTTTGCTCACCAATATGTTTGCTCTCATTGAAAGCTTCAGGTATTTTCCTCGTCAGTACTGCGTATACGGTGCAGACGAGGATTAACACGATGGGGTAGAAGAAGGCGATCATGTAGGAGGCGTCGACGTATGAGTCGCACACCAGCATGTTGTCCTCCCTCGTGGGGTAGTGGAACATGGCGCGGGC
The DNA here is from genome assembly GCA_949710035.1 of Crambus lathoniellus. NCBI lineage: Eukaryota > Metazoa > Arthropoda > Insecta > Lepidoptera > Crambidae > Crambus > Crambus lathoniellus. Next base: position 30,986,562 of record OX453303.1, read on the forward strand.
CGGCGCTACTATCATCCATACTACCACTATTAGCACCTGAAAAAGTACAATTTAAAAAACATATTTAGCATCGCTGTTGTGTGGTTTTACCCTACAACACGTAACAGAATTAATGGTATATATAGGGATCGACAAACTAAACAATTCTTACAATGGGACCTACTCCGAAATCGCGAAGAAAAAATAAGCTATTTTATAAATTTTAATTTTTCGTTAATAATTTTTGTATGAAACAGCTGATATGATTTTCACGATTTTAGGATTTGTCCCATTGTAAAAGTTGTTCAGTTTGATAATCCCTATCTGCCATATTCTGGTTAGGCATTAATTCTGTTACGCGTTGTTGTATCGTGAATCTTATTTCCGAAAGAATATCGGGATAAATATAGATAATGGGATTATAAAGTAGATAATGTTATAATAATAATGTAGTTCAGCATCATCATCATCATCAGCCCGTATCCATCTACTGCTGGACATAGGCCTCTCCTAGTTCGCGCCACTGAGCCCGTATGTAATGTACCTAATTGTTCCTGCGGTAAATAAATAAATTTTCTGAATCAGTTCACAAGTTCCATATTATTTCCAAAAAACCAACAAACAAACAAAACTTTACCTCTGTATAATATTAATCTATACTAATGTTATAAAGAGGAAAGATATGATTGTTTAATTGTTTGCATCGAATAGGCTCCGAAACTCCTGGGCCGATTTAGAAAATTCTTTCACCATTAGAAAGCTACATTCTTCCCAAGTGACATAGGCTATATTTTATCCCGATATTCCCACGGGAACGGGTACCACGTAGGAAAAACCGCGAGGATCTGCTAGTTAAAGATAAATACAGTGTTCGCGCCGCGCTGCGAGCGGTGCGTTGTCATTGTCAAGGTCACGGGCGACACGCAATGCGCTCGGGCCGCGTGCAGGCAGTTGGCCGTAAGCAGCCGCGAGACAAGTTCGTGTGTTTCTGTAGCGACGTGCCGCGCAAGTTACCTACCCATTTTGGGACCGAGATTCGTTTTGCACCTACTAGGGCTCCGGTCGGGGTACGGACGTGTAACCCGTGTGTGTTCGCTTTGAAAAGCGCCGGGAAAGTTTTAGCGGCCTATTAGGGCATTGTGTAGTATAAGAGTGTTAGCTGTAAGAGTATCCCATCGGGGGTTGTGTGGAGATCGTTTTGCCAGGGCGCGCGCGCGCCGGCGAGACAACGTCAGCCCCCCTGGATTACGGACACTATTTTAGTAAGGTAGGATTAGTTTAATTTACTTAATTTTTGCATGGGAAACCTTCGTTTCAATAAACTGTGGAACACAGTAGATGTGGTCATCACAATTGTGCGTGATCATATTTTTGGTAGCAGAGCGTACCTAGTTGATATAATTAGTTAATTTTCATATTAAAATTAACTAGGTACATAAAATTTCATAGTAAAAATAAAAAGCGTACCTAAAAAGCGTACCTAAAAATTATTTTTTTTTTGTTGAAATCTCGAGGGTATGCCGAGACGATTGAAGTACTAAGAAATTGTTCTAGTAAATTCTCGAAGCGAATGTTTCTCACTTGGTGGATCCGATAATAGATAGACACTTATATAATTGTTGTCACATACTAGTGTTTTGATACGAGTTTACTCGCCTAGATGTGTATATTTTTTTTTGTGTGTCCGGATTTATTTGACGAATAGTTCGTTCGAAAGTGTGTTTATTAGTACCACATACTAGTGATTTGATACGAGTTTACTCGCCTAGATGTGTATATTTTTTTTTGTGTGTCCGGATTTATTTGACGAATAGTTTCGTTCGAAAGTGTTGTTTATTAGTACCACATACTAGTGTTTGTTCCGAGTCCGCTTGCCTAGTTAAAAAAGAGGAAAGTGGTTTTAATTATTAGTAGTATTAAATTACGAGTATTATTATTAAAAATAGTTTTGTTTTTGTTTGTTGATAACGGTTTAGTAGTTGATTTGCGAGGTTGACTTGGCCGTGCCGTGTATGCCATATCGTTAATCCTATACGTTTTGTTTATACCGTTATATTGTTAGCCCTTGAAATTGGTAAGTTGCTAATAATTTATGAAAATAGTAGGGTCCGTGTATGTCGTCCGAATTTTAATTGTGTTTTATATTATCGTGACGCGACCTATTTCTATTGTTTTTTTTTGTTGATGTTTACCACTTTTATATTTCTTTGTTTGCTTTGTTTATTCAACGGATTATAAATGGCTCCTACGAATCCGCTCGCCGTATCCAGGGCTGGCATCCAAGGAGTTTTGCGTTGGCTTGCTTGTGCGGTCACATTAATAGACCGAGCCGACCGGGTAGGCGCGTTGCTAGCTCGGTATGGCGGGCTGGCAGCTCGGCTGCAAGACCTGGAGCGCCACGCCATGGAGTGTCGCGCGTATTATATGGAAACCCCCCCCAGCTGATGATGCCGTGTCGGAACAGCTGGAGCAGGATGTAGCCCAGGCCTATGAGCTGGCTGACCAGTTCACGGAGGCGGCTGAGAGGGCCCTGGCTGTTCGGAAGGGGGAGCCGGTTTTGAGCGGGGAGGTCAAACCTACCCCGACGGCGTTGCTAGGCCGATTGCCTACTTTGGAGATTCCCACTTTTAATGGGGATCTGTCAGCCTGGATGGGCTTCATTAATTTGTTTGACAGTTTGGTGGATTCACGACGGGACTTATCCCCTAGTGAGAAGTTGGCCTATTTGCGCTCCTCCCTGCGAGGAGAGGCCAGCTCGGTAATCCAGCACCTGCTCATCAGTGACGACAACTACCAGGTGGCTCGCCAGCTTCTGGTTAGCAGGTACCAGAATGTCCGGTTACTGGCGGACACCCACGTGGCCACGATTTTGGCCCTCCCGCGAATCACGCGGGTACACCTGTTACGGAGGGAGTTGCTGAACCCGCTACTGTCAGCGGTCAACTCCCTAAGGCGATTGGACCTGCCGGTGGATCAGTGGTCCTTTGTACTGCTGCACATAGTCCTCGCCAAATTGCCCGCTGAAATGAAGGGGCGTTTCGAGCAGAGGTACGGAGGCGACAGCGCCTCGTATCTCCCGCCCTTCGCGGACCTCCTTCGTTTTTTGGAGGACGAATGTAGGGTGACGGACCACCTGGAGCCCGCCCCGGTTCCAGGTGTTGGTCGTATGGTGGCGGCGAGGGAACAGCCCCGTCGCCCGACCAATCGCTATGCTGCCTTCCAGCAGTCCCCTCCCCCCGCACCGAGTGAGCGGTGCAGGTATTGCAGGGGAGATAGGCATGTGGTGCAAGAATGTGCCAAATTTAGAGGCCTCCGCCCAGAGGGACGGAGGGCCGTTGCGAAACAGCGCCAATGGTGCTATAGGTGTTTGGGGGGACACATGCAGTCGGCGTGTCCCCAGACCGAGGATTGTCGTCTTTGCGGAGGGAGGCATCACCCCCTCCTTTGTTTGGACCGCAAGGACGCCGGGAGCGACCGGGGTTCGAATTCCTCGCGCACGGGCGGGGGCCCGGCAGCCCGGAACCGGTCCCCTAGAGATTCGGCGGGGCTTAGCCCCCCAGTTCAGTCCCCCCCGGAGAGGGGGAACTATAGGAGAGACGCCCCCGCCACGGGCGGGGGTAGGGGGGTACCACAAGAGTACGCCACGGTGGCGATGGGCACGGGCCCTATTTGCTACTCCCCCCCCCTAATGGAGAGGCCTCGATTGGGGTACTATGTACCGAGGCACGCCCCACACGGGTATTACCCTGCACCTAGGAGTGCTGTTGGTCGGGGCCAGTATGTACCCGATTGGGACCCGCTCGCCCGGTACGAGCGTCCCACATTTGGCGCGCCGACTCAGGCGCGAGGGGGACAAGTACCCCCCCAAAATTTTTAATGGCGCCCCTGTCGGACCCAACCACCCCTCCGGAGCTTGTGCTGTTGCCAACAGCCTCCGTGAATGTTTGGGGACCTAAGGGCAATGTTGTCACGGTGCGTGCCCTTTTGGACTCAGGTGCCCAGGGGTGCATAATGTCCAGGTGGCTTGTCCGACAGCTGGGTCTTTTGCTTGTGCCGCATCACGAAGCGGTACGGGGGGTGGGAGACTCGCGGATCCCTGATCCGATTGGTCGAGTTGAGTTCTCCTTCTCCCCCCACTTCACGCCAAGGCCGAAGATCGGTGCTTCGGCGATAGTTTTTGATAAGGTGGTTGGACCACTCCCGCAAGTGCGAGTGCCGCCATCCACGATTGAGCTGACGTCTGGACTGGCTTTGGCTGATCCTTCCTTCCACCGACCGGGCCCAATACACTTGTTGATTGGTGCGGATGTCCTCGGTCGTTGAAGAGGTATGACGCTTTACCGAGGCTAAGGTAATAAAAGAGATGTGACTTGTTCGGTGTCAAGATGTATATTGAGATAATAATATTGAGTACAATTAAAGATACATTATCTTAGTAAGCGATCTTATTCTAGATTGCTGAGAATGCTACGCGTGTGTTCCAATTTTCTGTAAATGCGCGATAATGCAAACATCTTGTTTGTGTAATATGTTGCAATCATACTTCATCTCCCCTGAAAAAGTGGAAGGATCATCCCCTCCCTGCAAAAAGGAACAGACTCGTAACATTGACTTTAACGAACTTAACCAAAATTTAATTACTTAAGTAAAATAAGTAAACAAAATTTAAACATTATCAACATAGCAAAGTTAAAACTATTTCATTTATTAAATCGTACTAATACAAAAACGTTTTACAATATAAACAATATACCTAATTAAAATTGTATCTAATTAAAATGGTATCGAATTGAAATGGTATTGAATTAAAACGGAAGCTTCACATTTTACACTTAATCATAACAATAACAAAGTGTTAAGTAACATGGTATGTAATTAAGTACCTATACTTATAATTACGTATCAAATAAAATAGTTATTTATTGAATGGTTTGGTATTATTCTTATGCACAATTATAGCTTTATTTTCTTTTAAAATTTCTACATTAGACGTCATATCTCTTAAAACTTTATAAGGGCCATTGTAAATACTATCTAATTTATTTCCTACTTGGTTCTTTAATAATAACAAATCGCCTAACTGATAGGTAACATTATTGCTAGTTTTATCATACAATAATTTTCTTTTCTCTTTAGATTGTATCAAGTTACGTCGTGCGTCGGATTGCGCTTGTTGTAAACGATACTTAAGTTCTCGGGGATAACTGTCATAGTTATATAAGGGGTCGATTTCTGATTGTAAATTATTTGGAAGGTTACAAATTTTTCCAAAAACTAATTCGAAAGGCGTATATTTAGTTTCACTATGCACTGTGGTATTAAAAGAAAAACACCAATATGGAATCCAGGTGCTCCAGTTATGTTTATAATTATTACACTGGATTCTCAGAAAAGCTCCTAGGGTTTTATGAGTATTTTCTAAAGCGCCTACAGTTTCGTGATGGTACGCCGTAGAATTTAATTTTTTAATATGTAATAGAGAACATGTTTCGGACATCACTGATGACATGAATTCGGTTCCCTGGTCAGTCAATATTTCTCTAGGAATACCATAACGTAAAATGAAATTATTGGTAAAAGATTGAGCAACTGTGACCGAGTCTTTACTAGGTAATGGATACGCTTCGACGAATTTGGTTAAATCGCATTGTAATGTCAATACATATTTATTATTATAGTCATCAACATCGAGTGGACCCATTATATCCAAACTAATTCTTTCGAATGATGAGTGGGCTGTTGATGTTATGGTTAAGGGCTGCTTAATATGTTTATTACTATGCTTATGATATTGACATTGATGGCAATTTTTAACAAAAAGTTTTACATCATTACTCAAACCTGGCCAAAAATAATATTGCTTAATGTTGTTCATCATTCTATTAACTCCTGCGTGTCCGCTGGTAGGTAATAGATGGAAATCATTTAGTATTACTCTTTTTTGTTCACTATCATATATTCTTAATATATTTTTTGTTATGAGAAAGCGCGGGGTAACAGAGTTAATTCTTTTTGTTGCTTGTACAAGACTTTTGATTTTACTCTCGTTACATTTTTCTTTAATAATAAGTACCTCATGTATGCCTATTTTTTGACATAATGACTCTAAGTCCCTCGCTAACACCTCTGGGGTAGATGACGATCGGGTACTCAGATATATCGCTGATTGCGAAGGTACGTAAACGTAACAACTTGCATTAGAAATAATGCTATCTTTAGACTTTGAATAATTGTCAAACTTTAATTGATTAAAACTTAATTCAGTTACGTCATCGGGTTTCTTGAGAAGTTCTACCGCAATAGGTTGATCAGGCCTAGTGCTGGTGGAGCTCTCTGAAGAAGAATCAGTGGGGGTTTTTAATTTTTTACTTTGTGCTCTAGTTAAAACTGATACTGTGTTTTGATGTAATGATTTTAAAGTAGAAGATGTAATAGGTATGCGACTCAATGCGTCTGCAGCTGCATTGTTTCGTCCTGGAACATACTCTATTTCAAAATCATACTCCTCTAGGAATAATCGGAATTTAGTAAGTCTGCTTGTTGGGTCTTTCAAGTTAAATAAATAAATTAACGGTTTGTGGTCTGTTATAATTTTAAATTTACGTCCATATAAATAAGGGCGAAAATGTCTCACAGACCAAACAATTGCTAAAAGTTCTAATTCTATGATGGGATATCTCGTCTCGGCGGGTTTCAGGTTTCTACTCGCATACGCGACTACTTGACCGTTCATGTTAGATAAAACAGATCCTAAACCTGTCTTACAAGCATCTGTTTGTAGCCGAAAGATGTTACTTTCTGAAAAATCTGGATAAGATAAAATAGGGGGTTGAATTAATGCTGATTTTAATTTTTCAAATGCCGTTTGACACTCTGATGACCATAGAAACTGTACATTCTTTTTTCTTAATTGATTTAAAGGATAAACAATGTTTGCAAAGTTCGGTATGAATCGTCTGTAGTAATTTGCAAACGCGACAAAACGATTGACATCGTCGCAGTTCATCGGCACTGGATAGTTTTGCATGGTTGCAATTTTACTTTCATCTGGTAAAATTCCATCAGAAGTTATTTTGTGTCCTAGATATATTATTTCGTTTCGCAAAAATTCACACTTCATAGGATTTAATTTTAAGTTAACTTTTCTAAATCTCTCTAGTATACTAATTAAGTTTTTATTGTGGTTTTCTATAGATTTCCCGAAAATTACGCAATCATCTAAATAAATAAAAGCCTTTTTATAATTTAAGCCTGACATTGCAATAGTCATAAGACGTGAAAATACACTCGCAGATGTCCGGAGACCCATGGGACAGCGTTTCATCTGAAAAATTTTATCACCAGCAGTGAAAGCTGTGTACTTTCGTGAATCTTCGCTTAAAGATAACTGATAATAGCTTTGCGAAAGGTCTAATTTTGAAAAATAAATGTTATTTGCAAGCGAATCTAAGATATCAGTTATATTAGGCAAAGGGAATTTGTCGTCCTCAATACGATTATTTAACTGCCTGTAATCTATAACTAATCGCCATTGTTTCTCGTTTGACCTATCTGTTTTTTTCGGTACAAGCAAGACGGGACTAGACCACTCTGACGTAGCCTCTTCTATAATATCATTTTCGAGCATAATATCTATCTGTTTCTGAACTTCCTCCCTTAGTGCGAACGGTAATCTATGTGGCTTGACATAAACTGGCGAGACATTAGGTTTTAAAGTTATATTATGGGTCATTAGGTTTGTACAAGAGAGTTTGTCGCCTGGCAGATGAAAAACATCTGCGTACTTAGCGCAAATACTCTCAATACTTCGTTTTTCTTCTAAATTCAGTTCAGGTAAATTTAATAATCCTAATAATGTTTTTACACGATCGACAGAAACCTCCTCTTTTTCAAAATTACAGACTTCAAACTCATTCAATGAAAAAGTCTCTAAATCGGTAAGATCTAGATCAACTTCTTTCTCAGTGGTGTTTAATATCCTTACTGGCATGCGACCATTACAAGGTTTCGCTATTATACTTCCTATAAAAACTCCTTTCTGTATCTCTTTAGATAAACAAACACAATCGTCGCCTAACGATGTAGGTATATATTTTATTACCTCACATCGTGGCGGTATCAAATGTCTATAGTGACTCAATATAGGTATAGACACATAATTACTATCTTTAGTTAAAAGCAAAGTATTTTCTTTATAGTTAATTATAGCTTGATAGCGTTTCAAAAAATTATCACCTAAAATACCATTTGCAGAACAAGACATATTTTTAAACACATACATTTTTTCTCTAAAAACTAACCCATTATAAGACAAATCTAAGTAAATATATCCTTCAGATACTAGTTTACCGCTAACACCTTTTATAACTAACTTCTCAAATGTAATTAAATTCAATAACTTCGGATAATCGCATAACCATTCGTATTTTAAAACACAAAGGCTTGCTCCGCTATCGACTAAAAGATCGATATTGCTATTACTTACGTTAAAAGTTACGGTACTACTATTATTGTAGTTTAAAACATAATTTTCAGTAGGAACGAAAAAAATCTAAATTATTATCGTTCTGGGGCTCAGAACGCGCTTGTGACTCACTATTGGTCGATTGCTCGTGGCTAGCGTACTGCACACGTTGAAAAGGCACAGCTGAGCGCGGCGGGCGCGGGCTCGGCCGACCGCGGTCACGTGAACGTGATTGTGTTCCTTGCGCGGCGCGGGAGTCTCGCGACATGTACTTACCTTGTTGTGGTCTCGTGTTTCCGGCAGCGTACCTATTGTTTGCGCTAAATCTATTATAGTAACTATATTTATTAGAATAATTACTTGGCTGACGCGGATAATTAGTAGGTGTGCGTGAGAAATTACGAGTATGAAACTTTTTAATGTTCATAACTTCCTCGTGTCTGGTAGACATTGACTGCTCGTCTAGGGCAGTTCTTATAGCCTCTGGTAAAGAATCAAAGTGACGTGATGCTATGATAGTACTAAGCTTTTGATTCACTAATCCATCTGAAAAGCGCTTGATTGCAACCTTTTCATTAATGGGACGCAATACTTCAAACTTAGTAGCGTCGTCATCCGCTTGTGCTATGGTTAAATTCACAAAAAGTTGTTCTAGTTCCGAGCCGAATGACTCGATCGACCTATGACCTTGACGACAGTTTTGTAATTTGTGTTGGATAGCAACAGCAGATTTTTTCTGAATCAAATGCGTATTCATATCTCTAATTAAATCTTTAATAGTTGGATAACTACTTTTTAAACGTAATTTTGCGCTAGGAGAGAGCCTAGTTTTAATCACAAAATCAATAAGTAACCCATGAGTAGCATCGCTGATCATTGAACTATATAATTGTATACCATCAATTAGAGATTTAGTGACGTGTTCTTGACCTGTCATCGTTGGTAAAAGTGCAATGGCTGTCTTCAAGTCAAATTTATCTTTTTCTGCCATTTTTGAAATACTACTAACACTTAAAGTCTCTAAAGAAATAATTTTGTCATAAATGATCTGAATGTCATTTGCTATTTTATTAATTAAAGTTATATCTTTAGTTGATACCTCCGATTTTTCAACTAAATTATGTACTTGAGCTAAAATATACTCTAATTTCGCGTATTCAAGTTTCGCTTCATTAAATTTCGTAAAACCTAACTCTTTTTGACGTCTATCTGGTCCTAGTTTTACTAAATTATCTTTAATATACAATAGTTTCTTATGCAATTCGTTTAAATCGGAAATAATAAATGACATTATCTAATAAGAAAAAAAATGTAATCCTACATATTATTTAAAACGTTTAGGTATAAAATAACTTACGACTTACGGTGGCATTATAGCGCGCGAATAAAATAATTACGTCTCTGCACGATGAGTAGGTATGTGGTGACCGGCGTGGCGTGTGGGGGCTGGGGCTGCGGGCTGGGGGTTTTCTCATGCTCCTTGAGTGTGTAGGATCTTCAGACTTCTAAGATGGGTTCCTGGACCGCTTGAAACAGCTAACTGAAGATCGGGCTGGGATTTCCCTTGCCCCTCGTACAATGGGCCGGGTTTCTACCCTGGACACCTCCTGGTCTACGTTGATGGTTGAGTCGACGTCGTTGCCAGTTCCACGGAAGATATTGTGTTTCTTAGAACTGCGCTGTTGAATTCTCTACGGAGTCGGTTGACAATTCGGTCCCAAATTTTCCGGATGCAGGCGTAAATGATGAGTATAACGATGAGAAGCAGTATGACGGATAGTAAAATTTCTGTTGTAGTGAGCTGGCTTGAAGTTTTCTGCGTTGCTTGGGCGTCGCCGCTGGCGGTTTGTGCGATGATAACTTCTTCTTTACTTTGTGGTGCTCCCATATTATTGTTTTGTCTTCCCAAGTAATGCGATGAACAGAAGTGTAGAGCCAAATAGCACCGCAACGAAGACTGCTGCTAGTATGGTGTTGAAAATTTTGCTTTGCTGCTCCATGTAGTAATGATTTTCCCGCAAAAATTTATAAGTTCGGCAAAGGGTCGCCATGAAGAGGTATGACGCTTTACCGAGGCTAAGGTAATAAAAGAGATGTGACTTGTTCGGTGTCAAGATGTATATTGAGATAATAATATTGAGTACAATTAAAGATACATTATCTTAGTAAGCGATCTTATTCTAGATTGCTGAGAATGCTACGCGTGTGTTCCAATTTTCTGTAAATGCGCGATAATGCAAACATCTTGTTTGTGTAATATGTTGCAATCATACTTCATCGTGTACTGTGTGGAAGCAAGCGAGTTTTGCAGACAGCCGATCTTGTCGCCTTGTCCTCGTCGCTGGGTCATGTGGTGATGGGAAAGGTACCACAGACACCAGAGACCCCGTCGGTAGACCGCCAGACCATTGTCGGTTCTACTTTGTCCGACGTTCTCCAAAAGTTTTGGGAGGTGGAGGAACCCCCCACTGCCAAGCGGTTGGATCCGTTAGCCGAGGAGTGTGAATTGTTCTACCAGAACAACACTGGGCGCCTCCTCTCGGGTCGCTTGATTACCCGCTTGCCCTTCTTGGCGGTTCGCCCTCCTTTAGGGAGCTCCCGACCGATGGCCGAGAAGAGATTGTTGTCCATGGAGCGTAGGATGGCCAGGGATCCCGCATTCAAGGAGAAGTATATAGACTTCATGCGGGAGTATTTGGACCTTGGGCACATGTCCATCTCGCAGTTGGACTGGCGTAATGTGGAACATTACTTCCTGCCCCACCACGCTGTTTTGAAGACTTCCAATGGGAAGATCCGCGTGGTCTTTGATGGTTCAGCGCCCACGTCAACCGGAGGGTCGTTGAATCAGTGTCTGCATGCGGGGCCGAAGTTGCATCACGATGTCTGTGATGTTTTGACCAACTTCCGCCGGCACGCTGTCGTCTTTGTGGCCGATATCCGCATGATGTTCAGACAGACCGTGATTCACCCGGAGGATAGACGATACCAGCTCATCCTTTGGCGTGAGGATCCCCAGGATCCGATGTTGGCTTACGAGCTGAACACCAACACTTATGGTTTGCGGTCGAGCCCCTTTGTGGCGATCCGTTCGCTTTTGGAGCTCGCAGAGCGCGAACGGCTACGCTATCCCCGGGCATCTGCTCTTATTGAGGGGGGGGCCTTATTTGTCGACGATATCTGCACGGGGGCCTCGAGCTTAGATGAGGCTCTCGTCTTACGTGATGAGCTGATTGCGCTCTTGAGGGCTGGTGGCTATGAGTTGCGGAAGTGGCTGTCTAACTCACCGGACCTATTGGCAGATTTGCCTAAAGACCACCAGCAAGAGCCGCTCCTCTTTGAAAATCCGGAGACTCCAGACATGCTGTCTGTTTTGGGAGTCCAGTATCGACCAGTCCCGGATTTGTTCACATATAGATTGGAACTGCCAGACCCAAAGGTCTGGACTAAACGCACGGTGCTGTCTACTGTAGCCCGTACCTTTGATCCGAACGGTTGGCTCAGCCCTGTAGTGTTTTCGATGAAGTGCTTCCTACAGGAGCTCTGGGCTGCGGAATTGTCATGGGATGAGCCCCTCTCTGGTAGCCTCCTACGAGAGTGGGTGAGGTTCGTGTCATCCCTACCCGACGTCAATCGGGTTTGTATACCGAGGCAAATGCTGCCTTCGGGAAAGTTTAAAGCCTCCCTGCACGGCTTTTGTGACGCGTCCGAAAGCGGATACGCGGCAGCCGTTTACATCCGAACGGTGGATGCAGCAGGCGTTGTCGCCGTACACTTAGTTACGGCCAAGAGTAAGGTCGCCCCCCTTCGGACTAGGCTAACCATTCCGAAGTTGGAGTTGTCCGGCGCCACTCTCTTAGTACGGCTACTCAATCATGTTGCCGACACCTTGGGAAACGGTGTCGACTTTGGGTCGATATTTGCGTGGTCTGACAGCCAGGTCGTCCTTTGTTGGCTGAAGAGTTCAGTCCACACCCTTGAGGTTTTTGTGGCCAACCGGGTCTCACAAATTCAGACTTCAAAGGCCCCGTTGATTTGGCGCCACGTACCGGGCGAATTGAACCCCGCAGATTGTGCCTCCCGCGGCTGCGAGGCGCCTGAGTTAGTGGACCACCACCTATGGTGGAGTCCATCATGGTTGTTACGGCCTGAGCGCTCATGGCCTGCCACCCCGGCTGTGGCCAGAGTCCCAGACCTAGGCATGCGTGTTCACGCCGTGGAGACGGTGGCGGCTCCGCAGATGGAGTTTTTGTTAGACCGCTACAGTTCTTTGGATAAGTTGCTCGGCGTGACTGCTTGGATGAGGCGCTTTGTGCGAAATTGTCGCCAGCCTCAGGAGAAATTGTTGTCTCCGGTCCTCGCCCCACAAGAGCGGCAAGACGCTCTGTTGCATTGGTTGCGAGTGACGCAACAGCGAGAGTTTGAACCGGAGCTGAAAGCCCTGCGCTCAAGTAAGCCCAAGCTGAAGGGACCCTTGGTGCGGTTGAATCCCTTCTTGGACAGTACCGGATTGCTGCGTGTCGGAGGTAGGCTCAGACATGCCAACCTGCCGTACGGATCACGCCACCCTTTGTTGCTCCCCAAGGATGGACCGTTAGTTAGACTGTTGATTACAGACCGACATGTAAAGAATGCTCATGCCGGTTGTAATGCTTTGACCGCGCTCCTCCAACGAGAGTTCTGGATTTTGTCAGCGCGGAGAATAATCCGATCCGTTATTTTTCGTTGTCTCCCGTGTTATCGTTTGCGCGCCGATACGATGCAGCCCCAGATGGGTGATTTGCCTGCCGATCGTGTGAACGAATCGATGCCCTTCTCAGGAGTTGGAACGGATTTTGCGGGGCCATTTACCGTTAAGACATCGCGGCTTCGTAATGCTAGAACGGAAAAGGCTTACTTGTGTGTATTTGTTTGTTTGGCCACTAAAGCGGTCCACCTGGAGGTGGTTAGTGCCCTCACCACAGAAGCCTTTGTAGCCACGTTGAATCGTTTTGTGTCTCGCCGCGGAATGCCGTCGTTAATAAGGTCCGATTGTGGAACCAATTTCAAGGGCACCGATAGGTATTTAAAGGAAGTTTGTGAATTTTTGGATAGGAATAATTTTGAGATCGGATCCACACTCTCTCGCAGAGGGGTACGATGGCAGTACTCCCCGCCATCCTGCCCCCACTGGGGAGGGATTTTTGAAGCAACTGTAAAGGCCGCTAAAACTCACCTTCGTCGCGTTATTGGGGAGACGGTCCTCACGTTTGAGGAACTCGCGACCGTATTTTGTAAGGTTGAGGCGGTCCTCAACTCGCGTCCGTTGTGTCCGTTGTCTTCGGACGCGAATGATTTAGAGGCCCTTACGCCGGGCCATTTTTTGATTGGCAGACCGCTTAACGCCTTGCCGGAATATCCTTATTCCGAAGTGCCCTCCGGACGGCTCTCGCGATTTGAATTGCTCCAGCAGCTTACGCAGAGTTTTTGGCGCCGTTGGCATCTGGAGTATTTGCACATTTTGCAGCAACGCGTTAAGTGGTCGGATAGGACGACCCCACCCAAGACCGGGGACCTCGTGTTGGTAAAGGATCCAAACCTGCCGCCCCTCCGCTGGCGTTTAGGACGCATTGTTCAGCTTCATCCGGGGTCGGATGGTGTGCCCAGGTTTGCCGAGGTCCTGGTGGGGGACTCTGTTTTGAAGCGAGCGATCGCTACCCTCTCTCGCCTGCCCTTAGATTGAGTTGGCGGACAGTTTGCTACTGTCCGGGACGGGGGGATGTTCGCGCCGCGCTGCGAGCGGTGCGTTGTCATTGTCAAGGTCACGGGCGACACGCAATGCGCTCGGGCCGCGTGCAGGCAGTTGGCCGTAAGCAGCCGCGAGACAAGTTCGTGTGTTTCTGTAGCGACGTGCCGCGCAAGTTACCTACCCATTTTGGGACCGAGATTCGTTTTGCACCTACTAGGGCTCCGGTCGGGGTACGGACGTGTAACCCGTGTGTGTTCGCTTTGAAAAGCGCCGGGAAAGTTTTAGCGGCCTATTAGGGCATTGTGTAGTATAAGAGTGTTAGCTGTAAGAGTATCCCATCGGGGGTTGTGTGGAGATCGTTTTGCCAGGGCGCGCGCGCGCCGGCGAGACAACGTCAGCCCCCCTGGATTACGGACACTATTTTAGTAAGGTAGGATTAGTTTAATTTACTTAATTTTTGCATGGGAAACCTTCGTTTCAATAAACTGTGGAACACAGTAGATGTGGTCATCACAATTGTGCGTGATCATACAGTTAGTTAAAAAAACACAGTACAGAGGTTTTAAGGGATGATAGTGTCACAGTGTAAATTTCAGTCGAGTCGATGTTGTACTTTTGTATGGAACAGCTGATCTTTTTTCCCGATTCCGTGGTTGGCCCCATAGTGAAAATTGTTCGTATTGATGGACACTATCATCCCTTAAAATCTCTGGACTATTTTTTTCACTACCTGTATAGAACAAAAAATGCCATGTGAGAGCCGGCCAAGATTATCGCCACGCCTGTGGATCTAGCAGGCCGAGTAAAGAAGCACGTCATGAGGAAAGACTTATTCAAATGTATTGCACCAGGTGATATTGATAGTTATGAAAGCCATAGATACTGTAGCGTTCAAATTATGGTGTTATCATATCCACCAATTGAGGAGCTCGTGGCGCAGTGGATAGCGCGCTTGGCCTGCGATCTTTGAGGTTAAGCAACGTTCGCAATTGTCGGTCACGGGATGGGTGACCAAAAACTTTTCATCTCGAGCTCCTCCGTGCTTCGGAAGGCACGTTAAGCCGTTGGTCCCGGCTGCACTTGCAGTCGTCAATACCCACCAATCCGCACTGACCCCCGTGGTGTGTCATGGCTCATTCTCCTTATACATCCATAAGGAAGGCCAGTGCCCCAGCAGTGGGGGCATTAAAATGGCTGATGGATTATTATTATCATACTAACAAATAAATAAATGAAGGTATTGAATAATTTAAACCTGAATGGAGATCAGCGCAGCACAGATGGCGAGTTGGGAACTTGGGGATATTAGGATTGGTCTTTTGGCAGAATGTTTGCTTGCGTTGAAGATGCGGGATATCCTGTTGGTTTTCGTCAGCAAGGCGGCGTACACGACAGTGAAGCAGAAGCCTGTACCGAACCTGGAACAAGACGACAAGTGTTATTGCTTCTTGAAGTGGCAATATTTCTTAGTTTTTAAAATTTAAGAGCTCTATCTCATTGGGATGAGATAGCGGTGACGTCAGCAGAATTTCTTGACTTTTGGCTCCTCGTCGTTGCCAAGTGGGGTAGGGCTAGGAATAACAATACATCATGTAGGCATTGAAAACAAAGTACAGTGTCACAATCTTTACTGTTCCGGTGGCCAAAATGTGAAACTAACGTGTTTTTAATGTCATTTTGCTGTCAAGTTGATGTCCAACCATAGCGCTGCTGGCGGGCTGAAGGTCTTAGAAGTTAGTGCCAGTTAAATTGCTACAAAAAAGGAAAAAAACATACATAGCGCCGCTTTCACGGGAACAGAAAAGATTGTGGCACTGTATTAGAAAAAATCGACCCGTCTCACAATGTTTTTTTTAATACCTCATTTTCAGTAATAAAAATTGCATCGAATGCAAAAAAAGTCTTTGTCCTTTTCCCGTTACACGGGGTCGGCTTTCTTTATCATGCGACGCCATGTAGTCCGCTGGCTGGTATCCTCTTCTTTGAGTCCGAGGCTCTTCATGTCTCTCTGGACATTCGTCAACCAGGTCGTGGGTGGTCTTCCCCTTCCCCTTTTTTTTCTAGCCATAGAAAGGCACTTTTTCACAACATAATTGTTAGGTCTTCTCAGTACAAAAGTTTATATCCCTTCACGATTTTCGATTATTGGCCATGCAGTCATTTTCGGTAGTTCGATATCAGTATGCGCAGTCTCGATAGTTGGGCGATAGTTTAGTTGAATGTAGTGCGCGCGCTCACATAGTCCTTCATGCACATTACCACCCGGCCGATAGTTGTGCGATAGTTTGATCGTACAACTATCGGCCAGTCATTTTCGATAGTTTAATCGTCAGTGCGCGCACTGCCATATATTAACTCTATACTGAATCTGAGAACGATTAAACTACTGTCCGATTAAAAATCACAAGTGCGCGTTCGCTCTAAGTGTTTATTGGTAAAACGTCAGTCTCCCCCTATATCAAATAAAAGTGAAAAATCTATAATAATACATGCTGTACATCTCAATAAACACTTAAAACGAAAAATTGCTTTGAACGAGATATAGTCGGCAGTTTATAACACATTTTCAAAACACTATGAAAAACAAAATTATTTTTTTCTGGCGAAGTGAGGTAGTGGTATTTTTTTAATACTAGCGGCCACATTTTGATAGACAACCTTATAGATATATATTCTCCTAATCATAAATATACGTAACAATGTGGTTTTAGCGAAAACTCGATGAGCGCACTAATTTGCAGTGGGATCTTAAACTAAAATGACAGGATACTAGTCGATTGTAAGTTTCTTAATGTAGCAACGGGCTTAAAAAGTTTGTAAGCCCGTTGCTACATTAAGAAATTACAAACCTTGCAGACGACTGGCATTCGACGGCGAGATCCAGTCGCGGTCTACAAATGTCATTCCTGTCGCAGACTGAGGCTTAATTCCCTTAGGTACTCTATACCCTACGCCTCGGATGTTTCCGCGACTGGCATACGATAAAGTCGTCTGAGTTACCCCAATGTCAGGATAGTTCCTGCCCCGCCTCCTGTCGAGCTTTTGAGCTCGTCAGGGGGCGGGGCAGGGGTTAGAACCACCCAGCCCTGACGCGAAGCCTATTTGGCTTGGCGGGAGGGCTGAGCGCGGCGAGAGACAGACCCTGTCTGACTGAGTCCAACATACCGTTAGCGGTATACGAAAAGGCTGTATTTGCCCTCACTATAAACAAAAAAAAAGGATAGTTCTTGATTAAGCTGTCTTTATCTTGTATACAATATATCATACTGATCACGTGATTGATTTGGTATGGAAAGTCCAAAATTTTTTGTCGTATTTTAACCCATGTTTCTAGGAGAGAGTTATTCATTTATCGATTCTGAGTCGAACTTAAAAATTTGGCCAGTGTCTTCAAAATAACCCTGTAATGCCCTGTCACTTTAAATGTCAAACGTATGAAAGAGATGCCATGATGTTTGAAACGCTTCCAAAGATGATTTGCGTTTGAGAATTCGGGCGTAAGTATGATAAAACTATTTCGTTACTGGCTGACTGAGAGACAACGCCCAGCCGAAACTACTGCTACTACGTATGTTCCTTGGGCAGTGTAGGGGAGCACTAAGAGAGGATTTTTGGAAATTCCCCCTCTATGACGGTAAAAAAGGGGTCCACGCAGACCAAGTCACGAGCAGAGCGCTAGTCTTGTAAAAAAATCTCACAAGTTTGAATCATAAAGTTAAATTGTGTTATCGACTAAACCACCGATAAATGCTAATATAAATATTAATTTATCAAGTAGGTACCTAGATAATGATAAAAATACGGCGAGTAAACAATTAAATCGTCTAAATCTTTCCGTGTTCTATGTGTCTTTTTTCCCAATGAATTGTTCGCTATGTTCCTAATGTATGATACTTTCTCATGTCTTTTCTACCTCAAATGATTAATCATCAAAAACTGGGGTTACTCAAACCAGTCGTTCAAATGATGACCAATCAGGTTTATGTTACCCTTTCCAAATAAAAGCCTCAATCTTTTCCCTGGCTTCGTTCCTTCCCTAAGATTTTATTACTGCTTTATCTCACCCCGATTACCGAGGCAGATTTATTTCTTTTTTACGAGTTTCACTCATAAGATATTTTCTTTTAACGAAACCAGCTTTTTCTAGTTAATGTATTGACGTTCTTTTGTTTTTATGCGTTCTATTTTATACCTTTATACCAAATAATCGTAATTTGGCTGTGGTTTTAGAGGCAAATATAACGGTTCTTTTAATATTGGTCTCAGTTTTGTTTTATTTAAACCTGTAGAGCATCGGCGGGATCGCTGGAGGTCCCGCACGACTACCCTCATTATTTTATTTTGTAACTATTTCAATTTTTATGTGTTTTGAACGCAGTTTTCGGTGTTTATAAGAGAAATAAACTCTATTTACTATAAAAATACAATATTTTATGTGATATAATACAAAAAAAATAAATAAAAAAAAGGGATGTCCTAAAATGGATTTTTATTATTCATATTAACTAACCACAGTAATATTTATATAGATACTTAGGTCCGGTTGCTCGAAGCTTGGTTAGGGTTAAATTATGGTTAAAGTAAAATTAACCGGCGGTCAAATTTAAAAAGCGTTGTTGAAGCAGCGGTTACTTTAACGAGCAGTCAAATTACAGATTTAACGGCGGTCAAAATAACCGACAGGGTGGGGGTGGTTTAAATTTTGCCATTAGTAATTAAGGGAAGGTTAATAAAATAGTACAGACAACACTTTTAACCCTAAAATAACCAATGTATTTTTCTTTGACCGATGTCAAAATTGACATCAGTTAAATTTTAACTTTTGTCAATTTTGACAAAAGTTAAATGTACGAGCAACCGGACCTTAGTCCAAAAATAAAGCTATGAAAGTAACTTGTATAATTTTAAAGCCCTCCGATTCCGAGAAAATTGATTTTAGGTTTTCATAAATGCCCGCCATTTGGCTTAAAAAGTAATGTATCCAGAGCCGTAATTATAATATTAGAAGAAAAAGAAACGGACTTTAGGCGGTTAGGCGCTCACTAGACGGCATAGATATAGTATATTAAAAAGGGGCTAGACGGTAGGTTTTGCTGTCAGTTTGCTATCAGTCACGATTCTTTTAGCCAATCAAAATGGACCATTTTGCCACCACCACCACGCTGCCCGAAGTTCCTCTATACCGATTGGTTAGCTAGTCTTGAGTGATGGAATTGACTGATGGTTGCGTGACCGTCTAATGGCTGGCTTTAGGCTTCCATCACACTGCCTCCGGTTTCCGCACCACCGGACGGAGATGCGGTGTGAGTGTGTTATACACTGCGGGTTCAAATCAAGATTCTACAGCCAAAGTTAAGAAGCGCACTACCGGAAACGTCGCCAAGTAAGGACCGTCGCCAGGCCGCCAACCACCGCCCCATCACCTTGCTCGACCACGTGGCCAAGCTGTTCGAGCGCCTCCTGCTGCGTCGCCTCCGTCCCTCCATCCCTCTGAGGGAAGATCAATTCGGCTTCCGCAGCGGACACTCCACCACGCTCCAGCTGGCACGCGTGCTCCACCACATGGCTGATCACAGAAACGCCAAGAAGTGCACCGTGGCCGCCTTTCTCGACATCGAGAAGGCCTTCGACCGGGTATGGCACCCCGGTCTAATCTACAAGCTGGCCAACAACACCGAGGTGCACCCGGCTATTGTACAACTGCTGGCCTCGTTCCTGGATGACCGGCATTTCAACGTGGCGGTGGAGAGCCAGGAGTCCGAGCTGCGCCCCATACTGGCGGGAGTTCCTCAGGGCAGCTGCCTTTCGCCCACGCTCTATGCCGTCTATACCAACGACATGCCCTCCGTCAACAATGAGCAGAATGAGGGGGAGCCACGGGTCGAGCTGCCGCTGTTCGCAGATGGCAGTGCCTTTTTCACATCCTCCCCGTGGCCCATGGTCGCCGCTGCTAGAATGCAGGAACAGCTAAACCTGCTCCCGCCCTGGCTGGACAACTGGAGGATTGCGGTTAACGTGGGCAAGACTACCGCAATCCTTATCGGGGCCCAGCGGATCATGCCACCGAAGCTGGCGATGAAGGAGCAGGAGATCGCCTGGTAGCCTACCATCAAATACCTGGGCTGCAACATCGACCGCGGCCTGACTATGGCCACCCAGGTGGATCACGCCATATCGTCTGCCCGCGCCGCGCGGGCCATCTTACGCCCTGTCCTTCGCTCCAGACTCCCGCTGCGGGCGAAACTCACTATATTCAAGACCCACGTCCGGTCGCGACTCACTTACGCAGCGCCGGCGTGGTACTCTCTTTGCTCGCAGACGCAGAAGAAGAGACTGCAAGCCCAGCAGAACGTGGCGCTCCGCATCATCACCCAAGCGGGGCGCTACGTCCGCAACGAGGTCATCGCGCGGGACCTCAACATCCAGCCGCTGCAGGACTTCGTGGGGCAGCTGGCGCGTCGAATGTTTTACAGCGCCGATCATGGCCCCCACAAACACCTGCAGGGCATCGCACCCAGACGACGACCACCGCCGCTAGAAATTTATGACTCAGCAGCTCCTTCCCCCAACATTACCACCAACACCAGAGCCACGAAGAAATGGGCGCTGCCCCGCGATATTGTGCCCCCGCCACTTCCCCAGCCCACCTCACCCAATCCTCACATCCCTTCTAACACCCCTACCTAAATTATAGCACATACCCCGTTTGCGCGCCCGCTCGCAGGCGCTAGCTGGGCCTCCCCCAAAGGGGTCTCACCCGGCTGGCTGACCGCGCCGAGGGCCGCAAACATCCGGCGGGGCACACCACCCGTCCCGAGGACGGCCGCGCAAAGCGGCTCCAAACACCGTGGGGCAGTAGCCTCACGAGTTGAAGCCCGGGGAAGGAGCAGGAAGCTCAAACCCGAACCCGCCTTCGTCGGCGGAAGAAATCCATGATGATGACTACCGGAAACCGGAGCGGTTTGCGGTGCAGTGTGGGAATCACCTTAGAAAGCATTTTGCTGTCAAAATGAAGAAAACTACCGAATTGATCGTCTCTTCATATAAATTATATAGCAAGTGACTTTCTGCGATTCTATTCGACTCTGGGGGGCTACCTGCTAAAAAATATGGGCATGGACATGGGCTTCATTTGACATTTGAAGTCCATATTTTGCCCTTATATGGACATAATATCGGCTTCAAATGTCAAATGAAGCCCATGTCCATATCCATATTTTATAGCCGGTACAGGGGCTGGCCCTGTACACGATGGCCCACTATGGTCAGCCAACGGGATAGGCCATCCTGTACTGGGGGTTTAAACGCTTGCGTCCACTAGGCGCGCCGAATCATTCTTCTCTAATGGACGCAGCTTCATAGAATAATAATAAAAATAAATAAATAATAAAAAAAGCTTTATTGCACACAAAGAAAGAAACAATAACACAAGAGACATAGTTATGAGAAAACAGACAACAGGCGGCCTTATTGCTAAATAGCAATCTCTTCCAGGCAACCTTGGGCGAAAGAAAAAAAATAAATCAAAAGAACAGAGGGGAGAGGGTGCATAAAAAGGATAGAATAAGTCTAGAATGACAAATAGAAAAAAAAAAAGATAATACATAAACTTTAATGAGTAAGGGAGAGGAAATGACTTCTAACTTGATCTCCAAAGGATTTTAGAGTCTGAGCCTTTCTGATACCTTCAGGAAGCGCGTTCCACAAACGGACAGCATGGACAGAGAAAGAGTAGGAAAAAAAGTCGGAAGAATGACGTGGAATTTCAAGGGTGAGGTTAGATGAGGAACGCAAAGTACATGACGTAGATGAAGAGTGAAAGGAGAAGCAGTCTTTAAGATAAGGAGGGGAAGTAGGCATGAAAAGGATAGAATAGAGAAGTTTAAGTGTGTGTAAGTCCCTGCGCCGGCGAATTGGGAGCCATTGGAGTTTGCTACGGAAGTGAGACACATGGTCATATTTACGAAGATTAAATATAAACCTGATGGCAACGTTCTGCAGACGCTCCAACTTATCAAGTAACCCCTCCGACAGGTCAGTAAAGCAGACATCAGCGTAGTCCAAGATAGACAGCAGAAGCGATTGTGACAGAGTGATTTTAGTACTGGTCGGCAAAAAGTTACGAAGCCGGTTAAGTGAGCCATATGCTGCAAATATTTTTTTCCTAGTTTCCTCAATATGAGGTCTCCAAGACATATGCTGATCAAAGATAACACCTAGATTTTTAACAGAACTTGAATAAGGAATAATAGTACCATCCAAGGAAACTGCCGGAAGCTGGTTAAAATCGATCCTCGAAACAAAATGAGGACTGCCGATGATAATACACTGCGTCTTGGCTGGGTTAACAGTCAGACCAAATGACTTGCTCCAAGAGCTTATTTGAGCGAGATCTTTATTAGTAGCTGTAATTGCACGTGAGAGCTCTGATAATGGTGCCTGAGTGTATATCTGAAGATCATCAGCGTAGAGGTGATAAGGACTTGAAAGGAAATGAGTGATTGAATTTATAAAAATTGAAAAAAGAAGTGGAGATAGGACGCCACCCTGAGGGACACCAGCATTGATATCACACCACCAGGAGAAGGTGTCACCAGTGCGGATACGCTGCCGTCGCCCTAGCAGGTAACTTTCGAACCAATCAATTACAGATGGAGATATGTTTAGAGAGCGTAAAACACCGAGAAGGATATCAAAATCAACCGAGTTAAATGCATTGCTAAAATCTAGTAAAGTCAGTACTGTCAGTTGTCGATTTTCCATTCCCAAGCGTATATCATCTGTTATCTTCACAAGTGCTGTAGATGTGCTATGGCCTTTGCGGAAACCAGACTGAAGGGGATTAAGGAGATGGCTAATGTTAAGATAGTCAGTAAGCTGGTGGTGAATGAGTTTTTCAAGGACTTTGGAAAGGAACGGCAGGATAGAAATAGGACGAAAATCTGAAAAAATGGTTGGTTTGGATTTTTTGGGCAGTGGAATAACGTTTGCTTCCTTCCAGGAAGTCGGAAACGTTCCAGTGGATATGGATGTGTTGAGGATAAAGGTAATTATAGGAGTGAGGATATCGAGGATGGGAAGGATCATCTTACGGCTAATAGAGTCGGCACCAACAGCACTTGAGTTGATGGACAGGATTGCTCTCTTTACATCACATTCTGAAAATTGAATAAAAGAAAAAGAGGAAACTTGTGTTGGCATTGGCAGGCTAGAAAGATGTTGCAAGGTTAAATTTTTAAGGTTACCATCAATAGGCACCGACGATGTGAAGTAACTATTTAGTTGATTGAGATCGACATTTGTATCCGTGACAGTATTATGAGATTTGCCAACCCCAAGAGTTTTTAGAAATTTCCAAACTTTAGTTGGATCAACGTTTTCTATAGAATTATGAATGTAGCGTCTTTGAGCGTCCCTAATCACCATATTGCACCGGTTACGCGCCCGAATCATTCTTTCTTCATTTCGTTTCGAGGGATCCATCTTGAACCTGGCTTTGGTGGAGTTCTTTTTATTCATGAGAGATCGGATCTCGTCGGTTAGCCAGGGTGCAGGTAGGTGTTTCATTTTGACTGGCCTTATCGGTGCATGCACATCATAAAGCTCTAAGAGTAATCTGTTAAAAATATTAACCTGCTCGTCAACGGAGTCAGAGGAAAATATTGCCGACCAGTCCATGTTAGCAGCATCTGCAAGTAGCTGGTCGTGATCAATGCGGTTGAAACTACGCTGAAGCTGAATAGTGGGTTTTAACTTGGGAGGTCGGATTCGGTACGAGAGATACACCAGATCGTGATATGAGAACGCATCTGCAGAGTGTTGGCCATGTTTAGAAGCTAAGGTGGGAGAAGATACAATCATGAGGTCGAGAAGGGAGGGGGTGCAATTGGGAAAGTGGTGAGTGGCCGTTAATGGTAAAATATGCAGGTTAGATGAGTTGACTACTGACAGTAATTTACGGGCACGAGAATCGTCTTTTATGAGACAGGTGTTGAAATCTCCCATAATTATAGTATGGGAGTATTGAGGACTGAGGTTTTCAAGAAGCCGTTCAAATGACTCAAAGTAATCAACTCGAAGAGAAGGGCTATAGAAGACACCTAGAAGGACTTTAGAAAAGGACAGAGATATCTCAATAAAAAGATGCTCGGCGCTATTGGGAGGAGGGGGCTGTGGAGAACGACTCAGGATAGAAAAGGGGATATGTGAGCGCAGGAATATAGCCACCCCTCCATGAGAGGAACTTACGCGGTCGTTACGTATCAATTGGAACCCAGGAATTGAATATAACGTAGAAGAAAGACAAGGATGAAGAAAGGTTTCAGAGACAAGGATGGCGTGGATATTTTTGCAGTTGAAGGAAGTTAGGAAGTCGGGAAAGTGGGCAGGGATACTTTGTGCATTAATATGCACAACATTGAAGTTCTTTGGAACATCCAAAAAGGTATCATCAAGAAACTCACTCAAAGGATAATCAAAACTTTGGAAGCTCGAGTTAGAAGATGAGCAGGATAGAAAAAGGTCATCACTTTTATTAAAAAGAGATAGATCCATAAACTAAAAACAAATAAAAATAATACAAATAAAATAATACATAAATACAGTACCCACAGGTTGACTGAAAGGATCGAGAAAGCAAAGAGAAAACGTAAAAATGAAAAGTCAACAACACAGACATTAAAAACAAATTAACAGAGAAAGCGAGTAATTTTAAAACAAAAATAAACTATCAAAATCACTGTGACAGACCAAAAAACCTGGCTTAATACGACATAAAGTAATAGTTAGTTTGTGACCGAAACCGGCTGTATAACCATAAATCCCAAAGCCATGACAGTTGTACGGTACAACTACTACGACGGTCATAGTTTAGACTTTAATACGGTACAACTTGTACCCAGAATCTATGTAGAAAGACGTGTTTGTGTCGATTGGAATGTAACACACACACAGAAACTATAATAATTTAAAGAATTGGCAGTATGGCCTTATGTCTTCGCCTGTCCAAAAGGACGAACTTTTACTACGTGTTTGTGACGTCTTTGGTCTATCAATGTGATGTGATGTGTCAAACAAATAATGTAAATAAATAAAGTTAAATCAAGTAGATGTACATATAAAAAACAATTAAACAAATAAAGCAGGACGGATGCAGAAGCTGAGAAACAGAAAGTAAGTTATTAACATGATTAAAACGGAACATCAATAACACGGACACAAAAACAATAAACTTATACAAACTAATTTCTTTTGGCAGAGGCAGCCCTCCTATTTCTGGTGCTTGGAGCCGACGGTGGAAGATCTCTCCGCGAGGTTGTTGTACCAGTGGACGCCGAAGTCGAGCCGGAGCTTGAAGCGAAGAGTTGCTCCACATCAGCCATCGAGGAGACGCGATGGCGCCTGCCATCATTGTCCAGTGCAAGGATACGTCCAGCGCTGGTCCAGCATTTCGCGACACCAAGCCGTTCACGCGCAGCGACGAATACTTTATGCCGAAGCTTCGTCAGAAACTCAGACACAGTAACACCAGAACCTTTAAGCCCAGACTTGGCTGCCCATAAACTGTCCCGCTGCGACTCTGACCTGAACTTAATAAGGAGTGGTCTAGGTTTATCTGTACGTGTTTTTCCCAGGCGGCTGGCCCTGACGATATCGGCTTCGCACAGCTTTACAACGGCCAAGTGTTGGGATGCCACCTTGAGAATAGATTCTGCCGGAGACTCATCCTTTGATTCAGGGACACCATGAAGAAGCAGCATAGCACGCCTACTCCTCATCTCCATGTTGTCACACTCAGATATCAGCACTGAGACTTGCAGTTCCAGATTTTTCAGTGTAGCCAGCACAAACTCACGGAACAATTCAAATTCAGATGACAGCGAGGACAATGTAGGTTGTGGAGGACCGTTAGATTTCTTCAACTCACTCTCAAAGGATGCCATCCGCTGGGTAAAGGACTCGGACAGTGCCTCGATGGTGTTTTTCAAGCCTTCCATGTTGTGCAGTTAAAGTGAAGGTGCAGTGTTGTGAGGTTAATTTATGAAATACAGGTTATTGAGAGGAGAAAACAACAGCAGGTACTGTACAGTGCTAGTACATAATAAA
The DNA here is from genome assembly GCA_949710035.1 of Crambus lathoniellus. Classification (NCBI taxonomy): domain Eukaryota; kingdom Metazoa; phylum Arthropoda; class Insecta; order Lepidoptera; family Crambidae; genus Crambus; species Crambus lathoniellus. The sequence goes on from OX453303.1 coordinate 31,012,838, forward strand.
TAACTAAGATTTATAATAAATCAAGTAACTTAATTGTAATAAATAAAAATAAATTGCAAAGCTATTAAAAAAGACGTTTTAAAGTTTTCGCTGTCTACCCCCCCGTCTAGAAATTATATAGCAGGCGAAGTAGTAGTAATCAGGTGTGATGAAGGCTAAGTGCTACCCCGTTGTGGATAAAAAAAAAAAAAAAAAAAAAAAAAAAAAAAAAAAAAAAAAAAATCTCCGCGATTCGATTCGTCTCTGCTCGGCGCGCCTAGTGGAGGCAAGTCTAAGCCCCTAGTACAAGATGGCCGATGCCGATGCCGTTGGCCGACTATGATGGGCCATCGTGTACCTGGGGGGCTACCGGCAAAAAATATGGATATGGACATAGGCTTCATTTGACATTTGAAGACCATATTTTGTCCTAATATGGGCATTATATGGGCTTCAAATGTCAAACGAAACCCATGTCCATACCCATGATTTTTAGCCCGTAGCCCCCACCAGGGCATTTCAAATACACACAAACTCCCCCAGTTTGTGTGTATTTGAAATGCCCTGGTGGGGGCTACCGGCTAAGAAATCTGGATATGGGTATGGGCTTCAACTGTTATTCTAATTCCTTATTCTGATAGATTTTTGCTGCTTTGTTCTATTGAACGTTTCTAGCTAGTTATATTATACCTATACCCGACGTCACAAAACAAGGAACTGATAGCGGCTATTTTCTTTATAAAATTGACTTAACGTTCCCAAAAACGTATAGGTAGTATCTCAAATAGGTACATAAACCGTTAGTATTGTATTAAATAAAGAAATTATCCTGAAAAATGGAAAATGAAGTATTTAGAAAAAATCGACCCGTCTCAAAACTAGCTCCGATGGGACTCGAACCCACGACCTTTCACTATCCGGACGACTGCTCTAACCACTGAGCTACGGAGTCGTTACTAGAAACGTCGAATTTATCAAATACTTCTTACGCGCTGTATAGCCAGCGTTAATTTTATCAATGTGAAGATATTACTACCATCACACGCGAAAGAAATAGGTACCTTTCCAGATATTTGACAATCGCTAAAGATGAAACTACTATTGCAAGTAATTTAAATTTTTACTTTTTTGCATTCACAATGCAGTTTTTATTATTGAAAAATGAAGTATTTAAAATAAAGAAGCTGGTTGTGAGACGGGTCGATTTTTTCTAAATATTTCTTATCCTGGTTCCCCGAAATTCCCCGATTTTCGTCATTCCCCGCGCTCTTCTTCTTCTTCTTCTTCTTCTTCCTTAATGGCTTGCTTTGTGTTTGTTCACAATTCCGCCAATGTCACGTAGTTAGCTTTTACACGGTTGGGATGCGATTGCGAAGTTCGTCATTCATTACATTCTAAGCGAATTAACCTAGAAGGGATGAAAACGCCACAATAAACATCACAAACATTTAACATATAGGAGGTTATATATTTAGAGTTTTAGGTTATTATATATAATAAATTTAGACAGTATTTTCAAAAAGCGGGTGTTAACAAGACACAACAGGGATTTCATATTTATAGGGCGGGGAATATTTGACAGGGGAGGGTTGACGCTCTCCCCGCGTCAACCCTCAATTCCCCGAAAATCGGGGATTTTCCCCGCAATTGGCAGCACTGGACATGACATTGACAATGACATTGTCATATTTGACAGTTAAGGTTGTTCAGTGTTGCCAAGCCTATGTAAATATTTCTACCATAGAAAAAAACAAATTATTTATTTAAAAAAAACGGAGGGCTTTATAATTTTTATTTTAGCGATTTTGGGTTCTTAATTTTTCTTACTATTACATAAGTTTGATTTTACGGTGGTTAGTTGTCCTTAAGAATAAAAATCCATCCTCCATACAAAAAGAGGACATCTCCTTTGCCAGTATGCTAGCTTGCAAATCTAAAAAAAAAATTCAAAATGTTTCGAAAAATAATATATAATAATATACTTTATGTTATTTCATCGATAACTATGTGAAAAAAAATATGTCGAAGGGACCGCACTGTTGTCTTTTGTTTTTACACAAAAGTTGAGTTTGAACGTCGATTATAAAAACAAAACATCTCGTAAAAGTGTCGGATAAGTTTTATGTGCTGCTATGACTCATATGCTGCTCATAAATGTAACTTCCGTCGTCGCGCGCACAAACTGATGTTTGGGAGAGCAGAAACGCGCGCTTTAGTGCATTGTTTACGTAAAAAATGAGCCTGTAATTTGATACCCCTGACTGTTGAAATGGTTAACCTTTGATCTTTGACGACCTTCGTGGCCGAGTGGTGTACGCACCGGATTTTAAGGTGCCGCTGCCATCTCTAGAAACTCGATTCTCGGTCGGGTCAATATTGAAAACGATCTTTTCAATATTTCCTCGGGTCTGGGTGTATGTGGTAATGCTCGTCGTTGTTTTCATACAATTATACAATTTCCATAATACTAGTGCTTAAGTCACTACCTATTAGTGTGGTATTGGAACAATGTAGGTATGTGATGGTGTCCTAAATTTATTTATTTTATTTGTCTTTGTCGTTTGCCTAAAAATTTGTTTCAAAGAACATTCACTTGCTATATTTTCGTGCAAACTATTTATTCACGTATCCAAATCAATCGTTTTATCGTTTATCTTTCATTTAGATTAGTTTTTATAGCTTATGAAAAAATAGAGGTATAGAAAGTAAGTCGCAATGTTTTGTTGTTCAATAAATAAAAAAAAGGTATTTTTAATATACAAAAAAGGTAGGTACTTAATAGTATTGTTTATTATGTATACGGCGATCACAGCGACGATGATGTATGGCGACCATGGCGATAATGAAGATTAAAACATCACGTGTTCAATCAAATCTTGAGTTTTCGAAATTTCGATAATTAAAAGAACATTATTGATACCGAGGAGCCTGTGTTGCAGTACCCAGTATAATATTATATGATCTGAGGTTGCAGTGGTTAGGGCACTCAGCTTGCGATCGTTGAAGTTAAGCAACATTCGCAATGGTCGGTTACGGGATGGGTGACCAAAAACTGTACATCTCGACCTCCACAGTGCTTCAGAAGGCACGTTAGGCCGATAAGCCGTTGGTCCCGGCTACATTTGCAGTCGTTAACACCCACCAATCCGCGTTGGGCCTGCGTGGTGGGTCATGGCCCATTCCCCTTATCCATCCATTAGGAAGGCCCGTGCCCCAGCAGTGGGAACATTAAATGGCTGATTATAATGATTGACAACAGTCAATAACTACATGTATGTACGTATAAACACGAAAGAAAAAACAAAGTTTTTCAAAGAAGTTAGATCACCCACAGAACAATAATATCTATCTATATTTATCATCATCATCATCATTTCAGCCGTACGACGCCCACTGCTGGGCATAGGCCTCCCCCAAGGATCTCCACAACGATCGGTCCTGCGCTGCCCGCATCCAGCGGCTTCCCGCGACATTTACCAGATCGTCGGTCCACCTTGTAGGGGGCCTGCCCACGGAACGTCGTCGTCCGGTTCGCGGTCGCCATTCGAGAACCTTTCCGCCCCAACGGCCGTCGGTTCTCCGCGCTATGTGTCCCGCCCACTGCCACTTTATTATAGCTATGCGTAAATCTGTTGCCACTATTTTAAAAATAAATTTCTAAACTTTAGCGCCCTTAGAGCAGCAGCACCATAACAAGAGATCTCAATATTTTATCAAACAGATATAGGGTAAACTGCCTTATTTGTTGGCACCCGTTATAAAATTGGTACCCTAGAGTTTTGCATGAAAAACGAGGAAAACATAGATTATTCAAGTCCAGTATGCATTTAAATGTGATATAGAATAATTAATTGCCAATAATTGGAGGGGTGTCAAGTTTATATGATCGAAGGGTGTCAACTATGGAGCAGTTCACAGTATAATAGAAAAGACTTACTTACCTTTGTATTGAGCAAAGTATATCAGTCGGTCTGAACACAAGGGCAAAGGTCACAAGGTAGCACATGAGGATCCCGGCGAGCAGGACGTACGATAGCTCTCTCCCGCTTGCACGCACCACTGGCGTTGAGCTGTTGCGCATCCAAACACCACACACGAATCTGGAAATAGCAAAGAATACTATGTTTAAGAACACAATCATTTAAAATACTTCAGGTAGTACTCGAACCCATAACCTTTGGATTTGTAGGTCAATGATTCATGGAGCTTCTTGGAGCCAAATTGTTTTGTCATTTATACTATTCATATTATAAAATTGGTATTGTAATTTGCAAAAATAAAAAATTAGAACACATTTATATTAGATTTATAAAGACCTTTTCGTTGTATCTGTTACCGGCCAAACCCGATTTAGACTGTAGAACACGACACAAAAAAAACCACGAAATTTAAGTTACCATAAATTTCTAACCTAGGTATTACGTGTTCTACAGGACTTCCGAGGCAAATTCACTCTCTGAAATGCCAACGCGATGAACTAGTTTGTCCTAAAATCGGGTTTGGCCGGTAACATGTCGAAAGGTATAGTCAGCGACAAATTCGGAAAACCACATCTTACACGAAAAGAATTTAAGTGTGCAAATATACGCGTGATTAAATCCGTAAAAAGCGAAAGGTCAATCTTGGTATGAAATAAAACCAATTTCAACAAGATTGAATACTAAAAACCTTGCTTCGCTGAATGGAGTGTCACTCGTAGTCACTCTTTGTACTTACGCTGTGAGCAGTATTCCTACGGAGGAGAAGGACATGGCCCCGATGGCCCACGCGGAGTCCGGCCGCAGGTAGGCCTCCGGGATGGGTCGGCAGTGCGTTCGCGTGGGGTCCGGCAGCGTGCCGCGCGGGCATACCATGCACGCAGTCTCCACGTACGGCGAGCGAATCTGAATAAAAATAGTAAAAAATCAGTACATACAGCACAGAATATATATTAGTACCTTACCGTACAGAAATTTAACTCCCGAGTTTAGGTATGATAAACGCAAGCGTCCGGTCACCGGACTAGTCTCAAGTCGAGCGAGTCGACTTGTCGCACACGCAGCGCACGCATCCGCATGTGTCGCCATCTGTCTCGCTTCGCGTGTATTACTTTCACGGATAAAGTAGTACCTCTGACAGCCCTAGCAGATTGAAGCGAGACGGCAGACAGTTATTGTACTATGAACGCTATACGCAATGCAAAATGTTGAAATTAGGTTGTTTTCCAGAATAGTAGGTAAATATCTCGGGGATTTTGCGCCGCTTGTATGGAAGTGAGACAGGCCTGCATACAGCACGATTCAAACTGTTTGTCGATTCGGACTTTCGCGCGAGTCAAGCGCAGTACACCGTTTTCTCATTATCCTAAGTTATAGAACCCAATATGCGATCATCGCAAGCTTGTGCGATTGACGACCGATTTGGCGCAGGGGGCCGTAGTAGGTATACGGATAACTGTCTTTTGCGCCAGAGGTGTCGGGTTCGTTCCCGAACAAGACAAATATTTGTGTGCATGGACATGTCTATTTGTCTTAGTCTGAGTGTTTTCTATGTATATTTAGTGTGTGTTTACAAATAAATAGGATTTTAAGTTTAACCAACGGCTTTGCCGTCAAGTAGTTTTTACGCGAAAGAGAAAAAAAACATCCATACATTCATCCATACTCACAAACTTTCGCATCGTATTATTAATATTATAAATGTGAAAGTTTAGATGTTTGGATGTTTGTTGCTCATTTTACGCTAAAACGGCCGAACGGATTTGGCTGAAATTTGGGACACATATTCTTTGTAGCCTGGAGAGGAACATAGGCTTCTTTTTATCCCGGTAAAATATCACCTTCCTGCGGGATAACATCGTGTAGTCCATGCGGGGGAAGCCGAAGGCGGAAAGCTAGTTTATAATATTAGTAGGAAGGATAAAGTCGTATCAGAAGCAGTTGCTAAGGCTATTCCTTACTGATGGAAGAATATTGGTACTGGCAGATTGTGAAATACCAATTCCATGGTGTTTACCTCATACTGCGTGCAGTTGAAGCAGTGCCAGCAGCAGCTCTCACCCTCCACGTATTGCTTTGCCTGCCCCAGCTCGCACTCCGCGCTGCACACTGACTCCGGCGGCCGGCGCTCGTACCACTTGAACTGGAGGTCTGGGAAAGAAGCAAGGTGGTCAGGAAAGGGAAAAGTCTGGCGGCGTCAATTTTCTATGCTTGGCTAAGAAGGAGTACCTGTCCGTTCGGTGTTGTAATTGGCGACACAAACGATAACATTCAGGTTCAAGTTTTATATTGACTCTGACAATTTAATGAAAAAAATTTGGCTAATTTTATTTCTACCACAACGCATTGCAGAACTCGTTAGTGGTAGTGCAGTGCACGGTCTTTAGAACTGCTGAGGATGCTCTGTGTGGGGATGAAATACATGAAAGGTGATAAAAGAGAAATTGCAATTGTTTGTATGACCCTGTGTGCATTGCAGCGAAAGTAAGCTACATATTTTTTGTTTTTCCAATATTTAGTAAACGGTCTTTCGGCAAATTACGCCTGATTCTATCAAACATTCATATTTTTCTTAATGAACTCGTTCTTACACTAACTAATATCTCTCGGCGTCGAGATCTTTAATGCAAACCAAATTAGTTACCATCCAATTCCAGCTGCAGCTCTCCATACAGGTACTGGCCGACGTTCACCCATCGGTAGACTCCCTGCTGCACCTGCTTGAAGTGCAAGATGTTGTAACGTGCAGGGCCATCTCCGTTGCTGTCGAAGTGGAACTCGTCACCGCTCAACCCTGAGAAGACAACATGGTAGGTATCAATGTAGAGTCGGCTGGTGCCTCTTCATTCACGCTCAGACCCTTATCTAATTTGGATAAGTATTAAACTAGGGTAGCACAATACAAAAGCAATTAGGGATAGCGACTGCAAGTGAACGATGGGACGCCACCCACACGAAAATAAGTTACTTGTGGTTTACCGAATTTGTTCTGGTTGTACGTTCAGGTACTCTCGCATCTTACCACTTCCTAAAAGTGTAACTGGCGATGGCGTGACGACGCACCATACAGGCGCAGACTCTACTTTTGTTGCAAGTAATGCATTTTATTACGGTAGTACAGAGTTCAAACAATCAGGAATAGGGTCTGCGCGTGTTTCGACATCGATTTGATCATTTGTATTTGGTACAACGCACCTGTAAAGTTCACTTTTCTGAGGTACCGCAGCAGATCGGAGCCACTGGCTGGTCTCATGGCATCGCAAAGACCTGGTCTACCACCGCAAATAGCTGCATGCATGTCACTGTTGACAAATAAATAAACAAATTAGGGTAAACTGCTCAATTGTTGGAACCCATCATATATTGGCACCCTGTAATTTAGTTCGAATGGCAATTCAAATTAAAACGCATACAGAACTTGAGTACCTACTCAATTTTCTCGTTGTTTTTCAAGCTAAACTATAGGGTACCAATTGCCAATAAAAGTAAGAGTGCCAACAATAGGGTTGTTACCCTAAACAAATACCTATTTAGACTGTTACAAGTTACAAGCACTTATGAAGTCAAAAAAGCTACGTTATGTGTTCAAAACCTTACGGAGGGCGACCTTGTAACGAGAAGAACTGGCAAGAAACTCGCCAAAGACTTTTCCCCGACGCACGTAACCTCTTAGGTGATGATTGTGCTGGATGGAACAGCAGATTTTGTTTGTTGCGTTGCAGAGTTAGCGCCATAGTAAAAGTTGTTCTTATTCATGAGCACAATCACCACCCAAGAGGTTTTGCGCTTATTCATTAAGGCGAGGAATCCCGACCGAAAAAGGCACGCTAACGCTTGCTCGGCCGCGCTCTATACACTTCGCGCGGACCCACAGGCAGCCGGCAGTGAACTGTGAAATCGCGAGCGCCACGCGAATCGAAAATCACTTAAAATTCAATTAAAAATTAAAGATTAAGAAAATTTAATTTATGACGGCCGGAATCCCTCGGCTATTTATTGACAATTATTTTCATATGTTTTTCATTAACTAAAACCAATTATACTGCAAGTAATATGATATTTGAATTATTATTAGACGGTTGTTTGGGATTTTATTTGACACAGTTAAATATCACCAATCGAAAAAAAACGGCCGGAAGCACTGGATAAATAACTGTAAAATAACATATATTTTTTCCAAATTTTAAGTACTTGTGATTTGCGAGTAATCCATGATTTAAAATACCCTATTTTGGGGAAACGGCGCCTTAACACGTTGTATAACCCTATACATTATAGAACGTGGAGGCCCGTGGCGCAGTGGATAGCGCGCTTGGCCTGCGATCGTTGAGGTTAAGCAACGTTCGCAATTGTCGGTCACGGGATGGGTGACAAAAAACTTTTCATCTCGAGCTCCTCCGTGCTTCGGAATGCACGTTAAGCCGTTGGTCCCGGCTGCACCTGCAGTCGTTAAAACCCACCAATCCGCACTGCGCCCGCGTGGTGGGTCATGGCTCATTCTCCTTATTCATCCATAAGGAAGGCCAGTGCCCCAGCAGTGGGGACATTAAATGGCTGATGATGATGATACATTATAGATCTGATTCCAGAATATGTAATTTAAACCAGAATGAACATGATAATTGATCATAATGAAAATGAAAAAGTAATGAACAGTTCATTAGATTTTGTACTGGGTGATGATCGAATCGATCTCCATTAGGTATGTCACCCGCAACATTATGCCATAGCAGGGTCAGTCAAGCTACGGACATAACGATGTACACTCGCCTGCATGAAGTGCACTACCACAAAATGTCAAATATCTACAAACGGTTTTGAACTTAATGCTCCAGAGTTATGGTTGAAAGTCGATTAGAGAATTTTGAGAGTTTTGTGTAGGCTGCAGTGCACCAGCCGTCCATACATATGTTTTCTCGTTCAAAAATAACTTTTTACACGTATCCGAAAAAAGGCGCCGTAACACCGCCTCTATGCTAATTAGCCTAACCTATAGATCCTTAGTCGTCACCAGGGCTTTTGCTTCATCATCATCATCATCATCATCATTTCAGCCGTACGACGGCCACTGCTGGGCAAAGACCTCCCCCAAGGATCTCCACAACGATCGGTTGGCTTTTGCTTATACACCTTTAAATTTTAATTAGTACAACGATTTTAGGAGATGATATTGGCCATCAATACGAACAAAATTTTACTATGGGGCCAACCATAAAAATAGTTTGTATCACAGCCTTCTCTATCTTCTCTATCGTCTTCTACAAGCCATGCTATGAAGCGGACCGGCAACATTGCTGTGAACCGGTTTACTCCTCTGAGTACTAAACTATGGAGATGGCATACCTACGAAAAAGTGAGGCATACCTAGACATACCGAGAAACAAAAATGGCGACCGGTCACCGGCCTCAATCATGCATTACTATGACACAGACTATGACGTCACGTTTTAATTTTGCCAAAAATAGGTCGAATAAATATATTGCTGTCTCTTTTTACATGGAGTATTGGAGGTAAGATAGAACAAGATGGCTGTTTATGAGCACAATGTCGATTTAGCTCATATTTGTATAACGGATAGTTCATACTTAGAACAATATGCCATCTCCATAGGATTCAGTACTCGAGGTTTACTCGCCGTTTACCTGTCAAACGGTGTCAAATCGGTTCACATAAAACTAGAAATGCGACGTTGCCAACTTTATGCGCACGGCTTGTAGAAGACGATAGAGACGGCTGTGTTCGTATTGATGGACACTACCACCCCCTAAAATCTTAGTACTAATTAAAATTTAGTGGTGTATTTAATGAAGCCCCTTAGTGTGTTTTGGTCGTTTGAATTCCTGTACACTGTTTGAGGTCAACCAGCAGGATCGTCGGCGGTCAGGCGAGAAAGGGGTAGGACACCCGCATGACCCTTTTGTCATGTATGTAATGTCTATTTGATCAGTGCGTGCTCATTTCGACGGCTAAATAGAATAGTCGTTTTGTGTTAAAACAAACAGTTACATGGCTGATGTAAGATGGCATTAAAGAAGATACCTACTTCCACCGGAAGTTTGTTTGTATTCGCTACGGCCGGCAGGGTCCTTTATTGGCTGCACACACCTCCTTACCTACTACTACTTTTATCTTTCTCTCGTTGTCTGTGTATTGTACTTACCTATTCTTACCCTGACGTAATATATTGTTGTGTGTGTGTTGTGTGTGTATACCAGTAAATATTTTTTCTTTCTTTCAAAATAAACTTCAGTAACTAATGCACCCCGCCCGAGAATAGTCTTTTACTTTTCCTGGTTTCAGTCGTCAAAGATCCATACTTATTGTTAATATATATTATATATTAACCGCCTCTGTGGTCTAGTGGTTCACACCACAGATTTCAAACCAAGAGGTCCCGGGTTCGATTCCCAGTGGGGGTACATATTATTGTACCTATTCCGTTTGGTTGGCTAGCTACCGCCGTCTTATCTAAGTCTGACGCCATAACAATGAATGTTTTCGGCATTATTGTGTTCCGGCAGTTAGAGATAAGATAGCTTCCTCAGTGATTGAGGATTCCGGGAGTAGTGCGCTTACACCTTATTTAACATCAGGTGTGATGAAGGCTAAGTGCTGCCTCGTAGTAGATAAAAAAAATAATATATAAATGTGAATGAATGTTTGTTTGCGTGTTTGTCGGTCTTTCACGTCAAAACGAATCAACGTGATTTATGGTATGGGTATAGTTTGGGAGCTGGAGAGTGACATAGGCTACTTTTTATCCCGAAAAAATCACGTCGATCCGTTCCGAAAGACGGACAAACAAACAAACTTTCACATTTATAATATTAGTATGCATGTGAAAGCAATTTCAGCCTATAAACTGGAAGGTACAAACTTCGATTGGTCTCGTTTCCAGATACAAAATAGCATTTCCGAAAGTTAAGAATAACGACCACTAAACAATGTGATTGCTTAAGATTTTAAATTATTTTTATGCATTCACAATTTTTTTTTTTTACTATCACATTTTCCTATAATGTGATTGCTTCATAATTTTTGAGGGCCAATGAAAGTTTGATTGGGTCTCTAATGGCAAAGGTTAGAGACAAACTCGTAATATTCGGAATTCGGACCGTCGTAAAGTTATCTAATTTCGCGTTACATTCAGAAGTGGCCCGGTGGGAGTGATTAACCGAAATAAATAGCCACGGAGGTGATTTTCTTTGACTGTATTGCTTAGGTACGTGATTATTGTAAATACTAACTTAAAAAAAATTGTGATGATTTAAGTCAATTTAAGTGTTATAGTTGCGGTACTTCCATATAAGCTTAAAAACTCAAATTGCGCAATAAAACTCGAACCAGCTAATAACAACAGAATAGTAATTGTATTCTTCTTTTTGTAACATTTAACGTGTTTAAAATTTTCTTCATAAAGTTATCGATCGCACAAACTTTTCTTTTATTATGATAAGTTCATTATGATTGTCATTTCAACTTGTCGAGTTGTTGAAATAATTTTGAGCTCACTTTTATTGTTAAAATATTGTTTTAGCCTACTTAAGTATAAGTACCGCCACTGAATCTGGACTGAAAATACTTCTTCCAACTACACTCGGTGTATTTTCTGTAAAGTCCGGTAATTGGAACGAAGATAGTATCAACTTTAATGCCTTTAAGTTTCTTTCTTTTATTTTTGTTAAGTCTGTACGCTTCTTATCTTTCCCGTTGTGCAACTTGCGATATTGCGTTAAGAGGCTTACAAACAGATTGTTATTTTGTTAAAAATAAAATGATTTTTAGAAAACATTCGTTGTGGTTTACTTTTAGTTAGGCATTAATAGGTTGATATCTGAATGTAATTGATGAATAATTGGTGTAATATGTATAATAATATAATTATAACCAATATGTATATTATATAACATAATAAATTAGTATTATGAGTTGTTTTTGTTTTCTTGCATTCATAATGCAATTTTTATTATTGAAAATGATATATCAGAGAAAATCGACTCGTCTCACATTTAACTTCGATGTCCGGGTGAAAGGTTGCGAGTTCGAGTCCCATTGGATTAATGGACAGCCCCTAGTAAGACGGGTCGATTTTTTCTAAGCCAGGGTCTTTTTTAATGGCCCATTTTTTATGTAAACAAACCACTGAAGTGCGCGCTATCGCTATCCCGAACATCTGGTTATACTTAGGCGGTCTTTGGTTACATTTATGATAAGCTGACTAACAAAAGCAATACATTACAACTGTTTGACACTGTTTTACAATATGTTTTGTTTTTGTAATCGTCGTTCGAACTCTACCTTTGTAGGTTTAAACAAAGAGCAATAGTGCGGTCCATGCGATATATTTTTTTTTTCACATAGTTATCTATAAAATAACATATAAAAAGTATATATATATATTGAATATACTTAAAGAAACCTATCGGATAAAAATATAAGGAAAAACAGTTTTTTATTTTTTAATTGAAATTTTCAAAAACTAATTAGGTACTTCCGATTTGAAAAAAAAAGAAATTAAATGTTTTTTATTTATTTTTTCTTCTGGATCACATATTATAGTGTATTTTTAAACTCGTCGTAGTTTATCTCTCTTTTGAACATCGAAAACCGCATACAAAACATACAAAAATTGCTATAAGTACTTACAAAAAAAACAATTGGGGGGTAGTTGCTTTTGCGTGTATACACGCGTCTGGTCGTTGAGAGCTTTTGTTGTATGAGTTTAAATTAAAACACTTTGTTACATTGTAAGAAGCAGGTTTCAATATGGTTTTCATAAAAACTTATATGCGTTTGAAACAAGTTAACATTGAAAATGAAGTAAGTATTAGAAAAAAACGTTCACAACTACCTAGCTCCGATGGGACTGGAACCCACGATCTTTCACTATCCGGGAGTTTTTTCTAATACCTACTTCATCTATACTCTATACAAATAAATAAAATTGGAGTGTCTGTTTGTAATATTAAAATAACCGCTTTTTACTACATGCATATGATTATATATATGGTACATCTATACAAATAAATAAAATTGAAGTGTCTGTTTGTAATATTAAAATAACCGCTTTTTACTACATGCATATGATTATATATAGGTACGGTACATATACCAAAATAACATTTTTTACAATTTTTGTCTGTCTGTCTGTCTGTTTGTTCCGGCTAATCTCTGAAACGGCTGGACCGATTTTGACGGGACTTTCACTGGCATTTAGCTGATGTAATAAGGAGTAACTTAGGCTTACTTTTTATCCCGATATTCCTACGGGAACGAGAACCACGCGGGTGAAACCGCGGGCGGCAGCTAGTTTTCAATAATAAAAATTGCATTGTGAATGCAAAAAAGTTAAAGTAACAAGTTAACATTACAAAAAATATGTCAAAAAAGCCCGTGGTGTAGTGTATCGCGCCCTCCGCTTGCGATTATGTTTCACAATGGCCGGTCACAGGATGGGTGAACAAGAACATATTTTAGGAGCTCCTCCGCGATTCGGAAGATCCCACCTTTCGGGTAATCCATACCATTCTCCTTATCCATTCCAGAAGAATGCTTGTACCGCAGCAGAGAGGGACATTGAAAAAACGTTTAAAAAAATAACGTAAGTACTTTGAAGTCGGGCGTGAAACATGTACAATTTTTTGTTGTTTTTGTTAAAACCCGCCCGACTTCAAAGAACGGAATTATTTCTTACTTTTTTGATGTGGTTTTTTTGAAGGCGGTTTTATTTTTTTATAAAAATAATTTTTATTTCACTCTTTTTAGTGCATCGTGCAGGCAATTTACGTGTTTTCTGGTAAATAGGAATGTGATCAAACTGAAAACCTCCTTTTTCGAAGTCGGTTAAAATACCTTGAGGTATCCCCTTTTTAACAAAACAAGAATCATCTAAATCGGTTTATAAACAAAGGAGTTATGCCTAAAGATACGTATTAAATTCACATAAAGTGGTAACGAAAACGACAGTGTTTTCAAGATTTCCTGAAAACTACTGAACCGATTTCAAAATTTAAAAAAATGGGACCAACTTGGAAACCAACCTGATGTAATAACGTTTGAACCATTTCAATCGGTTCAGCCGTCTTCGAGTAATCGGTGGACATACACAAAAAAAAACATACATACAGACGAATAGAGAACCTCCTCCTTTTTGATTTAGAAGTCGGTTAAAAAAGTAACCGCCTTCAAAAAGGATCTTCAAACAAAAATTTAAAAAACGAAAAAAATACTAAGATTTTTTAATTCAAAGGACGATGATACGTGACTTTTTCTAATTTATCTTGGTACTTAATGAACTGTTTGAAGTCGGTGCCGTCTAATAGGTAGGTACATAGTGAGGTAAATACGTCCTACACCTCACGCTTGGGACCGGGTTTTTTTAAATGTGTTTGTTATTTCACTCAGTATATTTAGTTCTTTTTCTTTTAGGCTTGGCACCGTCTTCTTTTTTTGAAGTCGGTTAAATAGCTGATGATAATAACAAAAGTTTTAATTAATAGTCCATCTTTAACAAAAATGGGACTAAAGAAGCTTTTCTGAGCCCAAAAAGTCAAGAGAAATCTCGCTTTTGCCCAGAAAACGGAAACGTTCTTGTTTTTCGTTACATCTCGTGTCCAATTCGCTTCAGAGGTAACCTTTTGTAGGATTCCTCGTGTAATTTGACCGAAACTGCCTCCTTCCTGAATCGTTTCGTGAGAGCGGCATATCTGAGGGATTCAGCATTTTGAAGTATAAAATGGAGGCTACGACTTACGACTGAAAGCGTCGGGGTCGCATACTTATACCACAGAATAAGCAACTTTTCATACAGTAGGCCGACGGAGACGTCTAGACAGGTCAATCGTGCGGGGCTTGCGGGGTGAGACGGGGGAGTGGTTGTCCCGAGTTACATACAACGCCGTTCATAGTAACTCGGGACAAGTCTTCCAGGGCTATCACGTCTTTATCGTTATAATTTATTTTTAAATTAATATTATGGTGCATACGACATGTAGTGTGAGTGCGTGCAAATCTTCATCTCGCTTATTAAAAAAAAAGCAATTTCCAAAATCAAAGATGGCGGCCAACTTTTTGTTTGCGGGCCGACTTTGATGAAACTTGGTTTTTGGTACAATTTTGACAAGAAAACAACAACACAATGTCAAAAATAAAAAAAAACAAAATGGCAGCCAACTTTTTTTTGTAAGCCGATTTTGATGAAATTTAGTTTCTGGTACTATTTTGACACGAAAACAACAACGCAATGTTAAAAATATAAAAAATCCAAGATGGCGGCCAACTTTTTTGTTAGCAGGCAGATTTCGATGAAACTCAGTTTCTGGTACTATTTTGACAAGAAAACAGCAACACAATGTTAAAAATATTAAAAATCCAAGATGGCGGCCAACATTTTTGTTTGTGAGCCGATTTTGATGAAACTTGGTTTTTAGTACAACTTTGACAAGAAAACAACAACACAATGTTAAAAGTATTAAAAAATCTAAGATGGCGGCCAACTTTTTTGTTTGCAGGCCGATTTCAATGAAACTCTGTTTCTGGTTCTATTTTGACAAGAAAACAGCAACGCAATGTAAAAAATATAAAAATTCAAGATGGCGGCCAAATTTTTTGTTTGTGAGCCGATTTTGATGAAACTTGGTTTTTAGTACAATTTTGACAAGAAAACAGCAACGCAATGTTAAAAGTATTAAAAAATCTAAGATGGCGGCCAACTTTTTGTTTGCAGGCCGATTTCAATGAAACTCAGTTTCTGGTACTATTTTGACAAAAAAACAGCAACGCAGTGTTAAAAATATTAAAATCCAAGATGGCGGCCAACCTTTTTTGTTTGTGAGCCGATTTTGATCAAACTTGGTTTTTGGTACAATTTTGACAAGAAAACAACACAATGTCAAAAATAAAAAAAACCAAGATAGCGGCCAATTCAAATATTTTTAACATTGCGTTGCTGTTTTTTTGTCAAAATAGTACTAGAAACTGAGTTTCACCGAAATCAGCCTGCAAACAAAAAGTTGGCCGCCATCTTGGATTTTTTAATACTTTTAACATTGCGTTTTGTTTTCTTGTCAAAATAGTACCAGAAACTGAATTTAATCGAAATCGGCCAGCAAACAAAAAATTTGGCCGCCATCTTGGATTTTTATATTTTTAACATTGTGTTGCTGTTTTCTAGTCAAAATAGAACCACAAACTTAGTTTTATTGAAATCGGCCTGCAATCAAAAAAGTCGGCCGCCATCTTGGATTTTTTAATACTTTTAACATTGCGTTGCTGTTTTCTTGACAAAATAGTACCAGAAACTAAGTTTCATCAAAATCGGCTTACAAACAAAAAAGTTGGCCGCCATCTTGGATTTCTTTATATTTTTAACCGACTTCTAAATCAAAAAGGAGGAGGTTCTCTATTCGTCTGTATGTATGTTTTTTTTTTTTTTTTTTTGTGTATGTCCACCGATTACTCGAAGACGGCTAAACCGATTGAAATGGTTCAAACGTTATTACATCAGGTTGGTTTCCAAGTTGGTCCCATTTTTTGAAATTTTGAAATCGGTTCACACGCAAATTGCCTGCACGATACACTAAAAAGAGTGAAATAAACATTATTTTTATAAAAAAATAAAACCGCCTTCTAAAAAACCACATCAAAAAAGTAAGAAATAATTCCTCACCAAATAAATAACGTTAGTACTTTGAAGTCGGGCGGGTTTTAACAAAAACAACAAAAAATTGTACATGTTTCACGCCCGACTTCAAAGTACTTACGTTATTTATTTGGTGAGGAATTATTTCTTACTTTTTTGATGTGGTTTTTTAGAAGGTGGTTTTTTAACATTGCGTTGCTGTTTTCTTGTCAAAATAGTACCATAAATTGAGTTTTATCGAAATCGGCCCACAAACTAAAATGTTGACCGCCATCTTGGATTTTAATTTTTTGACATTTCGTTGCTGTTTTCTTGTCAAAATAGTACCAAAAACCGAGTTTCATCGAAATCAGCCTACAAACAAAAAAGTCGGCCGCCATCTTGAATTTTTAATATTTTTGACATTGCATTTGCATTATTAAATTATTTTATTAATTTAAAATATCGCAATACCAATGTACCCACCCGGGTTCGTAAAAGGTCCACCGTCACACCCTTACGTACTTACGTAAATACCTATACAGGCGTCGGCATCGCCCAACTTCAAGGGCGTCGTCCAACTGCATAGAAAGATTGCTTAAACTGTGCTTATACGTACAGGGTGCTTACCATCAACTCTTATTACGGTTTTGTTTAGGAACCTAAACTGATCTGCTTCGCTTATTCGTACCACGACAGCTTAATATCAATGACAGCGATTCAGTGATCGATCAATGACATTTCACAGCCGCTAAGCTGTCAGAAACTCTTATTTGACTTATAACCCGGTCGATTTAACATGTCACCTGCAGGTTATACCCGTCCCTCTCACTCTCCGGGCATGACAGAATCGAGTGATAGAGACGGGTAGAAGAAAAAGGACACAAATCGTTCGGTCATTAACATTAAGCAATTCATTTGCGATCCAGTTTTTAGAAGGTCAGAGTACGAAAGAAAGCGATTCATTTTAGGAACCTATTCTGAATCGCGCTATTTTTGAATCGCTGTCATAAAGTTGATGGTACGCACCCTGGTATGTAGTTTGTGATAAACGTTTGACACGCTACTCAGATGTAACTATGTAGGTTAGATATCCGCTAAGTCTTACCGCTAATACTTTCTTATTATTATTTTTTTTTTTTTAATTTATTTTCCAAATACATATTACATTTAAGTTAACACAAACTTACATCGCCAAACTGCTAAAGCAGTTTGTAGGCGCACGCTTATTTCAAAACTAATTTACTATAAGTTAAAACTTAAATGCTAATAAATAACACACAAATATAATACTATTCTAAATAAGGCACCAAACTTACATCATGCATTTTTTTAATTTTTTTTTTAAACCTATTTTGCAAGTTAATTTTGGCTCTTCTAGCAACAACGAATATTTATTAAATAATTTTGGAATGACCCAATTTCTGCATCTTTCCCCGTAGTAATTTTAAGCCTTGATTTGTACAAGTTTTTTGTTGGCTATGGATCTCGTTACTATTTTGTTACATTTCCTTATCTTATGTTCATCCTTAAAGTATGTTTCCAGAGCCATAAGGTAGTTTATTCTCTTATCTATTGGTAATATTTTACAATTTTTATCAAATACTAGCTTTTGTGTGCGGCTTTGCTTGCGTTAAATTTGGGGTACTTAACGTAGTTCACGCTTTAGAATTTAATAAACAATCATCATTATATAAATAAAACACGTGAAAAAATCCGTGAAAGTGTTTTATTTATATGGACAGTTCGCGCAGAAATCTAAGATGTGTTTATAATCATCATTATATCAGCCGTACTACGCCCACTGCTAAGCATAGGCCTCCCCCAAGGATCTCCACAGCGATCGGTCCTGCGCTGCCCGCATCCAGCGGCTTCCCGCGATCTTCACCAGATCGTCGGTCCACCTTGTAGAGGTAACTGCCCTCGGAACATCGTCCGCAACGCGGTCGCCATTTTTTAATTCGCCATTTATAAACAACTAGCTTTCCGCCCGCGGCTTCGCCCGCGTGGACAACACGACGATATCCCGCGGGAATGTGATGTTTTTTCGTGATAAAAAGTAGCATATGTTCCTTTCCAGGCTACAAAGTATCTGTGTCCCAAATTTCAGCCAAATCCGTTCAGCTGTTTTGGCGTGATTGAGTAACAAACATCCAAACTTCAAAAGATCTAAACATCCAAACATCTAAACTTTCACATTTATAATATTAGTAGGATAGTAGGATATTCTTTACTATTTCTTCATACAAACTTTGGTTTACAATTTTATTTCCTTATTTGTGTATTTTTGGAAAATGAGATGTTCTCTTCCCTTCAAGGGATGTTCCGAACCGTCTTAGCAATTAAATGGCTTGAAAGCAGCTCAAAAGCACATTTCAAAAACGAGGGTATCCGACCGATTCCCTCACAGTTATTATAATAGATCCCCTTCAACGAGTTTCGCATTAAATCGACTCCTTGATCGAACGCAATCAGTCTGAGGTAGAAATCGGTTTAACGATGAATTAACGATGATTAACGATGCCTTCACACGTATTGGACTAATCCTACTATATAATATTATAAATCTGAAAGTTTAAATGTTTGGATGTTTGTATGTTTGTTACTCAATCACGCCAAAACGGCTGAATGGATTTGGCTGAAATTTCGGACACATATACTTTGTAGCCTGGAGAGGAACATAGGCTACTTTTTATCCTTACTAAAAACTACATTCTCGCGGGATAACGTCGTCACAGTGTAGTAAGGCTGTGACGTCGTGTAGTCTATGCGGGCGAAGCCGCGGGCGGAAAAATAGTCCTACTTAAATAAATGTGAAAGTTTAGATGTTTGGATATTTGTTGCTCAATCACGCCAAAACGGCTGTACGGATTTGCCTGAAATTTGAGCCACATATACTGTGTACCCTGGACAGTAACCTAAGCTACTTTTTATCCAAGAAAAATATCACATTCCCGCGGGATAACGTCGTGTAGTCCACGCATTCGAAGCCGTGGGCGGAAAGCTAGTTGCGAAATAAGTTGCTTCGTCACTTGTGTTACGGATAAACGAAACAGAGGCTAATATATAAATAAAAAGATAGTTGACAGCCAGTCAGATTCGGAAAAAAACACATATAATCCATAAGTACTAATATTATAAATACCAAAGTTTGTTTGATTGTTTGTCCGTCTCTCGTGACAAAACGGATCATAGGATTGACATGATTTTTAGTACTGGAAAGTGACATAGGTAGGTTCCTTTTTTCGGGCAAAAATATCACATTACTGTGATTTAACGTCATGTAGTCGTCTGAGCGAGCAAAGCCGTGCGCGGAAGGCATATCTTGATACAAATGTTTGTCCTGGGAAAAGATCGAACCCACGACCATAGGTATGTGTACACGATCAGTATCACTGCGTCATCTTCACATAGATATCAACATGTCGTCCACTGTTAGGCTGGTTTTATTGTTATGCGCTTCGGCAGCGCCGTTGGAGCGCGCGAGATTGGAGATGTATGAGGTTAGTAGTTGCGTTTCGAAGTCACGCGCTTGAGCAGCGCTGTCCGGTTAACGCGCGCTGTTAGCCCGGCGCCGCAGAAGTGCGCGCTGCTCGTACTATACGCGCGCGTTTCACAATGCAAACAAACTAATAAAAAAATTAAAATTATGACGGCCGGAATCCCTCAGCTAATCAAAGACAATCATTTTCGTATATTTTTCATTAACTAAAACCAAGTATACTGATTTTATTTGACATAGTAAAATATCACCAATCGAAAAAAAATCGGCCGGGAGCACTAGATAAATATCTGTAAAATAGGTAACATATAATTTTTACAAGTTTTAAGTACTTGTGATTTGCGAGTAATCCATAATTTAAAACCCTATTATTGGGAATCGGCGCCTTAAGCAGCGCCCTTCGGTAAACGCGCGCTGTTCGCACGGCGCTGCCGAAGCGCGCCGCTGATGCACTTCTATAGCCAACGCGCGGTACTAATCTCGTTTCTCAATGCACTGCTGTTCAAGTGCACGCTGTTGAAAAGCGCGCTGCAAAACGTCGCGTCCGTCTAGCGGCGGCGTGACGCGGCTGTACCACATGAATAAATACTTACTCTGTGGCTGTACACTACACGCTAGCCTTGAAGGGCTAGTTAGGGCCCTAATTCAGAATACATTGCTTTCTTTGAGCTCCTTTTTAGCAAGTGATGCAATCAAAACCAGCAATGTATTCTGAATTAGGGCACTAACTAGCCCTAAATACCGTGTTGTGTTATACCCGCTTTACCTTTATTATTTTCTTGTATATATTCTGTGGTACAGTCACGAGCAATAAGCAATAAGTTTACAACATGATAATTATTATGTCTACAGTGTTGAATTACTTTTGTGGCACTGATAGCTTTGTTCCGGAGCGCTTCAATGTGCCAGTTCTATAATGTTGTATACTTACATTATTATTGCTCGTATTTGTTTCAAAAAATTTATTGTACATGAATTCTTATGTTAATAAAATTTTTTTTTTTTTTTTTTATTATTTTTTATTTGTATTTTTTCTCTAACTGCCGGAACACAATAATGCTGAAAACATCATTGTTATGGCGTCAGATTTAGATAAGATGGTGGTAGCTAGCCAGGAGGACTAAGAACAAGTCCTACCACCAACCAAACTGAATACAATATGTACCCCCACTGGGAGTCGAACCCGGGACCTCTGGGTCTGAAATCGGTGGTACGAACCACTAGACCACAGAGGCTGTTAAATAGCGCGCTATATCTATACATATACAGGATATTTTTTTTATCAGTGCACAAATTTTTAGGATCGACTCAGAATCGGTAAGTGAACAACTTACTCCTAGAAACATGGGTCGAAAAACGACAAAAATTTTTGGACTTCCCATACTAAATAGATCACGTGATCAGTCCGATTTGTATGAAGAGTCAAAAAAATTTTGTCATATTTCGAGCTATGTTTCTAGGAGAAAGTTGTTCACTTACCGATTCTGAGTCGATCCTAAAAATTTGTGCACTGATAAAAAAATTACCCTGTATATATAATATACAAATAAATAAAATTGGAGTGTCTGTTTGTAATATTAAAATAACTGCTTTTTACTACCTGCATATGATTCTATATACGGTACATATACCAAAATAACATTTTTTAAATTTTTTGTCTGTCTGTCTGTCTGTCTGTTTGTTCCGGCTAATCTCTGAAACGGCTGGACCGATTTTGACGGGACCTTTACTGGCAGGTAGCTGATGTAATAAGGAGTAACTTAGGCTACTTTTTATCCCGGAAAATATCAGATTCCCTCGGGATCACCACACTCGTGTAGCGATAGGTATTCGTATATTGGATCTTGCGTAACACCAGCGCTTTCATTTTCATTCCGTATTCGTATGAAAGCTTCCATTCAACCTAGTCTTACGTGAAGTGGAATAGGCTGAGAATTTAAAATGGCGTGTCTTCATGTGAAGCGAACGTTCGCTGCTGAAAGGCTGTGAAAAGTGTTTTAGTTCTAAAGAGTACGATTTGTAAACTTCAGATTGAATTTGATTAAAATGCCGTCGGTATTATAATTATAAATGTGAAAGTGTGTTTGTTTGTTTGTTTGTCCTTATTTCACGTCAAAACGGAGCAACGGATCAGCGTGATATTTGGTATGGGGATAGTTTGGGAGCTGGAGAGTAACATAGGCAACTTATTATTCCGGAAAAATAAGTAAAAATGTTAATTTTGTATAAAACTTGTTTAACCTGTACGATCGGATTAGGAACACAGACGTCCTAAACATTATATCGACATATTACTCGGATTAGGTACACACGTGTGCCTCAGCCAACCACTCGAAAAATGACGTTACAATGTAATTAATAAAGTTTAAATTTCGATTTCCGCCACCACATGTTCCAGACTGACGGGTGTCAAGTTGTTGATGCAACTTGACACATCTCCGAGCGTACAGTGCCACAATCTTTTCTGTTCCGGTGGCCAAAATGTGAAACTAACGTATTTTTTTAAATGACATTTTGCTGTCAAGTTGATGTCCAACCATAGCGCTGCTGGCGGCATAAATGCTAAAGCATTTTAAAAAATTTGCTTAAGGGCCGGCGGTAAGTGAAAAGCGTAAAACAGCTTTCAGGGTTTTAAACTTTGAACATAGAATTAACGACAGATATTACTTTAAAAAATATGATAGTGAACAGGAATAGTTACTCTACAATAACACCGTGGAAAATTTTAAATATTTTACTCACGTTAATGGCAAAAAAAACGCAAACTTCACTAAAAACAGTGAAATCAACGTTTTTTGTTTTAAAGATATTGTTAAAGAAAAATAATATTTTTAATAATATTTAATGTTAAATTAAATGACAATGAAACATAGAATTGATTCACCGCGCCATATTTTCCGTTTTTTATATAAATTGAGAACAATCTGGCGTCAAAGATTGACAATTTTGAAGCGCGCTTCGCTCATACATTTTCGTTTAGAACGCGAAGATAAATAAAACATTGTTTATATACAAGCCGCCCTAGCAGCAAAATTTAGTAAGCCCGCTGATTTCAAGGTGAGAGCACGTCGCTTTTTCTCAGCTTCTGACACTCGAAATCAGACTATCTGTACACAAACACTTTGAGCGGTGGTAAAGAAAAGGTAGGTAAAGTAAAATTTCCAAAAATCCGGAAAGCGATACAAATATCAGGACATAATTAGTTTTCCACTCAACAATTTGTTTGATACGTCATCACATCAGATATCTGGTCAAATGCTGGAGCCAGGAAGTGGCTGATGGAACTACTTACCAATTCAACGTACGTAACCACTTTGAATCGTCTAGATGAAAACTCTTGTGCAAAGTAGTTTCGAAAGTCTGATGCTGGAGTCAGGAGGTGGTTGATGGAACTCTTCAACGATCCAACGTAAACACTTCGAGTTTGGGCTTATTTGAATCGTCTTGATGAGAACTCTTGTGCCAAGTAGTTTCCAAGGTCAAATTCTGGAGCCAGTAAGTGGCTGATGGAACTCTTCATCAATTCAACGTAAACACTTCGAGTTTGGGCTTGTTTGAATAGTCTTGATGAGAACTCTTGTGCCAAGTAGTTTCGAAAGTGTGATGCTGGAGTCAGGAGATGGTTGATGGAACTCTTCAACGATCCAACGTAAACACTTCGAGTTTGGGCCCATTTGAATCGTCTCTTGTGCCAAGTAGTTTCCAAGGCCAAATTCTGGAGCCAGTAAATGGCTGATGGAACTCTTTATCAATTCAACGTAAACACTTCGAGTTTGGGCTCGTTTGAATCGTCTTGATTAGAACTTTTGTGCCTAGTAGTTTCGAAAGTCTGATGCTGGAGTCAGGAAGTGGTTGATGGAACTCTTCAACGATCCGACGTAAACATTTCGAGTTTGGGCTTATTTGAATCGTCTTGATGGAAACTCTAGTGCCAAGCAGTTCCGAAGGTAATGCTGGAGTCAGGAGGTGGTTGATGGAACTCTTCAACGACTCAACGTAACCACTTCGAGTTTGGGCTCGTTTGAATCGTCTTGATAAAAACTCATGTGCCAAGTAATTTCCAAGGTCAAATTCTAGAGCCAGTAAGTAGCTGATGGAACTCTTCATAAATTCAACGTAACCACTTTGAGTTTGGGCTCGTTTGAATTGTCTTGATAAGAACTCTTGAGCCAAGTTGTTTCCAAGGTCTATTGCTGGAGCCAGGAAATGGTTGATGGAACTCTTCAATGATTCAACGTAACCAGTTTGAATTGTCTTGATGAGAACTCTTGACAAGAAAACAGGAACGCAATGTTAAAAATTTTAAAACATCCAAGATTGCGGCCCACTTTTTTGTGTGTGGGGCCAATTTTGGCAAAACTTGGGTTTTGGTACTATTTTGTCAAAAAAACAGCAACGCAATGTTAAAAATATTAAAAAATCCAAGATGGCGGCCAACTTTGTTGTTTGTGGGCCGATTTTGATAAAACTCGGTTTTTGGTATTATTTTGACAAGAAAACAGGAACGCAATGTTAAAATTATTGAAAAGTCCAAGATGGCGGCCAACTTTTTTGTTTTTGGGCCGATTTAAATGAAACTCGGTTTTTGGTACTATTTTGACAAGAAAACAGCAACGCAATGTTAAAAATATTAAAAAATCCAAGATGGCGGCCAACTTTTTTGTTTGTGGGCCGATTTTGATAAAACTCGGTTTTGGGTACTATTTTGACAAGAAAACAGGAACGCAACGTTAAAATTATTGAAAAATCCAAGATGGCGGCCAACTTTTTTGTTTGTGGGCCGATTTAAATGAAACTCGGTTTTTGGTACTATTTTGACAAGAAAACAGCAACGCAATGTTAAAAATATTATAAAATTCCAGATGGCGGCCAACTTTTTTGTTTATGGGCCGATTTTGATGAAACACGGTTAATGGTATCATTTTGATAGGAAAACAGGAACGCAATTTTAAAATATTAAAAAATCCAAGATGGCGGCCAACTTTTTTGTTTGTGGGCTGATTTTGATAAAACTCGATTTTGGGTACTATTTTGACAAGAAAACAGGAACGCAATGTTAAAATTATTGAAAAGTCCAAGATAGCGGCCAACTTTTTTGTTTGTGGGCCGATTTTGATAAAACTCGGTTTTGGGTATTATTTTGACAAGAAAACAGGAACGCAATGTTAAAATTATTGAAAAGTCCAAGATGGCGGCCAACTTTTTTGTTTGTGGGCCGATTTAAATGAAACTCGGTTTTTGGTACTATTTTGACAAGAAAACAGCAACTCAATGTTAAAAATATTAAAAAATCCAAGATGGCGGCCAACTTTTTTGTTTGTGGGCCGATTTAAATGAAACTCGGTTTTTGGTACTATTTTGACAAGAAAACAGCAACGCAATGTTAAAAATATTATAAAATTCCAGATGGCGGCCAACTTTTTTGTTTATGGGCCGATTTTGATGAAACACGGTTAATGGTATCATTTTGATAGGAAAACAGGAACGCAATTTTAAAATATTAAAAAATCCAAGATGGCGGCCAACTTTTTTGTTTGTGGGCTGATTTTGATAAAACTCGATTTTGGGTACTATTTTGACAAGAAAACAGGAACGCAATGTTAAAATTATTGAAAAGTCCAAGATAGCGGCCAACTTTTTTGTTTGTGGGCCGATTTTGATAAAACTCGGTTTTGGGTATTATTTTGACAAGAAAACAGGAACGCAATGTTAAAATTATTGAAAAGTCCAAGATGGCGGCCAACTTTTTTGTTTGTGGGCCGATTTAAATGAAACTCGGTTTTTGGTACTATTTTGACAAGAAAACAGCAACTCAATGTTAAAAATATTAAAAAATCCAAGATGGCGGCCAACTTTTTTGTTTGTGGGCCGATTTTGATAAAACTCGGTTTTGGGTACTATTTTGACAAGAAAATAGCAACGCAATGGCAAAAACTTGAAAAAATCCAAGATGGCGCCCAAATTTTTGGTTTGTTGGCCGATTTCGATGAAACTCGATTTCTAGTACTATTTTGACAAGAAAACAGCAACGCTATGTAAAAAATATAAAAAAATCCAAGGTGGCGGCCAACTTTTTAGTCTGTGGGCTGATTTTGATGAAGCTTGGTTTTTGGTACTATTCTAACAAGGAAATAGCAACGCAATGTTAAAAACATTAAATAATCCAAGATTAAAAACCAAGTTTTATCGAAATCGCCCCACAAACAAAAAAGTTGGCCGCCATCTTGGATTTTTTTATATTTTTAATATTGCGTTGCTGTTTTCTTGACAAAATAGTACCAAAACCCGAGTTTCATCGAAATTGACCCACAAACAAAAAAGTTGGCCGCCATCTTGGATTTTTTAACATTTTTAATATTGCGTTGCTGTTTTCTTGTCAAAATAGTACCAAAAACCGAGTTTCATTTAAATCGGCCCACAAACAAAAAAGTTGGCCGCCATGAAGAGCTCTCATGAAGACAATTCAAACGAGCCCAAAAATGAACTTGTTACGTTAAACCGTTGAAGAGTTCCATCAGCCACTTTCTGGCTCCAGCAATAGAGCTTGGAAACTACTTGGCAAAAGAGTTCTCATCAAGACAATTTAAACGAGCCCAAACTCAAAGTGGTTACGTTTATTTGTTCAGGAGTGCCATCATCCACTTCCTGACTCCAGCATCAGACCTTCGAAACTACTTGGCACAAGAGTTCTCATCAAGACGATTCAAATAAGCCCAAACTCGAAATGTTTACGTTGGATCGTTGAAGAGTTCCATCAACCACCTCCTGACTCCAGCATCAGACTTTCGAAACTACTTGGCACAAGAGTTCTCATCAAGACGATTCAAACGAGCCCAAACTCGAAGTGTTTACGTTGAATTGATAAAGAGTTCCATCAGCCACTTACTGGCTCCAGAATTTGACCTTGGAAACTACTTGGCACAAGAGTTCTCATCAAGACGATTTTAATAAGCCCAAACTCGAAGTGTTTACGTTGGATCGTTGAAGAGTTCCATCAACCACCTCCTGACTCCAGCATCAGACTTTCGAAACTACTTAGCAGAAGAGTTCTCATCAAGACTATTCAAACAAGCCCAAACTAGAAGTGTTTACGTTGAATTGATGAAGAGTTCTATCAGCCACTTACTGGCTCCAGAACTGGACCTTGGAAACTTCTTGGCACCAAAGTTTTGATCAAGACCATTCAAATGAGCCCAAGCTCGAAGTGGTTACGTTGAATTGTTGAAGAGTTCCATCAACCACCTCCTGACTCCAGCATCAGACGTAGGAAACTACTTGGCACAAGAGTTCTCAGCAAGACTATTCAAATGAGCCCAAACTCCCAACTGGTTACGTTGAAATGTTGAGGAGTTCCTTTGACTGTCTGTAAGATGCTGTATCAGCCCCCAGATGTCAAACATGGCAAATCAAACGAATCAAATACGTAAAGTTACTTTCTGACAAAAAAACAGTTATTACTTTTTTAATTTTCTGAATTACATTTTTTCGTGCTAGGGCGGAGAAGTTTGTGTGAGTGAAGGCACACATATACAGATTAGCTTCGTCAATACCTACGCGCTGGCTTACAGCCGGCCCTTAAAATGTTGTCCTTATTTATTGAACTTTTATTATTATTTTGAAAAATGCTCTACAATTTCTATCAAAACAAGCGTCCGACGAGTAAATCACCTGTTTACCTTAACTCAAGGAAATGAAAATTTATTATTGCCCTAATATAATTTCGCTAGAGGCTTTAATCGCATCCCATAATTTATTAATCACACCACCCTGAGCTCAAAGGATAAATAAAACCCCCTTTTTATGTCCTTCCCACGCACGTCATTCATGTTTCTGTCTCTTTCATTTGTATAACAAGAAACCGGCTGAGAAAGAGATGGATACAAGATTAAAGGATTTCTCGTAGTGAATTCCATAGCTCCTGGTTCTTAGGAAAAGATTCTTGTGAGTAAACAGGAGTCGGATGAAATTGTTTCAAATGAAGGCTGTATATCACTCTTGCCTTGCCACGACTGTGGCTTCGCGCAGTTTACTCGTTCCTGTAGGAATATCGGGATAAATTATAGCCTAAGTCTCTTGGGAAGAAACAAAAACAAACAAAAAATCGAATCTTTGTTCTTTATAGGTAATATTGGTAAAGATACAACTGACTATAAGTTAAGTTACTATCCTAAGTTAATAAGTTAAGTTATCTTCGTTAAGATAGCACAAACAAAATGCCAATGCTTCATGTAAATAGCCAATCATGCTGACAAAAATTTTGCGTTCCGTGCTTTTTTGTGCTCCGGAGAATACTTTGCAGACATCAGCTCACTAATCTCGATTGGGCTTGTATAGAAGCTATGAACAATTTCCTTTAACCATCCGCAATTAAAAAAAACATTTATCTGGCATATGTAGTTGAACATTTTCCTTTATCCATCCGTGAAACATGCCTTTGCAGTGGTAAAGCACATAAATAACATCGTAACAGAAGCAATTGATGAAAAGAGAAGAAATGGAGATTGATCGCATAATACGCAATAAGGTATACACGATAGAAAGGCTGACCTGATGACATATGAATAAATAATAGACGTTATTAACAAGAACTTGACTGATATATTTTTTTTTGAAAATGGGTTATTTAGAAGAAATAAAACAAAATCGATTGGCAGCGCAAGTTGGCTCATGTCAGCCCCTTAATACAATTTTCCACATGAAATTCCATTTGGAATGCATAAAATTATTTTTAAATCATAATAATTAATCTTACCGTATAGCATAAGCGAAGGCCAACACAGCATCGGAGACGAACTGCAGCTGCCTCTCGAACTCGGTGTTGTCGATGGTAAGCCGCTCGAAGCCGGAGCAAGCGCGCTCGAAGTGGCCGTTGTAGGGGGTCCGGGGGCTGCCTGGGTACCGGCACTGGAACTGGGCCTCCCAGAGCTCTGTGGTGGAGATATTTAAATAAATAATAAATAACTTCTTACATTCACACCAATTATCTAAGCCCATTTTAATTTCATTAAGAAACTGTATCATGGAAAACTTGATAACGGATAAATATATACTTAAATACTTTTTGTTTGTAAATACATACATAATATACATAGTAAACACCCAGACCAAGACAAATAGACATGTTTATGCACACAAATATTTGTCTTGTTCGGGAATCGACCCGAGACCACCGGCGCAGAAGGTGGGTAGTCTAAGGGCGTTTGTGCACTACACTGAATTTTACCGATCCGGAAAAAAACGGATGCTTGTATTTTAATAATGATTATTAAAAATAATAGAATTTATTTATTTCGTGTAGTTTAGGGTTCGAAACATTGAAACTACACGAAATAAATAAATTCTTACTATTATAAATGATTAAATTATTAAAATACAAGCATCCGTTTTTTTCCGGATCGGTAAAATTCAGTGTAGTGCACAAACGCCCTACCCCTGCGCCAAATCGGTCGTCAAAAAATAGATAATAAATAATAAAAAGGAGATAATAAGGTTGAAATTCCCACGAAAAGATACATAACGGTTATTAGGGCTGCCTGTCCATAGAAGCGGAGCGAGCTGGCGGAGCGGAGCGAGCGACTGTTGCGGAGAGGAGTAATAGCGGAAATACACGGTTCACTTTTGCCTTTCACTTTGAATGAAGCAACCAAATTGAACAATGTAAACGTAAAAGTGAATCATTTAATGTCAATGTGCGCCTGTATTTCTGCGCCTTTCAACCAAAGTGAAACAATTTGGTTGAACCGTGTAATATTAGCATTACGAACTGTGTCTGCCCTGTCCATTGACGCAGAGCGATGCAGCGAAGCGAGGCAGCGGAGCGGAGCGAGCGAGCCGAGAGGAGGTGCGGAATATAAGTACGTAGCTAGGCTTGTACGCCTCGCTCTGCTTCCGAAAATGTACTTATATGAATTTTAAAACTAGCTCGCAAATCCCTGTCCACTGGAGCGGACTGGAGGTTTTATGCAATCCTATTAGTTAAAATTTCTTCGTTTCTCCGCTCCGCTCCGCCAGCTCGCTCCGCTTCTATGGACAGGCAGCCTAAAAGCCTTAACGAGACGATGCCTGAAACTTTCAAAAACTTCAAGCACTGTCTAGTTCTAACATAACCGTAAGATTGCATTTCCCACTAGCCACCGCAAATGTTTCAATTAGCAGCATTCTTGGCCCCGAGTCGTCGTTTCCTCGGCCATTGCTGAGTAGGCAATGTACAAACCGGAATTTAATTATGATGGCATCTTGAGCCCCCGTAAGGTTCCCTTGTCTGGCATTCGGATGCTTCCAATTAAACAGCTATCTTAAAGACGGTGCGCTTCCCATGAAAGATTCTTCAGTAGAACTGGATGTTTTGTAAAATGTGAATGTTATTCTCTTGTTTTTTTTGACGACCGATTTGGCGCAGGGATACGAGGTATTCCAGTTACGGCACAACTTTGAACCGCACCATTTGAATGGCACCAAAAGCATTCCCATTACGGCACCATTTGGTGCCGTTCGAAAAATGAATTTAAATATTATTAAAGCATTCCTGTTACGGCACCAGTGGTTAGAGGCGTAATAGAGCTGTTACCTAACTAAAAAATATCGATAACTCCGTTTAGTTTTTTTATTATTTTTAAAGACTTTATTTGAAGTAGGTATTCTAGTAACGGTTTAAAATACAAGGATAATGTAGCTTTGCGAATTATCGTTTGAATTCTAAAGTACCAGGATAACATAGCTATGGAGGAGGTACTTAGGGATGAGGACCTGCCTTCTGCGCCAGAGGTTTCAGGTTCGATCCCATCGATATAAATAGATGAGAACACTCGACACGGAACAAACAAAAAAGTGGGACACATAAATGATTTATGGTGGGGATTGAAGGCACGACCCCCGGCTCAGTAGCCATGGTCCGTACCACTGTACTATCGAGCTCGCCAAGTGACGTCAATAAATCATGACTTCCAGACCGTGTCCGGTGACGGCAACTCAGTCAACTCGTGCTCAACTGGTACTTAAGATACATAAATAGATATTTCAACACACTTGCTCATAAAGTGAGCCTTATTACATCGATCTTAGGGCCATAAACCGAACTATAACCCACGCGTGCATAATAATATTACAGTACTAGTTGCGTAATAGAATTATCCCTACAAAGTTAAGTAAGTACCTAACTGCAAATTATATGCGAGTAAACAGAGACTTTTCAATTTAACCGGGTAATACAGTATCCCTACAAAGTTAAGTTAGTACCTAACTGCAAGTTATATGCGAGTCAACAGAGCATTCTCAATTTCAGCGGGTAATAGATACAGTTCTTTTTTGTAACAACAAAGAGGTTTTATACGGCTGAAAATCCATTTACGTTTTTAGAATAAATAAATGTGTCCTTAATTAAGACAAAAAACATAATTAAGTATATTATTATCAAATTATTTATAATTCACAACAATTTGTTATAAAACATTTGCATTTTGTCACTATTATTATACTTAATTATTTTGAAGTAGGCTGTATGGCTGTATGTAATCAATCACCTCACATAAGGCGCGTGCAAAAAAAAAACTTGCGCGCTTTTTCCCTTATTTAATATTAGGTTAATACAATACAATATTTGTATGCAATAAATGTTTGTTTTTCCTCGCAAGTGTGTTGAAAAAGTGCGTATGAAACTCGTGAGCAACTTACTCACTAGACACTCGGCTGATTTACGCCCTCGCCTGCGGCTCGGGCTGCAACCCACAGCCTCGTGTATAATGAGCAACCTAAGCTCACTTGTATCATAATATACTATTGTACACCATCACATTCTGATCAGGCACAATTGTGATGACCATCTACTGTGTTCCACAGTTTATTGAAACGGATGTTTCTCATGCAAAATTAAGTTACTTAAAAGCTAGTCCTACCTTCACGAGAAGATACTGTTCATAATCCAGGGGGGCTGATCGCTGTCTCGCCGGCGCGCGCGCCTGGCAAATCGATCTCACCCAACCCCCGATGGGAAACTCTTATAGCTAACACTCTTATAACTACACAATGCCAACTTAATCTAAGGGCAGGCGAGAGAGGGTAGCGATCGCTCGCTTCAAAACAGAGTCCCCCACCAGGACCTCGGCAAACCTGGGCACACCATCCGACCCCGGATGAAGCTGAACAATGCGTCCTAAACGCCAGCGGAGGGGCGGCAGGTTTGGATCCTTTACCAACACGAGGTCTCCGGTCTTGGGTGGGGTCGTCCTATCCGACCACTTAACGCGTTGCTGCAAAATGTGCAAATACTCCAGATGCCAACGGCGCCAAAAACTCTGCGTAAGCTGCTGGAGCAATTCAAATCGCGAGAGCCGTCCGGAGGGCACTTCGGAATAAGGATATTCCGGCAAGGCGTTAAGCGGTCTGCCAATCAAAAAATGGCCCGGCGTAAGGGCCTCTAAATCATTCGCGTCCGAAGACAACGGACACAACGGACGCGAGTTGAGGACCGCCTCAACCTTACAAAATACGGTCGCGAGTTCCTCAAACGTGAGGACCGTCTCCCCAATAACGCGACGAAGGTGAGTTTTAGCGGCCTTTACAGTTGCTTCAAAAATCCCTCCCCAGTGGGGGCAGGATGGCGGGGAGTACTGCCATCGTACCCCTCTGCGAGAGAGTGTGGATCCGATCTCAAAATTATTCCTATCCAAAAATTCACAAACTTCCTTTAAATACCTATCGGTGCCCTTGAAATTGGTTCCACAATCGGACCTGATTAACGACGGCATTCCGCGGCGAGACACAAAACGATTCAACGTGGCTACAAAGGCTTCTGTGGTGAGGGCACTAACCACCTCCAGGTGGACCGCTTTAGTGGCCAAACAAACAAATACACACAAGTAAGCCTTTTCCGTTCTAGCATTACGAAGCCGCGATGTCTTAACGGTAAATGGCCCCGCAAAATCCGTTCCAACTCCTGAGAAGGGCATCGATTCGTTCACTCGATCGGCAGGCAAATCACCCATCTGGGGCTGCATCGTATCGGCGCGCAAACGATAACACGGGAGACAACGAAAAATAACGGATCGGATTATTCTCCGCGCTGACAAAATCCAGAACTCTCGTTGGAGGAGCGCGGTCAAAGCATTACAACCGGCATGAGCATTCTTTACATGTCGGTCTGTAATCAACAGTCTAACTAACGGTCCATCCTTGGGGAGCAACAAAGGGTGGCGTGATCCGTACGGCAGGTTGGCATGTCTGAGCCTACCTCCGACACGCAGCAATCCGGTACTGTCCAAGAAGGGATTCAACCGCACCAAGGGTCCCTTCAACTTGGACTTACTTGAGCGCAGGGCTTTCAACTCCGGTTCAAACTCTCGCTGTTGCGTCACTCGCAACCAATGCAACAGAGCGTCTTGCCGCTCTTGTGGGGCGAGGACCGGAGACAACAATTTCTCCTGAGGCTGGCGACAATTTCGCACAAAGCGCCTCATCCAAGCAGTCACGCCGAGCAACTTATCGAGAGAACTGTAGCGGTCTAACAAAAACTCCATCTGCGGAGCCGCCACCGTCTCCACGGCGTGAACACGCATGCCTAGGTCTGGGACTCTGGCCACAGCCGGGGTGGCAGGCCATGAGCGCTCAGGCCGTAACAACCATGATGGACTCCACCATAGGTGGTGGTCCACTAACTCAGGCGCCTCGCAGCCGCGGGAGGCACAATCTGCGGGGTTCAATTCGCCCGGTACGTGGCGCCAAATCAACGGGGCCTTTGAAGTCTGAATTTGTGAGACCCGGTTGGCCACAAAAACCTCAAGGGTGTGGACTGAACTCTTCAGCCAACAAAGGACGACCTGGCTGTCAGACCACGCAAATATCGACTCCAAGTCGACACCGTTTCCCAAGGTGTCGGCAACATGATTGAGTAGCCGTACTAAGAGAGTGGCGCCGGACAACTCCAACTTCGGAATGGTTAGCCTAGTCCGAAGGGGGGCGACCTTACTCTTGGCCGTAACTAAGTGTACGGCGACAACGCCTGCTGCATCCACCGTTCGGATGTAAACGGCTGCCGCGTATCCACTTTCGGACGCGTCACAAAAGCCGTGCAGGGAGGCTTTAAACTTTCCCGAAGGCAGCATTTGCCTCGGTATACAAACCCGATTGACGTCGGGTAGGGATGACACGAACCTCACCCACTCTCGTAGGAGGCTACCAGAGAGGGGCTCATCCCATGACAATTCCGCAGCCCAGAGCTCCTGTAGGAAGCACTTCATCGAAAACACTACAGGGCTGAGCCAACCGTTCGGATCAAAGGTACGGGCTACAGTAGACAGCACCGTGCGTTTAGTCCAGACCTTTGGGTCTGGCAGTTCCAATCTATATGTGAACAAATCCGGGACTGGTCGATACTGGAGTCCCAAAACAGACAGCATGTCTGGAGTCTCCGGATTTTCAAAGAGGAGCGGCTCTTGCTGGTGGTCCTTAGGCAAATCTGCCAATAGGTCCGGTGAGTTAGACAGCCACTTCCGCAACTCATAGCCACCAGCCCTCAAGAGCGCAATCAGCTCATCACGTAAGACGAGAGCCTCATCTAAGCTCGAGGCCCCCGTGCAGATATCGTCGACAAATAAGGCCCCCCCTCAATAAGAGCAGATGCCCGGGGATAGCGTAGCCGTTCGCGCTCTGCGAGCTCCAAAAGCGAACGGATCGCCACAAAGGGGCTCGACCGCAAACCATAAGTGTTGGTGTTCAGCTCGTAAGCCAACATCGGATCCTGGGGATCCTCACGCCAAAGGATGAGCTGGTATCGTCTATCCTCCGGGTGAATCACGGTCTGTCTGAACATCATGCGGATATCGGCCACAAAGACGACAGCGTGCCGGCGGAAGTTGGTCAAAACATCACAGACATCGTGATGCAACTTCGGCCCCGCATGCAGACACTGATTCAACGACACTCCGGTTGACGTAGGCGCTGAACCATCAAAGACCACGCGGATCTTCCCATTGGAAGTCTTCAAAACAGCGTGGTGTGGCAGGAAGTAATGTTCCACATTACGCCAGTCCAACTGCGAGATGGACATGTGCCCAAGGTCCAAATACTCCCGCATGAAGTCTACATACTTCTCCTTGAATGCGGGATCCCTGGCCATCCTACGCTCCATGGACAACAATCTCTTCTCGGCCATCGGTCGGGAGCTCCCTAAAGGAGGGCGAACCGCCAAGAAGGGCAAGCGGGTAATCAAGCGACCCGAGAGGAGGCGCCCAGTGTTGTTCTGGTAGAACAATTCGCACTCCTCGGCTAACGGATCCAACCGCTTGGCAGTGGGAGGTTCCTCCACCTCCCAAAACTTTTGGAGAACGTCGGACAAAGTAGAACCGACAATGGTCTGGCGGTCTACCGACGGGGTCTCTGGTGTCTGTGGTACCTTTCCCATCACCACATGACCCAGCGACGAGGACAAGGCGACAAGATCGGCTGTCTGCAAAACTCGCTTGCTTCCACACAGTACACGACCGAGGACATCCGCACCAATCAACAAGTGTATTGGGCCCGGTCGGTGGAAGGAAGGATCAGCCAAAGCCAGTCCAGACGTCAGCTCAATCGTGGCTGGCGGCACTCGCACTTGCGGGAGTGGTCCAACCACCTTATCAAAAACTATCGCCGAAGCACCGATCTTCGGCCTTGGCGTGAAGTGGGGGGAGAAGGAGAACTCAACTCGACCAATCGGATCAGGGATCCGCGAGTCTCCCACCCCCCGTACCGCTTCGTGATGCGGCACAAGCAAAAGACCCAGCTGTCGGACAAGCCACCTGGACATTATGCACCCCTGGGCACCTGAGTCCAAAAGGGCACGCACCGTGACAACATTGCCCTTAGGTCCCCAAACATTCACGGAGGCTGTTGGCAACAGCACAAGCTCCGGAGGGGTGGTTGGGTCCGACAGGGGCGCCATTAAAAATTTTGGGGGGGTACTTGTCCCCCTCGCGCCTGAGTCGGCGCGCCAAATGTGGGACGCTCGTACCGGGCGAGCGGGTCCCAATCGGGTACATACTGGCCCCGACCAACAGCACTCCTAGGTGCAGGGTAATACCCGTGTGGGGCGTGCCTCGGTGCATAGTACCCCAATCGAGGCCTCTCCATTAGGGGGGGGGGGAGTAGCAAATAGGGCCCGTGCCCATCGCCACCGTGGCGTACTCTTGTGGTACCCCCCTACCCCCGCCCGTGGCGGGGGCGTCTCTCCTATAGTTCCCCCTCTCCGGGGGGGACTGAACGGGGGGGCTAAGCCCCGCCGAATCTCTAGGGGACCGGTTCCGGGCTGCCGGGCCCCCGCCCGTGCGCGAGGAATTCGAACCCCGGTCGCTCCCGGCGTCCTTGCGGTCCAAACAAAGGAGGGGGTGATGCCTCCCTCCGCAAAGACGACAATCCTCTGTCTGGGGACACGCCGACTGCATGTGTCCCCCCAAACACCTATAGCACCATTGGCGCTGTCACGCAACGGCCCTCCGTCCCTCTGGGCGGAGGCCTCTAAATTTGGCTCATTCGTGCACCACGTGCCTATCTCCCCTGCAATACCTGCACCGCTCACTCGGTGCGGGGGGAGGGGACTGCTGGAAGGCAGCATACCGATTGGTCGGGCGACGGGGCTGTTCCCTCGCCGCCACCATACGACCAACACCTGGAACCGGGGCGGGCTCCAGGTGGTCCGTCACCCTACATTCGTCCTCCAAAAAACGAAGGAGGTCCGCGAAGGGCGGGAGATACGAGGCGCTGTCGCCTCCGTACCTCTGCTCGAAACGCCCCTTCATTTCAGCGGGCAATTTGGCGAGGACTATGTGCAGCAGTACAAAGGACCACTGATCCACCGGCAGGTCCAATCGCCTTAGGGAGTTGACCGCTGACAGTAGCGGGTTCAGCAACTCCCTCCGTAACAGGTGTACCCGCGTGATTCGCGGGAGGGCCAAAATCGTGGCCACGTGGGTGTCCGCCAGTAACCGGACATTCTGGTACCTGCTAACCAGAAGCTGGCGAGCCACCTGGTAGTTGTCGTCGCTGATGAGCAGGTGCTGGATTACCGCGCTGGCCTCTCCTCGCAGGGAGGAGCGCAAATAGGCCAACTTCTCACTAGGGGATAAGTCCCGTCGTGAATCCACTAAGCTGTCGAACAAGTTAATGAAGCCCATCCAGGCTGACAGATCCCCATTAAAAGTGGGAATCTCCAACGTAGGCAATCGGCCTAGCAACGCCGTCGGGGTAGGTTTGACCTCCCCGCTCAAAACCGGCTCCCCCTTCCGAACAGCCAGGGCCCTCTCAGCCGCCTCCGTGACCTGGTCAGCCAGCTCATAGGCCTGGGCTACATCCTGCTCCAGCTGTTCCGACACGGCATCATCAGCTGGGGGGTTCTCCAAATAATACGCGCGACACTCCATGGCGTGGCGCTCCAGGTCTTGCAGCCGAGCTGCCAGCCCGCCATACCGAGCTAGCAACGCGCCTACCCGGTCGGCTCGGTCTATTAATGTGACCGCACAAGCAAGCCAACGCAAAACTCCTTGGATGCCAGCCCTGGATACGGCGGGCGGATTCGTAGGAGCCATTTATAATCCGTTTAATAAACAAAGCAAACAAAGAAATATAGAAGTGGTAAACATCAACAAAAAAAAACAATAGAAATAGGTCGCGTCACGATAATATAAAACACAATTAAAATTCGGACGACATACACGGACCCTACTATTTTCATAAATTATTAACAACTTACCAATTTCAAGGGCTAACAATATAACGGTATAAACAAAACGGTATAGGATTAACGGTATGGCATACACGGCACGGCCAGGTCAACCTCGCAAATCAACTACTAAACCGTTATCAACAAACAAAAACAAATCTATTTTTAATAATAATACTCGTAATTTAATACTACTAATAATTAAAACTAGTTCCACTTTTTTAACTAGGCAAGCGGACTCGGAACAAACACTAGTATGTGGTACTAATAAACAACACTTTCGAACGAAACTATTCGTCAAATAAATCCGGACACACAAAAAAAAATATACACATCTAGGCGAGTAAACTCGTATCAAATCACTAGTATGTGACCACAATTATATAAGTGTCTATCTATTATCGGATCCACCAAGTGAGAAACATTCGCTTCGAGAATTTACTAGAACAATTTCTTAGTACTTCAAATCGTCTCGGAATACCCTCGAGATTTTAACAAAAAAAAAAATTTTATTTTTACTATGAAATTTTATGTAGTTAATTTTAATATGAAAATTAATTATATCAACTACGCTCTGCTACCAAATTATGATCAGGCACAATTGTGATGACCATCTACTGTGTTCCACAGTTTATTGAAACGGATGTTTCTCATGCAAAATTAAGTTACTTAAAAGCTAGTCCTACCTTCACGAGAAGATACTGTTCATAATCCAGGGGGGCTGATCGCTGTCTCGCCGGCGCGCGCGCCTGGCAAATCGATCTCACCCAACCCCCGATGGGAAACTCTTATAGCTAACACTCTTATAACTACACAATGCCCTAATAGACAGCTAAAACTTTCCCGGCGCTTTTCAAGGCGAACACACACGGGTCACAAGTCTGTACCCCGACCGGGCACTCGTAGGTGCAAAAAACTCGAAATCTCGGTCACAATACGGGTAGGTTTCCTGGCGCGGCACGTCGCTACAGGAACACACAACCTCGCCTCTCGGCGGCTTACGGCGAACTCAGCGCGATGTTGCGCGGACGGCGGTTGGCGGCGAACTGACTAATGAATCCTACACCCGGCCCGAGCGCATTGTCTCGAGACATTGACAATGACAACTGGCCGCTCGCAGCGCGGCGTGAACACATTCATTATTCCAATACCAAACTATACACAGTAATTTTTAAATTTAATTACAAAAGTGCAAAAATATTAAACCAAAATGTATGGAACAACTGATTTTGTTTCGCGATTTCAATTTTGGTCCCATAATAAAAATTGTTTGTTTTCATGAGTAAAATAATTTCTGAACTTATCCGGGATGATAAATTAATTACCGTGTAGTAGCTTGAGCACTAGCATTACAGAAATTGTTTTCAATATTTACCCGACCGGGAATGGAACCCGGGACCTCCAGAGATTGCGGCACATTGTAAACCGGTGCGTTCTCGTACACACTCGGCCACAGAGGTCGTCTTTAAATGATTACAGGGGCATTTCTAGCTTAAAAACGGAAATGAATTCAAAGAAGAGATCATAATTATTATAACAAGCTTATAGGTCTCTCTAAATCTTACAAATTGTGCCGACTAAACCGTTAAAAAGATTTTTAATAAAATCAAAAGGAAATGTTAAGCTGAAGTAATGGTGTAAGTTGAGGATAAGAATTTGTGCGTCTTTGAGCTCGTGAAAAGTCGCTGCTTGAAAAATTATTGCGATTACAAGTTCAGAACCTTTGTGCTTTGGCCTTTTAAAGGAGCATCGTGGGAACCTTTATGGGATCCGTTTTAGATAAGGACATTGGTATAATTTATTATATTATCTTGCTCCTTTAGTAGAAGTTTAATGTATTATGTAAGTTTTTACAAGGTCATTTGGTATTGCTAGTTTAAGGGATTTATTATCTAATAGGTACAAATAAAATTCTCGCGTCACAGTGTTTGTAACCAAACTCCTCCGTATGAGAAAAGGTCGTAAACTATTATTGATAATCCTAACTGATAAGTGTGGCCCATCCCAATAAATTTATTTTTACTTATTTGGATTATTTTAATGATTTGGCACTAAAAATAGATTATAACCCTTAATTTTCACCCTTCTACTACTAATCCCCGTTTTTAACAGCGATATGAGTAAGTATCTGAAGAAAGACATAATTTATATGCTTCGATAACATAATCGAAGTTTATATGGCAAAACAACGTATGCTGGGTCAGCTAGTTTTTAAATAAACTTTGGTTTCACCTATTTTCGAGTATATTCTGAAAACGTCCATTTAAATCAAAAGTATACCGAGTTAGCTTCAGTCCAATATCATCCGTTTGTTTGCGTGCTTCGCAATAGTTCGAGAAGCCAATCCCATTATTTGATGAATCCATGATAGAGATTTGAAGGCGATACCTGCGTTTTGATTAAACAAGCATGTTTAGACTAGCCGTAGACACTGGCCTCGATTTGGAAGCACATTGTGAATTTGTATCAGTGTTGCGTTCGTCTTGTGAATGTACTTAGATCTAGATAAGTTAGTATAAAAAATTACATTATATTTAAGCATTTAACTACCACGGGAACGAATTACACATGAAGCGATTTGGTTATTCCATTGCTTTATTAAAAGATTACAGAAAAATCATTCAGCTATCTCTCAATCACTCCATATCTAAAGAGAACATGCACATACAAGAATACTCACCAATAAATTATATTATTTTTGACATCCATCTCCAGAAAGTATTTTGTGGAGCCTTAGATATCATTCGCCTGGAGTTGGACGCTGATGTTGCTATCCACAGGCCTCTCATTCCAGACAGAGACCAGGGATCGGGCGCTCCAGCTATCGAAACCGAGCCAGCTGATGTGTATAAATTGCAATAGTACTTACCAGCAAACCAAGGGTTCCACTTATTGTTCTTGAAATTCAGAAATTACTGGGTGAAGCCTTTGACATCGTTGGCTTCAGGTTGAACACTGATAGTGCCTTCCACAGCTCTCTCGTTCCCATCAGAGACCAAGGACCGGGTGCTCCAGCCATGAAAACCGACTCAGCTGAAGATGTGTTTAAATTACAATAGTAGGTACTTACCAACAAACCAAGGGTTCCTTTTATTTTCTTGACATTCAGCCCCACAAAGTACTCGGTAAAGCCTTTGACATCGTTTGCTTGAGGTTGGACACTGATGGTGCCTTCCACAGCCCTCTCGTTCCCATCAGAGACCAAGGACCGGGTGCTCCAGCCATGAAAACCGACTCAGCTGAAGATGTGTTTAAATTGCAATAGTACTTACCAACAAACTAAGGGTTCCTCTTATTGTTATTGACATTCAACCCCAGAAAGTACTCGGTGAAGCCTTTGACATCGTTTGCTTGAGGTTGAACACTGATGGTGCCTTCCACAGCCCTCTCGTTCCCATCAGAGACCAAGGACCGGGTGCTCCAGCCATGAAAACCGACTCAGCTGAAGATGTGTTTAAATTGCAATAGTACTTACCAACAAACTAAGGGTTCCTCTTATTGTTATTGACATTCAACCCCAGAAAGTACTCGGTGAAGCCTTTGACATCGTTTGCTTGTGGTTGAACACTGATAGTGCCTTCCACAGCCCTCTCGTTCCCATCAGAGACCAGGGATCGAGCGCTCCAGCCATCGGAACCGACCCAGCTGAAGATGTATTTGAATTGCAATCGTACTTACCAACAAACCAAGGGTTCCTCTTATTGTTCTTGACATTCAGCCCCAGAAAATACTCGGTGAACCCTTTGACATCGTTTGCTTGAGGTTGAACGCTGATGGTGCCTTCCACAGCCCTCTCGTTCCCATCAGAGACCAGGGACCGGGCGCTCCAGCCATCGGAACCGACCCAGCTGAAGAGGTTGGTGGCGTTGCCTCGCTCCACCGCCCTCATGACCCCGGCCACTTCCTGATCCGACCCGAAGATTATCGCTCCTGAGAAATACAAGTAAAGTTTCATACGTTAATGTTAGCTGTATTTTGGTTTACAAAAGATAATTATTTTCAATACCTACCTATTCGTACCTATTTTTGCATAAAAGTCATTAATAAGTTTATTTCAGTACATTTTTTCAATTATATTTTTAATTCATTCAATATATGTTTTAAAGCCATCACAGCAATTTAAGGTACCTACAGTTTTTTGTAAACGGCCCTTAAATATAATTTTAAGAGACTATATTTTGGAATCCAACATAATATCGCATTGGAAGGTATAAAAAAAAAGTTATACCCCGAAAATGGTGCAATTTTTTCAGCAAATATGCTATCACCAATTTTATCGTGAACATGTGTTTATGTTCACCATATCAAAGCACCAAAGTCGAAATCCATAAAGATATAAAACGGGAAACTAATACTTTAGGAAGAAGTCGGTTGTTTCTGATAGCATTTTTAACATAGGTGTAATGCTAATTTGAGTTTACGTAGAGAGTTTTTTTAAAGTTTATTTGTTTTTCATTTACAAATATAGGGGGATTATATACTTTTACGAAAGATAATTAATAAATGTATTCAAATGTAAGTGAATAATACTTATACCAGTTTTGCCCATTTTTTATAGATTTTTTATAGCTTTGTATTTGTTTTTTTTTAATGTCGCTGTCATAAACTTTGGTGGATTACTAATGAATTATTTATTAAACTAGATAATCTAATTTTCTATGTTAAGAAATTACTGATATAGAATTATTGTTGAGTCTCCATAGAGCGAATTAGTTTGGCTCTCGGGCTAATACTAGTTACTTTATTCCTCGTGGAAAATAGGATTTATTGTATACTAGCTTTCCGCTCGCGGCTTCGCCCACGTGGACTACGCGAGACGTTATCCCGCGGAAATGTGATATGTTTTCAGGATAAAAAATAAAAAGCCTATGTTCCTCTTCAGGCTACACAGTATCTGTGTCCCAAATCTTAGCTAAATCCGTTCAGCCGTAGCCGTTTTGGCGTGATTGAGCAACAAACATCCAAAAAATGTTCACATTTAAAATATTAGTAGGATGTAGGATTGTTTTAGTTTCAGATGTTTTGGGTAAATAAAAATATGTAATCAGATCGAAAACCATAGGTATCTGCCATTTTAAGACAACAAAAGTATTACCATAGGTATATTAAACAAAAATACATGGTGGGTTTAGGTTTACATGTCACCATTAAAATAAGAACAAAAATTTTAACAAAACTGAGTTAAAATATTTTGTATTCTAAATCTAACATCTATTAATCGTCATTGTAAACCACGTACCAAGAATTCCAGCCAATCAGAAACAATAATCACTTCAACACTTTTCCAAGCTCCAATTTATCTGTATCTTATTCAGCAATCTTACCGAAGTGAACACCAGTTAATTACCAAAAGCGAGAGCCGAGAGGGCCCTGATAAGCAGCCCTAGCGTGTTAAACAGTAAACCGATAACCCTTAGGAACCAATTTCAGAAACCAACTTAGCGAAAAATTGTCTCGCAGCGCAGCTGGCTATCACGACCCGCAGTGACGTAATTTATCCGACACATATAGCCAATGTGGTGATACTGATACACGAGGCTATGGGTTAAACCCCAATATTCTTTTATGGTGGATTAAACGGTAACGCACGACGCGACGATAACTTGAACGATTTCCGACATTGTTTATGATTGACGAACGCTAATAATTTGCAACTGTATGTCAAGTTCAGGAAGTATTTCAGTTTAACTACTATAGTGCGAGCCAGATAGCTCTGCGCACGTCTGGGGCATTTTTGGCACTAGTTACAGTACGTTCTTTTTTTAACCCTATGGTAAGATTCGATTTCGACCGCGAAGATTTATCTGGCGCGCACTCTACGCCTATTAAATCGAAAAAAGTTGAATTATGACAGATCTATCAACATTATTTTGTTCGATACAAAAAACTTTTATTGTTATAAATTTTAATGTATATTTAACACAAAAATAAAAAATAAAGAATTAATGTTAACCATAAACTCTCTGCACATCTAAATAATGTGTTACAACTTACAATATTACTTTAATTACTTACCTACTTTCAGATTCTTACACATCAGAGTTAATGTACAAAAATTAATCAAAACAAAAGAAGACTAAGACATATTTTCAGTTCAGACTCTTTATTTAAGGTGTATCGATGAGCTCAGTGGCGCCGCCAACGGAAATAAATCAATTGCATTTTATTTAAGGCTTGGATTAAAAGTTTCGCTTATTTCGCGCAGGTGAAAGAGTGGAATGCATTTTATAAATATACTTTTGAGAACTCAAACTTACGCAATAAGTCGTGAATCTCAATAGTGCCAAAAGTGGCCAAATTTGGCAATATCGAGATCCATAACTTGGTGCTCATATTTGAGGCCATGAAAAAACAATTAAAAATTGCATTTTGCTCTTCTATTTGCGCGAAATAACCGAAACTTTTAATCCAAGCCTTTAATAAAATACAATTGATTTATTTCCATTGGCGGCGTCACTGAGCTC
This sequence comes from Crambus lathoniellus, assembly GCA_949710035.1. NCBI lineage: Eukaryota > Metazoa > Arthropoda > Insecta > Lepidoptera > Crambidae > Crambus > Crambus lathoniellus. Next base: position 31,057,066 of record OX453303.1, read on the forward strand.
ATCGATACACCTTAAGTCACAAACTAATGTCTAAGTACCATAACACAAATGACGCGGTGACAAAAAAATATAAAACAAAATGTTTATTAAGCTACAAAAGGTGCTTAAGAATGCTTTGTACAAATATTCTTAATATTCAAGCACGGAATAAAAACTCTTTGTACTGCCATGAGCGGGAATAGAACTATTATTTTTTATATTTGCCTAGGTTTTTCCCACAATTCCGTGCCTATTAGAGAAAGGGAAAAACACTCTTTGTGACTTTGATTTTTCGCCTCGCAATTTCATGTTTGTACGGTAAGTACGGTTACATGAGCACTTCTCGGCATTTTCTGGAGTAGGGCTTTTGTTATATTTAGTATACCTAATCTTATACTTAGAATTACGAAAAGTAGGAATTTCGACAACATCTAAGAGGGTACAATTAGTTTCACTGCTGATTGTAAAGCTAGAAACACACTTGTCTAGCGCAGAGTGTTGACGCGCGGTACGACGTGTATCGGTTTCATACATTTAGGGCGTTTGTGCACTACACTGAATTTTACCGATCCGGAAAAAAACGGATGCTTGTATTTTAATAAATTAATCATTTATAATAGTAAGAATTTATTTATTTCGTGTAGTTTCAATGTTTCAAACCCTAAACTACTCGAAATAAATAAATTCTTTTATTTTAAATGATTAATTATTAAAATACAAGCATCCGTTTTTTTCCGGATCGGTAAAATTCAGTGTAGTGCACAAACGGCCTTAGTATGGTTCGAAACACACTTATTCAGTGTAGCGCGACTCTTTCTGTCTCTGTCGTGTCCACACTAAGTGCATGAAACAGACATTCTGGCGTCGCGCCATACCAGAAGTGTGTTTCCGACTTTTTAAACTGATACACTCAGAAACGTAACCCTAAGTAATTGTGATTTAAATCTATTACTTCATACGTACTTGAGTGTACAAAAGTTTACAGGCTGCTGACACAATATAATACTCGTACAGTGACAAAGATAAGAAGCCAATGGTTAAGGCTAAGAAATTTATGGGATATTAAATTTGTATAATAAATATATATAATTTATAATAAACTTCGAATGTTGTTAGGGTTGCCATAAAGATGCTACTGGGGTTGCTGGTATATTTGAATCACTCGCATATAATTATACGCTGGTAGTCAACGGTGTTAAGTTATTTCTGTTTGGTTAGATAAAAAAAAACAAATTTTAGAGGATTAAGAAGTGGACATATTGGAGATACAGATAACTGATTATATTGAAATATTTGCTCAAATCTTTTACTCAAAAGGGTATGAAATGTATTCAAATGAATGTGAATATGAATAGTGCGTGATGGAATACTTCAATCACAGTGAAAATATAAAGGTAGGAAATTTAGAGTTAGAGTAGTTTTAAAAAGTTTTGGTAATTAAAATGAAATGGAAGAGGAGACCCAGACAATGTAAGAGGGAGTTGGGGTCTTGTTTGGGCTTTCGAAGTATGAAAAAATATTTGAGAAAATACCTCTATTTCTTACTGATAGGTATACCTAAACCGATAAAGCATGCGTCCCATTTCTCGAGTATCGCCACAAACAATGTATTTTATTTCTCAAACAAACTGCGTAGAATAAATGTTCGGATCAAAGGCTTGATTGGATTGCAGTAATATATCTTTCGGGATTCCGCAACTGGCACCCGCCGAGATAACTCCTGCTTCCAGAGATAACAGACGCCAGACGCAGGGCTTACAACGAGATTGTTGGAGATTTCATACAAGCATTGTGGACGTCTCTTTGATTGCGTTAATGGTCTGATGAAAACAAGGAATTTGGCTTTCAAAGGACATTATAAAACGTTGTACATAGCTCTTAGCATCGGTTAAAAAACTGTATGACTATCTTAACGTTACATTTTCCCTAATATTTAAAGCTGATTTAAACGTAGTTATGACTGTAACTTTTGTTATCCTACTTCCTACTAATAATATAAATGCGAAGGTTTGTAAGTATGGATGTATGGATGTTTGTTACTCTTTCACGCAAAAACTACTGAACGGATCTGGATGAAATTTGCAACAGAGATAGATTATAGGCTCGAATAAAACATAGGATACTTTTTATCTCGGTATTCCTACGGGAACGGGAACCACGCGGCTGAAACCGCGGACGGCCGCTAGTGAAAAATAAAGCGATAGGAAACAAATGGCACTCAACTCTAGTGACCATTATTCAATTACTAGCGGATCCTCGCGGTTTTACCCGTGTGGCACCCGTTCTCGTGGGAATATCGGGATAAAATATAGCCTGCCTTCCACGATAAATGAACTATCCAACACAAAAATATTTTTTCATTCCAGTAGTTTCTGAGATTAGCGCGTTCGAACAAACAAACAAACAAACTCTTCAGCCTTGTAATTAGTATAGATTGTCACTCACCTCTTGCCCTGGGCTTAGTCAGCAACTTCTGGACGATGTCATCGTACGCTCTCTCGTCAGCCACCCCTGAGTCTTTGACCAGCTTCTCCTTCACCGCTATGCAGATCCCGTTGCGAGCCAGCAGAGCTTCCAGCTCTTCGAAAGCCTGTCAATAAAGTTCAGATGATTCAACTGATCTCTTATAATTATTAAAGACAACTTCCACGATAAGTATTCGAAATAGGTGTTTATTACTGCAGCTTCTTTAAAATTTAAATTGCCCGTTTTGTCTTTATTATACTTATTTGCCAAATGCATTAATAGGTTAGCGAACAACTTTAAAGCGCAGGCCACAGAGCCAGCTGATATAGCGATGTGACGTTTCACCTATTGTCAGACTTTGGCTACACCTCAAGCTACAATCTCTCGCCTCTCTCCCTCTCTTGCAGTATGAGTTCAGGTTTGTACTATTTAGTATTCTGTGGTAAAGTTCATTCGCTTAGATAGTGTCGCCTTTTTATCGCGCCGCCTTGGCACGTGCCGCTTCTTGTCAAAGGATGCCGCCGCATAAACAAAAGAAGCCGCTTGCGGCGTACACCCGCAAATGAAATTGGGTTTTGGGACGTCGGTATTTATTAATTTATATTTTTTAAAATAATCTATTATTTTATTATAAATACAGGTCGTAACGACGCCGACGGTTGTGACTTGTGACAATTCGAGCGATGATGAGCTTGTGCACTACACTGAATTTTACCGTCCCGGAAAAAAACGGATGCTTGTATTTTAATAATAAATTATAGAATTTATTTATTTCGTGTAGTTTAGGGTTTGAAACATTTAAACTACACGAAATAAATAAATTAAACTATTATAAATGACTTATTATAGAGATACAACTATCCGTTTTTTTCGGGATGGTAAAATTCAGTGTAGGGCACAAGCGCCCTAACCGAAATGACTTTACAGGTGAAACGTCACATCACTCGGCTCGTTATCTCGCTCGCCAGCTGATACCGTGAATTGCGCTAGGGATCATCTAATTATTATTTTTCTTCTGATCGTACATTAAATTATATGCTACTGTGCTAGAAGAATTTAATTTACAGCCGTGTCTAGATGTCGCCACACAGGTGCTAAAAAGCTTTAGTCAGCCATTCATTGTCTCCCGTCTATAATATTCATCATATCTTATAATAACCCTACGTATATTCGCTCTTTCTCTCCATATCTGAGGACTGCAGCTAGATAAACGTTTTGGACTTCATTAGAATATTGTTCATTATCAATATTTGGGTAACTTGGCAAACGAGCAATTTCAAGTCAAAACCTTCCAATACAAATAACGGAGAACTTCTGTCGAGTTTTGACAATAACCGAATTTGAGACGGCCCGAAATGGACTTGTGTATCGCTCATAGCATCTGTTGCAAACAGTGACGAAACGGGAAATAATCTGAGCGCTTTAATTAAAGCCAAACCGAAGTTCGGATCAACCGTCGGCATACTTTATGATCGAATTGTGACTGTAATGAAATCGCTTTGATTAAGCGATACCGTTACAGCTAGCGCATATCGCCAATTTACAATTTCCTAATTGAAATTAGCGGCAGTCGTTGCAAACGCAATAACGCGGTTGCCATAATACCCTATCTATTTTGATGTACAGTACAGTCCCATTTGAATTTAAGTCTTAGGGCTACTGTACAGAATACATGTAACATTGTGTAGCTCGGCGTTATAAATATTCATGGGATCGGTTGCATAATCTGTTTTATTATCTAATTTGCCATACATGGATTCAAATCTCGGGAGAGCTCTGTATTTGACGAGTCGGTTGTTTTACTAAACTTATTAGTATGCATGAGCAAGATGGAAAACGAAGTTGAAATTCGTAGTTAAAATGGTGGTTTTCTTGTGAATTTATTTTAATTTGAATAAATGTATTACCAATTGCCTAATCCATTGGCTGTATTAGAGGCCATGTTATTTGTAACAAATCTAAACAAAAATTTAAAGAAAGCTATTAAAAGTTCTATTTGATTGGATTACGATGCACTCGTAAAAATGCTACAATAAAATGTTAAATATCCTCACTATATGATTGCATAAGCGTAGTTATTTACAATTTAATATCACTTCAAACGCGAATCAATAGAGAAAAGATCAACCTTATACTAGTCAACGCATCTCACGGTTCTTAGGCGTAGTACGGCATAGCCTGCAGTTTTCTTCTTAGTAATTTTAATATGAATGAGAATTGTTATCTGTAATAATATATTACTAATGTGTGAAGATCACTTTTCAATTTAACGACTCTCTATAATAATATAATATAAATAACAGGGAGAAAACATTGCCCGTGACGAGTTTCAAGGTCTCCCGCGCCTTAGGATTTGCAAATCGATGGTGTACCTTCTTTGACGTGCATAATGTATAGTAATACAATCTAACCTAAGTAAATAAACAAGAGATTGAGATTGAGTTTGAGTTTATGGTATTCTCCCAGCATTGGAAACTTTAAATGGCTGATGATGATGATGCTATTGCCTGAACACAACCACTGCCATTCGTGCCAGCCACTATTGTAAGTAAGTGGTAGTGTTAGTGTTCTGATTCATGGGGATGCCATGGCAGACACGCCAGCAGCCGACGCCAATCAAAACATATCGAATTGTTTTTTTTATCCATAACGGTGTAGCACTTAGCCTTCATCACACCTTATGTTAAGTGATGATAAGGCTGAAGGTGGAAGCGCACTACTCTCGGAATCCTTAATGCCGGAACATAACAATGCTGAAAATATCGTTGTTATGTCGAGAGACTTAGATAAAATGGTGGTGGCTAGCAAGGCGGACTTTGAACAAGCCCTACCACCAACCAAACCGAATACAATATGTACCCCCACTAGAAATCGAACCCGGGACCCTTGGGTCTGATACCGGTGGTGAGCACCATTAGACCACAGAGACAGTTACTGCAATGTATTACAATTGTCAGACCTCACTTGGAGGCGGCGGCGCGGCGGCTTGGTTACGACGCTAATGCCCGAATACTCGTACGCTACTTATCTTTGGGAGCGTCTCAAACATCGCCCTGTCACTTTAAATGTCAAACGTATGAAAGAGATGCCATGATGTTTGAGACACTCCCAAAGATGATTTGCGTTCGAGAATTCGGGCGTAAGCAGCCAAAAGTCAAGTAAATGCGTTTGGCGTCTCTAAGTACCAAGGCATCCTAATGAGACAGAGCCCTCAGGGTTAACTCCTCACCTTTATTCCGTAGCTGGACTCCTCATAGATGATGGACACGTAGCTCCAGCCAAGCTTCTTCACGATCTCGACCATGGCGCGGACCTGGTGCAGGTCCGAGGGTATCGTCCGCGTGAAGTACTCGAACCTAGCCTTGTTTGACAGCTCGGGAGACGTGGAGAAGAATGACACCTGGAAAGGAAATCAGTTTTAGTATGTTGTAATATACTGGGTGCTTACCATCAACTTTAAGACAGCGATTCAAAAATAGCGCGATGCCAGAATAGGTTCCAAAAATGAATTGCTTTCTTTCGTACTATGACCTTCTTAAAACTGGATCGCAAATGAATTGCTAAATGTGAATGACCGAACGATTTGTGCCCTTTTTCTTCTACCCGTCTCTTTCACTCGATTCTGTCATGCGCGGAGAGTGAAAGGGACGGGTATAACCTGCAGATGTCATGTTAGCTTGGCCGAGTTATAAGTCAAATAAGAGTTGATGACAGCTCAGCGGCTGTGAAATGTCATTGAATGATCACTGAATCGCTGTCATTGATATTAAGCTGTCGTGGTACGAATAAGCGAAGCAGTTCAGTTTAGGTCCTAAACAAAACCGCAATAAGAGTTGATGGTAGGCACCCTGGTACCTACACATCATTTACAGTCCAGAATATCGATGCATGGTAGGTATATATGAATGAAGTACCTACGCTATTAGAAATTACTTTAAAGCGAGTGTCAATGATTGCAACAAAAGTATATCTTCAGCAAAAACAAAAAGTTAGCAAAAGGTATTGTTAACTAAAATATCTAAATCGTTTTTTCTCTTTTAATTTTTGCCTTAAGTTTTTTACGACACCATATGTCGCAAAAAACTATAAAAGATACTTACTCGTATTTTTTTATGGCGATTAGGTTGTTACTGAAAACAGTTTTGAGGTTTTGGCCCGTACAAAGTGGAACAAATCACGTTCACTGTATGTTTCCCATTTATTTTAATTTACAAGCATTTATTTAACTAGCGGTGTATGTACATAATTTACCTATGCCCTATTCCGGTCTGGATGTGGTCCAATTTGACCAGTTTCCCAGAGTCCGGTTGAGCTAAAATTTTGCATACAGGTTTGGGTTGGATGAGAATATTGACAATACAATATTAAAGTACAGCCAACAAAAAAGCTTGTGTGAAATTTTTACAAAATCTTATTATGTCCTAAACTTATGATCAGTACCTATCGAGGAAAACTTAATTAATAGCTGATTTCGACAACTTTTGAGGTACTTTTGTGATGTCTTCGTTGCCGTCGTATACCTATTGAATAACCGAATCCCGACAAACTTTAATTACTCGGTAGAGTTGAATCGAATTTCAGAGTTTAATTGAATGTGAAGTAGTTCGAGACTAAAACTCTATGTGATAGAGAGCATTTTAGTTTGACAACCTTAACCGCTGGCTTTCGATTATTTGGAGTCATGTTTTGTTCGAAATTGTTGAATGAAAAGTTTTGATAAATTGTCTTGTACTTACTGAATTCCTTAAAAACAAGTTTAATGCATTGTAAAATATTTATTTATTAGCTATATATTTGCTATTTAGCTTACTTTTGCTACACCACAGCAACTGAAACACCGTCCTTCCTTTTTCACCTATCATTAGGTTGATGAGCTGCACGGAGGTGACGCTGGAGATGATCTTATGGGTGGCTCTCATGTTCTTATTCATGGATCTGACCTGCGGGATCTTGAAGACTAGCATAAAGTTGGCGACCTCCACGGAGGTGACGCTAGAGATGACCTTGCGGGTGGCTGTTGCGTTGTTATTCATGGAACTGACCTGCGGGATCTTGAAGACTCGCATAAAGTTGGTGACCTCCACGGAGGTGACGCTAGAGATGACCTTGCGGGTGGCTGTTGCGTTGTTATTCATGGAACTGACCTGCGGGATCTTGAAGACTGGCATTAAGTTGGCGACCTCCACGGAGGTGACGCTAGAGATGACCTTGCGGGTGGCTTTTGCGTTGTTATACATGGAACTGACCTGCGGGATCTTGAAGACTGGCATAAAGTTGGCGACCTCCACGGAGGTGACGCTAGAGATGACCTTGCAGGTGGCTGTTGCGTTGTTATTGATGGAACTGACCTGCGGGATCTTGAAGAGTCGCAGCAGGTTGGCGACCTGCACGGAAGTGACGCTGGATGCAGCTCCCACCACCCCGGAAATGACCTTGCGCACTGCTGTTGCATTGCACGCGTACTCCGCATCATCAATGTTGCTGATCGAACCTGTAAACAAATTAGAGAGATTAAAAAAAAAAACTTTTTTTTAACCATTTTTAGCATTAGCCCGAATGATTTGCTATATTAAATATACCTACAATATCTAAAAGTACTCTATGTCTTTACCATCTAACATACTCGCGTGACGTGAAATATAAGGGGTAGGTAGAAACAATATTCACTTTTAAAACAAGCTATGCGCAGGTAAAAGCTAACCAGAAAAGGCAGTGCAAACTTTAGATTACATACCAAATTAGTGCGATTGATCCCTATGTTTAAAGTCATCCAACAATTTTACCTCGTACTATTATAATCACTTAAATCTCTAACATTCAAACAACGAACATGAATCCCAGTGTATTAATCGTCCGGTTTAGTTTTAATTTCTTAATAAAGTACACCGGGACTTCTATCCCTCGGGACTCCAGAATACGAAACAAATTGCTTAATAGCGGTCCCGGTTGGACCCTTTCAATTCAGCGCTTTTCCCAGTTGACTCATTCTTAATTGCCGTGATAGTTCTTTTGTTTCCAATTGAAAATAAAAGCGGCACCTATACACTAAAAAAGACACAAAGAAATGATTCTATCGTTTGTGTTCGAAGTCTTTCTTTCAGAATGTCGACGAGAAGTTGCTTCTTAATTTTAATACTTTTACTTTTGTTATGACTTAAAGTCCTTTTGTTTATGATTTATATGCAAATTATTTTATGCATTCGCATTAAAATTATGTGAGTATTGGAAAACTTGTAATAGAAGATAGAATAGAATACCGGTTGGGCTTCAAAGCCGCATCCAATCCAAATCCATGAGACTCTCAAGATTTCCAAAGACAGACAAGATTTACGGGTTTAAATTTCATACGGAATCTACTTCTGGTACAGGGGGCGATTCTCGCGCAATAGACATTATGTCGAATTAGAGATAGTCCGCGCCACATAACTTGGCACAGAACCAGGGCAAGTTATATGGCGGATACTGTCAAATAAAAATGGCGGATGTCGATAGAAACAGAATTTTGTTTCACATTATAGAAATGTCTATGCCCAGCACTAGACTTGCAACAAGTGGTTAATTTCAGTCGACATGAATTTCGCGTGTAAAGCTGTATTTTTAAAAACTATAGACATTTTGTGACATTTTCAGTATCAGATAACTCTGCGCGCGTCTGGGACGTTTTTGGCGCTAGTTACAGTACCTAACATTTTTTTGTTCAAAACTTATACAAAAGATTAGTATTCGAATTTGACGATGTCGAATTAGAGTTGTCTCTATAGATCTGAGAATCGCCCCCCTGTTTTTCAATTTAATTTTTTCCTTTATGGCCTTATGAATCGTGTTATATATTTTTCATACCATACCCATTATTCCACTCCACTACACAATTCAGGATTTTTTAACCGAACACATTGGTTCTTCTTGAACGTGTTTTTTTTAACACATTTTTTAAATTAAATTTCAGTGAAAATCGTCATGCAAATTAAAATGTGAATGAAGCGAAAGAAGTGTGCAGGGATCGTAGCAGGTGGCGATCGTAACATTATCTCTGCCTACCCCTATGGGAAACAGGCGTGAGTATATGTATGTATGTATGTACTAGCTGACCCGGCAAACGTTGTTTTGCCATATAAATTTTATTGGACACGAACTTCGTATCAACTGCCTGACGCAATGTCACTTATTATAAAAAAAGAAATCAGTGATTACATACTCTTTGACATACCTTCTCTTTGGAAGCTGCTAAGAAATAAGAGTTGTGTGAAGTATGACAGCTTAACGGTTTTCTATACAAAATTACCATTATTATTTTATAATTTTCCTGGATAAAAAGTAGCCTATGTTACTCTCCAGCTCTCAAATTATCTCCTTACCGAAAATCTCGTCGATCCGTTGCTCCGTTTTGACGTGAAAGACGGACAAACAAACAAACAAACAAACAAACAAACAAACAAACAAACAAACAAACAAATATTGACAGACAGATGAACTTGAAGTTGCTCTCAACGAATTTAAAGCGAGTAAAAAAGCAATTGACATAGTCTGTCTTTCAGAAACTTTTATAAAAAGAGGACACGAACAAAACTTAAAATTAAATAATTATAAAATGGGTTCTATATGGTCACGTGACCATGAAAAAAGAGGGGGTTCGTGTATCTTAGTTGCAAATCATATAACTGTACAAAATTGCAAATAGCAGAATCTCTGTCGGAAAAATACAACTTTGAGTGCTGCGGTGTAATTATAAAAAATATTAATTTAATTGTAATTTGTGTGTATAGGACCCCTACATCAGACATATCTATATTTTTTGATAAATTGGACGAATTATTGTACAAAATAAATAAGAGACAAAAAAATATAATAATCTGTGGGGATTGGAACATTGATATCTTAAAGAATAACAAAAATACTCAGACATTAACGAGTATCATGCAAAATCATAACCTACTCATACATATCAATACACCCACTAGAAAAAACGCCTGTCTAGATTTAATGGCTAGCAATTTGAAAGGAGCTACAGGCTATACTAAGGAACTTACACTGTCAGACCATACCAAATGTCAAATTCTGTCAGCTCATTTAGCAAACTACAGTAAAAAACTACAGTGGTTTGAACTACAAAGAGATTTAAGTCATGAAAACAAAAATCAATTTTTAACACATATAAATTCGTAGACATTTAACAATGCATTTGAACAAAATGATCCTAATGAAGCATTTAACGAATTTCATGATATTTTTTCTCTTTTTTACTATCTTTGTTTTCCTGTTACTAGAATAAAAAAAGATCTTAATCCTAAAAAATTAAAATGGGTTACAAAAGGACTTAGAAAGTGCTGTGTAAGAAAACGTAAATTATACCATAATTATATATATTCAAATAAAAACAATAAAGAGGGAAATAAAAGGCAATATCAACACTATACTAAACTACTACATAAATGTATGAACGCTGCACAGAGAATTAATAATTCTAAATATATACTTAATGCGAAAAACAAATGCATAGCGTCTTGGAAAATAATAAGTAATAACATAAACAAAAATCCTAATCAAAATTAAATAAAATCAATTAAACACAACAATGACATTACGAATAATATAAATGACATATCTGAATTATTTAATGACTATTTTATTGACATTGCACAAAATACTGGTAGTAAATTAGTAAATACGAATAAAAATAGACTAAATAACAGTATATTCTTGTACCCTACAACTGAAACTGAGGTACAAAAAATCATTATGGGATTAAAAACTACAAGATCAGTGGGTTACGATGAAATTAGTACCGATGTTCTTAAAATGTGCGCGCCAAAAATATGTACTCCATTATCATACATAATAAATTTATGCCTGGAAAAGGGCATCTTTCCAGACAAACTTAAATTATCGGTAGTTAAGCCTTTATTAAAAAAAGGCAACGATAGTGATATGAGTAACTACAGGCCCATTACACTTATACCGGTGATATCTAAAATATTTGAAAAAGTGATGGCAACACGTCTTTACTCTTTTATTACCAAGCATAACATTATAAATCAACAACAATATGGTTTTCAGGAGGATAAATCGAACTCTCTAGCTTGTTTCTCTTTAATTAAAAAAATTGCAGAAGGAATAAATGATAAGACACCAACAGTAGCAGTATTTCTTGACATGTCAAAAGCGTTTGATCACGTGAATCATGAAATACTGCTACAGAAATTACATGACTACGGTATAAGAGGAATAGCACATAAATGGTTCGCCAGCTATTTGTGTAATAGACAACAATGTACCGAAACAACACGGATAGAAAATCAAACGCAAGTAAAGGCAAGATCAAAATATCGCAAAATTACTTATGGAGTCCCTCAAGGCAGTATTTTGGGGCCATTACTATTCATTCTTTACATCAATGATCTTCCAGATGTTACTAAGAATGATTGCTTTTTATTTGCAGATGACTGCACACTTCTATTTAAAAATAAAAATATTGACGAACTTGAACTTGACATTAATAATACACTTTATGACATAATTAATTGGATGAATAAAAATGACCTTAAAATTAACATATCTAAAACTAAAGCTATTCAATTTCACACGTATAAAACAAAAAAAATTAATATTGACATACACTACAACAATAATAAAATTGACATCGTAGACAGCACAGTATTCTTAGGTATAAAATTAGATGAATACTGCAGTTGGAAAAATCAGGTAGATACTGTTTGCACTAAATTAAACAAATTTGTATTTGCACTTAATAGAATCAAAAACATTGCGTCTTTTCAAATTGCTTTACAAGCGTACCACGGATATGTCTCTTCTTTGCTGCGTTACGGCATAGTTATATGGGGTAACAGCGTAGACTTTGAAAGAGCTTTTAAAGCCCAAAAGAACTGTATTCGCGCCTTATGCGGGATAAGACAAAGGGAATCTTGTAAACCCCTGTTTGAAAAACACAAAATACTCCCTCTGCCATGTATCTACATATTAGAATTATGTATGTTAGTAAAAAAGCACCCAGAGTTCTTTACAAAATGTAACCTATTAAAAACGAACTTAAGAAATTCTAGGAAAAATAAATTAGCTATACCTAAATGTAATTTAAGCCTATTTCAAAGAAATTGTTATTATATGGCTATCAAAATATTTAATAAGCTACCGCTGGACATTACTGATCAGCCACTTGATAAAAATATATTTAAAAAGAAATTGGTACAATGGCTCCTACAGCATAACTTCTACTCCATTAATGAGTACTTGGAGAGAAAATGACATTCTATAATAATTAATGTAGGTATTGACCATATTTTGACATTTTGTAATTTTTATTAGCCACTGACATTAGGACTCATAATGGTTTATCAGACATTTTTAATTATTTTTAATTTTTGTTAATTTATATTGAGATATTATAATTACATTCCCATAATATATAATTGACATTTGCATGCCCACATAATTAGGGTAGAACATTGTTGTTCGTCTTAATATCATTGTTGACCACCCCAATGTACTACACGATGTTAAGCAAATAAACGTTTTGAGTTTGAGTTTGAGTTTGAGAATAAACAAACAAACAAACACACTTTCACATTTATAATATTAGTATGGATGTTAAGTGAAATAGGGGTCGAGGGCTTAGTCCTCATCCAGTACTTTATGTTCTGTCTGAACATTGATCATGTGAAAACCTATCTGATATTTTTATCTATGTCTGCATCATTTTGTACAACTTTCGTTTGTCCCTGTACGTGACATAAAACAAATTATTTTAACTTGTATGCATGCACTATAATTTTTATCATTGAAAATAAAGTACTTACGTAAAAAAAATATGAAATATTTAGAAAAAATCGACCCGTCTCACAACCAGCTCCGATGGGACTCGAACCCACGACCTTTCGCTATCCGGGCGACTGCTCTATATATAGGTATATATAGATATAGCGAATGCTCTATATATTTAGGATAGCGAAAGGTCGTGGGTTCGAGTCCCATCGGAGCTGGTTGTGAGACGGGTCGATTTTTTCTAAATACTTCATTTTCCATTTTTCAACCATAAAAATTGCATTGTGAATGCAAAAAAGTAAAAATTTAAATAACTTACTTACGTAAAATTGAGTTGCATGTGACATTGTACCCTCTAAGAAGTCCTTTCGTAGTAATATGCGCCTTACGTCATACGAGACATATTACATGACTATTATGCAGCGTTATACCTATTAAAAACTGTTTTAATAAAAACAGTAGGCTTTATAACAAATGACTTTTCGTTATAAATTGCAATAAATTAGACAGCTCCACTCTCATTTTGATTCTTGAAAATTCGCAAGCAAATGTTTGTTTCAAAATTACATTCCGCTATTTGTCAGAATCGTAAAGTACAGTAAAGTTATGAAACTCAATCAAGAGTATTACTTAAAATTTGAAGTTTATTTTCAGATCAGAGAATCGTTGTTAATTATGAGCATTCCGGCGTCATCACTTAAATGTAATTGCTTTGAACAATTTTGAAACTTCATCGTGATGTAACAACTTGGAGGGACACTTTCATTAACTTAATTGGCAGCAAATAGAACAACTTTTTTTAAAAAATACAACATAAACATTTACAAATTGACACTGCCGGAAATGTTTGATGTTTATTTGCTTACGTATTGGATTGGTGTTTGAAAGGTTCTTGAATACAGTCTGTGCACAAATTCTTCTTTTCTGTGTTTCATTTTGACTAAAATTAGTAAGATGAAATTAATATGTGTAAATAATCTTTAAAGAATACCTAGCATCGTGAATGCAAAATTTATTTTATACGTTGTTAAGAGGCTGGCGACGGGTCAGCTGAAATGAGCCTCCCATACAAACTAAATACCAAAATAATTTAAAATTTGAGCAGTAAATCATGCTCAAATTTTAAATAATTTTGGTAATTGTTTTGTTTGTATGGGAGACTGACGTGTAGCCGGCCTCTTAACGAATAATATTGACTAACCTTTTATGAAATCCACCGCCATTTCCAATCCATAGGTGTCCTTATCACAGTCATCCAGTACATGAGCACCAATAGTCACACCAGGGATGAGTTGCAGCTCGTTATTCACAATATCAAGCGTGTACAGCATCGTCTCCAGAGCCTGCACCCCTCCTTGAGGCATCACCGGGCCGCAAGTCATGCTATCTGACCTCTCATGTACCATCATCAGGCCTCCAATTACCAGATCACCCTCAATCACTGCCTCCCTCTTTATAGGCCAATGGGGATGATGTTTCTTATCCTTCAACTCCCCAACTTGATCACTAGACATGTTAACCCAATCGTTCTTAACAGTTCTAAAAGGAGAAAGCTCCATCATATCTTTTTCTATGACCATTTCTTTGAAAGGGTCGAAGAAGGTGTCTTCGTAAGGGAGGTCGGACATGATGTTCTCGTGTTTATGCTTGTGCCTGTGGTGGTGCCGGATGTTGGGTGGGTTGTGGCGGTCGTGGTCGCCTGGTCTCATTTCCGTGAGCTGAATGAGGAGCAGCAGCGTCGCGGTGACCAGCCAGCCGGGCATAGTGGCGGATGTTCATGCCACCGCCGGACGCCTCGCCCGTGACCAGCCCACTGCGATCATTTTAATCTGTAACAAATTAGTAAGTTTGAGTGGACATTATGACGCTGTTAGAGAGCAAAGGGTGTGAAAGACTTTGAAAATTTCGAAACCTAATAAAATTAAAATGTAATGTTTGGTTAGGTAAGGTTAGAGCGGTGACCAAGAAAAGCCAGAATACTATTTGCAAAGAAAAATCAGTCAGATTAATGCATCCCCTTTGCGACACCCGGATCTGAATCGTCCGTAGAAATTTAAATAATTTAAAGTTCGTAGGATAATAGACTACTTGGAAGCTTCAAGTCTAAAAGAGACAACATTGTCACTATAGATTTGACATGTGGTTCACTACCACATGTCAAATCTACCTACAAATTCACATGGGAAAGGTTTGAGTTTTGAGATCTTTTATCGGATTTGAATTGAATATACATTTCAACACTATCTAATTTGTGTGGGGATATAGTAGATTCAAGATTCAAGATTCAAGATTCAAATTTGTTTATTCAATTTAGATTGTTATTTACAATACTTGTGAACGTCATAGAAGCTACGCCATCGGTTCGCAAACCCTACAGCGGGAGGCCTTGGAGAAGAACCGACAAGAAACTCCAAGGGTTGTTTTTTTCTCCCTGTTTTATTTCATACAGAGTCGTCAAATTGAAAAATGACCTTAACATGGTATGACTAAGGTCAGTTTCCATCACAATTACACAATGGGTTATGATAAATACAGTTAAGTATAGGCGAACTAAAGATCATAGCGGTGAACAATTTTCAATTAAGTACTTAGGAACTCTACTTAAAGCTTTAATATTAGTTAAAAACAAAAGACAATTCTACTATATACTGCAAGTTGCGCCATACATGTTTCAAATGTAATTCTTAATAAAATGAATAAAAACAAAAGAAAACACATTTTAAAGCAAGCAGATAAGAGCAGACCCATTCCCACTGGCAGCACCCGTTCACGAGCATGACGCATGAACCAGCCATCGCTTCGCTCAACCATATTTTAGGGAACGTAACGACCCGCCTCACACGCCACCACCGTAGAAATGTTTTAGTGAGCATGACATACTCAAACTGCCTACCTTAAATGACCGAATTAAAAGCTTAACTAATATAAACGCTAATAATATAAAATATAGGACACGACTCACAATATCATACTAGGAACATTTGTTACGAGTGTTACGACCAAGGTGTTTTGTCGTTCAAATAATCATTTACAGTGTAATAGCCTTTTTTGAGGAGGCCACTCTTTATATGATTCTTAAACTCTAGATATGGTAAATCCAAGATATCACTTGGGATTTTGTTATATATGTGTATACCTTGACCAACGAAAGATCCGTGCACCTTTTCTAAACGGTACCGAGGCATTACGAGCTTGTTTCTATTTCTAGTATTACGTAGAGTTACGTAGAGTCTGTAGTAGATGTAGATGTAGGACATATAAAATAATCTTAAGATTGTATCTACTCAAAAAAAAACCAGAAAATTTGATATGAGTTTTGCTTTCTATAAGTTAATCCTTGATAATTAAATATTTTTGCCGGTTCTTTTCCAAAATCCAATACACGAGTAATAGATAATTTTCAACTTAAGCGTGAAAACTTGGCTATTTATAAGTAGGTATATTATACATTATAAGTTAAACGCTAATGTTCGCACACGTTAAATTGGAACTTCACAAAGCATTTTAGCTATCCGGTTTAGTGAAATAGTAAGTAATTCACACGGAGTTAACCCTGCAGTTCGAATGCGGGTGTCAGCAGCGGTCAGTGGTAAAGCTTGCGCTGAATTTACGACCAAATCCAGACGGAACTAGCACCGGGGGGTCAATAGATGTGCCGCTCGTAGAACACGGTTAAAATTCAACTTGTAACACCCCTAGTGCTACTATCAGAATTGTAATTAGACCAATGGAAAAAATAGTAATTGGAATTGCAATGCAGCAATAGAAAAAATAGATATCTGCTATATAGACGTGTTTTTCGTCCCAGACAATGTAGAAATATTAGTTTTCAGCATTTACCCATCCAGGAATCGAAAATGGAACCTTCGATATAGCAGCACCTTGAAAAGCGGTGGGTATGCCACACAAACAGGGAGGTCGCTGAAAGAAAGTTATTTTATCATAACGCTTTATGAAGCAAAGGAGGTTTTTGCGTTAAACATACAATTACTGTATCAGAAAAAAAACGTGTATTGTTTAGTGCCTTTATCTAGTCCAGCAGCAATTATTGCTTTCAGTAAATATTTGAACTACATCATACGAGTAGGTGTATTAGTTTCGTTTCTACTTTATTACAGCAAAAAATCAAGGCCCAAGGCCATTTTCATTCAATTCTCATATATGGGAAACTATATGCATGGCTGCCATGATTTTTACCGCAATAGAGGTGTCAAAGGCCCAATTATCAAAACACAGTTTAAAAATATCTGAAGAACCTCTAAATTTTCTCTGAAAGAAAATCAAGAAGTCTATGACGAATGTCCCATAATTATGTTTTAGCGTTTAATTTTTGGGAAAATTTCATACTGACACTGCGATTCGACATGACCTCTTCATGGGCGTAAAATTCATTGCAGAGATGCAAATCTATGAAACGCCAAAGTGAGCACGTTAGTACGAAAAAAAAACCCAGTGAGCAGTAGTGGCTCGATTTTATTCCTGCCAATTGTATTATCTTCCGTAAAAACTTTAATGTTAATTTCTTGTAAGAAATAATAAGAGGACGCTTAAAAGTCCACTGTTAAACTTTATCTTCTGCTGACTGTACAGAGTAGCTCAAAGACATGACTGTAATATAACTTTATACTCCATAGTTATTGGCCCCAGGTGTCGGATTCTGAGCGAGCAGAGCGAGCACTGCGGTTACCGTCAACTCAGCTTTGATAGCTGTTGCAACTTTGACGTCCAAATTAAGTTTGACTAGAAAATAGAACAGGAATTTACTTTACTTACTACATCCTAGTCAAATATCTTTTTTACTAGAATTCCATTGTCACTTTTAGGTTACAAATATCATCCAGCCTTTGTCATAATATTTAAATTTTTTTCTAAATAGGCCTATTTTAGTAGTCACAAAATATAGACTCTTAAAAAAACTATTCTGTACCTATTATCTTGGGTCTTAGTGTTGTTTATCCTACTAATATTATAAATGTGAAAGTTTAGATGTTTGGATGTTTAGATGTTTGGATGTTTGTCGCCGCCAAAGCGGTGGAACGGATTTGGCTGAAATTTGGAACACAAATACTTTGTAGCCTGGAGAGGAACATAGGCTACTTTTTATCCCGGAAAAATATCACATTCTCGCGGGATAACATCGTGTAGTCCACGCGGGCGAAGCCGCGGGCGTAAAGCTAGTTAGATTATATTTCGTGATTCCACAGCTAAGTAAATTGTCATTAGTTATACTTATGCGTTCACTTTTTAAAGTAAGAAACAATATTTTTAAAGGAAACGGAAAATGAATAAATACAGACAGTAACGTACGTAATCTTCTATATATATAAAATTCAAAGTCCTGACTGACTGACTGACTGACTGACTGACTGACTGAGATATCAACGCACAGCCCAAACCGCTGAACCTAGAGACTTCAAATTTTGCACATAGATACGTTATACAGTGTAGGCATCCACTAAGAAAGGATTTTGGGAAATTCCACCCCTAAGGGGGTGAAATAGAGGATGAAAGTTTGTATGAAAGTCCGTCAGTTTTGAAGTTAGGATCTTTAAACAATGTATTTAGGCTGGCAATTGAAAATTAAGATTTACCTGTGTCAGCGTTTTTAACAATTCCACCCCAGAAGGGGTGAAAAGGGGGATGAAATGTTGTATCTGGAAAGTCCTCCATTAAATTTATTATTTACGCTTATGGTCGGAAAGTAAAATAAATAAGCAAAACCATGTTTCGTATTTTTTCGAAAATCAACCCCTTAGAGGTTAAATGGGATAAATAAACCTGAAAATCAATATGGATGTCGTTATTGAGGTTTTATGAGATGACGATTACAAAAATGGCATTTATTTTGATGTTTAACACGCTGAACATGATTCAACCCCTAAAAGGTTGAAATAGGGGTGAAGTTTTGAATGAAAAATCAGGGGGTAAAATAGACATTCCAACTTGAAACTTTGTAGGCTTACTTCTTAAAACAAATAGGCAACCCATTTCGTAGTTTTCCGAAAATCAAACCCAGGGGGTAAATAGGGTATAGAAACCTAAATCATCTTAAGTACTCTAAAAGTTCGTGGTACCTTAGCTACTCAGAACGTTGTGAAACAGACACTTATTATTTACTAGCTTCCGCCCGCGACTTCGTCCGCGTGGACATCCGAGAAAATACTTAGGGGACCAATAACCAGGATAAAAAGTATTCTTTGTTTCAATTTCATAAAAATCCGATCAGCCGTTTTTACGTGATGAGGCGGGTCCTCCCTCACCAAGTGAGCAGCCTCGTGCGAGGCCCGCCGCACGTAGCAAACGTTCTGCCTCGCGCGAGGCTGCTCGCTTGGTGAGGGAGGACCCGCCTAATCACGTAAAAACAGCTGATCGGTTTTTTATGAAATTAAAACATAGAATACTTTTTATCCTGGTTATTGGTCCCCTAAGTATTTTCTCGAATGTCCACGCGGACGAAGTCGCGGGCAGAAGCTAGTATTTAATAAGGGGCTTTTAATGAAACATTTACCTTCCGACGTTAAGGAACGAAGATTCGTAAATATCCGATCAACTTGCTGATGTCAACTGTCACGCAACCAATGATTAATTAAGGTCACAGAAAAGTCAAAAGTAAAATCATTTGAATTGATGGTTCAATATCACGAAAAATGTTTGTATTATCGCATTTTACCATCTGTCTTTTTAATAGGACCCTGGTAGATAAAACAATAATGTTTGTTTACCATAATTAGTCCATAAATAGCTAATGCTTTCTTTCCAATTAAGGTAAGACCGCACTAGGCGGAACTGCACGGCAGCGGAACTGCGCGACACTGCACTTCAAAATATTATTTCTAAGAAAACGTATTAGACATACCGCACTGCGCGGCAACGGAACTACACTGCGCGACACGGGGCGGCGCGACAAAGTTGGGTTACCAAGCAAAGTTGTCGCGCGGTGTCGCGACACGCGCAGTTCCGTTGCCGCTAGGTGCGTTATAGTACCTAAGCAGCGCGACCGCGACGCGTAACTTCATATTTCATACAAGTTAGAACGTATCGGCAATTTTTTAATAAAATGGACGAAGAAAAGTTAATTTTATTAGTTAGTAACTATTCAGAGCTATAAGATTTACAAAATGAAAATTATATTAATACTACGAGAAAAAATAACATTTGGCTTAGAGATTGCAAAGGAAATTAGATTAAAAGGTAAGTAAACAATCTTTATTTCGCTTTATTAGGTAAGTACATATTAGAAGTTAGGTACAGGTTCTACATCAATTTCATCCATCGCGTTTAGTGATTGTCGACCGACTAACACACAAAAGTGTCGCGTTGCTGTAGTTTCAGTGCGATATACCGAACTTCATCTAGCCGTGTCGCGCAGTTCCGCTGCCGTGCAGTTCCGCCTAGTGCGGTCTTACCTTTAGTCTTGTATTTCTTCTGACGTCCTTGTTGGGATGTACCTGCCTACCAATACCAATGCCATTCAAACAATCGAGAATAGAACCGCGTGGAAGAGCTAAGTACATCGGGCCTTAACTTTTAATATGGACACGACCTTCAGCAATGAAGATACGGACTAGGAAGAAGAACTACTACTAGAAGAACAGTTTTTCTAATAACTCAGGTTAGAAAACGGCGGCATTTAAGCCAGAAGTCCTCGGTTTAAATCCAGTCCGATTTTTTTTGTCCAATTCCTTTTTTGTGAAAAACTCTAAAGAGCCCTTTTTTACTTCTGCCGGCACTCCCGGAGTGCATGAGTTGTTTTTTTTTTAATTCGGTATGTAGCTCAAACGATAAAGGTAGAGACAAACTGATTCCACGTACGCAACGTATGCAACGCATTATGATATCTAGACCATTAAATTTGTATGACTAGAAACACACTTATCATACGCAACGTTGTTGCGTGTCCCTAGAAACTCGTCAGTTTTATTAATTATTTTTATAAAAAAATAAAACCGCCTTCAAAAAAATTACATCAAAAACGTAAGAAATAATCCCTATAATACTGTATTCACACCAAATAACGTAAGTACTCTGAAGTCGGGCGTGAAACATGTACAAATTTTTGTTGTTTTTCTTAAAACCAACTTGGGAAAAAACCTGATGTTATAACGTTTGAATCATTTCAATCGGTTCAGCCGTCTTGGAGTAATCGGTGTACATACATACCTATATAAAAAATAAAAAATAAACGCGACGAATAGATAACCTCCTCCTTTTCAATTTTTGAAGTCGGTTAAAAAGCTAAAAAGTTTATATCAAAGTAAACTATTAGCATTGAAATATGTACAAACAACCCACAATCTATTAGTTTTGTAAACGCACTTCCGGCTCGTCAAAGCTCTCAGCTTCGCTTAGTTAGTTGCTCTCAGACTAAGATTTCACTTAGCCCAGTAATTGGAATAGTAAATAGCTAAGTAAGATCTCGCGATATTGCTCGGGACGACTGACATTATAATTTCGTGACATAACTGTGCAATTTACGATCAAAAATGTAATACTAACTTTTTGCTATTATGTGCTTTGCTCACTCTTGAATACGTGAAGTGCTTGTTTGTTATATAATACTTACCCCTTATTCCAAAACGTGGATTAAACTGGTCCTGGTTTAAAACTGGCATTAAACTGGTGCTGTCAATTTCATTTTCCAAATGAAAGACAATAGCATCAGTTTGAAACCAGTTATAACTTTAGTCCACGTTTTGAAAGTGTGTTTTTTTGTTTGTCCGTCTTTCACGTCAACGGATCGACGTGGTTTTTGGTATCAGGATAGTTTGGGAACTGATGAGGGACATAGGCTACTTTTTATCCAAAAAAGAATACAGTCCCACGGGATAACGTCGTGTAACGTGTGATTAGTAATGCCCGCTTCTATCTCGGCCATCTTAACTCCATGTTAGGACGATAAAGCCGAATGTCCTTCCGAAACAAGCGAAAACTGTTTAAGACTTGCATACGACCCGTATTGCGTACCGTACCGTACCGTACTTGCGTATGACCTACGCGTCCCCCGTTCTTGCCTTCGCTAACCCTTCAAAAACTTCAAGTAGTCGAAAACATTTTCTGGTTTTGGACTACTTTAAGAGCAGAGCAGAAAAGAGCGGCCAATGCTCCCTGGTATGTTCGCAATGCGGACTTACACAGAGACTTACCCACCACCCAACAATTCCTTAGTAAGAACTCTGAGCGCTGAGTTTGGTCTTTTTTATTCTCGCATGCACTGAAATCCTGGTTTTACGAGTCAGGAGTCAGTAGGAGTCTGACATAAACCTCGTCACAGCCGACTGTGAAGTATCCATGCAGGATCTACTACACACTCAGACTCAAGCTAAGAAAAGAGTGGTTATGCTTTTCATATATGAAAACTTCTTACGGAACTTTTAAGTGCTTGGAAACTTTAAGTTGACACAACACTTTAACACAAGAAAGAAGTTAGAACAAGTAAAATGTGAGGCGGGAGTATTGCGCTTCCACCTTCAGCCTTATGAATATCGGTGTGATAAAGGCTTAAGTGCTACCCCGTTGTGTATAAAAATAAATGAAAAAGGGTGAATAACCACAAACAAACGAATAGGTGATTATAAATATACCTAATGTCGAAAAGAAAAGAAAACGCTAACTTTCTTACATGTTACAATGTCCCAAGCAACTTTTATGCAAAGAATGTGAGCGAGGCAACTTTGTGACACTTGCAAACAAAATGTTCGTTCGCGCTGAACTGACAGTTGGGAACTTTAAACTTGAGACGCCATTTTCGATAAACAACTTTCCGTGCGTTTATCGATTTAGAAATAAGAATGGTTTTCGTTATACAGCTGTTTTTGTTCTCTTGTTGTCTGTACAACTTATACGTATCCTAACTTTGTGGAAATCGTAATTTGAAAGAAATACTGTTTCCACGTTGTTACTTATTATTAAACAACTATCGTGCAACTTCAACTTTGATTTCATAGGATGAATCCTACTAGTTATCCTTCTTCCTTCTAATACTATACATGTGTAAGTTTAGATGTTTGGAGGTTTGAATGTTTGGATGTTTGTTGCTCAATCACGCTAAAATGGCTGAACGGATTTGGCTGTGAGACACAGATACTTTGTAGCCTGGAGAGGAACATAGGCTACTTTTTATCCCGGAAACATATCACATTCCCGCGGGATAACGTCGTGTAGTCCACGCGGGAGAAGCCGCGGGCGGAAAGCTAGTTTACTCATATGGCTTTCAGCTCCAGAGCAAGTTGGTTCGGAAATCTAGTTTCTGTTGATTCTTAGTCCAGGACTTGTTTAAGTTTGACTCAAAGTTTCATTTAAAACTTTATCAAAGGCTAGAATTAGCACAAACTGAGATATGGAACATGTGAAAATATTATTTAAGTTTCATTACATTATTTAAATTTTAACTTTGTTGCATTCACAATGCAATTTTTATTATTGAAAAATGGAAAATGCGAAATACCGGATAGCGAAAGGTCGTGGGTTCGAGTCCCATCGGAGCTGGTTGTGAGACGGGTCGATTTTTTCAAAAATATATAATTTTCCATTTTTCATTACATTTTTAAAGTTAACCTAGCCTTTCGCCTGCGTGGACTACATGACGTTATTCCACGGAAATATGATATATTTCCGGGATAAAAAGTAGCCCAAGTCACTCTCCAGTTCCCAAATTATCCCTATACCAAAAGTCACGTCGATCCGTTGCTCCGTTTTGACGTGAAAGACGGACGAACACACAAACACACTTTTATGTAATAAAATTTTGCCATGTTTCTTTTTCTCGCAAGGTTTAAGATTTACGAACCGATGGCGTAGCTTCTTTGAAGTTCATAAGTGTTGTTACCTATACCTAAATTGAATTGAAAAAAAAAATGTATTTTCCCTTCTCATGCTCGTAAAGTTCGTGTTTATGTTGGGTATAGGCTGCATAAAATCGCTTTTTATGCTCTAGTGCATAAAGTAAAATCTTCGTCTAAGTCTCAGACTCTAAGACAAAGGTCGTCAGGTAAACAGTCACACACGCAATTAAACTTCGTTAAATAATCTTTTTATTTCATTCTGTTTCTTTAATTTTGTACACAATCCATGTTAAATTACTAACTAAATTAATAAAATTAGGCAAAATTAATGAGTTTTGTAAGAAATAAGTATTTCAAGAGCATTATGGACTACATCTATGCTAAATCACTGTGCTGCCACTGCAACGTATAAAAAAAAGAAAAAGAAAGTCTTCCCGCCAATATGGCGTCTAGGCGTAAGTCTTTATTTTTTCTTTTTTGCAATATTGTTATTTATTTTCCTCACACTCGAAGTGAAAAGCAGAGTGTATAACTCGTAGATAAAACCCATTTTACCCTCGAATTGACTATCCACCCTCGCCTACGGCTCGGATGGATATATACGTCTCGGGTAAAATGGTACGTTTTATGCACTTGTTGTACAATCTACTATTTTTTATTTTGTTATTTAAAGTGTTATCACAGCGGTAATCTAAGAAGAGAAAATGCCTAACAAATTCAACACCATAAAAATACTCTTATTAAAATACCGTACTTTGCAACCTCTAGTAAAAGGTTACCCTCTGCCCACCAAGGGAATCGCGAAACATTCCCAAGTTACCGCCAACGGATTTGCGGGTCTGCCAACCGGTTTAATTAATGTTGCGCCAAATTTATGTTAGGTTACATTTTAATTTTAAAAATGTATTTACGAGTACGGGTTTGCCGTAATTTTTAGCGAAAAGGGAAGCGCATATCTTCATACAAATTATGGGACTTTAAATATTTTCCTGCTTTAAAATTGCTCCGAGTTTTAACATACGTAGTTTGATATGGAAATTATGGCAGGGGAAGAAACATACTTAATTATATTCGAGTATATTAATTAGATATAAAAAAAGCTTTGTTGCACACCTTAAGAAATATAGCACAAGTAGACAAATGACCAACAATATACGGTTCGGCCTTATTTCCTCTTTTATTTAGGCACTCTAGGGTGAATGAAAAAATAAATATCTAGGACAATAGTGAGAACTTGCATCAACAGGATAGAATACCTAAGTGTTGACTAACAAGTATTTAAATTATTTCTATTTATTATAATTACTTTACCATTCAAAAATTATGATTCATGGTATGATTATTTTTACATATATAGTCATAATAACAAAATTACTCTTAGGTCTAATCTCAAAATCTTGGTTTAGTCGTAAGACAACTTTCATATTTAATAAATAATCATATCATGAATCATAATTTTTGAATGGTAAAGTAATTATAATATGATGAAATAATTTAAATATTTGTTAGTCAACACTTATTCTATCCTGTTGATGCACGTTTTCACTATTGTAATAGATATTTATTTTTTCATTCACCTTAGGTTGCTTAAAAAAGGAAATAAGGCCGTATCGTATATTGTTGGTCATTTGTCTACTTGTGCTATATTTCTTAAGGTGTGCAACAAAGCTTTTTTTTATTTCTAATTAATATACTCGTATATTATAGGTCCTAAAACAAAAGGTCAAAATAGATGGGAAGAATAAAATTTTTATTTACGCAACAAATGCCACAAAATGTTTATTCAAACATTTACTAGGTTACACGGAAGTTCAATATCTCATCCATAGAAAACCTTTGAGCCTTAAAAGCCTCAAGTTTGCAAAGACTCCATCAACGACACCCGGCGTCGGACCACCATTAGCAGAACAAACAAACAGAATTAGAAACTCCCCGGAAGTGTTTAGAGCTGTTTAAAAACTTCTGCCACACCTCCAGTAACAACTCAGTAGGTAAGAGAAACAAATGAGATTTCACATATTGAATTAAAAACAAAATTTGTTTTCTGTAAAGTCGGCTTACGGACGATAATTTTACGTGATATTTTTATTTATTTATTTATTAGAAACCAGATTAGCATTTGACCGCCATCTTGTTTGGCTAACAGGATGCAGTCTAGGATGTTACATGCCTGCCCAGGAGAAGCCTATTCACTCTCGACTTAAAGAGACTTGGGTTGTAAGAATCAGGGAACACAGAGACATGCAGCTCATTCCACTCTTTAGCGGTTCGTATGAGGAAAGAATTTGCGAAGCGCTTGGTACGGACAGCTGGAATGACAACGATGTAGGGGTGGTAGGCTAGTCTGCGTCTGGTACCCCGATGGTGGAAAGGGTCTGGAGGCACAAGGTCATGCAGCTCGCTCGCACACTCACCAAAGTGTATTCTGTAAAAAACCGATAAGCATGCAACCTTTCGGCGGTGGGTGAGGCTCTGAAATTTCGCCGTGGCCAACACCGAGTCTCCAATGAGCTTCCTGGCACGGTTTTCAATCGAGTCCAAAAGCTCATGCTGATACTTTGCAGAACCATCCCACAGGTGACTACAGTACTCCATGCACGGACGAATCTGGGCTTTGTTTAACAAAAGCAATTGATTCGGTGAGAAGTACCGTTTAGCGCGTGAGAGGACGCCAAGTTTTTTAGCCGCACACTTTGCAATGGAGTCGATGTACTCGCCAAAATTCAGGTTGGATGACAGGTTCAGGCTAAGAAGTTGCAGGTGGTTGGTTATCGGTAAGGACACACTCTGGAAAGTCGGAGTCAGTTGAAGGGTCCGTTTGGCGGTGAATAAACAAGCCTGCGTTTTCGCGGCATTGAATCCGACAAGATTGGCGTTGCCCCAATCGGAGACAGCCTGGAGTGCCAGATTCATTTTCTCAACTAGGGACTCTCGACAAGACTGGATTTCGCTACTGGTAGCCTTTGCACTTGAAAGATATCTGCTAGTAATGGTGGTGTCATCTGCATAGCCAATAGTATCAGACATCAGCAGGTCGCAGATAAGACAGATCCTTGGGGGACACCTGCATCGATTTCTTTCATGTCGGATGTTTGGCCGTCCACCACAACTCGGATTGCGCGATTTCGGAGGCAATCAGCTATCCAAGTGCAGAGACTATCTGAGATGCCATATGATGGGAGCTTACTAATTAGGCTGCCGTGCCAGACCCTATCAAAGGCTTTGGAGATGTCGAGCGATACGGCAAGTGCTTCGCCGTGCATCGCTTCGCTCCAAAGATGGGTGGCATACACTAGAAGATCTCCAGTTGACCGACCACGGCGGAAACCGAATTGTCGGTCGCTGAGAAGGTTGTTGTCTTCGAGGTATGCCAATAGACGGGTGTTAAGTACACGTACCATAGTCTTACAGAGTATGGACGTGACTGAAATAGGCCTATAGTTTGAAGGATCGGCACGACTGCCCTTTTTGGGCACAGGCTGCACATTTGCAAGCTTCCACGACTGAGGTACATGTCCAGTCTCAAGTGAGAGGCCGTAGAGGCGAGTTAAAACAGGAGCCAGTTCAGGTGCACAGTTGCGCAGAACAATTGCTGGGATACCGTCGGGACCACTAGCTTTATTCACGTCTAGAGTGCGGAGAGCTTTTAGTACCTCTTTGTTGTGGATGTGGAAGTCACTCATAGGGGCGTCAGTACGAGGTATCGTAGGTGGAATATTGCTACCGACATCTAGACGCGAATTCTCCGCAAAAAGAGTAACAAGCAAGTAACAATATGCCGCTGTCTCTCTTCTACTCGAACGCATCGGCCGATGGAGTGGAATGCGTCACAGTCACAAGCCGAACGCTAAGGCCGATCGTGGCTATTTATCGCTTGTTCCGCGCTCTCACTTGCACGCGGAACGTGACACTTTTTCTTGCGTGCAGCCGGCGTTCATCGATTTATAACACTTATTTTTATTTTTTTCACGTCAAAACTAAAATAGAAAGCATAATACTAGACACTTATTTCATTTTTTTCAATATATTCGATGCAAACGAACAAACAATCAAATCTTCCTTTTTGTAATATAAATATAGACTAGCGCTTAGCTCGCGACTTCGTCTGCGTGGGTCAGCTTTTTTACACCCTTAGAGGGGGAGAGGGGGAATTAGGTACCAAAAATCTTATCTTAGTGCTCCCCTACACTCCCCAAGGAACTTACATGCCTTTTAGCTTCTTGCACCCAGTAGTTTCGGCTGTGCGTTGTCTGTCAGTCAGTCAGTAACGCAAGAGATTTTTTTATCTACCTATATTATTATTAAAAAAAATCAGCTCTTCCATACATTTCGATTAAATACTTTTGTATTGAACAGCTGATTTTTTTTCGCGATTTAAGTTTTGGTCCTATTATAATACTTGTTTGTTTTCATGAGTAGAATATTCGCCAAAATTATCCGGGGTGATAAAAAAATTACGGTGTATAGATATCAACCAATCAATTATTTGATTGCAAAAATATGAGTATGTAGCATAAATGGTACCTACATCTTTCACAATAGAAAGAGGTCTTTTACAATATTAAGTCCTTTATGTTTTACTCAAAAAGGGGATTTTACCTCTTCTAACTCTTTCACTATTCAGTGATGGATGCGACAATACAGTAAGTAAAAAACCATAGCTTTGAATGAAAACTCTTTCACCATTCGGTGACGGGAGACACAGAAGCTTTTTCGCCGAATTCAACCGTTTCAGGTTTCACAAGGCTTTGTTAGATTGCATTCATATTTATGAAGCTCACAAAGGTATGCCGGTTTGGAGTCTATGTTTTTTAACACACACACAACGTTATCATATTTGATGGAGGCTTGTAATATCAAACAGTGTAAGCAATTATCGCCTCTGTGTAACACACCAACCGAAGGTACCAAAGGGTGGAAAACTTGTTCTCGTAGTAATGGTTGAGAATACCATCCGCCAAAGTGTTGCCGAAGCTGTCAGAGTGTTTTCTACACCTAGAATTTCAGTTCCGTAAACGACCGACGAAGGTGGTGCAGCTCTGGTTTTCATCTATAGGTGTAACATATTATTGCTCGTGACTGTACATCAGTTGGTGCGACACATTTGACTTATTTGTATGCGTTATTTTTGAATTTTTTATTTTATAGGAATGGTATGGTTAGTGGACTGACTCGCCGCCGCTTCTCCTTGGACGAGCGGTAAGCAATACCTCGGTGTGAAAAAAAAAATATAATTACCAACATTTAAATACCAACTTTACATATTTTGTGAAATTAATGTATGCATAGACGAAGGCTTGTAAACCCCACACTGATAATAATTTTCAAACAATCTCTACTGGCTTCGAGGATAAATTTAAAAGCGACCCTTTGTAAGGGTCTGGATTTGCGTGTAGGTTTCCTTCGCCTTTGTAAATAATTTTAAAGGGACTTAAAATAAATAGCAAAGATTAAAACTGAAAAAATTTGTTTGTTTGATAATGTTAAATTAAAAATACCAGTCGTATTGTTATTAATTTTGGTATTGGAGGAAGGCTGAATATTTGCGTACAATATTTTTTTTATTTTTTTTATTTTTATTGTACAATATCCTTAATATTCAAGCGGTAAAAACATGTTTACGTACTGGATATTAATAATTCAAGAAAAATAAAGGACATTTTTTTTGTAATATTGAAAGGTTTTGTATCGATATTTTTTCTGTCGGGTCATCATTATTCGATAAACTGTTACTTTCTACCAATAGCAGTAGGTATATAAATGAACAATACCAAGTAGAAAAACATTTATCACGATTGGAATAACAAAAAAGAGCTATCACGTGTATGATACAATAGAAAGATTTCACCAACAATAGTAAAAAAACTATGTTTTGGACAATAATGTCTGGAAAAAAATATCACAGACATTTTATTGTCATTTTAGTCAATACTGGATCAGCTTTATTATTTGATTCACAAATAAACCCTAAAAAGTACTTACTCTTGCCCGCAGGTTTTGCTCGCGTAAAATCGATAACAGTTTATCTAATCCAGAAAGATCAAAAGTCATAATTTTGTGCAGTGTCTGGCTGCGGTACGATTTATAACCAATTATCTGTGTCAAACGTTTTTAAAACATAAATACCCAAATCGACACACAAATAATAATATATTAAGAAACAATAAAAAAAACTTACATTTCAATTAGGTACGAGTTACGAGCACAAGAAAAAAGAAAATGTTTCCATATTTACTTAAAAAAAACTCGTAATTATGTCACTTGACACCTGTCGCGCTCGTCACGTTTGTTGTTGTTTTGTAATTAACGTAGCAAAGAAATAACAGCTCGTAACGATACCCCCGTCACTCACATAGGCCTGTATTCATGAGCTAAATTATTTTAAAATTCGGATAAAAGAAAATTAAAAAGTCGCCGCTAGAATTAAAGTTGACCGAAGTTTACATAACTTCGATCAACAATAACACCTATATGCAAGTAATGAACGAGCCACTTTGTAAGTTTTTTAAGAAGTGCTACGAGTGACTACGAAATTTTTTGAGTGCTACAAATGACTACGAAAATGTCGTGTGCTACGGATTTTTCTAAGTTTATACTCACAGCATTTTCTTAAATAAGAACCAACGTCGTGTCGTAGTGTCTTAACCTTTTTTTTTGGTTTATAGTGTGGGCACTCCGGGTGGGCTGACCAGATGGGGCGGTCGAGAGCAGGCACCACTACCAACTAAACCCCTCACCACTTGCTCTCCGCCGTCAGTTTTAAGCACACAGACTGTGGGGGGCCGTGGTTGTATGCACCCCCTGCGGGTAGAGTCTCAACTTTGCTGGAGTTATGTAAGGATTGATATTTTAATGTTTAATAATAAATAAAATTAAGTATGTTAACTAAGTTTCAAACTGAAACACTTAAAACTTTGCAATGGCCTTGAGTAGGTTATTTTATCCGAAAGTGTTTGACATGATATGATCAGCCATTTAATGCCACTGTTGGGGCACTGGTCTTCCCTATGGATGGATGAGGTGAATGGGTCATGACCGACCACCCGGCCCAAATGCGGATTAGTAGGTATTAACAACTGCAAATGCAGCCGGAACCAACGGCTTAACGTGCCTTCGAAGGACGGAGGAGCTCGAGATAAAAAGTTTTTGGTCACCCATCTCGTAGCCGACCACTGTGAATGTTGCTTAACCTCAACGATCACAGGCCGAGCGCGCTAACCACTGCGCCACGGGTTCCTTCCGGAAATGTTTGGTGTTACGAAATATTCGAAAGTATTCAAGTAAATAATGGCCGTGATACACATGCCCGTGAAACGGAACAGTAGCGTGCATGCTAGTTATCGGCATGTGAAAGTAGCTGGCACAACGTGTATACATTTGCAAGTTAAACTTGCATGCAAGTTGCGTCCTTGCATGCCTGTTTTTCCAAGACGTATACACATGCCATCATGCATGAAACTTGTTTCGTAATGACAAAGTTCCATGGTGTATATGTCGTGGCTAGGTCACAAATTCCAAAATTGTTTCGGCTTAAACATTCACCAGCTTACTCCCCAAGAAGCGTGCGAAGAAGTTTTTACTTCAAAATCAAACAACAACACAACGGCGACAACTCGTCAGCTACCGGCATGCCTGCACCTGTCACGTCCGTTCACACGTGCCCGGAACGCAGCTTTCCTCGTCCCCTCCCTCACATTGCATTCCCGTAGCTGCCAAAAAATCAAACGTTGTGCAATCTACTGGCAAGCCAGATACAGGCATGCCCATTGCCCGTAAGCGTATACACATGAAAGTAGATGGCACGTGCAAGGAGCTGTCATGCAAGTGTGCCTGGTACAGGCATGTGTATCGCCGCCTTAAAGATATAATACCTGCGAGTTCATACATACTTACTTACATATTTTTATAAATATGATACATTTCGATTAAACTCCAAAACTAAATTACAACGAACAACAAGCCGTGGCTGCAAGAAACTTTTCTATTCATAAATTAGCATAATTCCCTCGCAAACCCCTTGCCAAACTAATCCCGGTAAATACCAATTTGAATACATTTTAAGAGAAATTTATTAACAATTAGCGGGACTTGAGACTCGGGCTTTCTTTGTTAAGGGAAGTAACTGAAAACAGGGCTTTGTACTTGTCTAACTTGCAATTAATACGGGCATTATTAATGACCTTTTAATAAAGGTAAATAATATTATAAATACTAGCTGACCCGGCGCGACTTCGTTCGCGTGGCCCTACCCCCTACTCCACGCTACCCCTACCTAGAGTAGTGATAGGGTATCACTACTCTATCCCTACCCTACCCCGACCCTACCCCGACCCTACCCCTACCCTACCCTACATGATGCCGGCATGATGCTGATTTTCGGTAAAGTAAGAGAGAAGTGATACATTTTATAGATTTACGTAAAAGTTTTAGTGATTTTCAACAACAACTTAGATAGTAGAAGCTGCTTTAAATGCCTCTCTATATATTAAAATAAGACGAAATAAAACATAGACGTCTTTATCACAATACAAATGTTAACCAAGTACACCATTATTAGCATCTCAGCGAATTAAATTTGAATTCGTTGGAATCAATCAATTAGTTTAATTGCTTTATGAAAACTGACTTAATGAACTCTCGACCGGAGGGTTAAATTAAATTTCGTTTAGCTATTAATTTTACCGTCTTTGTTTACTTAATTTGGACGTTCACAACCTATGAGCATAGGTGTAGTTTTCGGACAGAGACAATGCTATGTAATTTTGGTAAATTATGACATCGGTTACACGCTAATTCTGGCGTCAGTGAAGTCTCTTGTCAGTTTACTGTCATTCGATAATTTTCATCAGTCCAGACTCATCAGTCTGTCAGTCTGAATGGTTACACGATACGAACCGATGTCTAAGGATCCACCCACACGAACCACAACCACAACACGTGGGCGAGGCGCATTTTATATTGGAAATGAATAGTACAATTCACACATACCACTTTTTGCAGCCATTGTCGACCACGTGGGTGATACCGGCCACAACGCAACCACCAGCGACGACGTTGCAAACTAGCGGCCGGCCACATCCACGTCACAACTACTAGCGACAGCGACATTTTGTCGCACAACCACAACGCAACTGCAAAAAGTTGCATCGACACTATTCACACGTAACCACATCTTGTCGGTGCGATGTGATGTGGTTGTGGTTCGTGTGGGTCGACACTAACTGTAAAGCGCAAGCTACAGAGAACTGGCGAGCAAGCTTATGAGCCATATTAGGGCGATATGTGACATTTCACCTCTTGTCTTGATGATGATTTTTCGTCAAGTAACTCAACTATAGAATTAAATACAAGTTATATCGTGCTTCTTAGGAATCCTCTTTTCAAATCTAATCTTATTTAAGTATCGCTAAACCTCATCAAAAACGGTTCAGTAGTTAAGACGTGAAAAGGTAATCGACTGACAGAGTTAAATATAATAAATCATAATAATAAATCATTTATTGATTTTCTCCACAAACTTGGTGAGTTACAAACTAATTACAATTAGTTAGCACATAACGTTGTACTTGTGGAGACTGGTGCCTGAAATAAGCAAAAGCCTGAGTTTCAGGAACACCAGTGACCCAGATGTACATCCCGGATGTAATAGGTACACATTTATTCAGGTAGGTACAGGTAGATACAATTAAATCATAACCATTACCTACTAACATTTGATCAATGTAGTAAGTAGTTAACATGATGGAATTTACAAAATAAATATCTAATCCTTATTTTAATACAATTATTCTAAAGTAAAACAAAAACATTAGTGGATACAAGTGGAGTGTGTGAGTGAGTGTGAGTGTGTGCGAGTGTGTGTGTGAGTGAGTATTCGTGTGAGTAAATGTATGTGAGTGTCTGCAGGTGTGCGTGTGAATGTTTGTATGTGTATTGAAGTGGGTGCTGTGACTTAATAATCAAGCAATAGGTACTGTTACTGAAAAGAACAGAGATTACTAGCCAACAGGTTTAAGTAGACTTTCAATGTCAGCATAGAACTTTAGTTTTAGCCACGCTACCAAACTAATCTTAAGGTTATGTCTATTGTGCGAGTATATTTTAATGTCTTTATTAATTTGGTTATAAAGGTAGGGTCTAAGAAAACAGAAAAATCTTTGGCTAAAGGAGGTTTTGAGTGGGATGGTGGGAACGACAACTTTGTTTCTTTTAGCTTGCAGGTCGGGCGCTAGGGGACAGGTCTTGTGCTGGAGCATTTTTGTATATAAAATATACAACTGGCGGACTGTTAGAACGTCGCAGTAATGGTAAAGTTGGTTCGTTGGGAAGTAGAACGACTTGGAAGTTGCAACTTTGAGGACTGATCTCTGTGCCGTTTCAAGGCTATACATGTGAGTTTTAGCCGCACCTCCCCAGGAGGTAATACAATATGAAAGAACAGATTGACATAAAGCTAGATATACGATTTTCATGACATGAGGCTCAGCAAATCCTTTTAAGTTCTTAAAGACGAATATTAGCTTCCTAACTTTTCCCGCAATGAATTGGATGTGATTAGTAAAACGGAGGTTCTCATCAATATGTACACCAAGATATTTGATTAACTACGTCCGTTTTAAGAAGTTGGGGACAGGAGCAGGCAAGAATACCACTGTCATGGGCGTTGTGAGCTACGATAGACAGAGAATCAATTTTGTGTTCTGGGAGTTTAAGAATAGAGAAAGTCAAATACTTAGTTTTAGTGACATTCAATGTAAGGAGGTTCGAAGATAGCCAGTTGGTGACCATGTCGAATCCCTTCTGAGCAGCGGCAAATACATCTGGCCAAGAATCTGATGTAAATACTAAGGCAGTATCATCTGCAAAAGCAATGATCCTGCCATTCGGGACAACGAGGTTGCAGAGGTCATTGATGACGACTAGGAAGAGGGTAGGGCCCTACCCTGAGGAACACCATAGGGGATAGGTAGATAAGAACTGTGGACACCGTCAATTACAACACTCTGAAGTCTGTCAGTTAAGTAACTTTGGAGCAGGGCGAGCTGATTATCTCTTATACCAAGAGCGTACAATTTCTTGATAAGTATTGGAATGGAGAGCGTATCAAACGCCTTGGCAAGGTCGAGGAAGATTGCCAGGCTTTTCATCCCCATGTCCAGGCTACCAACAACGTGACGGGTGAGATCGTGTACAGCATCAGAGGTCGATCGGTTTGCACGAAAGCCATACTGCCTCTCAGATAGGAGTCCCCTGCCCTCAAGGTAATTTATCAGCCGTGAGTTTAAAATACGTTCCAATACCTTGGACAGCGACGAAAGGACTGAAATGGGACGATAGTTAGATGCTTCGTTTTTGTTCTCATTACAATTAAGAATGAGTACGGCCAAGGCATTTTCCGGTCGATTACTTTTCGTCGATGTTCGCTTGCACTCAATCTATGCGCATGCTACTGTGTACGTATGAATGGTCGGAATAGAGCACAAGCAAATATCTGCGTGGTTGACTAGGACCTCCATTGTTGGCTTTGATTTGGGATCTGTTGTAAATTTTGTTTCTGTTCGATTTTCCTTACCCATGATCAGAGCCCTAATGGCTAAGTCGTTGGATCCCAATGATTGAGATAAGCGAAGTTGTGATTGGACTAATTAAATAGTGAACCATCTTAGTACTGAACCCTCTTGTTTGCTAGGTATTTGTTTATCGCAGTAGTATTTAAGAAGCTTTTTATTAACCTTGCCATGTTAGTTAGTTAGTTAGTGGGGGATAAATCTTGCAAGCTTAATTTGAACCACTTCCCAGTGTCCGATGGAGCTGAAATTTTGTATACAGGTTCGGTTTAGATAACAATACCATATTTAAGCACAGTTAGCAAAAAAGCTTGTCATGAAACTGAAATTTTTACTAAAAACTTATTGCTGTTATAAGTTAGTATTGTGCAAGGCGGGTTTTAGTAGCTTGTTTATATAAAAAACTAATCACCTGCATTAAATAAGATACACGTAAGTCGTATTTGACAAATAAAATGATCATGTGATTATTATTATGACAATAAAATTATTTAAGACGGCAATAAGTTGTAATATTTGTACAGTGGTCAGGTCAGGTTTTCTACTAATTTTGGAAGTCTCGGTTGACAACAGCGATCGTCTTTTTAGTTCAGGGTTATTAAGAAGTTTATAGTTTAATTGCAGTGTTGTAGGATAAATCTTGGAACTGAGTTTTGAACCAGTCAAACCTCTACCGATTGAGATAAAATTTTATAATATAGTCTCCTGAGTCCCAAGATTAGAAAAAAAAAACCACGAGGATCTGCTAGTAATAATTAATTAATATATTATCTATGGTATGACATTGAATTTAGTTATCTTTTTTGCATTAATCACTTTTTGTTATTAAGCTTATCTCGAATACGAAAACGAAAACAAAAACACGGCCTAAAATTGGCAAAACAAATTGTTAAAGACGGGCGGCGGCGGCGAGATCTTTAATAAAAAGATAAAGATAAAGATAAAAAATATTTATTCAAATAAACATGATACACATGTACTTTGGAACCGTCAATATTTTCCTACCGAGCGTTCAAAACTTTTTTAACTGACAAAAAGAAGATAGATGGACAATAGATAATAATTGCTATATTGTGTTATTTCATAGGACACGTATTTTCTATCATTAATTAAATTTTTTTAGTACGTACATAAACGCACTTAATGCCTCGGGCATTCTCTATCAGTCAACCTTAGGGTGACGTGGAGACAATGATCTGGTAGGGTGCACAACCAGTCTAAAAGAAATACTTAGGTAATACTTTAAATACTACAATTACTATATAAATAATGTAATATACTACCGATACTAACATAAATAAATACGATTTTAAACTTACATGGTCATTATCACTATAACTATTATGAAAGACGGGATTTTTACCATGTTTATTTCGTTTTTCGAGTTCCCGATATTTCGGCGCAGTTGCACCCGCCATGATCACGGAGTAACTGAATAAAGTGGTAAGGGTATCAAGCGCAATAAACGAACAAGAAAGAGGGTAGACAGATTCGTCTGCTCCTAATACTTACAATCCACCCGCATAAGGGCTTGTGCCCTTAAGGGGGAGCATAAAAAGAACTTAACAGGGGTAATAGAGCTGTCAATGCCCGCATACTTCTGAGTTGCCTAATGGGCAACCAATTATGTAGCGATGATCATTGTATTGTATTCGCTAGAAGCATCGCCGTCGCGTCTTTGTCTATGCCCGTTTTTTATTTAATGCTTATGCCGGCCCTGGCTTTTCTGTGCTCTAGTCTTGTTTGTTTTTGTGTATTTCTTTTGTGTAAACATCGCAGCCCCACCAAACACGGTTCCGACGGTAGATCAGCATGCTTGCCTAGCATTTTTTTTATTTCATTTCATAGGCTTTGGGTGTTTTTGTGTATATGTAATTTTTCTTTTGTGTTGTCCAAAATAAATGTTTGTCTTTCTTTCTTTCTTTCATATAAAAATCAATTTTTATGACCGCTCATTTTATTGTTATTGTTGATTATGCATGTAAAATGTTTATGAGAGCTTGTTTTTATATGTTAGAGTAGGATAGCAAACACGTAACTGTAGAAGAGCAACTCCTATAGTGGAAGCGAGATTGTAAAGTAGAAAGGGATAGCATTTGAGTGCATCTGTTATCTCGACTGTAAGAAATGAAATCTGATTGGATTCCTATTATGAATCGATATTGTTATTGGATGTAGATATTCTGACTAATTTTCACATTTAGAACCTGTAATGTAATTGGTAACGTAATTTTCAAATAAGTTACTAATCTATGAACCTTTCTTGTAATTGGTCAGGGGGATTTGGACATTTCAAATAAAAGGCGACCCAAATTTTAAAGACTTTAAAGAACAAACAAGTCCATTATAACAATGTTGTCTCTAGCGATGTTAGCGTGTGTGTGCTTCGCAAGTCTAGCGTCCTGTCATGGTCCACGGTCGTGCACCGGAGCTGGTTCATGCACTGGATCAGGTTCGGGTTGGGGGACAGGAACGTGTACTGGAGCCAACTCCTGTTCAGGACCCGGTTCAGGATCGGGGTCATGGACGTGTGTTGGAGCCAGTTCCTGTTCAGGAGCCGGAAGTGGCGCAGGCAGGAACTCGTGTACTGGAGCCCTTTCTTGCAGGGGAGCCAGAAGCGGCAGAGGTAGTGGTTCTTGCACTGGTGCTGGTTCGTGTTCGTCACCAGACTCGGGCGGTTGTAACAATTGTTGTACAGCCGCAAATTCATGTTGATCTCGGGTGTGATTTATTAATGAAATAAATATTTTTGTATGTATTTTTTTTTCTTTTTTATTTATTTCCATTTATGACTAACAACTCTAATAACGGCAGGATCTTTCAAAAACTCTGTCTTTGTCTTTTTCCTTACGTGTGAATAGTAATGAAAATAACCTAACTTTTGAATTTTTTCAATGTTTTTGTTGTTATTTTGAGCATAAATTCACTTTTTGAAAAAGTAGCCTGAGAATAGTCTACAATAGGTATGTCATTACCTATTTTTCTATATATTATTCGTGAATTTTATTGTCGAGTTACGATACGAATATCGTGTTTCTAGCCACAAAATAATCAAGATCGTTTATAAAACTTCAACATTATATTTTTATCTGCTCATAATAAAGAATATTTGATTGTTTACTTTTGAATCAAAAATAGGTTGATTTCGATAATTTGAAAGTTAAGGGGGGGGGGGGGGGGGGGGGGGGGTTGTGGCGATTGCACAAAATCATACGGTATCTTGTAGGTATATAATACAGTTAAAACCCCTTTTCAGTTTAAACGTGTTTTCCCGGTCTACGGACGATAATTTTACGTGATAACGTCATTATTATGAAAACATTGATGAAAAATTGCATACTTTTATGAATTGAAATTGAATTATTATCACTCAATTTATCATTAGCAGACTTATCTGGCTGACTTATCAGCCTACGCACTCTAGTAGGTACCCATGAAGAAATTAGTTGGTACACGTGTTTTACCAATTGCAAAATTGGTAGGTAATATAAACACTAGTGGATCCGGTGAACTTCGTATCACCTACATTTAATAAAGATTTTCATTCACTCTGTGAAATAAGTGCGATTTTGTAACCGTTTCGGTGCAAGGGATTTTTTATGTGGCGTAAAATTTTTAAAACTGTTATCACTACATAGTATAAAACAAAGTCGCTTTCTCTGTCCCTATGTCCCTTTGTATGCTTAAAGCTTTGAAACTACGCAACGGATTTTGATTTGTTGATTGATGCGTTTTTTTTAATAGATAGAGTGATTCAAGAGGAAGGTTTATATGTACTTTTTATCCCGATATTCCCACGGGAACGGGAACCACGCGGGTGAAACCGCGGGCGGCCGCTAGTATCTTCTAAAGTATTGATTTAAATTAAATAAGGTAAAGGAAATTTTTGATCTACATTAAATGGCCACAGTAACTAATATACTTATTTAGATAAGGATTAATACTGATAAGGAGAAATTAGTATTGCAAATACAGTAATATTTTAAATTAATTACTTAAAGATAAAAATGATTACTGTGAGTCAATCTTATGAAATAGATATTGCCATCGCGGACTTTTTTTGTGTGCTTTTTTATGGTATCATAATAATCATCGTGTCAGCCGAAAGACGCCGACTATTGGGCATAAGCATCCCTCAAGGATCTTCACAAGGATTGGTCCTGCGCTGCCCGCATCCAGCGGCTTCCCGCGACCTTGACCCTGGGCCCCAAGTCTGCTAATTTTAATTAAATAAGATTCTATTGATATTCAATTGAGACTCAATTACGATTCCATTACGATTAAAACAAATTGGGTATTCTGTAAAAACTTGTACGTCAGCTCAATAGAATCGCAATTGAATCATAATTGAATCGTAATGGAGTCTCAGTTGGATAGTTAATGGTGTTGCCTTCTAAAATCTACTAAGAGACTATATTAATGAATGACCGATAGTTTTCATAAAAATAAACGTTTTTGTATCATTTAAGATAATCAAATAGAATTAAAATAGTCCGCGATGAAGGGCATTGTTAGTAAAACATGCCATAATGATAATAAAACACTTTTATTCAAATACGGTGGCTGTAACCCAATTTGTCATTGAGAGTCCTGTCAAACAAATGTCACATGAGAGTGGAATACCGATTAACTCCACAATCGAGCTACGATTGTAATACGATTGAAAAGCAGACTAGCAAATATTCCGATGGCAGTTCAGTCGTATACCATTGGTCTTAAGTTAGTAGCAGAATACCAAAAACGTCAAAAACCGCTATTGAGGTCCAATTAAGATTCAATTGAACCATTTATAAATTAGCAGACTTGGGGCCCAGGCCCCTATTTCACCACGTCGACAATTGTCAGCGACATATGTCGAGTAAATCACTCTCATCAACACTACTTTCACGGAGAGCCATTTTGAAAATACGCGTATGTTAACCAGGAAACATTACAATTGTAACGCAAGCATGACACAGCTTTTATCTCATGTCAAGATTTACTGACAAATCTACAAATATGTCAACTATGAAAAATAATTCATGTTTCACAATATAAATTGTCATTAACAATTGTAACAAATTACCTGTCACGTTTTATAAGCATTTCTATAGAAAATAGTTTTCAAAATTGTCACATGTCACCTGTCGCTTGACAATTGTCACTCGACATATGTCTCTGACAATTGTCGATGTTGTGAAATAGGGCCCAGATCGTCGGTCCACCTTGTAGGGGGCCTGCCCACGGAGCGTCGTCCGTCATGCGATACGGTTTATGGTATACACAGACAGATGGTATACAAGTTATTTTAATTTTTAGTTTTTTGCATGCACAATGCAATTTTTTTTTATTACTGAAAAATGGAAAATGAAGTATTTAGAAAAAATCGACCCGTCTCACAATCAGCTCCGATGGGACTCGAACCCACGACCTTTCGCTTTCCGGGAGATTTATTATGTGTGAGGGTAGTAATATCTCCACATTGATGATATTAACGCTGACTAAACAGCGAGTAAGAAGTATTGGATAAATTCGACGCTTCTCGTAACGACTCCGTAGCTCGGTGGTTAGAGCAGTCGCCCGGAAAGCGAAAGGTCGTGGGTTCGAGTCCCATCGGAGCTGATTGTGAGACGGGTCGATTTCTTCTAAATACTTCATTTTCCATTTTTCAGATGGTATACAATTGCTTAATACATAATTTTGATGTATCTCATATGATTTTTTTACGGCATCATCACAAAACATGGAATTTTCTCTATTTTACAAATACTAAATTAGAATGTTTTGTATGTATAAACGTTCGGGAATATATTTTCTAAATAACAGTGGAAACTGCATCAAAATCCGTTGCGTGGTTTAAAATAAGAAAGCTTAGAAAGGGACAGACAGAGGCGGAGAGCGACTTTGTTTTTTAATATGTAGTGATTGTTGTGCGGCCAATTATTTTAGACCTTAATGTCGTGGGGAAAATATTGATAATTTAATGTAACTGTTTCAAAAGTTAGCTCTCTGTACTATTACCAAGGCCAGCTAGGCCAGCCTAGGCGGAACGTTACTATTGCGTCATGCTTTTTCGTGGATGCAGCTTTTTTTGATGTGATAACGTCTTTAAAATCAATGAGCGCCCATCGATTTAAAAGACGTTATCACATCAAAAATGTTGTTTGTACAACCGGGTGTCCTTTATGTAGAACAATGGTTAGACAAAAATGTGTACTTTACACAGAATGTCCGGTCAATGTAACATGTTTTTGTTTCGCAGTAGGTAGTCAGGACGCAGCTGTGGACGCCATTTTGTTCTGTGTAAAGTATGCGCGGACTTAGAGGTTTCATTTGAATGACAATAAGTACAATATTAAAGTCAGCAAAAAAGTTTGGCATTGATAATATTGATATAAGCTTTTGCCGTTATCTTCGACTTACTCGACTCTATCCTTAGACATGCTATTGATCTTGGTTACTCTAATGCCGACATTACACGGTTCAACCAAATTGATTCACTTTGGTTGAAAGGCGCAGAAGTGAAAGCCACTACTGTTTACACGTAACTTAAAAATGAACTAAGGATCTATATTATAAAGAGAACCAATCAATTCGCATTGCTTGAAAATTTCTACCAATCAGGAAGCACATTTATTAACATCTAGTGAATCATTCAATTCTTATGTTTACACGTTCAACTTTCGTTCTATTGCATTGAACATTGAACGCAAACGTGAAAATATTTAGCAAGCTCAATTCTTTCAACGCGATTGGATGTGGTTGAACTTTTCCATTGAATGATTCACTTTTACGTTTACATTAAATAAATAAATAAATATTTTCTTACAATCACACCAATTATCTAAGCCCATAGTAAATTTCTTAAGAAACTGTGTCTATGTGAACTTGATAATGGATAAATATATACTTATAAACTTTTTGTTTGTAAATACAAACTTAATATACATAGAAAACACCCAGACACTAACACCTACATTTCGCAAATAAATCATTCTATTCTATTCTATTCCAGACCAAGACAAATAGACATGTTCATGCACACAAATAATATTTGTCTTGTTCGGGAATCGAACCCGAGACCTCTGGCGCAGAAGGCAAGTAGCTTACCCCTGCGCCAAATCGGTCGTCAAAATTGTTTAATATGGTTGCTTCATCCAAATTCAGCGGGAAGCCGCTGGATGCGGGCAGCGCAGGACCGATCGTTGTGGAGATCCTTGGGGGAGGCCTATGCCCAGCAGTGGGCGTCGTACGGCTGAAATGATGATCCAAATTGAAAGGCAGAAATGAACCGTGTAATACCGCCATAAGATCGTAGCGGAATCATGTAAACAAACACTTATCACGTCTTACATTCAAGCTCTCAGAAATAATTCACCGAGAGCCCTTAAAACGTAAGACCAATTAACTTAGACCCAACTTCTTAA
Organism: Crambus lathoniellus; assembly: GCA_949710035.1. NCBI lineage: Eukaryota > Metazoa > Arthropoda > Insecta > Lepidoptera > Crambidae > Crambus > Crambus lathoniellus. Next base: position 31,100,041 of record OX453303.1, read on the forward strand.
ATACGGGAAGTTAATTGCATAACATTTCATTTCCATTACGTTACGCAAAGGAGGATATTATTACGGGAAACAGGGAAGGGAAAAATGTTTGCTGAACTTGACCACACATAAGGGAAATCTCGCGGAAGCCCCAGAAAAATTTAATCAAAAGTAAAACAGATGCCCAATGAGGTAATGAGAATAAAAGCTTTTAAGTACTCGTAAGAACACGAGCTTTCATTTTCACTTTACTGTGAAGTTCTTTGTTACACTTCAAAGATGAGATAATAATAAAAGATAAGTAGGAAAATTCTAAACATTGTATGATCTGAGTACGTTTTTAATCGACTTCAAAATACGGAGAGGTTCCTAAGTCGTCCGTTTTTGTTTTATGTATGTTCTACGATAGCTCCGCCAGTTGTGTCGGTGTCAAGCTGAAAGTAACAAGAACAAAAATATATACTTAGTGAACCAATAACACTATCTCATGCGCGGAGTGGTGTGAATTTGTAACTGATCAAATACATGATAAATTTTGACTTGGCATTGGCACCGACTTCAGACAGATCAGTAAGTTCCAAGATGAATTTTTTGAAAAATGCCCGCTTCTTTGAGTGACCTTGAAGTGAGTATGTTTCTATGAAAATAAAGCAATTTGCTATTTTTTTCTGCAAAGGGGTTTATAAATTCAAAATGGCAACACTGATTACAACCGTCTCTTGGCGCCATTTTGTTAAGTGACGGAAGGGTAAAAGTGGTAGGGAGAGTTTGATTTGAGCCGTGACGAGCGAAGTGAGCTCAGTGTGCAACCTAGCCTCGACGACAAATCTCTATTACTCTAGACAACTATTTGTAATTAGTATTCTTTTATGATGAAAAAGCCATTAACTAAGTGTGATCAAGAAATGTAACGACTGTTATCCGAAGTCTGCGTTTTCCCGCATAGTAATAGTAATAGATAGACATTTGATGGACTATAGTTAACCTCGGTCTTACTACCTACGTATTATTATAAAAATTGTTAGAAATGCATCTAGTTCGATCGAGATTCTTGTTAAGTTATTAGTACCTACTGACGTGACGAACTTTAAATGCAAGCTATACAATTTTGTATGAATTATGTTTTATACTATTTATTTTGTAATAAAGTCTCCTCATGTCATACCCTGGCTGCTGTATCATCGAAGCTTACCTGAAAAATAAAAGAAAGAATATGTTAGGATAAATTCGGTCAGTTTTGTGGTGGTAAGGTTTTTGGGGTTTTCTGCGCTATATCGAATTCCAATATATCGAATGTCATTTGATCGGTGACAATTAAACGAAAACCCAATATATCGACATGTCATTTGATCGAAGTTTCAATATATCGATTTTCAATAGATCGCTGTTACATTAAATCGAAATGTCAATAAATCGATTTTCGATTGATCGCAGTGTCATTAGATCAAAATTACAATAAATCAATTTGCAACATTTTTGTCCTTGGTTACCATTCTAAATCTATAGGGAATTAATTAAATTGCTATACTACCTATTATCCCACGCTAAAAATAAGCTATTTAAATAAAATTAAAGGCTAAGATGAAAACTAGAGCTAGAAGAGTCTATTGTTTATGTCTGTATGTTCTTGTTGACACATATCGATGTGTCGACCATCTAGGCATTTGATTATTTGCAGTTCGATCTTATAAAACATCGATCTAATTAGCTTCTGATCTATTGTCATAACGAGCTATTGATCTATCGATTATTTGTCATTCGATCAAACGGCATGTCGATATATTGGGTTTTCGTTTGATTGTCACCGATCAACTGGCATTCGATATATTGGAATTCGATATGGCGTAGAAACCGGTTTTTGTGTGTCAGACAGTGTTATAAGTTTGACGTATCTGTCTGTATGTATCTTAGGTATCGTAGCTCCTGAACGAATGGACAGATTTTGATGCGGTTTGTTTTGGTTGAAAGCTGACATGATCGAGCTGGTTCTTAGCTAATTCGTGAAGATGTTTTAAAAGGCACGTTAAGCCGTTGGTCCTGGCTGTGTTTACAGTCGTTAATACCCACCAATCTGCCTCCTTATCCTAAGGAAGGCCTGTATCCCAGCAGTGGTGACTTTTAATGGCTGATGCTGATGATGATACAAAGATAAGCAAGAAACCCTACCATTGAAACATAGTCATAAATATGTAATAAGTAATACAGCTACATTTTTTACATTGAACCCAACATTTCTGTTTACATATTCTTGTAGCTATCTTCCTCCCATTCTGGTTAATATTTCAGTAATACTTTTCGTGGTAATTAAATAATTCGGTATGATAGATGAACCTATCATTTTACATCTTGAAATTCGCGAATGAAAAATGATTGGAGCAAGCGAAATGAGTAATGGGAAGTGCAAGAGGCCGTCTGTATTGTTGGCGAAATATCTGATCGGGAAGATTCCTGGAACGAACTGTAATATAAGAATAATTCCTGGTTTTATGAATAAGGAGGTAAGGTTTGTAAAAGCACGGTTAAAAGGAACATAGTGCATTCAATACCCATTAAGAACTTAAGATTTTTCAATCCTCAGATAAGCCTCAGTTACTTATTTAGTTTAAGTTTTCGTAATTTTTCCTGACTAATCATTTAACTCTTTCGCGGGCAGTACCTACTCAATGTCGTGGCTAAATTCGGTTTTGACTGCTTCCACCTCCCGGCACACAAATTTTGTAATTTTTGTTACTGTCATGCGATTGAATGAACTAGGTATTGCTATTGTACTTTGCATTGAGATCGCACTAGCTTTATCAAATACTAGCGGCCGCCCGCGGTTTCACCCGCGTGGTTCCCGTTCCCGTGGGAATATCGGGATAAAAAGTACATATAAACCTTCCTCTTGAATCACTCTATCTATTAAAAAAAACGCATCAAAATCCGTTGCGTAGTTTCAAAGATTTAAGCATACAAAGGGACATAGGGACAGAGAAAGCGACTTTGTTTTATACTATGTAGTGATGACTAGCGCTCCCCTCACGACTTCATCTGCGTGGGCTTCCTTTTCCCCCTTAGAGGGAGAATTTCTAAAAATCGTCTCTTAGTGCTCCCCTACACTCCCCAAGGAACATATATGCCAAATTTCAACTTCTTCAGCCCAGTAGTTTCGGCTGTGCGTTATCTGTCAGTCAGTCAATAACGCAAGAGTTTTATCTATATAGATAGACAGATTGTCATTCCAAAAACACAAAAGGGGTTTTGACTGGGCCGTTAAAAAAACCGCCCCGCAAAATATTCAGTCAATGCTCGCGATAGGGTAAAAAAGCCAATACTTTATAAACTTCGGACTTTAACAAAATCACTTTGTTGTCACTCACATCTCCACTTCAAATAAAAGAGTAAAATAACAAATGTATAAAACGCCTTCCTGCAACATAAAATCCAATTTAATTTTTATCACTCCCATCCGTCATTCAATTCCCCCCTTTCGTTCTCAGGCTTCCTTTTATATGGGAATTCCTGCACGTCACTCTGCTAGTTAAGTGTCCAGCATAATTTATGTAAGCGTTAGAAAGTGCCTGCGACATTTTATTCATAACGCCGTTGTACGTCCGCGTGTACCTAACATGATTAAAAGGTTCCTTGATCGAAGTTACCACCCTTTGACCTGTTCTATGCAAAGCTTTGGGATAAGCGTGAATGAAATCTAATATGGAAATGTGAGGTGAAGAACCCAATATCACAGTACTCTATACCCAGTGTTGGCATGTGTAAAACAAGTTGTTTTAAAACGCATGATTAAAACAGTTTGAAGTTTAACGGTTTTTATTATCACACGTTTAATAGCCCAAATATTCGGGTTTCCCCTTTTCATAGAATAGAATTCATAGTTCATAGGTAACTCCCCACCGCCACCGGTATAGTCCCGCTAGGAAAGTCCCTATGTCGCCCATTTTAAAAATCAACATTAGTTAGAACATACAGGGTGAATGTAAAGCGTTCAGTATTGATTAGAGACACGCAACATAAAATAAATGTTTATCCATTGATCGTTTTGCGGATTTCAAAAGATCTATTCTAGAAATAAAACATTATTGGTCAAATTCATTTGAAATAATGCCCTAAACTAAAAAGAACAAAAAAAAAACACCATAAGGAAGGCCAGTGCCCCAGCAGTGGGGACATTATATGGCTGATGATGATGATGATTATATTGTATTAAAATTAAAGGGCTTTAAGGTCTCATTTTTCGCTTTTTCGCTCTCGGAAAGTATGCCCCCTTTAATTTTTTTTTATTTCATATGAAAATTGTGAGTAAAAGCGGTTTACATAATACATCTACCTACCAAATTTAAAGTGTGTAGTCTTGTAGGTTTTGGAACAAAGTGGCTGTGACATATGGACAGACAGAGAGACAGACGGACAGATAGACAGACATGACTAATCTATAAGGGTTCCTGTTTTGCTATTCGGCAACGGAACCCTAAAAAGTGTTAGTGATCGAAGACAGAACAAGCAGGTAGGTATTAAAGAGGCGCAATAACTACGTCTTGTAACACTCTAACTCCCATAATGTTTCCAACCGAGCTCATTAAACGACCATTCGGCCTTCAAACAGATCATGCCCTATTAATATCTCCAGCTTTTCTCATCAGAGCAAAACAGGCGTTACATTGGCATTCTTGTCGCCCCAACTCGAGCAACTCGAAGCAATATCCAAACTTGAAATGACGCCTTAATCTCTCCGTGAATTTGTTGATAAATTTATGGGGGAAGGAAGGAGGGGGTAATAATCGAGGTAGGCTGTTTGTTGTCGCTAAGAGGAATAAATTATTGATGGACTGAAAGGATATTATGACGAGAATTGTTATTTGTAAATATCATCACTCAAAGGAGCTGTTAAATTGGGACAGCTTTTGAAAGGATGCCTCAATGTTGTTGTTTTCTAAGTATTTAAACTAGAGTAATATAAAAAACAAAATATCGGCAACCAACATATACCTACATTGTTCTATACCACACTATAGTAGCCTGAGCACTAGTATTATGGGAATTGGAAACAACGATGGGTATTACAACATACCTATGCTCCTATGCTTCACGTACCTTATGCACGCACGAATTACCGTCATAACACTTTTATGATACGAGGTTGTGATACCTACGTTAAGTATAGTACCGAGCACGACTATGATCTATTTTCTACCAGCACGGCAACTATTAGGCGATCTATTGGTCAGAACTTTTTTGAATAATGTTATTATCTTTTGTATTGTTTGGACTGGGAATGGTTCTAAGTGTGATATGGGTTTATGAAATACTTTAAGATTAAGATTGTTTTATTATAGTTTGTTGTTTGTTACATAGTATTTATATGTGAGGGTTTGTAATTGGCTTTGAGGTGTTAGTTTTGAAATTATCTGTGCTTTTGATAGCTGTAAACCTTCTTTAAAAATAAAAAAATAAAATAAAATACACCCAGACCCGAGGAAATATGGAAAAGTTCGTTTTCAATATTGACCCGACCGGGAATGGAACCTGGGATAAAAATTCAAAAAAATTCAATATCGTTTATTCAATTTAGGTTTGTTTAACAACACTTATGAACGTCAATGAAGCTACGCCATCGGTTCGCAAATCCTACGGCAGGAGACCTTGTAGCGAGAAGAACCGGCAAGAAACTCGCCAAGGGCTATTTTTTTCTCCCTGTTTTAACTTATACAGAGTCGTCAAATTTGAAAAGTGACCTTCACATAATAGTAAGGTTACTTTCCATCACAATACAGAATGCCGCTTAAATTAAGTACAATTTTGCTTATTACCTAAAACAGTAAACAATTTTCAACTAAACAAGGAATCAAATAGTTTAATGGACACACTAATCTTAATCTTATTCACATTGTATTATAGGATTAATGAAAAGGAAACTGCAAGCTGCGCTGTATATTCAAATTTATAAGTATTAACAAATAAAAGGAATTATTGAATAAATAAAACAATTATTAGAAAAATTGCTGTTACTGTAAGACACGGATACCAAAATTACTATGAGACACACCAGCTCGCTCATAAATCAATATAATACTATTATTAACCATATCCCGAACACCTTTAACACAAGTAGACATGAGCAGACCCACCCCACTGGCAGCACCCGTTCACGAGCATGACGCATGAGCCAGCCATCGCTTCGCTCAACCATATTTTAGGGAACGTAACGACCCGACTCACACGACACCACCGCAGGAATGTTTAACGAGAGCATATCCAGAGATAGCGGCATCTTGAAAAACAGTGTGTACACCACTCAGCCACTGAGGTTGTCAAATTATAAAGTGGAAAGATTTGATTTTGTAATTAATAAACTCAAAAACTACTGGACCGAAATTAAAATTATTTCTCCATTAAAAAGCTACATTCTTCCTGAGTGACATAGGCTATAGGTACTTTATCTCGATACTTTCACGGGAACGGGAACCACGCGGGAAAAACCGCGGGAAAAACTGCGGGAAAACCGCGGGAGCCACTAATTGTTAAAAATAAACTAGCACTGATACATCTCGAGGCGGTCCCATCCCCATCCCTTTAATTTGGACACATAAAGCTCCCTAATTCCAAAACGTGGACTAAAAGTTAGACATGGTCACAGAATAATATTTGTAGACATGGTTTAAAGTGACAGCACCAGTTTAGTACCAGTTTTAAGCCGACTATATATTAGTCCCATTTTGGAATTAGGGGGAAAGTTGTTTGCTTTACATAGGAGAACATCAAGTTATAGCAAACTAGCTTTCCGCCCGCGGCTTCGCCCGCGAGGTATACACGATGTTATCCCGCGGGAATGAGATTTTTTCCGGGATCAAAAGTAGCCTATGTTCCTCTCCAGGCCACAAAGTATCTGTGTCCCAAATTTCAGCTAAATCCATTGAGCCGTTTTGGCGTGATTGAGTAACAAACATACAAACATCTTAATATCCAAACATCTAAACTTTCACATTTGTTATATTAGTAGGAAGTAGGATGTTAGGGGTATTTGAAAATTGTTTCTCTATTACATTATTTTTGTTACAACATTGGTACCTATCTATTCTACTAAGGCGAAAGTAAAATCATCTCTCAATTGAGTTAACATTTAAATATTATTGACACACGATTTCAACGACAAGATTTCGTGCATCGCGGCCTAAGACACCGCCTACTGATTTTTTATATAAGGCAAAGAACGAAACCCATACAGTACATTCTAGCAAATGGTTTTTTGATTGAAAGATCGATTTCGATTTCAAATTTAAATGAACAGGTCGACGTCGCCAGATCTTTCCTATTACATTACTTCAGGACTTTTTTGGGAAGGAAATTTGCAACTCACGAAGAAGGTAATAGTTTAGCGCAGATAAAAAATTACAATAGTCCGGACTGGGAAGGGATATCCCTAAGGTCCATTGTTCAGCATGTTAGGTAAGGGTCGGGCCGTTTCTTTGTGCGGAGTGCTATTTTATGGACCTTATCTCAGTTCAGAAAACTGGGCTAGTAAAAAAGACATTAACTAGAAATACACTATTGTTCAACATACTATTTTTATAATAGTTAACAGTGCTATTTCAAAGGCCTCGAGGGCACTTGGGTTAATTATGCGTCAGTCCAAAGGCTTTAGTCATTCCAAGACATTAAGAACTTTGTACTCTGCTCATTCATACGAAGTCATTTGGAATTTGTTTCTCAGGTCTGTAGTACAACGAAAAACTAAACTTCATTATACCCGTCCCTCTCACTCTCCGGGCATGACAGAATCGAGTGAAAGTGTCGGGGCTAACGAAGTTTCATTTTTCGTTGAATTGGCCTACTGGAGCCTTAGTTATCTCACTTATATATCAAAGTATTGAGAGCATCCGAAGGAAATTTTTGAAGCTTTTGTGCTACCGTACCAGAGAACGGTATGACTAGAGCCTTTACGATGAACTGTGCAACAACACATCATATTCTTCTATTGCAGAGGGGCCGTGATATTGCGGATTTGGTCTTCCAGTAAACGTTTGAAAATCTAATAAACCACAGAAAATATTATAATACATTCAAATTCAAAGTGTTTAACTATCAATAAATAAATAAAATATAAAAATAATAATACTTATTGAATTATTGTAACTAGCTGTTGCCCGCAACTTCGTACGCACGGTAAAGTGACTTTTGTATTTTGTATTGACTTTTTCCTTCCAGTGACCGCAAGGTATTATGTGTGTGTAAATGGGTGTAGGTCTCGGAAGCGCAGGATTCAGTGTTGCGCTTGCGATTGCTTGTTAACCGAACTTCACGGTCCTCATCGGTTTCAAAAGCACGAAGTAACCTCATCCTCTTAGCTGACCTAGAGCCTTGCGATAAATTTAAATACATAATTATGTGGAATTATTTTATTTAAAAATGTATGTAATTTATTAATATTTTGTTGAATACAAATAAGAAGTATCGCAAAAATAAAAGTTTCTGGTTTGGTTCGTACTGCAGATCCTCAGTAGTTGGCATAGTTCAGGCCAAAAGCAAAGAATACTGTAATATTACTACGTACCAAAAGGTTGTGCCAGGCACCGAACGTGCTTAACATATTGTTTTATAAATAAAAGAATGGTAACATTCAAACAAAAATAATATTTTATTATACCTATTTGACTAAATCAATCCAGAAAGCTCGCTCCGTACCTGCCTCAAAGGTCCCCATTAATCGACATGATTTTTGGTATGGGGATAGTTCGGAACTCGAGAGTGACAAAGGCCTAATCAGACGACGGACTTTTGTCCGCCGGATTAACTAAAAAGTGGTTATTTTCGCTACGAACTCAATGCATACGACGTTTATTTGATTCGTAAAGATCTAGCAAGGTGACAGGAGCATAATGGGCAGAACAATCTTCGTTGTTTACGTTGCATTCGCAGCAAATGTTTCCACTTTTAGGTTATGTCGGCGGACAAAAGTCCCTCGTCTGATTAGGCCTCAAAAGTTACTTTTTATCCCGTAAAAATGTTAAGTTCCCGCGGGATAACGTCGTGTAGTCCTCGCGGGCTAAGCTGCGGGCAGACGGCTAGTTTGTTATACATAAAAAGACAATAGATATAAAAAAGTTAAGCTTAATAATTAAATAAATAAGAATTTAATCAGAAATAAATCAGTTTCAATTTAGATCCTACTAAAATATTTGTGTCAATTCGTTTCCTTCCATCTTATTCTTACTTACTGCGTTTCCTTGCATCGGAAGGAGACAGGGCAATGTTACATTGAAGTTTGATAGACAGAACTCGAGCCGAAGGGAAGGTGAGACAGCATTATAGGTCTAACAGACGAGCGACAGTAATCCTGCGACAGCTTTAAGGTCGTCACAGACGGTGAAGATACTATAATATTTTATCTTAACATAGAATATCGCTCGCCATACAATTCAATGGACCATCACACACGCCGAAGATAACATATATTTTCATATTAAGTATCTTAAGATGCTAGGCGATACGGCAAAATATATATTTCGTATGTTAAGATACGGAAATATATATTTTGCATGTTAAGATACTATCTTAACATACGAAATATATATTTTGGATACAAAAAGATGTGTATACAGGTTGTCCCGTTTTCGGTGCTGGGCATAGAGACAACTAGCGGTCCGCCCCGGCTTCGCACGGGTGGACATTTATTTTTTAAACATTTTGGGATAAATACGAAAAAGTCAAAACATTTGTAACGATGCCGTTTCATTCCAGTCATTATGGATGGTTAGAAACTCCATAATGGCTGGAAAGTTTTATAGTTTTACGTACTGGCCATAAATTTTATGCTGTACCACTGTTCTTTCGTAATTCAAATTCAAATTCTTCGCTCCACGTGCCCTATTCAGCATTTTGATTCAGTCCTATCCTACCAGAACAATCAAGCTGAACAGAGCTCGCGTGCGAGCTAGCGTTCCAAAAATTTATAAGTGAAATGTAATAACTATTAAATAGCCAATTAATTAATTATAGTAACAGTTCCTATTCTTCATATTCTTTCATATTTCTAATTTACAATATTTGATAAAGCAACTCTCCTAGTGCTGAAACAATCTTTTATTCTCTACAACATCTTCTAATTGAATACTATGCGGTGACTTCCGACGTTCCGGCTAGTGTACCGCTGGCCGACGAGGGGTTCCCGTAACACATTCATAATAAACGAAGAGTAAGTTTACACCTAGTTTAACCAAAAAGTTTGCTTAGAAATAATGATGCTTTGAAACGTCAAACGTAAGGAGTAGGTACCTACCTAATGATGATAGTAAGATTTTCTATCCAAACTGATCTAGAGTTCGAATTAGCTATAGCAATTTTTATATCAAATTCCTGGTCAGAATCATCTTCTGATGAACTGTCCAATAAGTCTAATAGCAAATCCGAATTGCTCATTGTTGATCACCCTGTATAAGATGGTTTACAGAATATTCGTCCGCTACCTAGGACGGATATCAAGAGAGTGAAAAGATTCCAAAATATATCGTATCTTAACCGTGTGTGATAGTTTAAGATGCTATAATATTTTATCTTACGATATCTTAAGATAAAATATTATAGCATCTTCACCGTATGTGACGCGCTTTAGACTGAGGTCAGACATCTGTCACTCGATGTACTTGCGCGTAAACCTCGCCCTCACCGCCGGCGGCAAAAATCCATAGAAATTAGGTCCGCGAAAGAGCTAGAATATATGCGATAGAAAGAGATGCAACGAGCGGCCGTTCGTAATTTGAGCCGTACAAGCTGAATTCCACTTTATTGCGTTATATTTAGAGTTGCTATTTATTTAAATGGTTTAGCGGAGTGCAGTATCTGTTACTAGTAACTATTTAGTAATGTGTGCTGAGGTCGGCAAACATAGGTAAGTATCTGACAGACGTCGATACGCACCTACCTGCTAGTGACAACACAAATCTTAGAACTAAAACTGTCGTAATGGTATTACCATTACGTAAACTATACCATCCGTCAAAAGCAATAGCTGTCAAATATCTATTAAATTTTTGTTCTTTATATGACCGATAGAGGCGCTGCTCTGGTTTTTCTATCTTAGTCTAAAAAATCGCGTTTCAAGCTCCTTCTAGCCTTTCTATAGTGATCTCAGTCACAAGCTCTTGCAGGGACACTGTCGCTCGTCTGTTAAAGCCCTTAGGAGAAGCATAAATTTCCTTTCCTCAAACTCAATTACGGGCGATCCGACCTTTTAATCTGTTCTAAATGCAAATCACGCTTCGGTTACCTTGATAATGGGGGGTAGTGGGGATGGAATGTCTACCTAGTCATACATAGGTTAGGCTTAGGATAACTAAGATGGTTACCTTCGCGTTTGTAATTTACTTCTTAGTGTTTTGAAAACCAATATTAGTTTTTCCGTGCTTTATCTTTCATATTTCCATATAACTATAGCATGGAAATAGGAACGAAACAGCACGAGCCACTACCCAAGCAATAACTTACGAATGTTTTTATTCACGATGGCGTCAAATCGCAAATCGATTTTCAAATTCGTTTGTCTAAACTACGTCACATTACCTCAAAAGTAAACTTTCACACGAGACACATGACAACATAAACAAGATATAATATAATATATAAAAAAAACCACGGATTGCACTCCGGGAGTGCCGGCAGGAGTGAAAGTTTCTGGCTTCAATGTCGCCCGTTTTATAACCTGAGCTATTACAACTTTAGAATCGGTGGCGAAATTGGTCTTTATATTCTAATGACATTTTAACAGTCTTTTGATCAGGTCCTAAACAAAACCGCAATCAACTATTATTGCGGTTTTGTTTAGGACCTAAACTGCTCTTCTTCGCTTATTCGTACCACGACAGCTTAATATCAATGACAGCACAGCCGTCTCTATCGTCTTCTACAAGCCATGCTATGATACGGAACGGCAACATTGCTGTGAACCGGTTTACTCCTCTGAGTACTAAATCCTATGGAGGTGGCATACCTACGAAAAAGTGAGGTGTAACACTGTTCTTACAATGTAAGAAAATCTTGGAATTCAATTTTAAACTTCTTTTAATTGTCGTATTAATCGGTTCAGCCGTTTCAGAGATTAGCCGGAACAAACAGACAGACAGACAAAAATTGTAAAACATGTCATTTTGGTATATTTAATCATATGCACGTAGTAAGAAGCGGTTATTTAATGTTACAAACAGACACTCCAATTTTATTTATTTGTATAGATGTATAGAAGATATGCCATCTCCATAGGATTCAGTACTCGAGGTTTACTCGCTGTTTACCTGTCAAAGGGTGCAAACGATGTCAAATCGGTTCACTTAAAACTACGTTGCCAACTTTATGCGCATGGCCACAGCCGTCTCTATCGTCTTCTACAAGCCATGCTATGATACGGAACGGCAACAAGCTGTGAACCGGTTTACTCCTCTGAGTACTAAATCCTATGGAGGTGGCATACTTACGAAAAAGTGAGGCATACCTACACCATAAACTTATTTATACTAGGGGTAATAGACGGACAATGGTGCGAGTGAGAAACAAATCCATACATCATAACCTATGTGCGAGAAAGAGTTGGAAGAAAATGACAGCAGAACCCGATTTGATTCATTTAGCGTCTTTTATCACGTAGATGAAAAGCGTCCACTCGATTATTTTGTGATTTTTATCGCGATCGGGTCGATTTGGCTGTTATAACTATATAAATCAATAATGGGGTAGTGTTCTGTGTTGAATTGTAATGTTACTTACGACAATAAACCAAAGAAACTAATTATCGCGATACTTAGCGCGACAACGCAACACGAAGCTTCGCCCGCTAATGTAGACAAGAACATCGCGTATGCCCGACAACGATAATTTTAGCGCGACAACTCGCACGAATTATCGGCCGCTAATGTAGCCGCAGCATTATGAATGCAAGTTTCACTATATTTTTCTGTCACTAGATGTCTGTCGCTAAGCTATGTTATAAAAATATCAAAAATAAATTCGACGCGGACGTCTGAACAATAAAACAGGGGGCCAAGTCTGCTAACGTTAAGTCACAATCGTGTCTCAATAGTGTTTCAATTGTAGTTCAGTTGTAGTGCTTTTTACCACACTTTTATTGGCGTCACCTGTAACTAAGTCACAATGTAAGAAAATCTTAGAATTCAATTTTAAACTACTTCTAATTGTCGTATTAATCGGTTCGTCAAAATCGGTCCAGCCGTTTCAGAGATTAGCCGGAACAAACAGACAGACAGACAAAAATTGAAAAACATGTCATTTTGGTATATGTATCGTATATTTAGTCATATGCACGTGGTAAAAAGCGGTTATTTAATGTTACAAACATAAGTTACATTTTATTTATTTGTATAGATGTATAGAAGATATGCCATCTCCATAGGATTCATTACTCGAGGTTTACTCGCTGTTTACCTGTCAAATGGTGCAAACGGTGTCAAATCGGTTCACTTAAAAAGACGTTGCCAACTTTATGCGCATGGCTTGTAGAAGACGATAGAGATGGCTGTGGCATGGCTTGTAGAAGACGATAGAGATGGCTGTGAATGACAGCGATTCAGTGATCGATCAATGACATTTCACAGCCGCTAAGCTGTCAGGAACTCTTATTTGACTTCTAACCCGGTCGATTTAACATGTCACCTGCAGGTTATACCCGTCCCTCTCACTCTCCGGGCATGACAGAATCGAGTGAATGAGACGGGTAGAAGAAAAAGGACACAAATCGTTCGGTCATTAACATTTAGCAATTCATTTGCGATCCAGTTTTTAGAAGGTCATAGTACGAAAGAAAGCAATTCATTTTAGGAACCTATTCTGCACCGCGCTATTTTTGAATCGCTGTCTTAAAGTTGATGGTAGGCACTCAGGTCGCATATCCGTCTCACGAATTTTCGATCTGACGGTCACGTGTCCAGCAAGCCTACTCTAATTCAACGAAAAACCAAACTTCGTTATACCCGTCCCTCTCACTCTCCGGGTGTGACAGAATCGAGTGAAAGCAACGGGGCTAACAAAGTTTCGTTTTTCGTTGAATTAGAGTAGAGCTTCTGACGCGAATTTAACACTTTTTACCCATCACAAAAAGTGCACAACGCCGCTAAAGAAGTTTTCACTTCAAAAAATGTTTCTGAGACAGAGGCACAGGCAGACGGACGATGAAGAGCACTTATTAGTCCTTTTGTATCCCTTTCTAGAACTAAAAACACCTTTTTTTTTTTTAAAGCTCTCACCGCAGTCGCTTGGAGTAGTAAATTGGAGGGTCCGGTGTGGCAAGCTCCTCCTACGACTCGACTGCCAGCCCGGTTTTCCAGGCCCCTACGCGGTGAGAGATGGCCGAGCAAGCGGGGCCATCTCCCAAGACAACCGGGGAAGGGGGCCGTGTGATCCGCACCGCACCGCCCCGCTAGAGAGGAATGAGGCGCGCAAAGCGCTGATACCTCCGCCCCGTCCGTCTGCGTCGAAGCCGATCCGCATGAGCCTCCTGCTCGCGGATCCGCTCCGATGCCTCCTTCTGCGAGATGACATCCTCGCAGAAGGAGACTACCGCATCCCAGGACCTGTTACTATCAAGCATGGCACGAGCTACGCCTGATAGCGAGAGGTCCCTTCCTACCACAGTGCGCAGATTGCGGCGCTGGGAGGACCAGGCAGAGCCAGCAGACAATGCGAAACAAAATAATATGTACCATACACGTAATGAGCCCTTTTGTTTCTTAAAGAGACCCAATTACTCTGGTTTTCATTCCATTGTTCAGTAGTAGTATTCATAATACACTTATATATCCTACACTTAATCATAATGTGTTTGATTAAGTGTAGGTACCTGTATGAATACTGGTTTATTTTTTAGTCAGTACGCAAACTTTAATATGTTTTTCAGACCATGAAACTGAACAACTTTTTCGAAAAATATGGGTCCAGAACTGACAAAAAATGTCTGTCTCCCATACAAACTGACGCAGCCAACTCAACAATTAGTACGGGAGGTCAAACATTTTTTTCATTACTGGATCCATGTTTCTAGGGAAAGTTGTTCATTTTCATGGTCTGAACAGCATTATTAAAGTTTGCGTAGGTACTGACTAAAAAAGTACACTATTTTGATTGTATTGATTTGGTCATGGAGGTCCGTGGCCGAGTAGTGTACGCACCAGTTTTCAAGGTGCCGCTATCTCTTGAAGTCCCGAGTTCGATTCCCGGTCGGGTCAATATTGAAAATGAACTTTTCAATATTTTCTCGGATCTGTGTGCTAGGTTTACGTAGTAATACCCGCCGTTGCTTCCAATTTCCATAACACTAGTGCCCAAGCTGCTAAATTTTGGTATTGGAACGAGGTACAGTCAGCGTCAAATGTATATAAGCGTCTAGAGTAGTCAAAAAGATCTGAAAAACATAAACGCAATTTGATCTAAGCAGTTCGAATCATCATATTGTTGTAACCACGCAAGGTGTTCAAAATATCTGGTTGTTTCATATTTATATGAGCAGTCAGAGTGTTCAAAATTATCTAGACAAACAAAGCTCTCAAAATATCTATGCATAATGTACAACACCATATTGCACAGATAACGTTGACAGCTTTGTTTGCTTAGATAATTTTGAACACTCTGACTGCTCATATAAATATGAAACAACGAGTGCCAAGATATTTTGAACACCTTGCGTGCTTACAACAATATGATGATTGGAACTGCGTAGATCAAATTGGTTTTATGTTTTTCAGATGATTTTGACCTAGACGCTTATATCAATTTGACGCTGGCTGTACCTACATATGGGATGGTGTCCAATATTTATTGTTTCGTTTCGGGTTCGCCTACACAATGTTCATCATCATCATCATCATCATTATTTCAGCCATACGACGCCCACTGCTGGGCATAGGCCTCCCCCAAGGATCTCCACAACGATCGGTCCTGCGCTCCCCGCATCCAGCGGCTTCCCGCGACCTTGACCAGATCGTCGGTCCACCTTGTAGGGGGCCTGCCCTCGGAACGTCGTCCGGTTCGCGGTCGCCATTCGATAACCTTTCCGCCCCAACGGCCATCGGTTCTCCGCGCTATGTGTCCCGCCCACTGCCACTTCAACTGAGCAATCCTTCGAGCGATGTCGGTCGTTTTAGTTCTCCTGCGGATCTCATCATTTCTGATTCGATCGAGCAGGGAAATACCAAGCATCGCTCTCTCCATTGCTCGCTGGGTAACCTTGAGCCTTCTTATGAGACCCATAGTAAAAGACCACGTCTCGCTTCCATAAGTCATAACTGGCAACACACACTGGTCAAAGACCTTAGTCTTGAGACATTGAGGAATTTTGGACGCAAATATATGCCGGAGCTTCCCAAACGCTGCCCATCCGAGCTGGATTCGACGAGAGATCTCTTTCTCGAAGTTGGACTTACCTAATTGGATTGTCTGTCCTAGGTAGACATAGTGGTCAACAACTTCGAGTGTAATGTTCCCAACATTATCCATATCGGGGGGTTTTTTCAATTCATACCAATTCATACCGAGATGGCAGCAACCGGACGTGAACAGACGCGACGGCGACGCGGTGAGCACGTTCAGTGTTAAATAAATTTACAACGTTAAAAGACCAGCCCCCTGAGACAAGTGGCTACCGTTGTCACGAAAAGAATAAGTTTTAGTAAAAATTTCATTTTTACGCGTATGACAAGCTTATTTGCTGACTGTACTTTTATATTGCATTGTCATCTGAACCAAACCTGTATACAAAATTTCAGCTTCATCGAACACTGGGAAGTGGGACAAATTAAGCTTGCAAGATTTGTCCCCCACTAACTAACTAACATGGCAAATTAATAAAAAGATTGTAAAAAAAGCAGCAGATTCAACCCAGTTTCTTCAAAAACTTCAGCTTTTCTTTCACTACTTTGTAGGTAAAATGGTACCCATATTTCTTTCAACTGCAGGACTATAAAGCAACGCTTATTATGCGTTCCAGTGCATTACCGTTTCATGTTATGTGCAGTCACAAAAGAAAATGCAGAGCGCCGACGCAAATCGAAAGTACTTTTACAATCGTGATTATGAAGATACGCTAGCGAATCCATCCGATATCCGAAATAAACGACTGTAAAGATCTGAAAATATTTCTAAACAATGTTCCTAATCACATTAAGTTATTGTGTATTCATATGAACATACGATCAATTATTAAGAACTTTGCTTCTCTTGAACAGTGTATCTATTCATCACCCCGAACTGTCGATGTTATTATGTTAACTGAAGTAAACATCACAAACACACTTCGTAGTTTATACCAGATAAAAGGTTACAGAATGTATACAGAACTGCGGACGATTCAAAAAGGTGGTGGTATAATAATCTACATAAAAAATGAACATCAGTTTATTCCTAATCATTATAAAACAAAACATTATGAGTGTTTACTAGGATCTCTGACTACCCCTTTAAATTATTCCGCGGTTCTGTGCTGCATATATCGCCCTCCGCGGCTTAGTAAGCACTTGTTCATCAAAGATTTAGACGCATTACTGAGAAAAACAGGAACACAAAATGATATGTATCTTCTCGGGGATATAAACATTGATCTACGAAAAAGGTGTCCTGTAATGCATGAATATAACACGACAATGTACAATCACGGTTTAGCTTGCGGGATAACCGAGTATACACGCATAGAAATAACTAATAGTAGGTTAAGTAAAACTTGTATCGATCACATTTACGCGCGATCCCGCTCACTAAGAATGTACACGGCGGCGCTAGGGACTGTACTGGCCGATCATCGCATTATCGCGCTTGCCGCAGTCGATTCTGTGCCGTCCACACGGGAGGATTTTGAATGCACTCGCTACGATTACAACTTACTTGCAAAAAACTTATAAGAAATAGATTGGGAACCAACTAAAAATATTATATGTCCTCTTAAAATATATTCCTTCATAGTAGATAGCATAAAATCATGTCACGAGAAAGCTAAAATTATAATAAAGAAATCTAAAAATAAAAATAGAACAAACAATAAATGGGTAGATAATAAAATAATAAAAGCATGTGAGTATAGGGATAACTTGTTTATGAAATGGATCGATGATCCGACTAATAAAATAACAAAACAAAAATATAATAAATCCAGAAACTATGCTAACAAATTAATTAATAAAACTAAAAATAAAAGGTTAAGGAATGAAATACTTATTAACAAAAATAACCCTCGAGCGTTATGGCAAACATTGAATGAAATCACGGGAAGAGTAAAAACTGCAGCTGATACTGTCGTATTAAATGCTTTTCGAAATAATAATATTTCCACTAAAGATATAGCTAATAAGTTTGCAGACTGTTTTGAGAGTAGTGCAAAAAATATAGTGCCAAATTGCAATCTAAAAATTATAAATAAAGATAGCTATGCATCACCCGTCAATGTTACTTGCAGGTATCAGCAAGCATCTGCTAAGTCTGTACTTAAAGAAATAAAATTATTAAATAGCAGAAAATCACCTGGTGTTGACGGAATTACTGCACTAGATTTAAAATTGATTGGCGCTAAAATTGCAGAAGTTATATCTCAACTAATCAATTCATCTATCAAATTAAGTAAATATCCAAATGAACTCAAAACAGGTATAATTAGACCGATTCATAAAAAAGGAAAGCAAAATGATTACAACAACTATCGGCCGATAACGATCCTTTCAACAGTTGACAAAGTAGTTGAAAAAACCATTTCTAAACAAATACATGCGTTTTATAAAGAAAATAACATAATCACTGACAAACAATTTGGGTTTCAAAGTAACAGAAGCACTACCCAACTGCTCTCTAAATTTACTGATACCGTTAATAAGCATCTCAATAATAAGGAGCATGTATTAGTAGCATTCATTGACTATAGTAAAGCCTTCGACACATTGAAACACAATATACTTCTTGAAAAACTGAACGATTGTGGTGTAAGGGGACCTCTTAGTAAATGGTGTGAAGAATATTTGGCAAATCGAGCATTTGTTGTAAAAGTATCTAACGATGTTAGTAGAAAAGTTGCTGTGTCCGATGGCACGGCGCAGGGTTCGGTGCTTGGCCCATTGCACTACATTACTTATGTTAACGATGCAGTTAATGTAGTCAAGAACTGCGAAATATTTCAATTCGCTGATGATACATGCCTCGTAGCAGCTAATAAGAACCTAGACACTGCCCTTTCTCATCTACAGAGTGATTTTACTTTACTATCCAAATGGTCTCATGATACGGGTCTTATGATCAATACCGAAAAAACAAAATGCATGTACATAAGCTCGAGTCAAAATAGACTAAAAAGTAACATTAAGCTTATCGCACATGACCATCGATGCCTACACTCGAACCACCATAACTGCTCTTGTAGTGCGATTGAATTTGTTAATAAGCAAAAATATCTTGGCTTAGTAATCGATGACCGATTTAAGTGGTCGGAACATGTTAGCTATGTATGTGACAAATTGCGAGCAATACTGGCCAAATTCACTATAGTAAAGCACAAAATACCATACTCCATACTCTTAAGTCTATATAAGGCTCTGGGTGAAACTATAATACAATATGGGGTCGGCAGCTATGGCAGAACGTGCAAAACACATCTTGATCCAATCTATAGGTTACAATTAAGAATCTTGAAGGCTATTGTTCCGTCTAAAGTTAGAACTCGTTTCCAAGATAATCACAGTGAGCTATTCCATCACTGTGCCGTGCTACCGATACATAGTCAGGTTAAATATATGTTGATAACAGACCATTTTTTCAACATGGATCTATGTAAGGTCATCCACCGTAATAAACAGACACGCAGTGCTGCTAAAATAACATTAATGGTTCCCAGATTTACTAATCTTTACGGCAAACAATTGCTACAATATCAAGTACCTAAATTAATAAATGATCTACCCATAACACCAAAACAAGAACTAAATAAAAGCAACATAAAAGTTAAACTTAAAAAATATTTCTTATCTACATTACTGCAAAATAAATAGTTACTGACTTATATCCGATGTACTACTACAAAATTTTACTGAAAATAATAAATCTAAGAAATAAATATCTAATCATATATACTTAATAAAAAATAAAAAAATATAAGTACCTACCTAATTAGTTTAATTATTAACATTGAATAATAAGTATAATTATATAATTTGAATGCGTAATTTATACATTCATTAATGTCAATTTCTCAAATGTTTAATAAATTGATAAATCTAAAAAAAGACATTAAATATAATAAAATATTAATAAGTACCGAAATAGTTTAATTAGTAATATTGATTGTTATAATTATATAATTTGAACGGATAATATAAAATAATGTTAATAAAAAAAAAAAAAAAAAACAATCACGTATGATGATAGAATGCTTAGAAATCCACCCGTGAGTACGCGCCGCTGCACCGCTCGTGCGTTGGTTGAACTAGGCAGGTAGAAGTTGCTTTGTGTTATAATAAAATAAGAAATTTTTTAATGCATACCCTACAAAAATGATTGTTCTTTAAATTAAATTACTTACTTATAATAATGTATGATTGCACAAGACGACGAAGCCAAACAGTGTAAGGTCAAACCTAAACAGGTTTTTGTGACACTGTTTTCATGTAATATTATAATGTGTTAATAATGTTCGAATTTTAATAAATAATAAATAATAATAATAATTCAATTTCTTCGTGGAAAACGGAAATTTGGTTTTGATCTCATTATGTTGGGCTTGAACTAAAATACAGAATCCCAACCACGAGACCGCTCGTTCTTGTAATCGCCAGAGCAGCGCCGCTACGGCCGGTTCATCATCATCATCATCATGTCAGCCGAACGACGCCCACTGCTGGGCATAGGCCTCCCCCAAGGATCTCCTCAACGATCGGTCCTGCGCTGCCCGCATCCAGCGGCTTATGGCGGCTTCCGGCTTACGGCCGGTTACTGAACTAAAATTCAATAGGCAGCACTTTTGGTAGTATTTTGACGGGAGGTATGGTTTACGATTACTCCTACGGGAACGTGAGTTTTATGTGCTTGGAGTAGGGTACATTTTAAGTTTTTGCTTTACGTTTTTGTCCCCTTAATTTATTTCTATTAGCGTCATCTGTTATAAGAATTTTTTTGACAGTTCAACATAAAAATAAAATTTTAAAAATTTAAAAACCCCGACACAAAAAAAACCTCAAAAAAGTCAAAAAATAAATTTTCTCTCGCTCGGGGGACCCCCAACGTATAATAATAATATACCCTTTTAGTACTTCTCATTTTGTGGTCCCCCGAACCGACCGAAAGAGAAAATTTATTTTCAGACTTTTTTGAGTTTTTTTTGTGTCGGGGGTTTTTAAAATTATAAAATTTAATTTATATTTCATCCTTTTTAAATTAGACATGAAATTAAAAAAACCGCATTGTTTATCGCTAATTTTAGCGAAACAAATCAGAGCAACTTAATTTTTGGCGGCCCTTTTATTTGCCGCCATTTTGTTTTTTTTACTGCCACCTAAATTTGCCCAGGGTGTAGTACATTATTTTAGTCAAAGCACCACGTCTGTATCTTTTTCCGTTTCGGCAGGCAGTTGACCATCTCCATAAATGGCCGGATGGATTTTCATCAAACGTGGCTAAAACCATCTCGATTAATAGCTTTCAATTAAAAAAACCGCAATGAAATCGCCAGATCCGTTTAGGCACTGCGAATATACTTACAGACAGTCAGACAGACAGACAGACAGACAGACATAGGCCTCAAACTTATAACACTCTCTTTGCGCTGCGTCGGGGGTTAAAAATGAGAAATTATCAATAAAATATAATAAAATAATTCCCTATATTCTGAAATATTGATAGATCATTAATTAACCCATTTATTATTCTACATCAAAACGTCATTCCCTAACACGATTTAACATACCCAACTGGTTCACATGTGATTAATCAAAGGTTGTCAGCTGCAAATGTGGGTCATGGCTATTAATTGGGCTGGTACTTCTTGCGTATATTCCACTATTCAATGGACCCTAACTAAAACTGGTCCCTAATAAGGGATTTCCACTTTTAGGGCTCATTCACACGGAATGCCTCAGTGACGATTCGTCAAAAAGACGCTACGTGTTGATGGATGGACGTTCTCATTACACAAGGCATTGCGTTTTTTCACGATTCGACAAAATATCAGAATTTCTTTTCAAATTGGTTTTATTATTCAGTGTTCAATCTTTGATGAATCTTGCAGCGGATACGTCACCAAAAATTTGCGATACGTGTTTTTTTTGTAACGACATTTTTAATAGTACGTATTTTAATACATTTCCTTAATTTTACACGAATCCTGATGTGTGAACACGGGAATTTAAAACACATTACCACTGTAAAAAAACGAATCGTGGAAAAAGACGGTCCGAAAAACGACCTCGTGTGGAAGAGCACACAAGAGTAGGTAAGTAGCAATATAGTTAATAGGGTCACCAGAGAGACGTGAGTTCCTGATTAATTGGACCTCAAGAAATGTCGCCGATACATCTTACCACATTAATATTCACAACTCGACCTTTCTGCAAGAAATAGTTGTGCTCACCGAAGCGAATATGAGTAAAACAGACTGAGGGAAAACCATCTAACGCAAGAAATAGATTGGAGTACAATAAAACAAAATTGAATATTGGAACTAGCTATTGTCGTAGTTTGAAGTGATTTTGAAAGCTTTGAAATCTTACAAGACATACGCCCGAATTCTCAAACGCAAATCATCTTTGGGAGCGTCTCAAACATCATGGCATCTCTTTCATACGTTTGACATTTAAAGTGACAGGGCGATGTGTGAGCCGCTCCCAACGATAAGTAGCGTACGAGTATTCGGGCAATAGGTATATAACACTAATTTTTAATTAGTACAAACATCAATATGAACAACATTCACCATGGGGCCACGGAATCGCGAAAACCAAATCAGCTATTCCATAGGTAGTGTATGGTCGACTCAACTTAAATGTATGGAACAGCTGTTTTTTGTTCGCGATTTTGATACTGGTTCCCTCGTAAAAAGTGTTAGTACTTATAAATTTCATCCCTCAAAATGTTTGTACTAATTAAAAATTAGAGGAGTAGGTACACATTATAAATGCTCTAACTTTTAGAGCATAGAAAGTGTACACAAATTTTGAATTAGTACCTACCTTAAAGGGAGGCTACCGGCAAAATATTTGCTTATGAGAATGTTCATGCTTCATTCTTGACATTTGAAGACGATATATATAGACTTCAAATATCAAATGAAGCCCATGCTCATATCCATATTTTTAAACCCCCGACCTTCGATTAACAATAACACCTAGTTCTAGATACATAGTTGGAGTGACAGACATGGCCGAGCGTTATACGCCCACTTGAGAGTATAATTCTATGTAGATTATTTTGACAGTGTCAATAATACTAAGGTATTTGAAACTTGGAACGCTTTCTGTCATTTATAATGAAAGATCGTAATATTCGTAACCTTTTTTCTCCGTTTAAAGAAAAGTCAGTCCGTGCCATATAAAGTTTTCATTTAGTTCGTGAGCCTTCATCTAGTACTATTGTTGATCGAAGCCCCCGACGCAAAAAGAGGGGTGTTATAAGTTGAGTGATGTGTGTGAATCTGTCTGTCTGTCTGTCTGAGGCAACGTAGCTCCTAAACCGAACGACTGGACCGATTTTAATGCGGCTTTTTTTAAAGAAAGCTAAATTAATCAAGATGCTTCTTAGCTACGTTTGATGAAAATCCATTGTGCCATTTATAGAAAACTGCCTGCCGAAACGGTAAAAGATACAGAGGTGTTGCTTTGACTACAATAATGTACACCCTGGGCAAATTTACGTGCAATAAAAAAACAAAATGGCGGCCATAAAATGTCTGTCTGACTGTACTTATATTCTTAGTGCCTAAACGGATGAAGCGACTTCAATGCAGTTTTTTTTTATTTGGTGTAATTTAAAAAGGATGAAATACAAATAAACCTTTAAAAATATAACAACCCTCGACACAAGAAAAAACAAAAAAAAAACAAAAAAAATCTCTCTCGGTCCTAGACCCCCAACGTATAATATTATACTCTTATACTACTTCTCTTTTTGTGGTCCC
The DNA here is from genome assembly GCA_949710035.1 of Crambus lathoniellus. Taxonomy (NCBI): domain Eukaryota; kingdom Metazoa; phylum Arthropoda; class Insecta; order Lepidoptera; family Crambidae; genus Crambus; species Crambus lathoniellus. The sequence continues at coordinate 31,124,144 of OX453303.1, forward strand.
CCAACCAAGAAAATACTTTTATTTTTTTATTTTATTGAAGGTTTTTTTTGTGTCAAGGGTTTTTAAAATTTAAATTTTTTTTAGCCAGTAGCCCCCCTGGCCATAGTTTCGCATATAACTATTTTGACCTAGTTATACTCTCAGTTCTTGCGCGTCTTGCAGTTATGATTTAATTTGAAATCCCAAGCTTATTATTTTTTTTGTTTCTTAAGGTCCCCCTGCAGCAAAGTTGCTAAAACTCGATTTAACCAAAACTGGAGCTGTTAACCCATAAAATTAAAAATAAAAGTTAAATCTAATTTTTTTAAATTTGATTTGTATTATTTTAATTTTTACTTTTTTGCATTCACAATGCAATTTTTATTATTAAAAATATTGAAAATGAAGTAGGTATTAGAAAAAGTGGAACCGTCTCACAATTAGCTCCCATGTGACTCGAATATATTTAATTCAATTTTTCAAAAGTATGGGCGATATCTAGTTTTGGTTAAATCACGATTTAGCAAATTAGCTGCAAGTGGACCTAAGATTTACTAATTAATTTAAGAATTCATTTTAATGATAGTACTTATATCTTTGACATTCATTCAACATGTTTTCTATCCTTCTTCTCCAATACACATTTATAAATATATTGAATTTTATGTTATTATTATTCGCTCCTTGACATATTTTTCCTTGAAGTTACTTTATCTTTACTTCCTGACAGCCAATGATTCTAAGAAATACTGGATGAAAGAAAGAAAGCTTCCTGAGCCGCTTTTGTGTCTTTTTGTCAAATTGCGCAACTTGTAAAGTCAAAGCTAATTTGTTGGTCAATTCAATTTAGCATTGTTTAGTGGAGTTGTTCAACGCTTAGTAAGCCCAAAAACTTATGTAACGCTCCAAGGGTACTAATGTATAATAACTCAATGAAACGCCTAATGGTGTTGCAAAAAGCCTATATTTAAATAATTGACCCGACCTACATAAATAACAAAAAACCTTAACACCGCGATGTACATTTTCATACAAGCGACGATACAGCGCCATCTATCGGCAGCTAGAGTAACAACAAATAAATATAAAACAAAACTTAAACTTACTTATTTATACAGGAGTTGAATGAAATAATTTCCATTAAAGGTGCCCATTTGACTTCTTTAGAAAAAACTGTACTGTAAGCCTTTAATTACAAACTTTTTTATTAACTGGCCATGTTAGTTAGTTAGTTAGTGTGGGACAAATCTTACAAGTTTAATTTGACCCACTTCCCAGTGACAATACAATATTTAACGCTAGAGCGCACGCGCCCCCTTTAATTACAAAAGAACTCGCGCGGGCTACATATGTAGCCCTTTCCCATGCCATGTAACAGGCGAACGCAATGACTTAGAATAAATAAAAGGACTTAAATCAAATATTTAGCGTTTACTTTCACTATTACAATACTTTTTAAAACAAAAATATTCCTTCTTACAAAAAAAAATATTATAAACTTAAAAAAAACAGTCATTTTTAACTTGAGATCAGTGCACTTCTAAAAGTCTGAAATCACAATATTTGGAATTGTTTTTATTTATTATTTGTAAAATTGAGGGTTGAAACACTTGAAACGAACATTTATCATTGTTACATTCGGCAATCCGCACATATTATCGAATGGTGTTATTATATATACATTTATTTTGGGCTACATACGTAGCCCCGTCACTTGGAGGTAGGTAGTATGTAATCTGGCACTAAGGTATAGAGCGAGGCACACCCCAACACAAGTATTTCATTACTCTCTGGGGTTGTCTCACTGCAATCCATTTCTGTATTTCTTGGGAAATATTTTTTTTTTTTTTTTTGAGGTAGGTACAGCTGCGCAGGAGATCACGCGTACACGGAGTCCGCACTTGACTGACAAGCTCACGGACTATCACTCAAGGCTTACACGAACAGGCGCGCGTTTCCGTCCACTTGGACAAAAATACAAATGAAATTATTGTGGTGGGTGACATATTTAGCCCACGCGTGTGTTCTAGTGCTAAGTACAGTCGGCAAAAAAGTTTTTACTAAAAACTTTTTTTGTACTTAATACATATTTTATTGCTAATAGACTTCAACATAGTAAAATTTGTGTTAGATTTTTGCAATTTTATTGCTTATAAATAATCTAAAAAACCGTGAAATGAATTTTGATATTCATCAACTATCGTTACGTTAGGACCAAATAATACAAAAACCGCTCTTGCAATACAAGCGGTTTTTGTATTATTTGGTGTCAATAATTTTGATTATATCCGTCACCATGGGATGACTAGCTTCGAATATTAATTTATTTATTATTTTGTTCATTATTTGCCACTTTAATACTGAGAAAATAATCAAAATACATTTTTTTGATATCAGTCAAGCTGCTTATATACATACTGTATATTACACCGTTCGTTATTTATAAGACACAATGCAGGAGAAAAACGTAAAAAGTACCTATTTGTATACTTTATCTGTCTGGTCTGCGTTGAAGAGGGTAGGTTTTATAAAGGCTGTCTAATTTCAGACCTGTCGGTAGCTTCATAAATTTAATTTCTGACGTCAATAGGATTTTCTGCTGAATAAACGAATTTGGACGGAATTGATGTTTCGGAGAAGTGCTGAAATAGTTATAACGTCTTTCTTTTGGTGCAAAGATTGATTCGCAAGATCCCCTCAAAGATTTATGCCGGTTTCACGTTGTTCTACTTACATTGAAGAAGCGTTTCACGCAAGGCGCACACTGATAAGCGAGTGAAAAGCAAAGAGTTTTAGATATGGGTACCACATCCATATTCAAAATTTTGAACATCTCATAAAGGATTACTTGACAAACAATAAAATTAGGCTGACGACCAAAACATGATATAACCAAGCTGTCTACAGTCTGTAGGTACATTTTAAATAAAACTTGCGTCTGTCCTTTAATTAACAAAGTAGATCAGTCCGTATACTTGGGAGTGATAATAGATCAGAGGTTATCGTGGTACCCCCAAGTAGAAAAACTTGCTTCTAGAATCAGAAAACTTATCTGGTTATTCAAAACCTTAAGATATGTGGTACCGAAAAACACTACAGATAACAATGGCTCCTCTAAAAACATATTAAATGAGATATACATTGCTTTGGTGCAATCTGTTATTACGTACTGTATATCCATATGGGGTGGCGCATATAAAACACGCTTCCTTGAAGTTGAACGAGCCCAGAGAGCACTATTGAAGGTGATGTATTTTAAAAAACGGCGTTTTGCTACTGATAGACTATATCAACTTTGTAACGTACTATCAATTAGAAAGTTATATATTGTAAACCTAACCCTAAAAAAACATAAAACCCTAACTTATGACCCTAATCTAGAAAATAAATGGAGAAAAAACCGTGTTGTTAATGTTCCTGTAACGAAAACTTATTTTGCGAGACTACAATCTAATACACAATCAGCTTATCTCTATAACAAAATAAATAAAGAAATTCAAATATACCACAAAACTTACCACGAGTGTAAATCCACATTGTCTAAATGGATAAAAACTCTTAACTATGAGGAAACTGAATCACTATTAACTCATTATAGATAAACTAGCAAAAAATCTAATAATACACATAAACGTACACTACTCACACACACCCACACACACACACACACACACGCGCGCGCGCGCCCGCGCACACATATTTTTGATTTTTTTTGATTTTTTTTGTAGGTAGGTACTTATTTACTTTTCGGCTGTGATATGATATCGCTAATGTAGTGAGTCCATTCATTACTCAACGCATACATGTAATTTTTTCTTTAGTACAAAATATTACATGAAAATTTTTTAAATAGAGGATGTTTCATTTGATTTCGTGACTCACCACCCGCTGTTACGAGGCGCACGACTTAGTTTCATAGAAACAAAATAAAAATGATTTTACTTTTTATTAGCTTCATCTACAGAAAGGTCACGTTTCTAAAGGTTGTTGTAAATATTATTCCATATTATTGAAGCTACTTCGATACAAGACTTATAGTTTAGTAAAACATTAACTTTCTGACATTGAGTCATATATTACGGGATTCCAAAGGTCCGGGTCTGGTCCAGCATATATCCATTTATTAGTTCCACCAGTTGGAATTTATGGTGTAGCTATACGTATTTAATTTAATCGCAAACCCTTTTTGACTCGCAGGGCTTCTCTATGGAAAGGATTTGGTAAAGCATTTTCCATTCAGTGGAATCAAGATGATTTTATTAAAGCACAGACTAGAGTACTGTATGTAGGATACCATATTGTGTGATTATTTCTTCAATGAACTTTGAACTTAATTTTCTTTTCGACTAAGGTCAAAATTATGTTTGAGACATATGACACTATAATTTACGAACCTAATGAAAAAAGGAAGCGTTCATAGAATACCAAACTCGAATATGATAAAACAATATAAATCCACATAATAGGCAATCAAATTGTCAAACGTTTATACTCCAGGGGTCGTTCCCCATTATTTTCGCAATAACCCGTACGTCTCACAAATATATTCATGGTCCTAATTTACCCATCAGTAACTCGAAGCAATTTTTTCGCTGATCGAAAATTTGTGATGTAGGTCAGACTCCTTTAGCCTATTGTCAAATATTCGTTGCGCATCAGGGAGTTTTATTCAAATTTATTCCTGAGTCATACGGGAATGAAGATTCACCTGTCAGAAGCACGCGGCCGCACGAGAGCCTCTTGTCAGAATGTAAATAAAGTGAACTTTCAGCGATGCACCCGTTATTTTGCATTTACTTTATATCCTGTGAAGTGCGTATCGTCCATACGTAATTACGTATAATAGAATAGTAAAATTAATATTTTTGGTCGGATATTGCTGGTCATATTTTTAGCTCCTTAAAATAACCAGAATAATAATAGTTATGAGTTAAAAGCCGCAATCAAGTAGGTACGTTTATTTATTATAATACTTATATTAGTAATCAACGTAAATAATTGCGTACTTAGCTTTCATTGGCATTTATTGTACGCAATGAATATCTGGTAATGTTAATTTGTCTTTTCTGTTCAATGATACAATTACCAACTGAACATTATTTGATAGATGCTAAAGAGACTTTGAAGTCTAGACTAAGAGTATTGTAAAAATATACAAATCGGTCACTTTAGTATTATTTCAATAAAATAAATTAATTTAAATTAGCTATCATAAATTTCAATATATACTCTGCTATTCCTAGTTTCACATTTTGTTAAAGGAAGGGCAGCCTTTTCACAAACAAAAGCTATATCTTTCGTTTAAAAAGTCTTTCTTTCGTGCGAGGTCATCTTAGTACTTAGGATTATTGTGGAAGTTTGTTCTTATCTCAAAGTTTTAAGAGTAGCCTCAGCAAAAAAAGCTTAAAAAGTATGTGATAAATGGTACAAGTTTTACAGAATTGGGCCTAATTGGGATCAATTCTAGTCTCGTATCTTCCGAAAGAATCTCATTACTACTCCAATAGTTAGCCAAAGGTCAGTGATGGGCTGATATGATTACGCCAGTTCCGGATTCAATCCCCGGCGGAGATAAGATAAATTAATATGGGGAAACTTCTTTGTCCTTACATCAAACTTGATTAACTTGTTTCCTTGTAAAAGATAACTTGTAACTTAGTAATTGCTGCCTGAGTTATTTCACGGAGGAGGGTTTGTTTTTACCTTTATTTCTTTATGGTTATATTAATATTGTTTTATTCTATTCAGTCTCTAATATTATTATAAGTTTTTTTTTAAACAGACATATTGATCTGTATGATACTAGTAATAAATTATTACACCTTAATCATCGTAAAAGCAATCAATAATCAATTTTGAAAAAATCTAAGCTATATTGGATTTATTAAAAAGCGCGAAAACGCAAACATCAGCATCAAACGCAATAAATAATTTTGGACAGCGATTTTTTTGAATCGGATCCAATTTCCATTATTTATGATGTACGGGTTGAAAAAAGGGCTCGACGTCAATATATCTGAGAAATCACATGGAAAAATGTGAAAAATGGAACTGCTCTGATCATATTTGCAGACACCAGATTCTCTTGAGTTGAAGATGATTTACAGACTCGTTTAGAATACATAATTTATGTAGAGCGGCTGTTTTGAAATTGAGAAGATGACTGAAGATACTGCAACAGTTCGAAACGCATTGGAGATTAAAATAAAAATAAGAATAAATCACTAATAATTCCGTGTCTCCATATATGTAATTGGTACCCAAATGAATATGTTTATTATTAAAGGCAACGACAATTGTATAGTTACTTTTGTGCAGTTATTTTAAGTCTCTTATGTAGGTAGTTTATGCAGCTTTCGAAGCGAAATTAAACGTACGGTACGAAGCTATTTATTGAAGTTATAATACCTTCAATAAATAAGTACAATTTTATTGTAATCCTTAAAATAGTGACAACGTTTTTTTAGATAACGCAATTCAAGTTATTTTAAAAGCATTGATCTGTGAGAAGCTCCAATCTATTTGATCCGTTATCGAAAATAGACGTACTTCCATTGGTCCCATATGAAATTTGATTTGAAAATGTTGCGAGCTTTGCCTGTGAATGGTGATCGAATATGGCTCCCAATACAAAATGTGGATTGGATGTCAAGTGGGGTGCGTTCTGAAGTGGTTAAAACATTGATATGAATAGTGGCGTAACTGGATGATGGATATTAAATGAATATTGGGAGCCAGACGGACAGACAGTCAGCGTATTGTTTTGTGCATCAAAATTAAAATCATTTATTCATTTTAGGCTGATACAGCACTTGTAAACATCAATGAAGCTACGCTATCGGTTCGCAAGTCCGGCAATAAACTCGCCAAGGGCTACTTTTTTCTCCCTGTCATATTTCATACAGAGTCGTCAAATTGAAAAGTGACTAACATGATATAAATGTAAGGTCATTTATTTGACAGTACGTTGCTAGAAAGTAAATGTCTAACCACCTCTGTGGTCTAGTGGTTCACACCACCGATTTCAGACCAAGAGGTCCCGGGTTCGATTCCCAGTAGGGGTACATATTGTATTCGGTTTGGTTGGTGGTAGGACTTGTTCTTAGTCCGCCTGGCTAACTACCACCATCTTATCTAAGTCTGGCGCCATATCAATGATGTTTTCAGCATTATTGTGTTCCGGCAGTTAGAGATAAGATAGCCAGTTCTTCAGTGATTAAGGATTCCGGGAGTAGTGCGCTTCCACCTTCAGCCTTATCACCACTTAACATCAACTGTATAGGCAAAAGATGTACAACTAACGTTTGTTCGTTCAATTTGCTCGTCACTTTATTAAAAATGTACGAGATCAAACTACCTACATGTAATTCTGTATCTTCTAGATTTGCGACACGCATACAAGCAGGTTGATTAATGGCCTTTATAGACAATCTAACATAGAACAAACATAAAAAACCCTAATTTAGACAACACGGTCACATTGAAATCTCTTTGACTCGATAAAATTCTTTGTTAAGGTAAAATTATGTTTTCATTTGAGGTTGCTTGTTGCTCTATATTAAAAGCATTTCTTGGAAATTTACTTGTTACTTTATCATGAAAAGGTGAGATATTTATAGAATCGACTCATCCTTGTCTGTGATCAATTAACCATTTATAAGTATACTAGCTTCCGCCCGCGACTTCGTCCGCGTGGACATTCAAAAAAATACTTAGGGGACCAATTACCAGGATAAATAGTATTCTTTGTTTTAATTACATAAAAATCCGATCAGCCGTTTTTACGTGATTAGGCGGGTCCTCCTTCACCAAGTGAGCAGCCTCGTGCGAGGCCCGCCGCACGTGGCAAACGTTTTGCCTCGCGCGAGGCTGCTCGCTTGGTGAGGGGAGGACCCGCCTAATTACGTAAAAACGGCTGATCGGATTTTTATGAAATTAAAACAAAGAATACGTTTTATCCTGGTAATTGGTCCCCTAAGTATTTTTTCGAATGTCCACGCGGACGAAGTCGCGGGCGGAAGCTAGTTAATAATAAGTGTCTGTTTCACAATAAAAAACTTAGTTCTGAGTAGCTTAGGTACCAAGAACTTTTAGGGTACTTAAAATGATTTAGGTTTCTATACCCTATTTACCCCCTGGGTTTGATTTTCGGAAAACTACGAAATGGGTTGTATATTTGTTTGAAGAAGTAAGCCTACAAAGCTTCAAGTTGAAATGTCTATTTTACCCCCTGATTTTTCATTCAAAATTTTAACCTTTTGGTGGTTGAATCATGTTCAGCGTGTTAAACATCAAAATAAATGCCATTTTTGCAATCGTCATCCAATAAAAACTCAATAACTACATCCATATCGATTTTTAGGTTTATTTATCCCATTTAACCTCTAAGGGGTAGATTTTCGAAAAAATACGAAATATGTGTTTGCTTATTTGTTTTACTTTCCGACAATAAGCCTAAATAATCAATTTAATGAAGGACTTTCCAGATACAACATTTCGTCCCCCTTTTCATCCCTTCGGGGGTGGAATTGTCAAAAACGCTGGCACAGGCAAATATTAAATATTAATTTTCAATTGCCAGCCTAAATACAAAATTTGAAGATTCTAACTTCAACACTGACGGACTTTCATACACATATTTATCCCCTATTTCACCCCCTGGGTTTGATTTTGGAAAAATTACGAAATGGGTTGCCTATTTGTTTTAAGAAGTGAGCCTACAAAGTTTCAAGTTGAAATATCTATTTTACCCCTGATTTGTCATTCAAAATTTCACCCCTATTTTAACCTTTTAGGGGTTGAATCATGTTCAGAGTGTTAAACATCAAAATAAATGCCGTTTTTGCAATCGTCATCCCATAAAACCTCAATAACGACATCCATATCAATTTTTAGGTTTATTTATCCGATTTAACCTCTAAGGGGTTGATTTTCGAAAAAATACAAAATATGTGTTTCCTTATTTGTTTTACTTTCCGACCATAAGCCTAAATAATCAATTTAATGAAGGACTTTCCAAATACAACATTTCATCCCCTTTTCACCCCTTTGGGGGTGAAATTGTCAAAAACGCTGACACAGGTAAATATTAATTTTCAATTGCGAGCCTAAATACAACATTTGAAGATCCTAACTTCAAAACTGACGGACTTTCATACAAACATTTATCCCCTATTTCACCCCCTTAGGGGTGGAGTTTCCAAAAATCCTTTCTTAGTGGATGCCTACACTGTATAACGTATCTATGTGCAAAATTTGAAGTCTCTAGGTTCAGCGGTTTGGGCTGTACGTTGATATCTCAGTCAGTCAGTCAGTCAGTCAGTCAGTCAGGACTTTGAATTTTATATATATAGATTTCGTTATATTGCAAAGAAATACCCGAGAAAGCACTATTGAGGTAGCATCTAATAAACTAAGGTTGTGTCCCCATCAGGCTCTCAATTAGCGGCTAATTGTTTGCTTTTAGTCAGTCTCCTTATATTATTTAATGTCCATTCTTCCGCGTACTGTGCGCAGCTTGAGGCGATTTACTTGCAGACTTTCAGAGATTCTGTGAGCGGCGAACAATAAGGCTAGTCTTTCAATTTAATTTAAAATTTTGGATGAAATAAGTGCCCAAAAAACCCTACAAATTAGACATGATTTTAAAAATCTTTTTCGACCGCTTATACATGTTGTAAAGCGCTGCGGCACACGTGTTCAAAACTGTAATTTAAATTAAAGCAATGAAATGTGACATTTCGTTGCTGAAAATTTTCTTCTAGGACCATGCCCAGTCGCAGAAAAATACAGCTGTACAAATTTGTACATTACTGTATGACAAATAGTCCAACCACAATTTTGATTTCGGTAAAACTCAAGCATATAGATCAGTAGTGTAGTAGTTTCTACATAAACTTTGATAACGCTTCGTTGGACCTTTAAATTGCAATAACGTTAGCAACACTACAACATTATTATCATTTCATCTAAATAAACAAAACATAAAAAACCAAAACCTTAAAATTGTAATGACTTTAGTAACACCACAACGCAACATAACATCATCAAAATAAACAACGATTTTAAATTAGCAAAGCTTATTAAAATAAAGGAACAAAATCTCTTCCAAAGCTATCTCAAAGGGGCACATAATAGCCCATAAGGCCCAACATCAATGGCTGCCGTTGACCCGGAAGCCATTCGTTGTGTCCGTATGACCCGGTCAAGTTGTTTATCTATATTTTCATGGTAATAGCCTTTAGCGCCTAGGGCATGGAAACTGTATAGCTTTATGTTCTGGAAATATTGCACATGCGTACATTGGTACAACCTAAAGGTTATGTGTGTATTTATGATTTTAGGCAAATATGCTCGAGTTAAATTAAATTTTCTGTCCATCCTCGATGAGTGTTACTGCTTTTAGGATCATGCCTGCTTTAAGTACTGTTTATTTCCAATCTTTTCAAAATGGAATGGTAAATATTTTTAATTTACTATAGCTGTTTTCTGCTTCTAAATGACTAAGGTGTATAGGTATGGATTATTGGCAGTGGCTGTTTTAAACGCACCTGCCAATAGTATTAAGTTGACTTGCCTTTTGCTGGAACCACTGGGTTCATTTGAATCATTAAAAAATTTATTGGTGAGAGTTCTTAAGGATTTTGATGTGGTAACATATATTTTTCATGAAAAGATTTGGCATCAGGAGCTAAATATTTTTCGCAAGACTTTTTCTTATCTTTACTTAATATTTTACAGACGAGCAATTTGTAATAGATTCAAAGTTGGAGCAATAAGAAGTAAACAAAATAATATTTGGACACCAGCAAAGGCCACCACGTGACCACGGTGTGAGATAGCCAGCAATAATAGGCGTTGGTCAGTCTCGAACAAAATAATATAAACTTAAAACAATATCTTGTTTGAATGCGTAAGGCCTAATTATCCATTTATTCTATCCTAATATTTTTATTAGTAGGTTTAAATAAATGAAGCAATTTAATATTTTAATTTATACATACACGTATCAGGCATATTTCCACCTAAGTATACTATTATAATCAGATTTCAGGAGATAAGCAATTCCAAGCAATATTATTGCATTTGCCAAATACCAAAACGTTAACTGCAGTGCTATAAATACAGTGAAGTCCTTCCGCGGACTTCTGGACATTCTCAAATGTCGACAATAGTCCGGAATGTCCAGTATGTTTGTAATGAATGAATGTTTGTGGTTCTAACTACATTTTGTTTGATTTTAAAATTAACAAAATTTTGCTTCTCATGCCACTTACATCGCTACATAAACAAGATGTTGAAACGTTGTAGCAATCTGATTCTTGCAACAAACGTTACACGTTGCAGGATCAGCAAAAACCACAAAAGCAAACATCGACGCGCAAGCCCGGTCATCACACATTACTCAAAATAGACCCGAAGAATCTTGCTATCGAATTTTCTCAGCTGCTAAGCATAAATATAAGTTCCAACACCTTACGATTAAGCAGTGATCTCCGAGCACAGACATTTAAATCTGAAGAAGTTTTTCCAATTTTGCTAAATATTATGACGAAGCATCCTGCCTCATAAATGATATTTGTGAATTTTTAGTTTTTACTTCTGTAATCTTACTTTTAACATTGGAGTTGGAAGACGACTGACACAAACAGGGGAATACAATCAATTATACACATAACTGCAATTCCGAGTTGGGTCTATAAATCATTGTTGAGTTGCAAAAGTCATCCATCATCATTTTTGTTTGGGAACACTGTGGATAAATTTTTGGCACCAAGGGCCTACTACGAAAAAGTATCATGATAATTGAACAATGTCCCGTCCCGACGTCGTTCGGCTCAGTTAATTATCTATACTATATTATAAAGAGGAAAGATTTGATTGTTTGGATGTTTGTTTGTTTGTTAGCATCGAATAGGCTCCGAAACTACCGGACCGATTTAAAAAATTCTTTCACCATTAGAAAGCTACATTCTTCCCAAATGACATAGGCTACATTTTATCCCGATATTCCCACGGGAACGGGTATCACGCGGGTGAAACCGCGAGGATCCGCTAGTTAAATTATAGTTTCGTCTGGTTTATGATTATAGTATGCACTATAAATAACCCATTACGAGTATACTGTAACTATAATAATTTTTCGCACTTCACATATAACTAATCTTGATTCTATTTGACGTTTGTAAATTTTTTCGTTGTTCCTTTGTTTTACAAAAAAACTTGATTAAAATATTAACAAATTGTCCCTGATAAGCCAAGTTCCAAAAACTTATTCTTCCAAAAAAGAAAGCAGGGACTCATTTGTTACCTGTTGCTTCAATCCGTTTGGGCACAGGGGACCTGGATAGACCAGCCTTTAACTTGCCGACTCAAAACGTGACCTCCAGCAAGTTTGTCGGATCACACACCGAGTTATTGTCAAATGTGTTGCGTGCTTCGATAACAGGTTGAGAGTTAGTTTTGGGTCAGGTCAATGAATACAGGAGGATGTTTTGGCACAATCAAAGTTAAGGAAGAGGTAAATTTATAGGTAGTAAGTATGTTTTAATATATAGGAAGCTGTTTGTCAATTCTTTCAGATCCAATTTTTCGTCTTCGACATTAAAACTTTCTCACTTATTTCAACAAATTACGATTTATTTATCGCAACAAAGATAGATCCATCCGTAGCAGGGTAATATTATTTAAACAGGTTTTCAATAAGATTAGTAAAAATATAAGCAGATTGTGAAAAAAAAATATATTTAGCTTACTTCCGAAAAAACACAACATGCAAGATGCACCGCTTCTTAAAACTGACGGCATCTGAGGCGCATCCCGCACCTGATGCAGACAGGATTATTAGTGATTTAGTGTAAATACTTCTGTAATGTGTTGTGAATAATAATAATAAGTTTAGGGTGTAATGGACTGACATACTCTGTGAAAGTCTCAAAAGTAAATAAAGATAAAAAAGATGCACTGCCCGCCCGTTTGCAAAAAAATGCACATGCACACTATGGCACTATTAGTGCACAATACCTGCAGCCGCAGATAGCAAGATAGTGACATTCCTTGCCCTTCATCGAATAGACTGCTCTACACGTGTTCTCCCCAACCCGGGGCATCCTCAGGAGTTGTTAGACCAGCACCGAAATTCCAGCATTCAGTGTTGGTGTAACAACTGGTAGGGCTGGTAGGGTTCTACCACGCCTGATTCAATCAAATACAAATGCAGATTTTAGTGCAAAGCTTAACCACAAAAACCCCCGTCCTCAAGTAAACAAGAAATACCACCATGAGTTTTAATCTATGTAAGTAATATCTTTAATAAAACCCGCCCAGCTAATATAGCTTGTTATTTGAGGAAACCATATTTGGGTTCGGATTTAAGGAAATTTTCCTCAAACAATGGTCTTCGTTATGATTCGAGATGTTCCACTGAATGGGGAAGATCCTAATATTATTATAATCCGAAGTTAGGACGTTTGTCACTCAAATGAAATGTGTAAAGCAAATTATGGAGACTTTTGTGAACCAAAGATCCTTTAAATTTATTGCAACTTTTTCTTCTTTATTCTACTAAGGTGTTAAGCCTGGGTTGGGTAAACTATTTATTGGAGTAATTATATTTATTGCTTTGATTACTAATTACTATTCACAAAAATTCGGAATCGTTCCCTAGAGACTAAGCGTAAAAATCGAAACTCATTTCTTTGTTGGATGTAAATCAAGGATCGAATTCTGTTTTTGAATTTAATTTTTAAATTGTATTGTTAAAAAGTGAAAGTCACTATTTTATTTATTTATTTATTTATTTTATTTATTCACAACGGGGTAGCACTTAGCCTTCATCACACCTGATGCTAAGTGGTGATAAGGCTGAAGGTGGAAGCGCACTACTCCCGGAATCCTCAATAACTGAGGAACTGGCTATCTTATCTCTAACTGCCAGAACACAATTTTATTATGCTGAAAACATCATTGTTATGGCGTCAGACTTAGATAAGATGGTGGTAGCTAGCCAGGCGGACTAAGAACAAGTCCTACCACCAAACAAACCGAATACAATATGTACCCCCACTGGGAATCGAACCCGGGACCTCTGGGTCTGAAGTCGGTGGTATGAACCACTAAACCACAGAGGCGGTTAAAAGTACCACTAGTCTTAGATTAGATACTGAGTCTCTACTCTTTACAAAGACATGAAAAACGACCATAACAAATTTCTTGTCGTAGAGTTTTACGTACTAATAACTCAATTTCGCACATTTAGAATATGTTTGCTATCTCCTTCCAGAAACTTACCAGCAATGGTCACATCAACGTTGTATATTAACATAATATCGTCGAATACTGACCCCTAACGTAGTATTTGCGTAGCCAACTGTCTCTCGACACGCCATTCACAGCATCTGCTGCTTACGTACGATAATATCGACCATTATTATACCTACACCGCCAAGAAATATGCGGGCAATATCTAAAATGTAATGCCAAAAATGTTCTTACTAGTCCTCGCTTTTATAAGACATTTTGGGGATCCGTGGGAGACAAATATTAGACAAGTTTCTTCGAGTTTCCTTACACTTAGGTTTGAATTAGGAAATACTAGCCTTCCACCCGCGGCTTCGCCCGAATTCGACTAAACGATGCGTGACGTAGACGTTCGTTCGGGAGAAAAGTAGCTAATGTCACGTTAGATTTTTTACAATAATTCAAGCCTATAATAAAAACTAAAAGATTCAAATAAATGTGTTGCTATACTATGCCCATATTTCAATTTGAGTATACTTACTTGATACTGAGAAACTTAATGAAATAAGAATGGGACAAAAAAGTCCGGTATCGTGTTTCTTGCCGGTTCTTATAGTGAACAATTTCTTCCTCTGTAGGTTGTTATGATTCATAAGTGCTTGCAAATAGTCTTGATGAAATAAATGATTCAGATACCTTAAAAAGGTACAAAAATCTATAGATATCTATCATTCACTAATATACAGGGTTATTTTGAAACTACTGGCCAAATTTTTAAGTTCGAATGAAAATCGGTAAGTGAACAACTTTCTCCTCGAAACGTGGGTTAAAATACGATAAAATTTTTGGACTTCTCATATTAAGAGGGTCAGTGTGATTTGTATGAAAAGTAAAAAAAAAAGTCATAATATTTCGACCCATGTTTCTAGAAGAAAGTTGTTCACTTACCGATTCTGAGTCGAGCTTAAAAATGTGGCCGGCGGTTTCAAAATAACCCATTATAACTTCCTGTGACTTACTTCAGAAAAAAGCATGTATTTGTTTATTAAATTTTTTTGTAATACGGAACCACACTCGAATTTGAACAATACTTTCTCATGCGGATATTCCACTAGGTCAAAGGACGAGTCGCACGTAAATTGGATGGCGTTTGCGAATGGCAGCTTCGAGTGCAATATTCCATATCTCTGCGGAATAGGGTTCCAGGTTCCAGGTGTTATTTGTAATGCTGGGACAACTTTAAGGTTTTCTAGCGATTACTAAAGAATAACATTTTCTTTTGTGAAAAAAGAAGAAAAAATGTAGCTTATAACCAGCACCGAATTTCGACGATTCGGTGAGAGATTTCGAGATTCGGTGCTTGTTTTCGTACGATCTAACTCCTGATGATGCTCCGGGTTGGAACGAAACACGTGTAGAGTAGTCTAATTGGTGAAGGTGCTAGATGTGTTGCTGTCTCGCTAAATGCAGGTATTGTGCACTGGTATTTTCATGGTGTCAATGTGCAATTTTTTGCGGGCGAGCGGTGCATTTTGCATCTTGTGCTTTTTGCGGAAATATGCTTCATATTTTATATTTTTTACAGTGATTAGGGACTAACGCCAAGTGACGTCTGCCTGATTCAATCAAATAATAACATATTCCTTATTTGAAGTCACAATATACAATTTTTTAATTTATTTTATTTTGATTTGCGTAAACAATTGTTGAGAGCAGTTCTTTTCTGGATTTTCATCGAATCTAGGAATTTAGAAATATACATAAGTAAATAAACTTTGTGGAGATCCTTAGGGGAGGCCTATGCCCAGCAGTGGGCGTCGTTCGGCTCACATGATGATGATGAAACTTTATATACAACATCCAGAAACATTCATGTGTCGAACATATTATGCTCAACACATGAATGTTTGTTCCCGTTAAGGATCTAATAAATGAGCTTTGGGTTTGTAAGGTCATTACCCACCCACAATTATTAATTTAAACATAATTAAAATAGGAGCTATCAGTACAATTTTTTCTTACTACAATTACTTACAATTATAATTCGTAACCTTACCTAGGACAGACGGTCCAGTTAGGTAAGTTCAACTTTGAGAAAGAGATCTCTTGTCAAATCCAGCTCGGATGGGCAGCGTTTGGGAAGCTCCGGAATATATTCGCGTCCGAAATACCTCAATGTCTCAAGACGAAAGTCTTTGACCAGTGTGTGTTGCCAGTAATGACCTATGGAAGTGAGACGTGGTCTTTTACTATGGGTCTCATAAGAAGGCCAGCCAGCGAGCAATGGAGAGAGCGATGCTTGGTATTTCCCTGCTCGATCGAATCAGAAATGATGAGATCCGCAGGAGAACTAAAACGACCGACATCGCTCTAAGGATTGCATTATTGAAGTGGCAGTGGGCGGGACACATAGCGCGGAGAACTGATGGCCGTTGGGGCGGAAAGGTTCTCGAATGGCGACCGCGTACCGGACGACGTTCCGTGGGCAGGCCCCCTACAAGGTGGACCGACGATCTGGTCAAGGTCGCGGGAAGCCGCTGGATGCGGGCAGCGCAGGACCGATCGTTGTGGAGATCCTTGGGGGAGACCTATGCCCAGCAGTGGGCGTCGTTCGGCTGACATGATGATGATGATGATGATAATTCGTAAAGATAGATAGAATTATCTGGTCTTTTACTTTTGTTTATATTGAGAGCAAATACAGTCTTTACGTGTATCAAACGCCATGTTGGTCTCAGTCAGACACAGGGCCAGAATTATCTAGTCTAAGTACTTACCTAAAGTAACTTCTATTAAAATGACTTGTGTTATCGATACAAGATAACGGAAGATTACGGAAAAACTTACCTTATTATAATGCTTAATATTATAGATGACTAAACCTTCACCATACCACATCTAGAAATCGATAAAAGCAACCGGAAGTGAACGTTTAGATGAAGTCGCTACTAAAATATTGCAAAAGTAGCCTTATGTCTGTTTGTATATTATATTTGGATAAAATTCAGCAAAGGTTAAACTGAGCATTTGAGATAGACATAGGCTACATTTTGTCGTTAATTTTTAAATATAAACTACAACGTGGAGTCGCGGAAGAAGTCTGAGGCACCCACTAGTCTTTGTAGGCAACATATCTTGCAAACTGTACCTATTCCACAGATCACTAACCGTTCATTAGCTTGTTAAAATTTGGCACGAGAGCAAAAGTGGCAGTTTGCTCGTCGAACAAACCATCGGTATGCTGCTCGGCTATCTCTAAAGTGGTTTTGGTTATGACTTATGTGACTCTATTACATTTTCTAGAAGAACTTTATTTCACTTATACTAGAGTAGAGCGGTCGTCCGCTAGCAAGTTAAGCCAACGATATTTTTTATCTGGCACAATTTCTCTAAGGACCAAGGCAATTGGCATAAACTTAGAGAGGCCTATGCTCAGCCACTGGTTGGGAAAGGATTCTGATAATGATGAGTGCATACCTATGCGAAACATCAAAAATTACATTAAGTTGTTTTATCAACTTATCAACCTTATGCCCGAATACTCGTACGCTACTTATCTTTGGGAGCGTCTCAAACATCGTCCTGTCACTTTAAATGTCAAACGTATGAAAGAGATGCCATGATGTTTGAGACGCTCCCAAAGATTATTTGCGTACGAGAATTCGGGCGTTATTGACATAGTAGTGCCTATTACAAAAACAGCCATCAAGATAGCAGGTCAAACGATGTTAATGGACCGAGTTGATGTTTAAAAATCACAAATCATATCACAACCAAATTATTACTTACTTACTTCGCTGGCTCAGCAAACCGAAGTGGATCTTGGCCCCCGATATTAAAGCACGCCATTTCGTTCGATCTTGCGCCAGTTCCGACCACTCGGCCACTTTGATTTGGTTTAGGTCTTTGGCAGCTTCATCGGGCGTTTTCACACTGGACGATAACGGTAACGACACGATATTACACCGATATCGTCCCGATATCGTCCGCCGATATCGGCACGATATCGTCACGATATCGTCACGATATCGGAACGATATCGGTGTGTGAAACGATAACCAGCAGCTTGCTATGCGGTTAGTCGCATTTAGTGATGTACCGTGCCCGGGCACGTTCCCAAGGACTGGAAATTTTGCCGGCAGCGTTGCCGGCAGTGTCCCAAAGTTCCCAGCAATATTCCCAAGCAGCATTTTGTAGATGAATATTTTACCAAGACAATTTAAAATAAGACTTTAAAACTGTTTGATTATATTGAATTACGTAATAAATAGCCACCAACATCAGAGGTAAGCACATATGAAATGAAAAACAGTTTGAAATAAAATGGTTTATTTTTTATTCAACAAACTAAGAAAACAAAACAATATAATCTTGCCATAATTATCAACAAATAACTTGGTTCTTGTTAAATAAATTGCGTGAAAAAATCCGTGAAAGTGTTTTATTTATACCTATAGCACAGTTTAAGCAATCTTTCTATACATTTGGACGACGCCCTTGAAGTTGGGCGATGCCGACGCCTGTATAGGTATTTACGTAAGTACGTAAGGGTTGTCACTTTAAAATGTGTCGGTGGACCTTTTACGACCCCGGGTGGGTACATTGGTATAGCGATATTAAATTAACAAAATAATTTAATAATGCAAATGCAATGTCAAAATTATAAAAAAATTCAAGATGGCGGCCGACTTTTTTGTTTGTAGGCTGATTTCGATGAAACTCGGTTTTTGGTACTATTTTGACAAAAAAACAGCAACGCAATGTCAAAAAGATTAAAATCCAAGATGGCGGCCAACTTTCTTGTTTGCAGGCCGATTTCGATGAAACTCAGTTTCTGGTTCTATTTTGACAAGAAAACAGCAACGCAATGTTAACAATAAAAAGAAATCCAAGATGGTGGCCAACTTTTTTGTTTGTAAGCCGATTTTGATGAAACTTAGTTTCTGGTACCTATTTTGACTAGAAAGCAGCAACACAATGTTAAAAATATAAAAATCCAAGATGGCGGCCGAACTTTTTGTTTGCTGGCCGATTTCGATTAAATCCAGTTTTTGGTACTATTTTGACAAGAAAACAACAACGCAATGTTAAAAGTTTTATAAAATCCAAGATGGCGGCCAACTTTTTTGTTTGCAGGCTGATTTCGATGAAACTCAGTTTCTAGTACTAATTTGACAAGAAAACAGCAACGCAATGTTAAAAATATTAAAAATCCAAGATGGCGGCCAATTTTTTTGTCTGTGACCCGATTTTGATGAAACTTGGTTTTTAGTACAATTTTGACAAGAAAACAACAACACAATGTCAAAAATAAAAATAAAACCAAGATGGCGGCCAACTTTTTTTGTAAGCCGATTTGGATGAAACTTAGTTTCTTGTACTATTTTGACAAGAAAACAGCAACGCAATGTTAAAAGTATTAAAAAATCCAAGATGGCGGCCAACTTTTTTGTTTGCAGGCCGATTTCAAAGAAACTCAGTTTCTGGTACTATTTTAACAAGAAAACAGCAACGCAACGTTAAAAGTATAAGAAAATCCAAGATGGCGGCCAACTTTTTTGTTTGTGAGCCGATTTTGATGAAACTTGGTTTTTAGTACAATTTTGACAAGAAAACAACAACACAATGTCAAAAATAAAGTAAAACCAAGAAAGCGGCCAACTTTTTGTTTGTAAGGCGAGTTTGATGAAACTTAGTTTCTGGTTCTATTTTACAAGAAAACAGCAACGCAATGTTAAAAATATAAAAATTCAAGATGGCGGCCAAATTTTTTGTTTGCTGGCTGATTTCGATGAAATTCAGTTTCTGGTACTATTTTGACAAGAAAACAGCAACGAAATGTTAAACATATTAAAAATCCGAGATGGTGGCCGACTTTTTTGTTTGTAGGCCGATTTTTTGTACTCTTTTGACAAGAAAACCGTTCTTAACACAATGTAAAAAAATACAAATGGCCAAGATGGTGGCCGTTTTTTGTTGTTGTTTCTTTCTTCTCGCTTATTAAATCGTACAAGATTGAGACAGAGTCAATAAGTATCATCATCATCATCATCATGTCAAGTAAAAGATTTAATTAATTATTAATTTGCTTTAACACAAGCACAGTAAATTACGACGTAACATCCTTCGTAATTTACTGTGTTTTTGACAGCTGTAAACCGTATTTAAAAAAATAAAAAATAAGTAAATAAAATAATAATTGATATTAAGTTACAGAATTTGAAAATAATGATTGTGACATGGTGTCGCACTTAGGGCTTAGGTCCAGTAAGGGCCGAGTGTCCGAGAGACACCGGTGTTAAATAAAAGAATACCCTATGTACGTACACAAAAATTTATTTGGGCGTGGTCTGAAATGCCCGGTAAAATTATTTAACGTTGACTTTCCATGCCCAGAGTGGTACTCTCCTGGCAGCTCCGAAGATGGGGGTTTCCAGCTGGGATGGGAAGAACGTTCCCGAAGGTCCCGGGTAAAACGGCGAAGATGCTCGGCGGGAAACGTAAAATTTAGGGTCACGCACGCACCGGCGAAGCTTCAACTGGGTTCACCAGGAACCTCGGACCCTGGAATTGACCGTAATCACGGGTCAAAAAAGAGTCAAGAAATCCTCCTCTGATTGTGACCGCGGCAGAAGACTGGTAGGAAAGTACCGAAGCAGTATGCGGTGATGAGTGTTGGTCACAATCAGATCGGAGTTACTTTAATAATTTGAAGCACTATCATTGGCAAATAAATAATAATCAGATGCTAGAAAACAATCTACTTAAGCAAATTAGCAACAATAGTACAGTGAAATAGGTATCATTAGAATAAGTTAAAATATTATTAAACTATAAATATGCAAAATATGAAGGTGGCTAAAAATATATTTAAAATATAACTGTACTACTAAGCTAGTTTTAGAAACACTTGTTCAAAACTTACCAATACGTGGGTTTCACAAAAATATTTAAAACTTGGCACTTAGGCACGAATAAACTAATGCATGATTTTAAAATAAAAATATCGTATCATCCGCGGTGTGAACGTCGCGAGAAAATGGCGAGCGCAGTACAGACACGATTTGTCTGCCGAGCGACCGGCGCGCGGCCGGTCGCCTCGGTCGGAGTGTTGTCGTCCGTACCAGCTTACAGCTTTATTAAAGTGGCGAGGGGTGAAGGGCTACCTGCGCGTGCGTCGCTGTCAGCTCAGCTGTTTGAATTTTTTGCGTTCAGAAACATATTATAATAAATGTAAATATTGCGTACTTAGTTAAATTTGTTATTTTATTTTTATTATGTAATTATATATTTTCTTTAATATTGATTTTGATATTAGATTTAAGTAGACTTAGGTTATTTAATTTATGTATTTAAATGTGTGACGTTTTACAACGTTACAACGGGATGATTTTGATATATAGACGAAGGCGCTTTAAAGGTTAAGAAATATGAAGCGGCTTATTTCCAATCTGAATATTTTTCTTTAACAAAACTTCAACCCATTCAAACGTCAGGGGTAGGTCAAATTTACCTTGCAAAATTTCATGGCAGACAGACAGACAGATACAATTATAGGTGAAACTAAATAAAACTTGTAATATATTTTATTTTGATACTTCTAAAATGCCAACCATAATTATTTATTTTATTTTATTTCGCAATACACCAAAATGTACCTGCCACATTTTAATTTTGTTACAACCCTTCCGTAGTAACGAAATACCTATACATACGTCGGTATCGCCTAACTTCAAGGGCGTTGGCCTACCAAAGAAAGAAACAAAAACAAAAAACGGCCACCATCTTGACCATTTGTATTTTTTACATTGTGTTAAGAACGGTTTTCTTGTCAAAATAGTACCAGAAACTGAGTTTCAAAGAAAACGGCCTGTAAACAAAAAAATTGGCAGCCATCTTGGATTTTTTAATACTTTTAACATTACGTTGCTGTTTTTGTGTAAAATAGTACCAGAAACTAAGTTTCATCAAATCGGCTTTCAAAAAAAAAGTTAGGCGCCGCCTTGTTTTTTTTTTATTTTTGACATTGCGTTGTTGTTTTTTGGTCAAAATAGAACCACAAACTGAGTTTCATTGAAATCGGCCTGCAAACAAAAAAGTTGGCTGCCATCTTGGATTTTTAAATTTTTAACATTGCGTTGTTGTTTTCTGGTCAAAATAGAACCACAAACTGAGTTTCATTGAAATCGGCCTGCAAACAAAAAAGTTGGCTGCCATCTTGGATTTTTAAATTTTTAACATTGCGTTGCTGTTTTCTTGTCAAAATAGAACCAGAAACTGAGTTTCATTGAAATCGGCCTGCAAATAAAAAAGTTGCCCGCCATCTTGGATTTTTTAATACTTTTAACATTGTGTTGTTTTTTTCTTGTCAAAGTTGTACTAAAAACCAAGTTTCATCAAAATCGGCTCACAAACAAAAAAGTTGGCAGCCATCTTGGATTTTTAATATTTTTAACATTGCGTTGTTGTTTTCTTGTCAAAATAGTACCAGAAACTGTATTTAATCGAAATCGGCCAGCAAACAAAAAATTTGTCCGCCATCTTGGATTTTTTTAATTTTTAACATTGCGTTGTTGTTTTCTGGTCAAAATAGAACCACAAACTGAGTTTCATTGAAATCGGCCTGCAAACAAAAAAGTTGGCTGCCATCTTGGATTTTTAAATTTTTAACATTGCGTTGCTGTTTTCTTGTCAAAATAGAACCAGAAACTGAGTTTCATTAAAATCGGCCTGCAAATAAAAAAGTTGCCCGCCATCTTGGATTTTTTAATACTTTTAACATTGTGTTATTGTTTTCTTGTCAAAATAGTACCAGAAACTATGTTTCATTAAAATCGGCTTACAAAAAAAAAGTTGGCCGTCATCTTGGTTTATTTTTATTTTTGACATTGCGTTGTTGTTTTCTGTCAAAATTGTACTAAAAACCAAGTTTCATCAAAATCGGCTCACAAACAAAAAAGTTGGCCGCCATCTTGGATTTTTTTATACTTTTAACATTGCGTTGTTGTTTTCGTGTCAAAATAGTACCAGAAACTAAATTTCATCAAAATCGGCTTACAAAAAAAAGTTGGCCGCCATCTTGTTTTTTTAATTTTTGACATTGGGTTGTTGTTTTCTTGTCAATATTGTACCAAAAACCAAGTTTCATCAAAGTCGGCCCGCAAACAAAAAAGTTGGCCGCCATCTTGGATTTTGGAAATTGCCTTTTTTTATAATCGAGATGAAGATTTGCACGCACTCACACTACATGTCGTATGCACCATAATATTAATTTAAAAATGAATTATAACGATAAAGACGTGATAGCCCTGGAAGACTTGTCCCGAGTTACTATGAACGGCGTTGTATGTAACTCGGGACAACCACTCTCCCGTCTCACCCCGCAAGCCCCGCACGTTTGACCTGTCTAGACGTCTCCGTCGGCCTACTGTATGAAAAGTTGCTTATTCTGTGCCTATAGTATGTTAGGATGTACTCATAAACCGCATCAATCACAAACACTCATCTGATATAAAACGTATCAAAATCGATTCAGCCAAACGTGAGATATTCACGGACAAACATACATAATGTACATAAAGGGTCAAACTGTGAACCTCCTTTTTCAAAGTCAGTTGTAATACCAAAACCTTCTCCTAAATGTAACGAATACTTTTCTGAAAACCGCATCTCGCGGACAAACCTTCATACATACATTCGGGTCAAACTGAGAACATTCTTTTTTGAAGTCGGTTAAAATACTAAAACCTTATCCTAAATGTAACAAATACTTTCCTGAAAACCGCATTAAAATCAGTTCAGCCAAAAGCGAGATAATCGCGGACAAACATACATACAAAAAAATACAGGTCAAACTGAGAAGCTTCTTTTTTTTGAAGTCACTTAAAAATTATTACTATCGTTCGGTCATTGTCGATATTACATACTCGAAATAGAAGGGAGAGGTGAGGCAGGAGGAGATCCACCTCCTCTCTCCTCTCCACCAATCAACAAGTAGGCATAATCGTCGCGGAACTCACACCTAGCAAATCAAGAAACAAGCGCTACCTAGCGGTGGCTTTTAGCGTAAAAACCCAAAAATGCAGTAAATAACAGATAAACTGTTAATTACCCTTGGTTACTTTCGTTAATAACCGGCTTCGCATTTTCCGCACTTGTGTCGTCACCGATATCGGCACGACAGACGATATCGTTGACGGTAACGACACAGTGTGAAAGCATTTAGTAGTGATTGTATGAAACTGCCAGTCCGACGATATCGTGCCGATATCGTGTCGTTACCGTTATCGTCCAGTGTGAAAACGCCCATCCTTCCAGCGATATCTCGAACAGTTGGTTGCCCCAGATACGCTCTTTTGGCATCTCGATCCTCTCCCATTCTTCCAACATGTCCTAGGCAGCGTAATCGAGACGATTTAAAAAATATATTTCGAAAACTATGAATTTTAATCAATTCCATTCTAAACTCTTTTTAACCGACTTCTAAATCAAAAAGGAGGAGGTTCTCTATTCGTCTGTATGTATGTTTTTTTTTTTTTTGTGTATGTCCAACGATTACTCGAAGACGGCTGAACCGATTGAAATGGTTCAAACGTTATTACATCAGGTTGGTTTCCAAGTTGGTCCCATTTTTTGAAATTTTGAAATCGGTTCAGTAGTTTTCAGGAAATCTTGAAAATACTGTCGTTTTCGTTACCACTTTATGTGAATTTAATACGTATCTTTAGGCATAACTTCTTTGTTTATAAACCGATTTAGATGATTCTTGTTTTGTTGGAAAGGGGATACCTCAAGGTATTTTAACCGACTTCGAAAAGGAGGTTTTGAGTTTGATCACATACCTATTTACCAGAAAACACGTAAATTGCCTGCACGATGCACTAAAAAGAGTGAAATAAAAATTATTTTTATAAAAAAATAAAACCGCCTTCTAAAAAACCACATCAAAAAAGTAAGAAATAATTCCTCACCAAATAAATAACGTAAGTACTTTGAAGTCGGGCGGGTTTAAACAAAAACAACAAAACATTGTACATGTTTCACGCCCGACTTCAAAGTAGTACGTTATTTATTTGGTGAGGAATTATTTCTTACTTTTTTGATGTGGTTTTTTAGAAGGCGGTTTTATTTTTTTATAAAAATAATTTTTTTTAAACATAAAAACAAGAAGCTAGTAATTTACAAATTGATTGATAAATGGAGCTAATGGGAAATGGAATAATCCTTTCCCAATAAGTATATTGCAACACACTAAATTCACATCCCACTAGCTATTATTTATTCTCGCATTAAGGTTTTCCTTTAAAATGATTCCATCCACCACGGTCGTTATGTTTTGTGCAGATAAGGCTCTTAGTGAAGTGACCCAAACTAGAGTTATTACACTTTGATCGATCAGTATTACTTCGTGTTACTTCTAACAGTAAAGTTTAGTTAAGGTCGTCACAGACGGTGAAGATACTATAATATTTTATCTTAACATAGAATATCGCTCGCCATACAATTCAATGAACCATCACACACGACGAAGATAACATATATTTTCATATTAAGTATCTTAAGATGCTAAGCGATACGGAAAATATATATTTCGTATGTTAAGATACGGAAATATATATTTTGCATGTTAAGATACTATCTTAACATACGAAATATATATTTTGAATACGAAAAGATGTGTATACAGGTTGTCCCGTTTTCGGTGCTGGGCATAGAGAGAACTAGCGGCCCGCCCCGGCTTCGCACGGGTGGACATTTATTTTTTAAACATTTTGGGATAAATACGAAAAAGCCAAAACATTTGTAACGATGCCGTTTCGTTCCAGTCATTATGGATGGTTAGAAACTCCATAATGGCTGGAAAGTTTAATAGTTTTACGTACTGGCCATCAATTTTATGCTGTACCACTGTTCTTTCGTAATTCAAATACAAATTCTTCGCTCCACGTGCCCTATTCAGCATTTTGATTCAGTCCTTCCAGAACAATCAAGCTGAACAGAGCTCGCGTGCGAGCTAGCGTACCAAAAATTTATAAGTGAAATGTAATAACTATTAAATAGCCAATTAATTAATTATAGTAACAGTTCCAGTTACAATTATATGATAAAACAACTCTCCAAGTGCTGAAACAATCTTTTATTCTCTACAACATCTTCTAATTGAATACTATGCGGTGACTTCCGACGTTCCGGCTAGTGTACCGCTGGCCGACGAGGGGGTCCCGTAACACATTCATAATAAACGAAGAGTAAGTTTACACCTAGTTTAACCAAAAAGTTTGCTTAGAAATAATGACGCTTTGAAACGTCAAACGTAAGGAGTAGGTACCTACCTAATGATGATAGTAAGATTTTCTATCCAAACTGATCTAGAGTTCGAATTAGCTATAGCAATTTTTATATCAAATTCCAGGTCAGAATCATCTTCTGATGAACTGTCCAATAAGTCTAATAGCAAATCCGAATTGCTCATTTTTGATCACCCTGTATAAGATGGTTTACAGAATATTCGTCCGCTACCTAGGACGGATATCAAGAGAGTGAAAAGATTCCAAAATATATCGTATCTTAACCGTGTGTGATAGTTTAAGATGCTATAATATTTTATCTTACGATATCTTAAGATAAAATATTATAGCATCTTCACCGTATGTGACGCGCTTTAGGTCGGATTTAGCTTCGGAAAATAATGTATCAAAAGATTTATGACAACAACAGTGATTGATAGTAGTAATACGTAAAGAAATAAGAAATAGTTAATTTTAAATGGGTTCCTTTACTTCATTTATATTTACAAATGTAACAAACATGATGCACATAAAACTTGAATGTCTGTAAAAGAAGAGGAAGATAAAAGAAAAAAAAATACGTAAAACATTAAGGGTTTTACAATCACACAAATTATTTAAGCCCTTAGTGAATTTCTTTGAAATCAGTGTTATGGGAACTTGAAAACGGACAAATAAATACTTTAAATACCTAATTTTTGTTGGTAAATTTACATAGAAAACACACTTATGAATGAAAAGTAAAACATTTTGAGCAGATCACAAATGAATCGTCCACGGAGATGATGACTCAATGAAAAAGATCACAAAATATCGAAAAAAATATATAAAATAACATGATTTCATTAAACCAAAACAACAGCTTTATTAGCTAAATTAGTTTATTAATATTCAAAGTGATATTAAAGTAGACGATAAAATATGTCGTCGAAGTGTAATGAATTGCCAAACTAAAGAAAACAAATGAACACTTACAACAATAGACGTTAATAAAAGCTTTCGTATTCAAAGTGGGAGATCGCGACTTAAATATTATGAGAATCAATAATTTATAGTATTCGCTGAAATCCAATTCATCCGGAATCGATATCCCTGATTGTGGTCTATTCATTTCATTTGCATTGGATCTTCCCCTAGATTAAAATAACCGCCCTTTCCAATAAGCAGACGGGTTTCCTTGAATATCAAGCCAATGCCTATTGGATTATGATCGGTAAAGCTTTTATTGCCACAGCTTTAAGGTTCAGAATTGAGTGATGGCCACACGTTATCAGTTTACACTTTATTCCCGTCTGATTAAATTTCCAGGGCAGCTGGAATTTTACGTTGACGCTCTGGGACTCAGAGGGACTCTCATTGAGTTATCGGGACTCGTTATTAAATCAGTATCTAGAGCTTGTATGGAGCTAGGCAGATATTCCTATTTTGATTACAGAATTCACTAAGGATTTGTCTTGCAATTAAATATTATTTCTGTCTGTTTAGGACAAAACTCAAACTTGTTCATTCAGGTTAGATTGTGTTACAATACAATATGAACGTCAAAGAAGCTACGCCATCGGTTCGCAAGTCCTACGGCGGGAGACCTTGCGAGAAGAACCGTCAAGAAACTCGCCAAGGGCAATCTTTTTCTCCCTGTTATCTGTAATATACAAAAATGATTCTTCTGAATGAAATGTTTTTTCTCCTTGACCGTAATATCAACAATCCATCGTTATTATTGAACAATATTCCGTCGTTTGTGTATCGCAGTCCACAGCTGATTTGCGGGTTTGCCTGAACCGATATTTGCGGTCACAGTTCAGATAAAGAGCCACGACCCCGAATCAATCTGAAACCGATGCCGAATGTTGAAATTCGTGAAAGAGATCACTGAAGCTTCAATTTCATTCGGTCAGTAAATATGTAAAGTGAATTTCACTAATGAATCAATTTAATTGAAGAATCTTTAATTTTTGGGGTTTCTGTTTTAAAAGATCTTTCACGGGCCATGGTCACGGGATGGCTTGTGGTTGATGAATTCCATGTTTTTTTTATTAATTGATAAACAATTCAAGCTCTTTTAAATCTGTAAAACGAATTTGTATTTCATAGAACAGGTACACGCAAAAGTTTTAGATTAGTCTTGAAACGTTTTATTTTCCAAATAACGGAAAACAAACAACAGTATACCTACTCAACACAATTTAGAATGAATACGTAAGGAGTATTAAATCAAAAAAGGTATTTCTAAATGCATACCTACTTTGAATTTCTGATCGCTCATTAATGTAGATTTCGGTTGTAATAACCTTTTGATCAGTACGATCCATTATAACAGGTTTATCAGCATCACGACGTAACGACGCCGTAAAACACCCATTTTACAATTCAATTAGGGAAAACAAGTATCGATTTCGTAATGCGATTTGTCGAAGAGGATCATGAAAACCTTTGAGGTATTATAGCTTTTGATTTCGCGATTATTGACTGTGACTTGTCTTATCAAATTTTGATTTGTGTTCATTGGGCATCAAAAACAAATTGCATTCACAATACTCTTATAAGGTACAGTCACATCCTACTTCCTACTATAATAATCCTACTTCCTACTAATATTATAAATGTGAAAGTTTAGATGTTTGTATGTTTGTTACTCAATCACGCCAAAACGGCTGAATGGATTTGGTTGAAATTTGGGACATAGCCTGGAGAGAAACATAGGCTACTTTCTACCCCGGCACAATGTCCCATTCCCGCGGGACAAGGTCGTGTAGTCCACGCGGGCGAAGCGCGAAAAGCTAGTTATATCAATCAATAATTATAAATGTGAAAGTTAAGATGTTTGAATGTTTGTAACTCAATCACGCCAAAACGGCTTAACGGATTTGGCTGAAATTTGGGACACAGATACTTTGTAGCCTGGAGAGGAACATAGGCTACTTTTTATCTCGGAAATAACGTCGTGTAGTCCACGCGGGCGAAGCCGCAGTCGGAAAGCTAGAACCTACTTTATATTATTTCATTACCAACAATAATAAAATTGGAACTAAAGCAATTGAAAATGAATGCTGACAGCGGTGATGCCTACGATCAACAATTTAACTAGATACCGATTGGAGTATAAAAAACGGCCGTGCGAATAAGAGCATTCGTACTTTTTACGTAAAACCGTAACATTCGTAACCTTTTCTCCGTTTAAAAAAAGTCATTTAGTTAAAGATATTTTTAGTGACAACAGGGTGCCTAGCATCAACTCTTATTGCGGTTTTGTTTAAGACCTAAACTGATCTGTACCCCTAGTGTAAGTTTTTATGTCAAGCAAACGCAAACTATTTCGAATGCGTATTAATGTCAATTTGTATGAAAACTATATAAGCGCGCTACTCGCCGCTAGAGGCGCTTATACAGTTTTCATACAAATTGACATTAATACGCATTCGAAATAGTTTGCGTTTTTTGACATAAAAACTTACACTACGGGCACTGCTTCGCTTATTCGTACCACGACAGCTTAATATCAATGACAGCGATTCAGTGATCATTCAATGACATTTCACAGCCGCTAAGCTGTCATGTAGGCTTATTTGACTTATAACTCGACCAAGCTAACATGACACCTGCAGGTTATACCCGTCCCTCTCACTCTCCGGGCATGACAGAATCGAGTGAAAGAGACGGGTAGAAGAAATAAGGACACAAATCGTTCGGTCATTCACATTTAGCAATTCATTTGCGATCCAGTTTTTAGAAGGTCAGAGTACGAAAGAAAGCAATTCATTTTAGGGACCTATTCTGCATCGCGCTATTTTTGAATCGCTGTCTTAAAGTTGATGGTAGGCACCCTGTTTGTTATCCCAAATAAAGAAATGAGGAATAAAATAAAATTATAGAGGTCCAAGTAATAGATAACCAATTTTGAAGTAAATTAAAAAGTACTCGTCGTCTATCTACCTACTTTATGGAGAGCACTTTTGGGCATCTTAAGGATCTTATGCCTGACTTTCATTTCAAGTAGCTGGTACAAAATGTAAGTGCCTTTCAATTTTGTCTGGGAGAATTTTATCTTTGTGTAATTTGCCCTCACTTTCAGTTGCCGTGTCTTAAGAATATTTTAAAACATAGCAAAAGAATAATAAAATAATAATAATATTGGACACCATCTCTAAACAACGTGTAAATGAAGAAGCGCAAAACCTCTTAGGTGGTAATTGTGTTCATGAATATGAACAACTTTTACTATGGGGCCAAAGCTGCAACTCAACAAAAACAATCAGCTGTTCTATACATTCTGGGCGAGTAGGTATTGACAATTTGTATGAAACAGCTGATTTTCGTTATTGCGCCAATACTAACTATAGTAGCTTAAGCAGTAGTATTATGGAAATTGGAAACTACGACGGGTATTACCACATACAGCCAGAGACGAGGAAATATTGAAAAGTTCGTTTTTAATATTTACCCGACCGGGAATCGAACTCGGGACCTCTAAAGATAGCTGCACCTTGAAAACCGGTGCGTACACCACTCGGCCGCGGAGCTCGACAAGACAAGAAATTGGCCTGTAGTCTATGTTTGCAATAATCTATCTCCCGGTAAAGTAAGCTTATGGGCGTTTGTGCACTACACTGAATTTTACCGATCCGGAAA
Source organism: Crambus lathoniellus (assembly GCA_949710035.1). Lineage (NCBI taxonomy): Eukaryota > Metazoa > Arthropoda > Insecta > Lepidoptera > Crambidae > Crambus > Crambus lathoniellus. The sequence continues at coordinate 31,155,277 of OX453303.1, forward strand.
TAACGGATGCTTGTATTTTAATAATTAATCATTTATAATAGTAAGAATGTATTTATTTCGTGTAGTTTAGGGTTTGAAAGATTGAAACTTCAGTGTAGTGCACAAACGCCCTATCCCGGTGTTATGTTACTAAGCAACAGTTGTCATCGGATAAGGGCGTTTGTGCACTACACTGAATTTTACCGATCCGGAAAAAAACGGATGCTTGTATTTTAATTATTAATCATTTATAATAGTAAGAATTTATTTATTAAATTAAGCCTGTCTTTACCGGGGACATAAGTGTATATATTCTTTGCCGGAGAGCAGATTATTGACACAGAATAATATTTGTAGTTATTGAACCCGGCCATTATTCATAATGCTAAGTACAATAACTAAAATTAAATAACATTAACTATGATAAATAATGATGATTATTAAACTATTTATAGTACTATACTATAACTTAGATTTTTCGACTTCGCGTTTGAAATTGATTTTTCCGAATAAGTACCACATGTTTCAATTTTGACGCATTGTTGGTATTGTGGTCATTTTGTTAGTTTAAATTTGAGGTACAACCTACAACGTCCAATAAAAAAAACCCCAATATCTTCGAGAGTTGACATAAAAAGAATTCACTTTCTTCCAAATGACGCGTAGTTACACGCATAGGGTTGGCAAAACGAGGACAAGACTTAGGAGGGGCGACAGAAGTCGGCCGTCTCACGGTCGACTGTCAGTCTAGATTGATGGCAGTTCGACAGCGATTGATACTGAGTGTGCTGACGGTACCCGTTAAACGGGCAACTTGGACAGATTCTTTTTAAATACGAAAGTTTCGGAGCTATGTCATCCTTGGCTGTTTAGATTCTCTAGGTTGAACTGTGAAGGGTTGCTGTTACTCAACTGGGTGCCTACCATCAACTTTAAGACAGCGATTCAAAAATAGCGCGATGCAGAATAGGTTCCCTTAAATGAATTGCTTTCTTTCGTACAATGACCTTCTAAAAACTGGATCGCAAATGAATTGCTAAATGTGAATGACCGAACGATTTGTGTCCTTATTTCTTCTACCCGTCTTTTTCATTCGACTCTGTCATGCCCGAAGAGTGAGAGGTACGGGTATAACCTGCAGGTGTCATGTTAGCTTGGCCGAGTTATAAGTCAAATAAGAGTTCATGACAGCTTAGCGGCTGTGAAATGTCATTGAATGATCACTGAATCGCTGTCATTGATATTAAGCTGTCGTGGTACGAATAAGCAAAGCAGATCAGTTTAGGTCCTAAACAAAACCGCAATAAGAGTTGATGGTAGGCACTCTGTTCTTGTTGCTTTTGTTTTTACGAGCTTTTTATTAAGTTGCCATGTTAGTTAGTTAGTGGGTGACAAATCTTGCAAGCTTAATTTGATCCACTTCCCAGTGTCCGATGGAGCTGAAATTTTTTATACAGGTTTGGTTTAGATGACAATACAATATTTGAGTACAGTCAGCAAAAAAATTGTCATGGAAATGAAATATTTATAAAAAAAAGTTTTGTGTGTTAGAATACGATTATCGAAACAATCTCTCAAACTATCAGTCTAATTCGAAAAATTCAATATGAATAATAAAATCACTTTATACAAATATATTCATTATCTGTATCTATACATAAATAAACACATCATCTGTTGTTGATTGTAAAATGTATACAGGGTTAATTTTTGAACACCATCCAAACTTTTAAGCTTGTCTCAGAATCGGAAAGTGAGCAACTTTCTTCTAGAAACATGGGTCGAAATACGACAAAAATTTTTGGACTTCCCATACTAAATCGATCATGTAAGTAATCAGTCTGATTTGTATGAAAAGTCAAAAATTTTATGTCATATTTCGAACCATGTTTCTAGGAGAAAGTTGTTCACTTACAGATTCTGAGATCTTAAAAACTTGGATGGTGTTCAAAAATTAACCCTGTATAGGTACGTATAATCGTTAACATTTTCCTATCTATTGTCGGTTTACTAACATGCTACCACATACTATTATTTAGGTACCAAGTTATTCAATATTTACTTTGACGGTAGTATTAGAATAAAGTATTTTATTACAGTTTGTGAAGACTAATCTTATCTTCTAGCTGAGAAAGAATGTAGATTTTTATTTAGTATATTGAATGCAAAATAGAGGCTTAAACAAATTCAATAGAGTACTTACCTTTCGTTGAATTCCATCCAATTTCAATATAATCTCATTAGTTTTATTCTAAGAACTTCTGAAAATTTTGAAAGATACTTCAAGTAATAAAATTGACTTTTATTATATTTTACTAAGTGTCTGTATTATTGTCTGGGCACTAACTTTAAATTTAATTAAAAACAGTTAGCATTTGCTTGATAAGACGTAAATTATTTATAATTTGACCTGAATCTGTTATATAGGCGGTTAAACCTTATTTACTAAACCTTATTTTGTTACCTTAGGTTGTTAGATTCAAAATCGACTATAGAGTGTTGTGACAGAAATTACAAATATTGTGATGGCATTCGTATTATTAGCAGATGTGCGGGCCGGGCTCGTAAAACAAAACTAGGAATAAAAAAAAAAAAAATTCAAAAAAATGTTTCGAATATTTCTTCTAATAGATTAAGAGCGACAAGTTTTATTAGCGCACGGCGGGGACTAAGACAAATGAAGTCTTGGGTAGGCCGTAAATTACGCTCAACTGTCAGACAAACTATTCAAACTGGTGAATGATGGACAATTTTAGTTTAAATGCACAGATTTCTAAGAGTTTGGTAGATATTAAATGTGTTGCAGATGGGTGAAGTAGACGAAGGAAGGAAAAGACTTGAGTTCTCTGAATTGTTAGGGCGGATCGTGAGAAGTTGTGCGTAGGCGTCACCATGGAGATTGCAAGCATCAAGCTGTTTTCCATAATTATATGTTTTACTGCTTAGATATAAGATTCCTAAGAGGAAGCACAGTGTGAGGCATAGTCAAATCCGTGTTAAATACTAAGAAATACTTAGGAGAACCATTGAGCTAGTTTGTTTGACTTCGCTTAACACCTTGCGTTCTCACATGTACACCTTTCAGTTGAATCACGATTTCTATGAGCTAAATTCGTTAGATTTCAGTCTAGGTCTAGGTAGATTTCTATACATATACCTAAATAAATAAACATGGGATAGTAGGGAGTGATTAAAGACTTTAAGGGAGAGACTACATTCAAACCGTTGAGGTTACCTGTGTATAGGTAGTTTATTTAAACGTGTTAGTAAAGGGGTCTAGCTGCTGAATTTGGACGAGAGAGACAACAGGAGCAGAGCAGAAGGAAGTATAATGTATTAGTGTTGAATAGGTATAATGTGTAAGTTCATTTTGCCTCTACACAGGACATAGACGCTGTTAGGTGCACTTATAGACTTGTATTTAGGATAGGAAATAGAGATAGGTATACTAGGTGATCTGTGATGAAATAGGACTTGCACAGGGTGTTTAAATCCTGGGGTGTTTGACCGCTTGAGGCTGCGAGCTAGTCATTCCACCCACTGACTTTAATCGAATGAGGGCCCTTGACTATAAGAGATTATTCTCTTAGACTACTGAACGGGATGCTCTGGCCGGCACTCGCGAGCTCAGCCTTATTGAGCCTAAAGGCTATCTGCGTGTGGGTTTCAGTGAACGGGTAGCAGCATTTCTGGGTCGTCGTCACACTTGCACTTCCATAGCGTTCAGCCATCGCCCGATTTGGCCAAATCGAACTTTCTCAATTAATACAAATATGAATAAATAAAGTATACCATGGTATTATGGGGAAGGTGTCTAGCGAACACCTTATAAAATAAAGTAAATAAATGTCCACATCCTGGAGATGTCTGACATACGCTTCGCAGCGTAACAAAGATGGCTGACGTTCCCCAAATAATAAACCTCAGAAGGGTTTTTCCTAGAAGGTTTTGTAGGCGCTACTAAACGACCAGAGTGTAATCCACTACGTGAGCAGACATCTATTGGTTATAGCTTAGGAATTAGAGTAGAAGAGAGGCGAAGGTCGCGATCAGATTAAAACAATTTGCATTTTAATATTAACAAGCTTCGCAATGTTATTTAAAACCATAGGCCTGCGGAATGATGGATTTATCTCGATGAGCTTCCGTTCTATTCACACGCAGCTACTAAATAGTACAAACATAAACACGATTCGCAGATCACTTAGATGCCAGTAACATCGACTTTCACCAAGACCACCAAATACATAGAAAACATTATAACTAGACGATCACATATACAAATCAGGGTTAGAGCCACTACAATATGCAAGGCAGAAGATTCCGTTGTAAATGGAGTGCCTGATGTTTTAAGTAGTAGTAGGTAGGTAAATCATGTGTGAAGTAGCATATTATTATTATAACAATATTATTATTTAAAAATAAATCTAAATATCGATTCAGAAATCTTTAATGAAGCTTATAGTTTACCCTGTGTTTTGCGTATAAAGATAATTTAAAAAACAAATCTACTGAAAAAATACGTTAAGTATTCATCTTACAATGCATCAGAAATATTTTTACCTGCATTAACACACACATTAAATTTTCACAGCTTTTTGATGGATAAGGTCCTATACACACTGTGACATTTTGCAGCGCTACAAACAGGCGTTTGACAGCCGTCCGACTGCATCTCGTCACCCTTGATTAACTAGCATTTGTATCGAATTTTGCTTTCCTTTGCATCGATGCTTTATCACGCTTACATCGCGATCGCCCCCATAATAATGGTACGATACGATCAGATTCTTTAGCGCAACTGTTTGTTTCACGATTTATCACAGGCATCGGAAAGCGCCTGTTTGTAAGGTTAGACGATCGTAATTGTATCGTTGGAAAAAGTCACAGTCGGTAGGTTTTCAGCGATAAAAATGATTCTTTGTCCGATCTTATGCCGGCTCCAAACTATCGTCCAACAGTCCAACACTCCAACATCCTTCAATCTCATCCCAACTCACCATCAATCAAAACAGACTCTCCACACATCGTCCAATCTTCAGCCAACCTCATTCACTATGGAGGACGTTGAAGTGATAGGTGCTTCTGCACCGTACCTTTTGAGTGCATATAATAATTTTTTGCAAGTTCATAACCGACGTAAAATTAAAAAACCACGACGGAAACGAAGATGGTGGATGTTAAGTATACATAGGAATAGAACAAGGTAAGTAGGTATTTTATTTAAGCTTGAAACAATTTATTGTAGGTAAGCCTTTTTTTGTGCCGTGTAGTGCCGGCACATAAAAAGAATAGCACTACCCCCTCTCTTCCCGTGGGTGTCGTAAGAGCCGACAGAGGGAAAACTGCCAAAGGAGATGGGCAGCAGCGTCTCCAGGCTTCAACAGGCTATACTGCGATCGCCAACCCGCCTGCCAAGCGTGGCGATTATGGCAAACCCCCCCCCCGTAAAAATGGATACACACACTAAAAATCGGCCCCCAGTCCCCGGCGGCCCCGCTATTCCTAGCTACGGTAGCGGCTATGGTAACGGCGGGGCAGGGGGTGCTAAGAATCCCCGGGTAGGTTCCGGCTACCAACACCGACGACTTGACCTGGCAACCTACAACACGCGCACGTTGAGGCTCGACGCGAAGCTTATAGAGTTGGAAGAGGCAATTAGTAAGTTGCATTGGGATATTATTGGGTTATCTGAAGTCCGAAGAGAGGGGGAGGACTCGATTACCCTTCAATCCGGTAACTTACTATACCACCGGGAGGGCGACCAACAGTCCCAAGGTGGTGTCGGGTTCATCGTCCATAAATCCCTTGTCAACAACGTGATCACCATCGGAAGTGTTTCGAGCAGGGTAGCGTACCTAATACTCAGAATATCGGAACGATATTCGCTGAATGTCATTCAGGTCTACGCTCCGACCTCGAAACACGACGATGTCGAAGTGGAGGCTATGTATGAGGAGATCTCTAAAGCCATGCATAGCTACAAAACCCACTACACGGTTGTGATGGGGGATTTTAATGCTAAGTTGGGGCAACGTTGCGGTGATGAGTTGAGAGTGGGGCAATTTGGATTTGGGCAACGGAACGAAAGGGGCCAGATGCTGGCAGACTTCATGGAGAGGGAGAACCTCTACATGATGAACTCCTTCTTTAAGAAGCCCGTAAGCCGCAAATGGACCTGGATTAGTCCGGACGGTAAAGTCAAAAACGAGATAGATTTTATTATGTCAACGAGGAAGCAAATATTCAATGATGTCGTTGTGATCAACGCCGTAAAGACGGGTAGCGATCACCGCATGCTTAGAGGCACATTGAATATCAACGTCAAGCTGGAAAGATCTCGACTAATAAAATCTACGCTCCGACCAATACCGGCTCAAATTCAAAACCCCGAGTGCTTTCAGCTCGAGCTCCAAAACCGCTTCGAAGCCCTTGAGAACAGCATCGATATGGACGATCTATACAACATGGTGGTGGACACTGTCCGCACGGTAGGGTCCAAGCACTACAAAACCCACCGTCCTAAATTAAAGAAACTCTCCAGCCATACTATCCGACTCATGGATCAGAGAAACGAAATGAAACTACAGAACTCAGCGGATGCCCTTCGTTATCGACAGCTAAATAGGCAGATCTCCAAGTCCTTGACAAGCGACCTTCGCCAATTTAATACCGAGCGTATTAAAGAGGCCATTGAGCGGAACAAAGGCTCCAAAGTGTTCGCTAGAGATCTGGCTATAGGGCAAAGTCAACTGACGAGGCTGCAAGCTGAGGACGGTAGTATCATTTCATCAACACCTGAAATCCTGAGGGAGATTGAGAGTTTCTATGGACAGTTGTACTCCACGCAAACACCTGTTGAAAGTAAGGCTACAGAACCTAGAGCCAAGCTTACCCGACACTATACCGAAGATATCCCGGACGTCAGCCTGTACGAGATTAGAATGGCTCTCAAGCAGCTCAAAAACAACAAGGCGGCGGGCGATGACGGAATCACAACAGAACTTCTGAGAGCGGGCGGTAAGCCGATACTTAAGGTCCTCCAGAAGCTCTTCAACTCTGTCATCCTCGAGGGCAAAACGCCAAAGGCATGGGGCAGAAGCGATGTGATGCTGTTCTACAAGAAGGGTGATAAGACTCTCCTGAAGAATTACCGACCCATCTCGCTTCTGAGCCATATCTACAAGTTGTTTTCGAGAGTCATTACGAATCGTCTCGCTCGCAGGTTCGACGACTTCCAACCTCCCGAACAAGCCGGGTTCCGAAAAGGTTATAGTACCATAGACCACATTCATACGCTGCGGCAAGTTATACAGAAGACCGAAGAGTATAACTTGCCACTATGCTTGGCGTTCGTGGACTATGAGAAAGCCTTTGATTCGATCGAGACCTGGGCAGTGCTGCAGTCTCTCCAGAGGTGCCAAATAGACTACAGGTACATCGAGGTGCTGAGGTACTTATACCAAAACGCCACCATGTCGGTCCGATTACAGAACCAGAGCTCTAATCCTATCCAACTACAGCGAGGTGTGAGACAGGGAGACGTCATTTCTCCCAAACTGTTCACAGCTGCGTTGGAGGATATTTTTTAAGCTACTGGACTGGAAAGGATTCGGCATTAACATCAATGGCGAGTACCTAACACACCTGCGGTTTGCCGATGATGTAGTTCTCATGGCTGAGACTTTGGAAGACCTGAACACAATGCTCGAAGATCTCAGCAATGCTTCCCAAAGAGTGGGTCTGAAGATGAACATGGATAAGACGAAAATCATGTCCAATGCCCATGTTGCATCCGCTCCAGTTAATGTTGGGAACATTACACTCGAAGTTGTTGACCACTATGTCTACCTAGGACAGACAATCCAATTAGGTAAGTCCAACTTCGAGAAAGAGATCTCTCGTCGAATCCAGCTCGGATGGGCAGCGTTTGGGAAGCTCCGGCATATATTTGCGTCCAAAATTCCTCAATGTCTCAAGACTAAGGTCTTTGACCAGTGTGTGTTGCCAGTTATGACTTATGGAAGCGAGACGTGGTCTTTTACTATGGGTCTCATAAGAAGGCTCAAGGTTACCCAGAGAGCAATGGAGAGAGCGATGCTTGGTGTTTCCCTGCTCGATCGAATCAGAAATGATGAGATCCGCAGGAGAACTAAAACGACCGACATCGCTCGAAGGATTGCTCAGTTGAAGTGGCAGTGGGCGGGACACATAGCGCGGAGAACCGATGGCCGTTGGGGCGGAAAGGTTCTTGAATGGCGACCGCGAACCGGACGACGTTCCGTGGGCAGGCCCCCTACAAGGTGGACCGACGATCTGGTCAAGGTCGCGGGAAGCCGCTGGATGCGGGCAGCGCAGGACCGATCGTTGTGGAGATCCTTGGGGGAGGCCTATGCCCAGCAGTGGGCGTCGTACGGCTGAAATGATGAAGCCTGAGAGAAGTGACGACACTGATGTGTGGAGGGTCTGTTTGTGCGAGTAGGCCAACTCCTTTGATCTGGGTACGATTTACCGCCATCGGACCGATCTCGCCCCAACACGTTCCAACATCGTCAAACATTCTCAAACTACCTCTCCACACGTGGAAGGTTGGACGAACATTTGGAGTGTTGGACGATAGTTTGGAGCCGGCATTACATTATAATACTTGCAGACGATCAGAGTTGATTCGCCGAAGAGTATCTTCCTTTACATGGTATTATGACTCGCACCCTTCCAGTATCTTACATGTCAAAATAAATGACTCGTCTCAGCGACTGACGTAGACACTATATTTTTTTATTATTTTTTACTAAGTATATTTTTACACCCCATAAACCGAACCACGCACGTGTGTGTAACGATTAACAAATATATCAAGACTGAATCGCAACTGTATCGCGGCTAAAGTCACAACGTATTTGATTAAATCAGGCGTCACACGGCGGAGGTCCCTAATGAAACTTAGTACCAAATGATGGATTCGGTGCTGGGTTTCGCACGATCTAACTCCTGAGGATGTCCCGGGTTGGGGCGAAACACGTGTAGAGTAGTCTAATCGGCGAAGGTGCAAGATGTGTCTTTGTTTTGCGGTCGGGGCGGTGCATCTTGCATGTTTTATTTTTTGCATAATATTTTATTTTTTTCACAATGGTAAACAAAAGTCACTTTTTCGGTCATAATCATAAATTGATGTTTTTACCTCCGTTATGTGAACAATATCGTAGCGGCTGCGTGACTGAATCATGCAGAACTGTATCGCGACAAAATGTCACAGTGTGAAAAATTCATAAGAGCCAGATTTCCAGACCAAAAATTATCTTTTTTACTCCTGCTAAGTGAGCGATATTTTGAGCGGCACAAGGCTGAAGTGGCAAGCATTATTGTAAACTTTGCCGACGACACACCTCATAAACCAAATCACGCACGTGTGTGTATCGATTTGCAACTGTATCAAGTCTGTATCAAGACTGTATCGCGGCAAAAGTCATAGCGTGTAAAGGTCCCAAGAGTCATATTTCCGGCTCAAAAAATTATCTTTTTACCTTTGTTATGTTGCAGATATATTATAAGCAGCTGCTGCGTGACTGAATCAAAACTGTATTGCGACAAAAAGTCACAGTGTGGAAAGGTCTTAAGAGTCAGGTTTCCGGTCCCAAAAATATCATTTTTACCCCTGAGTTGACGATATTTTAAGCGGCTCAAGGCTCAAGTGACAAGCGTTTGTATACTTCGCCAACGACACACCTTATAAACCAAATAACACACGTGTGTGTAACGATTCGCAACTGTATCAATACTGAATCGCAACTGTATCGCGACAATAAGTCACAATGTGGAAAGGTCCTAAGAGTCAGGTTTTCGGCCCAAAAAATATCATTTTTACCCCTGTTATGTTGACGATATTTTAAGCGGCTCAAGGCTCAAGTGACAAGCGTTTGTATACTTCGCCAACGACACACCTCGTAAACCAAATAACACACGTGTGTGTAACGATTCGCAACTTTATCAATATCGAATTGCAACTGTATTGTGACAAAAACTCACAGTGTGGAAAGGTCCTAAGAGTCAGGGTTTCGGCCCAAAAAATATCATTTTTACCCGTGTTATGTTGACGATATTTTAAGCGGCTCAAGGCTCAAGTGACAAGCGTTTGTATACTTCGCCAACGACACACCTTATAAACCAAATGACACACGTGTGTGTAACGATTCGCAACTGTATCAATACCGAATTGCAACTGTATTGTGACAAAAACTCACAGTGTGGAAAGGTCCTAAGAGTCAGGTTTTCGGCCCAAAAAATATCATTTTTACCCGTGCTATGTTGACGATATTTTAAGCGGCTCAAGGCTCAAGTGACAAGCGTTTGTATACTTCACCAACGACACACCTCATAAACCAAATGACACACGTGTGTGTACGATTCGCAACTGTATCAATACCGAATCGCAACTGGATTGTGACAAAAACTCACAGTGTGAAAAGGTCCTAAGAGTCAGGTTTTCGGCCCAAAAAATATCATTTTTACCCGTGCTATGTTGACGATATTTTAAGCGGCTCAAGGCTCAAGTGACAAGCGTTTGTATACTTCACCAACGATACACCTCATAAACCAAATGACACACGTGTGTGTACGATTCGCAACTGTATCAATACCGAATCGCAACTGGATTGTGACAAAAACTCACAGTGTGGAAAGGTCCTAAGAGTCAGGTTTCCGGCCCAAAAAATATCATTTTTATCCCTGTTATGTTGACGATATTTTAAGCGGCTCAAGGCTCAAGTGACAAGCGTTTGTATACTTCGCCAACGACACACCTCATAAAACGAATCACGCGCGTGCCCTCTCGCTGATTAGAAATGAAAAATGGCTGCTCTGTTTTGTTTACCTCGCCTGCCGTAACGGGGTGAAATTTAAATATTCGGGGCAGGCATTTGAAGGCGTTTTCTTTTAATTTTTACTTACATCACCTCTAAAGTATTTTTGTAAGTACATTAATTAAGTAATCTTGAATTAAAGAAAGGCATAGGAAAGTTAAAAGGCGTATTTTAATGAGAAGGTACCTAATTTTTTGGAGAGAAAATAAGTTTAAATGTAAGTATATACAGAGGACCATTTTCAAGTGCACAAAAACAGGAAAAAGGAACAGTCCTTGACGGGTTTATTGCTGGTACTTTTTTGTTTAACGTTTTCCGCCTTTGTGAATGGATGGCGTAGTTTCTTTGAGGTTGAGCTTACAATTTTAAATTGAATTTACAGTCTTGATTTGCACAATTTGCACTAGGGGACTCCTCAGTCATAGACCAATTACAGACTCGATATCGTAGGTTCAAATAGGCGTTCACAGATTAGGCTACCACTAGTGTTGTCGTATAACGCAATTGAAAATCATTGTCGTGCATGGATAGTCTTTTCTTCTAGTTAACAGTTATTCTAATACTTGTTGGTTTTTCTATGACATCGTAAGAAAGTTTGTTCATTAAAACTAAAATCTCACTGATTCTAAATAGGTATCCGCTTTAGCTACTTGCCACGTGTTAACATCAAAGTGTTAATGCAATCTAACCCTTTAACGGGCAGATTTTTTTTAGTAATAATAAAAAAAAATACATTTGGCGCCATTGCGAATGAAATTCGCAAACTTCAGTCCTGTGGTGACATTTGTGCATTATGCCCGTTCAGCGACTAATAAAAAATACATAAGAGCTATCATAAGGGCAACCGTTTCAATAACATTAACCTTACGGTTAGATATGTGAAATGGTTACAGCCGCTATACTAATTTTGCTATGCCCTCTAAAGGGCTAATGTAGTAAAATTTTCAGTTTAAAATAACAGCGCTACGCTAAGTGTTCCTGAAGTAATATTTTAATGCTCCAACATTATTTAAATTTAAAATAAAATACAAGTTCCGTCCGTGAAATTATAACTGGCGCAAAATTTAAATATACATTTTGATATACTGCTTAATAGGTCTTAATTAAGGGAGCAAGGTCAGAAAGAACTAGCAACATTTATTACTTTTGAAGCTCTCCTACATTTAAAAATACATTTAATTGTATTTATGAGGACTGCTCACGCGAGATTACAATTTGCGAGTGTAGGTACTGTTAATGAAGGGACGGATATGACTGTCGTATTTGTTTTTAATCTAAAAGCTTATTGTCATTTGTTTCCGTAAATGTTTTAATAAATGTTGGAACTTAATTGCATGACTCAACTAGACCTATTTGGTTCGACTTTACATTTTCATCTAATAGGTATAGATTTATAAGTCACCAAGATGATAAGAAATAAGTGATTTATGCATTTGTACCATTAAAAACATACCATGCAAAATTTTGTGCGAACAAAAGCTTTTCAAAAGAACTTTCTCGAAGTTACTGTAATACGGTGCAATATTTTAAAAATAACAAGTAAGTACTTTATTTCAATGAATAACAAGGTGCTTTGAAAGTTGCAGTGCATGAAAATTACTTGTGCGAGGTGGAAATAACTTTCTACTTACAAGCATTTTGTTGCATTATGTGTTTACTCCAGTTCAATACTGATCTAAGAATTTATAAAATGTTTAGATACACTAGGGGGATAATTTCAATTTAACAAACTATATAATCCTATCCTACTATAATAATATAAATGTGTAAGTTAGTAGATTGTGTAGTTTAGATGTTTGGATGTTTGAATGTTTGGATGTTTGTTGCTCAATCACGCCAAAACGGCTGAACGGATTTGGCTGAAATTTGGGACAGATACTTTGTAGTCTGGAGAGGAACAAAGGCTACTTTTTAATCATCTCATATCTTTGAACACTACAGCTTTCCACGTTGTCTTGGGTCTAACGACCGGGGAGAGAACGCTGCATTGCCAAGTTGCCAACGTAGTCAGGTGGTCTCCTCTTTAGCTGACTATACCGTGTAAGTAGGATTTTGTGAATCAGGCACTTACTATTATTAATTTGTAGATTACGTAGGTATATGTATAATGTATTCGTTCTTTATACTTATTTCATTATTTTTATATACAAATAATATTATGTACTCTAACACACACACACACATAAAACACGATAAGTAGCAATTCCAAAATTAATAAAAAAAAACACGTAAAAATGGACTTCTATTTCTTTTATATTTTGCCTATGCATAATTATAATAATATAGGGAAACCTGTAATTGACTATACATAATAGATAATACTTAATGTAATAATATATTGTAAACGCTGTTGGTTTTCTTAAGATAAAAAAAAAATTCCATGCTCAGCCTTGCCATCCATGCTTGCTTGTTATTTCCCTGCTCGATCAAATCAGAAATGATGAGATCTGCAGGAGAACTAAAACAACCGACATCGCTCGAAGGATTGCATTGTTGAAGTGGCAGTGGGCAGGACACATAGCGCGGAGAACCGATGGCCGTTGGGGCGGAAAGGTTCTCGAATGGCAACCGAGTACCGGACGACGTTACGTGGGCAGGCTCCCTACAAGGTGGACCGACGACGGTCGCGGGAAGCCGCTGGATGCGGGCAGCGCAGGACCGATCGTTGTGGAGATCCTTGGGGGAAGCCTTTGCTCAGCAGTGGGCTTCGTACTGTTGAAATGATGATGATCATGATGACCATATCAGCCTACTATCTACTATCCTGCATTTTGTCTGCTATTTCGCGCACACTAAAGCTTCCTCGCACGTACTCGTTACGTTTAACACTATGCGGATACAAAAAATTAGATCACGTTTCTTAGAACTTTACTACAATTAAATTTGAAACATACCTACGTGTATTTAGTATTAAGAAATTTCAAACGTACAGTCGTCTGCACTTCAGACTACCACAAAATGTCAAATATCTTCAAACGGTTTTGAACTTAATGCTCCAGAGTTATGATTGAAAGTTGATAGGAGAATTTTGACAGTTTTATGTAGTCTGTAGTGCAGCAGAGTGCAGCCGTCCGTACCATGGGCAACAGAACCACTTTCCACGCCGCGCCTGACAGGCGCCGTCACCTCACCACATACCTACGTTTAGTTCGTGCAGGGGCGATACTATACGCGCGCACACGAATTTTGTTGCTAAGTGCCACTAAGTGGTTAAGCGACGCTGTTGCCCATAGTACGTGTATTTTGAACTAAATTCAAAAGCAAAGAATACTATAGTATTAACTAAAGTAAGTATGCCGCCTTAGTTCGCCTTCAGTGTCTCAATTTAATTTGCACTCGATTTGCACAGCTCTAACCATTTACAAGGTGTTCTGTTCACCCTCCAAAGACCAAATCGAATTTAGGATAGTTGATCAAATATTGACTTTCGATTCAAACCATCTTGCTCGTACTTCAATTCAATTAACGTTCCTTGGCTGTTGGCGCAGCTTGAGATAAATTTTTAGTTTTCATTTCTTAATTAAACTTCATTTTTATCACAGTGAACCACTTTTGCTATTTTAAAAAATGTTTTATGCTGAATCGTATTAAAAATATTTTTGACGTGATAACGTCTTATAAATCGATGAACGCCGGCTGCATGCACAAAAAAACATGATTCAATTTGTCACGTTCCACCTGACCCGCGATCCTATCGCCGCCGCGTGCCGCGTCGCCCCGTGTCAACTCAAACGAAGCAGCCTGCTTGACGTTTCCACATACGATTAAACAATCAAACAGAGATGGCGCTTAATTTAGAAATAGTTTTAGTAATTTTTTTAATAAAATAACCATAAGGCGTAGAATACCTTCATATTTCATATTTATCTTCTTTCTTTTATTAGAATGCTAAAAATGTATTTCATTAGATAGTATTGTGACTAAAACCATAATATAATAGAAACTTATAAGAAAAATGTGATAGTAAAAAACCACGAGCCCTATAAGTTGCTTTCAGGCGGGATTCGAACCCGCGCCTCCGGCTGTTTCATCTTAATCGATTGTTAAACATTTGTAAAAATGTTTCTTCCGGATGCGAGGGTTTCCTCGCATTAATGAAGCAACGCTGGCCTACAGCGTAACAAGTGATAGCAAAATTCGTGTCGTGTAATCCTTTCGGTAGCTTAGTTAGTCAGAGCATCGGGCCGGATTCCCGGAGGCGCGGTTTCGAATCCCGCCTGAAAGCTACTTATATGGCTCGTGGTTTTTTACTATCACATTTTTCCTATACTTACAGAATTGCATTGTGAATGCATAAAAATAATTTAAAATCTTAATAGAAACTTATGAAATAATAAACTACATTATAAATAAATATTGGACACCATCACATACAATGTTCCAATACCAAAATATAGAGTTATTATGGAAATTGGAAATTACCACATAGCTACACTCAGAGGGCGTTTGTGCACTACCACTGAATTTTACCGATCCGGAAAAAATCGGATGCTTGTATTTAATTAATTACTATTATAAATGATTAATTATTAAAATACAAGCATCCGTTTTTTTCCGGATCGGTAAAATTCAGTGTAGTGCACAAACGCCCTTACCATTTACCCGGCCGGAAATCAAATCCAGACTTCTAGAGATAGCGGCACCTTGAAAACCGGTACTTACGTGAACCACTCGGCCACGGAGTTTTTTTAAAAAATGACTTTTCTTTCTTTCGAAAACGATTTTTTAGTAGCTAAAAACTTATTATAATAAAAACTTATATCAAAGAATTACATCATATACATAGATCTAATTTGCTTATGTGCTTGTCATAGGTTAATTAATAAATAAATAAATAACTTCTTACATTCACACCAATTATCTAAGCCTATTTTGATTTCATTAAGAAACTGTATCATGGAAAACTTGATAGCGGATAAATATATACTTAAATAGTTTTTGTTTGTAAATACATACTTAATATACATAGTAAACACCCAGACCAAGACAAATAGACATATTCATGCACACAAATATTTGTCTTGTTCGGGAATCGAACCCGAGATCACTGGCGTAGAAGGTGGGTAGCCTACCCCTGCGCCAAATCGGTCGACGAAACTAGAAATTAATAACTCTTCGCTTCGCTTAGTGCTTGTAGTGTGAATACAATAATAAAAAAAGGTATAACAAATAAATAGGTATAATAATATACATACGTAGGTATTGCCAATTACGGCTAGTAGTTTTTTTCACTCTGTGGCCAGATACAGAAAAAATACAACCGTTTACCACATATTTATTTTTCCTGTTCGGGAATTGAACCCTCGACCTTCCGCTTAGCTGTAGCTGTGATGAGTACCACTGCACTTTCACGCCCTTAAAAATGAGCTAATAAGTTTAAACTTACAAATTTTTAGCAATCATTTTAAGAGAAAAGAAAGGCTAAAGAATCGTAATTAAGAGCACTAAGAGAGCGCAGATGTGGCGAGACCAGTGAGGAAACTCATTTTAAGTTTAAATCCCACACTCGACGAAACTGGACTATGTAACATTTTATTGCTCCGCTTTTAAGACTTCAATTCGGTGCTACCGTCAGGGATAGCGGCGACAAAGTGGAAAAGACCATAAATAAATTGTAATTAATAATATTTTATTAAACACTATATAGGTACGGACTATTAAACGCGGTTAATTTGTATTTTTATGGATTTTAAGTTTTATCAGAAGTTAGTTCAAAGTAAAAATGGTTGAATAAAATGAGAAATCAAGCAACTAGCAAGAATATGTTTATAATCCTACTAATATTATAAATGTGAAAGTTTAGATGTTTGGATGTTTAGATGTTTGGTTGTTAAGATGTTTGGATGTTTGTTACTCTATCACGCCAAAACGGCTGAACGGATTTGGCTGAAATTTGGAACACAGATACTTTGTAACCTAGAGATAAACATAAGGTACTTTTTATCCCGCATAAATATCACATTCCCGCGGGATAACGTCGTGTAGTCCACGCGAGCGAAGCCGCGGGCGGAAAGCTAGTATAATAATACATTTCTTACAATCACAGCAACAATCTAGCGCATGAAAGTAGTTTTCATTAAGAAACTGTGTTACGGAAACTAGATAACGGATAATTCAATATACAGTATGTAAACGATCGAAAGGCAAACCTTAAAACTGGTGGGTGTATGAAACGGGTATAATACAATGGCACCCTTTTTAAATACAATTTAATTTATTTTATTTTTTTAATTTTAGTAAATGAAAAAAATTACCTCTTTATCGTCAGTCGGTTAATGATTTTAGTAACATCCTGTGATGCAAGTTTGTCATCACTTTAATAACAGTACCTAATTATCTCTGAGATTTTTGTCAAAATGTCATAGATAACGCGTTGTCTAAAACAAAAAACTGCTTTCCCAGAACAGCAAAAAGAGAAAAATCCATTTTTCTGTTCTGTATTTATGACTAAAGAGATTTGTTAGAGAAGTAAAACTTCAAAGAGAGTGACAGTAAAGAGAGTGATAACATGCTCTTTGGTAAAGAGTTTGATGTTTCAGATCAGATGAGTTTTAACCTATTTTTCTTTATTCAATGTGTTTTACTGTGTTCAGTTTAGTTTAGTTAAAACGTTGCTTGAACTACCGCGATAGGATTCGTTAGTGTTTAGTGGGATTTGCTGCTTCAGAAAAGACTTGTTTAAAAATTTAAAAGCCTTTGGCTAAGTAAGTATTTATTATTTTCTTCTTAATAAAGTAATCTGCAGTGTTATCCTGTATTTCTCTGACGACATATCGAACTACATCGCATATTTTAACATAATAAATTAATGATATTTACGTTGTTGTCACTCGTTAGTGACTACAACTTAAATCACTGTTGAGACGTCACTTTTGAGATTGTAAACAAAGTTATACAGGGAGTTACATTTTGATTAACTTATTATTTATTTTTAACGAGGTCTATAAGAAGCTTCCAGATTTCAGTAAGTTCGGTTCCAAATTCATCTCTCTCGTCTTAACATTATCGGGTTTTATTTCTTGCCTTTCGATCGTTTACATACTTTATACTTATATTTTTTTTTTGTAAATACATACTTAATATACATAGAAAACACCCACACCAAGACAAATAGACGTGTTCATGCACACAGATATTTGTCTTGTTCGGGAATCAAACCCGAGACCTCCCTGACCGGATACGAATTCGTATGCCACAAAAGTCTATCTAAGTAAAGCTGAATTCGTGATATCTAGTAGTAATTAATTAAGTTATGTTATTGTTAATGTATCTTGTCGACTGAGATTGTCAATAATGTTTTATAAATTATGTTTCAATGAACGAGCAATAAATAAATAAATTAAGGGTGCGGCTACAAAGCAGCCCGTAATGGATTACCGAACCGATTTATCCGTTAATATTTAATGGTTATTACCGATGTTTGCGTTAGTTAATCGGAACTTAACTACGATACCGGAAAACCGGACGGGGTGGTTACGTGATTGTTTGTTTTCGACATAACGATTGAAAGACCAAATCTTTTACGAGAATACTAATCCTAAATGTGAAAGTTTAGATGTTTGGATGTTTTTTACTCAATCACGCCAAAACGGCTGAACGGATTTAGCTGAAATTTTGGCTTATACTTTGTAGCCTGGAGAGGAACATAGGATTATTATTATTATTATTTAAAGGGGGGACGCAAGCTAAGCCGGACGGGTGATCAGTCACCTAGGTCGGGACCATTTCACCCAGTTCCCAAAGTCCCCTAAAACCTGAAAAATCACGGGGGAGGCGGATTATCATTTACCCCACCGGCGTCGGACCCTCGAACCTACCTGTGCGCTTACAGTACCTGTTGAGTTGACTTATTGTTAACTTCTTTAGATCCTCTTCCTTAAGCTTGTCCGTTCCAAAGAGCTCCCAGCGCAGTGATGCGTACATCGGGCATTCTGCCATGAAGTGGTAGCTTGTTTCTTCTCTTTCTTTGCATTGCGGACAGATAGGGTCTTCTGTCCGTTTAATCACTGATAGGTGTCTGTTTAGTCGAACATAGGATATTTTTATCCCGGAAAAATATTAATTCACGCGGGATAACGTCGTGTAGTCCAGGCGGGCGAAGTCGTGGGCTGAAAGCTAGTTATTGAATAGTCTTTTTTTGCAATGAGGATTAGTTAATATTTCTGTTAAGAAGACCCAAAAATATTATTATTGTAAATTTTTAATTCGATTTCGATGTTTGCGTCTCCATGACTTTAGAGTATATGGATTCTAACAAAAAAGTAGTTTGTATTGTAATCCATATTTTATTATTATAATGCGAAAGTGTATTTGTTTGTTTGTCAATCTTTCACGTCAAAATGGAGCGACGGATCTAAATGATTTTTGGTATGGGGATAGTTTGGGAGCTATACCAAAAACCACATCGATCCGTTGATCCGTCTTGCCGTGATAAAGGAAAAAGAAATTAACAAACACTTTCATATTTCATTATAACATTAAATAACCGAGTTTACTGATGCTACAATGCTGCTTCAATAAATTTCAATACGAATACAAAATCGCTAATAGTTGAGAAGAACTTGGCCTAACCTGGCGTTAATTTATTTTATTTTATTTCAAATGACTTATCCAAATTGGCAGTAATATAACTCAAATGAAAACACTAAAACCTATGTTACTGCTGAACTTTAGCGAAATTAGGTACTACATGGTCTATTTCTTTGTATTGTACGTGCAGTCCAAAGGCAAAATTATTTCTGTCGCTTCACTCACATTTCGTGACAGCATCCAAAGCACTTCAAAGGATTCTTCCGTAAGAACTGGGGTTCCGTGTAAACTTTCTGCAAGTTTCCAAGAGAAATAACTACATAATATTTTCTACAGAAGTATTTTTAAATCCTTAGAACGAGGAGTGTAGTCACTTTGATGGTTGCCCTTTTGACGTCGTCTTTCATACGTGTGTTGTTTTTGAGGCTTCCGCAGATCAGTGGCTATTAAAGCAAAATTCAAATAAAATTGTAAACGCTTAAAAGCTGTGTAAAGCTTCTACTAAAGGTCTTTTATATTATTTCTGGAAGTAAGTATATTTTGCATACTAAGGGCCTGTTTCACAATATCTAAGTAAGTTAACTTTCTCATTGGCTGTTACTTGACAGATAGTCCATACAAAATTGTTAATTAGACTGGAAAGTATCTTTAAAATCGGACATTGTAAAACAGGCACTTAATAGCAAGTTTATGACCGAGAATAACGCATCTGGTATCGTTTTAAACGTCTCAAATAGGAAGGATAAGAAAAAAACTGATGATTAAACTGATGATGATAAATTAAAGCTACAGGGTGCCTACCATCAACTTTAAGACAGCGATTCAAAACTAGCGCGATGCAGAATAGGTTCCTAAAATGAATTGCTTTCTTTCGTACTATGACCTTCTAAAAAGTGGATCGCAAATGAATTGCTAAATGTGAATGACCAAACGATTTGTGTCCTTATTTCTTCTACCCGTCTCTTTCACTCGATTCTGTCATGCCCGGAGAGTGAGAGGGACGGTTATAACCTGCAGATGTCATGTTAGCTTGGCCGAGTTATAAGTCAAATAAGAGTTCTTGACAGCTTAGCGGCTGTGAAATGTCATTGAATGATCACTGAATCGCTGTCATTGATATTAAGCTGTCATGGTACGAATAAGCGAAGCAGATCAGTTTAGGTCCTAAACAAAACCGCAATAAGAGTTGATGGTAGGCACCCTGGTATGGCCTCTGTTCAAGAAATATTCTGCTTATAACGGGCCTATCCCGTTTCTTTCCATTTATGTCGAAATACTTTTACGTATTGAATTTTCTTAAATAGATATTTTTTTAACTAGTGTCTCAGAAATAAGACTAGCTAGTCATAACCATGGTCTGTTTATGTTTTTCAATGTTACTATAACCATTTAAAGAATTTGTAAATAAAAGTTTAGAAAATTAACTAAATGCTTACCTATTATGCTTTTCAGTAAATTTAAGTTATTTCAAAACTGTATTTTATAACTTCGTTATGAGCTAGCAATCTTTCAATCTTTGTCACAATAAAGCTTTATCATATTATTGTTATTGTTGTTTTATATAGATCAACGAGGATGATGATATAATTTAACAACCCCGTACGTGCATAACTGTACAACTGAACAAGTACAAAAACAAGCAGCAGAAAATTATGGACGAATAAAATCTAATGTGGCAAGGTTCCATAAAACATCATTGTCTTTATATTTCCCCAAGTATAACGGGATACAAGTATCTTGTCATATTATTCTCTAATAGTTTACGTGATACAACGAACGGCAGCAGCAGCAATTTGTGCCAACATTAGTTCTGCGGCTGAAATATGAGCCACTGAAATAATGGCAAGTGAGCAGACCGCCGGTATTGCATAGTCAATATTAAAGCTAAAGCAGAATCTCAATTTCATAATTTTACCTTCCCCATGCAGTCATAGACAAGATATAAACGATATAAAAGACCTTAATGTTTGTTATGTCACATATCGTATATCAACTAAATAAATAAATAACTTTTTACAATTACACCAATTTATCAACATCTATGTAAACATTATTAAACTGTGTCATGGAAAACTTGACAACTGATAAATATGTTGGTACTTATATACCTAGATACTTTTTGTTTGTAAATACGTACTTAATATACAATGGATAACACCCAGACCAAGACAAGTAGACATGTTCATGCACACAAAATATTTGTCTGACTTGTTCAGGAATCGAACCTGAGACCTCTGGCGCAGAAGCCAGGTATCCGTACCCCTGCGTCAAATCAGTCGTATTTATACAACACTAAATTTTAATTTATTCAAAGATTTTAGGGGATTATAGTGCCCGAAAGATATTAAAAACTTTTAAAATGGGGCCAACCACGTGGCGTCGCAAATAAAAACGTTTGTTCCATAGAAAAGTACAACATCAACTCGAGTACAATGATCTTTTTTTATTTTATTTTTATTAATTATCAAGTTACTACTATTTTCTATATACTTACTTCTATGAATTGGCAACACTGAAGCTGCTATATGCCCGAAACACGCCCAATAACTTTAACATGTACTTATCGAAAAGGGACTGCGAGGTACTGTTTCATCTAATATTTACTGTGCGCCCGCTATTATTTTTCCTGCTTCTCCAGTTTGTGAAATGGAATGTTTTTTGTGGTGTCGAAGGATATTTACTACTAAATAATGTAGATAGTATCGCTCCATTGAGCACTGTAATAGTTTGGCCAGATGTGTACAGGTAGTATTCTCGTTTTTCGGGAGTTTATTTATTAAGAGGGTTCCGTCACTCTTTCGACCACCTATACTGCCTGCGGGCCAATCGCCGTAATTCTATGCAGCACGTCTTCATCGCCTTTTGGGTCTTGATGTTTGACTTCATATTGCCGAAATGACATAACGACGCACACGTCACGCAAACCTATAGTCCTACAATCCTGTCTAATCCGGTAACATCCGTGACAGAGGAACCACTTGCAATACGAAATTAGCTGTCAAAATAGACTGTCGTATAAAAACTGTTTTAGTTCCAACGATTATCACCGGAACAGAAAACGTTGTCGCACTGTCAAAGCCGCGCGTTATCAAAAACGGTTTTGCACGTCAACTGCACTTCAACTGCACGTACACTTGACTAATGCGTTATAGAATTATCGCGATCGGGGCCCTGTAATGTTTCTGGTTGTTTCCTACTGACCAGGGTGCCTGCCATCAACTTTAAGACAGCGATTCAAAAATAGCGCGATGCAGAATAGGTTCCTAAAATGAATTGCTTTCTTTCGTACTCTGACCTTCTAAAAACTGGATCGCAAATGAATTGCTAAATGTTAATGACCGAACGATTTGTGTCCTTTTTCTTCTACCCGTCTCTTTCACTCGATTCTGTCATGCCCGGTGACATGCCTGCAGGTGACATGTTAAATCGACCGGGTTATAAGTCAAATAAGAGTTCCTGACAGCTTAGCGGCTGTGAAATGACATTGATCGATCACTGAATCGCTCTCATTGATATAAAGCTGTCGTGGTACGAATAAGCGAAGCAGATCAGTTTTGGTCCTAAACAAAACCGCAATAAGAGTTGATGGTAAGCACCCAGGACCAAAGAAATGAAAAAGAAATCCTTCTGTACCGCAAGTTCAAGTTGTGCAAAGCTTAATCTTCATCAGAGACCAGAATTAGTTAAACTCGTATTTACTGACATGAACAAAGAGTAATTAAAAAATATTAATTTAGATCTAAATTACAGCTGCTATGCAGACGACAATATCGACGGCATCTCATATTTTACAGATAAATTTCAAACCTAAGTTACGCCGCTTTTATTACGTAAGTAACTGAGGTAAAAGCTCCCAAACAAAACTGCGAATACGCATGGCATCGCAGACAATGCGTGTCAAGTATTCGGCAGGCAATAAAGGAGTGATCTGGCCGCGCACCCTCCGGACTCAAAATAGGCGCAACAGCTCGTACTGTTTAGATGAAACTTGTGTTGGAGTAAACGAACTCATATATCAGCAGTGGGCGTCGTTCGGCTGACATGACGATGATGATGAAACGAACTCATTATACATATTTTTTTAAACTTTTAATGGGTTTGCTCTTGATCCTAAAAAGGCCCTTGTATCAAAACTAACGCAAAAAGAATTCATTAAACATAACAGTGACTTAATAAACGTATATTTATTGCTTACCTTTTAAGTGACGATCGCTTTATCTGTAACAGAAGAAAACTTTTGTTATTATATTAAAATTTCGACGCAAATAGGGATGTTAAGTATCCACATTTATACATATTTAAACTGTATGTAATACAAAATCATAGCTTTTGAACATTTTACAGTACCTAGGTATTAGGGACAAACATGAATTTGCATTTAAAATTCTGGAAAAAAATATGGAGCTTACTTCCGCAACAAAACATGCACGATGCACCATTCGCCCGCCTGAAAAATAGTGCAATGCACACCACGAATCTGTCTGTGCACAATATCTGCACATTTGTGCACAGTTAAGCCCCATTTCCACCTGCTTGTAAGTCTTCTGCGATAAATGTCCGAAACTCTGTCAGATATAGCAACTTGCAAGTGTAATCTACAACTTGCAAGTGTGTTTACACTTGCAAGTTGCTATCTGGCAGACTGTCAGACATTTATCGCAGAAGACTTACTTGCAGGTGGAAATAATCATAACAATCTTTATTTCTAGTAAAGTACAAGAAAACAAGTTAATGTAATATGACAAACGAGTACTAAAATAGATGGGCCGTTAATAGCTGAACTAGTATACACTGTGTAACAGCTATCAACGCCTTCCGTTACAGTTTGAGAGATTTGTCGAGTACATCTTAAAGAATTACACTAAAATATAAATGAGGCCATAGTTTCCTATATATAAAAAGTTACTCTATGACAGTTTCGTGGTGTGCATTTTTGATTGCATCTTGCATTTTTATTGTGGCAATAAGGCAATCGTACGGCTGAAATGATGAAGTTAACTAATGTCTCTTAAAATCTCTTTTTTTACAATGGGTAGAGACTTCCTCCAAGTGAATTAGGCTCCATGACGCCTGATTCACATAAATTGTAGTTTTTGTCATGTAAATTCAAAACACTGGACAACATTTTTGCGCGCAATGCGCTTTGGATTTTGTCAGGAACATTACACCGAATAATGCGCTTTGAAATTTCACTCTCCAAACACTTTAGTTTGCATCTAGGCTATCGACGTAAGTAGGGATACTAACTCAATTAAAGTTTAAAACGAAAACGCTACTCACGTGTAGTTTCAGTTTTATTAATCTGGCGACTTAAGGACACAGCACATTACATCAACTCGGAAAGGGATCGACACCGTATCGCCTTTCGCCTCGCCGTCAACCAGGCGTCAACCTAACGCAAGCACGTAACCAAACCGGATCAGCGTCGGTACGTCGTCGGCTCGGCTACGGCTAGGCGACACCGCGCTTAGGGCTAGGCGACACCGCGCTTACGGCTCGCCGCACAGTGGTTCCATATAAAAAAAAAGAATGAGAGAAAAACATGATAAAAAAAAATATAAATTAAAATATTTTTTTTTGCAAAATCTGACAAAAAAATGAGAAAAAAAATATATAAAAAAAAATATGTTTATTTTCATTTTCAGACCACTGTGCGTAGAGCCGTAAGCTTGGGTACGGAGAGACGTGAGCGCGTGGACGACTAGCGGTAAGCGCAGGGATAGCAAGTTGAGCGACCCGCAAAGCGGTTCGTGAGCTGGGGCCCGATTCTGCTAACGTTAAGTCATAATCGTGTCTCAATCTTGTTTCAATGTGAATGTGAACTTTTTTCACAATACTACTGATGGTCACACCACACACTACATTCACATCACATCATACTGTCATAATTCTTGTAACTAGTGTGTAAAAAAGCACAACAATTGAAACACGATTGAGACACGATTACGACTTAATGTTAGCAGAATCGGGCTACTGGTCCCGAGGCGAGGCGATTACGTTACGATTCCGATTAGTGTGCTTTGCAGTAGGTGTAATATAGTCTATGTTTTGAGTTGTGGTTCTGACGTCTGGCAACCCCGGGCCGGGCTGCCTTTCTATTTGTATTTGACATACTGCGGTGACAAAGGAAGAGTGTTAAGATTGCATCGTTAAATAAATAAGTGATCTCCCATAAAAATCTTTTAATTATTAACACTACATGGCGCAGCCGAACTGAAGAACCTGCCGACCATAAGATTTGATGGTGTTCCCCGAAGAAACTCAAGGTTACGAAAGTTGCGAAGAAGATACAATGTCGGGCGTGGAATACCGCATGCCGGCACCGCTCAACCTCGACAATTTGGATGATCTATATCCACAATGGAAGCGATTTCTCAACAGTTTCAAGATTTTCCTGTCTGCTGCTGGGCTTAATAGGGTAGCAGAGTCCAGAAAAGCTGCAATTTTTCTGAATTGCATAGGACAATCTGCTCAAGAACTGTATGAAAACACCTTGAAAGGCTCGGTTGATACTGAAAAACTTGATGAGGTAATAGAGATCTTTGAAGAACATTTTAAACCTAAAACTAATGAGATCATCAATACGTTTCACTTTAACAAGAGAATTCAAGAAGAGGGAGAAAATTTTGATGCATTTTACACAGATCTAAGAAAAATTGCACAGAATTGCAACTTTGACGTGTTTAAAGACAGAATGCTAAGGGACAAAATAATATATGGCATTAGAGACGTCCAAATTCAACAGAAACTCTTGATGAAGAAAAACCTGACTCTACAGGAAGCTGTGGAAACGTGTCGGACCTCAGAACTGGCTAAGAAACAAGTGAAGGTCATCGCAGGTCAAGGTCTACCAGTTACAGAAGTAGATGGAATCGGCATCCAGCATAGGAAATCATTTCCCTACAGCGCTGACCAACAACAGTCAAAAGCTAAGTATAAAGCATCAAGTAATAGTACATACCTGTGTAAAAAATGTAACAAACGTCATGGACCTAGAAATTGCCCTGCTTTTGGCAAAACCTGTTCTCTGTGTAAAAAAATTAATCATTTTGCTGTAGGTTGGTTCAATTAATTCAGTACATTACATAGAATCGAACGAGGAAATAGAAAATCCCGAGGACTTATGACTCGTACGGGTTTGTAACCTCATTGAAAGTAATAATAGGGAATGGACTGAAGTAATAAATATACAGTCAAAATATGTAACTTTTAAGTGTGACTCGGGGGCACAGATTAATGTTTTATCTTTAAAAGATCTTAAAAATATTGTCGATGATGAAAATCCTGAATGGTCTGAGACAAAAATAATATTAGAAGTTTTTGGGGGATCACACATTAAGCCTGTCGGCAAAAGAATATTAACTATTTTGAAAAATGATGAGGCTTTTAAGACTGAATTTATAATTGTTGATAAAAATGTTCGACCTATATTGGGTTTACCGACTTTGATAGAACTTAAACTTTTGAATATTAATCATAATAATAATGTTAATGCAATAAAAACTAATATAAATACTAGTAAAAACAGCTTAATAGAAAAGTATTATGAACTATTTCAGGGTGTCGGTCAATTTAAGAAGCCGTTGGAACTGCACATCCAGACAGGAGTAGACCCAGTTGTGAGACCACCGAGGCGAGTCCCTAATGCACTTTTGACTCGGTTGCGAGAAAAATTAAAATCACTGGAAGACAGACAAATTATCTCCAAGGTCGAACATCCTAAGAGCTTTGTAAGTAATCTAGTAGTTATTGAAAAAAAAGATGGATCATTAAGAATCTGTCTCGATCCAAAAGATCTTAATAATGTTTTACTTAGAGAATATCATCTGATCCCTACTTTAGAGGAAATTTTACCTAAGATATCGAATAAGAAATTTTTCTCCGTATTAGACTTATCTGAAGGATTTTATAATATTAAACTGGATAATAATTCTAGTGAACTCTGTACGTTTAATAGTCCGTTTGGTTGTTACAAATTTAATAGACTTCCCTTTGGTTTATCGGTGGCCCCAGAAATTTTCCAAAAATATAATGAAAATGCTTTTGGTGATATACCTGGAGTAATTATCTATTGTGATGATTTGCTAATATGTGCTGAAACAGAATCTGAGCATGATGCAATATTAGATAAAGTTTTTAAAAGAGCAAAATTGTGCAATGTTCGCTTTAATAAAAATAAGTTTCAATTTAAGTTAAGAGAAGTAAAATATTTTGGACACATTTTTTCTGAAGCAGGTATGAAAATTGATCCTAACAGAGTAGAAGCTATATTAAATATTAATTGCCCGAAAGATAAAAAAGAACTTCAAATATTTCTTGGAATGGTGAACTACCTAAGACAGTTTGTTCCTAACCTTGCTAATATTGCATCACCTCTTCAACTCTTATTGAAAAGAATGTTGACTGGAT
This sequence comes from Crambus lathoniellus, assembly GCA_949710035.1. Lineage (NCBI taxonomy): Eukaryota > Metazoa > Arthropoda > Insecta > Lepidoptera > Crambidae > Crambus > Crambus lathoniellus. The sequence continues at coordinate 31,183,053 of OX453303.1, forward strand.
ATGGACTAATGTGCATGACACAGCTTTTAAAAACATAAAAAGCAAAATTAATAAAGCACCTGTTTTACAGCATTTTAACCCTAATTTACCTATTGTAATTCAATGTGATGCCTCCAAAGATGGTTTAGGTTGCTGTTTGTTACAGAATGATAAGCCAGTTTGTTTTGCATCTAGAAGTCTCACTAGTAGTGAACAAAATTTTTCACAAATAGAAAAAGAACTTTTGAGTGTTGTTTGGTCGACTAGAAAATTTCATTATTACATTTATGGACAAAAATGTACAATATTAAATGATCATAAACCTTTAGAATCTCTGTTGAAAAAATCTATTCATGATGTTCCATCTCCACGATTACAAAGATTAAAATTAAAATTATTAAAGTATGACTTGACCTTTAAATATTTAAAAGGAAAATTGATGTTTATCGCAGACTTGTTGTCTAGATCCTATCTAAAATGTGATGATGTTGATGAATCGTACATGTATGAAGTAATCCACTGCGTGGGTCTGGCAAAATACCTTCAGTGTACAAAGGCAACCAAACAAAAATTAATATTGGAAACAAACAATGATTCAGAACTTAAAAAATTAATGGATTATACTAAAAATGGTTGGCCTAATAATGTAAAACATATTCTGGATGAGGTACGTTATTATTATAAATTAAGATCGGATATTTCAATTGATGAAAATCTGTTATTCTTACGTGATAAGCTAATAATACCTAAAAGTATGAGGATGGAAATTTTGAAAATGTTACATGAGGGACACCTCGGCATAAGCAAAATGAAAAGTTTTGCACGAGGAATGTATTACTGGCCTAAAATTGATCTACACATTGAACAGTTTGTAAGAAAATGTTTTGTTTGTCAAATGTATCAAAATAAAAATGTTAAAGAACCGCTAATGTCCCATGACATTCCAGATTTGCCATTTTCAAAACTTGGAATTGATATCATGGATTTTAAAAGCAAAAGTTATTTAGTAATATATGATTATTTCTCAAAATGGCTTGATGTACAGTTGCTCAATAGTAAGAGCGCAAAAAGTATTAATAATGTATTAATTGGTATTTTTTGTAATTTTGGTACTCCAAATGAGATTGTGTCTGATCACATTCCATTTGACTCCAAGGAATGTAAGGACTTTGCTTCAGAATGGGGATTTAAGTTTACATTTTCCAGTCCTAAATATCCTCAGTCAAATGGAATGGCAGAGAGGGCAGTCCAGATTGCTAAGAAAATGTTGAAAAAATGTTACGAAGATAAGACTGATTTCAGGGTAGCTTTGTTACATTATAGAACTGCACCAGTCTGTGGTACAAAATTTTCACCAGCACAATTGGCAATGAACAGAAATTTAAGAACTAAATTACCTGTTTGTTATAATTATTTAAAGCCAAAGCTAAATAAAAATGTAAATTTAGAATTTGAAAAGGGGCAAAATAGAAATTTAAGGTATTATAATTTAAATACAAGAGTTAAGGATGATTTTTATGTTGGACAAAATATATTGTTTCTTAAAGATCCTAGTATCAATAAGTGGTTATCTGGTACTATAGCTAATAAGAATGGTTTGAGGTCATATGACATTATTGCCAGTAATGGTGTTACATACACAAGAACTTCTTATCATGTTCGACCTTGCTAGATTTTTTTTTTCTGTCCGTTTGGATATTCATGGATGTGCAGTTGCAAAAAAAAACAAACATTTATTGTAACACATTATTTTTTGTTGTAAGTACTTAGTATAGTATTATATTATCTGTAGTTGTAAGCTATATTTTTTGTTTGATTTGTGTCAAAATAATTTTGGCTTTGTTCAAAGAGAATGTTAATCTCAAAGAAAATATCATTATCTGTAGTTGTAAGCTATATTTTTTGTTTGATTTGTGTCAAAATAATTTTGGCTTTGTTCAAAGAGAATGTTAATCTCAAAGAAAATATCATTTTGTTTGTTGTAAAGGGGGAAAGAAAAACAAGTAGTACCTATTTAATTTTACTTTATTTACTTTAAAAAAAAATTGTAAAAAGGGATAGATGTAATATAGTCTATGTTTTGAGTTGTGGTTCTGACGTCTGGCAACCCCGGGCCGGGCTGCCTTTCTATTTGTATTTGACATACTGCGGTGACAAAGGAAGAGTGTTAAGATTGCATCGTTAAATAAATAAGTGATCTCCCATAAAAATCTTTTAATTATTAACACTACAGTAGGGGGTTTCATACAAAGAATACTGAACCGCTCGAGTTGATACGTTTACGATCCCTTTCCGAGTTGATGTATGTGCTGGGACCTTTCGTAATATGTCGTTAAAAACATTCTAATCGTTCTAATCTATTAGTTTAGTTCGTATGCGAGGAATTTGATGAGAAGAAACAAAAGAAATATGCTTATGCAAGGATCGTGGCAAGTGGATAGAAAGGACAATCAAATGGGTAACAGCATAGTATTATAATATGATCTGAGGTAACAGCGTACCCAGACACGAAATTTGTTGTAGCATTTTGAGTCAATTCTAGTTTTGTTGCCCTCATACAGTAATTGAATAATTCTAAAAAGGTCAGACCGTGTTTGATGGGAGAAAAAAAGATAAATATTAATTGAAAGTCTAATAAAAAAAAAATTTTTCATTTTTGATTCTCATATCTTTTAACTCAACTCGAATTATATTCAGACCTGCTCCTCAGAATGATTAAACTAATCAATGAGAGCACTAAAAAGCGACATATTTCATGATGATACAGTAAAAAAAAAAGGGTTCGTTCGTTCTCTAAAGTTTCGTTGAATTCGGAGTTCACATGTCCAAGAAACCCCCAAACATCTTTGTATGATAATTCCAACTTCCTACAATTTCTCCATCAAAAACAGCAATTTCATAGGTAAATACCTATTATTAGTATAGATGTAGATAGTAAGTTAAAGACCAGTCAGCCACGACACATGTTGCCAATGCTTCGAGGTAAAAGCTCATTAAGGCTGCCACACACCAAAAACGCACGCAGACGTGCTGCATTGCGTGTGCGTGCGTCATGAGTTGTAATATATGAATTTGTACGCGTAGGTTCACACAAACAGTATCGCAGCTGCATTGCGTTGCGTTTGCGTGCGAGAGCCGCACGGCTGTCCGCGAGATACAAACCTAAACGGCCGCGGCGCGGTCGCGCAACAGCGGAACGGCAACGCCGCACACGTGCTCCGGCATTGTGACGTTGTATTTTACAGGATTTCTCAATTGAGGACACACTGCAGTGACGTATGCGTCTGCGTGCAGCTGCGACGCTGACTGCGGCACGTCAGTTGTCAATATTTACAAATTGTCATCATGGATTTTGAAATACGCGAAAAATTAATTAATATAGTACGCAGATACAAATGTATATAAGATCCACAAGATAAAAACTCTCTTTTGTGGGATAAAATAGGAAGGGAATTACAAATTGAAAGAAAATGTCAACCGCGATCCGAAAGCAACACACGGCGTCGCTGACGCACGGCGTCGCAGATGCACTGCGATGCGTGTGCGACGCCGATGCCGGTGTGAATTGCTTTATGTCGCAGCGTGCTGCAGATGCAACGCATCGTGTTGCTCACGCATCTGGTGTGTGGAAGCCTTTATGCTTGGTGACCAGACTGATCATAGTCTCTAAACTCTGTTAGTAACTATTTAGTAATCTGTGACTCTTTAGCCTTATACCTATATAATACATCCGATGATTAACTTATTGATTGAACAGTTGATTCGAGAATGTCTGACCTTATAGTAGACGCCAGACGTGGCGTGCCGCGACTGCCACGAGTTTTGACATCTATAATCAACATTTGTATCCGTTAAAAAGTTGAGTAGTTAATTGTATCAAATAGGTTTCTGAATATACATGTCATAGTTAAGTTCAAAAGCAGATTAATCAATCAATTATGAACTTTAAATACAGCATGATAAAAGCTTAAATCGATTAAGCTTGCCAAATAATATAATATATAGACTCGAAGGCTTAATATCGCTTAATCCTGAATCCGCTGCCGTCTGAAGGTAGATTGATGAGTTTTAACGAGCATCTTTATTATCGGCTCTGAGAACTTCCTTTTGATAAAAAGGGATGAAATCTTAAACCGACGAAGCAAATTTAAAGTGCTATTTCACTGTCTACCGTTAGGTCTCATTAAAATGGAAAGGAATCATTTCCTTTTCATAATTTTTATAATTCACTTTCAAAGTGAACTATAAATGGTCATCATCACCGTAATCATCATCCTCTCCTTATCCCAATGCTATTTGAGGTGATGGCAATATGTTCTCCTCCTTCACTCCACTCTGTTACCCGTCACATCTACATTCACTCCTTTCTCATTCACATCATTACGCACACAATCTATCGGTCTTTTACTCTCCCTCACCATCCATCGACATTCATTCATTGAGGAACTGCACGATTGTTCGGTACAATACCAAACACTTAGGTTTTAGCATACTTTTTGTCACCAGACGTCGCCACGTGACCTAAACTAGGTCATTGGCCGCCCGGTCATTGTAATTATATTAATTACGTAAATCCATAAATCAGTGTACTTTTAACCGTTCATGCAATCGGATGCACTCATCAACATTCACTATCATTTTAACATTTAAGAACTTTTGCAAACATTTAATAAATCCATAGTCTTCCTAAACAATAGTTATCATTTAACATTCCAATAAGCTCAGGCACCGAACATATGGTCCTTCGAGCGTAACCTCGCGTCGCGTGTGTCGTGTTTTTGAGGTGAAAGAACAGTGAAAAGTGGAGAACAGTGGTGCGTGATTTTATTGGATTATCATTCAACATCGGGATCAATCGGGACGGTTGAAACTGTCCATTGGCGCCGGCTGCGAAAGGATTCGTAGCTAACATTCAACAAGGCAACTTGGCTTGGTAGCCAGGTGACTTCAGCTTCCTCTTATCGTCATACAAGTAAGGTCGTTTAATTTTATATTTTCAACATGGATGACTATAGCAGCATCATCGAAACTCAAGCCGAGATCATGAGTGCGATGGAGAAATTACTTACCAATTTTAAGAAAGATTCATCAGAGCGGAAAACCCCGGTTTACATTAAAAGGCGGTTGGAAACTCTTGAACAGTATTGGAGAGAATTTCAAGATAATCATGTTAAGTTAGATGAAATAAGTGATAAATTAGCATATACATATTTTACTGAGAGTTATTACAACCAAACAAAGAAATTTTATATGGACACAAAAGCTTATATTGAAAATTTGTCTTCAATGCTGAGCAATCCGGAAAAACAGGTACATCCAGGTGCAAGTAGAGTTACAGAACCTAAGCAGGACGTTCGAAGCTCTACGCCGGTTCGTATAGAGGTCGAATCAAAACCGATTTCTAACAGCAACGTAAGTACTTTACTACGAAAGCAGGAAGCAAACTTTAAAGCATTTCAAAGAACGGTAGGGCTTATTGACGTCGACAGCATGACAGAAAGGTGGGAGTTTGAAGACGCTCTTAGGTCCCTACAAACACGTTGGTCGCTGGTAGATAATTTACACTGGGAAATTGTATATGAAGCGAGTGACGAAAACATTCAGTACGAAGCTAAGTTTGATTATTACGAAAAACAATTTAACAACTTAAAAAAGACCATTAACACCAAAATGTGGTCCATGATGCATCGAGAGAAGTCGACTCCGCAATTAGATATTCCTATCTTCACCGGTAATTATAACCAGTGGGTATCATTTAAAGACTTATTTACGGAGGCCATACACAACAATCATGGTCTGTCGAGCGCTCAGAAAATGCAATTCCTAAAAAGCAAAGTACGAGGCGAAGCGGAGAGGCTAATACAGCATCTTACTATTAGTACCGAAAACTACTTTGCTTGTTGGAACATTTTAAACAATCGGTATAACAACAGAAAACTCATTTTTACGTCATACATGAACGCGCTTTTAGGACTTCCTAACATGCAACAACAAACAATGAATCAAATTAAGAAAATGCATGACGTAGCAGTTGAAACATTTAACGCCATAAAAAATCTGGAAGTTGATATTACCACATGGGATTTTGGTTCATTTATTGTCTCAAAAATTAGATTCTGAAACACATGCTGATTATATCGAGTCATTGAAAAACCCACGGGAACTTCCGGTATTGCAAGAATTTTTAGATTTTCTGGAAGGGAAGTTTACAGCGTTGGAATCCTCAAGGCGTAAACACGATACTAATCAACAAAGGTCGATCAATACTGAAAAAGACACCCGTCAAAAACCATTTTTTCAAACTCAGAGGTATAATCAAGCTGCGAGGGGATTCCAGTCGGATAAAACAGCGTATGCAAGCAATTTTCAACATAAAAACACAAATAATTTTACAAAATCACTTCATGTCTCATCCTTTATTAAATGCCCTTTATGTAATCAAGAGCATGGCATTTATAACTGTAAGAGCTTTCTGGAGATGACTAATGATCAAAAACTAAAAACAGTTCAAAAATTGAAAATTTGTTCCAATTGTCTTTTTAGTCACAATGGAAACCCGTGCATTTCAACTAGAACATGTCGAAAATGCCCAAATCAGCATAATACGTTATTACATGACGCGTACAGTCAAGCGATACCTACTGTAGCGCCGAAGTCATTGACTGCAAAGAAGCAAAATGAAACTAGTTCACACGTGACACAAAATGACTATTCGGAAATTTTATTGGCGACAGCGGTATTGAAGATGAAATCTGCGGATGGAACTCCTCTCCAAATGCGAGCCTTAATCGATCAGGGCTCCCAAATTTCTTTAATCAGCGAAAACGCAGCGCAGAGCCTAGGTTTAAAAAGAAAACAATTTAATGGCTCTATTTTTGGAGTAGGACAAAAGGAAAATACATGCAAGGGCGTTATAAACATCGAATGTTCGTCGCTATATAACGACTTTACGTTCAGTACGGAGGTTATTATTATTAATAATTTAATAAAAAATTTGCCGAACAAAACATTTATAAAGCCGTCTTGGAATTTCATCTCAAACATAAATATAGCTGATCCTGATTTCTATCATAGTCGCCCAGTAGACATCCTGTTCGGGGCCGACGTCTATTCGAAAATACTTTTGAGTGGAATAATTAAAGTTGAAGATGAAACAGTACCAATCGCTCAACAAACAGAGCTAGGTTGGTTACTGAGTGGTAGAACAAAAACATATTATCATTGCAACGTAGTCCTTAACAATACAGAAAACATCGAACGGTTTTGGGAAATGGAAGAAATAACCGAGTCAACCAGTCTTTCAACAGAGGATCAGGAGTGTATCAATTTTTTCAACAGAACAACAGTAAGAAAAGAAGATGGCCGGTACGAGGTTCGGTTACCTCTCAAACCAAAGAGTCAAGAAAAATTGGGCTCGTCAAAACAAATGGCTACGGCTCAATTCCTTAATTTAGAAACAAGATTTAAAAAACATGAACAATTATCTAAGGATTACGTAGAGTTTATGAATCAATACGAAACGCTGAATCACATGAAAATTGAAGACGACACTAACTCGAGTTTGGAGTGCTATTTGCCGCACCATGGAGTTCGTCGTATGGAGTCAAGTACAACAAAATACAGAGTAGTGTTTAACGCATCTGCTCCAACAAGTAGCGGCTATAGTCTTAATGACTTAATGTACGCGGGCCCTAACCTCCAACAAGACTTACAAACATTGTTAATAAAGTGGAGACAGTATCAGTATGCATTTACCGCTGATATCGAAAAAATGTATCGCCAGATACTTATGAATGAACAAGATCAGAGTTTACAAAAAATAATATGGCGCGAAAACTCTCAACATTTATTAAAATCTTATAAACTATCTACTATAACTTACGGCTTTAAAGCTGCCCCCTATTTAGCAATGATGACGTTACGCAAATTAGCAATGGACGAACAGGAAAACTTCCCCTTAGCATCTAAAGTATTAGCGTCAGCATTTTATATGGATGACCTCGTCCATGGTTCATATTCTATCAGCGAAGGTCAACAACTTATATCCGACCTTGTTCTATTATTAAAAAGGGCAGGAATGAACTTGAGAAAGTGGTCATCAAATAACAATAATTTGTTATCAGAACTGAAAAAAGATGGGAACAACGAGGAAAACACCGTGTTCACTTTCAAAACTGATGACACTTCAAAAACATTGGGATTATGCTGGAATCCATCCTCTGACAACTTTTCATTTAATTATCAAGTTACCAAACAAGATAGAAAACCTACTAAACGCAGTTTACTGTCCGACATATCTAAGTTATTTGATCCCCTGGGATGGCTAGCTCCACTATCAACAAAACTAAAATTGCTTTTTCAAAAATTATGGAAGTTAAATTTAAAGTGGGATGATGTTGTTTCTGACGATATTTACAAAGAATGGTCAAAATTAAAAGATGAGATACATTTAATTAGCAATTTTGAGATACCTAGATGGTTATCGTGCAGTGCGACTGACGTCATCAAACTATATGGCTTTTGCGATGCGTCAGAGAAAGCTTATGCGTGTGTTGTTTACGCGCGAATTAATAACAACAAAAAATCAATCATGGTAGCAGCTAAAAGTAAGCTCGTACCGCACAAGAAAGCTCTTTAATTGCCAAAACTGGAACTTAGCGGGGCCTTATTTTTATCAAAATTAATAGATAAAATTAAATCAGCATTAAATCAACACCAAACTGAACTCTATTGCTGGACAGACTCCATGGCAGTGCTGGGTTGGATCCAAGGGGAACCGAGCCGATGGAAGCCGTTCGTCGCGAATAGAGTTGAGAAGATAGCAAAAGTTATACCTATCAGCTGTTGGCGTTACGTAAAATCGAATGAAAATCCAGCAGACGCGGCCAGCCGGGGACTTTACATATCGCAATTAAAGGATCATTTATTGTGGTGGGAGGGACCCTCTTGGCTCTCAAAACAGGACATACATCAATTAGAACAAACAAAATTTGAAACTAATTTAGAATCGAAATCTACATTGATAAAACAAGCAAACATAGTTCAAACAGAAAATAAAGATAACATAATAAATAACATGCTCAATAATTACAGTATTATAACAAAAGTCATTCGCATAATTGCGTGGCTACAGCGAGCATTGAACCCGCAGCGTAAGCAGTTGCCGCAGTATGTCACATTGCAAGAACTGGAAAAAGCTAAATTAACAATAATAAAATATGTACAACAAAATGAGTTCGCTGAGGACATTGACCATCTACGTAAACATAATAGCGTGAAATCAAAATGTTATCTTTTGAACTTAAATCCGTTCATAGATTCTGACAACATCTTACGAGTTGGTGGACGCTTAAGACACGGAGATTTAAGTTTGAATACGAAGAATCCTATTATTGTTCCCGGTAATAGTCGTCTAGCCAGCCTATTGATTGGACAAGCTCATCTAGAAACATTTCACGGGGGTCCGTCACTTACTTTAGCACATCTCAGGAAACAATACTGGATTACAGGTGGCCTTCGAGTTGTCAAGAAACACTTGAAAGATTGCGTCACGTGCAAAAGAAACCGCCCACTGAACCAACACCAGCTTATGGGGGACCTTCCGGAAACTAGAGTGATCCCAGCTCCTCCCTTTTACCACACGGGAGTAGATTATACGGGCTTTATTGAAATCAAGCTTAATAAAGGCCGCGGGGCAAAAACAACAAAAGGTTATGTGGCCGTTTTCATCTGCATGGTAACAAAAGCCGTGCATTTGGAGATCGTATCAGACCTCACCAGCTCGGCTTTCATTGCTGCCCTACGGAGGATGGCTGCCAGACGAGGTACACCTGCTCATATCTACAGTGACAACGGCACCAACTTTCACGGTGCTAATAACATTTTAAAACAAGAATATCAGCAATTAACAAAAACTTTTGAAAACAGCTTTTTATCAGAAATAGCCGGGATGGGAATTGAATGGCACTTCAATGCCCCGTCATGGCCCAGTTCTGGTGGATTGTGGGAACGGGCCGTGCGCAGCCTTAAGCTGCATTTAAAGCGCGTGGTGGGAGAACAAAAGCTCACATTTGAGGAGCTTTCTACCATCCTGTCTCAAGTGGAAGCCTGTTTAAACTCAAGGCCTCTCTGCCCTCTTACCGAAGACACAGAGAATCTGGAGGTGTTAACGCCTGCGCATTTTCTAACAGGAAGACCAGGAGGTACCATTATCAACACCGCTGAAGACGCAAGGAGTAGGTGGTGCCTAACAAATAAAATATTCCAAGAAATATGGAATAAATGGAAGCTGGAATATCTAACTCAGTTACAAGCACGAAGAAAGTGGATGAGCCCTCAACAAAACATAAATTTGAATGATATTGTAGTGATCCATGAAAATAACTTACCGGCTGGAAAGTGGGCCATCGGTAGAGTAATCGAAACCCACCCGGGGTCAGATGGTTATGTGCGAGTGGTGACGTTGCAAACACAGAAGGGGCAAATAAAGAGACCCGTAGTAAAATTATCACTTCTGCCAATCGCCAAAAATACAAATTGGAATTTTGATACGCAAAAGGAACCACCCACTCCGCAATCAAAACCAAAACGAACAACCCGCAACTCTAACAAGACAACCTTAACATTACCAACAGTACTTACGACAATCGTATATTTTTTAACATTATTTACAAACATTCTCGGAGCAACCACCGTCACAGAACTGCAACGTAATCAAACTTTATACTTCGACCATATCACAAAATTACAACTAAGCAGAGATCAATGGACCCTTGTGGTGTACTACGACATGGCTCCCTATTGGGAAGGAAACACAGCATTCGAAAAAATATACACCTATTTAAAAAACTCATGTAACGCAACAGATGGAAACGATCAATGTTATATTATTATGAGTCATTTGAATCACCAATACTCAGAAGTCAAATACTATAACGAACTTTTGCTTGATCAGCTTTTTCACAGCCATACCAGACAGCGTCGGGGTGTTTTCGATGGTGTCGGCTATCTGGCGAATAGTTTGTTCGGCGTATTAGATGAGCGGTTCGCTGAACAATACTCCAAGGACATTAGCAAGATAAAACAAGACCAAACCCATTTATACAAGTTGTGGAAAAATCAAACATCGCTTGTAGAATCCGAATACAACTTATTAAAAAGGACAGAGAACATTATATCAAAACATCATAAAATGATAAACAAACAATTCAACGACATACAAAAACATGTAGCTGAACAGGAACATTCTACCAACTTTGCATTATCAGCAATAACTGCACAAAGTATGTTGCAAACCTTGAAAGATATTCAAGAAACATTATTAGATACTGCGACAGATTTATATCAGGGTCACTTCAACTTACATTTATTAACACCGCAGCAGTTAAAAAAGGAGCTCAACATTATTTCTGGATCATTGGCTGCTGACGTGACCTTACCCATTCAAAATATGCAATCCGAATTAAGGGAATTATACAAATTATTAAGAGTAAAAGCAAGAATGACCGAAGAGTATTTCATATTCGAGATAAAAATCCCGCTTATCAGTAGAGACACATATGATTTATATCAAGTTATACCGATCCCACAACGAATAAAGAATCGAACTATCAGTATTGTACCAGTTTCAAATCTTATCGCTATTAACTTGCAAAAGGACTCATTTATCCCAGTCACTCAGGAGGACTTCACAAACTGTTTATCAAGAGACAGTTTATCTATCATCTGTAGTATTCAAAGCCCAGTATATAAAATGAAAAATGACTTGGACCTCTGCTTGAAAAATAAACATAAAAATATAAACGAATGCCAAACAAACAAAGCCGAATGTCAAAACAATTGGTATAGTTTATCGAAGACGAATACCTACTTGTACCTGTGTTGCGCTCAGTGTCAAATTCGCACGATATGTAGGGATCTGATTACCGGCTACCAGCTGTCTAGCCCGAGTCTAATAATTGCAGATAGCAATTGCATAATAAAAACAGATAATTTTACTGTTTTTACGCATCAAAGCCAAACAAGTGCGCTTAACATCAAAAGCGAAATAGAAAACAATTTTATAGCTCCAATTAACCATATAATAAATATCAGTTTAGAACATTATACCACAGAAATTATAAACGTTGATGATAAGTTATCCAGAGATATTGAACAGAAGATAAAATCCTTGAAGGAAACTGAATTCGCACCAGCGACGACTGATATGTCGTATAATGACATTCATCATTATACATTAATATATGGTATTGTAGGAGTAATTATCTCGATTGCCATTGTTTTGATGTGCCGAAGAGTAAGGCGCATCAGAATCGAAGCAGCAGCTGCGACGTCATCATCACCAGGTAACCCGGAGGCGCCGGCGGCGGCCCCGGGGCCTGGGACGCCTGCACGGCCTGCCGCCAGCGCCTCCCGCTCCGTCAGCATGCTTCAAGTGAGTGATATCAGTGAGAGTGATAAAAGTGCGCGAGTGCGTAAATTTAACAGTGAGTCTGAGCTTAAAGTTTTAAAGTCGAGTTATGTGCCGAAAAAATTAGTGTTCAGTGAAGATTGACTATAACAAAAAATTATAAATTTTTGACTTAAGAATTTTTATATCTTACTTTTAAAACTCATCATTGTTTTAACACCAACATTATGTATATCTTTTATATTGTTTTATCACCTTGTATCATGATCATGAACATAACTAACCTACATTAATCTATTGTATCACTTTGTTGTTTACTTTTCTCCCGCCCGGGAATATGTTCGGTACAATACCAAACACTTAGGTTTTAGCATACTTTTTGTCACCAGACGTCGCCACGTGACCTAAACTAGGTCATTGGCCGCCCGGTCATTGTAATTATATTAATTACGTAAATCCATAAATCAGTGTACTTTTAACCGTTCATGCAATCGGATGCACTCATCAACATTCACTATCATTTTAACATTTAAGAACTTTTGCAAACATTTAATAAATCCATAGTCTTCCTAAACAATAGTTATCATTTAACATTCCAATAAGCTCAGGCACCGAACAATTCCAATAAGCTCAGGCACCGAACTTGTTACTCCTGCCTCATTCCACCAGGTTAGCTTACCATCCATACATTGTAGACATACCTGTCCGTACTAAGCGCTTTGCTAGTTCATTTTTAATGCGAGCTGCTAAAGATTGGAATGCGATACCTTCGAATGTGTTTCTCGATCATTATGATCTTGGTCTTTTCAAAGCAATAGTAAATGGGCATCTCCTGGGTAAGCATGCAACATCCTAGACTGCATCCGGTCTACTATGCTGAATGGTGGTCAGATGCATACCCAGTACTAACATTAAAAAATGTCCTTGTGATGTGATGTGCAAATAAATGTCTTTTCTTTCTTCTTTCTTTCTTTCTTTCCATCATCTTCCTAGCAACAACACTTTAGTGTAGGTATACTTTAATTGGAAAACTTACCTACAGCTTTAGATAACTACTGTCAATAGATGGAAAAAACCTTCTACGGATTTCAACGATATTTTCAACGCTTTTTTCTATCATGTCTATTTTGTGTACGAACTGAGGTAAACTTTTGTGAATTGACAACCAAAGCCTCTTAAAATGCAAGCGTAACTATACAATATATAATTAGTTTTTTCTTGATATATCAATATGTATGCATAATATGCTAGTTAAATTACTTTGTTTCATATTCATTATGTTAAATAATTTAACTTTGTTTCAAATACACATTTTATACAGCGTTTTTTTCCGTAGATACTGTATAAAGCTCGTGTAAAGGTTCTATTTAAAATCGATCGAAAATAACTTAGTGGCAAACCAGGGGCAGCGTGCCAAATATCTGCGCTTGGCAACATGAACAGTGGGCTCCGTATGTTATGTAATAATACTTCAAACTGTAAATATATCTTATTTTTATTAATTAGAATTAGAAAAGGTACTGTCTATTGCAGTAAAATCTCTTAAGTCTATGCGAAAATTCAATTCAATTCAACTGAAGATTCAATTAGGTATACAGATTATGCACCTTTTATTTCATTACTTTCATTTCATCAGGTTCTACTTGAGCTATAATACACCAGTTTGTGTTAATTCTGAAAATTTTGTTTGTTTTACAAACAAAACAGCTTAATGTTTGTGTTATTCAGTTCTGTTCTGGGTCAGTCCCTAATGCATGTTGATAACTGAGGGCACGAACGTGTTGTTTTTACGAGTTCAAAACCTTGGTATACTTTTGATGGTAAAAGTAACTCCATGAAATCCTTGCTATATTTTTGATGGTAAAAGTAACGCCATGAAATCCACTTTTCCACAGGGCTTTATTTGTTTTCGTTATTTTAAATATGTTGCAAGGTTTTTTTTGGTAAAATAAGAACAGCTTTACAATCAATACAATATATAGTTTGTAAATTATTGATTGATTAAAATGAATACATTAATGTCATTTCTATCTAAATAATGAATATAAATTAAATGTCATTTGTTCTGTCAAAATATTCGTCCAAATCACAAAAAAAATTTTGGCCAGCCAAGTTTTTAACTTATAACTAAATTGTAGCTGCAATTCTTTTATGTTAGCTGGTAGGCTGTTATATATTTTAACGGCCATTGCATGGCAGTTTCTTAAACGCATGGCTGTCCTCATCACAGGGGTGACCGGTCTATTTGGGTGCCTGCATCTACATATAGATACGTGGGGCATCATACAGGAACTCAAATAATTCTGGGTGATTTTTCACAAACACACACACACCTCAAATATATATGTCGGAGCGTAAACGCAATGCTGCCCTCGGACAGCAAGATCGATTACTTTAATTTAAATTATAACGACATCTATCGAGTTATTTTGTAACTATCGACTAAAATTATTAGCGCCGTCTATTTTGTTGCTTTGTAACTATTAGTTGAGTCAGTTTAAACGTTGCGGAAAGCACTTGGGTGAGTTGGATACAGAGAGATGCCAGGACTTGGACCAAGTCAGTTGAATTGGTCGATGGTCTGCACATTTTGGTGCAGGCGCATGATAAAAACAGTCTAAACAGGGACCTACAAGGGGTTGGACGTTGAGGTGGAAGTGGGGCCCGCAAGGGCCGCTTTTTTGTATCGAATTTGCCGCATTTAACGATTGATCCGTATACATCACTTGAATCGTTGTTTTATTTGTGCCATATCGATTGTGATTGAAGAATAAGACGTTTGTTATTGAAGAAAAGACTATTATTTTGAGGATCCCTCGTCACAACCATCCTGACAACGAGACCATGCCAGGCAAACCGACTCCAGCGACGTCATCAGAAGTGGGATGCAGCCCGTGCCACAGATGAAAAGTGGATTGAAAACGAAATGCTGGTTACTGAACGTGTGATGAAAAAGGCGACCTGCCGTTTCACTAGCGGCATTTCATTTGCAAGAAGAGAATTGTGAAAATCATCTTTTCCTGGTGATGAGCGGTACCTGAAAGGAAGTTCATCGGCAAGACTGGACAAGTCTGGACCTGGACCAGATTTCATGTGCTGGCGTAACCTGGCTGGAGCATAAGGATTTGTTCATCGATAGGTTTGTCTGTATCTAGACAAACGGAGGTATATTTTATGAAGCCGAAAGAAAGTAAATCTTATTTTTTTGTGAGTAATTCGTTGTAATAATAGTTCCTAACGGAACCAAGAATGTTATGATTTTACTGTCAACTACCTCCATCAAAACTCAGCGGCAAACATTTTTCTAATTTTACTAACGTACAGAGTGTTTAGTAAATTCGCATACTATTGAGTTTGAGAAAAATTTTGACAGATGGATTGTACTTTGTTGTAAAGAAATAAGATCTAGATAGTAACGTTTGCACTTTGACTAATTTACACTCGGGGTACAGATACCATACGAGATAGTTGTGTCATTGTAACTCTTGATATAAAGTTGGTGCCTATAACATGACCTGTCAGATAGTGAGATTGCCTGACAGAGATCGCTACTAAGCGATAAGGTCGCCTAATATTTTGTACTGCTCTTTGTAAATGTTTACCTCGTGTATTTTTCTGTTTGTTGAATACAAGCGCTGCATGGTGGTGCCTGTGGTGGTGCTATGCAGGTGCTACCTATGGTGAGCCGTTCGTCGGCGCGACATCGGCGTCGGTCGGTGCAGTGGTGCAATGGTGCGATTCTGCGGCGATGGCAGTGCGGCGGCGGCGCGGTGGCGTCGTGGCGCAACGCAACAGACAAGTAGCCGGCGCTGGCGGCGATAGTGTAGAGAGAGATCTACTGGCATCGCATATCATATGACCGCAATTTGGTAAGCAGTTTTCATTTTGTCATTATTTGTGCAAACAGCACCGAAATGCACTTTTCCGTTCAATGAACATTCTTTTGTAAAGCTTTTGGTACTTTACTGATACAAACCTAGTATTACAATGATTGTTAATGTGAGATTTGATTTAAATTGGATTAGAAACGATAAGAGTTCGTATTAGATTGACAGATGGGAACATGATTTGATTGGTTCAGAGGACTAAATATCTAGTTGGTGTTTTATCACATTATTAGCAAGGAAGTGCTGAAGATGTTGTGTTTGTTTTATTGCGTGGCTGAATGAGTCAGCACGTTGTTGTGGTACCATGAGGTAAAGAGGGTACAGCGGAAGCACTTGTAGTATGTACAAAGATTGTTTTGTTTTTGTTCCACGCTGTCAGTCTAAAACACGTTGTGACTATGTTCAGTAATAAATAAGTAGTTGAGAGCTTTATTTTTCAAAAAGGCTTCAAGTAATAACATTATTTACAAGCAGTTATAAGCTGCAGCAGCAGCATTGTCATTAAGTCAAACCAAACTCCGCCAAGATAAAGTGGAAATGGATTTTCATGAGTAAACTTATGAAGAGAGTTAATTTGTGTAAAATGATATTTTAACGTTTGCCCTAAAATAGTTTTGAAGTTGTTAAAACTAAGTTTTTAAAGATTAACGAATAGGTCAGAAAGATGCCTCAAGGTGATGTATCCTCAGAATTAAATGTTTGTGATGTTGAATCGGGTGTGGACAGTGCCGGTGAAGGCCTGTCTAACTATGTGCAAACACTTACTGACATGGCTACTTATTTGGTAATCCACACGCTTCAGTCGTAGTCGTAACTGCGATTCGATAGGGTTGTACAGGGCGCGATGCGGCTGAGGCTGTGGCAATCTAGCGTCTCATGGGAGACTATGTCATTATGAGATGACCATGTATGTTGAGCATACCGATTCCAATGTGGGAATCCGTCTCATGGGAGACTATGTCATTAAGTTGACCACGTACATTGAGTGTACCGATTCCAATGTGGGGATCCGTCTCATGGGAGACTATGTCATTATGAGATGACCATGTATGTTGAGCATACCGATTCCAATGTGGGAATCCGTCTCATGGGAGACTATGTCATTACGATGACTGTGTACATTGAGTGTACCGATTCCAATGTGGGGATCCGTCTCATGGGAGACTATGTCATTATGAGATGACCATGTATGTTGAGCATACCGATTCCAATGTGGGAATCCGTCTCATGGGAGACTATGTCATTACGATGACCATGTACATTGAGTGTACCGATTCCATGTGGGAATCCTTGCCACCTAATTTGTAGCTACTGTTAGTGATGTGTGTTGTTTGTGTAACTTTGATTATAATATTGTGATTACTGTAACTTACTATGAGGCATACTTTCTTCCTTATCTTTTGTGTGGCTACTAACCATTTAGTCAGGTTAAGCCGAGCGGAATTAGCTCCATTGAAGTAATTTTGTTTCAGATACACACGAGGACGTGTGACACGTCAGAATGGCCGTAAGCGTCGTCGGAGCGTAAACGCAATGCTGCCCTCGGACAGCAAGATCGATTACTTTAATTTAAATTATAACGACATCTATCGAGTTATTTTGTAACTATCGACTAAAATTATTAGCGCCGTCTATTTTGTTGCTTTGTAACTATTAGTTGAGTCAGTTTAAACGTTGCGGAAAGCACTTGGGTGAGTTGGATACAGAGAGATGGCAGGACTTGGACCAAGTCAGTTGAATTGGTCGATGGTCTGCACATTTTGGTGCAGGCGCATGATAAAAACAGTCTAAACAGGGACCTACAAGGGGTTGGACGTTGAGGTGGAAGTGGGGCCCGCAAGGGCCGCTTTTCTGTATCGAATTTGCCGCATTTAACGATTGATCCGTATACATCACTTGAATCGTTGTTTTATTTGTGCCATATCGATTGTGATTGAAGAATAAGACGTTTGTTATTGAAGAAAAGACTATTATTTTGAGGATCCCTCGTCACAACCATCCTGACAACGAGACCATGCCAGGCAAACCGACTCCAGCGACGTCATATATCCTTACTTATATTATAAATGCGTCTCTGTCTGTCTGTGTGTTACACAATCACACCTAAACTACTGAACCAATTTGAATGAATTTTGGTACAGAGATAGTCTAGAGCCTGAGAAAGGACATAGGCTACTTTTTATTCCTGAAAAATATCACCTTCCCGCGGGATAACGTCGTGTAGTATACGCGGGCGAAGCCGCGGGCGGAAGGCTAGTAATTATATAAGCAAGGGACCGTTAAAGCTTTCAATTGTACGAATAGTATACCTATTATACGAACCAAACTGTCAACATCAAATATCACACGAATGCCGGATTTTTGGGCAATGAAAACTTTAAGAGGCACGAATTTTCCCATAAGAGCGAACGCGCACTTGTGATTTTTAATCGGGCGATAGTTTGGTCGTTCTCGGATTCAGTATAGAGTTATATGGCAGTGCGCGCACTGACGATTAGACTATCGACCGATCAAACTATCGAAAATAAGTGGCCGATAGTTGTACGATCAAACTATCGCACAACTATCGGCCGGGCGGTAATGTGCATGAAGGACTATGTGAGCGCGCGCACAGCATTCAACCCAACTATCGTTAGACTGCGCATTCAGTATCGAACTATCGAACATGACTGGCCAATAGTTGTACAACTATCGGACAACTATCGGACAACTATCGCACAACTATCGGCCTGTGCATGAAGGACTATGTGAGCGCGCGCCCGGATTCAACTAAACTATCGACCAACTATCGGTCGACTAAAAATCACAAGTGCGCGCAGGCTCTCAAAACCAAACTATCGGCCGACAGTTTGATCACGATCGTGTTACGATTCCGACTAAACTATCGCCCGATTAAAAATCACAAGTGCGCGTTGGCTCTTAAACTATGCCATATCTTAGTAGTAGTATCAAAAGAACCGTAGTATCTACAAATGCAAAGTATAAAAATAAGTTTTCCGTAAAACTTTGTTTTTGTCGTGCAAACCAAACCTCTGTACAAAGTTGACACTGGGAAGTTAGTCAAATTTATCTAAAATTGAGTTAGATTTGACCCGAACAGTCATACATACATACCTACACTGGAAATTAAATAAAAGCTTGTAATATCGATGTAGATACATATATTGCTAGTCTCAGTAGCATAATAGGGTATTTGATTGAACTAAAACATTTCTACGGTGGTGGCGTGTGAGGCGGGTCGTTACGTTCCCTAAAATATGGTTGAGCGAAGCGATGGCTGGTTCATGCGTCATGCTCGTGAACGGGTGCTGCCAGTGGGAATGGGTCTGCTCTTATCTGCTTGCCTTAAAATGTGTTTTCTTTTGTTTTTATTCATTTTATTAATTACATTTGAAATATGTATGGCGCAACTTGCAGTATATAGTAGAATTGTCTTTTGTTTTTAACTAATATTAAAGCTTTAAGTAGAGTTCCTAAGTAATTGAAAATTTTTCACCGCTATGATCATTAGTTCGCCTATACTTAACTGTATTTATCATAACCCATTGTGTAATTGTGATGGAAACTGACCTTAGTCATACCATATTAAGGTCATTTTTCAATTTGACGACTCTGTATGAAATAAAACAGGGAGAAAAAAACAACCCTTAGAGTTTCTTGCCGGTTCTTCTCCAAGGCCTCCCGCTGTAGGGTTTGCGAACCGATGGCGTAGCTTCTATGACGTTCACAAGTATTGTAAATAACAATCTAAATTGAATAAACAAATTTGAATCTTGAATCTTGAATTGTTTTTATTGACTTAAAATATTTATTGAAATAGGTATTAGCACCACAAAGTAGGTCTTTATTTTCAAATAACTTGCATATTTTCAGTGGTATAAAAAGAGAATATAATTATAAATTGAGAACGAAACGCTTGTTTTCACATTATGTATTCTAACTTTCCTTATATTCCATCATCATTTGATTTAGAAAGGGAAATAATATGTTCTTGATTTAATAAAACCGATTGGAGTCGCCTGTGTCAAGGACCTCTCGTCAAATCCCTTTTGAAGGGGATTCCTTGAAAGTACACACGAGAGCAGATCAGTTTTCACAGTTTAAGCCCTTATTTCGCTCTTAATAGCGACTTTTTTCGCAGTGCAAGTGGTAAAGTCTGATGTTTTATTGACTGTACACACCCGAAGACACCCTACAAATTGGATGGTAATTTTTTACATGTTAAATATTGGTTCCGGGAAAGCGCCCGGATTTCCTGCTGAAAGATTTAGATACTTAAAAAGAAATCAAGTAGATTAAAATAAAATTTAAGGTAATTAGATAAGATTACTATAATATTATAGATTCATCATCTTCCTTCCTTCCCAACACTACTTTGTAAGTCACTTTGTCCATAATAATAGTTAAGTTTTTATTTTTTTGTGCTTAATTACCCGACTGCGACCGAAGGAGGGTTATGTTTTTCAAGAGTATGTATGTATGTATGTAGATTTCTATGCTCCCTGCTACAGCCCAAACGGTTTAAAGGATTGTAACCACATTGTAACGTATAAGGTGTTATTAGATTCGTCTTGATAGCGCGAGTTACACAGGGTATTTAAAAAATCAAAATCAAAATGGCTTAAGTCATAAATTCACTTAACATCAGGTGTGATAAAGACTAAGTACTACCTTGTTGTGGATAAAAAAAATACTTAAAATATCGTTGTAGTGCGCTTGAATTTGTTGAAAAAGAAAAATAGTACCATTTTATAGCAAAAAACCTTTTAAAATAACAGCCCGTCCAATCAAATCTGTTGTATCTCGGTTTTGATGTACAAACAAGGAGTAAGTAAGTACCTACCGTTTTGTTGGGGAATTAGTTAATGGAACAAACAAATAGGTAGTCGGCAAGCGGCTACCGAACTAATATTTGTTTAGTTAACAAACCTATAACTACTGCGAGAATGTACGATGAAAATATTTGGTAATATCAAAGAATGTGTGTGTGTACAATTTATTGGGAAAGTTTACAAATAAATTGGGGTAAAATATTAAAAGAAAATTATTGACGCATACTATCTATATACATACCTACCATTAGATTTATAGTGATGTTGTTATATTTGTATATTATTTATTTAAAGCAATATTGTTTTTTTAAAACAAACTTAAAACTTCTTTAGGGCGTTGTGCACTTTTTGTGATGGGTAAAAGTGTTAAATTCGCTTCAGGACACGTGACCGTCAGATCGAAAATCGAAAAACTGTTACAATGTCATTAAAATACGCGGGCAAATTTCGCCACCGTTTTCAAAGTTGTAATAGCTCAGACACAGAATGCTCAGATTAGAAAACAGGCAGCATTGAAGTCAGAAGACCTCGGTTCAAATCTAGTCCGTTCCTATTTTTTTCTTTTTTTTGTCAAATTCCTTATTTTTAGTGAAACATTCTAGGGAGGCCTTTTCATTTCTGCCGGCACTTCCGGAGTGCAATTTTTTTTCTTATAATGGGTTTGTTCTTGATCCCAATCAAGCCCAGGGGCTAAGTCGTGGGCCACACTGGAGCGACCGCGGGGCTCGGAGGCGACCTGTGGATCCGCAGGACGTGCGAACACGTACTATTCCCTCCGCCCCGGTCGGGCCAACCGCCGGACGCGCCAGTGTGGCCCCTCCCGTCCATCTCCATATATTTGTTTTTCCCGCTCAACGCGGACGCAAGACGCGCCTACAGACGCAGGGAGGGAGTTCCACTTCTTTGCTGTGCGCAATATAAAAGATGTTTAGTAGCAATTGGTGCGATATTTAGGAATATCAACCAAGAAAGGGTGGTAGCTCGCTGTGCGTCTGGATGTCCGATGGAAGAAGGGGAATAGCGGTGTGAGCTCATGCTCATTGTAAGGGAAAATGGCGCTTGACGTAACGTAGAAACCTGTCCCTAAAGCACCAGTTCCTCAATGTTGCAACTAACACCTATGAATACGTTCAGTCAAATGTGTCGTGGCTTTCATCATCAGATTCCGTAATATCCTCACTGCTTGGGCCTGTGCCCAGGAAGGAAGACCTGTGTCTTCCTTAAATGGTCAAGGAAACTGACCATGACCAACCACGCGGGCCTAATGTGTGGCGGAATTGAAGCAGTCGTTAAAACTGCAAATTGCAACCGGGACCAACGGTTTATCGGGCCGTCCAAAGCAAGACAGAGCTCCAGATAAAAAAAAAACACCCATCCCATAACCGGCCATAGCGAAAGTTACTTAAGCTCTTAGATCGCAATTCGAGTGCGGTAACTACTTACTGCGGCATGGGCTCTTCTTGGCTCCTCTACTAACTAACTTTTGGCAAGGCTCTTCAATTACTTGCGATTACAAGTAACTATTGGCAAATTATAGGTGTGTGTGTGTGTGGGCATAAAAAATTACCCATCTCAGCATAATGCTGCTGGGTCTCTTAAAGATGGGCAAAGTGGCCCAGCAGCGCTGTTATTCTGACGGGGGTAACAGACATCATACACAACCGGACCCAGACGAACGAAGTAATAAATATAATGGACTAAGAAATTAGTTAAAAACTTACTAAGTTAATTAGTAATAATAAGAAAGAAAAAATATATACGGAACCCTACTGTGCGTGTAGCCCTGCACACACGTTCCCAGTCTAAATTAGTTTCTATTCTAACCAAACACAAATTCTTCACTGACAACCCGAACTGGGTGCCTACCATCAACTTTATGACAGCGATTCAAAAATAGCGCGATTCAGAATAGGTTCCTAAAATGAATCGCTTTCTTTCGTACTCTGACCTTCTAAAAACTGGATCGCAAATGAATTGCTAAATGTTAATGACCGAACGATTTGTGTCCTTTTTCTTCTACCCGTCTCTTTCACTCGATTCTGTCATGCCCGGAGAGTGAGAGGGACGGGTATAACCTGCAGGTGACATGTTAAATCGACCGGGTTATAAGTCAAATAAGAGTTTCTGACAGCTTAGCGGCTGTGAAATGTCATTGATCGATCACTGAATCGCTGTCATTGATATTAAGCTGTCGTGGTACGAATAAGCGAAGCAGATCAGTTTAGGTTCCTAAACAAAACCGTAATAAGAGTTGATGGTAAGCACCCTGTTCTACTAACAAAATTATGACTCCGATTGATAACCGTATCCTATTCTTATCGTTGACAAGCAGATTTTCTCACGCAACCCTGTCGCATGATATATGGCTCGATCCGCGTCAGTGTTGCCATGTCGTGTCAAACACAGATAAACGGATAAATATAAAAAACTTGTGGAAACCATCGCCCCGGCTGACGGGCGCGCAGCGGGCCTAATAGTTTCTGACGTTGAAAAATAAATCAACAAAAATGTGAAGTGTACCCTGACATGATACATCGACGTTGTGCAGTACTAGTTTACATACATTGTACCAAAATCAGATGGTAAGAGATGTATAGTAAGTATCAGATAGCATCATATTGATTAATTCCAAGATAGAAAAATGGAAAATGAAGTATTTAGAAAAAATCGACCCGTCTCACAACCAGCTCCGATGGGACTCGAACTCACGACCTTTCGCTTTCCGGGCGACTGCTCTAACCACTGAGCTACGGAGTCGTTACGAGAAGCGTCGAATTTATCCAATACTTCTTACTCGCTGTATAGTCAGCGTTAATTTCATCAATGTGGAGATATTACTACCCTCACACGCGAAAGATTTTTTTTTCTAAATACTTCATTTTCCATTTTTCTATAATAAAAATTGCATTGTGAATGCAAAAAACTAATAATTAAAATAAATTCCAAGATAGTTGAATAGCAGTATTGAGAACTAGTGTTAGGGCTGCTACAAATATATTCGGGTCGTTATTTATCGGCAAAGCCGCCTGGTAAATGTAATACATGTAGGTAAATGTTCAGAAATCAGACACCGCTCGGTTGCGGAACATAATCTATACACAGCTTCTAGGCAATAATATATGACAAAATATAATACTGCCGATTTAAATGATGAATTAATTACCCAAGCCGAAAGGAAGAAATTGTTTCTGGGTGCCTACCATCAACTCTTATTGAGGTTTTGTTTAGGACCTAAACTGAACTGCTTCGCTTATTCGTACCACGATAGCTTAATATCAATGACAGCGATTCAGTGATCATCCAATGACATTTCACAGCCGCTGAGCTGTCATCAACTCTTATTTGACTTATAACTCGGCCAAGCTAATATGACACCTGCTGGTTATACCTGTCCCTTTCACTCACCGGGCATGACAGAATCGAGTGAAAGAGACGGGTAGAAGAAATAAGGACAAAAATCGTTCGGTCATTCACATTTAGCAATTCATTTGCGATCCAGTTTTTAGAAGGTCATAGTACGAAAGAAAGCAATTCATTTTAGGAACCTATTCTGCATCGCGCTATTTTTGAATCGCTGTCTTAAAGTTGATGGTAGGCACCCTGGTCGGTTTGTTGTTAAACAAATGATGACGAACCGACCATTCCAATCCGAACCATGTGTGCAGCAACCCTAATGGATTGCAGATCCAGCAAAGGTAAATATTTAAATATGCATATCGACAATAACACCCAGACACGGTACAAATACAAATAATTGTCAAAAAAGAAATATATATATATAGCTTACTTCCGCAAAAAACACAACATATAAGATGCATCGCCCGCCCGCCCGCAAAAAAATGCACGTATGCACACGACAAAATACCAGTGCAACACAATACCGTAACTTTTGAAAAACTTTCGGTGTCGGTTTTCACACGAACTAATATCCTGAGTAGATTCAATCAAATAAATACAAAATAATTCCGGGTACCGTAAGACCAGTAGCGCCAGATTTAGGCTTTATTTCCCTCCTGCAACCCCTTGTAGAACCCAATAGGCTAGGTGGTGGTCCAATAGAAATAGAGTTTTGTCACGCCTGTTCCATAGGCTAGTTTATAAAGCCTAGATAAAAAAAAACACTAATGCTCATTTCATTAATGTTTGTGCCAAGTGATCGGGATTCAGCCCTGTCAAAGTGATGTAAATATAAGTTACAATAATCATAATTATTATGATCAAACGAAAATTCACAAGTTCACAACCAATAAAAGACACGCGACGAAAATTCAGACGATAAATAAGTTGACGACATTTTCAAACTGAAAATTACTTCTTCTATATCAGCTCATCTTCAAAGGGAAGAATCTTGTTAAAGAAACATGAAGCGGCTTGCTCAGAAAACCGATTTCCCAATGTAAACAGTAGTTACTGGGAGAAAGAATTATTTATTACCAGAAACAAGGATTTAATTATGTATGTTTGCTAAATAAATAATGTAATACGAATGCTAAACAAGAATGATTGCCTAAATAAACCCTTATGATTAAGGAAAGTATTTTTTATTAAAATTTATAAAAAAGTAACCTGATTACTTTATTATCTTGTAACTACTTTTTATTTATACTTTTTTTAAAAACTTTAAAAAGTTACTTTTTTAAAAAGGTTTGTTGCTACGGATTATTATTATATAGACAAAAAAATATGTACTACATCCTTTAAGAATATCCAACTGATCCCTATAGAAAAAAAAATGGAAGCTACATGATGAGGTATGTTGTAAATACAATGCGAGGTAACTCTAGTATTCATAAAAAATATTATTAACATTCTAACTAGGTGTTATTGTTGATCGAAGCATTCAAACAATAAAGTACTATTTAGATTTACTTAAATAAAAACTTTTTAAAAAGTTCATTGTTTCAACACTTAATCAGAACTTTTTATTTTATATTAAAAACTTATTTTTCATCACTCACGTTTTCAAATGTGTATTGCTCAATGTTTCTTCGTATCTAAACACAATAACGAGACTCATCTCTCACTGTATATTTATATTATTCATTCAATGGCCGCGATACGGAATCAATGGCAGTCAATAAATATACTCAGTATATCTTGCCTTAGTAACAGTAAAATACGACTGGTTGCGTACTAAGGTGGCCTGGCGGATATATAGACCCAGGACATGAGTCTTGAGCTCAAAGTACATTCTGGGATTCTTTTCTACCGCCGATTTGTGACACTTTATTTGTAGTGCAATTTTGGTTTGAACTTATTTTGGTGTAGGTTTATGTTACCGGCCAAACCAGATTTTAGGACAAATTAGTTTTTCCTAGGCCAAACTAGTTCATCGCGTTGATAATTCAGAGAGCGAGTTTGCCAAGGAAGTTCTTTATAACACGACACAAAAACAAAAAACACGACATTTAAAGTTTTAAATTTCTAACATATCACGTGTTCTACACAGGACTTCCGAGGCAAACTCGCTCTCTGAAATATCAACGCGATGAATTAGTTTGGCCTAGGAAAAACTAGTTTATCCTAAAATCGAGTTTGGCCTGTAACATTTTCATTCAATCATTCATCAATTTAGCTGATTTTAAAAATCTTCGTAGTGACAGATTGTAAAAGTGCGCTCTTACTGAATAACTTGGATATACTTATTGTAAATGAGGTTGGAAATTCTGGGCCAAATATTACAAAACAAAGTACGCTCTTCTCCAACCTAAGAACAAAGTCTGTATAGGAAAAATGTGACAGTAAAAAACCACGAGCCCTATAAGTAGCTTTCAGGCGCGATTCGAACCCGCGCTTCCGGGAATCCGGCCCGATGCTCTGACCAACTAAAAATCCTATACTTACCTACAAAATTGCACTGTGAATGCATAAAAATAATTAAAATTCTCAATTTAATGGCTGTTTTATCTCAATCGATTGTGAAAACATTTCTAGGGTTTCCTCACATTGATGAAGCAACGCCGACCTACAGCGTTAGTGATAGTAAAATTCGACGAGTCGTGTAAGCCTTTCGGTAGCTTAGTTATTTAAAATCTCAACAAAGTTTTTCCTCTCCTTAGCTGAAATTGCAGTGGGCGGGACATTAAAGGTCACATCAGACATATCAACTCGTAAACGGATCGTAAAAGTATCAACTCGAGCGGTTCAGTATTCTTTATATGAAACCCACTAAGTACTGCAACGCACACTAATCGGAATCGTAACGTAAACGCCTCGCCTCGGCACCAGCTCACGAACCGCTTTGCGGGTCGCTCAACTTGCTATCCCCGCGCTTACCGCTAGTCGTCCACGCGCTCACGTCTCTCCGTACCCGAGCTTACGGCTCTACGCACAGTGGTCTGAAAATGAAAATGAACTAACCACATTTCAAAAAACCTGACTGAAATTCCGAGATTTGATCCCATGTCTACCTTTTTTCGATATTGAACCACTGTGCGGCGAGGCGTAAACGCGGCGTCACGCGTCGCCTAGCCGTAGCCGAGCCGAACGTACCGACGGTTTGGTTACGTGCTTGCGTTAGGTTGACGCCTGGTTGACGGCGAGGATAAAGGCGATACGGTGTCGATCCCTTTCCGAGTTGATTTATCTGCTGTGACCTTTATAGTGCATAAAAAGGTATTGAAATAGCGATCGCACCGGACGATGTTCGATGAATCCCAAGGTTCCATGGTTCGACGATCTAGCAAGGATTGCGAGAAGCCGCTGAGCGCGGGCAGCGTAAGGTCGATCGTTGTGGAGCTCTCTAATGCCCAGTTGTATTGATATCCGCAAGTCTGAATTTTGATAATGACTAACATACCAAAAATAAAATAAAATGTTGTTGTAGCTTTTTGGTTCAAACTGCTGAATTACCTATATAACTACCAAAACACACCGAGTAGTCTTGTCCGATCTAGTAGGAGAGAAGTAAAAAAGAAACTTGTTCCGAAAGTCCCAGGACTTCACAACACTTGACCACCCCACCGCGATTGCGAACACGTCCCTCGTCAAGTGTTGTCGTTCGTTTATTGCTCATTCCTCCTCATTTTCCGAGCGTCTGCGGGGTGACTTATTTGACGCTCGGAATTACCTGCTGGGAGTCCATAAGTGGAATTTATTGTCAGGAGAAATCGATTGGTGACCTTGCGTTTCTGTTGTTAGTGATTGAAAGTAATCGTTTCCTGAAACGAATGAGATAAAAAAATCCTTTTTTATGTAAGTAATAAGAAAATTTTATTTAAATAATGTAAGAGATTAAGATTTTAAATTATTTTTATGCATTCACAATGCAATTCTGTAAGTATAGGAAAAATGTGATAGTAAAAAACCTCCATATTTAGTCCCGCCTGAAAGCTACTTATAGGGCTCGTGGTTTTTTACTATCACATTTTTCCTATAATGTAAGAGATGTTTGATACTCAATCACGTCGAAATAGCTACACGGGTCTAGATAAAATTTGGCACAGAGGTAGATTCTGTTCTAGAATAGCACCTACGCTCATAATTCCTGCGAAAAAACCTTAACAAGCTGACGTGGGAAAAGCCGCGAGTAGAAAGTTAGGTATGATATGATATTTGGTAGTACCTATTCAATTTCTAGTATTATATAGAGAAAAGAAAACGACGACTTTTGGTACGTCAGAAATCTTTTGTCTTGAAACAAGGGATAAAAGTTTGAATCAAGATTAGAAGAAATACTTAAATGCTACCTACTTAACTGTGGGATCGTCTCAAACATCGCCCCGTCAAATGGATGAACGAGATGTCATGCTGTTTAATTCTTATAACCAAGTAACTGGTAACAGTAATAAACTATAAGCATTTTTTTCTGTGTTTAATTATGTTACTAATACTATATGTTCGAGGTGGGCGCCAATAACTGCAACTCAGTTGATACTAATGTAGTTATTAACGTTAATATTTGCACGTGTAAACTTTTTGGAACACAAATAAATAAATTTATTATTATAAATTTATTATTTATTACTTACACTCCCAAAGTAATAGTCCTTAGAAGTAGTAGGTAGCAAGAGTAGCGTTCGTGTCATCATCATCATCAGCCTTCAGTAGTCCACTGCTGGTCATAGGCCTCCTCCTTAGAGCGTCACAAAGAGTGGCTGTAAGCCGCAACATTCACAAGGTCATCGGTCTACCTAGTTGGAGGTCTTCTCACGCTTCGTCGTCCAATTCGTGGTCGTGTATCGACGTTCTTGTATCGCTTTATCTGATAAATCTCAGTCGAAGCAAAAGAAAAAGAATATGAATTCTGCTAAAATATTTAAAGCATCTGTTTTTTTCGTAAGTTGTATTTTCGGATATTCTACAAAAGGTTTTTGATGAATTGCACACAAAGTTATATTGACCACACATTCACTCACATACCTATATATTTTAAGTTTCATCAGCAAACCGACACTGGTTAAAAAGCCATTCCGCCAACAACCTTTCTCCTAATTGAATCACTTTGAACGTGAAATTTTCGCTAAAACAAATTAAGTAAGGTACCTACACTGAAATATACGAAAGTACTCACTCTCTGTATATTTTAATTTAACGAAGCCGCTTATAATTAACATTGTGGTATCAGATGTAATTAAAACCCAGAAAAGTATTAATTAAGTCCTGTCCAATGTCTGTGCCTAGAAACACCGACAACCTATTGAAGCTATCATCAAAAGACTCAGGAAATTAAATGATATAATTAATTTTATTATTTCTCTACTAAATATGGAGCTAAGTGGTTTGAATTAATTTGATGGTATTGACGACGTTATTTGGACTGTTGTGAAGAGCTCGGGGCCTTATTGTATCCAAAATGGAGTATCGTGTAGCCGTCATCACATCTAGTTATAAGTGGTGTTTTTTGTTTTATTGTTCATTTTTATGTCCAAATAATAAAAAATATAAACAACGATAGCATTTTTAGTAGCCTGAGCTGAGTAGGAAAATTACAGGAACCGACCTATGTAGTTCCAATAGTTTTAGGATTGTGTAAGGGTAGGTCTCCGGAGCAAAGTCTAATAAATTTCTCTCGATTAAATTCGTAAACGGTGCATCTTAGCGACATTACTTCTAAAAAGCAAAATTTTCCACAACTTTGGTTATAGACGACCGATTTGGCGCAGGGGTGAGCTACTTGCCATCTGCGCCAGAGGTCTCGGGTTCGATTCCCGAACAAGACAAATATTTGTGTACATGAACATGTCTATTTGTCTTGGTCTAGGTGTTTTCTATGTATATTAAGTATGTATTTACAAACAAAAAGTAGATAAGTATATATTTATCCGTTATCAAGTTCACATAGACACAGTTTCTTAAGAAATTTACTATGGGCTTGGTGTGATTGTAAGAAAATATTTATTTATTTATTTATTAATTACGAAAAAGTACATGGTTTTTAAGATATGACCGATACAAAGTCGGTGGGTCGGTACAAAGTGTTTTGAGGTATGAGGGCTATCAGCAGAAAGAGCAGGTCAACGTCTTCTCCAATGATATCAGCAGATGAATAAGAAGCCGTCTTGTCCATTCCACATTTTATAATACAACCATCTGCATCTCCTGCAGCGGTAGTTGCTTGCATTCCTCATGCGGTCAAAGTCTTTATCAGCAGCTCAATCAACTTGGTCTTGTTTTTCTCATTCATCATCATCATTTCAGCCGTACGACGCCCAATGCTGAGCATAGGCCTCGCCCAAGAAACTCCACAACAATCGGTCCTGCGCTGCCCGCAACCAGCGGCTTCCCGCGACCAGATCGTCGGTCCACCTTATAGGGGGCCTGCCCACGGAACGTAGGTCGTCCGGTTCGCAGTCGCCATTCGATAACCTTTCCGCCCCAACGGCCATCGGTTCTCCGCGCTTTGTGTCCCGCCCACTGCCACTTCAACTGATGACTTTTTCTCATTAGTGAGGAAGTTTTCCTTCTTTATGTTAGCAAGAAAGTTCTCTGAAACGTTGACCTCCACCGAACATTTAGTGAGCATATGAATTTAGTGATCTACAACTTTTTTGATGATGTTTCTGTAAAACAAACGATAAAAAATAATAATAATAAACTTTGTAGGTAAAGCTAATATCTCAAAAGCCATGCAATTTTTTGTAATTAATTACAAAACCAAAGATGTGGAAAATTTAATAAGCTTTAATTGCTTCTTAAAAGTAATATCACTAAGACGCACCGCTTACGAGTTTCAAGCAAGAAACTGAAAAAGGGGCCTTTAACCCCTCTACCACCCCCCGCAGCGCGTGTAATCGAGAGGAATTTATTAGACTTTGCTCAGGAGATCTACCCCAACAAAATCCTAAAGTTGTTGGAAGGTAACATAGGAACATAGGTTAGTTCCCCTATTTGCCTTTTTTGGTTCAGTCTGCTCGGACTATCCGAATCAAATAAAGGACATAGACAAGAAGGAATGTTCACAATGCTGATATTTTTTTTTAAATTTTGGCATCAGACTTAGATAAGATGGTGACCCCTAGCCAGGTAAACTAATAATAAGTTTTACCACCTCACCACCACTCGCAATAGTTAGCGCGTTCCGTCTGTGATAGTTAGGTTTGAGCAACTTAAAACAGATCACTCGCGAAATGGGTGCCCAAAATTTGATGCCTTTAAAGGCATATAATTCAGCCAGGTGCCTTTTTTTTGTAAATTTAATTGTACGATGAGCAAAACAACCAGGTTTACACTTAAAAAATCTTTTTCGCTTGCATGGACAACAAGGGTTGCTCATCTTTGGCCCTTGTTTTTTTCCACCAACGAAGCTGAAGGAAGCTTTTTGTACTTTTGAAAGTTTTAGATCTCAGGTAGCTGGTCAACATATATGACCTTTTGTTTTAAACACATTATAAAAAAATATTTGTGTTTCGTTTGGTTGAACTGCCATCTATGATAGTATTGGTAGATTTACCAGATATCATTCCATTGCAGGTCTTTAGTGCAGTATACTAAAACTGGCGTTGAAACTTACGGACTAAACCTGGTTGTTTTGCTGATAGTACATCGTTTAATGATATTGTCGCTGGTGTGTACTTATCAATAAATAAATACCTCGGGGTATCCGCGTGATAGATTCTAAGAATCCATTTCCATTTTCCTTATCCATCTACAAGAAAGGCTTATGCCCTAGCTGTGTGGTATTCTGCTTCTCATTTCAAATCAGGACCAACACTAATTTTAATGTCTCAGTTTGGGGACTCCGATCTTCCTTATAGACCAAAAACGTTTTTGAAAAAAAAATGTAACCGCCTTCAAAACGGATCTTCAAACAAATATTAACAAAATAAGATTTTAAACTTACATGGTCATTATCACTATAACTATTATGAAAAACGGGATTTTTACCATGTTTATTTTGTTTTTCGAGTTCCCGATATTTCGGCGCAGTTGCACACGCCATGATCACGGAGTAACTGAATAAAGTTAATGCGGGTGGATGGTATTAGGAGCAGACGAATCTGTCTACCCTCTTTCTTGTCCGTTTATTGCGCTCGATACCCGTACCACTGTTTTCGTTCTCGCACTCAACTCGAACTTGTTCGCGACACACAATACTCACAGTATCAAAAAACTCACAAATCAATGAGGTGATACTGTGAGTATTGTGTGTCGCGAACAAGTTCGAGTTGAGTGCGAGAACGAAAACAGTGGTACGGGTATCGAGCGCAATAAACGGACAAGAAAGAGGGTAGACAGATTCGTCTGCTCCTAATACCATCCACCCGCATTAACTTTATTCAGTTACTCCGTGATCATGGCGTGTGCAACTGCGCCGAAATATCGGGAACTCGAAAAACAAAATAAACATGGTAAAAATCCCGTTTTTCATAATAGTTATAGAAATATTAACAAACACTAAAAAACGAAAAAATAATAAGATTTTTTTAATTCAAAGGATGACGATACGTGACTTTTTCTAATTTATCTTGGTACTTACTTACTGACTGTTTGAAGTCGGTGCCGTCTTATACGTATTGAGGTAATTACGTCCTACACCTCACGCTTGGGACCAGGTTTTTTTTATATGTTAGTTATTTCACTCAGTATATTTCGTTCTTATTCTTTTTGGCTTGGCACCGACTTCAAACAGTTCAGTAAGTACCAAGATAAATTAGAAAAAGTCACGTATCATCATCCTTTGAATTAAAAAAATCTTATTATTTTTTCGTGTTTTAGTGTATGTTAATATTTGTTTGAAGATCCGTTTTCAAGGCGGTTACATTTTTTTTTTCAAAAACGTTTTATTTTTCGATTTTTAGTGAAGTAGCTTAAGAAACTACATGGTGATTATGATAAATTGTTGTAAATATCCTATCCGTCACGGAATTCAGCTTTCCATCTTTAGCTACTTTAGATAACTTGAAGGAATACAACTGAAGGTCCATTCGTGCATATGGTATTTATAAAAGTCATAATATAACTCCTAACTGTTGAGGAGCTTCACCTCTCATCAGCAGCTCACCCTAATAACCTGAAAGAATATAACTATTGGCCCATACGTACGATTAATACTTAAAGAAATATTCTCCAGCTCCTAACCGTTAAGGAGTTGTAGCTTCCATCACCAGCTCATCACTATGAGATGATGACTACCAGATGCAAATACTTGACTAACTTCAAAAATAAATGGAACGCATAAGGCTTGCCTATATTTGAGAATTTCTCTCAATTTTCCTGGGATTTGATCCCCTGGTTCTGACTTGGTGAAAGTAAGATCAGGTCAGAAGTACCAACTTTCGAAAAAAATTATTTTGAAAATGATCCCCAATTTGATGAAACTATGAAATCGTCCATATACCCAAATAAAGTCTGAATATACATTTTTCAGGATAACTCCTGAACTTCTTGCCAGTTCTTGATAAAATTTGAATGGGACCACACGAGAAGCGTCACCTTTTAAATAAAAAAAGAATTATCCAAATCGGTTCATTAACTAAAAAGTTCTGAGGTAACACACATAAAAAATAAAAAAAAAATAAAAAAAAAATACAGTCGAATTGATAACCTCCTCCTTTTTTTGAAGTCGGTTAATAAGGACAGAGATAGCCGTGGAA